>OX276341.1:6142200-8819612 GCA_946251885.1 Cosmia pyralina
GGAATCGGAACATTTGCCAGCCAGAGCAACGGGACCGTTCAGTTGGACTGTAAGTCCCTGTACGGAGACTACGAGTTTTCGACGCCAGCACTAGTAATGGCTAAACTACTCAACAATCTACCTAACTACTCTTTCGAAAAACAAGATTGGCCCCACATAGAAAATATTAACCTGGCCGACCCACAATTCAACTTATCAAGGCCGATTGACATTCTACTTGATGCTGGAGTATATGGCGACATAGTCATGAGCAGCATCATTCGAGGAAACATATACGCACCTATAGCACAACAAACTAAGCTCGGCTGGGTATTAGTTGGAAACACGAATACGTTCAACTGTCATGTCGTGGTGGACACTAACGATATCTCTCGCTTTTGGGAAATTGAAGAGATAACAACAGACGACAAGTCCACGAGTATTGAGGAGGAGTACTGCGAGCGACTGTATACTGACACAACAAAAAGACTAGAAGACGGGCGATACGAAGTTAGAATCCCCATGAAGATGAACTTCGAACAAAATTTGGGGCGATCAAAGCCTCAAGCAGTCGCACAATTCAAGCAGCTGGAAAAACGTTTGGCTAGACACGAAACCCTCGCTTCAAGTTACAAGGCTTTCATCGACGAATACAAAGCTCTACAACATATGAAAAAGTGTGCAGAGCCGGACACACCGAGCTGTTTCCTGCCCCATCATGGAGTAATGAGACCTGATTCAACGACAACCAAACTCCGAGTGGTCTTCAATGCATCAGCAACCACTAGCACGGGACACAGTCTAAACCAATTGATGGAATGCGGGCCTAACTTACAACAAGACTTACAAGCTATTATTCTACGATGGAGGGCGTTTGAATACGTGTACACAGCGGATATTGAGAAATTCTACCGACAAATACGTATTCAAGAAAAAGACCAGCACTTGCAAAAAATAGTGTGGAGGGATTCAGTCACAGAGCCGTTACAAGAGTTACAACTGACTACAGTAACATATGGGACCAAGTCCGCACCCTTTCTGGCAATGCGAACCGTAAAACAATTGGTCAAGGATGACGGCGCGCGGTACCCTTTGGCGGCGGCTATTCTCTCCAATCAACTATACATGGACGACTTACTAGGCGGATGTCATGACTTCATAACAGCACAGAAAGCTCAAGGTGAACTGATAACAATGCTGAAGGGCGGTGGGTTCAACTCACGAAAGTGGGCTAGCAACAAAACGCGCCTACTTGAAGACTTGTCAGATGAACTGATAAGCCAAAAAATGTTCAACTTCAAGGACGCAGACACAAACAAAACGCTAGGCATCACTTGGAACCCGCGCACGGATCAGTTTACTTACAAACAAATAGCACTCTGCAACAAACGTGACGTCAACACAAAACGCACACTGCTGTCGGATATATCAAAACTGTACGACCCACTCGGCTGGCTATCACCGGTAACAGTAAAAGCTAAGCTAATTTTTCAACATGCTTGGTCAGCAACAACGAGCTGGGATGATCAACTCCCACCAAATATACAGCAAGAATGGGAGCAATTTCGCAATCAACTCGCACACATACACGACATTGCCATACCACGCTGGGTCGGCGACACCCAACAATCCTTCGAACTTCATGGCTTCTGTGATGCATCTGAAAGAGCTTACGGATGCGTGATATATTGCAAGTCCACTGATAAAGAAGGTCAACAGCTGATCAGACTAGTAGCAGCAAAAACAAAATTAGCCCCACAGAAAACCCCGATTTCTCTGCCACGATTGGAGTTATGTGGTGCAGTACTACTAGCTCGACTGATGGAAAAAGTAAAAAACTCGATTAACTCCCAGACAGTCACCATACATTGCTGGACAGACTCCATGGTGGTGCTTGGCTGGCTACATGGTGACGTGGGTCGCTGGAAGAGTTTCGTAGCTAACAGAGTCACACAAATAATACAAATAACTCCATCCAACTCCTGGAAACATGTCAAGTCCGCAGATAACCCTGCGGACTGCGCAAGCCGAGGAATCTCACCATCAGACTTAATAAGTCACGAACTGTGGTGGAAAGCCCCTTCCTGGCTTCAAAACAACGACATACCCAAACAAGGTATTTTTACAACGAACGAAGAGAAAAGGAAACGAGGCCAAACTTGCGCAATACAAACAACACACGCGCCACTCATCGAGCAACTACTGCAAAAATACAGCTCGATGACCTATGCAACACGAGTCATCAGCTGGGTCATACGATTTATAAACAACACGCGTGACGCAACTACAGCCAACCGCAGGTCACACTTAAGTACAGAAGACATAGAGCAGACTCAAAACCTGCTCGTGAAAACTACACAGAACAATACCTTTGGCGATGAAATAGCGTACCTACACAAACACAACAAGGTACGGGCCACAAGCAAACTGCTGAGTTTGAGCCCAATACTAGACGCCCAAGGCATCCTTCGAGTGGGAGGCAGACTTCAACATGCCAAGTTAAGCAACTCCCAAAAACACCCGATAATTTTACCGAACAACCACAAGCTATCAGAACTCTTGATTGACCAAGCCCACAAGAGCACTCTCCACGGCGGTGCCAGGCTTACTCTGGGACACCTTCGTAACAAATATTGGATACTTGGCGGCATGAAACCAATCAAGAAGCAACTTAATAAATGTGTCACATGTCATCGCTACAAAACGCAACGCAGCAATCAGCAAATGGCAGACTTACCTACACCTCGAGTTACACCTTCACGGCCATTCACACACACAGGCGTGGATTTCACGGGACACGTTGAAATAAAGGCTAACAAAGGTCGCGGCATTAAAACAGTTAAGGCCTACATCGCGATCTTTATTTGTCTATGCACAAAAGCTATCCACCTTGAACTGGTGTCAGACCTCAGCACTGTAACATTCCTCGCAGCATTGAAGCGACTATGCGCACGACGAGGAACGCCTAAACATATCTACAGTGACAACGGAACGAACTTTGTCGGAGCAGCAAGAGCACTAGCCAAAGAACGCCAGGAGGCAATACAGCTACTAGTCAACGATGATCTTATCAACAACACTTCCGAGAGTGGCATTGAATGGCACTTTAACGCCCCATCTTGGCCAACAGCGGGAGGACTGTGGGAAGCTGCAGTCAAGAGTATGAAACACCACCTTAAACGTGTTCTCGGTGAACAAAGGCTGACGTACGAAGAGTTCACTACTTTGCTAGTACAAATTGAAGCCTGTCTCAACTCGAGACCACTTGTCGCTCTAACAAATGACCTCGATGACATCGATTACTTGACACCAGGTCACTTTTTAGTCGGTGGACCGGTACTGGCACCTCCGATGACGTCAGAGGCTGACAACAGCCAGTTAACGTTACGATGGCGCTTGACAGAAAACATGTACAAGGAATTTTGGAAGAAATGGTCCAACGATTACCTACAAACGTTACAATTACGAGGAAAATGGCAAACCCCAACACACAACATTGCAGTGGATGACGTCGTCCTTATAAAGGAAGAACAAGTAGCTCCAGCCCGATGGCTATTAGGGCGAGTTGTAGAGACGCATCCTGGGCCAGATAACTTAGTACGAGTCGTCACGCTCAAGACTAAATCCAACATAATGAAGAGACCCGTAACAAAATTGTCCCGGTTACCCATTGAAACAGGGATTACTACCGACAATAAAACAACGCAACCCACGGACAATAAACAAACGACTTCATTAACAGAACAACGACAACGCCGGGTGAGCCATAGACAGGAACGCAAGGGTGTTTCCAACTGTAACGTCCTCAAGTACCTAAGCACGTTACTCGTACTCATGGTTACGTGTGCGACCCCGTCCATGCAACAACTCGTCAACGTAACCACCCTAGATCCAACCCGTCTTGTGTACTTCGACAAAGCCGCAGACGTACAGATAATACAAGACGAATGGAGACTGGTGGTGTACTACAACATGTCGACTTACTGGAAGAGTATTTCTGCCGTTGATCAATACGTCCAGCAACTACACGGACTTTGTCAACGAAATATAGCGCACTTGACTATATCCACACAACTAGAGCACGAACTAAACGAGCTCAAACACTACAATGAAGTACTACAATCTGACCACGGAAGACGCAGTAAGCGAGGTCTCATAAACGGAATCGGGAACATTGCCAACTCTCTCTTTGGGGTTCTGGATGACAAATTTGCCGAAAAATACAACAACGACATCAAACTACTGCACAGCAATGAAGACCACTTGCTCAATCTGTATAAACAACATACCTCAATCATCGAAGGGGAATACAACCTCCTGAAGAGGAACGAGCAAGTAATGAACCGACAGTTTATTGTCATCAACAAAAGTCTCAGAGAATCGCTACAACAACTAAAAACCGAACAAGACCAAGCAACTTTCCTTACTGCTACTGCACTTGCCGCAAACATGATGGTAGCAAACTTGCGGAGAATACAAGACATGTTGATCAACCTAGTTACAGATCTCCGCCACAGCAAAGTCGACACTCACCTGCTAAAACCCGATGCATTCGAAAAAACAGCTGAACATCATATCAGGACAAGTACCAAAAGGATTATCTCTACCCTGTTCAAACAAGTTCAAGTGTATCCGGGAAATGTATAAACTAGCAAGTGTGCAAAGAAAACTAACGGAAGATTTTATTATTTTCGAAGTAAAAATCCCTTTGGTAGCAGACGAACAATATGAACTAACCGAAGTCATCCCAATCCGCAACATAAAGGGAGCTTCTATGGTTAACATAATACCAACAACCAAATACATAGCCGTCAACTTGAAAATGGACATGATGATACCACTGGATCAACAACATCTTTCATCATGCACACAAGTAAACACAAATCAGCTGCTACTATGCAACCTTGACTTACCTATATACGGAATAAAAACAGCCACAAAAATGTGCGAAGCAGACATAATAAACAATCGAGGAGTATCAACCTGCCGCACGGAAGTATCAAGTTGCAGCAATGAATGGAAAAAGCTACACAGCAAGGGGGCTTGGTTGTTTACGTGTTGCGAGGAATGCACTATGCGCATTTTCTGTCCAGCTGGAATTACGTCACAAACACTTCAAAATACAGGCATAATCACGTTAGGGACAGGCTGCATGATGCGCGGTGATAAACATCTAATTCATTCGCACTACAATATGCAAAGCACAATGGAATTAGGAAATGAGCAAGAGATCTACGTACCAGAGATAAACCTAAACGAACTATTAACAAGCAATAGTCAAATTACAAATATAACAAACATGGAAATTGAAACACATGAAGAACAACTAAAGGGTCTTAAGAGAAAAATCGAGTTGATTAAAGAACAACAGGATATCCAATTGGTTAATGCCGTGGAGGCGGAGCAACATCACTATGTTCTGTACGGCTGTATGATAACCTGTGCAACAGTATTCAGCATATGGGTTTACTTTCAAATAAAAGTACGCTGCCTCCGTCTACTTCAAGGAAGCAGAACAGCAACACAGGCGCACAAGGAAGAGATCGAGATGGTACCAAGCCATACTCGAGGATCCTCCTAGGGAAGGACAGACAAAGGCAGAGACACCGGCACTAGAATAGGGCACCGGACATCTTCCTAACGGCAACAAAGTGGATCGCGAAACGTCGCCTATATCAGTTAGCGGCGAACGTAGAACCTTCTAATAACTTCCTATACTTATACTATACTTTACTTTTTACTTACCTTTTGTTTATACATATTAGTTGTTATTTGTACTTTTATAGTTGGCAGGATGTACGAGCATCGCCACATGATGTTAATTGTTTTAGTTTTTACCTGAACAAGCGGTTGCTAATTCACCGATTTATGTACATTCACTGACTAGGCGATTACGCCCGCCACAAATCACCTACTTTAGGTATTATATATTTTAATGTTTTACCTAATAAATGGTCAATCATTTACGGACACATAACAGTGATTTTATTTCCTGTACACATCCCGTGTGATTCGTCCATCTACATACTACATCTCAGTGTGCGGTGCTATTGCCCGTACATAGTTACTTGTAAAACCATATTTTTTTTATATTGTATATTTATTTTAGATCCACTGAAAATGTCGTGCATTGAACTAATGATTTAAGCGGTTCTTTTAATTAATAGTCATAAGTGTAAGTATCACAAGGCATCTTGTTTTTTGACAGAATATTCTTTACATATAGTACAGAATGAAAAATTTTGATGGTAAATTTATCGGATTCCTATCTCGGTTTTGCGAAGGAAGACAGTACGGCGCAAAAATTTTGAAAGTTTGGATGCTTTGTATGAACGGAAAAGTATCGCTACTCAGTTGGCTTTACGAAAAAAGTTGACGACTTTAAAACTGCAAAGAAACGTCACCACTCATAAAACATTTTTCGATTTTTGGTGATTTGATCGCTGACTTGTTAGCCACCGGAGCCAATTTGGAAGAAACCGATAAGGTAGCTCATGTACTGCTCACCCTACCCGCAACTTATGATGGCGTGATAACCGCGATCGAAACTTTATCGAAGGATAATTTAACGCTAGCATTCGTTAAAACAAGGCTTTACGATCATGAAGTTAAGTTGAAAAATTAGTCCAGTGATACCAGTGTCAAAATTTTGCAGCTTGAGCGGAAAAATGAACAGGAATTTGGAAAAAGGAAATTCGATAATTCTCAAAATAATAAAGGGAATAATATAGAAGGATAACAAGTAGAAGAAGAGGTTCGTGAAGTGTCATCACTGTGGTCGCAAATGGCATATGAAGAACGACTGCTTCTAGTTCAAAAGAACTCAGCAGCAGCAGCAGAAAAATACGGAGCGGACAAGGACGGTTTAGGCAGTTGAGATCAGTGAACTATCCACGTCGAGCAAATTTTTTGGATTTGCTTTTATAAATGGAGATTATCAAGCGGTTGATGATGGAAGCATTGTTACTTTCCTGTTGGATTCTGGAGCGTCGGACTATATCATAAATCGGGAAGATGTTTTCATTAGCCACAATTTCTATTGCTAAAAATGTTGAATTTATTTTAGCTACCAAACGGGGAACGATATCACGCCATTCAATGGGGAAAAATACAGTGTCTGGAAGTTTAGAATACGGGAATCGTTAAGTGAAATGGACGTGATAAATGTTATTGACGAAGACCCGATAGTTCGATGCAGCTTGTGACGCAGCTCTGGATGAGCCCCGTGCCAACGTGCCCGTGAAACACACCATTCTCTTATTTTTTTTATATATTTTATGGTTTTTACATGGCTTAATAAAACATTAGATAAGTTTATTTGGTGGTGGCGTGTAGATAATAAGAACGTTGATATCATCCGTTCCTGTGATCACAGGCAGGCACAATATCAACAACACTTTTCCGTTACTAAGTTGAAATATAGTTCCATCGTGGGAGTTATATAAATCGTGTGTATAGACATAAGTTTATTTTTCCTTTCAAAGTCAACAATGTCCATTTAGATACTTGTAAAACGATTTTTTTTAAAATATTGTATATTTATTTTAGATCTACAGAAACTGTCGTCCATTGACCTAATGATTTAAGCGGTTCTTTTAATTGATAGTCATAAGTATCAGTAGGGATCTTGTTTGTTGACAGAATACTCTTTACATGTAGTACAAAATGAAGTTTTGATGGTAAAAAAAAAAAGTAACCGGGTAGCAAATACTGTCATCATAGATTATTTATCGGATTCCTATCTCGGTTTTGCGAAGGAAGACAGTACGGCGAAAGAAATTTTGAAAAGTTTGAATGCTTTGTATGAACGGAAAAGTATCGCTACTCAGTTGGCTTTGCGAAAAAAGTTGTTGACTTTAAAACTGCAAGGAAACGTCACCACTCATAAAACATTTTTCGACTTTTGATGATTTGATCACCGAATTGTTAGCCGCCGGAGCCAATTCGGAAGAAACCGATAAGGTGGCTCATTTACTGCTCACCCCACCCGCAACGTATGATTCGCTAAAACAAGGTTTTACGATCATGAAGTTAAGTTGAAAAATGAGTCCAGTGATACCAGTGTCAAAGTTTTGCAACTTGAGCGGAAAAATGAACAGGAATTTGGAAAAAGGAAATTCGATAATTCTCAAAATAATAAAGGGAATAATATAGAAGGATAACAAGTAGAAGAAGAGGTTCGTGAAGTGTCATCACTGTGGTCGCAAATGGCATATGAAGAACGACTGCTTCTAGTTCAAAAGAACTCAGCAGCAGCAGCAGAAAGATACGGAGCGGACAAGGACGGTTCAGACAGTCGAGATCAGTGAACCATCCACGTCGAGCAAATTTTTTGAATTTGCTTTTATAATGGGAGACTGTCAAGCGGTTGATGATGGAAGCAAAGTTACTTGCCTGTTGGGTTCTGGAGCGTCGGACCATATCATAAACCGGGAAGATCTTTTCATTGGCCACACCATCTTACAAACGCCATTAAAAATGTCTATTGCTAAAAATGTTGAATTTATTTCAGCTACCAAACGGGGAACGATGTATGTCACGCAATATCAAGCCATTCAATGGGGCAAAATACAGTGTCTGGAAGTTTGGAATACGGGAATCGTTAAGTGAAATGGACGTGATAAATGTTATTGACGAAGACCCGATAGTTCGATGCAGCTTGTGACGCAGCTCTGGATGAGCCCCGTGCCAACGTGCCCGTGAAACGCACCATTCTCTTATTTTTTTTATATATTTTATGGTTTTTACATGGCTTAATAAAACATTAGATAAGTTTATTTGGTGGTGGCGTGTAGATAATAAGAACGTTGATATCATCCGTTCCTGTGATCACAGGCAGGCACAATATCACAAACACTTTTCCGTCACTAAGTTGAAATATAGTTCCATCGTGGGAGTTATATAAATCGTGTGTATAGACATAAGTATTTTTCCTTTCAAAGTCAACAATGTCCATTTAGTTACTTGTAAAACCATATTTTTTTTATATTGTATATTTATTTTAGATCCACTGAAAATGTCGTGCATTGAACTAATGATTTAAGCGGTTCTTTTAATTAATAGTCATAAGTGTAAGTATCACAAGGCATCTTGTTTTTTGACAGAATATTCTTTACATGTAGTACAGAATGAAAAATTTTGATGGTAAATTTATCGGATTCCTATCTCGGTTTTGCGAAGGAAGACAGTACGGCGCAAAAATTTTGAAAGTTTGGATGCTTTGTATGAACGGAAAAGTATCGCTACTCAGTTGGCTTTACGAAAAAAGTTGACGACTTTAAAACTGCAAAGAAACGTCACCACTCATAAAACATTTTTCGATTTTTGGTGATTTGATCGCTGACTTGTTAGCCACCGGAGCCAATTTGGAAGAAACCGATAAGGTAGCTCATGTACTGCTCACCCTACCCGCAACTTATGATGGCGTGATAACCGCGATCGAAACTTTATCGAAGGATAATTTAACGCTAGCATTCGTTAAAACAAGGCTTTACGATCATGAAGTTAAGTTGAAAAATTAGTCCAGTGATACCAGTGTCAAAGTTTTGCAACTTGAGCGGAAAAATTAACAGGAATTTGGAAAAAGGAAATTCGATAATTCTCAAAATAATAAAGGGAATAATATAGATGGATAACAAGTAGAAGAAGAGGTTCGTGAAGTGTCATCACTGTGGTCGCAAATGGCATATGAAGAACGACTGCTTCTAGTTCAAAAGAACTCAGCAGCAGCAGCAGAAAAATACGGAGCGGACAAGGACGGTTCAGGCAGTTGAGATCAGTGAACCATCTACGTCGAGCAAATTTTTTGTATTTGCTTCTATAATGGGAGATTATCAAGCGGTTGATGATGGAAGCATTGTTACTTTCCTGTTGGATTCTGGAGCGTCGGACTGTATCATAAACCGGGAAGATGTTTTCATTAGCCACAATATCTATTGCTAAAAATGTTGAATTTATTTTAGCTACCAAACGGGGACCGATGTATGTCACGCAATATCAAGCCATTCAATGGGGCAAAATACAGTGTCTGGAAGTTTGGAATACGGGAATCGTTAAGTGAAATGGACGTGATAAATGTTATTGACGAAGACCCGATAGTTCGATGCAGCTTGTGACGCAGCTCTGGATGAGCCCCGTGCCAACGTGCCCGTGAAACGCACCATTCTCTTATTTTTTTTATATATTTTATGGTTTTTACATGGCTTAATAAAACATTAGATAAGTTTATTTGGTGGTGGCGTGTAGATAATAAGAACGTTGATATCATCCGTTCCTGTGATCACAGGCAGGCACAATATCACAAACACTTTTCCGTCACTAAGTTGAAATATAGTTCCATCGTGGGAGTTATATAAATCGTGTGTATAGACATAAGTATTTTTCCTTTCAAAGTCAACAATGTCCATTTAGTTTGTACGAGCATCGCCACATGATGTTAATTGTTTTAGTTTTTACCTGAACAAGCGGTTGCTAATTCACCGATTTATGTACATTCACTGACTAGGCGATTACGCCCGCCACAAATCACCTACTTTAGGTATTATATATTTTAATGTTTTACCTAATAAATGGTCAATCATTTACGGACACATAACAGTGATTTTATTTCCTGTACACATCCCGTGTGATTCGTCCATCTACATACTACATCTCAGTGTGCGGTGCTATTGCCCGTACATTTTTGGTCCTTCGAGCCGGATCGCCATTCCTGGAACAAACAGTCCTGCAAGTCGCACAGGTACGAAGGGTTTCTACTTACGAGAGCGAATCGGTTTGACTGGTCTTCCACAAGCGGATCGCCCCAGTCAGATTGAGAAGGCGCACAATATCGTACGGAGAGATTCCTTCGGACCCTGTGATCACCGTAGGAGACATCAACATTTGGTGGTTCGGGTACTACACCCTAACAACAACAACTCAACAGAGAAGAAGTCAACAGGGCTAACGTCCATCAACAATACGCATACATACTCGCACAACAACCATGGACGCTAGACAACAAGAACTTCTCAAGCGGCAGGGAATCATCGCAGAGGGCATCCGGAAAATTGGCGTCAACTTCGGAAAGGATAGCCCTGACCGCAAAACAACAACATACATCCGGGGCAGGCTGGATACCCTCCAGGCGCACTGGAACGAGTTCGAGATGAACCATGGCGTGCTACAGGGCGCTACAGATCGGACCGACACATACTACGCTACAAAAGTGTATGACAGGGTCAAGGCGGAATACGCAAGTATACAACATAAGCTGCAAACCTGGCCTACCTGCACTGCGGAGCCCGCGGGTCACCAAGGGGAAGAGAATAAGAACACTGGAGTCCTCTCAAAATCAGACGAGCTCAAAACTCAACAATCAACTAACTTCAGAGCCTTCTCCCGTTTCACCAGCAACTTGTGTACTGCTGACATTATCGAGAAATGGGATATAGAAGACAAGCTCAGGATTCTCGAATCTCGATGGAGGGTGATTGACGAAGTACACTGGCAGCTCGACAACATTCTCGTCGGAAGTGACGTCAACTACGAGCTTGAGTTTTCGCGGTATGAAGAAACGTACGAGTGCACAAAGCGAGATCTTAACCGTAAGCTCAACCTCGCTGTCCAACAACGTGACAGTGCGCCGAGAATCGAAATACCAATATTCTCTGGCAACTACGCACAATGGCCGACATTCCTCGATCTATACATTGCGGCTATTCACAACAACCCTTCACTCTCGAAGGGACAGAAGATGCAGCACCTAAAAGGGAAGCTAAAAGGGGAGGCTGAGCGCCTTGTGCAACACTTATCTGTTTCTGAAAGCAACTACGACTCCTGCTGGGAAATCCTCCACCATAGATACAACAATTTGCAGCTGCTCTTCACCAAACAAATGCAAGTTTTGATGAGTCAACATACGATTCAACATCAAAACGCTTACGAGTTGAAACGTCTACACGAAACAAGTCTCGAAACCGTGCACGCGTTGCGTAACTTGGACATCGACACATCAACATGGGACCCAATTTTGGTGCACATCCTGACGGGAAAACTGGACACTCAAACCTACTCTGACTACATGGAAGCGAGGAAAAGTCCAAGAGGACTCCCCGATTTTAAAGAGTTCATCCAGTTCATCGAAGGGAAGTTCACGGCGCTGGAATCAGTGGCGAAGAAAACAAGCAAACCAAACAAACAAACAGATGCCGACGCGCCCCCGAACAAAGGGAGCTCGACGACAACAGTACCAAGGGAGGCGTACAACAGATACAGACGCTATCCCAAGACAAACCATACAAGCTCTGACAGAAATTGTCCTGTTTGTAAAACAAGCCACATCTTGCTCCACTGCAAAGCGTTTCAAGAGATGACGCCAGACATAAAAATTAGAACAATTGAGCAACTGAACATTTGCAAAAACTGCATGTATCCGCACAACGGAAAGAAATGCAACTCGCAAAAAAGATGCAAAGTGTGTAACCGCTCAGTAGCACTTGGGAATTCGTGAAACCGAGAAAAAATTGCCGCTCCCCGCGCATGGTTACAGGAATTCCCGCGCTCCAATTTGGTCGGGTCGCCTCAAAACAATCCTTGTTGCTTCCACATTACGGGGTGCCTCCCGAATCGAATGATTTAGTCGATTCCACTATTAAATTCCGCTCATTTCTATGTATGGTAACCCTAGGAGCGACTCTCGTCTATGATTTAAAAAAATATTTTTTCTCTGTTAATTGTGTTGTTTAGTGCGGCGGTGTGCGTGGTCGAAACGGTTGGCGTATTTTTTGTCCGTTTTTGTGTTTCTTGTGGTTTTTACGGGAAAACCGGGTAAAAAAACTATTTGTGTGTGTTAACAAGAATATAGGCAATATGGATTAGTGCAGGATTCAAGTCTGTAAGTGATTTAATTAGTTATTTCAGTGTTTATCGTCAACCGGTACGGCACGGAAATGGTTTGTTATTGTTTTGAGTGACGCATCATTCCAATAAGAATCTTGATGGATTATTGGTTTGATCATTGAAATATTATTACATATATGAATAGTCTGATTATTGAGTAAAACATTAAAATCTATTTCAAAGTTTCTACGTATCAGATATAATTAGAAAAAAATATTTAGTCCGCGTGTAAAACTTGCCGCGTCAACAATGTTGTCTCAACAACTTCGGATGCTTCTAAATACTAAATATTATACTATGCAATGTGTTTTGTTATTTTTTTTATGTTAAGAATAATCACACCATGCATATTAAACCATAAAACATATAGGTCATCACTTGTTTTTTTTTACTACAGCCATTTATTTGTAATCTAAGATAAAAAAATCGCTGTGTTTACGTTTACAAATTATTGTATAAATGGATGCAATCAACATTCAAACAAAAAAAACGCTATTTAAAAGCTCTGTTGTTTCCCATTACAAAAACATACACTTGAAAGGGCTCTTCGAAGAAACGACGTCGTAAATTAAGTTTGTTTATCAACATCTGGCCGGGCGGCCGGCGCTCGCGGAATGACGTAATCTGCCGAGCGGACAACGAGAAAGTGTTCGCGCGCAATGATAGTCTCAGCGGGTAACGGCGCACACCACACAACGTTACATGACCTAACCGGTGACGCTACGTCAGCGACACTGTCGTCAAGCCAGCTGACCGACAACGTGACTAACAGCAACTCACAGCGAAAATCCAATCACGTGTCAGGAAATTTTAAGGAAGTTCTACTAGCTACAGTACAGCTTAAAGTAAAAGCCGCAGATGGAACTTACACCGTACTCAGATGTCTTCTAGATCAAGGCTCCCAACTGAACCTTATTACAGAATCGGCTGTGCAACGACTTGGCCTCCCGCGACGCAACCAAAACTCAACTGTGTCGGGAATCGGAACATTTGCCAGCCAGAGCAACGGGACCGTTCAGTTGGACTGTAAGTCCCTGTACGGAGACTACGAGTTTTCGACGCCAGCACTAGTAATGGCTAAACTACTCAACAATCTACCTAACTACTCTTTCGAAAAACAAGATTGGCCCCACATAGAAAATATTAACCTGGCCGACCCACAATTCAACTTATCAAGGCCGATTGACATTCTACTTGATGCTGGAGTATATGGCGACATAGTCATGAGCAGCATCATTCGAGGAAACATATACGCACCTATAGCACAACAAACTAAGCTCGGCTGGGTATTAGTTGGAAACACGAATACGTTCAACTGTCATGTCGTGGTGGACACTAACGATATCTCTCGCTTTTGGGAAATTGAAGAGATAACAACAGACGACAAGTCCACGAGTATTGAGGAGGAGTACTGCGAGCGACTGTATACTGACACAACAAAAAGACTAGAAGACGGGCGATACGAAGTTAGAATCCCCATGAAGATGAACTTCGAACAAAATTTGGGGCGATCAAAGCCTCAAGCAGTCGCACAATTCAAGCAGCTGGAAAAACGTTTGGCTAGACACGAAACCCTCGCTTCAAGTTACAAGGCTTTCATCGACGAATACAAAGCTCTACAACATATGAAAAAGTGTGCAGAGCCGGACACACCGAGCTGTTTCCTGCCCCATCATGGAGTAATGAGACCTGATTCAACGACAACCAAACTCCGAGTGGTCTTCAATGCATCAGCAACCACTAGCACGGGACACAGTCTAAACCAATTGATGGAATGCGGGCCTAACTTACAACAAGACTTACAAGCTATTATTCTACGATGGAGGGCGTTTGAATACGTGTACACAGCGGATATTGAGAAATTCTACCGACAAATACGTATTCAAGAAAAAGACCAGCACTTGCAAAAAATAGTGTGGAGGGATTCAGTCACAGAGCCGTTACAAGAGTTACAACTGACTACAGTAACATATGGGACCAAGTCCGCACCCTTTCTGGCAATGCGAACCGTAAAACAATTGGTCAAGGATGACGGCGCGCGGTACCCTTTGGCGGCGGCTATTCTCTCCAATCAACTATACATGGACGACTTACTAGGCGGATGTCATGACTTCATAACAGCACAGAAAGCTCAAGGTGAACTGATAACAATGCTGAAGGGCGGTGGGTTCAACTCACGAAAGTGGGCTAGCAACAAAACGCGCCTACTTGAAGACTTGTCAGATGAACTGATAAGCCAAAAAATGTTCAACTTCAAGGACGCAGACACAAACAAAACGCTAGGCATCACTTGGAACCCGCGCACGGATCAGTTTACTTACAAACAAATAGCACTCTGCAACAAACGTGACGTCAACACAAAACGCACACTGCTGTCGGATATATCAAAACTGTACGACCCACTCGGCTGGCTATCACCGGTAACAGTAAAAGCTAAGCTAATTTTTCAACATGCTTGGTCAGCAACAACGAGCTGGGATGATCAACTCCCACCAAATATACAGCAAGAATGGGAGCAATTTCGCAATCAACTCGCACACATACACGACATTGCCATACCACGCTGGGTCGGCGACACCCAACAATCCTTCGAACTTCATGGCTTCTGTGATGCATCTGAAAGAGCTTACGGATGCGTGATATATTGCAAGTCCACTGATAAAGAAGGTCAACAGCTGATCAGACTAGTAGCAGCAAAAACAAAATTAGCCCCACAGAAAACCCCGATTTCTCTGCCACGATTGGAGTTATGTGGTGCAGTACTACTAGCTCGACTGATGGAAAAAGTAAAAAACTCGATTAACTCCCAGACAGTCACCATACATTGCTGGACAGACTCCATGGTGGTGCTTGGCTGGCTACATGGTGACGTGGGTCGCTGGAAGAGTTTCGTAGCTAACAGAGTCACACAAATAATACAAATAACTCCATCCAACTCCTGGAAACATGTCAAGTCCGCAGATAACCCTGCGGACTGCGCAAGCCGAGGAATCTCACCATCAGACTTAATAAGTCACGAACTGTGGTGGAAAGCCCCTTCCTGGCTTCAAAACAACGACATACCCAAACAAGGTATTTTTACAACGAACGAAGAGAAAAGGAAACGAGGCCAAACTTGCGCAATACAAACAACACACGCGCCACTCATCGAGCAACTACTGCAAAAATACAGCTCGATGACTGTCCAATTTGAATAGCATTTTGTACAGACTTACTACACACATACCTTTACTAACAAACACATTCTATACAGTCCACTCATGTAGTTTAAGTTTTTTTTATATATCTGTGCAAATGTAACCTCTGACAGCTGTCATTAGATTGAGTTCTCTTTCAAAATAAATATTCTACGAGTAAAGACGTAAAAAGTGTTTTAATCACCAGACATTAGAAAGTGCAAAAGAAACAAACCCTTATTGCCGTGAACATATGGTCTATAACGAGCCGGATCTATTGAAGAATTTAATACGTGACTACGTGCATTTGGGTAATGGCGTCTAGCGTCTCTGTGAGGACAAGATTTTTCTGAGCGGATTTTTTGCTAACATCGAGCGTAACAACAAATCATTAGCAAAATAATCAAACAAATCTTTTCTATTCGTCTGGATTTTGAGTTTATTACGTCTAAAAACGTTCAAAATTACATTTCAAGAAAAATGAAGGTGCTTCTATCTTGTCAAAAAGAATTACTGGAGAATTTGAGAAAAGCGGAAAAAAACTACAAAAAAACACCTAAAGAACGGATCAAAAAACCCTATTTAGAAACGAGATTGGAGAATTTGGAACAATTATGGACAGACTTCAAAAATGGTCATAAATCAATTACTGGCAAGGCAACCGTGATCGAAAAGCAAGATACATATTTCACGGAAGATATGTACGAGGAGTTCGAGGAATGTTATGTATCATACAAGACTTCGTTGAAGGAAGCCCTGCAGTCCTATTATGAATCATCTAGTGGAACATCGTCCGTGACACCGAAGTCAAGTTTGAGTGCTGGACACATTGGTAGTGAGTGCGAAGTGAGGTTACCACAAATACAGTTGCCTACGTTTAGTGGTAAATACGTCGAGTGGCAAACGTTCTATGACATGTTTAATTCGTTGATTCACAACAACAAGCATTTGTCTCCAGTGCAAAAATTGCATTATTTAAAAGGTAATGTGTCAGGTGAACCGGAATGTTTGTTGCGTAATTTTTCAACAACGGATGCTAATTACGAGGGAGCTTGGAGACAATTAGTTGGACGTTATGATAACAAGCGCTTTAATTGTAATACACTTATAAGAACATTGTTTACTCAAAAACAAATTGTTACCGAGTCTGCTAGTGCTATTAGATGTTTATTAGATACAACTACAACATGTTTACAATCTCTACGTAATATGGGGATTAATATTGATAACTGGGACTTGTTTATTATTTATTTAGTGGTTTCTAAATTAGATCCTGAATCCATGAAGCAATGGGAATGTCAACTAGGTGTAGTTAGTGAAGACTTACCTTCCTGGTTACAATTATCTAAATTCTTAGAATCGAGATTTAAGTCATTGGAAATGATAGACACCAACAAGGTACGTTCAGCAGTTAAGTCCAACAATTCAAAGTCAAAGTCATTTCATGGTTCCATAGATAATAATAAAAGTAATTCTAGCATTACTAAATGTGTTAAGTGTAAAGGTGAACACTTTTTATACCAATGTAAGGAATTTAGTCAACTTAGTGTCAAAGATAGGCAAGATTTTATTCAAAAAAGTAACTTATGTTTTAATTGTTTCTCTCCATCTCATCCAGTTATGAAATGTCGGAAATCAGTGAGTTGTAAGCGATGTGGAAGGAGGCACCATTCATTACTTCATTTTGAGAAAGAGGTGAGCAGCAGCACAGAAAAGAGTGAGGATGTGCCGGTGCAGAGTGAGTCAGACAAAACCGTGAGTACTATTTCAGCTAATTTCTCGAGTAGAGGATTAGAACCGAGTCAAGTATTGTTAGCTACTGTGTCTGTTTGGGCATACAATGAGCACGGTTACAAACAACAATTGAGAGGATTATTGGATCAAGGATCGCAAGCTTCTTTTATTAGCGAGTCAGTTGTACAATTACTTGGACTTTCACGGAAACATGTCAGTGGTACGGTTTCTGGTATAGGAGACGGTGACCACACAAGTGTTAAGCACATGGTTTCTCTTCGAGTGGGTTCACGTTGCAGCCCAGAGGTTTCAATCCAAGTAAATGCTTATGTTTTGCGATCTGTAACATCATTTCTTCCCTCAACCGAGTTACACACACCGAATTGGCTTCAGTTAGATAAATTATTGCTAGCTGATCCAGGTTACGCCACACCAGGGAAAATTGATATTCTTCTTGGAGCAGAAGTTTATAGTGAGATTTTATTGAATGGGATTATACGTCACAATAAAATATTGGCACAAAACACTACCTTTGGTTGGGTATTATCAGGGAGGGTGTCAAGAAATTCAACTTCAAGCAATGGCAGAGTTATCAACATGCATTTACACTTAAGTGGAGAAGAGTTACTTAAGAAATTTTGGGAAATGGAAAATGAGCCAAACCTGATACAGAAGAAGATGACAATAACTGAACAACGATGTGAAGAATTTTATGACAAGACAACTAAACGAGATGAAGAAGGGAGATTCATTACTAAACTACCTTTTGACAAAGAAGATCCAGAGTGTCAATATGGGAAATCAGTGATTATAGCTACAAGAAGATGGGAGTTTTTAGAGAAGAGACTACAGAAGAATCCTACTTTATATGCGGAATATAACAAGGTCTTACAGGAATATATTGAGATGAATCACATGACACCTGTAGAAGAAGCCGAAATAGGTAATCCCAAGGCAGTTTATCTTCCACACCATGCAGTGGTGAGAGAGGATAGGGACACCACAAAAGTACGTGTAGTTTTTGATGGTTCATGTAAAGGAGTTAACAACTTTTCACTAAATGACAATCTCATGGTTGGTCCTAAATTGCAACAAGACTTGAGACACATCTTGATGAGGTGGAGAAGTCACAGGATCTGTATAGTTTCAGATATTGTCAAGATGTTCAGGATGGTGAAAATTAATTGTGAGGATACAGATTTCCAAAGAATTGTATGGAGACCACGAGCAGACGAGCCTTTAAGACATTTTAAAATGCTACGAGTGACCTTCGGTACTGCGTGCGCTCCTTATTTGGCAGTTAAATCTATTCAAAGGCTGGCCGATGAACATCGGTCACAATTTCCTGTAGCTTCAACTATAGCCCTTAGAGATCTCTATATGGATGATGTCTTGACAGGTTGTGACACCCTGGAAGAGGCCATTCACATTTATATAGAAATGAACAAGTTGATGAGCTGTGGTGGGTTTGAACTGCAAAAGTGGAGTAGCAATAATCAAGACTTATTGACACACATAGGAGGAGGAAAGCAAACTAGCAATGATTCAATGAGAATAAAAACATCTACAGTCATAAAAGTGCTTGGTTTGGTATGGCATAGAGAAATTGATTCTTTTCAGTATACACTTGATTTGCCAGAATCAAAAGAACCTATCACTAAACGGCAGGTGTTATCGGATGTGGCTCGGCTGTACGACCCATTAGGATGGATTGCTCCCGTGGTAATCACTGCAAAAATATTTATTCAAAAGCTGTGGAAGTCGAATCTTGATTGGGATGACGTACTGACTACATATTTAATTGACGAGTGGCTACAGTTTAGGACGAGTTTGATAAATTTGAGAAAAGTAAACATACCACGGTGGTATAATTTCAGTCCAGGATCAAAGGTTGAGTTGCATGCCTTTTCTGATGCTTCCAAAGCAGCTTATGGTGCTGCTGTTTACATTCGTATCATTAATCAAGAAGGCGAAATTAGCGTGAGTTTGGTATCAGCAAAAAGTAAAGTTTCCCCTATAGAGAAGGAAGTATCTATACCGAGGCTAGAACTGTGTGGTGCGGTTCTAGCAGCAAAGCTGATATTTGAGATAGCACAAATAATGCACATACCAAAAGAGAATCTATATGCTTGGTCCGATTCTACTATAGTATTGGCTTGGCTGAGAGGTGGGTCTAGTCGCTGGACTACCTTTGTAAGCAATCGTGTGTCTGAGATTCTTAACATTTTAGATCATAGCCAATGGAGACATGTTGCTACTGACATGAATCCAGCTGATTGTGTTTCAAGAGGCTTGACTCCACAAGATTTACTTGAACATTCTTTGTGGTGGTCAGGACCTTCTTGGCTTTCTCATGTTCTGGAGTTTGACAACCCTGATATTCAAGATACACATGAAGAAGAAAGATCCTCATCTTTGACTGCTGTACCTGTATTGAACAATGGATTTATTTGGACTATGTTTTCGTCACTATATAAAACATTAAAAGTTATATCTTACTGGAGAAGAGTTCTACACAATTTAAGATTGCCAAAACAGGAACGTAAACAATATTCAAATATAATTACACCTATAGAAATGGATGAAAGTTTAGTAATTTGCATAAAACAGGTTCAAGAAGAGAATTTCAGTGAAGAAATAAAACAGTTAAAGATGAAGAAATCTGTCCCCAAGAAAAGTCAACTCCGCACTCTTTGTCCCATTTTCGATGGAAAAGGGATACTAAGAGTAGGTGGTCGTATTGACAAATCGGAGGTTTTATATGATACTAAGCATCCCATAGTTTTGCCTGGTAAGAGCCATCTTACCAAGCTTATAATTAGTGATGCACACATTAGAACTTTTCATGGAGGACCACAAGCTATGTTGTGCTATTTAAAAACAAAATACTGGATATTGCGAGCAAAAGACAGAGTCAAAATTCACTACAGATCATGTATTAAGTGTTTGAGATATTCTAAGACAAAACCTAATCAACTAATGGGTCAAATTCCAGAGGTTAGACTGAAACCAACCAGAGCTTTCAAATCTGCTGGCTGTGATTACATGGGACCTATTAGTATTAGATTTTCACCTGGAAGAGGAGCAAAATCCTACAAGGGATATGTTTGTTTATTTATTTGTATGGTTACCCGAGGCATACATTTAGAGGTGGTTACTGATTTGACTTCCAAGGCTTTCATTGCGGCCTTCAAACGATTCACAGCACGAAGAGGTCACTGTCAAGATTTGTTTAGTGACAATGGCACTAATTTTGTTGGTGCCAACAAACAGCTTCGAGCGATGTTTGACCGTGCCAAGTCAACAGTGCCACGTGAAATTGAGGAATTACTTAGTTTGGAACACACCACATGGCATTTCATACCTCCATACGCACCTAATTTCGGAGGGCTGTGGGAGGCCGGAGTCCGTAGCGTTAAAACTCATTTACACAAAGTAATCGGAGATAGCACGCTCACTTATGAGGAGTTGTCCACTGTTTTAGCTCAGGTCGAAGCTTGTCTTAACTCGCGACCAATCACAGTGATGAGCGATGACCCTAACGAGCCTCAGGCTTTGACCCCTGGTCATTTCCTCATAGGTGAGCCACTAATAAACATCCCCGATGAAGATAATTCGAACACTAATGTAATAGGCCTGGATAGATGGAGATTAACTCAAAAAATGGTAAATAATTTTTGGAAACGTTGGTATAAAGAGTATTTAGTTAACCTCAATCAACGATATAAATGGAATAATAAAAAGTCTGAACCAGAAGTAGGTGATGTCGTCATTTTAAAGGATGATAATATTCCACCTGCTAAATGGATTTTAGGGAAGATAATTAAAAAATACTTAGGGCCAGACAATATTGCACGTGTTGTATCTATTAAATGTAAGAATGGTGAATTTAAACGTCCCATTAGCAAAATATGTGTTTTACCTAAATGAATGTACTTATCTCTCTATTGTGAACTTAATTAACCTACCTATTTTGGTATAAAGTTATGATGTTTATACTACCTGTTGTCAGATATTAATTGCACAATTGATAAAGTGTGTTAAGTTTAAGTTGTTACATTTATGATGTTTTTTTTTTTTTTGAGTTGGTAATTAAGCAAAACCCCAAGTAGTATGTATTGTTCAGTTCATAAAATAGTACTTAGTATTAAACACCTAATTTACTTTATTTAAGTTAAATTAGACCCTGGTATGTATACCTGTCACATAATATCATGGTGGGCGGTTAAGCCTCTTTTCTTTTTTTTGTCATTGAAGTTTTGCATTTGAGTTTTGTTATGATTTATTTTATATTACATGTATTTGGATAGGTATAATATTATTACATGTACCCACTTGTATTTAGATAAGTACACAGAGTAGAACAGCTACACATTTCTACATACCTACAACTTTTTTTGTCATGTAAGACTTGTTTTGTTATTGCTTAAATATTTCCTTAATACTTACATAATTGTTTAAAGGATAAATTAAAGTACTGCGTCCTTTGGTGGGCGGTATGTCCAATTTGAATAGCATTTTGTACAGACTTACTACACACATACCTTTACTAACAAACACATTCTATACAGTCCACTCATGTAGTTTAAGTTTTTTTTATATATCTGTGCAAATGTAACCTCTGACAGCTGTCATTAGATTGAGTTCTCTTTCAAAATAAATATTCTACGAGTAAAGACGTAAAAAGTGTTTTAATCACCAGACATTAGAAAGTGCAAAAGAAACAAACCCTTATTGCCGTGAACAATGACCTATGCAACACGAGTCATCAGCTGGGTCATACGATTTATAAACAACACGCGTGACGCAACTACAGCCAACCGCAGGTCACACTTAAGTACAGAAGACATAGAGCAGACTCAAAACCTGCTCGTGAAAACTACACAGAACAATACCTTTGGCGATGAAATAGCGTACCTACACAAACACAACAAGGTACGGGCCACAAGCAAACTGCTGAGTTTGAGCCCAATACTAGACGCCCAAGGCATCCTTCGAGTGGGAGGCAGACTTCAACATGCCAAGTTAAGCAACTCCCAAAAACACCCGATAATTTTACCGAACAACCACAAGCTATCAGAACTCTTGATTGACCAAGCCCACAAGAGCACTCTCCACGGCGGTGCCAGGCTTACTCTGGGACACCTTCGTAACAAATATTGGATACTTGGCGGCATGAAACCAATCAAGAAGCAACTTAATAAATGTGTCACATGTCATCGCTACAAAACGCAACGCAGCAATCAGCAAATGGCAGACTTACCTACACCTCGAGTTACACCTTCACGGCCATTCACACACACAGGCGTGGATTTCACGGGACACGTTGAAATAAAGGCTAACAAAGGTCGCGGCATTAAAACAGTTAAGGCCTACATCGCGATCTTTATTTGTCTATGCACAAAAGCTATCCACCTTGAACTGGTGTCAGACCTCAGCACTGTAACATTCCTCGCAGCATTGAAGCGACTATGCGCACGACGAGGAACGCCTAAACATATCTACAGTGACAACGGAACGAACTTTGTCGGAGCAGCAAGAGCACTAGCCAAAGAACGCCAGGAGGCAATACAGCTACTAGTCAACGATGATCTTATCAACAACACTTCCGAGAGTGGCATTGAATGGCACTTTAACGCCCCATCTTGGCCAACAGCGGGAGGACTGTGGGAAGCTGCAGTCAAGAGTATGAAACACCACCTTAAACGTGTTCTCGGTGAACAAAGGCTGACGTACGAAGAGTTCACTACTTTGCTAGTACAAATTGAAGCCTGTCTCAACTCGAGACCACTTGTCGCTCTAACAAATGACCTCGATGACATCGATTACTTGACACCAGGTCACTTTTTAGTCGGTGGACCGGTACTGGCACCTCCGATGACGTCAGAGGCTGACAACAGCCAGTTAACGTTACGATGGCGCTTGACAGAAAACATGTACAAGGAATTTTGGAAGAAATGGTCCAACGATTACCTACAAACGTTACAATTACGAGGAAAATGGCAAACCCCAACACACAACATTGCAGTGGATGACGTCGTCCTTATAAAGGAAGAACAAGTAGCTCCAGCCCGATGGCTATTAGGGCGAGTTGTAGAGACGCATCCTGGGCCAGATAACTTAGTACGAGTCGTCACGCTCAAGACTAAATCCAACATAATGAAGAGACCCGTAACAAAATTGTCCCGGTTACCCATTGAAACAGGGATTACTACCGACAATAAAACAACGCAACCCACGGACAATAAACAAACGACTTCATTAACAGAACAACGACAACGCCGGGTGAGCCATAGACAGGAACGCAAGGGTGTTTCCAACTGTAACGTCCTCAAGTACCTAAGCACGTTACTCGTACTCATGGTTACGTGTGCGACCCCGTCCATGCAACAACTCGTCAACGTAACCACCCTAGATCCAACCCGTCTTGTGTACTTCGACAAAGCCGCAGACGTACAGATAATACAAGACGAATGGAGACTGGTGGTGTACTACAACATGTCGACTTACTGGAAGAGTATTTCTGCCGTTGATCAATACGTCCAGCAACTACACGGACTTTGTCAACGAAATATAGCGCACTTGACTATATCCACACAACTAGAGCACGAACTAAACGAGCTCAAACACTACAATGAAGTACAATCTGACCACGGAAGACGCAGTAAGCGAGGTCTCATAAACGGAATCGGGAACATTGCCAACTCTCTCTTTGGGGTTCTGGATGACAAATTTGCCGAAAAATACAACAACGACATCAAACTACTGCACAGCAATGAAGACCACTTGCTCAATCTGTATAAACAACATACCTCAATCATCGAAGGGGAATACAACCTCCTGAAGAGGAACGAGCAAGTAATGAACCGACAGTTTATTGTCATCAACAAAAGTCTCAGAGAATCGCTACAACAACTAAAAACCGAACAAGACCAAGCAACTTTCCTTACTGCTACTGCACTTGCCGCAAACATGATGGTAGCAAACTTGCGGAGAATACAAGACATGTTGATCAACCTAGTTACAGATCTCCGCCACACCAAAGTCGACACTCACCTGCTAAAACCCGATGCATTCGAAAAAACAGCTGAACATCATATCAGGACAAGTACCAAAAGGATTATCTCTACCCTGTTCAAACAAGTTCAAGTGTATCCGGGAAATGTATAAACTAGCAAGTGTGCAAAGAAAACTAACGGAAGATTTTATTATTTTCGAAGTAAAAATCCCTTTGGTAGCAGACGAACAATATGAACTAACCGAAGTCATCCCAATCCGCAACATAAAGGGAGCTTCTATGGTTAACATAATACCAACAACCAAATACATAGCCGTCAACTTGAAAATGGACATGATGATACCACTGGATCAACAACATCTTTCATCATGCACACAAGTAAACACAAATCAGCTGCTACTATGCAACCTTGACTTACCTATATACGGAATAAAAACAGCCACAAAAATGTGCGAAGCAGACATAATAAACAATCGAGGAGTATCAACCTGCCGCACGGAAGTATCAAGTTGCAGCAATGAATGGAAAAAGCTACACAGCAAGGGGGCTTGGTTGTTTACGTGTTGCGAGGAATGCACTATGCGCATTTTCTGTCCAGCTGGAATTACGTCACAAACACTTCAAAATACAGGCATAATCACGTTAGGGACAGGCTGCATGATGCGCGGTGATAAACATCTAATTCATTCGCACTACAATATGCAAAGCACAATGGAATTAGGAAATGAGCAAGAGATCTACGTACCAGAGATAAACCTAAACGAACTATTAACAAGCAATAGTCAAATTACAAATATAACAAACATGGAAATTGAAACACATGAAGAACAACTAAAGGGTCTTAAGAGAAAAATCGAGTTGATTAAAGAACAACAGGATATCCAATTGGTTAATGCCGTGGAGGCGGAGCAACATCACTATGTTCTGTACGGCTGTATGATAACCTGTGCAACAGTATTCAGCATATGGGTTTACTTTCAAATAAAAGTACGCTGCCTCCGTCTACTTCAAGGAAGCAGAACAGCAACACAGGCGCACAAGGAAGAGATCGAGATGGTACCAAGCCATACTCGAGGATCCTCCTAGGGAAGGACAGACAAAGGCAGAGACACCGGCACTAGAATAGGGCACCGGACATCTTCCTAACGGCAACAAAGTGGATCGCGAAACGTCGCCTATATCAGTTAGCGGCGAACGTAGAACCTTCTAATAACTTCCTATACTTATACTATACTTTACTTTTTACTTACCTTTTGTTTATACATATTAGTTGTTATTTGTACTTTTATAGTTGGCAGGATGTACGAGCATCGCCACATGATGTTAATTGTTTTAGTTTTTACCTGAACAAGCGGTTGCTAATTCACCGATTTATGTACATTCACTGACTAGGCGATTACGCCCGCCACAAATCACCTACTTTAGGTATTATATATTTTAATGTTTTACCTAATAAATGGTCAATCATTTACGGACACATAACAGTGATTTTATTTCCTGTACACATCCCGTGTGATTCGTCCATCTACATACTACATCTCAGTGTGCGGTGCTATTGCCCGTACATAGTTACTTGTAAAACCATATTTTTTTTATATTGTATATTTATTTTAGATCCACTGAAAATGTCGTGCATTGAACTAATGATTTAAGCGGTTCTTTTAATTAATAGTCATAAGTGTAAGTATCACAAGGCATCTTGTTTTTTGACAGAATATTCTTTACATATAGTACAGAATGAAAAATTTTGATGGTAAATTTATCGGATTCCTATCTCGGTTTTGCGAAGGAAGACAGTACGGCGCAAAAATTTTGAAAGTTTGGATGCTTTGTATGAACGGAAAAGTATCGCTACTCAGTTGGCTTTACGAAAAAAGTTGACGACTTTAAAACTGCAAAGAAACGTCACCACTCATAAAACATTTTTCGATTTTTGGTGATTTGATCGCTGACTTGTTAGCCACCGGAGCCAATTTGGAAGAAACCGATAAGGTAGCTCATGTACTGCTCACCCTACCCGCAACTTATGATGGCGTGATAACCGCGATCGAAACTTTATCGAAGGATAATTTAACGCTAGCATTCGTTAAAACAAGGCTTTACGATCATGAAGTTAAGTTGAAAAATTAGTCCAGTGATACCAGTGTCAAAATTTTGCAGCTTGAGCGGAAAAATGAACAGGAATTTGGAAAAAGGAAATTCGATAATTCTCAAAATAATAAAGGGAATAATATAGAAGGATAACAAGTAGAAGAAGAGGTTCGTGAAGTGTCATCACTGTGGTCGCAAATGGCATATGAAGAACGACTGCTTCTAGTTCAAAAGAACTCAGCAGCAGCAGCAGAAAAATACGGAGCGGACAAGGACGGTTTAGGCAGTTGAGATCAGTGAACTATCCACGTCGAGCAAATTTTTTGGATTTGCTTTTATAAATGGAGATTATCAAGCGGTTGATGATGGAAGCATTGTTACTTTCCTGTTGGATTCTGGAGCGTCGGACTATATCATAAATCGGGAAGATGTTTTCATTAGCCACAATTTCTATTGCTAAAAATGTTGAATTTATTTTAGCTACCAAACGGGGAACGATATCACGCCATTCAATGGGGAAAAATACAGTGTCTGGAAGTTTAGAATACGGGAATCGTTAAGTGAAATGGACGTGATAAATGTTATTGACGAAGACCCGATAGTTCGATGCAGCTTGTGACGCAGCTCTGGATGAGCCCCGTGCCAACGTGCCCGTGAAACACACCATTCTCTTATTTTTTTTATATATTTTATGGTTTTTACATGGCTTAATAAAACATTAGATAAGTTTATTTGGTGGTGGCGTGTAGATAATAAGAACGTTGATATCATCCGTTCCTGTGATCACAGGCAGGCACAATATCAACAACACTTTTCCGTTACTAAGTTGAAATATAGTTCCATCGTGGGAGTTATATAAATCGTGTGTATAGACATAAGTTTATTTTTCCTTTCAAAGTCAACAATGTCCATTTAGATACTTGTAAAACGATTTTTTTTTAAATATTGTATATTTATTTTAGATCTACAGAAACTGTCGTCCATTGACCTAATGATTTAAGCGGTTCTTTTAATTGATAGTCATAAGTATCAGTAGGGATCTTGTTTGTTGACAGAATACTCTTTACATGTAGTACAAAATGAAGTTTTGATGGTAAAAAAAAAAAGTAACCGGGTAGCAAATACTGTCATCATAGATTATTTATCGGATTCCTATCTCGGTTTTGCGAAGGAAGACAGTACGGCGAAAGAAATTTTGAAAAGTTTGAATGCTTTGTATGAACGGAAAAGTATCGCTACTCAGTTGGCTTTGCGAAAAAAGTTGTTGACTTTAAAACTGCAAGGAAACGTCACCACTCATAAAACATTTTTCGACTTTTGATGATTTGATCACCGAATTGTTAGCCGCCGGAGCCAATTCGGAAGAAACCGATAAGGTGGCTCATTTACTGCTCACCCCACCCGCAACGTATGATTCGCTAAAACAAGGTTTTACGATCATGAAGTTAAGTTGAAAAATGAGTCCAGTGATACCAGTGTCAAAGTTTTGCAACTTGAGCGGAAAAATGAACAGGAATTTGGAAAAAGGAAATTCGATAATTCTCAAAATAATAAAGGGAATAATATAGAAGGATAACAAGTAGAAGAAGAGGTTCGTGAAGTGTCATCACTGTGGTCGCAAATGGCATATGAAGAACGACTGCTTCTAGTTCAAAAGAACTCAGCAGCAGCAGCAGAAAAATACGGAGCGGACAAGGACGGTTCAGACAGTCGAGATCAGTGAACCATCCACGTCGAGCAAATTTTTTGGATTTGCTTTTATAATGGGAGATTATCAAGCGGTTGATGATGGAAGCATTGTTACTTTCCTGTTGGATTCTGGAGCGTCGGACTATATCATAAACCGGGAAGATGTTTTCATTAGCCACAATTTCTATTGCTAAAAATGTTGAATTTATTTTAGCTACCAAACGGGGAACGATGTATGTCACGCAATATCAAGCCATTCAATGGGGAAAAATACAGTGTCTGGAAGTTTAGAATACGGGAATCGTTAAGTGAAATGGACGTGATAAATGTTATTGACGAAGACCCGATAGTTCGATGCAGCTTGTGGGAAATGCAGCTTGTGACGCAGCTCTGGATGAACCCCGTGCCAACGTGCCCGTGAAACGCACCATTCTCTTATTTTTTTTATATATTTTATGGTTTTTACATGGCTTAATAAAACATTAGATAAGTTTATTTGGTGGTGGCGTGTAGATAATAAGAACGTTGATATCATCCGTTCCTGTGATCACAGGCAGGCACAATATCAACAACACTTTTCCGTTACTAAGTTGAAATATAGTTCCATCGTGGGAGTTATATAAATCGTGTGTATAGACATAAGTTTATTTTTCCTTTCAAAGTCAACAATGTCCATTAAGATACTTGTAAAAGCATTTTTTTTTAAATATTGTATATTTATTTTAGATCTACAGAAACTGTCGTCCATTGACCTAATGATTTAAGCGGTTCTTTTAATTAATAGTCAAATTATCAGTAGGGATCTTGTTTGTTGACAGAATACTCTACATGTAGTACAAAATCAAAAGTTTTGATGGTAAAAAAAAAAATAACCGGGTAGCAAATACTGTCATCATAGACTATTTATCGTATTCCCATCTCAGTTTTGCGAAGGAAGACAGTACGGCGAAAGAAATTTTGAAAAGTTTGAATGCTTTGTATGAACGGAAAAGTATCGCTACTCAGTTGGCTTTGCGAAAAAAGTTGTTGACTTTAAAACTGCAAGGAAACGTCACCACTCATAAAACATTTTTCGACTTTTGATGATTTGATCACCGAATTGTTAGCCGCCGGAGCCAATTCGGAAGAAACCGATAAGGTGGCTCATTTACTGCTCACCCTACCCGCAACGTATGATTCGTTAAAACAAGGTTTTACGATCATAAAGTTAAGTTGAAAAATGAGTCCAGTGATACCAGTGTCAAAGTTTTGCAACTTGAGCGCAAAAATGAACAGGAATTTGGAAAAAGGAAATTCGATAATTCTCAAAATAATAAAGGGAATAATATAGATGGATAACAAGTAGAAGAAGAGGTTCGTGAAGTGTCATCACTGTGGTCGCAAATGGCATATGAAGAACGACTGCTTCTAGTTCAAAAGAACTCAGCAGCAGCAGCAGAAAAATACGGAGCGGACAAGGACGGTTCAGGCAGTTGATATCAGTGAACCATCCACGTCGAGCAAATTTTTTGGCTTTGCTTTTATAATGGGAGACTGTCAAGCGGTTGATGATGGAAGCAAAGTTACTTGCCTGTTGGGTTCTGGAGCGTCGGACCATATCATAAACCGGGAAGATCTTTTCATTGGCCACACCATCTTACAAACGCCATTAAAAATGTCTATTGCTAAAAATGTTGAATTTATTTCAGCTACCAAACGGGGAACGATGTATGTCACGCAATATCAAGCCATTCAATGGGGCAAAATACAGTGTCTGGAAGTTTGGAATACGGGAATCGTTAAGTGAAATGGACGTGATAAATGTTATTGACGAAGACCCGATAGTTCGATGCAGCTTGTGACGCAGCTCTGGATGAGCCCCGTGCCAACGTGCCCGTGAAACGCACCATTCTCTTATTTTTTTTATATATTTTATGGTTTTTACATGGCTTAATAAAACATTAGATAAGTTTATTTGGTGGTGGCGTGTAGATAATAAGAACGTTGATATCATCCGTTCCTGTGATCACAGGCAGGCACAATATCACAAACACTTTTCCGTCACTAAGTTGAAATATAGTTCCATCGTGGGAGTTATATAAATCGTGTGTATAGACATAAGTATTTTTCCTTTCAAAGTCAACAATGTCCATTTAGTTACTTGTAAAACCATATTTTTTTTATATTGTATATTTATTTTAGATCCACTGAAAATGTCGTGCATTGAACTAATGATTTAAGCGGTTCTTTTAATTAATAGTCATAAGTGTAAGTATCACAAGGCATCTTGTTTTTTGACAGAATATTCTTTACATGTAGTACAGAATGAAAAATTTTGATGGTAAATTTATCGGATTCCTATCTCGGTTTTGCGAAGGAAGACAGTACGGCGCAAAAATTTTGAAAGTTTGGATGCTTTGTATGAACGGAAAAGTATCGCTACTCAGTTGGCTTTACGAAAAAAGTTGACGACTTTAAAACTGCAAAGAAACGTCACCACTCATAAAACATTTTTCGATTTTTGGTGATTTGATCGCTGACTTGTTAGCCACCGGAGCCAATTTGGAAGAAACCGATAAGGTAGCTCATGTACTGCTCACCCTACCCGCAACTTATGATGGCGTGATAACCGCGATCGAAACTTTATCGAAGGATAATTTAACGCTAGCATTCGTTAAAACAAGGCTTTACGATCATGAAGTTAAGTTGAAAAATTAGTCCAGTGATACCAGTGTCAAAGTTTTGCAACTTGAGCGGAAAAATTAACAGGAATTTGGAAAAAGGAAATTCGATAATTCTCAAAATAATAAAGGGAATAATATAGATGGATAACAAGTAGAAGAAGAGGTTCGTGAAGTGTCATCACTGTGGTCGCAAATGGCATATGAAGAACGACTGCTTCTAGTTCAAAAGAACTCAGCAGCAGCAGCAGAAAAATACGGAGCGGACAAGGACGGTTCAGGCAGTTGAGATCAGTGAACCATCTACGTCGAGCAAATTTTTTGTATTTGCTTCTATAATGGGAGATTATCAAGCGGTTGATGATGGAAGCATTGTTACTTTCCTGTTGGATTCTGGAGCGTCGGACTGTATCATAAACCGGGAAGATGTTTTCATTAGCCACAATATCTATTGCTAAAAATGTTGAATTTATTTTAGCTACCAAACGGGGACCGATGTATGTCACGCAATATCAAGCCATTCAATGGGGCAAAATACAGTGTCTGGAAGTTTGGAATACGGGAATCGTTAAGTGAAATGGACGTGATAAATGTTATTGACGAAGACCCGATAGTTCGATGCAGCTTGTGACGCAGCTCTGGATGAGCCCCGTGCCAACGTGCCCGTGAAACGCACCATTCTCTTATTTTTTTTATATATTTTATGGTTTTTACATGGCTTAATAAAACATTAGATAAGTTTATTTGGTGGTGGCGTGTAGATAATAAGAACGTTGATATCATCCGTTCCTGTGATCACAGGCAGGCACAATATCACAAACACTTTTCCGTCACTAAGTTGAAATATAGTTCCATCGTGGGAGTTATATAAATCGTGTGTATAGACATAAGTATTTTTCCTTTCAAAGTCAACAATGTCCATTTAGTTTGTACGAGCATCGCCACATGATGTTAATTGTTTTAGTTTTTACCTGAACAAGCGGTTGCTAATTCACCGATTTATGTACATTCACTGACTAGGCGATTACGCCCGCCACAAATCACCTACTTTAGGTATTATATATTTTAATGTTTTACCTAATAAATGGTCAATCATTTACGGACACATAACAGTGATTTTATTTCCTGTACACATCCCGTGTGATTCGTCCATCTACATACTACATCTCAGTGTGCGGTGCTATTGCCCGTACATTTTTGGTCCTTCGAGCCGGATCGCCATTCCTGGAACAAACAGTCCTGCAAGTCGCACAGGTACGAAGGGTTTCTACTTACGAGAGCGAATCGGTTTGACTGGTCTTCCACAAGCGGATCGCCCCAGTCAGATTGAGAAGGCGCACAATATCGTACGGAGAGATTCCTTCGGACCCTGTGATCACCGTAGGAGACATCAACATTTGGTGGTTCGGGTACTACACCCTAACAACAACAACTCAACAGAGAAGAAGTCAACAGGGCTAACGTCCATCAACAATACGCATACATACTCGCACAACAACCATGGACGCTAGACAACAAGAACTTCTCAAGCGGCAGGGAATCATCGCAGAGGGCATCCGGAAAATTGGCGTCAACTTCGGAAAGGATAGCCCTGACCGCAAAACAACAACATACATCCGGGGCAGGCTGGATACCCTCCAGGCGCACTGGAACGAGTTCGAGATGAACCATGGCGTGCTACAGGGCGCTACAGATCGGACCGACACATACTACGCTACAAAAGTGTATGACAGGGTCAAGGCGGAATACGCAAGTATACAACATAAGCTGCAAACCTGGCCTACCTGCACTGCGGAGCCCGCGGGTCACCAAGGGGAAGAGAATAAGAACACTGGAGTCCTCTCAAAATCAGACGAGCTCAAAACTCAACAATCAACTAACTTCAGAGCCTTCTCCCGTTTCACCAGCAACTTGTGTACTGCTGACATTATCGAGAAATGGGATATAGAAGACAAGCTCAGGATTCTCGAATCTCGATGGAGGGTGATTGACGAAGTACACTGGCAGCTCGACAACATTCTCGTCGGAAGTGACGTCAACTACGAGCTTGAGTTTTCGCGGTATGAAGAAACGTACGAGTGCACAAAGCGAGATCTTAACCGTAAGCTCAACCTCGCTGTCCAACAACGGGACAGTGCGCCGAGAATCGAAATACCAATATTCTCTGGCAACTACGCACAATGGCCGACATTCCTCGATCTATACATTGCGGCTATTCACAACAACCCTTCACTCTCGAAGGGACAGAAGATGCAGCACCTAAAAGGGAAGCTAAAAGGGGAGGCTGAGCGCCTTGTGCAACACTTATCTGTTTCTGAAAGCAACTACGACTCCTGCTGGGAAATCCTCCACCATAGATACAACAATTTGCAGCTGCTCTTCACCAAACAAATGCAAGTTTTGATGAGTCAACATACGATTCAACATCAAAACGCTTACGAGTTGAAACGTCTACACGAAACAAGTCTCGAAACCGTGCACGCGTTGCGTAACTTGGACATCGACACATCAACATGGGACCCAATTTTGGTGCACATCCTGACGGGAAAACTGGACACTCAAACCTACTCTGACTACATGGAAGCGAGGAAAAGTCCAAGAGGACTCCCCGATTTTAAAGAGTTCATCCAGTTCATCGAAGGGAAGTTCACGGCGCTGGAATCAGTGGCGAAGAAAACAAGCAAACCAAACAAACAAACAGATGCCGACGCGCCCCCGAACAAAGGGAGCTCGACGACAACAGTACCAAGGGAGGCGTACAACAGATACAGACGCTATCCCAAGACAAACCATACAAGCTCTGACAGAAATTGTCCTGTTTGTAAAACAAGCCACATCTTGCTCCACTGCAAAGCGTTTCAAGAGATGACGCCAGACATAAAAATTAGAACAATTGAGCAACTGAACATTTGCAAAAACTGCATGTATCCGCACAACGGAAAGAAATGCAACTCGCAAAAAAGATGCAAAGTGTGTAACGGCGTACACCACACAACGTTACATGACCTAACCGGTGACGCTACGTCAGCGACACTGTCGTCAAGCCAGCTGACCGACAACGTGACTAACAGCAACTCACAGCGAAAATCCAATCACGTGTCAGGAAATTTTAAGGAAGTTCTACTAGCTACAGTACAGCTTAAAGTAAAAGCCGCAGATGGAACTTACACCGTACTCAGATGTCTTCTAGATCAAGGCTCCCAACTGAACCTTATTACAGAATCGGCTGTGCAACGACTTGGCCTCCCGCGACGCAACCAAAACTCAACTGTGTCGGGAATCGGAACATTTGCCAGCCAGAGCAACGGGACCGTTCAGTTGGACTGTAAGTCCCTGTACGGAGACTACGAGTTTTCGACGCCAGCACTAGTAATGGCTAAACTACTCAACAATCTACCTAACTACTCTTTCGAAAAACAAGATTGGCCCCACATAGAAAATATTAACCTGGCCGACCCACAATTCAACTTATCAAGGCCGATTGACATTCTACTTGATGCTGGAGTATATGGCGACATAGTCATGAGCAGCATCATTCGAGGAAACATATACGCACCTATAGCACAACAAACTAAGCTCGGCTGGGTATTAGTTGGAAACACGAATACGTTCAACTGTCATGTCGTGGTGGACACTAACGATATCTCTCGCTTTTGGGAAATTGAAGAGATAACAACAGACGACAAGTCCACGAGTATTGAGGAGGAGTACTGCGAGCGACTGTATACTGACACAACAAAAAGACTAGAAGACGGGCGATACGAAGTTAGAATCCCCATGAAGATGAACTTCGAACAAAATTTGGGGCGATCAAAGCCTCAAGCAGTCGCACAATTCAAGCAGCTGGAAAAACGTTTGGCTAGACACGAAACCCTCGCTTCAAGTTACAAGGCTTTCATCGACGAATACAAAGCTCTACAACATATGAAAAAGTGTGCAGAGCCGGACACACCGAGCTGTTTCCTGCCCCATCATGGAGTAATGAGACCTGATTCAACGACAACCAAACTCCGAGTGGTCTTCAATGCATCAGCAACCACTAGCACGGGACACAGTCTAAACCAATTGATGGAATGCGGGCCTAACTTACAACAAGACTTACAAGCTATTATTCTACGATGGAGGGCGTTTGAATACGTGTACACAGCGGATATTGAGAAATTCTACCGACAAATACGTATTCAAGAAAAAGACCAGCACTTGCAAAAAATAGTGTGGAGGGATTCAGTCACAGAGCCGTTACAAGAGTTACAACTGACTACAGTAACATATGGGACCAAGTCCGCACCCTTTCTGGCAATGCGAACCGTAAAACAATTGGTCAAGGATGACGGCGCGCGGTACCCTTTGGCGGCGGCTATTCTCTCCAATCAACTATACATGGACGACTTACTAGGCGGATGTCATGACTTCATAACAGCACAGAAAGCTCAAGGTGAACTGATAACAATGCTGAAGGGCGGTGGGTTCAACTCACGAAAGTGGGCTAGCAACAAAACGCGCCTACTTGAAGACTTGTCAGATGAACTGATAAGCCAAAAAATGTTCAACTTCAAGGACGCAGACACAAACAAAACGCTAGGCATCACTTGGAACCCGCGCACGGATCAGTTTACTTACAAACAAATAGCACTCTGCAACAAACGTGACGTCAACACAAAACGCACACTGCTGTCGGATATATCAAAACTGTACGACCCACTCGGCTGGCTATCACCGGTAACAGTAAAAGCTAAGCTAATTTTTCAACATGCTTGGTCAGCAACAACGAGCTGGGATGATCAACTCCCACCAAATATACAGCAAGAATGGGAGCAATTTCGCAATCAACTCGCACACATACACGACATTGCCATACCACGCTGGGTCGGCGACACCCAACAATCCTTCGAACTTCATGGCTTCTGTGATGCATCTGAAAGAGCTTACGGATGCGTGATATATTGCAAGTCCACTGATAAAGAAGGTCAACAGCTGATCAGACTAGTAGCAGCAAAAACAAAATTAGCCCCACAGAAAACCCCGATTTCTCTGCCACGATTGGAGTTATGTGGTGCAGTACTACTAGCTCGACTGATGGAAAAAGTAAAAAACTCGATTAACTCCCAGACAGTCACCATACATTGCTGGACAGACTCCATGGTGGTGCTTGGCTGGCTACATGGTGACGTGGGTCGCTGGAAGAGTTTCGTAGCTAACAGAGTCACACAAATAATACAAATAACTCCATCCAACTCCTGGAAACATGTCAAGTCCGCAGATAACCCTGCGGACTGCGCAAGCCGAGGAATCTCACCATCAGACTTAATAAGTCACGAACTGTGGTGGAAAGCCCCTTCCTGGCTTCAAAACAACGACATACCCAAACAAGGTATTTTTACAACGAACGAAGAGAAAAGGAAACGAGGCCAAACTTGCGCAATACAAACAACACACGCGCCACTCATCGAGCAACTACTGCAAAAATACAGCTCGATGACCTATGCAACACGAGTCATCAGCTGGGTCATACGATTTATAAACAACACGCGTGACGCAACTACAGCCAACCGCAGGTCACACTTAAGTACAGAAGACATAGAGCAGACTCAAAACCTGCTCGTGAAAACTACACAGAACAATACCTTTGGCGATGAAATAGCGTACCTACACAAACACAACAAGGTACGGGCCACAAGCAAACTGCTGAGTTTGAGCCCAATACTAGACGCCCAAGGCATCCTTCGAGTGGGAGGCAGACTTCAACATGCCAAGTTAAGCAACTCCCAAAAACACCCGATAATTTTACCGAACAACCACAAGCTATCAGAACTCTTGATTGACCAAGCCCACAAGAGCACTCTCCACGGCGGTGCCAGGCTTACTCTGGGACACCTTCGTAACAAATATTGGATACTTGGCGGCATGAAACCAATCAAGAAGCAACTTAATAAATGTGTCACATGTCATCGCTACAAAACGCAACGCAGCAATCAGCAAATGGCAGACTTACCTACACCTCGAGTTACACCTTCACGGCCATTCACACACACAGGCGTGGATTTCACGGGACACGTTGAAATAAAGGCTAACAAAGGTCGCGGCATTAAAACAGTTAAGGCCTACATCGCGATCTTTATTTGTCTATGCACAAAAGCTATCCACCTTGAACTGGTGTCAGACCTCAGCACTGTAACATTCCTCGCAGCATTGAAGCGACTATGCGCACGACGAGGAACGCCTAAACATATCTACAGTGACAACGGAACGAACTTTGTCGGAGCAGCAAGAGCACTAGCCAAAGAACGCCAGGAGGCAATACAGCTACTAGTCAACGATGATCTTATCAACAACACTTCCGAGAGTGGCATTGAATGGCACTTTAACGCCCCATCTTGGCCAACAGCGGGAGGACTGTGGGAAGCTGCAGTCAAGAGTATGAAACACCACCTTAAACGTGTTCTCGGTGAACAAAGGCTGACGTACGAAGAGTTCACTACTTTGCTAGTACAAATTGAAGCCTGTCTCAACTCGAGACCACTTTTCGCTCTAACAAATGACCTCGATGACATCGATTACTTGACACCAGGTCACTTTTTAGTCGGTGGACCGGTACTGGCACCTCCGATGACGTCAGAGGCTGACAACAGCCAGTTAACGTTACGATGGCGCTTGACAGAAAACATGTACAAGGAATTTTGGAAGAAATGGTCCAACGATTACCTACAAACGTTACAATTACGAGGAAAATGGCAAACCCCAACACACAACATTGCAGTGGATGACGTCGTCCTTATAAAGGAAGAACAAGTAGCTCCAGCCCGATGGCTATTAGGGCGAGTTGTAGAGACGCATCCTGGGCCAGATAACTTAGTACGAGTCGTCACGCTCAAGACTAAATCCAACATAATGAAGAGACCCGTAACAAAATTGTCCCGGTTACCCATTGAAACAGGGATTACTACCGACAATAAAACAACGCAACCCACGGACAATAAACAAACGACTTCATTAACAGAACAACGACAACGCCGGGTGAGCCATAGACAGGAACGCAAGGGTGTTTCCAACTGTAACGTCCTCAAGTACCTAAGCACGTTACTCGTACTCATGGTTACGTGTGCGACCCCGTCCATGCAACAACTCGTCAACGTAACCACCCTAGATCCAACCCGTCTTGTGTACTTCGACAAAGCCGCAGACGTACAGATAATACAAGACGAATGGAGACTGGTGGTGTACTACAACATGTCGACTTACTGGAAGAGTATTTCTGCCGTTGATCAATACGTCCAGCAACTACACGGACTTTGTCAACGAAATATAGCGCACTTGACTATATCCACACAACTAGAGCACGAACTAAACGAGCTCAAACACTACAATGAAGTACTACAATCTGACCACGGAAGACGCAGTAAGCGAGGTCTCATAAACGGAATCGGGAACATTGCCAACTCTCTCTTTGGGGTTCTGGATGACAAATTTGCCGAAAAATACAACAACGACATCAAACTACTGCACAGCAATGAAGACCACTTGCTCAATCTGTATAAACAACATACCTCAATCATCGAAGGGGAATACAACCTCCTGAAGAGGAACGAGCAAGTAATGAACCGACAGTTTATTGTCATCAACAAAAGTCTCAGAGAATCGCTACAACAACTAAAAACCGAACAAGACCAAGCAACTTTCCTTACTGCTACTGCACTTGCCGCAAACATGATGGTAGCAAACTTGCGGAGAATACAAGACATGTTGATCAACCTAGTTACAGATCTCCGCCACACCAAAGTCGACACTCACCTGCTAAAACCCGATGCATTCGAAAAAACAGCTGAACATCATATCAGGACAAGTACCAAAAGGATTATCTCTACCCTGTTCAAACAAGTTCAAGTGTATCCGGGAAATGTATAAACTAGCAAGTGTGCAAAGAAAACTAACGGAAGATTTTATTATTTTCGAAGTAAAAATCCCTTTGGTAGCAGACGAACAATATGAACTAACCGAAGTCATCCCAATCCGCAACATAAAGGGAGCTTCTATGGTTAACATAATACCAACAACCAAATACATAGCCGTCAACTTGAAAATGGACATGATGATACCACTGGATCAACAACATCTTTCATCATGCACACAAGTAAACACAAATCAGCTGCTACTATGCAACCTTGACTTACCTATATACGGAATAAAAACAGCCACAAAAATGTGCGAAGCAGACATAATAAACAATCGAGGAGTATCAACCTGCCGCACGGAAGTATCAAGTTGCAGCAATGAATGGAAAAAGCTACACAGCAAGGGGGCTTGGTTGTTTACGTGTTGCGAGGAATGCACTATGCGCATTTTCTGTCCAGCTGGAATTACGTCACAAACACTTCAAAATACAGGCATAATCACGTTAGGGACAGGCTGCATGATGCGCGGTGATAAACATCTAATTCATTCGCACTACAATATGCAAAGCACAATGGAATTAGGAAATGAGCAAGAGATCTACGTACCAGAGATAAACCTAAACGAACTATTAACAAGCAATAGTCAAATTACAAATATAACAAACATGGAAATTGAAACACATGAAGAACAACTAAAGGGTCTTAAGAGAAAAATCGAGTTGATTAAAGAACAACAGGATATCCAATTGGTTAATGCCGTGGAGGCGGAGCAACATCACTATGTTCTGTACGGCTGTATGATAACCTGTGCAACAGTATTCAGCATATGGGTTTACTTTCAAATAAAAGTACGCTGCCTCCGTCTACTTCAAGGAAGCAGAACAGCAACACAGGCGCACAAGGAAGAGATCGAGATGGTACCAAGCCATACTCGAGGATCCTCCTAGGGAAGGACAGACAAAGGCAGAGACACCGGCACTAGAATAGGGCACCGGACATCTTCCTAACGGCAACAAAGTGGATCGCGAAACGTCGCCTATATCAGTTAGCGGCGAACGTAGAACCTTCTAATAACTTCCTATACTTATACTATACTTTACTTTTTACTTACCTTTTGTTTATACATATTAGTTGTTATTTGTACTTTTATAGTTGGCAGGATGTACGAGCATCGCCACATGATGTTAATTGTTTTAGTTTTTACCTGAACAAGCGGTTGCTAATTCACCGATTTATGTACATTCACTGACTAGGCGATTACGCCCGCCACAAATCACCTACTTTAGGTATTATATATTTTAATGTTTTACCTAATAAATGGTCAATCATTTACGGACACATAACAGTGATTTTATTTCCTGTACACATCCCGTGTGATTCGTCCATCTACATACTACATCTCAGTGTGCGGTGCTATTGCCCGTACATAGTTACTTGTAAAACCATATTTTTTTTATATTGTATATTTATTTTAGATCCACTGAAAATGTCGTGCATTGAACTAATGATTTAAGCGGTTCTTTTAATTAATAGTCATAAGTGTAAGTATCACAAGGCATCTTGTTTTTTGACAGAATATTCTTTACATATAGTACAGAATGAAAAATTTTGATGGTAAATTTATCGGATTCCTATCTCGGTTTTGCGAAGGAAGACAGTACGGCGCAAAAATTTTGAAAGTTTGGATGCTTTGTATGAACGGAAAAGTATCGCTACTCAGTTGGCTTTACGAAAAAAGTTGACGACTTTAAAACTGCAAAGAAACGTCACCACTCATAAAACATTTTTCGATTTTTGGTGATTTGATCGCTGACTTGTTAGCCACCGGAGCCAATTTGGAAGAAACCGATAAGGTAGCTCATGTACTGCTCACCCTACCCGCAACTTATGATGGCGTGATAACCGCGATCGAAACTTTATCGAAGGATAATTTAACGCTAGCATTCGTTAAAACAAGGCTTTACGATCATGAAGTTAAGTTGAAAAATTAGTCCAGTGATACCAGTGTCAAAATTTTGCAGCTTGAGCGGAAAAATGAACAGGAATTTGGAAAAAGGAAATTCGATAATTCTCAAAATAATAAAGGGAATAATATAGAAGGATAACAAGTAGAAGAAGAGGTTCGTGAAGTGTCATCACTGTGGTCGCAAATGGCATATGAAGAACGACTGCTTCTAGTTCAAAAGAACTCAGCAGCAGCAGCAGAAAAATACGGAGCGGACAAGGACGGTTTAGGCAGTTGAGATCAGTGAACTATCCACGTCGAGCAAATTTTTTGGATTTGCTTTTATAAATGGAGATTATCAAGCGGTTGATGATGGAAGCATTGTTACTTTCCTGTTGGATTCTGGAGCGTCGGACTATATCATAAATCGGGAAGATGTTTTCATTAGCCACAATTTCTATTGCTAAAAATGTTGAATTTATTTTAGCTACCAAACGGGGAACGATATCACGCCATTCAATGGGGAAAAATACAGTGTCTGGAAGTTTAGAATACGGGAATCGTTAAGTGAAATGGACGTGATAAATGTTATTGACGAAGACCCGATAGTTCGATGCAGCTTGTGACGCAGCTCTGGATGAGCCCCGTGCCAACGTGCCCGTGAAACACACCATTCTCTTATTTTTTTTATATATTTTATGGTTTTTACATGGCTTAATAAAACATTAGATAAGTTTATTTGGTGGTGGCGTGTAGATAATAAGAACGTTGATATCATCCGTTCCTGTGATCACAGGCAGGCACAATATCAACAACACTTTTCCGTTACTAAGTTGAAATATAGTTCCATCGTGGGAGTTATATAAATCGTGTGTATAGACATAAGTTTATTTTTCCTTTCAAAGTCAACAATGTCCATTTAGATACTTGTAAAACGATTTTTTTTAAAATATTGTATATTTATTTTAGATCTACAGAAACTGTCGTCCATTGACCTAATGATTTAAGCGGTTCTTTTAATTGATAGTCATAAGTATCAGTAGGGATCTTGTTTGTTGACAGAATACTCTTTACATGTAGTACAAAATGAAGTTTTGATGGTAAAAAAAAAAAGTAACCGGGTAGCAAATACTGTCATCATAGATTATTTATCGGATTCCTATCTCGGTTTTGCGAAGGAAGACAGTACGGCGAAAGAAATTTTGAAAAGTTTGAATGCTTTGTATGAACGGAAAAGTATCGCTACTCAGTTGGCTTTGCGAAAAAAGTTGTTGACTTTAAAACTGCAAGGAAACGTCACCACTCATAAAACATTTTTCGACTTTTGATGATTTGATCACCGAATTGTTAGCCGCCGGAGCCAATTCGGAAGAAACCGATAAGGTGGCTCATTTACTGCTCACCCCACCCGCAACGTATGATTCGCTAAAACAAGGTTTTACGATCATGAAGTTAAGTTGAAAAATGAGTCCAGTGATACCAGTGTCAAAGTTTTGCAACTTGAGCGGAAAAATGAACAGGAATTTGGAAAAAGGAAATTCGATAATTCTCAAAATAATAAAGGGAATAATATAGAAGGATAACAAGTAGAAGAAGAGGTTCGTGAAGTGTCATCACTGTGGTCGCAAATGGCATATGAAGAACGACTGCTTCTAGTTCAAAAGAACTCAGCAGCAGCAGCAGAAAAATACGGAGCGGACAAGGACGGTTCAGACAGTCGAGATCAGTGAACCATCCACGTCGAGCAAATTTTTTGGATTTGCTTTTATAATGGGAGATTATCAAGCGGTTGATGATGGAAGCATTGTTACTTTCCTGTTGGATTCTGGAGCGTCGGACTATATCATAAACCGGGAAGATGTTTTCATTAGCCACAATTTCTATTGCTAAAAATGTTGAATTTATTTTAGCTACCAAACGGGGAACGATGTATGTCACGCAATATCAAGCCATTCAATGGGGAAAAATACAGTGTCTGGAAGTTTAGAATACGGGAATCGTTAAGTGAAATGGACGTGATAAATGTTATTGACGAAGACCCGATAGTTCGATGCAGCTTGTGGGAAATGCAGCTTGTGACGCAGCTCTGGATGAACCCCGTGCCAACGTGCCCGTGAAACGCACCATTCTCTTATTTTTTTTATATATTTTATGGTTTTTACATGGCTTAATAAAACATTAGATAAGTTTATTTGGTGGTGGCGTGTAGATAATAAGAACGTTGATATCATCCGTTCCTGTGATCACAGGCAGGCACAATATCAACAACACTTTTCCGTTACTAAGTTGAAATATAGTTCCATCGTGGGAGTTATATAAATCGTGTGTATAGACATAAGTTTATTTTTCCTTTCAAAGTCAACAATGTCCATTAAGATACTTGTAAAAGCATTTTTTTTTAAATATTGTATATTTATTTTAGATCTACAGAAACTGTCGTCCATTGACCTAATGATTTAAGCGGTTCTTTTAATTAATAGTCAAATTATCAGTAGGGATCTTGTTTGTTGACAGAATACTCTACATGTAGTACAAAATCAAAAGTTTTGATGGTAAAAAAAAAAATAACCGGGTAGCAAATACTGTCATCATAGACTATTTATCGTATTCCCATCTCAGTTTTGCGAAGGAAGACAGTACGGCGAAAGAAATTTTGAAAAGTTTGAATGCTTTGTATGAACGGAAAAGTATCGCTACTCAGTTGGCTTTGCGAAAAAAGTTGTTGACTTTAAAACTGCAAGGAAACGTCACCACTCATAAAACATTTTTCGACTTTTGATGATTTGATCACCGAATTGTTAGCCGCCGGAGCCAATTCGGAAGAAACCGATAAGGTGGCTCATTTACTGCTCACCCTACCCGCAACGTATGATTCGTTAAAACAAGGTTTTACGATCATAAAGTTAAGTTGAAAAATGAGTCCAGTGATACCAGTGTCAAAGTTTTGCAACTTGAGCGCAAAAATGAACAGGAATTTGGAAAAAGGAAATTCGATAATTCTCAAAATAATAAAGGGAATAATATAGATGGATAACAAGTAGAAGAAGAGGTTCGTGAAGTGTCATCACTGTGGTCGCAAATGGCATATGAAGAACGACTGCTTCTAGTTCAAAAGAACTCAGCAGCAGCAGCAGAAAAATACGGAGCGGACAAGGACGGTTCAGGCAGTTGATATCAGTGAACCATCCACGTCGAGCAAATTTTTTGGCTTTGCTTTTATAATGGGAGACTGTCAAGCGGTTGATGATGGAAGCAAAGTTACTTGCCTGTTGGGTTCTGGAGCGTCGGACCATATCATAAACCGGGAAGATCTTTTCATTGGCCACACCATCTTACAAACGCCATTAAAAATGTCTATTGCTAAAAATGTTGAATTTATTTCAGCTACCAAACGGGGAACGATGTATGTCACGCAATATCAAGCCATTCAATGGGGCAAAATACAGTGTCTGGAAGTTTGGAATACGGGAATCGTTAAGTGAAATGGACGTGATAAATGTTATTGACGAAGACCCGATAGTTCGATGCAGCTTGTGACGCAGCTCTGGATGAGCCCCGTGCCAACGTGCCCGTGAAACGCACCATTCTCTTATTTTTTTAATATATTTTATGGTTTTTACATGGCTTAATAAAACATTAGATAAGTTTATTTGGTGGTGGCGTGTAGATAATAAGAACGTTGATATCATCCGTTCCTGTGATCACAGGCAGGCACAATATCACAAACACTTTTCCGTCACTAAGTTGAAATATAGTTCCATCGTGGGAGTTATATAAATCGTGTGTATAGACATAAGTATTTTTCCTTTCAAAGTCAACAATGTCCATTTAGTTACTTGTAAAACCATATTTTTTTTATATTGTATATTTATTTTAGATCCACTGAAAATGTCGTGCATTGAACTAATGATTTAAGCGGTTCTTTTAATTAATAGTCATAAGTGTAAGTATCACAAGGCATCTTGTTTTTTGACAGAATATTCTTTACATGTAGTACAGAATGAAAAATTTTGATGGTAAATTTATCGGATTCCTATCTCGGTTTTGCGAAGGAAGACAGTACGGCGCAAAAATTTTGAAAGTTTGGATGCTTTGTATGAACGGAAAAGTATCGCTACTCAGTTGGCTTTACGAAAAAAGTTGACGACTTTAAAACTGCAAAGAAACGTCACCACTCATAAAACATTTTTCGATTTTTGGTGATTTGATCGCTGACTTGTTAGCCACCGGAGCCAATTTGGAAGAAACCGATAAGGTAGCTCATGTACTGCTCACCCTACCCGCAACTTATGATGGCGTGATAACCGCGATCGAAACTTTATCGAAGGATAATTTAACGCTAGCATTCGTTAAAACAAGGCTTTACGATCATGAAGTTAAGTTGAAAAATTAGTCCAGTGATACCAGTGTCAAAGTTTTGCAACTTGAGCGGAAAAATTAACAGGAATTTGGAAAAAGGAAATTCGATAATTCTCAAAATAATAAAGGGAATAATATAGATGGATAACAAGTAGAAGAAGAGGTTCGTGAAGTGTCATCACTGTGGTCGCAAATGGCATATGAAGAACGACTGCTTCTAGTTCAAAAGAACTCAGCAGCAGCAGCAGAAAAATACGGAGCGGACAAGGACGGTTCAGGCAGTTGAGATCAGTGAACCATCTACGTCGAGCAAATTTTTTGTATTTGCTTCTATAATGGGAGATTATCAAGCGGTTGATGATGGAAGCATTGTTACTTTCCTGTTGGATTCTGGAGCGTCGGACTGTATCATAAACCGGGAAGATGTTTTCATTAGCCACAATATCTATTGCTAAAAATGTTGAATTTATTTTAGCTACCAAACGGGGACCGATGTATGTCACGCAATATCAAGCCATTCAATGGGGCAAAATACAGTGTCTGGAAGTTTGGAATACGGGAATCGTTAAGTGAAATGGACGTGATAAATGTTATTGACGAAGACCCGATAGTTCGATGCAGCTTGTGACGCAGCTCTGGATGAGCCCCGTGCCAACGTGCCCGTGAAACGCACCATTCTCTTATTTTTTTTATATATTTTATGGTTTTTACATGGCTTAATAAAACATTAGATAAGTTTATTTGGTGGTGGCGTGTAGATAATAAGAACGTTGATATCATCCGTTCCTGTGATCACAGGCAGGCACAATATCACAAACACTTTTCCGTCACTAAGTTGAAATATAGTTCCATCGTGGGAGTTGTATAAATCGTGTGTATAGACATAAGTATTTTTCCTTTCAAAGTCAACAATGTCCATTTAGTTTGTACGAGCATCGCCACATGATGTTAATTGTTTTAGTTTTTACCTGAACAAGCGGTTGCTAATTCACCGATTTATGTACATTCACTGACTAGGCGATTACGCCCGCCACAAATCACCTACTTTAGGTATTATATATTTTAATGTTTTACCTAATAAATGGTCAATCATTTACGGACACATAACAGTGATTTTATTTCCTGTACACATCCCGTGTGATTCGTCCATCTACATACTACATCTCAGTGTGCGGTGCTATTGCCCGTACATTTTTGGTCCTTCGAGCCGGATCGCCATTCCTGGAACAAACAGTCCTGCAAGTCGCACAGGTACGAAGGGTTTCTACTTACGAGAGCGAATCGGTTTGACTGGTCTTCCACAAGCGGATCGCCCCAGTCAGATTGAGAAGGCGCACAATATCGTACGGAGAGATTCCTTCGGACCCTGTGATCACCGTAGGAGACATCAACATTTGGTGGTTCGGGTACTACACCCTAACAACAACAACTCAACAGAGAAGAAGTCAACAGGGCTAACGTCCATCAACAATACGCATACATACTCGCACAACAACCATGGACGCTAGACAACAAGAACTTCTCAAGCGGCAGGGAATCATCGCAGAGGGCATCCGGAAAATTGGCGTCAACTTCGGAAAGGATAGCCCTGACCGCAAAACAACAACATACATCCGGGGCAGGCTGGATACCCTCCAGGCGCACTGGAACGAGTTCGAGATGAACCATGGCGTGCTACAGGGCGCTACAGATCGGACCGACACATACTACGCTACAAAAGTGTATGACAGGGTCAAGGCGGAATACGCAAGTATACAACATAAGCTGCAAACCTGGCCTACCTGCACTGCGGAGCCCGCGGGTCACCAAGGGGAAGAGAATAAGAACACTGGAGTCCTCTCAAAATCAGACGAGCTCAAAACTCAACAATCAACTAACTTCAGAGCCTTCTCCCGTTTCACCAGCAACTTGTGTACTGCTGACATTATCGAGAAATGGGATATAGAAGACAAGCTCAGGATTCTCGAATCTCGATGGAGGGTGATTGACGAAGTACACTGGCAGCTCGACAACATTCTCGTCGGAAGTGACGTCAACTACGAGCTTGAGTTTTCGCGGTATGAAGAAACGTACGAGTGCACAAAGCGAGATCTTAACCGTAAGCTCAACCTCGCTGTCCAACAACGGGACAGTGCGCCGAGAATCGAAATACCAATATTCTCTGGCAACTACGCACAATGGCCGACATTCCTCGATCTATACATTGCGGCTATTCACAACAACCCTTCACTCTCGAAGGGACAGAAGATGCAGCACCTAAAAGGGAAGCTAAAAGGGGAGGCTGAGCGCCTTGTGCAACACTTATCTGTTTCTGAAAGCAACTACGACTCCTGCTGGGAAATCCTCCACCATAGATACAACAATTTGCAGCTGCTCTTCACCAAACAAATGCAAGTTTTGATGAGTCAACATACGATTCAACATCAAAACGCTTACGAGTTGAAACGTCTACACGAAACAAGTCTCGAAACCGTGCACGCGTTGCGTAACTTGGACATCGACACATCAACATGGGACCCAATTTTGGTGCACATCCTGACGGGAAAACTGGACACTCAAACCTACTCTGACTACATGGAAGCGAGGAAAAGTCCAAGAGGACTCCCCGATTTTAAAGAGTTCATCCAGTTCATCGAAGGGAAGTTCACGGCGCTGGAATCAGTGGCGAAGAAAACAAGCAAACCAAACAAACAAACAGATGCCGACGCGCCCCCGAACAAAGGGAGCTCGACGACAACAGTACCAAGGGAGGCGTACAACAGATACAGACGCTATCCCAAGACAAACCATACAAGCTCTGACAGAAATTGTCCTGTTTGTAAAACAAGCCACATCTTGCTCCACTGCAAAGCGTTTCAAGAGATGACGCCAGACATAAAAATTAGAACAATTGAGCAACTGAACATTTGCAAAAACTGCATGTATCCGCACAACGGAAAGAAATGCAACTCGCAAAAAAGATGCAAAGTGTGTAACGGCGCACACCACACAACGTTACATGACCTAACCGGTGACGCTACGTCAGCGACACTGTCGTCAAGCCAGCTGACCGACAACGTGACTAACAGCAACTCACAGCGAAAATCCAATCACGTGTCAGGAAATTTTAAGGAAGTTCTACTAGCTACAGTACAGCTTAAAGTAAAAGCCGCAGATGGAACTTACACCGTACTCAGATGTCTTCTAGATCAAGGCTCCCAACTGAACCTTATTACAGAATCGGCTGTGCAACGACTTGGCCTCCCGCGACGCAACCAAAACTCAACTGTGTCGGGAATCGGAACATTTGCCAGCCAGAGCAACGGGACCGTTCAGTTGGACTGTAAGTCCCTGTACGGAGACTACGAGTTTTCGACGCCAGCACTAGTAATGGCTAAACTACTCAACAATCTACCTAACTACTCTTTCGAAAAACAAGATTGGCCCCACATAGAAAATATTAACCTGGCCGACCCACAATTCAACTTATCAAGGCCGATTGACATTCTACTTGATGCTGGAGTATATGGCGACATAGTCATGAGCAGCATCATTCGAGGAAACATATACGCACCTATAGCACAACAAACTAAGCTCGGCTGGGTATTAGTTGGAAACACGAATACGTTCAACTGTCATGTCGTGGTGGACACTAACGATATCTCTCGCTTTTGGGAAATTGAAGAGATAACAACAGACGACAAGTCCACGAGTATTGAGGAGGAGTACTGCGAGCGACTGTATACTGACACAACAAAAAGACTAGAAGACGGGCGATACGAAGTTAGAATCCCCATGAAGATGAACTTCGAACAAAATTTGGGGCGATCAAAGCCTCAAGCAGTCGCACAATTCAAGCAGCTGGAAAAACGTTTGGCTAGACACGAAACCCTCGCTTCAAGTTACAAGGCTTTCATCGACGAATACAAAGCTCTACAACATATGAAAAAGTGTGCAGAGCCGGACACACCGAGCTGTTTCCTGCCCCATCATGGAGTAATGAGACCTGATTCAACGACAACCAAACTCCGAGTGGTCTTCAATGCATCAGCAACCACTAGCACGGGACACAGTCTAAACCAATTGATGGAATGCGGGCCTAACTTACAACAAGACTTACAAGCTATTATTCTACGATGGAGGGCGTTTGAATACGTGTACACAGCGGATATTGAGAAATTCTACCGACAAATACGTATTCAAGAAAAAGACCAGCACTTGCAAAAAATAGTGTGGAGGGATTCAGTCACAGAGCCGTTACAAGAGTTACAACTGACTACAGTAACATATGGGACCAAGTCCGCACCCTTTCTGGCAATGCGAACCGTAAAACAATTGGTCAAGGATGACGGCGCGCGGTACCCTTTGGCGGCGGCTATTCTCTCCAATCAACTATACATGGACGACTTACTAGGCGGATGTCATGACTTCATAACAGCACAGAAAGCTCAAGGTGAACTGATAACAATGCTGAAGGGCGGTGGGTTCAACTCACGAAAGTGGGCTAGCAACAAAACGCGCCTACTTGAAGACTTGTCAGATGAACTGATAAGCCAAAAAATGTTCAACTTCAAGGACGCAGACACAAACAAAACGCTAGGCATCACTTGGAACCCGCGCACGGATCAGTTTACTTACAAACAAATAGCACTCTGCAACAAACGTGACGTCAACACAAAACGCACACTGCTGTCGGATATATCAAAACTGTACGACCCACTCGGCTGGCTATCACCGGTAACAGTAAAAGCTAAGCTAATTTTTCAACATGCTTGGTCAGCAACAACGAGCTGGGATGATCAACTCCCACCAAATATACAGCAAGAATGGGAGCAATTTCGCAATCAACTCGCACACATACACGACATTGCCATACCACGCTGGGTCGGCGACACCCAACAATCCTTCGAACTTCATGGCTTCTGTGATGCATCTGAAAGAGCTTACGGATGCGTGATATATTGCAAGTCCACTGATAAAGAAGGTCAACAGCTGATCAGACTAGTAGCAGCAAAAACAAAATTAGCCCCACAGAAAACCCCGATTTCTCTGCCACGATTGGAGTTATGTGGTGCAGTACTACTAGGTCGACTGATGGAAAAAGTAAAAAACTCGATTAACTCCCAGACAGTCACCATACATTGCTGGACAGACTCCATGGTGGTGCTTGGCTGGCTACATGGTGACGTGGGTCGCTGGAAGAGTTTCGTAGCTAACAGAGTCACACAAATAATACAAATAACTCCATCCAACTCCTGGAAACATGTCAAGTCCGCAGATAACCCTGCGGACTGCGCAAGCCGAGGAATCTCACCATCAGACTTAATAAGTCACGAACTGTGGTGGAAAGCCCCTTCCTGGCTTCAAAACAACGACATACCCAAACAAGGTATTTTTACAACGAACGAAGAGAAAAGGAAACGAGGCCAAACTTGCGCAATACAAACAACACACGCGCCACTCATCGAGCAACTACTGCAAAAATACAGCTCGATGACCTATGCAACACGAGTCATCAGCTGGGTCATACGATTTATAAACAACACGCGTGACGCAACTACAGCCAACCGCAGGTCACACTTAAGTACAGAAGACATAGAGCAGACTCAAAACCTGCTCGTGAAAACTACACAGAACAATACCTTTGGCGATGAAATAGCGTACCTACACAAACACAACAAGGTACGGGCCACAAGCAAACTGCTGAGTTTGAGCCCAATACTAGACGCCCAAGGCATCCTTCGAGTGGGAGGCAGACTTCAACATGCCAAGTTAAGCAACTCCCAAAAACACCCGATAATTTTACCGAACAACCACAAGCTATCAGAACTCTTGATTGACCAAGCCCACAAGAGCACTCTCCACGGCGGTGCCAGGCTTACTCTGGGACACCTTCGTAACAAATATTGGATACTTGGCGGCATGAAACCAATCAAGAAGCAACTTAATAAATGTGTCACATGTCATCGCTACAAAACGCAACGCAGCAATCAGCAAATGGCAGACTTACCTACACCTCGAGTTACACCTTCACGGCCATTCACACACACAGGCGTGGATTTCACGGGACACGTTGAAATAAAGGCTAACAAAGGTCGCGGCATTAAAACAGTTAAGGCCTACATCGCGATCTTTATTTGTCTATGCACAAAAGCTATCCACCTTGAACTGGTGTCAGACCTCAGCACTGTAACATTCCTCGCAGCATTGAAGCGACTATGCGCACGACGAGGAACGCCTAAACATATCTACAGTGACAACGGAACGAACTTTGTCGGAGCAGCAAGAGCACTAGCCAAAGAACGCCAGGAGGCAATACAGCTACTAGTCAACGATGATCTTATCAACAACACTTCCGAGAGTGGCATTGAATGGCACTTTAACGCCCCATCTTGGCCAACAGCGGGAGGACTGTGGGAAGCTGCAGTCAAGAATATGAAACACCACCTTAAACGTGTTCTCGGTGAACAAAGGCTGACGTACGAAGAGTTCACTACTTTGCTAGTACAAATTGAAGCCTGTCTCAACTCGAGACCACTTGTCGCTCTAACAAATGACCTCGATGACATCGATTACTTGACACCAGGTCACTTTTTAGTCGGTGGACCGGTACTGGCACCTCCGATGACGTCAGAGGCTGACAACAGCCAGTTAACGTTACGATGGCGCTTGACAGAAAACATGTACAAGGAATTTTGGAAGAAATGGTCCAACGATTACCTACAAACGTTACAATTACGAGGAAAATGGCAAACCCCAACACACAACATTGCAGTGGATGACGTCGTCCTTATAAAGGAAGAACAAGTAGCTCCAGCCCGATGGCTATTAGGGCGAGTTGTAGAGACGCATCCTGGGCCAGATAACTTAGTACGAGTCGTCACGCTCAAGACTAAATCCAACATAATGAAGAGACCCGTAACAAAATTGTCCCGGTTACCCATTGAAACAGGGATTACTACCGACAATAAAACAACGCAACCCACGGACAATAAACAAACGACTTCATTAACAGAACAACGACAACGCCGGGTGAGCCATAGACAGGAACGCAAGGGTGTTTCCAACTGTAACGTCCTCAAGTACCTAAGCACGTTACTCGTACTCATGGTTACGTGTGCGACCCCGTCCATGCAACAACTCGTCAACGTAACCACCCTAGATCCAACCCGTCTTGTGTACTTCGACAAAGCCGCAGACGTACAGATAATACAAGACGAATGGAGACTGGTGGTGTACTACAACATGTCGACTTACTGGAAGAGTATTTCTGCCGTTGATCAATACGTCCAGCAACTACACGGACTTTGTCAACGAAATATAGTGCACTTGACTATATCCACACAACTAGAGCACGAACTAAACGAGCTCAAACACTACAATGAAGTACTACAATCTGACCACGGAAGACGCAGTAAGCGAGGTCTCATAAACGGAATCGGGAACATTGCCAACTCTCTCTTTGGGGTTCTGGATGACAAATTTGCCGAAAAATACAACAACGACATCAAACTACTGCACAGCAATGAAGACCACTTGCTCAATCTGTATAAACAACATACCTCAATCATCGAAGGGGAATACAACCTCCTGAAGAGGAACGAGCAAGTAATGAACCGACAGTTTATTGTCATCAACAAAAGTCTCAGAGAATCGCTACAACAACTAAAAACCGAACAAGACCAAGCAACTTTCCTTACTGCTACTGCACTTGCCGCAAACATGATGGTAGCAAACTTGCGGAGAATACAAGACATGTTGATCAACCTAGTTACAGATCTCCGCCACAGCAAAGTCGACACTCACCTGCTAAAACCCGATGCATTCGAAAAAACAGCTGAACATCATATCAGGACAAGTACCAAAAGGATTATCTCTACCCTGTTCAAACAAGTTCAAGTGTATCCGGGAAATGTATAAACTAGCAAGTGTGCAAAGAAAACTAACGGAAGATTTTATTATTTTCGAAGTAAAAATCCCTTTGGTAGCAGACGAACAATATGAACTAACCGAAGTCATCCCAATCCGCAACATAAAGGGAGCTTCTATGGTTAACATAATACCAACAACCAAATACATAGCCGTCAACTTGAAAATGGACATGATGATACCACTGGATCAACAACATCTTTCATCATGCACACAAGTAAACACAAATCAGCTGCTACTATGCAACCTTGACTTACCTATATACGGAATAAAAACAGCCACAAAAATGTGCGAAGCAGACATAATAAACAATCGAGGAGTATCAACCTGCCGCACGGAAGTATCAAGTTGCAGCAATGAATGGAAAAAGCTACACAGCAAGGGGGCTTGGTTGTTTACGTGTTGCGAGGAATGCACTATGCGCATTTTCTGTCCAGCTGGAATTACGTCACAAACACTTCAAAATACAGGCATAATCACGTTAGGGACAGGCTGCATGATGCGCGGTGATAAACATCTAATTCATTCGCACTACAATATGCAAAGCACAATGGAATTAGGAAATGAGCAAGAGATCTACGTACCAGAGATAAACCTAAACGAACTATTAACAAGCAATAGTCAAATTACAAATATAACAAACATGGAAATTGAAACACATGAAGAACAACTAAAGGGTCTTAAGAGAAAAATCGAGTTGATTAAAGAACAACAGGATATCCAATTGGTTAATGCCGTGGAGGCGGAGCAACATCACTATGTTCTGTACGGCTGTATGATAACCTGTGCAACAGTATTCAGCATATGGGTTTACTTTCAAATAAAAGTACGCTGCCTCCGTCTACTTCAAGGAAGCAGAACAGCAACACAGGCGCACAAGGAAGAGATCGAGATGGTTCCAAGCCATACTCAAGAGGATCCTCCTAGGGAAGGACAGACAAAGGCAGAGACACCGGCACTAGAATAGGGCACCGGACATCTTCCTAACGGCAACAAAGTGGATCGCGAAACGTCGCCTATATCAGTTAGCGGCGAACGTAGAACCTTCTAATAACTTCCTATACTTATACTATACTTTACTTTTTACTTACCTTTTGTTTATACATATTAGTTGTTATTTGTACTTTTATAGTTGGCAGGATGTACGAGCATCGCCACATGATGTTAATTGTTTTAGTTTTTACCTGAACAAGCGGTTGCTAATTCACCGATTTATGTACATTCACTGACTAGGCGATTACGCCCGCCACAAATCACCTACTTTAGGTATTATATATTTTAATGTTTTACCTAATAAATGGTCAATCATTTACGGACACATAACAGTGATTTTATTTCCTGTACACATCCCGTGTGATTCGTCCATCTACATACTACATCTCAGTGTGCGGTGCTATTGCCCGTACATAGTTACTTGTAAAACCATATTTTTTTTATATTGTATATTTATTTTAGATCCACTGAAAATGTCGTGCATTGAACTAATGATTTAAGCGGTTCTTTTAATTAATAGTCATAAGTGTAAGTATCACAAGGCATCTTGTTTTTTGACAGAATATTCTTTACATGTAGTACAGAATGAAAAATTTTGATGGTAAATTTATCGGATTCCTATCTCGGTTTTGCGAAGGAAGACAGTACGGCGCAAAAATTTTGAAAGTTTGGATGCTTTGTATGAACGGAAAAGTATCGCTACTCAGTTGGCTTTACGAAAAAAGTTGACGACTTTAAAACTGCAAAGAAACGTCACCACTCATAAAACATTTTTCGATTTTTGGTGATTTGATCGCTGACTTGTTAGCCACCGGAGCCAATTTGGAAGAAACCGATAAGGTAGCTCATGTACTGCTCACCCTACCCGCAACTTATAATGGCGTGATAACCGCGATCGAAACTTTATCGAAGGATAATTTAACAAGGCAAACAAGGCTTTACGATCATGAAGTTAAGTTGAAAAATTAGTCCAGTGATACCAGTGTCAAAATTTTGCAGCTTGAGCGGAAAAATGAACAGGAATTTGGAAAAAGGAAATTCGATAATTCTCAAAATAATAAAGGGAATAATATAGAAGGATAACAAGTAGAAGAAGAGGTTCGTGAAGTGTCATCACTGTGGTCGCAAATGGCATATGAAGAACGACTGCTTCTAGTTCAAAAGAACTCAGCAGCAGCAGCAGAAAAATACGGAGCGGACAAGGACGGTTTAGGCAGTTGAGATCAGTGAACTATCCACGTCGAGCAAATTTTTTGGATTTGCTTTTATAAATGGAGATTATCAAGCGGTTGATGATGGAAGCATTGTTACTTTCCTGTTGGATTCTGGAGCGTCGGACTATATCATAAATCGGGAAGATGTTTTCATTAGCCACAATTTCTATTGCTAAAAATGTTGAATTTATTTTAGCTACCAAACGGGGAACGATATCACGCCATTCAATGGGGAAAAATACAGTGTCTGGAAGTTTAGAATACGGGAATCGTTAAGTGAAATGGACGTGATAAATGTTATTGACGAAGACCCGATAGTTCGATGCAGCTTGTGACGCAGCTCTGGATGAGCCCCGTGCCAACGTGCCCGTGAAACACACCATTCTCTTATTTTTTTTATATATTTTATGGTTTTTACATGGCTTAATAAAACATTAGATAAGTTTATTTGGTGGTGGCGTGTAGATAATAAGAACGTTGATATCATCCGTTCCTGTGATCACAGGCAGGCACAATATCAACAACACTTTTCCGTTACTAAGTTGAAATATAGTTCCATCGTGGGAGTTATATAAATCGTGTGTATAGACATAAGTTTATTTTTCCTTTCAAAGTCAACAATGTCCATTTAGATACTTGTAAAACGATTTTTTTTTAAATATTGTATATTTATTTTAGATCTACAGAAACTGTCGTCCATTGACCTAATGATTTAAGCGGTTCTTTTAATTGATAGTCATAAGTATCAGTAGGGATCTTGTTTGTTGACAGAATACTCTTTACATGTAGTACAAAATGAAGTTTTGATGGTAAAAAAAAAAAGTAACCGGGTAGCAAATACTGTCATCATAGATTATTTATCGGATTCCTATCTCGGTTTTGCGAAGGAAGACAGTACGGCGAAAGAAATTTTGAAAAGTTTGAATGCTTTGTATGAACGGAAAAGTATCGCTACTCAGTTGGCTTTGCGAAAAAAGTTGTTGACTTTAAAACTGCAAGGAAACGTCACCACTCATAAAACATTTTTCGACTTTTGATGATTTGATCACCGAATTGTTAGCCGCCGGAGCCAATTCGGAAGAAACCGATAAGGTGGCTCATTTACTGCTCACCCCACCCGCAACGTATGATTCGCTAAAACAAGGTTTTACGATCATGAAGTTAAGTTGAAAAATGAGTCCAGTGATACCAGTGTCAAAGTTTTGCAACTTGAGCGGAAAAATGAACAGGAATTTGGAAAAAGGAAATTCGATAATTCTCAAAATAATAAAGGGAATAATATAGAAGGATAACAAGTAGAAGAAGAGGTTCGTGAAGTGTCATCACTGTGGTCGCAAATGGCATATGAAGAACGACTGCTTCTAGTTCAAAAGAACTCAGCAGCAGCAGCAGAAAAATACGGAGCGGACAAGGACGGTTCAGACAGTCGAGATCAGTGAACCATCCACGTCGAGCAAATTTTTTGGATTTGCTTTTATAATGGGAGATTATCAAGCGGTTGATGATGGAAGCAAAGTTACTTTCCTGTTGGATTCTGGAGCGTCGGACTATATCATAAACCGGGAAGATGTTTTCATTAGCCACAATTTCTATTGCTAAAAATGTTGAATTTATTTTAGCTACCAAACGGGGAACGATGTATGTCACGCAATATCAAGCCATTCAATGGGGAAAAATACAGTGTCTGGAAGTTTAGAATACGGGAATCGTTAAGTGAAATGGACGTGATAAATGTTATTGACGAAGACCCGATAGTTCGATGCAGCTTGTGGGAAATGCAGCTTGTGACGCAGCTCTGGATGAACCCCGTGCCAACGTGCCCGTGAAACGCACCATTCTCTTATTTTTTTTATATATTTTATGGTTTTTACATGGCTTAATAAAACATTAGATAAGTTTATTTGGTGGTGGCGTGTAGATAATAAGAACGTTGATATCATCCGTTCCTGTGATCACAGGCAGGCACAATATCAACAACACTTTTCCGTTACTAAGTTGAAATATAGTTCCATCGTGGGAGTTATATAAATCGTGTGTATAGACATAAGTTTATTTTTCCTTTCAAAGTCAACAATGTCCATTAAGATACTTGTAAAAGCATTTTTTTTTAAATATTGTATATTTATTTTAGATCTACAGAAACTGTCGTCCATTGACCTAATGATTTAAGCGGTTCTTTTAATTAATAGTCAAATTATCAGTAGGGATCTTGTTTGTTGACAGAATACTCTACATGTAGTACAAAATCAAAAGTTTTGATGGTAAAAAAAAAAATAACCGGGTAGCAAATACTGTCATCATAGACTATTTATCGTATTCCCATCTCAGTTTTGCGAAGGAAGACAGTACGGCGAAAGAAATTTTGAAAAGTTTGAATGCTTTGTATGAACGGAAAAGTATCGCTACTCAGTTGGCTTTGCGAAAAAAGTTGTTGACTTTAAAACTGCAAGGAAACGTCACCACTCATAAAACATTTTTCGACTTTTGATGATTTGATCACCGAATTGTTAGCCGCCGGAGCCAATTCGGAAGAAACCGATAAGGTGGCTCATTTACTGCTCACCCTACCCGCAACGTATGATTCGTTAAAACAAGGTTTTACGATCATAAAGTTAAGTTGAAAAATGAGTCCAGTGATACCAGTGTCAAAGTTTTGCAACTTGAGCGCAAAAATGAACAGGAATTTGGAAAAAGGAAATTCGATAATTCTCAAAATAATAAAGGGAATAATATAGATGGATAACAAGTAGAAGAAGAGGTTCGTGAAGTGTCATCACTGTGGTCGCAAATGGCATATGAAGAACGACTGCTTCTAGTTCAAAAGAACTCAGCAGCAGCAGCAGAAAAATACGGAGCGGACAAGGACGGTTCAGGCAGTTGATATCAGTGAACCATCCACGTCGAGCAAATTTTTTGGCTTTGCTTTTATAATGGGAGACTGTCAAGCGGTTGATGATGGAAGCAAAGTTACTTGCCTGTTGGGTTCTGGAGCGTCGGACCATATCATAAACCGGGAAGATCTTTTCATTGGCCACACCATCTTACAAACGCCATTAAAAATGTCTATTGCTAAAAATGTTGAATTTATTTCAGCTACCAAACGGGGAACGATGTATGTCACGCAATATCAAGCCATTCAATGGGGCAAAATACAGTGTCTGGAAGTTTGGAATACGGGAATCGTTAAGTGAAATGGACGTGATAAATGTTATTGACGAAGACCCGATAGTTCGATGCAGCTTGTGACGCAGCTCTGGATGAGCCCCGTGCCAACGTGCCCGTGAAACGCACCATTCTCTTATTTTTTTTATATATTTTATGGTTTTTACATGGCTTAATAAAACATTAGATAAGTTTATTTGGTGGTGGCGTGTAGATAATAAGAACGTTGATATCATCCGTTCCTGTGATCACAGGCAGGCACAATATCACAAACACTTTTCCGTCACTAAGTTGAAATATAGTTCCATCGTGGGAGTTATATAAATCGTGTGTATAGACATAAGTATTTTTCCTTTCAAAGTCAACAATGTCCATTTAGTAACTTGTAAAACCATATTTTTTTTATATTGTATATTTATTTTAGATCCACTGAAAATGTCGTGCATTGAACTAATGATTTAAGCGGTTCTTTTAATTAATAGTCATAAGTGTAAGTATCACAAGGCATCTTGTTTTTTGACAGAATATTCTTTACATGTAGTACAGAATGAAAAATTTTGATGGTAAATTTATCGGATTCCTATCTCGGTTTTGCGAAGGAAGACAGTACGGCGCAAAAATTTTGAAAGTTTGGATGCTTTGTATGAACGGAAAAGTATCGCTACTCAGTTGGCTTTACGAAAAAAGTTGACGACTTTAAAACTGCAAAGAAACGTCACCACTCATAAAACATTTTTCGATTTTTGGTGATTTGATCGCTGACTTGTTAGCCACCGGAGCCAATTTGGAAGAAACCGATAAGGTAGCTCATGTACTGCTCACCCTACCCGCAACTTATGATGGCGTGATAACCGCGATCGAAACTTTATCGAAGAATAATTTAACGCTAGCATTCGTTAAAACAAGGCTTTACGATCATGAAGTTAAGTTGAAAAATTAGTCCAGTGATACCAGTGTCAAAGTTTTGCAACTTGAGCGGAAAAATTAACAGGAATTTGGAAAAAGGAAATTCGATAATTCTCAAAATAATAAAGGGAATAATATAGATGGATAACAAGTAGAAGAAGAGGTTCGTGAAGTGTCATCACTGTGGTCGCAAATGGCATATGAAGAACGACTGCTTCTAGTTCAAAAGAACTCAGCAGCAGCAGCAGAAAAATACGGAGCGGACAAGGACGGTTCAGGCAGTTGAGATCAGTGAACCATCTACGTCGAGCAAATTTTTTGTATTTGCTTCTATAATGGGAGATTATCAAGCGGTTGATGATGGAAGCATTGTTACTTTCCTGTTGGATTCTGGAGCGTCGGACTGTATCATAAACCGGGAAGATGTTTTCATTAGCCACAATATCTATTGCTAAAAATGTTGAATTTATTTTAGCTACCAAACGGGGACCGATGTATGTCACGCAATATCAAGCCATTCAATGGGGCAAAATACAGTGTCTGGAAGTTTGGAATACGGGAATCGTTAAGTGAAATGGACGTGATAAATGTTATTGACGAAGACCCGATAGTTCGATGCAGCTTGTGACGCAGCTCTGGATGAGCCCCGTGCCAACGTGCCCGTGAAACGCACCATTCTCTTATTTTTTTTATATATTTTATGGTTTTTACATGGCTTAATAAAACATTAGATAAGTTTATTTGGTGGTGGCGTGTAGATAATAAGAACGTTGATATCATCCGTTCCTGTGATCACAGGCAGGCACAATATCACAAACACTTTTCCGTCACTAAGTTGAAATATAGTTCCATCGTGGGAGTTATATAAATCGTGTGTATAGACATAAGTATTTTTCCTTTCAAAGTCAACAATGTCCATTTAGTTACTTGTAAAACCATATTTTTTTTATATTGTATATTTATTTTAGATCCACTGAAAATGTCGTGCATTGAACTAATGATTTAAGCGGTTCTTTTAATTAATAGTCATAAGTGTAAGTATCACAAGGCATCTTGTTTTTTGACAGAATATTCTTTACATGTAGTACAGAATGAAAAATTTTGATGGTAAATTTATCGGATTCCTATCTCGGTTTTGCGAAGGAAGACAGTACGGCGCAAAAATTTTGAAAGTTTGGATGCTTTGTATGAACGGAAAAGTATCGCTACTCAGTTGGCTTTACGAAAAAAGCTGACGACTTTAAAACTGCAAAGAAACGTCACCACTCATAAAACATTTTTCGATTTTTGGTGATTTGATCGCTGACTTGTTAGCCACCGGAGCCAATTTGGAAGAAACCGATAAGGTAGCTCATGTACTGCTCACCCTACTCGCAACTTATGATGGCGTGATAACCGCGATCGAAACTTTATCGAAGGATAATTTAACGCTAGCATTCGTTAAAACAAGGCTTTACGATCATGAAGTTAAGTTGAAAAATTAGTCCAGTGATACCAGTGTCAAAGTTTTGCAACTTGAGCGGAAAAATTAACAGGAATTTGGAAAAAGGAAATTCGATAATTCTCAAAATAATAAAGGGAATAATATAGATGGATAACAAGTAGAAGAAGAGGTTCGTGAAGTGTCATCACTGTGGTCGCAAATGGCATATGAAGAACGACTGCTTCTAGTTCAAAAGAACTCAGCAGCAGCAGCAGAAAAATACGGAGCGGACAAGGACGGTTCAGGCAGTTGAGATCAGTGAACCATCTACGTCGAGCAAATTTTTTGTATTTGCTTCTATAATGGGAGATTATCAAGCGGTTGATGATGGAAGCATTGTTACTTTCCTGTTGGATTCTGGAGCGTCGGACTGTATCATAAACCGGGAAGATGTTTTCATTAGCCACAATATCTATTGCTAAAAATGTTGAATTTATTTTAGCTACCAAACGGGGACCGATGTATGTCACGCAATATCAAGCCATTCAATGGGGCAAAATACAGTGTCTGGAAGTTTGGAATACGGGAATCGTTAAGTGAAATGGACGTGATAAATGTTATTGACGAAGACCCGATAGTTCGATGCAGCTTGTGACGCAGCTCTGGATGAGCCCCGTGCCAACGTGCCCGTGAAACGCACCATTCTCTTATTTTTTTTATATATTTTATGGTTTTTACATGGCTTAATAAAACATTAGATAAGTTTATTTGGTGGTGGCGTGTAGATAATAAGAACGTTGATATCATCCGTTCCTGTGATCACAGGCAGGCACAATATCACAAACACTTTTCCGTCACTAAGTTGAAATATAGTTCCATCGTGGGAGTTATATAAATCGTGTGTATAGACATAAGTATTTTTCCTTTCAAAGTCAACAATGTCCATTTAGTTACTTGTAAAACCATATTTTTTTTATATTGTATATTTATTTTAGATCCACTGAAAATGTCGTGCATTGAACTAATGATTTAAGCGGTTCTTTTAATTAATAGTCATAAGTGTAAGTATCACAAGGCATCTTGTTTTTTGACAGAATATTCTTTACATGTAGTACAGAATGAAAAATTTTGATGGTAAATTTATCGGATTCCTATCTCGGTTTTGCGAAGGAAGACAGTACGGCGCAAAAATTTTGAAAGTTTGGATGCTTTGTATGAACGGAAAAGTATCGCTACTCAGTTGGCTTTACGAAAAAAGCTGACGACTTTAAAACTGCAAAGAAACGTCACCACTCATAAAACATTTTTCGATTTTTGGTGATTTGATCGCTGACTTGTTAGCCACCGGAGCCAATTTGGAAGAAACCGATAAGGTAGCTCATGTACTGCTCACCCTACTCGCAACTTATGATGGCGTGATAACCGCGATCGAAACTTTATCGAAGGATAATTTAACGCTAGCATTCGTTAAAACAAGGCTTTACGATCATGAAGTTAAGTTGAAAAATTAGTCCAGTGATACCAGTGTCAAAGTTTTGCAACTTGAGCGGAAAAATTAACAGGAATTTGGAAAAAGGAAATTCGATAATTCTCAAAATAATAAAGGGAATAATATAGATGGATAACAAGTAGAAGAAGAGGTTCGTGAAGTGTCATCACTGTGGTCGCAAATGGCATATGAAGAACGACTGCTTCTAGTTCAAAAGAACTCAGCAGCAGCAGCAGAAAAATACGGAGCGGACAAGGACGGTTCAGGCAGTTGATATCAGTGAACCATCCACGTCGAGCAAATTTTTTGGCTTTGCTTTTATAATGGGAGACTGTCAAGCGGTTGATGATGGAAGCAAAGTTACTTGCCTGTTGGGTTCTGGAGCGTCGGACCATATCATAAACCGGGAAGATCTTTTCATTGGCCACACCATCTTACAAACGCCATTAAAAATGTCTATTGCTAAAAATGTTGAATTTATTTCAGCTACCAAACGGGGAACGATGTATGTCACGCAATATCAAGCCATTCAATGGGGCAAAATACAGTGTCTGGAAGTTTGGAATACGGGAATCGTTAAGTGAAATGGACGTGATAAATGTTATTGACGAAGACCCGATAGTTCGATGCAGCTTGTGACGCAGCTCTGGATGAGCCCCGTGCCAACGTGCCCGTGAAACGCACCATTCTCTTATTTTTTTTATATATTTTATGGTTTTTACATGGCTTAATAAAACATTAGATAAGTTTATTTGGTGGTGGCGTGTAGATAATAAGAACGTTGATATCATCCGTTCCTGTGATCACAGGCAGGCACAATATCACAAACACTTTTCCGTCACTAAGTTGAAATATAGTTCCATCGTGGGAGTTATATAAATCGTGTGTATAGACATAAGTATTTTTCCTTTCAAAGTCAACAATGTCCATTTAGTTACTTGTAAAACCATATTTTTTTTATATTGTATATTTATTTTAGATCCACTGAAAATGTCGTGCATTGAACTAATGATTTAAGCGGTTCTTTTAATTAATAGTCATAAGTGTAAGTATCACAAGGCATCTTGTTTTTTGACAGAATATTCTTTACATGTAGTACAGAATGAAAAATTTTGATGGTAAATTTATCGGATTCCTATCTCGGTTTTGCGAAGGAAGACAGTACGGCGCAAAAATTTTGAAAGTTTGGATGCTTTGTATGAACGGAAAAGTATCGCTACTCAGTTGGCTTTACGAAAAAAGTTGACGACTTTAAAACTGCAAAGAAACGTCACCACTCATAAAACATTTTTCGATTTTTGGTGATTTGATCGCTGACTTGTTAGCCACCGGAGCCAATTTGGAAGAAACCGATAAGGTAGCTCATGTACTGCTCACCCTACCCGCAACTTATGATGGCGTGATAACCGCGATCGAAACTTTATCGAAGGATAATTTAACGCTAGCATTCGTTAAAACAAGGCTTTACGATCATGAAGTTAAGTTGAAAAATTAGTCCAGTGATACCAGTGTCAAAGTTTTGCAACTTGAGCGGAAAAATTAACAGGAATTTGGAAAAAGGAAATTCGATAATTCTCAAAATAATAAAGGGAATAATATAGATGGATAACAAGTAGAAGAAGAGGTTCGTGAAGTGTCATCACTGTGGTCGCAAATGGCATATGAAGAACGACTGCTTCTAGTTCAAAAGAACTCAGCAGCAGCAGCAGAAAAATACGGAGCGGACAAGGACGGTTCAGGCAGTTGAGATCAGTGAACCATCTACGTCGAGCAAATTTTTTGTATTTGCTTCTATAATGGGAGATTATCAAGCGGTTGATGATGGAAGCATTGTTACTTTCCTGTTGGATTCTGGAGCGTCGGACTGTATCATAAACCGGGAAGATGTTTTCATTAGCCACAATATCTATTGCTAAAAATGTTGAATTTATTTTAGCTACCAAACGGGGACCGATGTATGTCACGCAATATCAAGCCATTCAATGGGGCAAAATACAGTGTCTGGAAGTTTGGAATACGGGAATCGTTAAGTGAAATGGACGTGATAAATGTTATTGACGAAGACCCGATAGTTCGATGCAGCTTGTGACGCAGCTCTGGATGAGCCCCGTGCCAACGTGCCCGTGAAACGCACCATTCTCTTATTTTTTTTATATATTTTATGGTTTTTACATGGCTTAATAAAACATTAGATAAGTTTATTTGGTGGTGGCGTGTAGATAATAAGAACGTTGATATCATCCGTTCCTGTGATCACAGGCAGGCACAATATCACAAACACTTTTCCGTCACTAAGTTGAAATATAGTTCCATCGTGGGAGTTATATAAATCGTGTGTATAGACATAAGTATTTTTCCTTTCAAAGTCAACAATGTCCATTTAGTTTGTACGAGCATCGCCACATGATGTTAATTGTTTTAGTTTTTACCTGAACAAGCGGTTGCTAATTCACCGATTTATGTACATTCACTGACTAGGCGATTACGCCCGCCACAAATCACCTACTTTAGGTATTATATATTTTAATGTTTTACCTAATAAATGGTCAATCATTTACGGACACATAACAGTGATTTTATTTCCTGTACACATCCCGTGTGATTCGTCCATCTACATACTACATCTCAGTGTGCGGTGCTATTGCCCGTACATTTTTGGTCCTTCGAGCCGGATCGCCATTCCTGGAACAAACAGTCCTGCAAGTCGCACAGGTACGAAGGGTTTCTACTTACGAGAGCGAATCGGTTTGACTGGTCTTCCACAAGCGGATCGCCCCAGTCAGATTGAGAAGGCGCACAATATCGTACGGAGAGATTCCTTCGGACCCTGTGATCACCGTAGGAGACATCAACATTTGGTGGTTCGGGTACTACACCCTAACAACAACAACTCAACAGAGAAGAAGTCAACAGGGCTAACGTCCATCAACAATACGCATACATACTCGCACAACAACCATGGACGCTAGACAACAAGAACTTCTCAAGCGGCAGGGAATCATCGCAGAGGGCATCCGGAAAATTGGCGTCAACTTCGGAAAGGATAGCCCTGACCGCAAAACAACAACATACATCCGGGGCAGGCTGGATACCCTCCAGGCGCACTGGAACGAGTTCGAGATGAACCATGGCGTGCTACAGGGCGCTACAGATCGGACCGACACATACTACGCTACAAAAGTGTATGACAGGGTCAAGGCGGAATACGCAAGTATACAACATAAGCTGCAAACCTGGCCTACCTGCACTGCGGAGCCCGCGGGTCACCAAGGGGAAGAGAATAAGAACACTGGAGTCCTCTCAAAATCAGACGAGCTCAAAACTCAACAATCAACTAACTTCAGAGCCTTCTCCCGTTTCACCAGCAACTTGTGTACTGCTGACATTATCGAGAAATGGGATATAGAAGACAAGCTCAGGATTCTCGAATCTCGATGGAGGGTGATTGACGAAGTACACTGGCAGCTCGACAACATTCTCGTCGGAAGTGACGTCAACTACGAGCTTGAGTTTTCGCGGTATGAAGAAACGTACGAGTGCACAAAGCGAGATCTTAACCGTAAGCTCAACCTCGCTGTCCAACAACGGGACAGTGCGCCGAGAATCGAAATACCAATATTCTCTGGCAACTACGCACAATGGCCGACATTCCTCGATCTATACATTGCGGCTATTCACAACAACCCTTCACTCTCGAAGGGACAGAAGATGCAGCACCTAAAAGGGAAGCTAAAAGGGGAGGCTGAGCGCCTTGTGCAACACTTATCTGTTTCTGAAAGCAACTACGACTCCTGCTGGGAAATCCTCCACCATAGATACAACAATTTGCAGCTGCTCTTCACCAAACAAATGCAAGTTTTGATGAGTCAACATACGATTCAACATCAAAACGCTTACGAGTTGAAACGTCTACACGAAACAAGTCTCGAAACCGTGCACGCGTTGCGTAACTTGGACATCGACACATCAACATGGGACCCAATTTTGGTGCACATCCTGACGGGAAAACTGGACACTCAAACCTACTCTGACTACATGGAAGCGAGGAAAAGTCCAAGAGGACTCCCCGATTTTAAAGAGTTCATCCAGTTCATCGAAGGGAAGTTCACGGCGCTGGAATCAGTGGCGAAGAAAACAAGCAAACCAAACAAACAAACAGATGCCGACGCGCCCCCGAACAAAGGGAGCTCGACGACAACAGTACCAAGGGAGGCGTACAACAGATACAGACGCTATCCCAAGACAAACCATACAAGCTCTGACAGAAATTGTCCTGTTTGTAAAACAAGCCACATCTTGCTCCACTGCAAAGCGTTTCAAGAGATGACGCCAGACATAAAAATTAGAACAATTGAGCAACTGAACATTTGCAAAAACTGCATGTATCCGCACAACGGAAAGAAATGCAACTCGCAAAAAAGATGCAAAGTGTGTAACGGCGCACACCACACAACGTTACATGACCTAACCGGTGACGCTACGTCAGCGACACTGTCGTCAAGCCAGCTGACCGACAACGTGACTAACAGCAACTCACAGCGAAAATCCAATCACGTGTCAGGAAATTTTAAGGAAGTTCTACTAGCTACAGTACAGCTTAAAGTAAAAGCCGCAGATGGAACTTACACCGTACTCAGATGTCTTCTAGATCAAGGCTCCCAACTGAACCTTATTACAGAATCGGCTGTGCAACGACTTGGCCTCCCGCGACGCAACCAAAACTCAACTGTGTCGGGAATCGGAACATTTGCCAGCCAGAGCAACGGGACCGTTCAGTTGGACTGTAAGTCCCTGTACGGAGACTACGAGTTTTCGACGCCAGCACTAGTAATGGCTAAACTACTCAACAATCTACCTAACTACTCTTTCGAAAAACAAGATTGGCCCCACATAGAAAATATTAACCTGGCCGACCCACAATTCAACTTATCAAGGCCGATTGACATTCTACTTGATGCTGGAGTATATGGCGACATAGTCATGAGCAGCATCATTCGAGGAAACATATACGCACCTATAGCACAACAAACTAAGCTCGGCTGGGTATTAGTTGGAAACACGAATACGTTCAACTGTCATGTCGTGGTGGACACTAACGATATCTCTCGCTTTTGGGAAATTGAAGAGATAACAACAGACGACAAGTCCACGAGTATTGAGGAGGAGTACTGCGAGCGACTGTATACTGACACAACAAAAAGACTAGAAGACGGGCGATACGAAGTTAGAATCCCCATGAAGATGAACTTCGAACAAAATTTGGGGCGATCAAAGCCTCAAGCAGTCGCACAATTCAAGCAGCTGGAAAAACGTTTGGCTAGACACGAAACCCTCGCTTCAAGTTACAAGGCTTTCATCGACGAATACAAAGCTCTACAACATATGAAAAAGTGTGCAGAGCCGGACACACCGAGCTGTTTCCTGCCCCATCATGGAGTAATGAGACCTGATTCAACGACAACCAAACTCCGAGTGGTCTTCAATGCATCAGCAACCACTAGCACGGGACACAGTCTAAACCAATTGATGGAATGCGGGCCTAACTTACAACAAGACTTACAAGCTATTATTCTACGATGGAGGGCGTTTGAATACGTGTACACAGCGGATATTGAGAAATTCTACCGACAAATACGTATTCAAGAAAAAGACCAGCACTTGCAAAAAATAGTGTGGAGGGATTCAGTCACAGAGCCGTTACAAGAGTTACAACTGACTACAGTAACATATGGGACCAAGTCCGCACCCTTTCTGGCAATGCGAACCGTAAAACAATTGGTCAAGGATGACGGCGCGCGGTACCCTTTGGCGGCGGCTATTCTCTCCAATCAACTATACATGGACGACTTACTAGGCGGATGTCATGACTTCATAACAGCACAGAAAGCTCAAGGTGAACTGATAACAATGCTGAAGGGCGGTGGGTTCAACTCACGAAAGTGGGCTAGCAACAAAACGCGCCTACTTGAAGACTTGTCAGATGAACTGATAAGCCAAAAAATGTTCAACTTCAAGGACGCAGACACAAACAAAACGCTAGGCATCACTTGGAACCCGCGCACGGATCAGTTTACTTACAAACAAATAGCACTCTGCAACAAACGTGACGTCAACACAAAACGCACACTGCTGTCGGATATATCAAAACTGTACGACCCACTCGGCTGGCTATCACCGGTAACAGTAAAAGCTAAGCTAATTTTTCAACATGCTTGGTCAGCAACAACGAGCTGGGATGATCAACTCCCACCAAATATACAGCAAGAATGGGAGCAATTTCGCAATCAACTCGCACACATACACGACATTGCCATACCACGCTGGGTCGGCGACACCCAACAATCCTTCGAACTTCATGGCTTCTGTGATGCATCTGAAAGAGCTTACGGATGCGTGATATATTGCAAGTCCACTGATAAAGAAGGTCAACAGCTGATCAGACTAGTAGCAGCAAAAACAAAATTAGCCCCACAGAAAACCCCGATTTCTCTGCCACGATTGGAGTTATGTGGTGCAGTACTACTAGCTCGACTGATGGAAAAAGTAAAAAACTCGATTAACTCCCAGACAGTCACCATACATTGCTGGACAGACTCCATGGTGGTGCTTGGCTGGCTACATGGTGACGTGGGTCGCTGGAAGAGTTTCGTAGCTAACAGAGTCACACAAATAATACAAATAACTCCATCCAACTCCTGGAAACATGTCAAGTCCGCAGATAACCCTGCGGACTGCGCAAGCCGAGGAATCTCACCATCAGACTTAATAAGTCACGAACTGTGGTGGAAAGCCCCTTCCTGGCTTCAAAACAACGACATACCCAAACAAGGTATTTTTACAACGAACGAAGAGAAAAGGAAACGAGGCCAAACTTGCGCAATACAAACAACACACGCGCCACTCATCGAGCAACTACTGCAAAAATACAGCTCGATGACCTATGCAACACGAGTCATCAGCTGGGTCATACGATTTATAAACAACACGCGTGACGCAACTACAGCCAACCGCAGGTCACACTTAAGTACAGAAGACATAGAGCAGACTCAAAACCTGCTCGTGAAAACTACACAGAACAATACCTTTGGCGATGAAATAGCGTACCTACACAAACACAACAAGGTACGGGCCACAAGCAAACTGCTGAGTTTGAGCCCAATACTAGACGCCCAAGGCATCCTTCGAGTGGGAGGCAGACTTCAACATGCCAAGTTAAGCAACTCCCAAAAACACCCGATAATTTTACCGAACAACCACAAGCTATCAGAACTCTTGATTGACCAAGCCCACAAGAGCACTCTCCACGGCGGTGCCAGGCTTACTCTGGGACACCTTCGTAACAAATATTGGATACTTGGCGGCATGAAACCAATCAAGAAGCAACTTAATAAATGTGTCACATGTCATCGCTACAAAACGCAACGCAGCAATCAGCAAATGGCAGACTTACCTACACCTCGAGTTACACCTTCACGGCCATTCACACACACAGGCGTGGATTTCACGGGACACGTTGAAATAAAGGCTAACAAAGGTCGCGGCATTAAAACAGTTAAGGCCTACATCGCGATCTTTATTTGTCTATGCACAAAAGCTATCCACCTTGAACTGGTGTCAGACCTCAGCACTGTAACATTCCTCGCAGCATTGAAGCGACTATGCGCACGACGAGGAACGCCTAAACATATCTACAGTGACAACGGAACGAACTTTGTCGGAGCAGCAAGAGCACTAGCCAAAGAACGCCAGGAGGCAATACAGCTACTAGTCAACGATGATCTTATCAACAACACTTCCGAGAGTGGCATTGAATGGCACTTTAACGCCCCATCTTGGCCAACAGCGGGAGGACTGTGGGAAGCTGCAGTCAAGAGTATGAAACACCACCTTAAACGTGTTCTCGGTGAACAAAGGCTGACGTACGAAGAGTTCACTACTTTGCTAGTACAAATTGAAGCCTGTCTCAACTCGAGACCACTTGTCGCTCTAACAAATGACCTCGATGACATCGATTACTTGACACCAGGTCACTTTTTAGTCGGTGGACCGGTACTGGCACCTCCGATGACGTCAGAGGCTGACAACAGCCAGTTAACGTTACGATGGCGCTTGACAGAAAACATGTACAAGGAATTTTGGAAGAAATGGTCCAACGATTACCTACAAACGTTACAATTACGAGGAAAATGGCAAACCCCAACACACAACATTGCAGTGGATGACGTCGTCCTTATAAAGGAAGAACAAGTAGCTCCAGCCCGATGGCTATTAGGGCGAGTTGTAGAGACGCATCCTGGGCCAGATAACTTAGTACGAGTCGTCACGCTCAAGACTAAATCCAACATAATGAAGAGACCCGTAACAAAATTGTCCCGGTTACCCATTGAAACAGGGATTACTACCGACAATAAAACAACGCAACCCACGGACAATAAACAAACGACTTCATTAACAGAACAACGACAACGCCGGGTGAGCCATAGACAGGAACGCAAGGGTGTTTCCAACTGTAACGTCCTCAAGTACCTAAGCACGTTACTCGTACTCATGGTTACGTGTGCGACCCCGTCCATGCAACAACTCGTCAACGTAACCACCCTAGATCCAACCCGTCTTGTGTACTTCGACAAAGCCGCAGACGTACAGATAATACAAGACGAATGGAGACTGGTGGTGTACTACAACATGTCGACTTACTGGAAGAGTATTTCTGCCGTTGATCAATACGTCCAGCAACTACACGGACTTTGTCAACGAAATATAGCGCACTTGACTATATCCACACAACTAGAGCACGAACTAAACGAGCTCAAACACTACAATGAAGTACTACAATCTGACCACGGAAGACGCAGTAAGCGAGGTCTCATAAACGGAATCGGGAACATTGCCAACTCTCTCTTTGGGGTTCTGGATGACAAATTTGCCGAAAAATACAACAACGACATCAAACTACTGCACAGCAATGAAGACCACTTGCTCAATCTGTATAAACAACATACCTCAATCATCGAAGGGGAATACAACCTCCTGAAGAGGAACGAGCAAGTAATGAACCGACAGTTTATTGTCATCAACAAAAGTCTCAGAGAATCGCTACAACAACTAAAAACCGAACAAGACCAAGCAACTTTCCTTACTGCTACTGCACTTGCCGCAAACATGATGGTAGCAAACTTGCGGAGAATACAAGACATGTTGATCAACCTAGTTACAGATCTCCGCCACAGCAAAGTCGACACTCACCTGCTAAAACCCGATGCATTCGAAAAAACAGCTGAACATCATATCAGGACAAGTACCAAAAGGATTATCTCTACCCTGTTCAAACAAGTTCAAGTGTATCCGGGAAATGTATAAACTAGCAAGTGTGCAAAGAAAACTAACGGAAGATTTTATTATTTTCGAAGTAAAAATCCCTTTGGTAGCAGACGAACAATATGAACTAACCGAAGTCATCCCAATCCGCAACATAAAGGGAGCTTCTATGGTTAACATAATAGCAACAACCAAATACATAGCCGTCAACTTGAAAATGGACATGATGATACCACTGGATCAACAACATCTTTCATCATGCACACAAGTAAACACAAATCAGCTGCTACTATGCAACCTTGACTTACCTATATACGGAATAAAAACAGCCACAAAAATGTGCGAAGCAGACATAATAAACAATCGAGGAGTATCAACCTGCCGCACGGAAGTATCAAGTTGCAGCAATGAATGGAAAAAGCTACACAGCAAGGGGGCTTGGTTGTTTACGTGTTGCGAGGAATGCACTATGCGCATTTTCTGTCCAGCTGGAATTACGTCACAAACACTTCAAAATACAGGCATAATCACGTTAGGGACAGGCTGCATGATGCGCGGTGATAAACATCTAATTCATTCGCACTACAATATGCAAAGCACAATGGAATTAGGAAATGAGCAAGAGATCTACGTACCAGAGATAAACCTAAACGAACTATTAACAAGCAATAGTCAAATTACAAATATAACAAACATGGAAATTGAAACACATGAAGAACAACTAAAGGGTCTTAAGAGAAAAATCGAGTTGATTAAAGAACAACAGGATATCCAATTGGTTAATGCCGTGGAGGCGGAGCAACATCACTATGTTCTGTACGGCTGTATGATAACCTGTGCAACAGTATTCAGCATATGGGTTTACTTTCAAATAAAAGTACGCTGCCTCCGTCTACTTCAAGGAAGCAGAACAGCAACACAGGCGCACAAGGAAGAGATCGAGATGGTACCAAGCCATACTCAAGAGGATCCTCCTAGGGAAGGACAGACAAAGGCAGAGACACCGGCACTAGAATAGGGCACCGGACATCTTCCTAACGGCAACAAAGTGGATCGCGAAACGTCGCCTATATCAGTTAGCGGCGAACGTAGAACCTTCTAATAACTTCCTATACTTATACTATACTTTACTTTTTACTTACCTTTTGTTTATACATATTAGTTGTTATTTGTACTTTTATAGTTGGCAGGATGTACGAGCATCGCCACATGATGTTAATTGTTTTAGTTTTTACCTGAACAAGCGGTTGCTAATTCACCGATTTATGTACATTCACTGACTAGGCGATTACGCCCGCCACAAATCACCTACTTTAGGTATTATATATTTTAATGTTTTACCTAATAAATGGTCAATCATTTACGGACACATAACAGTGATTTTATTTCCTGTACACATCCCGTGTGATTCGTCCATCTACATACTACATCTCAGTGTGCGGTGCTATTGCCCGTACATAGTTACTTGTAAAACCATATTTTTTTTATATTGTATATTTATTTTAGATCCACTGAAAATGTCGTGCATTGAACTAATGATTTAAGCGGTTCTTTTAATTAATAGTCATAAGTGTAAGTATCACAAGGCATCTTGTTTTTTGACAGAATATTCTTTACATATAGTACAGAATGAAAAATTTTGATGGTAAATTTATCGGATTCCTATCTCGGTTTTGCGAAGGAAGACAGTACGGCGCAAAAATTTTGAAAGTTTGGATGCTTTGTATGAACGGAAAAGTATCGCTACTCAGTTGGCTTTACGAAAAAAGTTGACGACTTTAAAACTGCAAAGAAACGTCACCACTCATAAAACATTTTTCGATTTTTGGTGATTTGATCGCTGACTTGTTAGCCACCGGAGCCAATTTGGAAGAAACCGATAAGGTAGCTCATGTACTGCTCACCCTACCCGCAACTTATGATGGCGTGATAACCGCGATCGAAACTTTATCGAAGGATAATTTAACGCTAGCATTCGTTAAAACAAGGCTTTACGATCATGAAGTTAAGTTGAAAAATTAGTCCAGTGATACCAGTGTCAAAATTTTGCAGCTTGAGCGGAAAAATGAACAGGAATTTGGAAAAAGGAAATTCGATAATTCTCAAAATAATAAAGGGAATAATATAGAAGGATAACAAGTAGAAGAAGAGGTTCGTGAAGTGTCATCACTGTGGTCGCAAATGGCATATGAAGAACGACTGCTTCTAGTTCAAAAGAACTCAGCAGCAGCAGCAGAAAAATACGGAGCGGACAAGGACGGTTTAGGCAGTTGAGATCAGTGAACTATCCACGTCGAGCAAATTTTTTGGATTTGCTTTTATAAATGGAGATTATCAAGCGGTTGATGATGGAAGCATTGTTACTTTCCTGTTGGATTCTGGAGCGTCGGACTATATCATAAATCGGGAAGATGTTTTCATTAGCCACAATTTCTATTGCTAAAAATGTTGAATTTATTTTAGCTACCAAACGGGGAACGATATCACGCCATTCAATGGGGAAAAATACAGTGTCTGGAAGTTTAGAATACGGGAATCGTTAAGTGAAATGGACGTGATAAATGTTATTGACGAAGACCCGATAGTTCGATGCAGCTTGTGACGCAGCTCTGGATGAGCCCCGTGCCAACGTGCCCGTGAAACACACCATTCTCTTATTTTTTTTATATATTTTATGGTTTTTACATGGCTTAATAAAACATTAGATAAGTTTATTTGGTGGTGGCGTGTAGATAATAAGAACGTTGATATCATCCGTTCCTGTGATCACAGGCAGGCACAATATCAACAACACTTTTCCGTTACTAAGTTGAAATATAGTTCCATCGTGGGAGTTATATAAATCGTGTGTATAGACATAAGTTTATTTTTCCTTTCAAAGTCAACAATGTCCATTTAGATACTTGTAAAACGATTTTTTTTTAAATATTGTATATTTATTTTAGATCTACAGAAACTGTCGTCCATTGACCTAATGATTTAAGCGGTTCTTTTAATTGATAGTCATAAGTATCAGTAGGGATCTTGTTTGTTGACAGAATACTCTTTACATGTAGTACAAAATGGAGTTTTGATGGTAAAAAAAAAAAGTAACCGGGTAGCAAATACTGTCATCATAGATTATTTATCGGATTCCTATCTCGGTTTTGCGAAGGAAGACAGTACGGCGAAAGAAATTTTGAAAAGTTTGAATGCTTTGTATGAACGGAAAAGTATCGCTACTCAGTTGGCTTTGCGAAAAAAGTTGTTGACTTTAAAACTGCAAGGAAACGTCACCACTCATAAAACATTTTTCGACTTTTGATGATTTGATCACCGAATTGTTAGCCGCCGGAGCCAATTCGGAAGAAACCGATAAGGTGGCTCATTTACTGCTCACCCCACCCGCAACGTATGATTCGCTAAAACAAGGTTTTACGATCATGAAGTTAAGTTGAAAAATGAGTCCAGTGATACCAGTGTCAAAGTTTTGCAACTTGAGCGGAAAAATTAACAGGAATTTGGAAAAAGGAAATTCGATAATTCTCAAAATAATAAAGGGAATAATATAGAAGGATAACAAGTAGAAGAAGAGGTTCGTGAAGTGTCATCACTGTGGTCGCAAATGGCATATGAAGAACGACTGCTTCTAGTTCAAAAGAACTCAGCAGCAGCAGCAGAAAAATACGGAGCGGACAAGGACGGTTCAGACAGTCGAGATCAGTGAACCATCCACGTCGAGCAAATTTTTTGGATTTGCTTTTATAATGGGAGATTATCAAGCGGTTGATGATGGAAGCATTGTTACTTTCCTGTTGGATTCTGGAGCGTCGGACTATATCATAAACCGGGAAGATGTTTTCATTAGCCACAATTTCTATTGCTAAAAATGTTGAATTTATTTTAGCTACCAAACGGGGAACGATGTATGTCACGCAATATCAAGCCATTCAATGGGGAAAAATACAGTGTCTGGAAGTTTAGAATACGGGAATCGTTAAGTGAAATGGACGTGATAAATGTTATTGACGAAGACCCGATAGTTCGATGCAGCTTGTGGGAAATGCAGCTTGTGACGCAGCTCTGGATGAACCCCGTGCCAACGTGCCCGTGAAACGCACCATTCTCTTATTTTTTTTATATATTTTATGGTTTTTACATGGCTTAATAAAACATTAGATAAGTTTATTTGGTGGTGGCGTGTAGATAATAAGAACGTTGATATCATCCGTTCCTGTGATCACAGGCAGGCACAATATCAACAACACTTTTCCGTTACTAAGTTGAAATATAGTTCCATCGTGGGAGTTATATAAATCGTGTGTATAGACATAAGTTTATTTTTCCTTTCAAAGTCAACAATGTCCATTAAGATACTTGTAAAAGCATTTTTTTTTAAATATTGTATATTTATTTTAGATCTACAGAAACTGTCGTCCATTGACCTAATGATTTAAGCGGTTCTTTTAATTAATAGTCAAATTATCAGTAGGGATCTTGTTTGTTGACAGAATACTCTACATGTAGTACAAAATCAAAAGTTTTGATGGTAAAAAAAAAAATAACCGGGTAGCAAATACTGTCATCATAGACTATTTATCGTATTCCCATCTCAGTTTTGCGAAGGAAGACAGTACGGCGAAAGAAATTTTGAAAAGTTTGAATGCTTTGTATGAACGGAAAAGTATCGCTACTCAGTTGGCTTTGCGAAAAAAGTTGTTGACTTTAAAACTGCAAGGAAACGTCACCACTCATAAAACATTTTTCGACTTTTGATGATTTGATCACCGAATTGTTAGCCGCCGGAGCCAATTCGGAAGAAACCGATAAGGTGGCTCATTTACTGCTCACCCTACCCGCAACGTATGATTCGTTAAAACAAGGTTTTACGATCATAAAGTTAAGTTGAAAAATGAGTCCAGTGATACCAGTGTCAAAGTTTTGCAACTTGAGCGCAAAAATGAACAGGAATTTGGAAAAAGGAAATTCGATAATTCTCAAAATAATAAAGGGAATAATATAGATGGATAACAAGTAGAAGAAGAGGTTCGTGAAGTGTCATCACTGTGGTCGCAAATGGCATATGAAGAACGACTGCTTCTAGTTCAAAAGAACTCAGCAGCAGCAGCAGAAAAATACGGAGCGGACAAGGACGGTTCAGGCAGTTGATATCAGTGAACCATCCACGTCGAGCAAATTTTTTGGCTTTGCTTTTATAATGGGAGACTGTCAAGCGGTTGATGATGGAAGCAAAGTTACTTGCCTGTTGGGTTCTGGAGCGTCGGAACATATCATAAACCGGGAAGATCTTTTCATTGGCCACACCATCTTACAAACGCCATTAAAAATGTCTATTGCTAAAAATGTTGAATTTATTTCAGCTACCAAACGGGGAACGATGTATGTCACGCAATATCAAGCCATTCAATGGGGCAAAATACAGTGTCTGGAAGTTTGGAATACGGGAATCGTTAAGTGAAATGGACGTGATAAATGTTATTGACGAAGACCCGATAGTTCGATGCAGCTTGTGACGCAGCTCTGGATGAGCCCCGTGCCAACGTGCCCGTGAAACGCACCATTCTCTTATTTTTTTTATATATTTTATGGTTTTTACATGGCTTAATAAAACATTAGATAAGTTTATTTGGTGGTGGCGTGTAGATAATAAGAACGTTGATATCATCCGTTCCTGTGATCACAGGCAGGCACAATATCACAAACACTTTTCCGTCACTAAGTTGAAATATAGTTCCATCGTGGGAGTTATATAAATCGTGTGTATAGACATAAGTATTTTTCCTTTCAAAGTCAACAATGTCCATTTAGTTACTTGTAAAACCATATTTTTTTTATATTGTATATTTATTTTAGATCCACTGAAAATGTCGTGCATTGAACTAATGATTTAAGCGGTTCTTTTAATTAATAGTCATAAGTGTAAGTATCACAAGGCATCTTGTTTTTTGACAGAATATTCTTTACATGTAGTACAGAATGAAAAATTTTGATGGTAAATTTATCGGATTCCTATCTCGGTTTTGCGAAGGAAGACAGTACGGCGCAAAAATTTTGAAAGTTTGGATGCTTTGTATGAACGGAAAAGTATCGCTACTCAGTTGGCTTTACGAAAAAAGTTGACGACTTTAAAACTGCAAAGAAACGTCACCACTCATAAAACATTTTTCGATTTTTGGTGATTTGATCGCTGACTTGTTAGCCACCGGAGCCAATTTGGAAGAAACCGATAAGGTAGCTCATGTACTGCTCACCCTACCCGCAACTTATGATGGCGTGATAACCGCGATCGAAACTTTATCGAAGGATAATTTAACGCTAGCATTCGTTAAAACAAGGCTTTACGATCATGAAGTTAAGTTGAAAAATTAGTCCAGTGATACAGTGTCAAAGTTTTGCAACTTGAGCGGAAAAATTAACAGGAATTTGGAAAAAGGAAATTCGATAATTCTCAAAATAATAAAGGGAATAATATAGATGGATAACAAGTAGAAGAAGAGGTTCGTGAAGTGTCATCACTGTGGTCGCAAATGGCATATGAAGAACGACTGCTTCTAGTTCAAAAGAACTCAGCAGCAGCAGCAGAAAAATACGGAGCGGACAAGGACGGTTCAGGCAGTTGAGATCAGTGAACCATCTACGTCGAGCAAATTTTTTGTATTTGCTTCTATAATGGGAGATTATCAAGCGGTTGATGATGGAAGCATTGTTACTTTCCTGTTGGATTCTGGAGCGTCGGACTGTATCATAAACCGGGAAGATGTTTTCATTAGCCACAATATCTATTGCTAAAAATGTTGAATTTATTTTAGCTACCAAACGGGGACCGATGTATGTCACGCAATATCAAGCCATTCAATGGGGCAAAATACAGTGTCTGGAAGTTTGGAATACGGGAATCGTTAAGTGAAATGGACGTGATAAATGTTATTGACGAAGACCCGATAGTTCGATGCAGCTTGTGACGCAGCTCTGGATGAGCCCCGTGCCAACGTGCCCGTGAAACGCACCATTCTCTTATTTTTTTTATATATTTTATGGTTTTTACATGGCTTAATAAAACATTAGATAAGTTTATTTGGTGGTGGCGTGTAGATAATAAGAACGTTGATATCATCCGTTCCTGTGATCACAGGCAGGCACAATATCACAAACACTTTTCCGTCACTAAGTTGAAATATAGTTCCATCGTGGGAGTTATATAAATCGTGTGTAATTTTTTTTATATATTTTATGGTTTTTACATGGCTTAATAAAACATTAGATAAGTTTATTTGGTGGTGGCGTGTAGATAATAAGAACGTTGATATCATCCGTTCCTGTGATCACAGGCAGGCACAATATCACAAACACTTTTCCGTCACTAAGTTGAAATATAGTTCCATCGTGGGAGTTATATAAATCGTGTGTATAGACATAAGTATTTTTCCTTTCAAAGTCAACAATGTCCATTTAGTTACTTGTAAAACCATATTTTTTTTATATTGTATATTTATTTTAGATCCACTGAAAATGTCGTGCATTGAACTAATGATTTAAGCGGTTCTTTTAATTAATAGTCATAAGTGTAAGTATCACAAGGCATCTTGTTTTTTGACAGAATATTCTTTACATGTAGTACAGAATGAAAAATTTTGATGGTAAATTTATCGGATTCCTATCTCGGTTTTGCGAAGGAAGACAGTACGGCGCAAAAATTTTGAAAGTTTGGATGCTTTGTATGAACGGAAAAGTATCGCTACTCAGTTGGCTTTACGAAAAAAGTTGACGACTTTAAAACTGCAAAGAAACGTCACCACTCATAAAACATTTTTCGATTTTTGGTGATTTGATCGCTGACTTGTTAGCCACCGGAGTCAATTTGGAAGAAACCGATAAGGTAGCTCATGTACTGCTCACCCTACCCGCAACTTATGATGGCGTGATAACCGCGATCGAAACTTTATCGAAGGATAATTTAACGCTAGCATTCGTTAAAACAAGGCTTTACGATCATGAAGTTAAGTTGAAAAATTAGTCCAGTGATACCAGTGTCAAAGTTTTGCAACTTGAGCGGAAAAATTAACAGGAATTTGGAAAAAGGAAATTCGATAATTCTCAAAATAATAAAGGGAATAATATAGATGGATAACAAGTAGAAGAAGAGGTTCGTGAAGTGTCATCACTGTGGTCGCAAATGGCATATGAAGAACGACTGCTTCTAGTTCAAAAGAACTCAGCAGCAGCAGCAGAAAAATACGGAGCGGACAAGGACGGTTCAGGCAGTTGAGATCAGTGAACCATCTACGTCGAGCAAATTTTTTGTATTTGCTTCTATAATGGGAGATTATCAAGCGGTTGATGATGGAAGCATTGTTACTTTCCTGTTGGATTCTGGAGCGTCGGACTATATCATAAATCGGGAAGATGTTTTCATTAGCCACAATTTCTATTGCTAAAAATGTTGAATTTATTTTAGCTACCAAACGGGGAACGATATCACGCCATTCAATGGGGAAAAATACAGTGTCTGGAAGTTTAGAATACGGGAATCGTTAAGTGAAATGGACGTGATAAATGTTATTGACGAAGACCCGATAGTTCGATGCAGCTTGTGACGCAGCTCTGGATGAGCCCCGTGCCAACGTGCCCGTGAAACACACCATTCTCTTATTTTTTTTATATATTTTATGGTTTTTACATGGCTTAATAAAACATTAGATAAGTTTATTTGGTGGTGGCGTGTAGATAATAAGAACGTTGATATCATCCGTTCCTGTGATCACAGGCAGGCACAATATCAACAACACTTTTCCGTTACTAAGTTGAAATATAGTTCCATCGTGGGAGTTATATAAATCGTGTGTATAGACATAAGTTTATTTTTCCTTTCAAAGTCAACAATGTCCATTTAGATACTTGTAAAACGATTTTTTTTAAAATATTGTATATTTATTTTAGATCTACAGAAACTGTCGTCCATTGACCTAATGATTTAAGCGGTTCTTTTAATTGATAGTCATAAGTATCAGTAGGGATCTTGTTTGTTGACAGAATACTCTTTACATGTAGTACAAAATGAAGTTTTGATGGTAAAAAAAAAAAGTAACCGGGTAGCAAATACTGTCATCATAGATTATTTATCGGATTCCTATCTCGGTTTTGCGAAGGAAGACAGTACGGCGAAAGAAATTTTGAAAAGTTTGAATGCTTTGTATGAACGGAAAAGTATCGCTACTCAGTTGGCTTTGCGAAAAAAGTTGTTGACTTTAAAACTGCAAGGAAACGTCACCACTCATAAAACATTTTTCGACTTTTGATGATTTGATCACCGAATTGTTAGCCGCCGGAGCCAATTCGGAAGAAACCGATAAGGTGGCTCATTTACTGCTCACCCCACCCGCAACGTATGATTCGCTAAAACAAGGTTTTACGATCATGAAGTTAAGTTGAAAAATGAGTCCAGTGATACCAGTGTCAAAGTTTTGCAACTTGAGCGGAAAAATGAACAGGAATTTGGAAAAAGGAAATTCGATAATTCTCAAAATAATAAAGGGAATAATATAGAAGGATAACAAGTAGAAGAAGAGGTTCGTGAAGTGTCATCACTGTGGTCGCAAATGGCATATGAAGAACGACTGCTTCTAGTTCAAAAGAACTCAGCAGCAGCAGCAGAAAAATACGGAGCGGACAAGGACGGTTCAGACAGTCGAGATCAGTGAACCATCCACGTCGAGCAAATTTTTTGGATTTGCTTTTATAATGGGAGATTATCAAGCGGTTGATGATGGAAGCATTGTTACTTTCCTGTTGGATTCTGGAGCGTCGGACTATATCATAAACCGGGAAGATGTTTTCATTAGCCACAATTTCTATTGCTAAAAATGTTGAATTTATTTTAGCTACCAAACGGGGAACGATGTATGTCACGCAATATCAAGCCATTCAATGGGGAAAAATACAGTGTCTGGAAGTTTAGAATACGGGAATCGTTAAGTGAAATGGACGTGATAAATGTTATTGACGAAGACCCGATAGTTCGATGCAGCTTGTGGGAAATGCAGCTTGTGACGCAGCTCTGGATGAACCCCGTGCCAACGTGCCCGTGAAACGCACCATTCTCTTATTTTTTTTATATATTTTATGGTTTTTACATGGCTTAATAAAACATTAGATAAGTTTATTTGGTGGTGGCGTGTAGATAATAAGAACGTTGATATCATCCGTTCCTGTGATCACAGGCAGGCACAATATCAACAACACTTTTCCGTTACTAAGTTGAAATATAGTTCCATCGTGGGAGTTATATAAATCGTGTGTATAGACATAAGTTTATTTTTCCTTTCAAAGTCAACAATGTCCATTAAGATACTTGTAAAAGCATTTTTTTTTAAATATTGTATATTTATTTTAGATCTACAGAAACTGTCGTCCATTGACCTAATGATTTAAGCGGTTCTTTTAATTAATAGTCAAATTATCAGTAGGGATCTTGTTTGTTGACAGAATACTCTACATGTAGTACAAAATCAAAAGTTTTGATGGTAAAAAAAAAAATAACCGGGTAGCAAATACTGTCATCATAGACTATTTATCGTATTCCCATCTCAGTTTTGCGAAGGAAGACAGTACGGCGAAAGAAATTTTGAAAAGTTTGAATGCTTTGTATGAACGGAAAAGTATCGCTACTCAGTTGGCTTTGCGAAAAAAGTTGTTGACTTTAAAACTGCAAGGAAACGTCACCACTCATAAAACATTTTTCGACTTTTGATGATTTGATCACCGAATTGTTAGCCGCCGGAGCCAATTCGGAAGAAACCGATAAGGTGGCTCATTTACTGCTCACCCTTCCCGCAACGTATGATTCGTTAAAACAAGGTTTTACGATCATAAAGTTAAGTTGAAAAATGAGTCCAGTGATACCAGTGTCAAAGTTTTGCAACTTGAGCGCAAAAATGAACAGGAATTTGGAAAAAGGAAATTCGATAATTCTCAAAATAATAAAGGGAATAATATAGAAGGATAACAAGTAGAAGAAGAGGTTCGTGAAGTGTCATCACTGTGGTCGCAAATGGCATATGAAGAACGACTGCTTCTAGTTCAAAAGAACTCAGCAGCAGCAGCAGAAAAATACGGAGCGGACAAGGACGGTTCAGGCAGTTGATATCAGTGAACCATCCACGTCGAGCAAATTTTTTGGCTTTGCTTTTATAATGGGAGACTGTCAAGCGGTTGATGATGGAAGCAAAGTTACTTGCCTGTTGGGTTCTGGAGCGTCGGACCATATCATAAACCGGGAAGATCTTTTCATTGGCCACACCATCTTACAAACGCCATTAAAAATGTCTATTGCTAAAAATGTTGAATTTATTTCAGCTACCAAACGGGGAACGATGTATGTCACGCAATATCAAGCCATTCAATGGGGCAAAATACAGTGTCTGGAAGTTTGGAATACGGGAATCGTTAAGTGAAATGGACGTGATAAATGTTATTGACGAAGACCCGATAGTTCGATGCAGCTTGTGACGCAGCTCTGGATGAGCCCCGTGCCAACGTGCCCGTGAAACGCACCATTCTCTTATTTTTTTTTATATATTTTATGGTTTTTACATGGCTTAATAAAACATTAGATAAGTTTATTTGGTGGTGGCGTGTAGATAATAAGAACGTTGATATCATCCGTTCCTGTGATCACAGGCAGGCACAATATCACAAACACTTTTCCGTCACTAAGTTGAAATATAGTTCCATCGTGGGAGTTATATAAATCGTGTGTATAGACATAAGTATTTTTCCTTTCAAAGTCAACAATGTCCATTTAGTTACTTGTAAAACCATATTTTTTTTATATTGTATATTTATTTTAGATCCACTGAAAATGTCGTGCATTGAACTAATGATTTAAGCGGTTCTTTTAATTAATAGTCATAAGTGTAAGTATCACAAGGCATCTTGTTTTTTGACAGAATATTCTTTACATGTAGTACAGAATGAAAAATTTTGATGGTAAATTTATCGGATTCCTATCTCGGTTTTGCGAAGGAAGACAGTACGGCGCAAAAATTTTGAAAGTTTGGATGCTTTGTATGAACGGAAAAGTATCGCTACTCAGTTGGCTTTACGAAAAAAGTTGACGACTTTAAAACTGCAAAGAAACGTCACCACTCATAAAACATTTTTCGATTTTTGGTGATTTGATCGCTGACTTGTTAGCCACCGGAGCCAATTTGGAAGAAACCGATAAGGTAGCTCATGTACTGCTCACCCTACCCGCAACTTATGATGGCGTGATAACCGCGATCGAAACTTTATCGAAGGATAATTTAACGCTAGCATTCGTTAAAACAAGGCTTTACGATCATGAAGTTAAGTTGAAAAATTAGTCCAGTGATACCAGTGTCAAAGTTTTGCAACTTGAGCGGAAAAATTAACAGGAATTTGGAAAAAGGAAATTCGATAATTCTCAAAATAATAAAGGGAATAATATAGATGGATAACAAGTAGAAGAAGAGGGTTCCTGAAGTGTCATCACTGTGGCCGCAAACGGCATGTGAAGAACGACTGCTTCTAGTTCAAAAGAGAGTTCTTTTGAGATCAGTGAACCATCCACGTCGAGCAATTTTTTTGGCTTTGCTTTTATGATAGTCATCAGGCGGTTGATAATGGAAGCATTGTTACTTTCCTGTTGGATTCTGGAGCGTCGGACTATATCATAAACCGGGAAGATCTTTTCATTAGCCACACCGTAAAACGCCATTAAAAATTTCTATTGCTAAAAATGTTGAATTTATTTCAGCTACCAAACGGGGAACGATGTATGTCACGCAATATCATGCCAATGTGGAAAAATACAGTGTCTGGAAGTTTAGAATACGGCAATTGTTAAGTGAAATTCTGACCACTGTCAACACCATAAGTGCACAGATGATGCAGGACAGGCAGAAAATAAGCAACCTGGAGCTACGCGTGGAGAACCTGCAGCAGGCCAGGATGAGGGGTCTGACCTCTTCGCAAGAACCCTTCACCTCATCCTCAGTGCCTGCCAGTGGTCAGACGCCACACTGTAGCGTTTATCTCTAGTAAATCCAAAGTTACACCCACGAAATAGTTTCTGTGGCGCGAATAGATCTTACAGGTTGATTTATTAGGACGTAAATTAGAAATAATATTAAAATGGAACATCGCTTAGAACCAAGTTCATTTTATTATTGGATGGATTCAACTACTGTTTTTTACTGGATCAGAAATAATAGTAGAACATATTAAGGTCTTATCGCCAATCGTCTAGGAGAAATTGACGAACTAAGTAAGGCTGACGAGTGGCACTATGTGCCGACTGACGTCAACGTGGCGGATTTAGGAACTAAAAGTACCGACTACGTACTTAGCAGCGGCTCGTCGTGGTTTACCAATCCGTCAATTTTACATCAATCACGCTCTTGCTAGCCTCAGGAGCCAAAATCCGAGGTAGAAGACGGCATCTGCAGCGCCGGACAAGTACGAGCGGCTAAAAAGTCAGTTAGTGAAGAGGTTATCTGCGTCGAGAGAGAAGAAGGTACAGCAGCTCCTGACTCATGAGGATCTTGGTGACCGCAAGTCGTCGTAGTTCTTGCGACACCTGCGCTACCTGGCGGGACCGAGCGTACCAGAGGAGTTTTTACGCACTGTCTGGAGCAGCCGTCTGCCGAGCACAAAGACTATTATTGCCTCGCAAGCGAAGGCGAGCCTGGAGGAAGTGGCCGAGCTGGCTGACCGCATACAAGATGTAGTGCCAGTAACTCCGCAAGTAGCAGCGACAACAAGTCAGATGGCAACACCGGGGAGCAGCGTAGACCAGAAAGTGCTCGGAAGAAGGAAGTATTCCAGTAAGATGCTAGGGATTGTCTTGATAGCCGTGGAATGCCTCTCCACTCCTCAAGAACCTCAGGACATGTTGCCTCCTTGTCGCTACGTCACTATGTGCTAGCGCCCGTTTCCTGGGGCCCATTATTGAGTGTGCAAGTGACCCCCTGCCAATTTATCTGTGTATATTATGTAACATCTTGTGTAAATTATCAATGGCTTTGAACAATAGTAAAAAACTGCATGTCTATTATCAGAATGTTCGTGGGCTCTGTACCAAGACTGAATCCTTCTTTCGCCAACTATGCCTATGTTCTTATGATGTTATTGTTCTAACGGAAACTTGGTTAGTTGACGGCATATCTAATTCGGAGTTATTCGGTGACAAGTATATTGTGTGGCGTCGCGACCGGGATTACTGTCTCACAGATCAATCTCGTGGAAGTGGTGTGTTGATAGCAGTCCGTGAGTGTATTTCTGCTGTTACCCAACCATTATTTCACTCCTCGGCTGAAGACTTGTGGGTAACTTTGTGTACGTCAGCCTAACACGAGAAATTACCTCAAATTGAATCTTTGCGTCATCTATTTATGTAAACAAAACCTGTATTCTTTTTCTCACCAATTATCGAATTTTCTCCATAGTTTAAACAGTATACATATAGTGCTTAACAATCCGTCCGGTAATTATTTAGTTATTGGTGATTTCAAGCTAAGTGGAATTTTGTGGCAATTATGTGATAACACTTTATCACCTGAGAATGATTGTACCAGCGATGAATACATGCTAACAGATGAATTGCGTGTTTTAGGGTCCAATCAATATAATGGAATATTGAATGAATATGGTAAGATTCTTGATTTAGTTTTACGTAATGAAATTGTTTCAGTTTGTGAATGTTCAGTACCTTTATCACCCGTTGACAAATATCATCCGGCCCTCTGCATCGACGTGGACTTTGCTGAATACACCTATTTAACTCCCGCTTCTTTTACTCGTTACCTTTACGGTAAAGCTGACTTTGCGATCATTAACAGGGAAATAGCAGCTATTAACTGGACGAAGTTATTTTCTGACATGTCGCTTAATGATGCCGTAAATTATTTTTATGCTACTATAGCTAATATTCAAAAGAAGTTTGTTCCTGCTAAGAAAGTCTTTCACAGCTCATTTGGTATTTGGTACTCCCCGGCACTTAAACGTTTGATTAAAGAGAAGGCTAAATATCTCCGTAAATTTCAGACGTATGCCAGACTTTCAGACACGGCGATCTTTAAATATATACGTGAGCGGGTTAATAAACTTGAAGCGGATTGTTACACCAACTATTTAGCTGACACAGAAGCCTCCATCGAAAGGAATCCTAAACGATTTTGGAGCTTTGTAAAGCAACGATCTAAATCCAATGCAATACCCAGTTTCCTTAAGTATGGTGATGTGACGATTTCTTCCCCTGAGTCTATTTGTAATGCATTTTCTTCCCACTTTCATTCAACGTTTCTTGATTACGATCAAGAAACGTTGATTACAATGATGTGCCTGCTAATTATTGTGCTCCCCAAACTGCCATAAATTCCAATATACCCTCGGATATTCACTCAATTGAGATTTAATAGTTTTAGTTATGTTAGTATATAATGTTGTTATTTTTAGGTTATGTTTACAATTAACCAATTGAATATCAATATTTGTAAAAATAATAAACGATTGAGATTGACCTAAATGTTGTAGCCGAGCTAATTAGTAAAATTGATCCATTTAAATCTGCTGGTCCGGACCACTTATCACCTAAATTTCTGAGTGGGTGTGCTAAAACCATTGCCTTACCAGTATCTCTTTTGTTTAAAAAATCGCTCTCTTCATGTTCTGTTCCCCAAATCTGGAAATCTGCCTTTATAACTCCGGTGCATAAAAAAGGGCACAAAAACGAAATAGTTAACTACAGGCCTATTTCCAAACTGTGCATATTAGCAAAAGTTTTTGAGAGAGTGGTCTATAACCAGGTCTACGCAGCGCTCAGTCAGTCTTTTAGCCCTTCTCAGCACGGATTTCTTAGGGGCCGTTACACTGTGTCTAACCTGGCTTTGGTCAATGACATTCTAACGGACAAAATGGACAGTGGGGCACAGGTGGACGCCATTTACACGGATTATAGTAAGGCATTTGATAGAATTGACCATAATATTCTAATAACCAAGCTTTTTAACAATGGTATTAGAGGAGATCTACTTCGTTGGTTTACTTCATACCTAGAAAACAGATCTCAGGCTATCGTTATCAGTAACTACATGTCAAGCTGGGTTTCAGCACCTAGTGGTGTTCCTCAGGGTTTCTTGATGGGCCCGTTACTTTTTATAATTTATGTGAGCGATATCAACTCGTGTTTTCGCAACTCAAATTTGCTTTGTTTTGCCGATGATATGAAGATATTTTCTGCAATTTCGTCAGATGATGAAATGAATGCTATCCAATCTGACCTGGTGCGATTGGATGATTATTGCTTGGTCAATAGGCTTGATTTGAACCCTGTTAAATGTTCAGTAATCACCTTTAGACGGGAATGCGGGAGAAGGCAATGCTCGCAGCAACTCACGACTCGGTCTCAGGGTACAGCCGCTTTTAGAGGCAGTTTTCGTTATGCGGCTTCCAAAATATGGAATAACCTGCCACCACCTATTAGAGTAATTAACACGATAGGCGCTTTTAGACGACGTTTACGGCAGTACCTCATAGAAGAGCAACAGAAGTTGGATTTGGTCACACTAAATGTCTCAATTATATAATGTATGTACGTAGGTACCTATCCACCTATGTATCAGAGTTTTTTTGTTTGTTAGTAAATGTTGCACGAAAATTGAATTTAGATAGCTGCTGTTAAACTATACAGTTGCTGGGGATTGTTCTCGCTCATCCTAACGCTCGACTCGGCTTGCTGGCTCATTGTCCCATATGCTTCGGCTCGGAGATTGTTGTTGCGCGGAAGTCTGGCATCGTTTAAACAGGTTTTTTGTTCTGACACAATATCACATTATTTATGTACGTTTATTTGACACAAACTTATTTTTTTTATTTAAAGTAAGTATACATCACACGTTGCAGTATAAAACTGATTTACGTCCGTCACCTCACACTTCGGTCCAGTTGAAAGCCAGCCTCAGGCACTAGTTGCCTGGCATTTTTTTGCTGAACTGGGCCTTTTTGGCACAGCCGTGAGGCACACTTTCCTGCATTGTATTTTTTATTTTATTTTTTGTTGTTGTTGCATCGCAAATGTAGATTTTTAAATTTTATTATTATTTTTTTGTTTTGCCTCTTTAATTTAGTCTGTGCTAAATAAATGTGTTTTCTTTCTTTCTTTCTTTCTTTAGCAGAAAACGTGTCCCTCTCCCTACAACCTACAAACTTAAAGGGCAGCCATTACAGAGATGTGACGGTGTTCGTGACCTTGGCGTTTTTCATGATTCCAAACTTTTATTTAGTATGCACATTGAACAAATAGTTGCCAAAGCTTCGAAGTCTCTGGGTTTTGTTATGAGACTCGCAGGGTGTTTCAAGAAGGCCAAAACCCTTATGATTCTTTATTGCTCTTTTGTGAGAAGTCATCCTGAATATGCATCACAAATCTGGAACCCGTGTTATGGCAAATATATTGATCGTATTGAAAATATACAAAAAAGATTTGTTCGTTGTCTTTGTTTTCGGCTTCGTATACCATACCATTCTGATAATTACATGTCTGCAAGAAATTTCACCTTCAGCCACTAATAAATCGTCGTCGACTGGCTGATTGCACTTTTCTCTTAAAATTTTTATCAAACGAGATTGACTGTCCGGATCTCCTGCATAAATTGCGTTTTAATATCCCCCAGAGATCAGTTAGATTTAATCCGCCTATCTTCATTCCCTTTACCTCTTCCAACTACAGGCAAAACTCATATATGGTGCGAGCGAGTAAGGATTTTAATGTTCTTTGTAAAGAGTTCTCATTTGATCCATTTACCACCAAAACCTATACTGCACGCAGTCGGCTGAACGCTGACTTCTTCAAAACTGCATAGTGTTTTTGTACCTTTTATATATTATGTATGTAGGTATATAATATTGTTTTTGTCTTTTTTTTTCTCTATCGTGCTTGTTAGTGATCTTAAGATTTGTACTACTTTTTCTGTTTTTACCCGAGAGAACCTGTAATTGGCTTTATGTTTTATATTAAATTGTTATTTATCTGTAAAAGCTGTTGGTTCTCCTTAAAATAAATAAATAAATAAACATTGGTTAGACAGGGAACATAGTTCTTCCATAGTTCAAGGTACCCAATCCACTATAGCCACCCAAACCCATAGTTCAATATGTTTTGTTTCCATGTTCCGCAATAGTCCTGTACCAACCGGGGGCTGTCCTTGGGTGCACTTGCATAGTGCATACAGGGATAATCGTCGGCTGGTGCCTCCTCGTCATTTAAAATTGTCTAAGGGGCCTCTGCGAGTTGGCTTCGGCCCCTCGTACGCCTTCCAAAGGTCCGGGACCCCAGGGTCCTGAGATATGTCAAAAATAATAATAAAAATTTTATTGGCATAAAAAATGTGTACAAAGTGAAGCCCAAAAAAAAATAAAGTGAAATAAAGTTGACAGTGACATTAAAAATCTTACACCATTATTAGTTGAAACATCAAAGGGACATAAGATAACAGTATTAATTACATTTCGAATTGTATTTAGCTGCTATTGATGGGAAAGTAGTAAATGTAATTTTGAACACTTCTTTTCCAAATGCATTGCCCGTGTTGTAGTTTTTATTTAAATTAAATAATATTGACATGGCTTTGATGAAACCAATAAATAAGGAAGTTATGAAGCATGGTGTAAATCCACTTCATGCATGGATTCGGATGCTTGAGTTTCTATTGCACTTAGCTTATAAAAAAGATCGTTAAAATGTGGAGAATACCTCAGAACTTGGATGGAACAAAAGCGGCTTGTAGATGCAAGAAAAAAGAGATCCAAGAACAAGTAAGGGCTCGACTGGGCTTATCGGTGGACATTGTTTGTCCTAATTCCGGTATGACAAATGATGGGAACACCGCGCGAGTAGCTCTGTCAGACAATTATCGGGCAACCTTTTCTTAAATTTCGGATGTCGAACAATGGCTGCTTGACGGCTTACATGCTATTTTAACTGTTATGTCTAGAGGTTTAGCAACTGATGACCACAAAGGTGAGTTTTGCAAACAGGTCGCTTATAAATATGTTAATAAATATAATTGGCATCCTATGACCGTGACCTTGCATAAAATATTGGTACACGGCGCTGATATAAAAAAGTCAACAACACTGCCTATTGGTTTGCTCTCCGAGCAGGCTCCAGGATCAAGAAACAAATATTGGAGAAGTGACCGCGAACATCATTGTAGAAAAATTAATCGTATAAAAACAGTGACAGATTTGTTCTGATATGTTACTGCTACTTGGACCTACACTGTTTTTAATTTATATTAATGACCTATGCAACATGAAGATTAATAATGCCAAAGTATTCTCTTACGCCGATGATACAGCTGTCGTCTTCACAGGGAAAACATGGGATGATGTTAAAAATATATACATAAGTTTTCTTTTTGATATTTCGCTGTCATTATAACTGGACACTACTCAAATTAAAAATATCCAAATGAGTAACACTTGTTCGGTGATGAACCTCTACTCGTAAGTGTGTTTTTGACTAGGCTAACAGTTTTTTTATTATTATGTTACTCGCAGACAACTGATGCTGACTTCGTATGCCAGGCTTGTTGGGAATTAGCAACTCATGCAACTAACGAAGTTGCACCTGAAAGACAAGTCGGACATCAAAATGTTTGCGTTGGATGTGGCCGTTCCATTCTAAGAAGCAGAAGTCGTTTAGTACTGAGAGAAAACAGTACTGATGAAGAACAACGACTTGCTGAAATCAACACACACACAGTGGATACAGCACCGTCAAGTAAATATATTTTTTTGTCTTTATAAAGTATGTTTTTAATAAATATTGATTGTATTAATTATTGTTTTAGCTTATTCCTACTGATGAAGCATATGGGCCATGTTGGCTGCGAGCTCAAAGAATTTTGCGTCGCAACACTAACACCCAAAACACCCATATTAACAGTGGTGCTTCAGAGGATATGGCTATATCCCGGCACCAAAGCCCTCAACATGAGGAAATTGGAGATTGCTGTGTGAATTGTGACATACAGCTGCTGTCTGCAGAAAATAGGCATTGTCTGTCTTCACAAAGTGAACATTTTATAAGTTATAAAGCTGTGGACATATCCTAGGAATGTAAGTTACAGGCTATTATAATTATATTTTTTTTACTGTTTCAGTAAGTTATAGTCGAAAATTCAATGAGAAATAAATTGTAAATACTTTCTTTTTAGATTGTGGACACCGATTATGTGTGCCAAACCTATTGGGAGCTTGCGAACCACCAGGTTTTATCTGAAATTCCAGAAGAAAATCCAGTGCAACAATCTGGAGATCAGGAAATACGACAGCAGCAATACATTACACTGCCAAACATTAGACGAGCTGCTGACACTAGAAGGCACTGCTTGTTTGCTGACTGCAGGAATCCTGAGCGATATCATATTCCGGATGCAATACATAGACGGGTGCTGAGTGACTGCAACTTTTATATACCCAGAGGTGCAATGATATGCGGTTACGAGTACCACATGGGTAGAAACACATTTAATGAACTGTACACATCTGAAAACACACTAGACCATTTTAATTGTTATCAAATTGAAGATATGGTTTTCATACTACAAGAACCTGTAAGTGTTTTTAATTTTGAAGATATCCAGAGTTTGCCAGAATATTTGGCACATTATTTTCTGGGAATTTCCTTATCCCAACATCAACAAATAATGAACGAAATAAGAGAACTTCGTGAAATGCACAGAGGAAGTTTTGCATTAACTGCATTATTATGCAAATTAAGGACCGGAGACTCGGGCGACAGGCTATCGAGTCTATTTCAAACGCCAAGGCGCACTGTGGAAACCCTGATGAACAAGGCTAGGGATATATTAGCTCAGGAATATGTGCCTCAACATTTGGGTCTGCATCATATAAGTCGGAGTAATGTCATTAGTAAAAACATATATAGGAAATAGTTTATATGGCAGACCTGATCTCCCTCTGGAGAGGCAAAATGCAATTGTTATCTGTGATGGCACCTATGTTTATGCACAAAAAAGCTCAAATTATTTATTTCAAAAAGAGACTTATTCCCTCCATAAGTATCGAAATCTCATAAAGCCATTCATGATTGTATGTTGCAATGGGTATATCCTGGATGTTACAAGGCCGTATCCTGCCACTACTAACGACGCGTCGATAATGATGGATTTATTAAACAAAGACAGTTTTTTGGACTTCTTTATAGAAGACGATGTTTTTATTCTCGATAGAGGCTTTAGGGATAGTGTAGACGCTATACACCAGCGTGGCTTCCTCGCCCATCTACCAGAAACCCTATCACCAGGTCAAGTCCAGTTAACTACGCTAGAAGGGAACAGGTCTCGCTGTGTGACAATAAATAGATGGATTGTGGAAGCCGTTAATGGCAGGATCAAAAGAGACTTTAAAATATTCAGGCATGAATATTTTAACCGTGCTTGCCCTCACATGATGAAGGACTTTTCCATTGCAGCAGCTCTGCATAATGCATTTGCCACAATGTTTGTGGATCCAAGTAATGCGGAACAAATAGTCAATATTATAAATGAAAGGCTTTTTGCAGACAACACTTTAGAAGAAATAGTACAAGAAGAGAATCTGAATAGAAGAAACTCTATGTTTACAACTATAACCAGTTCAAATATTGTGTTTCCTAACCTGTCTATAGAAGAATTGGTCCTCATTGCTTGTGGCACTTATCAAATTCGACAAGCTAGGTCATACATAGGTGACAATTACGTTTTCATGGCCTTTATACAATAGAAGTTTGCAGAGAGGACCATGTCAATTTAAGCAGGTTAGGTGGAATAAGTTCTTATTTGATTCGAGCAAAAGTAAAGTCCCGGCATGTGTCAAGAAAATCTTATTATGTTTTTATATCAATAGATAGGCAACAAGTGGGTAGGAATGCCATCACCGGATATTGTTGCAAATGTATTGTTGGTTTGCGCACTGTGGGATGTTGCTCTAATGTAATGAGCATTGTATGGTATCTGGGCTACGCGCGTCACCAGGATAATCTAGCTCCACCTGCACAATTCCTTGACCAAGTTTTACTCAGGCTAGATACATAATTGTTAAATAATATATGAAATGTTTGTGAAAAGTGTTTGTTTTTAGTTTACCTTATTGCTGGACCCGGCTTATATTGCTAGGGATACATAATATTATGTATGAATGCGGTGCTTTAGAAGCCTAGGTACCTATATTATATAATATATAGAGTTGGCAAACAAGTATAGGTACGGTTCGCTTGCCTGATGATTCAACAATATTCAAAGGCATAACCTTTTGGTGTAGGTAACAACCTCCTTACACGTACCTACCTACATCCTATACGTTTCGCCTCAAAGGAAAAGCGTTATTATTGTATCACACTAATATTATAAAGGCGAAAGTTTGTGTGTGTGTGTGTGTATGTTTGTTACTTTTTCACGCTCAAACGGCTGGACCGATTTGGATGAAATTCGGTATGTAGGCAGCTTATACCCTGGATTAACACATAGCCCACTTTTTATCCCGAAAAAATGTAGTGCTCCCGTAGGATGAGCAAGGAATTCAAATATATTTGCTACTCTTTCAAACTCAAACGGCTCCACCGATTTTGATAAGATTTGGTGTGTTAGTTGCTGACACTCTGGATAAACACATAGGCCACTTTTTATATCGAAAAAATAGAGAAAGAAAGAAAAAGTATTTATTGTGACTAGCACAGGAAGATCAACAACTAGACTGAAATCACAACAATAAAGGTTTGGAAACAAAAAAACAAAAATAAATAATCACACTATCACATTAATCACACTAATATGTTAATTGCATAATTGCTACGCCATGTTTAAAATATTATGTAATACGAGTATGTCTAATGTTTCCGGCCGCTGACAGCTGCGCGCACAGGTAACGCATTCTGCGGCGTGGGAGTCGGTGCTGTCGCGGAGCGGAATGCGGGAATATTGTCATTTTCTGTATATTTTATCTATACCTATAGAATTAACTTTATATTTTATTTATTTTTTAATTGCATATTATTTATCACATGCTGCACCGGTCGACGTCATCGCGTCAACGCCGGCTATCGCTGAAAACCAGCGCTGGGGCTCCGTTTCGCATGGGGTCGCGGCATTATGCTGAGCGGTAGCCGTTTTGCGTAGATGTGACGCATATTTTCCCCAAAACTTGCTTTTTACTTTGTTTATTTTATTTTGTTGTCCTTTGCGTCATGTTTACCGCAAATAAACGTATTTTCTTTCTTTCTTCTTTCTTAATATTATAAAGGCGATGGTTTGTGAGTGTGGGTGTGTGTATGATTGTTACTTCGTTATGCTCAAACGGCTGGACCAATTTGGATGAAATTCGGTATGTAGGCAGCTTAAACCCTGGATTAACACATAGCCCACTTTTTATCCCGAAAAAATGTAGTGCTCCCGTAGGATGAGCAAGGAATTCAAATATATTTGCTACTCTTTCAAACTCAAACGGCTCCACCGATTTTGATGAGATTTGGTGTGTCAGTTGCTGACACTCTGGATAAACACGTAGGCCACTTTTTATATCGAAAAAATAGAGAAAGAAAGAAAAAGTATTTATTGTGACTAGCACAGGAAGATCAACAACTAAACTGAAATCACAATAATAAAGGTTTGAAAACAAAAAAACAAAAATAAATAATCACATTATCACATATTAAAAAGGCGAAAGTTTGTGAGTATGTGTGTGTGTGTATGTTTGTTACTTCTTCACGCTCAAACGGCTGGACCGATTTGGATAAAATTCGGTATGTAGACAGCTTATACCCTGGATTAAGACATAAGCCACTTTTTATACCGAAAAATGTAGTGCTCCCGTGGGATGAGCAAGGAATTCAAATATATTTGCTACTCTTTCAAACTCAAACGGCTCCACCGATTTTTATGAGATTTGGTGTGTTAGTTGCTGACACTCTGAATAAACACATAGGCCACTTTTCATATCGAAAAAATGTAGTGTTCCCGTGGGATGAGCAATTTTTTTGTGAATACTTTTCTCACCGATTAAATAATACACGTTTTGGTGTATCTCATAAACCGCGGGTAACACCGCGGGGCGCAGCTAGTATATTATACTTTAAACATAATATGTGCATTGTATTCTAAAATGAATTAATCTGCTCAATAAACAATCATATCAATACACATTTCACAACACACATAACCTAACCTAAATGGCAAATCTTCAAAACGATTTTTTATCAAAATTCCATAACAAAAAAATATGCTATGATTACACTTTATGTTATTCCTTTTCTTTCAGGTGGTTTCACTAATGCTCGCGAAGAATAAAGGCGACACTCAAAGTACGTGGGGTTTTGCCAATCTTCTTTGTATGGGTAAAATGTCGTAAAGTTCAACCTTACCGGAGAATGTTCGCATGTATGTAGTGATCAATAGGAACATGCATGAACCGTGATGAACCGTGGAGATAATGGATAATTTTCCTAATTCATAATACCAGGGTGAATCAAAAGTTCTTAGAAGAGCATATATGTAAAAAAAAATCTTTTTGGGGGAAGTTCGATATTCGAATTAATGAGTGTCAATCACACAATATTTATGCAAACGGTCACTTGTTTTCGTCAGTTCGTTCGCTCGTAGTAAATATTTTTGGGCAACGAGTGGCTAAAAACGCAAAATTATGGATAAAAGTGAGTTACGTGCGGTGATAAAGTATCTCATTCCGTCGTGCGGCCCGGAGTAAAACGATCGTCTCGTTCTCATTCAAAAACAATAATAATAGGTTGGGGAAAATTTTCTTCGCATTTTATAAGAAAATTCAAAACATTTTTTAATATACATTATTTACATTTATCTAAAGTATGTAGTTACCATTTTGTTCGATAACTTTTTGCCATCTTGTAGGTAGGGACATAATCCTGATGAATTCTGATCAAAATACCGCGACAAGTGGTTTTGGCAGTCCTCTCGTGATGTTAGCCTGACACTGCCTGAAGAAATCTGAAGAGACCGAAACAGGTGGAAATCTGAAGGTGCAAGGTCAGGACTATACGGCGGATGCATTAACATCTCCCAGCCAAACTCCCTTAATTTTTGCTGAGTGGCTAAAGATGTGTGAGGTCTAGCGTTATCATTATGAAAAACCACACCCCTTCTGTTGATTAATTCCGGCCGCTTTCTCTCAACTTCTTGAACTTATCAGTTGTTCGCAGTAGAGTTCAGAATCGATGGTCCTGCCTGGTGGTAACAGCTCATAATGAATAATGCCCTTCCATCCCACCACACACACAGCATCACCTTGTCGCAAGTTAACCCGGGTTTCGCCACAGTCTGTGAAGCCTGACCAGCCTTTGACCACGACCTTTTTCGCACGTTCTTGTCTTACGTGATCCACTTTTCATCACCAGTTATCAGCTTCTTCAAAATTGGTTCGGTTTCATTAATTACGTCGAAGAATCACAAATGAGTACACGGTTCATTAGGTTTCTTTCAGTGAGCTCGTGTGGTACCCAAATATCGAGCTTTTTGTGTACCCAGTTGTTTTCAAATGCGCCAAAACTGTTTTGTGGTCAATTCCCAGTTTTTCAGCTACGTCGTAACTACTGATATGCCGATCTTACTCCACTTTTTAAAAAATGGCATCCATTTTATCCGTAATAGGGCGCCGTGCATCTTTGACATCAAAATTTCCGGATTGAAAACGCTTAAACCAAATGTGTGCTACTCTCACAGACACTGCACTGGGTCCATAAACATTGCAAATTTTTTTCGCGGCTTGCGTTGCATTTTTACCTTTTTTGTAGTAAAATTTTAAAATGTATCGAATTTCTTCAATAGATTCACTCATCTTGACAATACGAAAAACAAATGAAAATCACACATTTTCCTAATTTGAATTTGGAATTATGTTCTTTAAAATTTATACTTTCAATGATACCAAAACCAGCCACATAGCCAAAGAGATTTTATTTTAAGTTCATACATACTATAATGCGAAAAGACTTTTTCCCCAACCTAATATATCGGTGCGCGTAACTGTGTTTAGTTACCTATCGGTGCTTTCAAGCACTTTTGTGCTAGTGTGCGAACCTATTCACCTGTACCTATTGGCATAGCGTAGTGTTGCGGACTGAGACATGACTGCAAAAAACAGCACCTACGAACATATCAGTGACGTTGACGATCCATCTGGTGGCATAAGTGTAGATGGTTCCTTAATAGAGAAGGAGTCCCCTCCTCCTTACGTCACGTTTCGCAGAGGAATGTCGTGCAATAAGAACCCAGACTGGCGTGACGAACTTAAAGATTTCCAAGCAAATATAAAATCTATGCTCGAGACTTGCCTAACAAAACAGGATGAAAAATTTTCATTGCTTTTATCTGAGTTTGAGGGAGTGAAGTCGTCCATCCATTCCATCAACCACAAATTCATAAAGTCCACTTGCATCGCCTTCAGTGCAGTTTAACGTTTACTGTTTAACGTTTACTGTTTAACGTAAAGCCATTATTTATTGAATTGTCTGTGTAGATTTTTCTCTATAACCTCAAACTTCAATCAACAGACAGTTGGACAGACAAATATATCATGTTATGGTATTCTTTTCAGAATGCAGAATTACAAGAGAACTACCGATAGAGGTAAAAAGTCGATCCAGATCATGCAACGTGCGGCTGAGCTAGTCACAAACGAAAATAAATCCATACGTCAAGTTGGTCGTGACTACGAAATTAGTAAAACTTCTCTAATAAGATTTATTGCACGCCTAAAAGAAAATCCAGAATCACCACGATTTGGTTACGGGACTCCTAACGCTGAACAGGAATCTTCTCTCAGTGAGTATCTGCTTACACTTGCTCAAATCTTTCATGGTTTAGGACCCAAAGATGTTCGTCGCTTCGCATATGAATGTGCATCTTCAGATGCCAAATACATGGCATGCAAATAAAATGGCTGGCAAAGATTAGTTACAAGGTTTCTTGTCAAGAAACGACCGTCTCTCCATAAGGAAACCAGAGGCTACCAGTTTGAGTAGAGCAACTTCCTTTAACCGAACAAATGTTGCAGAGTATTTTGATAAATTAGCACAGGTCATGGATCGTCACAAGATTTAGAGGGTCTCAAATATGGAATGCCGATGAAACGGGCGTATCAACTGTCTCCAAACCCTCCAAAATTATAGCGGCTAAAGGGAAACGAAACGTTGGATCAGTCACATTAGCTGAAAGAGGAACCAACGTTACATTACTGGTTGCCGTTTCAGCAGTGGTTACATGCCACCATTGTTTGTGTTTCCCAAGAAGAAATATCAGGATCATTTTGTACGAGATGGGCCTGCAGAATGCATAGGTGCAGGAAATGCAAGTGGCTGGATGACTGATGTGGAATTCTTGCAATTTATGAAACATTTCATTAGCTATGTAAAACCAACTACAGTTTCTCCTGTATTGCTCCTGGTAGATAATCACTGTTCTCACCTCTCCTTGCCTGTATTGGATCTAGCCAAAGATAATGGAGTAGTGATGCTTTCGTATCCACCCCACTGTTCGCACAAGCTGCAGCCCTTAGATGTCTCAGTATTCGGTCCGCTTAAAAAGTATTTGTCATCAGCAGAAGATGCATGGATGCGTAATAATCCCGGCAAAACCATGACAATATACGAATATTCTCATATCTTCTTTATTTCAGTTGTTTTTTATTGGAATTATGTAAAACACTGTATATTAATGCTAATCGTGCCATATTTTACACTTATTACTTAAGGAAAACTACTTAAAACGCAAAACAATTACTAAAAAGTTCCACTTTTGTTATTGCAAAAATCGGAATCAACAAACAATCCCAACGCAATAGTGACGCAATACACAGCTGTCAAAATAAAGTGAAGAGTAGCGTTTACCGCACGCCAAACCCGATCCCGATTACAATTGGTTCCCCAAAATGGACACACAATTCAAAATATATTTGGCGCTAGCGTCGAACTCGAAACGTTAAAATTCCAATGTCGATCGATCGGAATTGGAATCAAGAGTAAGCGCCCAGGTAGGTAGGTAGTCAAAGTTATTAATTCAGTCAGTCATGTTTACACTTTACCAATCATAATTATTAACACGGTCCAGTCTCTCTCACTGTATGCGCCGACAACGGCTTATTCTTATCTATCTATTTAATCTAGGCCTCGTTTTCGCTTAGAACATCAAGTTCACTGGGTATCTATGAACTAGGCATTAAATGTTCTCTTGGAATCGAGAGATTTCAACTCATACTGATCACCAGGTAGCAAGTTTACAACTTCAAATGGACCACGGAACTAGGGTCCAATTTTGTTTGATTACGTTCGTGATTTTCAATTAAGACAAAATCATCTACAGAAAAGTTCTTAACTTTCGCTTTTGTACTATTAAGCCGTTTCTATTCATGGACTTCGCTGCTTATTCTCTGATTTTCTCAATATCAACAACAGCTTCGTCATGATCACTCAAAGCAATTAAAGACAATGGCCGGGCCCCTTTGCACTTTGCTTTAGGCATTTTTTTTTTGTTATTCATAAAGGACTTGCTTTCGTTACGCGGTTTATTGTGCTATTCAAAGCTAATTCTACATCGGCGATGGAGTACTTCCAGTCCCTATCTTTGTTTATTTCGACAGCTGTTAACATATTTTTTAGTGTAGACATCACTCATTCGACCTGACCGATAGCGCGGCTGGGTCCCGTTACAATTAAATGCTAGGTGCATGCTATCATGCACCTAGCATTTAATGCATGAGTGCATGAGGCTATCCTCATGCACTTGGTTCATAATCGATCAAGAAAAGCTAAACAAATAGTCCTATTACGTCGTTGTATCTTACGGTGGAGTGCATCAGATTTAGTTTCTTAAGTAGGTATTGGAAAGGTCGATACTTAACTTTGAGATTATTTCGGATATCTCGGCGTCATGTTTTTGTTCAGCCTATAACCACGTAGGTACTAGAGATTTCAAACACGTTGACATATTCGGGTTTGTTTTTTTCTAAATGTTTTTTCCCTGGTAAGAGATTTCTTGACAAAAAATCTACATGGGTCATTCGCTTCACATACCTTCACGCCTGCGTTCCCCAAAGGGTTGGGCAGAGGTAATCCTATAGGACACCCACATTTCGCCAGATATGTTTTAGTTAGTATGTATAGCCTATTTCCATCAATCGGGCACAAATCCAGACCCCGGACTTGCCACTGAGAAATTCAAGATGGAAAAACCCAATAACACTGCCTGACCTGGGAATCGAACCCAGGACCTCAAGCTCAGCAGTAGTGCTTGCGACCACTAGACTAACGAGGCAGTCAGTCCTTTCGCTATTCTTGAAATCGAAAGTTTGTAAAAATGCCCTCCATGTGTTGCACCCTTGGTAACAGGTTAGCTTTTTGCTAAATTAACGAATTACAATCTGTTACGACTATGAAATTTCTACCGTGTAAGAAATGTCTAAAGTGTTTAATCGAATTTACAACGGCCATTGTTTCGAGCTCGTAAGAGTGATAACGAGAGTCTGTGTTTGTTGTTCTCTTGCAAGTAAGCAACTACTTCAAGTTGATTGTCTTTTTTTTAAGCGACGAAAAAAAAGGAGGAGGTTCTCAATTCGACACGTATGGTTTTTTTTTTATGTATGACCACGTCCACGCATAACTTTTTACAGTGTCGTCCGATTTAAAAAAAAATTGTTTTATTCGAGAGGGTATACATCAAAGTTGGTCCCATATAAAATTGACTAGCTGCGCCCCGCGGTGTTACCCGCGGTTTATGAGATACACCAAAACGTGTATTATTTAATCGGTGAGAAAAGTATTCACAAAAAAATTGCTCATCCCACGGGAACACTACATTTTTTCGGGATGAAAAGTGGTCTATGTGTTTATCCAGAGTGTCAGCTACTTCCACACCAAATTTCATCAAAATCGGTGGAGCCGTTTAAGTTTGAAAGAGTAGCAAATATATTTGAATTCCTTGCTCATCCCACGGGAGCACTACATTTTTTCGGGATAAAAAGTGGGCTATGTGTTAATCCAGGGTATAAGCTGCCTACATACCGAATTTCATCCAAATCGGTCCAGCCGTTTGAGCGTGAAAAAGTAACAAACATACACACACACACAAACTTTCGCCTTTATAATATTAGTGTGATTAACTTTGCGTGGGTAGTTTTTGAACCGAAAGTATGACAACCAGTCTTACCAAGGGGTATCATATTACCCAGTAACTGGGTTGTGGAGGTCAGATAGGCAATCGCTCCATGTAAAATACTGGTATTCAGCTGCATCCGGTTTGACTGGAAGCCGATCCCAACATAGTTGGGAAAAGGCTAGGCAGATTGATTGGTTGTATTTTTTTGTAAATAAGTTCTTTTTGTAAATAGTATTGATCCATAGCCTTCCGAACTTGCGTCCGTATGCAATTCGATTGGGTATGTAGGATCAAAAATAATTAACATTGAAATGTCTGCCATAACTTATGAATTGCAAGGAAGATCTACATTTCCTAGGCCAATAAGAGTGTCATCATCAAGAAACCCTTCCCCGTCAAGACTTCACACATAGCTACTGGTCGCCAGTCTGCAGTTATCCTGAGCCTATAGGTACAGGACGTCAGCGCCGTTTGGACTAGGAGGCCTAACCTCAAGCAGGGATACACCTGGATAGGCATTACACACTCCTTCTACGTGTCCTACGACCCCGGCCCGCTCCGCACATTTTCTGGTCCCTACGAGCCGGATAGCAACTGGGACCGTGTCCAACGATCACGCCCGTCCAGTACATTTTCTGGTTACTCTATTTGTTTGCCAAAAAACATGTTGACAATACTTTCTTTAATTAAAAAAACAAAATTTAAACGACTGACCGTTAATGGGCGAGCTGTGCTGTCGGCGGCTTCGTGATACTCGAGTCGACTCGACGGCGTTACTCCGCTTTTGCAGACTGGCTCGCATTCCTTTGTTCGGTACTGGACAGATTCTTGGATTGGACAAATTAGTTAGTTCGGCAGATTCGCTACTCGACTGATTCGTGGATTCGTCATATTCTAGAGTTCGACGGATTAGCTATACGACAGAAAATGAACAGTTGTGCACAAAAAGATTAAACAAAAAAACAGCCTTAGCAGGGTATACCTGCTTATTTATAATTTTTCTAAATTTATGATTTACAAATAATATACTTACTCGTATGGTTAAGTATGTAAACTCCTTGAATAGGTACTCAATTATCTAACGGGCCACTTCAAGTTATTGTCATTTAGCCTATGCCTACCTATTCAACTTCAAATAATCCACTAGCATTTGTTTTCCTGTTTGTTGTGAAGTGACATAGAGACATGAATAAAAATATTGCAAGAAATGGATCTTGCCGGCTCGAGCACCGATGTAGTGGATTTAAAATTTATTAAAAGTGAAAGGGGAAAACCCGTTGTTTTACATGCTGGACACAGACACAATTTTGTAAAAAATTACAAATGTGGTACTATAAACTGGCGATGTGTAAATAAGGCAGAATGCAGCAGTTCTATCACTTTGGACAATCTAAACCGAATTGTTAGAGTCTAGTCATATGCGCATGCCCGATTTTACCAAAAACGTAGTAGACAGTTTAATAGACGAATGTAAAGACTTAGTACTTATGTAAAAAACTCGAACCAATTGCAAAATTATTTGAAGATTTTATGGACACTGCCGACTGCAAATTAAATGATGAAGATAAACCAACATTTGTACAGAAAAAGGATGTGTTGTATGAAGCTAGATGTAATTACCTGAAAATGAATACGAAAACTGTAAATATATGAAATCTCTGAAGCTACCGCACAGTCTAGTCTACTTTTTATTTGATGATGGAATCGAAGACAAAATTTTGATTTTTGGGTCAAGATTGGCGAAAGACTATCTGAAAAAAAGTAAGAGTTACTACGGGGATGGCACCTTTAAAACATGCCCCACTCCTTTTTATCAAGTCTACAGTCTTCATATAAATATTTCTCACGATAACAATACCATAAATTTTATTCCTGTGCTTTACATACTTCTACGTAATAAAACGCAGGCAACTTATGAACGATTGTTCACTATTTTAAGGGACCAATTTTCCGTGATAATTGAAAATTATAAGTGCGACTTTGAAATAGCAACCATTCAAGCCGTGAAATCAGTTTATCCTGGTGTAAAAGTAACTGGCTGCTACTTTCATTACTGGAAAGCGATACTTAAAAAGAGCCAAAATATTGGATTAGATGAAACTGAAAATGGAGAGTATATCATGCGCCTTTATATGCAACTGCCGTTGCTTCCGCCGATTTTGGTTCCCGAAGCAATATTAAGTATACAAGAACTGGTTAATAACTCACCGGAATATAATACATTTAATAATTATTTCTCAACTCAGTGGATGGGAATATATACCGAGAATGTGTTTACTTGTTATAATGAAAATTTCGTACAAATAACCCAAACGAAGGGTGGCATGCGAGACTAAAAAAAAGATTTCCCATTTAGCCACCACTCTATCTATTTATACAATTGCTAAAAAAAGAATCCCGTTTTCAAGACACAAAGTTAAAAAGAGAACAAATTCATTGCAACGGGAAGCAGCGTAATGCAAAACTCATACAAAAAAATTGTCAAATAAACAAAATTGTTACTGCAGCAATGAAAAATGAAGTTAGCGTGATTGATTGTTTAAAACAGTTGTGCAAGGTTAATTTTATATTTAAAAGTTAAATATGACTTTTTTGTTCTTTAATTAAAGTGCGTTTTATTTGTTTTTGTTTTCACCTGTACTTCTGCCGTATAGCTAATCCGTCGAACCCTAGAATATGACGAATCCACGAATCAGTTGAGTAGAGAATCTGCCGAACTAACTAATCTGTCCAATCCAAGAATCTGTCCAGTACCGAACAAAGGTCCGGAATGATCCCGATGTACTTGCGGATTGCTTGTAGGTTGTTTCCTTACGGTAGCATTCGTTTGATACATGACCTATTTTTCCACAATTAAAACAGGTTTTTTGCTTGGGCTTCTTCGCTTCGGGTCCAGTTGCTATATTTTTGTTTGCAATTGTTCGTTTTTTATAGCTGAATGACATTAACTCTAGTTGCATGGCTGTCCTTGTTTTTACTGTAGTTGTAAAGGCCAGGCGTTGCAGCCGCGATAGAGGCTTTAGGGATAGTGTAGACGCTATACACCAGCGTGGCTTCCTCGCCCATCTACCAGAAACCCTATCACCAGGTCAAGTCCAGTTAACTACGCTAGAAGGGAACAGGTCTCGCTGTGTGACAATAAATAGATGGATTGTGGAAGCCGTTAATGGCAGGATCAAAAGAGACTTTAAAATATTCAGGCATGAATATTTTAACCGTGCTTGCCCTCACATGATGAAGGACTTTTCCATTGCAGCAGCTCTGCATAATGCATTTGCCACAATGTTTGTGGATCCAAGTAATGCGGAACAAATAGTCAATATTATAAATGAAAGGCTTTTTGCAGACAACACTTTAGAAGAAATAGTACAAGAAGAGAATCTGAATAGAAGAAACTCTATGTTTACAACTATAACCAGTTCAAATATTGTGTTTCCTAACCTGTCTATAGAAGAATTGGTCCTCATTGCTTGTGGCACTTATCAAATTCGACAAGCTAGGTCATACATAGGTGACAATTACGTTTTCATGGCCTTTATACAATAGAAGTTTGCAGAGAGGACCATGTCAATTTAAGCAGGTTAGGTGGAATAAGTTCTTATTTGATTCGAGCAAAAGTAAAGTCCCGGCATGTGTCAAGAAAATCTTATTATGTTTTTATATCAATAGATAGGCAACAAGTGGGTAGGAATGCCATCACCGGATATTGTTGCAAATGTATTGTTGGTTTGCGCACTGTGGGATGTTGCTCTAATGTAATGAGCATTGTATGGTATCTGGGCTACGCGCGTCACCAGGATAATCTAGCTCCACCTGCACAATTCCTTGACCAAGTTTTACTCAGGCTAGATACATAATTGTTAAATAATATATGAAATGTTTGTGAAAAGTGTTTGTTTTTATTTTACCTTATTGCTGGACCCGGCTTATATTGCTAGGGATACATAATATTATGTATGAATGCGGTGCTTTAGAAGCCTAGGTACCTATATTATATAATATATAGAGTTGGCAAACAAGTATAGGTACGGTTCGCTTGCCTGATGATTCAACAATATTCAAAGGCATAACCTTTTGGTGTAGGTAACAACCTCCTTACACGTACCTACCTACATCCTATACGTTTCGCCTCAAAGGAAAAGCGTTATTATTGTATCACACTAATATTATAAAGGCGAAAGTTTGTGTGTGTGTGTGTGTGTGTGTGTATGTTTGTTACTTTTTCACGCTCAAACGGCTGGACCGATTTGGATGAAATTCGGTATGTAGGCAGCTTATACCCTGGATTAACACATAGCCCACTTTTTATCCCGAAAAAATGTAGTGCTCCCGTAGGATGAGCAAGGAATTCAAATATATTTGCTACTCTTTCAAACTCAAACGGCTCCACCGATTTTGATAAGATTTGGTGTGTTAGTTGCTGACACTCTGGATAAACACATAGGCCACTTTTTATATCGAAAAAATAGAGAAAGAAAGAAAAAGTATTTATTGTGACTAGCACAGGAAGATCAACAACTAAACTGAAATCACAACAATAAAGGTTTGGAAACAAAAAAACAAAAATAAATAATCACACTATCACACTAATCACACCAATATGTTAATTGCATAATTGCTACGCCATGTTTAAAATATTATGTAATACGAGTATGTCTAATGTTTCCGGCCGCTGACAGCTGCGCGCACAGGTAACGCATTCTGCGGCGTGGGAGTCGGTGCTGTCGCGGAGCGGAATGCGGGAATATTGTCATTTTCTGTATATTTTATCTATACCTATAGAATTAACTTTATATTTTATTTATTTTTTAATTGCATATTATTTATCACATGCTGCACCGGTCGACGTCATCGCGTCAACGCCGGCTATCGCTGAAAACCAGCGCTGGGGCTCCGTTTCGCATGGGGTCGCGGCATTATGCTGAGCGGTAGCCGTTTTGCGTAGATGTGACGCATATTTTCCCCAAAACTTGCTTTTTACTTTGTTTATTTTATTTTGTTGTCCTTTGCGTCATGTTTACCGCAAATAAACGTATTTTCTTTCTTTCTTCTTTCTTAATATTATAAAGGCGATGGTTTGTGAGTATGTGTGTGTGTGTGTGTGTGTGTGTGTGTGTGTGTATGATTGTTACTTCGTTATGCTCAAACGGCTGGACCAATTTGGATGAAATTCGGTATGTAGGCAGCTTAAACCCTGGATTAACACATAGCCCACTTTTTATCCCGAAAAAATGTAGTGCTCCCGTAGGATGAGCAAGGAATTCAAATATATTTGCTACTCTTTCAAACTCAAACGGCTCCACCGATTTTGATGAGATTTGGTGTGTCAGTTGCTGACACTCTGGATAAACACGTAGGCCACTTTTTATATCGAAAAAATAGAGAAAGAAAGAAAAAGTATTTATTGTGACTAGCACAGGAAGATCAACAACTAAACTGAAATCACAATAATAAAGGTTTGAAAACAAAAAAACAAAAATAAATAATCACATTATCACATCACACATATTATAAAGGCGAAAGTTTGTGAGTATGTGTGTGTGTGTATGTTTGTTACTTCTTCACGCTCAAACGGCTGGACCGATTTGGATAAAATTCGGTATGTAGACAGCTTATACCCTGGATTAAGACATAAGCCACTTTTTATACCGAAAAAATGTAGTGCTCCCGTGGGATGAGCAAGGAATTCAAATATATTTGCTACTCTTTCAAACTCAAACGGCTCCACCGATTTTTATGAGATTTGGTGTGTTAGTTGCTGACACTCTGAATAAACACATAGGCCACTTTTCATATCGAAAAAATAGAGAAAGAAAGAAAAAGTATTTATTGTGACTAGCACAGGAAGATCAACAACTAAACTGAAATCACAATAATAAAGGTTTGGAAACAAAAAAACAAAAATAAATAATCACACTATCACACTAATCACACTAATATTATAAAGGCGATGGTTTGTGAGTGTGTGTGTGTGTGTGTGTGTGTGTGTGTGTGTGTGATTGTTACTTCGTTACGCTCAAACGGCTGGACCAATTTGGATGAAATTCGGTATGTAGGCAGCTTATACCCTGGATTGACACATAGGCCACTATTTATCCCGAAATAATGTAGTGCTCCCGTGGGATGAGCAAGGAATTCAAATATATTTGCTACTCTTTCAAACTTAAACGGCTCCACCGATTTTGATGAAATTTGGTGTGGAAGTAGCTGACACTCTGGATAAACACATAGACCACTTTTCATCCCGAAAAAATGTAGTGTTCCCGTGGGATGAGCAATTTTTTTGTGAATACTTTTCTCACCGATTAAATAATACACGTTTTGGTGTATCTCATAAACCGCGGGTAACACCGCGGGGCGCAGCTAGTATATTATACTTTAAACATAATATGTGCATTGTATTCTAAAATGAATTAATCTGCTCAATAAACAATCATATCAATACACATTTCACAACACACATAACCTAACCTAAATGGCAAATCTTCAAAACGATTTTTTATCAAAATTCCATAACAAAAAAATATGCTATGATTACACTTTATGTTATTCCTTTTCTTTCAGGTGGTTTCACTAATGCTCGCGAAGAATAAAGGCGACACTCAAAGTACGTGGGGTTTTGCCAATCTTCTTTGTATGGGTAAAATGTCGTAAAGTTCAACCTTACCGGAGAATGTTCGCATGTATGTAGTGATCAATAGGAACATGCATGAACCGTGATGAACCGTGGAGATAATGGATAATTTTCCTAATTCATAATACCAGGGTGAATCAAAAGTTCTTAGAAGAGCATATATGTAAAAAAAAATCTTTTTGGGGGAAGTTCGATATTCGAATTAATGAGTGTCAATCACACAATATTTTATGCAAACGGTCACTTGTTATCGTCAGTTCGTTCGCTCGTAGTAAATATTTTTGGGCAACGAGTGGCTAAAAACGCAAAATTATGGATAAAAGTGAGTTACGTGCGGTGATAAAGTATCTCATTCCGTCGTGCGGCCCGGAGTAAAACGATCGTCTCGTTCTCATTCAAAAACAATAATAATAGGTTGGGGAAAATTTTCTTCGCATTTTATAAGAAAATTCAAAACATTTTTTAATATACATTATTTACATTTATCTAAAGTATGTAGTTACCATTTTGTTCGATAACTTTTTGCCATCTTGTAGGTAGGGACATGATCCTGATGAATTCTGATCAAAATACCGCGACAAGTGGTTTTGGCAGTCCTCTCGTGATGTTAACCTGACACTGCCTGAAGAAATCTGAAGAGACCGAAACAGGTGGAAATCTGAAGGTGCAAGGTCAGGACTATACGGCGGATGCATTAACATCTCCCAGCCAAACTCCCTTAATTTTTGCTGAGTGGCTAAAGATGTGTGAGGTCTAGCGTTATCATTATGAAAAACCACACCCCTTCTGTTGATTAATTCCGGCCGCTTTCTCTCAACTTCTTGCTTTAACTTATCAGTTGTTCGCAGTAGAGTTCAGAATCGATGGTCCTGCCTGGTGGTAACAGCTCATAATGAATAATGCCCTTCCATCCCACCACACACACAGCATCACCTTGTCGCAAGTTAACCCGGGTTTCGCCACAGTCTGTGAAGCCTGACCAGCCTTTGACCACGACCTTTTTCGCACGTTCTTGTCTTACGTGATCCACTTTTCATCACCAGTTATCAGCTTCTTCAAAATTGGTTCGGTTTCATTAATTACGTCGAAGACACCGCGGCCACATCGCCACGACATGACGTCATCAACAGAACGCACCTAGCTGGCGCCTGCGCTCCCCCCTTTCATTCTGCGTTGTAACGAGTTGCCGCGTGGTTGTGCGAAAAATTAAAATGTCCGACTCCGAGACTTTTGACACGGATATGTTTATTGAGGAGATTTGCAATTTACCATGCATTTGGGATCAAAGGACAGAGGAGTATTCCAATCGCATATTAAAAAACAAAGCATGGGAAAACCTTTGCATGAAGTTTTATGAAGATTTTGATAATAAGGAAACAAAAGAAAAAAACCAGTGTGGTAAGTTTATTAATTACTATTTATTAAACCGAGTATACCTAACAACACCATTCACGCTTTATTGTATTGCCACGATAATTCACCTTCAGGGCTCACAAAATAGTCGGCAAATTCATTTCTAACAGAATCTACTCGAATCCCGTCATGACTTTGATCAAAGGAATGCATTCGTAACAAATTTGAAGTTATCGATAAAGTGTCATCGAATTTATAGCCATCTCGCTTGCGTACTATGTAATACGACACATGCTTTCACTATGTCTGTTGCAAATTCAACTGACACGTTAATTGGCCTATGCAATATTCGCCATTTGTTAGTCAAAAATCCAAAGGAACATTCCGCATATCTTCGTGCTCGTGATAATCTATAGTTAAAGACACGTTTTTTCATTGTTAATTGCTTGCCGCTGTATGGTCGCAGCAAATGTTTGTGTAATCCAAAGGCTTCATCGCCAATGAATACCATAGGCAAGGGCCTACCTACAGGGGTAATTGCTTGCGGTCCAGGTAGATCTAAATCATTTCTTTCCATTGCATCATAGAAACTGCAGTCCCTCCAAATAGTTGAATTGGAAGTTTTACCGTAGGCTCCTACATCAACATAAACGAATAAATAATCGGCGTCACATACGTGTAATGTATAACCTACTTATGTATGTTACTTGTGTTAGTACCTATGTATCTACTTAAATACCAATAATTATTAATATAGAGTTCAGTTATCAACTAGCAGTCAGAGCGTTTTATTCTCCTCCAATACCCAACCTTACATGGCGACCCTGCCATGTTTGGTGATGGGGTGTCGGGTCGCAATGCAGGCGCGGTGTGTGTGGTACAGGCTCTCGTTCTAAGTGTACGCTGCGTTATTGAACTTTTTCGGGAACATTCATAAACTTTAAAATGTGCAATTCTAACACTCCAAAACGAGAAGAAGTTGTAATAAATCAGAATGGCATTGGAGGTTCGAATGTGGCTAGTACCGACCAGCTACAATTTTATCTTTCTGCAATAAGCATTGTGATGATGATAATTTTGGGTTTGTTGCTGATATTGGCAGCCTATTTCCTATACAAATGCTATAAAAACTGCCATCATACGTGGATTAATGACCAAATACTTCGTCAAACTTTGAGAACTTCATTTTCTCGGCGTGGTCGTAGAGGAACTGCAGAAGGAAATAGATGTTCGGCGTGTGGATCGCGTTTTTCGACGTTTAATACCAGGTGTGTGTCGTGAACAAACAGCCCTGGGCTTGGGCCATCACTTCCTAAAGAAGATTTCGTGCTTAAATGAAATGTGTGATACCAATCGTAAAGATAACATAAAAGTGAAGTGTCAATAGTGCGTTTTGTGCGTAAAAGTAAACGGAAACCGATGAAGAAGCGATGAACTATGGTAACCTGATTTATATAATAATTTAATAGTTACTAAGCATGCTAGTTACTTCATTTACATTAAAAATGACAAATTATGGCTCAAGAGCTCAATGATAATTATGAAAAATTGAGGAAAATTAAAGAAAATTTAATTAAATTGAGTATTGAAAGAAGGACGCCAGAGCGTTTGGAAGAAAAGTTGAATGAAGCAACTATTGTGTATAATAATTATTCTGTTTTACTTTTAACCATTAGAAAACAAATAGATTATAAGATATTTAGTCGCCAAAGTTTGTCATTAATAAAATCGCATTGTGATAAAATTGCGGAGTTAATACAAGAGTTTTGTAATAAGTTGCATATACCAGTAACTGATAAGAGTAGTTGTGAACTATTTGGCTCATCATCGAATCTTGAATCCAAAATGGAGTTCAGTTTAAAAATAGCCCTGAGTTTGTTGCCAGTTATGAATAATGAGGAATTGACGACTCAACAATTAATTGACGGGATTGATTACTACAGCTCTACGTTAAAAACTGAACAATGTAAATTAAGTTTAGTTAACTTTGTCTTAATGAGTCGCCTCTCTCAACAAGCAAAATTAAGACTTAAATCTGATTATCCATCCATTGATGCGTTATTAACTGATATGCGTATGATTCTTTTGCCTAAAAAGAGTATCGTCGCCTTGCAAAGTATACTTCAAACTTCGCGACAAGATCAAAGGTCGATTAATGATTATGGTAAAGAGTTGACAGAGCTATTTATGGATTTATCTATAGCGCAAGCCGAAGGCAAAACGGAAAATCTCAAGATTTTACAACCTTGGAACGAAAAACAAGCTATTAAACGTTTTGCCGACGGATAACGCAATAGACGACTTAGTACGATAATAGCCGCTCAAAAATTTGAAACCTTAAAGGACGCGGTGCAAGCAGCTATCGATGAAGAGACCATTGCAACCGTTACAATCTGAAAACATTTTAACTTTTAATAGGAAGCGTAATAATTATTTCCAAGGTCAGCATAATCGAGGAGCTACCCGCCAGTTTCAAGGCACCTCCACGTATAACAATTTTAGCAGGCCTACCGTCCATCGTGGTGCGACTTTCTACCGAGGCCGTGGTCGTTCGTTCCAGAACTATAGTCGAGGTCAGCCTAAACAGAATCGAGGTACGTACTATAATTCTCATAATAGGTACAATAACTCTAGAGGTCATCAACGAAACGTGCAACGTAGCGATGCAAATATTCACGTTCTAAAAAACGAAGAGCCCTCAAAATCTAATTCATCCGGGGAACAGAGCAAGTTTTTTCGTGAATAATGGGTTTGTATTTGCAAGTGATAGTCATTGTTGCATAGAATTATACGTAGATAAATATAGCTATCTATTTTTAATTGACACCGGCGCTTCAATTTGTGCCATTAAATATAAACATGTGATTGAATTAAACATACCGATCCATAAAGAGAGCATTAAGATAAGCGGAATCGGTGGTACAATAGAAGCAATCGGATATGTTTATTTAACTCTAAGCGATTGTAATGATTCATCAGGAGGACATTTATTTAATCATAACTTTTATGTTTTTAATTCTTTGCCGTGTATGGCGCATTCTATTTTAGGACAGGATTTTCTTACGAAATTCAATGCTACATTAAATTACAGTTGCAGAACTTTAACATTAAATAATAATAATATAAAAGATCAGGTAATTTTGCCATTAAAATCAAATGATTCAAGGTTTTCTTCTAATTTATTGCGAGATATCTAGAAACGCTGCAATTACCGCATATCACGGCTATATATCCTCCATTTTGCGATATGGTGTCATTCTTTGGGGTCGCTGTGTGGAAATTGATCAAGCATTTGTAATCCAGAAAAAGTGTTTAAGGGCTATATTTGGGTTGAAACAAATAGATTCCTGTCGCCCATTCTTTAGAAAATATAAGATTCTTACTTTACCGTGCATTTATATCTTGGAATCTTGTATATTTGTTTCCAAGCATAAGTCTTTTTCAGCAAGCGACAAGCTACTATGCCCCTCGATCTCATAATGCCAACAAGTTATATAAACCCAAGACGAATCTCGCACTCACATCGAACAACAGTTATATCATGTGTATAAAATTGTATAATAAAATTCCAAGTACTATAACGTCACTCCCATTTTTTAAATTTAAGCGTGAATTGACAAAAATATTGATTGATAAATGCTTTTATAGTGTACTTGAGTTCCTAGATTATAAGTTGTAAGTCCTGCATTGTAGTATCATGTCCCATTATAAATAATTGATTGTTATCAAATAAGAAATAAGAATCGATTTAATACAATTTACTAACTGCATGCATGATTCAAAATAATACTCTATACATATATATAATTTTCTTGACATTGAATAATTATGTAAAATTTGCACGCCGACATTAATGGCAGAATAAGAGAATCATATACCTATCTTTAAGATCCCTCTGTACCTTATTTACGCAAATAAATATTTTTGATTTTGATTTTAACTTTGCCGCCAAGGTCCGAATCAATTCATTACATACCAACTAACATTACAGAAGAGTGTCTTGTTTGTTCGTCTGAACTACGAACAGGAATATTCATTGCTAGCGTATTAGTTAAGCCCGCAAATGGTATGATACCTATTTTAATCCTAAATACAAACGAGTCTGAGGTTCACATTGACACTATTGAACCAACTTTACATAAAATTAGTGACTATAATTTGTGTACTTTTGAACAATGTAGACATTATAACGCAGACCGTGTAAAAAAATTATTTAGCTTATTAAATTTAAATCATTTGAACGACGAAGAGCAAATCACGATTAAAAACATTTGTGCGAAATTTTCCGATATATTTTTATTGCCTGGTGATAAGTTAACGACAACAAACATTTACAAACATCAAATTAGTTTACAACAACCCAATGCTCCACCAGTTTTTAGTAAACCGTACAGAATACCATATTCGCAAAAACAAGAAGTAAATAAGCAGATTAGTAACATGCTACGGGAAGGTATAATTGAACCATGTCAATCTGAATGGTCAAGTCCAATGTTATTGGTCCCTAAAAAGATAGAAAGTACGGGCAATAAGAATTGGCGCTTAGTTATTGATTATAGGAAATTAAATAACTCTATATAAGACAACAAATTCCCTCTCCCGAATATTACTGAAATTCTGGATTCCCTTTCAGGTACTGTATACTTTTCTACTCTAGACCTTTCCAATGGATATTACCAATGTGACCTTGAACCCGGAAGTCGGAAATATACAGCATTTTGTTCAGGACAGTTTAAAGTTTCGGGTAACGAAGATAAAAGTACTGCCTCCGTATCAGGACAATACCAGATGACGAGAATGCCAATGGGCTTAAAAACAAGCCCAAATGCGTTTTTAAAAATGATGATCCGCATAAATGTAACTCTCTTAAAAAGGATATATTGTATTTAGGACATGTAATAACGAGCGAAGGTTTTGCCCGATCCTGAGAAAATACGCGCTTTGAGTAACTGGCCAGTGCCGAAAAATGTTGAAGAATTAATTAGATTTGTCGCGTTCGCAAACTATTACAGAAAGTTTATTAAAAACTTTGCCAAAATAGCCTATCCCTTAACACAGTTAACAAGGAAAAATGTATTATTCATATGGGATCAAAAATGTCAAACCGCTTTTTCCACTTTAAAGTCTATAATTACGAGCCCACCTATACTTCAATACCCCAATTTTTCTAGTAACTGTAAATTCATACTACAAACCGACGCTTCCAAATATTCATTGGGCGCAGTTTTGTGCAATGACAATAGAAAACCAATAGCATTTGCGAGTAGAAATTTAAATAAGGCCGAAATTAACTATCCAACTGTGGAAAAAGAATTGTTAGCGATAGTATGGGCAGTCAAACATTTCTGCCCCTATTTGTATGGTCGTACATTTGTAATTGAAACCGACCATAAGCCACTAATTTATTTATTCGGCATGCGAGACCCATCTAGTCGTCTTTTGAAGTTCGGACTTCTACTTGAAGAGTACGATTTTATCATAGAATACATCAAAGGATCCACAAATATTTCAGCTGATTCAATGTCACGATTACCTATCTCATCAACGGACTTAAAAAATATGCATGAAAGTATAATCACAGTTATGACGCGTTCGCAACATAGAAAAGTGCTCGAGTCACAACATTCTCCAAGTGCTTATGGGTTCTACTGACGACTGGCCTGCGCAACCAAGAGTCGTGGAGATCCATAGTAGATCGAGGATGTCTGTAGAACTTAAATTTATAGAATATAATGAGTTAAAAAACCTACGTAGGTCGAATCAGATAGAAATAGAAAATAATGTATTTTGTTACTCGTCATCGAGAATGACATTATTTATAAAGCCAGTTTTTCAATCACAATTGACGCCAGCCGCATTTGTGAGGGAACTGAAATATTTTTGTGAGAAAATTAACGTGCACGAATTAATTTTTAGAAGAAGTCAAGTATACGATGAATTTAAAAACAAAACAACAAAAAACTGGGCCGGTCCGAGGTTGTGTATTTTAAATGACGGAAGCATAATTCAAAATAACGACGACCGAAAAGTAATATTGAATGATTTTCATCTTCTACCAACAAGTGGCCACGCTGGTATAAGACGAATGTATAATAACATCAAGAAACATTACTTTTGGCCATGCCTTGAAAGAGACGTAAAAGAATTTATTAGGAAATGTGATAAGTGTCAAAAACAAAAACATAATTCTCATTATGTTAGAGAGCCGTTGTTTGTTACAACAACAGCTAATTCGGCGATGGAAAAAGTTTTTCTGGACGTAGTAGGACCCTTAGATCGCGATGATTATAATAATTCGTATATTTTAACCATCCAATGTGAGTTAATTAAATATGTAGAAGCTTATCCTATGGTATCTAAAAGTTCAGAGGAGATAGCCAAACATTTTGTTAATAATTTTATACTTAGATTTGGTATCCCCGCTAGAGTAGCTACTGACAGAGGTAGTGAATTTCTGTCATCTATTTTCAAAGAAACATGTAAACTTCTCAATATATCTACTTTAAACTCTACTGCATACCATCATGAAACAATAGGTTCTCTGGAAAATACTCATAAAAGTTTGGGTAATTTCCTAAGAATTCAAACGAACAACCATCCGAGTGCATGGAGTACATGGCTACCCTTTTGGTGTTTTGCCTATAATACTTCAGTTCACACTGCAACTAAATTTACGCCTTTTGAACTCCTATTTGGGAAAAGATGCAATATACCATCCAATTTAAGCCAAAAAACAATAGATCCACTTTATAACAATGATAATTATCCCTTAGAATTGAAATACAGATTGCAAACCTCGCAAAAAGAAGCGTACGATAATTTAGTAGAAAGTAAATCACTATGTTAGGTTTTAAATAATTTTAATAAATCGTTAAATCATCTTAGTCGATTATTGGAATATTTTATTTGTTACACTGGCAACACTGATAAGAACGAATGATTGTTTACAATGACGGGAAAGGACTCGGCCTCTTGGGCTCGGGACAGCATTGAATGCGGACGTGTTCTAGAAGTGTTATCTGGAGAAGAAGAAATATATATCTACCTTCCAGTACTTGACGTAAGTTTTATTTCAACTAAGAAAACAAAGGCATGATATAAAGTGTAATAGACTTGTGTAAGTAATGCGATTGTTGCATTGCGCGTCATATAACCCGACCGCGTACTGTATCATTATCTATGACTCGACCAAATTAAACATTGCACATGACACTCAAACATGACGCGCGGCGCCACAGAACACTATCGCGGCGCGCTGTTCGGTTCGGTGTTCGTAATCGTATTATCTCGGTAATTTTCGCTATGTGTGCAAGTGAGAAGGAGCATGCGCCGGTCGGCTGGGTGCGAAATAAGTGAACTATTATTTAGAACTGTATGATTCAGGTAATAAGGTTTACGTTTTATTGACACCACGGACTGCCTAGTAGGTACGTGATGTTTTAAATCATGACTATCGCACTGTATGTCGTCATGTATTACAGTAATTCTTGGTACTGGTACGCCGCGGTGTCGCGCGTGTCAGAACCCTGACTCAACAAAACTCCAACCCTTAGATGCGGATGTGACTAACGCCACCCCGCACGCCGCACCGCTGCTATATAAGCTCCCGCGCCCTTAGCTCCGGGAGAACCTCGCCGCCGAGGTCGCAATCGTAACCGCCCCCCCCCCCTATCCCCTACTCGGTGAAGCTGTGCCAGCTGGGGGCACAGCTGAGCCTGTAGCACTTGTCCCCCCCGTCATGATCCAGCCTGCCCCGTCTGGCTGTCATATTGATATTAGCGACGCTCAGTCGACTAATAATTTTCTCTAGTTTTAAGCCTGGCCGGGGGCTTTAAGTTCGCTTAAAGAACCCACAGGAAACGCCCGGTTGAGCAGTCTCGACCCTTAGTGGTCAACTGCGAGATGCCATATATAAATAACTAATAACTACTAGCTCCGGGAGAGTCTTCGTACCGTCGAGCTAGTGTTAAGACCTTGAAATTGTAATCTTTACTATAAGTTAATTGTGTAATTAAAATTCTTTTTAAAAACACAATCTCGATCTTCAATTATTTGACTGGCGCCCAACGTGGGGCATTGAAAGGGGCTACATCCTGACTTCACTGACTCCTGCATCGTGTGAAGCCGCATAGACCTCCGCTGCCTACGAACTCATACTGTGAAAGATGAAGATCTGGCTGCTCATCATCATCGCGTGAGTAGTACTGTCGTTTCTCTTTCCTCACTTGAAATATCCTTTTTGTGTGACTGATAGGACGACAAATTACGACTTTTATTTCCGACTGTGTTGACGAGACAAACCTTGCACTCTAATTTACCGACCGAGAAACGAAAAGTCATCAGTAGCAATCGACAATGGCTAACCCTACGCCTAGACCCTACAACTCTCCAGACATTATTATGTCTTTTAATGGCGAAAGAAGTAGTAATATAACGACCTTCACACGGTCCGTAGACTTATATCTTGCCACCCATACTCACTTACCTGAAGACCATAAGCTCAGTGTAGTGTATGGAAAAATAACTGGAAAAGCTCAGAACTTTTTATTACAACAGGTAACAGTCCCCGGTAGCTGGACTGTACTAAAGAACTTATTGACTGACGAATTTGCTACGCGAAAAACCTTAAATAATATTTTAACAGAAATAGGCGCGCTAGTAAAAAACCCAAACGAAGATTTCGCGACCTACATCGATCGCTTGAGAAATCTACAATACGAAGCACAAAGCCTAAGTGCATCCGGAGAAGTAAAAGGATTAATCGAGACCGCAATAAAAAATAATTTGGTCAACTACTTGCCCTATGCATTTCAAATCAGTAGCCTACAAAAGGATTGGAACACTGTCCGCCAAGAAGTGCTACTAGCCGAACTAGAAGGTAGACTCACTAAGAAAAACATAACTCCAACTAATCTGACTAAACCAACTCCCAAGTTTGAAAATAATACTACCCAACGTCAGCATGTGTACCCTTTGCAGCCCAAAGCATTCTTTCAATCACAACCAAGACATACATACCCTCCGTCACCATTTAGTGCACGCATGAGAATCAATCAAAACACTCAACAATTCCAACCGAGATACAACCCACAAACTAATAACACGCCATTCAGGCAACCATTTAATAACGCTCTACGCACAAGCCCCAACGTATATAACGTACCGGCCCCTGGACCATTTAGACAACCAGACGTTAGCATGAGGACCGCTCCTCAACCCGCGATTCCTATCAAACGCCCTCGAGAAGAAATGAATCACATTTATGAAAAAGAAATTGATCCCCTTGAAGAGTACCAATATTATAACGAGAACGAAACTGACTATTACACTGACAATCTTTCGGAAGAACCCAAAGAATCCAAAGAGGATTTGGATTTTTCCCAGGAAACAGACCAGCTCATATCTCCATAATGAATATTAACAGCGCGTTACCTTCTATTAAAATACCTAACTTACAAGCCCAAGCATTGGTCGACACCGGTAGTAGAAAATCTTTTATAAACTCTGAACTCTGCGACCATTTATTACAATACAATATAGCTCAGTACATGGACGAACCTTTCGTTATAACAACGGCTAATAACACAACTACTCATAATGGAAAAATACTCCTGCCATTAAACTACATAATCGCTACTCAAGACACAATGCATGTACCTCTGTACGTACTAGACTTCTCAGATAAATACGAACTCCTACTAGGGTGGGACTTTCTTCACTCCCATGCTACTTGTATAGACTTAAACAATCAAACTTTAAAAACTTCTGAAACTACCATCCGAATGTACCAAGCCGAAGTAAAAGACGATTTAGCGTCCCTACTCGAGCCATATAACAACTTATTTACCGAAGACGTATCTAAAACATGCTACCCGTTTGTCAAACATCAAATTCCACTGATAGACAAGGAGCCTGTTTACCAGCGACCCTATCGACTCCCCGAAACTCAACGACGAGAGGTTACTCAACAGATAAGTCAAATGCTCCAAAACGGAATAATACGCCCCTCAGATTCCCCGTGGTCTAGCCCCGTGCATTTAGTCGAAAAAAAAACTAAAGAAGGCGAACCTAAGAAATGGCGAATGGTAATAGATTACCGAAAACTAAACGAAAAAACGCGATCAGATAAATACCCCCTACCTAATATAGAAGACATCTTCTCAAAATTAAACGGATCTAAATATTTTAGTACTCTTGACTTAACCGCCGGCTATTATCAAATTTTAGTTCAACCCGACGCTATAGATAAAACCGCATTCTCTACCCCCGACGGCCACTACGAATATCTACGTATGCCATTTGGCCTTAAAAACGCACCTGCTACATTTCAACGCGTAATGAACTGCGTATTGCAACAAAACATACAAAATAACGAGTGCCTAGTGTATCTTGATGACGTAATAGTCTACGCAAGAACGCCAGAGGAACACCACAAAAAACTGCAAAACGTTTTAAACACCCTAAATCGCGTTCACTTAAAAGTAAATAGAAGCAAATGCGACTTCTTTCAACGACAAGTGTCATTTCTAGGACACGTACTATCGGCAGAAGGCCTCAAACCAGATCAAAAGAAAATAAAAGTAATTCAAAATTACCCCATCCCAAAGACGGTTAAAGAAATTAAATCATTTCTAGGACTTGTCTCCTACTATCGTAAATTCATTCCCCGCTTATCGCACGTAGTCAAACCAATGACTAACGCTACAAAAAAAACTGCAAAAATAGATACCAACGACCCTGCTTATCGAGAAGCATTCCTAAAAGCAAAACAGTTAATCAGCAACCCACCGATACTAGCTTATCCGGACTTTAAAGAGTTATTTATCGTCACGACCGACGCAAGTGACATAGCATTAGGCGCAGTAATATCACAAAAAGGCAAACCTATAGCTTACGCCTCACGAACACTATCCGAATGTGAAAAGAAATACAACACCACAGAAAAGGAGCTACTCGCGATAATATACGCCACAACTCAATTCCGACCGTACATATATGGCCGGCAGTTTCAACTGGAAACAGACCACCAACCCTTAGTATGGCTTTCAAAATTAAAAGAACCTAACGCACGCCTCAACCGATGGAAACTGCGACTCCAAGAATACGATTATACGATCTCATATAAAAAGGGATGTACGAATCATGTAGCGGACGCCCTATCGCGCATCGAAGTTATGCACAGCAACTGCGCCACAGTCCATAGTAACGCCGATGATTCATCGAACGGTTTTGAGATAAAACATGCACACCCGCCCCGCCGCATGTGCCGAATATTTGTCAAAACGGGAAACATAAATAACCAAACGACCACTCGAAAACCAAATGGTACCCCTGATACCACCCTTACGTTGACGCCACATGGCTACCAAAACGAGTTTAAAGAATTTGTTTTAAAATATTGCGAACCGCGCCGATACGCAATAATATGCTCCGACCAACAGTTAGGAGAAGAACTTAGCGAAGTATACCGAAGCAATTTTAATACACAGCTAATAAAATTGATATGGTTTAAAGACATAAAAATCGAATTGATAAACGAGGAACAAATAATGCAAATAATAAAAGAATATCATTTAAAATTCAACCGTCACCTAGGACAACCAGCTATAACTAAGGAAATAACAGAAAAATACTACGTAGAAAATTTAAAGAACTGTATCGGCAAATACCTGAGCAGTTGCGTTATCTGCAACCGAAATAAATACGACAGAAATCCTTTTAAACCTTTTTTAGAAAAAACTGATACGCCCGAACAACCCATGATAAATTGGCAGATAGACATTTTTACCTGGAATACCAAACGTTATCTCACCGGAATAGATACTTACAGCAAATGGGCATTCGCCGAACCACTTGAACAGCTTTCTCAGCTACATAACGAATTAGCTTTAAAGAAAATATTCGCAATAGTAGGACCCCCTAAGAAAATCTCTATGGACTCCGACACGACCTTTTGTAACGAACCACACAGAATATTCCTATCTAGTCTAGAGATAGAACCACATTACACAAGCTCACATCATCATACGTCACAAGCAGATATCGAGCGATTACATTCCACACTCACGGAAAGACTGCGATGCGCTCAAAGTAACGACATGCCTTTAGTCATCCTTGGCTATAACCAAACTATTCATTCAACTACTAACAAAAGGCCTAATGACTTACACTTCCTCCGAGAAATAAATTTACCCTTTAACCATAGCGAATCCCAGGGCTACTTTAAAAACACTCAGAAGCAAATAGAAATCCGAAAAGAAAAGAATTTGAAAGTTAAGAACACCCAGCTTGAAAAAGCGCGACGGGATACCCTTACACTTAGGAGCCTAGTTTACGTAGAACAAAGCGATAAAAGGAACAAAAGCGCCCCGCGATTCAAAGGTCCCTTTGAAGTAACTAAACTACTGTCTCGAAATAGATACGAAGTAAAGTGTACCCGAGTCACAAAAACGTACCACATATCTGAACTCCACATAAGAAAGAAATATAATATTCCAGGTATGCCTACGGAACATCTGCAATTACCAGAATCCCAGGAAGCTCGATCCTCATCACGGACGGCGAGCGTAAGATCAACCACGGACACTGGACGATTATCTTCCCCATAGATGTAGAACCCCTGCGTATAATGTATAGTAAAGAGACTCGACTAATAACCGAACTATCGGATAAAACGAACAAACTCGTACTCAACCAATTAGAACATATTAATCAAAAAACCCGAACTTGTATTCAACATCTAATTTCAACAAGAATCAAAAGAGGACTAATAGATGGATTAGGCTCCATCATTAAAGCTCTCACCGGCAACTTAGATCAAAACGACATGACTAATATAGACAATAAATTTAGCATCTCTGCCTCTGTAATGAAAAAGTTAAACGAACGCTTATTAAAAATAGAAGCCTCTCAGGCACACAAAGCAGCGCATACCGATCAAGCACTAAACGAAACTCATTTAATCCAGATCGAAAATGCAATGGTAAATACCTACGAAACTTGTGACGATATATTAACTACTGTTACCTTCGCCCGACACTCCATACTACACCCAATACTCATAAGTCGTGAGATATTGAAAGACGCTTTAACGACATTACCAAACAACTTGCATTATGACAAAAACTTAGTCAACTTAGTGACACTAGCACAAACCGACGTACATATTGAAGACGCACTCATACAGTTAATTATTCAAATTCCCCTTTATAAAGAAAACACTTATTCCTTAGTGACCTTTTTACCTGTCCTGCAAAAGAAAGACAGCACCTGTACCTACCCATCCCATCCTAAACGACAGTACTTATACAAAGAAAAAGAAATATACGAAGCCCAGCAATGCAACCGCATCTCCTGCGACGCAGCTCCGGCAGCTCAATGTATAATACAAAGCTTTCAAGATCAGAAACTCCAATGTGAAACGTACCAAGTACGGTGCCCAGTAACTTACGTTGAAGAGACCAATCAAACAATGCTGTATCGGTACTTCAATCAAGACACGATTTACCAAGGCGAAGCGATCAAGGAAGGTTCATATTTGCAACAACAAGGCGAAAGCACTCTGAATGTCTACCATCCAGAAACCTGGCTATCAACGGACACCACAATGAATAATCAAGAAGTGGACTTCGATCCAGATCCGGACCAGATTAACGAAGACATCAATGAAATCGAACAAAAACATACCCGGACGATATCCGATCACCTCATCACGATGGGATACCTATTGCCCACCATCCTGCTTGTAATAGGATACTTTTTATTTAAGAAATTCAGAAGAAATCTTCAACGATGTTCTTCAGAAAAAGGAGAGAGGTGTCAGAACCCTGACTCAACAAAACTCCAACCCTTAGATGCGGATGTGACTAACGCCACCCCGCACGCCGCACCGCTGCTATATAAGCTCCCGCGCCCTTAGCTCCGGGAGAGTCTTCGTACCGTCGAGCTAGTGTTAAGACCTTGAAATTGTAATCTTTACTATAAGTTAATTGTGTAATTAAAATTCTTTTTAAAAACACAATCTCGATCTTCAATTATTTGACTCGCGCGCCATGATACAAAACAGTTACACGTACGAAGTATGAACGAAACAAATACGAACATTGAGTGTTGTGGTTCAGACCGGAATAAATCTGTTATTTTGTATGAATAAACAATCGTGTAAATATTAATTAATAAGGTGTTGGGTGTTAGGTATTTTAAGAAACTTTTGACTGTAAATAAATAGATTTGTAGGTATTTAGGTACCTAAGTTTATTTAAGTGTTGTTTTAATTGAAATTTTTTTTTTTAATATGGCGACGAAAAGAAAAAGTAGCCCCCTTTGGAATCACTTTGAAGAAGTGGTTTCCAGCAAAAAGGCGAAATGTAGCTACTGCTCCCGAATATTGGCTATTTCTTCTGGCTCAATAGGAAGCCTGAGCCGACATATGAAAACCATCCATCCTACGATTCAAATAAACAATAGCAGACAGATATCATCTGTTCCTGGTAGAAATGTGGATAGTGTGAATATGGGTGAGCCGGTTCCCACATGCAGTGAAAATTTAGCACAAGTTCAGACGACAACTAATGAACTGTCAATACAATTGGGAGTTCCAAATAGGCGAATTCAGCAGGCAGGCCCCTCCATGACAGACTACGTTGTATCAAAAAAACCACTGTCAATAAACCGAATGCAACAGCTTGATGAGCAATTAGTGAGAATGATAGCTAAAGGTTACCACGCCCTTCGAATGGTAGAAGAAGTGGAATTCCGTAAGTTTGTCGAGATGTTAAATCCCGGGTATACGCTACCGACGCGTAAGACTCTCTCTGAAAGTCTGCTTCCTAAGGTATACAATAAAGTTAAGGAAGCAGTTAAAATTCAAATAGCTAAAGCAGTAGCTATTTGTATAACAACTGACGCCTGGACATCTATTGTGAACGACGGGTACATTGCTATCACCGCGCATTTCATTGACACAGAATTACATAAACTCTGCACGGTCATGATAGGGTGTATTGAATTTGAGGAGAGGCACACAAGTGAAAATCTTAAGAGCTTTCTAGAAGCTAAGTTCCTAGAATGGAACATACAACAGAACGTCAATGTAATCGTCAGTGACAAGGCTGCAAATGTGCTGGCTGCTGTTCGGCTAGGCGGCTGGCGCTCACTATCTTGCTATGCTCACACTATTAATTTAGTAGTGCAATCAAGCATACACGAAATATCCGCAACCGTGAACAGGGTTAAAACAATCGTGGAATATTTTCACAGAAGTAATCCAGCTCAAAAAAAATTAACTGAAATAGAGGAACAAATGCAAATAGCCCCATTAAAACTGAAACAAGACGTGGCTACAAGGTGGAATTCCACCTATGACATGCTCGTGAGATTGTTAAGAATTAAAGAAGCGCTTATTGCCACCTTAGCAATAATGCGTCCAGATTTAAGTTTACCGCTAGAAGACTGGAAGATAATTGAAAAAGCGACAGAAATTTTAAAAATCTTTTATGAGGTTACTGTGGAAATCAGTGGCGAGGCATATGTGACGGCTTCAAAATATATTGTATATTGCAAACTAATAAATCGCACACTTGTCAAATTCTCCACGGATAACATCGGTAAGATTGAGCGGCTACATAACGCCCTAAAATCCCAAATGCAGCATAGGTTTAGAGAAGTGGAAAATAACTATATTTTGTGTGAGGCAACTATTTTGGATCCACGATTCAAAAAAAGTGGCTTTGCTAACCCGAACAATTTTGAGAGAGCTGCAACCGCATTAAAATCAAGAATTGGCTCAGACCGAACCATGGAACCAGTTCAAGAAGTACCAGCTCCACAGCCGACACCTGTTCAAAATTGTGAATCTAGTTCTGTTTGGGACGAATTTGACGCCGAAGTTGCTGTTTTCGTCCCCCAAAATCCAACTGCAGCCGGCATTGCGGAGTTTGATAAATACATCCAAGAGCCTCTTATAAAAAGAACGGAAAATCCTCTGCTCTGGTGGAATGAACGCAAAGCTGTATATCCGCGATTGTACAAATATATGTTAAAACGCCTGAACATCACGGCTACATCAGTACCGTGCGAACGTGTATTTTCGAAGGCGGGTTTGACATTAAATGGAAAACGGACACGTCTGAAGACAAAAAAGCTATCACAATTATTATTTATTAGCTGTAATTAAAAATGTAAATACCATTTAAATAAAAACAAAACATAGGATAAAAAAAAAAACAAAAAAAAAAAACAATAATAAAAAACAAATAAAAAAAAACACGATCATTGTATATAAAATCGATTTTTAAATACGCCAATATTCATAGGTTTGGTCAATAATCAACAACGTGATAATTACGTTCGGCGGCAATCGAGGATGCAAAGAAAACCGAGATATAATTTACTTATCAATTTAATTAATGTAAAATTACAATTAAATCGGTAAAATTAAGATGCGTGACAATTGATCGATATCAGAAACAAGAGTGATTCACAAATACTCTAAATCAACATTCACTGCTATAGCACTGTGTTCGTTCCCGCGCCATCGGATTGCTGAGAAGGCGAATTCCACAGTACGAGCGCTGGGTGGTCTTAGTCATTGTCTTAGGAATTCAGGGTTTCGCAAGTGGCGACATAACATCTCCCTCCACAAGATCGGCAACTATTTGAAAACTCTAGTCGAAAATAGTGTCGATGGCGAAGCTGTTTCCATCTCGGTATTTCCGGCCTCCTTATCGTTGATATCGATTCCATCAGTGACTTTCTGTAATTGGTTCAATCTACGACGACGAAGTATAATGATGATAACGAGTACACATGCACCGGATAGTAGAATGTATACCGGTATAGTAGTGTGGTATATGGCTTCAGTGTTCGACGACTGTAGCGTTACAGGTTCTTGTAGAGCGATTTCAGAGTTACTTGAATGCAAACTGCTAAGGTCAATGGTATCTAGTTTTATAGTTTTCATTGGTACATTGTACGAATTTTCCTTCATAATTGGTAAGTCCATAATTTTCAATATCTTTCCCTTAGTTTGATCATGACGATTGATTGCAGTAAATGCTATAGTTCTTAGCATGCAGCCTTTAGGTATGACAGATAAGTAGCTCCCTTTCAGCATTCTATAGTTGTCTTCAGAACAGGTTAAACGAACTTTTGTAGGTTTAGGAAAGCTTATAATGAAGTGTTGGTCGTCTAGCTGCTCCATAGCTTCAGAAGACAGGATGACTGATGTAAATTGACAGGACTCAATAATTTTCTGGTGTAGTATAAGCTGCTGGAAACAGTCCGATTGTTTGCCATGGTGGTGACTTAAGTTATCCTCGCAAAGGTGACCGTGACTATACTTCGGACATTCTGTCTCCATGTACAATAGATCTTTTTCGTGAACCGCTATGAAAGGATAAGTTGGAATCAGGACCTTATTGTCATGATAAGGAGCCAGGGATAATTTATATAGGATAAAGTTAGTAGGATAAAGTATCGGAAATTTTATAACTATTACTATTTTATTCCCATTGTAATAATATCCTAGTCTAATTATATCAAAATACTCTCTGAAGCTAATATCTAGAAATTGATCCTTATTATATAATATACCTAATCTATTCATCATGTCCTTAAACATAGCATAGTTCAATATAGAACTATGAATACTTCTAGCCCTAATAAATGCTAATAAATTTTGCAATTTGTCTAGTTCTTTAGACAAATTATCTATATTGTCTCCTAATATCATTAGTAACTGTACCAAATGAGCATATTCAACGGTGTCTGTTTCATGTCTAACACTGCTGGCTAAAATAGAATTGATAATTTTCTCGATTTTACTTTGGTTTTCTACTATTTTATCTGTAACGTTTGAGCTACGCGAAACCCACTGCTTACTTAAACTTATTTGGTGATTCATTTCAGCAACTAAATTATTTTCATTCTGTTTTAGGGTTGCAATGGCATTATCATATTTTAATGCATCAGTATAATCTAGATTACCTGAAATGCTCTTTATTACTGAACCAAGACCATCTATGAGACCTCTTTTAACACGCTTTACCTCAAGTGTTTCTAACTGTTCCGATATTTCTTCTAATTTAGTACCTAGATATTTAACTTGGGGTTCATAGAGAGATCGTGACACATTACTCAATTGTGGCGTAAGATTTTTCAATTGCTCATTAACCATTTCTAAACTATTACGCATATCATCAAGGTTTACAATTTGGAGAAAGGAGTGGAAATGTGAGATGATTCTTGTGGATCCCAGGTTGAAGGGCAAAATACCTGGTCCATCGTTAAGACTGTCTAGCGTTATCTCGTCCGCTCGGGCCAGGGCCAGGGTCAGGACTAGTAGTATTTTCAGTGTCCTGTAACAAACGAGCACTATTAGGCACCCGTTTTAGGCGTGATTTAGGTACGGTGCCTCTTTTCTTTTTGGTATAGATATGAATAGGCAAATCCGCTAATACCGTATCATGAGTATATCGAGCTGCTAGCTTTTGCCTATGGCATAAAGGGTTCCTAATAAAAACTTGTTGTTCTGGTTCATAATCTTTTTCAGATTCGCGATTCTTATTAACATTTTCAGTAATTTCGGTGCGGCGATGAAGTGAAGTGTCGTTGAGAATATCGTATACTTTTGACATTCGTCTACGATGTTCCTGGATATATTGTTGTAAGAGATGTTCCGATAGATTCATATCTATAGGATCCCGGGGATCGAAATGACCGGTAATTATATCGATAGGCCTACATTTTGTAAAGCTATGTATTGAGCTATTATATGCCAGTATAGCATAAGTTATAAGATTAGTAATTGATTCTCCTCGTTGTTCTAATTTTAATATACGCAAATGTTCCAACAGTGTAGAATTTAGTCGTTCTACCATTCCATTTTCATTGGGTGTATTAGGACAGGTTTTATGATGTTGAATTTTGTGCAATCTAGTAAATTCAGAAAATATTTGATTGTTGAATTCCGGACCATTGTCTGTTACAACAGTTAAAGGCATTCCGTGATGAGTAGAAAACTTTATTAAAGCTTGTACGACACTAATAGCTGTAGCATCTCTCAAGAAGTATGCTTGACCATACTTAGAGAATGCATCTACTATTATAAGATACTTATTCATTTCAATACTAAGCAGATCTAAATGTACAACCTCAAAAGGCTTTGTAGGTGGGGGTACAATTTGTAACCTTGGTCTAACTGGATTGCGATCATACTTAGCTTGGCCGCATATTCGACATTCATTGATATACTTCGTTACATGCTCTTTCATATTTGGCCAATAGCATCTACGTGATAATGCTAGATAACATTCGTTGATGCCTCTATGATTGGTTTTACCTTCATGATATTTCTTTATAATTTCTTGTTGCTTGAAATAGTCTTTAACATTTTCTACCTCGGATTTGGTAAGTACTAATTTCATTGCAGAATTTTTAAAATATTTTTGGATTATAGGTATTATAGAATACATTTCCAATGTAGGATTTATTAGAATACCTGTCTTTACTTTTGGATTAACATATTCTTTAATTGCGCTAATAACGTCTTGTTCTAAACTAGATTTTGTAATTTGTATGACAGTTTTAGTATGTGTTTCAAATGGTTTAGAAACACTAGGCTTGCTTTTAATATCTCCTACAACATTAAGATATAATTGCTTATTAAACTTATTAAGGGGGTCATCGGAAATAGGAATTTCTAATATGGGACTTTCTAAATCACTATGGGCACTTAAAGTCCTAGAATCCGCGCTTTCAGTTCTAGAATCTGAGTCCGAGGGTGCACCATGTGACGTGTTAACTACTATCGAACTAGTTTCTTCATGATTAATTTCTATTCGTGACAAAGCATCTGCATTAGTGTTATATTTTTCTTGCTTATAGACAACTGTGAATTCAAATTCGCTTAGCCGTAATCTCCAACGGGTTAAACGGGAATTCGGTTCTTTAATATTCATCACCCATTGCAAAGGGCGATGGTCGGTAACTATTTTAAATTTTCGTCCAAATAAATATGGCCTAAAATACTTGGTTGCCCAGACTATAGCCAAAAGTTCTTTTTCGATAGTGCTATAGTTTATTTTCACTAGAGTTAAGCGTACGCGACGCATAAGCTATTGGTTTATCAGATCCAATAGTACCTTGTGACAGTACTGCTCCAATTGCCAAATTGGAAGCGTCTGTAGTGAGTATAAAATTTTTTTTAAAGTCAGGGTACTGAAGAATTGGATCATTGACCAGAAGGGTCTTACATTTTTCAAAGCATTCGACATAATTTTGATTAAGTGTAATTTTAGAGCCTTTCTTTAAGCTTTGAGTCAAAGGTTTAGTTATTTTAGCAAAATCAGGAATGAATTTTCTATAATAACCAAGAAGTCCTAGAAACCTTTTAATTTCGGTAGGGGTTTTAGGTAAGGGGTAATTTTGTATTGCTGAGATTTTATCTGGGTTAGGCTTTATTCCATCTTTACCTATAATATGCCCTAGATAAGCTGTTTCTAATTTAAGGAACTCAGATTTATCCATTTGTATTTTAAAGTTGGATTCACGTAACCTTTTAAAAACTTTTTCTAGGTTGACTATGTGCTCTTGCAATGATGTACTAAAAACTATTATATCATCTAGGTACACTAGACAAATAGTATTCTGGAGTTCTCGCAACACGTTGTCCATTACTCTTTGAAAGGTAGATGGACTATTCTTAAGTCCCATGGGCATTCTTAGAAATTCGAAATGGCCATGTTCTACATTGAATGCTGTTTTTGTAATATCTTGGGGGTCCATTTCCACTTGGTAGAATCCACTAGCTAGGTCTAGCGTAGTAAAATACTGACAGTTACCTAATTTGTCTAAGACATCAGCAATATTGGGGATAGGGTACTTATCGTCTATGGTTTTCTCATTAAGTTTCCTAAAATCTACTACAATACGCCACTTAGCCTTTCCTGATGCGTCAGCTTTCTTAGCTAGTACCCAAATAGGAGAACTCCAAGCAGAATTAGAAGGCCTAATTATACCTTGTTCTAACATTTTACCTATTTGTTCTTGTACTTCCTGTCTATGAATATATGGATATCTATAACTCTTTGCTCTCTATTTCTCTTAGCTTCATCTGTGGTTTTAATTGAATGTTTGATTTTATTAGTGAAAGTTAATTGTTCACCTTCAATATAAAAAACGTCTGCATATTGCGAGCACAATGATTCTAGATTAATGCGTTCCTCTTCATTTAAATGGTCAGTACGAAGGCGTGATAGCACGTCTTTTACGCGTTGCTGTTGCTGTTTAGTGCGTGTGCACTCGACATTATGAACTTCTGCAGGCATTGCACGATCCATTGAAAAGATTATATCATTCCTACTTGGATTCTGTACTTCTAATATACCCCTATTCTGTTTAACCGTAGTGAGGCATTCACGTATGATACAGTTTGAAATAGATTGTTCAGGAATATAAGCATCTCCATCGCGAACGTTAATCGGAATCTTTAGTAACTTAGATGAACCAGCTGGAATAATATTTTCATATAAATTAGTATTACGTGAATCATAGATTCTAATAGGGTTTGAAGCGAACTTAGTTGTAAATAATTTATTTTTATAATCTATTGTAGCTTCCCATTTTTCTAGCAGATCAGTACCAATAAGTCCATCAAAGTAATCGTGGAATTTATAGATATCAAATGAAACTGTACCTGAATCATTAAATTCATTAAAAATAGGTAAAGTAATTGAATAATCGTTTCTAGTTTTAGCATGAACACTATGCACTTCGAATGGAGAATAATTTAATGGAAAATCACTAAAGTATTTCTCAACAACATTAGGGCATAGAAATGACTGATTCGCACCTGTATCTATTAATAGCTTAAGAGGAGGTGACGCGATTTGAACGTATGGAAGGTACCGTTGAGTTTGGAGATTTATTTCTATTTTGATTTGTCGGATTTCGGAGTTTTCTGAAAATCCGGCTCCTTAGATTCTTTGGCGTCCTCTTTTATGCTTCCGGACTGCTGGGGATATTCTAAACATTCCTGAGGGGATGGTTGATATTCATAGTACAAATTTTCTGGGTACTCATAGTAATTATAATAAGTTCCGTCATAATCGATAAAGTAACCATTGAACGAAGGATCGTTAAAACAATCATTAATATGCATCTCCCGAGTTTTAAAATAATTATTAGGTGGAGGATTGCCTGATTTGCTCCAGTCATGCCTAGAAAAAGCGTTAGTGGGTGGTAATTGTCTGCTCACGAAATGGCTAACACCACTCATTGGGGGTGGTTGCGCTGATCCACTAGGCTGGCTAGGAGAATTTTGCTGGGCTAATTGAAACGGGTTATTCTGACGGTTGTAAATCGGTATGGGTGCCCTGAATATTTGCTGAGTTCGAGTCGGACCAAACTGGCGAGGTTGGAAATAAATCGGTTTCCACTGCGGTGGTTGTTGAGGTGGAAATTGGAATCGTGCAGGTCCTGGCATTCCATAATTATTAGGCCTTGGATCAGGCATATTAGACGGCATTTTAAAATTATTACCGGGTTGGTTATTGCTATTAATTTTTTTATCAGGTAAACGGTCGTTACGATTTTGCAGATACATGGTATTAGTTTCCTCATGAACAAATTCTAGTGCTTGTTCAATGCTTTGAGGCCGCATACAGCGCACGCGTGATCCTACGGGATCTTTTAATCCGCGCACAAACGCTTGGAGCGTTAATTTCTTATATAAATACCTTTTGGCGTCTATTGTAGTTTGTAAAGCGTCGTGTAAAGAAACATATGTCATAATTGTACTAAAAAGATTCTGACAACGCTCATAGTACTCTTGCGGAGTGTTAGAGCCCTGTGTTAAAAGAGATAAATCGCTGTAAAGAGCGGTCTCATCCCTTTGGTCAGCAAAATTATTTATTAATGCCTGACGAATGCCATTCCAATCACTTGCTATACCATTCGAGTTGATTAAGCGAGCAGCAGATCCCACAATTTTATTTAATATACCATTAATAAGTGCAGAGTTAATTAATGCGGAACCACCTTGAACATTATAATATTCTTTAACTAAATGATCACACAATTGAATAAATCTAGTCAGCACATTCGGGTTCCCGTCAAAGTCGGGTACCAGCCGTAATGCTTTAAAAACGGTATCTAAATCCAAAGACATTTTCCCAGAAAACGATTCTGTGTCCTCGTATAATGTATCTAAATTAATATCTCTACTAGAATCTATCACTAATTCTCTACTACTTCTAACTATCCTAATATTCCTGGATTTTCGTGGAAAGAAAATTTTGGAAAGTTATATTAGTACAGGCTAGGAGAAAGCGGTCACTAGAAATAATCTAATGTACTTACATGAACATTATTTCGGCCCCTTTGCGTAATCAATGTCTGGATTCCTCGATACAGCACGACGTGTAGATTCTGGATACTCTGGAACGACTGGATAGCCGTACGGGCGGCTTTACGATTACGGAAATCTACCTTTTTACGCGAAACCGACCGCGAGTATCCTACCGACTGCGCCAATTACGTTCGGCGGCAATCGAGGATGCAAAGAAAACCGAGATATAATTTACTTATCAATTTAATTAATGTAAAATTACAATTAAATCGGTAAAATTAAGATGCGTGACAATTGATCGATATCAGAAACAAGAGTGATTCACAAATACTCTAAATCAACATTCACTGCTATAGCACTGTGTTCGTTCCCGCGCCATCGGATTGCTGAGAAGGCGAATTCCACAGTACGAGCGCTGGGTGGTCTTAGTCATTGTCTTAGGAATTCAGGGTTTCGCAAGTGGCGACATAACATGATAATCAATATTGCCATCCATGATGTTTATTTATTGCCAGTCCTAAGCCTGGAATGCCCTTTTAATTGTATTACGTATTCCGTAGATTGGGGTTAAGTATGAAGGAAAATCGACTTTATGACTATGATAACAAAAGCTATTTCGGCGCAGCGAGGGCGCATTGCGTTTGGCGATTGTCACATCACACAATAATATACCGCGCATGATGTATATCTGCTATATCTGGAGCATTTCATTACAATCATCACGCGTCATGTTTGGAGTCATGGTTTAATGCAACATTCCTCGGTACGAAATGTAATGTCATATTACATGACTTTAAAACGCACTGTTTTGCGCATGTCTATAAGTGTAATCCTATTACGTATAAACAAAATGACTTGGTACTAGTGAAAAACGAGACTGGAAACAAACTTCAAAGTATTTATAATGGCCCATATTTAGTTATCAAAGACGTTTCGCCAAATGTTGAAATAATGAAAGAGAATGGAAAAACTGATTTAGTTCATAAGAAAAGGACTAAGTTATATTATTCATAATATTTTTTTTTATATACAAATGTGTCTTTATTTTTTTTTTTTACTTTACACTGTTCTACAAAGAAAACAATTTTTATTTTTAGCCCTTATTTCGAATTAGTCCGGTAGGGTGGACAAGTACTTTAAAAATCTGTTGTAGTTTTAATTTAGTTTATATTTAATTTATTTAAATAAACGTAAATAAAAACGTAAACGTATTTTTTTTTTAACGTTAGAAAATATAATAAAGGAAAGGGAGAAAAATAAATTTGTGATGGCAACTTGTCACCTGTCATTTATTGAGCAAGATGGCTCCGACACGGAAGTCCTCAACTTTACTTAAGGTTATATGAAATGTTTATATTATTTATTCTTTTATATTAGATTTTTGGTGTGATATTTATTGCCATAAGGTTGGGGAAAAAGTCTTTTCGCATTATAGTATGTATGAACTTAAAATAAAATCTCTTTGGCTATACTATTTGTATCTGGCTGGTTTTGGTATCATTGAAAGTTTAAATTTTAAAGAACATAATTCCAAAATCAAATTAGGAAAATGTGTGATTTTCATTTGTTTTTCGTACTGTCAAGATGAGTGAATCTAATGAAGAAATCGATACATTTTAAAATTTTACTACAAAAAAGGTAAAAATGCAACGCAAGCCGCGAAAAATTTTTGCTATGTTTATGGACCCAGTGCAGTGTCTGTGAGAGTAGCACAAATTTGGTTTAAGCGTTTTCAATCCGGAAATTTAGATGTCAAAGATGCACGTCGCTCTGGTCGCCCTATTACGGATCAAATGGATGCCATTTTTGAAAAAGTGGAGCAAGATCGGCATATCAGTAGTTACGACGTAGCCGAAGAACTGGGAATTGACCACAAAACTGTTTTGGCGCAATTAAAAAAAACTGGGTACACAAAAAAGCTCGATATTTGAGTACCTCACGAGCTCACTGAAAGAAACCTAATGAACCGTGTACTCATTTGTGATTCTTTATTACTACGTAATGAAACCGAACCATTTTTGAAGAAACTGATAACTGGTGATGAAAAGTGGATCACGTACGACAAGAACGTGCGAAAATGATCGTGGTCAAAGGCCGGTCAGGCTTCACAGACTGTGGTGAAACCCGGGTTAACTCGCAACAAGGTGTGAGGTGGGATTGGAAGGGCTTTATTCATTATGAGCTGTTACCACCAGACAGGACCATCGATTCTGAACTCCACTGCGAACAACTGATGAGATTATAGCAAGAAGTTGAGAGGAAGCGGCCGGAATTAATCAACAGAAGGGTTGTGGTTTTTCATCATGATAACGCTAGACCTCACACATCTTTAGCCACTCAGCAAAAATTAAGAGTTTGGCTGGGAGGTGTTATTGCATCCGCCGTATAGTCCTGACCTTGCACCTTCAGATTTCCACCTGTTTCGGTCTTTTCAGAATTCTTTAGGCAGTGTCAGGTTAACATCACGAGAGGGCTGCCAAAACCACTTGTCGCGGTATTTTGATCAGAAGTCCCAAAATTTCTATAGCAATGGGATCATATCCCTACCTACAAGATGGCAAAAAGTAATCGAACAAAATGGTACATACATACATTAGATAAATGTAAATAATGTATATTAAAAAATGTTTTGAATTTTCTTAAAAAATGCGAAGAAACTTTTTCCCCAACCTATATACAGGGTGTCCAGTAACTAGCACGACATACTGCAGGAGGTGATAGCTTGGGTCAATACCTACCAAAACAACACAATATATGTTCAGCAAAATCTTACGGATTTACAGTTTTACAAAATTTGAAAAGTTAAGTGATAAGAAAATTGTTCAGTGAAAATTTAAACAAAAAGTACTACACACATCAAAAGTGTCTAGGGATCAAGCATTTTTATGCGGATTTCTTGAGATTGTAATAAATTGCTTTGTAATAAATTTATGATTTTATAAATTTATATGGATCCTTTTTGGTGCATTTCATAATTTGAATCAGGAACTGTGAATCAAATTCGAGTAAAAGATGAAAATCAGCTGTCAATATTTTCCCTATAAAAACATACAACGCATTGAAGACATTATTAGTGCTACAGTTTCCCTACTACTGATTTAAACCAACGTTATTATGGAGCGGCGACGTCATTTAAGCAGGGAAGAAATGCTCAGAGCCGTGGGAATGATAGAAGCTGGTTCCCGGCAACGTACTGTGGCTTTAGCTCTGAATACAAGTCAGAGTGTTATCAGTCGACTTTGGACACGTTACCGAAGCACTGGTACCGTGGCTGAGCGCCATGGAGGACGGTATCGCTGCACCACACGGAGACAAGACCGATACATTCAAATCTTAACTCGAAGAGCTCCAACTATAACCGCCATGATGTTAGCCGTGAGGCTTCATCACTCTTCAGGGAACTTAATTAGCGACCAAACAGTCAGAAACCGCTTGCATGAAGTGAACCTTCATTCCCGAAGACCGCTACGGGTACCACCTATAGCAATGCACAATCGTAGGATTCGATATCAATGGGCTCTTGAACACAGAAATTGGGCAGAAGAACAATGGCGTTTCGTGTGCTTTTCTGATGAGTCTCGTTTTGGTATGAGACCGGATACAAGACGTATACGACACTGGAGAACCCCTGGACGCCAACAGCGATTAAAATCCTGCCAGGAAGTCCATCCTTATAGTGGTGGAACCATCATGGTATGGGCGGGTATTTGGATCGGCGGAAGAACTGAGTTGATTTGGATCAGAGGCAACCTCAACGCTCAAATTTATGCTGAGACGATTGTATCAGACGTCATCGTTCCTCTACAAGTGCAAATCGGTCCCTTATTTCAGTTAATGCATGATAATGCACGACCGCACACCGCAAGAGTTGTAAGACAGACTCTCGCCGCAGCTAACATCAATGTCCTGCCCTGGCCTGCTCAGTCGCCAGACTTGAACCCGATTGAGCATGCATGGGATATGCTACAGAGAAGAGCTCTGCCGAATATGGAGGGTATCCAGTCGCAAGAAGACCTTTTTTTGTTGTTGCAACGAACATGGGCGGCCATTCCACAGCGTGATTTGGATGAACTCATTTTGAGTATGCCAAACCGATGTTCTTGTGTTGTTAGTGTTCGCGGTAGAAACACGGATTATTAATTGTTTAAGTTACCCAATAAAATTTTAAAGAAAACTGTTATTTCAGTCTTTTTTTCGAACTTTAATGTTAGTGGTTCAAATGTCAAAAATCCCTTTATTAGGAAAATGGCAAATTTCTTTATTAATGCAAAGGTGACTTGGTTTATCGTTACTGTGACAAACGAAAACACTTTATTTGATGAATCCTTAAAGAAAATTTTAATTAATATCAATCAGGAGAAAAGTTATTGCAAAAATATATGTTGATCCCTAGACACTTTTGATGTGTGTATTTCTTGAAAACATTCTTGTTTTTGATAGTAAAAAGACTTATCAATGAGTAAAGTAACTATTCACAAATAATTTGATGTAAAAAAATACTAGAAAAGGAATTTTTCATTACGAGATGCTTAAAAATCTGTTTCAAGGTAGAGATTTTTCAATATTTCGGAAAATTTTGTAAAACTGTAAATCCGTAAGATTTTGCTGAACATATATTGTGTTGTTTTGATGTATGTCGTGCTATTTACTGGACACCCTGTATAACGCATACATTCAATAACAAAGCAATATAGTAATTGCAGTTTATTTACTAAAAATAGACCTGCTAAGTAGTTGTCCGCCACGCCGGACCGTACTGAAACTACGACAATGCACACGAAGTTTTACTTGTCCATGACAGCGCACTTTGTCAATAACATAGTTATAAATAGATATGTGTATTTGCCTTTCGTGACAGTGCAAAGTATTTCGTTTTTTAGATAAATATCAATGGTAATTTTATAATAATGATTATATTTTCATCGCTTCATTCTTCAGATATAAGATTTAATTATATAGGTATTTACAATGTAGTCCCTCTATTTACTTGGTAACTTCGCACAAATTTTAGAGTTTTTAAACGAGTAACTGACTAGAACAAACTTCCGGTCGCTCCGATTTGCCCCACACCACCACGTGCGGCGCGCCATCTTGTTGCTGCTCATTCCTCTTTTGTGCTCGGTAACGCTCGCACGCGCACCCAGCTCGATACAAGATGCCGAAAAGGAGTGCGCAGTCTCGTATTGCACGTTATGAAAATAAAATAAGGAAGATTGAAGATCGGGAAAAACGACGCAGATACAGAATTCTGCTGGATTCTTCATCAGAAGACGAAGGTAAATAACCGTGTTATTTCTTTCTAGAATGTTTGTTAAGTGATACCTATTTATATTTATAATTGAATAACAGTTTTGGATTGCTTTGGGATTGACTGCGAGTCAATAACTCTGACATACCTAAAACTTAAAATGTTTGCATCGGGGTTGACTGCGAGTCTTCAACGATATTTATTTAGCAGAACAAACGAACAATCTAAATTAGATGTATCGTCTCTCTGCACAACAAAAAACGAAGATAGATTTTTCGTTTTATTTTTCAAACTACCCACAAAATTTGTTCTTCACAACCTAAATGACGAAACGTTATTTTAGGTAACGAAGACCTCGGGCAGGCCGTGGAGGCTAACCATGATGTAGTTCTGGAGCCCACCACATCGGTGGCGCCGGAATTACCGCAAGACCCAGCGCCGGCTCCTCCCTCGGAACCTACGGACCAAGATATTGACCTGGCACCGGAGTGCTCCAGTCAGCCTGCGGACGGAGAGGATGAATTAGATCCGGACCTTCTGTCGGCTCTCGGTGAATCTACTTCCGACGCCCCCGAATATGGGGCTGATATTAATGACAATTTATCAAAATTGTGGCTCCCTTTATTAAAGAAGGGCATGCTTAAGGACAGTAAAGATAAAATCTGTAACGATTACCTAGTTCCTGATAATTGCAGGCTTCTACAAGCCCCGAAGTTAAACGCAGAAATATCAGCCGCCGTGCCGGATATGATTCGAAATCGCGATAAGACCCTGGTGGCAAACCAATAACAACTTGGTTTAGGAATTACTGCCGTAAATAGGGGCATTGATATCCTCTTAAGGACGGATGACACAGCCCAGGCACTTAAACACCTTAGTAATGGTTGCAGATTATTATGCGATTTACATAATTTACAATCAAAAAATCGCATTAAACTTATAACACCCAGTTTAGATAAGTCTTTTCTCCACATTATAAGCAAATCAGAAAGGGACGAAACACTTTTCGGCTCATCCTTATCGGAGAAAATCAAGGCAGCCAAAGCCATTGAAAAACAAGGCCTACAAATTAAAAGACCAGCCCCGAAGCCTCAAAAGTCTGCGTGTCCCCAAACAGCTCGACCCACGGCCTACCAGGGAAACTGGTCAGCGCCTCCCCGGTACTAGCCGGCGAACAGGGGGGGGGGGGGCGGGCAGGTTACAGGAGACCGCCGGCGACTCACCGCCCGTACTCGACTACATCGCACCCACCACGAGCAGCGGCACAGGACAAGTCCCGTGCCCCGGCTCAAGGTCAACAATAGCACAGGTACACGCGGGTAGACTTACCCACTTTTTTGATTGTTGGTTAAATATTACAAATAATAATGTCATACTTGATTGGATTAGGAATGGCTACACCATTCCTTTTAATAATCTTGTTGAACAGCGGCTTATACCTAAAAACAAATTTTCACATCGTGAAAACCTTGATATGCTAGAAGCCATAAATAATTTGAAGGCATTAGGAGCTGTTTCAGAGTGTAAGGCCTCAGAAAACAAATTTATTTCTTCTATTTTTCTTACTCCGAAAAGTAACGGCGGAAAACGTTTTATATTAAACTTGAAACGTTTAAATAAGTTTATCCTTACTGACCATTTTAATGGAGGATTATCGCACCGCATGCAAATTAATACCACGTGATGGTTACATAGCTACCATCGATTTAAAGGACGCTTATTTTCTTATACCTATTAGACCGTCCGACCGTAAATATTTAGGTTTCCAGTTTCAACCTGGAAACTCGACCAAAGTCATAAATTATCAGTTTTCCGCGCTCCCATTCGGTTTATCCGTGGCCCCTCGAGTGTTCCACTAAGGTTATGAAGGAGGTAATAGCTTTTTTAAGAAGCCGCGGTCACAAGTCAGTTTTTTATTTAGATGACGTTCTATGCATTGGTGATACGTATGAACAATGTGCAAATAATGTTAACCCTTAAGCGCATAGTTTATCAAAATTGATAACAGAAATTCACTTGACCGTAACTTCTGTACGAAATAATATTTGATACGGAATACAGTTTCTAAACGTATCATAACCTGTCATCTTTCAATACGCAAAGAAAAAAAAAGCTAGCTTGCACGTTATTGGTTGAAATCTGACATTTCTTATAATGAGCCACAGAGTTCGTAAAGTGACCGTTTTCAAAAGTTTCATCTCTCTAAATCGTTATAAAATTGTGTGTTTTTCCTGCGAAAAAAAGTATATTCAGTAAGGTAAGGATACTTAGTATAATAAAAATAACTAATTTTTTGACTAATCCTTGATAGTGGATACTAATTCTGGTTTGAACTTTGTTATCAAAAATGATAATGCATGCATTCCTGCTAAAAAAAAGTTGTGTTTATAATATTTACGTTTCTTTTTGCTGTTTTGGTTTGAAAGCAAATAGCACCGCGTTTGTATGCTTTGGTTGTGGTTTTGCATGTTTTTTTTTGCTTTTAGATTAGCAAGCCTGGTCATGGATGAAAATCGCATTGAACAACTTCTATGGCAGTTGGAAAATGGGGATGTATCAGAGGATGAAGGCGATGTTGACGAGGACTCAATTGATTATTACGATAATGTGGGTGAGCTGGTTGCAGATCTTGAGGATATTGAGGAAATAGAGGAACCAGAGGAAGCGCCAGAGTCAAATGTAATTAATTTAAATTCTGAGGCTCCAGTTTTGCCTGACTCTGTGCCTGAAAATCCGTCCATCAACTATACGACGGCTCGTCATTTGCTCTGGAAAAAAAAGGATATGGCCATCGTTGAAAGAGCTTTCGATTTTCAAGGTGTGACAGACTACCCTGAAAGTATTATGAATTTGACTACACCTTACCAGTTTTTTACATATTTTTTCGAGCAAAGCCATTGTTGAAGAACACAAAACATGAATAACAGCAGATCAAAGTTATTGGTGGATATTGCAAACTCCAGAAATAATGTTCTATGCGTTTCTGAAGCACAAGTTTTAATTAATTATATCGATAAAGCTAATGAGGGTAAGTAGTAATCCAAATAAGTATACATTAAACGCTTAATAATACCCAAAACCATTATAATATCATTCTTTGTTGTTTTTATAACCTAGAACGGCAGATTATCAGTGTAGAAGCGATCATATCAGACATGTCCGCTTATACTATGACTTAGTAATTGCGACAATTTTTTTTTCACAAATAACAATAATAAATTGTATGCTTCTTTCAAATATGATTTCCTAAATAATTGGACGTAGTTATGCTACAACGTTCCAATCCACAAGGTGGTCAAAATTGAGTTTTTGAGCCCAAGCTAGGTATTTTGGATCGTCCTATCTAGTGCTGAAGACACTGACTCTCTGACGACAATAACTATTGAAATAATTAAGCGGTCTAAATGATAAAACGAACCAAAAGATCTAATTATAATTTTATAAAGTGACATTACATTTGGATCGTACTGTCTTAATTCGTTTTGGACTGAATGCAATAAAAATAAGGATCCAATCATCTTGAAACGTTTTAACAATAACTAATTTTAAATCTTAAAAAGTGACATTCCATTTGGATCGTACTATTTTATTTCGTTTTGGACTGAATAAAATAAAAATAATGATCCAATCACCTTGGAACGTTTTAAAAATAACAATTTTAAATCTTAAAAAGTGACATTCCATTTGGATCGTACTATTTTATTTTGTTTTGGACTGAATAAAATAAAAGTAATGATCCAATCAACTTGGAACGTTTTAAAAATAACAATTTTAAATCTTAAAAAGTGACAATTCATTTGGATCGTACTGTTTTAATTCGTTTTGGACTGAATAACATAAAAATAATGATCCATTCATCTTGTTATATTATTATTTTTTATTTCTTTTTATTATCTATTTCTTCAAAACATTCCATGTACTTTAAATGTGTACGATAATTCATAATGGTAAAAGTAAACTTCAGTCTACCTGTGACCACGAACGCTGTAAAGTGTTCGAAACGTCAGGTTAAATAAAATGTTAATAAATCGCGAAATAATCCGTAAAAGTAGTTTCATTTAAATGTATCGTGTTCGCGTAAATAAAAGTAAACGATTTATAACGTGTATACTGGTGGGAACATACAGTTATCTAATCATTAAACGATCCATCACTATTGTATTTTTTATAATAAGGCCTTGTCTAAAATAATAATTATACAACTAGGTAACGAAATATTGTGGCAACTTGAAAAAAAAAATTATCTGTTATGGAGTCTGGAACGTTATCACTAAAATAATAAAGCTAAACAATAAAACGTTCCATTGTCATTTGAAACGTTTTATGAATAATGATTACACGGCTTACAGTGTGACTCAGGACCCCTTATCTTCCTGATTTGTAAATAAAATATGAAAATTAACAATGTTTCAAACTACATGAATGTAACTTACGACTATAGGAAACAAATTTTGATTTTGTTATAAAATTTTAACTCACGTAACGACCACGGCGCTTACCTACATTTACCATCCTACTCCCACGCCTTGGTGTGTCGTATGTTTTCTCTCTCCGCTTCCATACACTGGTGAGATGCGCGGAAAGATTGCGCACTACGATAATATTATTGTTATTTGTTGTGACCTTGTGACACAGTGACAGTTGCTCTTGACCTATATTAATGTAAACAAGTGCGTGCGGCTAATTGCTCTCAATTGATATTTTAATAAAAGCGTGTTTTAGATAATAATACAAAGTGTAGTTTGTGTTCGCGATGAACGAGGAAGAAATAAGTAACTAATTTGTGTATTGATCAGACGGTTTTTTGTTAATTATTGGTGCTGTTTTGATTTACTTAAAATGTGGTTTAAGTTTAGTCGTTAATTTTTCGCAGTATGACAAGAACAATGAGAATAACAAGGATTTAATGATCTTGTTGTCAAAAAGACGAAAATTATTAAGCTTGCGAGATACGATAAAATGTCGTGGCCAAAAAGATGACGACGGTAAGTACTTAGGTACTAAGTAACTTAAAACATATTATAGAAAATGAGATATTAGTTAACCAATTTAAGCAATGTTGAGTAGTCGTAATGCTGGCCCGATTGCTCAGAGGTGTCCGATTTGATTCGGGGATCGGCCCAAGTTATCCCAACGTTGCAAAAGTAGCTTAATTAGAATGTAAAGAGGCACAGTAAGATCTTTACTGTGGGACTTGTAGGATTGTTAAAAACATTTAAAAAAAAAACATTAACCTAATTAACTATTTTTAACTTGTAACTTGTTATCAATTGCTTCTTCAGTGTGCAATAAAGAATATATCTATCTTCTTACTTTACATTAAATTATTTCTTTCTCTCAATCATTTCTATCAACATATTTTTTTTTTACTATCCAGGAAATGATGATATCGCATCGGATAAGCCTAACACTCCATTATCATCAACTACGGAGATTTCAATTACTCCACCACCATTTTCACCACTTACTCCTCGAATGTACGTAAAAAGTAACCAAGAAAACAAAGAACGTAAGTAGTTTTATGAAAATTGGTAGGTTAGTTATGTGGCATTCAGTATAGTTTTATGCAATCACAAAATTTCTGTGTAGATGGTTCTAAATTCATCTTGTTGTTTTCAGATGTATCTTATACTGACAGTCCATTGACTGACGTGTGTTCAACTACTTCGCCAACAAAAAATCAGCTGAGTACGTACATATGTATATTTTTTAATGCTTAAACTTAATTTACGTGGACAAATTAGGTATTTAGGTTTCCGTACCCAAAGGAGAAAGATGGGACCCTATTACTAAGACTTCGCTGTCAGCCTGGTGACAGCACCAGCCCGTATATCATGAACCGTGATAGGTAGACAGTTGACAATTTGAGTCAGATGATGTATTTCTATTGCCGCTAACAGACATAATAAAATACATATTTGAGGGGGGCTCTCAAACAACAAACATGATTTTTATCTTGTTATTTGGTCGATATTCGTAAGGGCTTGGCATTATGGTATGGAACCCTGCGTGCGCGAGTCTGACTCGCACTTGGTCGGTGTTTTACTATAAAGCAGTAGTTTAAGTACCTATTAATTTGAAATTATATAGTTTCAGATAGATGCACTCCAGATACACCACTGCCACTCACTCTTGCTGATGGAACTTCTGTGAATAGTACAGAATTAACTACGATTACTTTAGAACCTAATTCATCGTTTATCCCATATATGACTCCAGAAATTACAACAGCTCTCAATGATGTAGAACAGGATGCATCGCCTCTTCCGTGTATGTCTCCTGAAACTCAGAAGCTTTTTAATGTCCTTAATGAACAAGAAATGTGTCTTGAAAATGATTCACCCGATTATATTGAAAATAGTGATGATAGTGTTGCTGATCCAAACTTTGAGATTCGTAATTTAACGGACTCTGAAACAGACTGTGAATCAAATGTTAGTGGCGACGACAATAACACTAAAACCAATAACAACACTAGAGATGAACACATTGAGAGCTTCGTAAAAATTAGTGAAGAATGCAGCCAGAAAAGGGTATTGAATTCAACAACTATGAATGTAGAAAATGATACAAGACATGACACTATAACACAAGATGAAGATGAAACTAATTTACCTACTCCTCAAAAAACTATCTTAGATAAGCATGGTGAAGTTTTAAGTCCTGTCATTGAAGTTCAGAAAATAGGAAACATTTCACCTGAAAAGGAACTTGAAAGCTCAAATGAAGAAAACATTAATGAAAGCAATGACCAAGTAATAATAACATCTAGTTCCCAGGCTGGAAGACCGAAAAAAGGCCGCAAACGTAAGCATCCTGAATCCAATTCGGAAAGGAAGTTTAAAAAGTATAATAATTTATCATATACTACTGTACGATCACAGAAAAAAATTGAACCAAAAGTATTTCAGGATTATCAATGCAAATGTCTTAAAATATGTGCCAGTGCAATTTCGTTGGAAGATCGAAAACAAATATTTGAGACTTATGTAACTCTTGGATCTTACAATGCTCAGTTAATGTACATTAAGTCATGTGTCACAGAGGAACCGAAAAAACGGAGCTACACCATGACTTCTGTCCCTGTTACCAAAAAAAAGCCTAAACAATTTCATCGCACCTATAAATTTAACGATGTCAAAGTCTGTCGCGATATGTTCCTGCACACTCTACAAATTACAACACAAAAAGTTACCATAGCATTATACAAGATTCGTAATAATGAAATAAATGACTTTCGAGGCATGAAAGACAAAAGCTGGAATAAATTGACTGAACAGAACTTAAACTTTATTAGGGAAGTTATTTCAAAATTACCTAAATATGAATCGCATTATCGTAGGGAGAATAACAATGAGATCCAATATTTAGAGCCTGGCATGACAATATCGAAACTTTATGATATTTACAAGAAACTTTTTGTTGAAAAATTTGGCACCGAGTTGAAATGTGCCTCTCTTGAAACTGTAAAGAAAATTTTCTTGACTAATTTTAATTTGAGGTGTAAACCATTTAAAAAAGACACGTGCAATAAGTGTGATTTGTTTGCGGTGCAATTACAAAACACTAGTGGATCAGAAAAAACAAAAGTAGAGGCTGAGAAATCGTTACACTTAGAGAAGGCACAAAAAATGAGGGAACAGATGAAATGCGACTTTGAAACTGCACAAAATACCCCAAACATAGAATGCTTACTTATCATTTGATCTCGAAAAAACTTTGCCCCTGCCTCGTATACCGACAAACGTAATTTTTTATAAACGTCAGCTTTGGCTATATAATAGCGGTATACATTCAGCATCAGATGATGTAGGGCACTGTTATGTTTGGGTGGAAGGTGAAGCCGGAAGAGGCGCTCAGGAAGTGGGATCATGCCTTGCCAAATATATTGAAAACAAACTACCTCCTACTAAAGAACATCTTATACTATGGAGTGATTGTTGCGGTGGACAGAACCGAAACATAAAAATTGTTTTAATGTTGAAGGTTATCTTAGACTCCCATTCTACATTAAAAACGATAACTTTTCGGTATCTTGAGTCAGGGCATAGTTTCTTACCTAACGATACCGATTTTTCTAAAGTTGAAACTGCGCTTAAAAAGCAACAACGTGTTTATACAGCTGACGAATATATAGAAATTATGAAAAATGCTAGAAAAAAAAAACCATTTCAAGTATATAGAATGGACAAAAATGACTTTTACAGCACTGAAGATATTGAGAAAAACATAGTAAATCGTAAGAAATTCACAGATAAAACTAAACTAAACTGGCTGCTGGCAAAGGAGATAAAGATTGTAAAAGCTAAATTATATTCTATTTTTATGAAAACGTCCCTTGATGAGGATTATAACGAACTTAACATTAAAAAAACGACAAAAGGAGAGATTTCGACTATACATAGATCTGATCTGAAACAGTTATGGCCTAACGGGAAACCCATTGCTCCAGCTAAATTGGCTGATTTACGATCTGTTTACAAGTTTATTCCAGCAGATTGCCTTAGTTTTTATAAAACATTGAAAGCGTCTAATGACGCCATTGACGATGTCGATGGATTTGGAAGGGAGCTGGATTTCGATCTGGATGATGAATAAATTGTGATGATTTTCCATGCTTTGATACAACTATTTCTTAATATTTTTTTTTTAATAATGTTGTTTCATTGTTATACTTATGTTTTAGAAAAAATATATGTTAACTACCAAAATATACCAATTTTCAGATATTGGATCGTTTTTGCAAATTATGTTAAAAGCTATTTCCATACAAAAAGCCTTTTTTCAAAAACGTTCCAAGTGCATTTTTTTCAAAATTTGTATGAGATATATTAATAAATTTTAATGACAAGTATATAATAAAATAATGTTTATTTATTTAGTTGAAGTGATACATACTACTTAGTTGTACTCGCTACCAAAAAAAAGCGTACCACAAAATTACAAAAACGCGATTTACTCAGTTCGACCTGCGTGTGGATTGGAACGTTGTAGCATAACTACGTCCAATTGTTACAAAGATAACAACTTCTTATTGTTATCAAAGTAAATGAAGTTATGTCTTACATGTTTGTTTTTACGCGTAACTCTTAATATTTTTATGGATTTGTTATATTATTTACGGTTACTTACTGTACAATAAACATTTTTTTAGTGAAAAGATTTGTGTTCCTCGGTGTAATGATTACTTATAGCTTGATTTTTTTTTAGACTCACGTCATGTTTATACCGAAAACAGTATTTTAATGGATCTTGAGGAAGTTTCCAACGACGAAAATCAAGTTGTTGAAGCACACAGTGACGGAGAACAAAATCATACAGCAACTAATATACACTTCTGGACACATCTTTTGGCCCACCTTGTATTTTCAGTTTCGTTTGGTCCTAGCTAAAATTTTATATTAAACCGAGCAAAAAGTTTTTATGCAGTTTTGAACCTGGCACATTCACAATTTCATTCAATAGTCTTTTTTTGAATTTCGAACACAGAATTTAAAGAAACAAAAGACAATTTGGAGCCTGTTCGTTGATATCAAACAATCGAATATTAAGAAAACTTGGTTTTATTGGTTTACTTGGATTTAATTCTTGAAAAAGTGATTGATATCTTTGGTTTAGCAACAAACATTACTTATTCTTAACATTAAGGTGAGGTTCTATCAATAATCTATGGATACTTCACCTGAAGTCGCCGCCCAAGCTGAGGCACTTATTCAGGCCGGACACAGCCAAAGAAACGTGAGTGCTCAACTTAATTTAAGTCGATCTGCGGTCCGAAATGTTTATCGGAGGTACCTAGAGACTGGCGGCTTTGTTCGTCGCCAAGGAAGGCCACAATCTCGGGTCACAACTGAAAGGCAGGATCGATTCATCGTGACGACCAGCTTGAGAAATCGTCACCTTACCTCCATTGAGATACAAAACCAACTTCGCGACTTCCACGGAGTATCTGTGAGCGCTCGAACTGTTCGGAGAAGGTTAAAAGAACGCGATATGGTACCACACAAGCCAGCTAATGGCCCCAAACTAACGCGAGCCCACCGAACAGCGCGCCTTCATTTCGCACGCAGTCATTTAAATTGGACACAGCAAGATTGGAGCCGTGTACTCTTTTCTGATGAGTCTAAAATTGTGTTACATGGCAATAATGGAAGGAAGAAGGTCTACCGACGTAAGGGAGAGCGTTTCGCACAATGCTGCTTTGAAGAGAGGGTTGCTTATGGCGGTGGCTCATGGACTGTCTGGGGCGGTATATCCGCGAGCGGCAAAACTCAACTTGAGGTTGTTATAGGACCACGGCTGCCAACATTAAATGCTGAAAGGTACATTCGTGAGTGCTTAGAACCTCACGTGATACTGCGTGATACCATACGCGGACTATGTGGGCCCAAATTTCCTTTTTATGCATGATAATGCAAGAGCCCATGCGGCCGGTATCGTCAGGGAATATCTTCGGGATGTCAACATCACAGTTATGGACTGGCCAGCCAGAAGCCCAGACATGAACCCCATTGAGCACATGTGAGACGAGCTAAAAAAGACGTGTTAGGGCTCGTCAGCCAGTTGCCCAGACGATGCAGGAGTTGAAAACTGCCATAGAAGAGGAATGGGAGATGATCCCTCAAAATTTCATAGAGCGGTTAATAAACTCTATGCCTAATCGTATGAGAGCTGTGGTAGATGCCCATGGAGGCAACACGCGTTATTAAATTAAACCTTTATTTGATAAAACATGTTTTTTATTCAAAAATCAATTGCCTTTAACAAGGCGCATATCCGACTTGTTAGGCGTAGCTCCATGTCGTATGGTATTCTGAATTCAAATTTAAAACAATACGATCGAAAAAGATGGTAAAATGTATCAGGTTTAAAACTGCATCAACAGTTTTTGTTCAATCTAGCAATCATATTTCGGTAGGGGCCATCGAAACCTAAACTCTAAGGTGGGCCAATAGATGTGTCCAGAAGTGTATTACTATCGCAAAGTGATTTAAATTATATAATTGATACGGTAGGGGAAATTTCGAATGACGGAATTGAAAATTGCTTTCTAGACACACCTGTTTGTGAAAATGAAACACCACAACACATACCTGAAAATGATAATGACATACCTATTTGTGAAAATGAAACACCACGACAAGTACCTGAAAATGATAATGAAGAACCTTTGGTTACAACACCAATGCCAAGTCCATGCAGGACCTTTGGGGATATCGTAAGTGAGTTTAACTATTTGAGTGAGAGTAGCGCTATTCTTTCTGATGCCACCTTAAGATCAAGCCCGTTAGGATCCAGCGAAATGTCTGGTTCATCAACACCGCACCATCGAAAAAAAAAGCGTCAGTATGTGAAAAAAGCAATAACAAGAAACAGAATTACTAACAAATCTAACTGGCTAGATGAAAAAAGGAAGGTGCTCGTTAATTTGGGTGAAGCCCATACATCTCGATCTGGCAAAAAACAAATGGCAAAACAAATAAAGGGTCCATGTTCATCTAACTGTCGATTAAAATGTTTTGAAAAGTTTGATATTCTATCTCGCCAAAATATATTTAAAACCTTTTGGAATCTAGGTGACCATTCACAGCAGTGGTCGTTTATTGCATCACATATGAAAGAAATAAGAAAAAAACAATGGACACAGGATTCCAAGAGGTTAAATGTTTTTAAGTTTTTTTTGCCGCTTTTATCTGGTAATGGTCACAAAGAAAAGATTATGGTATGCAAAACCATGTTTAAAAATACATTTTCCATAAGTAACACTTTTATACAATCTGCCATCGACAAGCATGATAAAAATACGGGTATTTGTATTAAAGATATGAGGGGATTTCATTCAAATCATCCAACTATTATAAATGCGCCAATGAAAGAAAGTGTAATTCAACATGTTAAAAGTTTTGCGCCCATAGAAAGTCATTATATTCGCAAAGACTCAAACAAACAATATTTAGATTGTGAATTAACTTTTAAAAAAATGTACGACCTATATACTGTATGGTGTAAAGAACTGAATTTAACTGAAAATTTAGCTACTTCTACTTTTACTACTTTAAGACAATACAAAGATATTGTTAACAAAGAACTAAATATAGCTTTTCACTTACCCAAAAAAGACCAATGCGATCTGTGCCATGCAATGAAAAATAACACCTCGCCAACTTATGACGATAAACTGAAACATAAGTCACATATTGATAACAAAAAACTTGCCAGGGAATTGAAAAATGTTGATAAAATTGAAGCTCAATCGAATCCTTCCGATATTTGCACAGCGATGTTTGACTTCCAAAAAATAAATAACACTCCACATGGCGAAATTAGTGTGCTGTATTATAAAAGAAAATTATATACATAATTTCACTGTTTTTGACGCCGGATTAAAGATAGCTACGTGTTACATGTGGGATGAAACAGTTGCTAAACGTGGCGCCAATGAAGTGGCTAGTTGTTTGTTTTCTTTCGTTGACAACAAGGTTAAAGCTGGAGTCAAAGATTTTAGATTCTGGTCAGACAACTGTGCTGGTCAGAACCGCAATCGCATTGTTTTTTTTATGTACTTATATGCGAGCGATAGATTTAAGGTAAATGTGTCCCATCGATTCCTAGAAAAGGGCCACACCCAAAATGAGGCGGATAGCGTTCACGCATTAATAGAGCGAACAGCAAAAAATAAACTAATTTACACACCAGATGAATGGAACACACTGGTTCGTTGGGCTAAACAGAATAGTCCACCATATACAGTTGTAGAAGTAGACCAAGAGTTAGTCTTGGATTTTAAAGCTTGGCTGCATACTAAAAACTGGGCAAAAGATACAAATTCAGACAAAATTTCTTGGAATAAGGTAAGAGAAGTGAAAGTGCAAGGGAATGATCCAGACATAATAAAATTTAAGTACGACTTTTCTGAAGAAAATTATAGAAAACTTAACTGCAGCAATCATTTGAAATTGACTAGAGGGAGGAAAAAGAAGGAACAAGAACTAATTCTAGAGAAGGTGTACAATAATCCTATTCCTATCACTGAAGTTAAATATAAAGACTTGATTAGTTTATGCGATACGTTGATTATTCCAAATAAGTATCATGACTTTTATAGAAACCTTAAGCATAGTGAGGAAGAACAGGGCAATGACGAAGAAGATTGTTAAATTTATCTTTACTTTTTTATACATTATTTTTGTTATTTAACTACTAAGGGAACTTTATTAGTAATAAGATGAATCAGTCTGAATAAAGCTGTGATTATTGTTAAATTTTACTAATAAGTCGATAGGTAGTTAATTAAGGTGAGGTACCTACTTAATAAAACTGTGATGATAATTAAATACTAGGTACCAATTGCATTGCTAGACATGATTAGGCTGAGGGACATGCTTAAAATTAAAATTGTTAATTACTAATAATAGACAACAGTGATTTTTTATGTTTAGTTCCTACTTCAGTGGGTCTATAGGTACCTATTATTTAGATGCTAAGAAGATTGTTTTTTAATAATAAATAATTTTGAATTTATAAACCTTGTTTAATTAATAAAACACAAACCTGATAATTTTAAAAGACATGTCTTTATTTACATTACAACAACTATAGTCCTACCCCGAATGACTAAAACCACGTATAAAGTGATATGTCTATTGAAGTACTTTTTATATCCATGGGTGACGATTTCAGGATGTTTAACGTATTGATTTAAAAATAGTAACATAATCCTACATTTTCATAAAACATTTTATTTAAATTCCATATCAGACACTGTTTTTTTGTTTCCTGCGTATAAAAAGGTATCATAGACATGACTGGCATACTTCTATTTTATTATCGGCGTAGAAACGGTCATCTATCAGTTTTTTCAAGAAAACGTAAAAAAATAAAATATGTGTAAATAGCATTATAAAGCTCTTAAAACTGTTAAAATATTGTAGAAAGAAAATATTTATTATTGGTCATAGAATTATTTCTAGGGCGTGATGAACACAAATTACGCTCTCCTGTAAACCTCGGTTTATGACTTGACCTTATGTACGTAGGAACCGTCGATTTATACGTTTTTCAAATTAATTTGTGTACCTACCTAAGTCAAACACTAACACCAACTATGACAACAAATAAAACAATATACCTAAAGTGTTAATGATATTATATCACTTTATTACAGTAAAAAAAGGCTAACTTCACGCCCGCCATCATTCGTGAAATGTACTGTACGATGTTTACTAGTCACGAGCTCGCGAGTCGACTCGCAAGTCGACCGCAACCCTGACGACTACTAATGATTAGTAACAGATTAGTAATTACTAACTTGTATAATCGAGATATCTCGAGACATCTTCATAATCGAATGATTTCATTAGTATATCTCATAATCGCCCACCACTAATTTACAGTAGACGCAAAATAACTTGACAGCCCCGAACTTCGTGCAGATGCATGCGCAGTAACTGTTTTTAAGACCAATAATACATTATACCATAAGTTTAAATTCACTAAAACTTAATAAAACTTTACCGATAACTGTTCAATTAAAAATTAAACACAAGGTATTTGTATGTAGCATGTAAAATTATCTAAGTTTAATTATCTGTGGTTTTCACAGTGAAAAATATTTTATCTATGTTTTTTCTCTTCGCCATTGTGCAGCGCTGTGCACGTAGCAATAAATTCATTATAACATTATAAAAGTGTTTCTATGATCTTTCGATCATAAAAGTTGGTGCCGAAACGGTTATCGGGGTGTGATAGTTCACGTCTACTGTTATCTCCGCAAAATTTGCGATATTTGCAACCTTTTGTCAAAAGTTAAAATTGGCCGGCCGGCGAGGCGTCGGCACGTCCACAAAATCGAACGAAAGGGCGATATCTCGTCTTCAACGTAAGCGACAAGGACGACAAATACGTGCGCGCGTGCGAGGACAGAGCGAGAGCCAATACGCAGCTACAGAGGGTGCAAAAGAGTGCGAAAATCATTACTCAATACGTCATTAGGCGTTTGCTCATCTGTCAATTAAAGCTGTCAAATTTGTCAACAAAAACATCGAAAAACTTAACAAACTTCTGTGTTTTTTCCCAATAATTCGCAAGCCGTGATTAGAAAATCAATTACAATCAACAAAGATGTCACCGCCAGGAGATTCAACAGCACAGATAAGGAAATTGAAGGCTCAAAATGGCCAGTTCAAAGGACAAATAACTCGAGCAAGCAAATTTGCTACAGAGCAGCAAGAGCAAGTGCTGGTAGATGTTGACGCTGTCAGGATGCGAATAAAAGATCTTCAATCAGCGTTGCTAACATATAGGGATAATCAGTTAAACCTGCAGCTGTTGTTAAATACTTGCGACGATTCAGACATGGAGAAGGACGAAGTGGAAGAGTTGTGCTTTAAGACCATAAGTGAGCTGCAGAAGGCTGTGAATTCTACATTGGAACAGAACAGTGTGAGCAAGGAAGCTAATCAACCGGAAAGCGCAATATCGCGCAAGTTACCTACACTGGAGCTACCTACATTTGACGGGAAGGAAGCCGTGCAGTACAAAAGTTTTATTGATATGTTTATGGCAGTGATCGGAAGTAACAATAGTTTAGCATCAGTGCAAAAATTATTCTATTTGCGCAAGTATTTGAAGGCAAGAGAAGTTAGATTGGGATTCCCCACTTAAGAATGAATTGCTATTGTCATGGAATAGGTTTTTTAGCGATTTAATGAGCATGGAACCTATAATTGTAAACCGGAATTTGAACATTTGTAATGCTGATCACATAGATCTAGTTGGTTATTGTGATGCATCCAATATTGCGTTTGGGTGTTGTATATATGTAAGAGCCATACATGGAAAGGAAGTGCATGTGTCCTTAGTTTGTAGCAAGTCAAGAATTGCCCCAATCAATGCAAGGTTGACCATACCAAAGCTAGAGCTTAATGGTGCAGTCCTTCTTTCTAAATTGTTTAATAAGGTTATGTCAGTGTTTAAAGATATCAATTTTAGACATAAGTATATGTTTGCCGATTCCCAAATTGTACTGTGGTGGCTAAAATCTATAAAAAATTCTCAGTATATTCAGCATCGAGTTAACACAATTAATAATTTAACAAAAGAATGTAATTGGTTATATGTCAACGGATCAAGCAATCCCGCTGATTGTTTGTCAAGGGGTTTAAACCCTACTCAGCTTTCATCTCAAGGTATATGGTGGCAGGGACCACAAGAGCTGTATGATATAAAATTCATTCCCAAAGAAATTACTTTCAGCAAATTTTTGGAATCAGATTCGAAAAATGTTGCGGTTGTCAATTGCGATATGCAACAAGAATTGTTACCAATTTCAAATGTATCGACTCTTGTGAGGTTACAGCGAGTCTTTGCCTATGTTCTAAGATTTATCAAAAATTGTAAAGTCAGCAGGGATAAACGCAATTTTGAAAATATAACTGTAACAGAAATAAAGGATTCTATGTCATGTTTGATTAAATATGTTCAGTCATTGCATTTTGCTGATGAGCTAAAATGTATTAGGAAAGGTAATCCAATAAAGACAAACATCAAGGCTCTCAATCCGTTTTTGGACAAGTTGGGTATAATGCGAGTAGCGGGAAGGCTAGAAAAGGCAAATCTGCCATATAATCAACGGTACCCAATAATTTTGCCTAATAAATGCCATCTCACTACTATCATTATTCGCAATGAACATTTGTGTCTATTGCATTCAGGATTAAAGTTAACTCTGTCTAGTTTGATACAAAAATATTATATTGTAAGTGCAGTGAGAGAAATAAAGAAGGTTGTACATAAGTGTACTGTATGTTTTAAATTTAGAGCCGAAAGAGCCAGACAGTTAATGGGGACATTGCCTCATTCTCGTGTCAGCCAAGATAAAATTTGGAACCATGTCGGAATTGATTATTGTGGGCCATTTCAAATTAAGCAATCTACCCTACGTAGATCACTCACAAGTAAAGGTTACGTTTTAGTGATAGTTTGTTTTGTAACGAAATGTATACATTTAGAATTGGTCTCTGATTTAACAACTGAATGTTTCCTGGCAGCCTTTAAAAGATTTTGCTCCAGGCGAGGCATTCCTTCTTTTGTCTATTGTGACAATGCCTCAACATATAAAGGTGCCAATAATCAATTGCGACAATTGTATTTGCTAAATAATACTCAGCAACATAAAGACAGTGTCTTAGATTATTGTGCAACTAAGGGTATTGAGTTCAAATTCATTCCTTCATATAGTTCATTCATTTGATTTGATTTTGTGATGTAGTTAGTTCATTTGGGGGCCTCTGGGAGGCGTCAGTTAAACTTTTCAAATACCACTATCGGAGAGTCGTAGGTAGTATGTGTCTGACATATGAACAGTTTTACACTACAGTGGTTCAAATCGAAGGAACATTGAATTCAAGACCTTTAACTCAGCTATCAAATGATGTCAACGATTTTTCTTTTTTGACTCCAGCACATTTTTTATGTGGACGCCCATTTATAGAGAAGGCTAATTTTTTGCTCAATGTTTAAATTTATTGAAAGTATGTAAAGGTAAGAAAAATAAGTAAGAGCTTCGCTTAAAATTTAAAGGCGTGTATGGTCGTGGCGGCCCGCCAATTTATGTTCAATTAAAAATTAAACACAAGGTATTTGTATGTAGCATGTAAAATTATCTAAGTTTAATTATCTGTGGTTTTCACAGTGAAAAATATTTTATCTATGTTTTTTCTCTTCGCCATTGTGCAGCGCTGTGCACGTACTAATAAATTTATTTTAACATTATAAAAGTGTTTCTATGATCTTCCGATCAATAACAAGACTGACAGTCTTACTGCTGTGGAATTTGGTTCCCATTGTTCTCTTGGCTAAGCCCGAACCGGTCGGTACACAGATTAAAGTGAACCTTTATGATTTGAAGTTAAGGTTCACTTTCGTTTGAAAAGTATTTTGCACTAAATGACAGTTAATAATTTTCTCACCGTCATCACTTCTGTTTTGCTTTCATAGTGATCAGACGTGCTGTGATATCGCCGATATTTTTAACGACCCGCTTACGTTTTATTGGACTGTTTCTTGCACTTTCGATTACCACGCCTTGTGATTTTTGGACACTGATTGTGCCTACGGAACTTGTGTAGTACAAATGATTCTCACAAGTTGGGTGTGTACCTAGCAATGTATGCGTGTATCTACCTAGCTATAGCTAACTACATATTAATACAGTCCACATATTCGTAGGAATTGATTTTTTAGTGTCAATATACAGAGCATAAGAAAAGGACGTTGTTTCTGTTAACTACCAATCCTTCAAACGAAAAACAACCTAAACTGCCTAAACATATGGTCCAAACGAGCCGAATTGTGTCACCTACGATCGAGCTTCGCCGCGCGCCGCGAGAACAATAGACCGCATTCCTTAGATAAGGGTGCCAATCGCGCTAATTTCAAACGTCTGCAAACGTATACGATAACGTTATGGTTCGATTGCGACAGTGGTTAGGTTTCGATTCAGCTGTTCTGATTTTGGTATTGCGTTATAAGTTCAAACGCTAACCAAAGTTGGAACGTTGCGTAACGTCAATTGTTAGTGATGCCCTTTTAGTTTGTGAATATCCGAGCGTTTAGTAATAAATTTTGACGTGTGTACCTCTAGATAGATAGATTTTGACAGCTGAAAGCGCGGTATGCACTTGAACTTTTGAAGAGGTAAGTAAGATTTTACGTAAATAAACATTCAAAGATTTATGAACCACTTACAAACTTGGACAGCCACTTTCATTGAAAGTTGTAATATCCGCAGTCGTGATTGTTTCATGGAAATGGAAGAACGTCGCAGATGCACGACGGTCCGACAAATGGAGCTGATGGTGCAGTTCCTGGAACAGCATCAAGACCTTGCTCTTGGACGAGTTAGGTCTAAAGAGGCTCGTCAAGTTGCAGCACGGTTATGGAATGAGTGTGCCGTAAGTCTCAACGTAGAAGGCCCTGCCCGAACAGGGAAAGAATGGTCCAAGGTAAGAATAATCGAGGCAGATAAAAGTGGATGTTTACGCCGAGGGTTCCTAACTAAAATAATATTAAGTATATTGTTTTATTCTTTTTTTTAGGTATGGAATGACTACAAGTGCCGGGTTAGGGCAAAGTTAGTTAGCATAAATGCTAACCAACGAGCTACTGGTGGTGGGCCCAGTAATGCAAGTACTTTGTCACCATTGGAAGAAAGGACAGCCAATATCTTAGGCAGGGATGTTGGCCCACTACCTGATGTTAGGCAGGATCAATTTGCCTCAAACGATGTAAGTTTTATTTTTAGCTATTTCCAAATCCACTTTTGTAAACCATTGTTTTATCATGCTTATTTTGACTAACAATGCTACATCATGTTAAGCTAATTTTAAATTGCTACTTTCAGAAAGAGTCCGAAGGGTGCGAGAGCCCACTCGGCGGCGAGGTGTAGAGCGTGCGTCACGCCAGGTGCCATCACAAATGACAAGACAATGTATGTTAAAAAAAATTCTAAACTTATTTCTGAAATCTTAATGCCATTCTTTTATATACAAAATTTTATTATCATTTCAGCAGCCAGAAGTGCATTGGATGAGTCAAGAGCATCAATCCTTCGTATTGAGGAGATGCGGGCAGAGGCTGATCTGAAACATTCGCAGGCATTCTGCAATTTTTCGGAGTCGTTCAGAATAATTGCTGAAAGCATTAACAGATTTAGCCAACAGGTAATACAAATATTTTTTTTTTTATAAAAAAATATTTCACTGTAATCTTACTACTAAGCACAAAAATGTAGAGATATAGGTACTTTTACTGGACCAATCTTGATATGGTTTTTTGCTATTTCATGTTTCAACGCAGGCTGGTTTTATGTTAATGTAATATGTTAAATGAAATAACAATTTACTAAGCATTATTTGTCAGGAACATTATAATCATAACACTTTTATTTTGTTTCAGTATGGACAACATAACCACCCAGATTAGGATTACTATTAGGTAGTTATTAATATTATATATTTGATTATACTTTAATAAATAGAATTATATTATACCTAAATTAATTTTGTTTGGTTCTCCTGAATTTGAAAATTAGCGTATCCCTTTGCATTTTCTCCATCACTTGCATCTGAATAAAACTATGTTATGTGATAATGTTTGACCATACTTATTTAATGTAAAAACGACAAGGCGTTAGAAATACAAATTTTAATAGCCTTTATTCACAAACAGCACGAAAGAATAGAATAGAATATACTGCAGCCTTAAACTATAAAAATAATGGGATTCAATAATAATTAGATCTAACATGAACTAGGATAAAAATTATTTTATTATTTATGTTAATATTTGCTAAGAATACCTACTTTAAAACACTTAATAGTGTTAGGGTTAAAGGGGAAAGCCAAAGGAAAGACCGTTCTAAGGAACTATCCTTCTAATTATTGGGATTCGTCTCATAATGGAGGGATACATGCAGACCCCCGACACCCCTGAGGAAGAGCAAGACTATGAGGAAATGCCAGACATCTCTGGCATTAGCCCCTTTCTGACTGGACAACAACCCAATCCTACATTCCAAGGCCAAAATGCAGCGGAGGTCCTTCAGGAAATCCGGACATCTCAGGGCACCAAAGGATCACCACAGCTTCGGATGGTGGAAGATCCCAATTATGAAACCAGAGGATACGATCCTGACGAGGACACCAAGCTGTCCGCCTGCAATCCCCTAAATTGCCATGACATGACCTCTTTCTATTACCTCGCTGATGCTATCAAGGACGGGGAAGATCCGATGTCCGAAAATATTTTAGAATTGGTCAAAAGGGCTAGTGCGATTAATCAGATAGATAGGAAATTACTGTTGGATCATTTCAGAGTTCTGGCTCGGATGACCACGTTGGATTGGAGCATCTTGAGAAGACAATTATCCGAAGCTTGTCTCCACGGATATAGCACACTCCTTCATACGATGATCGGTATGAATGCAGTCTATCAAATCCAACATGCTAAGGCTCTTAATTCAACGGTCAACACCCTGGGAACCCTCATTGATCAATTTAAAATAAATATGAAACTAATGAAACAACAGGTTGAAATGGACCGGACTTTTCAGAATGATCTCACTCGTCAATTAAACAATTTCGCACGAGGAGTCGCAGATCTATCCGAGAAGATTGAGTCAAAAACATTAGACCTTTCCCGTCCGTGTGTCAGTAGATCTCCCGCCTCCATGGCTTCCCCAACCGTTGACTCCGCGAGTTCTCATCAAACACCCGTTCCGGGTTCTATTAGATCTGCTCCCTGTTCAACCTTCAAGTCCGAACTTCTCACTGTGACTTTCGGCCCCAACTGTGAGATCACCTGTTTCCCTAACACTGCAAGGGCCAAACCTCTAGCTGATCTGGTACAGCTGGACATCTCTACAAAAGGACTGATTAATATATTTAACCAAGATCATAAATTTTTACTGGCCAAATTACTTACATATCCGGCTTTTATTGAAAGATTCAATAAAATTCAAGAGAAGGCGGATAAGATCAAATTGTTGACCACTACATTTGGCCAAATTCCGGACAAAGGGGACCAATGGATCCATTCCCCAGCTAACTTTTAATAAACTAACTTATAACTGACAGAGTGGGTCCCCTTGGAGTCCCTTGTAACTATGGACATGTATCAAAATTAATTTGACTTATGTCCCCAATATTATCTATTTTCCTCTAGTAAGAGTAGTTTTTTAATTTAAATAGTATGTTTATTATCCTTTACTTTATATATTGGATGGTGTGATTTACTAATATAACATGAGACGTGTGGTCTAATGTAAGGCTTATAGAAGAGTACAGACGCTATGAGAAAGTCAGGATTTCAGTCAAGTGCTGAGGGCGGGCTCGGATATAAAAACTTATATTTATGAGTTAGAAACAGAAAGACTAATAGTGTTGAAGTAGGGTCGTTTGTTTTTGCTATACTCCAACATTAAGAACTAATCAAAAACCATTTCAATGAAAAACAAACTTAGAACTAATTATCCTACAACAGCCAAAAACTTTTTTGTGTCATTATAACACAAATTTTGCAACTTTAGGATAATTGGTTTCTCCTATTAGTCCAAAAACGTTGAATGAGCGCCCGCTGTCGTGCGCGGCCAAGCTCCAACTCGCTAAGAGCATGAGCGCCGCGTCGCCGCTCTTGCCTGGTACCATGACCGGCTCCCTCTGTCAGCTGGCGCTCATGAGCTGCTTCTTCTGCTGTTAGTGGAGTGTAGGGGATACGAGCCCTGTGCGCTATATTATGCAGAACACAGTATGCATTCACTATTCTCGCAGCAGTTACTGGAGTGTAATGCAGCTTTCTATCAACTAATAAGCACCTGCAAGGACAACCCCTTTTATTATTATTTATTTAATTCGAACACAAATGATTCATAATTATGTCAACTATTATAATAATGGTATGATATCCAAAGCATACCTAAAGCGAGCTTTTAAAACACCTATACAGCGTTCAACAACATTTCTGGCTGTTAAGTGCAAGCCTTGGTAATAATGTTCCGGAGTATCTGGCCTTGGTTCTGAGATGGGTGTCATCATTGTGGGTCTCAAAGGGTACCCCGAGTCTCCTGCAATAACCAAAAATTAATTAAAATGTCTTAAAAAATAATTACAAAATGTATCATAACATTGCAACACAAATTATACTCAATGTAAACATACCCAAAAGATGCAAATCTTCTCCATGATTAATGTGGAGTCTCTCTATATAACCATTCAATGGATGGTTGGCCCAAACAACACTATCATGTGTGGACCCAGGGTAACTCGCATCCACACATAATATATTTAAATTAGAATCACATATCTGAAAAAAAAAAAAACAATAATGATATGAACTAGCACTGACAGGAAAGAACAAAATTATAATAATACAATTATACTCACTATCATAACATTTATTGAATGGTATCCTTTTCTATTAAAAAACCGTTCTTCATGTTCAGCAGGACATACAATAATTGCAACATGGGTTCCATCACTACAACCCAGAGCTGGCATTTTGAACTTGTGGTAAAAACTGAAAATAGTTATTATATATTATAAGATTATGTACTTAAATACTTGAACATGAGTTTTACAATAGAATATCTAAAACACGCTTTCCCCCCGTGGTTTCACAGTTGGTTACTGCACTGCACCCGTGGGTCTTAGTGTGATTTTATTTAGCCTATGACACTCACAAATAATGGGACTTTATCACTTTAGAGAGGACACTCCTTACCTTGGTTTCAACATCCAAAGCATCAGAACGTAGGACGGGTGGCATATGAGGAGTCAGCTTGAAAACTAATTCACGGGTTAATTCTTTCGTGAGTCTATATCTCTTCACAAACTGTCGATCACTGTATGAATCACAACTAAGTCTAGCTTTTAAGTTTTTCCTTTTGGTTTCGGCTCGAGCCACCGCTACATCGTATTCATGAGATTTCTCCAATAAATCTATGTAGGCGTACATGGTAATGTTATTTTTGCAAGATTTTCACTCAGAATCACTTCACAACAAAGACAAAACACTCCAACGATTCAGTTACGATCCTAAAAAAGTAGCGTCCCATCAACTTAGATGTTTGACAGTGGTTACGTTCCAGCTACGATCGCGTTGCGTCTCAACTTGCTGTCAAAATTTTAGCGCGATACGAAACGGTCAAAAAGTTGTGATATGGTAGTGGTTCAGTTGCGATTTCGTTGAAAAAAAATAGCGCGATTGGGCCGAAGGATTCGCCCGGTGATCGGCAACTTACACAGATTGAGACAGTTTATAACTATCGAGTTATAAATTATTACGTTACGGTGACTGAGCGAGTGAATAAGTGAGGACTATTTAGTTATTTACGAGTGTGGATTTTACAGCAACGAGACATTGCTTATTAAGTGAGCTATAGACTTGAAGAATTAGTGTTATCCGAGACTAAATAACTATAATAGTGAGTGTGTTGGATTGAAACAGTTACGCGTCTTATTATACGAATACAATGGAGAAGTTAGTTACATTACAAGAACAGTTGATGAACAATTTGAAGACAGCCGAACGAAATTATAAGAAAACGCCTAAAGAAAGAATAAAACGACCTTATTTAGAAACAAGATTGGAGGTACTTGAGCTACAATATACAGAATTTAAAGAGGGACATAAGGTTATAATTTCTACAGCTTCGAAAGATAAAAAGGAAGCATATTTCACCGAGGGATATTACGAACAGTTTGAGGAACTGTACGTGCAATATAAAACTAGTTTACGTGAAGCGTTGGAGCCATTTTTGTCATCGCCATTTTCTCAATCGCCAATTGCTTCAGCCGCTACTAATAATGAGAACAGCTACAGTGATGTTAAGCTACCACGTATCACATTACCGACATTTGGAGGTAAATATGAGGAATGGCAAACGTTTTATGATATGTTTTCATCACTAATTCACAATAACAAAGCCATAACGTCAGTTCAAAAATTACATTATTTGAAAAGTAATTTGTCGGGTGAAGCTATGAATCTTTTACGAAACTTTGCAACTACTGAAGCAAATTATGAGGAAGCGTGGAAACAACTAATAAAAAGGTACAATAACAAACGTTACAACTGTAATGCTATAATGAATAACCTGATTGGACTTAAGAAAATACATAATGAGTCGGCTAATTCAATAAAACATTTACTAGACACCACATCAACTTGTTTGAAGTCACTGCAGAGTATCGGCATCATAACAGATAACTGGGATGAAATTATTGTTTATCTAACCGTCGCAAAGTTGGACGCGGAATCAATAAAACAGTGGGAACAGTATCTTAATACTTTGTCTAGTGACGGACTGCCCACTTGGTCGCAGTTGAAAGACTATTTAGAGTACAGATTTAGATTCTTGGAAATGATTGATTCCACAAATCAACGTTCGACACAGACAGGGAAGCCTGCACAGAAACCAAAAGCGTTTCACACGTCAGTGGAAAACAAATCAAAGTCTAATGAGATTGAGTGTGCAATGTGTCAAGAGAACCATTATATTTACCATTGCAAACGTTTCGGACTTATGACACCGAAGGCAAGACAAGAGTTCGTGCAAAATAAGGGATTGTGTTTCAATAAGAATATATTGTGAAATCGTTTTATTAGTCCTTTTGACATCACTAGAGAAATATTTCTTGGTGAAAATTTTGAATGATAAAATTATAATCAGAGCTTAGAATAAACATAAACGAACAGTCTGTCACCTACACATTCCGCCATCAAGTGTCGTCAATCAATGAGCTGCAGAAAATGTGGTAGAAGACACCACACGTTGCTACACTTCGAGAGAGAGAAAACTGAGAACACCAAACAACCAAATGAGGTAACAACGTCACCAAGTGATCAACATGAGAAACCGAGCACATCACGAGGTGATACCCAAATTACTACTACATTTACTAGAGAGGAGTTGCAGCCTGCCAGGGTACTTCTTGCAACGGCTAGAATCAAGGTATTAAATTCACAAGATTGTAAACAACATATTCGAGCTTTATTAGATCAAGGGTCTCAAGCCTCGTTAGTTACTGAGGCTACTGTTCAGTTACTTGGGCTAAAACGTATACCAGTAAATGGTTTTGTGTCAGGGCTGGGCGATGGTCATACGAGAATAAAACACAGAGTTTCACTTCAAGTGGAATCTCGCCATAATCCAGCAAATTATATTCAAGTTAACGCTTATGTAATGCATTCTTTGACGTCTATGCTTCCCACAGCTGATCTAAAGGCTCATGAGTGGGTTGAAATCAGTAGTCTACCTTTAGCAGACCCCACCTATGCAACACCAGGTAAAATCGATTTACTGCTGGGCGCGGAAGTGTATGGAAACATATTGCTTGACGGTATTGTTAGGCAATCTCAGGGTAGTTTAATTGCACAAAACACACTTTTAGGGTGGATTATTTCAGGTAAAATGTCAAGAGAAACCAATTCGTCGGTGGGAAGTAATCTGATTAGCATGCATGTCAAAGAGAATTAAACCACTTGAGAGCTGATAGACCGATTTCGTCTAGGTACACGACTCACCACTGCGGGTCGGGGGACGAAGAAAATACAGCGGTTGTGATTGGCCGATGCAACAATGTCAGGACGAATGTTCCAAACATAGTGATGCACAAGTCAGTTTTGCTACAGTACCTAATATCGATAAAATCAAACATAACGATGTCTATTAATTCTACATTTTTTTTTTAAACTATACTGATTGGGAGTTAACTGTGTGCAAATAAAACACTTACGTAACACTATAAATTTTACTTTATTTTTTAAGGTTTCAAAGCAATCTGCCGTGAAATGCCTTGAACAAACAACGCTAGGTATATTTTTTTGGAAACCAATTATCCCTGTTAGCAGCATTAATCCATTTTTCTTTCACTTCTGGAATATAGGGAAATCTAAAGTGTAAACATTAAGTAATGTTACTTTTTTACAGTTAGGGAACATCGTAATTTTTATCGACAATATTATTTATACTTTGTTCTGAAGTTGTCACAACACTACAGCAGTGTTGCTGTCCCTTTCTACCTATACCTACAGATGGAAAGGGACAGACCTATTAACAATACCTAGTGAGAGAAAGGGACTTTTCAAAAAGACATCAACGCGGTATACTTTTTATGTGCCTTAAACGTAAACAACCAGTTTAGCTTGAGCCCTGCAATTATTCATAATATTATTAAATTATAAATATATTTTACCTATCGATGAAAAGTTATGCCATCTTTTTTATAGCTGGATGTTCTAGACGATTTCCCACACCATTTAATTGAACAAGAACTCATAATTAATTTGATATAAACAGAAATGTTTAAAAAAGTTATCAAAATAATCACGTGTGGAGAGATCCAATAACTGGTCAAAACTAAAATGGTCACTCATAGTTTCATCTAATATAAGTGCAATTTCATTTATGTGTCGTGAGCCCGAGTCGCCCGTATAAGCAGTCAAGAAGTTTTATAGTCATTGATGCATGTACATTTAGAAGAGACTGATTTACTTAAACAATTTTGGGAAATGGAGAATGAACCTAACATAATACAAAAGCAGATGACTATAAAAGAGAAAGTATGTGAAAACTTATTTGATTTAACCACAGTTAGAGATGATAGTGGAAGATTTATAGTAAGGTTACCCTTTGCGACTAATGATCCCAAGTGTCAGTACGGTCAGTCAAAACACAGAGCTATCAAAATGTTAGAGAGTTTAGAGAGAAGGTTATCACGTGATCCCCAGTTGAGTATGGAGTATAATAAAGTAATAGGTCTTTACCTATGAAATTGCCGTTTTGTATGAAAAAATTTAAACGAATTTTTTTCATGCATTTTTAATTTGTATTAATCGAAGTAATCACCCATGCAATCAATGCATCTTTGCCAACGCAGTGGCAGTTTATTGATGCCCTTCTTAAAGAAATCAGCTGGACGGGAGGCAACAAATTCTTCAAAGGCATTTTGTACTGCCTCTCGGGTATTGAATTTTTTTCCCGCCAAGAAGTTATCCAAATTCTGGAAAAAGTAGTAGTCTGTAGGCGCAAGGTCTGGTGAGTAGGGCGGATGACGGAGAGCTTCCAACCCCAGTTCTTGCAACTTGGAGACCGTCTGCTGTGCAGTATGAGGTCGCGCGTTGTCGTGCAGGAGCAGCGGAGACGAGCGATTGACCAATGCTGGTTGGAGATATGCCAGCTTCTCCATCATTGTGTTCAGTTCTTCACAGTACACATCTGAAGTAATGCTCACCCCGTTTGGTAAGAAGCTGTGATGAATCACACCGGCGCTAGACCACCAAACAGTGACCATCACTTTTCTAGGGGTAAGTTTTCGTTTAGGGCATTGTTTAGGTGCTGAACCAGGATCCAACCAACTTGCTGAGCGCTTGCGGTTATCAAACAGAATCCATTTTTCATCGCAGGTAACAATGCGGTTCAAAATTCCTTCATTTGTGTGTCTGTTGAGCAGTGCAAGGCACGTCTCGACGCGTACTACGCGCTGGCGATTGTTGAGTTCGTGGGGCACCCATTTGTCAAGCTTTTTTACCTTGCCAATTTGACGCAAATGGACCAATATTGTTTTGACGCTAACGTCGAAAGCTGCTGCTAATTCGGCCGTAGATTGTGTATCATCAGCTTCCACAATCGCCTTTAATTCGTCATTGTCGATCAAAGTCTTTGGACGACCGCGAGGTTCATTTTTCAGGTCGAAATTTCCAGAACGGAAGCGAGCAAACCAATAACAAGTGGTGCGTTGGTTTGTAGTGTTAGCTCCGTAAACGTCGTTGATGTTGCGTGCCGCTTGTGCCGCGTTGCTGCCACGACGGTACTCATATTCCATAATTACTCGAATTTTTAACGTATCCATGATGACGAAAAAGATTGAAATGTGATGAAAATGTAACACTAATCAATAAACAAATGACTACTTTTGGAAAAAAAAATCCATGTTTTTAAAATAAAATTAATTTGAAATTAGAATTCTTAGCCAAACAAAAATTATTTTGATTTGAAATGGCCAGTACTGCAGAACGGCAATTTCATAGGTAAAGACCTAATATTTGAGGAATATTTAAGTTTAAACCACATGACGGAAGTAAATGAGAAAGATATAGAGAATCTACGGGCAGTCTATCTTCCTCATCATGCAGTGGTGAGAGAAGATAAAGATACTACAAAGGTGAGAGTTGTTTTCAACGCGTCAAGCAAGGGAAACAATAACGTATCATTAAATGATGATCTTCTAGTAGGACCTAAGTTACAACAAGATCTTAGGCATATCTTAATGAGATGGAGAAATCACAAAATAGGTCTAGTAGCAGATATTACAAAATTTTATAGAATGGTTCGAGTAGCTGAGGAAGATACTGATTTTCAGAGGATTGTATGGAGATTTAACCCGTCTGAAGCGATACGACATTTTAAGCTTTTGAGGCTAACGTTTGGTACGGCATGCGCGCCATACTTAGCGGTTAAGTCTTTACAAAAACTAGCAGAGTTAGAGAAACAAAAATACCCGTTAGCAGCAAAAATAACTAAACTAGATTATTATATGGATGATCTTATGTCAGGCGCTGAAACAATAACTGAAGCATTACAAATACATCATGAGATGAACGAGCTCATGAAATTAGGTGGATTTGAACTCCAAAAATGGAACAGTAACAGTGAAACCTTTCTAAATCAAATAGGCAAGAGTGGAGAACAATGTAGTGACCAAAATACACCAATAAAGGTAAACAATTCAATTAAGGTACTCGGAGTAAGTTGGTGTCGTAAATCTGACCATTTTGAATATGTGCTCAACTTACCTGACGCCAAAGAGGAGCGGGTCACTAAACGACAAATACTGTCTGTTATCGCACGATTATATGATCCGTTAGGCTGGATTGCGCCCGTTGTAGTTGTTGCCAAAATCTTTATACAAAAACTTTGGAAATCAGACCTTGATTGGGATGAATGCTTAACGGAGGATCTGCTAAAGCAGTGGTTAACATATAAACATCATTTAATTTATTTAAAGCATTACACTACCAAGATGGTTTAACTCGAAAAGGGAATTACATGTGTTTTCAGATGCATCACAAGCAGCCTATGCAGCGGCAGTTTACATACGAGTCACTAATGAGTCAAATAATGTACATATTCATTTAGTCACTGCAAAAACCAAAGTTGCTCCAATTGATAAGGAAGTTTCGATTCCACGATTAGAGTTGTCTGGGTCAACTTTGGCTGCTAAGCTGATTTTTGAAGTGTCACAGGTAATGGAGATACCCAAGAAGGATTTATACGGATGGACAGACTCCACTATTGTCCTAGCTTGGCTCAAAGCAGGTTCAAGTCGATGGGTGACCTTTGTTGGAAATAGGGTATCTACGATTTTAAATATTTTAGATTATGAACAGTGGGGACATGACTCCACCGGTGAAAACCCCGCTGATTGTGCGTCACGAGGCTTACAACCACGAGAATTAAAAAACCATCCATTGTGGTGGAAAGGACCTCAATGGCTGGCAGAGAAAAATATACAGAAGGTCAACACAGATGTCATAGATACACATGAAGAGGAGAAAATCAAGTCATTAATTGTTTCATCTAAGGAGGAGGAGCTCGTGGCTAAGTAATAACAGCCGCACGGGTCGATCCATCAGGTTAAGCTACGCTTGCCGGGGTTGGTCAGTGGATGGGTGACCATTCTTTACATACCGAGACTCCTCCGTGCCTCGGAAAGCACGTAAAGCCGTTGGTCCCGGCTGTCATTCGTGGATCTTTGACAGTCGTTACGGGTCGTCAGAAGCCCGAAAGTCTGACAACCAGTCTTACCAAGGGGTATCGTATTACCCAGTAACTGGGTTGTGGAGGTCAGATAGGCAGTCGCTCCATGTAAAATACTGGTATTCAGCTGCATCCGGTTAGACTGGAAGCCGACCCCAACATAGTTGGGAAAAGGCTAAGCAGATGATGAATTGTTTCATCTAATATTAACGAGTTATGTGTTTGGTTGAGATTTTCTTCATTATCGAGATTATTGAGAGTAATATCATACTGTAGGAGAATATTGACTTTAAAGTTACCTAAAAGTGAACGACCGAATTTACCTATATTTATTACCGCAAACGAATTAAATGATACTTTAATGGCATTGATTAAACTAATTCAAGAACGCGAGTTTTTAGTTGAAATCAAACAATTAAAGACTCGAGGATGTGTATCTAAAAGGAGCTCTTTACGAACTCTTTGTCCATTTTTAGATCAAAAAGGGATTTTAAGAGTAAGTGGCCGCATAACACATGCAGATGCGTGCATTGATACGAAACATCCGATAATTTTGCCTGCTAAACATCATTTTACCATGCTCATAATTATCGATGCTCATCACAAGACATTACATGGAGGTCCACAGGTTATGTTGAATCTCTTGAGATCCAAATATTGGGTTCTACGAGCAAAGGAACGAGTCAAGAAGTGTTTTAGGGAATGCGTCGTTTGTTTAAGGTACTCCACGAAGAAGTCAGTACCATTAATGGGTTCGCTTCCAGAGGCGCGAGTACGACCCAGTAAACCATTTATGTCTACTGGCGTAGATTATTGTGGTCCGGTGAGTATTCGATTCTCACCAGGTAGAGGTTCTAAGTCATACAAGGGCTATATATGCCTTTTTGTCTGTATGGTAACACGAGCGGTACATTTAGAAGCTGTTACTGACTTAACTGCTAAGGACTTTGTTGCGGCATTCAATCGTTTTACTGCGAGAAGAGGCCACTATCAAGACTTGTATAGTGATAACGGCACCAACTTTGTTGGTGCTGACAAACAACTGATAGAAATGTTCAACAGTGCGAAATCGGCCCTTCCAAAGGAAATAGCAGAGTTACTTACGTTAGAGCGAACAACGTGGCACTTTATACCACCACACGCCCCAAATTTTGGTGGGTTGTGGGAAGCTGGAGTTCGAAGTACCAAGACACATCTACGTAAGGTAGTCAGTAATGTTACACTTACCTATGAGGAAATGGCGACAGTTCTAGCACAAGTAGAAGCGTGTTTAAATTCACGGCCTTTAACTTTACTCAGTGACAATCTCAATGACCCACTGCCCTTAACGCCAGGTCATTTTTTGGTAGGTGAGCCCCGTTAATCAATATAGCTGATGATGATTATTCTAAATCCAATGTGGTAGGTTTAGACAGATGGAGACTTACTCAAAAAATTGTAAATGACTTTTGGAGTAGATGGTCTAAAGAATATCTAGTAAGTCTTAGCCAAAGGTATAAGTGGAACTCAAAAGGTACTGAACCAGAAATTGGTGATATTGTGATATTAAAAGAGGATAACGTTCCTCCTGCTAAGTGGATTCTTGGTAAAATTATTCAAAAACATACGGGTCATGACAACATAACACGTGTCGTAACAGTTAAATGTAAGACAGGAGAATATAAGCGTCCACTTAGTAAGATTTGCGTTATAACTAAATAAAGTATTTACTTGTTTTATTTTAAGTAATTTTACACTTTTCTTTATTTTACATTTTTTAGTTGTGCTATTGTTATACAAACTGTGTCATAATTATGTTTCATGCCTTTACCTACTAACGATTTTGTTTCATTTTGTGAAATTCTTGTGACCAAGCCAAGGTGGGAGGGTCAAACTTATTATGTAGGTACCTACCTATACTATTAATTATTCAGTATGTTAATAGGTATTTACTTATTTTTCAAAATATAATATAGTCAGACCTAATGATTATGTTTTTCTGGCTATCGTGTATTAAATATTATTACTTACCTTTACTTTGAGACCATAAGTGCTTGTATGTTATATTGTGCTTGCAGCTTAATTATAATGTTTTGAGTCAGGTAAATGCACCTACTATTTTATTGATAAAAGTACTTATCTAGTTTTTGTTTTGAATGCTGAACTCGCATTTCTTTTCACTCTCATTTAGACGTTGTTTTGTGTAGAGTATGTAAGAGTGAACTCTTAAGTTTGTGTTATTTAATAACCTAGATTATAAGTAATAGTGATTAAAGAACAATGTTCTTTGGTGGGAGGTATGTACAAATGATTCTCACAAGTTGGGTGTGTACCTAGCAATGTATGCGTGTATCTACCTAGCTATAGCTAACTACATATTAATACAGTCCACATATTCGTAGGAATTGATTTTTTAGTGTCAATATACAGAGCATAAGAAAAGGACGTTGTTTCTGTTAACTACCAATCCTTCAAACGAAAAACAACCTAAACTGCCTAAACATGTGTTGTGTACTATAATATACAAAGGAGCAAAAAAAGGTAAATATAAGTACTTAATGACATTCAGTGTTGTTATCTGTTATAAATTTATAACATTGTACGTATTGTAATAATATATTTATAACATATTATATCGCATGTGTACGTATCGCTAAGTTGTATGTAAATCGAAAATACGGCCGAGTTACAATACTGTATGGATATTATTACCGTGGTTTAGATTTTTCAACATTATTGGTAGGTAATAAGTTCTTAAGAGATTTTATTCGTCCTCGCTATGTTAATGGGTTCTAGGTTGAGTCTGGATGAAGCGCCATGCTTTTCCATGACGCCAGCCAATAAGCGTCCAGCTATCACCAATACCATGCGCCCTCTGTAGGGACGCGCGGCGAACTATCCGGCGGCTCTCACGCTTTAGAGTCAGCGCACACTGAACTGCAAACTGCTCGCGTTTGTGTACAGTAAATTTAGTCAAAGTGATGCCAAAATAAATAAAAATTGTATTAACTCTCTTTTAGATAACATGGAACCCGTGCCGTCAACAAGTTTTGACATGTCTCAAAGACATGATCACGATGAACCACTAGAAAATATATTATCTTCGATGTTTACACCCGAGCACAACATGACATCACCTGATTACGAGATGCAGACGCAGGAAGTTTTAAACGACGAAGACCTCTACGGTATATTATTAGGTGACTGCGATAATTTACTTAACGAAGAAATGGATGAAGATGAGGATAATCATCCCCACGAAGAAGATGAAGATGATACAATTGAACAGCCAGGCCATGATTGGAGTATTGGAAATCCACATCGCCAGAATGTTCTTGATTTTCAAAAACAGACTGGTTTGAAAGTGGATATGATAAACAAAGAACCGTTAGATTTCTTTTTTTTAATAATGAATGATCTAATGAATCTCATTTTAAGATGTTCTAACCGGTACGCGGACAAAATCACCAGCGGGAATCTCAAAAATTTTAGCAGAATGAAAACCTGGCGCCCGTTAACAATGGATAAGTTAAAGACTTTTGTGGGTCTCATAATACATATGGGGAATATCAAAATGAACAGGTTAAATGATTTTTGGAAGTCTCATTACCTCTTCAAAACAGATATATTTAGGCAACACATGAGCAGAGACGTATTTTTGAATATTTTGAGAGTTTTAAATGTACAAGAACAAGAAGGCAACGAAAGTTTAAAAAAGGTCATAACTTTAATTTATACGTTTAATGAAAAAATGAAAGAAATTTATTATCCAACTAGAGAATTGGCTATAGATGAATCATTATTGCTTTGGAGAGGTAGACTTATATTTAGACAATACATGAAATCTAAAGCAAGCCGTTATGGCATCAAATTTTATGTTCTCGCAGATACTTTTGGAGTATGTCAGAAATTACACATATATGGCGGGTCGGGTGACCAGCTGGTAGGAGGACGTGGTCATGCAGAAAAAGTCGTCCATTTGTTATTAGAAAACTACGTCAATTGTGGCCATTCTTTGTATATTAACAATGACTATGCCAGTATATCGTTAGTCACACAACTTTTGGATAAAGCGACCTTTTGTACGGGAACTTTACGTAAAAACAGGGCCGGAAATCAAAAATATTACAATGAAATTAAATAAGGGAGAATGTATAATACTACACAATAAACGGAATTTAACACTTTGCAAATGGCATAGTAATAGAGAGGTTACAGTCGTGTCTAGTGAACATAACGCAGACATGGTTCCTGTCCAAAACCCCAGGCGACCACAACGAAGACTTCTAAAGCCCAATGCCATTTTTCAATACACAAAATACATGCGCAATGTAGATAAAATAGATCAATTGCTCTCATACTACAACAGTGAACACAAAACTTTAAAATGGTACAAGAAAGTAATCATTCATATTATTCAAATATGTGTCAAATTCGTACCAAATGTTTAAAATGACCACTAATACGTCTTTATCGTTTTACGATTTTCGACTAAAATTATTAGAATGCCTTCTACCAGCTACTAGTATAATGACCACTCCGCCAACGCGACAGAGAATTCATTTGCCAGAACTTTTGCCACGTGGACCATCGCAACGGATTAAAAGAAAAAAATGTAGATTGTTTAACAAATAAAAAAAGAGTAGACACCATTTATTTCTGTTCAGATTGTCCTAGGTCACCAGCTCTATGTATTACCTGACTATTTCACAAATACTGATGATTACAAGCCAAAGAAAATTTAATCTTAAATGACATGGCCCGTTTCTGCCTAGTTACTCAGTGACATGAACATTATTAGACACCTAATTATAAGTAAATAAAAATAGAAATAAAAATTACAAAACTAATTACATTTTCTTACAAGTCCAGAATAAATATTTAAACATAAATAGTTGTTTTGCGTTTCGGTCGTATCAAGATAGCGGGCCATTTTGGATAAACGTTTCATTCCCTGTAAACCTAAAATATAAATGTTCCATCAGAGTTATATTAAAAATGATTCGGACTGTAAAATGATAGTAAAAAACATAATAATCAAAATCATAATAAAAAACATTTTGTAAATTACTTCAATGCTATGAAATATTATTGTTTTAGATAACTTTTTTTTTTGTAACAACGAAACGAAACGACATGACAGGTTCGACAATCGCAGAGTGTTGCCATCCGTACCATGTTTCTCGTACATGTACGAGATTCAGAGGACTTGGTACGAGGTTCGAGTTTACATCCATCTTCGTATGATTTTGTACGAAATTCGTTGTTACAAATCATATTTTGTGTACCTGAATGTAAAAGAAATTATGAAAGATTTCATTTGGCTTGTGTTTAAAAACGCCTACCAGAAAAGTACGTATTTTACTACCAAAAAATTCGAAATACCTGCCAGAATGGATAAATGCTCACCAAAATTAAAACTATTTTATTGTGAAATTATAACTTTAGAAAACTGACAGCAGGTCGACGGATGGACACTCCGCAGTTTAGGTATGAAGCTACAAGTACGCGGCGGGACCCGTCCACGGGGCTAATTCAGTAGGTCAGAAGGTATAAGAGTTACGCGATAGAAAGAGAGGCAACTTGTAGTTGAATATAATTGTAGGTCATAAGCGTTGTGCGACCTGAATTGCAATTTATTGTGTCGTAAGAGTCGCTTTTTATTTAAATGATTTTGCGCAGTGTCCCATCCGTATTAATCTGTGACTATACATCTATTTCTTACTGTGATTGTCAGATGGGACGGCAATCTGACACGACCTGAGAGTATTACATACAGGGCCGACGGCTTTACATGCACTCCGAGAAAGGGTCTCGATAAGAAAATGGTCACCCATCCATTGATACAACAACACCACACACACACACACACACATTGCACATTGGTACAAGCGTAGCTTATACCCCACTCAGAATAATCTGGCTACTACCTAGTTATGAGCCCGAGTAGGTTCATGATCAAAACATGTTTTTGTTAATTTCTAAGAAATCTGAAGTTATTGGATTATGTAACTTTTACAGTTAATTTTAGAGCATACTAAATTCAAAATAAAGCAAAACTCGTTAATGTACATGAATTTTTCGATACTAGGCAGAGTGCCCTAAGTAAATTGGCCATCTCCTTTGATAGTAATTATCAGTTTTCTAATATGCAAGCCAATATCCCATTACTAATATTTTATTTTTATATATATTTTTTATACATACACTGCATTAATAATATTGTTATAATATGCAGTGTAGGTATTTAAAATAAGTAATGGATATTGGCTTACATACTAAAAACAGTTTAATCAATGATCTGGTTATAAAAATATATATTTTTGTTATGTTTTTAATATTCTTTAATCAGAAAAAAATTGTAACAACAAATGATGTCGTCAGGTTAATAGGTTCACCAAGCTCACTAATTATAATTGTTTTTGTACTTTTAAATGTCTTAACAATCACATTGATCCACAATTAATAAATGATTATTCGATTTGAGTGTCGTATTTTATTTGACCCGAGTGTGAACCCTTTGCATCATTCAGAAACGTTAAAATTTTTGCATAAGTGCGGGTACGAAGACAGGGTTTAATGTGGTTCATCTCTTCAGTCACTAACTGACCAAAAAGGATATTCCGTTTATCTGCACTTTCAATATTGTCATTGATGACGCTCATGCAGTCTTCGCATGTCAACATCTTCTTTCTTAATCTTTTTTTTTCTTTTCTTTCGGGTAACAAAATAGACTGAGAATCTTGAGTATCGATCGTCTAATACATTGGGCGACCATGAACGTTTTTTATCTGAAATAAAGAATAAGACGTGAAATATAAGAGTAATTTGGTGTAGCATCGAAATCCTGGGCAATAAATCGGGAATAACTTAAATAATTGCATCAATTCATTTAAAGTTCATTTTGAAACGATTGTTTTTATATAAAAAAAATATAATATCAGTACCTATAATAAAATAATAGTGGTATTATAAAAGTAAAAAAAGGTTTACTACCTCTGATATTAATTTATAATGATAATTTTACCTTTCCTGTCATTGAAAACTAAAATATTAGGTTGGGGAAAAAGTCTTTTCGCATTATAGAATAAAAACTTAAAACACACTGCACACTGCACTTAAAATAAAATCTCTTTGGCTATACTATTTGTATCTGGCTGGTTTTGGTATCATTGAAAATTTAAATTTTAAAGAACATAATTCCAAATTCAAATTAGGAAAATATGTGATTTTCATTTGTTTTTCGTACTGTCAAGATGAGTGAATCTAATAAAGAAATTCGATACATTTTAAAATTTTACTACAAAAAAGGTAAAAATGCAACGCAAGCCGCGAAAAAAATTTGCGATGTTTATGGACCCAGTGCAATGTCTGTGAGAGTGGCACAAATTTGGTTTAAGCGTTTTCAATCCGGAAATTTTGATGTCAAAGATGCACGTCGCTCTAGTCGCCCTATTACGGATAAAATGGATGCCATTTTTGAAAAAGTGGAGCAAAATCGGCATATCAGTAGTTATGACGTAGCTGAAGAACTGGGAATTGACCACAAAACAGTTTTGGCCCATTTGAAAAAAACTGGGTACACAAAAAAAGCTCGATATTTGGGTACCTCACGAGCTCACTGAAAGAAACCTAATGAAACGTGTACTCATTTGTGATTCTTTATTACGACGTAATGAAACCGAAACATTTTTGAAGAAGCTGATAACTGGTGATGAAAAGTGGATCACGTACGACAAGAACGTGCGAAAAAGGTCGTGGTCAAAGGCCGGTCAGGCTTCACAGACTGTGGCGAAACCCGGGTTAACTCGCAACAAGGTGATGCTGTGTGTGTGGTGGGATTGGAAGGGCATTATTGATTGTGAGCTGTTACCACCAGGCAGGACCATCGATTCTGAACTCTACTGCGAACAACTGATGAGATTAAAGCAAGAAGTTGAGAGAAAGCGGCCGGAATTAATCAACAGAAGGGGTGTGGTTTTTCATCTTGATAACGCTAGACCTCACACATCTTTAGCCACTTAGCAAAAATTAAGAGAGTTTGGCTGGGAGGTGTTAATGCATCCGCCGTATAGTCGTGACCTTGCACCTTCAGATTTCCACCTGTTTCGGTCTCTTCAGAATTCTTTAGGCAGTGTCAGGTTAACATCACGAGAGGACTGCCAAAACCACTTGTCGCGGTATTTTGATCAGAAGTCCCAAAATTTCTATAGCAATGGGATCATGTCCCTACCTACAAGATGGCAAAAAGTTATCGAACAAAATGGTACCTACATACTTTAGATAAATGTAAATAATGTATATTAAAAAATGTTTTGAATTTTCTTAAAAAATGCGAAGAAACTTTTCCCCAACCTATTATATAAGACGGTACCTTAGAAATAAACTACAATTTATGTAACTAAAATAATTTACTTACCATTTATCGCCATATTCTTCTAATTTTCACTATCCAACTACACACATCAAAAGTGTCTAGGGATCAAGCATTTTTATGCGGATTTCTTGAGATTGAGATGTGGCTTTGTAATAAATTTATGATTTTATAAATTTATATGGATCCTTTTTGGTGCATTTCATAATTTGAATCAGGAACTGTGAATTAAATTCGAGTAAAAGATGAAAATCAGCTGTCAATATTTTCCCTATAAAAACATACAACGCATTGAAGACATTATTAGTGCTACTGTTTCCCTACTACTGATTAAAACCAACGTTATTATGGAGCGGCGACGTCATTTAAGCAGGGAAGAAATGCTCAGAGCCGTGGGAATGATAGAAGCTGGTTCCCGGCAACGTACTGTGGCTTTAGCTCTGAATACAAGTCAGAGTGTTATCAGTCGACTTTGGACACGTTACCGAAGCACTGGTACCGTGGCTGAGCGCCATGGAGGACGGTATCGCTGCACCACACGGAGACAAGACCGATACATTCAAATCTTAACTCGAAGAGCTCCAACTATAACCGCCATGATGTTAGCCGTGAGGCTTCATCACTCTTCAGGGAACTTAATTAGCGACCAAACAGTCAGAAACCGCTTGCATGAAGTGAACCTTCATTCCCGAAGACCGCTACGGGTACCACCTATAGCAATGCACAATCGTAGGATTCGATATCAATGGGCTCTTGAACACAGAAATTGGGCAGAAGAACAATGGCGTTTCGTGTGCTTTTCTGATGAGTCTCGTTTTGGTATGAGACCGGATACAAGACGTATACGACACTGGAGAACCCCTGGACGCCAACAGCGATTAAAATCCTGCCAGGAAGTCCATCCTTATAGTGGTGGAACCATCATGGTATGGGCGGGTATTTGGATCGGCGGAAGAACTGAGTTGATTTGGATCAGAGGCAACCTCAACGCTCAAATTTATGCTGAGACGATTGTATCAGACGTCATCGTTCCTCTACAAGTGCAAATCGGTCCCTTATTTCAGTTAATGCATGATAATGCACGACCGCACACCGCAAGAGTTGTAAGACAGACTCTCGCCGCAGCTAACATCAATGTCCTGCCCTGGCCTGCTCAGTCGCCAGACTTGAACCCGATTGAGCATGCATGGGATATGCTACAGAGAAGAGCTCTGCCGAATATGGAGGGTATCCAGTCGCAAGAAGACCTTTTTTTGTTGTTGCAACGAACATGGGCGGCCATTCCACAGCGTGATTTGGATGAACTCATTTTGAGTATGCCAAACCGATGTTCTTGTGTTGTTAGTGTTCGCGGTAGAAACACGGATTATTAATTGTTTAAGTTACCCAATAAAATTTTAAAGAAAACTGTTATTTCAGTCTTTTTTTCGAACTTTAATGTTAGTGGTTCAAATGTCAAAAATCCCTTTATTAGGAAAATGGCAAATTTCTTTATTAATGCAAAGGTGACTTGGTTTATCGTTGTGACAAACGAAAACACTTTATTTGATGAATCCTTAAAGAAAATTTTAATTAATATCAATCAGGAGAAAAGTTATTGCAAAAATATATGTTGATCCCTAGACACTTTTGATGTGTGTAGTTTGGCCTGAAATCGGGTTTAGCCGGTAACATAATTATATTCAAACCTATTATAGGGTCTCGTGCCTCCGTGCCTCGGCAAAGCACGTGGTATCGGCTGTCATCAGTTATAATATTCTCAATTAACTGGTAATCTTCTCTGCTGTTATCATTATAGTTTGTGATGACAGGTATGTGTGATTTTTGGCATTCTGTGGTAAAAATATTAAGCCAGACTGACCACTGCAACTGACGGTAGGTTTTATGATTAGTTTTGTAACAGAAAAGGGCTCGTGGCTAATTAATAACAGCCAATCGGGTCGATCGAAGATCAAGCTACGCCTACCGTGGTCGGTCAGTAATGACCATCCGTCACATATCGAGACCGTGCCTCAGAAAGCACGTTAAGCCGTTGGTGCCGGCTGTCATTCGTAGATATTAGACAGTCGTTACGGATCGTCAGATGCCCAAAAGTCTGACAACCAGTCTTACCAAGGGGTATCTTGTTACCCAGTTACTGGATTGTGGAGGTCAGATAGGCAGTCGCTCCATGTAAAATACTGGTATTCAGCTGCATCCAGTTAGACTGGAAGCAGACTCCAACAAAGTTGGGAAAAAGCTAAGCAGATTGATCTTGTAACAGAGATATGACGTCATAGTAACACCTTTGAAATGTCGTGGGTAGAGGTGATACACTCAAAGGTGTCGTATTGTCGATGACAACAGTAACTAGAATGGGCGCACCTTCCGTAACCTAGCGAAACCTACGCATTTTTTGCCCAATTTAAATTGTGTACCGAACTTCCTACACACACATTTCCGAAAACAGTAAAAATTTACACTTTTTTACGAACAATCAATCAACAATGACAATTGACTTCTTCAACGAGAAAACAAAAATTTTAATAGTCTTTTAGATATACTGTGTTAATTGCATAGAATTGGGAATGCTATAATAAAACCTTACTGTCAGGGCCTACTTATTTCACGATGTCTGAATAGCCACTACTCACCGAATAAATTCAAAAATGGAACAAATTTTTGTAGGAAATTATCTGCCAAGTAAGTTAATAGGAACTTAATCGTAGGTGGTGAAACAGGCTCTTAGTTATGACACGTCCGGATCGATCAAATAGTTAATACAAAAATTATTGCAAGGAAAACCGTTTACATTAGGAAAATTTAGCATTGGGCGTGCACTCATGCATTTTTAAACCTGCAATGGGTGAAATTATTAGTATTTGCTGATGTCGTGATAAAAGACTATAACATAATATTCAGCCCAAGTAGTTAGAAATACATCCACATTTTCCCATGTAATGGGGACCAAGCCTGAAATCCAGATTTGGGAATGTTACTGCGATTTTTTTTTTAACGGAAAAATCCAAAAACTCTTTTCTCTAAGTAGGGGCTAACCTAAGACCCTACACCTAGTAGTCACGAAAAGAACCAAAAATAAATTCCGTCCCTATAATAAGTAATTAGAAATTGTAACTGACGACGCTGCGGGAATAATTATAATGGTATGGTATTACTAGTCTATAATACGAGTATAGGTAATGCTTGCAGAATTTGTAAACCAAATCGGCCAACGGTAGGTCGTATTTCCCTTGGGACCTATGGTTTTTCGTCCGCAGTGGGTAAGTTTAGGATATCTAGCTAGGTGGAAAGTCTGGTTTTAAACGAAGGTAGCTTGTACTAATTAGGTATTGCAGCGTCTATTCTTAGAATATAATAGAATAGAATACTCTTTATTAAGCACACCATTTAAATTATTGGTTACAATTTTACAATGTTGAAATTTTACATACGAGTGACACAATGGGTATTCTTAATGGTTTGTACAGCAAATAGACAGCGAAAATCTTAGCTAATAATATGACTAAACATTGTGATCATGGTCTGCGTTAATTTACGTGTTAATGTGTTAATCAATTATATTAAACTTGCTTTTGCCTGCGGCTTCGCCGGGAACCTACTACCGGGATAGAAAGTACCCTATGTGTTAATCCAGGTTATAAACTATCTGTGTGCAAAATTTCATCTAAATCCGTTCAGCCGTTTTTGCGTGATTGAGTAACAAACATCTAAACATACAAACTCACATTTATAATATTAGTAGTATGACGATTGATTTATTTGTGGCTACCTGCGTGTTCACAAATTCTTTAATAGAGAGACATTGTGGGATGTTTGAAAGAAAGAAAGAAAAATATTTTATTTGGGACACACCCAGGAAATACAGTTAAAAAGGAGCTAAAAGTAACAAAATAAATATTAAAAAACCAAAAAAAAAATTGAATAAAAATTCAGACTAAAAAAAAAGAGACCTGTGCGAGGCCAAAAAGGCTCCTACTCAGTATAAAGCATCGATATTTAAAAAATAAATACCGCAACGCTGGTATTCTGATAGGGCCTGTGTGATGCCATAGACATACCCACGGATATCTATTAAAAATCGCAAAGGGAATAAAATCAAATAAAATAAAAATACAAACACTAGAATACCTTTAAAAGAAAAAACAAAAACCGTCAATAAGGTGTAAAGTTCGACTCACGCTTGACGCCCGACGGTCTAACCTCACTTGTCTATGCTATAGACTATTGTCTATATTTCTATGACAAGCGATGAGACCACAGCATAGAGTATAGTTACATGATGAGACCATGAGACGCGGGCGCAGGCGTTTGGCTGTCAATGTGCATTAAAGAAATTAAAGTATTGAAACAAAAAAAACATTGAGTGAGTAATAGATACGACAAGAAAATGGTGCAAATAAATAATATAAAGTATTGTTGAGTGTCGGAAAGTTAAGTTAAGTCGTTAAGTCGGAAGAAAAAAAAACAATCAATCACCGAGAGAAAAAACAAAGCGTTCAAAGTTAAACATGCTGCTAGGAACACAAGACTCCGCTAAGGTCACCAATACCAACTACGTGCAGACCCAGGGTGAGTTTAGACTATCAGAGACTGGTTTCCTTTTGTATTCGTAACAAGTGTTGCTTATATTTAATACTAAAAGTACCAACTGTTTTTATAGCACGAAACGTCGGTGGCAAATCGTTCCAGCAGCGAGAGGCAGTGAATTTAAAGCTTCCACGGCAAGCAGCAGTTCTGTGCGTTGAGGCCAACAGAAGGTAAGATGATGCTCTTGTTTTAATTTTATTTATATCTCGTGACCAAGTCAATTTCTGATACAAATATTCTGGTTTTTTTGTGAGAATGGTGCCAAAGAGTAGGGTAGCCAGATGAAGCTTTCTGAAATCTGACATTCTCATCAAATTACCCTTATTTAAAAATAGTGTTATATGAGATCGGGGAGGGACATTGAAACAAAATCTTGCACAGGCATTCTGCACTAGCTGGATCAACTTTTCGGTCCTACCGAGAATGCACGCACCATACACAGTGTCAGCGTAGTTCAGCTTGGATAAAACAAGTGACTCTCATAGCATGACACGCATATCCACACTTATGTATGGCTGTACACGGTACAAAAGCTTAAGACGGTAAAAGCAGTTGCGCACAGCCTCCATGATATGTGTCTCAAAATGCAGGTGCTCATTAAATACCACACCAAGATTACGGGCTTCTTGCACCCTATCAATAGAACACCCATCAATCTTCAAATCCAGACTGTATCCCAACATTTTATTTAGGAAGTCTCTTGATCCCATTACAATGTACTTGGACTTAACTGGGTTCAGAACCAAAGAGTTTCTTCTTGACCATATCCTCATTCATTCTTTTTACAGCTTCAGCAGACTGCTGAGGGCGGAATGAGAGATACATCTGAAGATCATCAGCATATAGGTGGAACTTGGTGTTTGAAAGTGTTACCTGCTATTTAAGTACATAAGTTGCAGATGGATTCTAGAATCCACTGTTTTACAAAACAGCTCCATTATGCAAAACAACTGGACGACGTTTAAGTTTACTGAATTTTAACATGTAGGATTGTATAAACGTTTTGCTTTTATCAGTGTGAAATTAAACGTCATATTGTAGATTTTAGTTCAACATTTTGACACTCGTGGCTCTGTATCATGACAACAATAATGTCCAGAGCAGAAATAAATAAAACGAGTAATGTGAGTGAAAATTACTCGAGTGAAAACAGTGATTGGATAATTTTAATATAGAGTTTTCAGATCTTTATGAAAGCCAGTCCTAAAAATACTAAATAGGCAAGTAACTGAGACAAACTTGGAGTTAGAGCTCGGCGGCCGCTGCCGCGGTACAATTCGCTCCGCTCGCTCGGCTCGCGCGTCACAATTCTATTCTTACCTAAACCAATAGGTCAGTACTTATTGCGACGGATTCGGCATAAGAAGCCAAATCAAACTCTTATTGACTGCAGATCAGTCATTCTGCAATACGTCTAGATAATAGTAATAGGTAGCAGCATTGTTAAACGTAGCGCAATGACAATCCAGCTGAAAGATGTTCAGCTGTTTTACATAATCCTCTAAGTAGCGGTTTTGTAAAACAGGGGATTTGTAGAATCTGCTGTTTCATCTATCTGCGCCAAATACATATCAATAATTATTAACAAGGAAGTAGTAAAAGTACTCTTTTATTAATAAAGATAGACGAACATCATAACCAAATAAGGACTGCAGTTTCAAGCAAGCTGATTTTGATGAATTATACCTGCCAATTATTACACAGTCGCTCCATGTAAAATGCTGGTATTCAGCTGCAGCCGGTTAGACTGGAAGCTGACCCCGACAGGTGTAAAAAGGCTAGGCTGATGATGATTAATTATAAGATTACATCCATATTTGTTAGTATTACGAGCTTACAAACTAGTGTTAGTAATAATTAATAATTGATTGATATATTGATAACAATAATCATTTAATTAAATAACGTAAAATAATAATAACAATTTTATTTCATCCTATTCAATTAAATAGTAAGTGACCGGTCCGGGTGGACTCCCCGATGATGGTGACAAATAAAAAATCACTAATCGACTGCGTGCGTATCCAACGAGCCAGAATCGGAGAGTCTTACCTAGGGATATCGTATTACCCAGTTACTGGGTTGTGGAGGTCAGATAGGCAGTCGCTCCATGTAAAATAATGGTATTCAGCTGCATCCGGTTAGACTGGACGCCGACCCCAACGTAGTTGGGAAAAGGCTAGGCAGATTGATTGATTGTCCTTTTCATTCATGAGCTAGCTTCTCCTTGTTTCTATCTCTTTTTTTATGAGTAGCCAGTTACTATAGCGTGGCCAATTAGTATAGCAGTTATCAATATTATCCTACCAAAAAAAAAAAACTACCAAACGCGACGAATATCGTTTTTATTGGACATTTTAAAACATTCCTAATTCATTCCGAGCGACAGTGAATAATGACGGAGTCTCACGCTGTTTGCATAAAGAATCTTAAGATAACTGCTATTCAGATAGGTACTCGATATTTACAGCCATATTTTTTTAAAATTCATGGAAATTCTGAAGAAAAAGTGATAGATGTGTTTACATCATGACTAGGAATTAATGTCATGCTGATCCTATGATTATGACAGCCTTGGCGTGAAGCGACAACACTTCACGAATGAAAATAAAAGTGTAATAGAATATGAAGAGTGAGTGAAGGGAAGATCAAAGATTATAATAGTCTTGTAGCGGCTGCCTGTCATAGGTTTCTTTGATGTAATGAAAAGAAGCTACTAATTAATGTCACTCTAATTAACGTTATGTATTGTACTAACTTTTGCTGCGCCTTGTAATAAATAATAATGGCATTCTACGATAGGTTTCTGAGAAATATTACATTGTACTATTTCTAATTTCAGTGATTTTGGTTGAACTGGTTTGATTAGCTAATTTGTTTTGTTAACTTCATTATTTGAAACGTATGTGAGATTTATACCTTTCTAACTTTAAACAAATCACATCTCGTCACGAAAGACTATTTCCCGACCCCTACGTATGCCGTTATACCGTGAGGTTACATTCAGAGTCCGGATTTTACAAACTTAACGGATTTGCGCCCTAATTTGACTACGTTGACATAATCCGACTGTGGTGATGGCAGAAACGTAAACATTTATGTTAGTTACATAATTACTAAGTTACACAAATGTGGGTTAATATGAAGTTTGTTTAAAAAATTAAGGGATTACTATTTTTTAGCTGAGCCTGTGTTTCTATTCGCCTGGATTCATATTTATATAATTATGTTACCGGCCAAACCCGATTTCAGGCCAAACTAGTTTGTCCTAGGCCAAACCGGTTTATCACACGTCGTGATATGTCGCAGCTTACAGTAAACAGCCTTTGGAAGTAGCGCTCGCCGGCCGCTACCGCGGCACCACTCGGCTCGCGCGCGTTTGGTCACAGTTCTAAGCTAACCTAACCCATTCCGTCGAGACGGCTTGGGTAAAAACCGATTTGGCCTAGGACAAACTACACACATCAAAAGTGTCTAGGGATCAAGCATTTTTATGCGGATTTCTTGAGATTGAGATGTGGCTTTGTAATAAATTTATGATTTTATAAATTTATATGGATCCTTTTTGGTGCATTTCATAATTTGAATCAGGAACTGTGAATCAAATTCGAGTAAAAGATGAAAATCAGCTGTCAATATTTTCCCTATAAAAACATACAACGCATTGAAGACATTATTAGTGCTACTGTTTCCCTACTACTGATTAAAACCAACGTTATTATGGAGCGGCGACGTCATTTAAGCAGGGAAGAAATGCTCAGAGCCGTGGGAATGATAGAAGCTGGTTCCCGGCAACGTACTGTGGCTTTAGCTCTGAATACAAGTCAGAGTGTTATCAGTCGACTTTGGACACGTTACCGAAGCACTGGTACCGTGGCTGAGCGCCATGGAGGACGGTATCGCTGCACCACACGGAGACAAGACCGATACATTCGAATCTTAACTCGAAGAGCTCCAACTATAACCGCCATGATGTTAGCCGTGAGGCTTCATCACTCTTCAGGGAACTTAATTAGCGACCAAACAGTCAGAAACCGCTTGCATGAAGTGAACCTTCATTCCCGAAGACCGCTACGGGTACCACCTATAGCAATGCACAATCGTAGGATTCGATATCAATGGGCTCTTGAACACAGAAATTGGGCAGAAGAACAATGGCGTTTCGTGTGCTTTTCTGATGAGTCTCGTTTTGGTATGAGACCGGATACAAGACGTATACGACACTGGAGAACCCCTGGACGCCAACAGCGATTAAAATCCTGCCAGGAAGTCCATCCTTATAGTGGTGGAACCATCATGGTATGGGCGGGTATTTGGATCGGCGGAAGAACTGAGTTGATTTGGATCAGAGGCAACCTCAACGCTCAAATTTATGCTGAGACGATTGTATCAGACGTCATCGTTCCTCTACAAGTGCAAATCGGTCCCTTATTTCAGTTAATGCATGATAATGCACGACCGCACACCGCAAGAGTTGTAAGACAGACTCTCGCCGCAGCTAACATCAATGTCCTGCCCTGGCCTGCTCAGTCGCCAGACTTGAACCCGATTGAGCATGCATGGGATATGCTACAGAGAAGAGCTCTGCCGAATATGGAGGGTATCCAGTCGCAAGAAGACCTTTTTTTGTTGTTGCAACGAACATGGGCGGCCATTCCACAGCGTGATTTGGATGAACTCATTTTGAGTATGCCAAACCGATGTTCTTGTGTTGTTAGTGTTCGCGGTAGAAACACGGATTATTAATTGTTTAAGTTACCCAATAAAATTTTAAAGAAAACTGTTATTTCAGTCTTTTTTTCGAACTTTAATGTTAGTGGTTCAAATGTCAAAAATCCCTTTATTAGGAAAATGGCAAATTTCTTTATTAATGCAAAGGTGACTTGGTTTATCGTTACTGTGACAAACGAACACTTTATTTGATGAATCCTTAAAGAAAATTTTAATTAATATCAATCAGGAGAAAAGTTATTGCAAAAATATATGTTGATCCCTAGACACTTTTGATGTGTGTATTACAGAACCTTAACTTCACAAATAGGCGCCTAATCGATATTAATTTATTTTTTAACACTAAATATGATCGTTATCGTACCACCAAGTTCGCGCATTTGAAGTTTGTTGAACATTTTAACGTAAGAATTATTAATCATTTTAAACAGTGCTGAAAACGCCCAACGGCGTTTTATAGTATCCGTTTGAGGTGCTGAGGACGCCCATCGGCGTTATAGACGAAAACCACCCCGCACCTGAAATATAAAGTTAATTTTCTCTGCCGCAATGAATGGGTTAATGCTATGCTGGCTGGAGGCAAAGCTACGAAGAACCAGCCTATTGAAATGACGCAGACACAACTAGAAGTTTTTTCTGAATGCAAGGAAGCACTTTCCAATGGTACGCTTTTAGTTCACCCGCTTGCTAACGCCGAGCTTGCTATGACAACGGATGCTTCAGATGTATCAATAGGAGCCGTGCTACAGCAACGAAAAGGTGAGCAGTAGGAACCGCTGGGTTTCTTCTCCAAGAAACTAAGCCCAGCGCAAAAGAAATAAACCCCTATGACCGCGAACAGTTGGCAGTCTACGAAGCTATCAGGTATTTCCGACACATGGTGGAGGCCCGGAACTTTGTGGTTTTTACAGACCATCGCCCGCTAACGTACGCCTTTACAACACCACGAGAGAACTGTTCACCGAGGCAGTACAGGTATTTCGACTACATAGCTCAGTTCACAACGGACGTACGCTATATACCCGGTTCCGAGAATGTAGTCGCGGATACATTGTCCCGAGTAGAGGAGGTACTAAATCCTAAAGGGATAGACTATCGGGCACTGGCACGATGTCAGAACACTGATCCAGAGCTACAGTCTCCTTAACCCTTAATTGGGCGCACCCAAAAAGTTGCATTATCGGTCGCGCGGGGTGTGTTGCACCCCAGAATTAAATATTGAAATAAAATACGAAATACATGCAAAATCAGACTTTTATTTATGAGAACATTTTGACTTACACATTATTCATCTCTTAAACTTCTTATTGATATATATAATTAAAAAAATAACAAGAAAAAAGGACTTTAATAAACACTAGTTTTCTGAGTTACAATTTTGGCAGACTACTACCATATGGTCATTGCACACATGTTCATGGCACTTGGAGCAATTAGTCTTTGTTTTCCTATCCTTAGTTCTCGGACATATATGGCACCTTTTATATGAAGAAGATCTGCCTGCTCCAGAAACAGTTACTTGGTCCTGACTTTCATGTTGCCGTTTTAGGCGTTTTTGCAGCGGTCGCGGAAGTATTATATAATGATATAACCATATATATGAGTGCCTCAGAAAGCACGTTAAGCCGTTGGTGCCGGCTGTCATTCGTAGATATTAGACAGTCGTTACGGATCGTCAGATGCCCAAAAGTCTGACAACCAGTCTTACCAAGGGGTATCTTGTTACCCAGTTACTGGATTGTGGAGGTCAGATAGGCAGTCGCTCCATGTAAAATACTGGTATTCAGCTGCATCCAGTTAGACTGGAAGCAGACTCCAACAAAGTTGGGAAAAAGCTAAGCAGATTGATCTTGTAACAGAGATATGACGTCATAGTAACACCTTTGAAATGTCGTGGGTAGAGGTGATACACTCAAAGGTGTCGTATTGTCGATGACAACAGTAACTAGAATGGGCGCACCTTCCGTAACCTAGCGAAACCTACGCATTTTTTGCCCAATTTAAATTGTGTACCGAACTTCCTACACACACATTTCCGAAAACAGTAAAAATTTACACTTTTTTACGAACAATCAATCAACAATGACAATTGACTTCTTCAACGAGAAAACAAAAATTTTAATAGTCTTTTAGATATACTGTGTTAATTGCATAGAATTGGGAATGCTATAATAAAACCTTACTGTCAGGGCCTACTTATTTCACGATGTCTGAATAGCCACTACTCACCGAATAAATTCAAAAATGGAACAAATTTTTGTAGGAAATTATCTGCCAAGTAAGTTAATAGGAACTTAATCGTAGGTGGTGAAACAGGCTCTTAGTTATGACACGTCCGGATCGATCAAATAGTTAATACAAAAATTATTGCAAGGAAAACCGTTTACATTAGGAAAATTTAGCATTGGGCGTGCACTCATGCATTTTTAAACCTGCAATGGGTGAAATTATTAGTATTTGCTGATGTCGTGATAAAAGACTATAACATAATATTCAGCCCAAGTAGTTAGAAATACATCCACATTTTCCCATGTAATGGGGACCAAGCCTGAAATCCAGATTTGGGAATGTTACTGCGATTTTTTTTTTAACGGAAAAATCCAAAAACTCTTTTCTCTAAGTAGGGGCTAACCTAAGACCCTACACCTAGTAGTCACGAAAAGAACCAAAAATAAATTCCGTCCCTATAATAAGTAATTAGAAATTGTAACTGACGACGCTGCGGGAATAATTATAATGGTATGGTATTACTAGTCTATAATACGAGTATAGGTAATGCTTGCAGAATTTGTAAACCAAATCGGCCAACGGTAGGTCGTATTTCCCTTGGGACCTATGGTTTTTCGTCCGCAGTGGGTAAGTTTAGGATATCTAGCTAGGTGGAAAGTCTGGTTTTAAACGAAGGTAGCTTGTACTAATTAGGTATTGCAGCGTCTATTCTTAGAATATAATAGAATAGAATACTCTTTATTAAGCACACCATTTAAATTATTGGTTACAATTTTACAATGTTGAAATTTTACATACGAGTGACACAATGGGTATTCTTAATGGTTTGTACAGCAAATAGACAGCGAAAATCTTAGCTAATAATATGACTAAACATTGTGATCATGGTCTGCGTTAATTTACGTGTTAATGTGTTAATCAATTATATTAAACTTGCTTTTGCCTGCGGCTTCGCCGGGAACCTACTACCGGGATAGAAAGTACCCTATGTGTTAATCCAGGTTATAAACTATCTGTGTGCAAAATTTCATCTAAATCCGTTCAGCCGTTTTTGCGTGATTGAGTAACAAACATCTAAACATACAAACTCACATTTATAATATTAGTAGTATGACGATTGATTTATTTGTGGCTACCTGCGTGTTCACAAATTCTTTAATAGAGAGACATTGTGGGATGTTTGAAAGAAAGAAAGAAAAATATTTTATTTGGGACACACCCAGGAAATACAGTTAAAAAGGAGCTAAAAGTAACAAAATAAATATTAAAAAACCAAAAAAAAAATTGAATAAAAATTCAGACTAAAAAAAAAGAGACCTGTGCGAGGCCAAAAAGGCTCCTACTCAGTATAAAGCATCGATATTTAAAAAATAAATACCGCAACGCTGGTATTCTGATAGGGCCTGTGTGATGCCATAGACATACCCACGGATATCTATTAAAAATCGCAAAGGGAATAAAATCAAATAAAATAAAAATACAAACACTAGAATACCTTTAAAAGAAAAAACAAAAACCGTCAATAAGGTGTAAAGTTCGACTCACGCTTGACGCCCGACGGTCTAACCTCACTTGTCTATGCTATAGACTATTGTCTATATTTCTATGACAAGCGATGAGACCACAGCATAGAGTATAGTTACATGATGAGACCATGAGACGCGGGCGCAGGCGTTTGGCTGTCAATGTGCATTAAAGAAATTAAAGTATTGAAACAAAAAAAACATTGAGTGAGTAATAGATACGACAAGAAAATGGTGCAAATAAATAATATAAAGTATTGTTGAGTGTCGGAAAGTTAAGTTAAGTCGTTAAGTCGGAAGAAAAAAAAACAATCAATCACCGAGAGAAAAAACAAAGCGTTCAAAGTTAAACATGCTGCTAGGAACACAAGACTCCGCTAAGGTCACCAATACCAACTACGTGCAGACCCAGGGTGAGTTTAGACTATCAGAGACTGGTTTCCTTTTGTATTCGTAACAAGTGTTGCTTATATTTAATACTAAAAGTACCAACTGTTTTTATAGCACGAAACGTCGGTGGCAAATCGTTCCAGCAGCGAGAGGCAGTGAATTTAAAGCTTCCACGGCAAGCAGCAGTTCTGTGCGTTGAGGCCAACAGAAGGTAAGATGATGCTCTTGTTTTAATTTTATTTATATCTCGTGACCAAGTCAATTTCTGATACAAATATTCTGGTTTTTTTGTGAGAATGGTGCCAAAGAGTAGGGTAGCCAGATGAAGCTTTCTGAAATCTGACATTCTCATCAAATTACCCTTATTTAAAAATAGTGTTATATGAGATCGGGGAGGGACATTGAAACAAAATCTTGCACAGGCATTCTGCACTAGCTGGATCAACTTTTCGGTCCTACCGAGAATGCACGCACCATACACAGTGTCAGCGTAGTTCAGCTTGGATAAAACAAGTGACTCTCATAGCATGACACGCATATCCACACTTATGTATGGCTGTACACGGTACAAAAGCTTAAGACGGTAAAAGCAGTTGCGCACAGCCTCCATGATATGTGTCTCAAAATGCAGGTGCTCATTAAATACCACACCAAGATTACGGGCTTCTTGCACCCTATCAATAGAACACCCATCAATCTTCAAATCCAGACTGTATCCCAACATTTTATTTAGGAAGTCTCTTGATCCCATTACAATGTACTTGGACTTAACTGGGTTCAGAACCAAAGAGTTTCTTCTTGACCATATCCTCATTCATTCTTTTTACAGCTTCAGCAGACTGCTGAGGGCGGAATGAGAGATACATCTGAAGATCATCAGCATATAGGTGGAACTTGGTGTTTGAAAGTGTTACCTGCTATTTAAGTACATAAGTTGCAGATGGATTCTAGAATCCACTGTTTTACAAAACAGCTCCATTATGCAAAACAACTGGACGACGTTTAAGTTTACTGAATTTTAACATGTAGGATTGTATAAACGTTTTGCTTTTATCAGTGTGAAATTAAACGTCATATTGTAGATTTTAGTTCAACATTTTGACACTCGTGGCTCTGTATCATGACAACAATAATGTCCAGAGCAGAAATAAATAAAACGAGTAATGTGAGTGAAAATTACTCGAGTGAAAACAGTGATTGGATAATTTTAATATAGAGTTTTCAGATCTTTATGAAAGCCAGTCCTAAAAATACTAAATAGGCAAGTAACTGAGACAAACTTGGAGTTAGAGCTCGGCGGCCGCTGCCGCGGTACAATTCGCTCCGCTCGCTCGGCTCGCGCGTCACAATTCTATTCTTACCTAAACCAATAGGTCAGTACTTATTGCGACGGATTCGGCATAAGAAGCCAAATCAAACTCTTATTGACTGCAGATCAGTCATTCTGCAATACGTCTAGATAATAGTAATAGGTAGCAGCATTGTTAAACGTAGCGCAATGACAATCCAGCTGAAAGATGTTCAGCTGTTTTACATAATCCTCTAAGTAGCGGTTTTGTAAAACAGGGGATTTGTAGAATCTGCTGTTTCATCTATCTGCGCCAAATACATATCAATAATTATTAACAAGGAAGTAGTAAAAGTACTCTTTTATTAATAAAGATAGACGAACATCATAACCAAATAAGGACTGCAGTTTCAAGCAAGCTGATTTTGATGAATTATACCTGCCAATTATTACACAGTCGCTCCATGTAAAATGCTGGTATTCAGCTGCAGCCGGTTAGACTGGAAGCTGACCCCGACAGGTGTAAAAAGGCTAGGCTGATGATGATTAATTATAAGATTACATCCATATTTGTTAGTATTACGAGCTTACAAACTAGTGTTAGTAATAATTAATAATTGATTGATATATTGATAACAATAATCATTTAATTAAATAACGTAAAATAATAATAACAATTTTATTTCATCCTATTCAATTAAATAGTAAGTGACCGGTCCGGGTGGACTCCCCGATGATGGTGACAAATAAAAAATCACTAATCGACTGCGTGCGTATCCAACGAGCCAGAATCGGAGAGTCTTACCTAGGGATATCGTATTACCCAGTTACTGGGTTGTGGAGGTCAGATAGGCAGTCGCTCCATGTAAAATAATGGTATTCAGCTGCATCCGGTTAGACTGGACGCCGACCCCAACGTAGTTGGGAAAAGGCTAGGCAGATTGATTGATTGTCCTTTTCATTCATGAGCTAGCTTCTCCTTGTTTCTATCTCTTTTTTTATGAGTAGCCAGTTACTATAGCGTGGCCAATTAGTATAGCAGTTATCAATATTATCCTACCAAAAAAAAAAAACTACCAAACGCGACGAATATCGTTTTTATTGGACATTTTAAAACATTCCTAATTCATTCCGAGCGACAGTGAATAATGACGGAGTCTCACGCTGTTTGCATAAAGAATCTTAAGATAACTGCTATTCAGATAGGTACTCGATATTTACAGCCATATTTTTTTAAAATTCATGGAAATTCTGAAGAAAAAGTGATAGATGTGTTTACATCATGACTAGGAATTAATGTCATGCTGATCCTATGATTATGACAGCCTTGGCGTGAAGCGACAACACTTCACGAATGAAAATAAAAGTGTAATAGAATATGAAGAGTGAGTGAAGGGAAGATCAAAGATTATAATAGTCTTGTAGCGGCTGCCTGTCATAGGTTTCTTTGATGTAATGAAAAGAAGCTACTAATTAATGTCACTCTAATTAACGTTATGTATTGTACTAACTTTTGCTGCGCCTTGTAATAAATAATAATGGCATTCTACGATAGGTTTCTGAGAAATATTACATTGTACTATTTCTAATTTCAGTGATTTTGGTTGAACTGGTTTGATTAGCTAATTTGTTTTGTTAACTTCATTATTTGAAACGTATGTGAGATTTATACCTTTCTAACTTTAAACAAATCACATCTCGTCACGAAAGACTATTTCCCGACCCCTACGTATGCCGTTATACCGTGAGGTTACATTCAGAGTCCGGATTTTACAAACTTAACGGATTTGCGCCCTAATTTGACTACGTTGACATAATCCGACTGTGGTGATGGCAGAAACGTAAACATTTATGTTAGTTACATAATTACTAAGTTACACAAATGTGGGTTAATATGAAGTTTGTTTAAAAAATTAAGGGATTACTATTTTTTAGCTGAGCCTGTGTTTCTATTCGCCTGGATTCATATTTATATAATTATGTTACCGGCCAAACCCGATTTCAGGCCAAACTAGTTTGTCCTAGGCCAAACCGGTTTATCACACGTCGTGATATGTCGCAGCTTACAGTAAACAGCCTTTGGAAGTAGCGCTCGCCGGCCGCTACCGCGGCACCACTCGGCTCGCGCGCGTTTGGTCACAGTTCTAAGCTAACCTAACCCATTCCGTCGAGACGGCTTGGGTAAAAACCGATTTGGCCTAGGACAAACTACACACATCAAAAGTGTCTAGGGATCAAGCATTTTTATGCGGATTTCTTGAGATTGAGATGTGGCTTTGTAATAAATTTATGATTTTATAAATTTATATGGATCCTTTTTGGTGCATTTCATAATTTGAATCAGGAACTGTGAATCAAATTCGAGTAAAAGATGAAAATCAGCTGTCAATATTTTCCCTATAAAAACATACAACGCATTGAAGACATTATTAGTGCTACTGTTTCCCTACTACTGATTAAAACCAACGTTATTATGGAGCGGCGACGTCATTTAAGCAGGGAAGAAATGCTCAGAGCCGTGGGAATGATAGAAGCTGGTTCCCGGCAACGTACTGTGGCTTTAGCTCTGAATACAAGTCAGAGTGTTATCAGTCGACTTTGGACACGTTACCGAAGCACTGGTACCGTGGCTGAGCGCCATGGAGGACGGTATCGCTGCACCACACGGAGACAAGACCGATACATTCGAATCTTAACTCGAAGAGCTCCAACTATAACCGCCATGATGTTAGCCGTGAGGCTTCATCACTCTTCAGGGAACTTAATTAGCGACCAAACAGTCAGAAACCGCTTGCATGAAGTGAACCTTCATTCCCGAAGACCGCTACGGGTACCACCTATAGCAATGCACAATCGTAGGATTCGATATCAATGGGCTCTTGAACACAGAAATTGGGCAGAAGAACAATGGCGTTTCGTGTGCTTTTCTGATGAGTCTCGTTTTGGTATGAGACCGGATACAAGACGTATACGACACTGGAGAACCCCTGGACGCCAACAGCGATTAAAATCCTGCCAGGAAGTCCATCCTTATAGTGGTGGAACCATCATGGTATGGGCGGGTATTTGGATCGGCGGAAGAACTGAGTTGATTTGGATCAGAGGCAACCTCAACGCTCAAATTTATGCTGAGACGATTGTATCAGACGTCATCGTTCCTCTACAAGTGCAAATCGGTCCCTTATTTCAGTTAATGCATGATAATGCACGACCGCACACCGCAAGAGTTGTAAGACAGACTCTCGCCGCAGCTAACATCAATGTCCTGCCCTGGCCTGCTCAGTCGCCAGACTTGAACCCGATTGAGCATGCATGGGATATGCTACAGAGAAGAGCTCTGCCGAATATGGAGGGTATCCAGTCGCAAGAAGACCTTTTTTTGTTGTTGCAACGAACATGGGCGGCCATTCCACAGCGTGATTTGGATGAACTCATTTTGAGTATGCCAAACCGATGTTCTTGTGTTGTTAGTGTTCGCGGTAGAAACACGGATTATTAATTGTTTAAGTTACCCAATAAAATTTTAAAGAAAACTGTTATTTCAGTCTTTTTTTCGAACTTTAATGTTAGTGGTTCAAATGTCAAAAATCCCTTTATTAGGAAAATGGCAAATTTCTTTATTAATGCAAAGGTGACTTGGTTTATCGTTACTGTGACAAACGAACACTTTATTTGATGAATCCTTAAAGAAAATTTTAATTAATATCAATCAGGAGAAAAGTTATTGCAAAAATATATGTTGATCCCTAGACACTTTTGATGTGTGTATTACAGAACCTTAACTTCACAAATAGGCGCCTAATCGATATTAATTTATTTTTTAACACTAAATATGATCGTTATCGTACCACCAAGTTCGCGCATTTGAAGTTTGTTGAACATTTTAACGTAAGAATTATTAATCATTTTAAACAGTGCTGAAAACGCCCAACGGCGTTTTATAGTATCCGTTTGAGGTGCTGAGGACGCCCATCGGCGTTATAGACGAAAACCACCCCGCACCTGAAATATAAAGTTAATTTTCTCTGCCGCAATGAATGGGTTAATGCTATGCTGGCTGGAGGCAAAGCTACGAAGAACCAGCCTATTGAAATGACGCAGACACAACTAGAAGTTTTTTCTGAATGCAAGGAAGCACTTTCCAATGGTACGCTTTTAGTTCACCCGCTTGCTAACGCCGAGCTTGCTATGACAACGGATGCTTCAGATGTATCAATAGGAGCCGTGCTACAGCAACGAAAAGGTGAGCAGTAGGAACCGCTGGGTTTCTTCTCCAAGAAACTAAGCCCAGCGCAAAAGAAATAAACCCCTATGACCGCGAACAGTTGGCAGTCTACGAAGCTATCAGGTATTTCCGACACATGGTGGAGGCCCGGAACTTTGTGGTTTTTACAGACCATCGCCCGCTAACGTACGCCTTTACAACACCACGAGAGAACTGTTCACCGAGGCAGTACAGGTATTTCGACTACATAGCTCAGTTCACAACGGACGTACGCTATATACCCGGTTCCGAGAATGTAGTCGCGGATACATTGTCCCGAGTAGAGGAGGTACTAAATCCTAAAGGGATAGACTATCGGGCACTGGCACGATGTCAGAACACTGATCCAGAGCTACAGTCTCCTTAACCCTTAATTGGGCGCACCCAAAAAGTTGCATTATCGGTCGCGCGGGGTGTGTTGCACCCCAGAATTAAATATTGAAATAAAATACGAAATACATGCAAAATCAGACTTTTATTTATGAGAACATTTTGACTTACACATTATTCATCTCTTAAACTTCTTATTGATATATATAATTAAAAAAATAACAAGAAAAAAGGACTTTAATAAACACTAGTTTTCTGAGTTACAATTTTGGCAGACTACTACCATATGGTCATTGCACACATGTTCATGGCACTTGGAGCAATTAGTCTTTGTTTTCCTATCCTTAGTTCTCGGACATATATGGCACCTTTTATATGAAGAAGATCTGCCTGCTCCAGAAACAGTTACTTGGTCCTGACTTTCATGTTGCCGTTTTAGGCGTTTTTGCAGCGGTCGCGGAAGTATTATATAATGATATAACCATATATATGAGTGCCTCAGAAAGCACGTTAAGCCGTTGGTGCCGGCTGTCATTCGTAGATATTAGACAGTCGTTACGGATCGTCAGATGCCCAAAAGTCTGACAACCAGTCTTACCAAGGGGTATCTTGTTACCCAGTTACTGGATTGTGGAGGTCAGATAGGCAGTCGCTCCATGTAAAATACTGGTATTCAGCTGCATCCAGTTAGACTGGAAGCAGACTCCAACAAAGTTGGGAAAAAGCTAAGCAGATTGATCTTGTAACAGAGATATGACGTCATAGTAACACCTTTGAAATGTCGTGGGTAGAGGTGATACACTCAAAGGTGTCGTATTGTCGATGACAACAGTAACTAGAATGGGCGCACCTTCCGTAACCTAGCGAAACCTACGCATTTTTTGCCCAATTTAAATTGTGTACCGAACTTCCTACACACACATTTCCGAAAACAGTAAAAATTTACACTTTTTTACGAACAATCAATCAACAATGACAATTGACTTCTTCAACGAGAAAACAAAAATTTTAATAGTCTTTTAGATATACTGTGTTAATTGCATAGAATTGGGAATGCTATAATAAAACCTTACTGTCAGGGCCTACTTATTTCACGATGTCTGAATAGCCACTACTCACCGAATAAATTCAAAAATGGAACAAATTTTTGTAGGAAATTATCTGCCAAGTAAGTTAATAGGAACTTAATCGTAGGTGGTGAAACAGGCTCTTAGTTATGACACGTCCGGATCGATCAAATAGTTAATACAAAAATTATTGCAAGGAAAACCGTTTACATTAGGAAAATTTAGCATTGGGCGTGCACTCATGCATTTTTAAACCTGCAATGGGTGAAATTATTAGTATTTGCTGATGTCGTGATAAAAGACTATAACATAATATTCAGCCCAAGTAGTTAGAAATACATCCACATTTTCCCATGTAATGGGGACCAAGCCTGAAATCCAGATTTGGGAATGTTACTGCGATTTTTTTTTTAACGGAAAAATCCAAAAACTCTTTTCTCTAAGTAGGGGCTAACCTAAGACCCTACACCTAGTAGTCACGAAAAGAACCAAAAATAAATTCCGTCCCTATAATAAGTAATTAGAAATTGTAACTGACGACGCTGCGGGAATAATTATAATGGTATGGTATTACTAGTCTATAATACGAGTATAGGTAATGCTTGCAGAATTTGTAAACCAAATCGGCCAACGGTAGGTCGTATTTCCCTTGGGACCTATGGTTTTTCGTCCGCAGTGGGTAAGTTTAGGATATCTAGCTAGGTGGAAAGTCTGGTTTTAAACGAAGGTAGCTTGTACTAATTAGGTATTGCAGCGTCTATTCTTAGAATATAATAGAATAGAATACTCTTTATTAAGCACACCATTTAAATTATTGGTTACAATTTTACAATGTTGAAATTTTACATACGAGTGACACAATGGGTATTCTTAATGGTTTGTACAGCAAATAGACAGCGAAAATCTTAGCTAATAATATGACTAAACATTGTGATCATGGTCTGCGTTAATTTACGTGTTAATGTGTTAATCAATTATATTAAACTTGCTTTTGCCTGCGGCTTCGCCGGGAACCTACTACCGGGATAGAAAGTACCCTATGTGTTAATCCAGGTTATAAACTATCTGTGTGCAAAATTTCATCTAAATCCGTTCAGCCGTTTTTGCGTGATTGAGTAACAAACATCTAAACATACAAACTCACATTTATAATATTAGTAGTATGACGATTGATTTATTTGTGGCTACCTGCGTGTTCACAAATTCTTTAATAGAGAGACATTGTGGGATGTTTGAAAGAAAGAAAGAAAAATATTTTATTTGGGACACACCCAGGAAATACAGTTAAAAAGGAGCTAAAAGTAACAAAATAAATATTAAAAAACCAAAAAAAAAATTGAATAAAAATTCAGACTAAAAAAAAAGAGACCTGTGCGAGGCCAAAAAGGCTCCTACTCAGTATAAAGCATCGATATTTAAAAAATAAATACCGCAACGCTGGTATTCTGATAGGGCCTGTGTGATGCCATAGACATACCCACGGATATCTATTAAAAATCGCAAAGGGAATAAAATCAAATAAAATAAAAATACAAACACTAGAATACCTTTAAAAGAAAAAACAAAAACCGTCAATAAGGTGTAAAGTTCGACTCACGCTTGACGCCCGACGGTCTAACCTCACTTGTCTATGCTATAGACTATTGTCTATATTTCTATGACAAGCGATGAGACCACAGCATAGAGTATAGTTACATGATGAGACCATGAGACGCGGGCGCAGGCGTTTGGCTGTCAATGTGCATTAAAGAAATTAAAGTATTGAAACAAAAAAAACATTGAGTGAGTAATAGATACGACAAGAAAATGGTGCAAATAAATAATATAAAGTATTGTTGAGTGTCGGAAAGTTAAGTTAAGTCGTTAAGTCGGAAGAAAAAAAAACAATCAATCACCGAGAGAAAAAACAAAGCGTTCAAAGTTAAACATGCTGCTAGGAACACAAGACTCCGCTAAGGTCACCAATACCAACTACGTGCAGACCCAGGGTGAGTTTAGACTATCAGAGACTGGTTTCCTTTTGTATTCGTAACAAGTGTTGCTTATATTTAATACTAAAAGTACCAACTGTTTTTATAGCACGAAACGTCGGTGGCAAATCGTTCCAGCAGCGAGAGGCAGTGAATTTAAAGCTTCCACGGCAAGCAGCAGTTCTGTGCGTTGAGGCCAACAGAAGGTAAGATGATGCTCTTGTTTTAATTTTATTTATATCTCGTGACCAAGTCAATTTCTGATACAAATATTCTGGTTTTTTTGTGAGAATGGTGCCAAAGAGTAGGGTAGCCAGATGAAGCTTTCTGAAATCTGACATTCTCATCAAATTACCCTTATTTAAAAATAGTGTTATATGAGATCGGGGAGGGACATTGAAACAAAATCTTGCACAGGCATTCTGCACTAGCTGGATCAACTTTTCGGTCCTACCGAGAATGCACGCACCATACACAGTGTCAGCGTAGTTCAGCTTGGATAAAACAAGTGACTCTCATAGCATGACACGCATATCCACACTTATGTATGGCTGTACACGGTACAAAAGCTTAAGACGGTAAAAGCAGTTGCGCACAGCCTCCATGATATGTGTCTCAAAATGCAGGTGCTCATTAAATACCACACCAAGATTACGGGCTTCTTGCACCCTATCAATAGAACACCCATCAATCTTCAAATCCAGACTGTATCCCAACATTTTATTTAGGAAGTCTCTTGATCCCATTACAATGTACTTGGACTTAACTGGGTTCAGAACCAAAGAGTTTCTTCTTGACCATATCCTCATTCATTCTTTTTACAGCTTCAGCAGACTGCTGAGGGCGGAATGAGAGATACATCTGAAGATCATCAGCATATAGGTGGAACTTGGTGTTTGAAAGTGTTACCTGCTATTTAAGTACATAAGTTGCAGATGGATTCTAGAATCCACTGTTTTACAAAACAGCTCCATTATGCAAAACAACTGGACGACGTTTAAGTTTACTGAATTTTAACATGTAGGATTGTATAAACGTTTTGCTTTTATCAGTGTGAAATTAAACGTCATATTGTAGATTTTAGTTCAACATTTTGACACTCGTGGCTCTGTATCATGACAACAATAATGTCCAGAGCAGAAATAAATAAAACGAGTAATGTGAGTGAAAATTACTCGAGTGAAAACAGTGATTGGATAATTTTAATATAGAGTTTTCAGATCTTTATGAAAGCCAGTCCTAAAAATACTAAATAGGCAAGTAACTGAGACAAACTTGGAGTTAGAGCTCGGCGGCCGCTGCCGCGGTACAATTCGCTCCGCTCGCTCGGCTCGCGCGTCACAATTCTATTCTTACCTAAACCAATAGGTCAGTACTTATTGCGACGGATTCGGCATAAGAAGCCAAATCAAACTCTTATTGACTGCAGATCAGTCATTCTGCAATACGTCTAGATAATAGTAATAGGTAGCAGCATTGTTAAACGTAGCGCAATGACAATCCAGCTGAAAGATGTTCAGCTGTTTTACATAATCCTCTAAGTAGCGGTTTTGTAAAACAGGGGATTTGTAGAATCTGCTGTTTCATCTATCTGCGCCAAATACATATCAATAATTATTAACAAGGAAGTAGTAAAAGTACTCTTTTATTAATAAAGATAGACGAACATCATAACCAAATAAGGACTGCAGTTTCAAGCAAGCTGATTTTGATGAATTATACCTGCCAATTATTACACAGTCGCTCCATGTAAAATGCTGGTATTCAGCTGCAGCCGGTTAGACTGGAAGCTGACCCCGACAGGTGTAAAAAGGCTAGGCTGATGATGATTAATTATAAGATTACATCCATATTTGTTAGTATTACGAGCTTACAAACTAGTGTTAGTAATGATTAATAATTGATTGATATATTGATAACAATAATCATTTAATTAAATAACGTAAAATAATAATAACAATTTTATTTCATCCTATTCAATTAAATAGTAAGTGACCGGTCCGGGTGGACTCCCCGATGATGGTGACAAATAAAAAATCACTAATCGACTGCGTGCGTATCCAACGAGCCAGAATCGGAGAGTCTTACCTAGGGATATCGTATTACCCAGTTACTGGGTTGTGGAGGTCAGATAGGCAGTCGCTCCATGTAAAATAATGGTATTCAGCTGCATCCGGTTAGACTGGACGCCGACCCCAACGTAGTTGGGAAAAGGCTAGGCAGATTGATTGATTGTCCTTTTCATTCATGAGCTAGCTTCTCCTTGTTTCTATCTCTTTTTTTATGAGTAGCCAGTTACTATAGCGTGGCCAATTAGTATAGCAGTTATCAATATTATCCTACCAAAAAAAAAAAACTACCAAACGCGACGAATATCGTTTTTATTGGACATTTTAAAACATTCCTAATTCATTCCGAGCGACAGTGAATAATGACGGAGTCTCACGCTGTTTGCATAAAGAATCTTAAGATAACTGCTATTCAGATAGGTACTCGATATTTACAGCCATATTTTTTTAAAATTCATGGAAATTCTGAAGAAAAAGTGATAGATGTGTTTACATCATGACTAGGAATTAATGTCATGCTGATCCTATGATTATGACAGCCTTGGCGTGAAGCGACAACACTTCACGAATGAAAATAAAAGTGTAATAGAATATGAAGAGTGAGTGAAGGGAAGATCAAAGATTATAATAGTCTTGTAGCGGCTGCCTGTCATAGGTTTCTTTGATGTAATGAAAAGAAGCTACTAATTAATGTCACTCTAATTAACGTTATGTATTGTACTAACTTTTGCTGCGCCTTGTAATAAATAATAATGGCATTCTACGATAGGTTTCTGAGAAATATTACATTGTACTATTTCTAATTTCAGTGATTTTGGTTGAACTGGTTTGATTAGCTAATTTGTTTTGTTAACTTCATTATTTGAAACGTATGTGAGATTTATACCTTTCTAACTTTAAACAAATCACATCTCGTCACGAAAGACTATTTCCCGACCCCTACGTATGCCGTTATACCGTGAGGTTACATTCAGAGTCCGGATTTTACAAACTTAACGGATTTGCGCCCTAATTTGACTACGTTGACATAATCCGACTGTGGTGATGGCAGAAACGTAAACATTTATGTTAGTTACATAATTACTAAGTTACACAAATGTGGGTTAATATGAAGTTTGTTTAAAAAATTAAGGGATTACTATTTTTTAGCTGAGCCTGTGTTTCTATTCGCCTGGATTCATATTTATATAATTATGTTACCGGCCAAACCCGATTTCAGGCCAAACTAGTTTGTCCTAGGCCAAACCGGTTTATCACACGTCGTGATATGTCGCAGCTTACAGTAAACAGCCTTTGGAAGTAGCGCTCGCCGGCCGCTACCGCGGCACCACTCGGCTCGCGCGCGTTTGGTCACAGTTCTAAGCTAACCTAACCCATTCCGTCGAGACGGCTTGGGTAAAAACCGATTTGGCCTAGGACAAACTACACACATCAAAAGTGTCTAGGGATCAAGCATTTTTATGCGGATTTCTTGAGATTGAGATGTGGCTTTGTAATAAATTTATGATTTTATAAATTTATATGGATCCTTTTTGGTGCATTTCATAATTTGAATCAGGAACTGTGAATCAAATTCGAGTAAAAGATGAAAATCAGCTGTCAATATTTTCCCTATAAAAACATACAACGCATTGAAGACATTATTAGTGCTACTGTTTCCCTACTACTGATTAAAACCAACGTTATTATGGAGCGGCGACGTCATTTAAGCAGGGAAGAAATGCTCAGAGCCGTGGGAATGATAGAAGCTGGTTCCCGGCAACGTACTGTGGCTTTAGCTCTGAATACAAGTCAGAGTGTTATCAGTCGACTTTGGACACGTTACCGAAGCACTGGTACCGTGGCTGAGCGCCATGGAGGACGGTATCGCTGCACCACACGGAGACAAGACCGATACATTCGAATCTTAACTCGAAGAGCTCCAACTATAACCGCCATGATGTTAGCCGTGAGGCTTCATCACTCTTCAGGGAACTTAATTAGCGACCAAACAGTCAGAAACCGCTTGCATGAAGTGAACCTTCATTCCCGAAGACCGCTACGGGTACCACCTATAGCAATGCACAATCGTAGGATTCGATATCAATGGGCTCTTGAACACAGAAATTGGGCAGAAGAACAATGGCGTTTCGTGTGCTTTTCTGATGAGTCTCGTTTTGGTATGAGACCGGATACAAGACGTATACGACACTGGAGAACCCCTGGACGCCAACAGCGATTAAAATCCTGCCAGGAAGTCCATCCTTATAGTGGTGGAACCATCATGGTATGGGCGGGTATTTGGATCGGCGGAAGAACTGAGTTGATTTGGATCAGAGGCAACCTCAACGCTCAAATTTATGCTGAGACGATTGTATCAGACGTCATCGTTCCTCTACAAGTGCAAATCGGTCCCTTATTTCAGTTAATGCATGATAATGCACGACCGCACACCGCAAGAGTTGTAAGACAGACTCTCGCCGCAGCTAACATCAATGTCCTGCCCTGGCCTGCTCAGTCGCCAGACTTGAACCCGATTGAGCATGCATGGGATATGCTACAGAGAAGAGCTCTGCCGAATATGGAGGGTATCCAGTCGCAAGAAGACCTTTTTTTGTTGTTGCAACGAACATGGGCGGCCATTCCACAGCGTGATTTGGATGAACTCATTTTGAGTATGCCAAACCGATGTTCTTGTGTTGTTAGTGTTCGCGGTAGAAACACGGATTATTAATTGTTTAAGTTACCCAATAAAATTTTAAAGAAAACTGTTATTTCAGTCTTTTTTTCGAACTTTAATGTTAGTGGTTCAAATGTCAAAAATCCCTTTATTAGGAAAATGGCAAATTTCTTTATTAATGCAAAGGTGACTTGGTTTATCGTTACTGTGACAAACGAACACTTTATTTGATGAATCCTTAAAGAAAATTTTAATTAATATCAATCAGGAGAAAAGTTATTGCAAAAATATATGTTGATCCCTAGACACTTTTGATGTGTGTATTACAGAACCTTAACTTCACAAATAGGCGCCTAATCGATATTAATTTATTTTTTAACACTAAATATGATCGTTATCGTACCACCAAGTTCGCGCATTTGAAGTTTGTTGAACATTTTAACGTAAGAATTATTAATCATTTTAAACAGTGCTGAAAACGCCCAACGGCGTTTTATAGTATCCGTTTGAGGTGCTGAGGACGCCCATCGGCGTTATAGACGAAAACCACCCCGCACCTGAAATATAAAGTTAATTTTCTCTGCCGCAATGAATGGGTTAATGCTATGCTGGCTGGAGGCAAAGCTACGAAGAACCAGCCTATTGAAATGACGCAGACACAACTAGAAGTTTTTTCTGAATGCAAGGAAGCACTTTCCAATGGTACGCTTTTAGTTCACCCGCTTGCTAACGCCGAGCTTGCTATGACAACGGATGCTTCAGATGTATCAATAGGAGCCGTGCTACAGCAACGAAAAGGTGAGCAGTAGGAACCGCTGGGTTTCTTCTCCAAGAAACTAAGCCCAGCGCAAAAGAAATAAACCCCTATGACCGCGAACAGTTGGCAGTCTACGAAGCTATCAGGTATTTCCGACACATGGTGGAGGCCCGGAACTTTGTGGTTTTTACAGACCATCGCCCGCTAACGTACGCCTTTACAACACCACGAGAGAACTGTTCACCGAGGCAGTACAGGTATTTCGACTACATAGCTCAGTTCACAACGGACGTACGCTATATACCCGGTTCCGAGAATGTAGTCGCGGATACATTGTCCCGAGTAGAGGAGGTACTAAATCCTAAAGGGATAGACTATCGGGCACTGGCACGATGTCAGAACACTGATCCAGAGCTACAGTCTCCTTAACCCTTAATTGGGCGCACCCAAAAAGTTGCATTATCGGTCGCGCGGGGTGTGTTGCACCCCAGAATTAAATATTGAAATAAAATACGAAATACATGCAAAATCAGACTTTTATTTATGAGAACATTTTGACTTACACATTATTCATCTCTTAAACTTCTTATTGATATATATAATTAAAAAAATAACAAGAAAAAAGGACTTTAATAAACACTAGTTTTCTGAGTTACAATTTTGGCAGACTACTACCATATGGTCATTGCACACATGTTCATGGCACTTGGAGCAATTAGTCTTTGTTTTCCTATCCTTAGTTCTCGGACATATATGGCACCTTTTATATGAAGAAGATCTGCCTGCTCCAGAAACAGTTACTTGGTCCTGACTTTCATGTTGCCGTTTTAGGCGTTTTTGCAGCGGTCGCGGAAGTATTGGTAAGTTTGCTCTCGATATTTGGTGAGGTTTGACTAAATCGACAGCTAGTTGCTTCAGGAACATCCTTCGGGATATATTGGAGTCAATTTTCATTTTATACAGGGTGTTTGGTGCATCGTGTGCCAAATTGAAATGGTCGACTGAAGGGGTCATCCGCTAGCCTTTCAGACCCCTTAACACCCCTCATGCTCTGTGGATTTTTTTTTATCGACTTTTTATTGTTTTCCAAAAAAAAGACCCAAATTTTACATTCAAATACAGATTTTAAAAAAAATATAATGCGTAGACTCTGAATTTTAATTTTATTTCGATGTGTATTGTTTAAGAATACTTTTAAATACAAAATTAGTGATATTAGTCACCTAGTTTTTTTTTAAATTCACTCGCAAAGGTAAAACTTAAATTAAAGCTGTACATGTTACAGCTGTTTATAAGGCTACAAAAAAAAACCAAAAGCGACCGGGATCTTCCAACTCCCTCATTAATTCTCCAGTCTATCCTCTTTCTAATGATGTGCCACATGCTATAAAAGTATTTTAACAACTTTGTGAATTCGCTAGAATTGTGAATCAAGTCACATAAAACTACATTCCAAATTCTAATGAAAAAATATTTATTGCGGAACTGTTACTTGAGAAAGAGGTAAAATTTGTTTTCTCAATCTTTCACAGTAAAATCTATCTTCTATCTCTTTCTTGCATACCTTAAATCGGTTTGAACAAATCGCGCCGCCCGACCCGCCATTTTTTTAGTCGAGACATCACTGCCTCTGCTACCTAACGTGTGTGCTAGTTCACCATACTCCGCGATTCTTTTATTACTTTGTTATCGTTGAGTTTTGTTGGTTCTTGTTACATTTGTTTAGTTTTTGTTGTTATTGTTAAACTTTGAGTTTTTTGTTATTGCAATGGCGACATTCTCTAACGAAGAATATGCGGACATCATGATGGCTTACGGAGCCGCTAATGGCGTCGCTCGTGCAGCGCAACGACTTTACCAGGAACGCTTTCCTGGTAGACGATCACCTGGCCGCAGAGTCTTCCAAGACACATACCGACGCATACGCGAGACTGGCAGTGTTACTTTTAATGAACCAAGGGGCCATATTGTGCGACATAATGTTGAAGTAGACGAGAGAATACTGGCACTTTTTGAGGAAGACCCTACAAGAAGCATTAGAAATGTGGCATCACATCTTGATATTTCAATATGGAAAGTGTGGAAAGTACTTCGTCAAAACAAAAAGCATCCATTCCACTACACTCCGGTGCAAGGTACGTAATTTTAAACTAACTATAAACCCGTGCAAGCTTTGTTTGACCTTGCCTTTGTTTAGCAGGTAATGGGTATGGTATGGCGTCACTTCCAGGTAGTGAATCTATTAGCACGAACAGCGGGTCCTTTCTTGTGCAATTACTTATTGCCCAAGAGAAATTTAAAAGAGTTTTTTGTTTGTTGCAGGTCTTGAGGGTGGCGACTTTGAGAGACGAGTGGCTTTTTGTCGGTTTCTTTTACACACGGATGTGGATGATCCTGATTTTTTAAAAAGAATACTGTGGACGGATGAATCCAAATTTACCAAGGATGGGATCCTCAATTTACACAATTTGCACCACTGGACAACGAAAACGCAAAACCCACGTGTTAAAAGACAGAAATCTTCTCAAAGAAGGTTTAGTGTAAACGTTTGGGCAGGAGTGATTGGGAATCAGGTAATTGGACCGCATTACCTGCCCGATAATCTCAATGGCGAAGACTACCTGGAATTCCTACAAAATGACCTGCCCGAATTAGTGACCGATGTGCCCGTATTTAATGAACGTGTGCCCATTGTATTTCAAAATGACGGCTGTCCGGCGCATTGGCGATTGACTGTGAGGGAATATCTCGACAATGTGTTCCCCAATGCATGGATTGGACGCGATGGCCCTATTCCATGGCCGCCACGTTCCCCAGATCTAACTCCGTTAGACTTTTATGTCTGGGGACGTGCGAAAGAGTTGGTATATGCCACGGAGGTTCCAACTAGGGAGGTATTAGTCCAACGCATAGAAGCGGCATTCAATACTATTAAGGAGGAAATACGACTTCGTACAACAACTGTTGAAATACGAAACAGGTGTCGGGCCTGCATTCGCAACAGAGGCCAACAATTTGAGCAAGATTTGTAACAATGATTAAATAAATGTTAAAAATGCAATTTTGTTTTTTTATTTCAAGTAAATCCCACGAAAGATACAGATATGAGACACGAATTTACCTAACCATAAGAATGAGATAGCAGATTTATAGGTTTGACAGGTATCATTTAAGAGATTTTTTTTTAAATCATAATTTTGAATATTAGCCTTAGGTGACTCGATTCACAATTCTAGCGAATTCACAAAGTTGTTAAAATACTTTTATGGCATGTGGCAAATCATTAGAAAGAGGATAGACTGGAGAATTAATGAGGGAGTTGGAAGATCCCGGTCGCTTTTGGTTTTTTTTTTGTAGCCTTATAAACAGCTGTAACATGTACAGCTTTAATTTAAGTTTTACCTTTGCGAGTGAATTAAAAAAGAACTAGGTGACTAATATCACTAATTTTGTATTTAAAAGTATTCTTAAACAATACACATCGAAATAAAATTAAAATTCAGAGTCTACGCCTTATATTTTTTTAAAAATCTGTATTTGAATGTAAAATTTGGGTCTTTTTTTTGGAAAACAATAAAGTCGATAAAAAAAAATCCACAGAGCATGAGGGGTGTCAAAGGGTCTGAAAGGCTAGCGGATGACTCCTTCAGTCGACCATTTCAATTTGGCACACGATGCACCAAACACCCTGTATAATACGTAAGAATTGATACCGGTAACATTGAACAGGTGGAAAAATATCACCATCGGCCACCTTTTGGTACGTCTTCCTACATTATAATTGGCACACATTTGGTCGTTTGTGTCAACTCCTCCTTTCGTTTTGTTATAATAGTGAATAATTTCTGGCTTTCTTTTGTCACCATTATCAACATTATCGTTGTGATGCATTGTGGATAAAAGCAAAACTGCTTTTTTTGGTTTCGGTACATATGAGCACAAAGTCATGTCTTTTTGGAAACCAAATAAGCTAGAAGTCTCCTCTCGTCTTTTATCTGGTAGGAAGCACTGGTATTTCGGCCTTATTCTTTCTCAGTGTACCCACCATGGTAAGCTTGTGATCATCCAATAGTGCTTTGGCCAATGGAACACTGGTGAACCAGTTGTCCATAGTGACATTTCTTCCAGTCCCAGAAATAGGTTCTGTCAATCGTTTTGTGACTGCACCTCGATTACCCTACCTGATAAAAATTTCGTTTTTTCCTAAATTATGTTAATATTAGTGTTTGGGTCGGTTTCCCCTATGGGGAAAAGGTAGTGCTCCACCCCGCACTACCCTGTAGAGCTCGTCTCCAGACTGGACACTCCCCCACCGATTGTAATGAATGAACTCATAGTTATGAAAATACATTGGATGTGGCTTTACAAAGGTGATAAACAATAGAGGGATGCAAAGTATATTGTTATATAAAATTGTGAGTAACCCTTACGCTGGCGTAACAGGCAATTGATCAGTCATTACTCACACGATACCTCACATCTACGCTCGGAGCACTCAGAGCAAAACTTCCATAAAGTGACCCAAGCGGCTATTCAGCGGCATTGAGTCGACACATGCTCTGTTGGAGACATGTTCCCTAGCAGTTCTTGCGAACTGATAATCGTGACGAAGCGGCCTTCCCTGCGGTAACCGTGCGACCGTCCTTGTCTAGCAACGGGGCGGCCAGTTCCAGCGGCATTGCGTCAACATCATGCTCTGAAGGAGACATGGTCCCTATCAGTCCTTGGACTGGATATAAGATAGTTGTGGTCACCCATCCCCTGGAAGTTCACCCCTTGCACAACAAGTATATCTGCAAGACACCGTGTTCATGTCAGTCTGACCGAATTATTGGTCTAAGATAAAGAATCAAGAATTACTTGATAATAGAGATGAGAATCGAATCTCAAGAATCATTATTTAATATAGTTTGGATAGACTCTATTAACAGCCTACTATTGGCCGGAGGCAAAGAATACACAATTCAAGAATTAAATATTAGATAATATAGTTACAGAGAATCAAACCTCAATGGTCAATCTGTAATAGAGTTGTGGATCAACTCTTGAAGGTTTATAGACAGTCCATATCGCCCCACCCTTCATCACTTCCTAGTGTTTGGGCTGGGGAGAAGAAGTGATGCAACAAACTCCCCAGCAACACGTATCTGTCTTATATAATTATGTTTTAGTATTATTAATGTTGCAACGCCAACGTCTCCCCTCTCGCAGGCGGGAGCTGATATCTGCAATTCTTTCCTGAAGATGTGAAGGAGGAAAGGGATCGTTACGCTTGCGCTTAAATCCTTTATTTATAATTACGTTAATTTGTCTGATTACAATGTACCCAAATCAGAGAGACCGGGAACCGTTTTACAACGTCAATTTGTCTCAAGTACGTGTTCTGTTAGACCTAACGCATAGAACCTCTGAGGACACTAATACGATTCTAATAGAACACGTTTCCTAAGCACTAAATAAATGTCTTACTCAATCCTAAGACAGAGTACTACGAAGTCCTACAGCCATTGAGGAAGACAAGTGTAGAGTAATTCTAAACGCGTGCTAATATGATTGACACCCTTACGGCGACCTAGCCCCTTTCTACTAAAATAACACAATGCACAAGCGCTTCGTAGACTCAGTCTCTAGCAGAATCCATTACGATCGAACCTGGTATACGCCGAAGTGGTACATCGTCACTTCACATTTCCTTAATCTTCCCCATTTAGAGGATGCAGTCCGGGCGTGAACCGTCCTGCTTCCAATACATGTCTCAATAAATAATGACGAAAATTAGGTAAAGTCCTACAGGACGGGTTTCTCGAGACAGGCTCCCTAGCGTTGTTAAAACGGCTACCAATTCAGTTTGAGGTACTTGGTGATGCCTAACCCCTCTCCCTGGAAATGTGCGTTACCAGGCGTCACGCAACATGCTCTGTAGCGAGGCCTTTTTGGAAGTAGGTATTATCACTAACGTTTGGTTGCGCTGTAATTGTAACCAATTACAGATCGGCTTTATAACCTAGTTTGTTTTAAATGAACTGAGTATTTTCGGTTCTGCCTTCCATGATTTGATTTGATAAATGGCGCGTCAGTTAGAGATCAGTAATCGTCATCAGTTGTCATAAGTCTAATGTCGGAGAAAGGCCTTCCCCGATTCCCTATAACCAACTGCAAGTGACAATAATCTACTGAGGTATGGATTAGGAGGTGGACACATAATACGAGAGAACATAGCATTAATTATAAATTACGATATTAAATAAGAGTAATTTCGCCATGCTGGAATAAATGATCATTAATCGCTCGTCAGCGATATCACCTAATCGTTACCAATCAAGTCTCAACACAAATCAATCTGCAAGGATTATAATAATAGGATAGTCCGTAACTATTATGTACACACTATTAATAAAGATTAAGTTAGGTTAAGTAAAGATGACACTTACCGAATAACTCCTTGAAGGGAATTAGATGGCAACTCACTTACTAAATACTGTAGGTATTACCAATTACGCCTCCTGCTTCCACCTGTATTCTTCCACACCTTGGCCCTCACTCACTTCCCAGATAACCGCGTATCAACTATCGACTCACCGTCTCAATCTAACCTAAATATAGCCTTTTAGTATTTACTATATCTACTAACTTAACTGGCTTCAACTATCGACTCCTAACTTAACTAGCCTAGATCGGACGTCCGTCTCTAGAAGCGGTCTAAAACCAACTGCCCAACATTTCTCTTCATTATCCTAAAATCACCACATTTTGACTCCGCGAACCCTTCGCCAGCCTCCTCGCCATACCATATCCCAAACGTTTTTTGTCTCATTCGTTAATTATTGTTTCCTAGGACCACTTGGAACTTAGTCAACAGATGCGACGTTGTATTGTTCTTAAAATTAGAAATAGGATATTTTTACGAATACTTTTGAAATTAGTTGAATTATGGCATCCGACCTGTCAGCCCCACACTCAGGCTCTTAATTTATGTCTCACAAGTGATTCGACAGATGCGCTGGCTTGCTGGCTTTAAAACAATATCATAATATTTTGTTGTTAAGTTGGGGTAACCGACAGACTGTCACAGTTTCACTAAATTTTCGGTATCAGAGGGCAGTTTGAATGGTCCATCAGGTTGAACTCCAACATAAACTTCAAATTTTTGTAAATAGTATGTTGCGGAGTCCACAAGAGCAAAATGTTTTATCCCGTATTTGGTGGGTTTGCTAGGCATATAAAACACAGCACAGAATCTACCACGGAACCCTGGCAACTGCTCATCAATGGTCACATTCTCAGACATACTATAACATTTTTGAAAATTGTCATTCATCAAAATGCAGAACTCTCTGATAGCCGCCAGTTTATCTAATGATTGCCTTTCCTCCCTTGTTGCTCGGCTATCAAAACGTAAACTCCTGAGAATAAAAAGAAACCTTTTGCAGCTCATTGTGTTAGAAAAAAAATCGATTCCTGTACCATCGTTGGCCCATAAATCTTGATAATTCAAATGCGATGATCGCAGCACTCCCGACATAAAAAGGAGTCCAAAGAATGCGAGTAACTCTTCATAAGATACAACTTTACAATCACGTTCTCTCTGGAAGTTGTTTCTAACGGATATTATATATTCGTTCGTGTAGGTTAGAATAAGATCTATAGTTTCCCTTGAAATATACTCAAAAATACTTCGCTCAATGTCGTTGCATCTCTAGCGGGCCCTCTAGGTCCAGCAGCTTCTGTCACAATGTTAGCATATCGAGTTCTTACCCTAGAGTCTGGTGCTTGTTTGAACCATTTTGTTTTTCCATTCTTTCCGAGGTAAAATGATTCATTACGTCTTCCATGACTTTGAAAAGAGCTGCCAAAGTTTTGTAATGGGACCTCATCATCACTACTCCATCGATCATTGGATTCGTTTTCGCTTTGCTCTGATTCACTGACATGATCACTCAATATAACTTCACGTTCTTGCTCATTTTCAGATGCACTATCGATAGCCTTCTCTTCTTCTTCCAACACCTGACCAATTTGCAGATCGTTCAAGTTACGTGACATTTTACAGATAACCTAAAACAAAAATCACAATGTAACCTCAAAAATGTCAAGATATTGAAAATTTACTATATTCAATATTACTGTAATTATTATTAGTCTAATAAAAATATTTTAGAGCATAAAATAACAAACTAACAATATTTACTTACCCGGAATTTAGACTACACAAACAGTCACCTGGGGTGTCGTGCACCCCAAACACGCTCTCCAAGCCCAACCGCCTATATAAAAAAAAGTACTCTGTGCCCAACCGTTCACAACCGGGCGCCGCTCGCAACTGTATTGTAAACGTCAAACGCGTTTACGAAGCTACCTAGAAGACCAGCGCACTAATTTAATTTTTTTTTAAGTTATGATCCTGGCAACATGCGTTGGGGTGTTCGACACCCCACGCGCCCAATTAAGGGTTAACAGTGGATCCTCGCTTAGACTCGAAAAGGTGAAAATACCCGAAACAGACATCGAGGTCTACTGTGACGTTACGGTTACACCGCCACGACCGTATATTACACCGGAATTCCGTCGTCAAGCGTTCGGTTCGTTACACAACTTGAGTCACCCCGGAAACACCGCTACAGTGCGACTGGTGGCACAGACATTCGTTTGGCCAGGGATGCGCAAACAATGTAGAGAGTGGTCTCGCATATGCCTAAGGTGTCAAGGCAGTAAGGTGACACGACATACCTTTGCTCCTCTTTCCCAATTTCCTGTCACAACATCAAGGTTCTCCCATATCCACCTTGATATCGTCGGCCCTTTACCAATCTCTTATGATTACAGGTACTGTCTCACCGTCATCGACAGATTCAGCAGATGGCCTGAGGCGTACCCCATCAAAGACATCACGGCTGAGACCTGCGCAACAGCGCTGGTGTCCGGCTGGGTCGCCAGATTCGGTTGCCCACTCAAAATAACAACCGATCGGGGCACACAGTTCCAGTCACACCTCCTCCGAGCTGTCGCTGCCATGGTTGGTGCGCACCACTACAGCACAACCGCCTATCACCCTGCTGCGAATGGCATGGTCGAACGTCTGCACCGGCACATGAAAGCAGCCATCATGTGTCACTCTACTCCGCAATGGACCGAAGTTCTTCCACTAGTACTTCTAGGGATACGAAGTGCATGGAAGCCGGACGTTGAAGCATCACCAGCAGAGTTGGTCTACGGCGAACAACTTCGACTACCAGGGCAATTCATCGCACCAACTGATGACTACAAGTCGTCTGACGTCACAGACCTTGCAACGCGCTTACGAAGTCGCATGGCCACCCTCACACCACGGCCTGCATCCTGTCACAAAAAAGGTCCATTTTATTTACCACATAGTCTCAGCGATACATCACATGTGTTCTTGCGGCAGGACTTCGTTCGAAGACCGCTAGAACCACCGTATGCAGGCCCGTACAAAGTCATACAGCGCCAACCCAAATATTACAAGCTTGACGTACGAGTACGTGGTAAAGAAGTAACCGTCAGGCTTCGTTCACACGGCATTGTCCTGCACGTTTTTTTGCAGTATACGTCTTAACGTATAAATAGTGACCATACAACGTACATATATCCATTCACACGTCGATTGTACTGCAAAAAAACGTGTACCGCTTATACGTTTAAACGCATACTCAACAAGCAAAGCAAATCGAATGAACTTTGACGTATTCGGTTCGCAGTGGCACATAATATAGCTCTGTCTCGTTCACACGGCACGATGTTCACACGTTTTTTATCGAATAGCAACCGAAGAAGCGTTTAGTACCTGAGCGTCTTTTGGACGGGTGGCACGTATTTTATGTTTGATTTGGTTTGATATTCAAAATGGTTGAGGAATCTTCTATAGACAACGAACTATTAATTTCTTTAGTGGAACAATGTCCCGTTTTATGGGATAAAACTTTGGAACTTTATAAAAATCGCGTCGCAACTCAAGCGGCTTGGAAGGGAATCATGGTAATAATTGATGCTAATTTTGAGACAAAGGAAGAAAAAACAAGACAAGCCTTAGGTATGTATATTTTATTACTAATAATAAAAATTGAGTTACAACATATTTTAACTTGCTCTGCTTAGTTCTAAATGTATTCGTTTTGCCATGGGACTGCTCCTTCGTTTGATAAAAAATAGTGACTAAAAATGGACCTTACGCTGTTTGCTTGAACATTTCGAACTGCCGTACTTTGAATATTTTCAAATAATGAAGGATTTGCCACATCTTCAAAATTGTGTCCATCATTTTCACGAACATAATTGTGTAATACAATGCATGCTTTTATGATTTCTGTCAATAAACTTGGTGAAACATCAATAGCCTTATGTAGAATTCTCCATTTTCCCGCTAAGATACCAAAAGCACACTCCACGTACCTCCTTGCTCTGCTCAGGCGGTAATTGAAGATTTTTTAACGTAAATCTAAATGTGTTCCTCCAAAAGGGCGTAGTAAATTATTATGTAGAGCAAATCCCTCATCACCAATAAATACGTAAGGTGTACTTTCTCCACCTTCTAATAATGGCTTTAGTTTGGGTATATTCAACGAACCATCATTGTTTTTTCCACAAGACGGAATTTTTCAAAATGGATGAGTCACAATCTTTTCCGTATGATCCTATGTCTACATATATAAATCTGTATTCCGAATCAACCACCGCAAGTAGCACAATTGAAAAATAATCTTTATAATTGAAGTACATGGATCCACTATGAGGAGGCTTTAAGATTTTAATGTGTTTTCCGTCAATTGCACCTAAACAATGAGGGAAATTAGTCTTTCTTTCAAAACCTTCCACTATTTTTATCCATTCACTTTCTGTAGAAGGCATTTGAAAATATTCTCTCTGAAGGACATGCCATAGAGTCCAGCAAACATCCCAGATGATACGCCACTTATAGTCGATACTCCAACTTTGTATGAATAGTGTAAATCTTTCATGGAGCACCCCGATGCTAAATACCTGAAAAAAAAATGTATATGTACAGTCAACAGCACGTCCCTCTATACAGATCCAATATAAACTGACACGCGGCATCATTACACAGACTGGTTTGACAAGATCAGTTTATAATGGAAGTGTAAAGAGGGACGTGCTATTGTCTGTACCGTATTACTTTTTTGTTTACCGTTTTTGTTTGTCTTTTACAGCTAAAATGATTATTCAACGGTGGACTCATATAAGAGATAATTATAATCGATCGTATAAAAAGATAAAAGATCAGAAAAGCTCAGGAAGTGGCGCCAAAACAGCAAAGCCTTATGTATACAGTAAACAGTTATCTTTTCTGCAGAAAGTGAACCTAAAAAGACAGTAAATAATGCTACTACCGAAAATAACAACACGGAATCCAATAATAACACAGAATCCGAAAACCAGAAAAAAAATTCTGAGGGTGAAAATGAAACATTGGAAACAAACTCTATAGAGACACATGACACAATGGCGGCAAAGAGCCCAATACCTAATCGTGTACCTAAAAGATCTCTAAAGAATATGATTAGTCCTGTAGATGCGAAGATGATGAAATTTATGGATTCTTATTCGAATAACGAACCTAAAACAATGAATCGGCATCTTTCATTTTTTAATGGGATATTACCATCATTAGATAAGTATGACGATGATGAAGTCCTTGAATTCCAAATGGGTGTGTTACAGTTAATGAAAAAAATTAAAAACAGTCGCCAAATTCGTGAATCCTCGTCTTTCAATCTGTCATCAGTTCACAGAGGATATTTTACACAACAATACCAAAATAGTAATATACAAGAAGCTACAAATTCTATTAGTACAAACATGACTACAACGACTTCTCTTCAAAGTCCAGCCTCTGTAGAATTAACTACAGCAGCTTCTCTTCAAAGTCCGTCTTCTGTCGAATCCTGCTATTCTAACTACACGGATATTGATTACAATGTCTTTTAATACGAAACACGAATATACCATAGTAAAATTGGTCAAATTTTTAAATTTTTTTAATTATAATAATTAACATTAATAAAACTTAAATAATCACAACCTGTGTATTTTTATTTGTGTACTTACCTTAAACAGATGGCTAATTTCATTTTAGTACTAATGCATTTCCGCATATTCGTATTTGATTTTGGTAGGCTTGAATTTTCCAGTCGAGTTAATAACTTTTCAAAACTTTCAACAGACATTCGAAAGTAATTAAAAAACTTTTTTTCATCGTTTCTAAGATTTTCGAATAATTTTTCAAATGTGATCGTTCGCACAGATTCTTGATTAATAGGATGTACCCAAAACCTTCTGTTTTGTCGGCGGCGAGACCGTTGGCGCCTACGATACAAATATAAAAGTACAACCACGCGTGGATCCATCAGTGACGTCTACTCGCTGTGACAACTGTGTGAAGACTGCGGCTATTCGTCTTTTACACGAATGATAGTTTACCGTGTGAAGACCCGGATGATTGTACGTTAAAAAACGAATACGAAAAAAACGTGCAGGACAATGCCGTGTGAACGAAGCCTCAGCGTTGAAGCCGGCCTACGTCATACAGGAAGCAGACGATCAGCCACCATCAGTTCCTGAGCAACCAGCTCCACTCCCTGTTCCAGCAAAAGAAGAAGAGAGGAGGACTAAGTCTGGGCGTCGGGTGCACTTCCCTGATTATTACCGCCCGCAGTAGCGGTCTAAGCGGGGGAGTACTGTGGCACCGTCCATGTTCAGAGGACGCACCTGATTGGAGCGCACGTAGCTCGCACCTTCGACGACCGCGCGATGTGTGTACCTCACCGCCTGCGCCCGCGCACCGGCCGCGCCTGGACGCACACGCCAGCGCTGGAACCGCGATCGCTCGGTCATCCGCGCCAGTCGTTAGCCTACACTGCCGGCGAATGCGCGCGCTGCTCATTCTAAATCCGCATCTTCGTTTCGCAACCTAAAATCTTAGTTTTTCTCTTTTAATTCTTGGTGTTTTTCTAGTGTTTATTTTTGTTATTCTTCTAACTGTAATCTTTGCCTACTATCATTAAACTTCTATCTATCTTCATCTTGAAAACGTCTGTTATTTACACACACCCTCTGAGCAACTACAAAATAAAAATGGGCCGTAAATATGAACGTATTAACAGGCATACTAGAAATGGTAAAAATTACACACCCTATAATTCATTCACAAAGACCACTCTCAACACAGCAATGGAAAAAGTTAAAAGTGAAGGGATGTCAGTAAGAAGTGCTGCAAAACATTTTTGTATCCCAAAATCGACGTTAACTCGTCACTGCAAGAAGCATGACCAATTACAGGAAAGAGCTGGTCATCCCACGTTGTTCACCCCTGAAGAGGAAAAAGTATTTGTGGACTATTTTTTACACTTAAGTGAATGGGGTTTTCCCCAAGACAAATTGGATTTAAGAATTTTTGTTCAACGGTATTTAAATAAGCTGGGAAAAACTATACCGATCTTGAAGGATAATTTACCAGGTCCAGACTGGGCACAAAATTTTGTGGAAAGACCCCATGAGAAGCTGTCTAATCGTCTGGCAGCAAACATTTCGTCAGAAAGGGCTAAAACAGCAGCTGCTTTTGTGGACATTTTTTTTTAAACTTTTCACTATCTGTGCAAAGCGTAAAGCCAGAAAATTTACTTAATTATGATGAAACCAACCTGACGGACGACCCGGGCGCTAAAAAGTACATCTTCAAACGTGGCTGTAAGTATCCTGAACGCATAATAAATAATTCTAAAGCAGCAGTGAGCATTTATGTACTGCGGTTCAGCCAGTGGAAATTTGCTGCCTATGTATGTTGTCTACAAAGCTGATCATTTGTGGGACCCATGGATGCTTGGAGGACCCGAAAACACGCGCTATAATAGATCGAAAAGCGGGTGGTTTGATAGTACCTGTTTTGAAGATTGGTTCTTTTCTGTAGTAATACCTTACTTCAAAAATAAGACTGGACGAAAAGTTATCGTTGGCGACAACTTGTCATCGCACTTTTCCGTAAGTGTTCTCAAAAGCTGTAAAGAAAATGACATAAGTTTTGTATGCCTTACCCCAAACAGTACGCATTTGTTACAACCACGTAGACGTGGCATTTTTTGCACCCATGAAACGCTATTGGCGTAGTATTTTAACCCAATGGATAGCAACCACAGGTAGAAAACAAAAGATCCTCACCAAATCAGAATTTCCTAAATTACTGACAAAGTTGCACAAAGTAATTACTGAAAACGACACTGGTACAAAAAATATGCGAAGTGGTTTTGAAAAATGTGGATTATACCCTTTGAATCCTGATCGTCCGAAATCACGACTACCAGGACAAACTTCAAGACGTAAATAACACGGCATCGCAAGTAGTACTTGAAATGTTACAAGAAATTCGGGGTGGAAATGAAACAACCACTCAAAATAAACGCAAAAGGCGATGTGATGTAGAACCTGGGAAAAGCATCACTGAGGCAGATCTTAATCCTAAGTCAGTAGATATCAAACCGAAGAAAAAATATGTAAAAAACAGCATACTACCAAAAAAAAAATTACAGCCAAGAACAAAAAGAGAATATCAAATAATGTCCAATTGTCAAATCCACATCATAATCCTGAAGTAGAAATAAATGTGTGCGGTAGTGTCAGTAGCGACGAAGAAAATCAAAACCCTATTTCGCTTCCAAAGCGTTCACCACAGGTGATGAGCCAGAATGCCATCGTACGTGCTAAAAGACTGAAAAAGACGCGTCACAATTCATCTTCTTCTGAAGAGACAACCAGCATTGTCATGAGCATACATAGCGACAGTGATATAATCGACATTCCTGATGTTGACTCTGATATTACATAGTTTGAGGACGAAGATCATTGCGAATTAGTGAGAACGACCAACGAGTTAAAGGCAAGTATTTGGGAAGAAATAGCTATTCGCGAACAAGCGGATGCGGATGAAAAACGAGAGGATATTGTTTACACTTGACAAACAAGAGAAGATAGCAAAAACCGACAATTTGAGAGAGGATAATGATGTACCGTGTTATAAAGTACGAAGAAGTTAAGAAGACCACAGAGACTGAAGTTGCGAGAGAAGATGCTTGTACTAATTGGACTATAAAAGACGAAAAAGCGAAAGAGAAACCAGAGACTGAAAATGTAGACTGACTTTGACACTACCAAAGAAAATGAAAAAAGTAACATAAACTCTAATGCAAGTGAAAATATTATATTTAATGAAGGGAATTACGTGATGGTGCGTTACTATATAAGAAAGGCTTGGAAATATTATGTTGGGCAAATAGCAGCCATCGACACGCTACGACATATTCACTCGATTGACTTTTACAAAACCATTAAAAAGAATGGTCTAAAATTTGTGGCTAAGGGTTGTAAAGACAACCGTAACCGTATTTGTACCGTATCGTAATATTGTCAAAAAAATAAATTGTTTCAAATTAACGTTAATCCTATTACATACGTGCTGGATGGCGACGAAGATATTTAGAACTTTTAGATTCATTAGTATTTAAGTTTTTTATTCATACCATTAAATTTTTGAAAGTGTTATTTGATACCTTGTTTCTTTTTCTTTTCATTTAAAAGACGTCAGTATTATTGTGAGAGGGTAGCAGATGATTCCTGCGTATGAATTGTTAACAAATTTAGAATATTTTCAGATTTTTTTATTTATGATTCAAGAGTTTATAAAACTAAGATCTCAAAAGTTTTAAATAATACTAGGTAGGTACCAAGTGTTCTTTTTGTATTGAAAGTTATTTTGATAGCGTTTTATTGTTTAAATTTTATAAGCTGAGTACCTGCGTAATTATAAGAAAAAATCCTACTGATTTTTGTGTCACTTTCATAGTTAAATGTTATTTTTTTAATTTCAATAAATAAGTATCCAATATATGTGCCATATAAAAAGACTTTTATAGTAAACTTGTTGCCTTGTTAACTTGACTATAGAATAAATGAGAGGTTAATTTGCTCTACCTAATGTTTTTTTTTTTTAATCTCATACTATTTACAGTGAGTTCGTCTTTGAACTTTGAACTTAGTTACGTCCCAAATAGTTTCCACTCGGTATTATTTGGTTTTCGTGTTTATATTATGGTAAAAACCACAATCAATTTGCCCCTCCCAAACAACACAACTTGGCGGGTTATTTGGGACACCCATTATTATATTTTTTTAAATGGAAATGGCAACACTCAAAACAAAGATTCATCTACTGTTACTAGCGTAAGTGTTGCCCATCTATAAAAAAATACCGGTGGTATGCGTTAAAAACAACGCGAAGGGGTAAAAATTTAATTTATCTATGAAATATTTCCCAAATAACACTGGTCTACGGTACTTAAAAATAATTAACTATAAAAAAAATTTACTCACCTCAATTCAATTCAATTCCTTTATTTCAATCATCATTGGATCATAAGAAAATTAAAAATACATTAGATAGATAAACAACAAAAAATAAAAAATAAGACATCACACAACACACAAATCATTTTATTGTTATTGTCACTACATTAAGCATACAGCAATGGTTAATGTAGTGACAGTCGAACCTCTCAGCCATCATCCTCAAGATGGTCAATGATGGTGGCTCAATGTCATTGCCAGACGTTCAACAGATGGTTTGCTTTTTCTCATGGCAGTGTCTTTTTTTAGCAACTCGCTATTCAGTTCGTTTAACAAGTAGTCAAATGTATTCTTGTTCATTCTAAATTTTTTATAAAATTTCTTCTTGAACCTTCGAAGTTTAGGATAATCAGTACGAAATTGGCTTTGACTTTTGTTTTCCAATATAGGATGTACCCAATAAATTCTATTTCGACGAATACGTGACGATGTCGTCGTCTTCTTCTTAATAAAAGCCATAACAAGGATAGCAACAACAATCTTTTCTCAATGACTACGTTCAGTCAAGCCGTGTTTCCTCTACGAAAGCCGGAGTATAACTGCACATGACCACGTGGTTACCACATCGCAACGACAGCGACAACGCAACCACATCGACATTTTGTCGGTACCACAACGCAACTGCAAAAAGCCGCTGCGACAATTCACACGTAACCACAGCTTGACCACATTTTCTCGCTGCGACGCACAGTGGATCGTCCCCATACAAGAGGTCGGACATAGAATTAAAAATTGAAAAAGTATTTAATTGAAAAAAATGAAATATGCAGTTGCATTACTCTATTAAGGAACTACAAAAAATGTTACTACAATTTTTTTATTTGACCAGTACTTTATGAGCAATTCGATGAAAAGTGTTATTTTTCTATGGAAATGGTCACAAAAATGTCTGTATCTCATGATTCCCTCCTTGTTTCGATTTGCGGTTTTCACTACTGTTATCTACCCATTTTATGCCACATTTTCTTCAAGGACACATGGTGCCCCCAGCGACCCCCTTCCGAGATATTTTGCTTTTAGTAACTTTACTTTTTATTGTATAACTGATGATATGGAGGTACATTAAGTATATTCATTACTGAGAATAAGTCATCCCTAAGTAGTTCCTTAAATAACAGGTGCATTTACGATTACTTTAATGACTTATGAACGCTTCTGTTGCCATACAACAAACGCGTTAATGAGTCCTTAAGTGAAGATTCCCAGTACTTGCTTAATCTAATTAGTTATTGTAATTACTATGTTAACAGCCCTTAATCTCTGCATTGTGATTGTCTAATGTCATCATTAGCTTAGTAATGACTGAGTCGCATTTACAATAACACATCGAAAAGAAATAGAGTTTTATGATCAATAAGAAAATATGTAGGTATAAATATATTTTTTATTTATATAATATAACACTGTAAAAATAATTTAAAAATAAAATAACTATGTACCCTAAAACAAACTAAAAAAATAAACAACTACTAAAAACTAAATTATAATAGGAAATTAATTAATTAACACGACCATGTAGTTACTAACAACAATAGAAAAGAAAGAAAAAAACCATTTATTGGCTGATGGGTGGCATAACACAAAACAAAAAAAGAATAAAATTAAAAAAAAATCACAAAAACTAGAATAGAAAAAAAGAATAGAATAAAAAAAATACACAAAAACTAGAAATTAACAAAGAAACTGCTTGTAAAATAATAATATTAGGTACTATAAGACTTAAACTATATTTTCTTCATCTTCATCAATAACGACATCATGATCATTATCATCGTCATCATCTTCTTCAACGTCACTACATGCAGCAAGTGTATCAGTTGAAACGTCCGCGTCAATGAACTCCAATTCACTCTGATCGCGTATGAGTAAATCGTCTAGTTCTCTAAATGAAGACTTTTTGGCTTTATTTGTCATCTTCGGTCGTAAGCTGGCGAGAAGAGGATCGGAAGATAATAGCAGATTATGAAGAATGTCTTCATTAGTGGCGATGCTACTATGCTTTCGTGTATGACATTCTCTAAATTTGCGAAAGTCCTTGTTTCTTGCTTCAGATGCTTCTTCAGACAAAAAACCTATAGGCACTACTGATAAGTGGTCCACTATCTGTGATCCATGAATCAGCAATTTGTGTAAACTTGCTGGCATGTTATACCATGGATATAATTCCACGAATAAATTTGCTGTTTCATCACAATATGATTTGAATTTTTGGACTTGAATTTTTTCGCCTGAGGAAATGCATTGCAAAATAACGGCGAGTCTTCTAATTAAATTAACATCTAATTTAGTAATTTCGGCAGTCGTTTCAGGGTTTGCAAAAAATCTTCTTGCAGCATTTCCAGTGTTTGTGTTGCCACTACCCTGCTTAACAACGTCTAGAAGTAAGCCTGTTCTTCTTCGGAAAGCTTCTTGAATGGCTTCTTTCTTATCTTTAACTTTTTTTTTATTTTCGTCACCTTTTGCTTGCCATGATTTTATGTCCATTCTGTAAGAAATGTGTAATAAACATTCCATGGACCGAATCCAAGCATGCAATGAACTAAATCCATGCTTGTATAAATCTGTATTCACGGGTTTAGCTCTCACTTCTTCCAAGTTATTCATTTCGCTTGGGCGAGCTTTGCACAAATCACACACTGCTGCCGATGTACCAGATATGGTTGAATGTACCTTACCATCAATCATGGTTAGCCATAGATTGTGAGTAACAGTAGCATTGCCGCAATCAGTCGGGTTCCGTTCACGAATCTCGGTCTCAAATATTTCCATTTCAGCCTTAACATTCGCTTCCGTTTCTTTCATAAATGTAAATGAAATCGGGCGACAATATGTGGTTGACGATGGCCGATCATTCTGCCACACTATACTTCCACTAGAAGTCACTAACTTAAGTGGTACAAGACTTGCCATAAATACACTGGATAAGTCTTGTTCACTTGTTGTTGTCGTTTGATGGTAAATGCTTTGACTTGAAGCTCCATCAAAACCCCATTTACTGTGAAGCACAAGTTGTTCACCAGCATCAAAATTTGATTCAAGTGAATCGATCAGCCTCCTAACGGTGAGATCAAGGAGGGCTTGGATACGTATCTTTGCGGAAGTTTCAGTCACAGTTATGTCTTCTTTTGCCGGGTAGCATTTAAGCTTTTCTTTAACTAACAAGTAGTAGCTTGGGTATTTCGCATGACCTTCTTTTAAACTAAAGTCCCGAAGTGTGATGTAACGCCACTTGGATAACTGCAAGTAAACGTAAAGAGCAAGTGCTTTGTGAGTAGGAACTTCACGAAGCGGAGGATTCTGCTTAGTTTCCAGGACATTTATAACTGTTGAGACGTGTTCAGGATTTTCCAGCAAATTTTTCATTATTCTGGCTATATCATTTTTTCCGGCAGACTTAAGTATACTTTCAACAGTATGCAAAAGCTCATCCGGACGACTGCAACTAGTAACATTTTCATTAACACGTCTTCTTTTGTGTCTAGTTGATAAATCTTCAAAGCGTTTGCGAGGAGATGTATATGTTGAAGTAGATGCATCTGATTTTGATGGACTGACTACCTCTTCTGCCTCATTTTCATTTGCTTCTTCAGTGTCAACAACATTTTCTTTAAAGCAATCTGGCCAAACGATATCGGAATTTAACCACTCTTCGTTCTTGTTAATGAACCTGTCAACTGTCCTTCTTGATTGCACCCATTTGGTGTAAACCCTATAGCAAAATCGTCGACACCAGTTCTTGAGATCCGTCACATCACTTTCACTTAACTGGACGTTAGTATTCGACTTCAATGTGTTAAATAAATGGTCATAGTCACGAAGATCTTTATGATTACGAAGAGCAACGTAAAGATCTAGGTAAGTAGAAAACCCACGGAAAGCCATAATGACAACACTTGGTAGAAGTTATAATTACAACTGAATTACATTTGCTAAACACACTCAAATATATAGGGCAGCAAGTAGGCAACTAGCAATGAATTTGATAAGCTAATGATGACATTAGACAATAACAATGCAGAGATTAAGGGCTGTTAACATAGTAATTACAATAACTAATTAGATTAAGCAAGTACTGGGAATCTTCACTTAAGGACTCATTAACGCGTTTGTTGTATGGCAACAGAAGCGTTCATAAGTCATTAAAGTAATCGTAAATGCACCTGTTATTTAAGGAACTACTTAGGGATGACTTATTCTCAGTAATGAATATACTTAATGTACCTCCATATCATCAGTTATACAATAAAAAGTAAAGTTACTAAAAGCAAAATATCTCGGAAGGGGGTCGCTGGGGGCACCATGTGTCCTTGAAGAAAATGTGGCATAAAATGGGTAGATAACAGTAGTGAAAACCGCAAATCGAAACAAGGAGGGAATCATGAGATACAGACATTTTTGTGACCATTTCCATAGAAAAATAACACTTTTCATCGAATTGCTCATAAAGTACTGGTCAAATAAAAAAATTGTAGTAACATTTTTTGTAGTTCCTTAATAGAGTAATGCAACTGCATATTTAATTTTTTTCAATTAAATACTTTTTCAATTTTTAATTCTATGTCCGACCTCTTGTATGGGGACGATCCACTGTGCGTCGTGGCTAAGTAATTACAGCCGCACGGGTCGATCCATCAGGTTAAGCTACGCTTGCCGGGGTTGGTCCGTGGATGGGTGACCATCTTTACATATCGATACTCCTCCGTGCCTCGGAAAGCACGTTAAGCCCGTTGGTCCCGGCTGTCATTCGTTGATATTTGACAGTCGTTACGGGTCGTCAGAAGCCCGAAAGTCTGATAGCCAGTCTTACCAAGGGATATCGTATTACCCAGTAGTGGGTTGTGGAGTTCAGACAGGCAGTCGCTCCATGTAAAATACTGGTATTCAGCTGCATCCGGTTAGACTGGAAGGTGACCCCAACATAGTTGGGAAAACTAGGCCATAGATATAAGAAAGAAGGAAGAAGTCGACGATGAAGTACCTGGGACTCGTCCTCGACAGCCGGTGGAACTTCGTGGAGCATTTGCGACGTTTGGCTCCCAGACTGGAGCGGGTCGGGGCTGCCTTGAAGCGGCTCCTGCCCAATCTGGGGGGTCCAAATGCCTCCTGCCGGAGGCTTTACGTGGGGGTCGTGCGGTGCATGGCCCTTTACGGAGCACCGGTGTGGGCGCGTTCCCTGAGGCTGCGACCGGCCCGCCGGTTGAACGCGTCCCAGAGGGTCATGGCCATCCGGCTAGTCCGGGAATACCGCACGGTCTCCTGTGAGGCGGCGAGCCTCCTTTCCGGATTACCGCCATGGGATCTGGAGGCAACAGTCCTCGCGCACGTGTGGGAGTGGCGCGAGGAGGCGAAACGCCGGGGCGTAACTCCGCTGCCGCGAGAAATCACGGTACAGCGGACAGAGCTCCGGCGGGATCTCATGGCGACATGCAGAGTGCGATTGCCGCAACCCAGCGCTGGGCACCCCACAATTGCGGCGATAAGTCCCCTCTTTGAGGAGTGGTTGGAGAGGCGCCACGACTTCCTCACCTTCCGCCTGACGCAGGTCCTCACCGGATACGGTTGTTTCGGGAGGTTCCTGTTTCGGATAAGGCGGGGAAACGCCCGAGTGTCACCATTGTGTGGATCACCCGGAGGACACGGTGGAGCATACAGTGGAGGTTTGCCTGGCTTGGGCGGAGCACCGGCGTGTTCTCACGGAGGCGATCGGCGGCGGCGATCTCTCGCGTCCAAACCTGGTCCAGGCCATGGTGCGGAGCGAGAGTGCATGGGAGGCCGTCACCTCCTTCTGCGAAGCAGTAATGTTCGCGAAGGAGGAGGCGGAGCGCGTGAGGGAGAGGCAACAGCCGCACCCTCGCGCCCCTAGCCGCCGCAGAGGACGCCCTGGGCGGCGGGAATCCATTGCCGATTCCCGGCCACCGTAGGCGCCGGCTTGCAGACGACGAGTAATGGGCAGCTCGCCGTCCGGTAAGGACCAGGCCCGGGTTGACGGCGCGTTGTGTTCCACGCGCGTCTCAAAGAGATGTCAGCAGTAACGGGGTCCAATAGGGCCGATGCCGCCGGGGTCGCGGGTAGTTCGAAAGAGATACCGTGGCCCTGGCACGGGCAACTGAAGGAACACGGGTGATGGGTTTTAGTCAGTAAAAGGCTGACACGCCCTCCCGCTCTGCCCAGAGCGGGAGAAGTCATTTGATGATTTCCCATCCCCAAAAAAAAGAAAAAAAAATTGTGCTCACATAATGATAAAGTAGACGGTTTACCTAAAAAAAATTAACAAGTAGTCAGTGTGTGTCATACAAATAAAAACAACCAGTTTGATTTTGTACCAGCTTGTTTCAAAGCTTAGATATAATCCTTTAATTTCTAACATGCTTGTTTACAAAGTGTAATTTTAAGTGTAGTTTTAAACAATCTTTCATTTAATTGCAAGGTATTCTGTAGTAACATTCAACACAGTATCTACCCCTTAAATGATGTACTTATCTGAAAAAGGGTTGATCTATTTTATCTTTATTAAAATTATGTTATTATTACTTTTTTTATTATTACTTATGTTATTAAAATGCTGTAGATTCTATCTTACTTATGTGAATACTTACAAATTTTCATAAGTGAATTGGCATGGTACCTTTATGGTATTAATCCTACTAAATATTCCCTGAGAGATTCGCGGCGACGACGTAGATTGATTATAATCTCTTTTGCAAAATAAAGATGGATTCAATGTCAGCATCCCGACCCCACAGTAAACTGCCAAACGCCATAATTCTGTAGAAGTAGCTAAAATAGACCAAAAGCGCGGTTTCTACATCTGTTTACTGTGAACTGTCTTTACTTTCTAACAGCAAAGCGAGCTTAGTCGCCCCGCAAGAGATGTTTTAATTCTTCTTTTTCTTGTTCTTTATGTTGTATCATAATACTAATACTAATGTTGTACTTGTAACCTTGTTCATTTTACTGGAAATAAACATTATTTATTATTATTCTTTTTTGTCTTTGTCTTATCTCGGGACCCTGGGGTCCCGGACCTTTGGAAGGCGTACGAGGGGCCGAAGCCAACTCGCAGAGGCCCCTTAGACAATTTCGAATGACGAGGAGGCACCAGCCGACGATTATCTCTGTATGCACTATGCAAGTGCACCCAAGGACAACCCCCGGTTGGTGCAGGACTATTGCAGAACATGGAAACAAAACACATTGGGCCTATGGGTTTGGGTGGCTACATGGATTGGGTACCTTGAACTATGGAAGAACTATGTCCCCTGCCTGACCAATGTTATATAATATACACAGATAAATTGGCAGGGGGTGACTTGCACACTCAATAATGGGCCCCCGGAATCGGTCGCTAGCACATAGTGACGTAGCGACAAGGGGCAACGTGTCCTGAGGTGCTTGAGGAGTGGAGAGGTATTCCACGGCTCTCAGAACAATCCCAGAGCCCGGAAGATGGTCAAGATCCCTACAAGCACTTACTGGAATACTTCCTTCCTCCGAGCACGTTTGCTCTTGCGAATCTCCACTCAAGCCGGCCAATAAAGGCAAGAATGAGGTGGGAGCTCTGTTCCCGTCATTGTTCACTCCAGCCGGCCAATAAAGGCAAGCCAGAGGTGAAGAACAAGACTTCTCCCGGGAAATAGGGTCCGTGGGGTCGCTACTGCCCAACAGCTCGCCACATGCTGCCGTGCGGGTTCACGTATCTCTCTTGGTCTGGCTCCTCACCCTAGACCTGTTTCGGCAAAGTAAACTCCACCGGCACAGACCCAGAGTTCGGAGCGCGCAAGCCCCACCACGACGTCAACGTAGAGATACGGCGGTGGTATTATTATTATTAATTATGAGGTCCCCATTGTAATTTCTCGTCTAGCGTCTAGGAATTATCCTAGGAAAACCACTTGATTAATAGATTCCAGTTTTTCTCCATCCACGATATCACGCTACTCCTAATATTAGGTAATTTAAATCTAATGCATTTGATTTTTTTTTAAACTTTTAAAAAAAATTAAAACAAAAAAAAATACTACAAATTGAAAAATAACTTTAATTTCGGAAGTCGGTGTCTTTGGATCTGTATTTTAGGTTTTTGCCACCGACTTCCGAAATTAAAGTTATTTTTCAATTTGTAGTATTTTTTTGGAAGTCGGTTGTTTTGTTTTTGTAAAAAAGTTTTTTATTTTTCACTTTTTAGTGGGTCAGTCTGTAATTCATCTATGTTACAATAGCCTTATGTCAACTGCTCATCACCTTTTACAAAATATTGCTTTTCCCGATACAAGGACGGAGTTCCCATTAAGGAACCAGGAGAACTGGAACTGATGGTGAATTCACCATCAGCTCCACTTCAACATATGTATTGTGACGAGCATAAATTGCTTAGCAATAATCGAATCGAAACCCGTGAAATACGTATTATTGAATAGTTCCGATGGCCATCTGTGGTCTTCCCTATCAGTTCCACTTCACTAAATGGTGCTTTCCGGGAGCAAATGCACGAGTTACTATAAAAAATACCCAAATCGCTATAGGTGTGTCTATAAAATTTGAAGGTTCCCCTCGATTTCTCTGGAATGCCATCATCAGATCCTGGTTTCCTTATCATGGTACTACCGTTGGGATATCTCCTTTCCAACAAAAAAATAATCATAAAAATCGGTTCATAAACGACGAAGTTATCCGCGAACACACATAAAATATATATATATATATACTTATACGGTCAAATTGAGTAACGTCCTTTTTTTGAAGTCTGTTAAAAATCAACCAAAGATGGTGTTATTTGCAGATGAAACATCATTGATTTTTAAAATAGATCGACGATCACTAAATCTTGACGCCGTGAATACAGAATACAGCTGTATTCTTCAGGTCCAAGATTGGTTCACGGTAAATAATTAGGTGTTACCTAATTACAAATTTGAATTGAATTGAATTGATTTGATTTGATTTTTTTTTTTTTTTGTAAAAAAGTTTTTTTGAATTAAGTAATTGGGGTAAATCATTAATGTAAACTAAAAAGACGAACGGACCCAATATCGAACCTTGAGGACCACCCATTGTCATTTGAGACCCTATTCCCTTCCATCTTTCAGATGTGATCTCTGTAAATCAAGAGCTGTATTCCTAGTATCATAGTGCTCTAGTTTTAGCAGAAGTGTTTCATGGTTTGCGTGATCGAACGCTTTATCGAGGTCGCAAAAGGTTCCATTGGCATCTTGTGCTTCCTCCCAGTCGTTAAAAATGTTCTTTACTAAGGTGACACCGGCAGTTTTACCACGCCCTTTGGTGATTTTTATTAAAGTGATTAATTAACATTTGATTGCGCATCAACTTTCAAACACTTTACTGAGAACTGGCAGAGTCGACACAGGCCTATCATTTTTGGGTTCTTTACTACCACTGGATTTGAACAATGGAACTAATTAACTGTGTTTCATGAGATCTTGAAAGATTCTTTAGTCTATCTACACTCATGTATGTATGGCACAATGGTTTCTATGATAGATCTACAGACTTTTACAAACATTCCCTAGAGATCTTCTGTTGATTTAATTTTAAAGTCTATAAAAGCTTTTATAACAGCCTTGGCCGTAACAGGTGGTTTGTATGCTGAAACTTAAACTCCAAAGGGTATGGCTTTACATTATTTTTTAAGTAAGGCAGCAGAAAGCGCGTTAAAGCTTCAGAAGTTCTAGACTTTAGACTCCCCGTCTAGATCTGAGTCGATGGGGCCGCGTGCAGTCTCTAAACTATTGCGCTGTTTTGCTACCTGTCTCATTAATTTATTTTTTGTCAGTATCTGCCGTAATTGCTATCTACTAAGAAAAAATGTTAGTAATAGACTAAGAGCTAGACAATTTGATTAGTCTTGATTATGGACTATTCTCTGAAACTTTAGATGATATCATTTTTAGAAAGTTCAATATATTTCAGTGTCAGTGCAGCACAAAGTTTCAGTATCTTTATCAACTATGACGAATGACATTCTCTAAAGTCCAATGTGTAGTTATCTACCTGGCAATTTTATAAGTTTGAAAATTTCATTTTGAGAGAGTTCTGAGTTATCCTTATAACTTCAAAGATAAACAACTGTTTATTAGTGCTTATTGATATCTCGTAGTGATTAATGGATTCTTTCCGTTGGCTCCTCAGCTTTAGACTCGGTGTCCACTGCGGGTCTTATTCAAACTTTTAGTTATCTTATATCACAGCGTCCTTCACATAGTTTTTAATATCATTAGTACACTATAATGATATAACACTTTTGTTTAAAAACTACTAAGTAGATATTGGTGACTACCGAGATGACGACTAATAGAGAAGTATGGAAGAAAAATACATGTTTCGATATTGTCAGATAGCATTTATAGAAAATTTGAGGATCCAGAATCCTGTCAGTTCATGCTTTCATCCATTCTCACAATAGGTACTTTAGAGACGAAAATTAGTAACAACTTGAAAGTGAGAATACTCGCAGTTCTAATGTAGATATTAGGGTTATTCTATGAAACTTTGGATTAAGGTTATACAGAGATATCTTTTAAACCGGATATACACATACATTACGAAATTAGTGGCATAAAATTATTTTCTTGACATTAATGTCAGTTACAATGTCACGTGTAAACTTCTAATTTCATGATGCATGCATTTATTTCATGAAATACTTTCGTACCAAGAATGATTTTTGATAAAAGTAATGTCGTGCAACTAATTTCACTATCAAATGCGACGTGAAACGAGGGTCGCGAAAGCATAATTGTAGGTACTATAATATTGTGCATTGCAAAATAAAATAATAATAATTATTAATAATAATTGTGCTTTGATGCTGACGAGGCCATGATGTCGGTGATACCTACTGTAGATTTCGCGACACTAATTATTATATGAAACAAGTTGCACCGTATTGAAACTAGTTTTGCGAAATTAATTTTACCATGAGGATTGTGACGCTGTAAATTTTCAAAATTTTTGCAAATGTTGTAGATATAGTGAAAAACTAGGTTCGTATGTTTTTATTATAAAGAAATATTGCGTACGATATAAGTTATTAGCATCTAAATATCTATATTTTTGACTTAAAAACTTCCTCGAGCGTTTTTTTTTTAATTAAACTGAACTGAGACCTACATTGTCGGATTTAGTAAAGGTGAAATTGAAAGGGGATGAAAACGTTATCACCCGAAACAATATTTCAAAAAGGAAATGTAGGTAAATTGCCTCCAAGATTTGCAACTCTCTTTATCACACCCGGAGCGAGGCAGACCAAGCGGTACAGACACACAGCGCGACAGATAGCATTTTTGAAAACGCGCGCGTATCGGCACCACACGTAAATACCGCTGAAAGTAGCAATACGCCCTTTTGGGCACTTTTCTTATTGACAGCGACACGGACAGTTGATACTCTACTATGATTCCTGTATAATTTATGTAAATATTATTTCGTATATTAATCTTTTTAGGGTTCCGTACCTCAAAAGGAAAAAACGGAACCCTTATAGGATCACTTTGTTGTCCGTCTGTGTCTGTCTGTCATTCTGTCAAGACCTTTTTTCTCAGGAACGCGTGAAGGTATTAAGTTGAAATTAATATCCAATACGTAAGTCTATGTTTTCTTGGAGTCCTAAAAAAATCAAGCTTCTAAGTCAACGCAATAAAAAAATACGGCCATTTTGCGACACTTTGTGAAACTCGCAACTGTCGCAAGGTACTTCCCGTTGACCTAGAATAATGAAATTTGGCAAGAAGCAAGGTCTCACAGCACAAGTAAAGGAAAAAGACCGAAAATTGTTAATTTGTAGTTTTATGACATAAATAATTTTTTTTTGAGATCCACTGATAAGTTTGTTTTTAACCGACTTCAAAAAAAAAAGGTTCTGTTTTCAACCCGTATGTAAGTATGTATGTTTGTTGCTCCGCGATTTTGCTCAAAAACTAATGAACCAGTTTTTATGATTCTTTCAATGACGTGATCTACATGCTTTCATGATAATACATTATGTAATTAGTCTTATGTACAAAGTTATATGCATAAATATACTGTATCTCCGGCATTTCTAAGCCGATATTGATGATTCTTCTTTTCTTTCGTCTAGGGCTTTTTTTTTTTGTGGATGGGAAATCATCAAATGACTTCTCCCGCTCTGGGCAGAGCGGGACTAAAATCCACCCATGTTCCTTCAGTTGCTCGTGCCAAGGCCACGGTATCTCTTTCGAACTACCCGCGACCCCGGCGGCATCGGTCCAATTGACCCCGTCACTGCTGACATCATAGTTCAGCCGCCGCCTGGTGCGACCTCCCTTGCGCCAGGACCAGCGTGTCGTCAGCGTAACATACAACGCTGACGCCGCTAGGGAGGTCGGCGCGCAACACCCAGTCGTACCCGATGTCCCACAGATGTGGCCCCAGGACCGATCCCTGTGGGACACCGCACGACATCTCTCGCCGGTTCCACTCTCCCTGATGACCGGGGTAGATGACGGCCCTGTCCATCAAATAGGCCTCGACCACTCGACAGAGGTAGGTTGGCATCCGGTGCTACCGGAGTGCCTCCCTGATGCAACTCCAGGGCAGGGTATTGAAGGCATTGGCGATATCTAGAGACACCGACAAGACGACCCCACCCCGGGCCACAACTTCCCCCGTCGTGAGGGCTCGCACGCGCATGATGGCGTCCACCGTAGAGCGCCCCCTGCGGAAACCAAACTGGCTCTCCACCAGATCCGGCCCCTCCTGCACCAGCCACCCGACGAGGCGGTCTGCAATGACTCTTTCAAAGAGCTTGCCCGCTCGGCGCGCTCGAGGTCTGGGCGGAGACATCAAACCGGATGTACCGGTGGTCGGAATAGGTCTCCACCCCCTCCATGACGCGCCAGTCAACAACATGCGGCAACAGAGCGGGGCTGGCGAACGAGATGTCCACCACTGATTTGCCCCGCATCCATACACACGTGGGGACAGAACCCTGGTTTAGGACGACCAGGCCTGTCTCCAGAGCCCAGTCCTCCACCATCCTGCCCCGTGTGTCCGTACACCGGGAACCCCAAGCCACATTCTTGGCGTTGAAGTCCCCAAGGACGAGCACGGGAAGGGAACGTACCCCAATGACGACGGTTTTTAACTCCGCAAGGGAGTTGTGGAACTCGGCGAGAGTTCGGCTCGAGGAGAAGTATACCCCTACCACGACAATCTCCCCGAACCGTGCTGCAACGCAACCCTGTCCTCTCTTAACAGCTTCGAGGGACAGGGTACCGGCGGCGACCGACGAAATGAGAGCCACTGTGCCGCTCAGGTATTCCACCCAGTAATCACTGGGCGGGACAAAGTACGGCTTAGCGACCACGGCGATGTTAATCGACCACTGCGCCATGCTCTGGAGCAACAGATCCTGAGCGGGGGCGCAGTGGTTGATGTTTGAGGAGGCGTAATGGAGCCATTACTGACATTCCATTTCACCCCCTCCATGAGCCCCCTGTGTGGGCCCTGCCGCAGTGGGTACAGCAGCGTTGACGGTTGACGGTAGAGGCGGCAACGGCGGCGGCTGTGGCGGCGGCTGCGGCAGTGACGGCAGTGGCGGTGGCAGAGTGCTGGCCCCTGCTTCGGGCTTTAGCAGGTGGACCACACCCCTTACACCCGGCCCGGTGATCGGCCGGCTTGCCAGCCGCCGCACATAAATAGCAGTGCGGCGTGGCAATGCACGAGCCGGCCTTATGACCGGGCTGACCACAACGGAAGCAATTATTGCTGCGGTCCACCTCCGAGGTGCATTTGGCTCCCACGTGGTTGCCAACTTGGCAACGGAAGCACCTCAGAGGTCTGGGTTCCATCAGTTTCACCCGCGTGGAGTCCCAAGCCACCTGGAATCTTCGTCCCTCCCCAGCTATTTTGTGGGCCGCCGATACGGGGCAGCTCACCGTAACGGCTTGCATCCCCGTGGAGTCAGGACGGATGGTGCCTACCCTCATCTGTTTGAAGGCGCACCCCCCCGTCCTGACCACGGCGGCCACCACCTCTCCCTCCGTCACTGAGTCGTCCAGACCCAGGATGCGCATGTTTGCACACTTGGTGGGTCTGGACACTCGGGCGTCTTCCGCATCTAAGGACGCCCAAAGCCTTTCGGCCAGAGCGTCAGCGGTCGGGCTGCTAGCCGCACCAGGAACTTCCAGCATCCGGGCCCCAGTCGCAGTGACCTTTACCCGGATGCCATCTACAACCCCGAGCTCCTCCAATTTCACCGCCGCCCTCGCCTTAGTGAGCACGTCGCGATAGGACACGCCCCTCTTTTCCGCTTCCGGCTGTAGTGTAATCGATACAGCTGTGGACTTAGGGGCACGTAGCCTAGCCGCGACGCCTCGCTCTGCACCGCCGCCGCTTCTCCCTCCGCTTGGCTGCCCTCGCTGCCTTACCCGCCTTCCTCTTCTCCCCAGCTACCTGCCATTCGGCGTTTGCCGGAGGAGATTTAGGAGGCGGGGGCAGCCGCGTTGTCGCCACGGCCACGGCTGGGGCCTTGGCAGGTGCCTTCGCAGGCACAGCTCCGCTCTTCCCTTGCCCCGCCGATCCTGGTTTGGCCGTGGCAGCCGTGGCGGCATACGAAGCCTTTGGCTGGCCTGAGGCCGGCCGGCTCGCCGCTAGCGGGGGCCGCAGGACAATGCCCTCCAGGACGGAGAACCGCCTGTTGAGGGCAGCCAGCTCCTTCCACACCAGGGCCAGCACCCGGTCTTTAGCAGGCTCAGGCCTGCCCTGCCCCGGCTGCGCCCCTCCCTGCGATTCCTCCCGAGGGCCGGCTCCACGGAGCTTGGCCAGGTCCGCTCGGAGCTCCTCGTTCTCCTTTCGGAGAAGCACCATGGCGGCTGTCAAGCGGGCGACCTCCGCCCGCATCTCGGACATTCCGTCCATCGGAGGCCCCTGTAGCATTGCCACCGCTGCCGCCATGATGGAAGCCTTGACTGCGGGTATGGCCTTGTCTTTAGAGGACTGAATCCTCTTCAAGGCCACACCCTCGATTGCCACCACCACGACCTCCTCGAACCTGGCCGCTCGCACTGTATTGGAGCCGCCCTCGGCGTCCGACTCACCGCCAGACGACTCCATGGCGACCCTCTCGGCTCGGCTGAGCTGGCTCTGTTCAGCTCGCCGTCCTCCTGTGAGGTGATAACCCGGCCCTTGCCCCCTTTTTTCCGGGTCCAGCCCTGGCCCCGGCGAGCAATTTTTCTGCGGGCCGAGCTCACCCCGCCGTCCGAGGAAGACCCCTGGCCATCCCCCGGATTTTTGTTCAGCTTCAGGAAAGGGTTCTTCCCTTTCCCCCCAGCGGCACCCACCACTACGCACTCCGGGCTCTTAAATGAGCCCTTTGCGCCCTTCGCCCCAGGTGCGTCATCAGACTCTAACGCCGCATCACTCCCCTCCTCTCCTCGTCCTTTGTTTTTTTGTGCATCCATAATTGATCTCACGAGTAAAAACTTTCTATACTTGCTCAAAATCCGTCGTACACGCACTAACGACTAATTTAGCTACCCATTAGTCAAGCTACCAACCTCCCTCACGGTGCGCCGCCGCTTGGAGGTTTGTGGTAATTTTTTATAGAGGTTTTCTTCCTCGCGGTCCGGGCGATTAAGCCAAGACCCTCGACCCCCGTCAAAGGTCAGAGACATGACCTGACAATCTTCGGGGCTACGAGACTAACGGTGGCAGAAGGAAATGACTTCCTCCTGCCTGCCCGGCGGCAGGGTTAGTGCACACCGGGCCCGCTCTTACTCCGCCGCTGTGCGTCTCTGCTTAAGCAGAGGGACACACGTTGGAGCGTACCTCCGACAGGATATTGGCATACGGACAACGGGACCCCTTAGGCACATAGTGCCTAATGGGGAGCCATTGCCTGTACCCCAGGGTACACCGTCCCGGAGACTGGCCTTCCCCCCGGACGTATCCGTAAGGGAACTCCAGCCCCCGGGCACTCGGGGAGGTTTCCTGTCCACGCACCCCGTCTTGGGCTTACTTATTAAATGTAATTGAATATTCAACTAAAATGGAAAAATAAATTTACTTTAAAAAAAGTAAAAACCAACTTCCAAAACCAAAAATGAATAAAATAACTTTCTTAAAACATTTAACAGCTTCTGAAGACGGTGTCTTTAGTCCTTAAATCACTTTAGCTTTGCACCGACTTCAGAAGCTGTTAAGTTTTTTTAAGAAAGTTATTTTATTCATTTTTGGTTTTTGAGGTCGGTTTTCACGATATTTTTTTTTCAATTACGGAACCTTCATTGTGCGTGTTCCGACACGCACTTGGCCGGTTTTTTTTTTCCTTATAAAATACATTTTTAAATATTTCATAGAAAACATTTAAAAATATAAAAAAATAGTGGTCCGCCGATGTCGGGAGCAGGGTCCAATAAGCTACCGTTGGTTTGGGGTGCAGAGATAGGAACTTCCTCACAATACGAGCCGTATCGAGGAGTACTGCCTTCTGAAACTGGCCCATGATCCAACCGCCTAACGAGAGCCTCAAGAGATGCTGGTCGAGGCTTTCGGCCATCAGGTCGTTGGCCATTACTACAATCGGCACAATGACATCCGAGCTCACATTCCACATGTCAACAACCTCGTGAGCTAAGTCGAGATTAAGATTATTAATCTTTATTTATTCAGACTACTATGAGGTCTACAGTGTTAATAAAAAAATAGCTTAGCGTGTCTTATTACTTAATAACTAAAACAGATCGAGTCTAGTTTGTAGTGACTACCTTACCTGGTACTCGGATTATAGTTGATACCATTTCATAGAAATTTCTAGAAAATTTATTTCTGGAACCTTGTAGCCTTTCAGCATCGTAGTTGATGAAGTTTTATTAGTAATATTAATTGAATTCACTTGAAAGAGATTCCTACACAGTAAACCTGATAATACAGTTTCTAACTAGCCCAGGAGCCAGGAAATTTAATTTATGTTTGTGACTTAGCTTTTCTTAGTACAAATTATTATTTTTTTATCAAGAGACCTTGCAGACTTGTTGGGGTTCTTGGACTGGAACATAGACTCGTCAGATTTTTAGTTGTATTTCAGATGTTGGAGATTAGGTATTGAAGTGAAAACTTTTTTAGGCACGTTGACCGATTTTTTGGTTACAACTCAACTTTGACGGAGGTTGTATATCACTGGTCACATAACTAGCCGAATGATACTACTATTTAATAAAAAGTATGAAACAAGACATTCTTTCGGAGTCACACGTCACGGGCATGTTAAATCGGACAGATTACGTGTGACTACGGATTTTTATTTGTCTGTCTTTTTCAAATTTCAGACGAGAATATTTTCTTGTTTCATACGTTTTAAAACGTGATTTTTCAGTAGTCGGGTTTTAGTTTTAGAACTTACTTTTTATTTAAATTATTTTGGAGTTATAATTTCGTGATAAAGTATTTGCAGAGTCGCTTTACATTTGTCAAAGAAGAATATAAGTACCTACTTAAGCATTCTGGGTAGGTTTGGAGAGAATAATAAGCTTACTCTAATTATCATCAAATAGTGAACATAAGTGCAGTTTTTACCATAAAAATAGTGAAATAATTACGGAATACAATAATATAAACACCGTTAAGAAAAACATTTTTAAGATTGACCTTTGGACTCTAATCAATGTTCGACAACTAGCGCCAGCACGTCACCAAGCGGTGAATAGACTAACTAAGATAGTACCGCTGCTTGCCACAAGCGTAGCAACGTGCGCAATACTAATGATTAGGGATACCAGTGCAAAAAATACTTTAGTACCTTGGTAGAAAATTATTACTTTTTGAAGACTTCGAACGGACATAGGGATGCGAATCCTGGAAAGTGATATTCTTTGTGCATTATTTTGGAAAGCTAATTTAAACTTACAAATATGTTTTTTTTTTTGAAAATGTCACTTTCCGAAGAACACGCACGCAGTCGGAACCTGACACCAGTGATATAATCTCGCAAACGTTGGATTGTACCTCGAACTCCTTGCCAGGTATGTCGGAAGACGACGATGAAAATCAAATAAACATCTATAAGAAAGAGTTAGAAGAGATTAAAACCCAATTAAAAAGCGCACACAAGGAAATAGATTTATTATCCTTAGAAAATTGTAACCTGAAGAAAATGAATGCTGATTTGATAGAAAAAAATAAAACATACAAAGTGATAGCGTGTAGTCCCTTCAAGACCAAAGCCCAAACACCGAAGAAGAAAGCGCCTGTTCGTACAAAGACAATCAACATCAGAAAGTATAAAAATTACACACAGCTCACAGCAAGTAGATATTGATTCTGCAAGTTCTCGGGATATCGTCGCCTCACAGAATAATACTAAGGCAAGTGCATCACATACGTCGCCCCCACTAGTAAAATGTAACATATGTGTTCTGAGCAGTGAAACATCAAACAGAATAAATACAATGAGTGAGAGAACTCATTTACAGAACTATAATATACTCGTATGTCATTATCGTACTCCTAAATGTGGAATAAAATATTTGTTAAAGAATATCGATCAAAAAGTACAAAACTTTACTCTTGCAGATTATTGCATTATTTTTATTGGCGAAGAAGATTTCAGGAAAACCCATAATTATGTAGAATTTGTAGCCTATATTCGCATACTAACTTTGTAATATGTCTGCCCACATTTAACCCTGTGTCACTAACCATTCGTCAAAATGACGACGCGTACCTTGAGATTTTAGTGTTTCGGTAAGATCCCGACCCCCGCCACCCCGCCCGTTTCTAATACCTTCCTAATTCGCATCGCCAGTGACCCGCAAATACTCATTGCGAATGCACGCTCATTAGATCGGGATATATCGTGTGAACGTCGTAAAATTTACGAAAGGTTAGTATCTATGTAACTATTTTTCAAAGTTGTGTATTTATGTATTTGTCAATTATTTTCAATAATTACTATCAGAACATATTATTTTTATGTTATAATAATAAGTAATAATTACTGTTATAAGTACATAGTCATGTTATTTGCAACTTTTTGACATTTTGTGTTTCTTTTTTATTTGAAATGTTTTTGTTTTTTATACTTTCAGATGGATTTGAGGGGTCAAAATGATAAAATTTTACAATGGTTAGCTGATTCAGAAACGGAGTCAATCCCTGATAATCAATCACAGTCTTCGGAATCCGAGGAAGGTGATCATTTAGAGACGGAAATTTATAAAGACACTGATGGAAGCGATGAGGATGCTGCAGATTCTTCGGACGACGAGTTCTTCGTTCCACGTCGCAGCCATAGTCGAAGGTTAGTCATAGATTCCGATGATGATAATTCACTGACATCCTGCATGGATCAGATTGATTCCGAAAATGAGGAACCACCACAGCAGCAATCAATCATTCAACCAAGACAGAATATCCTGTACGGTAAGAATCAACACAAATGGTCTACAAAACCTCGAGACCCACGTACTCGCACGGCTGCTCGTAATGTGCTGCATATTGTACCTGGTCCCGCAGGCATAGCCAAAGAACTCTCAGATCCAAAAGATCTATTTTATCTTTTTGTAGAAGAGGAAATGATCGACGTTATTGTACAATATACAAACGTTGAGATTGACATAAAGAACAATAAGTATAAAACATCTAAGCATACTACTACACAAACGTCGGCAAATGAAATCAAAGCATTGCTGGGTCTGCTTGTTCAATCTGCTGGTCTCAAAAGTAACCATTTGCCAACACGAACTTTGTTTGATACCTTGAGAAGTGCAAAAACCTATAAAGCCTGCATGAGTGCTGAAAGGTTCGACTTTTTACTGAGATGTATGAGATTTGATGACAGAAATACAAGACAGGAGAGAAGGGAATCTGATAGACTGGCGCCAATTAGAAATTTCTGGGAGAAGTTTATAGAAAACTGCAGGAAATGGTACAAACCAGGTTCTTACATAACCGTGGACGAACAACTGGTTGGATTTAGGGGACGCTGTCCCTTTCGCATGTATATCCCTAATAAGCCCAACAAATATGGCTTGAAACTTGTGATGATGGCTGATTCTAGTACAAAGTACATGTGCAATGCTATGCCTTATATGGGAAAAAACACTAATACAGGTAACGAGCCATTAGCAAATTATTTTGTGAAGGAGCTGTCTAAACCGTATCATGGGTCCAACCGGAATATAACCATGGATAATTGGTTCACATCGGTTCCTTTGGCTGCTGAACTGTTGAAACCGCCATATAAGCTCACAGTGGTAGGTACTCTACGAAGTAATAAGCGAGAGATCCCCAAGGAAATGACGAATTCTAGAAATAGGCGAGTAGGTACTTCGATGTTTGGTTTCGATAAAGAAATGACTTTGGTGTCTTATAAACCGAAGTCAAATAAGGTCGTTTACCTTCTTTCTACCATACATGATCAACCGGTTATCAACATCAATTCAAAAAAGCCCGAAATTATTGAATTCTACAATTCCACAAAGGGCGCGGTTGATACTGTAGACCAAATGTGCTCGATCATGAGTACCAGCCGTAAGACCAATCGATGGCCGCTGTGCTTGTTCTACGACATCCTGAATCTGTCGATAGTGAACGCATATGTCATCCACGTCTCTAATACGATCCGAAATGGAAAAAAACCCATGAAAAGAAGGCCTTTTGCATTACAAATAGCAGACGAACTGATGAAGCCTTGGCTGCAAGAGAGATATCAGACGGTAACTTTGCAACGAAATTTGAAGCAGATCATCGCGGAGATCTTGAAACTTGATGACCCACAGGAAGGTTCTAGTCAAGACGTTCCTAGAACCCGCAAAACTTGCAGCTACTGTCCTGCAAAAAAACGTCGTATGACCACAAACTTCTGCAAGGGCTGCAAAAAAGCGATTTGCAGGGAGCATATTGTTTGTATGTGCAATCATTGTTCAATGTAGAATATTTCTAAAACAGCTTATGTTATTTGATTAAGAGGAAACTAATACTGCTAATTAAGTTCGGTTTGTGTCATAAATAAAGTTGATTAAATAAATATTGGTGTTTTAATCTGTCGTAAAATTTACGAATGGTTAGTGATAACGTTACTCGAAATTAAGGTTAGTGACCTAGGGTTAAGTACATGGACAATAGCAATATTATGTTTAACAGCCGAGTAGATACTTTTAATAATTTAATTTATATGGATATTGGGACATACAATTACGCGTTTCTCTTGGACTCAAATTTAAATCTTTCATACACATGGGATATATATAACCAACGAAAAGGGCACTTGAATAACAAAGGCTTTATGCAAATTATCTCGGATTTGCAAGACTTCATCCTAGACCTAGAGGCAATAAATACTTCTGACTTAAGACTTTTAAGAGATGAACTTTCGGATGACTACACTGACTCAAATGTTAATCGATCAAAAAGCCCATCTAGTAATATTAATAACACAAATGAGTCGGCCCACTCAAATTGTTTTTTTCGCCTTTAACAGCATAAATATCTTGCATCAAAACATTGCTGGTCTTTTAAATAAGGTTGACCTGCTCACAGTTCATCTTCAGGGACTATCTAAGAATCAAAAAGACATAATGTGCTCTGCATTACTGAACACTTCATTATGCGGGGCTATGAAAAAGCATTGAGTATTCAAAATTACAAATTAGCTGCGTGTTATGCAAGACGAGAAAAGAAGCGCGGAGGATCTTGCGTTCTAGTTAAAAGAGGCCTAGATTATAAAGAACTATTAGAGATCTCACGCCATTCAATAACAAACACGTTTGAATGCTGCGGAATCGAACTAGTCCGGCAAAAGTTAATCGTTATTTGTATATACAGGCCACTGAAAATTAACAACCTGAATATGTTCTATGGGAGGCTCGAAATTGTAATGAAAACTTCTTGTATTAACTCGAGTAAAACAGTTGTTCTATGCGGGGACTTCAACATTGATACCTTAAAAAAGAACAGAATGTCCCTAGACTTTGAATGTTTTCTTTTGGGTAATAATCTTAGGCTGGAACTGAGGCAACCAACCAGATTGTGCAGTAATAGTTGCATTGATAACTTTGCTCACAATTCTCGTCAAAGATGTAAATGTGAAGTAATCGAATTGGCTCTTTCAGATCACACGGCACAAACTCTGCAAATTAAAGTAAATAAAACATATAGATTAAAATCTTGGCGAATAAAGAGACGAGATTTGTCGTTAGAAAATCTAGTTAAATTTAATAATCATCTTAGCTCCATGTCGTTCTTCGAAATATACAATACAGAGAATGTAAATATGGCTTATGATATTTTCTTGGAAGATTTCCGTTTATTGTATGACCTTTGTTTTCCCCATAAATTTGTTACTATACAACCTAATAGAAAAGTTAAATGGGTCTCTCGAGGAATACGTGTTTGCAGTAAAAAGCAACGTCAACTTTTATGGCAATACAGGCTTGGGCCAACGAATGAAAATAAAAATAAATTTAAAGACTACTCAAAAAGATTTCGATAAATTATCAAATTAACTCAAAAATCACAGAATAACTATTTCATACGAACCTCAGGTAATAAGTCGAAAGCATCTTGGCATGTCATAAATAACAAAACACATACTTACGACCCGATTTCCCAAATTAGACTACATGATACAACAATTACAGATCCTCAAAAAATTGCTAATATCTTTAATAACTATTTTATTGATCAGATTCAACAGTCAGCTCAAGTGTCATTTGAAACTAGTAATATTCAGAAAAACATAAAACTCAATGTTTATGGCACCAGTTTTACCCCAAGATGTAATTAAAGCAATAAAATCTTTAAAAAATACAAATAGCGTTGGGTATGACGGCATAGCAACGAAAGTTGTTAAATTTGTGGCGAACAATATAGCTGTACATCTTAGCCATATTATTAATCTCAGCATTAACTCTGGTGTGTTCCCTAACAGCTTAAAAACGGTTATAGTTAAACCACTTCACAAAAATAATAAAAAAGAAGAAATAGCTAATTACAGACCAGTAGCCTTAATTCCGATATTGTCTAAAGTAGTAGAGAAGTTAATCTGCGAATTACTTAATAATTTCTTATCTAAATATGACATTTTGTGTAATGAACAAAAAAGTTTTAGGAAAGGCAATTCAATATTATCAAAAAAAAACGTAGATAGCAAAGTACCTATTTGCGCAATCTTCACTGATATGTCAAAAGCTTTTGACTGCGTCGATCACGACATTCTATTACACAAGTTAAGCGTTTATGGAATAAGGGGGAAATGTACTCAGACTTATTAAATCATACCTTAGCGATCGTAAACAGTACACGGAAGTAACTAGAATTTGCCCTAAGACGAAATGCGAAACAAAATACCGATCCGAAGGACGAACAATAAAATATGGTGTACCACAGGGTAGCGTCCTTGGGCCACCCCTTTTCTTAATTTATATCAACGACTTGCCACGTCATGTTGATAATCCAATGGTATTATTTGCCGATGACAGCACCGCGTTAGTACAATGTAAACATCCACATAGCTATGAACAGAACATAAATAAGACCCTGGAAGATGTCGTACATTGGCTTGAGAAAAATAACTTGGTGATAAACTTACAAAAAACGAACATAATGCACTTTCATCAACGTACAATTTTAAAAGAAGTATCTGTCGACTACAATAAACAAAAAATTAACCAAGTTAAAGTAGCAAAATTTGTAGGAATTATAATAATAATAATAATAATATTCTTTATTGTTCTCTCATAATCACAAACACAGTACAAAGTCAAGGTAACACTTAATAGAGACTGGTGTCTGTTGTAGGTAAAACCTGTATTACAGATCACCAGGCTTACCCTCCATCGGACCAGTCACTAACGGCCTATGACTGCATTAAATTAACATACAGGTTGTACATAATGAAATACTTTTACAAATTAGTAATAACAAAAATTAAAAAATTAAAATGGATAATTATAAACTAAAGTAAAACAAATCTGGTGGCAAAAGTGACTTAATAATGTTGATTTGGGGATGAGTATGTGTGGGTGTGTGTGTATCGGCGAGAGTGTAGGTGATGGTGTGATGAGTACGTGTGTGTTAATTGTTAATCGTTCCATGCTGTCAAACGTTACCTTAAGGGTTTTAATAAACGTTCTGTTGCACTGTAATCAATGCCTTGAAGCCAAGAACAAACCTTTCTCTTGCACTCTGCCCTAGAAAGAGGATAAATTAATAGCTGCTTGTTCATATTATTATATAAATATGGACCCAGGAAACCGTAAAAATTATGTGCCAGACTGAGCTTATATCTATTTGTCGTGCAGACATCAGTAGTTCTCCTCTTACCTGACATTGTTTTGGGGTCGTAAGAAAGTTCTGAGTGCTTCTTAGTAACTGTCAGTAGAATAAAAAGTTGTCTAACTGTCAGTACCTTACATCGCTGATAAAGATCAAACGTAGGGTATCGTATCGGAAGGAAAGAACTTACTTTTAATATGGCTCTTTGGGCTCTCTCTAGTTTTAGTAGGTGAGTTTTAGCGGCTCCTCCCCAAGATGTTATACAATAAGACAGTAAGGATTGGCATAATGCGAGATAAACAGTTTTAATTATGAAAGTGTCAGCAATATGACGAAGAGATTTAAATATATAAATAAGTTTACGAATCCTAGGAACCAAGGCCTCAATGTGGTGTTGGAAATTTAGTTGGTTATCTATTACAACACCCAAATATTTGATGCTGTTAGTTTTTGACAAACGCGGACAATTACATGAATTGTTGGATGGTAAGTTGCAATTGTGTGATATAACGGGAAGGTTAGGTAGGTCATGCTTTCTGAGTGTATAGGTCATGTACTTAGTTTTGCCTACATTTAAGGTGAGGATGTTGTCTTCAAGCCACCTAGACACTTGGTTGAACCCATTTTGGGCGTGTTTATAAACTTCTTCCCATGTGTCACCATAAAAAAGTAGAGCAGTATCATCGGCGAATGTAATTATTTTCCCGTTGGTCAAATCCATATTACATAGGTTGTTAATGTAAACCAAAAACAAGGTCGGGCCGAGTATACTGCCTTGTGGGACGCCATATTCAATCGGCAGTTCATCACTAGCCCAACCATCTACTCTAACAGCCTGTGTTCTACCCTTTAGATAATTTGCAAACAAATCTAGTGGTAAACCTCTAATTCCCAAGTGTTCAAGTTTGTTGATCAAGATGGGGACAGACACTGTGTCAAACGCTTTGGCTAAATCCAGGAAGATGGCCAAGGTCTTTTCCTTTTTATCTAACTTGGACATTATAAATTCCGTTAAGTGATGAACAGCATCTGACGTTGATAATTGTGCTCGGAATCCAAATTGAGATGAAGACAATAGTTGATTTGTTTCCAGAAACCTAACTAGTCTGTTGTTCATAAGGCGCTCCAATACTTTAGATAGTGTAGGAAGGATAGAAATAGGTCTATAATTATTGACACAGCGTCTATCCCCACTTTTGAAAATGGGAACTATTTGAGATCGTTTAAAAGCAGAAGGGAAGACACCCGTAGTAAATGATAAATTACATATAAATGTTAGAGGAGGAACAATGACGTCAGTGAATTGTTTTAAGAAGCTTCCTGAGATTTTATCTACCCCTACTGCACAATCATTCTTGAGGTTAGATATTAATGATTTTATTTCGAACTCGTTAACGAAGGCATTCGTCGATTGAGATGAACTAGTGGTATATGGTGTATTAGTTTTATTAGTTGTAATTTTTTCTGCCAATGATTTACCAACACCCGCGAAAAACGAGTTTATATCATTGACCGAAACTGATGGATTGTTGGGGCAAATTAATTGTGTTGGTTTGTCCTTTTTCTTTGAGGTGTATGTAATGGTTTTAATGGTTTCCCACAGCTTCTTGTTATTATTTCCGGCTTTCCTAATCATATCTTTTTCATAATCAATCTTAGCTTTTCTTAAAATATTATTACAAAAATTCCTGTATCTTCGGTATGTACATTGAATAACTTCATTTCCAGGATCTTTCTTTGATTTTATATAAAGTTTGTCGCGGTTTCGCATACATTTTAAAAGTCCCTTCGTTATCCAAGGCTTAAGAATTCTTTTGCTTCCGGTGCTTGTAATGCTGTGCGTGTTATTATCTATGGCTTTAGAGAGCGATCCTATGAAAAAATCTGTTGCTAGGTTAACATCAGTCATGTCATATATAGAACTAAAATCAATACTTTTTACGCTTTCGTTTAATCCTTCGGAATTGATACGACCGTATGTTTTCCTAATTGGTTGCTTAGATTTATTATCCATAAATAGTATGACGGAATCATGATCAGTAATAGAAGTCTGTGCGACGTAGCAATGAGCAGTCAGTTTTGTTTTCAATATCATATGGTCTAAACATGTACGACTGTGAGTAGGGATTGTGTGGGCCGGAAGCATGCCGTGAAACGCAATCATATCAAGATAGGCGGAGGATCTTTGGTCTTGGGTACCGAGAGCAATATCAATATTGATATCACCAACCAAGATAACATTCTTAAACGATGAATATTTACAAAGGCATTCATTGAGCGAGATTAAGAAATTGTCAATATTTCTATTGCTTGGTGGACGATAAATGGCAATTAAAATGGTGTCTGGACTGACTTTTACCACAAGAATGTTCGCATCAGAGAATTCTGGTTCCTCAATCGTAGACAAATCCGTGTTCTTACAGTAAATTACCACACCTTCATTTTGCGTATAGTTGCTAGTAGTGGAAAAAGATGTGTATCCGTCAATAAAAGGAATGCTAGGATTACGTGTCAGCCAACACTCAGTCAACACAATAATATCCCACTCGACATTAGATCTAGATAATAACGTTTGAAAACTCGGCAAGTTGCGGTGAATACTGCGTATGTTTTGTGTAATAATCTTAAGTGAAGTTTTAGGATTTTGTAACAGGTTCTTGCAGTCCTCTATTTCACACGTCGCTGATTGTGCAACAGCAACAGAGTCTAACTCATTATTAAAATTCATAGTGAATTCAGACATATTTTGATGTAGGGTATTTTAATGTGCACATCAGTAATCGCAAGTATACAATTGTTGATACAGTAAAACAAGAACAGTAGATTTTAACAACATGGAATGTTAGGTATGGATCGTAGCAAGTGGCGTTCTGTAGTTTCTGCCTACCCCCGTGTGAAGAAGGCGTGAGTTTATGTATGTATACATGTTTGTTAGGATTCATGTATTTTGTGTTTTTGTAAGTAAGTGAGTGTTGTAAGTGAACAATAAGTATGTCTAACATGATTACAGTAAAGCGACACCATACACAGAGCCAAAAATCGAAAAAAGTAAACATAGGTAAAATTATAGGAATAAACATAAGCCAAAACAATAAAAGCATGCAATATGTATAGGTACTAGTAACAACACAAACTGATAGGCAGGATAGTCATACTTGGGTATTAAATTGCTCCAGCTGTGTTACTGATTTAAGGACAATTGTTGGTTCACCGTCTCCTATCTTCATTAAGACCTTCCCGTCCGAGGTCCAGCAGTATTTTATTTTGTTACACTTTCTTAGTTCACGGGCATGATACAAAAGTTTCCTTGCGGTATCAGTGAGGTTCTCGGCCAAGTAGATAGGATCAGTACCCGCAAGACCCACGTGACTCAGGTTCGGTTTGTTTGATGGATGATCGATGTTATACGATTTTGCGGCGTTAATTAAGGTATTTCTAAAATATAAATCTGACAACTGAACGACTATTGGTTTTTTGGTGTCGGGTTTCCCGGGGATGCGATAAATGTCACGCACATTTGAATTTTGTAAATCAATATTAAGTTTTTTACAAATATTAGAGACATAGGTCAGAAGATCTTGTTTACCCTCTTTGATTTTTTTGGGAATATTCCTCAGTTCGATAGTTGTCAATTTAGAGCACCTTTGTAGGTCTTCAACTTTTTCTTGTAGGAAAATAATGTTGGATCGGTTGATTTTACACTCTTCTTCTAATGTTTTTATCTTAGTTTGCATCTCAATCTGCTGCTCACTACTAAACGTGATGTTCTTTTCAATACTTAATAAAGTCTGTTCTATATTATCATAATTGGTCTTAAACGAAGCGAGCATTTTACGGATTTCATTTTTAAATTCATCAAAATCCTCTCTTGTAATCTGGCGTTTATGCCGCTGGGTTACAAAAGATGAAGGTGGCGGTGTTTTTTCTTTGTTTAGAGTGTTCAGTGCGGAGTCAGAGCCAGACTTGTTGGGCGAGCGAATCATAGTACCAGGCGGTTATAGATACGCAGAGGTTAGACAGAGCGCACGATGTAGACGGCGCGTGCGACGAGAGAAACGATACAACACGTAAAGTGACGTACACGACCACGATCCTCCTGTGTGCTTGATACGCAGTGCGGACACTCAGTGCGGCCCGGTTCGGCGCGGCGCGGCGCGGCGAGGTGTTGTATGTAGTACGCGGAGTCTGTATGTGTAGGTGTGCGTTGGCGCAGTCACTCACGCAGATTGTAGAACGATCCTGTGGTCTTTGCGCTCCTGGTAGTTGCTTGCTTTTTGACACAAATTTAATATGATTTTATTAATAAAAATAAATAATTTGTGGTTCAAAAATAAATACGGTCACACGTCCGTTCGCTTACGCGGTCCAAGGGGGAGGGAATTCACATTGACAGACAACTGAACTGGCAAACACAAGCGGAGGAAATTTGCAAAAGGATGAATACAGCGGCATACGTCCTTTCAAAGTTGCCCAAAAAAGTTGACGTTCAAACTACATTAGTGGCTTATCATGGTCTGGTGGCATCAGTTCTCAGATTTGGGATTATTTTCTGGGGCAATTGCAGCTCAAGGGAATACATATTCAAAGCGCAAAAGCGTTGCATTAGAGCGATGTGTGGTTTGAAGACCACAGACAGTTGCGAACCAAAGTTTAAGTCCCTAAAAGTGCTTACACTTCCGTCGTTGTATATTCTGGAAATGGCCATGTTTGTAAAGACCAATAAAAACCTATTTCCCACTATGTCAGAAACTAGAAAACGGCCTGTCAGAAATCAATACAAAAATTTATTACAAATTGATTCCTGCAACACAGCGTTATTAAGAAAAAGTGTTGTTTGTATGGGTCCTACCATATACAATAAACTGCCAGATGTAATGAAAAATGATACAATAAAAAACTTTAAAAGGAAATTAGTGGCCTTCCTAATAGAAAAATGTTATTATTCGATTAACGATTTTTTAATGGACAAAACTTTTTAATCAGCAATGTGATAATAAATTTAATTAATATTAGTTTGAACATATGTAACTAATATACATTTATTTTTAATTTTATTCTAAGGTAACATTTTAATTTGACATTGTAATATTAATTAATGTACTTATGTTATTATGTAATTGTAATAATTCTAATTGTGACATTTGAGTTTGTAAATTTTATTTTTGGATAGCTTATAAACAACTTTTTTTGTGCGTGCCTATTTCCAGGCAGAATGTACATGGCTCACTCCTACCGACTCCACCTATATTTTAATGTAACCAACATTCGTTGCAAATAAATGATTTGATTTGATTTGATTCACTAACTGTAAAAATATTACTTTATTCGTGAAGTCACCCAAAGATAACCCCGTTTTCCGTTACAAAAGAGGGTTTTTTTTAATAATCTCGTCCCAGTATTTCCCTTCTTGGCGTAATTTGAACAGAAACAAAAACAAGTTAGGATTTTTAGGAATCCGACTATTCATGCGACGGTGCCAACCTTCGAGCGCATTTGTTGATCTATGTTTTTGACCCGCACAACTAAGTACTGACGGAGATATTGTGGGATACCATTGTTTTTGGTAATACTGTATAAAACAATGCATTTCAGGTATATCTGATGTACCCGTTTCATTAAGGATAAGCGCCATGCTTCAAGAATGAAATCAGCTGGTATCAATAGCATAATAGAGCAAAGTCTTGTAACATTTCGACCAACACTAGTATTTGTTAAAAGCATTTTTTTAGCTTGCTTCCAATTGCAGCATATTAGTGCCAATAGCAACCGCTAATTTTTGCATTTGGGAACACTTTTGATACTGCGTTCATTTGCGCAATTTCATAATCTGATTTAAATGTAGAAATTTTAAATAGCCAATTTTTGTTTTAATAAACTAAATAGGCGTTCATATGTTGATTGACTTTTATTAAGTAACAGCGCATAGATAATGGATATAATATTAGTGGATGCTTTATTAGAATTTAAATCAAAAAGAGATTGCCCACGGACAGTACTCTTGAGAAATAGTTAAACATCATGAAATATCTAAAATAAAAAAATATTTTAAAAAAAACCTAATTATTATTTATAATTGGATAGTTTGTTGAAAAATAATTAGTACTTTTAAGTTTCCTTTCCTATTGCGTGTGATGTGCCTACTTATTACATAAAATATAACGATATTGATTCTGTCTTGATTGTTCGATTTATTATTGCGAATCCATTTAAATAATTGTTTACTACACAATATTTTTAAAATATCGATAGAGATAGCTCGCAAAGTTAAATAAATAAATCAATTTCTCTAACCCCACAGAACTACGAGTAGATATTATTTATTTATACACTCGGCGTCACAAAAATCGCACCTCTCCGAAAATAAGTTTCAAGCATGTCCCGTCATTTAAGAATACATTAAACCCAATTAATATTGGTATCAATTGAAAGTATGTTTAACGACCTTTAAATTAACAACAGTTAGAAATCCTAAACACAACAGATCTCATTAGCACGTAACGTTAAAACAAATGTTGTCAAAATACGCATTACAACGGTCACTAATTGCACCTCCCTACAAGGGTATAAAACGGACGACCCGGGTTAAATGTGAGTTGGATTGGCCAGTGGTCGGACCACAACAATCCTAGTTGTTGATACTCGCGCGGACCGCAACCTTACTTGTTCTCTCTGGGTTTGCACAAGGTAGCTAGCCGGCGCTTGTGCAGACGCAGGGGGAGCCACCGAGCTGCTCGGTGAGCTCGCTCATCGACGCGGTCGCGAGCGACCACGTCCAAGAAGATGTCGAAACCCGGCAAGCGCGGCTCGGTTAGGCCGCGGTGCCGGGTCTCCTGAAGATCGTCCAGCGTTGGACCGGGCGACGTCGATGCCAAACATCGGCGACGCGTCATCGGGTCCGCCGTCGGCCGGGCCATCCCACGTGGGGAAGAAGACGGAAGAAGGAAGGGGGGGAGGAGCGGGCGCTGCTACAGCTGCCGTCCCGCCGACGCCCACGGCGCCTGCGCGCGTTGCGCCGTCGTCGTCGTCGAGTCGTCAGCAGGCGGTACCCATCCGTCCCGCCGCGTTTCGCCCGGTGCCAATAGTGGCCCCGGGACCACCAGCAAGCAATCGCACGCCTCAAGCGCGTGCCCCAGTGCCGCCCGTGCGGGGGGCCGCAACAGCGCGTGTCCCTGCGCCCGCGTCGTCCGCGGTGCGCCCCGCCGCGTCGCACGCACACCCTTCCGCGCCACCCGCGCACGCGCGAACACCCGCCGCGCGCGCCGCTGCACCGCCGCCGCGTTTTACGTCGCCGCCCGCTCAAGCCGTGCGCACCGGCGCACCCGGCCCCCGCCTCTCGCTGGCGGGTCCGGCTCCGGCTGAGCAGGAGCGGCAAGTGAGAAAGACAAAAGTGAAACCGGTAGAAACAGTGAAGTTTGTGACAACAGGGGCGCCCGATTCGCCGGCGCCCCCCCGTACCTCGGCCTATGACTCGCCCGCCATGTTATCGGCATGCTCATCACGCGCGGGATCGAGCATGTCGCTGGCATCGGTGGGTTCGGCCGCGTCTGGTCGCGACGACGTGTCCGTGGACACGACACCGCGAGCCGGCCCGCGGCCCGCCGATGGAGGAGCCATTCCGCTGGGATTCGACTTCGAGTTCCAGCTTGCAGAGCCCAGATCCCAGCGGACACCGAGAAGGAGGCGTCCGGACGACACCCCGGAGGAGAAGGAGGCGAAGCGTCAGGCCCTGGGGGGATTGCATTCCCCCTCCTTTGCCGACGTGACGCGTAGCACGCCGCCACCTTCGCCAATGACGACTGCTGCGGGGGTAAGTGCTTTTGATTTACCCTCTGCCCCCCTTGATGCTACAGCCCCCCATGCTGCCAACCCCGGTGCGTCGAATACGACGACGGGGAAGACGGCGACGACGACGAAGGCGACGTTACCGGGGAAGAAACCAAGATACCCGCCGCTGGTGGTGGAGAAGATGCCGAACTGGGCCGCCCACTTTAGGGCCATCAGGGCCAAGCTGGGCCGGCCTCCAAACGCGCGGCCATACGGGAGTGGAGTTCGCTTCCTCCCGGACACAGAGGAAGAGTACAGGCTGGTCCAGCGATATCTGACCGGCCTTGAAAAGGACAGCGGCGTCTCGTGGTTCGCGTATTCACTGCCAGCGGACCGCAGCATGAAAGTGGCCATCAAGGGGTTACCGGCTGATACGGAACCCAAGGAGATAGAGGAGGAGCTCCGAGCGATGGGATACGAGCCGGAGTATGTGCGTCACATAAAAGGCGCACAAGGACGACCCGGTTGCGTGTTCCACGCGATCATTAAAAAGACTCCTGATGCCCGGGCCATATTTGACACCACCGTGTTTATGTACATGCGTGGTGTCAAAATTGAGGCCTGGCGAGGGAAGCGTGGGCCCGCCCAGTGCCACCGGTGCCAGCGATTCAGGCATAGCTCGCACCAGTGTCACCGCCCGCTCGCTTGTGTGCGGTGCGGAGAGGAGCACGCGGCGCGGGACTGCCCTCGCCCGCGGGAAGAAGCGGCCACCTGTGCCAACTGTGGTGGCCCGCACCCCGCGTGCAACATAAAGTGCCCCGTGTTTCAGGAGGAAATCCGAAACAAGCGAGCGGGGACCGCCGCCATTACGACCTCTACACGCCGGCCCCAGAAGGCCACCGAGAGGCTCACTACAGAGGAGAGGCCGCAAGAAGAGGCCCAAGGCCCGACGCTGATGGCGGCGGCCAATGGGCCCACGGACAGGAATGTAGCTACCTCCTCGAGGCGGAGGAAAAAGAGACGCGGGGGAAAGGGTAGAAAACCCCAGCCCCCGGCGACCCAGGAACAGATCCCCGAGGCCGGCCCTGCCTTAGAAGGGACACAGGCCAAGAAGAGTGAGGAACATACCACTAGCGCCGGCATAGCGCAGCGGAGATTCATCACACAAGACAACGCCGGCGCTATCGAGACTAGCGCCGGCGCATCGTACCGGCAACAGGGGGAAGCTCAAAAGTTCCCCCAAAAGACGAGTGGTGGCGCTGCCGGCGCTAAGAAACATACTACCACTAAGTCGGAGTTCACGGCCTGTGCCATAACGCTATTGATGGACCTAATTAAGGCCATCAGGCAGGGCCAAGATGTGGAGACCGTCATCCTTGACGGGCTGGCCAAACTCCTAACCCTGTATCATGGCTAGCACGTTGAGGGTGATACACTGGAATGCCCGCGGCCTCCGGGATAAGGTCGCCCCCCTCCGCCATCTCCTTCGGGATCAAAATATTGACGTGGCGCTTATAAGTGAGACGCTACTGGGGCCTGAGGACAGGATCAGGTTCCCGGGATACCTCACTTATAGGCAGGACGAACGGTCGGCTCTAAACAGAAGATACCGCGGCCTGGCAGTGCTTGTGAAGAGAAGAGTCGTCCATCAGGAAATCCCCTCGCCGACACTCAACACGCTATACGCGCTGGGTGTGCAGCTGCACGTGGCCGGCGAGGACATCAACATCTACGCGTGCTACAAGCCGCCCTCGGCCCGCCTCGACCTCACCGAGTTGCGGGCCCTACTGCACGCGTCGCAGCATGCTACCATCCTCGCCGGGGACTTAAACTGCAAGCACCCAGCGTGGAACTCACTGCTCCAGAACAGCGAGGGGAGACGGCTCTTCGCGGACGCGGAAGCCTTCGGGTACACGGTGTCCGGCCCTGAGACACCCACCCACTACCCGGACCATTTGCAGCACTCACCGGACGTGCTGGACATCGTAGTACACAGGGGGCTACGCTGCCAGGCCGCGCAGCAAGTGATAGACGACGAGCTACAGTCAGACCATCAGCCGGTACTCGTCGTCTTATCGGGTATGCCGACCCGATTGAAGCCCATAGCGCCACGTCAATTAACGGACTGGACGGAGTTCGCTGAGAAGCTAGAAGCCACCACGCCGACTCGGCCTATTGCTACCGCCGCGGACGTAGATCGGACTGCGGACGAGGTCACTGCTTGCATACAGAGCGCCCTGAAAGCGGCGACGACGACGCAGCCGCAGGGGAGAGGGCTACTGCCGCCCCTGCCGGCGCGGATTATGTCTCTAATCGCCGAGAAGAGGCGCCTTCGCAAGCAGTGGCAACAACTTAGATGTCCAACACTGAAGACTGCACTCAACCGTCTCGCGGAGAAGGTAAAGGCCGAGTTACAGGCTCACACCGCCGCGGGCTGGGAGGAACGCATAGATGCTACGACGGACAGTTGGCCGTCAGTACATAAGCTCTGCCGCCAGCTATCGAATACCCCAGCCCCGGTGCGTCCGCTACTCAATAGCGACGGGGCGCTGAAATATGTATCGGAGGACCGGGCGGAGGTCTTCGCAGAACACCTGGAGCGTCAGTTCCGACCGAACCCGACCAGCGACCATGAACATGTCGCGGCAGTCGAGAAACACCTGGGAGACTACTTCGCAACGCCGATAGCTCCCGATGAAGACCCTATCTTCTTCTCGCCGGGTGCAGTCAGACGCGCCATCCTGAGAACGAAGCCCAGGAAGGCCCCTGGTGCCGACGGTATCTCCAACACAGTGCTGCGCCACTTGCCGTTCCGTATGGTAGCGGCACTGGCGCGCCTGTTCACGGCGATACTGCGCACGGGGGCTTTTCCCGCTTCGTGGAAGGAGGGGCGCGTTGTTATGCTGCCCAAGGCGAGAAAAGACACTCTGAAGCCGGAGAGTTATCGGCCGATCACTCTTCTACCAACAGTCTCCAAGGTGTTCGAGGCGCTCCTGCTGCGACATCTCCAGCCACACATCCCACCACGACCGGAACAGTTTGGGTTTCGGCCGGAACATAGTACGACGCTTCAGCTGTCGAGGGTACTGCACCACATCTCGGCGGCGATGAACAAAAAGGAATGCGCGGTTGCAGTATTCCTCGACATGGAGAAGGCCTTCGACCGCGTGTGGCACGAGGGCCTAGTTTACAAACTGGCCACCTCGGACGCGCCCCGTCGCGTTGTAATGGTGGTTTCTAGCTTTCTCTCAAACAGGACTTTCAGGGTGGTGGTCGACGGGGCGCTATCTAGTGCTCGCCCGGTGCGCGCCGGTGTGCCGCAGGGGAGCTGCGTTTCACCGGCGTGTTACTCGCGTTATACCGACGACATCCCCACAACTTCAGAGGCCATGCTCGCGCTGTACGCTGACGACGCCGCGTACATCACTACTTCGCTTAATGCGAGGCACGCGGCGGTCAAGATGCAGCGCGCGCTCGACATGCTTCCCGAATGGCTGTCCAAGTGGCGGTTGTCGGTTAACGTGGGTAAGACGCAGGCGCTGGTATCCGGTGCCGCGCCTCTCCCGCCACCCTTGAAGCTGCAGGGAGCCGACGTCGAGTGGTCGCCTCGGGTCAAGTACTTGGGGGTCACCATCGACCGACGGCTCTCAATGGGGTCACATGTCCGCGCGGTCGCCGCGCAAGGTAGGGTCGCCCGCAACCTCCTGCGACCGGTGCTCTCATCCCGCATTCCGGTGCGCGTCAAGTTGGGCGTGTACAAGATCTACATACGCCCAATATTGACGTACGCCGCCCCTGCATGGTTCGCCCTCACGAGCGAGACCAGCCGCAGGCTCCTCCGCGCGCAGCAGAGTCTGACGCTGCGGACAATACTAGCCGCCCCTCGCTTCGTGAGGAACGATGTCATACAGCGGGACCTCGGGATCGAGAGCCTGGACGAGTTTGTGCGGCGCCTCGCGAAGGGGATGTTCGCGCGTGCCGGCGCATCTGAGTGGCCTCATGTCAAACAGATTGCGCCCTGGCATACGCGCCCCCCTGACGCGAGAAGACCTTTGCCCCGCGACCTGATCGCGGACGAGTGACTCCATCCCCGGACTGGACTTCCTAGTGAGTCGCTCTCAGTTTACACGCGGCTCACCTGTGACAATAGACTCTACACATACATACATCTGTTGCGTGGCGCGTGCTAGGATAATTTAGGCGTGTCGCGTAGCAAACATCAGACATTCACCTCTATACAGGCATGTAAAAACACACGCGAAGGCGCAGCGTGGGCGTGCGATTCGCGTAGACACTGGGTGGCGTCACACAGTACAATGCCACCCACACACCCATTACACGGTCTCCCTAACCCGTGCCAGGCTCGGCTAGCTCTGAAAGTGGGGCGGGCGGGAGCCACTCATCCCTTCTGTAGGAACGTCGAGTCCGTATCTCTGTCGCAGGTCGCCTTTGCTGGGCTTCCCTCATGTAGGTGGGGGTTCCACCTGGTAGGGGTTGACCGCCGGGATACGGTGAAGAAAGCGGCGCTGATTAGCAGCGTCGTGGCGTGCCTACAGACACAGATATAGCAATCATTCACAGGGACGCGCATATTCGCGTCCCATCATCTGTTAGGCCGCAGTAGGCCGTCAAAATGAGGGGCCCGTAGTTACGGGCCAACGTATGGCGCCCGCGGGAGAGGGGCTATGCCCCGTGACCGCCTGCCGCACCCCCTTGCGGGGGTGCAGCGACAGCTCGACAGAAATGTGAGTTATTCGCTATCCAACCTTTGAAGTGAACACACGTGAACAGCTCCAACAAGAAAAATACCCCAGAAGATGGATACCACTGCAGATGAAGCCGCTCAAGTCATTGCACTACTGCAATCAGGGATGCGGCAATGTGATGTTGCTCGGCAACTGAACTTGAGTCGTTTTTCCGTTCGACGAGTGTTCCAACGCTTCCAAGAGACTGGTGGCTATATCCGAAGACGTGGATCTGGAAGACAACGGTGCACATCCGAAAGAGACGATCGCTTCATTGTTTCGACGTCTTTACGTAATCGGTTCTCCAATGCTGTTGAGCTGCAACAACAACTGCGATCAGCTCGCAGAATTTCTGTAAGCGTCTCCCACGATTAGAAGAAGAATGCGGGAGAAGAAAATTGCAGCTCACAGGGCTGCTACAGGGCCAAAATTGACTGCACAGCATAGGAGAGACCGGTTGCAATTTGCCCATGTGGATTGGACAATAGAGCAATGGAGGGCTGTGATCTTCTCGGATGAGACGAGGGTGTGTCTTTTCTGCAACGACAGGCGTAGAAGAGTGTAAAGGAGGCAAGGGGAACGATTCGCACAAGCCTGTATTCAAGAGACAGTGGAATACGGGGGTGGCTCGTGCATGTTCTGGGGCGGCATGTCAATCGACGGCAAAACAAACCTTGTGTGTGTTTCTCGGACTGGAAGTGCTCGTGGGCAAGGGTCGCTGACTGCTGCTCGGTACATAACAGAGATCTTAGCGGAGCAGGTTGTCCCTTATGCGGGTTTTGTTGGCAGTGGGTTCACGTTAATGCACGATAACGCCCGCTGTCACACCGCATTAATTGTGAGAGACTACCTGCAAGAAGTTGGGATCCCTGTTATGCACTGGCCGGCGCGAAGTCCAGACCTGAACCCTATTGAGCACCTTTGGGATGAACTGAAACGGCGAGTACGGGCACGTGATCCTGCCCCTACCACTCTCCAAGACCTCCAAGGTGCCGTCGTTGCAGAATGGGACAACATTCCTCAAGAGACTGTTGTTACATTAATTAGGTCCATGAGAGAACGCATGGAAGCGGTCATCAGGGCTAGGGGGGGTAACACTAGGTTTTAAGTTGTTTTTAAGGACTTTATTGTAACTTTTGCTGATAAAATAAAATTTAACTTTTTAATCATTTGCATTAGCTTGCTTTTTTATTCCCCGGTAAACAAAAAATCAAATCTATTGATTTATTCTGAAATTTAAATAAATTGCCTTTCCAATGATACCTTATAGTCATATGTATACCATTGATTAATAGCGTTAAAATGACTTTGAAGAGAATTCTTAAATAGGTGCGATTTTTGTGACGCCGAGTGTATATTCTATAGTGTACAACATAAAAATATATTTAATAACATAAAATCAAATCGGACACTACACAATATACAATGGGCGGCCTTATCGCTTTCTGCGATATTAGGTAGTAGGTACGTAAATAAGATAGATTATTATTTTCATTGAAAATGTGACTAGACAATAGTGTGCGGCGAGGTAGGTATATTTGTTTGGTATGGTTATTAGCTTTATTTTTATTTATTGTTGATATTGAAATCAGAATAGTTTGAAACGTCTAATAATACTATTACACCCACGTTGATTAAAAACAACAAAGAATTGAATATGTAATAACCTCTAAAACGCATTATGATTTTAATTTTTTTAATGTTGTCAAAAAAAGTTTAACAATGCGTTTAGAATGTTGTTGGATCTCCCCCGTTACTGCAGCGCTTCCACAATGTTTGCGGAGGCGCGCGTAGATTGTTTTTATGCAACAATGCGTAAAAGAGGTAAATCGCTGGTTCGGCGAGTGCGGGGGAGCTCCAACAGCATGTTAGCCGTGCTTGCAGAAAGGGTCGATTGCGCCTACATTAATCACTGCTGTAGATTGCACATTGAGCGCAGATAATGTGGCAACACTAACAAATCTATTTGTTGTTTTTGTTAATAATATGTTATTTGAATAATTTTATCATGTAAAGATTTAGTTGTATATTTTATTTTATTATTAATGTGACTGTATATGAATGTATGTTTTAATTTTATGAGTCTGTGAAACTTGAAATAAATGATTATTATTATTAAACCGATATTTTTGGTTTCCTAAAATAAGCTTAGAGTAAAGAAGTTTAGATACAAATAAGGCTCGTATGTAACGTAATAACAGAGTTCTAAATCACATGAACACTCTTGTTGGTATTTGTAAATACCAGTCAGTGGTTGTCAACGCCGGCATGGTCCCAAAAGAGTGGTTTACGTGAAATACCACTGGCTGGTTTGCGGAAATCGATCAAAAATCGAATGTATTAGAATATTTTATCAACATGGGTACAACCTCACTTGTCATTTATTGACCGTCTGTCATAATTTTGCACTATGTCAAGAATGTCAACATTGTCAACGCTGGTTGACAATGACCAGTAGGAAAAATATACCTATTGCATACTGATGCAGTAGGTATGTTTTTCCTGCTGGTTTTAATTCCTCAGTTATTGCTGCTAACCCATTAAAAATTAACATACTTCCGCTGCCGCTGCACTGTGTGTATTGTATGTTACTAAATACAGGACTTTTTGTGATGTGATATGTGTCGGTAAATATCAAAAGTAGTAAAATCCACTTTGGTCAAAAAGTATTTTTTCATAATCTGTCGATAGCTGATGACAAGTGGAATAGCTTGTCGAATTCAAATTTAGATATATTCATGAATTTCCTATAGAAAAACAGGTTTTAAATTCAACAGTATTTCAAAGTCGGTAATATCCAGCATTAGGTATAAATCAAAAGTGGTAATATCCGCGACAGCCAATCACAGGACATGACGCGTCCATCATGGCGGTCAGTGTCAATAAAAAAACGAGACTATACACTGCAGCTAAAATAATGAGTGGCATACAAAAAGTTGCGCCAGACAAAGCCAGAAAGCGATTACGAAATCCAAAGGAGAATGCCAAGATACGGCTTGTCACCAACAAACATTTCATTATCATGATTAATTTTATTTTAATAAACTGTGAATTATCAATTATCAATCAATCTCAAAGAAGCACACCATTAGGAATTATATTTTGAAAGGCAGTCAACGAATAATAGTGCATTTCAAAATATACGTCTACGCCATTATCAGAAAAAAACTTGCCATAAAAAAAAAGCGGATATCGATAATCGTTATACAGCAATTATTTGTTATAAAAAAAAAATGTTTTACTTATCATGTGCAAAGTCTCCTTACACAAAAATATTTTTATTTCGCTTTTTTCCTTAATGCATAATTTAGAATTACATAATAATCATGATTGCGGTTATTTTTTTTAACAATCGATTTAATCGGATGGAAACGAATCTATGGTTAAAATTAATTTCCGATAATGGCAACTCTTGTTTAAACAAACGTCATTGAGTTTCTTCTGCAACTCAATTCGCGCGTTTCGTTGTTCGTTGCTTTTTGTTGTTTTTCGTGGATTACGCTGACCTGGCTTCGAACTTTTTGATCTGAAACTGCTTATTGTTGACCCGGCTTTGAACTTGGACTCGAATCTGTTTTACTGATTGACTCGGCTTGGAATTTGGACCTGAATCTGACATTCTTGTTGACCCGGCTTGCTCTCACGGATTTGGCATCATGCTGCGTTGTATCAATTGTGGCCTGAATGTCACTCGAATTAGAAGACACTCGACAGAGTACCTGCCTGTAAATGTCCGAGCAGAAATCCAGGAAAGAAATGCTCTACCAGACGTAAGTATTTTTATGAATGTACAATGCCGTTACACACACAAGACATTATCTTAGAGTCACGCGTAATATCAGTACTCAACCCCTACATTATGATTCCTACCTTGCCCTGTCTTCTATCATGTCCACCACCTTTCAAAGATGAGACAAAAACGTCACAGAAAGTCATGACAATCATGTAGATTGTTTAAGTTTACTTACATATTAGGTGCTATAAACTAAGTTGATATTAAATTGTTATTTCTTTTCAGATACCAAGCAATAGTGTGGTGTGTCATGAGTGTTGGCTGTTACTAAATGGAGTACCTGGAACAACTGGATTATCTCGTGTTGGTCATGAAAATGTATGTGTACACTGTGGAAGATCTTTATATCGATTAAGAGCTCACATGTTAACCAATAATACTGACAGAGAATTACGTATAAGATCTGTTGTTGAGGAAAGAATAATGCCAAGACATGTAAGTAGAAACAATAGGACTTATATTTTTCAATCCTATATTTTACTTCTGACATAAGCATATGTGAAGTTCCTTATTTCAATATTAATGAAGATTATTATTTCTCATCACCACCATCATATCAGCCTATAGTTGTCCACTGCTGAACAAAGGCCTCTTCAAGGGGGGATTTGCCATACTTGTCATGCTTGGCAGGCGGGTTGGCGAGCTCAGTTTTAAGTTTGGATTTTGAAGGAACGCTGCTGCCCTTTCCCTGGTGTTTTATTCCCTTAGTCGCTTCTTACGACATCCACAGGCAGATATGGGGAGGTACTATTCTATCCCGGCACCCCACAGGGTTATTGTTTCTATTACTGTTTTATTAATGCATTAATACTATGTTTTTTTTTGTCTTAGCTCCGATCATCAGACCGTATTTGTCACACTTGTTGGCAGAGGTGTCATAGTTTGGCTGCAAATTACACTGCTCCATCAACATCATCATCCGCAAGTTCTCATGCACCAAGCGTTGTGAATCCCAATTCTCAAGAATTGCCTGATAACGAAATGGAGAGTTCACGCCCTGATGATGAAGTGGTATCAGTCACGACTACTGTGGGAAGTACTCAAAGTGTACCTACTATAATTTTGTCCCAATTCGGGAGAGCATCGGATACACAAGCTCATTGTTTTTTTCCTGGGTGCACTCGCACTGAGAGACTTGTGGTACCACAATCTATTAGAATAAGTCTTTTTGCTGATTTTAGGTACTATGTACCACCAAATTGTCGCATCTGCCACTATCATTTGAGAACCAATTTATGGCACCAGCTTAATGAAATTGAAAATGTGAATCATTCATTCACAGAGGATTACATATATGATTTTACATCACTATTACAACAAGAGCGATCAGTTGACTTTGAAAACATTCACATGATGGATGACCACTTAGTACATTACTGGTTTGGCTTAAGTAAAGAGAAATTCCAATCATTGTTAGCAGAAGTACCCAGATTGTCTTCTATGTATAGGGGATCAACTGCACTAGCTGCACTATTGTTGAAGTTGCGAAATGGAGACTCAAATGAGCGAATTGCTTCATTATTTAAAATGCCCCGGAGTACTTTAGAGAATCTAATGTCTAAGGCAAGAGAAATTATGCACCAAGATTTTGTGCCTAATCATTTAGGCTTAAGTCATATATCTAGAGAGGAAATTGCAAATAGAAATCTACTGATACCTACTAGTCTGTTTGGGGGTACAAATACAAATGGTGAAGCAATTCCAATTGTCATTGCAGATGGTACTTATATATATTGTCAAAAAAGCTCTAATTACAAATACCAAAAAGATACATACTCATTGCACAAGTATAGGAACCTAGTAAAACCATTTTTATTTGTATGCTGTGATGGGTACATTATAGAGATTCTAGGCCCTTATCCAGCTACAACATCAGATGCTGAAATTATGCAAAATGAATTTAATGAATCACAACCGTTGAGACAATATTTCAACGAAAATGACGTTTTTATCCTGGATAGAGGATTTAGGGATGCTGTATCATTGTTGGAATCATGCAACTATCGTGTCCATATGCCATTGTCTTTAAGAGAGGGAGAAACTCAGTTGTCGACATTAGCAGCGAATAAAACACGAGCTGTGACAATTTGCCGATGGGTGGTAGAAGCAGTTAATGGAATTTTTAAAGAACAATTTAAGTTATTCCGCCAAGATTTTTTTAATAGAGCTTCAGCTCACCTAATGATAGATTTTTCTATAGCTGCTGCTTTAATAAATAAGTTTTACACTCGGTATACGGACAGAACAGACGCATCACAAATTGTAGAAGTGATAAATCAGAAAATGTTTTTAAACAACACATTAGCTGATTTTGTCAATAACAATAATTATAACAGAAGAAGAGCTCACTTCATAAGTATAAATGTAGATTCCAACAATGTTACTGATTTCCCTCGACTGAGTTATGAAGATCTAATATTAATTGCATGTGGTATCTATCAACTCAAACAAGCTCGCTCATACTATGGGGAGCATATACGGTTTGATGGTTCCTATACAGTGGAAGTGTGCAGAGAGGCTCATCTTAGCGACCTACGGGAAGAGTTGTCTCTCTCCGAAAATACATGGCTATTAAGAGGCAAAATTCAAAGTCGCCATGTAAGTAGAAAAATATATTACGTTTATGTTTTAATAAATCCTAATGAAAATGGAAGAGAGGCAATTCTACAATACTGTTGTAACTGTATGGTTGGACGTAGGACCGTAGGTTGCTGTGCACACATAATGACGATCATTTGGTATTTGGGATGGGCTAGATATCAGTCAAATATAGAACCGCCTGCGCCATTCTTGGATAACTTGTTAATAAAGTATGACAATGTCAATGATGAATAAAAAATATAAGCACTTCGCATTTTTGTTTTAATTTTAAACATCCATTTTTATTGACTTACTGTTTTACTAGAGCTAGCGTCATGCTACATAGCCATTTATTAGACATTTATATCACATAAATCGGCCAATTTAACGATCATCTATGTTGACCGCTGTTCAAAATCTAAAAACTATTTTTGTCTCTATAACGTTTTGGTGAACTTTTCTTTAAAATATTATTAATGCATATTATTCTATACTTTTTGCTCTATTTTTTAATGTGACATTTATCTCTGTTGGATCTAGCCGAAGTTTCTTTGAAAGCTTGGCATTGCCCTTTATCGAAACGTTGCAAGGAGAAGCAGAAACTGTAAGTAAACATCACATGCCTACCAGTAACTACCTGTTTGGATTCTAAAACCAATAGGGTTGTGACTTCTAATAGAATGTCCGAAGCTAAGTGAATTGTTGCAAAATTAAATAGGTACTTCATTTGGTTTTTACGGGACTGCGTCAAAAGGAGTGTTTATAATATTTGGTTTGATCCCGTTTATTTATTTTTGCTTCCAATCTTGTGAATGCTTTTTCACCTTCTTTTACTTAACCGATTCTTATGAAACTTTACACATACATTAAGTTCCCTGTACAATACAACATACACGGTACTGAGGGCATCGCAGTGCCCCCGCCAAGTCGAACAAAAAATTTGAATATTATAAAACCCTTTGACTTACATTTTTTTAATTAGGTTAGGTTATTTATTAGAACAAAATTATATTTTTTTTCTAAAAGTTCCTACAATATTATGTCGATTTTGTTAGTAGCTGACTAGGTTTGTTTTTTTATATTTACAGATATTCAGCTACTTCCTTACCAATAAAACCGAACTGTCACCAAAATTCTAAAACATACAAATGCAGTTCTTTAACATCAGGAGATATGTTTTGGTTTCATAAATTATTTTATGAAAACCCGTCAAAAATACATCAAGATAACTTCATTTTGAAATGTTGCCTATGTACTAAAATTAAAAGAAAGAGACCTACAAAAGGAACACGCAATACCAAAGAATTTTCAACAAGATATTTTGTACGCAAGCATCCGAAAAATACGATGGTACCAGTTTGTTTAAAATGTTTTCTGGGCATATTGAAACTAAAGAAAGGACGAGTACAGGGTGTACTTAAAATACATATGCGCTCAGGTGGAATGGCAAAAGAATTACGAGGAGGTGATAGAAAAACATTCACATTCGCATCACGAAAAGAAGCAGTTGAAAAAATTATTCAGTCTTTTACACCTTTAGAAACGCATTACTGTCGTGGAAAAGACCGTCACTGTGTATATTTGGCTCCCGATTTGTCTATTAAAAGAATGCACGCAATGTATAATGACCAATCCTTGCCGGGATATTCGGTAACGGTGTCTTATTTTAGAAAACACTTCTTTTAACATTGGTTTCGGTGCTGTTCGGCAAGATGTTTGTTCTACTTGTCTACAACTATCAGAAAACATTAAAATAGAAAAAAATGATGGTAAAAAACAAGAGTTCATGGTTCAAAAAAGAATACATTAGCTGTGGGCAAAAGCTTTTTTCAATTATTTAAAGGAGGAAAAAGAAGGACTTCTAACCCTTTCATTCGATTGCCAGAAAAATCTACCCATGCCGAAAATTCCTGACCAGGCGACATATTATTCCCGACAAATCTACCTTTTCAACTTTACTGTAGTTGAGGGCTCATCACGGACTTCTTTAAATAAAGAAAATGTTTTTGCATATTTGTGGACGGAAGATGTTGCAGCAAAGTCATCTAATGAGATATGTAGTGCTTTGCACCATGCGTTATGTTTACTGGATCTGAATGGCATTAAAACCGTTCGGCTTATGGCTGACGGTTGCGCGGGCCAAAATAAAAACAGAATGATGGTTGGTATGTTAATGAAGTGGTTCAGTATAGCTCCCGGACATATCAAACGAGTAGAGCTGATATACCCAGTAACTGGTCATTCATTTATGCCTCCAGATCGGGTTTTTGCCTACATCGAAAAAAAATGCCGTGCTCGTGAAAATATAACAAACCCTCAAGAGTATATAGATCTCATTTCTGAACATGAGACAATACGCCATCTGGGCACTGAAGTACCCGTCTTTGATTGGCGCACTGCTACAGAAAATGTTCTAAAAAAACCAGATAAACTGCATTTCAAAATCAGTACAGTGAAGAGAATCATAATAAAACGGTCGAGGACGTCCACAAATATGTTGGTGAGAGGAGAAATCTCATACAATAGTGACACTGGAACATCTAAAAGTATTTTAGCCCGTGGTAAAAGAATAACGCAATTACAGCCAGAACGTTTGCCTTGTGGAGTTTCTGTAGCCCAGGCAAAATTGACTGATGTCCAAAATCTTTTAAAAAAACACTACGGTGACGAATGGAAAAATATAGATGACTTAATCTTTTTTAAAAATTTATTAGAAACGGATAATAATTTACCCTAGGGAGAAATTGAGAATTGTCATGGTCAAGAGATGGAAGAGGTGATTGATTTTGTTTGATTTTCGTAGAATGTTTATAAATAATAAAATTCATCTAATTTATTGATTTTGTTTGATTTTCGCAAAAAAATTGCAAAGAATAGGTCTATTTATTTAAGTTTTAGAGAAATTTTAATTTCAAACTATTGTTGTTAAAATTCTTAGTGACAACCCTGATAATGATGCATAATGACGAATTGTATCAAAAATGGTAATATCCACAGTAGATTTTTTCCAAAACTGGTAATATCAAAGCGTTTATATCAAACCTAGTAAAATCCAATCAATTTCTGCTTTTTGCGCCTTAATTATCCACAGACAAGGTGAGATTCTATATTAGGCATCCTTTTCTGACCCATTTGGGTTTATCTTGCTCAAAAGAGACGTAAATAGAACCTGCATTAATAGTATAGAATAAAATACGTCATTGTGTAAAAGCATCTTTAACGGATTTTTCCACTTTTGCTGTTCATCGACACATATATTGAACATGGTGACAAGTCTGAAAAGAGTCTGCCGAACATGCTGGCTGCAACCAGAACAATGCAAAGGAAACAAACTCATGATGCTGAATGATTGGAAGATTCTGCGATTGGAAGACCCATCTCAGGAGCATATTGAACAAGATGTTAACATTCCAGATCAGAACCCCTGTCGACCAGATTAAGGATTGTTAACAATGTTAATTTAATATCTACAATACAATGCGTGAAACTCGTAAGCGTTTTAAGTCTAAGTTGAAATGGTGTCAAGACAACGAGGATAAAATTAAATTGGATAACTTAGCAACACACCACAAAGACAGGGATTTCAAGCGGTTTTGGAAGCATACTCGTACCAAGAAACTGGAAGCTGGATCGTGTGTACCTGTGAGTGTTGAGGGTAGGAATGAGCCACGCCAAATAGCTGAATTATTTAAGGATCATTTTAGGGTAGTGTCTCCTCTAGGATGTGTGCAGCAGGTGCTCGGTGCTGAGGTTGCAGATTGTGAGCGGTTCAGATTTAAGGCGAAAGAAGTCGCCCATATTATCAAAAATATGACAAGGGGTAAGTCTCCAGGACATGACGACCTTAGCATCGAGCACTTGCAGTTTGCAGGTGTTCATTTACCGAGGGTGTTGGTCCTGTTTTTCAATTTGTGTATAGGCCATTCATATTTACCCAACGAGCTTATGAAGACTACCGTTATACCGATACTCAAAAATAAGACGGGTAGTGCCTCCGACGGGAACAATTACAGACCTATCTCATTGGCTACGGTGATCGCCAAAGTGCTGGATGGTTTGCTTGATAGTCACCTAAGTGAGCATATAGATCTGCACGAGGCCCAGTTTGGTTTCAGGGCTGGGCAATCGACTGAAACTGCTGTGCTGCGACTCAGTACTATGTTACGAGGAAAACTCCTATATATGGTTGTTTTTTGGACCTGTCGAGGGCATTTGACCTTGTGTCTTATAACGTGTTGTGGGATAAGCTCCGGGGGGAAACCAGCACACCCAGGGATTTAATAAATATATTATGATATTGGTACGGAAACCAAACCAATAATGTTAAGTGGGCGGGCTCATGTTCGTCGGAATACAGGTTGGAGTGTGGAGTGAGACAGGGAGGCTTGACTTCACCACGGCTCTTCAACCTGTATGTTGATGGACTGATAGGTGAGCTCAGCGGGGCCGGTTTCGGCTGTTCAGTGGATGGTATTTGTATGAACAACATTAGTTATGCCGACGACATGGTGCTGCTGAGCCCATCTGTCAAAGCCCTAAACGTGCTTATTGGGATCTGTGAGAGGTACGCTGGGTCACATGGTCTCAGGTACAACTGTAAGAAGAGTGAACTACTTATATTCAAGGCGGGTAATAAGAGTCCGAAAACCGTACCACCGGTCAGACTCAAAGGAGAGCCTATAAGTAAGGTCACCAAATTTAAGTACCTGGGGCACTGGGTCACCGAGGACCTCTCAGATGATGTGGACATTGAGCGGGAACGTAGGGCATTGGCAGTGAGATGCAATATGCTGGCGCGCAGGTTTGCAAGGTGCACAGCGGATGTCAAAATTGCTCTTTTTAAGGCATACTGCCCGTCATTTTAAAACCTGCAGCCTGTGGGTCAGTTATACGCGTAGATCTTTCAATGCCCTACGGGTCCTGTACAAAAATGGTTTTAGGATGCTGTTGGGGTTGCCTCGCTTTTGCAGTGCATCAGGTATGTTTGCTAAGGCCAGAACAGACAGCTTTAGGGCAATAGTGTGTAAAAGAGTGGCCTCCCTGATGTGCCGCGTGCGAGGCAGCACCAACGGCCTTCTGAATACCATATTGGGTAGGGTTGAGTGCCCGGTTGTGAGGCACTGGAATGCCGTCCACGGTTCCGGAGGTGCCCCTCTTTAATATTAAATAATTATTGAATTGTGAATAATAATGAATAAACATATAATTAATTAATAATTGTAAGTACTAACATTAGTATAAGTATTATTTACTAACAATGTTTGGAATGTTTTATTCTGAAATAAAATGATTAATAATAATAACATACAAACGTGTTGCTCTGCTACACCAAACCATTGCTTCTTCGGTGACTGCAACAGTAATGAATGTCTATTGGTACCATCAATAGTGAAAGAATTACTGATACAGCGGCACAAAATATATGTTCCTTTGAGTGCCTGGATCTGCCATTTCCATTTGGATAACAACTTATGGGATGAATTATTGGCTTCATGCAGTGATGTTACTGGTCACTAGATGGATGATTCTGATATTGATATTTTGATTGATATTTTTCAGATATCAATAATTTGGATAATAAAATGTGTCATTTTTGGTTAGAATTTACAGTAGAACAGTTACAGGTACAGGGTGTCCCGTGGCAGATTTAGGATTTGAAATTGGAATATTTTTCCAACGGTTGCGCGGAGGACCGGAGAGGGGTTACGGTTTAGCGTGGCATTCGTGCGGATTGGTCAGTCACGATGTCGCACTGGACTAGCGCGCAGCGCGCTTTTGCCGTTGAAGCGTATTTTAAATCTAACGATTCGTGCACTGTTGCTCGCCGGAGATTTTGTTCACATTACGGTAATTGTCGTTTAAGTGAAGCACCGAGTGAAAGTTTGATTAGGACGTGGGTCCAGAAGTTCCGTGCAACAAGTTCAACAGTTAACAAGCCACGTCCTGGCCCCAGCCGAACGTTAAGGACTGATCAAAACATTGAACGTGTTGAAAGCAGCGTGCGTGAAAATCCCCGCCAGTCCGTGCGTAAGAGAGCGTCAAGTTTGCGGCTGTCAAAAACCACTGTTCACCGTATTTTAAGCTCGGATATTAAATTCCACCCTTTCAAGATCCAATTGGTACAGGCACTTAAACCTAATGACTACAGAGAGCGCAAGGAGTTCTGTGATAACATGTTGAGCCGATTCCGAACTATTAACACAATTTAGCTCAGTGATGAAGCTCATTTTCATTTAAATGGGTTTGTTTATTAAACAAAACTGCCGCTATTGGGCGCCGAGAGGACCAAAACCCACGATTAAAACACCAACATGGCTTGCATAGCCCGAAGGTAACCGTTTGGGCAGCTCTGTCTGCCAATGGATTAAATGGACCGTTTTTTTTTTGAGAATTCTCGTGGAGTAACCGTAACTGTTTTTTTAAGAAATGAATTTCCCAGATGTCAATTTTAATAGAAATAAAAATTTGTATGTGAATTGTACTTATTTTTTTTAATGGTTTTTTTCAAATTCGCAATTCTTTCTGGCCCACCCTGTATTTGAGCTGGGCACGTTATAACAATGTTAGTGTTCCAGCTCTATTTTTGGATAATATATTTTTGGAGGAATAAAATAAAGGTTTAAGGAATTATCATTCATTCATTTATGTACATAAATAATGTACCTAAAGTAAGATTATTAATTCCAGTCGGTAAAATGACATTTCCAGTGTTGCAGGTTTTTAGTCCCAAATGAATAGTGATGTGGTAGAATCGAGTTTTTACAATTAAAAGTTAGTTCAATATCAAATTGCCTTTATATAAATAAAAATATGTAATTTACGGTAATTAAACAGAAGACATACACGGTAGGTAATTAAATATTACATAAAATACTGTTATATTATGTTTTTGGTTATTGGAAGCACTATGGTCAACACTTGACACGCTATGGACGCACATTTTGTTTTTCATTCTGCTCCCTAATTCCGACGGTGTGAAGTGTTTAGTGTCCTTTGCAATTTCTTGTTTATTTCTTACTTGTTAACTTGTTATTTTTTTGTTGAGTTTTGTTACGTTGGTGTTTGAGATGGATCCCCAACCGTCCACCTCTAAAGAGGGATGTCTCCCTCCAAAAAGAAAGCGTCATCATCTGTTGTGAGTGAGAAACAAATGGTTCTCAATGCATTTAATTATGTATGGAATCAAAATGCAGCAAAACCTTTTGATGTTACAAAGAAAGATGAGTGTGTGAAAACAGTATTTGAAATTTTGGGAATTTCGACTAGATCTGTGTATCGGATACTGAAAGAACAAAAGGAGAACGTTCAGTTATCAAATCAGAAAAAAATCCGGTCCCAAACTGACATTCAAAGATAAAATTGATGATTTTGACTTTTCGGCGATACGTCGTAAAGTTCACCAATTCTTTTAGGACCCTCCAACTATTGCCAAGGTATGTAAATTTATAAAATTATAATACAATACAAAATACATAATTGCACACCATACATAATAATAATTAACACACATTGTCATTGTCTCGCTGTAGTTTACAAAAATTAAATACTTGTATTATTTTACAGGTTGTAAATGATGACCCTGACCTACCAAATACATATGTCAAAGCATGCGAGCAGTTTTAAAACATTTAAAATTTAAATATGCCAGTCGCAAACGACGCAGCTGCTTGACAGACCGTCAAGACTTAATTCTGTGGCGTAGATGGTACTTGAGGACAATCAAAGAATATCGGAGACAAGGAAAAGTAATTTACTATCAAGATAAGACCTGGATTAATGAAGGTAATTGAATATTTTTATTTACAACTGTACGAGTATTTAGTGAATAGTTTTTCAGTTTCAAAATGTATTTGTGTCAGTATTATATTATTTATATGAATTTTGAATATTAACAGGTCATACAACTGGTAAAGTTTGGGTGGGTACAATAATAGAATCTTCCAAACAAGCGTTTTCTATAGGCTTGACTACAGGCCTAAAGGGCCCAACCGGCAAAGGTCGACGCCTAATAATTTCACATATAGGCAGTGATGAAGGTTTTGTAGAAGCCGGTTTACTTATTTTTGAATCGAAGAAAAATAGTATGGACTATCATGAAGAAATGAACTCGGAGTGTTTTGAGGAATGGCTTAACCCTTTTCTTGACAATGTATCTTGTAAGATACATAATTTAAAAAAAAATACAGCTCTTTTATAATTCATGTAAAACGGAACGTTCACTTATTTTTCTTTAAAGTATACGTTTCTGAACGCACACTAGTGACACAATGACAGCTTTCGTCAGCTACTTTTTCAAAACTTGTCAAAATGGCGAACCGGTTGAGTGCAATTCCGCGGAAGAAGGTAAGAATTTATTATTTTTAATAGTTTTTCTTTTAAAATTGCATGGTGTTATAATATTTCCTATGTTTGTACTTATGCTGGGAAGTAATTAAACAGAAGAAATAATTACGCTTGGCTTTGCAAACTAACAAATAAAGTGAATGTATCTTACAGGATACGTTGCTAGGTGTATTAAGATTGTTTGTACAAGGTTAGCGTATCTTATAGGATACATTGCCAAGTGCACTAAGAGTTTATTAATATTATTTTTTTAATGTGTTTTTGGGAAAGGGCATTGTATGCTTGGCATGAGTGTGAGAGTGCGCTTTTTTTCCAGGGAGGGACGCAACCATCTTTTTCCAGAGCAAAAAGAATTTGTGCTCTAGTACCAAAACCACGTAAAAAATCTGACGACGATGAGTCTGAATCCGAAGATGAACTTCACCAGATTCCAATTGGCTTGAATCATGTCCATACCCATGTGACTGACTCCGATTGTTCACCTGCTGGCATCTTTGCCTTCTTCTATAGAAAACTTGAATTTGCTATCTGATGAAGAAATAGTAGACGTACAAGACGCTGTTACTCATTCTCCTTTGCTACCTTCGCCTGTGCTGCCTTCACCTCAGCCGCTTCCAGCTCGACTACCATTTTCATTGACGCAGAATGGCTCTCCTTCACCACTTTCTTTGCCATCATCTCCATTAATTGCCTCTAATAGCCGGCCAAGAAGACAACCTACAACATCCGGAAGGACTGCAAGATTAGTCACACCCCGACGTATTTTTCAAAAGCCTCTAAACTTTCAGTGACTAAAAATAAATTCAAACATTTCGCCCAGATCTCAGATAAAAATCTTCCACAACCTGAAATAGCCAAAACTCCTTACGAGTATTTTACAGACATTTTTACAGACGAAATTTTTGATTACATAACCGAGCAATCGAACCTACATTATGTGCAACAAAAAGGAAGACCCTTAAATTTAACTAAAGAAGACATAAGCTGTCTTATTACAAAAAATGCTTAAGTACTGGTTTAAACAAAGACTAAAAGGTCTAGGATTGTTACGGTATTAAAGTTAGTAGCAGGACCAAAATGCGTTCCGATTACAAAACGAAGACTATCCGAGGATCAGTTAGTGCTATGGTTAGTACCAAAGAAGGTCCATGCTTTTAAAACATCCACAGATAAGAAACAGAAATGGCATTCTTTCATTCGTTCGTACAGTATTTATTTGAAGCAACGCACGGTGGGCTGAAAAACGGCTTTCATAGACTTAGGCATTTTATTTTGCAAGTGCCAGTTTTTGTGCTGGATATCACTTCTATTTGTTATAACAATATACAAAAATGACACCAGAATTGATTCTGCACAAAAACGAAGGAATTATAATTTTTTTACGAAAATTTTGTATGGAGCTAGTATGAAAAATCGAAATATCTCTGAAACGGCAGCGATAACCGTAATATCCTTATAGGAGGTTTTAGTACTAATTATTTATGATTTTTTGACATACGTTACATAATGGTTGTAGATGCCTTTTTTTTTAAAAAAAATCGTCAAAATATTTTTATTTATTTTTACATATTTAAACGTTCCTTTTAGTGTTTAAGTTGAAGAATTCAGAGCTTTAACAACTCTTATCATAAAATAGCATCACCCCTATAGACCTGAAGGACTAGACAGAGGTGTGTAGTGTCTTGTTGATCTTGTAAGATTTCCAACAATACCAAATAGTTGAATATCAGTGTCAAAGTGCCCGTGCTGTCGCTTCTTTTAGAAAGATAGGGGAATGAAATTGTTAATTGATCATACCCTAAAAGTATGATTACAACATAACCGGACACATAATAATATCGACACAAAAGGAATTTTAAAACCTTGCATACGTTCAAAATACAAAATAACATATTGTGTAGTCATCTAATGAGTCTGATGACAAGTAATTAAGTAATTAGAATGATGGTTGTAGTCTTCTGATTCTAATGAGCCTATTAAGTGATTAAATGATTTGAAATATCTCGCAACAATACCAACTAAGAACTGCATTCACCTTTTTATAATTAGTGAGCTAATGTGATTTGCTAATGTTGATTAGGTCTACTATGAGTTCTACGAAATGTTTTTGACGATTATGAATTTTTATTATCATATCTTTTATAACTTTAATGAGGGTAGTTAACTAATTATTGACTTTATACAATAAAAGGGCTATAATTTTGTTCCATAATTTAGATTGTTCACAACCGTGTAACTGCTAACACTAAAACTATTTGCTTTGCGACTACAAAATCTTAGAATGGAAAGTTTAATCACCAACTTAGATTTGTTTGTTCTTCTAAAAAGTGAGTGTCCTTCATTTAATCATGAAGTATTGTTTAGTGCAATTGTGTCCCGCATAGGCGATTGCCTTTCTGCCGAAGATCAAGTAACTCTCAAAGAATTTTGCCGGAGATTCACGCGAGCTGCTTTAAACAGGTGGCAGAAATCTAAACGATTCTTTGATAAGTTTAGAAATACGTACGGAGAGTGGTTGCAAGCAAATATTGATTGGCCGAGTTGCGTGCAAACTTTAATAAATCAAGAACCAACTGTTGATGAGATACCAAGAGCACGCTCAGTCTCTCCAGAACCTTCGACATCATCGACTGTTGGAACAATGACAAAAAGGTCCCGAAAACCATTCAAAGATCTGGGAAGCAAACAGAAAAAGAGAAGATCTAGTGAGCACATAGGCGAGGATTCCTGTGAATTGGCATATGCAGCTGCAGCACGTTTAAAAGAAGAAGGTTATGAAGATATCGCATCTGTAATCAAATATATGATCAAAAATCCAGAAGCTGCCGTTAAAATCAAGGAAAGCATTAAGAAAACAGTAATATTTACACCAGAGAAAGCACTTGGATTGCTTCTTTCACTTAAGCTTTCAAAGTGGCAATATATTACGTTGCGAGAGACTGCCATTCGGGAAGGTGCTAAGGATATTTACCCATCCTACTATAAACTGCAACAAACTAAGCTTGCATGCTACCCTCCTAATCAATCAGTATCAGTTACGGATTCATCAGCTAGAATTACACTTCAAGCTTTACTTGACATCACGGTGAAGCGGATTCTTCAAAGTCTTTCTGATAATGTGGAAAATAAGCATTTAAGCTGATATCGAAGTGGGGATTTGATGGTGCTTCCAATCAAAGCCGATACAAGCAGAAAATGGACGGCGAGCATGATGATTCAAGCATTTTCATGACCTCCTTGGTGCCACTGAAACTGACAGATGGAGATAATACTATATGGACAAACCCGAAACCATGCTCAACTTTTTATTGTCGTCCGGTTCAGTTCACTTTTGTAAAAGAAAGCCATGCAGTTGTCATTGATAACAAAAGAAAAATGGATGAGGAAATTGAGGCCCTTAACCCCACAGAGTGCATTAATAGTAACAGGGTGACTCATAAACTAATGATGACAATGATCGACGCAAAAGTCTGCACGTACCTTTCTGAAGCTAGATCAAATGCATCATGCTACCTGTGCTTAGCAAAACCAACAGAAATGAACCACTTAGATGCTGTAACATCAAAAACTGTGTGTTCTGACATATATGAATTTGGCCTATCATCCCTACATGCCCGTATAAATTGCATGGAATGTCTGTTACACATTGCGTACAGACTTGACTTCAAACAGTGGGCAGCAAGAAGTAATGAGCATAAAGATATGTTACAAAACAGAAAAAAAAACATTCAAAATAAATTTAAAGAGGAGCTCAATCTGTTAATTGATATAGTAAAACAAGGCTCGGGAACTACCAATGACGGGAATACCGCAAGGAAGTTTTTCGAGTTTCCCAATAAAACTGCAGCTATTACTGGGTTGGATCAAAACCTGATAAAAAGATTTGCTGTTATTTTGCAAGCAATAACATCTGGTGAGAAGATCGATGTCATCAAATTTAAAGATTTTGCTCGCAAAACAGCAGAAAAGTACGTGGAATTATACGACTGGTACTACATGTCATCAACCGTACATAAACTATTAATACACGGAGCTGACATAATCGAAAAAAATGATATTGTCCCGATTGGGACTCTCTCGGAAGAAGCCTCAGAGTCTCGAAACAAAGATTTTAGGAGGTTCCGGGAACATCATTCGCGGAAAAGAAGCAGGCAAGATTCTAATCAAGATATCCTAAATATGCTTGTTGTTTCTTCGGATCCTTTTCTAAGTGCACAAAGGCCGAAGTTAGATGCCAAAAGGAAGACAACCTTTTTTGCTGAAACTCTCGACCTAATACAGTTTCCGGAAACTGAGTTCGAGTTTGTAGGTATATCCGATCTGGATTCTGACTCGGAATTGGAGTCCGACAACGAAAGTTGTAAAGAAAATTTGTAAAATTTAATTATTTTTCTTTATGTTCTTTTGTTATTTATGTTAGTTTATTGTACCAATATGTTTAGTTAATAATTTCATAAATTATAGTTTCAAATATGTATTTTGTATAATTGAATTTATTAGATATTATTTTTGTTACTTCTGTTTTATTTAAATTACCTATCAATAAAAAGTTAATATACAGTCTTTTTTTTTTCACATATTCTTAATATTTGGGGAAAAAGCATGCTTCCTAACGATGTTCTTAACTTTGACACAGTTCATGGATCGTTTTGAACAGTTTCATATGTTAAAATAAATAATGTTAGTACTATAATCCCCTATAAGGATATTATTATTATTATGTGTCCGGTTATGTTGTAATCATACTTTTAGGGTATGATCAATTAACAATTTCATTCCCCTATCTTTCAAAAAGAAGCGACAGCATGGGCACTTTGACACTGATATTCAACTATTTGGTATTGTTGGAAATCTTACAAGATCAACAAGACACTACACACCTCTGTCTAGTCCTTCAGGTCTATAGGGGTGATGCTATTTTATGATAAGAGTTGTTAAAGCTCTGAATTCTTCAACTTAAACACTAAAAGGAACGTTTAAATATGTAAAAATAAATAAAAATATTTTGACGATTTTTAAAAAAAAAAAAAGGCATCTACAACCATTATGTAACGTATGTCAAAAAATCATAAATAATTAGTACTATAACCCCCTATAAGGATATTACGGTTATCGCTGCCGTTTTAGAGATATTTCGATTTTTCATACTAGCTCCATACAAAATTTTCGTAAAAAAATTATAATTCCTTCGTTTTTGTGCAGAATCAATTCTGGTGTCATTTTTGTATATTGTTATAACTAATAGAAGTGATATCCGGCAAAAAAACTCGCACTTGCAAAATAAAATGCCTAAGTCTATGAAAGCCGATTTTCAGCCCACCGTGCAACGTTCCTTTTCTCTTAATATTGATATTATATTATCATTTGAAATTCTTGAATGATTATTTATCAATAAAAAAATAGGTCAAAAACTTTTCTTTGTATAAGTTACAATATATTGAACAAGCACAACTTGTACTTTTGGCGCGCTTTTTATAAACAAGAGGTCATATTTTTTAACACCTTTAGCGTGAAGTGGAGCGATTTAAATACGGCGGGCGGCGCGCGTAATTTGAGAGTTGAGACAAATGTTTTTGTTGCGTCCTCATAAATACCTGAATTCACTAATTGTTTTTACTAATTGTTTTTAGTATTATTGTTTGTTGTGAGTTGTTGTATATAATTAAATCGTGAGCTACAGTAAAAAATGGAAAAACAAAAGAAAAAACATCGACCCAAGAGGATTTATAATTCGGATGTGTTTACCGTCAACTGCCCCTAGTGCCCTAGTAGGGTGGCCTGCGCGTTCACCCGATTTTACACCCCTTGATTACTTCCTATGGGGGACCATGAAGCAACGCGTCTACAGTACCCCCATCAACAGTGAGACCGATTTGCGTGACCGCATAATAAACTGTGCGAATGATATTCGCAATGATCCCGAAATGATAAGGAGAGCGACACACCAAATTTTAATTCGCGCGGCTTTGTGCCTACAGCAACGAAGTGGACGTTTTGAGAACCTGATGCATTAAATTTCGTGTAAAATAATAAATGGTTTTAATTGAACTCTTTCGCGTTCAGAGTGCCATCTTTTAACACTTGATAGAAAAGGTTATGTTTGAGTTGTAAACATAGAATTTTTACTATTGGGTAGCGAATACGATGAAGATTAATTTACAGTAATAAAAAGTAGGTAACGGGGGCGCCCTATTGAGAAATTACAATTATTGTAAAAAAATGATGAAAAAAAAACAGATTTTTGCTAAAAAAAACATGTTTATTATCAATTGAAGGTAGTTTTTTTGGCCCAATTTTTATTTTATAAAGGCCTAATTACTTTCAATCGTTATGGAGTTTGTTTTATCGTGATAGATCATTTAGTTTAAAAGTTACACCGTTTTGTTTACACTGGGGTCACAGTAGCGGACAATTTTTTTAAAAATTCCATAAAAAATAAAAAATAAATGTTAAGATTTTTTTTTATATTTTTGCCGTAGATAAAATTAAGCATAGATTCCCTCATTTCGATATATGCACATTATAAAGACTGACACTGTATTTAACGATCAGCTGCAATTTCTAAACAAAGTGTTTGAAGAGGGCAACATTTGATAGTCTGACACAAGAAATAAAAAACTCTGAATCGTCAAGAGATCAATCAGCGAATGAAAAGGAAAAAGAGGATCTCGAAACATTTAAGAAGCCTGCTAAACAACTAGGATCTCGAAAACGAAAAAATGTGGACGAAATTGAATTAAAAATGTTGAAAGCATTGGAAGAGCCGTCAGACAGACATTTATCTTTTTTTAAAGGAATTATTCCAACCTTGAACAATTTTACTGACGATGAAGTTGTACAATTTCAGTTGGAAGTCATGCAACTAATTACAAAGATTAAGGAACAAAAACGTTCAGTTCATCATCATCATAGGATGTAGGTATCAGCATCAGCCAGTATACCAAACTTTATATCCCCAATCGCAACCAATACACCAAACTTTACGTCCCCAATCGCAACCAATACACCAAACTTTACGTCCCCAATCGCAACCAATATACCAAACATTACATTCCCAACCGCATCTAGCATATCAAAATCTAACTTGTGAAGATAACGCTAGTCAGCAGATTTTCAGAACCACACAACCGTCATCAACAGCGTCATCCCATACAATCACCACCACCTTCAATTGCCACTTCTGCGAGCCAGTTTTAGCGCGTTTACGGTAAAGAGTTGTCAAATACTTCATCGCCATTTTCTACAAATTCCTCTATGGATGATTCAATTGATTTTGCTGATACAAATTTCGTTTAGTGTTATGTTTTTTTTTTTTAAATAAATATTACTAATTAAAATTATGTTTACATACCGAATTGCAATGACTAACATTTCAATAGGCTGAACACAATTTCTCATCTTTGAATTCTCACGTTGTAAATGGTTTTTCAAACTACAATTTAATTGGTTAAAAGAGGATATTGACATCCGAAAGTACGTGACAAACCTGTCTTCATCTTTTAGTAGGTCTGGAAATAAGGTGTAGAATGCTCCACACTGTTCTCTTTTCATGTTGATCGGATGAACCCAATAATTTCTTGACTTTCTTTTCTGGCGGCGGTATCTTCTGTACAAAATCCACATTGCAATTATTTGTTCACGTTCCATTTTTAGAGAAGAGTGAAAATTAAATTATGTATGCGTAGTCACTACGCAACTGTACTCGCGTCGATAGTAAAGGCGCTACTGGATATAAAATCGGCTCGTGTGAAAGCTAAATGTGATACCGGACAGTCGGCGCCGGCTACCCGGCAACCGGAACGTGGGAAAAGGCACGTAGGGTAGATTTTTGAGCTGCTATAAAATGTTTTTAAGACCCTGTTGTATCACTAAAAATCGCATTAATTAAAACTTTGACTTTGACCATCTCCTTCAACGAATTTGTTTTCTCAAGAATAGATTTTTTCGACTTTTAGAACAAAAGCAAATGCAACACCTCCTTTTAAGACTTCTTTTTTCAAGAATGGATTTTTTTCGATTTAGGCCCGTATTCATGAATGATACATACATAAGTATGGCAGCAACACAATGCTATGTAAGGCATTTCTCACAGCGCCAGGAGTATTAGACCTCAAAATCCGGTCAAAAGACATAAAAAAATATTTTAGCAATTGACACTCAATTTGCATTGTTCGCACACGTCACTAATCGAACTACACTTCTGGACACATCTTTTGGCCCACCTTGTATTTTCAGTTTCGTTTGGTCCTAGCTAAAATTTTATATTAGGTCGAGCAAAAAGTTTTTATGCAGTTTTGAACCTGGCACATTCATAATTTCATTCAATAGTCTTTTTTTGAATTTCGAACACAGAATTTAAAGAAACAAAAGACAATTTGGAGCCTGTTTGTTGATATCAAACAATCGAATACTAAGAAAACTTGGTTTTATTGGTTTACTTGGATTTAATTCTTGAAAAAGTGATTGATATCTTTGGTTTTGCAACAAACATTACTTATTCTTAACATTAAGGTGAGGTTCTATCAATAATCTATGGATACTTCACCTGAAGTCGCCGCCCATGCTGTGGCACTTATTCAGGCCGGACACAGCAAAAGAAACGTGAGTGCTCAACTTAATTTAAGTCGATCTGCGGTCCGAAATGTTTATCGGAGGTACCTAGAGACTGGCGGCTTTGTTCGTCGCCAAGGAAGGCCACGATCTCGGGTCACAACTGAAAGGCAGGATCGATTCATCGTGACGACCAGCTTGAGAAATCGTCACCTTACCTCCATTGAGATACAAAACCAACTTCGCGACTTCCACGGAGTATCTGTGAGCGCTCGAACTGTTCGGAGAAGGTTAAAAGAACGCGATATGGTACCACACAAGCCAGCTAATGGCCCCAAACTAACGCGAGCCCACCGAACAGCGCGCCTTCATTTCGCACGCAGTCATTTAAATTGGACACAGCAAGATTGGAGCCGTGTACTCTTTTCTGATGAGTCTAAAATTGTGTTACATGGCAATGATGGAAGGAAGAAGGTCTACCGACGTAAGGGAGAGCGTTTCGCACAATGCTGCTTTGAAGAGAGGGTTGCTTATGGCGGTGGCTCATGGACTGTCTGGGGCGGTATATCCGCGAGCGGCAAAACTCAACTTGAGGTTGTTACAGGACCACGGCTGCCAACATTAAATGCTGAAAGGTACATTCGTGAGTGCTTAGAACCTCACGTGATACCATACGTGGACTATGTGGGCCCAAATTTCCTTTTTATGCATGATAATGCAAGAGCCCATGCGGCCGGCATCGTCAGGGAATATCTTCGGGATGTGAACATCACAGTTATGGACTGGCCAGCCAGAAGCCCAGACATGAACCCCATTGAGCACATGTGGGACGAGCTAAAAAGACGTGTTAGGGCTCGTCAGCCAGTTGCCCAGACGATGCAGGAGTTGAAAACTGCCATAGAAGAGGAATGGGAGATGATCCCTCAAAATTTCATAGAGCGGTTGATAAACTCTATGCCTAATCGTATGAGAGCTGTGGTAGATGCCCATGGAGGCAACACGCGTTATTAAATTAAACCTTTATTTGATAAAACATGTTTTTTATTCAAAAATCAATTGCCTTTAACAAGGCGCATATCCGACTTGTTAGGCGTAGCTCCATGTCGTATGGTATTCTGAATTCAAATTTAAAACAATACGATCGAAAAAGATGGTAAAATGTATCAGGTTTAAAACTGCATCAACAGTTTTTGTTCAATCTAGCAATCATATTTCGGTAGGGGCCATCGAAACCTAAACTCTAAGGTGGGCCAATAGATGTGTCCAGAAGTGTAGTATAAACCGGTTCCAAACGGGGCTTGGAAGCCGCCCGCTGTGGGTGCAGGTAGTCGGAACCTAGTCGATGTTGAATACGCACGTCTTTGTTTTTGATACGCCCTATATTTTAACAACTTTGCAGATTGTGTTTTCAAGTTTTGTGGTAATATTTGTAAAGATTTTCAATGGGTACCGAAGCACAAGGTATGTCCTTAATTATGATAATAAAATATGATTGTTCTTTTTGATATTTAGTTTCTTTTTGAGTAACTTACACTACAATACTGATATTTTTGACAAAATTCTTCAGAAAAAAAGGTGTTTTTGTAATAGTTCCGGTCATGATCGGGCCAATTTTTTTTTTTAAATATCTAACAATACACCTTATTTATTCTATCTAAATACAAATATATCACCCGTCTTGCCACCATTTTTTTAAAGACCGTTTATATTTCGAATGTATTTTTTTTTGTTTTTTTGCACATTGTCTTACAGGATGTTTTTTCATTTTAGGTTCGGCCCCATGTGACATGCAAATGTCTAGAAGATCATTATACACGTTTTTTAGAGACAGCAGTAATCGAAAATTAGATAAAAAATTATTGGACATGGAACATAAAGTTAAGGAGATTACAAAATGTCCAGAAAATGAGTTTCAAATAATAAGGAATGATCTGAAACATTTCAAATCAGATTTGAAACTAAGGTGGAGTTTAGCCAAAAACACAGAAGCACGTTTCCTCATCAAAAATATAAATTGGCTAGACAGTTCCATAAAAATGCATAGCTGGTTAACGCTCTCTACATCAAAACAAGGGCGACCAAGCAAGTCATTCCAGGAATTAACTGATCGCAGCAAGAGGCGAAAAACGAAAGACCTGCGAGAACAAGTGCCTGTCGAAGAATTAACATACGCTGCCAGTATTAGTCAACGAAAATCAGGTAACATCGAAGCGTCGAAAATAATAAAAGAAGTCACTGCCACTCCTACAAGGGCAAAAAAGTTTAAAAAAGTGCTGTGTGACGTTAAAAAAGTATCTGCAAAGAAACATTCTGCTTCAGAAGCTTTGTCCCTTTTTATTGAGTGTTATTTGACCAAGAGACACTACGAGATACTACATGAATCTAACAAAATTATCTATCCGTGTTATTCGCTTATTAAAGAAGCAAAAAAGCATTGTTATCCGAGGGGAGAGTCTATGCGTGTAACAGAAACTTGCGCCAAAGTTATCCTCCAAGACTTATTAAATCACACAGCTTCAAGATTATGCAAATATCTGGAGGATGTACTTGAAACCTGTACTCCAGAAGAATTACTAAATATGGAACTTATAACGAAATGGGGTTGCGATGGTAGCCAACAGGCTCGATATCAGCAAAACTTTCAAGATGATTTAGGAGCTGATGATTCAAATATATTCCAAAGTTCGTTGGTATCTATAAGATTACAATCTAATATTGAAAACCATAAGAAAATTTTGTGGCAGAACCCAACACCATCGTCACCACGATTCTGTCGTCCAATTCGGATAAGATTCCTACATGAAACTGCCGATATCACAAGAGATGAAATAAAGTATATACAGGACCAAGTAAATCAATTGACGAAGACAGAGATACCTAACTCGAACGGTATACAGATGAATATTCTGCACACCTTGCTTCCGACTATGGTAGATGCAAAGGTGTGCAATGCCGCTACAAATATTAATCTGTAAATTATATCAAATTCGACAAGCTAGGTCATACATAGGTGACAATTACGTTTTCATGGCCTTTATACAATAGAAGTTTGCAGAGAGGACCATGTCAATTTAAGCAGGTTAGGTGGAATAAGTTCTTATTTGATTCGAGCAAAAGTAAAGTCCCGGCATGTGTCAAGAAAATCTTATTATGTTTTTATATCAATAGATAGGCAACAAGTGGGTAGGAATGCCATCACCGGATATTGTTGCAAATGTATTGTTGGTTTGCGCACTGTGGGATGTTGCTCTAATGTAATGAGCATTGTATGGTATCTGGGCTACGCGCGTCACCAGGATAATCTAGCTCCACCTGCACAATTCCTTGACCAAGTTTTACTCAGGCTAGATACATAATTGTTAAATAATATATGAAATGTTTGTGAAAAGTGTTTGTTTTTATTTTACTTATTGCTGGACCCGGCTTATATTGCTAGGGATACATAATATTATGTATGAATGCGGTGCTTTAGAAGCCTAGGTACCTATATTATATAATATATAGAGTTGGCAAACAAGTATAGGTACGGTTCGCTTGCCTGATGATTCAACAATATTCAAAGGCATAACCTTTTGGTGTAGGTAACAACCTCCTTACACGTACCTACCTACATCCTATACGTTTCGCCTCAAAGGAAAAGCGTTATTATTGTATCACACTAATATTATAAAGGCGAAAGTTTGTGTGTGTGTGTGTGTGTGTGTGTGTATGTTTGTTACTTTTTCACGCTCAAACGGCTGGACCGATTTGGATGAAATTCGGTATGTAGGCAGCTTATACCCTGGATTAACACATAGCCCACTTTTTATCCCGAAAAAATGTAGTGCTCCCGTAGGATGAGCAAGGAATTCAAATATATTTGCTACTCTTTCAAACTCAAACGGCTCCACCGATTTTGATAAGATTTGGTGTGTTAGTTGCTGACACTCTGGATAAACACATAGGCCACTTTTTATATCGAAAAAATAGAGAAAGAAAGAAAAAGTATTTATTGTGACTAGCACAGGAAGATCAACAACTAAACTGAAATCACAACAATAAAGGTTTGGAAACAAAAAAACAAAAATAAATAATCACACTATCACACTAATCACACCAATATGTTAATTGCATAATTGCTACGCCATGTTTAAAATATTATGTAATACGAGTATGTCTAATGTTTCCGGCCGCTGACAGCTGCGCGCACAGGTAACGCATTCTGCGGCGTGGGAGTCGGTGCTGTCGCGGAGCGGAATGCGGGAATATTGTCATTTTCTGTATATTTTATCTATACCTATAGAATTAACTTTATATTTTATTTATTTTTTTAATTGCATATTATTTATCACATGCTGCACCGGTCGACGTCATCGCGTCAACGCCGGCTATCGCTGAAAACCAGCGCTGGGGCTCCGTTTCGCATGGGGTCGCGGCATTATGCTGAGCGGTAGCCGTTTTGCGTAGATGTGACGCATATTTTCCCCAAAACTTGCTTTTTACTTTGTTTATTTTATTTTGTTGTCCTTTGCGTCATGTTTACCGCAAATAAACGTATTTTCTTTCTTTCTTCTTTCTTAATATTATAAAGGCGATGGTTTGTGAGTATGTGTGTGTGTGAGTATGTGTGTGTGTGTGAGTATGTGTGTGTGTGTGTGTGTGTGTGTGTGTGTGTGTGTGTGTGTGTGTGTGTGTGTGTGTGTGTGTGTGTGTGTGTGTGTATGATTGTTACTTCGTTATGCTCAAACGGCTGGACCAATTTGGATGAAATTCGGTATGTAGGCAGCTTAAACCCTGGATTAACACATAGCCCACTTTTTATCCCGAAAAAATGTAGTGCTCCCGTAGGATGAGCAAGGAATTCAAATATATTTGCTACTCTTTCAAACTCAAACGGCTCCACCGATTTTGATGAGATTTGGTGTGTCAGTTGCTGACACTCTGGATAAACACGTAGGCCACTTTTTATATCGAAAAAATAGAGAAAGAAAGAAAAAGTATTTATTGTGACTAGCACAGGAAGATCAACAACTAAACTGAAATCACAATAATAAAGGTTTGAAAACAAAAAAACAAAAATAAATAATCACATTATCACATCACACATATTATAAAGGCGAAAGTTTGTGAGTATGTGTGTGTGTGTATGTTTGTTACTTCTTCACGCTCAAACGGCTGGACCGATTTGGATAAAATTCGGTATGTAGACAGCTTATACCCTGGATTAAGACATAAGCCACTTTTTATACCGAAAAAATGTAGTGCTCCCGTGGGATGAGCAAGGAATTCAAATATATTTGCTACTCTTTCAAACTCAAACGGCTCCACCGATTTTTATGAGATTTGGTGTGTTAGTTGCTGACACTCTGAATAAACACATAGGCCACTTTTCATATCGAAAAAATAGAGAAAGAAAGAAAAAGTATTTATTGTGACTAGCACAGGAAGATCAACAACTAAACTGAAATCACAATAATAAAGGTTTGGAAACAAAAAAACAAAAATAAATAATCACACTATCACACTAATCACACTAATATTATAAAGGCGATGGTTTGTGAGTGTGTGTGTGTGTGTGTGTGTGTGTGTGTGTGTGTGGTGTGTGTGTGTGTGTGTGTGATTGTTACTTCGTTACGCTCAAACGGCTGGACCAATTTGGATGAAATTCGGTATGTAGGCAGCTTATACCCTGGATTGACACATAGGCCACTATTTATCCCGAAATAATGTAGTGCTCCCGTGGGATGAGCAAGGAATTCAAATATATTTGCTACTCTTTCAAACTTAAACGGCTCCACCGATTTTGATGAAATTTGGTGTGGAAGTAGCTGACACTCTGGATAAACACATAGACCACTTTTCATCCCGAAAAAATGTAGTGTTCCCGTGGGATGAGCAATTTTTTTGTGAATACTTTTCTCACCGATTAAATAATACACGTTTTGGTGTATCTCATAAACCGCGGGTAACACCGCGGGGCGCAGCTAGTATATTATACTTTAAACATAATATGTGCATTGTATTCTAAAATGAATTAATCTGCTCAATAAACAATCATATCAATACACATTTCACAACACACATAACCTAACCTAAATGGCAAATCTTCAAAACGATTTTTTATCAAAATTCCATAACAAAAAAATATGCTATGATTACACTTTATGTTATTCCTTTTCTTTCAGGTGGTTTCACTAATGCTCGCGAAGAATAAAGGCGACACTCAAAGTACGTGGGGTTTTGCCAATCTTCTTTGTATGGGTAAAATGTCGTAAAGTTCAACCTTACCAGAGAATGTTCGCATGTATGTAGTGATCAATAGGAACATGCATGAACCGTGATGAACCGTGGAGATAATGGATAATTTTCCTAATTCATAATACCAGGGTGAATCAAAAGTTCTTAGAAGAGCATATATGTAAAAAAAAATCTTTTTGGGGGAAGTTCGATATTCGAATTAATGAGTGTCAATCACACAATATTTATGCAAACGGTCACTTGTTTTCGTCAGTTCGTTCGCTCGTAGTAAATATTTTTGGGCAACGAGTGGCTAAAAACGCAAAATTATGGATAAAAGTGAGTTACGTGCGGTGATAAAGTATCTCATTCCGTCGTGCGGCCCGGAGTAAAACGATCGTCTCGTTCTCATTCAAAAACAATAATAATAGGTTGGGGAAAATTTTCTTCGCATTTTATAAGAAAATTCAAAACATTTTTTAATATACATTATTTACATTTATCTAAAGTATGTAGTTACCATTTTGTTCGATAACTTTTTGCCATCTTGTAGGTAGGGACATGATCCTGATGAATTCTGATCAAAATACCGCGACAAGTGGTTTTGGCAGTCCTCTCGTGATGTTAACCTGACACTGCCTGAAGAAATCTGAAGAGACCGAAACAGGTGGAAATCTGAAGGTGCAAGGTCAGGACTATACGGCGGATGCATTAACATCTCCCAGCCAAACTCCCTTAATTTTTGCTGAGTGGCTAAAGATGTGTGAGGTCTAGCGTTATCATTATGAAAAACCACACCCCTTCTGTTGATTAATTCCGGCCGCTTTCTCTCAACTTCTTGCTTTAACTTATCAGTTGTTCGCAGTAGAGTTCAGAATCGATGGTCCTGCCTGGTGGTAACAGCTCATAATGAATAATGCCCTTCCATCCCACCACACACACAGCATCACCTTGTCGCAAGTTAACCCGGGTTTCGCCACAGTCTGTGAAGCCTGACCAGCCTTTGACCACGACCTTTTTCGCACGTTCTTGTCTTACGTGATCCACTTTTCATCACCAGTTATCAGCTTCTTCAAAATTGGTTCGGTTTCATTAATTACGTCGAAGAATCACAAATGAGTACACGGTTCATTAGGTTTCTTTCAGTGAGCTCGTGTGGTACCCAAATATCGAGCTTTTTGTGTACCCAGTTGTTTTCAAATGCGCCAAAACTGTTTTGTGGTCAATTCCCAGTTTTTCAGCTACGTCGTAACTACTGATATGCCGATCTTACTCCACTTTTTAAAAAATGGCATCCATTTTATCCGTAATAGGGCGCCGTGCATCTTTGACATCAAAATTTCCGGATTGAAAACGCTTAAACCAAATGTGTGCTACTCTCACAGACACTGCACTGGGTCCATAAACATTGCAAATTTTTTTCGCGGCTTGCGTTGCATTTTTACCTTTTTTGTAGTAAAATTTTAAAATGTATCGAATTTCTTCAATAGATTCACTCATCTTGACAATACGAAAAACAAATGAAAATCACACATTTTCCTAATTTGAATTTGGAATTATGTTCTTTAAAATTTAAACTTTCAATGAACCAAAACCAGCCACATAGCCAAAGAGATTTTATTTTAAGTTCATACATACTATAATGCGAAAAGACTTTTTCCCCAACCTAATATATCGGTGCGCGTAACTGTGTTTAGTTACCTATCGGTGCTTTCAAGCACTTTTGTGCTAGTGTGCGAACCTATTCACCTGTACCTATTGGCATAGCGTAGTGTTGCGGACTGAGACATGACTGCAAAAAACAGCACCTACGAACATATCAGTGACGTTGACGATCCATCTGGTGGCATAAGTGTAGATGGTTCCTTAATAGAGAAGGAGTCCCCTCCTCCTTACGTCACGTTTCGCAGAGGAATGTCGTGCAATAAGAACCCAGACTGGCGTGACAAACTTAAAGATTTCCAAGCAAATATAAAATCTATGCTCGAGACTTGCCTAACAAAACAGGATGAAAAATTTTCATTGCTTTTATCTGAGTTTGAGGGAGTGAAGTCGTCCATCCATTCCATCAACCACAAATTCATAAAGTCCACTTGCATCGCCTTCAGTGCAGTTTAACGTTTACTGTTTAACGTAAAGCCATTATTTATTGAATTGTCTGTGTAGATTTTTCTCTATAACCTCAAACAATACGATACGATCGAAAAAGATGGTAAAATGTATCAGGTTTAAAACTGCATCAACAGTTTTTGTTCAATCTAGCAATCATATTTCGGTAGGGGCCATCGAAACCTAAACTCTAAGGTGGGCCAATAGATGTGTCCAGAAGTGTATTTATTATTGATTTGGTTCAATGCATCGGTGACTTGTTTCACAGCTCTTGACACAGTTGTCTGTGAAACATTATGCAATGCGCTTTGGCCAACCAGTGTTTGGTATGATCCTGTGGCGTAAAAGCTCAGCGCAATAAGTATCTGAAATGTTTAAATTTTTTTATATGAATTTTAAGGAACAACTTCGGCAGTTCATAATTGTGCTGATATAATTTTATCATTTATATAATTATTCACATCAGTTTTAAAAGTTGGGTCGGAGTGTCAAGTTAGGTACCTTCACATACAAACCTTTAATTCAGCAGAGATTCCATTCTGCCGTCGCCGTCTCTGGAGAAAGGGAATGAGTTCGCCAATTAACTCCCTTGCTTGCTCCTTACCAAGCCGAAACGTTTTGACGAACTCCGCCTCGGAAAGATCACGAAAGGCATTCATTTGCAGCCTCATTAGTGCGTGAGATTTGTGGCGCTGGCGCAAAAGCAAACGTCGGCGGTCGGCACTATTAGCCAATGCTAAAATACGCCACCGCAAAGAAGGTACACAAGGCCTCATTGTGCCGAAACGGAAAAACTACGTCCACTTGCAGCACTTGACGTGACACACACACGGGTACTTTATTTTAAATTGACAAAAAATAAACAAATTGAAGTAAGTACATAAAGAAACACACACACACACAGTAAACAATATAATATAAGTACATAAAACAAAAAGTATAATATTAAATTACGTAAGTATATTAAACACGTATTACTACTTAATGAACCACTATTGGGAAAGAGGTGTCGTTGTTCAGTGGCTTCACAATGGCGGTTTGATGGGCATAACACTATTCAAACACTATAGACAGAACTGTCAAATACACTTAAAATAATTACAGACTACCTTATCTTTGGCCATCACGATGCCATTGACACATTATAGTGGACCAGACTACCAATATTACAATAGTCTTACTGTGGCGTTTCAATGGCACTACAGTGGCAAGTCAATGACCATAGATAATTTGTGGAATACCAAATGTCAAAAACTATTCTATTGAGACACTACTGACACACAACCGACACACTGTTGACAAGTTGGTTACTTTACAGACTTGGGCCCCTGTAACTTGCCACGAAGCAACACGCCATTGACACTCTATCGACACACTACAAACATTGTTTCGCCACTGTTGCAAATTTGGTATTCTGTAAAAACTTCAGTGGCGTTTCAGTGGTGTCTCAGTAGTGTGTCGGTGGTGTGTCGATAGAGTGGCAGTACAATAGTTTTCAGTGTTGCTCACAGAAATCTACCATGCGATCATAGAGGTACACCAAACCTACCACTTTTTGAAATCCTATTTTTATCAATCAAATCTTTATATTATGGGTTTTTTTATTAACATACAAACGTTTTATTATCAAAAACATTTCACTAAAACCGTGCATTTTTTGTTAAAAAATAAGATTTTTATCACGACATTTGTCTGACTGTCACAAGTCTTTGCCTTTCTGAAAAAAAAACCAACAACTGTCAAATGCATCGGCCAAACCAAACTATAGGTATATTTATTATTGATTTGGTTCAATGCATCGGTGACTTGTTTCACAGCTCTTGACACAGTTGTCTGTGAAACATTATGCAATGCGCTTTGGCCAACCAGTGTTTGGTATGATCCTGTGGCGTAAAAGCTCAGCGCAATAAGTATCTGAAATGTTTAAATTTTTTTTATATGAATTTTAAGGAACAACTTCGACAATTCATAATTGTGCTGATATAATTTTATCATTTACATAATTATTCACATCAGTTTTAAAAGTTGGGTCGGAGTGTCAAGTTAGGTACCTTCACATACAAACCTTTAATTCAGCAGAGATTCCATTCTGCCGTCGCCGTCTCTGGAGAAAGGGAATGAGCTCGCCAATTAACTCCCTTGCTTGCTCCTTACCAAGCCGAAACGTTTTGACGAACTCCGCCTCGGGAAGATCACGAAAGGCATTCACTTGCAGCCTCTTTAGTGCGTGAGATTTGCGGCGCTGGCGCAAAAGCAAACGTCGGCGGTCGGCACTATTAGCCAATGCTAAAATACGCCACCGCAAAGAAGGTACACAAGGCCTCATTGTGCCGAAACGGAAAAACTACGTCCACTTGCAGCACTTGACGTGACACACACACGGGTACTTTATTTTAAATTGACAAAAAATAAACAAATTGAAGTAAGTACATAAAGAAACACACACACACAGTAAACAATATAATATAAGTACATAAAACAAAAAGTATAATATTAAATCACGTAAGTATATTAAACACGTATTACTACTTAATGAACCACTATTGGGAAAGAGGTGTCGTTGTTCAATGGCTTCACAATGGCGGTTTGATGGGCATAGCACTATTCAAACACGATAGACAGAACTGTCAAATACACTTAAAATAATTACAGACTACCTTATCTTTGGCCATCACGATGCCATTGACACATTATAGTGGACCAGACTACCAATATTACAATAGTCTTACTGTGGCGTTTCAATGGCACTACAGTGGCAAGTCAATGACCATAGATAATTTGTGGAATACCAAATGTCAAAAACTATTCTATTGAGACACTACTGACACACAACCGACACACTATTGACAAGTTGGTTAGTTTACAGACTTGGGCCCCAGGGCGTAATTATTGTTCAATATCAAATTAAAATCAGATCCTCTAATGCTTGTTTAGTTTTCTATGAAGAATGTTCTATTTTAGGGGATACTACATCGAGATATAAGTACTAACGTATGTTAGTACTTATATCTCGATGGGATACTACAATTTAATTATGGTTTATAACCTGTTGCAGGATTCTCTGTTAATAGACAAGCAATAAGAGCAATCACTGAAGAAAGTCACAATAATCCCAAAGTGCCTTCAACTTCTGCATGTACATTGGGTATCAAAGACATCAATTGTGATCAACGTGTCAAAGTTATTCTAACTTATGAAGCAGAAATACAGCAGCCAATGACTTCTGCAGGTATGAGCAAATATGAAAATATGAAAGAAAATGAGATCCATTTAGTATGACAATGTAAATAGTGTTCTGTGCATTCAATGCACAAAAACTAAAACATTTTTTAAATGGCTAGATGGAAAAAAAGAGTAAGTAAAAGGACATATTTTTAAAATTTAAATATTTATTAGGTATCATTACCACTAATAACATCATCGTCGTCATCATCATCGACTCGAATTTAGAAACAAGCGAAGATTTTACAAACAAAAGGTTTGAAACAAGGATTAGTGGACAGGGTTTCCTGTGAAAGAAAATTAATTATCGTAGTGATTATTGTAACTTCAATAATTAGTAAAAAAACTAATTTCCATTTTAAAATTATCAGTCCATTTTTAAGTTTTAGTTTTTCTAATTGAAAATTCAAGAAAGTTTTTTTTTTTAATTTCGCTTGCGTTCCGTTTTATTATTGGCAACACTTATGAAATGTCAGAATTGTAATGAATTAAAAATCAGACTACATATTTTATATTTAATAATAGTAGACTTTAATTAATGGTCGTTTTCCTCGCTTTATTGTTTGAGTTGAGATTAATTCCAAGATACGAATACGAAGCGAATCGATACGAATTATACTGCAGTGCTCAGGGGCCCAATTCTGTAACTTGCCACGAAGCAACACGCCATTGACACTCTATCGACACACTACAAACATTGTTTCGCCACTGTTGCAAATTTGGTAATCTGTAAAAACTTCAGTGGCGTTTCAGTGGTGTCTCAGTAGTGTGTCGGTGGTGTGTCGATAGAGTGGCAGTACAATAGTTTTCAGTGTTGCTCACAGAAATCTACCATGCGATCATAGAGGTACACCAAACCTACCACTTTTTGAAATCCTATTTTTATCAATAAAATCTTTATATTATGGGTTTTTTTATTAACATACAAACGTTTTATTATCAAAAACATCATATTTCACTAAAAACGTGCATTTTTTGTTAAAAAATAAGATTTTTATCACGACATTTGTCTGACTGTCACAAGTCTTTGCCTTTCTGAAAAAAAAAACCAACAACTGTCAAATGCATCGGCCAAACCAAACTATATATTTATTATTGATTTGGTTCAATGCATCGGTGACTTGTTTCACAGCTCTTGACACAGTTGTCTGTGAAACATTATGCAATGCGCTTTGGCCAACCAGTGTTTGGTATGATCCTGTGGCGTAAAAAAAGCTCAGCGCAATAAGATCTGAAATGTTTAAATTTTTTTTATATGAATTTTAAGGAACAACTTCGGCAATTCATAACTGTGCTGATATAATTTTAACATTTACATAATTATTCACATCAGTTTTAAATGTTGGGTCGGAGTGTCAAGTTAGGTACCTTCACATACAAACCTTTAATTCAGCAGAGATTCCATTCTGCCGTCGCCGTCTCTGGAGAAAGGGAATGAGCTCGCCAATTAACTCCCTTGCTTGCTCCTTACCAAGCCGAAACGTTTTGACGAACTCCGCCTCGGGAAGATCACGAAAGGCATTCACTTGCAGCCTCATTAGTGCGTGAGATTTGCGGCGCTGGCGCAAAAGCAAACGTCGGCGGTCGGCACTATTAGCCAATGCTAAAAGACGCCACCACAAAGAAGGTACACAAGGCCTCATTGTGCCGAAACGGAAAAACTACGTCCACTTGCAGCACTTGACGTGACACACACACGGGTACTTTATTTTAAATTGACAAAAAATAAACAAATTGAAGTAAGTACATAAAGAAACACACACACACAGTAAACAATATAATATAAGTACATAAAACAAAAAGTATAATATTAAATCACGTAAGTATATTAAACACGTATTACTACTTAATGAACCACTATTGGGAAAGAGGTGTCGTTGTTCAATGGCTTCACAATGGCGGTTTGATGGGCATAACACTATTCAAACACGATAGACAGAACTGTCAAATACACTTAAAATAATTACAGACTACCTTATCTTTGGCCATCACGATGCCATTGACACATTATAGTGGACCAGACTACCAATATTACAATAGTCTTACTATGGCGTTTCAATGGCACTACAGTGGCAAGTCAATGACCATAGATAATTTGTGGAATACCAAATGTCAAAAACTATTCTATTGAGACACTACTGACACACAACCGACACACTATTGACAAGTTGGTTACTTTACAGACTTGGGCCCCTGCACGATGGTTGTCCAGCACACTACCGTATCACCGTTCGACAATATTTGGACAACACGTATCCAAACAGATGGATAGGGAGAGGTGGACCAATTCCATGGCCTGCACGTAGTCCAGACCTGACGCCCCTAGACTTTTATGTCTGGGGCCATATGAAAGAACTAGTTTATGAGACTCCAGTCAATTCTGTTGACGAATTACAACAAAAAGTTATCAATGCAGCTGAGCAGATGAAACAAACATTTTCACCAAGAGTGACAAGAACTGAAATGAGAAAGCGGATTCGAACATGCATTCGAAATCAAGGGCAACACATTGAACAAGATGTTTAAAAAAAAATGATAAGAGATTTGACATTTTTGTTAATCTAGTTGTGTGCATTCTTTTAATACCTACGTCAAAAATTATTTTCACCACGTAGTTAAATACCTCTTTGTACTAACATAATACTTTTTAGATAGGTGATTAAATGAAGAAGTTTTTTGTAATTATTTGTACGAGTCGTTGCATTATTTTTTTTCAGCTAGGGTACGTTTTTTTGTTTAAAAATGTAATACAAAAACTTGATTTTTTAAAATAATCTGTTGTAATTTGAAATGATTTGATATTTTTAGACATTTTACTGCTGTATTTGCTTTGTTAGAATGTTAGCTATAAATAAAAATAAAAATGAACCCAACCAACATGATTTGTTTTTTTAAATTAAAAGTTTAGTGTGAAAATTCGGAGTAATTTATAAAATACCTAAAATTCAAATATCTCTAAAAGTATTAATTTTCGGCCATACATATGTGGGGTTAAATTTGTCACATTTTAGGCCCCCTATCACCTCCTGCAAGGAAGTGGTCGAGTTTCCAGTAACCCTGTATAGGTAGAACCAAATAAGCTGGCACATTTGAACGCATAGCGTAGCAAATCACTCAAGTATTGTTTATGAATCGGATTTACCGGCCATATGCGCTGGTGCGTACTGTGAGACCTCATAGTATCATTCTTGAATACCGGTGTTAGATCAACAACAAATGTAACATCGCCTTTTATGAATTTGTTTCCTCATGAATTATTTTTTTTTCGATTTTTAGAACAACAACAAATGCAACATCTCTTTTTACGAATTTGTTTTCTCAAGAATGGTTTTTGTTCGACATAGATCAACAACAAATGCAACATCTCCTGTAACGATTTTTTCTCAAGAATGGTTTTTTTTTTTCGACTTTTAGAACAACAACAAATGCAACAACTCCTATGACGATTTTGTTTTTTCAATAATGGTTTTTTTCGACTTAGATCAACAACAAAATGCAACATGTCTTTTTACGAATTTGTTTTCTCATGCATGGATTTTTTTCGACTTTTAGAACAACAACAAATGCTACATCTCCTATAACGATTTTGTTTTCTCAAGAATGGATTTTTTTCGACTTAGATCAACAACAAAATGCAACATGTCTTTTTACGAATTTGTTTTCTCATGCATGGATTTTTTTCGACTTTTAGAACAACAACAAATGCAACATTTCTTTTTACGAATTTGTATTCTCAAGAATGGATTTTTCGACTTTTAGAACAACAACAAATGTAATATCTAGTTAGTAATACAAGTTTTGTCTCCAGATTTGAAAACAGGGGTGACTACGGCTTTTTTAAGCAATTTTGGGAATATTCCTTGGGTTAAACATATTTGAAAAATGTGTGTTAGTGGAGGGGCAATTAGGTATTTAAGTCTTTTTAGTATAGTATTAGGAATGGCATCCCAACCGACGGCGCAGACGTCTTTTAACCCGTCTATTATACCTATCACTTCACTCACGTCCGTATCTAATAGAACAAAGGAGTTCAGTGTAGTATGAGTCATCGGTGAACTTTTAATAGAAGGATGTCTGTGTAATAATTTTTTTTCTGCCAGATTTTTCCCAGTGTTACGCTTGCTATAAGCCGCCCGCGACTCAGATGAACCTGGCTGAGTTGCGGGACCTCATTGGCAATACACAGAGAGCAACCGTCCTCGCCGGTGACTTAAATTGTAAGCACCCAGCGTGGAACTCTTCTATCTCGAATACCGAGGGAAGACGACTCTTCGCGGACGCGGAAGCCTTCGTCTATACTGTGTCCGGCCCAGAGACGCCCACCCACTATCCGGACGTCAGTACACATATGCCGGACGTGCTGGACATCGTAGTCCACCGAGGGCTACAAGGCTAGATCACGCAGCAAGTGATAGACGACGAGCTACAGTCTGACCATCAGCCAGTACTCGTCGTCTTAGCGGGTATGCCGACACGACTGAAGCCCATAGCGCCACGTCGAACAATGTACTAGAAACATTCCAAGAAAAGTTGGAAGCCACCACGCCGACTCGGCCTATTGTTACCTCCGCGGACGTAGATCAGACGGCGAGTGACGTCACTGCTTGCATCCAAAGCACCTTGGAAGCGGCGACAACGACACAGCCGCAGAGGAGAGTGCTATTGCCGCCCCTTCCGACCCACTTACAAGCTATGATCGCCGTGAAGAGGCGCCTACGCAAGCAGTGGCAACAAACAAGATGCCCGACGATGAAGAGGCAGCTCAACTGTCTCGCGGAGAAGGTGAAGGCCGAGCTCAAGGCTCTGGCCGCCGCGGGCTGGGAGGAACGAATAGAGGCCAGTACAGGCAGCTGGCCCTCTGTTTTTAGATTATGCCGCTCACTAACGAAAAGCTCAGCTCCGGTGCGCCCTCTGCTTAGCAGCGACGGGGCGCTCAAGTATGTAGCGGAGGACCGGGCGGAGGTCTTCGCCGAGCACCTGGAGCGTCAATTTCGTGCGAACCCGACCAGCGACCTCGAACATGTCGCAGCAGTCGAGCAACACCTTGGAGCCTACTTCGCGCCGCCGATAGCTCCCGAAGAAGACCCAAGCGGGAAAGAACATCCTGAAGACGGAGAGCTATCGGCCGATAACTCTGCTGCCCACGATCTCCAAGGTGTCTGAAGTACTCCTGCTGCGACACCTCCAACCACACATCACGCCGCGTCCGGAGCAGTTCGAGTTTCGGGCGGAACACAGCACGACGCTCCATTTGTCGAGGGTACTGCACCAACTCACGGCGGCACATAATAAGAAGGAACACTCGGTCGCAGTACTCCTCGACATGGAGAAGGCCTTCGACCGCGTATGGCACGACGGTTTTATTTATAAGCTGGCCACCTCAGACGCGCCCCGTCGCGTCGTCAGTGTGGTTTCCAACTTTCTCTCCAACAGGACGTTCCGTGTGGTGGTCGCCGGCGCGCTTTCGGGCGCCCGCCCGGTGCTGGCGGGCGTACCCCAGGGGAGCTGCGTGTCGCCTGCGTGTTACTCACGATACACGGACGACATCCCCACTACAGCAGAGACTGCGCTGTATGCCGACGACGCCGCGTATATTGCTTCTTCGATGAATGAAAAGTACGCGGCGGTCAAAATGCAGCGCGTCCTCGACCTCCTCCCCGACTGGCTGTCTAAGTGGCGGCTGTCGGTGAACGTGAGTAAGACGCAGGCGCTGGTCACGGGACGAGCGCGCCTCCCGCCACCCCTGAAGCTGCAAGGAGTCGACATCGATTGGGCGCCCCAGGTCAAATACTTGGGTGTGACCATCGATCGTCGGCTCACTATGGGGCCACACGTCCGCAGAGTCCCCGCACAAGGTAGGGTCGCCCGCAACCTGCTCAGACCAGTGCTCTCATCCCGCCTCCCTCATTATTCCGCCTCGCTCCGAGGCGATAGTTGAATGTCTTGTGTCAAATTCCTTAGAAGAGTTAAAGTCCATGAAAGAAGGTTTAGTTCCCGATCATATGTATGCCGAAGGCGTTTACTTGGCAAATTGTATTGTCTCGGTCAAGCCTAATAATTGCGTTAATATCTCAATATTCAATATCACTGAGTCTAAAGTCGTATTGAAAAATTATTGTGTCCACTTGATTCCCTTCGAGAATGTATCGCTGCCCTCTCAATCGTCTAATCACAAAAGTCTTCAGTTTATTAATAATCTTGATAATGTGTCTTTAGATAGATCACAACAAGTACTAGATCTTATCCGAACAGAACATCTAAATCCTGAAGAAACAAGAGTCCTCTTAGAATATTGCTCTAACCACACAGACATTTTTTACCTTGAGGGCGAGCCCTTAACTTGTACTAATGCTATTGAACATTTAATCAGTACTGGTGACGCTGCCCCAATTCATGCGAAATCTTATCGCTTCCCCGAGTGTCACAAAAGCGAAGTCGAGAGTCAAATAAAGAAATTGCTCGATCAAAACATTATTCGTCCTTCAACATCACCATGGAGCGCCCCTATTTGGGTAGTGCCCAAAAAAGCAGACTCATCGGGTAAGCAAAAGTGGAGGATAGTCATCGGCTATAGGAAACTCAACGATGTGACTGTTACCGAAGTTTACCCTATCCCTTTAATTACGGATATTCTAGATCAATTCATTCATATATATATATATATTCATTTGAAATATTTTACTACGCTCGACCTTGTAAGCAGTTTCCACCAAATAAATTTAAATCGTAAGGACGCGCCTAAGACTGGTTTTACAGTAGTAGGAAATTAAATCTCCGGACATTACGAATTTATAAGAATGCCTTTCGGACTAAAAAATGCCCCTGCTACATTCCAAAAACTCATGAATACTGTCCTATCTGGTCTTCAAGGTCTTCATTGTTACATTTATCTAGATGATTGTATTATTTATAGCCAATACTCGTACCTTCAATCTCACATAGAAAAGCTAAAATTAGTCTTCGACAGGTTCCGTCAACATAATTTAAAATTACAACCCGCAAAGTGAGAGTTCTTACGACACGAAGTTGCGTATCTCGGACATATAACCACCGACAAAGGTGTCTATCCTAATCCGGATAAAATCAAGGCCGTCACTCAATTCCCAACTCCTAAATGTCCTAAAGACATCAAATCAAATCTTTCCTGGGTTTAGTTGGCTACTACAGACGATTCATTGAAAATTTCTCTAAGATGTCCAAACCTTTAACTGGTCAGGAGAACAAGAGCACGCTTTTACTATTTAAAAACAAAACTAACTACAGCTACTCCAAAACCGAAAAAGAATTGTTAGCCATTATATTAGGTCTTTACCTATGAAATTGCCGTTCTGCAGTACTGGCCATTTCAAATCAAAATAATTTTTGCTAAGAATTCTAGTTTCAAATTAATTTTATTTTAAAAACATGGATTTTTTTTTCCAAAAGTAGTCATTTGTTTATTGATTAGTGTTACATTTTCATCGCATTTCAATCTTTTTCGTCATCATGGATACGTTAAAAATTCGAGAAATTATGGAATATGAGTACCGTCGTGGCAGCAACGCGGCACAAGCGGCACGCAACATCAACGACGTTTACGGAGCTAACACTACAAACCAACGCACCACTTGTTATTGGTTGTGGAAGCTGATGATACACAATCTACGGCTGAATTAGCAGCAGCTTTCGACGTTACCGTCAAAAAAATATTGGTCCATTTGCGTCAAATTGGCAAGGTAAAAAAGCTTGACAAATGGGTGCCCCACGAACTCAATGATCGCCAGCGCGAAGTACACGTCGAGACGTGCCTTGCACTTCTCAACAGACACACAAATGAAGGAATTTTGAACCGCATTGTTACCTGCGATGAAAAATGGATTCTGTTTGATAACCACAAGCGCTCAGCAAGTTGGTTGGATCCTGGTTCAGCACCTAAACAATGCCCTAAACGAAAACTTACCCCTAGAAAAGTGATGGTCACTGTTTGGTGGTCTAGCGCCGGCCGGTGTGATTCATCACAGCTTCTTACCAAACGGGGTGAGCATTACTTCAGATGTGTACAGTGAAGAACTGAACACAATGATGGAGAACCTGGCACATCTCCAACCAGCATTGGTCAATCGCTCGTCGCCGCTGCTCCTGCACGACAACGCGCGACCTCATACTGCACAGCAGACGGTCTCCAAGTTGCAAGAACTGGGGTTGGAAGCTCTCCGTCATCCGCCCTACTCACCAGACCTTGCGCCTACAGACTACTACTTTTTTCAGAATTTGTTGCCTCCCGTCCAGCTGATTTCTTTAAGAAGGACATCAATAAACTGCCACTGCGTTGGCAAAGATGCATTGATTGCATGGGTGATTACTTCGATTAATACAAATAAAAAATGCATGACAAAAATTCGTTTAAATTTTTTCATACAAAACGGCAATTTCATAGGTAAAGACCTATTATTAATTTGATTTCCTTGTCGGCAGACCGGTATTCCGATTGGCAGCGGCTACTTCGAGTAGCCGCACGCGTCTACCAATTCATCCGTCTACTGAGAGGGAGAGACGCGCGAACTGCTGATGTATTCTACAGAGGATTGCGTCCGCTACTCGCACGGGACGTCAACAACGCCGAGATATATCTTTTTGGACAATCCAAACGAGATTCTTTTGGCGAAGAAATAGAACGTCTTTGTGAAGGCAAGAACATTTCCAGGAGTAGCCGTCTGTGTAAGCTCACACCGAAGTTGGGTGACGACGGGTTGCTGAGGGCGAGAGGACGAATCAGTTCTGTCACCGGATTCGCCTCAGATATAAAGGAACCAATAATATTGGACGGTCGACATCCTACGGTAAAACTGTTAATCGCAAGATATCACGTATGGGCTCTGCATGGGAACAATGAGACGGTGGTGAATGAGTTACGGCAGAAATATGCCATCCTACGTCTAAGGCCAACCGTACGCTTCATAGCCGCACGCTGCCAAGTCTGTCGCCTCGAAAAAGCGAAGGCCCATATTCCGCCTACAGATGACCTTCCTTTAGAAAGACTACAACACCACTATCCTCCATTTTCCTTCGATGGGCTCGACTACCTGGGACCCATAGATGTCGCCGTGAAGAAGTCTCATTAAAAGCGATATGTGGCGTTCTTCACGTCTTGTGATAAGAGCAATTCATTTAGAAGTCGTCGCAAGTCTGACTGCGGATAGTGCAATTATGGCCCTTCGTAGGTTTATTGCACGTCGTGGATGACCCATCAAAATAATATCCGATAACGGGACAGCCTTTGTTGGAGCCAACAGGTTGCTGAGAGAAGCTTGGGCCGCGCTTGATCACTCTCAAATACAAGAGTTTGCTGCGTCCAACAATATAGAATGGCAATTCATCCCTCCTGGAGCACCATTTATAGGAGGGGTCTGGGAACGCCTAGTGAGAAGTGTAAAAGTCGGCTTATCAGTTACACTCCACGAAAAAGCTCCTAAAGACGAAATAATGCTGTCGTTTCTGGCAGAGATAGAGCAAGTAATCAATTCTCGACCGCTAATGCACGTGCCAAGTAGCACATGATGACGAGCTAGCCCTAACTCCCAACCATTTCTTGTTGGGGACTCACTCTACACTATCATCGCCAGCATCCTCGGACGCAGACCTCAGCAGTAGACAAGGATGGCTGAAAGCCAATCGCCTTGCTGACCAATTCTGGCCACGTTGGCTTAGGGAATACTTGCCCAATCCCCCCCCTGTCTCGGGGCCCATCTTTGGAACACCACAATTTACAAGTAGGTGATGTTGTTCTTATCGGTGATACAAATTTCCCCAGAGGGATTTGGCCTCGTGGTAGGGTTGTGCAAGTGTTCCCTGGTAGAGACGGGATAGTGCGAGTAGCGGACGTAAGGACTAGCGCAGGGGTTCTACGCCGTTCTGCGCGTAAATTAGTTAAACAGGATCCGTCACCATAGCTGCTTTGGTAAGACTTTCAGTTCTTACCAGGGGGGAGAGATGTTGGCGACAGATCTGGCAACCCCGTTGCTAGGGGCTGTTTTGGCGTTTGGTTGGCTAGCGACGGGGCGGCTTGCGTGTTTTTTGCTAATTATTAATATTATATTTATACTCTTGTATTCAAATAATTATACCCGATTGCACCTTATCTGCCTTTCATTTGGTGCCTAACAATAGCTATCCAGCTACTTTACGTAAGGGTCCATCTAAGTCAGGGATGCACAGACTTATTAAGACTAGGGGCCACTCGGGCAAATTATGAACTGATGGCGGGCCGCCAGAAGTATCGGAAAGACAATAAAGAATTGATAATAATGTATTAAAATTGACAAAGAATTTATTAATTTGAAGCGTGGCACTGCATAGTGCTTACAATCTTTTTTATATTGGGCTCAAATTTACTTGTAGCCAACACGTAAAACTGCTTCCAAACTTTCGTTTGCAAGGCGGTTTCGATTTTTTGTTTTATTATTATTTAGGATTGAAAAGGTTTGTTCACATATATAGGTAGAACCAAATAAGCTGGCACATTTGAACGCATAGCGTAGCAAATCACTCAAGTATTGTTTATGAATCGGATTTACCGGCTATATGCGCTGGTTCGTACTGTGAGACCTCATAGTATCATTCTTGATTACCGGTGTTAGATCAACAACAAATGTAACATCGCCTTTTATGAATTTGTTTCCTCATGAATTATTTTTTATCGATTTTTAGAACAACAACAAATGCAACATCTCTTTTTACGAATTTGTTTTCTCAAGAATGGTTTTTGTTCGACTTAGATCAACAACAATTGCAACATCTCCTGTAACGATTTTTTCTCAAGAATGGTTTTTTTTCGACTTTTAGAACAACAACAAATGCAACATCTATAATGATTTTGTTTTTTCAATAATGGTTTTTTTCGACTTAGATCAACAACAAAATGCAACATGTCTTTTTACGAATTTGTTTTCTCATGCATGGATTTTTTTCGACTTTCAGAACAACAACAAATGCAACATCTCCTATAACGATTTTGTTTTTTCAATAATGGATTTTTTTCGACTTAGATCAACAACAAATGCAACATGTCTTTTTACGAATTTGTTTTCTCATGCATGGATTTTTTTCGACTTTTAGAACAACAACAAATGCAACATCTCTTTTTACGAATTTGTTTTCTCAAGAATGGTTTTTGTTCGACTTAGATCAACAACAATTGCAACATCTCCTGTAACGATTTTTTCTCAAGAATGGTTTTTTTTTCGACTTTTAGAACAACAACAAATGCAACATCTATAACGATTTTGTTTTTTCAATAATGGGTTTTTTCGACTTAGATCAACAACAAAATGCAACATGTCTTTTTACGAATTTGTTTTCTCATGCATGGATTTTTTTCGACTTTCAGAACAACAACAAATGCAACATCTCCTATAACGATTTTTTCTCAAGAATGGTTTTTTTTCGACTTTTAGAACAACAAAAATGCAAATGCAACATCTCCTATAACGATTTTGTTTTTTCAATAATGGTTTTTTTCGACTTAGATCAACAACAAAATGCAACATGTCTTTTTACGAATTTGTTTTCTCATGCATGGATTTTTTTCGACTTTCAGAACAACAACAAATGCAACATCTCCTATAACGATTTTGTTTTTTCAATAATGGATTTTTTTCGACTTAGATCAACAACAAATGCAACATGTCTTTTTACGAATTTGTTTTCTCATGCATGGATTTTTTTCGACTTTTAGAACAACAACAAATGCAACATCTCTTTTTACGAATTTGTTTTCTCAAGAATGGTTTTTGTTCGACTTAGATCAACAACAATTGCAACATCTCCTGTAACGATTTTTTCTCAAGAATGGTTTTTTTTCGACTTTTAGAACAACAACAAATGCAACATCTCCTATAACGATTTTGTTTTTTCAATAATGGGTTTTTTCGACTTAGATCAACAACAAAATGCAACATGTCTTTTTACGAATTTGTTTTCTCATGCATGGATTTTTTTCGACTTTCAGAACAACAACAAATGCAACATCTCCTATAACGATTTTGTTTTTTTCAATAATGGATTTTTTTCGACTTAGATCAACAACAAATGCAACATGTCTTTTTACGAATTTGTTTTCTCATGCATGGATTTTTTTCAACTTTTAGAACAACAACAAATGCAACATTTCTTTTTACGAATTTGTTTTCTCAAGAATGGATTTTTTTCGCCTTAGGTCAACAACAAATGCAACATCTCCTTTTGCGACTTGTTTTTACAATAACGGATTTTTTTCGACTTAAATCAACAACAAATGAAACATCTCTTTTTACGGATTTGTTTGCTCATGAATGGATTTTTTTCGACTTTTAGAACAACAACAAATGCAACATTTCTTTTTACGAATTTGTATTCTCAAGAATGGATTTTTCGACTTTTAGATCAACAACAAATACAATATCTCTTTTTACGAATTTGTTTTCTCAAGAATGGTTTTTGTTCGACTTAGATCAACAACAATTGCAACATCTCCTGTAACGATTTTTTCTCAAGAATGGTTTTTTTTCGACTTTTAGAACAACAACAAATGCAACATCTCCTATAACGATTTTGTTTTTTCAATAATGGGTTTTTTCGACTTAGATCAACAACAAAATGCAACATCTTCTATAACGATTTTGTTTTTTCTTGAATAGATTTTTTCGACTTTTGGAACAACACCAAATGCAACATCTCCTTTTAGAATTTGTTTTTACAATAATGGATTTTTGTCGCCTTAAATCAACAACAAATGCAACATCTCCAACAAATTTGTTTTCTCAAGAATGGATTTTTTTCGACTTTTAGAACAACGCCAAATGCAACATCTCCTTTTACGATTTGTTCTTTCAATAATGTTTTTTTTTCGACTTGGATCAGCAACAAATGCAACATCTCCTTTAACGAATTTGTTTTCTCAATTTTCTACTATTAAAACAATAACAAAAGCAACATGTTCTTTTACGAATTTGTTTTATATAGAACGTTGAATGTTGTATTTGCTGTTGTTCCAAAAGTCGAAAAAAATCCTTTTCCGTCTTTTAGAACAACAGCAAATACAACATCTCCTTTTCCAAGAATGGATTTTTTTGACTTAGAACAACAACAAATGCAACATCTCCTTTAACGAATTTGTTTTCTCAATTTTCTACTATTAAAATAATAACAAAAGCAAATGTTCTTTTACAAATTTGTTTTATATAGAATGTTGAATGTTGTATTTGCTGTTGTTCCAAAAGTCGAAAAAAATCCTTTTTCGTCTTTTAGAACAACAGCAAATACAACATCTCCTTTTCCAAGAATGGATTTTTTTGACTTAGAACAACAACAAATGCAGCATCTACTTTAACGAATTAGTTTCCTCAAGAATGATGATAGAGGAGCTCGTGACTAAGTAATAACAGCCCCGCACGGGTGATCCATCAGGTTAAGCTACGCTTGCCGGGGTTGGTCAGTGGATGGGTGACCATTTTTGCATACCGAGACTCCTCCGTGCCACGGAAAGCACGTTAAGCCGTTGGTCCCGGCTGTCATTCGTGGATCTTTCTTTGACAGTCGTTACGGGTCTAAAGTCTTAAGAAGCCCGAACGTCTGACAATCAGTCTTATCAAGGGGTATCGTATTATCCAGTTACTGGGTTGTGGAGGTCAGATAGGTAGTCGCTCCATGTAAAATACTGGTATTCAGCTGCATCCGGTTAGAAACGGAAGCCGACCCCAGCATAGTTGGGAAGAGGCTAGGCAGATTGAAGAAAGGATGTTTTTCGACTTGTACAACAACTATAAATGCAACATCTCCTTTTATGAATTTGTTTTCTCAAGAAAGGATTTTTTTTTCAACTTTTAGAACAACAAATGCAACATCTACTTTTACGAATTTGTTTTCTCAAGAATAGATTTTTTTTCGACTTTTAGAACAACTCCAAATGCAGCATCTCCTTTTACGATTTGTTTTTACAATAATGGACTTTTTTTAGACTTAGATCAACAACAAATGCAACATCTTAAACGAATTTGTTTTCTCAAGAATGGATTTTTTCGACTTTTAGAACAACACCAAATGCAACGGTCAGTGGATACGAAACAGGGCACTGAAAAAAAGACTTAAAAAATTTCACCAAAAACCATTGCCTACTCAAGACCTCGGTACCCGGTGGGATGTGGGAGTAATAGGGTGGGGGAACACCATGGGACATTTTTACCTTGAGGGCGAGCCCTTAACTTGTACTAATGCTATTGAACATTTAATCAGTACTGGTGACGCTGCCCCAATTCATGCGAAATCTTATCGCTTCCCCGAGTGTCACAAAAGCGAAGTCGAGAGTCAAATAAAGAAATTGCTCGATCAAAACATTATTCGTCCTTCAACATCACCATGGAGCGCCCCTATTTGGGTAGTGCCCAAAAAAGCAGACTCATCGGGTAAGCAAAAGTGGAGGATAGTCATCGGCTATAGGAAACTCAACGATGTGACTGTTACCGAAGTTTACCCTATCCCTTTAATTACGGATATTCTAGATCAATTCATTCATATATATATACATATATTCATTTGAAATATTTTACTACGCTCGACCTTGTAAGCAGTTTCCACCAAATAAATTTAAATCGTAAGGACGCGCCTAAGACTGGTTTTACAGTAGTAGGAAATTAAATCTCCGGACATTACGAATTTATAAGAATGCCTTTCGGACTAAAAAATGCCCCTGCTACATTCCAAAAACTCATGAATACTGTCCTATCTGGTCTTCAAGGTCTTCATTGTTACATTTATCTAGATGATTGTATTATTTATAGCCAATACTCGTACCTTCAATCTCACATAGAAAAGCTAAAATTAGTCTTCGACAGGTTCCGTCAACATAATTTAAAATTACAACCCGCAAAGTGAGAGTTCTTACGACACGAAGTTGCGTATCTCGGACATATAACCACCGACAAAGGTGTCTATCCTAATCCGGATAAAATCAAGGCCGTCACTCAATTCCCAACTCCTAAATGTCCTAAAGACATCAAATCAAATCTTTCCTGGGTTTAGTTGGCTACTACAGACGATTCATTGAAAATTTCTCTAAGATGTCCAAACCTTTAACTGGTCAGGAGAACAAGAGCACGCTTTTACTATTTAAAAACAAAACTAACTACAGCTACTCCAAAACCGAAAAAGAATTGTTAGCCATTATATTAGGTCTTTACCTATGAAATTGCCGTTCTGCAGTACTGGCCATTTCAAATCAAAATAATTTTTGCTAAGAATTCTAGTTTCAAATTAATTTTATTTTAAAAACATGGATTTTTTTTTCCAAAAGTAGTCATTTGTTTATTGATTAGTGTTACATTTTCATCGCATTTCAATCTTTTTCGTCATCATGGATACGTTAAAAATTCGAGAAATTATGGAATATGAGTACCGTCGTGGCAGCAACGCGGCACAAGCGGCACGCAACATCAACGACGTTTACGGAGCTAACACTACAAACCAACGCACCACTTGTTATTGGTTGTGGAAGCTGATGATACACAATCTACGGCTGAATTAGCAGCAGCTTTCGACGTTACCGTCAAAAAAATATTGGTCCATTTGCGTCAAATTGGCAAGGTGAAAAAGCTTGACAAATGGGTGCCCCACGAACTCAATGATCGCCAGCGCGAAGTACACGTCGAGACGTGCCTTGCACTTCTCAACAGACACACAAATGAAGGAATTTTGAACCGCATTGTTACCTGCGATGAAAAATGGATTCTGTTTGATAACCGCAAGCGCTCAGCAAGTTGGTTGGATCCTGGTTCAGCACCTAAACAATGCCCTAAACGAAAACTTACCCCTAGAAAAGTGATGGTCACTGTTTGGTGGTCTAGCGCCGGCCGGTGTGATTCATCACAGCTTCTTACCAAACGGGGTGAGCATTACTTCAGATGTGTACAGTGAAGAACTGAACACAATGATGGAGAACCTGGCACATCTCCAACCAGCATTGGTCAATCGCTCGTCGCCGCTGCTCCTGCACGACAACGCGCGACCTCATACTGCACAGCAGACGGTCTCCAAGTTGCAAGAACTGGGGTTGGAAGCTCTCCGTCATCCGCCCTACTCACCAGACCTTGCGCCTACAGACTACTACTTTTTTCAGAATTTGTTGCCTCCCGTCCAGCTGATTTCTTTAAGAAGGACATTAATAAACTGCCACTGCGTTGGCAAAGATGCATTGATTGCATGGGCGATTACTTCGATTAATACAAATAAAAAATGCATGACAAAAATTCGTTTAAATTTTTTCATACAAAACGGCAATTTCATAGGTAAAGACCTATTATTAATTTGATTTCCTTGTCGGCAGACCGGTATTCCGATTGGCAGCGGCTACTTCGAGTAGCCGCACGCGTCTACCAATTCATCCGTCTACTGAGAGGGAGAGACGCGCGAACTGCTGATGTATTCTACAGAGGATTGCGTCCGCTACTCGCACGGGACGTCAACAACGCCGAGATATATCTTTTTGGACAATCCAAACGAGATTCTTTTGGCGAAGAAATAGAACGTCTTTGTGAAGGCAAGAACATTTCCAGGAGTAGCCGTCTGTGTAAGCTCACACCGAAGTTGGGTGACGACGGGTTGCTGAGGGCGAGAGGATGAATCAGTTCTGTCACCGGATTCGCCTCAGATATAAAGGAACCAATAATATTGGACGGTCGACATCCTACGGTAAAACTGTTAATCGCAAGATATCACGTATGGGCTCTGCATGGGAACAATGAGACGGTGGTGAATGAGTTACGGCAGAAATATGCCATCCTACGTCTAAGGCCAACCGTACGCTTCATAGCCGCACGCTGCCAAGTCTGTCGCCTCGAAAAAGCGAAGGCCCATATTCCGCCTACAGATGACCTTCCTTTAGAAAGACTACAACACCACTATCCTCCATTTTCCTTCGATGGGCTCGACTACCTGGGACCCATAGATGTCGCCGTGAAGAAGTCTCATTAAAAGCGATATGTGGCGTTCTTCACGTCTTGTGATAAGAGCAATTCATTTAGAAGTCGTCGCAAGTCTGACTGCGGATAGTGCAATTATGGCCCTTCGTAGGTTTATTGCACGTCGTGGATGACCCATCAAAATAATATCCGATAACGGGACAGCCTTTGTTGGAGCCAACAGGTTGCTGAGAGAAGCTTGGGCCGCGCTTGATCACTCTCAAATACAAGAGTTTGCTGCGTCCAACAATATAGAATGGCAATTCATCCCTCCTGGAGCACCATTTATAGGAGGGGTCTGGGAACGCCTAGTGAGAAGTGTAAAAGTCGGCTTATCAGTTACACTCCACGAAAAAGCTCCTAAAGACGAAATAATGCTGTCGTTTCTGGCAGAGATAGAGCAAGTAATCAATTCTCGACCGCTAATGCACGTGCCAGTAGCACATGATGACGAGCTAGCCCTAACTCCCAACCATTTCTTGTTGGGGACTCACTCTACACTATCATCGCCAGCATCCTCGGACGCAGACCTCAGCAGTAGACAAGGATGGCTGAAAGCCAATCGCCTTGCTGACCAATTCTGGCCACGTTGGCTTAGGGAATACTTGCCCAATCCCCTGTCTCGGGGCCCATCTTTGGAACACCACAATTTACAAGTAGGTGATGTTGTTCTTATCGGTGATACAAATTTCCCCAGAGGGATTTGGCCTCGTGGTAGGGTTGTGCAAGTGTTCCCTGGTAGAGACGGGATAGTGCGAGTAGCGGACGTAAGGACTAGCGCAGGGGTTCTACGCCGTTCTGCGCGTAAATTAGTTAAACAGGATCCGTCACCATAGCTGCTTTGGTATGACTTTCAGTTCTTACCAGGGGGGAGAGATGTTGGCGACAGATCTGGCAACCCCGTTGCTAGGGGCTGTTTTGGCGTTTGGTTGGCTAGCGACGGGGCGGCTTGCGTGTTTTTTGCTAATTATTAATATTATATTTATACTCTTGTATTCAAATAATTATACCCGATTGCACCTTATCTGCCTTTCATTTGGTGCCTAACAATAGCTATCCAGCTACTTTACGTAAGGGTCCATCTAAGTCAGGGATGCACAGACTTATTAAGACTAGGGGCCACTCGGGCAAATTATGAACTGATGGCGGGCCGCCAGAAGTATCGGAAAGACAATAAAGAATTGATAATAATGTATTAAAATTGACAAAGAATTTATTAATTTGAAGCGTGGCACTGCATAGTGCTTACAATCTTTTTTATATTGGGCTCAAATTTACTTGTAGCCAACACGTAAAACTGCTTCCAAACTTTCGTTTGCAAGGCGGTTTCGATTTTTTGTTTTATTATTATTTAGGATTGAAAAGGTTTGTTCACATATATAGGTAGAACCAAATAAGCTGGCACATTTGAACGCATAGCGTAGCAAATCACTCAAGTATTGTTTATGAATCGGATTTACCGGCTATATGCGCTGGTTCGTACTGTGAGACCTCATAGTATCATTCTTGATTACCGGTGTTAGATCAACAACAAATGTAACATCGCCTTTTATGAATTTGTTTCCTCATGAATTATTTTTTATCGATTTTTAGAACAACAACAAATGCAACATCTCTTTTTACGAATTTGTTTTCTCAAGAATGGTTTTTGTTCGACTTAGATCAACAACAATTGCAACATCTCCTGTAACGATTTTTTCTCAAGAATGGTTTTTTTTCGACTTTTAGAACAACAACAAATGCAACATCTATAACGATTTTGTTTTTTCAATAATGGGTTTTTTCGACTTAGATCAACAACAAAATGCAACATGTCTTTTTACGAATTTGTTTTCTCATGCATGGATTTTTTTCGACTTTCAGAACAACAACAAATGCAACATCTCCTATAACGATTTTTTCTCAAGAATGGTTTTTTTTCGACTTTTAGAACAACAAAAATGCAAATGCAACATCTCCTATAACGATTTTGTTTTTTCAATAATGGTTTTTTTCGACTTAGATCAACAACAAAATGCAACATGTCTTTTTACGAATTTGTTTTCTCATGCATGGATTTTTTTCGACTTTCAGAACAACAACAAATGCAACATCTCCTATAACGATTTTGTTTTTTCAATAATGGATTTTTTTCGACTTAGATCAACAACAAATGCAACATGTCTTTTTACGAATTTGTTTTCTCATGCATGGATTTTTTTCGACTTTTAGAACAACAACAAATGCAACATCTCTTTTTACGAATTTGTTTTCTCAAGAATGGTTTTTGTTCGACTTAGATCAACAACAATTGCAACATCTCCTGTAACGATTTTTTCTCAAGAATGGTTTTTTTTTCGACTTTTAGAACAACAACAAATGCAACATCTCCTATAACGATTTTGTTTTTTCAATAATGGGTTTTTTCGACTTAGATCAACAACAAAATGCAACATGTCTTTTTACGAATTTGTTTTCTCATGCATGGATTTTTTTCGACTTTCAGAACAACAACAAATGCAACATCTCCTATAACGATTTTGTTTTTTTCAATAATGGATTTTTTTCGACTTAGATCAACAACAAATGCAACATGTCTTTTTACGAATTTGTTTTCTCATGCATGGATTTTTTTCAACTTTTAGAACAACAACAAATGCAACATTTCTTTTTACGAATTTGTTTTCTCAAGAATGGATTTTTTTCGCCTTAGGTCAACAACAAATGCAACATCTCCTTTTGCGACTTGTTTTTACAATAACGGATTTTTTTCGACTTAAATCAACAACAAATGAAACATCTCTTTTTACGGATTTGTTTGCTCATGAATGGATTTTTTTCGACTTTTAGAACAACAACAAATGCAACATTTCTTTTTACGAATTTGTATTCTCAAGAATGGATTTTTCGACTTTTAGATCAACAACAAATACAATATCTCTTTTTACGAATTTGTTTTCTCAAGAATGGTTTTTGTTCGACTTAGATCAACAACAATTGCAACATCTCCTGTAAAGATTTTTTCTCAAGAATGGTTTTTTTTCGACTTTTAGAACAACAACAAATGCAACATCTCCTATAACGATTTTGTTTTTTCAATAATGGGTTTTTTCGACTTAGATCAACAACAAAATGCAACATCTCCTATAACGATTTTGTTTTCTCTTGAATAGATTTTTTCGACTTTTGGAACAACTCCAAATGCAGCATCTCCTTTTACGATTTGTTTTTACAATAATGGACTTTTTTTAGACTTAGATCAACAACAAATGCAACATCTTAAACGAATTTGTTTTCTCAAGAATGGATTTTTTCGACTTTTAGAACAACACCAAATGCAACGGTCAGTGGATACGAAACAGGGCACTGAAAAAAAGACTTAAAAAATTTCACCAAAAACCATTGCCTACTCAAGACCTCGGTACCCGGTGGGATGTGGGAGTAATAGGGTGGGGGAACACCATGGGACATTTTTACCTTGAGGGCGAGCCCTTAACTTGTACTAATGCTATTGAACATTTAATCAGTACTGGTGACGCTGCCCCAATTCATGCGAAATCTTATCGCTTCCCCGAGTGTCACAAAAGCGAAGTCGAGAGTCAAATAAAGAAATTGCTCGATCAAAACATTATTCGTCCTTCAACATCACCATGGAGCGCCCCTATTTGGGTAGTGCCCAAAAAAGCAGACTCATCGGGTAAGCAAAAGTGGAGGATAGTCATCGGCTATAGGAAACTCAACGATGTGACTGTTACCGAAGTTTACCCTATCCCTTTAATTACGGATATTCTAGATCAATTCATTCATATATATATATATATATTCATTTGAAATATTTTACTACGCTCGACCTTGTAAGCAGTTTCCACCAAATAAATTTAAATCGTAAGGACGCGCCTAAGACTGGTTTTACAGTAGTAGGAAATTAAATCTCCGGACATTACGAATTTATAAGAATGCCTTTCGGACTAAAAAATGCCCCTGCTACATTCCAAAAACTCATGAATACTGTCCTATCTGGTCTTCAAGGTCTTCATTGTTACATTTATCTAGATGATTGTATTATTTATAGCCAATACTCGTACCTTCAATCTCACATAGAAAAGCTAAAATTAGTCTTCGACAGGTTCCGTCAACATAATTTAAAATTACAACCCGCAAAGTGAGAGTTCTTACGACACGAAGTTGCGTATCTCGGACATATAACCACCGACAAAGGTGTCTATCCTAATCCGGATAAAATCAAGGCCGTCACTCAATTCCCAACTCCTAAATGTCCTAAAGACATCAAATCAAATCTTTCCTGGGTTTAGTTGGCTACTACAGACGATTCATTGAAAATTTCTCTAAGATGTCCAAACCTTTAACTGGTCAGGAGAACAAGAGCACGCTTTTACTATTTAAAAACAAAACTAACTACAGCTACTCCAAAACCGAAAAAGAATTGTTAGCCATTATATTAGGTCTTTACCTATGAAATTGCCGTTCTGCAGTACTGGCCATTTCAAATCAAAATAATTTTTGCTAAGAATTCTAGTTTCAAATTAATTTTATTTTAAAAACATGGATTTTTTTTTCCAAAAGTAGTCATTTGTTTATTGATTAGTGTTACATTTTCATCGCATTTCAATCTTTTTCGTCATCATGGATACGTTAAAAATTCGAGAAATTATGGAATATGAGTACCGTCGTGGCAGCAACGCGGCACAAGCGGCACGCAACATCAACGACGTTTACGGAGCTAACACTACAAACCAACGCACCACTTGTTATTGGTTGTGGAAGCTGATGATACACAATCTACGGCTGAATTAGCAGCAGCTTTCGACGTTACCGTCAAAAAAATATTGGTCCATTTGCGTCAAATTGGCAAGGTAAAAAAGCTTGACAAATGGGTGCCCCACGAACTCAATGATCGCCAGCGCGAAGTACACGTCGAGACGTGCCTTGCACTTCTCAACAGACACACAAATGAAGGAATTTTGAACCGCATTGTTACCTGCGATGAAAAATGGATTCTGTTTGATAACCGCAAGCGCTCAGCAAGTTGGTTGGATCCTGGTTCAGCACCTAAACAATGCCCTAAACGAAAACTTACCCCTAGAAAAGTGATGGTCACTGTTTGGTGGTCTAGCGCCGGCCGGTGTGATTCATCACAGCTTCTTACCAAACGGGGTGAGCATTACTTCAGATGTGTACAGTGAAGAACTGAACACAATGATGGAGAACCTGGCACATCTCCAACCAGCATTGGTCAATCGCTCGTCGCCGCTGCTCCTGCACGACAACGCGCGACCTCATACTGCACAGCAGACGGTCTCCAAGTTGCAAGAACTGGGGTTGGAAGCTCTCCGTCATCCGCCCTACTCACCAGACCTTGCGCCTACAGACTACTACTTTTTTCAGAATTTGTTGCCTCCCGTCCAGCTGATTTCTTTAAGAAGGACATCAATAAACTGCCACTGCGTTGGCAAAGATGCATTGATTGCATGGGTGATTACTTCGATTAATACAAATAAAAAATGCATGACAAAAATTCGTTTAAATTTTTTCATACAAAACGGCAATTTCATAGGTAAAGACCTATTATTAATTTGATTTCCTTGTCGGCAGACCGGTATTCCGATTGGCAGCGGCTACTTCGAGTAGCCGCACGCGTCTACCAATTCATCCGTCTACTGAGAGGGAGAGACGCGCGAACTGCTGATGTATTCTACAGAGGATTGCGTCCGCTACTCGCACGGGACGTCAACAACGCCGAGATATATCTTTTTGGACAATCCAAACGAGATTCTTTTGGCGAAGAAATAGAACGTCTTTGTGAAGGCAAGAACATTTCCAGGAGTAGCCGTCTGTGTAAGCTCACACCGAAGTTGGGTGACGACGGGTTGCTGAGGGCAAGAGGACGAATCAGTTCTGTCACCGGATTCGCCTCAGATATAAAGGAACCAATAATATTGGACGGTCGACATCCTACGGTAAAACTGTTAATCGCAAGATATCACGTATGGGCTCTGCATGGGAACAATGAGACGGTGGTGAATGAGTTACGGCAGAAATATGCCATCCTACGTCTAAGGCCAACCGTACGCTTCATAGCCGCACGCTGCCAAGTCTGTCGCCTCGAAAAAGCGAAGGCCCATATTCCGCCTACAGATGACCTTCCTTTAGAAAGACTACAACACCACTATCCTCCATTTTCCTTCGATGGGCTCGACTACCTGGGACCCATAGATGTCGCCGTGAAGAAGTCTCATTAAAAGCGATATGTGGCGTTCTTCACGTCTTGTGATAAGAGCAATTCATTTAGAAGTCGTCGCAAGTCTGACTGCGGATAGTGCAATTATGGCCCTTCGTAGGTTTATTGCACGTCGTGGATGACCCATCAAAATAATATCCGATAACGGGACAGCCTTTGTTGGAGCCAACAGGTTGCTGAGAGAAGCTTGGGCCGCGCTTGATCACTCTCAAATACAAGAGTTTGCTGCGTCCAACAATATAGAATGGCAATTCATCCCTCCTGGAGCACCATTTATAGGAGGGGTCTGGGAACGCCTAGTGAGAAGTGTAAAAGTCGGCTTATCAGTTACACTCCACGAAAAAGCGCCTAAAGACGAAATAATGCTGTCGTTTCTGGCAGAGATAGAGCAAGTAATCAATTCTCGACCGCTAATGCACGTGCCAGTAGCACATGATGACGAGCTAGCCCTAACTCCCAACCATTTCTTGTTGGGGACTCACTCTACACTATCATCGCCAGCATCCTCGGACGCAGACCTCAGCAGTAGACAAGGATGGCTGAAAGCCAATCGCCTTGCTGACCAATTCTGGCCACGTTGGCTTAGGGAATACTTGCCCAATCCCCTGTCTCGGGGCCCATCTTTGGAACACCACAATTTACAAGTAGGTGATGTTGTTCTTATCGGTGATACAAATTTCCCCAGAGGGATTTGGCCTCGTGGTAGGGTTGTGCAAGTGTTCCCTGGTAGAGACGGGATAGTGCGAGTAGCGGACGTAAGGACTAGCGCAGGGGTTCTACGCCGTTCTGCGCGTAAATTAGTTAAACAGGATCCGTCACCATAGCTGCTTTGGTATGACTTTCAGTTCTTACCAGGGGGGAGAGATGTTGGCGACAGATCTGGCAACCCCGTTGCTAGGGGCTGTTTTGGCGTTTGGTTGGCTAGCGACGGGGCGGCTTGCGTGTTTTTTGCTAATTATTAATATTATATTTATACTCTTGTATTCAAATAATTATACCCGATTGCACCTTATCTGCCTTTCATTTGGTGCCTAACAATAGCTATCCAGCTACTTTACGTAAGGGTCCATCTAAGTCAGGGATGCACAGACTTATTAAGACTAGGGGCCACTCGGGCAAATTATGAACTGATGGCGGGCCGCCAGAAGTATCGGAAAGACAATAAAGAATTGATAATAATGTATTAAAATTGACAAAGAATTTATTAATTTGAAGCGTGGCACTGCATAGTGCTTACAATCTTTTTTTATATTGGGCTCAAATTTACTTGTAGCCAACACGTAAAACTGCTTCCAAACTTTCGTTTGCAAGGCGGTTTCGATTTTTTGTTTTATTATTATTTGGGAAATTATATGTGCGGCAACAAAAGTTTTCTTTAGCACCTGCAACCTAGTCTTTTTTTATATGTGGGCGACGAGTTAATAGAACAGCTTCAATTATATTAATTCATCATCTTTACTATTCCAACAGAATATCAAAAAACCAGCGTCAATTTACTAGCGTAAATTAATATGACTCCGAGCTACCGATAAATATATTTACTTCTGATTTGATAACTCAGCGACTAATGTTGTAAGTGAGCTACTTTATATATTTTAGAGATTCAACATCTGTCTGCTAATAAAATCAAATTCCAGCCTCAAAATTAGCAATCAAAGTTTTTCATTCAACAACTAAATTAATAAATCATATTCTTTTTTCGTGAAAGTTTGCAACACAAGCGCGGGAGTGTACCTGACGCTCGTTGGGAATCAGAGGGGCGCGACCGGCCATTTGCACCAATGAGCGAGCTCTATTCGGTGCGTGCAGCAACGAGTTCACGTGTATTTGTTTACATTAAATGACACGATTAAGGAGTGCTCGTATTCTTATTTGAAAAACGTTTGTGATGTTTGTGAAGCATGTCGTCTAATAATGAAGTCCCTTTGTACTGTTCTGATGAAGACTCGGAAGACGTTCAGCAGGCGAAGAAAAGGCGTGGTGAATCGAGAAATTGGATGTTTGTGGAGAAATTTTTGAATGTTCGTGCCGCTGAAGAAGTCGTAAAAGTAGAAAATACTTGGTCAATATTAACTACTCATATGACGCTAGATGGAAAAAAACGCTTTTATAGGTGCAATAAAGTACCACGCAAGGGAGAGCAGTGTGTTGCACAGATGTATTTGTTATTTGAGGCGAACTCGGACGCGGTGTTACTCTATCGCACTGATTGCGAGCATAACCACGATTCCATCAAAAGTAGTTACAGTTTTGGTATTTGCGACGAAACTAAATTGGAAATTAACAAGCTTTTCGACCTCTGCTTAAAGCCGAAAGCCATTTTACACAATCTGAAGAAGATAGATGGACTTAAAATACCTACAAGACAGCAGCTCTACAACTATTTGGCAGATCGCAGGCGTATAAAGTATGGGCCGTCCTCAATTCACCTAGGAGAGTTAGAAAAATGGATAATTAACCGCACAGATGTTCCTGACGATGAGAATAAAGTTTTTGTGATAGCTTATCATATTTTAGAAAATGACCCACCTAGCTTCCGCTTCGTTTTGTCTTCTAAGAATTTATTAAAACTGTGCCTTACTGCCGAAATTTTACATGCGGATGCTACCTACAAATTAATCTGGCAAGGGTTTCCTGTTCTAGTAATTGGAACAACGGACAAAAACCGAAAATTTCATCCTATTTGCCTAACAGTATCTACACATGAACGCAAAGAAGATTTTGAAACTGTGTATAAGGGATTGAAAGACAGTATTTTTTCCATTTTCTCATATGCATTTGACCCAAAGGTTTTGATATGCGACGCCGCAAAAAGCATACAAAATGCTTTTATTGACGTGTTCGGAGAAGAAACTATAGTAAGAATGTGCTGGGCACACGCTAAAAAGCAAATGTGTACGAAATTGGATCAAACAAGTGAGAAAAGTTCACGAAAAGCCATATTGCAAGATATAAACGCATTGCAGTGTGCTACTTCTCCTGAAGTGTTTACCGCCGCTTCAAAAGTTTTCTTGGCGAAATGGCATGAGCAGAAGGCATTTATGACATATTTTAAAAAAGAATGGCTCACTAAAAACCCTAATTGGTATTTAGGTGCAACACCTATCTCATCACCTGTGACTAACAATGCTCTCGAATCTTTTAATAGGATTATTAAAGATGAAAATACCCTCCGCGAGCGTATACCGTTGTCCCGTTTTTTAGTAGTTGCAGAGGACATGGTTACTAGCTGGTCACAACAGGCAACGGAAGAACTCTTTGCGACGACACCGGTGTTAAAATTAGCTGACTGGACAGCCGGATATCTATGGGCTAAAACCGATACCAAAATTAGAACAATACTATCAACACCAACAACTAATACCTACCTGGTCCCAGGTGACAACTACACGAGGACTACTTTGACGGAGAAAACATTCAACGATTTTGATGAGTACAAAAAAGTGTTTTTTTCTTCTTGGAAAATTACATTACCGAAGAAAGAAGAGGAGTGGATTAATGGCCACTGTGACTGTCCAGATTTTCACCGCAAGTATTCTTGCAAGCATTTGGTGGGTCTGGCTATCAGGATGAAACATGCATTTCCGCCGCCAGAAGCAAAAACACAAAAAATTGGTGTAAAGAGGAAGCGTGGGAGACCACGTAAAGCACAACCTGCGCTGATTATTCAGTGACAAATAACAATGTTATTCATTATTTGATTGCCTTACATTATTGTAACTTAGGACATAAGTACAATTATACTTAACATAAAAACCTATGCTACTGCCATTAAAATTATCTGATTTACAAATAAAATAGTTGTTTGGTTTTAATTTTCCCTAAGGTGTGTCCAAACACAAACAAACACAGAGTTGCAGATGTTTGTTTATGATAACAATATTTTTTGTATGTTCATTTGGGTAGGTATAATAGTCAATTACTTATGGTCACATTATAAATAGATAGGCGAATACATGAAATTATAGCTTTCATTGACCATTATTTGATGACAATAATGAGGAAATTTTATGTTCAAATATAGTAGATTCACTCATCAATTACTTATGCTAAAGTATAAAAATAAAGGTGACTCTATGAAATTAGAGTACGTTGATATTATTTTATAGATGAAGTTGATACACTTATTAGAAGCTGGCAATAAGTAGACAAATCACAAATTTAGTTGCTTAAGAATTATCACCATGTTGCGTCATAATAACAGTAGCTTGTTTTACAATATATGGTCGCTTATAAACCATTTATTAGACGCTAAAAGTTCGTCGCTGACCTATTAATTCATTAGACAACTAAATATATTTGCAGACGAGAATGACATTTTAAAGAAGCTGCCTTAATTAGCACCCTTATTATTTAGGATTGAAAAGGTTTGTTCACATATATAGGTAGAACCAAATAAGCTGGCACATTTGAACGCATAGCGTAGCAAATCACTCAAGTATTGTTTATGAATCGGATTTACCGGCTATATGCGCTGGTTCGTACTGTGAGACCTCATAGTATCATTCTTGATTACCGGTGTTAGATCAACAACAAATGTAACATCGCCTTTTATGAATTTGTTTCCTCATGAATTATTTTTTATCGATTTTTAGAACAACAACAAATGCAACATCTCTTTTTACGAATTTGTTTTCTCAAGAATGGTTTTTGTTCGACTTAGATCAACAACAATTGCAACATCTCCTGTAACGATTTTTTCTCAAGAATGGTTTTTTTTCGACTTTTAGAACAACAACAAATGCAACATGTCTTTTTACGAATTTGTTTTCTCATGCATGGATTTTTTTCGACTTTCAGAACAACAACAAATGCAACATCTCCTATAACGATTTTGTTTTTTCAATAATGGATTTTTTTCGACTTAGATCAACAACAAATGCAACATGTCTTTTTACGAATTTGTTTTCTCATGCATGGATTTTTTTCGACTTTTAGAACAACAACAAATGCAACATCTCTTTTTACGAATTTGTTTTCTCAAGAATGGTTTTTGTTCGACTTAGATCAACAACAATTGCAACATCTCCTGTAACGATTTTTTCTCAAGAATGGTTTTTTTTTCGACTTTTAGAACAACAACAAATGCAACATCTATAACGATTTTGTTTTTTCAATAATGGGTTTTTTCGACTTAGATCAACAACAAAATGCAACATGTCTTTTTACGAATTTGTTTTCTCATGCATGGATTTTTTTCGACTTTCAGAACAACAACAAATGCAACATCTCCTATAACGATTTTTTCTCAAGAATGGTTTTTTTTCGACTTTTAGAACAACAAAAATGCAAATGCAACATCTCCTATAACGATTTTGTTTTTTCAATAATGGTTTTTTTCGACTTAGATCAACAACAAAATGCAACATGTCTTTTTACGAATTTGTTTTCTCATGCATGGATTTTTTTCGACTTTCAGAACAACAACAAATGCAACATCTCCTATAACGATTTTGTTTTTTCAATAATGGATTTTTTTCGACTTAGTTCAACAACAAATGCAACATGTCTTTTTACGAATTTGTTTTCTCATGCATGGATTTTTTTCGACTTTTAGAACAACAACAAATGCAACATCTCTTTTTACGAATTTGTTTTCTCAAGAATGGTTTTTGTTCGACTTAGATCAACAACAATTGCAACATCTCCTGTAACGATTTTTTCTCAAGAATGGTTTTTTTTCGACTTTTAGAACAACAACAAATGCAACATCTCCTATAACGATTTTGTTTTTTCAATAATGGGTTTTTTCGACTTAGATCAACAACAAAATGCAACATGTCTTTTTACGAATTTGTTTTCTCATGCATGGATTTTTTTCGACTTTCAGAACAACAACAAATGCAACATCTCCTATAACGATTTTGTTTTTTTCAATAATGGATTTTTTTCGACTTAGATCAACAACAAATGCAACATGTCTTTTTACGAATTTGTTTTCTCATGCATGGATTTTTTTCAACTTTTAGAACAACAACAAATGCAACATTTCTTTTTACGAATTTGTTTTCTCAAGAATGGATTTTTTTCGCCTTAGGTCAACAACAAATGCAACATCTCCTTTTGCGACTTGTTTTTACAATAACGGATTTTTTTCGACTTAAATCAACAACAAATGAAACATCTCTTTTTACGGATTTGTTTGCTCATGAATGGATTTTTTTCGACTTTTAGAACAACAACAAATGCAACATTTCTTTTTACGAATTTGTATTCTCAAGAATGGATTTTTCGACTTTTAGATCAACAACAAATACAATATCTCTTTTTACGAATTTGTTTTCTCAAGAATGGTTTTTGTTCGACTTAGATCAACAACAATTGCAACATCTCCTGTAACGATTTTTTCTCAAGAATGGTTTTTTTTCGACTTTTAGAACAACAACAAATGCAACATCTCCTATAACGATTTTGTTTTTTCAATAATGGGTTTTTTCGACTTAGATCAACAACAAAATGCAACATCTCCTATAACGATTTTGTTTTCTCTTGAATAGATTTTTTCGACTTTTGGAACAACACCAAATGCAACATCTCCTTTTAGAATTTGTTTTTACAATAATGGATTTTTGTCGCCTTAAATCAACAACAAATGCAACATCTCCAACAAATTTGTTTTCTCAAGAATGGATTTTTTTCGACTTTTAGAACAACGCCAAATGCAACATCTCCTTTTACGATTTGTTCTTTCAATAATGTTTTTTTTTCGACTTGGATCAGCAACAAATGCAACATCTCCTTTAACGAATTTGTTTTCTCAATTTTCTACTATTAAAACAATAACAAAAGCAACATGTTCTTTTACGAATTTGTTTTATATAGAACGTTGAATGTTGTATTTGCTGTTGTTCCAAAAGTCGAAAAAAATCCATTTCCGTCTTTTAGAACAACAGCAAATACAACATCTCCTTTTCCAAGAATGGATTTTTTTGACTTAGAACAACAACAAATGCAACATCTCCTTTAACGAATTTGTTTTCTCAATTTTCTACTATTAAAATAATAACAAAAGCAAATGTTCTTTTACAAATTTGTTTTATATAGAATGCTGAATGTTGTATTTGCTGTTGTTCCAAAAGTCGAAAAAAATCCTTTTTCGTCTTTTAGAACAACAGCAAATACAACATCTCCTTTTCCAAGAATGGATTTTTTTGACTTAGAACAACAACAAATGCAGCATCTACTTTAACGAATTAGTTTCCTCAAGAATGATGATAGAGGAGCTCGTGACTAAGTAATAACAGCCCCGCACGGGTGATCCATCAGGTTAAGCTACGCTTGCCGGGGTTGGTCAGTGGATGGGTGACCATCTTTGCATACCGAGACTCCTCCGTGCCACGGAAAGCACGTTAAGCCGTTGGTCCCGGCTGTCATTCGTGGATCTTTCTTTGACAGTCGTTACGGGTCTAAAGTCTTAAGAAGCCCGAACGTCTGACAATCAGTCTTATCAAGGGGTATCGTATTATCCAGTTACTGGGTTGTGGAGGTCAGATAGGTAGTCGCTCCATGTAAAATACTGGTATTCAGCTGCATCCGGTTAGAAACGGAAGCCGACCCCAGCATAGTTGGGAAGAGGCTAGGCAGATTGAAGAAAGGATGTTTTTCGACTTGTACAACAACTATAAATGCAACATCTCCTTTTATGAATTTGTTTTCTCAAGAAAGGATTTTTTTTTCAACTTTTAGAACAACAAATGCAACATCTACTTTTACGAATTTGTTTTCTCAAGAATAGATTTTTTTTCGACTTTTAGAACAACTCCAAATGCAGCATCTCCTTTTACGATTTGTTTTTACAATAATGGACTTTTTTTAGACTTAGATCAACAACAAATGCAACATCTTAAACGAATTTGTTTTCTCAAGAATGGATTTTTTCGACTTTTAGAACAACACCAAATGCAACGGTCAGTGGATACGAAACAGGGCACTGAAAAAAAGACTTAAAAAATTTCACCAAAAACCATTGCCTACTCAAGACCTCGGTACCCGGTGGGATGTGGGAGTAATAGGGTGGGGGAACACCATGGGACACCTCAAGGGCATCCTTGACCTTGACCTCAGGGTCATTGACCTTAAGGTCAAGGTCAAAATTCTTTTTTTCATAGTGTAACGACATACACTCCAACCCAGCATCTCCTTTAACGAATTAGTTTCCTCAAGAATGGATGTTTTTCGACTTGTAGAACAACTACAATTGCAACATCGCCTTTTATGAATTTGTATTCTCAAGAATGGTTTTTTTTTCGACTTTTAGCACAATAGCAAATGCAACATCTCCTTTTACGAATTTGTTTTCTCAAGAATGGTTTTCTTCGACTAAAGTTCAACAACAAATAATGCAAAACAAGGACTATTACTCAACAAAACGACGTTTATCAAGATTGGTGAGACTTGAAGTGTGAGGCAGGTGACATATCTGCTTTAGTGTTTGTACACTAAGGAAGAAGACACAGCAGACAGTACTGTATTGAATGGCAGCATTACAACGAAGTGGTGAGTTTCTGATTGTATGAGAGTTCCGCATGTCACAACACCTGTTCATGACACCAGGTAAACTGCAGCCCTGCCAGGTAAGGCAAACAGGTCCGAGTGAGAGTGAGGCTCAGCAGAGGGCAATAGACGGAAGGGCGACGACTTTAATGTAGTTGCCACTATTACCTGTGAACAATAGAAGGCAAACATAAGAAAATGGTATTGGTAAAGAACAGCGCACACATGTGGACAGAGAAAATATAATTAATCATTTTAAAATCCTGTATTACTAATGATGAAGACTGGCCTATTGCAAGCAAAGAACATAAGTGTGTAGAAAAAACTGGGAGGGAGGCCTTTGCCCAGCAGTGGGACATTACAGGCTTATGCCCCCCAAATCGACCCACTAACAGACAGGCATAAAGTCCACCTTTAGGTACATTTCCTCATATGTGAGGTGAGTCAGAGAGAGTATTCTCTTGAGATGATGCTTGACCGACTTGACTGCTGATTCCCACAACCCACCAAAGTGTGGAGTATAGGGTGGAATAAATTTAAAATCTATACCCTGACTGGACATGTCTGACTGAATATCATCTGAATAAGTTTTAAAAAATGAATAAATTTCGTTACTGGCTCCGACAAAGGTTGTTGCATTGTCAGATGAAATGGTCTGTGGCTTGCCACGGCGACTCATGAACCGATGAAGAGCAGCAATGAATGCTTCTTTGGTAAGGTCGGTGACGAGCTCAAGGTGCAAAGCTTTGACTGCGAAACATACAAAAACACAAATATAAGATTTCGTGAGTCTACTACCTCTGCCTTTTCGATCTGATATCAGAACTGGCCCAGCATAATCAATACCTGTGTGTAGGAAAGGAAACTCTAAATGCGTCCTGTCATGTGGCAAGTTACCCATTACAGGTTGAACAGGCTTAGGTTTAAATCTGGAGCAACGTACACAGCTGTGTACGGTACGCCTCGCGAGGTTCCTCCCCCCCACTGGCCAGTAAGATTGTCTGATGTGTGACAGTAGCAATTGTGGGCCTGCATGTAATAAATCTCTGTGCTGTTTGTAAAAGATGATCTGTGTAAGATGATGCTTGCTACTTAGTAGAATAGGATGTTTGACATTGTATTCATAATTTGAATTAGTTAGGCGTCCACCGACGCGTAATATGTTGTTGTTATCAATAAAAGGAGATAATGAATTTAATCTGTGTTTTTTGTGTAGAGACTGGCCTGTTTTAATTATGTGATATTCCTCAGGGAACATGTCACATTGTGAGATATTTAGCACTATGTTTTCTGCACATTGAAGTTCTGTTAATGTTAAAATACCTGAGCTTTTGCTGCCAGGACTTCTAGAATTCTGAATGAATCTTTTGATGTAAGCTACTGTTCTGATTAACTTATTATAATTGCTTTTATTATAAATAAGTTTTAGGATTCTGTTATCATTTAAATTGTCTGTAACTACTGTGTGTAGTGATGTTTCTGGAAGAGATGCCTGTGTATGTGTGACTGGTATTTTAGGAAAGTTGATGGATGCCTGATGAAGAAAACCCGGTCCGTGCCACCACAGCGTTGACTCAGTGATGACATCAGCCTTTACTCCGCGAGAAACTAGGTCTGCAGGATTGTCTTTAGAAGGTACATAGCTCCATTTGCAACCACAAGTGGTGTCTTGAATTTCACCTACCCTGTGACGTACAAAGGTTTTTAAGCTGCTAGTTGAAGTGTTTAACCAGCCCAGGACGATCATTGAATCAGTCCAATAGTAGCGTTGATCAAATTTTATTGTAAGTGATTTTAAGATTTTATTGCAAAGTCTTGTACCCAATAATGCTCCACACAGCTCTAGCCTGGGAATAGTTACTGGTTTCAAAGGTGCTACCTTATTTTTGGAGGCTAGCAGTCTGACACAGGCTTTACCTTGTGTGTCAACTATTCTGACATACACACATGCACCATACGCACGTTCTGAGGCGTCTGTAAATATATGTAACTCAAACTTAACAGCACTTTCACAACAAACCCAACGTGGTATGCGTAGTGAATTTAGATGTGAAAGTGACTGAACAAATTCCTGAAATCTGGTCTTGACAATAAGTGACACTTCATCATCCCAGCTGCATTTGTCGAGCCATAATGTCTGCATGAGCATTTTTGCCTCAACTGTACATGGCCCTAGCAGCCCTAAGGGATCGAAGACTTGACTGATTAATGACAATATCACTCTTTTTGTGACTATTTTTCTGTTCAGCTCAATGTTTATGCAAAACAGTAAGTTATCTAATCTTGAGTCCCAATGTAAGCCTAACATTTTATTAGGTAGAGATTCATTTAAATCTAATGTTTTTTTATTTATTTCTGTCTCTGAATTAAGGCAAATAGCTTGCAATATTTCTGAACTGTTGGACTGCCATTTTCTCAGATTAAAATTAGCAGCACTTAGTGTTGTTATAATATTCTGACATAAGTCTATTACTGCTGGGATTGTCTCGCCTCCACTAAGGAGATCGTCGACGTAGAAGTCTCGAGTAATAGCTTGTTTTGCATCTGGATTCGAGCTTTGTTCTGCTAGGGAGACTAAACATTTAGTGGCTAAGTATGGCGCTGATGCCGTACCATAGGTGACTGTATTGAGAGTGTATGTTTTTATTGGTTCTGAGGGGCTAAATCTGAATAAAATTTGTTGTAATGAACGTTGCGATGGTGTAACTAATATGGCTCTGTACATTTTTTCTATGTCGCCTGTGATTACGAATTTGTGTTGTCTGAATCTGAGTAGTATGGACAGTAGGTCGTCTTGAACCACTGGTCCAACCATCTGAATATCATTGTATGATTTACCTGTTGTTGTTACGGCCGAAGCGTCGAAGACGGCTCTTAACTTAGTGGTGGTACTCGCCTCACGTATTACTCCATGATGAGGTAAGTAATAACTAACCTTTTGTTCTCTGTGCTGTTTATTTTCTGTCATGTGACCCAGGGATTGATACTCGGACATAAAATGTAAGTACTTCTCTTTAAGTTTTGAGTCACGTAACAATCTGCGTTCTAAGGAAAGAAAACGTTGCTTTGCTATTGAGTAGGAGTCTCCAAGAACTTCAGGTGGCTCTTTTAATGGTATGCATACTACAAACCTACCTTCATCATCTCGACGAGTATTCTCTGCAAAGCTCTGCTCACAAGCTCGTTCCTCCTGCGTTAAATTGTGCTTTGGAGACACTGATTCCAACTCCCAGAACCGGGTAAGCTGTGAATCTTCTTTCTGTGTGAAATAACATTTATGTGGTTCTGTGTGTTTGTTTTTCCGATTATTATTCTGAATGTTTATGTTTGTCTGAATATCTGTGTTTCTGTTTGTCTGATTATCTGTGTTTCTGTTTGTATGTTTATTTATGCTGATTCTGCCTGATACTAACCAACCTAATTTAGTTTGCTGCAACTTAGGACGTTGGCTTCCTAAATCAATGAAGTTGGAAGTTAAGATATCCCAAAAGATTTCTGCTCCAACTAATATGTCTACGGTGGAGGAAACATTAAAAGAGGGATCTGCTAGAACAATGCCCGAAGGAATGGGCAAGTCTTTGATGTCTATAAATGATGAAGGCAAAGACTTTGTTATTCTAGGTAATACATAACAACTAAGTTTTGCTACATAATCGCCTGAGAATGATTGTATGGTTATGTCACAAGACTCTGCACTATAGGAACATTGATTATTGATACCTGATACCATAGAGCCTGCGCCGTATGCAATAAGACCTAGTTTCTCACTGAAGTGCTGCGTGATGAAGTGGGAAGTGCTGCCGTTGTCTAGAAGGACACGAGCTGTGTGAAGTCTTCCCGTGGAGTCTGCCACCTTCACTAGCGCTGTGGAAAGCAGGATGCAGGTTTTTTTAGTCTGAATCTCTGCTGTCAGAGCGACAGGAACTGGTGTTTCTGTCTGTTTGTCCATATGTAAAAGTGTGTTGTGTCTGTTTGTACAGTATTTGCAATGTGATAATTTGCAATACTTTTCTGTGTGACCTGCCCGCAAACAGTTTTTGCAAACTTTAAAATGTGTCATTTTCTGATTGCGGGTGATAACATCCAAGTTTCTGAAATCCTGACAGCTAAAAAGCTCATGATTCTTTTTACACATAGGACATGTAACAGTAGGTGAATCATTTGAGTTAGAGGATATTGATGTTTTAGTTTTATTATTATCTGACTTCTGAATGTTCTGTTTACTGTTTTTGTGTGATGTTTCTTGCTGTAAGGTATCCAACAAGTCTGCTCTGTTTGTTAAAAATGTAAGAAATTTCTCAAGTGTTGGACGACCTTCGATGGAACTGCGATGTTCTTCCCATTCTCGGAATGTTTTGTAATCTAATCTCTTAATCATAAAATGAATGCAGTACCGCCGCCGCCGCCGCCGCGTACGGTTAGTTATCGACGGTATAGATATCGTTTGCGTAACAAATAGCAGTTAATGTGTTATATTTCTGGTGATACAAAGACTAGTAATGTACTGATAGTGTTTAAGTTGTAAATTAGTTGTAATATATTGCAAACAGTGACGATTAGGACACATAGTGTGATTAAGTAAAATTTATGGGTCTACCCACATCTAACCTATAAAATAATATCTAGAATTTTAAGTGTTTTTTAGTGTTTGTGATGGATAGTGACGATAGTGGGGATGGTGAAGAGGAGAATTTGATGGTTACGGGAACAATGACCCAGGAAGAAATAAATCATATCATTATTGGGTCGGATACAGGAAGGAAAATTTTGGAGGTTGAGCTAACACAAAATGATATCGGAGACAGAGACAGTAGCAAGGATAGGAGGGCAAATAAAAGGGCTGCTTCTAAGGAGAGAGAGGAAGGGGAATGGATTACAGTGAGAAGGGGAAAAAAACCAAACTGTAACAGTTCTGATAGTCTCGAGCACGAGGAGTTGTGTGAGGTTACAGTCTCATGTAAAGAAAATTTACCAAAACAAATTGGTATGGCTAAGATTCTGAAGGAAACAGGAATTCAAGGGATTATAAAAGTCAAATATAACAGTCCATACAAAGTTGTGCTGCGATTTAGCAACTATGAAAACTCTGTAAGTCTCATGGAATGTCAGAGTATAAAAGATAGAGGCTGGACTTGTAGAAGATCTGGTGAGATACTATACTCGTATGGAATGATAAGAGATATAGAAATGGATTTGTCCAATGAAGATATTATGAATACATTGGAAAGCAGTGTGGAGATAATAGCAGTTAAAAGATTGAAAAAGAAGGATGAAAGTGGAAATTTTATTGAGAGTGAGACAGTGCGCATTTGCTTCAAAGGTCCGGCCTCCCCACCATATGTTAAAGCATATGGATGTAGAATGAAGGTGGAACCATTTATGTTCCCTGTTACACAGTGCTCGAAATGTTGGAGGTATGGACATAGTAGAAATAATTGTCTAAGGAAAACTCAGATATGTCCGAAATGTGGAGGAGAACATGAAAATTGCGAGACTACAAACATCACATGTATTAATTGTAAGGGTGGTCATATGGCACTGGTTAAATCACTTTGTCCTGTGTTCAAGAGGGAGAAAAATATCCGAGAAGTGATGGCAAGGAACCAGTGTACATACAAAATGGCACTAAAAGAGGTAGGTGGCAATGCAGGATATGGGACCAAAACCAGTTATCAGAGAGAAGCCAACCTCTCAACAGCAGAAGTGACAGAGACCACGGTGAGTGAGACAGAAAAAGTACGAGACACATTTTGTACCCCGAGGGAGGTGAGTTATGCAGAAGTGGTGAATACACCTTCAAAAACAGAACGTCGCACAGTGACCACGGTGCGTCGCCTGAAAAAGCCTGACGAGAAGGGTAAAAGTTCCGCAAATAAAAATAAATTTGACTGGATCTCAAGTTTTGTTTGTGGAACACAGGAAGGAAATAAAAACGATGAGAAGAAAAGATTTGAGTTACACGTGTTGATATCCAGATTGAAAGAGATTATCTGTTCAGATATGGAGTTTGAAATGAAGCTGACAGGGGTACTGAAATATATAGTAGGAGAAGTTATTGGTTGGCTAAAAGAATACTTTACTATGGAATTCGTGTGCAAGTTACTGGGAGGACTAACAGTTTAAATGGCTAGTTATAATAAAAGTACAGTTAATGTGGCGCAGTGGAATGCAAACAGCTTACCAAATAAATGTAGGGAATTGGAATTGCTGCTCCAGAAAGAAAAAATACACATTGCACTTATAAGCGAAACATGGTTGTCAGAAGAAGTTACCATAAGGATAAAGGATTACAGTATTATTAGAGCAGATAGAGAAGATGGATATGGAGGTGTGTGTATATTTTATCATAAGTCAATCAGAATGGTGCAAAGATCTCTTACACCAGCAAATGGTAGTATTGAGATCCTTATTGCTGAATGCTTGCTTATGCTTGCTTATTGCTGAATGTGCCGGGGCTGACCAACATCATCTACATATATTGCCCACCATCAGCTAATGTAGCCCAATCTGACTGGGACCAGGTCTTTAGCCTGTGCAACTCAAAAACGATATTAGCTGGGGATTTTAATGCACACCATACATTGTGGTCATGTAAAACAGACAGAAGAGGTGAGAGAGTTTATAGAGCAATGTTTGAAAATGACTATGTATGCATGAACGATGGAAGACCTACAAGGATCAGAATGGTGAATGGACATTTGCAGCAGTCGTCGCCGGATATAACGTTTGCCACCTGCGACATAGCAGTAAAAGTGACCTGGAACCCACTGAATGAAACGTTGGGTAGTGATCACGTAATTATCAAATCCACACTCGGTTATGAAAAATCTAATGCATATTTGAAGAAAAGAAATTACAGGGAGGCCCGGTGGGTAGAGTTTCGGCAGAAGACAGAGCAGGAGTTTGCATTTTTGGTACCGTCAGGCGATGTGCAATCTGATTATAACCTGTTTGAACACAAATTAAACCTTGTAGCCGAAGAGACCATTCCATGGATAAAAATGTGTCAGGACCCCAGTTCTAAATTTACCCCAAAACCATACTGGAATTCAGAGATCTCACAAGTTGTTGCAAAACGTCGGCTAGCTTTAGCTCAAGTGCGACGGAACCTAACCCCAGATAATTATGACAAGTACAAAAATGGAATAATACACGCCAAAAAAGCTATACAGAAGTCCCGGCATAAAGTTTGGTCAGAGTTTTGTTCAAGCATAGATAATGAAGCATCTGCTACAGAAATGTGGAGGAAGATGGGATGGATGAAGGGTATAAAAGCAAGACAAACAGTAGATCCTATAAGAGCCAAACAGTTATTGCATTCCTTGACTCCTGACACTGTTGGGGAAGTACCTCCAGAACTAAGAGACAGGGGTGACTGCACTTTGAGTAAGGAGATAACAATGAATTAACTGGAAAACTCTCTGAAATGCAAAGACACCTCACCGGGCACCGATAATGTAGCATACTCAATGATTTTTAATCTTTCTAAGTCTGGTAAAATATTTCTGTTGCACATTTTTAACGTAATCTTGCAAACAGGACTAGTGCCCCAGCAGTGGCGAAATATTAGAATTGTTCCAATCCCAAAACCGGGAAAGGATCCTACTTTATTGTCGTCTATTCGTCCAATCTCGCTCATGTCATGTATGTGTAAAACATTCCACCATATTCTAGGGAAACGATTGGAATGGTATGTAGAGAAGAAGAAATTACTCTCTACATCTACAGTAGGTTTTAGGAAAGCTCATTCTACTTTAGATAATTTGACGCGCTTGATAACAACAATACAAGTAGGTTTTGCTAGAAACACGCCCACCTTAGCCGGTTTTGTTGACATAGATAGCGCCTATAATAATGTAAACATAAGATCGTTAGTTCAAGTTTTGGAAAACATAGGGGTTAGTCATAAAATTAATCAATATTTGTGGAATTTTTTGTCAGATACAAAATGTCAAGTTATATTGGGTGATAACAATAGTATGGTAACAAGACATACATACAAATAGAGGCTTAGCACAGGGAGATCCAATGTCTCCTTTACTATTCAATATTGTCACTATGAACTTATGTAAAAGTATCGAAAATGTCAGTATTTCACAATATGCAGATGATTTTGTCTTGTATAGGTCTATAGATAATAAGAATGTGGAGGAGGCGGTAATATGCATGAAAGATTCCTTACATATTATGATAAGATTACTTGGAGATATTGGTTTATTTATATCAGAATCTAAGACTAGTTTATGTATTTTTAATAAAACAAGAAAAAATTACAATATCTCGATAGAAATAAACTCAATACAAATTAAGGTGCATAGTAAAATTAAATATTTAGGTCTATGGTTGGACAGTAAGTTGCGTTGGGGTGCTCATATTAATGAAATATGTGAAAAAGCATACAAATTTTTAAATATCCTCAAGACCCTCGCGGGTAAGTCATGGGGAGTACACCCAAAACATCTTCGCAGGCTTTATATTTCATTAATTAGAGCCCGAATTGATTACGGTGGATTTTTGTACAGTAGCAGTGCTAAAACTCATTTAAGAAAACTAAGTATTTTACAGAATAGAGCTCTCAGGATATGTGGAAATTTTATAAGAACTACACCAATCCATGTAATGGAGAGTGAAATGTGTTTGCAACCTCTCGATGTTAGAAGATTTTGGCTTGGGTGCAGATATTGGTTGCGAACAGCTTCACTCTCTAATAGTACAAAAGACTTAATAGGTGAACTTGCTAGCTTAAAGGGACACTGGAGAGGGAAAAATGAGCCAGTCTTGATAGAGGTACATAAACAATTAGTTGATAAGGTTATTTATAAGAGTGACCAATTGGAGATGTTTATGTTAGACACATGGATTTCAAATATCAATGTCAGATCCTACATCCATACTACATGTGACAGTATGGATAGACCTAAAAGAAGGTATAATGTTGTGGAGCTACGTCACAGGGTATTGGCTGAAACTCGAGACAAATACAGTGAATATTATAAATTATTCACAGATGGATCAAGGGGCACAAGGGGGGTAGGTGCAGCATTCCTAGACCCACAAAGGAATATACATATGCAACTTAGGTTGCATGAGGATGTCTCGGTTATGAGAGCCGAGCTTACGGCGATCACAGAGGCATTATCTTATGCTATTAGTGTAGGGGAACAAAAGATAGTTATATTATCAGATTCCAGAAGCGCTCTACAGCATTTGGCTCGGTGTGTCTCGGGTATCCGAGGTATTCCGATAGCCTATGAAGCCTTGGGTCTAGTGCACAGATTGCAGCAAGAAAATAGTTGTGTCGAGTTACAGTGGATACCCTCCCATGTTGGATTGCTAGAGAATGAGATTGTGGATCAGTTGGCTGGGAATGCAGTGGATGATGGTGTGGATGTACTGAATCAGCCCTACAGTTGGGAGATTATCCCAGAGGCTAAAAGAGTGTGTAGAGAGAAATGGAAGAAGTCGTTTAGAGAGTGCTCACAAACAAAGGGTGCTTGGTACTATACCATACAGGACACACCAGGGTCAGTGCCTTGGTTCGAATGTGCCGGGCTCTCCAGGGAGACATTAGTTGCGGCTCTCAGGTTGCGGGCTGGTCATGTTCCACTAAACAAATTTTATAATCTAATGGGGGTTAAATCATCGCCACTGTGCGATACATGTCAGGTGCCCGAAGATATAATTCATGTGATGGTGGAATGTGACCAGTATCGCGAACTGAGGAGGAACCTGTTGCCAAATATTGATCTCCACAATGGTGGAATCAATTTGATTCTGAACCAGCCAATGACTGAAGAAGCCCAGAGTATTTACAAGTACTTAAAACGGTGTATGAAAGAGAGAAAGGATAGAGAGGGGCAGAGAATATAGGTCAGGAACTATATTTGAAGATGTGAGTGAGGGATAGAGTAGGGTAATGGGTAGCTTGCAGTCTGCTATCGCAGCATGCAAGATGCCCATTATGCTACTATAGAAATGATCCCATGAGGCTGGCATAGTCACCTAGAGTGCACTGAAGCCTCTAAATATTAGATTTAAAAAAAAAAAAAAAATAAAAAAAATAAAATGAATGACTACATCATCCCAGTTGTTAGTGGGTAAGCCAAGAGTGGAAAGAGCAGACAGGTTTTTATTAGATGAGTCAATCATGTTTCTTAAGAATGCACTGGATTCCTTCTGTGCTTGTTCGGAATCGAAAAGAGCATTCATATGGTTACTGATTAACAAGCGCTCATTGTCAAACCTACTGGTGAGCAAATTCCATGCTATGTTGTAGTTTTCTGATGTGCAATCTAAGCTCTGTATAACTAAGGATGCACTGCCTTTAAGAGCAGCACTAAGATAATGAAATTTATTAATTTGGTTAAGTGATGTGTTGTTGTGTATGAGTGAGATATACGTATCTTTAAATGCCAGCCAGTCCTGAAAGTTGCCGTCGAATTGAGGCAGGTTGATTTTGGGTAGCCTCACGAAACCTTGATGCACGCCGTCGCTGGCGTCGCGCTTGCCCTCCTCGAGCCCGTCACGCACCGCCGCCCGAGTCCGCGCTGACTTGACCAGCGCAGTGGCTTCAGCGTGCAGCGAGTACAAGCGATTATCAAATTGCTCGCGCTGCTCGTACTCATCGTGCTCTTCAGCGGCTAGCGACTCGATCTCTGTTTGGATAATATCAAATTGAGTGGAGGTAGCATCAAGTTTAGACAAGCGGCATTCAAGCTCTGCTGTCTGAATTTCTGTTAATGATAATTTGTATTCTGAAGTTACAGCTTTTAAATGTGTTGCAAAATGGGTCAGCTTGGCTTTTAGGCTGCCACGTGCTGCTATTAGTTGCTTATAGCGTGCTTCAGACATTTTTCTGTGCACATGCGTTTAGCGTGAAGTACCTAAGTATGTGCAGTGAAGTCGGTAAAGCACCCAAAAAACACGAAAAAGCACAACCCGCCAAGCACAAATAGAGTCTGGAAATTGAAAGAAAGGAAAATAGCAAGGATTGGAACGAACTCACTCAATACCAGTCCCTTTCTTCTGTTCGCCGCGCCGCGTGGTGTTCCACAAGATGGCGCGACTTCGACGCTGCTTGATGTTCTGTTTTTCTGGTTCTTGAAGACGGTAGAAGGACCACTGTTAGCACTGTGTTGGGCTTGCTTGAGGACAGGTCGCGTTGTAGTAAAATGATACTCCGTGACTAAGTTAACATTTAGTGTATAATCAAATTAATAACATATATAGTAGAAACAAAATGGCTGATGGCTGTTAGCGGTGTGAGATCGCTGCTGGCGCGTGTGTTGGATTATTAACGATTGTTCGTATTTATGGAGAATAATTAAGTAATTGAATAGTTTATTGATAATCTTATTACGAACGTCAGTGTCACTCTGTCAGAATGAATGATGACAGTGACGTTCGGAAACGTTCCATTTCAGTAACATTTGAATAAACTTGATAAACGTAAATTAATGTTTCACGAATATAATAATTAATGTTATACTTATAATATAATATGATATTGATCCTATTAATCAAAACAAAGTCATAGAACGTCAGCTATCACTCTTCTCAGATTAAAGTTGATAGTGACGTTCGGAAACGTTACATTTCAGTGATATTTTATTAAACGTAAATTAATGTTTTATATGTAGAAATGTACACATTGTTATTTGCATTTCTTTGATTGATATTTCATAGACAGATGTATTTTATATTAATTGCTTATATTGTGACTTAAAAGACTCGTATTACCAACAACGATTGTAGAGTTGTCGCACAATAGGCAATGATGGTGGCTACTGATAATCAAGTTTATACTTAATTATAATAACAATACTGTAAATGAATAAGTAATAATTAATATGATATTAATAATGTTTCTCATGATTTTACATTGCAATTTCTATGTACCAAGTTATTTCTAAATAACTTGTAACAATAGTCATGGCCTGTGATTGGCAGAAATAAATCGTGACCCTTGATTGGTTGAAACTAATATCGTAACAGATCTTACTTCTAGATTATAAATAAACAATAACTGTATTCCTAAATGATCCCTTAATGTTTTAAAACAGTCTCGCAATATATGATTTGTTAATTAATACCTATTTTAGAAGTTATTTGTCAATTATGTATAACCATCTGTGATTGGTCTAAAATGGCGCCAAGAGGTGGGAATAGTGTGTACCTAGTAGGTAGGTAGGAGTAATATTTAAAAACTATAAAAGACGGGACTACCCCGAATTAGGGGGACTCGTTATGCTAGCTGTCGTACGGTAAAGACCCTCTGGTGTCTGCCGTAAATATAAAGCTGCTAAGGAGGTCCTATCATCCAAGTCTTTTGGTTACAACTGTTAAACGGTACAGACAGACCATGAGTGGTGTCCCATGTCCGTAATTATTAAGTTGCTAAAAGTTATAATACGTCATTGGCTAAGCCAATGTAAAACACCACGCTGCATAGCAGAAGTTCTGTGTAAAATGGATTCTCTAGGATCTTGTGAAAGATCTAACTACAATGTTCATGTAAGTTGATTGATAATATTATATCTTGATTATTGTTGATAACTATGTTGTTCGGTATGTGTTATAATACGACTAATATTGCTCATGATATTGTGCAGTTCCTATATAGTGTTATAGTTGCTAACTTTGAGAAATGATCTATGATGATCTGATCTATATTTATAAGGTAATGTGTTACCTAACTATGACTGATCCTAATGTAAATATGTATGGATAAAATACTAAAGTTCCCATGGAGTTTCTTGTCCGTTCTTCTCCATGAAGACCTAGTTTTGCGAACGGACAAATAGCTTTCTTAGATAAATAATTATTGACAAGCCTAATTGAAATAATAAATACCTAGTCTTGTCTTTCTGTGTTTTTCTTCATGAAACCCTTTCCTTACACACCATGTTCATAACTAGTTTCATACATGGTAAATAACTAATAACCATCTTGACATACAAAGCTTTTAATTAAGTGGATATATATACCTATAATGTTAGTGTACAATCCACTTTCTAACATCAGAAGTGGGATAGTGCTCCGTCTTACATAAAAGATTTCTAATGAATATTATTTTGCTATTTTCATGATCAATGTTGGAGCAATCCGTGTTTTGCTGGAAGCCGATGGTGTCTGCGAGTCGTTGACTCAACCCTCACCATAACGATGACAACGTGCTACCATCTGAGAGCCAGCACAGTCCCTGCGGAGATGCAAGTTGCTACAACATCTTCAAAAAACATCCCAAGAATTCAATGGAGCAGCGGTACCTACAAATTAGCTAAAGTCGGTAATGCCTTTAGAGGCTCTGCTTTATTATTATTTAATCTGAGACCATCTCTTGCTGTTGGTGCATCTTAGGAAAGTTTTTGTAACCTATGTCTATAAAATAGAATTTTAAAACAAAAGTTTGTCAATAAAAGTTAAGCTTCAACTGGTATTTTAAAGACTTAAGAAGCAGGTTTTGTTATATGAAATTGACCAGTATTTTGCATAAAAGTATTCCTAAAGTACTTGCCTACTTAAATAAGAGTAAGTTGAAAGAACATTAATTACCTAAAATTAACTTGTGAAAATTCAAATTGAAGCTTAACTTATAAAATCAATAATTAATATCATCTGCTTACTGCTAAAACCAAGTAAATGCAATGAGATAATGAGTTTGTAAAAGTGATACTTCACAAAAAATATACCTACCAGCATAACATAATAAATAATCTTATGGCTTAAATCAGTTGCAAAACAAAAAAAAAAATATGGTTAAATCTTTTTACATTTTATAATTTAAATAATAACATGGTAAATATTATTCTGAGGAAAGGTCATAAACTCATTATTGTTATGAACCTTGTAATATTTTGCTTATGAAGTTTTTAAAATAATTGAATTCAGCAGTTATATCACTTTTTGTTAAAAACAGGTAAAACATATTAAATGAGCACCTTGCAATCTAAATTAAATTTTATAGTTATGGTTTTTACTAATAACAATAATAAAATCCAAAAGTAAGTACCTAAATCTTGTGCAACATTTTGCTTTAAGTTTTTTATTTATTGAATTTGAAATAGATCAAATTAAAACTTTTGAAAAGTCATTTACTTGAATTGACACTAACTGTACTTATTACTTTTTATCCGTAAGCAGACTATATATGTGGTAACTATGTTAGTTACCTACTAGATTATAATTAATTCTAGTTCTCACAAAGATGAGACTGAATAGGATACAAGTTTTCACACAGGATGAAACTTGGCAAGAAAGGTTAAAATTGTAGTTCTCACAAAAATGAGGCTGACAATGGAATAAAAGTGTTCACATATGGATGAAACTTGGAAAGAATAATTTGAGATTGTAGTTCTCACTAACATGAGGCTGACAATATTATAATGCAGGTTTTCACATAGGATGAAGCTGGGCATTATGGAGAGATTCTAGTGCTCACAAGGAGGCTAAGAATAAAATGCAAGTGTTCACATAGGATGCCGCTTGACATTAGAAAGAGATTCTAGTGCTCACATAGATGGGGCTGAGAACAAAATGCAAGTTTTCACATAGGATGGAGCTTAGCATCACATAAACAAAATGCAAGTATACACATATGATGATACATTGCATAATAAAGATTCTAATATTGTTTTGAGAATCTGTTAGTTAACAGAAATTGAACTGTGTCACAGAAATACTGATTTTAGATTCTGGTGTTCATAATGATACATTTTGAGGAAAATTGGAGAACTGATTAACATGAATAAAAACATTACATAGGTCAGTAGTAAAGCCAGAATTTAAAGTTTGTACTATGTCATAGAGTAAATGAATCATAATTATATTTTTCTTTTATCCGTTGTACTAATATGTAAGAATTAGCAAACATCACATAACTTGTTGATAAACAAATATGTCCCAAGGTTAAAGGTTATTATTAATTATCTTTATTTAATTGTTTTTCACTTTCAAAGCGCTTACTGATAGTATGGTTAAAATAAACTTAATTTTGTCGGAACTGATGTTGTGGTTCTCTATAATTTTGATTTGGCTTATAACTTTTTACTACAACGTAGAGTACTTAGGTGCCAACTGAGTAACCATGTTATAATTTGGAATTAATTAACAGAAAATGTAATATGGATGATCAATACAGTTTGCACCAATATTGTCAGATTGACCGAGCGACGTGTTGTTTGGATTAGCTATACAATGAATACTAGTTGGTGTTTGATTCAATGGTTAGATAGATGGATTATTGTTTTTCAGTTGTTTTGTTAAAACTAAATATTACTCTGAAATAATTATTCATTTGATAATAATTTATACCGCAGGTTGACCATTTACTTGATACTATTCTTTCACACCAGCAGCAGACAAGGTGTCTAGATAAATAGTAATTGTTATTGGTTTAGTATAATCTAATTACCTAAACTAGAAAATTAACATAAAAAGTTGGAACATTTGAATCTGTCACTAAAAACTTATTATTATTCGTATTTGGTCTTGATAAGTCAGATAGTGTTTCTGTGTGCTAAGTACGTACTTCGTTAACGAAGTAATAATCAGAATAGCAGTGTTGGATTATGCATATTTATATAAATATTTATCAACTTTACACTAGTGTTTATAAAGATGAAACTCTTGTTACTACTTTGTTAGATTTTAGTGCACAAAAACGAAGTTTTAAGACTATGTTATTGTAAGTCCTTTGAGAGCAAAGTACTAATCAGTATGGCCGTGTTGGATTATTAACGATTGTTCGTATTTATGGAGAATAATTAAGTAATTGAATAGTTTATTGATAATCTTATTACGAACGTCAGTGTCACTCTGTCAGAATGAATGATGACAGTGACGTTCGGAAACGTTCCATTTCAGTAACATTTGAATAAACTTGATAAACGTAAATTAATGTTTCACGAATATAATAATTAATGTTATACTTATAATATAATATGATATTGATCCTATTAATCAAAACAAAGTCATAGAACGTCAGCTATCACTCTTCTCAGATTAAAGTTGATAGTGACGTTCGGAAACGTTACATTTCAGTGATATTTTATTAAACGTAAATTAATGTTTTATATGTAGAAATGTACACATTGTTATTTGCATTTCTTTGATTGATATTTCATAGACAGATGTATTTTATATTAATTGCTTATATTGTGACTTAAAAGACTCGTATTACCAACAACGATTGTAGAGTTGTCGCACAATAGGCAATGATGGTGGCTACTGATAATCAAGTTTATACTTAATTATAATAACAATACTGTAAATGAATAAGTAATAATTAATATGATATTAATAATGTTTCTCATGATTTTACATTGCAATTTCTATGTACCAAGTTATTTCTAAATAACTTGTAACAATAGTCATGGCCTGTGATTGGCAGAAATAAATCGTGACCCTTGATTGGTTGAAACTAATATCGTAACAGATCTTACTTCTAGATTATAAATAAACAATAACTGTATTCCTAAATGATCCCTTAATGTTTTAAAACAGTCTCGCAATATATGATTTGTTAATTAATACCTATTTTAGAAGTTATTTGTCAATTATGTATAACCATCTGTGATTGGTCTAAAATGGCGCCAAGAGGTGGGAATAGTGTGTACCTAGTAGGTAGGTAGGAGTAATATTTAAAAACTATAAAAGACGGGACTACCCCGAATTAGGGGGACTCGTTATGCTAGCTGTCGTACGGTAAAGACCCTCTGGTGTCTGCCGTAAATATAAAGCTGCTAAGGAGGTCCTATCATCCAAGTCTTTTGGTTACAACTGTTAAACGGTACAGACAGACCATGAGTGGTGTCCCATGTCCGTAATTATTAAGTTGCTAAAAGTTATAATACGTCATTGGCTAAGCCAATGTAAAACACCACGCTGCATAGCAGAAGTTCTGTGTAAAATGGATTCTCTAGGATCTTGTGAAAGATCTAACTACAATGTTCATGTAAGTTGATTGATAATATTATATCTTGATTATTGTTGATAACTATGTTGTTCGGTATGTGTTATAATACGACTAATATTGCTCATGATATTGTGCAGTTCCTATATAGTGTTATAGTTGCTAACTTTGAGAAATGATCTATGATGATCTGATCTATATTTATAAGGTAATGTGTTACCTAACTATGACTGATCCTAATGTAAATATGTATGGATAAAATACTAAAGTTCCCATGGAGTTTCTTGTCCGTTCTTCTCCATGAAGACCTAGTTTTGCGAACGGACAAATAGCTTTCTTAGATAAATAATTATTGACAAGCCTAATTGAAATAATAAATACCTAGTCTTGTCTTTCTGTGTTTTTCTTCATGAAACCCTTTCCTTACACACCATGTTCATAACTAGTTTCATACATGGTAAATAACTAATAACCATCTTGACATACAAAGCTTTTAATTAAGTGGATATATATACCTATAATGTTAGTGTACAATCCACTTTCTAACACGTGCGACGTGCGTGGTCTCGCTACGGCGCACGGGCCACAGAGTACATTTGTATATAGGAGGATAGAGACGTCACTCGAACATTTCATAGCGCCCTCTAGCAACAAGTAAAAACAACAATCCAAGAAGCCTACTAGGTTTAGTATAGCTAGCTTCAAATCTATTCTGCAGACCTGCAGTAGGCCCTGTCCTATTTTCCTATTAATAAAACATTAGATACACTGCCAAACACTTTAATTCAATCTTTATTTACATTAAATGAAGACCAACTCCTGAATTTTGTATTCTACATCATAATCTTTACGTAATCAACATAATAATTTATTTGTATCTTTACACCGATTATATATGAAAAAAATAATTGCTCGCGTTCATGTTTATAAACAACACAACACAATAGGTATCACTGCGTTTCACAAACAAGTAAACAGTCCAGATTTTCGTGTAAGGATCAATCACATAAAGTGATGTCGTCGGTATCCAATACTTTTCCGTCAATGTTTAGAAGCAGAATCCAAGTCAAGAAAAATCCACGAAATACATAATATAACGAAGCGCATCCATTCACTCGAAAAGAAAAACTGGGTCAACGGAATAATTTTTTTAACAACAAATTTGACATTTACGCGAGTTGCGATCCTTTTTTTCCACTTCAATTGAAAACAGTTTCAAAAATTAGCGTTGCGTTATTGGATGATTTTATACATATAAACAAACGTTCTAAGTTAACACAATTAATTAAAAAGATGTCTCAACTCCTTAATTTTTTTATTTGTAAATATAAATTGTTGTTATTTTAATACAATCTGAGTAAAATGGATCATAATGTTTAAACTAAACCCATGAACAATTTGAGAACAGCGCCATCTATCAATTAGTAAGTTTAACTTTTGATATTATTATACGAGTAAATTAAAAATCTATTGAATTGAGTAGTGTACCTCCAAAAGCAGAAGCCTACCTAAACTGGCCGGTTATGTTACCCTTACTTTTGTTCTAAGCTATGGCACCGTGGCACGGGCAACGACTGCCTCGTGTGGTGGGGCGCTCGTGCGGCGCGGCGCGGCGCAGGGACTCGGGCTTGTATGGCAACACGAAGTTCCGCGCGCTTGGGGCCCACGGCACACGAAAGTCCCGCGGGCGTCAGGTGATAATGCCGGGGCCGTAACACATAGTGCGAGTAAGGATTTTAATATTCTTTGTAGAGTTCTCGAGACGGCATACCTGTACCATATCATACCTACCAGTAGAAGCTGCGCTTACTTGTGTTCTGTCGTGTGCGTCACACACAAGCGCTTCAAATCTGGCCTGACATTTTTGTTGCGATTGCAGCGCAATACTAACTAGACATGTAAATAATTAGTCATTCTTTGTTTTATTTACTTACTCAACTTCTGAACTAAAATTGATAAAAGCGGAAAAATTGGACAAACCGAGTTGTCCTGAATTACGACTTTTGCAGACGGATTCATTACGAAACTGATTTAATTAATAAAAATACTTACAAGTGCCACTGGTGGTGATTTCAGACATTTTGTTTTGACGGTTGAATTACGTTCACAATTTTATGACAAAACATTCGAAAAAGCAATGGGATTAAAGTAGTTAAGTAATATTTAATGTCTGTGCGAAAAAGGGTATTAAATAAATCTAAACTGTAATTCGTAGCAAATTGCTGGTAAATTGTTTATGACAGACTACAACAAGTTTTAAGATGCATTTGATCCAACATCACAAGCGTTGCAGCCACTGACCACTTAGGGGATACTAATACTACGTATTCTCGTTTTATACAGGGTTACTGGTAACTCGACGTATTCCTTGCAGGACGTCATAGTAGGGTTAAAATGCAGCAAATTAGGCCACCAAATGTTCTACCGAAATTCAGTAGTTTTTGAGTTAATTCGATTTTTAGCTTTTTTATGAAAAATCCCAGATTAAATCATTTGGAGCCAATTTAAAAATGATTTACGGCGCGACTGTACTGAAATTTAAGTTAACATCATAGCTGACGCCGTAGCAGATCCTTGTTAATAATTCAAAGTTCAAAAATGCCAAAAACTTTGGCAAATATCACTAAAGAAACATTTAGTTTTTTGTGAATTTTGCTATTACTTCATACAAAATGTTGTCTAGTGAAAATAAAAATTACTACGCCTGATGTACAAATTACTAGGAAAATATCCTTGTCTTATCAGCTATTCAGAAAGGTATGATTGTCAATACTTTTGCATGTGTGACAGGGAAAGAATGAGTTTTATGAGGAGCAGGTAAAATTGCGAGACGGTCAACCTATTGTTTCATATTCGTATTATTCGTAGTTTTTACCTGCGCTTGAACCCCAAACACTCGGCAAGCTTTGTGATTGGTCACTATTGTTCTCCCGGCATGACACGGGGTGCGACTTTACAAAATCTGGTCGTCAGAGTCAGTTAGTTTCAACTCTACGTCGCGCAAGCTCGTGTTTTGTTATCTGGCTATTTCCTTAACTGATACTGCGTATCTTGCTCTTGTGCTGTGCTGTGCCTTCATAAGTGCTGACTATGGCTGCATATTCTAACCTTGAATACGCTGACATAATGTACTGTTACGGACTTAGTGACGGTAACGCTGCTCAGGCGCGGAGAGAATATCAACTTCGTTTTCCCAACCGCCGACTCCCACACGTTAGTGTTTTTGGATCGACTTATCGGCGATTATCTGAATCTGGCAGCGTCCAAAGAAGCAGGCAAATTGACACTGGTCGTTCTCGGAGATACACGGCTGAGGACGAAGAGCTGATTCTTCAACGTTTTATTGACGACCCCAACATATCGACAAACATCGTAGCGCGTGAGCTTGCTATGTCACAGTGGAAAGTCTGGTCTGTAGTTCACTTATCAGGCCGACATCCATACCACTATCAACCTGTCCAGTCATTAGAAGAGGGAGATCCGCCAAGACGGCTTGAATTTTGTCGTTTTATGCTAAATGCCGACGCCGAAAGCGAAAACTTTTTAAAAAACATTCTGTGGACCGATGAGTCATGTTTTGACCGTGATGGTATCACAAATTACCACAACTTACATTACTGGGCACCGAAGGCAGAAGCAAATCCTAAGAAACTGAAACCAACCGCATCCCAGCGTAGATTCTCGCTTAATGTTTGGATGGGTATTATCGACGACAAATTAATTGGCCCACATTTTTTACCCCAAACATTAAATGGGGAACTTTATGAAGATTTCCTAAGAAATCATTTAACACCACTGCTCACGGATGTACCGGAAGACAGAAGAGCAAACATGATGTATCAACATGACGGATGTCCAGCCCACTTCCGAATCACAATTCGACAATTGCTGGATGAAACCTACCCAAACCGATGGATAGGGCGCGGTGGGCCAATTCCGTGGCCTGCACGTAGCCCTGATCTTACGCCACTAGACTTTTACGTCTGGGGTCATATGAAAGACCTAGTTTATGTGACCCCAGTAAATTCAATTGAAGAACTAAGGGAGAGAATAAGAGATGCAGCGGACCAGATGAGGGCAACAATCACATCAAGAATCACAAAAACTGAAGTGAGGAAGCGAATAAGAACGTGTATTAGAAACCGAGGGCAGCACATCGAACAAGACGTGTGAAAGTGTAGTAAAAGTTTTTAAACTGATATTTTATTATTAAAAATAATGCTAATATTCACGAAATAGTTTTATTGATTTTCCGAATAATCACCTTTTTGTGAGACGCACATAATGTAGTCCTTAACTTTGTATTAACTTTCATACCTTTCTGAATAGCTGATAAGACAAGGATATTTTCCTAGTAATTTGTACATCAGACGTAGTAATTTTTTTTTTTCACTAGACAACATTTTGTATGAAGTAATAGCAAAATTCACAAAAAAACTAAATGTTTCTTTAGTGATATTTGCCAAAGTTTTTGGCATTTTTGAACTTTGAATTATTAACAAGGATCTGCTACGGCGTCAGCTATGATGTTAACTTAAATTTCAGTACAGTCGCGCCGTAAATCATTTTTAAATTGGCTCCAATTGATTTAATCTGGGATTTTTCATAGAAAAGCTAAAAATCGAATTAACTCAAAAACTACTGAATTTCGGTAGAACATTTGGTGGCCTAATTTGCTGCATTTTAACCCTACTATGACGTCCTGCAAGGAATACGTCGAGTTACCAGTAACCCTGTATATACTAGTATATGGTTGCAGCTTCTTACGCAGTTACGCACTAGACCAACCGGAAGAATAACGACTCCATACAAGGTACAACACGAGAAATTTTTTCCTTACCGACCAGCGCCATCTCTGTGGCGCCCGCATAAACTAGAGAGTTGAAGCTAGGGCGGGAATTCCAAACAAAAGTGCATTTTGTAGATACTTTGTATAGAATTTTATGCACAAGTACAGTGCGTTTCTCGATAGTTTCCTATTAGATGGCCAATTTTTGCTAAGCAATAATTGACATCTATACACAATCACTATCGAGAAACACAATGTACTTGTGCATAAAAAGCTAAAATTAATCTTTAGAGAGCAGTGTAATAAAACAAAGATTAGCACTTGACTATTTTATTTAGCATGATAATAATTATACACTTCTGGACACATCTATTGGCCCACCTTAGAGTTTAGGTTTCGATGGCCCCTACCGAAATATGATTGCTAGATTGAACAAAAACTGTTGATGCAGTTTTAAACCTGATACATTTTACCATCTTTTTCGATCGTATTGTTTTAAATTTGAATTCAGAATACCATACGACATGGAGCTACGCCTAACAAGTCGGATATGCGCCTTGTTAAAGGCAATTGATTTTTGAATAAAAAACATGTTTTATCAAATAAAGGTTTAATTTAATAACGCGTGTTGCCTCCATGGGCATCTACCACAGCTCTCATACGATTAGGCATAGAGTTTATCAACCGCTCCATGAAATTTTGAGGGATCATCTCCCATTCCTCTTCTATGGCAGTTTTCAACTCCTGCATCGTCTGGGCAACTGGCTGACGAGCCCTAACACGTCTTTTTAGCTCGTCCCACATGTGCTCAATGGGGTTCATGTCTGGGCTTCTGGCTGGCCAGTCCATAACTGTGATGTTCACATCCCGAAGATATTCCCTGACGATGCCGGCCGCATGGGCTCTTGCATTATCATGCATAAAAAGGAAATTTGGGCCCACATAGTCCGCGTATGGTATCACGTGAGGTTCTAAGCACTCACGAATGTACCTTTCAGCATTTAATGTTGGCAGCCGTGGTCCTGTAACAACCTCAAGTTGAGTTTTTCCGCTCGCGGATATACCGCCCCAGACAGTCCATGAGCCACCGCCATAAGCAACCCTCTCTTCAAAGCAGCATTGTGCGAAACGCTCTCCCTTACGTCGGTAGACCTTCTTCCTTCCATCATTGCCATGTAACACAATTTTAGACACATCAGAAAAGAGTACACGGCTCCAATCTTGCTGTGTCCAATTTAAATGACTGCGTGCGAAATGAAGGCGCGCTGTTCGGTGGGCTCGCGTTAGTTTGGGGCCATTAGCTGGCTTGTGTGGTACCATATCGCGTTCTTTTAACCTTCTCCGAACAGTTCGAGCGCTCACAGATACTCCGTGGAAGTCGCGAAGTTGGTTTTGTATCTCAATGGAGGTAAGGTGACGATTTCTCAAGCTGGTCGTCACGATGAATCGATCCTGCCTTTCAGTTGTGACCCGAGATCGTGGCCTTCCTTGGCGACGAACAAAGCCGCCAGTCTCTAGGTACCTCCGATAAACATTTCGGACTGCAGATCGACTTAAATTAAGTTGAGCGCTCACGTTTCTTTGGCTTGTGGAGGAGCTCGTGGCTAAGTAATAACAGCCGCACGGGTCGATCCATCAGGTTAAGCTACGCTTGCCGGGGTTGGTCCGTGGATGGGTGACCATCTTTACATACCGAGACTCCTCCGTGCCTCGGAAAGCACGTTAAGCCGTTGGTCCCGGCTGTCATTCGTGGATCTTTGACAGTCGTTACGGGTCGTCAGAAGCCCGAAAGTCTGACAATCAGTCTTACCAAGGGGTATCGTATTACCCAGTTAATGGGTTGTGGAGGTCAGATAGGCAGTCGCTCCATGTAAAATAATGGTATTCAGCTGCATCCGGTTAGACTGGAAGCCGACCCCAACATAGTTGGGAAAAGGCTAGGCAGATTGCTCACGTTTCTTTGGCTGTGTCCGGCCTGAATAAGTGCCACAGCTTGGGCGGCGACTTCAGGTGAAGTATCCATAGATTATTGATAGAACCTCACCTTAATGTTAAGAATAAGTAATGTTTGTTGGAAAACCAAAGATATCAATCACTTTTTCAAGAATTAAATCCAAGTAAACCAATAAAACCAAGTTTTCTTAGTATTCGATTGTTTGATATCAACAAACAGGCTCCAAATTGTCTTTTGTTTCTTTAAATTCTGTGTTCGAAATTCAAAAAAAGACTATTGAATGAAATTGTGAATGTGCCAGGTTCAAAACTGCATAAAAACTTTTTGCTCGACCTAATATAAAATTTTAGCTAGGACCAAACGAAACTGAAAATACAAGGTGGGCCAAAAGATGTGACACTTCTGGACACATCTTGTGTCCAGAAGTGTAATTTATCAGATATTCATTTAGGCAACATAATATTATAATATGACTGATTTTACATTAATAAATATTTTTTAAGAGTTACATATTCATTTCCAGAAATATGGTACAGACAGCACATCAAGCTACGACAATCTGTCAAATTTCTTTAATAGATTTTCATCTTTATCGCTATTGCATTAGGTTCAAGGTTGATTGGGAAAATTTGACAGTTTCGGGTGGCTTGACCTGCACGCTTAGCATGACCGCCACAGAAACGGGTTTTGTCGACAGAAGAATAGACAAAATGAGAGATTGCCATGCTTAGACGCGTAAAATACGTGGAAATATTTCTACTATCTGCCATTTTGTCTATTCTTCCGTCGACAATATCTGTTTCTATGGCGGTCATACTAAGCGTGCTGCTGGCGTCTGTACTAAAGGTGTTCACAAATCACAAGAATCTGTATGTAATGATAATTGAAGCAAGTCTAAAATCAAATTAAACATAATATTCTTAAAATAAGATGTAAATGAGATTATGAAGAAAATTTGGAAACACATAAAGTTAATCAGTTTAGTATTGCAGACATTTTCGACCAAAATAACAAAGTATGGACAGGCGTATTGCTGATACTGCCTAAACCACTGACAAATTTATTTATGCATAATTATGTAAATTTTTCTTTTTAGTGCAGATTTAGACGCCTCTTCAGAATACATTTTGTTTTTTAAAATACAGTATCTCTTAATGCTAATATGGAAGACATATTTTTATTATATATCTTATATTTAATTCTTTGTGCTCCACGCAATTTTCGAGAAAGTCATAATTTATAGAGTCCCTTAACAATTATGTTATTTTCATTTTGATATTCTCTTCATACGCCTCTTTTTCTAAAAATATATTCATTAGGCTTGCACTTTTTTCTACACAATCTATAAAAACTCTTTGAGGCGTATGTAAGATTTTTTTACAGTTTCATAATTTTTACTCTATAAAAGTATGCACTTCCTCTGGCGTTTCGGAGACTTGAATCTTTTTATAATTATTACAACATACGCACATGCTTGTAGTTCGCTACTTCCTTCCTCCAAGTTTTGTTCCAAGTAGGAAGTAATATTTTCGTCAATTTCGTATAATATATGGTCGGATTGCTCTGAGTCAGTGCGCATGTCTGTTGTGGCTGGTGTCAGGAGCGTTTTAAAATTTGTTATTATGGCACTGTTGTCATCCAGCTCACAATTGCCAGAGCTAGTATGTGCCATATTGCTTATCACGGCCGTTTTTAATCCAACAACGAATTGTCCAACTGTCGGGTTGCTATTTGACCCACAATTGAAACATAAATACACCCAAATAAATTTTGAAGTGGGTCCTTCCTGCTGGAGTCTTCTTGTGGACAGACTTTTAATAGATTTATGTTTGGTACTGATTTGGTTGAGATTCTCCAAACCATTTCTATGCCATTAACCGTCTTATTACAAAACAAGGTTTATTTTCAAACCCAGGTTTAAACCATGGACCCTTTTTTGAATTTCGAACTTTATTCCGACACATTAACTTGTCAGTTTTACAAAACTGATAACTTAGTACCGGACTAAGTTGTCAGTTTTGTATAAAGAACTGTATTTCTATCACAGCTAGGTTCTTATTGCAAAAACCGGCTCGATGGTTTAAACCATGACAAAATAAAAACGTCGTTTTGTAATAAGACCGTTTGGGTCCAAATCCACCCATCTTTTGATGGGGGATTAGCCCTGCATTCCAAAAATTGTAGGGTTTTTAAAAACATTTCATTTTATTGAACATTTGCAGATGTTCTGTGGAATTTTTTATGTTTGTGGAAAATTTTTTTCCTCTTCTTAGGTCTGCTGTCCACGCGTTTACACCATCAAGCAGTTCGTCCATATTTGATACTAAATTAGCCGTTGTCGAGGCTTCAGTTGGCATGTCTGCTGAAAATTAACAATAAACAAATTAAATATGGTTTAAGACATTTATTTCTCAAAAACAGAATACACTTAGAATGAGAAACACTGGTGTACATATAAACATTCCTTGGAACGAGTATCGGAACAGTATGCTTGAAGTTAGAAATAGGTAGGTACTTGTTACTCTATTTTTTATGAATTGTGCAGTTTAAAGTAAATCAGACCACAAAAGTATTATATGTAAGTATCTAGTTAATTAAATTTTAAAAAGTTTTGTTAAGTATTTATCTTATTTAATGTCAAATCATTTGTAATTTTATGGTAGGTACAAGTATTTTCATTTCACCCTTTTGTCGGAACTAAACCGTTACTATACTATTAATGATGCTATGGGGCTAGTTACTTACTCAATACAGGATTAAGTAATAATGGATAATACAACATACTACTACTACTACACACCACATCATAACACATCACGTCATGGTGCTAGATGGTTTTTTACACTGTATAACAGAGACAACCCCACATTACCATACTGTTGAAACTTGAAACTAATGTGTAAGAAAGAGTGTTGTTAAATGTTCACACAAATCATGCATAGTTATTATGATCTGAGTTAATAAGAGTTTGACTATGACTATAAAAGGTTTCTCACCTCTAGCTACTTTGGTATATATTCCTGCTGCAACTGAGTGGCTTAAAACTTGTGCCGTAAGTTTTACCCTCATTTTCTGTTTTGTATTAGGCTCAAGGTGTTCTACACTGTCACATCCCAATTTTGTTTATGCACATGGTGCATAAACAAAATTGGGATTATTGTTATCCAATTCATAAAATTGCCTGATGTGGCCCCATTTAGCAATTCCTGTAAAGTAATTATTAATAGTAAGATTATAATTATTATGTATAAATTTTCTTTCTTAATAATGGTCCCACTGCTGGGACACAGGCCCCCTCTCTGTGAGAGGGTGAGGGCCGTAATTTACTATGAGAGCGCATTTAAATGTTTTACACTTTTTTGCAATTTATAAACCTTGTTCATACTACTTTTCAGTTTCTTTATCAACATTTTGCTTTTCTGACCACCTTGTTGCCCTTCTTGTTTCGAAGACTAGCACACAAACATTCCTGAATTGGTTGGAGTGATAGTGTTTGCATTATGTTCTCTTAAAGGATAAGTTCCGGATGGACCGGCAACAGGTTCAAATATGGCAAGTTGATTTGGCAGATTAGAAATTGTTACATCCTGAAAATTAAAGGTTGATTCAAATCCTTAAATTAATTTAAAATACGTCATAGATAAAAAAATCATAAATTAAATTAATTCATAAGAAAATTGGTATGATTAAATTAAGCTTGATTATATTATGAATATTATGTAAAAAAAATATAATTATATTAGCTGTGTGATATATTAACGTGTCTAGATGAATTGCAGCTTTCATTTTTTTTAGATATAAGCTAGCCTATGTCCTTCCTCAAGAATGGATTAGGATAAACTGGTTATAACATTTTTTTAAATGTCATGTTACAACATCATCATTCTGCTGCAATATAATAGTCTGTGTTACACATAACATAATGCCTGTATTTATCTGCAATGTAGAGCAAGCAAGCAAATACACTTTTCAATGGTTAATTGTACTAACCTTATGGCATTGAACACCAGGTACAGCTGTTCTGAACAACTTCTTCTCATTAAAGCATGTGCTTTTAAAATGTTTGCTGCAAAGCATCTTATGCTTAGAATGGAGTCCATCCTGGAATTTTGGTGAAGACCAGGCTTCGTTTGGGAAGTAATACTTTGCCCATAATTCACAACTAGAAATTAAAAAATATCAAAATTACACACCATAATAATCATATTTTTAAATGAATCAGTGCTTTCTAAAACCCCACAGGTTTAATTTTACTCAGAAATGAGTTAGCAACAGTTTCATAGTCAATGAATGTCAACTTATTTATTCATGCAAAAAACCTACATATATAATTCAGGGCCTGTTTCACCACCTACAATTAAGTTCCTATTAACTTACTTGACAGATAATTTCATACAAATTCTATTCCGCTTTTGAATTTATTTGGTGAATAGTGGCTACGCGGACATTGTGAAATAGGCTGTAACTATTTTTACTTACACCTATTTACACTTACTTACACCTATAAATACTTTGTTAGCCTCTAATGTTCCATATAAACTAAAAAAATACTAAATAATCACTGCATTCATAAATAAGTAAGTGGTTTTTATTGTCTCCTGAGAAATGTGGTCTGTGTAACATGTGGGATTTTAGAAATCACTGTTCTAATTAAGGTATAATTAATAATCTAAACTTTCTGTTTCTTTCTTTCTGTTTCGCTTTGATTGACAGAGGTGTAATATTAAATACGGGAATGGTGTAGCCAAGAAAAGTTTTCATAGTAAGAGTGATTTTTGGCAACGAAAGTTGGGACTAACAAAGAGTATGAAATACATTAAGTATATATACATGTTACGTTACTTTGTGGTAGGTAGAAGCTGGATTAACAATAATTTTATTGTAGTAATGTCATAAAAAAATAATAGCATGGAAAGTACATAAGTAAGTAGAGGTACATACCGCAGAGGATTTTTTGAGCCAGGCTTTGGAAACCGATGCAAAGTGATGCTGGGATCTTTAGAAGGTGAAGATCCACACATGCAACAGGTTGTAGTGTTTTCTTTCTGCGAACTCATCGCGAAATTGAACACAAATCAAAAAAGAGTCAATGTCTCAACACCGAGTCTATATCTCACAAAAATACACATAATTTCACCAAAACAAAGCCACGGAGGAGCAAGCTCGACTCAAAGTTAACAATATAGGTAGAATTAAATGGAACTAGTTTATTTATTACAAATAAACGTACAAGATAAAATAGTGCGCAAGCAGCGGCAAAATTTTTTCTTGTGACATCAAGTGTCAACCAAACAATATGACGTGCGGACGTTAGTGTTGTCACATATTATCCCGATATCAATTTTTTTTTATTATAATTATCATGTTACAAAGCAATTAAATATACTATTTATTTTGTTAATAAACTATATTTTTTTGGCATCAGAATAATAGCAGAAGTTATTTTCAAGAGCGATTGACTTTAAATACCAATTAATAAGATCGGAGAATACAAAATTATATTTCTGGTGGCAACTTTATATAATTGTATATATTTATCTCTTTTACTATGGTGTCATTGGTGCCGATTCTGTTGTACACCGAACTAAACTAACTAAACTATCACTAAAATTCCTTACTTTTTGCTATGAGAATCTTAGAGCTATTCTGACAAAAAAAACCTCTAAATTTAATAACATTTTTGACACAACTAAAATCGAGTTTGACAATCGTGACTCCGCGTGGTATAGTGCCTGTAGTATATTTGACTCGGTGGCTTTAATTGGAACTAACGAAATCACTATGAAGTGACAGGCTTGTCATATTTTGTTCACCGACATCGCTGTCGTTACCGGGTCAAATACCTTTTAGAGCTGGAGGGGCGCAGGGAGGGGGCAGCTTCAACGTGTTTTATATGGAATGTAGGTACCTTTTTTTTGTACCTTTTTTTTTGGTACCTTTTTTTTTTGGTACTTTTTTTTTGGTGCCTACATGTTGAGTCATAGGGGTTCATGCGTTTTATAAAGGGGGGCCAAATTTTCATTATTTTTGCGATAGGACTCACCGTTTTCGAGATATATGCAAAAGAAAAGAAAAAAATACACTACTGTTTTCGCATCCGAAGTCAAGGTCTCGGTGTGAATTTTAGTTCATATCAACTAATTTTATTCCACACCTTTTTAATCGCGATTAAACATAGTCTGATTTAGTTTGACAATTAAAATTTTAGGTGAAAACCATGTGAAAACAGTCAAATTCAGAATAGCAAAATTGCCATTTTCACTAAACTAATAACTCCGTACAATCTTAGTCCTATCAAACTAAAATATAGTTAAGTTGTGTCACTTTAGTCAATTTCAGAATGGGAAATCGTCGTTTGACAGGAATAAACTAAATTTTAGTGATTTTTAGTCTAGTTTAGTGGCATTTGTGACAAGAGAATCAGCACCATTGTCTCTCTCTTGCTAATCACAGACTAAATTTACTAGTATTTAGCTTTATTTATTTATTTAATTAGGTAATCAGTCAGAATCACAGCACAGCACATCCCAATATAAGAAAGAAGCGTCGTGTCAAGGTCCACATCCACAGACACAGGTGGTCGTTCGTGTTATGCCGGCACTACACATAGGCCAACGCGCTTGCCAACGCGTTGGCCCAGCCACTGGCCCAATGTGTAGAACGGGCGTTGGCGCATTGGCGGTAGGTATTTGAACGTTGGCCGGCGCGCTTTCGAGCTTGCCGCGCGGTGTCGGCAACATCAAAGGACACTTGTCGCAAGCATGGCGCACCATCCACACATTGGCCGCGCGATCAGTTTGCCCGGAGCAGCGACAAGAGTGCACGTTTTCTTCTTGCGGCGAATTAACACCTAACTTGACGAAATGGCGAACAATATGAGTAACGAGGAAACATTTAAATTTATTGAGCTCTATCAGAGTGAAAACTGCCTGTGGAACCCAAAAAATAAGTACCATAAAAATAAAAATTTTGTAAGTATTAAAAGTGCTAAATAAATAAGGTTCTTGGACATGCCGTTTTCCTCACAATGTTTTACTTCACAAAGAGCATCCTACTTTATTATTATTTTAATATTATAAATGTGAAAGTGAGTTTATTTCTGTGTTTGTTACGTTTTGACGCCTATACTACTTTTTTGATTTTATTTCGAGAATATTCAACTAGCTAATTATTTTTTTATTTCTTATCAACGATTTTTGGAAACGTATTGCAGATACAATGGGTGTACCAATGCATGAAATAAAGAAGAAAAAAGAGAGCTTGCAACCTTTCGAACTAATTTAAAAAAAAAATTAGATTCGTTAAGGTCAGGAGCTGGAGAAGAAGATGCGTTTAAACCAATTTGGCAGTTCTATGATGCGATGGAAATATTTTTAAAGGATGTATACGAATGCAAAAGCATCTGCAATAGTGAAGAACATGTAAGTAAAACAAAGTTTCTTATAATATGTTTATTAATAAAACATGAGGTCAATTTAAACATAATAGGTGCGTTTTAAGCAATTTGTACTGTAAACAACCGAAGTGCAAAATAGCGATGCAGGAAACAGCGCCATACAATCTCCTTCACAGAATAGTAACCCTGCAACTGCTTCTAAAGTGGTACAGAAACGTCGAGCACAAAATCTGCCTGAATTACAGGAAGCCAGCAAGCACATGAACGTTGAATTCAGTACACTAAACAGCGTGTTACAAAGTAAGAAACATCAAGAAGACAAAGAAAATGATGACGCTGGTTTGTTTTGTCAACTTCTAGCAAAACAGCTCAGGGATTTCCCTAAAGAGGAAAGAGATGAGTTAATGTACGAAATCCATGGTTTGATCATAAACAAACGTCGTCGCAGCAGCGGCCGAGTGCTGCAGCCCGTTATTTCGTCTTCTTTTTATAGTCGCAGTTCATCGGCACACGGTTCCTATTACTCGAATGATTCGCTGCCACGAAACATTTCTCCGAGCTCACACATTATTCAACAGCCTTCTTTGTACTCTGATACATCTCCGCAAATAATAATCAATCGTCCTTCATCATCACGCAGTTCCCACACTAGACCAACAACGCAAGAAATATCACATCAGACATTACCGGTCGATCAACAGTCTAGTCAGTACTATTATCAACAGCAAACAACAAATCGCCCTTCATCATCACAAAGCTTCCATCAAGAAATATTGCATGAGAGTCAATATGTACCCAGCAAGGTTCATGTAATATCTCAAGAAATAGTTCAACCGGGATTCAACTAATATCTTGCTCGAAGCATTTGAAAACGCGTGCACGGAACAAGAATGAAGAAAAATATACCTACTGTTGAATTTTATTTACTTGCGAATTTTATAGTAATAATAAGTACCTTGTTATTTTTAAAATAAACAGTAATTGTAATGAAATTAAAATAGTTTTATTTACCTTTACGAAATCCTTCAAAACTATATTGAAAGTTGAACATACTTCTTCAATAATTTTAGATATAACTTGACTTGATATTTTAAAAGTATGGTGCAAGCTCTTGTAACAGTCACCAGTAGCTAAATATCTTAATGTCACAGCCAGTCGTATTTTCACAGGAATCGCATCCCTCCAATTTGTATCTTGTTTGGCAACGATTGGAGATATTTTTTGTAGCAGGTATTCAAAATCGCTAAATGACATCCGAACAAAATTATCAAACTCTCCTGATGGCTCTGCAAGCAGTTCTGCTAGTTGTTTATCCATGCTACTCCTGCAACAAATAAAAAAATTGATTCGCGAATGTAAACTACAAAGGTTTAAAATGTATACCTATATAGGGTAATTTTTAATTCATTGACAGCCTGCTAAGCTGCTGCTGTATTACTCATGATAATAATCAACTTTGTGTATGAGATCCATATCGAAAGTTTATTTGTAGTATTATATTCATCATACATTGTCAACAAAATTAGTACTTGCCTATTTCATATTATTTTATATTTATTTTTCATATTATTAATCAAAATTATTTTACCTTGTTCTGTTTCGATGTAGATAATATCCACCACCTTCTTTTTTGCCATTTCTTTTTTATCACCCTTTTCTTGTACACATTTACAAAGTAATTATAAGCTGTGAATAAATATACAGCTGCAGCTGTTAGCGACTCAACATCCATTTTGAATCCGTCCGCACATTGGCCCGAACCAAATTATACTGAACGACCTCCCAATGTGTGGATTACTCACAAGCGCGTTGGCAAGCGCACCGCCAGCGCGTTGGCGAATACGCTGGCCTATGTGTAGAGGCGACTTTAGTGATGTAACCAGTTTCATGAAAACCTTAAAAAACCGGTTTTCAACAAAACCGATAATCACCGGTTCTCATTGAAAAACCGATTACAATCACAAAACATGTACTTGTATCCGCGTCTTTGGCTTTGATTCTACCCCTTTGAAGTTGATACAAGCAGTATCTACACGATGGAACATTACATTCTACATGATGAAAAGAATACAACAGATAAGTGACGTTCTCGCATTGGTGTGTAGGAAATTGGTTCAGGCGCCAGACTACTTAACTACTTCCGAAGAAGAAACAGGTGGAGAAGTTATCAACATTTTGGAAATATTCGTGGAAGGTACAAAACTCGCCAGCGCTGATCAGTATCCGACTAGTTCACAAGTCATTCCGTTAATATGTGGACTATTTGAAAAACTGAACACTGTCTAAATTTCCCTAACAACAGTTATAGGCAAGATGTTTCACTCATGAGTGAGGCGAAACATAAGCAGCAGACTCCTGGCTTGTGAGACATGAGCTGTGTTCCAAATACACTACATATTTACATCCAGCATTTAGAACAGGATTTCGTCATCCGGAGAACATGCTGTCGGCGAAAGAGATAATTAAGAAATTCCGCCGATAGCTCTGTGCCATCGACTTCGAAGCAGCCATGTCACAGAACAGAAAAAACCTGGACTGCTGGATTTTTTAAAACAAAAAAGACCCAACACTAATTCAACTGCTTCTGCAGTTAATATTTTACGAATGTTTATGGAGACAGATCCACAAAGCGAGATTACAATAGCATCTAAAAGTGCGGGAGCTTTTTGGTCCAGCAATAAACACTTGGCGCAATTAAATACAATTAGCCATACCACCGACATCGGTACCTTCGGAGAGGATGTTGTCTTAATCAGGATATGTGTTGTCCTCTAGAAGGAGCAGGTTACAATCAGATGCTGTGGACCAAATTTGTTTCACAGAACTACGATTTATTAGAAACAGGCAAAGTATAAAATTTTAATTTCCTGATTGATGATTCTAATGATTATATTTCTGTAAAGCCATGTTAGTTACGGCCGCGAATCATATTTTAACCAACATACAACCTGACACTGACCTGCAAATTGCAAAAAACGTAAGACTATTTGAACTTCGCGGGCTACTTTAGCGCATCCCCCTTAAGTAGGTAGATCTATTTTGTATACTCACGGTATCTACTTTAAAAAAATTAAATAATCATCCGCGAAGCGAATTAACTGTTTGTTACTGCTTAAACTCATAAATTACGAACAAGAGTTTAGCTGTTAGGTTGTCAATACGTTAACATTTTTGTTGGCGCCAAAAACGTTGGTTCGTTGGTGGTTCGAGAGGCAAAAAAACGATGCCCAAACAGCCTTGTCGAGTTTGTAAACCATTTAAGTTTGTCATCAGTTATAATTTCCAAACCACCAAATGTAGAGACGCCAGCACATCAAGCTACAATCGGTCAAATTTCTTTAGTAGATTCTCATAATTATCGCTAAAGCATAAGGTTCAAGGTTGATTGGGAAAATTTGACAGTATCGGGTGGCTTGACCAGCTGGCGTCTGTACCTAATGGGTTTTAAAAGGATAATGAGTTTTTGTACAGACGCCAGCACATCAAGCCACCCGAAACCAATGATTTTGGCAAAGTAAATGGAAGGTAATTGCCCAACTTGAGATTATTCGGGCACCATCCAGTGTCGTTCCCATCTTTATCGCTAAAGCATTAGGTTCACCTAATGCTTTAGCGATAAAGATGAAAATCTATTAAAAAAAGACAGATTGTATGTGCTGGCGTCTGTACATAGGTGTTTACGTGTAACTTTTAGCTTCTACTCGGGTGAAAATAGAGAAAACGAATTTTCTCAGATATTAGACTTATTTAGATCTATTTTGTTTAAACTACCTACTCTATAAGAAAAATGATTTTGTAAGTTGTGAATTTTCGAAATTGACACTTTTCCCCCCGCGCGCGCCTTCCGCACCGCATATTTTTTTGTCAACCACAGACTAACTTTGTTCGTAATGCTGATACAACCTCACGGTATTTGGCAAAAATATGCTACACATAACCACCTTTCCAATGTACCTAGAACGCAAGGGGTAGGTCCGCACACAAAATTACAAAAAATAAAAAGTAAGAGCCGGAACGCGCGCGCTGACATTGTCCGTTCAGGCTCACTTTCGTGCACTCGGACAATCCTGGGTTTTCGTTCGGGCTCACTGTCATGCAATTGTCGTTCGAGTGGATAGTTTTTAGCTACCATGGTTGCTAAAAAGAACTCCAGTTGAACGTTACAGCTAACAGCACCCTAATTGCGTAACACACTATCAATCGGAATTTCAATCATTTTAAAGCAAATTGCTAATCCACTGCTTCATATGTACGAAAAGTTTGTCTATTCGACAACGTAAATAACGCAATGAATGTTGTTGAACTGTCAAAATGTAACCGATTTCGAGTGATAGTGTATTACGCAATTAGGATACAATTAGGCTTAGCCATGTTGACAATCTACAATCGATAACGCTAATAGAAAACTAATCAAATGTATAGGAATGACATCATCTCAACGTTATGTCACGTGGTCAGAACAAACAAATAGAAAAGTCGTAGCCAAGTTTACAACTTAACCGATCGTTCAAAATGATAGAATGAAATGTAATCGTTTCTACAACGTTGATCGCTACATCCCATAGAAATGGTAGCCAAGTTACAGTTTTGACAAGCGCTAACGAAACGATGTCGAAGTTTTTGAACGATAGCTAAGCGATCAACGAGACCCAAGAGTAAACATTAAAAAAATGGCGTCTATTATGATACAGTTGTGAAGAGTTTTGTTTATTTACCATAATTTTGGACTGTTAGTTACCATTTAACATTTAAAATGCATACTTTAAATATGTTGTGGTGCGCTCATAATGAAGAAGTGTGGCTTAGGCGCCAAAAAACAGACTTAGATCGTCAGTGCATGGAGACAATACGCGAAATGCCGGAAACGTTATTTGTGCAGCAATTTCGGCTAGACAAAACGACTTTCCAAGCCCTTTGTGAAGAACTCCGGCAAAAAACTTCGTTGAAAGGAACCAACGAGATTCCCCTAAAAGTTAAGGTTAGTGCTTAATAAGCAGACTTACATAAAGTACCTATTAGCAATTTTTTTATTAAGTACTTATCTATCATTTTATTTCCTCGATGTTTGTCTTTTTGTAGGTGTTGTGCGCTCTTAGTTTCCTAGCCACAGGATCCTATCAGCGAATTGTTGGCGTCACTCAGCACCTTGCCCAACGCACAGCTAGTTGGTGCATCAGACAAGTTGTTGATGCTTTGAACCGGGTGGTTGAGCAGGGTTGCTGTCATGGCAAAGTGGATTGTTTCCGAAAACACGACATTTGTTTCACATTTCTAGTCACAGTAATGTTTAAAATTACATTCCACACTGTGATAAACCAATTATAAGAAGAGCTTACCTTATTTCGCTTCCTTTGAAAACACTTAAAAAACAATTATTCGCCCGCGCCTTTACAACTTTGACGTTAGTTTGACGTTTATATGAACGCTCACCATAGACTAAAGTATAGGTTTTTTCTAAAGACGTTGAAGAATGAGCGATCGACTCAGTCGTGTCAACTTGGCTACCAACTTATCGTTTTCTAAAATCGCTTACGCTGAGGCGTTAACGTTTGTAGAAAGAGATTAGATATGAAACGTTAGTAACTTGGCTATAGCTGTGCGGACTTGTTCCCTTTAAAACAGTTTTGTACCGTGATAACTATAACGTTTCTAAAAAATATAAGAGACGGCGCTGCATTAAATTCCGCATACTCGTATGTGGATGTATAGAACATTATTAGACGACCACAAACAAAACATCGAAAAAAATTAATTCAATGTCATGATTGACGACGGCGGTGGCGAAATTACGAACCGAATCTTTTTGCGTAAAAATACGGCGAAAATGATTTTTTCCAGATATGAGACTTGCTAGATCTATTTATCGCCCCCGTAAACCCCTATATTGCAACTTTCATCGAAATCATTAGAACCAATTTCGAGAACTTGATTACAAATAAAATATGTCGGAGGAGTGAAGTAAAAGGCTTGTTTACGTCATCGTAGCGCCATCTATTGGCGTTTGAAATACGTTAATCGATTAATCAAATCGATAACAGCTGTCATTGAGTCAGTAGTTCGAGTCATGGTTGTCAATGTCGAAGCTGTCAGTGTCAACGTTGTATCTATCAGTAGTGCAAAACTATCAAAAATCGCGGAACATACATGGGATATTTTCGAATTCAAATTTTCTTACGTTTTTTTTTGCAATTTGCAGGTCAGTGTCAAAACGACGTAACAAATATAAAATCACAGATATAAAATCAGTAAAATCATGAACACAACTGTAAGTTCAAATTACCCTATTGAATGACTTTTTTATGAAATAGTGACATTTGGGGCTAATTCTAACTGAGAGAGTTGTATTGATAATTCTAATGATTAACATTTTGTAATTACATGTGGGTGGTAGCGAAACATTATTTTAATCAAAATACGACCTGCAAATTGCAAATAAAGAAAATTTGTATTTCGCGGGCTACATTAACGCTTCGTGCTAAACAGTCAAAATATTCTAATACTAACTGGGACTACAGTGCGACATGGATCTAATCTAAATTAACGTGATCATTTAGAGAACTAACATGAAAAAACAACATGTCTGGATTTGACAGGTGTTTGACCTTTTCTGTAGTAATATCCCAAGAACTTGTCACCGACAACCAAACGACCATCGCACACGAAACAGTGTTTAGGACAAGGTAGCATAGTTAAGGGGGAAGCTCCAGGCTTCAGATTATAATTCTGTGTAAACATATTTGTTACGGTCGTTTCATACTTTGATCAACATATAACCTGACACTCACCTGCAAATTGCAAAAAAAACGTAAGAAAATTTGAATTTTGCGGGCTTTCTTTGCGTATTAACTAATTTTCATTCAGAAATATTCTAATCAACAGATTAGATAATGTGATGAAAGTTTTACGTAGTTCAGGGTATCCCAGCATTACTATGATACGTGTGACGTTTTAACATTTTGAATGTAGGTATGTAAACAAATGCGTACTTTTTCTTGCTTAATGCAAAAAAAATTGAGATCACCACCCAAAATCGTGACATCGCAAGATGATAGCCCAAATCGTGAATTAAATTCAAATTTTCTCCTTCTAAACTGAAAATCTGACGTCCACAATAGATTTTAACAGCTTTTTGTCGCTTACGATGTCAGAATATGTGTGTGGGTATGAAATTATGAAAACGTTTTTGTGTCACGGTCGCAGTCTATCAAAGTTGCCACGTGTGTACCCAGCATTATACTAGGCGGCAGATTTATCTTGGCAAGTCCCAATGTCCGCGCAGAAGGCTGCGCAGTAACATTTTTTGTGAACGAAATGGTGACATGTGAACCTACGCTCCGCTATACTCCATTTACTATAGCATTAGACAGAAGGTAAAAAAGGCTGTTTTAGCGGCACACTTTGTAATAAAAGTACAACAAACATTATTACAGTAAAGATTGACGTTTAGTTAAATATAATCAATTTAAATAACAGCTCTCTCATTAATTGTACTTGTCTAACCTATCTACCTTCTGAAATTACAAGGCTTTCATTTACTATTATTTATTTTTTACATAAAATGTTGTCGTGTCAATGTTTAAAATCTAAAAGAAGCAGGGGCGGTCAGTACCGGGAACGTTTTTCATGTTACTATAACTCTACCAAATCTAAAATGTTACATATTCCCTTCATAAGTTGTGGCAACACGTGTTATTTTATTTTGTCGGTTTATGCTGTCATCCATCCGTCAAATTGCGTAAATAATCTGCAGTTGTCAATTGTCATTCACTTGTGGATACTTTTGAATGCTACGCCTTTTCTCGTTGTTATTGCTGAATTTTCGTGGTTTAGTTGTTATTTGTTACTGTTTTTCTGTTGTTATTGTTTTGTTATCGTTATTTGTGTTAGTTTTGTTTTGTTTGTACAAAACGGTACGTTTTTTGAACTATGGACAGGAACGATCCTGGTGCAGGCCTGAGTGGCTTGGAAGCGCAACATGTACGCTCTGAAACTGTTGGTAGCGCTGATCAGCGTCAACAGCGAAAAAAACGTGGCCCCAACGTTAATCACAAGGTTAAAATATTGTCTCCCAAGAAAAATAGAATAAAGCAAACACTAGCACCATTATTTATAAAAAAAAATGAACTTAACTTGAAAATAAAAGGTTTCGTACTCCTGCTTCTGCGAGCTTCTTTTTTCTAATGTTATAATAAATGGAGTATAGGAGTAATAGTGTTCTGTGACCTAACGTGTGATTTATTGTCTATTTGTGCATGGCCCGGGCCCGCTATTGTTGGAGTGGTCGGAACACAGAACACGGTCTGTGGAATCTTGGAAATTTGAATTATGATACGTAGTATCCCTAAGTAGTCTCTGAATTAGTGTTTCCTTTCTGGTTCTGGTGAACTCGCTATTATCTGATCCTTTAAAATTATAAAAGAGTACTCTTAGTATGTGCTGTGTATCTGATTCTAATCTGTGCGTGGATTGATTGACGTTTTGTCCCCTTGCTGATTGCCTTGCTCTTTTTCTTTCTCTACATCAAATTAGCTTTTTCTCTGCTAGCCAGGCTAGCCAGCTTAAGACGACCCACTGACCCAGCGGGCCAGCCGGCTTCCGTTGGCTTCCGCGCCCTTTTGTTTTTTGATTCTTTAACTTCTACATTGGTTTATCAACAAAATCACGCATGAGTTGAAATTGGGAAGTCCACAAGACTTTTTATTTGGTATGAGGTCTTGTGTTCCAGCGGTTTCAGCATCTCGTTTTAGGTTTTAACAAAATGATTTGGGCGTTCGTAGGTTTTGGTATTTGTCTTTACTTATTTAAATAAACTAGAAGATATATTTCTAAGAGACGACCCACTGACCTTTCTTAGCTATCTAGTTATATAGGTAGGTGTACCAAACAAAAAGCATTAATGAAAAATAATGTTGTCCTCGATGATCTGAAAGTGTAACCACTATTCTACAAAGATCAATTTCGTTTATTTGTGTCGAAAGTCTGACTTCAATGCCTTATTCACTATCATATTGTAAGAACACTTGTAAGTTTCTGAACTCTTAAATCGATTTGGTACTTTTAGGTGTTGGTTGCTGTTGGTTTTCTTCTAATTGGATAAGATCATTGTTTTGTCCAGCTGGTGGATAATGAGCTTTATATTTGTTGCACACACATGAGTCTATTATTTACAAAAACCACAATGTCCGTTTTATGAAATTGTGAGTAATTAATTATTTTCGTAGTACGCATTATGGGCGCCTGTGGTTATATTGGAAACTATAGTAGTTTGATGAAAAATAATGTATTTAATCAATTACTAAACTTAATCATGAAAAATCTTTACGAACTAGAACAATAATCAGGAAAACATTATGGACATTGCTGACTTTGTAACACTCGGCAGGACTTTGCGGTTTTTGTTGCAAAAACAACATGGACTTTGTTGGCTTTGAAACATACCTATCTTGGCCTAGAATGATTGAACAATATTGATACTTTTTAATTGAAATACCATTCAAGTACATGACAGGTAACAGTAGGCCTCTAATATAGTGAAAGTTTGTATGTTTGTTACTCAATCACGCAAAAACAGCTGAACGAATTTGAATTAAATCTGACACCATATCAAGATAGCGTGGATATCATATTTTCTATTCTGGTACCATAGGGATTTTTCGAACGTCCACGCGGACGTCTATAATGTTAAATAAAACTATGCTTGTTTTATAAGAACTTTATTAACAAAACTTATATTAAATTGAAAGTAATGGAGACTCTTCTTGTTCTTCACATAGTACCTCTTCAGGAGAATCGATGTCGTCAACCATATCTTCAGTTGGTATTTCATGTGATGATGGTAGTACTTTATTGTAGTACTCCAAAATCTCCAAATCGCGCCATTTGTCCCCGAAATGAGTAGTTAACAATTTATTAACATCCCTATATTTTAGCGGTTTTATTTGTGCGCCCTGTGGAACAGCGGTTGGAGAAATCATAGCTGTGTTTTTTCCTTTTTTGCAAACGCTTTTATATTGGCCTGCATCACTTTTGTAGTATAGTTCTCCTCTAACGCCAACCATGTCATTGCTTCTACTGGCTCTTTTCAAATAAAACCTTTTGCATTTAGAAAAAGGTATATGCCATTTAGTAGTTATCAAAAATAAATCTTTAACGACGGTTTTCCAGTTGCGTACTTGAACCGTAGTAGCAACGTTTATGGCGGTAGAATGTTTTTCGACTACATCAAAGTATTCTTTTGGTGTGATTATATTTTCAATTTTCCGTAATTCCTTTTCAATACGAGCGAATACTCTGTCCGGCGGAAGAAATGAGTGTCCCACTACTGGGAAGACTACTTCAATCAGATGTATTTGAGCTGGTGCATCTTTTGTAAGCCAATGTGAGAGCATTGCTATAAGCATAGAATTCTTGTTTTGACCGGAACACCCGTCGGCCATAAGTCGAACTTGATTACATTCTGGTGGAAAAACTGTACTGCAAAGCCGATGGTAAACTGAAGATATTATGAGGTTTGCATCTTTTGCAAATTCATCCTCTGTCCAGCAATAACTGAACACATTTTCTTTTGTTAATGCTGATTTGGAGTGACCTTCCACAATAGTGAAATTGTAAAAGTACAGTTGACGGGAATAGTAGGTACTCTGGTCTGGTATTTTCGGCAGTGGCATGTTTTTCTGGCAGTCGAAACTAAGAATCTTTATTTTACGGTTGTCTTCTTTTAACATTTTGAAAAATTCTTTAGCTCGACGTTTGTGTACTGTTTTCTCAGCCATCAGCGTAGCTTTGTCACTATCATTTTGCGCAGTTTTTATTTTTTCGTCAATCTGAAGACAAGTTGAGCACACGTCAACCCGAGGACTCCCAAAGCCCAAATTAAAACAGTGATTAAAAACGGATCGAAAATACATCTTTTTCACTTTGAGGATTTCTGGTGCTTGATCGTTGTACATTTTGGCCATTTTATTAATACTCAACTCTGAAGGCAAATACATACGTCTCGTATTGCCACGACAATAATGAGCTTCAGAACACTTAAATGTCTTTATAAATTTAATGACATTTTCTTTTTTGTCCTGGTATTTGTGGGACTTGTGGTCACCTCCGCGTTTTTCTTTAGGAAAATTTCCATGTAAGTAATAATTCTTTAATACATTTTCTATGCGGTATCTCTTTATTTGCAGAATCTGAAGGAATGCTTTTTGGCAAACTTGCATCATTTTAAGTTGCGATCTGCAGTATACTCTATATTTACGCTGAATGGCTCTAGTTTTATAATTATTTCGAGATTCAAATCTAGGACGGCGACGTTGTGTTTTTATACCTTGCACATGTTTCAATATAAATGAGTCTTGTGTCAATTTGCCTTTCAATCGATAAAAGGACTCATGGAATTTACGTACATCTTGCAGCGAAATTTCAGAGCATTGTAAGATTTTGGATTTATGTTCAAAAGTCGGCTTAACAGGCAAATGCTTTGCTGCATACCTGAAAAAAAAATCCTTGTTATTTGGACTTGTAGTTATAAACAGTGGTCGGACATTCCGGTGCAATCATTCTTATAGTTGCGGTGCGAGCAAAATAACCCACTAAAGCACATGTTGGTTCCACTATACTACCTAACTGCTATGTAGGATGAAAGCAGAAATAAAGGGATACATTAATGGAGGAACATTATGAAAGTGAGATGGAGTGAAATGAAATGAAATAAAAAAAAATGAATTATGAATATGAATTGTTTTAAATAAAAAGCTCAGACCAATAAAAAAGTATAGACGGAGCCGTCGTAAACAATCGCGACGAAATCAGTGAGGGCTAGTGTCGGCTTTGTGTGCGTAACTCGGTGTAAGACATCGTAGATTTGCGCATGTGTGCTAGAGAATAATGTTGCAAGCGTTGTGCTGCGTTTCCCAAGTGCGAAAGATATACTTTGGTGAAGTTTTATTATTAGGTAGTATTGTTTTTGTCTTGGTTGTATGAAATGAAAGGTAATTTAGTTTAATGAGAGTAATTTATTTTCATAGTATAAAACAATTGTTAATTTAACAAAACACACAAAACTTACATAAATTAGAATAACTAATGCCCCTTATGTTGTGTCAGTTTTTTATATGTCTGGCGTTTTGAGTCACAACTTTTAAGTAAAGTTTCTTGTTTTGCAATATGGTGGAATCTTATATTAATGTATTTATTAATTACACATCTTATTAGACTTGTTTGGTGTTCTACGCCATACGTGTTATGTCCATCTTCAAATTTCGAATAAATATCCTGTTTACCAATAAATCTTTTGAGAATTTGTGACAGTACATAATTGCGCTGGTTTATTGAAGTAATAGTTATTCCTTCTTTAACCATTTTCCTTACCACCAACTCACATGTACAACATATATTATATGTATCTAAAGAAGGAAACTTTAAACCACCTTTGTCTCTCAATGTTATTAATTTATGAAAATCATGTCTTTCTGAAGATAACAGCCACGATATACACGGTTCACATTTGATTTTTTTTGATAGATAATGAGCTACCCCACCTGCTATGTAACCGATTACATATTTTCTAAAATCGTTTATATCGGGTACATCTAAGTAGCTGGCCAAATTTCCAATGTCGTCTTCAATTGATTTAAGGAAATTTAAAGTGGTGTCTTCATAATCCTCTTCATGGCGGTAAGATGCTGAAGTGGCATTGATAATTTGTATGCCGGAAGAACAATTCAGGATAGCTATGTTCTCCAGTGGCACACAATTACCAGTTAAGCACTTCATTCAAGGTGTGTTAGTAGTTTCCTGTAAATACCTTTGAATTGCCTGACGTTAGGGTTGTCATTGTGGCCCCCATGCATTCTGACTGACCCAAAGAAAATTTCTAGGTGGTCCTGACTAATTTTATAAGTGGGTAAAAAAATCAATCGATTTTCATTTTCGATCAAATACTGAACCAAGTGTTTAATGCTTTCAATATTTATTAAAATACCCAAAAATCCGGATTTGCATTTTGTTTCAATTATTGGCTTGTAAAATCGAGTAAATAAGGCCGTTTTTTTGCCATCTTTCATGACGGTTCGTTTTGTACATATTTTCAATTTAAGATCCATAATATATTTTTTTAAGTCATCGAGGAAACTGATTATATTATCTTTATTTCTGATATTAATTGGCTTTATGTATCCAAATTCTCTCATGCCTCTGGAATTATAAATATCAAAGTAATCATTCATTAGTTGTATAAAGTGTTCGGTAGGCTTAGATTGCTTAAGATTCAGGTCTTCTCGGCATATTTTCAAAGCTGTTGCAACACTTCTGCTTAGTAATTGTGTGGCTAATTTTACTTTCATTATTTGGTTTTTGTATTCAATATGTTTTGTTGATAATTTGTTGGCCAAATGAAGCCCTTCGTTGTTTTGCAGTTTATTGAGTTCAGTCAAGTAATCCCATTTTATAATTTCGCCGTTTAAATCCAAGAACTCTTTATTGGATTGCAATTGGTTTCTCACCAATTTCATGACATGACACGGATCTAAGAAACAGGCTACTTCAGTATCATTTGATGGATGTTTAAATGTTGTCTTCATTAACGATAAATCTTTAATATTACAATTAAGTAATTCCATGGCTGCAAAATTTGTTGCATGCCCGTCAAAAGTTAAAGACACTACATCAACTCCTACCTCAAAACATTTAGTAAGACACATCTTAATTAAGTTTGCTTTTTGTATTCCGGTGAGACTATTAGTTAAAAAATAACCTAATGGGATTTTCCAACGCTGATTTATGGCTACTAGTAGAAATACAAAAGCTTGAGATGCTAATGCAACAGAATCTGAAGTTGTACCGATCCCCATGTCTACTAGCCCATGATATTTTTTTCCGTCCCATATCTTTTGCTGTCTCAGAGCCATCTCATCAAATACAAGGGCACATATAGGACGGTATTCTGAAGTTTCAGCCTTTAGTCTTAAAGCTGAAAAAGCTTCTTCTGTAAAGCCAGGTTCACCGTTAATATGAGCGTACCATTTAGATAATGTTTTTGAGTGTGGTAGACATGTTCGGAAGGTTTGTCGCACATATTCATAGGCTTTCGGTGAATAAAAATTGAGTGTGAGACAAAACTTTTTCATTTCTGAGGAATATTTGATTTTTTTCGTTCCTAATTTCTTTTTGTTTATGTTATGACAAATTTCTGCTGCAACAATATTTTCACCGAGCATATTGAATACGTCAGTGTCTATATAATTTTTATCTTTTAGGTCTTTTAGAACAGTTTTTAGTGACGCGTTTTTCTTTTTAAGGCGTTTAACCTTTTGATTAAGTGTTTTGATTTTGCGTACATGAACTTTATAACGTAATTTATACTTTCTAGCTTGTTGTCTGAGTTTATTTTTTTTGGGAGTGTCAAATAGTGACTCTAGTTCTGAGTCACGGATTTCAGGTTGATAGTTTGAGATATGATCCTGTGGTTGTGATATATCTTCCGTAAGTTTATCTGATGTATCGCATATAATACCAGCCGCATCAACTTCCTCCTCAGTGTTACAGTGCTACGACAATAAAAAATAGGTTATTTAGATTTTTAAAAGTACTTATATCTTAAGTAAAATGACAGGTACTAATAATAACTCAAGTAGGTACAAACCTCTTTATTAGGTCCCAATGTTGAAGATTCAGGATGAATAGAACTACCAGACGCTTCTATTTCCTGACACCATTCGGAATTTACAAGATGAATCTAAAAAATACAATGTCAGTGTTAATAAGATAAGAATAAAATAAATATTTGGTTTACGATAATAACATAACCACAATAATAATAATAAATAACCAACCTTTCTCGGTGTAGCGTTTTTCTTGAGTCGACGGTAACCACCTTTGGTGTTGTATAGATCAATTTCTTCAAAATGTAAAGAACAAACAACACTAAATTTTGAAGGGAGCCACTCGACATCATTTCTGTTGCCTCGTACAGCTTTAATCCAGTTTTCTTTCCATATTTTATCAGCTGGGAACCTCAAAAATATCATAACAAACATAACTATTATTTGAATACATTTTATAAATACATAATAAAATACTTAATTTACTCGAAAACTAAATATCTGTCTCTGACATCTGATTAAAAACATACTTAGTTGTAACGTGTCCGAACAAAATCACAACTTCCCTTACTTTTGGGAAAAGATAATGTTCTTAACTTGCAACACTGACACAATGGCGTCTAGAATTCGTATTAAGAAAATATTTTTGCGATTTTGTTAAAATTATGCAGACAATCGGTTACTTACTTGTGAAAAGTAATCCCAGAAGACTTATTTTGAAAACATGAATTGTTTTTGCAGCAGTTTATGACACAGGACGGCATAATTTCGCAATTATTATTTTACCAAAACTACGTCTTGCGCTCTCACTCACTCGCGGCAGACTACCGAGCGGCCGTCTTCATATGACCGAATCGTCTTCATATTACGTTCCTCACTATTAGAGCGCAATGTTCCGTCTATACTTTTTTATTGGTCTGAGATAAAAAGTTTGTAATAAATTTTTCCCTAAGTAGGTAAAAAGTATCAAGACATAATCGCCATAGTATACTCACCGTTGTTCCTTGGCACGATTCTTTGCCCAATTTACAGCATTCACTCGTCGTTTCCGTGCCTGTTTATTATCAACAACTTCAGGGTAACACTCCATGTCAAATATTTTAATACAGTTATGCCGAATTAATCAATTTTAACACGAGAAAACTAAAATAAACTGAGAGAAAATTTACGACTGCACACAAGAATTCGCCATATTGACAGACGTGACGTGATTGGTGGCGATGGACTATGCGTTATTTGATACAAACAGGAACGGACAATGCTGATTTTGTAACAAACTCTACAGTTTCACAGCCGTTTTCTATTGGACTATGCGGAATTAGGTTCTTATGACTAATATAAAAATGATTTATTTTATCTAGATTTTTGTACCATAATAAAGTCATTTTCATTTTTTATGGACATTGCGGTTTTTGTAACTAATAGACTCACATAACATAAACTCACGGCTGTGATGTGGCTGGGCATGGGCATTTGAGGAATAAACATGGCACACCGCCCATAAGGCAACCCACTGACCCAAAACTTTATTGTTTATCAGTGAGATAAGCTGCTGTCTCACTATAGCTATAGATGAAAAATGATAGCTTTATGTAATGTGCATTTAGTAGCACTGAGTAGTTTATTCCTTTCTACTCTCTCTACTTCTACCAACTCTACTTTTTTTGTACCTAATGTTAGTTTGAAGCTCCAGTAATAATTTTCTCTACAGGTTTTTTGTAACCAGATGTGCACAAATAAAGTAAAAATGTAGGTTTATGATTAGCTTGTCTGACAAAAATTGCTACGAAATACTTGTAACTTGTATTAAGTACCTATAACATGTTGGTTTGTTGTGTGAATGGTAACTATACAAGAACAAAAATTTGAACACAGAATGTTTCATTATCTGCTTGAAACACTTGTTGGCACCTGTACTTAAGTGAACAAAAGAGTACTTAAGCAAAACTAGACTTATTCATAAACGAAACAGTTCCAATATGAGTCTAGTGAGTATCTTTACTTGGTTTTAGCCAGTCTGTAATTTTTGTTGAAAACTTGTTCATGGGTGTCAACAGGGTCAGTATGTGGCCCTGTCTGTCATAGAACCACTCCACACCAACCAGGACAGGTTGTCAGGCTCCAGCACTGTCTTAAGCCATGCAGTGGATCTTTGGTACAATAAAACAAGCATGTTTAAAAATGAAGGTACTGTTGCTTAGTGACATTGTATCTTCTAAAGTTCTTATTTGTAATATCTCCTATTATGCCCTCAAACAGTAGTAATGGTTTAAACTGTATAAGATTTCTAAACAAATAAATAAACAGGATAAGATTTCTATTACAGCAAATACAAATAAAAATAATAATTTCATAAGCTTAAACTAATATTATTTTGATGTATTTACAAGCTACTAATGGAAACAAATTCTATGTGTACTGTTTATTTTTGAAAATAAATTTTGTAATGGGTCAAAATACAATTTCTAAGACTCTAAGGTATCACAACTAAATCATTAGGGTGAAGAGGATAATATTAATAAAATAATTGAATTGTTTATTGCCAACCTTTTGGGCACTTTCCTGTTGCCAGCGATGTGGATGAATTTTTTTATGCCTGCCTTTATGCATTTGCATAATAATTATTATTATCATTATTTTAAGACTGTTAGTTGTATATTATTTAAATATAACCTTGTTTGAAAATAAAGTTTCACAAATTAGTAGAGATTTTATAGTGGAAGAATGAGTAGGTAACAATAATATTTACCTATTAAATAGATAAAGCATTAAGTGGACAAAGGTTAAAGCAAACAGTTCAAATGTTGTAATGGCTATTTTAAAATAATAATAGTAAATAAGTATTTTAAAATAAACTAAAACTCAAAGTACCGTAAAATGGGGTGACATTGAAAAAAAAAAAAAATATAAATAATATTAAAAATAAATAATATTATAATATTTAAATTATAAATGGATTCCACGCTTGATTTCAACGATAAAAATGTCCAAAAAAAACTGTAGTATAGACTTATCACGTAAATTAATTATTGAAGCAAAAAAATATAAATTTGTAAATACGAGGGAGGATTGAAAAGTACTCGGCCTAAGAAAATAAACACATACAAAATCAATAAAAAAAAAAAATATATATTTTTATTTTTCTATGTAATCACCATCAAGTTGAATGCACTTCTGCCACCTCTCCTTCAAAGCGTTTATACAGTTGAAAAAAAAAATTCGTCCTGAGAGTCAAAATATGCGTCTACTGCTGCTTTGACCTCGTCGTTTGTCGAAAATTTCTGACCTAAGTGCTTTTTTAGGTTACGGAACAGAAAGAAGTCGGGTGGTGTCAGATCAGGTGAATAAGGCGTATGCGGTAACAGTCCAAGCCACAGTTATGAATTTCAGCCATTGATTAAACACTGGCATTATCTTGATGAAACAGGACTTTTTTTTCTGAGCATTCCTCGGCGTTTTTCTTTTATTTCCTCACGTAAACGACGTAGAGTATTTATATTCTAAACTTTTTCAAGGTAATCAACCATAATCACGCCCTTCAAGTCCCAGAATACTGAAGCCATCACCTTATTTGCGGCAAAATTTACTTTTCATCAAACTTATTTGCGGCAAAATTTACTTTTGCCGCAAATAAGTTTGATTGTTGTTTTGTTTCCGGTGTACTGTGATGAACCCATGTTTCGTCCATAGTAACAAAGGTATTTAAAAAATCATCTGGATCGGCTTAAATAACTCCAAATAATCGCGTGAAATAGTGAATCGCGTTATTTTTTATTCGACTGAAAGCAGCCGCGGGACCCACCTCGTTGACACCTTGTGGAAACCCAATTCGTCGACTATGATGTTTTGTGTTCGTTAGAGATGCCTATAATCTCGGCTATCCCTCTAATTTTTAATCTGCGGTCTTGCATAACTAAATCAAATACATTTTCAATATTTTCGTCAGTAGGTAGTGGACGTTGAACGCCTTCCAGTGCGGGGTTCGTCTTTCACACTCTCTGCAGGTGCAGATTCTGAATAAACGAGGGTTTATTTCTTACTCACGAGCTTAGGATTTTATTAACAATTTTCCTTATTGGTTAAACACGATAACAAAGATGTGTTCTTCGGTCGGTTTAGTGAAAAAGTAAGTCATGATATTAAAATAAAAAAATGTAAAGATATTGCCGAGCAGTTAAAATTTTTAAGCATCTACAGCAAAGACTGGTAACATCTACGTGACACAACGTAGCAAAACTTTAGAAAAAGGACCATCATAAGTAGATTTTTAGATATTCAGAATAGTTCGTTCGTAGTCCTTTACGAAAAACTCGCCGTTGCCGTTCAATCAAATATTATACTTTCACTACTCGTTGTTAGAAACAGGTTTTTGCATATAATATTTTAATTTCTTTAGTTATTAGGTTGAGAACAAAATTGTAAAGTTTTGACACACCGTGAGACCAGCGCTCATAATTATACTACAATTTAATACAATTTTGTAATTACAATTGTGTGTTTAATAAAGTAATTTTCCCTACAAATATGTAAACTTACACTTGTAAAGTGAAAATGTTTATTAAACAGAAATATGTAAAATAGTAGGTACAATTTTACAATTTTGTAAATTTTCCACCATGATAAATTTGTAACTTGTAATTTTTATTAAACAGAAACTTGTAGAATTGTAGCCTCTCATCTACAATTTACATTTTACAATTTGTAAGGTTTATTAAACAGGGCCCTGTAAGTTAAATTGATAATGGGGCTACTTTGTTACAACCTTTTTTTTCCATCGAAAAGACACCCTGATATACGATAAAAATCAAAAAGATTTTTTTTTAGAAACTTGTTTCGGTAATATTGCGATTTGAATATTTTTGGGGTTACTTTGAGTTAAGGGGCGAATTTGATGGCGGGTACTACAATAATAATAACAAACGAGATAAATCAATTTTTTTTTTAATATTTAAGAAAATAAAGTAACATTAGCTCAACATTAATTAGTCTTAACATAGTTTATTTTCGAGATCAATTATTTTTGTATCGCTTAAAAGTAAAACAGTCTCATAGTTATATAAATTGGCTGTATAAAATCAAAAAATAAACAAGTAAAATGTTATCAAAAAGTTTGATAAATAATAAAAAAAAAACTACAATTCTTTGATCATGACGTCATTTGGGAAGGATTAGCATTCGTTGGTGTAGTTCGGTTTGGGAAGGTAAGTAACAATGTCACTTGCTTCAATGATTGATACATCTTCGGGAACTTCCTTAAAAATAGTTTTGGTTTTTTTTTTGGGACTTGAACTTTGAACAATCAGTTTAGTGTCAATGATACGAGTATCTTCAATACAACATACATAATGATACGTCTTCCCCTTCTGTGATCCAAATTTTGCTAAAATAAATTGTCCTATTGTGGGAATCTATGTGAAATCGCTTAAAGTATTTCTGGCTTGATTCGGTACTATATTTTCAGTATCTGAATCGTAATCGGTAATATCATCATTGTTGCCCTCTTGACCATATTGATAGCTTGTGATAACAGGAACAGGAGTTCGCATCGATTATTGCATATACGTTGTTTCAGTTTGTACAGGACAATAATTTCGATCTAATGTGTGTTCAAGCTCAACAACATTATCTTCTTCATTCAATGTTTCATCTACTGTCGAGATACTTTTACCGGGTTCAATTTGCAGTCTTGTCCTCTTCCTTGGTGGCTGTGATTTATTCCCTAATCTTTGTTCTCTTAAAAACTCTGTTAGGGAAAAGGAGAAGGTGACTCACGTGACAATTTGTTTAACACCCTGTTTCTATCAAGAGGAGCGTACCAGTAGCATTAAAACTGCTCACCAAATTTCTTTTTACAGCTGACAACTCCGTACAAGCGTCTTTATCATTTTTTGGTGGTTTTTGTCCATATTCATTATTGCCTTTTTCAACAGATGTGGGAAGGACTCCATAGGTACAGATGTAGTTCGTAAATTGACTTTTTCCAGTCTTCAAGAGTTTGTCTCCATGCAATCTTTAACGGACGGAAAAAGCCAACGTCAAGCGGCTGAGTCAAATGGGTTGAGTTAGGCACCAAACATATTCAGGAGGACACGTCGTGGCATACAGTGGCAGAGTGTGCCGCATGGGAGGGGCCGCGCCGTGCCCTCGTGGCAGAGGTCGGAGCCGACCTGTCGCTGCCGGCCGTCGCTCGTTCGATGGTCGGGAGCGCCGAGTCGTGAGATGCGGTGAACTCCTTCTGTGAAACCGTTATTTCGCGGAAGGAGGCTGCGGAAAGGGAGAGGGAGATTGAGACGACTCTCCCGACCCGCAGAAGGCGGCCCGGGCGTCGGCGGAGGGCGGACAACGCCCTCTTCCAGCCCCCGTAAACGGGTCCGGAGGGACGGTGGACTCGGGGATGTCCGCCGGCCCCCATCCAGCTGGACCCGAGGCGGCGCACAGTGGATCGTCCCCATACAAGAGGTCGGACATAGAATTAAAAATTGAAAAAGTATTTAATTGAAAAAAATGAAATATGCAGTTGCATTACTCTATTAAGGAACTACAAAAAATGTTACTACAATTTTTTTATTTGACCAGTACTTTATGAGCAATTCGATGAAAAGTGTTATTTTTCTATGGAAATGGTCACAAAAATGTCTGTATCTCATGATTCCCTCCTTGTTTCGATTTGCGGTTTTCACTACTGTTATCTACCCATTTTATGCCACATTTTCTTCAAGGACACATGGTGCCCCCAGCGACCCCCTTCCGAGATATTTTGCTTTTAGTAACTTTACTTTTTATTGTATAACTGATGATATGGAGGTACATTAAGTATATTCATTACTGAGAATAAGTCATCCCTAAGTAGTTCCTTAAATAACAGGTGCATTTACGATCTGATCATATGGCTCATCTTTTCTTGATGTCTTGTCGTGTATAAGATCTCTTATTGTAATTACCGTATAGCTAGCCGTGAAAACCTGTTATTGGCTTCATGTTTCTTATTTCAGTATATTTATTGTTTATAAGTTAATCTGTTGGTTTTCCACATGCTAAATAAATAAAAAAGGCCGAGGTAAGTGCGTAAATAAATGTTATCTTTGTTTGTGTTTATCTTACTGAAGCTGTCGAGTTAGAGCTTGTAAGTAATCTCACTACTGAAGCGTTCCTAATGTGCATACGACGATTTGTAGCAAGAAGAGGTAAACCTTATGAAATTTATTCAGACAATAGCAAAACATTTGTAAGGGCAAACAATGAATTGGGTCGAGTCGAGTCGTGAAACTGTGATAGAGTATGGCAGCACTGAAGGCATTCGATTCAAATTCAGCCCTGCATATTCATTCACCTCAATTTGGGGGTATATGGGAAGCTGGGTAGTCATCCAAACACCACCTAAAAAGAGTAGTAGGCAACGCTGTCTTAATGTTTGAGGAACTTTCGACGTTGTTCACACAAATATAGGCTATCCTAAATTCATGACCCCTAAGAAAGAGAGTAAGAAGTTTAAGAGTATCTGATGGGTCCGATGAAAGAGGAGATAGGGGTCCACTCCGGGGCACTTCCTTATCGGGTGGCCACTCACATCAGTGCCGTCTCTAACCATTAATGAATCTGAGATATGAGAGGATGGAGCAACTGCGGCAGCAATTTTGGGAGACGACAGATTACCTGGCCGAACTGCAACAAAGAATTAAGTGGTGGAAACCACAACATGAAATTAACCCAAACTAGGAGATTAGATTATACTAAAGGAAGAACACCTACCTCCATTATGTTGGAGTCTAGGCCGCATAACAACCCTGTATCCGGGACGAGATGCTATCAGCAGAGTTGCTGATGTCTACACATCGAGAGGAACAATCAAGAGAGCAGTCCATAAGTTCTGTGTTGGACCTGATGACGACGACAAGGACTGCTACAAAATGAAGCTAGATGGCTGAGCTATCAAGGTGTGGGAGGCTCATAGATTATAAGAAAGTCTATGGGGAGGCTGTTAACGCGCACACCGTGCGTCACGTTACCGCGTACTTTGCAGCTGTAGAACGCGGGCCTCGCGGCCGCGACGGTTAGGCGCCCGCCAACCGCCGCGCCGACGCCCGACAATCTACTCGCTCGCTCGGGGTCACTATCTGAGAGCGCGTGCGTACACGCATCGCGTCACTTAAATACTATACCTAATTATTGTTGAGTAATATAACTTCTACTCTTTAAACTTATATTACTCTACAACAATTAGGTCGCGACTCATCTATTATTGAGAGTAATATTCCCAACAGGTAGAATAAATCTTTGCAGAATTCATATTACTGGCATGACCCAAACTGTTACAAATTTAGTCTGGTAAAGCAAACCTAGATACTTCGTAGGATCACTGTTGGGTATTCATAAAATTAATATTATCTAGCTCAACAAGTGCAAAACCTGCAAATATTTGAATTTGAATTGCGTTAACCACAGAACAGATAAAAGGTTTGAAATCAATGATGTTTGTATTGAAACGTGCCCCCGCGCACCAATGCTATCGTAATTGGATCTAACTGAAGACTCAATTAAAAATAACCCAAAATATTTTTGGACTTTTGTAAAAAAACGTCATAACTCCAACGCAATCCCAAGTACCTTGAACTATAGCAGTGATACCTTGCGGACGGGGGAATCTATTTGTCAGGCTTTTTCCGAATACTTCCATTCTATTTTTCTCTCTAATTCCACTGTTAGTCATGCAGTCTCTTCTCCTTTTCTTTTTAACGATTCGTCGAACCTAACATCTGATATCCGCAGTATCATTGTTAATAGTGATGAAATAACTAATTTGCTTCGTAATTTGGATACATGCAAGTCGGCAGGTCCTGATAACATCCCATCTAAACTTCTTGTTCGGTGTGCACCTTCGATAGCGCAACCTATTTCGATTTTATTTAGAAAGTCCTTGAACACCTGTGTTGTGCCGCAAATATGGAAATCTGCGTTTATAACGCCTATACATAAAAAAGGTATCAAAACTGATATAGAGAATTACAGGCCGATATCTAAACTGTGTATTATAGCAAAGGTCTTTGAAAGAATAATATATAATCAGGTTTATAGTGCTTTGAAAAATTCATTTAGCTCGTTCCAACACGGTTTCTTAAAAGGGAGGTCTACTGTTACGAACCTCATTCTCCTTAATGATTTTATAACTGATGCCATGTGCAACGGTAAGCAGGTTGACGTCGTTTATACAGACTACAGCAAAGCCTTTGATCGGATTGATCATAACATTCTGATATCCAAGTTAAATGGCATGGGAATTCGTGGTGACCTACTCAGATGGTTTGCCTCTTACCTTGTCAACAGGTCCCAAGCAGTAGTACTAAATAATTATATATCTAGCTGGGTCCCTGTTCCTAGTGGAGTCCCGCAAGGTTCATTGCTCGGTCCATTGCTTTTTATAATCTACATAAACGACATCCACTCCTGCTTGATTTCATCCAAACTTTTGTGTTTTGCAGATGACATGAAAATTTATACCTCAGTATCATCACAGATGGACGTAACGGCACTCCAGAATGACCTGCGTCGCCTAGAGGACTACTGCCAAAGAAACAAGCTGGATCTTAATCCCGCTAAATGCTCGGTTATTACGTATTCTCGGAAGCGCTCAATCATTGCTACATCGTATACCCTAGGTGATCAAGTTCTACCAAGATCAAACTCCATCCGTGATCTGGGGGTTCATCACGATTCCAAGCTCAGTTTTGAAATTCACGTTGATGCAATAGTCGCTAAGGCCTCAAAATCACTGGGTTTCATAATGCGGTTATCCAAGTGCTTCACTAAAGCCAAAACTCTAAAAATTCTATACTGTACTTTTGTTAGAAGCCACTTGGAATACGCATCTGAGATATGGAACCCATGTTACCACAAATATATTAACCGCATTGAGAGCATCCAAAAAAGGTTCATAAGGTTTCTATGCTATCATCAAAAAGTACCGTATCATTCGGAAAACTATCATCTATGTAAAAAATTTCATTTATTACCTTTAATCAACCGCCGCGAGATCTCTGACTGTGTGTGTTTGTTGAAAATCTTCAGCAATACTATAGACTGTCCCGATATTTTGGCAAGATTCTATTTCAACACTCCCATGATGTCTAAGCGATACAATCCACCTTTGCGAGTGCCGTTTGCTTCAACTAATTATAGGCAGAATCTTTCACTTAACTGGACGTTAGTATTCGACTTCAATGTGTTAAATAAATGGTCATAGTCACGAAGATCTTTATGATTACGAAGAGCAACGTAAAGATCTAGGTAAGTAGAAAACCCACGGAAAGCCATAATGACAACACTTGGTAGAAGTTATAATTACAACTGAATTACATTTGCTAAACACACTCAAATATATAGGGCAGCAAGTAGGCAACTAGCAATGAATTTGATAAGCTAATGATGACATTAGACAATAACAATGCAGAGATTAAGGGCTGTTAACATAGTAATTACAATAACTAATTAGATTAAGCAAGTACTGGGAATCTTCACTTAAGGACTCATTAACGCGTTTGTTGTATGGCAACAGAAGCGTTCATAAGTCATTAAAGTAATCGTAAATGCACCTGTTATTTAAGGAACTACTTAGGGATGACTTATTCTCAGTAATGAATATACTTAATGTACCTCCATATCATCAGTTATACAATAAAAAGTAAAGTTACTAAAAGCAAAATATCTCGGAAGGGGGTCGCTGGGGGCACCATGTGTCCTTGAAGAAAATGTGGCATAAAATAGGTAGATAACAGTAGTGAAAACCGCAAATCGAAACAAGGAGGGAATCATGAGATACAGACATTTTTGTGACCATTTCCATAGAAAAATAACACTTTTCATCGAATTGCTCATAAAGTACTGGTCAAATAAAAAAATTGTAGTAACATTTTTTGTAGTTCCTTAATAGAGTAATGCAACTGCATATTTCATTTTTTTCAATTAAATACTTTTTCAATTTTTAATTCTATGTCCGACCTCTTGTATGGGGACGATCCACTGTGCGGCGGCGCGTAGTGTTCCGCGCGCGCCCCTATTGGACGTTGCGGGGGGAGTCCTGCACCTCACTCCCCTCGCAGGCCTGAGGAGGCCCGCAAATGCGGGCCGGCACTAGCCGGGGATCGTGGAAGTCGCCCAAGTTCCCATGATCCTCGGTCCAGGTGTGGGAAGGGAACACCGGTGTGGTTTTTAGTCAGTAAGAGTCTGACAGACCCCTCCGCTCACCCCAGGGCGGGGGACATCCATGAGGATTTTCCACCCCGGCAACAAAAAAAAAAAAAAAAGGCACCAAACATATAAAACTGATGTTATTTGTTTCACATGTAGCTATAACATCGTTGTCAATATGAGACTATAGATTATCACCGATTAACACCTTTTTCCCTTCTAGTCTTTTGGCATGAGGTAAAAAACAAGTCATGAACCAATCTCTAAATGTTGGTGTATCAACCAAGAGTGAAGGTTGTTGAAATATCTATTTAGTGATTCCCGGCCCACAGTCGCTCCAGAGCTTTTTATATTAGTTAATAGTCTTTGGCCATAGACGTTCTTATGGCGCTTCAGAACGCTAATGGCCCATTCGACACCTGGTAGGTTATTTGTAAACCGTTCTAATGTCTTCCCCTGTTTATCCAAATAAGCCTTTGCAAACATTCTAAGGTCTGAAGTAAGAGGAAAACCCCAATCACCGCATGTAGCCGCAGCCCGTAATATTGCGATTTCTTCATTGTGTATGAAAACTGGTTGGGCACCAGGCGTCCTTCCGTGTAATATTTATATTTATTATAAAGTGTCCCAAAAGGAATTTTATAATGAAGTGAAGCAGCATTAATAGATAATTCGCTGTTTGTGATTTTTTCTATGGCTTCTTCCATTGCCCCCTCGACCTTATAGGTGCGAACCATGAGGCAACTAAAACAAAAGCAACAAATGGGGTTAAATTTATAATTTGTATATTATTCCTATAAAACTGGGTACCACAACCATTGAGGTGAAATTGATAACTATCAAAGTCGCCTCGTTTTTTTGTGGATGGGAAATCATCAAATGACTTCTCCCGCTCTGGGCGTTGCGGGAGGGCGTGTCAGACTTTTACTGACTAAAACCCACCCATGTTCCTTCAGTTGCCTAGTATACTATACTAAACACCACACAGGCAATTTTTTCAAACCTTTTTGACACTAAACTTCAACAAATAATTTTTTATAGTTTCGACATTAACTACTCATCAACACATCGGCAAAATATGGCCGATTTGTCAGTCTGGCCAACTGAATAAACAAAATTTTGGTTGCGTTCAATATCTCGCAATAATTCCGAAAAAACATACCACGTTTAGCTATCACCAAAGTTACCCCAGCTCTCAAAGTAACCCCGTTTTACGGTACCTTACAAAAATTACACTATTTTATGAATGACTAGCCTTTGCCCGCAACTTCGCCCGCGTGGATGTCGGGAAATATCCCACGGGAACTTACTACCGTTAATTCCTTCTTTATTCCTTGTCTACTTGTTAAAATTTCAGCTTTCTAGGTCCAAGGGTCAGGCTGGGCATTGATGACTCAGTCAATCAGTCGTCAGTCAGGACTTCCCTTTTTTATTTATATAGATAGATAGCTTCTGCCAAAATTCTGAAATTCCTTGCTGCTGATGCATTGCCTGCCCACGCTATTATTATTATTTTTTTTTTGGCTTCGCTTGGTTTGTGCGAAACGAAGGTAGGGAAACGAAAATATTACAAAGATTAAATTAAAACGGGATTTAGGATAGGATGGATATATAGGATCAGTATAATAAAGGTGATAAAATAATGATAATGATCAAATTACAATGACGAAAATTTACAACTTAATATTATTTAAAATAATGAATGAGACTATACATTTATAAACAGGGAAGCTATTTGTATAAAGTAAAGAAATTATTGAGGTAGGAAAAATAGTACTGAGGGACAAGAGGTTACTAAGAAAAGAAGAACGGTCATATAAAGGGCAGGAGAAAAAAATGTGGTTTAGGTCGCCTACGTCTGTGCCACACAAGCACATGGGGTCGTCGATGATATGAAGTTTGGCAAGATGGGCTGGAGAACAAACATGACCCAGTCTCATCCGTATTAAAACAGAGGTCTCCATCTTGCCAAACTATGCCCTGCCAAACCACGGTTTTTCCGGAACATCGGGATGAATTAGTGAAAAATAACGACCCTTTGACTTGCTTCCGATATCCCAAGCTACCTTCCAGGTGTCCCAAAAAAAAGTCTTTGGTAAGATCATAAGATCAATGCTGAAATCTGTATAAGGAGCTAAGTCCCCACACTGCACCGCATCACCGGCGAGTGTATTAGCCACTTCATTGCCATGGATTCCAGCATGAGCCGGAATCCACGCAAATTCCAAAGTATTACCTTCAGAGATGGTTTTGAACGCAAATTCACTTATTAAATAAATGATTGGCAACTGCGATTTGTGTTCGAAAGGGGATTTGTTGATGGCTAGAAAGCACTTTAAGAATCTGTAAAAATTATAGTTTTTTGAGCTTAAAAACACGAGTATGTTCTATGTTAAGGATTTGGTTTCCGCACTTAGTCCTTCATGTGGACCATTGTGCGTGGGCCATGGCGGCCGTCGGGGGTTTATTCCAACCAGCCCAACCTCCCTCCAGAAGTTAATCAAATCTCCGGGTTTGTTAAGAACATCTGTGAAAGATCGGGATATTCCGAGAGTTCCTGTTCTAATCTGGGTGACGCCTGTGCATTCAAAAAGCACATGCGCAACGGTTTCCTCAGCCTCCATGCAGACCCTGCACAGAGGACTGTCCGTTATTCCTATTGTGTGGAAGTGTTTGTTTAATGAGCAGTGTCCTGTGATGGTCCCCGTCACCAGGCGCAGCCCGTTCCTGTCCAGACGTAATAATCGCCTGGTAAGCATACCATCCAGGGACGGGATGGCCTCCCTGGACTGCCTGCAATCTGATGTCGAGGACCGCCAACTCTCCGCTTGTGTATGGGTGAACTCCTGTAGCCACCTGCGTAATTGGTTGAAGGGAATGGGTACGATTGGCTCAGATCCACAGACAGACGTGCTGGATGCTCTCCTAGCAAGTTCGTCCGCTGCGTCGTTACCAAGTGATCCGCTATGTCCTTTTATCCATTGCTGTGTCACTGTGTTGCGGTTAGCTACCGCTAATCGTTCGAGTGCATCGTGACATTCTAGTATTAATCTCGAGGTAAGGTATTTTTTCTGTAGGGATTAGAGCACTGAGGCACTGTCTGAGAGTATTCGTATATAGGTATCCGTAACTCTCCTGGCTTCTATGGCATAACACGCTTGTATGATGCCCACACACTCCGCCTGGTAGTCAGTGTTGAATACTCCAAGCGGACTGGATATGTTAATGTTAAGGTCGTATGAGAAGACTCCGACCCCGGTTCCGGAGTCGGTCTTTGATCCATCGGTGTATACTCTCAACTCTTGCGAGCCTGAGTAATCACACCGTTCTTCCGTGAGTATTATGTTATAATGCTTCTGAAAGCAGTGTTGTTTCGGGGCTTTATCGCATGGTGATGCCATCATTGGCTGTCGCCTGATCGCATCCTCTTTTATGCGTATGTGCTTAACTCTAAGAGTCCTTGCTCAGTGTTCCTGCTAAATTGAGCCTAAAGGCGGCTAGGGCCGCCTCTTCACGCACGATGAGGTGTAGTGGCGGCAGTCCAAGCATGGCCTGTAGAGCAGTAGTGGGTGTAGTTCTCATGCAGCCAGTTATTGCTACACAAGCGAACCGTTGCAGTTTCTCAAGATCCTTTCGGGCTGTACTCAGGTCTGTCCGGGCCACCAGTGAGCCGTATGTGATAATTGGTCGGATTACTGTGGTGTATAGCCAGTAGGTGACCTTGGGGCTAATCCCCCAATTCCTGCCGAGCAGTCGCTTGCACTGCCACAGGGATATACTGGCTTTTGTGATGATGTAGTTGGTATGTTTCGCCCAATTCAGCTGTTTGTCCAAAAAGATGCCCAGGTATTTGATTTCAGTTGATAGGCTTAGGATAGTTCCAAAGAAACGCGAATGTAGTCAGCTTCCTCTTTTTTGTAAAGAGAACCAGCTCGGTTTTTGTAGGGTTCACCGATAGTTGGTGTTTGTTGTAGCCCACTTTATCCGGTCTTTTGTTACTATGTTGTGTGCTCTCGACCAGTCATGCTCCGTTGGGGTCCATCCTGGTTCAACCTCCCACGTCCTGTCCTCTAGGAGTCTACAGTCTGGAAAGTGAGTCTCATGAAGGACCTTACTGGTTTCTTGGTCGGTCAGTGTGTATGAGTTGTCAAGTTTTTTCAGTGCGCCAAGAGTCGGTCCTGATCGGTTGATAGGATCTTCCTTACTCTTGCAGCTTCATTGTTTGTCTCGATGGATTCACAGAATTTCCGCCAAGGGGCTCTCCTGGCAGTTCTGATTTGCTTTTTATATGTGTACTGGGTCTCTTTGTATACCTCCCAGTCATCCTGGGGTCTAGTGTTTTTAGCTCTGTTAAATTGCTTACGCAATATATCTCTGAGTTTACCTAGTTCAGCTTTCCACCAGGGGTTCCTCTCACTCTTAGTTTGTGGCGCCCTTAGTTTGCAGCATGCATGGTATGCTTCAATTAGGTATTCTGATAATTTAGTCACGGTGTATTCCAATTGTGCCTGATCTCTTATGGTTACCATTGAAAGGTGCCTATCTAGTAGTGAAGCTAGAAGACGTTTATACCCGGGGACGTCGGTGCACCGCGGGTTTCGCCTCGGTGTGGGTTTCCTTGTATTGGTTGCTAGTGTGAAGCGGATTCTTCTATGATAAGAGCAAGAAGGCTCATCCGACACGTGCCAGTTTGTGATAAGATTAGTCGCGTTTTCAGTAGCAAGTGTTAAGTCTATAATTGTTTGACCCCAGACTGTTACCCAAGTGGGTTCTGAGCCGCGGTTAACAATGTTAAGGTTAGTAGTGAATAAATAAGTGGATAGTACCTCTTCTCTAGGGTTCGGTGCCTCGCTACCCCAGAGCGGGTGGTGGGCGTTCGAGTCGGTGCAGATGATCAGGTCCAGTTTGGCGCGCTCACAGTGTTGCACTAGGTTCGCCATTTCCTTCGGCGGGCAGTCGGCATCCTCGCCTGGCATGTACACCGAGGCTAGCACAACATCTGGAACGCTACCTTCAGTCTGAAGTCTGACGACTGTCAGATCTCTGGAACAGAATTGAGTGAGTGGTGTGATGGGAATTTCTTTGGGAACGTAGGCGCAGGTTCTTGGTTTGTTCGCGCCGTGTGTGTTAAGAATTAGCTTACCTCCGATATTACCGAGGCCGCATATTCTGTTGTTCCTGATCCACGGCTCCTGGATCAGTGCGATTGGTCGGGGTTTTTCCTCCAGTGCCCTGCGTAGGCTAGCCGTTGCAGTCTGGCTATGTTGGAGGTTGGTCTGCATAATGTTTAAGGGCGATGACGGTGGCGGAGTGGGGCTAGTCGGAGATGGATCCATCGAAAGGCCTATCCCCCACGTCCACTCCGTGCTGATCCTCAAGGCCACTTCCCTTACTAAGCAAGTCCTGTTTACTATTTCTACGGAAGTACACAAGTACAAGTGAGTATATTAAAGTTATCCATTGGAGCACAGTTGCCCGAAAATGAATCACGTAATTCCAAATTGGCTAATATCTTTTTATAAGCCGCTTTGAACTGTATAACATTGGGGTTGTTGTTATGACCCCCATGTCTTCTTATGCAACCAAAAAACAACTCTAGGTGGTCTTGACTGAGCCTATATGTTGACAAGTATTGAATTTTACGAGTCTTAACTAGTATTTCAAACAAAGTTTGAAGACTGAATGTTAATTAAAAATCCTAAAAAGCCAATTTTATTAATAGTATCCACCAAACGCTTTTTTATTATTTTTAAAATGATTATATTTGGAAGATTACGACGCTTTATTTCAAGTCTTATTTTTATGTATTGTTTTAGGGATAATATGTAATTTTTAGCTAGTTCAAAAAAAAAATTAAATGTTGAATATATTTTCAGAATTCAGCGGCTGCTTAAAACCATATTTTCCATATTTATTACTGTTCATAATATCAAATAAATCATTTATAATAGAAATAAATGTTACTGTGCCAGAAACTTCCTCGAATACTTTTGCTGTGAGTAGCTCATTGCAAAGCAATAAGGCTTTAGCTACACTTCTACTCAATAATTGAGTCGCTAATCGGACTTTCATTATTTGATTTCGGAAATGGATATGCTTATTTGTTAATTTATTGGCAAAATTTAATTGTTCATTTGTTTGCAGCTTATGTAAAGACACCAATAAAGACCATTTTATTTTATCATTTTGTCATGCAGTATTCAGTTGGTAACACTGTTCAGAGGTGGTGTCTCCCGAATCAGATACTGTGACCATAGCACTATCGATATTGGGACCAAATAGCTGCTGACTGTGTGGGGAAAGTGTTACTTCAGCATTATTAATATTTGTTTGCGCATCCCGGAACAATGACCCGACAAATCTCGGCAAGTAGCCAGTTAACTTGGGTTTTGGTCGCGGAGACGATTGCGGCGGCGTACGGTTCTCAATTACTGGAGGTGGTCCGTACGAATCTGCCATGTCACATTCCTCAGGAACATGTGAAGTTTGTGACGGTGTCGTGGGCAACGGGCTAAGCAATGGTTCCAGAGACGTGATTTTGGCTAACCTAGAAATAACTGACTCGATTTTCTCAGGTTCAGTTTGCACCGTGGAAACGGATGCATCAACTTCTTCCTAATTGTAGAGCTCGTGCTTCTTGCCAGGCTCATTCAAGAAATGGAACAATAAGTGCGGTAGGTTTAGCACGATGCCTGCATCTTGAATGAAGTCTACTCCTAGGAGCGATCGGTTATTGTGTGACTCAGGCAGCACGATAAAATTTGTGGGGATCATTCGGCCACATAATTCGACTGACACTGCAGCTGTCTTGACAGGCTGTCTCCGCCGTTAGCCATCAGCGAGGGTAATCGTTGCATTTTCAGTTTTGAATTCAACTCCCTTTCGCTTTAACATACCGTACAACGACGTACATGCGACACTAAGCTTGGCCCCAGAATCGATGTGAGCTTGTCCGTTGACGCCAGCGATACAAATCTTGACTGTTGGCCTAAGTCGTGCTGTAGATGTCAGGGTAGAGTGTAGAGAATAAAACCCGACGTCCACTGCGCCAACTTTGTTTTTTGCATTTTGGACATTTGCTCCTGACTAAGCCAGGCTCACCGCAACAGTAACAGGTGATTTTGTGACTAGGCGTTGGCTTAGATGCTGCTGGAACTGCCGCGTCATCTACCGTTGGAGTCTTGCCTTTGACTGCCACAAATACCGCCACAAAAGCAAAGGCAATAATCGTACAATGTGTTGACAGAGAAGCTTGATTTTCTTAGAGCACCAAGGGACCATAGACTTACGTATTTCATTTTAATTTTAACTCGATACCTCCACGCGTTCCAGAGAAAAAGGGTCTTGATAGACTGACAGACAAACAAATGGACAACGGAGTGATCTATTCTTAAGAGTTCAGTTTTTATCAATTGAGGTACGGAACCCTAAAAAGGGCCCAGTATTTAAGTTAGCCAGTACGTTCGTTATAACACGTTTTTTTATTACACTACTAGCTGTTACACGCGACTTCCTTTCCGGTACCTTCGCGATTGTGCGCACGACAACCTACCAAAATTTCATCGTAATCTGTTTAGATTTTGCATAATTATGTGGGATAAACAAACAATCCTTCATTTTTAAAATATGTATAAGGAATTTCAAAACGTCTGATTTGCTAAAAATGATTTAAGTCTCTGGTATCTCACAAATAAGGTGATAGCGTGTTTCAGCAACTAACGAGCAACCGAAAGTTTCACAACAACTTCGAGGCTTTGAGCGTCAAGCCTTAACGTTTCCGCCCGTCATGGCGCATGCGCCATTTTATCGATCTCCTGGCAGGCCGCGTCTCGCCCAGCAGCGGCAGCAGCCCAGCACAGTTCTCTAGAGTTGTGATAAGTGATTGGTCGCCTGATTGACAACCAATTAATAACCCTCTTAAACAAGTAAGTGTTTTTATTGTCTTTGAGTGATATACTAAAGTAAATGAAAGAGTTTTATGTTCTCATAAAACTCTTTCATTTACTAATCTAATAATTATAAGTGGATTTTGGTGGTAGGTTATTAAGTTCATAGAGAAGATTTTTCCCTCTTTTCGTGTTCAACTTTAATTTATTGAGATCCGATTGACGATAAGTTAAACATATCGCAAAACGAAGTTTTGTTAGGTCTCGTGCAAAATATTCGAATTGTAAGCCAATATACCCCAAAATGTTTGTGTTGCCATCCTTTCTTTGACCAACGAATGTTCTTCTCTGAATAAAAACCGAATTGGGTAGGTAAGCCTTTGTAAATCCTGATATTAATCTGACGACATTTTACAATATACTTTATATTATCATATCGTTAATTTACTTCCATATCAGCTACATTGCACTATTGGCATTTAAAGGCGTGGTCAGTGTTAAATGCAAGATGGACGCCGATGACCGTGCATTGCAATACGTGTGTGCAGTTTTACCGGACATTTAACTTTGCAGTGATTGGCTCTCAATAGCGGATCGATTTTGAGAGACGATTTTATGAGAGGTTAAGACTCAAACAGTGCTACAAACTTGGGTTTGGCATTGGACCTAAAGCCCCGTTTACACGGTGCAAGTTTCTGGAACGCTCAAGAGCAATAATTGCATGCCATGAAGCACGTTCATTTAATGCCATGCAAATGTTAACACGTGTGCGATTTCCATAAAATGGCAAATAATAATTGAAGGCAAGTTTTGCCGTTCAATAAAACTGCATGTCAAAGTAAAATCTTTTTATTTCAAATAGTGGGGCACATAAAAGGCACTTTTTAACGTAAAAATTTACAAAAAAAAAATAGAATTTATTCTAAAGGTAGTTGTTTCTTATGGAGAAGAATGGGCAAGAAACTCCACCGTACTCTTTTAAAATGTTTTACAATATTTTGAATACATTCATTATGTGATTATACATATATGAAGACGATGCACCTACAATAAAGTTACTTTACCATAATAAGTGAAAAGAATTAAAAAAAAAAAATTAAGCAATGACAGTTAAGTGAATTATGTGATAGATACATGCGACTTACAACAAGGCACTTTTATTGCAAGGCGATTATTGCATGCAAGTTTTGCTTCGTCTTAACACAGAGTTTTGTGAGTATAAGAGTTTACATTGCCCGTATTTGCGCTGCCAAATATTTCATTAAAATTTTATTGAACGTTTTCTCAGGATTTTTTCAATTTGTTTCATTCGTTCGTACTTGTAGAGTTGATTGCATTTTTAAAGCACGTGAAATTTTATTTTGCTTGCAATTTTAATGTACAGTCAACAAAAGAGATATCTAGGCTGGGTGGGAACATGAAGCAATTCACATACAAATATGTTCTGTTTACAAACCAGTTTTGAACGGCAACTAACTTGCCCGTATCGTGCAACAATTGTACGTGTTGTTGAGACGGTGACAGTCAATTGATTCGTCAACTTTATGGTATGATACAGGCAAAACTTTCACCGTCTAATGGAGCTTGAATTAAACTATGTATTAGATACGATGTTTAGAGCAAAATGGGTTTGGTGATGCTGTTATTTACTATGGACACTTTATATAGGAAGTGTATGAGTCTACTTAATAGAAATCTTAAATTTACTCACAGAAAACGCAAAGCCTAAACCGCTGGGCTAGAAGCATGAAATAATGCACAAGAGTTCCTTATACAACGAACTAAAGAAGTATTTTTGAAATTTAATCCCCCGACTAACAACAATAAACTATTGTAGGTAATAATAACTTATTTTTAATTTTTTAGATAACACGCGTCTCCTAAATCCTGTGAAGATGGTTAACTTCGATTTTGAGACTGCCAATGCCACTGTAAGTAAAATTATTTCAATCATAATAAATTCATATTTTTTTAATTTTTTGACTATTTAAGTATCTTAGTTATTAAGCATTTCTGCTGGGAATGCGACTTCTGCTCTTATACTTTTGAGTTGCTGCAAGCTAGCGCCACTTAGCCTGTCTGCGATGTCATGGAAACATAATTGTGAAGAAGAAAGCGAAGGGAGATTAACCTATTTGCAGAGTAAAGAAAAAGAAGACAATGCAACCGTAGTCTTGCACTTCGTCCGCGCGGATTTCGTAATTTCCTTTACAAAATTCAACGTCCCGTCCACCCCGTAGTTTTGGAAAATAATCATTATATGATCTTTATTACTTACTTAAAAAAGTATTTGTGCCAAGTTTCAAGTTTCTACACCCAAAGAATAAGATTTTTAACATGGGTTGATTGCCCGCAAAGTCCTTTCTTAGCTGTCTTTAGCGGTTTGGGCTGTGCGAGAGTTACGCTGTTTTTTTACTGTAAAGAAGATACAAACTTTCATCCCCTATACGTAACTCCTTTAGGGGATGAATTTTCAAAACACCTTCCTAAGATCTCACTTTCGTCAAAAAAGAACCTCTTGAGCAAACTATCATGTTTCTAGACGCAGTGGTTTAAGGCTGTGCGTTGTCGTCTGTCAGTGTAGAATTTAAGATTTTTGCACAATAGATATGTAATATCATCATTTGCGAAACAGTCAAGAACGTACTTACCGCGAGCATTTGATTTACGAATTTGTTTTGAAAACATTCGTTGCGCGAGTTTTTGTTACGCAAAGAAAGTTCATTCGATAATGATTGCAAAACAAATCCGCGAAGTGAATGCTCATGGTGAGTACGTTCCTTACAGAAAATCATTACGTCATTGCTTAGGAAAATTGTAACATCTTTGTTTGCTAAAGCCGATCAGGAAGTCTCCAAAAATATTTCCAAGGAACATCAATATTTTCTTCCAAGTTTTATTTTTATTATGTTTAGTAGGTTTAGATCAGGGCCAAACCGCTCAGATTATCGTAAAAAAAAAGTTCTTAGCAGTATATACGAGTGGCCGGAAAATTCATTTGATGATGTAAATAACGAAGGAAAAATAGTCCAGACTCAGAAAAAGTTCTGGAAGGGGGGGGGGGGGGGGTGGAAATATATACGTTTTTAAATGTAAAAGTGGTAGATAATAAAATTATCGAGAAAAACGCAAAAAACCGTTTTTTCTGTTTTAATTTATAAATAACGATAGCAAAAATGCTTTTTTTTTTCATGAAAACTGGTGAAAATGTTCTTTTTTGTGTTTCAAGCAAGCCCAAATTTTTCCAAAGCGAAATATTTATTTTTCGATGTTTTATGAAGAAAATAGAAAAAAAAAGTCCCTTATTTTCAATCGAAAAATTTGGTTAGCTAATTTTAGATAAATGTCCTTTACCAGTGCTCATTTTTTTTCGTGGAAATCTCAGCTTTCATATGGAATTAAAATATAATATTGTTTATGTACAAAAATATCATTAAAAAAGCGAACAACCAAAAAAAAACTACTTTTCAAAAATCGATTTTTCGGTGAAAATCATGAATTTCTTTTTCTTTATTGTTAATAAACATTTACATTCATAAAAAAACGTTACTTCTTATACTTCTTTACTCTCTCTCTCTCTTTCTTCTTTTACTCGGTTATACAAGTAATTTACATGTACTTAACTATTCTCGGCTTTCAGAATCCCGAAAACATTGTTCTAATCACAATTAAACAGGTAAGAATTCTAAACTGAACTGATTTTTTTTTAATTTCTTTTTATTCGTAAGTATTTACAAATTATCACGTCTAAGTCTTATACTTGATTATAAAATACAATTATTTTTTAACTTATTAATAACTTGCGTGCACTGCTAATTAGTTCGCACATTTTTTCGCAGAAAGCAAAGTTTTTGCAGTCAATTACTGTTCTGCCTCAGTAGCGCTGGTTTTTTTCCAACAATTCAGTCGTCTATGCAGTGCACAATATCCTATAAAAACCACAGTACCACATTCACAACTCTATAAGAAATAAATAGTTTTGAAAACACCGATAATAATGTTTAAAAACAGCAGAAAGTACGAGATTCACTGAACAGGTGCGAATTTTTGTTCTTTCGATTTTTTTTCGTACGACCGTCTTGCTGGCCAGTGCGATTTTAAAATAACACCAATTCATTGTGTAACTTAGGCGGTTTTATACCAATTTATAAGAGTTAGTATGTATGGGTGAGTATACTCACCAATTATAAGAATGGCACATTTTTTTATAGATTATGCTAAGTAGTAGAAATAAAATACTGACCAACAACACAAAGTGATTAGGCAGAACAGGTATTTTTCATTACCATTCCATTTAGCTAGACAATTTTTTTTTTTAATTAAACTGTTTTTTTTGTTTGTTTTTTTATAATTTCCTCGCATTAGTTATGAAAAGTACGGTGATCAACTCGGGTGTAAGTAATCAATCACACCCTCGAACTATAAGCACACTAAATATCTCGGGTGTAATTGGTTACCTACATCCCATGTTTAACAATCTACTATTTCGATGCTTTTAAAGCCGAGAATAGTTAAGTACAGACGCCAGCAGGTCAAGCCACCCGAAACTGTCAATTTTTCCCAATCAACGTCGAACTTTAGCTTTAGCGATAAAGATGAAAATCTATTTAAGAAATTTGACAGATTGTAGCAGCTTGATGTGCTGGCGTCTGTACATGTAAATTACTTGAATAACAGAGTATTTCTTATGATGTAACGCTTTTTATGAATGTAAATGTTTATTAACAATAAAGAAATTTATGATTTTCACCGAAAAATAGATTTTTGAAAATTAGGTTTTTCGGTTGTTCGCTTTTTTAACGATATATTTGCACATAAACAATATTATATTTTAATTCCATATGAAAGCTGAGATTTCAACGAAAAAAAATAGCTCTGTTAAAGGATGACCTTTACCAGAGCTCATGTTTTTCGTTGAGTTCATTATTTAATTTATCTAAAAAAAATTCGATTGAAAATAAGGTAATTTTTTTTGTGTTTTCTTCATAAAAATTGAAAAATAAATATTTCGCTTTGAAAAAATTAGAGCTTATTTGGAACACAAAAAAAAACATTTTCACCTATTTTCATTAAAAAAAAAAAAAATTTTTGCTATAGTTATAAATTAAAAACCGAAAAACGGTTTTTAGCGTTTTTCTCAATAATTTTGAGGTAGTAATGTATGAAAAGAAAGTTTTCGATTTTTTTATTATCTACCACTTTTACATTTAACTTTTTTCGATAGAATTCATAGTTTAGCCGTAAATCACAAAAAAAAAGAGAAAGAAAACTTGTTTATTCTGCACAAATAAAACGCACAGTAGAAAAAAATAAAAATTGCAAAATAAGCTCAGAATGCAATGTAAGCAAAAGCCTCATATTCAAGTTGACAAATATTTTTCCATTGGTTGATATCAGATCAAAGACAATTTACATTTCACAACTACATTGCCTCTGCTCTGTGTTGTGACACTGGGAAATGAAAACAAACATGCAACAAAAAATCAAAACAAACGTGGAAAAATGATACTTTTATAATAAAAATAACAAGAACAAATTAATCCGTGCGTCGTATCTCGTGGGCTAAATATTATAGGTAATTAGGCCTGCTTCATAACATCCGGTTAAGATTCAGATATTTTCTTAAAAAAAATCTTGTTCCATTTTTTAATCTATTCGTACATCGAAAAAAGCCCCCTAAGCCTGAAATAAAATAAATTTAATTCTCAGGATATAGAGTTTACCAATGATCAGACAGAGACACTTCGTTCTGTTATTATGTCGTTTATTAATTTTCTTTCTTATCTATTTACATTTTTAAATATTTCTTAAGAAAAGGGTATAAAAAAAAACATTTAAAAATATAAAAAAATAGAGGTCCGCCGGTATCGGGAGCAGGGTCCAAGCTACCGGTGGTTAGGGCTGCAGAGACAGGAACCTTCTCACAATGCGAGCCGTATCAAGGAGTACTGCCTTCTGAATCAGGCCCTTGATCCAACCGCCTAACGAGAGCCTCGAGAGATGTTGGTCGAGGCTTTCGGCCATCAGGCCATTGGCCGTTACGACAATCGGCACAATGACAGCCGAGCTCACATTCCACATGTCAACAACCTCGTGAGCTAAGTCGAGATATTTTATTTGTTTCTCTTTCACAGCTTTCACGAGGTTCTCGTCATGTGGAATGGTAACATCGACTATCATTGCGTGGCGCGCTAAGCGATCTATCACCACTATATCAGGCTTATTGGCGACAATAGTCCTGTCAGTAATGATAGACCGATCCCAGTACAAAGTGACATGGTCATTTTCGAGAACTGGGTCGGGCACATACTTGTAGTACGGTACCTCAGTGGTTGCAGTGGACAAAGGGCTCAACCCGCTGTCCATGGCTAAAGAGAACTGGCGCAAACCTGTAGTACTTACTACCGATGACCGCAATAAGATATGGCAAACCAAGGAGCTCCACAGGCGCTTCTATCGGGCTCTTCATGAGCCCGGTATTATTATCATTATTAGGATGATAAGACGATAGTAGTTTACAATAACTTATTTGTATGTTTTGAAATGTATCTGCTGTTATTCAATGTTTTATTTTTTCCTTTTTCAGCAACTGATGAACGAGATTATTCGTATCACGCTCACCGAATATAATGCTTTGGGTTAGTATTCTAATTAATTAATCTTTTATATCACGTCTATCTTGCTCTGAAACAATTTATGTATTTATTGTATTAGTACAATAAATACAGTGTAACTGGTACACAACAGACTACCTGCAGTATTGTCTCTTCTCCCTTTAAATCCATCCAAAGGTTGTCTTTACAGGAACGTTTTTAGCGAAATTTTATAGATAGATAGATAGATAGATTTATTTATTTCTGAGTATATGGTACATTAAGATCTTACTATTAGACAGTTTCACATACACTACCGTTGCCGGTGTAGAAATATTAAAAATTCAAACTCAAACTCAAACTCAAAGCATTTATTTCAATTAAACCAATTACAGGCACTTTTGAATTGTCAAGGGGTCGGTCAGTCAGAAAGATGAAGCTAGGCGCCCATTCCAAAGCATAGTAGGTACCTATGGAGAAGAACGGGCAAGAAACTCCACGGACACTCTTTTAAATCAAGATATGGTTACAAAATAATGGTTACATCATTCATGTTGAAATTTCATATGTGAGAACGATGCAGAACGTTAAAAGCGTCCTTAAAAAAAAACAATTCAAATATTTAAATTAAATTAAAATAAACCCTGACCGCTAAGGTATGCCCAGCCTTCACTGACAGCGCTTATTCACGAACCTGACGCATGGATTGGCTAAATGATCCAACACGCGCCACCATCAGCGAGACATTAGTGTGAGCGTCACACACTCTCAGTCGCCAGGGCACATTCAAGTCAAACAAAGACGTACCCAGTAAATGGTAGCTTTAGAGTATGTACATAGTACTCACACATGTGCTATGCAATAACTTACATAAATAACTTACATAATCAAAGTGGCCAAGTTCTAGGCCGCAACAAAATAATCATAGTACCTAGTTAGTTTGTCATCGAAACGCTAAGAAGAAGATATATTCCCCATTAATATAATTCATTCAAATGAAAATTGTTAATTTTTATACAATGTCAAGTTTTACAAGCACAACTTTATTATATTTATTATTTATGAATGAGAAAAAAAATGTCAAAAACAAAAAAAAAAAAAAAAAAAAACAGTAAGTACTAGTCGAGAAGTATACATACACACACACAAAGTAAGTATTAATAAATGTAAGTAATGTCAAAATTTATAATTTAAAAATTCATTAACTGAATAGAAACAGTTGTCTAAAAGCCAGGCAAATATTGTTCCTCTGAATTTATTTGTGGGCAACACTCTGATGCGTGAGGGTAAATTGTTAAAGATTTTGATGGCCATGCAATTGGAATTCCTGCTATACAGATGTAGTCTCTGGCTAGGTGCAAGTAATTTATTTGGGCTTTTCACTCTTTTAGAAATATGTTCATACTTTGGAAACATGTGCGAATACCTTTTTACAAACATGCAAATTTCAAAAATATATAGGCAAGGAAGTGGAAGAATTTTCAGTGCTTTAAATAATGGCTTACAATGCTCTAAATATTCTGCTCCATACACAGCTCTGACACATTTTTTTTGTGCAATGAATGCTCTGCTCACGTCTACTGAATTTCCCCAAATCACGAGGCCGTAACGCAGCACTGATGCAACATAGCCATGATACGCATTGAGGGCTATTTCTTTACTGGCTATTCGTCTCAGTTTTCGAAGAGCAAACACAAATTTGTCGAGTCGAGTGCAGACTTTTTTTACATGTTCTTTCCAATTTAATTTTTCATCAATAACTATTCCCAAGAATAAGGTTGAAGGTGCGGGTTTCAAAATTGATTGATTGTAGTGTATTTGAGGTGGTTTTACCAAAGACTTATTGTATGTTTGAAATTGTACTAACTTTGTTTTTTCAATATTTACACGTAAATTATTAGATTCCAGCCATTTCATTGCCTTTAGTATTTCATTGTTAGTATCAGTTTCAAGATCATTCCTATTTGAACATTTTATTGTGAGAGTAGTGTCATCGGCAAATAGTGTACAATTATGTTTTAAGCTCTTGCATAGGTCATTTATGTATATTATAAATAATGGAGGCCCTAATACGCTTCCCTGAGGAACACCACAACTATTTATTTTTAACTCCGAACAGTAGGTTTTTTTTGTGTTATTGTCCATTTTTGATACTACTGTCCTTTGCTGTCGACTCGATAGATAACTTTTAAGCCAGTCATGCGCCTTGCCTCTTATGCCGTATTTCTCCATTTTGCAAAGTAGACGATTATGTGGAACAAAATCAAATGCTTTGCTCATATCTAAAAACACTGATAATACAGACATTTTGTTATTAAGGGCTTCAGATATCAGTTTGACCAAAGTAAAACAAGCAAGTGAAGTTGAACTATTCTTCCTAAAACCAAATTGATTCTCAGTAAGTATGCTGTTTTTATTTAAAAAGTTGATTATTTTCCCGTACATTGCCTTTTCAAAAATCTTTGATAGGATAGGGATCAATGTAATGGGTCTGTAATTGGACATATCCGTACGGTTACCTTTTTTGTATAGTGGTTTGACTATGGATTGTTTTAATCTAGTAGGAAATGTTCCTGTCTCAAATGACAGATTAATTATATAACTTAAAGGTGCTACTATGATTTTACTGCTTAGTTTTATTATTGTTGTGGTTATTTCATCATATCCAGTAGCGTTAGTATCATTTAAAGAGTTGATAATTTTTAAAATGTCTTGTTCATTTACTGGAGTCAGAAAGATACTGCCAGTGTTAGTGGTAATGTCATTGTTACTTACGTTATTACTATTGCTAAGGTTACATTTATTGGTCATTTCTATAAAATAGTTATTAAATTGATTACATATGGCATTAGGATCATTGATTATATTGTCATTTATTATTAATTCTTTGATGTCATTTTTATAAATATTATCATTATTTATAGTATTTTTTATGATAGACCATGTCGCTTTGCATTTGTTTTTAGAATTATATAAATGTTTTTTGTTATTTATTAATTGTGAATGTGATATACATGTTTTTAAAATTCTAGAGTAGGTCAGGTATCTTCTTTTATGATATTTTTTGCTTAGGGCATCATGTTGGTAATTATAATATAAAGTTCTCTTTTTTATGCACGATATTTTTATACCCTTACTAATCCATTTATTTTTTATTGGTTTATTATATTTTTTAATTGTTATTTATACATTTTATATTTATATCTGTAATTCACATGGTGCTCTTAATAAAGACTATTCTAATCTTCTAAATATATTTTTTTATATCATTTTGGTTTCAGGTGAAAAGATCGCTCAGCCTTGCCCTGAAGATGAACAAGAGATGGTGGACGAAATGATGGAGAAGTACTTGGACAACGAACGTATCCTGGATACGTACTTTGAAAAACTAAAGGATTTGCTGAAGAAATCGCCGCCAGGTCGAAAGGAACTGGAAATGAAACAACGTCAGATTGAGAACCTAATCAAGAAGAACGGTCTAGAATAAGGACTGGAGCAAGGTTTCCAAGAAGCGATAGCGGATCACCACTGGACAGTATTTTACTTCAACAAAAGTACACTTGCTAGTTTTGTTCATCGTCTCATTTAAGTTTCTGCATGTCGTATAAACCCTATAGGTTCAGACAAATGGCTTTTTAATTGTCTTTGTAATTACGACATGCGACGGGTATTTCAGTAATTCTTCGAAAATTCTTTGACGTAGTTTCAATTGTTTTCATCTTATTGTTTTTTAACCGACGAAAAAAAGGAGGAGGTTCTCAAGTCGACACGTAGATTTGTTTTTTTTTTTAGTTTAACTTTTTATTTATGACCGCGCATAATATTTTACAGAATTGTCCGATTTGAAAGATTCTTGTTTTATTCGGGAGGGTATACCTCTAAAGTTGGTCCCATGTAAAATTTATTAACTTTGCTTGGGTAGTTTTTGAGTTAGCTTCAATAATAGGTATTTTTTTTTCCACTTTTTATGTGGATGATATGAATATCATTTGAATATGATTTCTTTTCCAGGTATTCGAATCTGCGTGGGGTGTACCACAACTAAAAAGTGAAAAATAAAAACTTTTTTTCAAAAAATAACAACCGACTTCCAAAAATAACACAGCAAAGTGAAAAATAACTTTAATTTCGGAAGTCGGTGGCAAAAAATGAAATTACGAAACCAAACACAGCGACGTCCGAAATTAAAGTTATTTTTCAGTTTGTAGTGTTTTTTTTTTTTGGAAGTCAGTTGTTATTTTTTGTAAAAAAGTTTTTATTATTCCTCTTATTACCGGATATTTCTTGAGATGAATATAAGGTTCTTATTTATTTTTCTCCCCCTTTTTACTAAACTACGGAGCACATTGCATTTCATTGATGTATTTAGGTATTTATTTTCCTCCCGTGTCGTTGTTATGTTACAGCAAAAAATTAATAAAACTAGTACAGGTGCCGTTCGTTTTTTGTAAAAGTGGGGTTATAAAACAGTTCTGTTTAGATTTAAGAAGCGGCAAATTCAACGCAACTTTCTTTAGGAATTTATGAAACATAAGAAAAATTAACTACGCGCATTCAACAAAAATAGCAATGATTAGTTTTAAAATAACATGAGTTCGCTCATATGTTTAGAAAGTAACAAGGTTTTAAGTTAGCCAGGGTTAGACCCTGATTAGGATTAGGGAGGACTTGGATACTTTTTTAAATATTATGTATTTTCAGTAATTTTAACCACTTTAAATACTTTAAATTGAATTTATTTAGATTATTATAGTTTGGTAGGTGCTCGTAGCTCTAAGAAGCGCATTTAATTTTCTACTAGGTGTCTCATCTTAGTGTCTGTAATCTAATGGTATTCTCAAGGCGTTGTGTCTCATATTGCTTGAATCAATTAGCCAATAAATATTTATCCATGTAGAAATAAACTGTAATTTTATATCAATGATCAGCTCATCATTATATAAAGGATTTTTAAATCATAGTGTTTTAGATTGATAATCAAATTCATTGAATCATTATCGATTGACTAGATTTTTAACCAGTTTTATCAATTGTTTTACATACCGATATTGACTTGAAATTGAATAGGATTTACGTAATCTTTCGGTAAGACGTAATGTAGTTATAGCAGATAGGAAGTCACACATTGAAGTTTTGCGTGGGACCCCTGGTTTCTAAGCACAGGAGTCTGTTTGTAGGTAAAAGCTTTCATTTTTTATTATTTCTGTTTTCCTTCTAAAGACAAGAAAATAGTAAGCCTTTGATTTGGTTGAGCTTTTAACACAAAATAACCTAAATTCTAGTGTTAGGCTAAGCGCCCGTCCTTTAAAAGGGATTTAGCAGGGTCTACGACTGACGTCCTTCGAAAAAACGAACTGTATTTTATAATTATTTAATATCTTAACATACTTCTACGATAAAACATTCAAGTAGGTAGATTTAGTTTAGATTTATAGTGTTATCATTCCAAACCGATTTAAATAACTGGATTGTACTAAAAAGCATCATTCTATTAACTATGGATTTTTTCAATTTTCACCATAAATCTGAAATATGTAATTTTTGTTCAGAAACTCAGACCTTTTTACCTATAAAATAGGGCGCACAAAATCACATAAAAATAATTGTATTTATTTACTTAACACACTCAGCGCCAACTTTGAGGATCTTTGAGGCAAAAGTAGTGATCTTTTCAATTTTTTTTTGCAGTATTGGCTTCTTCTCAAAACGGCCATATAAAATGTTCGCAACGGTGTATAATTCTATTAGGTTGGGGAAAAAGTCTTTTCGCATTATAGTATGTATGAACTTAAAATAAAATCTCTTTGGCTGTACTATTTGTATCTGGCTGGTTTTGGTATCATTGAAAGTTTAAATTTTAAAGAACATAATTCCAAATTCAAATTAGGAAAATGTGTGATTTTCATTTGTTTTTCGTACTGTCAAGATGAGTGAATCTAATGAAGAAATTCGACACATTTTAAAATTTTACCACAAAAAAGGTAAAAATGCAACGCAAGCCGCGAAAAAAATTTGCGATGTTTATAGACCCTGTGCAGTGTCTGTGAGAGTAGCACAAATTTGGTTTAAGCGTTTTCAATCCGGAAATTTTGATGTCAAAGATGCACGTCGCTCTGGTCGTCCTATTACGGATAAAATGGATGCCATTTTTGAAAAAGTGGAGCAAGATCGGCATATCAGTAGTTACGACGTAGCTGAAGAACTGGGAATTGACCACAAAACAGTTTTAGCGCATTTGATAAAAACTGGGTACACAAAAAAGCTCGATATTTGGGTACCTCACGAGCTCACTGAGAGAAACCTAATGAACCGTGTACTCATTTGTGATTCTTTATTACGACGTAATGAAACCGAACCATTTTTGAAGAAGCTGATAACTGGTGATGAAAAGTGGATCACGTACGACAAGAACGTGCGAAAAAGGTCGTGGTCAAAGGCCGGTCAGTCTTCACAGACTGTGGCGAAACCCTGGTTAACACGCAACAAGGTGATGCTGTGTGTGTGGTGGGATTGGAAGGGTATTATTCATTATAAGCTGTTACCACCAGGCAGGACCATCGATTCTGAACTCTACTGTGAAGAACTGATGAGATTAAAGCAAGAAGTTGAGAGAAAGCGGCCGGAATTAATCAACAGAAGGAATGTGGTTTTTCATCATGATAACGCTAGACTTCACACATCTTTAGCCACTCAGCAAAAATTAAGAGAGTTTGGCTGGGAGGTGCTAATGCATCCGCCGTATAGTCCTGACCTTGCACCTTCAGATTTCCACCTATTTCGGTCTCTTCAGAATTCTTTAGGCAGTGTCAGGTTAACATCACGAGAGGACTGCCAAAACCACTTGTCGCGGTATTTTGATCAGAAGTCCCAAAATGTCTATAGCAATGGGATCATGTCCCTACCTACAAGATGGCAAAAAGTTATCGGACAAAATGGTACCTACATACTTTAGATAAAAGTAAATAATGTACACACATCAAAAGTGTCTAGGGATCAACATATATTTTTGCAATAACTTTTCTCCTGATTGATATTAATTAAAATTTTCTTTAAGGATTCATCAAATAAAGTGTTTTCGTTTGTCACAGTAACGATAAACCAAGTCACCTTTGCATTAATAAAGAAATTTGCCATTTTCCTAATAAAGGGATTTTTGACATTTGAACCACTAACATTAAAGTTCGAAAAAAAGACTGAAATAACAGTTTTCTTTAAAATTTTATTGGGTAACTTAAACAATTAATAATCCGTGTTTCTACCGCGAACACTAACAACACAAGAACATCGGTTTGGCATACTCAAAATGAGTTCATCCAAATCACGCTGTGGAATGGCCGCCCATGTTCGTTGCAACAACAAAAAAAGGTCTTCTTGCGACTGGATACCCTCCATATTCGGCAGAGCTCTTCTCTGTAGCATATCCCATGCATGCTCAATCGGGTTCAAGTCTGGCGACTGAGCAGGCCAGGGCAGGACATTGATGTTAGCTGCGGCGAGAGTCTGTCTTACAACTCTTGCGGTGTGCGGTCGTGCATTATCATGCATTAACTGAAATAAGGGACCGATTTGCACTTGTAGAGGAACGATGACGTCTGATACAATCGTCTCAGCATAAATTTGAGCGTTGAGGTTGCCTCTGATCCAAATCAACTCAGTTCTTCCGCCGATCCAAATACCCGCCCATACCATGATGGTTCCACCACTATAAGGATGGACTTCCTGGCAGGATTTTAATCGCTGTTGGCGTCCAGGGGTTCTCCAGTGTCGTATACGTCTTGTATCCGGTCTCATACCAAAACGAGACTCATCAGAAAAGCACACGAAACGCCATTGTTCTTCTGCCCAATTTCTGTGTTCAAGAGCCCATTGATATCGAATCCTACGATTGTGCATTGCTATAGGTGGTACCCGTAGCGGTCTTCGGGAATGAAGGTTCACTTCATGCAAGCGGTTTCTGACTGTTTGGTCGCTAATTAAGTTCCCTGAAGAGTGATGAAGCCTCACGGCTAACATCATGGCGGTTATAGTTGGAGCTCTTCGAGTTAAGATTTGAATGTATCGGTCTTGTCTCCGTGTGGTGCAGCGATACCGTCCTCCATGGCGCTCAGCCACGGTACCAGTGCTTCGGTAACGTGTCCAAAGTCGACTGATAACACTCTGACTTGTATTCAGAGCTAAAGCCACAGTACGTTGCCGGGAACCAGCTTCTATCATTCCCACGGCTCTGAGCATTTCTTCCCTGCTTAAATGACGTCGCCGCTCCATAATAACGTTGGTTTTAATCAGTAGTAGGGAAACAGTAGCACTAATAATGTCTTCAATGCGTTGTATGTTTTTATAGGGAAAATATTGACAGCTGATTTTCATCTTTTACTCGAATTTGATTCACAGTTCCTGATTCAAATTATGAAATGCACCAAAAAGGATCCATATAAATTTATAAAATCATAAATTTATTACAAAGCCACATCTCAATCTCAAGAAATCCGCATAAAAATGCTTGATCCCTAGACACTTTTGATGTGTGTATATTAAAAAATGTTTTGAATTTTCTTAAAAAATGCGAAGAAACTTTTTCCCCAACCTATTATATACACCGGCCAGTGAAGTTGTGTTCTAACCGTTTATCACCAGTTATACACTGGCCTGGGACAAAAACATTAGGGTGTATATCAGGATATAATAACCTAGCGCTGAGCGTGATAAAAGTGTCATAATATTATGAAATAGTGAAGTAAGCTTTAGTCATACAACCTTATTGCCTAAGAATGTATTGGATTTAATTACCGAATACTATGATATTACGGACTATTTTTAATTTAAATAAATTGGTGTAGTAAATGCCAGACTTTTTATAAAACCTCGTCACATCATCTATTCTTTTTAAAATCTCGTCATCCTTTTTCTTATTTTCATTTAGTTTAGGGTCGGAGCTGTATATTTTCTTATTCCATACATGAATGCATGAATGTGTTAAATAAATTATATATTATGTTTAAATAGTGTAATTGGTTTCGGCCGATCTATTTAAAGTACGAGTAAATAAATAAATAAGCTGTCAATATTTTTAAAATTCTTCTGCCTATCCTTGTCCATGTTACCAACATGGGGTCGACGCAAAGTGGTTTAATTTCCCATTGTAGGTACCAGTCACGTTATCATTCACTTTCTTTTTTATAATAATGTCAAAGCTCACACAGTCTATCTATTTTTTCTTTGGTCTCCCTTTCATCAATCTATATTTACACACATCAGTCTCTTAGTCACTTGCGTTTCTCCCTCCTCATCAAATTCCCATAACGAGACAAACGGTTCCATTTAGTTTTTTTCTGTTAGTGGTGCTTGTTTCCTCTTGTATACCACTCACGAGAATGGATAAAATTAGAACTATATATACACAAGTTCACGTCAACATTCTCATGTTCGCTACATGCAATGTTCTTTCGGCCGACTTCTTCACGGCACAGGTTTCTAAAGTTCCGTACCTCAAAAGAAAAAATGGAACCCTTATAGGATCACTTTATTGTCCGTCTGTCAGTCTGTCAAGACCCTTTTTCTCAGGAACACGTGAAGGTATCAAGTTGAAATTAATATTAAATACCAATTAATTAATCTGTGGCCATTTATGCGACATATTCTGATACTCGCAAGTAAATCAAAACCTTAGGGTACTTCCCGTTGTCCTAGATTCATGAAATTTGGCAAGAAGCAAGGTCTTACAGATCAAGTAAGGGAAAGTTCGAAAATTGGTAATTAAACGACTTCAAAAAAAGGAGGTTTCTCAATTCGACCGTATATATTTTTTTTTTACTTTTTTTTTATGTGTGGTCGCGGATAACTTCGTCGCTTATGAACCGATTTTAATGATTCTTTTTTTGTTGTAAAGGAGATATCCCAAAGGTGGTACCATGATAAGGAAACCAGGATCTGATGATGGCATCCCAGAGAAATCGAGGGAAACCTTCAAATATTCACACCTATAGCGATTTGGGTATTTTTTATAGTAACTCGTGCATTTGCTCTCGGAAAGCACCATTCAAAACAACAACAACAACAACTAAGTACTTTAATGTACAGGTAGGTCGAAGTAATAAACGACCGGTATCACAACGTTTACAGTACAATAACTTTAAATATATTCGATATGACTTAAAAATGAAATATTCAATGGAAGAGTTTCTCTTCGTCCGCTAGGGGCGTTGCTTTCGTTGCCAGCCCATACGTTTAATTGTGTTCGAATACGTATGGGCTGGCAACGTTAAGGGCCTGCATTACCTCAGATTGCGAAAACTGTCTTATTATGAATGGCTGTAGTTTCAACAGTTCTGCAGTATTCACTTTGTAATGAATATACAGTAAAGATGAGGACTACTGCTAGGTATCGTAGGTTGCGAATTCACGATTCTCAAACAAAGAAATCTCAAAGTTAGAAAGAAAGAAAAAAATAAAATACGTTTATTTGCGGTAAACATGACGCAAAGGACAACAAAATAAAATAAACAAAGTAAAAAGCAAGTTTTGGGGAAAATATGCGTTACATCTACGCAAAACGGCTACCGCTCAGCATAATGACGCGACCCCATGCGAAACGGAGCCCCAGCGCTGGTTTTCAGTGATAGCCGGCGTTGACGCGATGACGTCGACCGGTGCAGCATGTGATAAATAATATGCAATTAAAAAATAAATAAAATATAAAGTTAATTCTATAGGTATAGATAAAATATACAGAAAATGACAATATTCCCGCATTCCGCTCCGCGACAGCACCGACTCCCACGCCGCAGAATGCGTTTTCTGTGCGCGCAGCTGTCAGCGGCCGGAAACATTAGACATAAAGTTAAGTTAAGTTACCTCTAAACCGTACAATAAATGGAGAATAATCAATGAAAAATTTCAAATTAGGTCATGAAACTGCAGGATAATAGAACTATGTATAATGCAGGTACCATAGGTTCGTTTTTATTTTTTAATCGTTTTATTTACCGTAAAAAGATGAGATCAGAATTTAATTACTTATCAGTGTTTCATTTAGTTGTCCAATAATACTTAAGTTTACTTTAAACCTGATGTGAGGCAAAACTAGTAAATTTGGTAACACATTTCTTAGAGTAGAACTACTTGAAAGCAAAAGTTTCACTATTCGGGAATAAATCGACAGGTAGTACTAGTCGGAACCAAAACTCCCATTAGTTCTACCGTAGAACTGTGGAATAGAAGAACAGAGATACGCAATAGACCTGCAGGTCGCGAGGATCAGAAAAATGGAATGGTTTATCAATCGCCACCTGGTTAAAATTAATTAATTAATAGTTACCTGGGTGTGTGGTCAGCTAGAGATTAAGTAAAGGGCACGTGCTCTTCTACATATAGGGCTATTGCGTATCTCTGTTGACAGTTCATAGTGATGATCACTTGGCAAAATGTTTAACGATTAACTCAAACAGTTTCGTATCGGCTATCTTCAGTGACTAACTAGGACGACGTCATAAGCACCGAGTATCGCTGATAGCCATAGAGCGTCGAGGTGTTCATCTTTAATTTTCTAACCATGGTAATACAAAGTAGACAAGTACTTCCGTGACTCCTCGAAAGCTGGCCTGCTCCGGTAGCTGAAACTCGTCGAATCTTCGCGCTACTTTTACTACGGGACCAAACCTGAAAACGCGAAAAAGATCAGCTGTGCCTTACATTTTGACGAGTTATGCGAACATAAAAGTAGGGAACAGCTGTTTTTTTTTCGCGACTTCAGTTTTGATCCCAAGTTGTTTGTTATCATGAGTACAATCATGACTGTGTTTAAGTATTGATCACTAATTACCATTCACCCTATATATATGTGGCTAAGCAGTGAAATGGGTATGTAATTATTTAGTAAGGCGTAGTGGTGTTCATCTTTAATTTTCTAACCATGGTAATACAAAATAGACAAGTACTTCTGTGGTTGCAACAGCTCTGTAATAGTTCTCATCGTCGCTCGTTCATATTTTTGAAGATAGACGATGATTGCCGAAGCGCATACTTTTGATTGAACGTCTGTACGTACGATACCAACCTTGGTAAATAAGCTAAATTATAAATTCCCTTCGTGCGTTCCCTTTAGGCGTGATGTTATGTTATGTATTAAATTATAAATTAACTAGCTAAACTTTCAAAATATTTTCATTTACCTTTCCAGAAGACGTCGATTCTAATAGTGCTTTGAAATCGATTTGCAATTTTTCATAAAATAATATATATTATAGGTATAATCAATTATTACCAAGCCTAGTCCATAAACAGCACAGTTCACCCTAAATTAATCTGTTTAACGGTGCGAGTGAGATATAATGATACCAGGCGCGGGGAAGTAGGGGCAAAATATGAATTTGAGCTGAGGTATTACAAGCTCTTAAATTGTGTACGATAGAACACAATTAAATAAAAGGTGTTGAAGATAAAGGAGTAAATCGTAATGAAACAAGATTAATCACTATTACCAGATTTATCTCGGTATTCCACAGATTAACAAACAATAATTAATATAATTACATACACTGATAAAGGCAAACATGGCTTTAGTTAAAGATACCGTGTCGTACGACAATACGCGGTTAAAACATTATGAGATTTGTGAACATTGTTACTTCTGGAAGCGAACTGACCGATCAAAAATGAAAGTGGACGATTTTCCGTCCGGAAGTAGACGTAAACATAATACTTTTGGATTAGGTTTTACGACTACTTCCGGCTTCCAGAAATTTCGAGAATATTCTAGCATCTACTACAGTACTTCTAGTGTCAAAAGGAGACAACTACAACATTCATTCATAGTATACAATAGCCCATACTTAAAGTGTCCCCCTGTAGTTGAGTGGCGTAAACTGCTATCCAATATAAATTCATACTCTACACAGAATCATTAATAAATGCTGACGCCATCTAGCAACGAGTTCAGTGGCACAAATGGAAGGACACAATCATAACATTTCTTCCGCCGGTCAACAATAGATACGCTACAATTATTATGATTATTACAATATACCTACATCGTTCACATTTCTCCCGCCGTGTACCACTCTCGTGACTGGTATACAGACATCAATGATAACTATTTAAGATATTCTAACTTAATCTAACAAGCGTTATATGTAGTAAGCACTTGTACTAAAATCAATAAATAATTTAGGGTAGTAACTACAGGATACCTACTCCGTACTAAAATTTTTCAAGCAGAGATATTTTATTACCGCGCGAACTTCATTCCGAACCGATGCAAACAAATGATTTCTATTTTTAAAAAAACAAAAGAGAATTGATTGCTTTTTAGGGTTCCGTACCTCAAATGGAAAAAAACGGAACCCCTATAGGATCACTTCGTTGTCCGTCTGTGTCTGTCTGTCAAGACCCTTTTGCTCAGGAACGCGTTGAGGTATCAAGTTGAAATTAATATCAAATACGTAGGTCTATGGCCCCTTGGGAGTTCTAAAAAATCAAGCTTCTAAGTCAAAAATCAATCTGCCTAGCCTTTTCCCAACTATGTTGGGGTCGGCATCCAGTCTAACCGGATGCAACTGAATACCATTTGTAGGGTGCAAATGCAAACACACCCTAACATTAATTATAGAATGTCAGTGCAATTGTCAATGAGTGCCAACGGGCTCGAATCAGTCCGACCCACACCGCGTCTAATTGAACACTAAATTAAATATTGGTACAGAAAGCATCATCCGTGCCCTGCATGCTGCTGCTGCATGATTGTCATGCTTTCTAATGTAGGTCGCGCATGTAAGTGCAAAGATGCTAGCCTACTTATTGCACAACTCATTGCTTACGACATCATTTTAAAAACCATGTACGTGCACCGTACATATTGCCACCACAAAGAATGATAACAACTACTGAAATAAATACATTAATCTAATAAACAACTTAAGACAAGAAAGGATATAAAACTAATGCAGAGCACGAATGTAGAGTTAGGTATAATAATATGTATATCTAATGTAAAATGTAAATGCACTTAAAATCCGTAAATATAATTGTCAAACTCCCTATTCACACACGTCACTATGTTTTGCAGTGTCAAATTTCACTTCACTTAAGGCGGGGTCAACACTTGTCACTTCGTTCACTTTTGAATCCCGTTTGTTGCCTTTGCTACACCCGTCCTCGATGTCATCTTCTTCTTCTCGTCCTCTTCTGCTTTTCGCATCTCGCGAACCCTCCCCCTGTCTTTTGGTGTTCACCTTTCTCCAAAAGTACACCGATGTTGCAAACAGTACAATGCTGATCGTTATTGCAACATAGATTGCGATGTAGTGGTGCATGTCGTGGGGAGATAAGGTTTCCAGGTCTGATTGCTCTTTCATCGAGCGCAGTTGTGAGTCAATTTTCTGAAACATCTCTTCGTGCGTTTCGATAGGCAATGACGAGTTACGGATCGACGTGTTTATGATGTTGTTAATGGGAGAGATCGTGGGTGTGATTATGGCGAATTGTTCGTTGACTATAATATCACTTTTGTGTTCCATGTATGCGTGCAATATGAATGAGTCACACTGCAAGTTACATCCCCGTTTAAGTGTAATCAGACCCGAGTGATGTAACGTCTCCGATGTCATTTGAGCGCCGCAAACTAGTTGTACGTCGCACGTGCCACAACAATAATAAAACCATGTGTTTTGTTTATGTAATTTTACCCACTTGTCAGCGCATTCCTTTATTTCAGTGTGGCAGTACACACTGTGTTCTTCATTGTCTCGGATCAGCTGTACATTGCAAATTGACTTGCGTCGGTCACCGGTGCTATAGATAGGGTGGTTTAATTTGCACATTAAGGTTTTGTCTTGAATCTTTTGGCATTCTTGAACGTCAGATTGTTCTAGGGGTATGAACGAGTTTTGGTTAGCGTTGAATGCTATTAGTTCAGAATTCGGGATGACGTACCTCACCCGATTAATGCCAATTCGTTGAGATATGCTGATGAGTTTATTCAGCTCGTATAGAACATCGTTCAGAATGGGTATTTTTACTTCCGTCAGTAAATATTTCTGTGTAATGCGTGTGTTAGAAAGTGGATTGAACACTAACCTTATAGGTATATATATATATCCACTTAATTAAAAGCTTTGTATGTCAAGATGATTATTAGTTATTTACTGTGTATGAAACTAGTTATGAACATGGTGTGTAAGGAAAGGGTTTCATGAAGAAAAGCACAGAAAGACAAGACTAGGTATTTATTATTTCAATTAGGCTTGTCAATAATTATTTATCTAAGAAAGCTATTTGTCCGTTCGCAAAACTAGGTAGACATGGAGAAGAACGGACAAGAAACTCCATGGGAACTTTAGTATTTTATCCATACATTTTTACATTAGGATCAGTCTCAATTAGGTATCACATTACCTTACAAATATAGATAGATCATCATAGATCATTTTTCTCAAAGTTAGCAACTATAACAATAGATAGGAATTTGCACAATATCACGAGCAATATTAGTCGTATTATAACACATACAGAACAACATAGTTATCAACAATAATCAAGATATAATATTATCAATCAACTTACATGAACATTGTAGTTAGATCTTTCACCAGATCCAAGAGAATCCATTTTACACAGAACTTCTGCTATGCAGCGTGGTGTTTTACATTGGCTTAGCCAATGACGTATTATAACTTTTAGCAACTTAATAATTACGGACATGGGACACCACTCATGGTCTGTCTGTACCGTTTAACAGTTGTAACCAAAAGACTTGGATGATAGGACCTCCTTAGCAGCTTTATATTTACGGCAGACACCAGAGGGTCTTTACCGTACGGCAGCTAGCATAACGAGTCCCCCTAATTCGGGGTAGTCCCGTCTTTTATAGTTTTTAAATATTACTGGTACCTACCTACTAGGTACAAACTATTCCCACCTCTTGGCGCCATTTTAGACCAATCACAGATGGTTATACATAATTGCCAAATAACTTCTAAAATAGGTATTACTTAACAAATCATATATTGTGAGACTGTTTTAAAACATTAAGGGATCATTTAGGAATACAGTTATTGTTTATTTATAATCTAGAAGTAAGATCTGATACGATATTAGTTTCAACCAATCAAGGGTCATGATTTATTTCTGCCAATCACAGGTCATGACTATTGTTACAAGTTATTTAGAAATAACTTGGTACATAGAAATTGCAATGTAAAATCATGAGAAACATTATTAGTATCATATTAATTATTACTTATTCTTTTACAGTATTGTTATTATAAATCAAGTCTAAACTTGATTATCAGTAGCCACCACCATTGCCTATTGTGCGACAACTCTACAATCGTTGTTGGTAATACGAGTATTTTAAGCCACAATATAAGCAATTAATATAAAATACATCTGTCTATGAAATATCAATCAAACAAATGCAAATAACAATATGTACATTTCTACATATAAAACATTAATTTAAGTTTAATAAAATATCACTGAAATGTAATGTTTCCGAACGTCACTATCATCTTTAATCTGTCAAGAGTGATAGCTGACGTTCTGTGACTTTGTGTTGATTAATAGGATCAATATCATATTATATTATAAGTACAACATTAATTATTCTATTCGTGAAACATTAATTTACGTTTATAAAGTTTATTCAAAGTTATTGAAATGGAACGTTTCCGAACGTCACTAGTCACTATCATCATTCATTCTGACAGTGACACTGACGTTCGTAATAAGATTATCAATAATATCAATAAACTATTCAATTACTTAATTATTCTCCATAAATACGAACAATCGTTAATAATCCAACACGTGCATGTATTCTGAATAGTCTGTATATATCTCTTACATCATTCTGGACTTCCGGAAGCGTAGCGTCACGAGGTAGTTGTCGAGCTACTCTATCCAACTCACTTTGCAGTTGAGTTGGTGATAATAAGTGTACGTCCATATGTCCCTGGTACATGTTTGTCAATGTGTTTATGAAGGTTTGCTGGATATCCTTTAGATTTTGAGCCATTTTTTCTGCAGCTATTGTCGATGTTATGATGTAAAATGCGGTTGTGGTGTCATGTTTATTCCGTTCTGTTTGATTTTCCAAATTAATTAGATGGTTGTTTATCAAAGTGAACTGTTTTACCATTGTCGCCTCGTTGCGTTGTACGATGTTATGCTCGGTTTCCAAAATGCTTGTCTGATTTTTGAGGAGGTGTAATAAATGGTTTTCGTTGTGTTGAATGGAGTTGATGTCCTGTTCGTACTTCTCTGCGAAATGTTGATTTAGTACTCCAAATAGTGAGTTGGCAACATATCCCTCTCCGTCGATTAGTCCTCTTTTGAATCGGTGTTGAATTAATCGCTGGGACTTCAGGAGATTATTGTAATAGTCTATCTCGTTCATGCTCTGTTCGAGTTGGTTGACTAAAATGTATGCACCCTAACAATAATTATAGAATGTCAGTGCAATTGTCAATGAGTGCCAACGGGCTCGAATCAGGAAATAAAAATGCAAGTTGTCCGACCCAAACCGCGTCTAATTGAACACTAAATTAAATATTGGTACAGAAAGCATCATCCGTGCCCTGCATGCTGCTACTGCATGATTGTCATGCTTTCTAATGTAGGTCGCGCATGTAAGTGCAAAGATGCTAGCCTACTTATTGCACAACTCATTGCTTACTACATCATTTTAAAAACCATGTACGTGCACCGTACACCATTATTTTACATGGAGCGACTGCCTATCTGACCTCCACAACCCATTAACTGGGTAATACGATACCCCTTGGTAAGACTGATTGTCAGATTTTCGGGCTTCTAACGACCCGTAACGACTGTCAAAGATCCACGAATGACAGCCGGGATCAACGGCTTAAGGCGGAGATTTCTTGAAAACGGTCAAAAAGGTGGTTTTTTGAAGCAGTGTATCTCATAAACCGTAAATAATTTTGACAAATAAAAAAAATATGATATTTTCAAGTCCTTTTCGCATACAGTGATGGAACTCAAAACATAATTAAACATACTTTAATGCACCAAAATAATCTTCAAACATACCTCTTAATAATATTTAAAAGCAGTTTATCCCTTCATAAACAACTATAATTATAATTAAAAATATACCATAAAATTTCCAATGCCAAACTGCATCTAGTGATGGATTAGTTTTTATGAAATAGTTAATTTCTAATTTTATATGATTTTATTTACACTTTTACGACATACGCTTGCTCATTCTCTTGCCGCCCGCACCGCGCCAGTGTTCTCCGGAACGTTGTAGAGAACGGACCTGTGTCGCTTTTCTCCTCAGTGGATTTTTTTTGTACAGTGAAAATAAAAATGGGAAATAAAGATAATAATGGGAGGAGATGGAAAGCTCGCTTAACTCCAGAATGTGCAAATTATATCACGACAATATTTAGCACGAAGACGGTAAGAAACTATACATGTATCTAACTAAATAAAAAATTATAAAATAAATATAATATTATCTTTCTAGTGAATTAACTTACAACTTAGTAACAATGCCTATACGTAGAGTACTAGTTGAAATTGGTAATTACTGAATCACATCACCTGAGGCTTACGTAAGGCCACAGAGTAATTTTCTAGTGGGGAGAGCGCTAGCTTCTCGATCGCGGGTCACGTGTTTGTCGACGGTCTATAAACTTCTTACATCCATTTTGAGAGCGAAAATTAATACGCACATTGACAGTAACACGATTATGTCTACCTCTCAAAATGGATGTAGGAACGGGTCCCGCGGTACTAAGGAACTACTCCTCATCGACATGGCCATTAGCCAACAGGTTCGTCGATCCCGCAAGGATCTGTCGACATGCTGGATAGATTATAAGAAGGCCTATGACTCGGTGCCACATACATGGCTCATGAAGGTGTTGGAGTTGTACAAGATTGATGCGACTCTACGCACCTTCCTTGAGTCGTATATGGGGCAATGGAGGACGGTCCTTCGCTATCCTGGATGTCGACAGATCCAGGGGAATGATGATCCTGTATGGATTAAACAGGGAATATTTCAGGGCGACAGTTTGAGTCCACTTTGGTTCAGCTTAGCCCTGAATCCTCTAAGCACACTGTTGGAGGATTCAGATCTAGGCTATCGGTTGAAGAGAGGTGGTCAGGTGATATCTCACCTCCGCTACATGGATGATTTGAAACTCTTTGCCCCCAACAAATTGCGGCTGATGGAGCTACTTAAGGTAACTGAAACTTTCAGTAGCGCCATCAGGATGGAATTTGGTGTGGACAAATGTGCAATCATGCATGTAAAGCGAGTTGAGGAATGGAATCCGATGGAATTCAACTTTCGGATTCCATACATCTTAGATCCCTCTCCTCATCCGAAAGCTATAAGTATTTGGGTATGTCGGAAGCGTTGGGCAACAATGTTACTGACATGAAGCAATCGTTGAAGGAGCGCTTCTTTGGTCGCCTGAAGAAGGTATTAACCAGTCTTCTTTCAGGCGGAAACAAGGTGCGCGCTTTCAACGGTTTGGTCATGCCGGTTTTGATGTACTCTTTCGGCATACTCAAATAGACTCAGACTGAGCTTGACGCCCTGGATAGGAGGGTCCGTACACTGCTGACTGCAAACCGAATGCATCACCCACAATCATCGGTGATGAGACTGTACATCCCGCGGAAGTGCGGGGGTCAAGGCTTTTTAAATGCGAAGACCCTCCACAACCGCGAGGTGTGCAGCCTCAGAGAATATTTTTTTAAAGTCGATGTGGGTATGCACCGTGATGTGGTTGCAGTGGACAAGGGGCTCACCCGGCTGTCCATGGCTAAAGAGAACTGGCGCAAGCCTGTGGTACTTACTACCGATGACCGCAAGAAAGTATGGCAAAGCAAGGAGCTCCACGGGCGCTTCTATCGGGCTCTTCATGAGCACGGTGTAGATTTCTTAGCGTCCGTATCCTGGCTACGTTTCGGTGACGTTTTCGGGGAAACTGAAGGTTTCGTCTGTGCAATTATGGACGAAGTTATCTTGACGAATAACTATCGGAGACATATTATGAAGGACGGGACGGTTGACGTGTGTCGGGCATGCCACCGACTGGGTGAGTCCATCAGACATATTATCTCTGGTTGTTCTCGTCTGGCTAACGGCGAGTACTTACACAGGCATAACCAAGTAGCTAGGATTATCCACCAGCAACTTGCTTTGAAATATAAACTTGTCGACTCTGAGGTACCATACTACAAGTATGTGCCCGACCCAGTTCTCGAAAATGACCATGTCACTTTGTACTGGGATCGGTCTATCATTACTGACAGGACTATTGTCGCCAATAAGCCTGATATTGTGGTGATAGATCGGTTAGCGCGCCACGCAATGATGGTCGATGTTACCATTCCACATGACGAGAACCTCGTGAAAGCTGAGAAAGAGAAACAAATAAAATATCTCGACTTAGCTCACGAGGTTGTTGACATGTGGAATGTGAGCTCGGCTGTCATTGTGCCGATTCGTCACGGCCAATGGCCTGATGGCCGCAAGCCTCGATCAACATTTCTCGAGGCAATCGTTAGGCGGTTGGATCTCAAGGGCCTGATTCAGAAGGCAGTACTCCTTGATACGGCTCGCATTGTGAGAAGGTTCCTGTCTCTGCAGCCTAACCACCGGTAGCTTGGACCCTGCTCCCGATACCGGCGGACCTCAATTTTTTTATATTTTGTAAATGTTTTTTTATCCTTTTTTTCAAGAAATATTTAAAAATGTAATTAAATAAGAAAGAAGATTAATAAACGACATAATAATAATAACGGCTGGCAACACCAACGTCAACAGAAGTCTCAAAAATTGGACCCTATAATTTTTATTCATTTTAACCATATTTAAACCGTTTTAATAATTTTTGACGATATTTTACAGTTTATCAGTTCTTATAAAAAACTCATAACATACCGCAAACCCATTTAATCGAAATAGAGCAATATCATGAACCAAAAAATACCGAATAGGAGATGACATCTGTCATGTCATCTCCGAATGAAACAAACAAAATGAAATGATGAAAATATAGAAATGTTGACAAGATCAGCCGCGCGAAGAGCACGCCCACCACCTCCGGACTCGTCGCTCAGCTCCGCCTCGCCGCCGCCGGTATCCAGCCCCATTGTAAGCGCTGTGACGACACCGGTCGCGGTAGCTGCGTCGAGCGACGAGTATTTCTCCCCGCCCACGACGCCACCACCTGCTCGCCGTCGGGGAGGACGCCGGCCGCCGGATGGCTTAAGACCTCGAGGCCCAACGACCTCTGAAAGGGTCCCAGCTCCCGGCGGAAGTGTGCAGCGCATGAGATGGACGCCATCCATTAATGAGAACGTCATGCGCTCATACTATGGGGCTACAGAGGGAGGAAACAATCTAACCGCGTACCGTGTTCGGATGCTCTCTCTTTTTCAGGTGCTTGAACCAGCTGTCATCGTTTCGGCACAACGACTGTCGGATCAGGTGTGGGTCATCCAGCGTAATCATATGTTGGATGACACTGTACTTGATCGCCTGCGAATTGAAATGCAGAGTAATGTCCCCCGCCGTCGCAGACTAATGTAGTACCACCACAGTCTGACACAAACCAAGTTGACGAGGGAAGTGATGACAGGGCTACAAACGTAAGTATCCAGTGCAATGAAGAATTGAGGAGTGCTTTGGAAGGTGCTATTCGGGAATATCGATTCATGTCTCCCGAACTTAGACCACGCTTACCTCGTTTGCCCATGCATAACAAAAATAGGGCGCTGGTGGCGGCTCTGGATTCGCAGTTGTCAAACTATTTCGATGACTGCGAGGACCTCACCGATACTGATTCGATTCTGTACTGCGCGGCTGTAGCGGCATGTCGTGTAGCTCACGTCAAATTTACTAATGATTCTAGAGTTACACGACCGAAACCAGCCGTACCAGCTTGGCAGTGCAGAATTGAGCGCCGTATTGGTGGGGCCAGAGCGCTCATCGGCAAACTAACCTGCTTCAGGGAGGACAATACTCGCCCTAGAGTGATGCGCTTTGTGAGACGGGCGTTCTCAGGGACTGATGTCAGCCCTCAGGACTATGTATCCCGTGTCACAGAGCACATCGACTTCCTGAAGCAGAAAGTCTATGCATGGGCAAACCGTATTCGTAGGATAAGCGGCGAGTGGACCGATACACTCAGAATCGCACCTTCCAGAGCGATGAGAGGTGGGTTTATAGGGGTTGGAGCGACCGCATCAAGGCGTAACTGACACGCACCTGCCGGATGATGATGCCATGTGTTCTTTCTGGCGCAGTATCTGGTCGGTGCCTGTCAGTCACACCGAAGGTGATTGGGCTCCGGAAGTCGAGCGAGCCTGCGATTCAATACCAGAAATGGGGGCTATTACTATCTGTCCCCAAGATGTAGCTCGTGCAGTCCGTCCGTTACCTAACTGGAAGTCTCCAGTGCCGGACGGACTGCACAACTTCTGGATCAAATGGTTTCTTGGATCGCACGCTCGCTTGGCGTCTCAGTACCAGTCTGCTTTTGGAGTCTGGTTCGCTACCCCAGTTCCTAACGACAGGAGTTACCCACCTGCTCTATAAATCAGGTAGCACCGCGGAACCCAAAAATTATAGACCGATCACGTGTTTACCGACGGTCTATAAAGTTCTTACATCCATTTTGAGAGCTAAAATTAATGAACATATAGACGCCAACTCCATCATGTCTGCTTCTCAAAATGGGTGTAGGAATGGGTCCCGTGGTACTAAGGAGCTACTCCTCATTGATATGGCCATTAGCCAACAGGTTCAACGTTCCCGAAAGGATCTGTCGACATGCTGGATAGACTATAAGAAAGCCTATGACTCGGTGCCACATACATGGCTCATGAGGGTGCTGGAGTTGTATAAAGTAGATGCAACTCTGCGCACCTTCCTGATGTCGTGTATGGGGCAATGGAGGACGGTCCTTCGCTAGCCAGGATGTCGAAATATCCAGAGAAATAGCGAGCCGATAAGGATCGAGCGAGACATATTTCAGGGCGATAATTTGAGTCCGCTTTGGTTCTGCTTAGCCTTGAATCCCCTAAGCACACTGCTGGAGGATTCAGGTCTAGGCTATCGGCTGAGGAGAGGTGGTCAGGTAATATCCCACCTCCTCTACATGGATGACCTAAAACTCTTTGCCCCCGACAATTTGCAACTGATGGAGCTACTGAAAGTAACTGAAACTTTCAGTAGCGCCATCAGAATGGAATTTGGTGTGGACAAATGTGCGGTCATGCATGTAAAACGAGGAGGGATTGTGGAATCCGTGGGAACCCAACTCTCGGGTCCCATAAGCCTTAGAGCCCTCCGCATCCGAAACCTATAAGTATTAGGTCATTACCTATGAAATTGCCGTTCTGCAATACTGGCCATTTCAAATCAAAATAATTTTTGTTTGGCTAAGAATTCTAATTTCAAATTAATTTTATTTTAAAAACATGGATTTTTTTTTCCAAAAGTAGTCATTTGTTTATTGATTAGTGATACATTTTCATCGCATTTCAATCTTTTTCGTCATCATGGATACGTTAAAAATTCGAGTAACTATGGAATATGAGTACCGTCGTGGCAGCAACGCGGCACAAGCGGCACGCAACATCAACGACGTTTACAGAGCTAACACTACAAACCAACGCACCACTTGTTATTGGTTTGCTCGCTTCCGTTCTGGAAATTTCGACCTGAAAAATGAACCTCGCGGTCGTCCGAAGACTTTGGTCGACAATGACGAATTAAAGGCGATTGTGGAAGCTGATGATACACAATCTACGGCTGAATTAGCAGCAGCTTTCGACGTTAGCGTCAAAACAATATTGGTCCATTTGCGTCAAATTGGCAAGGTAAAAAAGCTTGACAAATGGGTGCCCCACGAACTCAATGATCGCCAGCGCGAAGTACGCGTCGAGACGTGCCTTGCACTGCTCAACAGACACACAAATAAAGGAATTTTGAACCGCATTGTTACCTGCGATGAAAAATGGATTCTGTTTGATAATTGCAAGCGGTCAGCAAGTTGGTTGGATCCTGGTTCAGCACCTAAACAATGCCCTAAACGAAAACTTACCCCTAGAAAAGTGATGGTCACTGTTTGGTGGTCTAGCGCCGGTGTGATTCATCACAGCTTCTTACCAAACGGGGTGAGCATTACTTCAGATGTGTACTGTGAAGAACTGAACACAATGATGGAGAAGCTGGCACATCTCCAACCAGCATTGGTCAATCGCTCGTCTCCGCTGCTCCTGCACGACAACGCGCGACCTCATACTGCACAGCAGACGGTCTCCAAGTTGCAAGAACTGGGGTTGGAAGCTCTCCGTCATCCGCCCTGCTCACCAGACCTTGCGCCTACAGACTACTACTTTTTCCAGAATTTGGATAACTTCTTGGCGGGAAAAAAATTCAATACCCGAGAGGCAGTACAAAATGCCTTTGAAGAATTTGTTGCCTGCCGTCCAGCTGATTTCTTTAAGAAGGGCATCAATAAACTGCCACTGCGGTGGCAAAGATGCATTGATTGCATGGGTGATTACTTCGATTAATACAAATAAAAAATGCATGAAAAAAATTCGTTTAATTTTTTTCATACAAAACGGCAATTTCATAGGTAAAGACCTATTATTTGGGTATGTCGGAAGCGTTGGGCATCAATGTTACTGATATGAAGCAATCGTTGAAGGAGCGCTTCTTTGGCCACCTGTAGAAAGTATTTAATAGTCTTCTATCAGGCGGCAACAAGGTGCGTGTCTTCAATGGTTGGGTAATGCCGGTTTTGATATACTCTTTCGGCGTACTCAAATGGACTCAGACGGAACTCGACGCCCTGGATCGGAAGGTCCGTACGCTGTTGACTGCATATCGAATGCATCACCCACGGTCATCGGTAATGAGACTGTATATCCCACGAAAGTGTGGAGGCCGAGGCTTTTTAAACGCTAAGACTCTCCACAACCGCGAGATATGCAGTCTCAGGGAATATTTCCTACAAGCCGACGTGGGGATGCATCGAGATGTGGTTGCGGTGGACAAGGGCCTCATCCCGCTCTCCTTGGCTAAAGAGAACTGGCGCAAACCTGTAGTGCTTGCCACTAACGTTTGCAGGGAGGTATGGCAGAGTAAGGAGCTTCACGGACGCTTTTTCCGGGCCTTACATGGACCCGATGTAGATTTGTTAGCGTCCGTAGCCTGGCTGCGTTCCGGTGACCTCTTTGGGGAAACCGAAGGTTTTTTCTGTGCAATTATGGACGAAGTTATGATGACGAACAACTACCGGAAATATATTGTGAAAGACGGCACGGTTGACATCTGTCGGGCATGCCACCGTCCGGGAGAATCAATCCGACACATTATCTCCGGGTGTTCTCGTCTTGCTAACGAAGAGTACTTGCATAGACACAACCTTGTAGCCAGGATTATCCATCAGCAACTTGCACTGAAATACAACCTTGCGGAATCGGAAGTGCCGTATTATAGGTATGTGCCCGACCCAGTTCTCGAAAATGGAAATATCATATTGTACTGGGATCGATCTATCATCACTGACAAGACTATTGTTGCCAATAAACCTGATATAGTGGTGGTGGATCGAATAGAGCGGCGCACAATGATTATTCACATAACGGTCCCACATGACGGGAACCTCGTGAAAGCCGAGAAAGATAAACAATCAAATATCTTGACTTGGCTCGCGAGGTTATCGACATGTGGGATGTGGACTCAGCAATCATTTTGCGGATAGTCGTATCAGCCAATGGCTTAATTGCCAAGAGCCTCGACCAACATCTAAGGAGGCTCTCATTGGGCGGCTGGATTAAGGGCCTGATTCAGAGAGCGGTACTTCTAGACACGGCGCGCATCGTTAGGAGGTTCCTCTCTGGAGCCCTGACCGCCGGTAGCTTGGACCCTGTTCCCGATACCGGTGGGCTACTATGTTTTATATTTTTATATTCTAATATTTAAAAATGTAATTTGTATGTATATATTAATGAAATAAAGGAAAAAATAATAATAATATAATATTTATATTTTTAAATGCTTTTTATTTTTATTTTTTATAAAAATATTTGAAAATGTAAATTATATGTTTAGAAATGAAATAAAGGAAATAATAATATTTATTTTTCTCACCACAATATCCTTACAAAATAATAACAAAAAAAAAACAACATTGTCCAGTCATGGGTTTAAAGAAAAGTATTGTGGGAGACTGGTGCCTAAGCTAAGCCGAAGCCTGTATTTCAGGCCAGCAGGTCTCCACCCCAGTACAAAGTATGGTTTCTCGTAAACTAGAACTAGATAATTTATATTTTATTTATAGGAAGGAGTGTTTGAGTGGAGTGTGTGGGAGTGTGAGTGTGTGGGGGTGAGTGTGAGTGAAGTAGAGTTGGTGCGTGTAGCCTGTTTGTTGAATGTCATATTAGTATGTGCTTTTGGTAAAGATAATAGACGAATGCGGTGACTGTTTTGAGATGGTAAGTAGATGTTCAGTTGCGTCATTGTCCAGACTCATGAGCCATCCATTAAGTTTATTAGTGAGTGGGAAGATATTGTGAACTTTGTTTATTTTGTTATAGTGGTAGCCTCCCAGAAAACAAAAGAATCGTTCGGAGAAACAAGTTGTAAGTCTACCAACGGACCGGTCGACGGGGTCGTAGCGCCTTTTGCCGAGCATAGGTGTGAGACTATAAGGAAGAAATGCGTGTTGTGTCGGGGTGGTCTGAAGTATGAACAGTTGGCGAACGGTGAGAACCCCACTTTCCCGGTATAGATCGGTTGTCGGGTAGCGGTATGGTCGAAAAGACGATACTTTTAATATTGCTCTCTGCGCCCTTTCAAGTTGGATTAGAGTCGATTTGGGTGCTCCACCCCATGTTGTTATGCAATAGGTTAACAAAGACTGACAGAGTGCGTAATAGACCGTCTTCCTAAGGCTTTCACCCGCCACGTGTCTTAGGTTCTTAAATACATAAATTAATTTTCGAACTCTAGAAAAGAATGTAGCGCCAGTCCAAACTCAAACTCAAAGCATTTATTTCAAATAAACCAATTACAGGCACTTTTGAATTGTCAATGGGTCGGTCAGTCAGAAAATTGAAGCTAGTTGCCCATTCCAAAGCGTAGTAGATCCCTATGGAGAAGAACGGGCAAGAAACTCCACGGACACTCTTTTAAATCATAATATTTTTACAAAATATTGGTTACATCGTTCATGTTGAAAATATACATATAGAACAATGTAGAAAGACGTGCACGTTAAAAAGCGTCCGTAATAAAAAGATAAAAACTAAAATAACTAAATTAAATATTAAAATTAAAAATAAGCCATGGCAGCTAAGAGACGACCAGTCCCAACTGACGGCGCCCGTTCACGAACATGACGCATGGATCAGCACCAATTAGCTCAACCATTTTGAAGGGAACTTAATGATCCATTACACACGCCACCACCAGCGAGACATTTGAGTGAGCATGACATTCTCTCAACCGCCAGGGCACATTCAAGTCAGTGAAAGACATACCCTGTAAAAGGTAGCTTAATAGTAGCTTCATAGTGCTCACACATGTGCTATGCAATTATAAAATACTAAAAGATTGAATTTAAACAATGCAAAGAAAGTTTTCTCTCTTCTTAATCTTCAGCTGCTCCAACAATATTTTCTAATGCTAATCAATTAGTTTATGCGTCCTTGTGGAGCAGGACGAGCATTCAGCCAAGCATTTTTGTCAGCGATGTAATCCCCCAACTTATAATATGGTTGGCTGCATAGTGTGCGTTTTATATAAGATTTAAATTTCGTTTCATTCAGCATTTTAAACAGTACCCCATGAAGAATGAGTCTACTTTAGCCAGTCTGAAACCTGGTTGAACTAATTGGTCCCCATTTCTAGTCCTATAATTGTGGCTTTCACCTCATTTACCGAAAATATTTAGATTTTTCCTTACGTAAATGGTGTTTTTATATATATATTGACAAGGTACCCTCATGATGTTAATAACTTTAAACAGTTCCCTTAGAGAATTGCGCCTGCGGAGGCCATATATTGCTCTGATGGCTCTTTTTTGCAGAATAAACTCGGCAAGGCGTGATAGCCGTTTATTTAAAACGCTATTTAAAAATGTCAGCACGTTTAGAGCCTTGTCAAGTCAAACTGACGTATAGACGTTGTCAGATGTGTGCAATAATAGTGAATGCGAATACGGGTTTTTCCCAGAAAGACTAGTCTGATCGTCAATCTGACCGATTGACGATCAGACTAGTCTTTCCAACGGGAATTTTTTCCCCGTTGGTTAGATTTATTTGACAGTTGGGAAAACAACAGGAAAAAGTACAATGAAAACTGTTTTGCATTTTAATACACTTACGTGCAATAAAATCGATCCACCCCATTCTCCTCGATTTGAAACAAGACAATTCAACAAGTTTCAATTAACAATAACCTAATATTGTATACAAAAACCTTCCTGAATGTATATAGATTACGTAAGTGAAAAAATAATCAAAACTGATTCATAACTTTTTGAGAAAAGCACGAACTTCAAAACATATAGATCGAATGAAGAACCTCCGTTTCTTTTTCAAGTCGGTTATAAAATCAAATTAAATGATCAATAAACGAACAGTAATAAACAAAATTAAGCTTATGTAAACTTCACTGACAAAAAAGTCACGCAGTTTTATCAAACAAAAGTGAGTGATGAGAACATCTGAAAAATCGAGTCGATCTTGTAAGAATATTGCTTTTAACAAATTATAGTCTAAACTTTATCTTACCTACCTTCACACAATATAAAACAATTAAAATATTTATTATTTATTTTATTTCAGATAATTAAAATCCATAGGTACAATACAATACATTAAATTAAACTAAAATCAATAAGCACTATACACTACCATTACATAAAATTTAAATAAAATATTAAAAAAAAAAATTAAAATAATTTTTTTTTTTTAAAATAAATATACATTAACATCTTTGAGCTATCGTCTTTCAAATAGAGAGCATGGAGTGGGCTAATTGTTTTGCACGCAAGTGTAGGGATCTTACAATGTTATCTTATGCGTTCTAAAAACTGACCAACATTCAATTCTCCATTAGTTAACAATATTTGTGAATACATTATGAATTCATTTCTCATTACATTTTCCTTTGTCCGTTTATTTGTTATTTTAGTAAAATCACTTTTCAGAAAAATTCTCAGTACGTTGATTATCCCGGGTCCTTTTCTTGTTATTTTTTTATTTAGTTCTTTATGCCAACTTTCTAAACAGTTAGTAGTTCTGTTCCTCTACCCAAAAAAAGACCAAGTTTGCTTAAAATTAGACGTCTCTAGCCATTGCTTTTGAAAATATTTTAAAAAATGTTGTATGTTGGCCGAATACTGCCAACCTTCATCCACTAAATGTGGCGGTAGTAATGGCCGAAAATGGCAGAATTCCCGAAAGTGCAATTATGCGTTTAGATGTTTTCGATTTTGTAAATTTTAATTTTTTTGCTTGCTTTCACACGTCATCGGAGAAATGAACATAGCAACCTTTCATTTCCGCACCAGGGTATTTTTTTTAACGCATTAGAAGCAGCAACTTCAAAATCCAGGGTAAACTGTTTTGGTTCCATAACCATATACGGCGGATGCGATCGTAGCATGCTAAAAATACTGATGTAACTTTGTTCCGATTTATGGGACATCAATACATAAATTAATGGTATAATATTAGTGGTGTCAATGCTGCTTCCGATATCACCATGGATGCTATATAACTGTGAAAATGATGTGAAGGGCACGGTCCTGCTCCACAAGGACGCATTAATTAATTGATTAGCATTCGGATATATTGTTGGACCTGCTGAAGATTAAAATGAGAGAAAACTTTCTTTGCATCGTTTAGATTCAATCTCTTAGTATTATATAATTGCATAGCACGTGTGAGCACTATGTAGCTACTATTAAGCTACCTTTTACTGGGTACGTCTTTCACTAACTTGAGTGTGCCTGGCGGTTGAGAGTATGTCATGCTCACTCAAATGTCTCGCTGATGGTGGCGTGTGTGTTGGATCATTAAGTTCCCTTCAAAATGGTTGAGCTAAATGGTGCTGATCCATGCGTCATGTTCGTGAACGGGCGCTGTCAGTTGGGACTGGTCGTCTCTTAGCTGCCATGGCTTATTTGTAATTTTAATATTTAATTTAGTTGTTTTAGTTATTAGCTTTTTATTACGGACGCTTTTTAACATGCACGTCTTTCTACATTGTTCTCACATGTATATTTTCAACTTGAACGATGTAACCAATATTTTGTAAAAATATTATGATTTAAAAGAGTGTCCGTGGAGTTTCTTGCCCGTTCTTCTCCATAGGATCTACTACGCTTTGGAATGGGCAACTAGCTTCATCCTTCTGACTGACCGACCCATTGACAATTCAAAAGTGCCTGTAATTGGTTTATTTCAAATAAATGCTTTGAGTTTGAGTTTGAGTTTGAGGTCTCAAATGTTCCGTCACAAAAGAAATGCTTTACTCGTTTTAAATATTCATTCGGTTGCGGCGTACAAAAAACAATTATACGTGTTCCTTGGTCAATAAAATCCGCCAAAATTAAATTTTGAAATTCTTCAGGGATTTCAACGTCAATAGGGGTTGTCGTGAAATAGTTTGGTAACTTTATTTATTCTTTAACTTTAGCGGCTTTATTTCGTTGACGGTAATAGATTGAAAAGACTGTATATTCGTTAAGTTTAAGCCGTAACCTTTATCTTAATTTTGTGACCCACTCTTTATAAATTCTTGACACTGGTTGAAACTCCTTGTAAGCTTGTTCCCGCATGTTATAGAATGAAACTTCTATGTCATTCTTGCCAACATCTTGAATGCAGCTGTGATTTTTGACTTAATAAGTTGATTGCGGTTCTGAAAAACATATACACTAGCAGTCGGGACCCGTATCTACATACATATACCTATACATAGTACTCAGGCATTAAGATGGACATGAGTTGTCTATAAAGTGATCAAGATGTGACCAAGGATCTTGAACGTACTGCGAACTAAATAACACAACACAAATAACTGGGAAAAACCCGCGAATTCATGCTTTTCCATATGAAACTCGCTCATCAGAATTTAGCTTAAACATAATTATGTATAAAGAAAACATTGCAAAAAAATTACGTGTCGCTTTCTTGCATATAACATTTTTGTACTGCATGTAACACTGTTTTTGGAACAAAAAATGATGAATTATTATTCTCCTTTATTTAATTTTCTATACATATAAATTATATTTTTAAATATTAGAAAAAAAAATATATAAAATCATTTAAAAATAGTAGCCCACCGGTTACGGGAACGGGGTCCAAGCTACCCGGCGGTCAGGACTCCAGAGAGAGTAACCTAAATAACAATGCGCGCCGTGTCTAGAAGTACCGCTTTCTGAATCGGGCCCCTAATCCAGCCACCCAACGAGAGCCTCCTTGGGTGTTGGTTGAGGCTCTTGTTAAGCCATTTGCTGACTGAGTAATATAGTATCTACGTACTACAGACATTTTACATCATATACTTACACTTTATATGTTACGTTATATGTCACGTTATATGTATATATCATACTCTTTTTTATTTTGAATTAGTATTTTGCGAATCGGTCTAAAACGATTTGTTTTCTTTAATTTTCTTTCTTTACAATGTTATGACACTTATGTCAGGCTGTCAAGCTGTCATTACTTTTTCTTCTAAAATTTCTCTCATAGAGTTTCTCACTAGCTTAGTCTATGAAGGTTATTTTTAATTTAAATTATTTTTATCAATATGTTAGCTCAAATATTGTATTTTATAGATAATTATGATTGTTTACTGAATGACTGTATCCTACATTAGATTTATAAAAATAATTGATACGCTCTCAGAATTCATCGAAGAGGTTTTTGAACGAATACTTGTATTTCTGGCCGTTTTGATTACTGACAAGTCGCATTTTTTGAAGAACAAAACTTCAAACTCTGAAGAAGAACGAGAAAAAAACTTGGAGACGAGGCTATATAAGCCATGACTGCCACATTCCCTGGCTTTTTTTTTTCGATCCTGGATTCCGAGAGGGAAACGTCTCTACGTCAAGAAGTCAATCTTTACCTACTTATTGAGTCGGGGTCTGTGCTGACGATACCGACCCGTGTTTTTTTTTTGGATTATCAGGCCTCAGAGCTGACGAGGCCTGACATCTGGCCTGGCCTGGTGCCGTATTTCAAGTTTCCATTTTACCCGACTGCGGCGAAGCCCAAAAGGAGGGTTATGTGTTCGTTAATCAAGTTTTACTAAAAATCTGAGAGTGTGATAGGTAGGGAGGTGTTTTTTTTTTTTTATATAATCTGTTTTTTTTATCTTATTTTCCTAAATTATATTTTGTTTCAAGTCTCTATTCCCCTATTATTTAACCAGGATAGTAGATTCGTTACAGTCCACATTCCATATGTCGACAACCTCGCGAGCCAAGTAAAGATACTTGATTTATCTTTCCCGGCTTTCACGAGGGTCCCGCCATGCGGGACCGTTATGTCAAAAAAATATTATTATTATTAACGTATCGCATCATGTCCGCCTGCGAGGCAGCGTTGTGTTCTAGACGTGTATCACCAGTTACACACTGGCCTATCAGAATATCAAGGTGTGTTAAACAAACAATATTTTTTCACAACCTCACATCTTTCATTTGGTTCTAGTTTCTTAAATTCCCTGCAGTGGCTTAAAGTATGGTTTCCTTCGTATAGTATACAATGTCGTAATGGTCGAGGATCTGATGCTGCTATGTGGACCGCAGGGGTACCTTTAGGTATAGTTTTCTCCTTTCAAAGAGGGCCAACGAGTTCGAGCGTACGAAACTTTGATAGCAAAAACTTGACTAAGTCTTCCCACTTCGGCAGGTCATCCATATCTTCACGGTATGCAAACTGTTCCCAATCTCGATGTGACTCTGAGACCAATTTCTGAACTGTTCGAAATATAATTATTGGATCCCAAAAGTCAGTTGAAACCTTAAGATTCTTTAGGCTGTTGATACATTATTTGTAACGTCCAACAAAGATTTCATGTGGTTGGCCGATTGACTGGGAATATAATAAAATATTTTTTTCAAAAGAGAATTCACTAAAATTTGTTTATTTTCATATCGTGCGCTTAGGGTGTTTCAGGCGGGTTGAACGACATTGGGCAAGTCTGATATTCGTCAAATCGGCAGTTCGTCAAATTTGATATCGGTCAAAGTTGTACTTCGTCAACTCGTCTGTTTGTCTAATTATGAAACTTGCCAAATACGCTATTGGTCAAGTAATTTAAGTACAATCAATTGTAAAAATGAAAGTACGTCATGATATTTTTTTATTAACTCATTTATTCAATTCATATTTAATTACATAGAATTTATATCCAACAAAACTGTTTTAAACACTTAAACACATCTAATTTTCCACTCAATATTTTTTTTATTATTTTTTCTGTTTTGGCATCTATTATGATGTTGGATGTTTTCCTCTGCTTCTCATGTTGTTTTTTAACTTTATTTAAATAATATTTCGCTTCTTTTTTAAAATACTTATGTACATGAAAATATTATGTTTTTCTTGTACTTTAATCCCTAATCTCCGATGCCAAGCCTCGACTGCGTTGGTGGTACGATGGCGTTCATTTGCACAACACCACATGTCCTGAGAAATCCTTTTTTGCCATTACTCAGTAAAATATTTTTGAAAATTTTCTGCCCTACTATCTTTTCTGGCATCATCTCAAGTATTGCTAACCATCCTTCAGAAATATACTGATAGGGCAGTAACGCTAGATTTGTGGTTAGTCTAACATTTTTTTTCATCAGTCATCATTCTTAGTGCTTTTGCTTTTTTATAAATTGCTTGATTAAAATGAAAAAGCAGCCTTTGACAAGAACATCAGGGAACATGCTTTTTGCAGCGTTGATTATTGCCATTTCGTAATCACATTTTAGAAAATTCACATCAAGCTTGAATCGAGGACGCAAAACCGAAAATACTCTCTTATAGGTTCGCAGAATTTTATTAGGCAAGAGGCAAAAAAATATGGGAATAATATTGGTGGTTGCTCTTGTACTGCCCACGTCTACGTGTTGTAACAGTTGGAAAAAAGGTCGCGGTACGGTTTTAAAAGTGCCATCTACAAAAATCAAATCCGTATTTAATGCTATTTCTATACCCTCGGCTGCAGCAAAGATGAAGAATTTCGGTTGATCGTCTTTGCTTTCATAAACCAAAAAATAATTTGAAATTATGTCTGGAAATTTGACCGTATCTACCGTTGGGAACTGGCATGTTTGTACGCCAATTGCTTTCTTTCGCATTTTGTATACACCATCACGCTTTGATTTCAAACTTGGTATGGCCACAAAATCATCTTCTTCCTCAAGCTCAACCAACCCATAGTTTCTTCAAAAAAATTATTTACTGATTTCCATTCCTTCTTTACTCTTTCTCTGCATTTATTCATCTTAACGTCAATCAAATTCTTATCGAAGTTAGGCTTACAGGTATGTCCACTTTCCCTCAGAATTGGCCCAGAAACACTGCTTATAGTTATGGATCCATTGCACTCGCTTCTATTTACGCAATGCCAGATTGTAGTACCAATTGAAAAAAAAAAACTGTGAAAAATCTGGTTTTGGTGACGGTTGACGAGCTTTGGAAAGCAAAATAGGGCGAAGAAAAATGTGCCACAAAGAGGTCCGAGCGAACTATCCCGTGCGTGCGATAGAAGACGACGCAGCATTGCAGCTGCAATTTTTTGTGTTCTATCAGGAAAGTAAATAAAAATAAACAAAGCAACAGTAAAAAAAAAACATACACCATAATCATCATCTTGCGTTGTGTGCAATAATTATAATATTGTGTGTGTGTTGTGTTCATAAATACATAAATATAGTAAAAAATTATTAAATTAATGACAATTATCCGAGATCTGATTCATCGTAAGTAAAATTTTGATCTTCAAATTCGGAAGATTCGACATCATTTTCCGTCAAGTCGACAATATCTTGTATTGTCAAAGGCGTTTGGTACCCAATAAATCGTGTTGGTTTTAAATAATCATCGAAATGCCAACCGCAGTTTTCGGGCTGGAGTTTTATGCATTCAGGGTCCATTGCAATAAACCACATGGAATCGACAAAAATTGTTCCCATTTTTTTTAAATTGTACGCTGATTCTTCTGCAGAATATTCTATTTTTTTCAAAAAATCTGATATCTTGCATCATTAACATAATCATTAACGCTGGTGCAATGATTCACACCATAAATTCTAGTCGTTTCCATTCATTTCTTGGTGCTGCAGCTTTGTTGTAAATTATAAAGTTGGTAATGAGTTGTTCTGGTCCCAGAACCTTTGTTGTAATATTAGTGTTAATTAAACACAATAGAATACGCAGAACATGTCAACCTTTAATATAATGTTCTTAGACAAATATATATGAGAAAACAAATGCATCATTGTATGGTGGACAATATCTTTTCACACACATTTGACAGACTAATTTTCCGAATTCCTAACAAGCAGTAGTCTTTTTACAAATCCTATTTAGAAATTCAACCAACCTGTCTTACAAATCATTTAACGTGTATATATACTATATATAGCCACATCACAGTAAGGCTTAAGATAAGATAAGATAAGATAAGATAATATTTATTTGCTTAAACATGTGTCATACATACAAGAAAATACATGCATGCAAGATGGTAACAACATTATTAGGTACAGGCATGTTTGGCACATGATGTTCATGACATGGCTTCGCCGCCTTTTTGAGTTTTCACAAAAACAGGTTTCTGTATTTCTAAATTCATTTTTATAAATTAATTATAAGTTTCAAAAAAATTTTTTATCATACCTTTCCCATTCTATTCTCCAAACACATCTTTTGCTACTCTCCTTATGCAATCCGCCATCTCTTTCCAACATTCAAGGAAAAACTGTGAATGAATGTTGGAAAGAGATGGCGGATTGCATAAGGAGAGTAGCAAAAGATGTGTTTGGAGAATCGAATGGGAAAGGTATGATAAAAAAGGATACATGGTGGTGGAATGAAGACGTGCAAAAGATGCTCAAAGAAAAGAAAATTGCGTTTAAAGAATGGCAGGGTGTAGAAAATGGGAATGATAGTTTGAAAGATGATAAGAAGAAAACTTATATAGAGTGCAAGAGAAAGGCAAAAAAAGCGGTAGCAGTTTCGAGGGCTAAGGCGCAGGAGAAGTTGTATGACTCACTGGACAGCCCTAGAGGCCAGAAAGAGCTCTACCGGATTACAAAAGCAAGAGAAAGGAGAACGAGAGATATTACTCACATTAAATGTATGAAAGACGACGCCGGTAAGGTTCTGTCCAAAGATGACGAAATAAAAGAACGATGGAAGATTTATTTTGAAAGGCTAATGAACGAAGAGAATGAATGGAATGGTGTGCTTAAAGAGGTACAAGTAAATATGGGTGTTCGTGAATTTCTGATGTGTTATAAATAAAATAGCGGACTGTAGCAGTAACTGGTTCGTATATTGTTGAACATAAGAACGCGCGCCTCTGGGTCCGTGTTTTTCTCAAAGTCGAATGGCGATGCAGGTCCGCGGCTACCGGCCGGCGCCTCGTCCCCCGTTCCCCGCTCGCCGCTGTCCCGCGCCCGTTGTCCAGTGGCGGCCGGTGTAACGTTATGTCTCCGACATACTCCCCGGGTTGAAGTAGGTAGGTAGGCAGCTGATTCAACAAGCAGGTTCTGGAAGGGGACAAATGTTATTAAATGCCCTTCGAATAATGGTTCCTCCCTTGATCCTTATATCGGCGACTCGAGCGACTTGATCCTGAGCTCCTGGGAAAACGGCCACACAACGACCCAGGGCCCAACGTAATGGAGGTAGCGCTTTTTCCTTTATAAGAACTAAGGAACCCAATTTGAGTTCACTCGACGCAGTAGGCCACTTCGTCTTTTGCTGTAGAGTGGTGACATACTCGTTGGAGAATCGTTTCCAGAAATGTTGCTTGACGGACTCGATTCGTTTGTATCGCTCAAGGCTTGTTATTCTTTCTGTCAGCTGTGGATGTGGAATAGACACAAGTGATCGTCCTATCAGGAAGTGAGCGGGTGTTAAAGGGGTGAAGTCTGTAGGATCGGAATTTAAGGCAGTGATAGGACGTGAATTAAGGATAGCTTCCACTTGAGTCAGACAAGTGTGCATTTCTTCATATGTGAAATGCGTAAGTTGAAGTAGCCTACGAAGATGATATTTAGTGGAACGGACAGCAGATTCAGCCATACCATTGAAATGGGGGGTGTAGCTCGGAATGAAGAGGAAGTCTATACCTTCTTGGGCGGCTTCAGAACTAATTTGGGAACTTGAGTCCTGTAAGAAACGATGTAACTCGTTACATGTACCTACAAAATTAGTCCCATTGTCGGAGGTTATACTTTGAGGCTTCCCTCGACGAGCCACAAACCGGTTTAGAGCGGCCATGTATCCCTCTTTAGTAAGATCTGTAACGAGTTCCAAGTGCACGGCTTTTGTAGCTAAGCAGACAAAAATGGACAAGTAAGATTTATTCAGTTGGCAACCCCGACCTTTACGGTTAGCTATCATAACTGGGCCTGCATAGTCCACCGAACAGTGTAAAAAAGGGAATTCCAGTGTAGTCCTGGATTCAGGTAACTGTCCCATTATGGGCTGAACATTGCTGGCTTTAAATCTGAAACATTTTAAGCAACCTTTCGTTATGAATTTAGACAGATTCCTTCCTCCTAAAGGCCAAAAGGTTTGACGAATATTGGACAACAATAACTGAGGCCCAGCATGTAAGTGATGCCATGCTTTAAGTGATGCATATGAAATATGATTTTCGCTAAATGGTGTTTGCTACTTAATAATATGGGATGCTTGGTGTCATAACTATAAGGTGAATTATCAAGTCTACCGCCTACTCTCAAGATATAATTTGAATCTAGAAATGGGGTCAATGATATTAATTTATTTTTCTTTGGTAATGCGTGACCCTGATTTTAAGATAAGGTATTCATTTGGGAACATTTCTAACTGTGCAATGCGCATGATAAAATTAAATGAATTTTGCAATTCCTCACGAGAAAGATGATCACAGTATCTGTTTGTTTTGTTTTTACAGTTGTAAATAAATCTGTGTATATAGGCTATAACTCTTTGTAAACGTGTAAATTTTGAATATTTAGGTATAAGTTTTGTAAATAGTTTATCGTCATCGTTCTTGCTAACGTCATTATTTATGACAAGACAAGGTTGAAGATCCGGTAGGTCCTGTCTCTGGGATTCATTAGGCATTTTTGGCCAACAATGCTCTGACTCGAGTAAATACGATGGGCCCGACCACCACAACGAGGCGTCGCTGATAACATCAGCCTTCACCCCGCGAGAAACAAGATCCGCCGGGTTCTCCTTGGACGGCACGTAGCTCCACGTGTGACCGCTGGTGCTTTCCTTGATCTCATTAACACGATTACGTACGAATTGATTAAGTTGATTTGAAGGGGTGGTCAACCATCCTAAAACGATTGTGGAATCGCACCAAAACCGACACATGTTAATGTTTAACGTAAGTGAATTTTGTACTTTAGTACACAGTCTTACACCTAATAATGCCCCACACAACTCAGGACGTGGGATAGTAGTGGGTTTGATAGGTGCAACCTTGTTTTTTGAAATTAAGAGTTGAACACGCACAAGCCCCGAGTTACACACTGACCGAATGTAGACGCATGCCCCGTACGCACTTTCAGATGCATCTGTGAATACATGGATTTCAATCTTTACGCAATGATCACTAAGAACCCATCGAGGAATTTGTAACTTATTAAGACAGGGTAATGTGTTAGCAAATGAAGACCAGAGATGTAAAATCTCTGACGAAACTTCTTCGTCCCAAGTGTTTTTACTAACCCATAATTTCTGCATAATCAATTTAGCTTCGACAACGCATGGGCCTAGAAGCCCTAATGGGTCGAATATTTGGCTTATTACAGAAAGAATGTGGCGTTTGGTAACCTTCTCATGAAGTTCAATGTTAATTGAGAAAGATAAAGTATCCTGCTGACAAAGCCAATATAATCCTAATGTTTTTGATGATGTATTTATGTTGTTATCGGATAGATCTAAAACTGTGTTTGAATCTACATTTTTACCTGAGAACAGCTCGTTAAGAATTAATTCGTTGTTAGATTTCCATTTGCGAATATTGAATTTTGCTGATTTTAATGCGGCAATAATTCTCTTACATAAATTTATAGCTTCGCTTACAGTACTTGCTCCACTTAATAAATCATCGCAGTAAAAGTCGTGCGCTATACTGTATTTGACGCTATTATCATCATTGACTGTGGATGCCAGACTACTTAAACATTTCGTCGCGAGAAATGGCGCTGAAGCAGTGCCCTGACAAACTGTGTTAAGTGTGTAGGTTTTTAAGCAATCAGTGGAATCATACCTAAATACTATTTGCTGTAACGAGCGTTGACTGGGTACTATGTCAATAGACCTAAACATTTTTTCAATGTCTGCCGATACTACAAATTTATGCGGGCGGAATCTGAGGAGAATCGATAAAAGATCGTCTTGGACTGTAGGACCGACCATCTGAATTTCATTGTATGAAATTCCTGAAGTGGTGACGGCAGAAGCGTCGAAGACTGTACGCAACTTTGTAGTTGTACTGGACTCCCGAAGTACGCCATGATGAGGAAGGTAGTAGTTGGCATTGTCACTGTATGGAAATTGTGTTTTATTTTCAGTCATGTGACCTAACCGCTCGTATTCTTTCATGAAGTCTAAATATTTTTTCTTGAATATTGGTTCTCGTTCGAACTTTCGCTCAAGCGATAAAAAACGGCGCTTAGCCATCTCAAAAGAATCGCCTAAGACCTGTGGATCTTGCTTGAGAGGAATGGTGACGACAAAGCGACCATCGTCATTACGAGTTGTGTTGACAGTAAAACTATTTTCACACGCACGTTCCTCTGCGGATTGAGAATGCTCTAGAGAAACACTATCTACTTCCCAAAAACGAGTGAGATCAATATCAAATTGTCCTTGAGTGAAGAAACATTGACTGAATGTACTTTTCGGACTCGAGATATGACCAGTGACTATCCATCCGAACTCCGAACTACGTAACATAGGTTGATGCTTGCCTAGGCTAATCTTTTTGTTACCTAGAATATCCCAGAAGATATCTGCCCCGATAAGAAGATCGACCTTAGAAGGAATGTTATAAGAGGGGTCAGATAGACATAAGCCTACTGGGATTTGAATGTGTTTTGTGTCAATGTATGTGAGTGGTACTGCTGAGGTGACGTTGGTAAACACATGACAATCAATGTTAGTCCTATAGCTAGTATTCAATGACTCAATTGTGAGATTGCAAGACTGTGTACTATAGGATACATGTTTATCAAAACCTGATACCGTGGAGCTCACGTTCCGCCTCGGCAAACCCAGCTTACTGCAGAAAGCTTCGGAAACGATATTTATTCCGCTACCGTTGTCCAAGATCGCCCTGGCGGTGTGCTTGTTGCCCTTTTTGTCAACCACTCTCACCAACGCTGTGGAAAGGAAAACACGCGTCGGAGTAGTAACCTGTTGAGCATCAGTTGTCAGTACAATATCTTTTGATGTTGAAGAAGATGAATCACTAGAAGTAGATTGCACGGATTTTTCTACATGCAAAAGAGTGTTGTGCTTTTCTTTGCAATATTTGCAGTGTGACAAAAAACATTTCTTTGCTACATGACCGAAACGCAAACAGTTCAAGCACACATTGAACTCCTTTACTTTAGAAATCCGTGATTCTAGTGGAAGACTTCTAAACGATTCGCAATTGAACAGCTGATGTGACTCATCATCGCACAATGGGCATGTTTTACGTTTTTGATTTTGATTTTTATTTTTGCTGTTATTGCTGTTATTTATCACTAAACATTTTGCTTTCACGGGTTCTGATTTTATTTTATTATTTTTATTGTTCTCTTCTAAAGTTTCTAATAAATTGGCTCTGTTATTTAAAAATGTTATGAACTGTGATAGGGTTGGGGATGAAGTCAATGTATTCCTATGTTCTTCCCATTGTCGACCCGTCACACTATCAAGTTTAGTTGACATCATATAAATTACGAGCGAGTACTGACTGTATACTGAGTGGGTTCTTTCAATGATGTGAGAGCCCTGATGTTCTTGTTAGTTACATCAATAAGATATTGTATTGACTTACACGATTCTGACCGAATAGGATCTATGTTAAACAAGGCCTGTATGTGATTATTAACCAGTAAGCGACTATTATCAAATCGCTCGCACAATAATTCCCACGCAATTTTATAGTTGTCACTTTTAAAATCGATGTTTTTAATAATCAGAGCGGCACTTCCTTGAAGAGAAGCCCGTAAATAGTGGAATTTATTTATGTTATCTATGCAATCACTGTTATGTATAAGAGAAAGGAATGTGTCTTTAAATTCAAGCCAGTCTTGATAGCCACCACTGAAATGTGGTAAGTCAATTTTCGGTAGCCTAACCAAACTTCTCACTCGCCCACCGGATTCTGCATCGCTGAACTCCAGCACAGCCTCGCTGCCCTTTCCTCCAGCAGCAAGCAGACTCTTGGCTGTGGCCACCAGCGCGTAGTAGTCGTTGTCAAATTGCTGACGCTCCGCGGGAACTTCATCGGTTGGTGGCTCGTCTGATAGGATCTCGATTTCTGTCTGTAACGTGTCGAATTCCTCGAATAAGGGCTCAAATTTTCGTAAGCGACACTCTAAATCTATGATTTGTAAATTCGATAATGTTTTAGCAGTTTTAATTAATTTTATGTGATTGCCAAAAATAGTGAGCTTTGATTTTATAGCTGAGCGTTTTTTAATTAAAGTTTTTAGTTCGGTCATGATCACTAAACAAACTTCAAATCGCAATAAGGCCAACAGCTGATTTACAAATAGCAAGCTACTTGATGCACCGTAACAAGATATACTTATAAGCAATAATTATAACCAGGTAGCTGTGCTCAAAGACTGCGTACCGATTTGTAGTAAACAAGATGACTCATGCGACTAGCATTCAACGCTCGAGTTTTATGACTGCAAGTAACTCACAATGCCTTGAACGGCGAAATAGATAATGAACATAAATAACTGCACTATTATAGATAGCTGGATATTTATTATTCTATGAGTTGTAACGTATGTAGAATGCACAAAGCACCGACTCAAGTTTTAGCTAAATGTGTATGATAGAAGAAGGGAAATATGAACTTGACTAGCTAAGAGAAGAGGGATTAAGAGGAATAAATAGGAACGAACTCACTAGATGTCTTATCCTTTATCCAGCAACAAGACGGTTTGTTCGTCCTTCGGATGTCCTTTCTTGACCTCCTCGAAAGTCGTCGCGTAATGGCCGGCGCGTACGACTCGTCGAAGTTTCTTGAATATTACACGGAATAGTCCCAAACAAGCTTCAAGACGTCCTTAATGTCCTTTTCCACGGTGAGAAGACCATATGTTCGTGAATTTCTGATGTGTTATAAATAAAATAGCGGACTGTAGCAGTAACTGGTTCGTATATTGTTGAACATAAGAACGCGCGCCTCTGGGTCCGTGTTTTTCTCAAAGTCGAATGGCGATGCAGGTCCGCGGCTACCGGCCGGCGCCTCGTCCCCCGTTCCCCGCTCGCCGCTGTCCCGCGCCCGTTGTCCAGTGGCGGCCGGTGTAACGTTATGTCTCCGACAATGGGTATGGTGAGGGAAATTAGCATGGATGAAGTGAGAAAGGCAGTTCAAAGTATGAAAAATGGAAAGGCCTTGGGCCCAGATGATATACCAGTAGAAGTATGGAAGTACTTAAAAGAAGATGGATGTATGTGGCTGACTTTATTCTTTAATAAGTTGTTGCATGAAGGAGGGATCCCACAAGAATGGTGCAATAGTTCGCTAGTGCCCATCTTCAAGAATAAAGGTGATGTACAGGACTGCAACAACTATCGAAGAATAAAGCTCATGTCACATAGTATGAAGGTATGGGAGAAAGTAATAGAGAAAAGACTGCGAGAGGAGAGTGAAATTACCCCGAACCAGTTTGGGTTTATGCCAGGTCGAGGAACAACGGACGCCACTTTTGCACTCCGCCAATTGTGCGAGAAGTACAGACGTGCACACAAGAACTTGCACATGGTGTTCATTGATCTGGAGAAAGCGTATGATAGAGTACCTCGGGATGTGTTGTGGTGGGCCTTGAAAGAGAAAGGTTTGCCCGGGAAGTATGTAGAGTTAATTCGTGCTATGTACAGTCAATCTCGTACCTACGTCCGGTCGGCTGCTGGGAATACCAACGAGTTCAATGTGGCTGTTGGCTTGCACCAAGGGTCGGCTTTAAGTCCCTACCTCTTCCTGTTGATTATGGATGCTCTGACATCGAATCTACAGGAAGAGGCACCCTGGTGCATGCTGTTTGCCGATGACATTGTTCTTGTCGGTGAAGATTTACCTGAGATTCGGAGCAGATTGGAGAAATGGCAACAGAAACTGGAGAATGTTGGCTTGAAAATCAGCAGAACCAAAACTGAATATATGTTCTGCGATTTCGGCGGTATCTCCAGTTCTGGAGGCATAGCGCTTGATGGCGCGCTTCTTCCAGTCTGCTCCGACTTTCGGTATCTCGGTTCACTCGTGCAAAGCGATGGCGAAGTAGATCGGACGGTTTTGTTTCAAGACATGGGTGGTAACAGACGTGGATTGCCGATTCCACCCATAATCCAAGTATTAGCCGCTTTACGATTTTATGCAACAGGAAACTTTCAGGTAAGTTGTCAACATTTTTGCACACGCAAGAACTTATCAGTTCAAATTTATTATTTACTAGCTTTTGCCCACGGCTCCGCCCTCGTGGATGTCGGAAAATATCCCACGGGAACTTACTACCGGGGAATCCTTCCTTGTTCCTGGTCTACATTATAAAGGGAAACTCTGTGCAAAATTTCAACTTTCTGAGTTCAAGAGCTGGGCGTTGATGAATCGGTCAGTCAGTCAGGACTTCTCTTTTTATTAATATACTTAGATAGATAGAATACAGTAGGTACTACGTACTTATATTGGTATTATGTATTTTCAGATTGTTTGCGGAGATTTGCACAAAATCAGTCAATCGATGATTTCAAGGATTGTGGCCAAAATTTCTAAAATGTTAGCTTTAAAAATAAGACGCTTTATCAAATTTCCTGACGTCGCTGAGCGAGCTGATGTAAAGATAAGATTTCATCGCATTGCTGGATTTCCTGGGGCTTTAGGCTACATTGATTGTACTCATATACCAATCAAAAATCCAAGCAGGCAAAACGGCGAAGTATTTGGCAATCGTAAGGGTTGGTTCTCAGTTAACGTACAAATAGTGTGTGGACCACAAATGGAAATCTATGACATAGTAGCCCGCTGGCCTGGATCTGTCCACGATTCCAGAATATTTTCAAATAGCAGGTGTCATATGAGATTTGAAGAAGGGGAACTTGCAGGTTTATTGATTGGTGATAGTGGTTATGCACAATCTTCATATATGTATACACCCGTGCCTAATCCACAATCCCAACCCGAAATAAGATATAACAGAGCTCACAAATTGAATAGAAAGGTTTAATGGTGTATGGAAGAGAAGGTTTGCATCTTTAAATAGAAAGTTGCAAAATAATTTACCAAACACATGTAACATAATAGTGGCATATGCAGTGCTACATAATATTAGTATAGCAACAAATCAAGAAATAACTGAACCCATCACAAATATTGACCCTATTCCAGTTTCCCTTACTAGAGATACTGCACGGGGTAGCCTTATTAGGGCTACATTTATTGCAAGGCATTTTAGTTAATATACCTAGGTACAATAATTAGGTACTGGTTTACAGACAGTTGATTAGGTTATCACATTAAATTAAAATCAAGCGAAAAATGTTCTTACGGTTAATAATTCGGTTCGGTTAATAATAGGCGTTCTCTATGCGCATAATTATAAGATAAAGGAACTCAGCCGGGGAAAGAAAAAAAAACACAAAAGGGCCAATTTGTTTGCTAAGTATTTATTTTGTTTGAAAAATTCAGTTTTCTATTTTTTTAATTATTTATTTTATTACTTACCTGTTTTATTTAACAGACTGAAAATAACTTTTAATAACCGCTGTATACTATTTAATGTGATACCTATGTTTACTGATCTGCCAACACCAAACAGCGAAGACGGCGTGAAGCTCCAACCGGCCGGAATGCGGCGCTGACGGTGGCGCCTCCGGTGAATGGGTGAATGTGTGAATGTGAGCCAACAAACTGAAGTGAGTGACTAGTACACCAATATGGAGATTTTGTGTGGATGGAACGCTTGAACTGTTTTTATATTAATTATTGTTTCTGCAAAACCTTGTTAAAAGTTTAATTAAATTCGTATAAGTAACTGCATTGTAGCCTGTAGTATTCATTTCGTTTCCTATCCACCACACACACTCGTCGCATAAATAGATACGAGATCTTCAAGAAGAAAAGGATACCAAGCAGCCATCTTAGCGGGAGATAATCGCGGGGCTAGCGAGGCGCCCTAACATATTGGTCCTTCGAGCCGGATTAAGAAGAGTTCCAGTTCTGCCAGTAGTGGATTCAAGATTCTTCAAAAATCGTCGCATAAATATACGAGTTCATGAAGAAAATTCACTCGGCGTTGAAAACTTAATGATCACGAGGATTACAGGAGTGGCAGGTCTGAACTTCCTACCCAATTCCCCATCCTATCAATCGGTTTGTGCTAATTTCGTGCTGTGATTCCAGTAGGGTGAGTTGCGTACCTAGCCGGTAAGTGGAAGTCCGACAGCCGTGAGCAGTAAATTCACGGGCCGCGGCACGTGGCACCGGGGGCCTCCGTGCAACACCAGGTGCAACAGTGAGTACTCTTGTTCTTATTTTTCCCTAAAATGAGTGAGCCTAAGATGATGGATCTTATAAAGAAAAGAGCAGTGATCAAAGGTCGGTTAACTGTACTAGAAAATTATATTAAAAAGTGTACTTGTCCATTAAGTGATCAACGATCACTAGAGTTAACGTTACGCGTTGAGAACAGTTCGAGTTTGTTAGAAAGCTACAGTGAGTTACAAAATAAAATTGAAGAGCTTTCAGACGAGCTCGATCTTCCAAAACAAATGGAAGAGAGAGAGCGTTTTGAAGATCAGTATTATAGGGCTGTAGTTTCCGCCAAGCTCTTGCTGCATAAAGAGGAACCTGAAAATAGTAACAGTTTAATCACTAAAAATAAAATAAGTGTAAAGTTACCGGACATCAAAATACCTACCTTTGACGGCTCATACGATCACTGGTTGGAGTTTAAGAATTCGTACTGTAGTATGATCCATGACCGTGAGGATTTAGATAGTATACAGAAGTTCCATTACCTGCGATCGTCATTAACGAATAGCGCGTCGCAGGTAATTAGTGCATTGGAATTCACGGCCACCAATTACTGTCACGCTTGGGAGCTGCTACAAAATCGGTATAATAATCCACGATTATTGCAACACAACCACGTCAAATCCCTGTATACGATACCTTCCATAAATAAGGAATCGGCTTCACAAATTAGGAAATTAATAGACACTGTACTAAGAAACTTACGTGCACTTACCTCACTGGGGGAACAAACACATACGTGGGATACGTTAATAATATATTTGGTTGTTTCTAAACTAGATCCAAGTACAGAACGTGAATGGGAGCAGTTTAAAGGTACACTTTATAATGCTGATACGAAGCCATTGTTGAAGTTAGATGACTTGCTTAAGTTTCTCAAGGACAGGGCGGATATGTTAGAAATGATTAAGGTGAACCATAGCAAACATTCACACGACAACAAAAGTAATGAACAGACACATAACAAGAAACAACCTACTCATAGCTACGTCGCTACGAACGCTGGTGATAATAGTAATAACAATACGAAATCTAGCAAGCGCGGTCCGCGCATATGTGAAATGTGCAAAGGTAATCATTCGATTTATACGTGTTCTAAATTTATTAATTTACCTGTTCAAGACAGGATTAACTTTGTTAACACAACTAATATTTGTAAAAATTGTTTTCGCACAGGCCACGCGGTAAAGGATTGTAAATTCGGTCCGTGTAGGCTGTGTCATCTTGAAAAACATAACAGTTTGATTCATGTCGATATCGTAGACAAAGACGGTGCATTAAATGTTGACGGGGCGAGGTCACAGTCGCAACCGACCACCACTAACGTCTCCAATGTCTCGACCTCGTTACATACTTCAGCTGATAGTTCTGTTTCACTTAGTAAACAAACATATTCCGTGTTACCCACGGTCCTACTATCCACAGCATTAGTGGATATTGCAGATAGTAAAAACGAGTATCACACTGTACGAGCGCTCCTGGATAATGGTAGCCAACAGTGCTTCATAACAGAGAAGTTATGCGAAATATTAGACGCACCTTTATTACAGTCCACTTGTCAAGTTACCGGTGTGGGTCATTCGATAACAAAATCTACCCACACATGTAAAATACAAATACGTTCTAAAGTTAAGCATTATTACACTAACATTGAATGTTTAGTGTTGCCGCGTATCACAAATAGGTTACCGGCTTCTAATATAAACGTAAATAGTATTAGTATTCCAGACAATATCCAACTTGCTGACCCGAGCTTTCATTCGCCATCGGATATTGATATCTTGATAGGCGCGGATAAGTTTTGGGATCTATTATGTGACGGTAAAATTAAGTTGAAAACCGGACCTTACTTACAAAATACACATCTAGGTTGGATAATGTCTGGACCTTTGTACAATAACACTAATGGCCTGCGCATTAATCAGGTTCATTGTAATTATTCGCAAACACTAGATGTACAATTAAAACGATTTTGGGAACTCGAAGAGATTCCTAACGTGGGAAATCTCCTTAGTGCCGACGAACAAATGTGCGAGAACATTTTCGTTGAAACGACAACGCGTACTCAGGAAGGTAAATTTTCTGTGCGTATTCCTTTAAAAGAATCGCCTGTAGTTCTCGGAGAAAGCTATAATTCAGCTGAAAAACGTTTGTTGTCTCTTGAACGAAAGTTTTCTCGTTTGCCGGAATTTAAGGAAAAATATATTGATTTTATGAATCAATACGAAAGTCTCGGTCACATGAGTCGCGTAGATACATACGGTTCCCCTCACTATTTCTTGCCGCATCACGGTGTTATGAATGAAAATAGCAGTACGACTAAACTGCGCACAGTGTTCGATGCGAGCGCAGCGTCCTCTTCAGGCAAATCTTTGAACGATATTCAGTTTGTTGGGCCACCGCTTCAAAACGAAATTTTTTCCATATTATTACGCTTTAGGCAGTATAAACACGTAGCATGTGCCGATGTGGAAAAAATGTATCGTCAAATTTTAGTACAGCCAGATCAACGCGATTTACAATTAATTCTATGGCGTAAACATCCGTTGGACCCAATAAGTGTATATCGTCTCAACACCGTGACGTACGGCACGGCGTCAGCACCTTATTTGAGCATGAGGTGTCTGAATCAACTCGCGCGTGAATGTGAGGATGAACAGGTGTCTGCCGTGATCAGGGATGACTTTTATGTAGATGATGTCTTGATAGGAAATGATGATTTGAATAGGTTATTACATATGTGCGAAAAGGTAACTGATACTTTAAAATCAGCGTGTCTTCCTTTACGTAAATGGATATTTAATTTGGACATCACTGCCCATGACGTATCTAAACGGTTGTCATTGGGAGACCAGTGCCAGAATAAAACGTTAGGTATGGGCTGGTATAATAAAAATGATGAATTGCATTTCACAACACGGGTAATTAACAATAATAAACCATTAACTAAAAGAACAATGTTATCAGTAATAGCGCAGGTGTATGACCCTTTAGGTATTCTAGCACCGGCAATAATAATAGCAAAAATTTTAATGCAAAAGTTATGGTTATGTAAAATAAATTGGGACGATCCGGTTCCTAATGACGTTACATTAACTTGGGAGAAATTTATGAATACTCTACAAAGTTTACACAAATTACGTATACCGCGTCATGTACTAAGTGTTCACACACAATACGTAGAATTACATATCTTTACAGACGCGTCGCAATGTGCATACGGTGCGTGCGCTTATGTGCGCACCTACTCAGATAATTCACCTGTGACTACTAAGTTACTCTGTGCCAAAAGTAAGGTCGCGCCAATCAAACCAATCAGTATACCGCGACTCGAATTATGCGGGGCTTTAATTGGCGCACGTCTATATAGCAAAATAATTGATGCGTTACGTTTGACTTTCCACAAAACTTTCTTTTGGACAGATTCAACTATTGTCCTTGGGTGGCTTCGAATGTCTCCTCATTCACTTAAGACATTCGTTCAAAATAGAATAGTTGAAATAAATGAAACTACCAGTAATGCTACATGGTCTCATGTAGGTAGTAAAAATAATCCAGCGGACTTATTGTCACGCGGCCTCAGTCTAGACGTACTCAGTGACAGTAGTATATGGTGGAACGGTCCACCGTACTTGCAAAATCCCGAGTCGATGTGGTCTCAACACAACGCACCTTCTGATTGTGACTCCGCCGCTGCTGACCTACCAGAGCTAAAATCACAAACTACAGTCATGATTTGTGACGTTACACAAAATAATAATACTGTTATTAACTTTGATAGGTTTTCTTCTTACATTCGTATTAGACGTACCGGTGCTTATGTGCAGCGATTCATACGTAACTCACGCACACAACGACAGGATCGCACTGTGGGGCCGTTATCAGTGAGCGAGCTGTGTGCATCAACACAGATGTTGACGCGCCTCGTACAACGGGAATCTTTTCCTGATGAATATATTAAATTGAAAGGTAACTTACCATTAAAAACTTCATGTGCAATTTCGAGTCTTAATATATTTCTTGATAACAATGATATAATAAGAGTAGGCGGACGCTTAAATAATTCACCAGATTTCGATTATGATAAAAAGCATCCGACACTACTATGTAGTAAACATTACTTTACGCTGTTATTGTTTCAGCACTTGCATAAGCAGCTCCTTCACGGTGGTCCCCAATTGTTACTGGCTACCATGCGTGAGAGTTGGTGGCCGTTAGGAGGTAGAAACCTGGCCAGAAAGGTAGTCCATCAGTGCGTCCGCTGCACACGGATGAGGGGTAAAACCGTTGCACCAATCATGGGTAATCTTCCTTCTGAACGGTTGAAACCGGGATTCCCTTTCATCCGATGTGGGGTGGACTATGCTGGACCCATATCCGTATTGAACCGCAAAGGTAGGGGGGCTAAACTTGAAAAAGGGTATATTTGTATATTTGTTTGTTTCATAACTCGAGCTATACATCTCGAACTAGTCAGTACCCTTTCTGCTCAAGAGTATATATTGGCACTCAAAAGATTTATATCCCGTCGTGGCAAACCGGCCCAAATTTTCTCTGATAATGGGAAAAACTTTATCGGAGCCATGAGACAGATTCAGTCGATGTTCAAAGAACATTCACATCAAATTATTGATAATTTATCGAATGATAATATTGAGTTTAGATTTATACCGCCTTACGCTCCTCATTTTGGGGGACTATGGGAAGCAGGAGTGAAATCCTGTAAACACCACCTAAGGCGTGTTGTGGGTACCGCTAGCTTAACATACGAGGAGTTCGCCACGGTGTTGACACAGATCGAAGCCGTCTTGAACTCCCGTCCAATGTGTCCTATGTCCTCAGACCCACATGATCTTCTTCCACTCAGCCCGGCACACTTCCTAATCGGCCGGCCACTCCTCTCACCAGCCTGCAAGGACCTGACAGAAACGCCGATCAATCGTCTGACGCGGTTCGAGAGGGTGGAACAGATGAGACAGCAGTTTTGGAAGCGTTGGTCCACAGACTACATTTCGGAACTCCAGATAAGGACCAAGTGGAAATCACATAATCAGGACATAGCACTGAACACTCTTGTCGTCATTAAAGAGGACAACTTACCACCTCTGCTATGGCGCATGGGCAGGATTATAAAGGTTTTCACAGGAAATGATGGTGTGAGCCGTGTAGCTACAATCCAGACAGCTACGGGCCCTGTACAGCGAGTTTTCACCAAAATCTGCCCACTACCGGTGCCATCAGCGACGAGTGATGATACTAGTGAAGAACACAGAATCTCTGATGAAGCTGCCACATAAATTTATTGAAACCTCAAGATTTCAAGGCGGCCGGTATGTTTACTGATCTGCCAACACCAAACAGCGAAGACGGCGTGAAGCTCCAACCGGCCGGAATGCGGCGCTGACGGTGGCGCCTCCGGTGAATGGGTGAATGTGTGAATGTGAGCCAACAAACTGAAGTGAGTGACTAGTACACCAATATGGAGATTTTGTGTGGATGGAACGCTTGAACTGTTTTTATATTAATTATTGTTTCTGCAAAACCTTGTTAAAAGTTTAATTAAATTCGTATAAGTAACTGCATTGTAGCCTGTAGTATTCATTTCGTTTCCTATCCACCACACACACTCGTCGCATAAATAGATACGAGATCTTCAAGAAGAAAAGGATACCAAGCAGCCATCTTAGCGGGAGATAATCGCGGGGCTAGCGAGGCGCCCTAACACCTAACCTAATCCACTCTGTACCTATTGTGTTACATTTAAATTGTTTTATTTTTAAATTTCCTTTCTAGACAAAATCAAACTGTTGGTAATTTAATTGTATAATTTTTATGACATTGATCTTTTACTGACTTGCGTAACACATTATCGATCGGAGTTGGTTTCATTTTGAAACAAATTGCTAATACATTGCTTCTTAAGTTCGAAAAAATTGTCTGCTCAACAACGTAAGTAACGAAATGAATGTTATTGAACTGTCAAAAACTTTTTTACAAAAAAATACAACCGACTTCCAAAAACAACACTACAAAGTGCAAAATAACTTTAATTTTGGAAGTCGGTGTCTGATTAAATGTATTTTCGTTTTTGCCACCAACTTCCGAAATTAAAGTTATTTTGCACTTTGTAGTGTTGTTTTTGGAAGTCGGTTGTATTTTTTTGTAAAAAAGTTTTTATTTTTCACTTTTTAGTGGTTCACATGTGCTTACCCCTTCACAGCTTACTGGCGTGATGTTATGTTATGAACTGGTGTGAACAACAAACAGACATGAGATTTCAGCAATCCCAGTCCATTTGCTATCATTTATTGAGGAGTTCCGTTGCCTATCTCAGAAGTTCTTCATCAGATCTTCACCAAATTGAAATGGAACCACTTCCAAAAACTATCCAAATCGCTTCAAGTGTGCCTATAAAATTGGAAGAGTTCTCTCTATTTCTCCAGGATCCCATCATCAGATCCTGACTTGATGATCATGGGACCACCTGGGAAGTATACCCTTTCAAACAAAAAAAAAATAATCCAAATCGGTCCAGCCATCTTCGAGTAATCGGGGAACATACATAAAAAAAAAAATAAAAAAAAAAAAAATAAAAAAAAAAAAAAAAGATTCCGACGAATTGATAACCTCCTCCTTTTTGAAGTCGGTTAAAAATGAAACCAACTCCGATTGATAATGTGTTACGCAATTAGGGTGCTGGTCTTTTACCACCAATATCTTGAAACAAAAGTGGTAACAAAAAGCTCACCACAATATCTTTTGTAAAACGAAATCTAATTTTAAAATCATTTTCATCATACACTACATTGGGTTTCCTGCATCTCGTAAATAGCATCGCAATATATTATTGCTAAGTAGTACGTAACTTTATTGTAGGTGCATCGTCTTCACATGTAATTTCTATTAGGTAATAATTATTAATTTAAGTACGTAGCTTTATTTTTAATATATTTTCACCAATATGTTTCTTATTTAGTATTGACAAAAGTATGTGAAGTACATTGAAATAAATAAGTACCCAAGTTCTAATCTTTATTTTTAAATTTTGCCAAATGCAATTCAGCCTCTTCCCTCTTAGCTCTAATGCAGTGGAAAAGTTCCTCCATAGCTTCCTTCTCGGCTTTAGCTTTGTAGTAGTTCTGTTCTGCTACTTTCACCATCCACTCTTTCTCAGCTATTTTCAATTTGTGTAGCTCCTCTTCTCTTTTTTGGGATCTGTCATAAGATTTTTGACGTATAGAGAATTCCTTTTGGATTACTTGAGACCGTATGTTTCTAGGTCCTGTAATGTAACAAATAAAATCCATATTACAGACGTTGACCTGCTGGTGTCTGTACCTACATTAAACACTAGCTTTTGCCGTGAAAACCGTATTATTTCATTCACGTCGGGGTCACCAATATAGAACTTTTGTTGGGACGTGATGTAGGTTCTATAGTGAGAAATTAAATGTCCATTCAGATTTACACTATGAATTTAATAATGTATTTACTACAACTAAACACGGTACAATTACTTATGATGATTAGTATGAAATGATATATATGATGATTGACGCGAGTAGCCGTTAGTAAACGACTATGTAATATGTGTTGTCGTGACAACGCGTGACTTCGAACTTAAGGTGACGGTGAACGTCATAGGTACTTATAAGCTCGCAAGTGGCGTGCATGTGTGGGTAAACATACCACTACACCAGCGGCATCACCTGTGTGGAGGTCGGAAAACGAGAAACGTTAAAATTATCTCATGGGAACATTGCGGGAATGACAAGTATCTTATGACCTAACCCAATATAATCTACACGTGTGCCCAATTTCATCCAAATAATGGATGAAATAATGTCTTTATACCTTTTATAACGAACAAATCTAGATGGATGGGAACTTGAAAAATATATTTACCTTGTGATGGAGCTATATCATAACCAGTCGGACAGGGCTCGGAAACATGAGTAGGAGTAGGAGTAGTTGCATTATGTTCTGCAAAAAAACATTTTGTAAGTCTAAAATATCATTAAACATCAATCCATACCATTGTATAAAATGATGGTGCATGTACTTCTTTCAGTCGCAGACTCGCATAGAATTTTAATCTCATTGGCAGCATACTGAACTTGTGGTGTGTCTGGCAATATTTCTGTAGGAATTGGCGCTTCTGTAAAATAAAAAAAACAATAATTAAAAATCGGACACTGTCAAAAAGTAGTAGTAACCACTTAAGTACCTACATAAGATTTACCTGCGAAAGAAGGTGAGTAATCACTATCAATAACATCTAATAACTCCACATCGGTTTGTTCCAGGAGAGCATCTTCCAGTACCTGGACTTTACTTGAGGTGCTAGGCAAATTGGGGTTAAAAGATCCACCCCCTGTCCTCATCCTTTCCCTTTTCTCTTGTGCCAATATACTTTTGCGCCGGGTCTTCAAATTGTCCCAACATTTTCTAAGTTGACTTTCAGTTTTCTGAACAAATATTATATTGTAGGTAGGTATAAATAAAGTTTACTGAATTATTATTTATTAAATGATAAGAAATATATTTTTTGATCTGCACTACACTACGTAGGTACTTACTTTTGAATTTGTTTCGATTGTGTTGTATTCCTGCGTTAAGCGAGCCCATGTAGCTTTTTTAACTGCTGGGCTCCCCATAGTCGTTGCCACCGAGTTTAATTTATATTTTAAAATCAATTCTTGTAGGCAAATCTTTTCACATTCACTGAAAAACTGTCTTCCATTTCCAGACATTTCGAGCAACAAATACACAATACAACGAACAATACAGCACTGTTTGACTAATATTTAGGATACGTTATTAAAATAGTATTTTTCTGTTTCCAACCCACTCAATTCTCAAAATTCACCTTATTTTTAGGGTTCCGTACGCACGGCTACAGATCAAGCTATACATTCCAGTTTAAGCTGATCTCGCATTGTATAGGATTTCATTACAATGAGAGGTCAGTGTAAACTGGAAAAATATAGCTTGATGAGTATACGGCCATTTATGCGACATATTTTGATACAGCCCCCTCAGCACCCGGAATGCGTTATTGTATTGAATGCGCAGATCACTGTATGTCCGCTGCGTATAGTTTACCCACAGGCTGCAGGTGTAATAAGAACTGACAGTACCTACGCTTTAAAAAGCGCAACTTTCGACAGTCGTACACCGTGAAAACCTGCGGGCCAACATGTTACAACGGACAGACAGCGCTTTGCGCTCCCTTTCAATATCCACACTGTACTTAAGGTCCCCAGTGACCCAGTGGCAATATATTTAAATTGCTAGACCTTGTTTAGAGCTGTATTGTTGTATATATAGCACATAAAGTGAAATTCGGAACGAATGTGTATCGTTTGTTGTCCGGTCTGAAAACCAATAATTCACTCTTTTTCGTGTTGTATTTGAGCCCATGAGTCACTGCGTAGGACTCACAAATTATCAGGAGCCTTCATAAGGCACCAATCGAAGGGCTCAGCAATTGTTGTTCCGTTGTCCTAGAACCATGAAATTTGGCAAGAAGCAAGGTCTCCCGCACAAGTAAAGGAAAAAGTACGAAAATTGATAATTTGTAGTTTTATGACATAAAAGAAATCTTTTTGGGATCCATTCTTAAGTTTGTTTTTGGGATAAATTCTTTTCAACTACGGAACCCTTCGGCTGGTTTGTAACCAGGACTTGGCTTTTGGTTCAATTGTTTATTTTTCAAATATTCGCTCATTGTCTTTGACATATGTGACACTTCTTGAAAACGACAGACAACGCGCTCACAGACTGTTCAAAAAACTAAAGTTTTATACGGAATTTTTCTCCAAACAATGACGTTTTCGTGCCGTATCACCTCGACTCACACTCATTCGAGGAACCTCATAATTTCCTTAATCTTACGACTGTGAATACCGATTTTGAGGATCTTTCGAGGCGCGGCTTGAGGTCGCCTCGAGCGAGTTGTGAGTCGAGGAGCTTTCGAGGCTACGACTTAGAATATAGGTGTTAGACTTTTTATCATATTAGACGTAATGCTGCTAAGGTCACTTATATTTCAGACATTGTTTCTTAGATTTTTACCATAGCAGACGTAATGATATTAAGGTGGACCCGCAGTGGTAGACCGCAAAATTCAAATTATCTCGCGTTTTTTGCAATTTGCAGGTCAGTGTCAGGTTGTATCTTGATCAAAATATGAGTCGCGACAATAAAAAACATGTATTTACATAATTATAACCATAAGAATCATCAATATGTTGATTTTTATGGTTAAAATTATGTACAGTCAACAAAAGAGATATCTAGGCAGGGTATACTAACATATTTGTATGTGAATTGCTTCATGTTCAATTTCTTGAAAATATACAATTTTGTGTTGTTGTGTTACAATGTAGGAGTATTGCAAAAACAAAGTAATATGTATAAAATTGAACATGAAGCAATTCACATACAAATATGTTAGTATACCCTGCCTAGATATCTCTTTTGTTGACTGTACATACGTATTTCTTACTGTCGCGATTCATATTTTGATCAAGATACAACCTCCTGCAATCTGCATAAAACGCAAGAAAATTTCAATTTCGCCGGCTACCACAGCGGAACAACCTTAAGGCAATTTACATTTTAGATGTTTTGCTTTTAAGGCGTTTGACAAGTTAGGCAGCCCGCTCATAACTCTTCTGTGGTATGGACTAGAAGTTTGGTCTAGACTACCATTGAATGGTGCATTATTGTACCGGACATTGGCTTGAGAATATGATATTTTTCATATTCTTGTAGAATACTTGAATTATCTATCTAGAACAAAAGTCATATATGTTTTATGAAAGTGAAATACAACCCAATAAAATTTTAAAATTATTAATATTTACTGAGGTTATCACATATTTTTGGCGAATCATTATGTATAACAAAAAATAGATATATTAAAAAATATTATTTATGTTCAATATTATAACATTGTAGACAAAAATGAGGTACATACATTTGGGCATTGAGGGCAGTAAGTTACATCTTGCTTGGTCTTGTTTCCTGTTCTTCCTTGTGTTTCTTGTAATTATCAGCTCTGGTTCGCAGTTTTCTTTGTGTTAGGTATTTGCACAAAATCTTTCTGTAGCCTACTATCCCCCTCTTAGACTTAATAGTTTATTATATACTATAGATTATGTAAGAATTGAGCAAAGCTGTATTCAATAGTAATTCCCCAGCCAGTTTTCTGTGCCATTTTACTGACTTTCGTAGCGGTGCTGAGTCGGCGATCATTTGATCCGACAGGTCTACAGCAGCTTTTGCATTATAATATGTCGACACGATATGACAGGACACTTGACCGGTCACTGGTGATAGCCGAAAGCGACGAAACGCGGGCGATTATTATACTTTTTGAAGGAAGCGCGCTTGAACTCGTGGATTTGTACTTACCTGCTTGACAAAATGCTTGACACGGCGTAGGGACTACTCCCTGCGCCGTGTCAAGCATTTTGTACCATCCGAGTCACAAGCACTGGTGCCTGACAGTTTTTTTTTTCATTTTTTTACTAAAATAAAGAAAAGGGAACCCTTTTTTATATGTAATTATTCATTTTAAATCATTTGGAATCAATACTCAAGAAATTTTTGGAGGATTTAGAAAATATTCCTTGGCAGTTAACGTGTTAAAATATATTGAGATAGGATTTATTCTATTACGTTGAGCATGAATAACTTATTTAAAAATAATAAAATTAGCTGCTCTGCTTTTCTGTTTCAGTGAAGATAAAGATAAAGAACTAAGTCAGGTAGGTATGTAGCAAATGTCCTTCTAATGTAAGTGTGCATTTTGCATCTGCAATACTCTGTTTTTTACTCCTGAAACAACTATTATGCACAACGACCGAAAAATTATGCCAGCAAATAACAGAAAAATTATAATCGGAAACCTTAACTCAAAACAGGAAATGTGTTTTAACACATATTAGGCATGTTTTAATAACGTAACACTTCTACGGTCGGCAGTAATTAGACATGGTTTTATAATGCGAGAGCATGGCTAGCATGTAGGTATTAGTTAAGGAATTTTGTTGGATTACGATATGAGATTGTTCTAATTAAAATCTTATAAGTACGAGTAGTTATGGATGGTCCTTCTTAAAATCTTTACGACGGCAACGCAGTGGTAAATAAATGAGACCCATACAATGTATTAAGCTTTTCGAAGTACACTAAAGAATACATAAAATCGACTAAGAAAGCACTGCACATTCGAACTTTCATAATAGCTGACGTCCGTCACAAAATATTCATAATTTTGCTAGTTAATAATAGGTAATACGGGCTGGTGTCCGCAACTCCACATCAACGCGCGTATTTTGCGTACGGGTGGGAAAATCGATTATTCGATCCACCCCAGCTCCTTACGGAAGGCCAGCAACGCCTTGGTGTTACTGACAATTTCACGGAGGGTACCTGGGTTACTGAATTACTTTGCCCTGTATGAGGCGATCGCCGCCGGGCACTTTAGCAGCACATGAACTGCTCTCAAACTCAAAGTATTTATTTCAAATAAACCAATTACAGGCATTTTTGAATTGTGAAGGGGTCGGTCAGTCAAAAGGATGAAGCTAGTCGCTAATGGTAAAGCGTAATAGGTACCTATGGAGAAGATTGGGCAAGAAACTACGGACACTTTTTTAAATCAAAATATGTTTACAAAATATTGGTTACAACAATCATGTTGAAATTATACATGTGAGAACGATGCAGAACGTTAAAAGCGTCCGTATTAAAAATATAAAAAAGAGCAAATTAAATTAAAATAAGTTGTGACAGCTAACCTGCCGCATCGTCCTCCATGCAGGCCTTGCAAAGAGGACTGTCTGTGACTCCTATGACAAAAAGGTATTCATTAACTGACTTTTCTGTAAACATGGACTCGTCGCCCACAAACTGTAAGTAGTACCTACTGTAATACCGCAGATACTATACTGCCGTCATAAGAAAGAAGGTCACAACTAACATTTTGCAAATATTGAAAAAATCAAGTTTGAATTTTTTTTTAGTTTTTATTGAAAATTACATTACTAAACTATGTTTTTCGAAATTTTGTGAATGTCAATACATGCATTTATATACTACATATAAGACCATGACCATTTTTAATTTTTAATTTTATGCATATAATAGATAATTATCTTAATTTATTTCATCTTAACATAAAAAATAAGTTAGAAACAATAATATTACGTTTAAAAGGCACAAACAACCAAATACGCCTTTTTAATGTAACATTTTTTTGATGTTACAATGAAAAGGCACATTTATTCAGTTGTGCCTTTACACTGTAATATTATTAGCATAGATTTATACAGTAAAATATTGGAAATGACTTCTATTTGAATAAAACAAGGTAATGACAAGAAAATCAAACATTTATTTCAAAGTCAGGTAACACAACCAGTAAGAAATATAAACAATATTTGTCAAAATAAACAAAACGAACGTAGTTTTCAGAAACATTAATTATAATTTATAACCATAAAGTATCAACTACTATGTAGTTTTATCACAATCATAAACTGGAATGAACTTCTTATTTCTAATAATAATGGCACTATGGATCAAATCCGTCTTAAAAAATCTCTCTCCTAAAATATTTTAACAAATTAAAAAAAACAATGTATCTTTGGAAAAACACAAATACTAAACTTTAAAATGAGAAACATCAAGGCACTTTGCTTACATATCAATTATTCTTAATACTACTTAAAAACTTCACTAAAGTGAGTATAATAAAATCAGTCTTCTTTAATTTTAGTCTTCAAAGTTTTGAATCAAATCGAGTGACTGATCATTTACAGGTAATGTTTCCCAAAAAACCTTTCTGGTAGTGGGCATAAGTGGACCAAGCTTTGTGAGTATAGCTGATTTCCTTTCACTCGTGATACCCCTTGGAACAAGCTTCTGTCTTGGATGTGGTATCCCTTGTTTAATATTTTTTATCTTAAGAAAATCTAGCTGGAAGTATTCTTGAGTACCATGGCTGCTCTTGTAAAAAAGTGAATTAGATCCTCTTCGAAAATTTGTCTCAGTAATATTATTTAAATAAGCTCTCGGGTTAGAATTTTTTAATTTAAATGTCGAAGAACAGTCTTCATAATCGTAAAAGTCTTGAACTTCCATCTTCTTTACCATGGTGCGAGAGCCAGTATTAGATACAGCATTACAAAAGTCGTCAAAGTCATAAACACGCTTTTTTGTTTTGAGAGATTTCTCTACTCTGTGGTGGAATTCATCTGCAGCCATGAATGTGTGACCAGTTTCCAAGTAGCGTAAAGTAATAGTTTCAAAGTTAACTTCTGTAGAATTTACCAAATATATCAGATAAGAATACAGGGTCCAATTTTTATTTTGTGCTGCACAGTTATCGAGCCACAAAATGATATGCTTAAGGTCTCTATTTTGCATAAAAAAGGCCCTGAAGCAACTCACGATATCCTCTTTTTTTCTTCCAGATAATCCTTCATGCCATAAAGCTGCAAAAGTTAGACCTAATTCATGTATATGTTTTTCACCAATTGGCACAAAACTTTGGTTAAAAACAATAAGCCGCGGGCAAAACATCACAGTTTTGAACTCTTCCATGCGGGGTAACATTATAACTTTTTCTAGATCTACGGCAAAAATTAGAGTGTCTGTGTCATTTTTCTTCTGTGTTTGATTGTCAGCATCATTTTCATATTTTTGGCGAGCTAATATATATCTGTCATGGTGTGCTTCGTAGTCTTTACAATCTTTGCAATTTCTATGCCTAATCATTTCCCGACGAGGGTTGTGTATAATAAATTTTTCACATAGCTCACACTCTTCTTGTCCTAATTTAGTAAATGAGATATTAAGTTCTCTTACAAGTTTTCTGTAAAATCCATAAGATACTTTTATTTCAGGATCGGTTTCACAGTAGTGGTCATACATTATACGTATATTAAGGTCTGAAGGCAAATACTTTTTGTTAGGGGCGTGCTCACGTCTATAGTGAGATACTGCAGGATTAAATGACATTATATGTTCCGTGACTTTAACAGAATCTAGTTTTTGAGGATTCGGGTTGCGTCCACGTCCATCAACAAGAGGTTTTGGATATAATTCGGGCTTATAATCACTTTCAAGAGCGTTTCTTACTGCCTTACAGTTATTTTGGTTATAGCCTAGTGTAGTGAGGAAAAAAGTTTTGCAAACTGAAATTTTCTCGCCGTTTTCATTTACCAAAAAATATGTTATAGTCTTCGATCGTGTGTAATGTTTACCTTCATTGACATCGTTTTCTCTGTTTTTAGGTCTATCTGGTTTTTTTGTGCTGGTATGACATATAAAAAAGTATTTCTGTTCCGTCCATGACAATTTCCAAAAATTGACATTAATTTTTTTGCGAATCTCATCTGGAAAACGCTCTGAGCACTTTTTTTTGCAGATGTTTTCACGACAACCAGGTTTTACAAAATATTTAGTGCCTATTCTTTCTTCATTCTTTATTCTCTTTCGCTCTTTTAAGCTAATGTTATATGTTTTCCGCTTCCTTATATTGCCTTTTTTCGTTATTTGTTCTTCGTTTGTTTCTGGGTCTGGTGATTCTCCCGGTGATGCTTCAATCGTTGTGTGCCGAATTATTTGTGAACACGGTATAATGTCGTTTTCTGAGTCACTGCTACTAATGTTTCGGTTCGGTTTTTCAGGTAATTTGTAATCTTTATCGATTACAGAATCATCAGAATCAAAATCATGACAATCTTCCTCACTTGCTGCTTGATCTCGATAGTTTTGTATCCCACTTGTGGATGGAACAGGTTCATCTAAGATCTGTTCATCACAGTCTGTTTTGCGTAAAGCAGCATTGATTAATCTTGCGCTTCTTGATGACATATTGCTGAAAATAAATAAAGATTATTTATTACATGCTAACTTCCGCAAAGCGACGCTATCTGCATAACAGACATATCCCCAGCTTCCCCAAAAAGAATCAATTCAATTTCTTTATTATGGCTACGTTGCTAAAAAAACTAAAATACACAAACATTGCGATAGCGGTTTAAAAGTTATATCCCTTTTAACTTTTTTACACCCAGTATATCTAAAACTACACCCTGTATCAAAAAACCCAGACGTCTGGGTTTGGGTCTGGGTGAAATTTAAACTGTGGGTAGATGTCGTGAACTAATAGCGTTTAGTTCACGACATCTACCCACACAATAATAAGCAGAAATAACGGTCGTTTTTTGACGATCGCGCACGCGACCCTCCGGCGCGGCGGCGCAGCTTCGACATTTGTATTTCGCTATTATTATACTAACCCTTCTAAGATTAATTAAACAAAGAAAATATGAAGTTATTTAAATTACTAGGTTGATAGACTTTATATTATAGAATGGGCGATAGAAATACGTAACAAAAATAATCTTACCAGAGCGCGGCACTGACACGCGTGGATTCGTCTCGACACGCCGGGCACAACTGGCGTAAGCTCACTCATACCTCGCTCCCCTCACCTCATTTCTCTGTAGAGATGTTAAGTAGTAAAGGCATAACTGCCAGTGTGTCTATTTTTTTTACAAAATATTAAGGAGTAGGGTAAGTAGTAAAGGTATAACTGCCAGTGTGTCTATTTTTTTTACAAAATATTAAAAAGTAGGGTAAGTAGTAAAGGCATAACTGCCAGTGTGCCTATTTTTATACAAAATATTAAGGAGTAGGTTAAATAGTAAAGACACAATCGCCAGTTGTGACTTTCTTTCTACACTTCTTGCTAAGGTGTTGGTTTAAAAAAATAGCACAATTGCCACATAAGCCCTTCATATTTAATGTGCGCCAATTATGCCTTTTCAACTAAATATATTAAAGACATAAATGTGAAGTAGGAGACATATATCACAATGTGACCTTTTTCTTTACAAAATCTTAAAAAATGGTACAGTTGTGCCCTTTATGCTTATGCTATCTCTGTTTGTTTTATTGTTAGAAATATACAAAAAATTAGGCAGATAGGCCTTTTTTTCCTGATTCCGAATATGTATTTAACTCGATTTAGATAAAAATGTTAGTTGTGCCCTTCTTTCTTAGGACGGCAGTATAGTCGTAGACAAGTAATGTGGTAACGCTGGGCGCTCACACGCGGTTTGAATTAAGTTAACACCTTGGCCACGGGAACCGGCGGCGCGACCGACGGCGCGGCGGGCGGCGCGGCAATTCGCGCGGCGCGGCAAGCACGCCACGGGCAGTTGCGTTCGCCGCCGCGACCAGTGTAGACGAGGAGACGAGATGGCTTTATCAAAGTTAGCTCGACGTTGTTTGGAGAGTAGCAGCTTTTTTGCTCAAGATTTAATGTTTGGAAGATATAGTGGAGTACACGAATTAAATAGAAATCGTGTTACAGACGGAGAATTCCACCAAAAATATGAAAAATATAGGCAGCACCCAGATTTTTTTTTCCAATACACCAGAATGAGCGTCGAAACATTCGATTATATACTTGGGAGCATTCAATCAGAACTGGAGAAAAAGATGAATTCAAGTAGGGTTTTAAGTGCTGCAGAAAAATTGTTTTTGACGTTAAGGTATTTATTTGTGCGTATATCTATACATATACTGATTCAGTATAGAGCATATCAAGCTTGCATACAAAGGTACAAACGCGCGCTCTTAATCAATGTTATAGATTTGCCATAGAATAAGAAAAAACCATTTTAGTGTCAAGTTTGACGTGCTCTTTACAGTACTAACCCACTTTACTAGAAAAAAAAAACAAACGAAAACAATTTAAAAAATTATTTATTTTAAACTTTTAATTGTAATAACAACTTTTCTCAATTTTAATCAGCCTTTTGTAATCACAGTCAAATTTTTATTTACCCTGAAAATCATTCCAATTTACTTCCCCTTTAATCAGCTAACCACTTACGATCACTATAATTATCTTAATTAAAATTGAATAATAAATCTAATAACAATCAGTCTTCTCAATGATTAAAATTGAATTTTAACAATATTATTATCTACTCATTATTGAAATTATTGTTCAGCTGGTTTGGTTGAGTAGAATATCCATATCTCCCATAAGGTTCGCCATACATAGTCACAGTAATTTCGTCTAAAAGAGCTTGATTAATTTTATTCCTAAGCCTAATTTTCTGCATAGGGGGTAATTTTTCCATCTCAGGTAGAATGCTCATCAAAAAGTGATAATCTTCAGATTTTTTTTCCTGTCTTTCACTGTCATGTTGTTTAGCAGATTCTTTTTCTAAAATTTTTAATTTCTTTTTCTCAATATCTAAGTATTCGGCTCGAATGTCTCTTACACTTTGTCTTTTTCTAGTAGAATCTTGACCACTAGATGTTGAGGGTTCAATTGGTGAAGATGTAAGCGCAGGAGAAAGTGGTGTTGCTGGTGAAGATACCCCACTGAAATCGTCCACGTATATGTCGTCATTTTCATTGACTGTAGGAGCATTTTCATCTAAATTTGATTCGGACGCAAGAGGCATGTACTCATCTTTCAGAAACCCTAAAAGTGTGAAGTACTTCCACGACGGTTCATAATTTGAAGTTGAGGATCCAGATCGGGGCTTAGGAATTCTTTTCAACTCTTTACTGTATGTGTCTCTTAAGTTCTTCCACTTCTTCTTAAGATCGTTGACTGAAAATTAAATTGTTACCTAATTTTACTTATTTATTTAGTTAAGGACGTTCACATGATCATCATGTTACACTTAGTTTAATTATTATCCATAAATTACGTCACACGTTAAGGGGTTACTAAATTTCGTAACGTAAGATGTCGAAAAATAAAGCGAAACTAATTTCGGAAATACTGTTTTAATTTAATAATTTCAGATGTAAATTTTCAAAATATGTGACATAATTTATGGATATCCCCTATAGCTGACTGTATAGTGTATATACTTATAGAAAATATTTTTGTTTCAGGTTTCTCTCAGTTGGGATGACTTTTAAATCTCTGGCTCATTCATACTCTCTAGGCCGAAGTACCGTTGCTAAAACGATTTATCAAACTTTAAAGGCAATATGGAATAAATTCGTCAATCAGCATATGTCACCAAAACTGACCAGTGAAGATTTAACGAGAATTTCTGATAACTTTTTCTTAAGATGGCAGTTTCCTAACTGTATAGGAGCCATTGATGGGAAACATTTTCGAATACAAAAGCCCCCACGAAGCGGAAGCCAATATTATAACTATAAACATTTTTTTTCATTGGTCTTACAAGCAGTTTCCGACGCTGATTACAAATTTTCTGTAATTGAGATCGGTGGAAGGGGAAGACAAAGTGACGGAGGCACGTTCCATTTTTCTAAACTTAACGAGTTGTTTACTAACAATCGATTTAATTTACCACCGCCGAAAACGTTGCCTGGATCAAATATATTATGCCCACACGTCCTGGTTGGTGACGAAGCCTACCCACTGAAACCTTCTCTTATGCGACCCTTCCCATCCAGCAATTTAGATCATTCGAAACGAATTTTTAACAAAAGGTTATCAAGAGCCAGAGTGACAATTGAGTGTGCTTATGGTATTATGACGAATAAATGGCGCATTTTCCTCAAAGCAATCGAGACTGACACAAAACATGCAAAACTTATAATTAAGGTTGGATGTCTGCTACATAATATTGTAAGAGAAAGAGATGGAAATTCTGATCCCGATTTTCGGCGACACATGAGATCGAGAACTAGGTCTAGGAGGATTATAACGTCACGGCGTAATAATAGAGCTTCATTGCAAGCCATAGATATAAGAAATAATTTCAAAGACTACTTTGTAAACTATTGATAAATATTTATTGGTACCTGTTAATAAATTAAATTAAAAATCTAAAAACCCCTTACTCAAAAAAAAACCTCTAAAAAAGTAGAAGTCGTTTTTGCGTCGGGGAATAAAAATAAATACTCACCATCAGAATCTAGAAATTGCTGTTTTATTTCTTCCCACAACTTTTTCACAACATTTTTAAACTTATGTTGCGGGTGGCTAGACTTCCAAATAGCTGGTCTAGCTAGAATTTCTGCAATAAAAGCTTCCGTCTCCATTTTCGCGAAAAAAAAACAAACTATTTTAAATTAAGTTCGCTCCGGCAGTAGTCGCCGCGTCTGCCGCTCGACTCCGTGGCCTGCGCCGTAATAACTCATACATTTGTTTCGATCGCTAGTCGTGCCGCGCGATTCGCTCGGGGAAATTCCCCGGTCGTCTCGCTGGTCGCCGCTGCGCGTGGCATGCCCAGTACATTTCCATACATTTGATTCATTCGCAAGACGCGCCGCCGGTCGCGCCGCGCGAATTTTCGCTATAGCGAATTGTCCGTGGCCAGCACGTATTTATTTGTAAAGTTTTATATTTATCTATTTTATTATTGATCATTATTTATGTATTTTTGTATATCTGCCCGTGACATCACAGCGGGCCCTATCAGAATACCAGCGCTGCGACACTTATTTTAAATGTCGCAGCATCATGCTGATATACTGCCTATTGTTTCCGTTTTTTATAAAAACAAAAAAAAAATACTTTTATTATTGTGTTTTTAGTTCAGTTGGTGATCTTCCTGTGCGAGTCACAATAAATACTTTTTCTTTATTTCTTTTCGCCGCACAAGGTCAACCGATCGTGCAATCAGTCCAGGTACCAGCATTGTATGGCGGAGAGCGCGCGCTTTGTATGGAACGACACGTTCGCTCTGTCGCGCGTTCGTGTCTATCTACGAGTATGTTAAAGCAGTGTTCCGCAAATTTTTTTGCGTTCAAGGTACATCTAAGAAAACGAAAATTTTTGGAGGTACACCACAAATTAAAAATCAGTTTTTAAGTAATATTAATCAACATTTATTATTAATCAACAAACCTAAACTTTAAATTGCAAAAAGCATTTAATGCTATATATGAGCCTTTTTAATTGAGCATAGATGGTCTAAATTTGGGCTGCTCTTATCTCTTAAGTTAAAAAAGATTTGCCTGGGATTGACCGCTGTCCCAGGTAAAATCTAGTTAAAATTTAACTCTGGGATGGCCAATTATCCCCGGTTGTGTGAGCGGATATGTGTAAGTATTTTTCTTATCCTTATTTACTTACTAAAAATAAGTTTATAAGATAACCTTATTTTTCCGAGGCACACCAACTAATGACCACGGTACACCAGTGTGCCGCGGTACACACTTTGTGAAACAATGTGTTAGAGAATTTGGTTTCCGCATTTAGTCCTTCATGACCATTGACCAGTGCGTGAGCCATAGCGGCCGTCGGGGGTTATACCAACCAGCCCACCTCCCTCCAGAAGTTGATCGACTCTCCTGGTCTGTTAAGAACATCTGTGAAAGATATGGGTGTTCCGAGGGTTTTTGTTCTAATCTGGGTGACGCCTGTGCATTCAAAGAACACGTGCGCAACGGTTTCATCAGCCTCCATGCGAGCTTTGCACAGAAGACTGTCCGTTATTCCTATTGTGTGGGTGTTTTTAATGGTCCCCGTCACCAGGCGTAGGCCGTTGCTGTCCAGGCGAAATAAACGTCTGGTTAGCCTACCATCTAGAGATGGCAGAGATATGTAGCCACCTGCGTAGCTGGTTGAAGGGGATGGTGACGATTGGTTTGGGTCCACAGACTGACGTGCTGGATGCTCTCCTAGCTAGTTCGTCAGCTGTGTCGTTACCCAGTGATCCGCTGCGTCCTTTTCTCCATTGCAGTGTCACTGTATTGCGGTTAGGTACCGTTACTTGTTCTAGTGCGTTATGACATTCTAGTGTTAGTCTCGAGGTAATGTATTTTTTCTATAAGGATTGAGGCACTGTGTGAGAGTATACGTATATCCGTAACTCTCCTGGATTCTATGACGTAAGCAGCTTGTACACTTATGATGCCCACACACTGCCTGGTAGACAGTGTTGAACATTCCCAGCGGGCTGGATATGTTTATATTAAGGTCGTGTGAGAAGAATCCGACTCGGTCCGAGTCTCCGAGTCGGTCTTTGATCCGTCGGTGTTTACTCTCAACTCTTGCGGGCCTACGTAGTCACACCGTTCTTCCGTGAGTATTATGTTGTAATGCTTTTGAAAGTAGTATTGATTGGTTTCAGTTGATAGGCTTAGGGTAGTGCCAAAAAAACATGGTAGTTGTAGTGTTGTCAGCTTCCTCTTTTTTAAAGAAAATCAGCTCGGTTTTTGTAGAGAGTGAACCCTACAAAAACCGAGCTGATTTTCTTTTTATGATAGTTGGTATTAATTGCACCAGTCTACCCACTATTTCCAAAGTTTGGCGCATGAGCTTGCATCTGGTATTTTCGTGGGTGCCATTTATTATCATGGTTATGTCTTCGGCTTAGCCTACGGTGAAGTATCTTTTGTGATTGAGGGTTTTGTTGAGGCTGTCTGTGACAAGGTTCCATAGCAGCGGAGAGAGGACGCACCCTTGCGGACAGCCCTTTGCCATGATGGCCCTTGTGGTGTCGTTCACTGTCACTTGCACAGCTCTCAGTTTGAGCATGTTGGTGCTCAAACTAGTTGCATGCTGTTGTTTGTGAAGTCACAAAGTGTCTCGAGGGTTTTCAATAGAAAGGCTTATAGGCCTATAAGCCTTAGGTCGTGTATAGTCGGGTTTGCCAGGTTGTTTGTGTATAAAAATTTTACTTCGGTTTACGAGAGGTACGTATCTAAGTGCTATGCAGGCTCGATAGATCTCCACCAGCCATGGTGTCAGATGATCTATCCCCCACTGCAGTAGGGCTGGGAAGATGCCATCCAGTTCTGCGGACTTGTATGGCTGAAAGGAGATGATAGCTGTTGTAATTATAAATTATAAACTTTTTTTCATTCATTGTCACATCACTACCGTAGTAAGATTACTAAATTTACTTCACTAGTAACGCTACTCTTTGCTCTGTTGTCTGTGATAATTCCTTAATAAAAGAACGTTGTTGAATTTGGTTTCTTTATTAATTTTATCAGGTTATGGGCCCAGACCCACAAAATTCTTCCAAATTCATTAAAAATATTAATAAACACGGTTAAAGTAAAAGTTTCAAATCCAGTAGTGCAGTTTTTGTTGCTCAGTGACTTTAACAGAAAATTCGCAACGATGACACGTGGTCGTGCCGGCAAAAGCGTGACGCAAAATCTTCAGCTAATCTTCATCAGCTAAAAATGTCTTTAAATTCAATGACTCTGATTGAAAGGCTGACGGGAAGAGATAATTATTCCACTTGGAGATTCGCGGTTCAAACTTATCTTGAACATGAAGAGTTATGGAATTGCATCATCTCAGTTGAAAAAGTTGACCCAAAATTAGACACGAAAGCTAAGTCGAAGATCATTTTATTAGTTGATCCAATTAACTATATTCACATTCAAGAAGCCAAAACAGCGAAAGAGCTGTGGAACAACCTGGCTAAATCTTTCGACGATAACGGTCTCACACGACGTGTTGGTTTATTGAGAGATCTGATCACTACAACGCTAGATAGTTGTCAGAATGTCGAAGACTACGTAAATAAAATAATGGGTACTGCCCATAAGTTAAGAAACATCGGTTTCTCTGTGAATGAAGAATGGCTTGGAACCTTATTGCTTGCTGGGTTACCTGAAATGTATCAACCTATGATAATGGCACTTGAGAGCTCCGGTATGGTAATAACAGCAGATTCTATAAAGACAAAATTACTTCAAGATGTCAGAAAAACAGACAATGCAGCACTTTATGTCAATAAAAGTAAGAAAAATAATGCGCAGAATACCAAACAAGCTCCAGATAAAGTGAACAAACCTAATAAAGGTCCGAGGTGCTATGTATGTAATAAATATGGGCATATAAGCAAGCACTGTAGGAACAAACAGAAAGATCAAAAGGCAAGTGAAAACTCTGGCTATGTTGCTGTATTTTCAGCAAAAACTACAGAAAATGATGATTGCTGGTATATCGACTCGGGAGCATCAATGCATTTAACAATGCACCGTGACTGGCTTTATGACGAAATACCATCTCCAGTGAACACAATTAAAGTAGCTGATGATAAGAAGCTTATTGTAAAAGCATGTGGAAAAGTGGATCTCAGTATTGTTGACAAGAACGGCAAGTCAAAAAAGATCCAAATACAGAATGTTCTTTTTGTTCCTGAACTAGCCACTAACCTTCTTTCTGTAAGCCAAATCATAAAAAATGGCTGTCAAGTACAATTTGACAAAGAAGGATGTCAAATTTTTAACAAATTCAGTGAAGAAGTAGCAGCTGCAAAATTAACGAACAATATGTACAGGCTAAATACAAAAAGTATTCCAGCATACATATCTGCAATAAAAGAAAATGACTGCTACCTATGGCATCAGAGAATGGCACATTTAAACTTCAAAGACCTGAACAAACTATTAGAAAATGCCGGTGTGAAAGCGGAAAATGAAGATAAAGTAGTATGCATATCTTGTTTAGAGGGAAAGCAAACAAGAAATCAATTTCCATCAGAAGGATCCCGAGCAAATGCGATGTTGGATCTCATACACTCAGATGTCTGCGGGCCAATGGAGGTTCAGTCCCTTGGGGGAGCACACTACTTTGTCACATTTATTGATGACTTTTCAAGGAAAGTAGTTGTTTATTTAATTAAAAAGAAATCAGATGTTTTTGAAAAATTCAAACAATATAAAGCACTAGTTGAAAATCAGCATAATTTAACGATAAAGACTCTCCGTACTGACAATGGTACAGAATATCTAAGTAATGAGTTTCAGTCCTTATTAAAAACTTGTGGAATCCAACATCAGACATCCACACCTTACACACCCCAACAAAATGGGATGGCAGAAAGGATGAACCGCACCTTGCTAGAGAGAGCTCGTTGTAAGCTCATTAATGCTAAATTACAGAAGCAGTACTGGGCAGAAGCAGTGTCGACAGCAGCATATATTACTAATCGCTGCCCAACAAGAGCTCTAGGATACTTAACACCTGAAGAAATATGGACTGGAGAAAAACTAAATATTAACCATCTAAAAATATTTGGTTGTGAAGCAATGGTGCATGTACCAAAAGAGAAGGTCAAGAAATGGGACTCGAGGGCAAGAAAACATATATTTATTGGTTATAGCGAACAGACTAAAGGTTACAGGCTTCTCGATCCTGAAACAAAGAAAGTATTAATAAGTAGAGATGTGATATTCATAGAGAGTTCAGTTGTGAGAAATTGTACTATGCTACCATTGTCAGAGTCAATACCAGCGACTAAAAAAAATAAAGATGATTCTATTAGTAATAATTTGAATTTACAAGAATCTTTTGAACAAAGTGAAACTAGTGATGAATCTTTTCACTCCGATGAAGGATCATTATATGAACCAGAAGAAATAATAGATTTAGCTGAGATAAATACAAATATAACAACAAGATCTAAAAAAAGAATGATGAAAAATCAAGGTAATACTTATACATGTAGCAATGAAGTTTCAGAACTGCAGGATACCCCTCAAACTTATAGTGAAGCTACATCATCAGAGAATGTCAATGCAGAGCTGTGGAAGCAGTCTATTGAAGATGAGTTGAGTGCACATGCAGAGAATAAGACTTGGCAATTAGTGGAGAAACCACCAGGTCAGCGGATAATTGGATGCAAATGGGTATTTAGAATAAAACATCATCCAACGGGTCCAATATACAATTCAAGACTATGTGCCAAAGGCTGCTCACAAATACATGGCATAGATTATACTGAAACCTTTTCACCAACTGTAAGGTATGATTCTGTTAGAGTTTTACTTTCAGAAGCAGCTCAGCATAATCTAGAAATGGTCCAATTTGATGTGAAAACTGCATTTTTATATGGAGATGTAAAAGAAACCATATATATGACACCACCAGAGGGTCTAGTAGTTCCATCAAATCAGTTGACCCTCATACTACACTAGAGAAATGCTCTGCAGTCTCGGACTGCAACATTCCCTACAGAGAGGCTGTTGGATCCCTAATGCATTTGGCCGTAGTAAGCAGACCTGATATTATGTATGCAGTTAGTTTGGTGAGTAGATATCTCAATAGTTATGATCGCACACATTGGAATGCTGTCAAGAAAATAATGAAGTACCTAAAAGAAACTAAAAGCTTTGGTTTATGTTATATGTCATCTAAGCATAAAACAGTACAAGCTTATTGCGACGCAGACTATGCCAAAGACACATACACACGTCGGTCTCTGACTGGTTATGTATATATTAAAAATGGAGCTGCCATAACATGGGCAACACAGCATCAGCAAAGTGTTGCTTTATCAACTACGGAGGCAGAATTTATGGCTGCCTGCGCTGCAACTAAAGAAGCTTTGTGGTTAAAAAAACTTTTAATTGATATAAGTGCATTTAAACAAGATTCAGTGTGTTTAAATATAGACAATCAGAGTGCAATCTGTTTAATAAAAAATGTGGACTACCATAAACGCTGCAAACATATAGATGTCAAGTATAACTTTATTAAAGAAAAGTATGTAGAAAAAGTAATTGACTTGAAATATGTTTGTACCAAAGAGCAATATGCTGACTTATTTACAAAGGCGTTACCTAAAGATAGATTTATGTATCTTAGACATAAGATAGGAGTTGTTAAAATAACTTGAATAATTTTGCTTTATATTTTTTGTAAACTACTTGTTATTATGATTTTGTATTTTGTTTGCAAGTGTAAGAGGGTTGTCTTTAGGTAAGAGAATAACTTTGTTTGTCATGCAATTGAAGTGTGGGTTGCAGAATTATGTTTTTAGTTCTTTTCATCTTAGTTTTGAAGAAAGGTTCCAATTTGGTAAGAGTGTTGTAATTATAAATTATAAACCTTTTTTCATTCATTGTCACATCACTACCGTAGTAAGATTACTAAATTTACTTCACTAGTAACGCTACTCTTTGCTCTGTCGTCTGTGATAATTCCTTAATAAAAGAACGTTGTTGAATTTGGTTTCTTTATTAATTTTATCAATAGCCCACTTTATCCGGTCTTTTGTTACTATATTGTGGGCTCTAGACCAGTCCTGATCTGTTAGGGTCCATTCTGGTTCAGCCTCCCACGTCCTGTCCTCTAGGGAGTTTACAGTCTGGGAAGTGAGTATCGAGAAGGACTTTATTGGTATCTTGGTCGGTCCGTATGTATGAGTTATCGGGTTTTTTCAGCGCGCCGAGAGTTCGGTCCTGATCGGTTGATAGGATCTTCCTTACCCTTGCGGCTTCATTGTTTGTCTCGATGGATTCACAGAATTTCCACCAGGCGGTTCTCCTGGTTGTTGGTCTCTTTGTAAATCTCCTAGTCGTCCGACTGTTTTTAGCTCTGTTGAATTGCTTACGTAATGCATCTCTGAGTTTACTAAGTTCAGCGTTCCACCAGGGGTTCCTCTCACTCTTGGTTTGTGGCGCTCTTAGTTTATAGCATGCATGCTATGCTTAGGTATTCTAATAATTTTGGTTACGGTGTATTCCAATCGTGCTTGGTCTCTGGACCTGTGATAGGTGCGTAGCTAGTATCGAGGCTAGGAGGCGTTTATACCTGGGGACATTGGTGCACCGCAGGTTTCGCCTCAGTGCCAGTTTCCTTGTGTTGGTTGTAAGTGTAAAGCGGATCTTTCTATGGTCTGATCAAGAGGGCTCGTCTGATACTCGCCAGTTTGTGATAAGGTTAGTCGCGTTTTCTGTAGCAAGTGTTAGGTCTATGATTGTTTGACCTCGAACTGTGATCCACGCCGCGGTTTACAATGTTAAGGTTAGTACAATATGACCTGCACAATACTTGCTTAATGTTGTACCTCTCCTCTGGGGTTCGGTGCGTCAGTGCCCGAGAGCGGGTGGTGGGCCTTCGAGTCGGTGCAGATAATCAGGTCCAATTTGGCGCTCTCGCAGTGCTGTACCAGGTCGGCCATCTCTTCCGGCGGGCAGTCTGCATCCTTGCCTGGCATGTATGCCGAGGCTAGCACAACATCTGGAGCGCTACCTTCGGTCTCGAGCTTGACAGCTGTCAGATATCTGGAACAGAATTGAGTAATACGTGTGATGGGAATTTCTTTGGGTATGTAGGCGCAGTTTCTTGGTTTGTCAGAGCCAAGTGTGTTGAGAATTATCATACCTCCGATGTTATCGAGGCCTCATATTCTGTTGTTCCTGATCCACAGCTCTTGAATCAGTGCGATGGTTTGGTACTCTTCCTCCAGTGCCCTGCGTGAGCTAGCCGTGTCAGTCAAGCTATGTTGGAGGTTAGTTGGAGATGGAGCCATTGGAAAATCTCTCCACTACCTCCTATTTACTGGTCATCGTGTTGATCACCCGGCAACGAGCCTAGCAGCTGCTCGTTCCAGCCAGGTGATGAGGGCGTTTTGGTATCGATGTCGTCAGCCATTGCCGCTCTGACCATGTCCTCCTTCAGTTTGGCAATGTCCATGTCGCTCGTCTGTAGCGGTGTCGGTTGCGTCATCTTTGTGTCAGTGCTGTCAGTCTGGGTCACAGGGGGTTGGGTCGTGGGCCAGAAGCGTACGTATATCGACCCGAGTAGGTACGATATTGTACAACTGGAGGGCAAGCGGTCACGCGGTCGGTCACCTACGCGTTGGAAAGACCTTATCAAAGCGTCAACACAAACCTTCATAGATCAGAATTTTTGAGACGCCGAAGACCGGAATTAGTGGAGGAGCATCTCGAGGGCTGCTTTGGCCGAAGAAAATGCATAGTCATCCACCACGACCACAGAGTGGTCAAGAGTGAACGACTAAGGAGGAGGAGGTCCGATATCCATCACTCCCGGCCCCGGACCTTTTCAGCTTCCTCCGGTGGCATACTTATGGTCAGATACATCCCATAGTTATTGTCACCGAAAGTAGTTGCCCTGTTCAGTGACCACCTGGCAATGTCGTACCAAGTGTTCTGACGAATCAGAATACTATGGAGCCGGCTCACGTCACCCTTGTATCGGGGGACGAAGAGCGAGGCTCGGACAAGGGTGGGCACGTCGCACTGTTTCACTACTGTTCTGGAGCAATGTTTCACTGCTGTTCTGGATCAACAAAATCAGGGCATTGTCATCTTCACACCACATTTGCATACTAAACATTTACGATACTTATGCTTATGCTACACTTACTTACGCTACCCGTGGGTATCCGCGATCAGGGAGTGGTATCGTCGAGTATGTGTCCATTAGTAAGTCTTCCAGATTCGTTTTAATGTGTTCGGCCTCTTCCTCAGTCAAGTCTCTAGAGGTGAGAGGAAAGCAGATTACTACGGCCAGCCGCGCAGGAACATCCTTCGTGGCCTGCGCGTAGGTTCTCCGCTCCCCTGAGCAAAGTGGATCCTCACCTGTTTGGTGTCCCCTTGAACCGTGCTCGGTGAAGCCGAGTCATCATCAGGGCGTTCCCTCTTTTCCGGCCCTGTACCGCTGTACCAGGCAAGGTGCCTTTCTGTTGAATCGCTTCCTCTATCTGGCTGACCACTAGATAATAGCAGATTTGGTGGATTTAACAGAGCTGTATGCGTGTCGATTACCCTGAAGCGGTTTTCAGAGCGCCGTCCCTCAGCTCCCTATCACATAGCCTTTCCAAAGTCTTTAGTAGAAAGGACGCCAGGTTAATTGGTCGATGAGATTTGGCGTTTTTATAGTCACCCTTACCTGGCTTTGGGATGAATATTACTTTCTCTTCCCTCCATCCTTTAGGAACATATCTAAAGGTCAGGCACGCTCTCATTAAAGGCACCAATCTTATTGCGACAGATGCTCTCCCCCATTGTAGTAAGTTTTTAAGTAATTATACTAGTTGTTCAAAGTACAAATAAGTAACTAATTAATTCTAGAAATCATTAATTTTACTCATAAGATGATTTTTACCTCCAAATATCACTAAAACTTGGTAAAGTTAGTTCATATTTTGATTTTTCAGGGTTCCGTACCTCAAATATAAAAAATAAAACTCTTTTAGAATCACTTCCTTGTCCGTCCGCCTGCCAAGAGCCTTTTTCTCAGGAACGCGTGGAGATATCAAGCTGAAATTGATATGAAATACGGTCCTTTCCAGCAGTAAACAACCTATTATGGTACTCCTCTTGATCTAGCAGCATGAAATTTGTCGAAGAAGCAGGGTCTTACGACTAACGGCCGTACCCAAATACCTATCTGTCACTAGTTTTAGCATACTGGAGATAGAAGAACCTATCTATCTATGGTTTTAACGTCGCAATAATCTAAGACAGATAAAACAAAAGAACACAAACGAACGAAAGGTACGTAAGAACAGTCTATTACTGACAGTAGGTTATTGGGTTCGGCCGTTATAGTACAATAACGGAAAAATTTCCGAAAATTGTAGTTATGTCACAAAAAAATTTAAGTTTTTGCTATTACGAGTACAAACTTATATTTGCAGTTAGAGCATCGACCGTGATATAGAAAGATGTAGGGGAGAATATTTTATTCAACTAAAAAGTATGAATTTTGTAATGCCCGTGATTATTCCCCTCTCCCCCGCTTTTTATATAGTTCTACATATTATTATTATTTTAAGACTCATAAATCTTAATATTAAAACTTTTTTATAGCTGTACCATAGTGAGCAGCAACTTGGAAAAAAAATATGGCGAAGGGGAAAAAATTCAAACCTTTGTCAGCTCTTTAAACTAGGACCGCGGATTGGAAATGTCGACTCTAGAAAAATCATTCATCTCGTTAAAATGAAAGTGTGATTTCCTGAAAGTTTTTTATGAAATCGCACTTTTGCACATGAATTTCGTTTATGAGAATTACACTCATGTTTTTGGATAACCGTTTCTAATCCCCCAGTATTTTTTTTCATTACAACACATAATTTAGGTAATCAGTGTGTAATTTTCAGTATTACTGGAAAGAAAAATAGTGTAAAATATTCAGAATGTTATAAATACTTGAAAGTTTGTCGGAAACTACTCCAAACGCATATACCGAGTCTTCATTAAGTGAGCTGACGAGAACCACAAATCTAAATAAAACCGTTCAGGATTAATAGCATATTAACAATAGGGTAAAGTTTAATAACACAGGATTTAGAACAATGTATTTCGATATCAAAGACCGCATTGTTTCACGTACAGACGGTGCAGTCGCCGCACACTTGGCCGACAATTAATAAAATGTATCTTAAACTATTGTTGGTCAGCAGTTTAACTGCGGCTCTCGACAATCGGAGTTTATGGAATTTACTGGAGAATATAATGGATATTACTCAATGAGACTTGTTCCTGTGGACGCACGTCTGAACATCAAACAACTGGCGCGAAAATATGGATATCATCTAGAAGAACACACGGTGACGACAGAGGACGGATACATATTGAATTTTCATAGAATACCAAACCGTCAAAAAAGAACAAGGCCGGTCGTGTTTCTAATGCATGGTATCTTAGAAAGTTCAGACACCTGGGTGTTAATGGGACCTGACAAAGCGCTGGGGTATGTGCTCGCGGACCAAGGATTCGATGTTTGGATGGGCAACTCTAGAGGTAACAAACACGCTCAAATGCATACAACTCTGAACTCCAGCATGACAGAATACTGGGAGTTTACGTGGGAAGAGATTGCGCTGTACGACCTGCCCGCCATGATTGACTACATCCTGGAACAGACGGCAAACGATCGTGTATACTACATAGGACATTCACAAGGCACTACAGTCGGCTACGTTATGTGCTCGATGAGGCCTGAATACAATTACAAAATAAAAATTATGATTTCGCTTGCGCCAGAGGCATGGATGGGTCACGTAAAAAGTCCGATAGTCAGAATGTTTTCACCCGGCCACGATGTACTGAAACACATATTGAAGGACTTTAACGCGTATTCGGCAGGAATCGATTTCTTTAATAAAATTTCAGCATTTATATGTAGCGTTATGTCAGGAAAATGTGACAATATTTTGTTCTCATTAACAGGATATGAAACTAAAATAAATGAGACTTTTTTGTCTGTTATATTAGGACACTCGCCCACTGGTTCGTCTACGTTGCAGTTCGTTCATTACGGACAGTTAGTCCAGTCACATCGGTTCTGTCGATACGACTACGGTGAAGAAGAGAATAACATAAATTATGGAGACATAATGCCGCCTGATTATGATTTAAGGCATGTGACAGTACCAGTGATGTTATTTTATAGTTCTAAAGACTGGTTGTCGGATACCAAGGATGTAGAAATACTAAAGCAGAATCTTCCAAATGTGAATGAATCAATATTCATAGACGACTTTACTCATCTGGATTATGTTTACGCCTCAGAAGCAGTTGATGTTATTTATGGTAGAATTGTCAATAAAATCAATGACTTTGAACACCATTACCACCATTTAGATTTTAAAATAGAAATTTGAAACCTGTATCTAGGCAACGTACTCCCGACAATAAATTAGATAGGGTATCAGATACGTGGTGTTAGTGTTACAAACTATGTTTCATTTATTAAACGATATAGACATTTTAAACGTTTTATTCGACTCTACCGACTGCGTTTTTGATATTTTCGGGGAAGCTACTGTTATTTCAACTTTATATAGTTAATCAAAGTCAATTAATTTATTTCAAGTAAGCCATTAAAAGAACTTTAGAACGTCAACATTTATAAGAAAATTGAATTGATTCTACCTAGGTGCCCTTTCCAATAGTTAGTTTCGTATGGAGAAAAATTTATTTATTTAATTTATTTATTTATTCTTCGGAAAGCTTAGCTTAGATAAGTTATGTACAATATCGCTTACAATTGCCATTCAAAAGCTTCCACAAATTAAAAGTAAACTATATACCAAAAATAAAAAAAAGATATAGAACATACAAAAATTAAAATTAAAAATAAAATCTCCTTCAACGTGAAATAACTTGAAAAGAAAAATGCGCAAGAAACTTCATAGTTCATCGTTCTCTTGCCCGTATCCCAATTTATTTGGGGTCGGCGCAACAAGTCTTTTTATTCGATACTTTTTTCTTCTATTTGTCGTTATTTCAGTAGTCACCCCAAGAAACTCCATAGTTACTCTTTTAAAATGTTTTATAATATTTTGTATACATTAATTATAATAAAGGATTATACCTAATAAGGCAAAAAGAGTATGTAAAGACCGTAGCAGGTGGCGTTCTGTAGTTTCTGCCTACCCCCACGGGAAGAAGGCGTGAGTTTATGTATGTATGTAATAGGTCTTTACCTATGAAATTGCCGTTTTGTATGATAAAATTAAACGAATTTTTTTCATGCATTTTTTATTTGTATTAATCGAAGTAATCACCCATGCAATCAATGCATCTTTGCCAACGCAGTGGCAGTTTATTGATGCCCTTCTTAAAGAAATCAGCTGGACGGGAGGCAACAAATTCTTCAAAGGCATTTTGTACTGCCTCTCGGGTATTGAATTTTTTTCCCGCCAAGAAGTTATCCAAATTCTGGAAAAAGTAGTAGTCTGTAGGCGTAAGGTCTGGTGAGTAGGGCGGATGACGGAGAGCTTCCAACCCCAGTTCTTGCAACTTGGAGACCGTCTGCGGTGCAGTATGAGGTCGCGCGTTGTCGTGCAGGAGCAGCGGAGACGAGCGATTGACCAATGCTGGTTGGAGATGTGCCAGCTTCTCCATCATTGTGTTCAGTTCTTCACAGTACACATCTGAAGTAATGCTCACCCCGTTTGGTAAGAAGCTGTGATGAATCACACCGGCGCTAGACCACCAAACAGTGACCATCACTTTTCTAGGGGTAAGTTTTCGTTTAGGGCATTGTTCACATCCCAAGTAGGCCGTAAACAAGAATAGCGGTGTCATTACGCGTATGCAGATGACACCGCTATTCTTGTTTACGGACCTACTTGGGATGTGATCAAAGCTACTGCAGAAGAAGTCTTGTGCAAAATAATGAAATGGCTCAATAGCAACCTTCTGACACTTAACTTGAGCAAAACATCTTATATACCATTCGCAATCCGACATAACACTGCACCTCCTCATACTTTCTCTGTAATTGCTCACCCGTGCTTGAATTTGCTTAGACCTTGTGGCTGCCCAGCACTCACCAGAGCGGACAGCGTAAAGTATCTTGGAGTGCAGATTGATAGCGGACTAAGATGGGACAAGCAGATCCAAGTCGTTACCACAAGAACATTGCGACTTATACACATCTTTAAGTCCCTTAGAGACTCGGCTAGTCCTGACACACTGAGGATGGTGTATCATGCGCTGTGCCAGTCAGTTCTTGGATATTGCATAACCGCATGGGGAGGTGCAACTAAAACCAGTTTTCTGAGAGTGGAAAGAGCGCAAAGAGCAGTACTCAAAGTTCTATCTAAAAAACCCTACAGGTATCCAACAACGCAACTGTACGCTGTCTGTAAAGTTCTCACAGTACGGCAACTCTTTGTGCTCCGATCAATTCTTAGAGCACATGTCGGTCTGCCTCCGCCAAACCCAAATAAGCGAGTAAATCTCCTTCCAAGAACCCAACACAAAACCACCTTCGCAGAACGCCAATTCTACATATTAGGTACACACATGTATCACAACGTAAATTCGCTATTAAATATTTTAAAATTAAACACATACAAAATAAAATCCGTAGTAACAGAGTGGCTACTACAAAAGGACTATGCCTACACGGAGTCTTTGCTTACATACATCACCTAGTAATCCAACACCTAGGCAGTAGCAGTCTTACAGCCTTTACTCTAAAACGTACACAGTTAGGCACTTATATTCCCCAATTATAAACTCAAACGTAACACTACATTCCATTTAACTCACACATACATAACACACATCATACATACATAACATTACACACACCATACATACATAATTTTTCTTTCACTACACATAACAAAATTACCGAAGCATATTAGCATCAACACCGTTCATTTCTCTATTAATTATTTAAAAACAATTATTTGGCCGAACACTGTCTTTTAGAATACAGGCTATCCTAGTCTATGAGACAGGGTTTATATGCTTTTATACAGATTTTGCATTATATGAACTGTAATGTAATGTACATTTTAAGTGTGTTTCTGTATCTTAATTGTGAATAAACCTTTTATTTATTTTAGGTGCTGAACCAGAATCCAACCAACTTGCTGAGCGCTTGCGGTTATCAAACAGAATCCATTTTTCATCGCAGGTAACAATGCGGTTCAAAATTCCTTCATTTGTGTGTCTGTTGAGCAGTGCAAGGCACGTCTCGACGCGTACTTCGCGCTGGCGATCATTGAGTTCGTGGGGCACCCATTTGTCAAGCTTTTTTACCTTGCCAATTTGACGCAAATGGACCAATATTGTTTTGACGCTAACGTCGAAAGCTGCTGCTAATTCAGCCGTAGATTGTGTATCATCAGCTTCCACAATCGCCTTTAATTCGTCATTGTCGACCAAAGTCTTCGGACGACCGCGAGGTTCATTTTTCAGGTCGAAATTTCCAGAACGGAAGCGAGCAAACCAATAACAAGTGGTGCGTTGGTTTGTAGTGTTAGCTCCGTAAACGTCGTTGATGTTGCGTGCCGCTTGTGCCGCGTTGCTGCCACGACGGTACTCATATTCCATAATTACTCGAATTTTTAACGTATCCATGATGACGAAAAAGATTGAAATGCGATGAAAATGTAACACTAATCAATAAACAAATGACTACTTTTGGAAAAAAAAATCAATGTTTTTAAAATAAAATTAATTTGAAATTAGAATTCTTAGCCAAACAAAAATTATTTTGATTTGAAATGGCCAGTACTGCAGAACGGCAATTTCATAGGTAAAGACCTAATATTAATTATAATTACATATAATTATGTGAAGACGATGTACCTGGAATAAAATTACTATACTACAATAGGCACAAAGTATTAAAAATTAAGCATTGACCGATATACTAGATAAATTTATTGATACATACATGGTGCCCACATATTTACAAATATTTCAACCGTAGACGATGTTCTCTAGAAAATCGTCTACGGATATCGTCTTCGTCGTAATCGCCGACTGATACATTTCGTCAAAATGTTAGGATATTTCAACATAATTTATTAGTGTGTGAGTTAAAGTAATCACAGGTTGTAGCATTAATATCATAAAAATAATAAAAATGTAATTAAATTAGCAACTAGTTTGATATTTCAACCGTAGACGATTTTCTACAGAAAATCGGATGTCGTCGTCATCGTAATTGTCGACTGATACATTTTGTTAAAAAGTTGGGACATTTTAACCAACTGTATCAGTGTGTGAGTTAAAGTGATCACAGGTTGTAGAATTAATGTCATAAAAATAATAAATTATGTAATTACATTAGCAACTAGTTTGATTTTGTCTTGATTCTAGACTGTCTTATGGAGCAGGACCAGAATGTTGCCAAACGTTCTTAACTTGAATATCATAATCCTCTAGTAATACTTATGCTTGTTTGCAAAGTGTAGTTTTAATATAAGTTTTAAAATTTATTTCATTAGAGAAAGAAATAATAAAGTTAATTGGACACAGGACACGATACACAAAATGCAAATAAATAACAAGTAAAAATCTTTTTAAAAACAAGCTTATTTATTGAACTAAAAAGTAAATTAAATATGAAGGATTTAAAGTTTAATATATAAGTTTTTTTATCCAACTCTCATAATTAACGCATATTCATAAGATTTGATGGGTAGCATAATAAATATTTATATAATCAATTTAGAGTGTCCTATGTCGTCATTTTGGGGTCTAATTGGTTACGATAAAGAGCCGACGGAGGTTCGTGTGTTCGGGTCCAATTGGGGACGCTTCCGAACTATACGGTTAATAAAAACTGGAAACACGGAATCGGTTAAATGGATCATATTTAGAAGGCCTAAAATTAACAAACATTTTTTTTTGTCTCTAAAGAAAATAACAAAATGAAACAACTACATAGACAAATAGATTTTCTAAAAATCGATTTTTAGTAACCGGTTTTAGTGTATCGTTTTTTTTTCAGTAAAAGTTGCCATCCCTACTTTGACAGGATTGACCAACGACCGGAAGTTTAAACGATTGAGTTCCTTGATTAAATCGGGTTTTAATTCCGGAGGTTGTAACGAATCTACTATACTGGTTAAATAAAAGGGGAATATAGACTTCAAACAAAATATAATTTAGGAAAATAAGATAAAAAATACAGATTAAATTAAAAAAAAAAACCTCCCTACCTATACTGCCGTCCACAAGCTATAATGCCGTTATCCAACAAAATCACATTTCGAGTTATGAACAAAAAAGCGCGGAAAAATAAGAAATGGGTGCCGTTTCCTAATTATAACTCATAGGCAAGAGTTACCGGTGTCAAAAAATAGATCTAGTTTTGCGCGTTCTAATAGCCATACTTTTCACTTCTTAACAATGGCTTAATCTTAAAAAAAATAGGTTTTTTTCGTTTTAGTTTAGTGTTTTTACGATTTACAGCATAAGCAACCACGACTATAATGCCGCTAAGCACACCTTAACGGCATTTTAGTGTTTGATTTTCATGTAATTTTATTGACATTTAAAAGGCTTAAAAAAATCTCTATAATACTAAACTACACTTCTGGACACATCTTTTGGCCCACCTTGTATTTTCAGTTTCGTTTGGTCCTAGCTAAAATTTTATATTAGGTCGAGCAAAAAGTTTTTATGCAGTTTTGAACCTGGCACATTCACAATTTCATTCAATAGTCTTTTTTTGAATTTCGAACACAGAATTTAAAGAAACAAAAGACAATTTGGAGCCTGTTTGTTGATATCAAACAATCGAATACTAAGAAAACTTGGTTTTATTGGTTTACTTGGATTTAATTCTTGAAAAAGTGATTGATATCTTTGGTTTTGCAACAAACATTACTTATTCTTAACATTAAGGTGAGGTTCTATCAATAATCTATGGATACTTCACCTGAAGTCGCCGCCCAAGCTGTGGCACTTATTCAGGCCGGACACAGCCAAAGAAACGTGAGTGCTCAACTTAATTTAAGTCGATCTGCGGTCCGAAATGTTTATCGGAGGTACCTAGAGACTGGCGGCTTTGTTCGTCGCCAAGGAAGGCCACGATCTCGGGTCACAACTGAAAGGCAGGATCGATTCATCGTGACGACCAGCTTGAGAAATCGTCACCTTACCTCCATTGAGATACAAAACCAACTTCGCGACTTCCACGGAGTATCTGTGAGCGCTCGAACTGTTCGGAGAAGGTTAAAAGAACGCGATATGGTACCACACAAGCCAGCTAATGGCCCCAAACTAACGCGAGCCCACCGAACAGCGCGCCTTCATTTCGCACGCAGTCATTTAAATTGGACACAGCAAGATTGGAGCCGTGTACTCTTTTCTGATGAGTCTAAAATTGTTTTACATGGCAATGATGGAAGGAAGAAGGTCTACCGACGTAAGGGAGAGCGTTTCGCACAATGCTGCTTTGAAGAGAGGGTTGCTTATGGCGGTGGCTCATGGACTGTCTGGGGCGGTATATCCGCGAGCGGCAAAACTCAACTTGAGGTTGTTACAGGACCACGGCTGCCAACATTAAATGCTGAAAGGTACATTCGTGAGTGCTTAGAACCTCACGTGATACCATACGCGGACTATGTGGGCCCAAATTTCCTTTTTATGCATGATAATGCAAGAGCCCATGCGGCCGGCATCGTCAGGGAATATCTTCGGGATGTGAACATCACAGTTATGGACTGGCCAGCCAGAAGCCCAGACATGAACCCCATTGAGCACATGTGGGACGAGCTAAAAAGACGCGTTAGGGCTCGTCAGCCAGTTGCCCAGACGATGCAGGAGTTGAAAACTGCCATAGAAGAGGAATGGGAGATGATCCCTCAAAATTTCATAGAGCGGTTGATAAACTCTATGCCTAATCGTATGAGAGCTGTGGTAGATGCCCATGGAGGCAACACGCGTTATTAAATTAAACCTTTATTTGATAAAACATGTTTTTTATTCAAAAATCAATTGCCTTTAACAAGGCGCATATCCGACTTGTTAGGCGTAGCTCCATGTCGTATGGTATTCTGAATTCAAATTTAAAACAATACGATCGAAAAAGATGGTAAAATGTATGAGGTTTAAAACTGCATCAACAGTTTTTGTTCAATCTAGCAATCATATTTCGGTAGGGGCCATCGAAACCTAAACTCTAAGGTGGGCCAATAGATGTGTCCAGAAGTGTATAATGCCGCAAAATACTTTAACGTTGTTATAGCTAAGCATTACGACTCCGAGAACAAACACTATGCTAAACCTTAATGCAGCTATAGCTACTTAGTCACTTAAGACTAGTTTACCATAAGGATATTTTTCCAGCATTTTTTTTTAGGTTGACTACATTGCTAAAATGCCGCTAAGTATAAAACGTTAAAATGTAACGGCGTTTAGCTTTGAAACTGGTATATCTATGTTCTATGTTAAAGGATTTGGTTTCCGCACTTAGTCCTTCATGTGGACCATTGTGCGTGGGCCATGGCGGCCGTCGGGGATTTATTCCAACCAGCCCACCTCCCTCCAGAATTGAAACAAATCTCCGGGTTTGTTAAGAACGTCTGTGAAAGTTCGGGATATTCCGAGAGTTTCTGTTCTAATCTGGGTGACGCCTGTGCATTCAAAAAGCACATGCGCAACGGTTTCCTCAGCCTCCATGCAGGCCCTGCACAGAGGACTGTCCGTTTGTGGAAGTGTTTGTTTAATGAGCAGTGTCCAGTGATGGTCCCCGTCACCATGGGCAGCCCGTTCCTGTCCAGACGTAATAATCGCCTGGTAAGCGTACCATCCAGGGACGGGATGGCCTCCCTGGACTGCCTGCAACCTGATGTCGAGGACCACCAACTCTCCGCTTGTGTATGGGTGAACTCCTGTAGCCACCTGCGTAACTGGTTGAAGGGAATGGGTACGATCGGCTCAGATCCACAGACAGACGTGCTGGATGCTCTCCTAGCAATTTCATCCGCTGCGTCGTTACCAAGCGATCCGCTATGTCCTTTTATCCATTGCAGTGTCACTGTGTTGCGGTTAGTTACCGCTACTCGTTCGAGTGCATCGTGACATTCTAGTATTAATCTCGAGGTAAAGTACTTTTTCTGTAGGGATTGGAGCACTGAGGCACTGTCTGAGAGTATTCGTATATAGGTATCCGTAACTCTCCTGGCTTCTATGGCATAACACGCTTGTATGATGCCCACACACTCCGCCTGGTAGACAGTGTTGAATACTCCAAGCGGTCTGGATATGTTAATGTTAAGGTCGTATGAGAAGACTCCGACCCCGGTTCCAGAGTCGGTCTTTGATCCATCGGTGTATACTCTCAACTCTTGCGGGCCTGAGTAATCACACCGTTCTTCCGTGAGTATTATGTTATAATGCTTCTGAAAGCAGTGTTGTTTCGGGGCTTTATCGCATGGTGATGCCATCATTGGCTGTCGCCTGATCGCATCCTCTTGTATGCGTATGTGCTTAACTCTAGAGTCCTTGCTCAGTGTTCCCGCTAAACTGAGTCTAAAGGCGGCTAGGGCCGCCTCTTCACGCACAATGAGGTGTAGTGGCGGCAGTCCAAGCATTGCCTGTAGAGCAGCAGTGGGTGTAGTTCTCATGCAGCCAGTTATTGCTACACAAGCGAACCGTTGCAGTTTCTCAAGATCCTTTCGGGCTGTACTCAGGTCTGTCCTGGGCCACTAGACCAGTGATCCGTATGTGATAATTGGCCGGATTACTGTGGTGTACTCGTATAGCCAGTAGGTGACCTTGGGGCTAATCCCCCAATTCCTGCCGAGCAGTCGCTTGCACTGCCACAGGGATATACTGGCTTTTGTGATGATGTAGTTGGTATGTTTCGTCCAATTTAGCTGTTTGTCCAAAAAGATGCCCAGGTATTTGGTTTCAGTTGATAGGCTTAGGGTAGTTCCAAAGAAACGCGGTAGTTGTAATGTAGTCAGCTTCCTCTTTTTTGTAAAGAGAATCAGCTCGGTTTTTGTAGGGTTCACCGATAGTTGGTGTTTGTTGCACCAGTCTTCTACTAATTTCAAAGCTTGGCGCATGAGATTACATAGGGTATTTTCATGGGTGCCATTTATAACTATGGTTATGTCGTCAGCATAGCCCACAGTAAAGTATCCTTTGTCATTGAGGGTTTTGATGAGGCTGTCTACGACCAGGTTCCATAGTAGCGGAGAGAGGACGCTACCTTGCGGGCAGCCCTTTGCCACGATGGCCCTTGTAGTATCGTTCACCGTCACTTGCACAGCTCTCATTTTGAGCATGTTGGTGATCCAGCCTCTCAGTGTTGAATCTATGCCATGTCTGTCGAGTGCCATGTTGATGCTGTTGAACATGGTTTTGTCAAAGGCGCCTTCTATATCATTGATAATATCAATGAAGGCGGCCAGTGATGAGCACTTGTGGTCCACCGCGCATTCAATTTTGGAAACTACACTGTGTAGTGCAGATTCCGTTGATCTGCCAGTGGAGTGTTCCTACGGTTTCGAGAAAGTAGCAACGTATCTTAGTATCTTTAACAGCACAAAGAAAATTTATTGAGTTTCTGCGTTTAATCCGCAAGGTACTGCTTTCTTGAATAAAAGGAACAGTGACAAGAACGTCAGAAGTAAAGCTTTTCGTGACCACAGGTGGTGTAATGTGTTGTGAACCCTTTTTCTTAGATCTTCTGTTTGCTTGTAACACTTGGGACTTCTGGCTACTCGGTTTAACTGATTGAAAATCGACACTTGAATCACTACTTGGATCAGATGGGCAATAATCTTTATCACGCACAGAGTCGTCGGAATCAAAATCACATTGCAAGTTTAACTGCGAAATTGTAGATGTATTTTCCGTTGTAATACTAATATCATTAGGTTCAGTTACATTAAATGAGAGATCTTGTAACGGCATCACTACGTTGCAGGTTAAATCAATTTGATCTGACGGCATCACTTCGTTGCAGGTTAAATCGATTTGAACTTGATCTGGACTTGGTAAAGCATCATGGCTCTGAGCAGGAGAAGAAGTAGTTTTAAAAACTTTACTCAAATTATTTAGGATCGATGAATGCATATGTGAATTATAAGTAATTTGCGTATCACAAAACTTTTTAAAAATATTTAATGTCATCGAATAGGGCCTGTTATACACTTCTGGACACATCTTTTGGCCCACCTTGTATTTTCAGTTTCGTTTGGTCCTAGCTAAAATTTTATATTAGGTCGAGCAAAAAGTTTTTATGCAGTTTTGAACCTGGCACATTCACAATTTCATTCAATAGTCTTTTTTTGAATTTCGAACACAGAATTTAAAGAAACAAAAGACAATTTGGAGCCTGTTTGTTGATATCAAACAATCGAATACTAAGAAAACTTGGTTTTATTGGTTTACTTGGATTTAATTCTTGAAAAAGTGATTGATATCTTTGGTTTTGCAACAAACATTACTTATTCTTAACATTAAGGTGAGGTTCTATCAATAATCTATGGATACTTCACCTGAAGTCGCCGCCCAAGCTGTGGCACTTATTCAGGCCGGACACAGCCAAAGAAATGTGAGTGCTCAACTTAATTTAAGTCGATCTGCGGTCCGAAATGTTTATCGGAGGTACCTAGAGACTGGCGGCTTTGTTCGTCGCCAAGGAAGGCCACGATCTCGGGTCACAACTGAAAGACAGGATCGATTCATCGTGACGACCAGCTTGAGAAATCGTCACCTTACCTCCATTGAGATACAAAACCAACTTCACGACTTCCACGGAGTATCTGTGAGCGCTCGAACTGTTCGAAGAAGGTTAAAAGAACGCGATATGGTACCACACAAGCCAGCTAATGGCCCCAAACTAACGCGAGCCCACCGAACAGCGCGCCTTCATTTCGCACGCAGTCATTTAAATTGGACACAGCAAGATTGGAGCCGTGTACTCTTTTCTGATGAGTCTAAAATTGTGTTACATGGCAATGATGGAAGGAAGAAGGACCACCGACGTAAGGGAGAGCGTTTCGCACAATGCTGCTTTGATGAGAGGGTTGCTTATGGCGGTGGCTCATGGACTGTCTGGGGCGGTATATCCGCGAGCGGCAAAACTCAACTTGAGGTTGTTACAGGACCACGGCTGCCAACATTAAATGCTGAAAGGTACATTCGTGAGTGCTTAGAACCTCACGTGATACTGCGTGATACCATACGCGGACTATGTGGGCCCAAATTTCCTTTTTATGCATGATAATGCAAGAGCCCATGCGGCCGGCATCGTCAGGGAATATCTTCGGGATGTCAACATCACAGTTATGGACTGTCCAGCCAGAAGCCCAGACATGAACCCTATTGAGCACATGTGGGACGAGCTAAAAAGACGTGTTAGGGCACGTCAGCCAGTTGCCCAGACGATGCAGGAGTTGAAAACTGCCATAGAAGAGGAATGGGAGATGATCCCTCAAAATTTCATAGAGCGGTTGATAAACTCTATGCCTAATCGTATGAGAGCTGTGGTAGATGCCCATGGAGGCAACACGCGTTATTAAATTAAACCTTTATTTGATAAAACATGTTTTTTATTCAAAAATCAATTGCCTTTAACAAGGCGCATATCCGACTTGTTAGGCGTAGCTCCATGTCGTATGGTATTCTGAATTCAAATTTAAAACAATACGATCGAAAAAGATGGTAAAATGTATCAGGTTTAAAACTGCATCAACAGTTTTTGTTCAATCTAGCAATCATATTTCGGTAGGGGCCATCGAAACCTAAACTCTAAGGTGGGCCAATAGATGTGTCCAGAAGTGTAGTAATTCGCATCAAAACGCTCTAGTTCGGGATTAGGACTTTTATTTCTTCTCCTAAAAGTCTCAAAGTCAACTTGCTCAATTTTGGTGTTTGTACTGTTTCTTCTTAATCATGTTTAAAATGTTTTTGGATCTTTGTGAATTAGCGGCGCGCCTGTAACAAGTTAAATAAAGTATCTTATACAATCTCTACAGTCTATCTTCAATAAATAGTACCTACCTATAAAACAAAAAGAAAGCCCGCGGTATCACGAGCCTATCTCCTCAGGTTAACTCAATGTAACAATTTTTATCTTTTAATTTTAATAAAAAAATATTGGTTGTTTGCGAAGCTATTTTGACTAATATAGCATTGATCCTTATACAGTAAAATATATTAGTTACCTTCGGCATTTAATGTAGATTAATATTGTAACATACTTCATATCATTTAAATGAAAACTTTAGAAATAATTATAACATTTAAACTGATGCGAAACCAAAAAAAATAGTTGTTCGCGTGACGAGACCAAAACCTTTTGGACCGATAGAATTACTTAATCTCCATCCCATATGTATTGTTTACTAAACAGGCAAAAATAATTAGAGTAAATGAATAATGTTGAGTTAGCCATCGTAACAATTGGCGGGAACGCGCGGAGCGTGACACGTCCTTCCCCTTCCAACTTTTGTGACGCACTGCTTCATCAATCAAAGGACGCGGGGAGGCCGCAGGGCAAGTGGTCGAAGGTAGATAACCGCGTTTTAGTGTAGTAATGTGGGATAACTGCATTTTTGTGATTTACGTCGTAGGCAAAATATTTATATTTCATATTGAAAATGCCGTTATTAGGGTATTTACAACAAAATCTCTTAATAAAAACACATCTGAGTACTACACATAAATGCCGTTAAGTGACATTAACGACATTTTTGTCTAGTACTTACATTTAACGGCTTTTTAGCATTGTATTTAGAATACTGTAATTTGAAACAAAGCAGAACTACAAAACCGTTAAAGTACTCATAATAGAGTAGGAAATTCTGTTAACGGCATTTTAGTTATGCAACTGATGGACAAAATTCTAGTTAAAATGTAAGTTAGAAGCCTTTAGTCACATTTTAGTTTAGTAATGTTGCTTACCTGCGTTTTAGCGTAGTAAACATATCAAACAAGGCAACTTAACGGCGTTTTTATTTTTTTTATTTCTGGATCCTTAAATAGTAGAAAAATACTGCTTAAACAGAAAGATAGAGATTTTTTTTCTGATTATGGTGGCATCGAAAAACGAAAATCGACCAGATGCGAGATAACGGCATTATAGCTTACGGACGGCAGTATAACACACTCTCAGATTTTTAGTAACAAACACAACCCTCCTTTTGGGCTTCACCGCAGTCGGGTAAAAAGGAAACTTGAAATACGGCACCAGGCCAGGCCAGATGTCAGGTCTCGTCAGCTCTGAGGCCTGATAATTCCAAAAAAATAGCACCGGTCGGTATCGTCAGCACAGATCCCGACTCAATAAGTAGGTAAAGTTTGACTTCTTAACGTAGTGATGATTCCCTCTTGGAATCCAGGATCGGTTCCCCCAGGGAATGTGGCAGTCATGGATTATATAACCTCGTATCCACGTTTTTCACCACGTCTGTTGTTTTCTCCTCGTTGTATTTTAGAGTTTTTCCAGTTTTTTTCAGAGTTGAAGTCTTTTCAAAATTTTTCATCACGTTCTTTTTTAGAGATTTTCCAGTTTTGAAGTCTTTCTTTCAAAAAATGCCACTTGTCAGTAATCGAAACGGCCAGAAATATCAGTATTCGTTCAAGAACCTCTACGATGAATTCTGAGAGCGTGTCAATTATTTTTGTAAATCTAATTTAGGATACAGTTATTCAGTAAACAATCATAATTATTTATAAAATACAATATTTGAGCTAAGATATTGGTAAAACATAATTTAAATTATGTAAATCAAAAATAACCTTCATAGACTACGCCAGTAAGAAACTCTATGAGAGAAAATTTTGATGAAAAAGTAATGACAGCTTGACAGCCTGACCATAAGTGTCATAACATTATAAATTAAGAAAATGAAAGAAAACAAATCGTTTTAGACCAATTCGCAAAATACTTATGCAAAATCAATAAATGAGTATGATATACGAGTATACATATATTAATGAATGTAAAGTGTAAGTATATGATGTAAAATGTCTGTAGTACGTAGATACTATATTTCCCCATCGACCCCAAGAAAATTTTTGATCTAGAACAGAAATTTTGTAAAGATTATTACATTTAAGAATGTAAGAGAAGAGTAAGTAAGAAGTATTACAGCATTCACCAAACGTACATACTTCATTCAATTACACCGACATCTTACGTAGTTAGGTCAGGTAGGATTCACATTCAATGATCACTACTCGACCTGCTAAGTCATTAGGCTTATTTTCGGAGTTGTAACCGCTCACGTCAAAAACCATTAATAAGATGAAAAATATAAACTCGGTAAACTCATTACATTAACACATTATAACAAACTTATTTTTTAGCCGCCATTTGTACCTACTACCTACTAGTACTAGAATAATTATCGAAGTTTTTTGCCTCTAAGTTGAAGTAAAAAAAAAAAAAAAAAATGTAGTGATTTTAATAGTTATTCTTATATCTATGATTCAGGCCGTCATCAAGAGGAAAAACGCATGCGGTGAATTCATACTTTTAATACAATGTTGCCTCTAAAGCCTTGCCGTTACTGTGCCACCCAATGAAAAAAAAAACGCCCAACCAATAATAAAAATAACTAGAACTTTCTTATGAACAACATATAACCATGTCTTTTACTCATGTCGAGTCATTATCACATTGGGAAACTTTAACTGTACGTAATGCATAATACATTGTATGAATGATACATATCCTTGAACATACTCCTTGGCGCAAGGCACGTCACTCAGCGCTTGCAAGATGTTACATGTTTCCCTATAGTCTGATTTAATCTTCGGAGGGAAATTTCTCATCGGATTTGAGAAGTATTTTGAAAATTTGTTATATGCTTTCACTTGAGTGTCATTTAGAGTCTCGTTAAGTAAGATATTGTCAGCTCGTCCACCACAGATGATACAATCCTCGCACACCGTTCTATAATGAATGAATAATTTTTTAGCTCGCATAAGCGTTTCCGTTGGAACAACTTCCAACCAATGGCCTATATAAGAAAAGGTTAATTCAGCTCCCTTTTTTACTGGTGCTATGGTCACCAGCGCTGCGCTGTTCCGCAGCCCCGCCACATATGAATTCGGTAGACAAGAATTGAGCAGGTTACCGATGAATGGAAAATATCCTCTATTAGGGTGATTGTGCAATATTGTTCTACCCTCAGTGCACACTGAGGTGTAATGCTGCATTTGTACTGGAGTACAATAAAGCGACAGGTGCATCATTACCCTGGACACTGCTTGTATGGCTGCACTCTTGTCGTCAGGAGAGTTTGGTAGAAATGATGTACATGTATCCAAATAATGTATGATATTGGCTAAATACAAACATTTGTTCAACATCGCGCCATATATGAAATGTGTGTCATAATGAGAATTCAATAAAGAAAACTTTTGGGGCCCAAAAATCTCAGCAACAGTATCGTTTTTCATTCGTTCAACACCTAAATCTTTAGATGCTGTGATGAACTCATCCCAAGAGCTACACAGTTGACGCATTTTGAGAGTAGCTTTAACAGGTAGGTTAATATCATACAATATAATTTCTATGATTTTACATTCGAAATTATGCCCTTCCTGCATGGCTTTATCTTTGCAACGTTTGTCACAAAACATGACAGCACAGCATCCTTCACAAGGTATTAAATTAAAATCCATCTTGAGACAATAGTGGCATGAAATGTCATGGTTCATAACATGAGTGGCTCCTACAAATGCTGTCTCTACTGCTACAACAGTACCGACAGGTATGTCTTTAGCCGCAACCACTTTTGGTTGTCCCGATTCCATTATGACTTCCACATCTGAAGTGGCACACGGTATGTCAGGGTTGCGGGCTCCTTTGAGCGTGAAGAATTCTTCAGCAAATGGAGTGGATATATGCTTGCGTGCAAGCTTTTGTATCCATGTATATCTACAGGCTTCTGCTTTCATCTCCTGTAGTTTGTTGATCAAGCTGGTGGGGCAGTCCAGTGCGAGGCAGGTCTCAATATCCTTGACACAAGCAGGAAACTGTTTCGTTTTCAACAATAACTCTGCTCGGCTGTAGTAAGACAACCTCATAGCTTCAGAATTCAGTGGTGCCTGCATTAGAGCCATATTATATTTCACCAACGCCACCTGATATTTGTTACGACGGGTGGCCAGATATTATAAATAAATAAGACGACCAGACTATTTTATGTATCGTGTATTCAGCCATTGCATGACGAGCGATCGGAGTCGGTGACAAGACAACAGGATCCGGAAATACCACAGATAATATATATTTTATAAAGACTGATACACATACGTAACATCTCCCTTATTAAGAAAAGAAAATGGAATCATTACGTGGAACATGGTACGTAAGTATACTCTTTTTTTTTTTTTTTTTTTAACATTAACAAAATTCTTATATACTAGTAGACTAAGTGGAACGGAACATCTCTAAGAAGTGACAAGTTGACTTGACTGACATTTACATTGCGACAGTTCTGACAGTGACGTCTATCAAATTGACTTAACTAAGTTTTGACAGCTACTAACAAAACAAAATTAGGTTTGACAATGCTTGTACAACAAACAATACATTTAGTATATTAAATTAAAACTAAGTACAAATTAAGAACTTAATCTAGACCAATTTTCAAAATCTTCGGGGCTTTATTATTGCTCTACCGAATAAAGAATAAGTTGTGTGTTGAGTTTGTTTATTTGGTGTATGTGATGTGTTTGTTTTTGTTTCAGATTCTTGGACAGGATTACTTGTACAAGGAGATTGATAATTAGATGGAGATGACGACGGCAGTATATTGGAAGGCGACGGTGGATCAGTGTCAAGTGGAACTGATGGGGATTGAAGTGAACTTCTTCTACTAGGAGCGGACTCAGTTGGTGAATGTTTTGGCTGTAGGATATGTTGGCGATTACGGCGAAAAGTACCTTCCGGGGAGACAATAGTATATGATCTAGGCTGTGGACCTATGTCTGACACAGTACCAGGTGTCCAAATACTGTCTGGCTGTTTCTGGAAGTAAATTTTTATCACCAATGTTTAGGGAAGACAACGGTTTAGTATGTTTATTATAATAAATCTGTGATTTGTTCACTTTTATTTGAGTTTTATTTGTTAGAGACCTGTAGTTAGGTATTTTAGGTTTCAGAGTTTGTTCTAAGACTGGAAGTTTAGTTCTGAGTGTCCTGGACATTAGTAATTGGGCAGGCGAATACATATTTTCTTTAGGTGTATTCCTATACTGTAATAATCCTAGATGAGGGTCTGTATTATCAGTAAGACATTTCTTTAATATGTTTTTAACCGTGGCTATGGTTCTTTCTACAAGACCATTAGACCGTGGATAATAGGGACTTGATGTAATATGTTGTATTTGCCAATCTAAAGCAAAATGATTAAACTCTTTTGAGTTAAATGGGGGACCATTGTCTGAAATTAGAATGTTGGGTATTCCATGTCTGGAAAATATAGACTTTAGGTGACTAATGACAATTTTACTAGTAGAACCACCTGCTAGCTTTACAAGCTCGACATATTGGGAAAAATAATCTACGACTATGACATACTTGTTTGAATTGAAATCAAATAGATCAACTCCGACTTTATTCCAAGGGATTGGTTTTACCTCATGGGGCTGTAGTGACTCTTTGGAATTGCTGCGTCTGTTAGTGAGACAGTTATGACAATTATTAACATATTTTTCTATATCAGAGTACATATTGGGCCAGTATACTAGATTTCTTGCCAATCTTTGGCAACTATGAATACCTTGGTGACCTTCATGTATCTGTTTCAAAATGTCTTTTCTCATGGCTACTGGTATAATGACACTGTTGTTTTTGAAGACAATACCATTAATTATATGTATATCGGTTTTTAAAGGAAAATAAGGCCTAAGTATGTCTGGAAGCAATTTTTTATGTTCAGGCCAACCTGTTATGCAATATTTACTTAAGAGTGACAATTCATTGTCTTGGGAAGTCTGTTCTTGAATAGATTTAAGTTTATTTGGACTAACTGACAGTGATCTAATGACTAAATTGACATGTAAATCTAGATCAGAATCTAGATCATGTAATGACTGTTCTGGTAAAGCTGCTCTAGACAGAGTATCAGCTACATAAAGATATTTACCTGGTTTGTAAGTTACGTTCAGGTCATATGGTTGTAATCTTAGCATTATTCTTTGAAGACGGGGTGGAATGTTATAAATTGGTTTTTTATACAGCGATACTATTGGTTTGTGATCTGTTTCAACTAAAGTGTGGCGACCATAGACATATTGGTGAAACTTTGTACAACCAAATAGGATTGCTAACAGCTCTTTCTCAATCTGAGAGTATGACTGTTGACATGAGCTTAATGAAGCTGAAGCATATGCTATGGGGTGTTTATCATGGCAAATCACTGCACCCATGGCATCTTTAGACGAATCAACTGACAGTGTAATTGGTTTATTTTGATCATAATATGTCAAGACAGGGGCTTTTGTTATACATTCCTTTAATTCATTAAATTCTACATTATGTCTCTCTTGCCAAGACCATTCATTATCTTTAGACAGAAGTGTTCTTAAATTAGAAGTTTTATCTGACAAATTCTCTATGTATGAGCCTAAGTATGTAACCATACCTAAAAACCTTTGTAATTCTGTGACATTTGTTGGTGGTGGCATACTGCAAATGGCTTTCACTTTGTTTTCATCAACTCTCACACCATCTTTAGAAAAGATGTGTCCTAGGTACTTGACTTCACTTTTACATATATTAGACTTGTCTTTATTAAATTTTATTCCTATTTCTCTAGCTCTATCTAAGACTTGTTTTAACCTAAAATCATGTTCTTGTTTAGTTTGACCGTAAATTAGGAAATCATCCATCATGATTTTGACTCCTGGAATATCACTGAATCTATTTGTCATGATGGAATGAAACAGTTCTGGGGCTGCATTTATCCCGAAGGGAAGTCTTAGGAATCTATATCTACCTTGAGGTGTGATGAATGTACATAGTTTTGAGGAAGCTTCATCTAACTTTAGCATATAAAAACCTTTGTTTGCATCTAGGGTAGTGAAATATTGTGAACCAGAGAGGCTGGATTTAATTTCATCAATAATTGGAAATTGATAATGAGGACGCATAATGGCTTTATTAAGTTTTCTTGGATCAATGCACAGGCGTAGTTTACCATTTTTCTTTGATGCAATTACAATTGAGCTTACCCATTCAGTAGGTTCCTCGACTTTGACTATAATTTGATTTTTTTTTAACATGGCTAATTCTTCTTTTAATTGTTCTAAGAGACTGAATGGAATTCTACGACAGGCATCTATAGACGGTACAGCATCAGGCTTCATTGACAAATGACATTCATAATCTTTAAGACAACCTATTCCTGAGAAGAGATCTTTATATTTGTCAAGCTGTGATACATTGAGTGACTCATGAAATTGGACATTATGGACTCTTTTAACTAATTTTAAATTCTCACAACTGTTGCGACCAATAATATTCCTACAGGGTATATCTATAATGTGGAAATTAACATTGTATAGTTTGTTGTTATGTGTGACAGACAGAATGCATTGACCTACAGTCGGTAATACTTCACCGCTAAAGGTTGATAGTTTGTGACTACTTTTCTTTAAACTACTCAATGGCAAATTAAGTTTTTTATAAGAGTTAAATGATAAAATGTTAGTGTCAGCACCTGTATCAAGTAAAAAGTCTACATTCTTACTATTTATGGACAAAGTTGTATGATAAGGGTTTTTTTTGCTGACAGAAATCTCATTAGTGAAAAGACTATTTAGAAAATAAGTATCAGTACCCGTACTTTCTTCTTCTTCTTCTATGGATCTCACATGTTTGCTGCGGCAACACTTGGCAAAGTGATTGGGCTTGTGGCAGTTGTTACAGATGACTCCTATGGCTGGACATTTTGTTCGGTGAACTTGACCACATCTGGAACAATTCTTGGTTGACTGTTTGGATTGAGGTTCTTGACTGGACGATGCTTTACTTGATTGACGACTTTGACTTGTTTGAGACTGATGACTTTGACTTTCTTGACGGCTATGACTTCTTTGACGACTGTGACTTCTTTGACTGTGACTTTTTTGATTGCGACTCTCTTGACTACGATGTGTTTGGCGACTGTGATGCGATTGACGACTGGCAACGACACTTACTTCTTGGCTTGATAAAGCTTTAGCCTGTAACCTAGTATTTCTTAGTGTTTTAGCGAGACTGACGGCGGCATCAAATGTTGATGGTTTCTCGATCAGGATACGTTCTCTGATGTACGAGCAAGATGAATTTAAGTTCCATGAGAATATGTCCTTTACTATATCATCGGCAAGACCTTCAAAATTGCATTGGATACTTAGATTCTTGAGATCCGTGGCATATGTCTCAATTTCTTCATCTGGACCTTGTTTTCTGTTGAACAGCTTATGTCTTTCGACGGAAATATTGACACGTGGTGTGAAGTAGTCTTCAAATTTGGCGAGTAAATCCTTATAGGTGATCTTGTCAATTTGTATGTTAAACGAGTAAAATATCTGAAGAGCGTCTGGGCCTATGATTTGTAGTAAAATGGCTACCTTTCGTTTGTCTGGTTGTTCTTCTAAATTGTTGGCTATCATGTAAATCTCTAGACTTGTGTTGAAATTTCTCCAAGCCAATGGCATGTTCGAGTTGTTGATATCTAAGCTGAAATTACTCGGCGGCAGGGGATAACTTGTATTATTTGCGTTTTTATTTTCCGGCATTTTAGGGCTGGACCACGCGGCGACGTTTTACTCGAAAATTTTTTTTTTTTTTTTTTTTTTTTTTTTTGACTGTTTGCGGCACTTACTTTTGTGGTTTTTTGTGACTTCTTTTTCTTCTGTATCTTCTGACACCATGTTACGACGGGTGGCCAGATATTATAAATAAATAAGACGACCAGACTATTTTATGTATCGTGTATTCAGCCATTGCATGACGAGCGATCGGAGTCGGTGACAAGACAACAGGATCCGGAAATACCACAGATAATATATATTTTATAAAGACTGATACACATACGTAACAATATTCACCTTCGCAGAAGGCTTTTTTACCTTCTATTCCATGCTGAAGAGCTTCAGAAGTGGATTTTTCTTTTCTTTCTATTTTAAAAAAGTTGTTAGATTGTTTTAGTACTTTTGTAGCCAGTACCACACAATCTGCTAAGTCTTTATTGCGCAGTGCTTTGTAAATGCAGTCTAGAGGACTTCGCTCATGATGTCTATAGAATGTTGGTAGCTGTAGCATTTTGATTAGGTAGTCAGTTGTAAAGAATTTGGTTGAAACTGCGCCCCTAAGACGACCCACTGACCAAAACTCTGTAGCACTTCACAGTACCTACTTCAAAGATTCACGATCACTCTCAGTTTGTATGTTATTGGTCAATATGTTATGATGAGCGCTGATGTAGAAAGTGGAAGTGCCGAATTGCAGAAAATAATGACAGGTGCTCCGTGTGATTGATTAGAAAAAATAATGGCCGTCTCAACGTGACACTGCTGGCAAAACTGGCAGAATAGTCGACAGCGACACGGGCCACTCACGGGCTCACTCAATTGCCATTCTTGAAAAACAGCCTCACTTACCCGCCGTGGTCACCGCGCTGCGCCCTGGATGAAGAGATAGTGCAGTTTTGTCGTTTATATCGACTCGATTCAAATTTTTATCCGGGTTTGATGGATATAATAGTAAATCAGAATCAACGGCTTTAGCTGATGAATGATTTTCAATGTGGTTCTCTATCTCCATGAAATCAAATGTTACAACTTTGGAATTTTTTTTACAGAATGCTGTTTCTGTTTCCAAATTAATGTTGATTCCTTTAATTTGGTACCTGGCAATGGATTCTAGGATTTCAGAAGTGTCTTGTGTCGGTGAATTTTCGTTACTATTATTATTAAAATCGTTGTCAATCTCCGGTTTCATTTCTTCACCATCATTTTCTAAAGCTGAAGTTGTGTAGGTTGCATTTTCTTGACAGTTACCTTTAGCTTCGCTTTCTTATTTAGTGTCGATTCCTTGACAAACTCCATTAGTTTCGATGCGACCTTTCGCATAAATATCGTGATGCTCTGTACCGTTAAAATGATTGGTCATCCTGCCGGGCGCCAGCAACTTGTTGCATGTTAGGCACTGGACAGCTGTGTCGTCTAAATGACGATAGATGACATTATCCACTCCAAACTGAATAGGTTTCAGAACCAAAATCAAAGAGTGGCTTGCATCAGCTTTATGATCACTCTCATCTTCGAACTCCGCGTTACAGAGCGAGCAGACTCCATCGATCAGCCCGTGCCAAGCCTTTTCTTCAATAAGGATGTTATTGAAAAAAACGCCTTAACAAACTTACACTACACCACCACACACATTCCTTTACCCACTGGAAATTGGCATCTATTCTTCGCTTGGGAGTGTTCTTAAAACCATTTGTGGTCACTTACAAGTTAGAGTTTGTAATAAATTATGTAATTACATTAGCAACTAGTTTGATTTTGTCTTGATTCTAGACTGTCTTATGGAGCAGGACCAGAATGTTGCCAAACGTTCTTAACTTGAATATCATAATCCTCTAGTAATACTTATGCTTGTTTGCAAAGTGTAGTTTTAATATAAGTTTTAAAATTTATTTCATTAGAGAAAGAAATAATAAAGTTAATTGGACACAGGACACGATACACAAAATGCAAATAAATAACAAGTAAAAATCTTTTTAAAAACAAGCTTATTTATTGAACTAAAAAGTAAATTAAATATGAAGGATTTAAAGTTTAATATATAAGTTTTTTTATCCAACTCTCATAATTAACGCATATTCATAAGATTTGATGGGTAGCATAATAAATATTTATATAATCAATTTAGAGTGTCCTATGTCGTCATTTTGGGGTCTAATTGGTTACGATAAAGAGCCGACGGAGGTTCGTGTGTTCGGGTCCAATTGGGGACGCTTCCGAACTATACGGTTAATAAAAACTGGAAACACGGAATCGGTTAAATGGATCATATTTAGAAGGCCTAAAATTAACAAACATTTTTTTTTGTCTCTAAAGAAAATAACAAAATGAAACAACTACATAGACAAATAGATTTTCTAAAAAACGATTTTTAGTAACCGGTTTTAGTGTATCGTTTTTTTTTCAGTAAAAGTTGCCATCCCTACTTTGACAGGATTGACCAACGACCGGAAGTTTAAACGATTGAGTTCCTTGATTAAATCGGGTTTTAATTCCGGAGGTTGTAACGAATCTACTATACTGGTTAAATAAAAGGGGAATATAGACTTCAAACAAAATATAATTTAGGAAAATAAGATAAAAAATACAGATTAAATTAAAAAAAAAAAAACCTCCCTACCTATAACACACTCTCAGATTTTTAGTAACAAACACAACCCTCCTTTTGGGCTTCACCGCAGTCGGGTAAAAAGGAAACTTGAAATACGGCACCAGGCCAGGCCAGATGTCAGGTCTCGTCAGCTCTGAGGCCTGATAATTCCAAAAAAATAGCACCGGTCGGTATCGTCAGCACAGATCCCGACTCAATAAGTAGGTAAAGTTTGACTACTTAACGTAGTGATGATTCCCTCTTGGAATCCAGGATCGGTTCCCCCAGGGAATGTGGCAGTCATGGATTATATAACCTCGTATCCACGTTTTTCACCACGTCTGTTGTTTTCTCCTCGTTGTATTTTAGAGTTTTTCCAGTTTTTTTCAGAGTTGAAGTCTTTTCAAAATTTTTCATCACGTTCTTTTTTAGAGATTTTCCAGTTTTGAAGTCTTTCTTTCAAAAAATGCCACTTGTCAGTAATCGAAACGGCCAGAAATATCAGTATTCGTTCAAGAACCTCTACGATGAATTCTGAGAGCGTGTCAATTATTTTTGTAAATCTAATTTAGGATACAGTTATTCAGTAAACAATCATAATTATTTATAAAATACAATATTTGAGCTAAGATATTGGTAAAACATAATTTAAATTATATAAATCAAAAATATAACGGTTTTACATAAAAATAAAACCGATATTATGTGCCGAGAGGGAAAACATACAGCATTGTTTATGAAGAAGCAGTGTATACTTAGCCTTATATGCGCGGTCAATAGTAAGGATACTTTAGTTTAACTTTAGAATACTAGATGGCGCAACTATCGCCGACGTTGTATTTACTCTGTGCCAGCTAGGACGCGGGAACCGCTGTCACTTTCCGAATTCATAGTCTTCACCAGGAAGAAATTCCTACAATGCTGTATGTTTTCCCTCTCGGCACATAATATCGGTTTTATTTTTATGTAAAACCGTTATATTGATGTGCCTCCGGAAAACATACAGCATTGTTTATGAAGACGTGTCTGTTATCTGCTGGTGAAATATTTTAGGCAAAACACAACGCTATGATGATTATCAAATGTTTATTCTGAGAATTAAGTACTTCGAGTAGTAATAGTTTCGTCATCCAAATTCCAATAGATAAAACACAATAATCTATTCTATATTCTACATGGAAAAATAAAATATCTGCACAGATAAAAGGTAACGATAGTCATGATTTAAATGTTTTACGAATAAATCAAGTTCTCTAGAATGTATTACAGATCATTTTAAGTTTGTTTTTACTTTGAAGGAAATGTATTTAAAACTGAATTACGACTGTCTTTAAGGAGTTCTATTTCGCGACAGTAATGATTAAAGGTTTATTGTATGATTTCCTTTACCCCGTGATAGAATTAACATCAATTGGTCGATTTATCTAACCAAGGAAGCTACTGCTGACTTAGTTTCTCGGAATTGCATGAATGCTACTATTTCTGAGAACCGTGCGTACTCAGTTCTCAATTACAATGCGTGAGGCAGCTTTTGTACTATAGGTACTATCACTCTAGTAGTGATAATAAGATTGTTCAAATTGTTTACTTTGAATCTCTTTGTTACAGTTTGTAAGCTTAACTAAAGTGACGGACTGAAAAATATGTACTTATGTTTTTTATGTGAACATTTCCCTGCGGACTGTCGGTAATTGTATATCGGTTTAATATCCAAATGTCGGTATTGACGGATACTATACGCCCACAGGCGCAACGAGAACACAATCTCTGCGTCTCGCTCAATGTCCTTCAACTGATATTTATAGCAGTCATCCAAGAAACTGTCACATAATTTTTTCAGCAAAATTAGGTTGTGAACCCTATAGCCCCCACCCTAGGCCTAATGCTAGCAATAAAACTATAATTAACAATTTGTGGTTTTGATGATAGCAAATTCAGTACGATTATGGTTGTGGATTCCACGTGAGCGAGGGCCGTACTTGTTTTGGGTTGGCTTCTCCTTATTGCCTTAATAATGTCACTATAAAACACACCCCTTTTGTAATGAAATTAGACAAGGCTTGTAGGTCTACATGAGGGCCGCAAAAGTTAAGAGTGCGGATTTATGTACAAGGAAAGCACTATAAGACAAATTTTCGTTCAAAAAAGAAAAAACATTAAAATTGTGCGATGACAGCAGGCTGAGGATATTTTTGGGTTTATTTGAGAGTTGGAGCATCATCTCAACAGAAACCTCGAGGCCACTCTGAACTTGGAGCCACTACCAAGTAAATTCCCGATTGATCTCTGCAGTCTAACGATGTTTTTTATATTGCAAACAAGTCCCTTTCTGGAAGCCCTCACTACTGAAAGACATTCGCTGTTGCTGGAGGTTGAAGATGCCATTCTGCGGGTTGTTTGCCCCGTGATGCCTGTCCTATTATATTGTATCTCCCCTGTAGATAATTGTATGATAGGGTTATGTTGAACTTGTCTGTAAGGTATAATAGTTTGAAGGTTTGGGCTAGTGACCCCCCTAACGATCTGGTTCCTCAGTCCTTTCAGATTTATGTAATCAGAGTTCGATTGTCTGATTGGATCAGCACGTGTGACACGCGTTCATTTTGATACTATCACTGCATATAGCATCTTTTTTGTTATACTACCATCGTCTTTGGTGAGTTGCCCATACACGTGATATTAGATTCCCGTCTATGTGGGTACCCCTACCCCAATTCGAAGCGTTTGTCCGAGGGAAACGGGGTTTATAGGCCATGTGTGACTTGTGGCTCCGCGCCACCACATTATCTCTTGATACAAGACTTGACACAGCAGCTGTTATTGACGTGGTCGTGTCTTGTTGAAGTGTCACAGAAAAATTTACATTTTGTGACAGTGTAGTCTTCCTCAGGGAACAACAAAGTAGCAAAATTTAACTGACCCAGCAGACTGCAGTTCGCAGAGGTGTATGTGACTTTTTAACGACATCCTGTCTAATGTGTAGTTTATGCTTTGTCTCCTTTTTGATTGTTGGTACATTTTATTTACGGCTGTTTACCCACGTATGTCAAGGTTGGTACCAAGACAGATTGTTGATGGTTGATTTGCCAGCCCATGTGTTCCAAGTGCCTCGCAGCTTCCGCAGCCTGAAGACTTAACTTGGATTGGTCTTGGTTGACCAGAAGGAAGGCGTATAGGTAGACTATCACGACGTCCCTTCGCACGCAAGGTCTCCGCAACCCACGTGTTACAGAAAAAATATAGATGCGGCACTGAAACCAGCCCAAACGGTAAGCACGTCATCTTATTTGATTTACCAGCCTAGGTGTTCCAAGTTCCTCACGGCATATTACGGAAAAATATAGGTGCGGCACTAAAGCCAGCCCAGACGGTAAGCACGTCATCTCATTTGATTTGTCAGCTCAGGTGTTCCAAGTGCCTCATAGCTTCCGCAGCCTGAAGACATAACTTGGATTGGTCTTGAATGACCAGAAGGAAGTCGTATAGGTTGACTATCACGACGTCCCTTCGCACGCAAGGTCTCCGCGACCCGCATGTTACAGAAAAAATATAGATGCGGCACTGAAACCAGCCCAAACGGTAAGCACGTCATCTCATTTGATTTGCCAGCCTAGGTGTTCCAAGTGCCTCACGGCTTCCGCAGCCTGAAGACATAACTTGGATTGGTCTTGGTTGACCAGAAGGAAGTCGTATAGGTTGACTATCACGACGTCCCTTCGCACGCAAGGTCTCCGCGACCCCGCATTTTATAGAGAAAATAGGTGCGGTGCTGAAGCCAGCCCGAACGGTCAACATGTTATCTCGTATAACTGCACCCTAATTGCGTAACACACTTTCAATCACATCCGAGAGTTTTGAAGGATCTTGCTAATCCCTTGTTTCATAGGTTTGAAAAATTCGTCTACTCAGCAACGTAAATAATGGAACAATCGTGGGTGAACTGTTAAAATGAAACCCATAGCGATCAATTGTTATTCTATATGTGTTACGCAATTACCCTGCTGGCCTTTAACTGATTCTTAAGAAAGGCCGGTGAGATTTTGTTGCCGGTAGGTGGCTCCACTCGCAGTCTCCAGGTTGGAGAAACTCTAGGACCAAGGCGTAAGAAAATTGACTAGAACGTTTCGTTTAACGTTTGTTCAATCTTTTGAAGACCGAAAATTCGTCGCATTGATTCGTCGCTTTTCTTCCGCAGAGAAAGTTTGAAAATAAAACTAGACATTTTATTGGAAACCAGTCGCAAAACACCCTGATTCAGTAGATCTTTAATTAACTGAGATATCACAGCGTTGGCCTAGCTGCATATTGCGTCATGATCCTTCTTGTAGGCATTAACAGAGAAGGTTTTTTGTCCAGTGGTATACGAAACCCCAGGTAGGCACTTTTTCCTGTTTTTGTTTCGAAAGAATTATTTGTCGTTTTAAGTGGGTATTCCGAAAATTATTATTTTATTATCTTGTAGGTAGGCGTCGGTTCCTTGTATTTTGTTTGGATTTGTTTTTTCTTGTCAGAAATAAAAAATCTTCACTAGGAGGTATGTACTAAACCTCCTAAGCGCAGCTTGAATATTTTTGTTCGGAATAATTCTTTTACGTGCAGTTACTATACCTTTCGCAAATTATTTGCAAGGTGTAAACACACAAAAACACATATACAGTACAGCAAAAGTGCCGTGCCGGTAAAAATGTTATACTTTTTCCGGTCTTGCTCTCATTAGCCAGGCGTGCAGAGTATAACGTGCGATAAGGAACTTCGTTCCAAAAGGTTATTGGATTTCAACTCGGCAGGGTTATTGTGAGTACAATCAATGATGCCCTGTAAACCGGATTGCAATAGTTCCCTTTGATATAGCAAGGCGTTGGTAGTTGCAGCCATGATTTCCTCTGTTGAGGCCAAGAAATCTTTTCCTTTGTTCAGACAACACTGTTCATCGTTATTTTTAAATTGCAAAGCCCGGAAAGGCGAGCATTTCTACCAATGCCTTCTAGTATGGATATGTTACCACGTGGGATGATAAAAATCTATTATCCGCTTGTTCGATCACGTTACATTAGTATTCTGTACGTATTGTTGTTGCATTATAAAGCTTGTAAGAAAACTGACCTGCTTGTATAACGCGTCGATCCGAGGATCGACCGTTACCTGTGTATCCCGCTTTTGTTTCTTGCGTGGAGGTTTCTTTCGTTCGGCTTCGCTGTCCGATGAACTGCTAGCGCACGAGGAGTCCTCCTTTTCTTGTTTTTGATCCCTCTCGGAAAACGGCGAGTTCGGAATGATCGACCGATTGGCCCCGGCGGCGATGGCCTCGTCGTGTTCGTCACTCGGAGCGGGATTCATTACGAAAAACCGTTATTTTAATTTTCTAAAACTATGATAAATATTTTTTAAAAAAGGTTAAACGATTAACCAAATATTTTTCGATTTCGACCGCCCGCGGCGAAAGTACACAACGCTATGAATTCGGAAAGTGACAGCGGTTCCCGCGTCCTAGCTGGCACAGAGTAAATACAACGTCGGCGATAGTTGCGCCATCTAGTATTCTAAAGTTAAACTAAAGTATCCTTACTATTGACCGCGCATATAAGGCTAAGTATACACTGCTTCTTCATAAACAATGCTGTATGTTTTCCGGAGGCACATCAATAACCTTCATAGACTACGCCAGTAAGAAACTCTATGAGAGAAAATTTTGATGAAAAAGTAATGACAGCTTGACAGCCTGACCATAAGTGTCATAACATTATAAATTAAGAAAATGAAAGAAAACAAATCGTTTTAGACCAATTCGCAAAATACTTATGCAAAATCAATAAATGAGTATGATATACGAGTATACATATATTAATGAATGTAAAGTGTAAGTATATGATGTAAAATGTCTGTAGTACGTAGATACTATATTTCCCCATCGACCCCAAGAAAATTTTTGATCTAGAACAGAAATTTTGTAAAGATTATTACATTTAAGAATGTAAGAGAAGAGTAAGTAAGAAGTATTACAGCATTCACCAAACGTACATACTTCATTCAATTACACCGACATCTTACGTAGTTAGGTCAGGTAGGATTCACATTCAATGATCACTACTCGACCTGCTAAGTCATTAGGCTTATTTTCGGAGTTGTAACCGCTCACGTCAAAAACCATTAATAAGATGAAAAATATAAACTCGGTAAACTCATTACATTAACACATTATAACAAACTTATTTTTTAGCCGCCATTTGTACCTACTACCTACTAGTACTAGAATAATTATCGAAGTTTTTTGCCTCTAAGTTGAAGTAAAAAAAAAAAAATGTAGTGATTTTAATAGTTATTCTTGAAAAACGGCCTCACTTACCCGCCGTGGTCACCGCGCTGCGCCCTGGATGAAGAGATAGTGCAGTTTTGTCGTTTATATCGACTCGATTCAAATTTTTATCCGGGTTTGATGGATATAATAGTAAATCAGAATCAACGGCTTTAGCTGATGAATGATTTTCAATGTGGTTCTCTATCTCCATGAAATCAAATGTTACAACTTTGGAATTTTTTTTACAGAATGCTGTTTCTGTTTCCAAATTAATGTTGATTCCTTTAATTTGGTACCTGGCAATGGATTCTAGGATTTCAGAAGTGTCTTGTGTCGGTGAATTTTCGTTACTATTATTATTAAAATCGTTGTCAATCTCCGGTTTCATTTCTTCACCATCATTTTCTAAAGCTGAAGTTGTGTAGGTTGCATTTTCTTGACAGTTACCTTTAGCTTCGCTTTCTTATTTAGTGTCGATTCCTTGACAAACTCCATTAGTTTCGATGCGACCTTTCGCATAAATATCGTGATGCTCTGTACCGTTAAAATGATTGGTCATCCTGCCGGGCGCCAGCAACTTGTTGCATGTTAGGCACTGGACAGCTGTGTCGTCTAAATGACGATAGATGACATTATCCACTCCAAACTGAATAGGTTTCAGAACCAAATTCAAAGAGTGGCTTGCATCAGCTTTATGATCACTCTCATCTTCGAACTCCGCGTTACAGAGCGAGCAGACTCCATCGATCAGCCCGTGCCAAGCCTTTTCTTCAATAAGGATGTTATTGAAAAAAACGCCTTAACAAACTTACACTACACCACCACACACATTCCTTTACCCACTGGTAATTGGCATCTATTCTTCGCTTGGGAGTGTTCTTAAAACCATTTGTGGTCACTTACAAGTTAGAGTTTGTAATACTCTACGACGTACTATAGGAGAATATCCTATAGTCGTTACCACCTACACATAACTCTCTACTTATACCTCACTATTCTGCACCCCACACACTTGCACACCACTACGTTTACCCACTGGTAATCGTACCCAGTCTTTGCTTGCGAGTGTTCTTAAAACCAGTCGTGGTCATTTATAAGTTGGGGGCTGGGACTCTTCAGGACAACTACAGGACAATATCTTGTAGTCGTTTACACAAACCTAAACATCTACATAACACCTATTACAAATATTTCACTACCCTACACACATACACACGTTTTTTTTTATAGCTGCATCTTTAAGACGGATCATCTAGCGTTCTCTTAAACACTCTCCGAGTCCTCTTAAACCCTCTCACGTCCTCTTAAACACTCTTCGAGTCCTCTTAAATACTCTGGAGTCCTCATAAATACTCTCCGAGTCCTCTTAAGTACTTGAGTTTCCTTTAACACTCTTTTGAGTCGTCTTTAGCACTCAAACTCTCTTGTTTTTAGCACTCATTAACCCTCATTTACCTCATTTTAATTCATTTTTATTCTCATTAATATATTTTTTGAATTATGGATAGAATTATTTTCTTTGAACTTTTAAACAAATCTGAGCTTGAATATGAAATCAAAATAAGATTAGAAGAACCAAAAAAAACAAAAAACAAATTCTTCAACTCGCACCTCATACTCCCTCTGAAGATATTTTAGATTCGATATTGGAGGTTAAAACTGATTTGGACGACTAATCATCTTTTTCATCGACTAGAGTGGATTGATTCAGATCCTTCAGAGGTAAATCGTTTATCTCAAACTAAAGAGAGATTTTTCACCTTAGAAACAAAATTTAATTTTTTAACAACTGTTTCCAACGACATCAACCCTCAACCTATAGTAGTCAACCGTCCCTCTTCTACTCCTTATAGCCCAAATGAAACGATGTTTCATACTATACTCCCCGACACTCAGATTCATCCTCTAAACTCTATTCCCAATAATTCCCTTAACGAATTAAAACGAATGAAATACAACGGAAACTCTTGTCCGCGTTCGTTTATTCAGAAAATTCAGGAATTTGGTATTTCTAGAAATATTTCTTTAAACAAATTATTGGATCATGCGTTCGAATTACTTACTGATAACGCTTTACATTGGTACCGTTTTAAACGTGACTCTTTGTTATCATGGGATGAACTTTGCGAAGCTTTGATTACAGACTTTGGCGGTTTTGACTATGACTATAATTATTAGAAGCCATTAATAGTCGGACTCAAGGCAAGGATGAACCTATAGTTATTTTTGTTTCTGTACTGGCATGTTTTCCAGACTTTCTGAAAAACTATCGGAAACTAAAAGACTCCAAATCATTATTCGTAACATCCGACCTTGTTACTCACCTTATATCGCGAAATGTAATATTAATTCTATTCTTGCACTTATTTCATGTTGTCAAAAATATGAAGAATTCCTAGACGAAGAGAAATGTTTCAGCGAACCTCAAACTACAAATAATCCTTTAACTGTCGAATTTAACTACAAATCTTCTAATTTAACGTCAAAGCCCTCAACTTCTAACGCGTTTCTCCCTAGAGTTTAAATCGTTTTATCAATAAACCTCAAGTAATACAAATACAATTAATAAAGTTAATAATAACGCGTTCTGTGTACGTTGTCGTAATAATGGTCATACACTAACTAATTGCTCGCAACCTTGTTCATGAATTATTTGTTTTAAATGTGGTTTAAAAGATGTTATATCTACTAACTGCCCTAATTGTAATAAAATCCCGAATTCCGAGAGGAAACATCTCTGCGTCAAGAAGTCAAACTATACCTACTAATTGAGTTGGGGTCTCTGTGCTGACGATACCGACCCGCGTTTTTAGAATTATCAGGCCTCAGAGCTGACGAGGCCTGCCATCTGGCCTGGCCTGGTGCTGTACTTCAAAGTTTCCTTTCTAACTGACTGCACCGAAGCCCAAAGGAGGGTTGTGTGTTACTAAAAATCTGAGAGTGTTGTGATAGGTAGGGAGGTGTTTTTTTTAATATTAGGTCTTTACCTATGAAATTGCCGTTCTGCAGTACTGGCCATTTCAAATCAAAATAATTTTTGTTTGGCTAAGAATTCTAATTTCAAATTAATTTTATTTTAAAAACATGGATTTTTTTTCCAAAAGTAGTCATTTGTTTATTGATTAGTGTTACATTTTCATCGCATTTCAATCTTTTTCGTCATCATGGATACGTTAAAAATTCGAGTAATTATGGAATATGAGCACCGTCGTGGCTGGCAGTAACGCGGCACAAGCGGCACGCAACATCAACAACGTTTACGGAGCTAACACTACAAACCAACGCACCACTTGTTATTGGTTTGCTCGCTTCCGTTCTGGAAATTTCGACCTGAAAAATAAACCTCGCGGTCGTCCGAAGACTTTGGTCGACAATGACGAATTAAAGGCGATTGTGGAAGCTGATGATACACAATCTACGGCTGAATTAGCAGCAGCTTTCGACGTTAGCGTCAAAACAATATTGGTCCATTCGCGTCAAATTGGCAAGGTAAAGAAGCTTGACAAATGGGTGCCCCACGAACTCAATGATCGCCAGCGCGAAGTACGCGTCGAGACGTGCCTTGCACTGCTCAACAGACACACACACAATGTCAGACACACACACAGTGGGTGCTCAAATCATATGACCCACGATAAAAGCAAATTGTTGTCTTATACACCTGAAAAGGGCAACATGAAGATCGCAGTAGCAAACGGCGAGAAATTATTGGTAAAAGGAAGAGGAAATGCTGAGCCACAAGTCAGCGAAAACGAAAATTTTACACACATCAAAAGTGTCTAGGGATCAAGCATTTTTATGCGGATTTCTTGAGATTGAGATGTGGCTTTGTAATAAATTTATGATTTTATAAATTTATATGGATCCTTTTTGGTGCATTTCATAATTTGAATCAGGCACTGTGAATCAAATTCGAGTAAAAGATGAAAATCAGCTGTCAATATTTTCCCTATAAAAACATACAACGCATTGAAGACATTATTAGTGCTACTGTTTCCCTACTACTGATTAAAACCAACGTTATTATGGAGCGGCGACGTCATTTAAGCAGGGAAGAAATGCTCAGAGCCGTGGGAATAATAGAAGCTGGTTCCCGGCAACGTACTGTGGCTTTAGCTCTGAATACAAGTCAGAGTGTTATCAGTCGACTTTGGACACGTTACCGAAGCACTGGTACCGTGGCTGAGCGCCATGGAGGACGGTATCGCTGCACCACACGGAGACAAGACCGATACATTCAAATCTTAACTCGAAGAGCTCCAACTATAACCGCCATGATGTTAGCCGTGAGGCTTCATCACTCTTCAGGGAACTTAATTAGCGACCAAACAGTCAGAAACCGCTTGCATGAAGTGAACCTTCATTCCCGAAGACCGCTACGGGTACCACCTATAGCAATGCACAATCGTAGGATTCGATATCAATGGGCTCTTGAACACAGAAATTGGGCAGAAGAACAATGGCGTTTCGTGTGCTTTTCTGATGAGTCTCGTTTTGGTATGAGACCGGATACAAGACGTATACGACACTGGAGAACCCCTGGACGCCAACAGCGATTAAAATCCTGCCAGGAAGTCCATCCTTATAGTGGTGGAACCATCATGGTATGGGCGGGTATTTGGATCGGCGGAAGAACTGAGTTGATTTGGATCAGAGGCAACCTCAACGCTCAAATTTATGCTGAGACGATTGTATCAGACGTCATCGTTCCTCTACAAGTGCAAATCGGTCCCTTATTTCAGTTAATGCATGATAATGCACGACCGCACACCGCAAGAGTTGTAAGACAGACTCTCGCCGCAGCTAACATCAATGTCCTGCCCTGGCCTGCTCAGTCGCCAGACTTGAACCCGATTGAGCATGCATGGGATATGCTACAGAGAAGAGCTCTGCCGAATATGGAGGGTATCCAGTCGCAAGAAGACCTTTTTTTGTTGTTGCAACGAACATGGGCGGCCATTCCACAGCGTGATTTGGATGAACTCATTTTGAGTATGCCAAACCGATGTTCTTGTGTTGTTAGTGTTCGCGGTAGAAACACGGATTATTAATTGTTTAAGTTACCCAATAAAATTTTAAAGAAAACTGTTATTTCAGTCTTTTTTTCGAACTTTAATGTTAGTGGTTCAAATGTCAAAAATCCCTTTATTAGGAAAATGGCAAATTTCTTTATTAATGCAAAGGTGACTTGGTTTATCGTTACTGTGACAAACGAAAACACTTTATTTGATGAATCCTTAAAGAAAATTTTAATTAATATCAATCAGGAGAAAAGTTATTGCAAAAATATATGTTGATCCCTAGACACTTTTGATGTGTGTATTTTAGAAAACGTTTTACATGTTCCTGATTTATCCATGAAACTAATTTCGGTGAGCGATTTGACCAAGAAGAATTATTGCATGAATTTTGGCAAAGGAGGTTGCATGATTCAAAATAAGAATCGAATTGTTGCAAGATGTCATGAAGTCGACGGAATTTATGAATTGACAGAAAATAAAAATAACGTCGTGAAGACACTGTCAAAACAAAATGAAAATATTACTGCTTCGCAGAAGGAGGTGACGGCCTCCCATGCACTCTGGCTATAACACGCCTGTCATCTAGTCAAGAGGGTGCAGCAAGCTGAAAACTCGATATTGTATGTGACCGCAACCTTATCTATCCCACAATGAAAATTGGCAAGATCTGTACTTTATTCACCGGACCAGATGCACTGACTGCACTGGCTGCTGGATGCACTATACTTACTAAGAATTGACACTGCGACCGACACCACGTTTTTAGGGTTCCGTACCAAAAAAGGATAAAACGGAACCCTTATAGGATCACTCGTGTGTCTGTCTGTCTGTTTGGCTGTCTGTCTGTCTGTCTGTCCGTCTGTCACAGCCAATTTGCTCCGAATCTAATGGACCGATTAAGTTCAAATTTGGTACACATATGAATTTCTGTGACCCAAACACGGACAGGTAAAGTAAATAAATTAATTTCGAATATGGGGGTCACTTTTGGGGGGCAAATAAGAAAAAAAAAAGTTATGCAAACTGTACTATGTTATATATTAAATGAAAGGACTTACTATGAGGGTCTCAAATATATTTTTTTTTTATAATTTTAAAATAAATTGTTTTAAAGTTATTTAAGAAAATAGACGAAAATTGACAATTCCCCCCTTTATCTCCGAAACTACTGAGCCTAAAACTTTGAAAAAAATACAGAAAATAGATTTTTATCTGTAGATTACAGGAAAACCTATAAGAAGTCTGTGGTCTTAAAATAACATAGTAAATCTCTCAATATTGTGAGTACAAACTTACACTTACAGTTGGAATGTACGGAAGAACATGTTTTTCAACTACAATGTTAAGTTTGTTCTTGGAATAATTCATCCCAACTACGGAACCCTTCATTGAGCGTGGTCCGACACGCACTTGGCCGGTTTTTTTGTTAGTTATAACTTAATTTTGTCTAATAATAATTAGATTTGCGTGCGACCTCATCTGCGCGGATTTCAGATGGGACTAAGGAATTGTTTTAAATAATACGTGTTTTATTCATTTTGAAGAGCCTTTTTACACGACTACGGCGAAGCAAAAAGGAGGGTTATGATTTTGACCGGTATGTATGTATGTTCATCTGTTCCCTCATAATTTCTAAACTACTTATCACAATTTGACAGGTAGGTATCGTTATAGGCTATGTGACGTCAAATTAAATTGAATATGGCGCCCACTAGAGGAAATAGTCATGAATTAAAAAAAATAATTAATGATGCCGTGTTGGGTTTCAAATGAAAGGGCTTAATTAGCACATTTCAAAAATATAGATATTGGGAATAATTTCTAAAATCTCAGAAGTGAGCAAAAACATTTGTCTCCAAACCTACCCAAAATACTTCTTTAAAAATGTAAAGTGTCTCTGCAATACTTTATTATACACGAAATTATTATTTCAAAATAATTTAAATAAAAAGTGAGTTTAAAAACTAAAACTCGACTACTGGAAAAATCACGCTCTAAAAAGTATGAGACAAGAAAATAATCATCTGAAATTAGAAAGACAAATTAAAAATCCAGAGTCACACGTCATTTTAGGGCCATAAATCGAATAGATTACGTGACTCCGGATTTTTAATTTGTCTGTCTTTTTCTAATTTCAGATGAGAAATATTTTTTTGTTTCATACATTTTAGAGCGTGACATTTCCGAGGTTACGAAACATAAAAGTGGCAGTGGTTAGTGCCCAGCATTGAACTGTGACAGGTTGAGTTGTCTATACCTTCACTACATAGTTACTTTTTCCATGGTACAGAAATAACGTGTAGTTCAAGGAAGTGCTGAATAAAATCGTGACGCTCATCAAGATTCAAATGATGCGTAAGTTTTTTTCGTTATACCTACTCATAGTAGTATTGTAATTGCTTGTAAACTAAATTGGCCTTTAAGAGTAGTCTATACACCGTGTTCCGGACGATATACATAAACTTCGACCATCTGGTCGAAGTTTGACCAGACCATGGAAATAAGCATTATTCATTATGGACACATTATCGAATTCTTATTTTTTAATTTTTGTTAATTTTCATTCAAACTAAATACCTTGACGTAAATCACCCGATATGCATGCCTCTTTATCCGAATTGGCAACTTCGTATTCGTAATGAAAATTCATAAGATTTGGCGGGCTGAAACTGGTCAAAACTAAGTTTCTTTGGTTTTTCATCTCGTTCCTTTTTCTTCCCACAGACTTCTGATTAGTAGCACTGTCAATCAAACGCCGTACTTATCTAAAGAGAACGTATAAGGCTACCAAGCAGGTTGGTACGTATTTCGAATTGTGACATTTTTATTGAGGAATAAAAAAATAAATTCCATAACCAAATCATGATAACCTCTGCCCACGATATGCAGCCTTCGCAAAACTTTTCTATAGTCCTTGATAGAGGAAATTGTGGCATTTAACTTAGTAATAAATAAAGATTCAGAGTAACAAACGTCTATTTAATTTACATGAGAAAATATATACTTTAGCAAGATCATTGACACACACGTCAAGAGCTTATTTCTTTTTTTCAATATATAACCTACAGATAAACTTGTGCCAGCATTATGAACATCCAACACCTTCTCCTAATGTGCACCCAAGTGGCTGAACCAGGTCACTATCCACACATGAGTGTTGCACAATGTCTTGCAAATTTCACCTTAGACAATGGCTTCGTCATAATATCAGCTAACTGAGTCTCTGTTGGGCAGTAGCTGACATTCACCAATCCTTTCACGAATTGTTCGTGAATAAAATGATATCGCACATCTATGTGCTTCGATCTCTTGTTGAAGGAGCCAGACTTAATTAGTTGTATTGAACTTTGGTTGTCAACATATAAGTGTATTTTCAAGTCTAAGTTTGTAATTTCTTTCAGCAGGGAATTGAGGTACATTGCCTCTTTGCAGCAGTCTGCAGCCGCTACGTACTCTGCTTCTGTCGATGACAGAGCAACGATTGGCTGTCTTTTGGATCCCCATATTATAGGTCCATTAGCTAACATAAGAACGCTGCCAGATGTGCTTCGTCTTGTCAGAGGATCTCCAGCATAATCAGAGTCAGTGTAAGCATCGATTCTTTCAATTCGGCTATTTCTTTTGAAGAGTATACCTTTATCTTTAGTGCCAATCAAATATTTAAATATTTTCTTCACTTTCGTGACATCTTCTTTGCTGGGATTTTCTACTTTTCTGCTGACTTGATTAACAGCTTGGGCGATGTCTGGTCTTGTTCGAGTGGACAAATACAGTAAACTTCCCACTGCTTCCCTATAAGGGTATTCCTTCTCCTGGGGAGTTTCCTGTGTCACCTTTGCATCGTTACTTCCAGGTGTCTCACAAGGCTTAGCGATTTCCATACTATACTTTTTCAGCATGCCATTTATATAATTATTTTGAGTCAACTTAATTCCTTCTTTACAATTATTTATTTCTATACCCAGATAAGTTTTTGGGTTTTCAATTTTTTTTATTTCGAATTTTGTTTCAAGTTTTGACAGTATATGTTCTATCTCTTTCTTGTCTTTACCGATGACTAGTCCATCATCAACGAATACAGCAATAATAATGCTCTTATCTTTGTTAATAAAAACGCATCTGTCAGTCTTGATTGTCTTGAAACCTAGGTCAAACATTACACGGGTAAAAGTTTTATTCCATGTGAATGGTGCTTGTTTTAAACCATATAACGACTTTTTCAGTCGGCATACTTTATTAGTAGTATCACAGGTAGTTTTATAGCCAACAGGTACTTTCATGTAAACTTCATCTGTCAGTTCGCCGTACAAGAAAGCGGTTTTGACGTCAAAAGTCATGAAATGATAATTTTTAGATGCGGCAATTGCTAACAAGGTCTTAAGAACAGACTGACTTACAACTGGGCTATATATTTCTTCAAAATCCAAGTTGTCTTTCTGCTCACAGCCGCGTACGACTAACCTGGCCTTGTAAGTTCCGTCATCTTTTATTCTAAATACCCATTTATTAGACAATACTTTGTTTCCTTTGGCTTAATCTTTATCGACTAGTATCCAAGTATTATTTTTCTCGAGCGATTTCATTTCAGATTGTGTTGCCTTCTCCCAATTTTCTTTATCGTTGCCTGATACAGCTTCTTGAAAAGTAAGTAAACAGTCATTACTGTTCTCAGATATCAGCATATTTACACAACTGTTTACAGCTCCTAGCTCATAGTCTTTAGTCCAAGCTGGTAACCTTCTTTCTCTTATTGGCCTTTCACTTGTTGTGGACAATTCAGTTTCAATTTGCATGGGCTGTAACGAGTCTGAAGTAGACGGAGTTGGTTCCTGAAAAGTTAAGTTATCGTCGATTGTTTTTTCTTGTAATTCAATTTCTGTTTGTTCTTTTTCTTCAGGATCTAGTTGTTCCGGTTGGAAATCTTTATATTCGACCGCAGAATTCTTGTCAAAATGCATCTTTTCAATTATTTTTACATCTCTGCTAATGATTACATCTTTCTTTTCCGGTATCTATATTCTAAAGGCTTTTGCGTTTATTGCGTAGCCCATAAATACACCTTCCGTAGCTTTCGGAGACAGTTTTCCTTTACGCCTTTTGTTGAGAAAAAATGCTTTACTACCAAAAACATGTAGGTGGTTTCCACATGGTGTTTTTCCTACCCACTTTTCGTATGGTGTGCTACCATTTAGCGCCTTTGCTGGGCTTCTGTTAATAAGGTAGTTTGCAGTGTTCACTGCCTCTGCCCATAAGCTTGGAAGAGCGTTGGAGTCAATCATTAAGCATCTCGCTTTATCCATTAACGATCTGTTCTTTCTTTCGCTAACTCCGTTTTGCTGCGGTGTATATGGTGCTGTCAGTCTTCGTTTTACGCCATTTTCTTTTAGGAACTTATCGAACTCTCTGTTCCTGTACTCACCACCATTATCGGACTGCAGGTTTTGTATTTTCTTTTTTAAAAACATTTCCACTCTGGATTTATATTCTTTGAACTTTTGAAATACGTCATTTTTATTTTTAATAAAATAAATACAGCAATATCTCGTATAATTGTCGACGAATGTCACACAATAGCGTGATCCGCCCAGTGATTCTACTTCGAATGGCCCACATACATCACTGTGAATGATTTCCAATGGCTCACTTGAGATACGACCATGGCTTGTAAATGGTAGGGCTGCCATTTTGCACATTATGCATGTTTCGCACGTATCCAACTTCACTTGTTTTAATACTAGCCCTCGCATCATCTGATTATCAACCATCATCTTCAGATCCTTTTCGTTAATGTGGCCTAATTTTCGGTGCCATGTCATAGTCTTATTTTCATTTGTAGTAGCCCAATTTGCTGTCTCGCATTGTTCAAAATCCAGTATAGTCCGTTTTTTCTTTCTGCACTAAGAACGATTTTTTTCTTTTCCATGATGTAGGCTTTTTCTTTTGTGAATAATACATCGAAGCCATTATCAGTTATTTTGCTGACTGACATGAGATTTGTCGATATTTCGGGTACATATAGTGCATCATTTAGGTTATAATCTTGGTTTTCCTTGCAGACCACTACTTTCCCTTTTCCTTTAACTTGGGTAGTATATTTGTCTGAAGCCAATTTTAGTGTGTCTGATGTGGAATTTATGTTTAAAAACATACTTTTTTCCGCCGTCATATGAGAAGTGCAGCCACTATCCAAACACCACATTCCTTCTTTTATATTGGAGTTTAATGTTAAACATACATTGAAATTCTTTTCTGGCTTCTTGTTGTTTGAAGAATTCTGTTTCTTCTTTGACCAACATGCTTCAGTGGAATGACCCTTTTTCTTGCAATTTTTGCATGATATAGAATTATTAAACTTCTTTTTCTGCTTGACATACAATGCCTCTGAACTTTGTTCACTTTCACCTTGCTGTCTTGCGTCATTTTCTTCGGTAATTTTTATCTTTAAATCTTCGGGACTTGGCAGAATATCTCTGGACTCAATTGCTATACGGAAACTTTCGAAGGTAGTTGGCAAACTGTAAAGCATCATTATGCTAAGCAGCTCTGAATTTATTTTTACATCCGTGTCTTCCAACTTTCCTACCACATCCATAAAGTGGTTCAAATGGTCTCTTACATCTTCTTGTGAACTTATTTTTATTAATACCAAATGCTTCAACAATGTAGCTTTTCTGGCAGGTCCAGTACTGTGATGTATAGATTTTAGTTTGTCCCATACCTCTTTCGACGTGTTACGTCCTTTTATCTGTTTGAGTTCAGCAGGAGACATCAGAAGAAGTAACTCTGATCTGGCCTTCAAATCTTGCTTTTTGAAAAAAAATATCTCTTCAGCATTGGCGGTCGCCGCCAGCTTACTGTCACCGCTCACGTAATCCCATAGCTCACATTTAATGAGAAGAGCCTGTGCTTGTAGGCTCCAGGTATCGTAATTACTTTTTGTTAGCAGTTCTATGCATCGAGATGTCGACGCCATTTTTTTTCTTCGTCACTTCGCGTTTTTTCTCCGGCAAATTTTATGAACTATATTTAATTATTTTTTCACTAATTTAATTGCTCTGCTACCACTGAAAGAGGAAATTGTGGCATTTAACTTAGTAATAAATAAAGATTCAGAGTAACAAACGTCTATTTAATTTACATGAGAAAATATATACTTTAGCAAGATCATTGACACACACGTCAAGAGCTTATTTCTTTTTTTCAATATATAACCTACAGATAAACTTGTGCCAGCATTATGAACATCCAACAGTCCTTATTTTTCCTCTTTTTCTGTAGACCTCCGACGACGGGAAGGGGAGTAGGCTACCTTCCACATCTGCCGTTTCGGCTTAAGTAACAAACATTCAATCTCAACTATTGAATAAAATTTAATAGGTAGGTACATTTTAGTCCTAGAAACCACCTAACTTCTCGAGAAGTATGATACTTACGTATGATTACGTTAAATAAAAAATAAACTCGAAATGGCAAAAAATAAATTTAATGTAAAAACTTTTCGAAATGACCCTTTTTTTGGACACAAATAATCAAACGAGTCCTAATTTGGTATTTGTCCAGCAGCCTTGAGATATTATTCTTTCTATGAGCTGTTCACGGTTCTGAATTTGTATGGAGTACACCTTCTCCTTTAAGGTAGTGCTAAGGTGGTATTATGCGTTGGGATTTTCCGTAGTGGTAGGCATGCAAACCATATCTTTTCCACAGTTTCCACACTAGCTTAAGGGATACACCCACGATTCTCCCAACGCGTCTCGTCGAGTGTAGGATCATGAATAATAAGATTCATTATTATGTTTTCTTGAGCGATGCTCAAATTTATTGCTCGTTCAGGGCGGCGTGTTCTAATCCCGATCTCACAAAATCTCATGTGTATGTTAATAAATGTTCGTATATCAGGCACGCGCCGACCAAAGAATCGCCGGTGGTACTCTCGTACAGCCGCTGTAGCATTACCGTCACAGAAACCGTAGACGAAGTGAATATCAGCTTGATGTTGAGCCGAATACTCGTACGGCATAGTGAATGTTGTAAGTAAACAAAATGATTGATTAAATTAATCGGAAACCCAAAAACAAGTTCAATAAACAACAATCCTGACAGTTAAAATCATGCATGACAAATAACAACTTAGGTATCCATAGAGACCAGTTTAATGTCTTTGATAGATTCGTTATCAAAAATGATCGTACTTCGTCGCTAACTCGCGGGTTCCTCTCGTACGAGTAAATGAAATGCAAATAGCATTTGATAGATTTATCATCAAATTAAGACCCTTTCTTATTGCATAGCTCAAATAAATTTCATTAAATTAAATTACAAATATCTTTGTAACGAAGCCTTTTTAAGCAATACTTCCTATGTTAGATTTGGTTTGTAAAAGCTATAGAAGCGTTTGCGAAAGTTTATGGCTAACGTGAGGAACACGGTGTATATGGGTCAAATTGGCCTTTATATGTAATGTAAATCAGTTTTTTTTGTAGTAGAAAGTTCTTTAAGACTTCTCTCTACTTCCCTTTTGGTCTGGTTGCAACTGAACAGGGTACTTTACACTCCCAAGTTTTCGAGACAGTCAAATCACGTATGTTATCAGGAAATATGAGCGTCGAGCTAAGACGTTACGTTTACACATTTAATATTGATGATTACAGGTGACAGTTACACCACGCCAGATTGCAGCTCCGAGACTCTGAACCGCTTGATCAAGATGAAGCTGGAGGAGGACCGCGCCATGGAGCGCTACCTCGGCGAGCTTGTGGTGCTGCTAACGAAGCCGCGCCATGAAGGGCCCGTAATCCAAATGATTACCGGCTCCTTGTAAACGTTAATGTCGTAAACCTTTATAATTAATTAAAGGTTCATTTGGTTTCATTGCTGCCCATAGCACTATTTTGTTAGGTATTAATACCTGTTTGAAAAGTTGTTGCATGAGGTATGGAGCACCGGACGTCGCCTGCGCGGGTATCTGCGAACATACAGGGACGTGCGGGCGGCGACCGCTGCTACACAGGATTGATACTATAAAGGTTAACAATTTTCACCAATTAAAGTTTTATCTGAGAGCTATGGTAAGTATAGAAACGGGTGCAGGGACAGTACGCTTAGTTTTACTTAGAGCACTGTCTCTCGACCCATACCGAAAGGGTGTCATAGAGCTTTAACACTTTTACACTCTTTTGTAGGGATCTATAAAAAGTTTTAATAATTTTTAAGCCACAAGACTTAAAACTTTTTATTAATCTATCGTTGGGCTCTTTAGTTGCCCCTTAGACATTATAACTAACGTATTTCGATGATTTCAGGCGAGGTGACAGCTGTCATTCGTCAATGCTCATCATAAACCTCAAGTATTCAATTCCTCGTCAACGTGCCACTGCAGACCAGGTAAGGTATCCATGTTAAGATTGAATAGTGAAGACTGATTTATTTCATATCGATTGATCTGATAATTTTGTTTTTTTTTATTATTTCCTTTATTCCATAAATACAAATATAAATTACGTTTTTAATTATTTGAATTTAAAACATTTAAAAATATAAAAAATAGTAGCCCACCGGTATCGGGAACAGGATCCAAGCTACCGGCAGTCCCGAAGATAATGTGTCGGAGTGATTTATTATTTAGTTTTGACTGAGGTGTTATGTCAAAGTTCCTGTTTCTATGTGTATTATTACTATTTATTAATTAACCCTTAATTACTCGCACGAAGAAAATCACGTAACTTGTGGCATGGGGTCTGTAGTGACCCCAATTTGTAATAGTTTATTATTCTTAGGTCTGATTTTTCAATAGATAGATAGAATAGAATAGTTTATTTCCATCACTAAATGTTACAAATATCTCTTAATCTAAGGATAATAACGACGATAGGATAACGTGGGTGACATTAAACAAGAGAATACGTTGTCGACCGTAGTAGTATGAACTGTCACAGCAGTCAGCGCCTTCCGCTCTGTACATAAATTTCATATCTTTACATTGTTTTAATATAAGTTTTAATAGAAAAAAAGTTTGCAATATAATTAAACCTAGTTAAACATAGAATAGACATAGATACGTTACCATATGTATAGTGTGTGTGTGGATGAGTAAATTTATGTGTAGTGAAAGTGTGTAGTGTTAACTGTTTAATATTTCCTCCGTTTGTATATATATAGTTTAGTTGTAATAGCCAAACTCGTATTTTATCCTTACATTTGTTGGTAGGAAGTTCATAAATGTTATCGGCTCGGTTTGCTATGTTATACAATTTATTACTTATAATGTAGTACTGATGTCTTGCGAGTGTTGTACGGCAATGGGGGATAGAACAAACTCTTGTCTTATTGCGTTTAGAGATCGGATTATATGCTAAACTTATATGCTTGCGGAGTATAGTAGACAACACAAAGAGCCTCGTAATGGATAGTACCGAACTCTCACTATACAAGAGATCTGTGCTATATCTACGTGGTTTCCCTAGCATATCTTTTAAGATAGCCCTTTGGGCCCGCTCTAGAGAGAGTAGAGTAGTCTTGCCAAGACCACCCCAAACAACAATACAGTACCGAAGTAAGCTCTGGGCAAGGGCATAGTAAACACATAACAGGGTTTCAAAATCAGCAGATGTACAATCTTGCAATTAGAACCGTACTTTACAAGATATTTTAGTTCTTGATGTCTCGATAGATGGCGTTGTACGTTTAGCACTCTCCGCTGAATCGCGGTGTTAAGAGTCTCCGACAAAATATGACCTCTTCGTGTATTGAAAAATAGATTGTCGGATTAGCCCGTGGCCGGAAGCAGCTGGTCACAAGTTACGCCCAGTTGCCTACTCGCGCGGACCGCAAATTTTAATAGTTTCTCTCTGTGTTCGCGCAGGTAACTTAACCGGCATCTGCGTGAGCACAGGGGGGAGCCACCGGGCTGCCCGGTGAGCTTGCTCGCCGCCGCGGTCGCGGGGGCCACGCCCAGAGAAGATGCCGAAACCCGGCAAGCGCGACTCGCTGGGTCGCGTTTCCGGGTCACCTGAAGCCCGTCCGGCGTTGGACCGGGCGACGTCGATGCCGAATATCGGCGACGCGTCATCCGGTCCGCCGACGGCCGGACCATCCCAGCACAGCGGGAAGAAGAGGACGAGCGAAGCGGGGAGAAAGGGGAGTGGTGATGACGCCGCTGCAGCTGCCGGCCCGCCGACGTCATCGGCGCCTGCGCGCGTTGCGCCGGCGATGTCGTCGAGCCGTCAACAGGCGGTCCCGATCCGCCCCGCCGCGTTTCGCCCAGTGCCCATCGCACCTTCGGGTCCCGCGTCGAACCCAAGCCGTGCGCCACCAGCGCGCGCCTCAGTGCCTACAGTGCGCGGGGCTACGCCCGCGCGCGCCCCGGCGCCCGCGTCGTCCGCTACGCGTGCCGCCGCGCCGCGCGCACCTACAACCGGGACATCCGTGCACACGCGTGCACCCCCCGCGCGCTCCGTCGCGCCGCCGCCGCGCTTCGCGTCGCCGCCCGCTCCAGCCACTGTGCGCACCGGCGCACCCGATCCCCGTCTCTCGCTGGCGGGTTCGGCGCTGGCTGAGCGAGAGCGGCAGTGCAGTGCAAGTGAAATCAGTGACGACAAGGGCGCCCGACTCACCGGCGCCCCCCCGCATCTCGGCCTACGACTCACCCGCCATGCTATCGGCATGCTCATCACGCGCGGGATCGAGCATGTCGCTGGCTTCGGTGGGCTCGGCCGGGTCCGGTCGCGGCGACGTGTCCGCGGATACGACGCCGCGATCCGGGCCGCGGCCCATCGTGGGAGAGGAAGAAGCTCCGCTGGAGTTCGACTACGAGTTTGAACTCGTCGAACCAAGATCCCAGCGGAAGCGACGCGGGAGGGACTCCTTCGGAGCGACGCAAGAGGCGAAGCGGTTGGACCTGGGAGGACCAGAGTCGCCCACCTTCGCGGACATGGCGCGTACTCCGCCGCCAGGGGTAAGTTCTAGTGTGGCTAATTTACCCCCTGCCCCCATTGTATGTGATGTGCCCCCTACTACGGCCACCCCCGGCGCCGCAGCGACGGCGACGACGTCGACGGCAGCGAAGCCGGGGAAGAAACTTAGATACCCGCCGTTGGTAGTGGAGAGGCTGCCGAACTGGGCCTCCCATTTTAGGGCCCTTAGGGAGAAGCTGGGCCGGCCACCAAATGCCAGGCCCTTTGGGACGGGGGTGAAGTTCACCCCCGACACCGAGGAAGAATACAGGCTGGTTCAGCGATACCTGACCAGCCTGGAAAAAGAGGAGGGAGTCTCCTGGTTTGCCTACTCCCTACCAGCGGACAGAAGCTTTAAGGTCGCCATCAAGGGGTTGCCGGCGGATACGCCCCCCCAGGAGATCGAGGAGGAACTCCGGGCGTTGGGTTACCAGCCGGAGTACGTGCGACATATTAAAGGCGCACAAGGACGTCCCGGCTGTGTATTCCACGCCATCATTAAGAAGACCCCTGACGTCCGGGCGATATTTGACACCACCGTATTCTTATATATGCGGGGTGTCAAAATCGAGGCTTGGCGAGGAAAACGTGGGCCCGCTCAGTGCCACCGGTGCCAACGTTTCAGGCACAGCTCGCACCAGTGCCACCGCCCGCTCGCTTGTGTGCGATGCGGGGAGGGGCACGCAGCTAGAGACTGCCCGCGCCCGCGGGAGGAGCCAGCCACCTGCGCGAATTGCGGTGGCGCGCACCCCGCGTGCAACATTAAGTGCCCCGTCTTCCAGACGGAAATAAGAAATAAGCGAGCGGGGACTGTCGCCATCACGGCCGCCGCACGCCGGCCACGCGAGGCCACCGAGAGGCTGACAGGAGCCGAGACACTAGAGGCTCAAGGCGCGTCATTGATGGCGGCAGCCAACGGGCCCACGCAAAGGAATGAAGCCACCTCCTCGAGGCGGAGGAAGAAGAGGCGCGGGGGGAAAGGAAGAGGGAAGAAGCCCGAAACCCCCGCGGCGACACAGGGAGCACTTCCCGAGGCAGCCGTCCCTGCCTCAGCGGGGGCGCGGGCTGTGAAACAGCCGCAAATAACGAGCGAAGCTACCACTAGCGCCACCAATGCGCAGCGGAAGGAAAAGGAGGCCGCCACACGCAAAGATGGCGGCGTAATCGACGCCAGCGCCACTTCGGTGCAGCGGCAACTGGGGGAACTACAAAAGTTCCCCAAACCGACGGGTGGCGCCACTGGTAGGCAGCTACCACAGAAGAAGGATTTCACAGCCTGCGCCATACAATTGTTGATGGACCTAATTAAGGCCATCAGGCAGGGACAGGATGTAGAGACGGTCATCCTCGATGGCCTGGCCACACTGCTCACGCTGTACCATGGCTAGCTCATTGAGGGTGATCCATTGGAATGCCCGCGGCCTTCGGGAAAAGGTCGCACTCCTCCGCCATCTCCTGAGGGAACAAAACATCGACGTGGCGCTCATAAGCGAGACGTTCCTGGGACCTGAGGACAGGATCAAGTTCCCGGGATATCTCGCTTATCGTAAAGATGAGCAGTCGGCAACGCACAGGAGGTACCGTGGTCTGGCGGTACTTGTGAAGCGAAGAGTCGTACATCAGGAGCTCCCCCCGCCGTCACTCACCACCTTTAGCGCGCTGGGTGTCCAGCTGCACATAGCCGGCGAGGATATAAACTTGTACGCCTGCTACAAGCCGCCCGCGACTCCTCTGGACCTGTCAGAGTTGCGGGCCTTGTTGAGTAACACTCCACGTGCCACCATCCTCGCCGGGGACCTTAATTGTAAACACCCAGCGTGGAATAGCAGCATCATGAATACCGGGGGGAGGCGGCTCTTCGCGGACGCGGAGGCCTTCGGGTACACGGTGTCCGGCCCGGACACGCCCACCCACTATCCTGAGAACATTGCCTTGATGCCGGACGTGCTGGACGTCGTAGTCTACCGAGGGCTACACCGCCAGATCACGCAGCAAGTTATGGACGACGAGTTGCAGTCGGATCACCATCCTGTACTCGTCGTCATATCGGGGTTGCCGACCCGATTGAAGCCTCTGGCGCCACGTCGATCAACGGACTGGAAAGCCTACACAGATAAAGTAGAGACCACTACGCCGACTCGGCCTATTGCCACCGCCGCGGACGTAGACCTACTGACGGACGAAGTCACTGCTTGTATACAGGGCGCCTTAGAAGCGGCGACGACTACAACGCAACCGCAGGGGAGAGGGCTATTGCCGCCCCTGCCATCACATCTGAAAGCGATGATCGCCGCGAAGAGGCGCATACGCAAGCAGTGGCAACAGCTGAGATGTCCGACGCTCAAGACGCAGCTCAACCGTCTCGCGGAGAAGGTGAAGGCCGAGCTAAAGGCGTACACCGCCGCGGGTTGGGAGGAACGTATTGACGCCGCTACGGATAGTTGGCCGTCGGTACACAAACTCTGCAGCCAACTGACGAATACCCCAACCCCGATGCGCCCGCTACGGAACAGCGACGGGGCGCTTAAGTATGTATCGGAGGACCGGGCGGAGGTCTTCGCCGAACACCTGGAGCGTCAGTTCCGACCGAATCCGACCAACGACCACGAGCATGTCGCGGCAGTTGAGAAATACCTTGGAGACTACTTCCCTACGCCGACAGCTCCCGAAGTGGACCCCGTCTTCTTCTCGCCGGGCGCAGTGAGACGCGCCATCCTAAGGACGAAGCCTAGGAAGGCCCCCGGGGCGGACGGTATCTCCAACACAGTGCTGCGCCACCTGCCGTTCCGTATGGTAGCGGCGCTGGCGCGCCTGTTTACGGGGATACTGCGCACAGTGGCCTTTCCCGCCTCGTGGAAGGAGGGGCGCGTCGTTATGCTGCCCAAGCCGGGGAAGAACATTCTGAAGCCGGAGAGCTATCGGCCGATCACGCTGCTGTCGACCGTCTCCAAGGTGTTCGAGGCGCTCCTGCTGCGACACCTCCTACCACACGTTGCGCCACGACCCGAACAGTTCGGTTTTCGGTCGGAGCATAGCACGACGCTTCAGCTGTCGAGGGTACTGCACCACCTCGCAGCCGCACTAAACAAGAAGGAATACTCGGTGGCAATATTCCTCGACATGGAGAAGGCCTTCGACCGTGTGTGGCACGAGGGCCTAATTTACAAACTGGCCACGTCAGATGCGCCCCGTCGCGTCGTTAAAGTGGTCTCTGCTTTTCTGTCCCACAGGACTTTCAGGGTGGTGGTCGACGGAGCGCTCTCCGGCGCTCGGCCGGTGCGCGCCGGTGTGCTGCAGGGAAGCTGCGTTTCGCCGGCGTGTTACTCACGCTACACCGACGACATCCCCACAACCGCTGAAGCCATGCTCGCGCTGTACGCCGACGACGCCGCGTACATTACCACCTCGCTTAATGCGAAGTACGCGGCGGTGAAGATGCAGCGCGAGCTGAACCTGCTCCCCGAGTGGCTGTCTAAGTGGCGGCTGTCTGTCAACGTGGGTAAGACGCAGGCGATGGTCACCGGCGCCGCGCCTCTCCCACCACCCTTGAAGCTGCAGGGAGCCGACATCGCGTGGTCGCCCCGGGTCAAGTACCTGGGGGTCACCATAGATCGTCGGCTCTCAATGGAGGCACATGTCCGCGCGGTCGCCGCGCGTGGTAGGGTCGCCCGCAACCTCCTGCGACCAGTGCTCTCATCCAGCATCCCGGCGCGCGTCAAGCTGGGCGTGTACAAGCTGTACGTACGCCCGCTTTTAACGTACGCCGCCCCTGCATGGTTCGCCCTCACGAGCGAGACCAACCGAAAGCTCCTGCGCACGCAGCAAAGTGCCGCGCTGCGCACTATCGTCGCTGCCCCTCGCTTCGTGAGGAACGACGTCATTCAGCGGGACCTCGGGATTGAGGGCCTGGACGAGTTTGTGCGGCGCCTCGCGAAGGGGATGTTCGCGCGTGCCGGCGCGTCTGCTTTGCCACACATTAAGCAGATTGCGCCCTGGCATACGCGCCCCCCTGACGCGAGGAGACCCTTGCCCCGCGACCTGCTCGCGGACGTGTGACTCCACCCCGGACTGGACTTCCGAGTGAGTCGCTCTCAGCTTACACGCGGCTCACTTGTGACAATAGACTCCACACATAACATACATCTGTTGCGTGATGCGTGCTAGGATAATTTAGGCGTGTCGCGCAGCAAACAGTAGACATTCACCTCTATACAGGCGCATAAATACACGCGTGAAGACGCAGCGCGGGCGCGCGATTCACGTAGACACCGGGTGACGTCACACAACACAATGTCACCCACTCACCCATTACACGGTCTCCCTAACCCGTGCCAGGCTCGGCTAGCTCTGAAAGTGGGGCGGGCGGGAGCCACTCACCCCTTCTGTAGGAACGTCGAGTCCGTATCTCTGTCGCAGGTCGCCTTCTGCTGGGCTTCCCCCATGTAGGTGGGGGTTCCACCTGGTAGGGGTTGACCGCCGGGATACGGTGAAGAAAGCGGCGCTGATTAGCAGCGTCGTGGCGTGCCTACAGACACAGTAATAGCAACCACTCACAGGGACGCGCATATCCGCGTCCCATCATCTTTTAGGCCGCGTAGGCCAACAGAATGAGGGGCCCGTAGTGACGGGCCAACGAGCGCTACCGCGGAGAGGGGGCCACGCCCCGGCACCGCCAATCGCACCCCCTGACGGGGTGGAGCGATGTCCAACTAGTGGAATAGATTGTCTTCGTCAAGTAAACATTGGTTTTTGTTCAGATATGTTACATAATGAGTGATATATTACGTAGTTAACAATACAAAAACTCAACAAAAACCTATACTGGTCACATTATTATTCTGCCTCTGCACTAATATGGCCTTATTTGATTAAGTACATAATTTGTGCCATACATGCGTTAAATAGCCCAATATAGCTTTTTAGACGCCTTTGTCTAGCAGTCAATTATATGTTATCGAGCCCTAACTCAATAAAGAAATATAATACAAGAACACCAAACTTCATTACAGTATAAAATAAAAGAAGAGTGAAGAACAAAGTACAGACAGCAACACAATTCACAACTGTATTACCTAATTACAATTTTGATACAATTTTTATTTACAAGACTAGACATTTAAATTAGAAAGATTTTGACCCTGATGCTGTTCAGTTGGGTCACAGATGAATACACTTTTCTAATACACACATCAAAAGTGTCTAGGGATCAAGCATTTTTATGCGGATTTCTTGAGATTGAGATGTGGCTTTGTAATAAATTTATGATTTTATAAATTTATATGGATCCTTTTTGGTGCATTTCATAATTTGAATCAGGAACTGTGAATCAAATTCGAGTAAAAGATGAAAATCAGCTGTCAATATTTTCCCTATAAAAACATACAACGCATTGAAGACATTATTAGTGCTACTGTTTCCCTACTACTGATTAAAACCAACGTTATTATGGAGCGGCGACGTCATTTAAGCAGGGAAGAAATGCTCAGAGCCGTGGGAATGATAGAAGCTGGTTCCCGGCAACGTACCGTGGATTTAGCTCTGAATACAAGTCAGAGTGTTATCAGTCGACTTTGGACACGTTACCGAAGCACTGGTACCGTGGCTGAGCGCCATGGAGGACGGTATCGCTGCACCACACGGAGACAAGACCGATACATTCAAATCTTAACTCGAAGAGCTCCAACTATAACCGCCATGATGTTAGCCGTGAGGCTTCATCACTCTTCAGGGAACTTAATTAGCGACCAAACAGTCAGAAACCGCTTGCATGAAGTGAACCTTCATTCCCGAAGACCGCTACGGGTACCACCTATAGCAATGCACAATCGTAGGATTCGATATCAATGGGCTCTTGAACACAGAAATTGGGCAGAAGAACAATGGCGTTTCGTGTGCTTTTCTGATGAGTCTCGTTTTGGTATGAGACCGGATACAAGACGTATACGACACTGGAGAACCCCTGGACGCCAACAGCGATTAAAATCCTGCCAGGAAGTCCATCCTTATAGTGGTGGAACCATCATGGTATGGGCGGGTATTTGGATCGGCGGAAGAACTGAGTTGATTTGGATCAGAGGCAACCTCAACGCTCAAATTTATGCTGAGACGATTGTATCAGACGTCATCGTTCCTCTACAAGTGCAAATCGGTCCCTTATTTCAGTTAATGCATGATAATGCACGACCGCACAACGCAAGAGTTGTAAGACAGACTCTCGCCGCAGCTAACATCAATGTCCTGCCCTGGCCTGCTCAGTCGCCAGACTTGAACCCGATTGAGCATGCATGGGATATGCTACAGAGAAGAGCTCTGCCGAATATGGAGGGTATCCAGTCGCAAGAAGACCTTTTTTTGTTGTTGCAACGAACATGGGCGGCCATTCCACAGCGTGATTTGGATGAACTCATTTTGAGTATGCCAAACCGATGTTCTTGTGTTGTTAGTGTTCGCGGTAGAAACACGGATTATTAATTGTTTAAGTTACCCAATAAAATTTTAAAGAAAACTGTTATTTCAGTCTTTTTTTCGAACTTTAATGTTAGTGGTTCAAATGTCAAAAATCCCTTTATTAGGAAAATGGCAAATTTCTTTATTAATGCAAAGGTGACTTGGTTTATCGTTACTGTGACAAACGAAAACACTTTATTTGATGAATCCTTAAAGAAATTTTTAATTAATATCAATCAGGAGAAAAGTTATTGCAAAAATATATGTTGATCCCTAGACACTTTTGATGTGTGTACTTGCCGTATAGAGCTTGTCAACTCAGAAATGACGCGGCCCACTACCGCATTTTCCGTAATGTACGAGTATGTATACAAATTTAAGTAGTGGGACTTGTCATTTCAGAGTAAACAAGCTCTACCAACTATACCTTAACAGAAAGAGGCAGTATTGGTAAATCGTTGTTGTACAGGTTTTGTTTGAAACATCAAAAACATTTTTGACAGCATAGAAGTTTTCTTTCAACCTAATTTTACAGCTTGTATTTACATCTCTTCGCCAGATAAAGAAAGCAATAGTTTAAGTTTTGTTTGTTATATATATCAAGGCCATTATTAATACATTATTAATACACAAAATTGGAGTAACCATAGAGGAACAAGATATAGATTACGTGAACAGAGCGGGACCACGCCGACAACAACAATCCAAAGATTCAGCCGAAACTCCACCGCGCACACTTGCTGTCCGTTTTGTACGGCGCTACAAGCGTGACGAATTCTTGAAGGCCGCTAAAACCAGAAGGACTCTCACTTCGACTGACATCGAAATAGCTGGTGTAACGCGTAACATCTACATAAACGAGCGCCTCACCCAAGGAAACAGGCAGTTATTTCGTGCAACCAAACTTGCTGCGAAGGATCATAGCTACAAGTTTTGCTGGATTAAACATGGTAACGTTCTTGTTCGGAAGCAAGAAGGCAATCCTTCCATCCACATACGGAACCTCGATGACCTGGATCGCTACCTGGGTTCTGCGACTCCAGTGTGACGTAACTTACAAACTTTTTATTATTCTTAGATATCTTATTTTAAGATCTCATGTAACTTTAAGATCTCACATTTTTAGATTTTATCTTACGTTAAAATTTTATTGTGACCACCTGGTCAACAAACAGTACTTTTTTATTCTTATTAGATGCATTAGCTTTTGTATCACATTTCTTTATTTTATAACTTTTACTATAATTTTTATTAATTTGCTTTATATTTCAACCGAAACACAAAACAATACAAGTTTCCTCACAACAACTCGACAAACTCACCCACATAATTTACTACCCATATTTGCTATCACATATTATAACAAAACACATCACACGCACACTCCCAAAATCTCACACAAATGTGTCTGCCTGCATACATTCGCACTACATAATGTGACTAAACCTCCTATGCCCAGTCCTATTTCAGCTTTTCTCAATCACCTTACCTATGGCGATATTTGATATTATCCAAAATATAGAGGAAATAACCACATTAGATTGTCACGACTTTGAAAACTTAGACGAATGCAGGAAACACATAAACGATTCCGAGTCTAGTTTTAAACTGCTTACTTTTAATATCAGAAGTTATCAACGTAATTTTGACGACTTCTCAGTAGCATTAAACCGACTTGATGTAGACATAGACGCTATCGTACTTACAGAATGCTGGCTAAGCGAAGGCTCGATACTTGAAAACCTACCAGGGTATAAAGTAAGCCGAACAAATTCCCAAAGTAATAAAAATGGTGGTATAGTCATATACACCAAAATTAACTATGACGTAACTTTAATCGAACCTACAATACAGGATACAGATAGCCTCCTCGTAATTTTAAATAATAAAGTAGCTATACTGGGGCTATATCGATCACCATCTTTTACCAATCCCACAAACTTTATTGCTTCATTAGACTCTTTCCTTAAAACCGTAAATACGTTTCCAACTCTAATTATCACTGGAGACATAAACATAGACATATGTTGCACCACAAATAATAAACACCACGATTATATATGCCTTATGGCGTCGCATGGTCTACTGCCCGTTATTACCAAACCCACTAGACAAAAATCTTGTCTTGACCATATATTTGTCAAAAGCAATACCAAACCCAAAGGCATAGTATGCAAAAGCTCTATCACAGATCACGACATAGTTATAGCTCACATCCCTCTCAAACACAGTTACACTAGACTCAACAAAAATCGCTGGGTACTTAAAATAAACGAGGACGATCTCGTCACTGACTTAGCTAAGGTAGATTGGACTGACACCTTCAATCAGCATTGTTTGGCCTCTGCCGCTGCATCTTTTACTGGAATCCTTGCAAAATTAATAGAAACACACACACACAAAGTTAAAATTCCCCGTAGCAAACGCAACATTCAGCCATGGATCACACCTGGTCTTATGAGATGCATACTCCACCGCGACAGGTTACATCTATCATTACGATCCGACCCCGAAAACGAAACAAAAAAACTAATCTATCACCGTTATAAAAACTTCTGCAATAATCTATTACGGAAACTCAGAATTGAGCACGATAGTCAACAAATCCAGGAAAATCACAAGAACTCCCAGAAACTATGGAAAGTTCTAAAATCAATATACGATCCCAGCGGCCCAAGGTACAATACATCCAATAGATCCAACTTAATCACAAGTTCTCCCGATCCTGTTGAGTCTCTCAACAAGTGCAACTCCTACTTCACATCTGTTGGTAAAAACCTGGCTGCTAATATACTGACAAGACTTTCAGAAACTCAGTCATCCCTCTCTAGCAAGTACTCACTACCAAAAACTTCACCCTTCTCCTTTTTTCTACACCCCACTGACGAAATAGAAATCTCAAACTTCATCAATCAATTAAAAAACGACAGTTCCCCAGGTCCTGACAAAATCAGTGTAAGACTTATCAAAAAAACACAAAACTTGATTAAAACACCTTTAACACACTTGATTAACCTCAGCCTGGAAACAGGTGTATTTCCCGAACAGTGGAAGGCGGCAGCAGTAAGCCCGATACATAAAAGTGGTCCCAAAGATGAACCTGAAAATTACAGACCAATAGCACTTCTCAGTATCTTATCAAAAATCATGGAAAAAGTAGTAAACACCCGACTTGTAAATTTTCTAGAAAAACATAATCTCATTTCCGAGAGACAATTTGGTTTTAGAAAAGGCAAATCCACCGAAGATGCAGCTTCACTGCTCACAAACTCAATATCAGCAAATATAGAAAAGGGCGAACGATGCTTGGCGGTGTTCCTAGATTTAGCTAAAGCCTTCGACACAATCTCAACAGATCTTCTTCTTAAAAAACTAGATGCAATAGGGATAAAGGGAAAACCGTTTGAGTGGTTTCACAGCTATCTCACCAATCGTCGACAATACGTGAAATCAGGCGAACACTCAAGTGGTCAACTTCCTATCAATTTTGGAGTTCCGCAGGGCAGCTTACTAGGCCCGACACTATTTATAATATATATGAACGACATATTGGACCTCTCTCTCCCAAAAGCTGAACTAATTTCCTACGCAGACGACACTGTCATCACGTTTCATGCCCGCACCTGGGAACAGGTCTACAGTCTCGCAGAAGAGGGTTTAGCAACAGTAGCGCATACACTCAACTACAACCTACTTACTCTCAATTTAAAGAAGACCAAACTAATCACATTTTGCAAAACACAATCATCCAGCCCTCCTCGCAACCTAACACTGAAATTCCACACATGTCAGAAACATCCAAAAACCTCACGGGAAGACTGCTCATGCGAATGTATTAACCGGACATCTTCAATTCGTTACTTAGGCCTACTCATTGATGAAAACCTATCTTTTAAAGCGCACATTCAATTTCTTTCTGCCCGAGTAAGGAAACTAATACATATAGTTAAGAAATTAAGAGACCGTACTCCAAAAGACATCTTGCGAACGGTTTATTTTGCAATATGTCAGTCCATCATACAATATGGCATATCAATTTGGGGCGGAGCTGGAAAAACAACAATGATTGAGCTCGAAAGAGCCCAGCGAGCTGTTATAAAAGTACTTTTAAAAAAGCCATTCTTCTACCCCACTGACTCTCTGTACAAAGAGTTCCAAGTTCTCCGTGTCCGCCAACTGTTTATCCTCAACGCATGCCTACACACTCACAAAAAAGTAAAAATGAGACCAGACTACCACTCAATAACTTCCAAACGCGTCTTCCACATTCCACTACAAAGAACCACCTCTCTCCTAGCCAGACGATGTCCCACCTACCTACACACTTTTGTATATAACACACCTTACTTTGATTGTTTGTTATTCTTTAGTTTTAAGCCTTGACCATTGTTTACAGTTACTCATTACCATGTCCACACCCGCTAAAAATAGAACTATGTATCGCAACTCAGGTCCCCAAGATACAGGCCCCGCCTAGTTTGGGGACCACCGCATATAAAAAATGAATGTCACCAACAGTTACAGATATAATTAATTATGTTAAAACTAATTTTAAGAAATAATTGTAACAATGTCAAATAAATTTGTATTATTATTATTATTGTAATCTCATAAGATACATATAATGGTACAAAAATAAATTTCTAAACTCTTAATAAAAAAATCACAAATATTCCTAAAAACTACCAAATCAATACACAGAATTATGCGAGTAGGTAAAAAGTCATGCATACTTGATTTACTGTGAATAAAGGGTTTTTTAATATCCACACTATCCACTTACATAATAATATTAAAGTTTCTTCATTATTTGAATTGGGAGACAATATTTTTAAAATGTTAATAAGATAATAACAATGTCATTGATAAACTGTTTAAGATAAGCGTAATGACCATTTTATATGTAGCAATTGCTTTTTCTCATTCTTTTGTCATCATTTTATTCCTCCATTTATTTATTTATCCTCGTACTCCATTATCTTTAGCATCGCTAGCTTCTAGATATTTGACTTTCCATTTATCAAGTTCTATTTTCATCTCACTCATCTTGGCCCTATTCTTGTTAAGCAGTTGTTCTGTCACCTCCAGTTTACTTTTCCAGGATTTGATCTCTGCATCCTTTTTGTCCTCTGCACCCTCCAATGTATGAGCCAACACTGTATTCTTAGCCTGCTTCACTGTAGCTTCAGCCTCTTTTATTATCATTTCGGCTTTCTTGCTTAGTTCATCTTGAATAATAAGCATACTGACTAGCCTGCGAATGACAAAGGCTAAGAAAATAGCAAAACCAGATGTAGAAGTTTCTCTGTGCTCGAAAAAGCTTCACACTCCCTTTCATTTCACTTGGCTTCCATGTTGTGGGAATACTTTCTCATTTCTCTTATAGCATCAATCAGGAATAGACTTAAAACACCTAACAATACATAGAAGTATGCAGCAGCATGTCGTTGAATCATAGAAAATATCCGTGACTTGAAGAACTGATTCCATCTCCTGGGACTAAATAAGGGCAATATCATGATGATGACGATCGCTACCTCGAAGTAAAGGTAGCCGGCAATAAATGTCCATTGAATAGGCATTTTAAATATTGTGGTCCGGTTTTTAAGTAAATTCACTTATCTATCGAACGTAATTAATTCTTCTTCTTTTCTGCTAGCTTTTCAGTGTATATACAGCAAGGTTGTATAGTAAATCTTGTCTTAAAATCAGCTCTTTTATTTGGATTTCACATTTCACCAAAATAACTTTGACCTGTTTGTGACTGACACAAGAAGTTCAGAAACATAGAAGCTATTATAAATTAAAATTATGTTACTTCACAGTTACTTCCACCTCTTTCGTAAGTGCGTAGGCAGAATAGTATCAGAAAATAGAAATAGAAAATAGATTATTGTCCAGGACACAGGACTGTACGAAAGTGCAAATTAAGTGAGAAAAGTGTTTGTGACAGTGCAAATCATTTGGACAAACTGTGAGTACTTTTAAAAAACATTTGGAAAGTTAGTGATTCATTCAAGTTAATAAAGTGGAAAAGAACTTAGATAATTGGCTATCTTGAATGAATGGACTTGTAAAATTTCTATGCAAAAGTGTGATTAGACGGGGAATCCATGACCAATTTCGGAAAAGTGTCTACAAACACTTAGAAGAATTCAACAAGATTTTGAACTTGTAAAATTTTAAAAAGTTTCATCAATTTGCAGAATTTGAGACGTAATTAAAACTAGTTTTGGAATTTAAACAATTTATAAACATGGATTCATTAACAAGATTGCAAGTAGATATCAATAAAAAAAATGATAGAGGATACACCAACTTCAAAAAGTCTCCTAAAGAAAGGGTTACCGTTAGCTACGTGGAAACAAGGTTAGAATGTTTAGAGAAACAGTGGTCGATGTTTGAAGATACTCATCGCAAAATAATTTCTGAGGTTAAAAGGGAAGAATATGAAAAGTCAGAGTACTATTTAGTTGACATGTATAGTCAGGCGGAAGAGTTATACATGGATTACAAAGTCACGTTAAGAGAACGTTTGAATAAGAAAACCACTTTTGATTGTGCGGAAAATAGCAACCAGATAACTCAGAATTGCGTGAAATTGCCTAGAATTGCAATACCTACATTTTCTGGTCACTATTCTCAGTGGACAACGTTTCGGGATCTATTTCAAACATTGATACATAATAACCAATCATTGGATAACGTACAAAAACTGCATTACTTGAAAACTTATCTTACCGGCGAAGCTGAACAACTGTTGCGACACCTACCTATTACCAGTGATAACTATTTAACTAGTTGGAACCTTTTAGAACATAGATTCAATAATAAGAAGTTTATAAGGGATTGTATTTTTAAAAGATTCTTTAATCAAAAATGTACAACCACTGAATCGTCAAATTCTTTGAAAGAACTTTTTGATACAACTAACGAATGTCTTAATGCTTTAAAAAATGAAGGTATTAATATCGAAAATTGGGATCTTATTGTAATTTACATATTGTGTTCTAAATTGGATAACGAGTCTCGCAAACAATGGGAAACTAAAATTGTTAGTTTAACTCAGGAATTGCCTACATTAAAAGATTTTTTAGATTTTGTTGAGCACAGATTTAGATCGCTTGAATTTTTATGTACTAAAACAGGAAAGAACACTACCACAAAGTCACATCATATTGTAAAAAATGCAAATGAGAATAAACCATCTTCATGTACTTTTTGTTCAAATAATAATCATAAGATAGAAAATTGTAAAGATTTTGCTAAGGAAGAGTTGTCAGCACGTCGTAATTTTGTCCAAAATTCAGGTTTATGTTTCACACAAACGCAACACACAATCACAATCATACCTATTTTGTTCTCTTGCTCTTAAATAATGCCTTAATAGTGTTATGTACTTACCTCAATTACAAATTATTATTATTTTTTTTTTTTTTCACTTGCATGGTATTTTTATTTTATTTTTTTTTAGGCTTTGAAATCAAAAATTTTTTTGTTTATTTTGTACCTAGAATGCTCCTTTTCTAAAACTACAAGTGTAATATTAAGCTTTATGGCTCTAATGTTATTTAATATTATGTGAATGCAAATGAGGATGGGCGCTGATACCTATAACACAAGATATTAAGTTATCTTAGCTTAGGTATTAGTAGCAACTCCAATATGTAATCATTTTAGCTACCTTTTGGCCTATTTTGTGTAAACCTGTTTCTTTATGTTAATTTTGAAGGTGCAAATAAACATTTTTTTTTTTTTTTTTTTTAATTGCTTAGGCGCAAATCACATGGTAACTTCGTGTCGTTTGCCCACAAGATGTAGAATTTGCAAAAAAAAAACATCATTCGTTGCTGCATTCGAGTAATAATAGCCAATCAACTGATAACGGAGAACCAAATAAAAAATCAGTTGATAGTACCAATGTTGTTGAGACTGCAACAACATCAAAAGACGAGACCGAGGTAAAGAACATTACTAGTTGTTTTTCTAACACAAATTGCCAGGTTATATTAGCAACAGCCTTGGTAAAAGCAGAAACTAACACAGGGTCTTATATAACACTGAGGTCTCTAGTGGACCAGGGATCACAGGCGTCCTTTATAACGGAGACTGCAGTCCAATTACTTGGGCTTAAACGAATAAAATGCAACAGTGTTATATCAGGAGTGGGGGGTGAAGATAACACTTCACTCAATTGTAAACATGTAGTTTATGTTAAACTACAATCTCTCCAGGATCCTAACTTTACTGTAAAAGTCAAAACATACGTTCTTCGGAAATTAACTTCATTTCCACCTGAAAGAAAAATTGTCGTTCAGCTGTGTCCCAACTTACCAGTTATGAAGTTAGCAGATCCGAAGTTTAACATGCCAAATAAAATCGATTTATTGCTAGGTGCAGAAGTCTATTGTCAAATTATAACTGAAGGATTGATGAGAGGTTCACCCGGAACACCGATAGCACAGAACACTAGGCTGGGTTGGGTTTTATCTGGCAAAGTGGGTGGTGATAGTGAAACCAATACTTTGAGCTGCAATAGTACTATTATCACTATGCATACTAACATTTGCAATGAAGATCTTAAACAATTTTGGGAGCTCGAATCTGTTAACTTCAATTTGAGCAAAAATCAATTCACTCCAGAAGAAAAACGTTGTGAAGAAATCTTTGAAGAAACCACAAAACGCGATAGTTTTGGTAGGTATATTGTTAAGTTACCTTTTAAAGATAATGATCCGAGCTGTAAATATGGCAATTCGCGCGATATTGCTATAAAGAGATTATTATCCTTAGAAAAACGTTTTTTAAAATCACCGAATTTAAAAACTAAATACTCGGATGTTTTTTTAGAATATTTAAAGCTCGGTCATATGCAAATAATACCTTCAATGGAAACTGATAATCCAGAATCAGTTTACTTACCTTATCATGAAGTAGTTAGAGACGATAAAACCACAACCAAATTCCGAATCGTATTTAATGCTTCTAGTCTAGATAACAACGGTGTTTCCCAAAACAGTAATCTTATGGTAGGTCCGACTTTACAAGATGATCTTAGGCACATTCTTATGAGGTGGAGGCTTCACCCTATTTGCTTGGTAGCTGACATCGTAAAGATGTATCGACAGGTGAAGGTGACTGACCAAGATGCAGATTATCAACGTATAGTGTGGAGATCTGACTCTACAAAAGAAATACAACATTTACGTTTAGTACGAGTAACGTTTGGGACTGCTTCAGCTCCATATCTGGCGGTAAGAGCGCTTCACCAAGTCGCTTATGATGAAGGAGATCAATTCCTACTAGCAGCTGAGAGAGTATTAAAGGATTTCTACATGGACGATCTCATTACTGGCTGTAAAAGTGTATCAGAAGGAAAAAAAATATTCACAAAAATAACTAAACTACTAAGCAAAGGAGGATTTAAAACAGTTGCTGTATTTAAAAAATATGTAATATTCAGATTCACAAGTAATATTACTCACGCTTAGGCCGGTCTCATTAATTATTTGAGATATTTTATATTCTACGTTGTGCAACGCAATAATACGTTGCTTAGCCTCCAAATCAATATTCGCCTGCATTTCGAATAAACACGATACACAACAAACACTCGTATCGGAAAGAAAGGGTAGACTGAACTGAATGTGTTGTTAATTATTATGACCGATACCAATGGGTAGCGTGGTAGCACTGATTCATAGACCAAGACCGATTGTTTGTGCCTTTGAATGACATTGTATTCACAGACAGATTTATGCGCATGGAGCTAAAATATAGATGTAAATTTTACCACATTAGGTAAATGCTTCGTGGCGTGGTGGTTTGACTCGCAGCTTGTTATCGAGCGGTCATGGATCGAATCCAGCGCAAAAAACTTTTTAAAAATATTATGTTATTTGTGATCGATTATGAATAAATGAATTTAAGTGATATTAGTGGACAAGATATATCAATTTCAACATTTTTAAAACTGAGTATGAACTTAGCTCCATCTGTTGAGAAGAAATGCAACATCATAGGAACAAGTTCACTATTATGTGCTAATAGAAATAGATAGGTGGCGGGAATAACATGCATATGTGTGCGTGTTTTCTGTATACACACGATACCGGAGCGCGAGAAACGACTTTGATTCTGAATACTGACTCCAGATATGCATTTGAGTGTACTTACTGAAAGTAAGATACTCCAGCCGCTATATTGCTTTTTCGGGGATTATTTTTACAACTTTTTACACACTGTGGCATTCTGAGACGTGTTCACATTGGCCGTGTTTCAAGCCAACTAAACAAAATAAAAGCTCACATCTCAAGTGCGCTTATATTTACCGAGACGTATTTTTTGCGCCGACCCGTTATCTAGTGCTATTATTGATCGAAGTTCACACTGATGCTCACACACACACACACACACACATACACACACAATGCACAGATGTGCAACCAGTTCTATTATCTACTGCTCTAGAGAGATTCCTTCCAGACAGACAAACATAATAATTATCATGTAGCATGCGTATTACTCGACAGCGGTAGTCAGAGTTGTTTCATTACTCAGTCATTTTGTAAATTGTTAGATATTTCCCTAATACAGTCCACTCATGAAATAAGTGGAATAGGTAATTTAGTGTCACATTGTACACAAACGTGTGATCTAGAAATTAAATCACGCATCAATTCCTACTCCATGCACATTAAATGTTTCGTTCTGTCCGAAATAACGGCCACATTGCCCGCTTTGCAGGCAAGCACACAGTTTAGGATCCCTGAACACCAGCAACTGGCAAATACGCGATTTTTAAGGCTGCAAAAGATAGATGTTTTAATAGGCGCGGATCGATTTTTGGACTTGCTTATCGATGGCAAGATGCATTTACCGAACGGCCCGTTCTTACAGAGTACGAAGTTAGGTTGGATAATATCGGGTCCTGTTAATAATATGAATCATAATAATGGACATGTCAAGCCATAGATAATCAGCTACGTCAGTTCTGGGAGTTAGAGGAGTTAGCTTCGGGATTAGCACACAGACGAGGAGCAGGCCTGTGAACAGTCTTTCACACATAGACCTGGTGTATTTTGATATTAAATTAACAACTACTCGTACAATTGAATCACCACGCGATCGAAGTGAAACCTCATCTCTGTCAGAGTACTTCAGTTCAGACGAAGGAATGACAGAGCCTACGACAATGACTGACTGGACAGTGGTGGAGAATTATCTCCAAGTTCCCACGACGAGCGTCGCCTCAATCGAACGAGGTATCGTAGAGTTCGTCACAGACACTGCATATCAGCAAATCGCAATAGATGCTGTCAAGGGGAAGGTGTCGGAAGACCTCTTTAAGGGTTTATCGGCATTCACCAAAGCAGTAGCTTACGATGGTTTTAACCCCCAGACCATCATTATAGAGATGGCTTCTAGAGCCGCCAATGAAAAGAAGGGTAATGCTGGCCACTATGAGTTTTCAGCTGATGGTGTGAATTACAGTGTCCCTAAGGAGTGCTCATTGGCCCAAGATGTACAGATGTTGGTGACTCTATTCTTGGTGAGAGGAAATAACCTGTTCAAAATACTCAAGACAGTAAGCAAGGATGCAAAGACAGCAATAAGTCACAAAATAGCTGCTTATTCCATTAAAAGCGATGATGATGCTGATGTTGCAGCTAGGAAACGCAAGGAGAGGGTGATACTGTCATCTAAAGACATAACCCTCAGTAGGATTGCTGCTAGTTTTCCCCACATCACTCTAGCAGTAGCGAGGAAAATCAAGATTAGCGGCAAAGCCAACTGCGTTGTCATACGCAACCAGGCCAACATAAACGCTGGTGGGAAGGTAGCCAAAGACAACTACTAAGCGCAATGAAAATGGAAATTTCTGTGTTCGCATTCCTCTCAAAGAGTCGCCCGATGCTTTAGGTGAATCATTTCCCCAGGCAGAGCGTCGTTTTTTGTCATTAGAAAAAAGGTAATTACACGCACCTATTAGTTATAAGAAATTATACACTGATTTCATACACGAATTTATCAATTTGAGTCACATGACTCGGGTTGATTCTTACGCGAGTCATTATTACTTCATGCCGCATCACGGTGTTTTTCGAGAACACAGCACGACTAAGAAGCTTCGTGTATTGTTCGACGCCAGTGCTGCGACTAGTAACGGTAAATCTTTCAATGATATCCAGCTTGTAGGATTACCTATTCAGGGAGACTTGCTAGGTATTTTGCTACGTTTTAGGCAGTTTAAATACATGGCCATTGCAGATTGTGAGAGGATGTGTCGTCAAGTCCTTGTTGACCCTTCTCAACGTAATGATGATCCGCCAGAACAGCTTCAGTTCTATCAGCTAAACACCGTAACATATGGAACGGCGTCAGCGCCCTTCCTCAGTTGTAGGTGTCTGAAGCAACTAGGAGCTGAATGTACGGATCCCAAAGTTAAAAGGGTCATAACTGACGATTTCTACGTAGATGACCTCTTGACCTCTTGTGAGGACAAGGACAAGTTAATTGACATTTGTAAAAGTACATTAGACATTCTAAAGTCCGGCTGCTTTCCACTTCGCAAATGGATCTTTAACTTTGAACTCGATGGTACATCGGCTCCAATGACATCACCAACTGATCACAGTATGTTCCGTGACTTAAATCTAGGTGATAATAGTCAGTGCAATGATATTATAAGTAAAAATTTGTAGATAGGCCATAAGGGCTCAGCAAGCGGCACGTTAAAATGTAGACAAGTGACCAAACTGGACCTCAGTGTCGCGTTGCCGACGTCAACGGATGCACTTCACGTACCGAGTGCATTAAAAGTGACCCAAAAACACCGAAAATGCCGTCGTGTGTTCTGAGATATTGCACAAATTATACAAGAAAAATTTCTAAAACTCAAGGAATCACATATCATTCGTTAGTATACTATTTATCTTAATATTTTCAAAAAATCAAACATTATATTCGTAAAATATGGCGTCAGAAAAGAATAGACGTCAAATAGAGATAGACGTCATTACTTATCATAGAGTAAAATTATGCCTAAGAACAGACAAGTCAGCCTGACAGTAGGTAGGTATAAATGGTGGCACATTGTTTAGACTTAAATGTAATTTTTATTTTTGTTATGATGAGGTAGGATAAATTAAATACATAATAGGTTGGGGAAAAAGTTTCTTCGCATTTTTTAAGAAAATTCAAAACATTTTTTAATATACATTATTTACATTTATCTAAAGTATGTAGGTACCATTTTGTTCCATAACTTTTTGCCATCTTGTAGGTAGGGACATGATCTCATTGCTATAGAAATTTTGGGACTTCTGATCAAAATACCGCGACATGTGGTTTTGGCAGTCCTCTCGTGATGTTAACCTGACACTGCCTAAAGAATTCTGAAGAGACCGAAACAGGTAGAAATCTGAAGGTGCAAGGTCAGGACTATACGGCGGATGCATTAACACCTCCCAGCCAAACTCTCTTATTTTTTGCCGAGTGGCTAAAGATGTGTGAGGTCTAGCGTTATCATGATGAAAAACCACACCCCTTCTGTTGATTAATTCCGGCCGCTTTCTCTCAACATCTTGCTTTAATCTCATCAGTTGTTCGCAGTAGAGTTCAGAATCGATGGTCCTGCCTGGTGGTAACAGCTCATAATGAATAATGCCCTTCCAATCCCACCACACACACAGCATCACCTTGTTGCGAGTTAACCCGGGTTTCGTCACAGTCTGTGAAGCCTGACCGGCCTTTGACCACGACCTTTTTCGCACGTTCTTGTCGTACGTGATCCACTTTTCATCACCAGTTAGCAGCTTCTTCAAAAATGGTTCGGTTTCATTACGTCGTAATAAAGAATCACAAATGAGTACACGGTTCATCAGGTTTCTTACAGTGAGCTCGTGAGGTACCCAAATATCGAGCTTTTTTGTGTACCCAGTTTTTTTCAAATGCTCCGAAACTGTTTTGTGGTCAATTCCCAGTTCTTCAGCTACGTCGTAACTACTGATATGCTGATCCTGCTCCAATTTTTAAAAAATGGCATCCATTTTATCCGTAATAGGGCGACCAGAGCGACGTGCATCTTTGACATCAAAATTTCCGGATTGAAAACGCTTAAAACAAATTTGTGCTACTCTCACAGACACTGCACTGGGTCCATAAATATTGTAAATTTTTTTCGCGGCTTGCTTTGCATTTTTACCTTTTTTGTAGTAAAATTTTAAAATGTATCGAATTTCTTCATTAGATTCACTCATCTTGACAGTACGAAAAACAAATGAAAATCACACATTTTCCTAATTTGAATTTGGAATTATGTTCTTCAAAATTTAAACTTTCAATGATACCAAAACCAGCCAGATACAAATAGTATAGCAAAAGAGATTTCATTTTAAGTTCATACATACTATAATGCGAAAAGACTTTTTCCCCAACCTAATACATACGAGGGGGGATCAAAAAATAGTGACAATGAGATAGATTATAATGACTATTGATAACTTAATAATTTATTTTTCTACATAGTCTCCGAGTCTCTCTACACACCGAGTCCAGCGCTTTTCCAAGACGTTAATCCCTTTCAAAAAAAAAGTTTTGTCTTGGTCCTGCAAAAAGCTCTCCACGGCATCCATCACCTCGTTATCGTCTTCGTACCTGTTTCCCCTTAAGTATTCTTTCAATTTGGGGAACAGATAAAAACCGCTAGGCGCCAGATCTGGTGAATAAGGGGGGTGGTCAACCAATTCGAAGCCAGCTTGCTGAATGGCAGCCATCGCAACTGCCGACCTGTGCGCGGGTGCGTTGTCGTGATGAAACAGCACGCCCCTTCGAAGTTTCCCTCTCCTTTTCTCTTTGATGGCATACCTCAACTTAGGAATTAAAGCTGCATAATATTGGCCTGTAATAGTGGTTCCACGCTCCAGGTAATCAATCAACAATATCCCTTCTGAGTCCCAAAATATTGAGGCCATAAACTTGCCAGCCGATGCCACGGCGCGAAACTTCTTCGGGGTCGGTGATGATGGCCGTTTCCATTGCGAAGATTGCTGTTTTGTCTCGGAATCAAAATGATGGACCCATGTTTCGTCCATTGTTACGAAACGAGACAAAAAGTTTTCAGAATCTTCTTGAAACTTGTCCAACAATATCTTCGAAATGTCAAGTCGATTTTGTTTCTGACTGTCGGTTAACATTCTCGGCACCCATCTTGCGGAGACTTTTCTCATATTCAAAGATTGTTTCAATATGGATTGAATACTTCCATATGAAATGCCCGTTTCTTGAATTAAGTATCGGACGTTAACTCTTCGATCGCTCAATACAATTTTCTCGACTTTCGCAACATTTTCTTGGGTGATTGACGTCGATGGACGGCTGCAACGATGTTCGTCTTCCGTGCTCGTTCTCCCTACTCGAAATTGAGAAGCCCACCTTGCGACAGTGGAACAAGGCGGAGCAGACTCTCCTAATGTTGCCTCCAAATCGCAATGAATCTCTTGCGTCGTTAACTTTTTTAAACAGAGGTATTTAATAACGGCTCGCACTTCGTTTTTCTCCATTTTCGAGAACACGTTCCGACACGAAGCCAACAAATGACTACATTCAGAAAGAAACAAAAGAGAATCGAAGATTTTTATCTTTATTAATATTACAAATATGTATCTGAGCTATGCCTGCCAGTATTTATTTATTTTCTTACCAAGGAGTATGTCGTTCCCACTACTTTTTGATCTACTCTCGTATAGTGTATGTAACACTATTATATTCAAATCAAAACATTAATTGTTTTAGTGAGTCGTAATGAGAATGTTTTCTTCGGGTGTAATCCCGAATAATGTTATCCCGAACCCCAGCTCGTAACAATATTATCATATTTACATACACAATCGTTTTAATCACACTAATATTATAAAGGCGAAAGTTTGTGAATGTGTGTGTTTGTGTGTTTGTTACTTCACGCTCAAACTGCTGAACCAATTTTGACTAATTTATAATATTTAATATAATTACTGACATAATATTAATAATTAGATATTCGAATATTATAGTAATTAGTAATTTATTAATTTATATAATTTCATACATTCAAATCTTAATGCCATAAAATTATCTGTCAAAGAAAGCCAATTTCATGGATATTAAAAATATTTGTCTGTGTTTTATTTCAATTTAAAGTTCTCCGCCTCTAAAATAAACACCCGATACATATACCCCCAAATAATCAAAACAATTATGTTTCACTCTACTGTTTTCACATCCTTCTAAAATGTTATGAAGGCTGCTTAACAAATCATTGGTATCAAATTCTATTGGCTACCGACACTCAACGAACCCTAGGTACCCCCAAAATAATTGAAATAAAAAACAAAGTTATAAACTTAAACCCAGCTACAGGAATGCTTACAAGCATCGAAAAGTTGGTCTTGAAAGATAAAACTGAACTTTATAGTGTGTCCCTTATCAATAAGAACATACATTTACTGGAAAAGTAGGATATGATGGAAAAGTTAAGTTTATGTATTACTTTATTGACGGAATGTATGTAATAGTAGGTAAGAAGTGAAAAAAATATTTTAACTGTTATTTACCAAGGCAGTGAACGGTGATCGATGAAACGGTGTTGGAGTTTATAAGTCTTATAAGAGGGGGGATCAAAAAGTAGTGAGGACGACATACTCCTTGGTAAGAAAAAAAAAAATACTGACAGGCATAGCTCAGTTACATATTTATAATATTAATAAAGAAAAAAATCTTCGATTCTCTTTTATTTTTTTCTGAATGTAGTCATTTGTTTGCTTCGTGTCGGAACGTGTTGTTCCGACACGAAGTTGTTGTTGTTCGAGCGATCGAAGAGTTACTATCCGATACTTAATTCAAGAAACGGGCATTTCATATGGAAGTATTCAATCCATATTGAAACAATCTTTGAATATGAGAAGTCTCCGCAAGATGGGTGCCGGGAATGTTAACCGACAGTCAGAAACAAAATCGACTTGACATTTCGAAGATATTGTTGGACAAGTTTCAAGAAGATTCTAAAAACTTTTTGTCTCGTTTCGTAACAATGGACGAAACATGGGTCCATCATTTTGATCCCGAGACAAAACAGCAATCTTCGCAATGGAAACGGCCATCATCACCGACCCCGAAGAAGTTTCGCGCCGTGGCATCGGCTGGTAAGGTTATGGCCTCAATATTTTGGGACTCAGAAGGGATATTGTTGATTGATTACCTGGAGCGTGGAACCACTATTACAGGCCAATATTATGCAGCTTTAATTCCTAAGTTGAGGAATGCCATCAAAGAGAAAAGGAGAGGGAAACTTCGAAGGGGCGTGCTGTTTCATCACGACAACGCACCCGCGCACAGGTCGGCAGTTGCGATGGCTGCCATTCAGCAAGCTGGCTTCGAATTGGTTGACCACCCCCCTTATTCACCAGATCTGGCGCCTAGCGGTTTTTATCTGTTCCCCAAATTGAAAGAATACTTAAGGGGAAACAGGTACGAAGACGATAACGAGGTGATGGATGCCGTGGAGAGCTTTTTGCAGGACCAAGACAAAACTTTTTTTTTGAAAGGGATTAACGTCTTGGAAAAGCGCTGGACTCGGTGTGTAGAGAGACTCGGAGACTATGTAGAAAAATAAATTATTAAGTTATCAATAGTCATTATAATCTATCTCATTGTCACTATTTTTTGATCCCCCCTCGTATATTACAGCATCCATTTTTAAGGTTCCGGACCTCAAAAGGAAAAAAACGGAACCCTTTTAGGACCCACATCGCTGTCCATACGTCTGTCTGTCGAGAACCTTTTTCTCAGGAACGCGTGGAGGTATCAATTTGAAATTAATATCAAATACGTAGGTGTACGGTTCCTCGAAGCTCTAATAAAATCAAGCTTCTACGACTACACATTAAAAAAATATGGCCATTTATACGACATATTTTGATACTTGCAAATAAATCAAAACGTACGAGTATAAGGTACTTTCCGTTGACCTGGAATCGTGAAATTTGACAAGAACCAAGGTTTCACAGTACAAGTAACTGAAAAAGTGCGATAATTGTTAATTTGTAGTTCTATCACATAAAAAAATATGGAATGTATTTAATAGCACTTTAATTTAGATGAAAACAGCTCTAAAATTGCATGTCAGCACTTTAAAATCATAACAATCTAAAAGTTAATAATAGGTCTTTACCTATGAAATTGCCGTTTTGTATGAAAAAATTTAAAGGAATTTTTTTCATGCATTTTTTATTTGTATTAATCGAAGTAATCACCCATGCAATCAATGCATCTTTGCCAACGCAGTGGCAGTTTATTGATGCCCTTCTTAAAGAAATCAGCTGGACGGGAGGCAACAAATTCTTCAAAGGCATTTTGTACTGCCTCTCGGGTATTGAATTTTTTTTCCGCCAAGAAGTTATCCAAATTCTGAAAAAAGTAATAGTCTGTAGGCGCAAGGTCTGGTGAGTAGGGCGGATGACGGAGAGCTTCCAACCCCAGTTCTTGCAACTTGGAGACCGTCTGCTGTGCAGTATGAGGTCGCGCGTTGTCGTGCAGGAACAGCGGAGACGAGCGATTGACCAATGCTGGTTGGAGATGTGCCAGCTTCTCCATCATTGTGTTCAGTTCTTCACAGTACACATCTGAAGTAATGCTCACCCCGTTTGGTAAGAAGCTGTGATGAATCACACCGGCGCTAGACCACCAAACAGTGACCATCACTTTTCTAGGGGTAAGTTTTCGTTTAGGGCATTGTTTAGGTGCTGAACCAGGATCCAACCAACTTGCTGAGCGCTTGCGGTTATCAAACAGAATCCATTTTTCATCGCAGGTAACAATGCGGTTCAAAATTCCTTCATTTGTGTGTCTGTTGAGCAGTGCAAGGCACGTCTCGACGCGTACTTCGCGCTGGCGATCATTGAGTTCGTGAGGCACCCATTTGTCAAGCTTTTTTACCTTGCCAATTTGACGCAAATGGACCAATATTGTTTTGACGCTAACGTCGAAAGCTGCTGCTAATTCAGCCGTAGATTGTGTATCATCAGCTTCCACAATCGCCTTTAATTCGTCATTGTCGACCAAGTCTTCAGACGACCGCGAGGTTCATTTTTCAGGTCGAAATTTCCAGAACGGAAGCGAGCAAACCAATTACAAGTGGTGCGTTGGTTTGTAGTGTTAGCTCCGTAAACATCGTTGATGTTGCGTACCGCTAGTGCCGCATTGCTGCCACGACGGTACTCATATTCCATAATTACTCGAATTTTTAACGTATCCATGATGACGAAAAAGATTGAAATGCGATGAAAATGTAACACTAATCAATAAACAAATGACTACTTTTGGAAAAAAAAATCCATGTTTTTAAAATAAAATTAATTTGAAATTAGAATTCTTAGCCAAACAAAAATTATTTTGATTTGAAATGGCCAGTACTGCAGAACGGCAATTTCATAGGTAAAGACCTCATATTATCACTTAATAAACATGAACCAAATTTACAAAAGAAATATACACTATAAATGTAATAATTTCATAAACAACATAATTTAAATACCTACAAAAATAATAGTGCACTATAACTGTGTCAAAAACCAACTGCGAAACCAGTTAGTTTCTGAACGCACATTAAATTGTCAGATTGACAACCGTCAAAAAGTTCGTTTCGTTCATATCGTTAACTCTTTTACAGTGCTACAGGTAATGAAAATGCAGATTAGTTGCTCTGTCAGCAGGTCGACGGAGCCCCGCTGCGCGGGGCTCCTATTTCTATATGTAGGGTTAGGAACCTAACCTTAGGTTAGGATTTTCGGGTCATGTTCGGAATATAGTTTATTTAACTAATTTTAAAGCTGAGAATATTTATAGTGGAACCCATTACTTTTATAGTTCATTCAATTAATTTTAAAGCGAAGCATATGTATAGTGGAAACCATTATTTCTATTTCAATTAATTTTAAAGCTAAACATTTTAAAGTGTAATATATTATTTTTAGAGCGCCTTTATATATTCACCCAACAATTTCTTACACATTTTTGCGATTACAAACTTACATTTGCAGTTGGAGAATTGACCGTGACGTTTATCGATTTACTACCCGTTCATTTCAAGATTGCCGTTACCTACCGTCCCACTTCACTAACCTTCGACCAACTTCTACCGCCCGCTCAGTTCCAATAGCAGCGTGGCATCGAAACTGAGCGGGCGTTTGAAATGAACGGGGCTACTTCTGGGAGATCAACTACAAAGTTAAGTTTGTTCTTGGGATAAATTAATTCATCCCAACTATGGAACCCTTCATTATGCGTGATCCGACACGCACTTGGCCGGTTTTATATAAATATAGAAGATTAATTAACAATTTTTAATTTCATGTTGAACATACCTAATTAATAAATATTTTAGTTATTCATTAAATATTTTGTATTATTTGCTACTCCACGGTTCGCTATGTGCAAAAATTTTATAGACCGAGATAAATTGCCGTTACTTAGCACGCACTTTTTCTTAGATATGTTTCCGTCTTTATCTTGCATTTTTAGTTTGATAGTTGTGCGACAGTGACATAAATAATGCTTAGCCAAAATCCATGTTAAGTAACGTTTTTAAATTCCGGTCAGTGATACTGATATCGTTAGTTCCAGTTTTGAGCACTGCTGGTTCAGATAAGTTTGTGGCGGTGGTGGTTTGTGAGAAAGGGCGTCAACGGCATCGTGTGTATACGTGCCAATGTGCACTCATAATTAACACATTTATCCAGTCTGAGCCCCGTCAAACAAAAGCCGGAGGCAAAAGGATGACGTGCCCCCTGCGATAACAATATGATGTGACGATTCACATCAGCCCAGAAGGGGTTGAACAAACTAAAGAACGCAACATCGTGATTCATTAATCCATCGGACAGTATTGAGCCACAAGGAGGAATGCGTCAGGAAGTTAAAATTCTATCGTCGAACCTAACTCGCGTTCAACCTTCAGCCAGTTCAAAAAAAAATATCGCGTAAAGTCAACACTGGACCCTCACGTATTACTACTGGTCCATATTGACCAAACTGTGGATCCTCAGATATAAACTGCACCAATTGTGTCAACTCAACACACTTTGCAAGGACTATGTCCCGTCAGCAAAGCTGGTTACAACTTATACCAAGGTCTCTTAAGGGCTCGAACCTCACAGTAGGAGATTTACTAAATTAATAATAAAACGAGAGGGACGTTAAATGGGGCTGATGCCCTCTGTATTTTAAGCTTCAGATAAATTATAAATCACACTCCTTAACTATCGCAAGTAATTTTTGTCAACATAGATTTTTTCATTGTAGACGAAATATCTATCTCCCCCTACGAAATGCTTTGTATGGTGGACTTCCGACTAAAGCAATTTGCTCATCGAACAACGAATATCTTTTCGGTGGTATAAATATTTGTATATTCGGCGGCGGCGACTTGATACAGTTACCCCCTTGCGTGGAAATCAAGTGTTTCATCAAACCGCTAGATTAGTCCCAGCAACGCACCTATGGCATTCCTTCTCATTAATTGAACTGACCGAAAATATGAGACAACAGGGCAGCACTACTTTTAAAGACCTCTTGAATGTAGTACGAGTTGGTGAATAAAGAAGCGACTGGCGGATTTGCAATTAAAAAGGCTCTAGGCGCGAATTTATCCCACTAATTAAAAAGTGTACAACGTGTCGTTTTGCATCCTCGTCAAATTTCAGGGTGTGGTACAGGACATCAAACCGAATAATTTTCTCCATGGGACCAACATCGTGTTCGCGAAAAGCCGTCCCATACATTTGCGTCGAGTAGGTATTGACCTACTCGACGCAAATGTATGGGACGGCTGATTATTTTTTCGCGATTAAGATGTTGGTGCCATGGAACAAATTGTTCGGTTTGATGATGTATACCACACCCTTAAATTTATCGAGGATGCAAAACGACACGTTGTATAATCATAATCAAACATTTTAGTACTCGTGGTGTAATTATTAACAAAGTAATAGCACAAGATAACCTCCGATTATAGTTTGTAATTTATTGTTGTTTTGTACTTCACATAATACAGATGCCCTTTTTCTACATATTCCGCTCTTATGGCCTTTCCCCACGCATTATCCAGGGGAAGCGGGGTGGGGGTTCGCTCGGAGTGATACACGCCTCGGACTGCTGTTAGTACCAAATATGGAAATGCGTCATGCATCACCCGTCCAATCACAGATCAGGGCAACCTTTTTTCTATGAATAGGGCGGAGCTATTGTCTATGTGCGTGAGTAGTTACTAGACGCACCATCGAAGTGTACATAGATTGGTATAAGATATGAGGAGGATAAGGGCATGGGGATCATCAATCATCTCAACCTCCTGCTCTTCAAGTAGTTAATAGTTAATAATAAAGTATGAAATTGCCGTTTAAATTATTAGGAACTTCGAATTGACATAGAACCTTCATGGTTTGAGATTTTTGAGTGAAACTTTTTTCACATGGTACCTATGAAGTTCTTCTTTTAAAAGATGTGCAACATTTGATTATCGACTTTCAGATGTTTTTTTTATTCAGCTTAGACAAGAAAGATGGATACTTCGAAAATTCAAGTTATTTTTTAATACGAGTTCCGACGCGGAACTAACGCGGCAGAAACAGCTCGCAATATCAATGTTACGTTTGGAGAGGGGACTGCTAATGAACGCACCGTGCGATTTTGGGTTAAACGCTGAATAACAATGAATTGAAAGAGATGGTGGAAGCCGATCCGAACCAAACTACTCAGGAATTAGCGGCATGGTTTAATGTTACCTTACCAACAATATTGACTCATTTGCGTCAAATCAATAAAATAAAAAAGTATGAGAAATGGGTGCATCATGATTTGACCGATCTGCAGAAAGAAACGCGTGTTGAAACTTGTGTTGCCTTGTTGAATCGATACAGAAATGAAGGAATATTGGATCGAATTGTGACATGTGATGAAAAGTGGATTCTTTACGATAACCGTAAGCGGAAAATGCAATGGTTGACCCCAGGTCAAACGCCGCAACTGTGTCCTAAAGCAAAGCTTACCAATAAAAAGGTAATGGTAACTGTTTGGTGGTCTCAGCATGGTGTTATTCACTATAGCTTTCTCCGATCTGGTCAAGCAATAACGGCAGATGTCTACTGTGCCGAACTCCGAACAATGATAGCAAAACTAGCAGTGAAACAGCCCCGACTCATGAATCGATCTTTACCATTATTGCTCCATGATAACGCGAGACCTCATACAGCACGAGAAACCGTTTTAACTCTACAAGAACTGCAATTAGAAACCATTCGTCATCCTCCGTATTCGCCAGACCTTGCTCCAACGGACTACCATGTTTTTCGTGATTTGGACAATTTTCTACGTGATTAAAAGTTTTCTTCTCAGGAGGCAGTACAAAATACTTTCACACAGTTTGTCGAATCTAGATCACGAGAGTTCTATCGCAAAGGCTTATGTGACCTTCCTATTAGATGGCAGCAATGTATTAATAATAATGGTAATTATTTTGATTAAATAAATATGTTAAATTAAAAAAAAAACTAATTTTAATTTTTCAGTAAAAATTGGCAATTTCATACTTTAACCCCTAACAGTTCCGCTTAATAGTTCAGAACCATATCAAATCAAATCAAATCAAAGGGAAATGCCCATTTGATAAAGAGGTTTTGGCCAAGTGACCCCCACGAAAGAAACAAATTAAAGGCATTAGGGTTGACATCATAGATAAAGATACAAACACTATTTTTTACATAGAACTCGGTTGGACTTTTTAAAATCATAGTATAAAAATTCAAGGTTAATAAAAGACATACTTAAAGATTTCCGATTTTTTATTCGTTCTCATTTAAATATTAGGTTGGGGAAAAAGTCTTTTCGCATTATAGTATGTAAGAACTTAAAATAAAATCTCTTTGGCTATACTATTTGTATCTGGCTGGTTTTGGTGTCATTGAAAGTTTAAATTTTAAAGAACATAATTCCAAATACAAATTAGGAAAATGTGTGATTTTCATTTGTTTTTCGTACTGTCAAGATGAGTGAATCTAATGAAGAAATTCGATACATTTTAAAATTTTACTACAAAAAAGGTAAAAATGCAATGCAAGCCGCGAAAAAAATTTGCGATGTTTATGGACCCAGTGCAGTGTCTGTGAGAGTAGCACAAATTTGGTTCAAGCGTTTTCAATCCGGAAATTTTGATGTCAAAGATGCACGTCGCTCTGGTCGCCCTATTACGGATAAAATGGATGCCATTTTTGAAAAAGTGGAGCAAGATCGGCATATCGGTAGTTACGACGTAGCTGAAGAACTGGGAATTGACCACAAAACAGTTTCGTCGCATTTGAATAAAACTGGGTACACAAAAATGCTCGATATTTGGATACCTCACGAGCTCACTGAAAGAAACCTAATGAACCGTGTACTCATTTGTGATTCTTTATTACGACGTAATGAAACCTAACCATTTTTGAAGAAGCTGATAACTGGTGATGAAAAGTGGATCACGTACGACAAGAAAGTGCGAAAAAGGTCGTGGTCAAAGGCCGGTCAGGCTTCACAGACTGTGGCGAAACCCGGGTTAACTCGCAACAAGGTGATGCTGTGTGTGTGGTGGGATTGGAAGGGCATTATTCATTATGAGCTGTTACCACCAGGCAGGACCATCGATTCTGAACTCTACTGCGAACAACTGATGAGATTAAAGCAAGAAGTTGAGAGAAAGCGGCCGGAATTAATCAACAGAAGGGGTGTGGTTTTTCATCATGATAACGCTAGACCTCGCACATCTTTAGCCACTCAGCAAAAATTAAGAGAGTTTGGCTGGGAGGTGTTAATGCATCCGCCGTATAGTCCTGACCTTGCACCTTCAGATTTCCACCTGTTTCGGTCTCTTCAGAATTCTTTAGGCAGTGTCAGGTTAACATTACGAGAGGACTGCCAAAACCACTTGTCACGGTATTTTGATCAGAAGTCCCAAAATTTCTATAGCAATGGCATCATGTCCCTACCTACAAGATGGCAAAAAGTTATCGAACAAAATGGTACCTTCATACTTTAGATAAATGTAAATAATGTATATTAAAAAATGTTTTGAATTTTCTTAAAAAATGCGAAGAAACTTTTTCCCCAACCTATTATATGACGAGCACGTCATCTAGAAATTGGGCTGGGGGATTTATATTTGATCGAAACCTTGCCCAGCCCAAGAACCCAGGTTCCATATTCGCGCCAGGTCCTTCGTGAGAAACAGGTACGGTATCCATTGGCAAGCCGGTGTCGTCGAGAGAGGCGGGTACAGAATCCAATATAAATCCAAGGTCGTCATCGGAAGCGGTTACAGGGTCCATAATCGTAATCAAAGTCGTCGGAATATTAAATAGAAAAACGCAGTAGAGAAAAAAATCACGAGTCGCAAGAAAACAGCACCAAACAAAATGTGAAATGTCAATGTCAATCAGTTGTCAATTACGATACAAATTAAATATTAAATTAAATTAAATAATAGTTTATTTTCCAAAAACTTAGTACTAATTTACAATGGCAATGTGGCAACAATTTCAATTAATGTAATGAGTTTAGCGTCTGTAGCCGAACTAGGCATGGCCTGTATTTCGGCTATCAGCACCATTTCCCTCGAGTATTATAATACAAGAATAGGTGCCAGGCAATCTAGACATTTATAACCAGCACAAAAGTAATCAAGGTAAGTAATTTACAAATAGGTAAGATTTTTTTTTTTTTTTTTTTTTTTTTTTTTTTTTTTTTTTCTTCTTCTTTTTTTTTTAAACCTAATTAATAAAATGGATTGAGTATAATGTGTGTGTGTTGTGTGTGTTCGCGATTGAGTGTGAGGGAGTGTGTGTGAGGGTGTGCTTATGGTGCGTGTGCGTGTGTGCGCGCTTGTGTGTGTGTGTGTGGTGTATGTCTATGAGAATGTGTGGGTGGGTATGTAGTGTAAATGTATGTAGGTATGCATGTGAGAATAAATATGCAGTGAGTGTTTGGGTGTGAGTATGCATGAGTGTATGTGTGTGTAGGTGAGCTATTTTATGAGTGTATCTTAGTTTTCTGTGCTATTAGCGGTACTCTTAAAGTGGTTAAAAATAAATTAGTTGTTCCGTCTCCTCGTAGCTTAATTTCTGCAAATATTGGTATACTTTTAATTTGCATTGATTTCTTGTCAAGGTGTATATATTTATTGATTTGTTAAGCTTATTATAAAGGTACGGTCCCAGGAAACTCACAAATTTTTTAACAAAAGTTGTTTTAAATGTATTTAAATTGTCACATACATGATGCTTACGGCGTCTCTGTAATAACGCTGGGTTGTAGCGTTGTTTTTTATGTTCTTGCAGTATAACATTAAGTATAAATAACTGTCTCACTGTCAAAACCTCGCACAACTGGAACAGTGTAATAGTAGGAAAGCGCAACGGTTTAAACGTACTAACCTTCAGTATAGCTCTCTGTGCGACCTCAACCGCCTTTAGCGTGGTTTTGCAGATACCTCCCCAGGATGTAAGGCAGTAGGTAAGAAGTGATTGACAAAGGGCCTGATATATTCGCTTCAGCAATGCACAGTCTGCGACATGACGCAGATTTTTAAATACATAAATTAATTTTCTTACTCTACTACAAAGAATTTTGACATGTTCTTTAAAGTTAAGGTTTTTGTCTAAAGTAACACCAAGGTACTTTAGAGTATTGACGCGTTCCAGAGGTGAACAAACGCAACTATCCGCAGAACTGCACTCATGTGAAACAATTCGTAGGTCGCCGCGAATACTCACCGTCTGCCTAATGCTGAAACAAATATACTTAGTTTTTTCTACGTTTAAAGTAAGTATGTTCTCCTGCAGCCATCCCCTAGTCTTATCAAACCCATTTTGTGCGATAGCGAAGACCTCCTCCCAACTATCACCCTCAAACACCAACGCGGTGTCATCCGCGAAAGAGATAATTTCACCTTTGGTAAGGTTAATACGAGTAAGCTCATTTATGTACACGAGGAAAAGGGTGGGCCCTAGTATGCTACCCTGAGGCACACCGTGTGTAATTGGAAGGTGCGTACTTTTGTTTTTATCCACTCGGACACACTGAGTTCGCCCAGAGAGGTAGCTTTTGAAAAGTTCAAGCTGGGTGCCCCTGATACCCAGCGCCTCTAATTTGTTGAGTAAGAGAGAGACAGAAATCGTATCAAATGCCTTTGCCAGGTCCAGAAAAACAGAAATACACTTTTTCCCCTTGTCTAAATTAGAGCTAATAAATCCAATAAGCTTATTCACTGCCTGCTCTGTAGATTTACCGTGCCTAAACCCGTATTGGTTCACTGAGAGCAGATTATTTTTTTCGAGATATTTTACTAGACGTATGTTTATAATTTTTTCCAGAATTTTGGAAATTGCGGGTAGTATAGATATCGGTCTATAGTTGTTTATACGACTTCTGTCTCCGTTTTTATAGATTGGGCACACTTCTGATCGTTTTAGGGAACAGGGAAACACTCCAGCTTTTAAGCAATCGTTAAAAATTTTTTCCAACGGATGTACGAGAATATTTTTATGTTGTTTTAAGAATCTACTGCTGATATTATCACATCCTGGTGCACTATCTGTTTTTAGACCCATGATAAGATGTCCAATCTCGTACTTGTCTGTCTCTAGTAAGACGAAAGAATTGGGGACATTTAATACTTCGTTTTGGGTATTGCTTAGAAATTGTTGGTTCCGGAGATTAATATTTTGTTGACTGATTTTATCCGCCATTGAGCTACCTACATTTATAAAATAGCTGTTTGCTTCGTGAAGGGATTGGTCTGGAGAAGATGATAGAGTTAGTAGATCTTTATGGTGTTGTTTTGTTTTGGTTGTGTGGGTGATGTGTTTGATGACTTTCCATAATCTTTTATTGTCGTTCTGTGCTTCCAGGATTTGGTTTTTTTCGTATGTTCTTTTTAACCTTCGTAAAAGAGAGTTACAGAAATTTCTGTATCGTTTGTAGGTAATTTTCAAGACTTCGTTATCCGGATCAATGCTTGCCTTTTTATGTAGTTGGTCTCTGTTACGCATGCATCGTAGTAGTCCGGGAGTTATCCAGGGCTTAATGATTTTTTGGCGTCTAGAAAGTGTTACAATTTTTGTGTTCTTTTCTATTACTTTTTGTAATGATTGTGTCAGGTAATTTAGGCTTGTGTTAGGGTTGTCTGTTTGATATATGGGATCAAAATTAATCTGTGAAATGTCTTGTGCTAGTGTTTTATCGTTAATGATGGTCTTTGTTGGAGTTGCATGTTGCCGTGGTTTTTTTAAATTTAAACCAAGCAAAACGGGATGGTGATCTGTTAATGTTGCATTTAGGACTATGGTGTTAGAAGGGGCTTTAGTTTTTATAAGAACATGGTCTATGCATGTTTGGTGGGCGCTGCGTGTAACTAAAGTGTGAGCTGGCAGTAGGCCGTGAGAAGCAGCTAAGGTCAGATAGCGTTCCCCGTCAGATTTAATTTTATTGGAGTTTATTTCTATATTCATGTCGCCTATAACAACGATGTGCTTGAAAAAGGACACTGATTGTAACGTGTTATCCAGCGACAAGAGGAATGGCTCTAATTTAATGTAGGAAGGCGATCTGTACAGGGCCATTATGGCAACTTGTTTTCCAATGGTGGCTAGGAGGCAATTACTATCATGAAATTCAGGTTCAATAATCGTTAGGTTAAAGTTTTCTTTGTAATAGATAACTACTCCGTCATTTTGTATGGGATTCATATTTGTTGCTACGTGAGAGTAGCCAGATAGGTGAGGGATTACTGTTTCACTTTTTATCCAACACTCTGTTAAAATTAGTATATCGCATTTAAGTTTAAGTCTTTGTAGTAAAACCTCTAAGCCGGGCAGATTTCGATTTATGCTTCGTATGTTTTGTGTCAAAATAATTAGGTTGTCCGAAGTAGAAGTAATAATATTTTGACAATCCTCAAGGTCCGCGGATTGTGAATGAGATACGGATAACTGGTCAATATTTTCAGATAAATTAGTTACGTCATCGAATGATAAAAAAGAGAGTAGAGATAGACAAGATTAGTGGTCAAGGTAGGTACGCTGATTATGGAAAGAGTTTGTATGTAGATAGTTAAATAGTGTTTGTGAGTATGTTTTAGGTAAAGAGTGTTTGAGAGTGTAATTTGATGAGTAAGTGAGTGTAAACGAAGTGTATTTGAAAAATAGGTTGTGTGTGTTTCTAAAACAGTGTTCACTTGGGCTAAGGTTATGATTAAGGAGCTTTTAAAATGATTATGGTTTTCCATGAGTAAATGTGAATGGTAAGTGTGGGCGTTGCGTTTCACTTTGTTCGTGTAGAAATAATCCGTAGATTTAAACTTAAAATTATCATGCAAACTTAAAATTAGTATAATATTGAGACAAAATTTATATACTAGAACAACAATTAGTCACAGCGGTTCCACGTTAGTTCGTAATTTTTCTAAGTCAGCATCGTTGTTTATCCGGATATGTGATGAGTCTTCGTTGTTTTTTAGATAAACAATACCGTTTGCTGTCCAGCAGAAGCTGTAGCCATGACTTTTCCGGAATTGACGGGCCAAGTAATACAGTCTCTGGGTTTTATAAGTAAGGGCTTCTGATATGTAAATCTAATTGACGTAGGGATGTCTTTAAGAAATCGATTTATCGAAAAATCTATAGTTTTGTAAAACTTGAAACACTGAATCGGGTAAATGGATCGTATTTAGAAGCCCGAAAATAGACAAACATTTTTTTTTTGTCTCTAAAGAAAATAAAAGCGAAACAACTACATAATGTCAAAAATAGATTTTCCTAAATACGTATTTTTGGTAACCGGTTTTAGTGTATCGTTTTTTCAGTAAATGTTGTCATCCCTACTTTGACAGGTTTGACCAACGACCGGAAGTGTAAATACGATTGAGTTTCTTGATTAAATCGGCTTATAATTCCGGAGGTTTCAATACAAATAAGTACTAGCAATATTTTAGTTACTAAATGGGTATTTTTTTTGTATTTGTCACATTGATGGGCAAAACATGGCCAAGAATAGGCGTTTCCCTTTATTACTGAACCAAAAAGTTGTACATTAGTTGGTGATTGGAGCCATCTGTTAGGCAAGTACTTAATGCCTGTGTTAGGTGACTCCGCTCTTCCACAGCAGTATACAATTTTCTCAGTATCTTAGACATAAAAATAAGCAGTATGTGATGTGTGTGTGTGCGTGTGTGTGAGAGAGAGAGGGTGTGTGTGTGTGTGTGTGTGCGTGAGGGTTTGTGTGGGTAAGGGTGTGTGTGCAAGTGTGAGGGTGTGATATGTGGGTGTGTGGGTGTGTGCATGCGAGTATCATTTTGTGTGTTGCAATAGTTCCTCAGTATCGGCGTAATTTAGTGTCTTTATCCAATTTGTTAATATTTTTTTACATTCGTGTAATTGTTTATTGTGTATATATATCTTTTTATTAATCCTATTATAAATTTGACATGATAGTTTACCATACTGAATGGCAGCAAATTTAGTTTTAGTTTGTGGAACCTGTGCTATGAGGTCTTTACGTCTTCTTGTTAATTTATTCGGATCATATGGTAGATTCTTATGTTTTTTTAGAACGGTGTTTAAGATATATAATTTTCTAACAGAAAGCAGTCCACTATCCTGATAGAGACTTTCAGTAGGGTATGAGATCCTTTTAAAGTACATTGTTTTGATTACGGCACGTTGCCCTCGTTCAACATGTATAAACTTTGATTTTGCTGCACCGCCCCATATTGGGATACCGTAGGCTATTATGCTATAGATATGTACATTTCATTTAATAAATTTCTATGAGAGCCTGATTTCTTTTTTATATTTGGTGGCGCAATATATCTTAGGGTTTTAAAAATCCACCCTAGTTTCCTAATCCGTCCAGTAACATGTTCAACATGAGAGTACCATGACAATTTTTGGTCAATAATTACACCTAAATATTTTGTTTCCAAAACTTTATTAATTATGGGACAATTGCAACTATTATTGTCAGCTTTGTCACATGAGTGTACTTTAATGTTGAACAACTCATCGGGTTGTGAATTTTTGTAGATGGAGAAGCATATATACACACATCAAAAGTGTCTAGGGATCAAGCATTTTTATGCGGATTTCTTGAGATTGAGATGTAGCTTTGTAATAAATTTATGATTTTATAAATTTATATGGATCCTTTTTGGTGCATTTCATAATTTGAATCAGGAACTGTGAATCAAATTCGAGTAAAAGATGAAAATCAGCTGTCAATATTTTCCCTATAAAAACATACAACGCATTGAAGACATTATTAGTGCTACTGTTTCCCTACTACTGATTAAAACCAACGTTATTATGGAGCGGCGACGTCATTTAAGCAGGGAAGAAATGCTCAGAGCCGTGGAATGATAGAAGCTGGTTCCCGGCAACGTACTGTGGCTTTAGCTCTGAATACAAGTCAGAGTGTTATCAGTCGACTTTGGACACGTTACCGAAGCACTGGTACCGTGGCTGAGCGCCATGGAGGACGGTATCGCTGCACCACACGGAGACAAGACCGATACATTCAAATCTTAACTCGAAGAGCTCCAACTATAACCGCCATGATGTTAGCCGTGAGGCTTCATCACTCTTCAGGGAACTTAATTAGCGACCAAACAGTCAGAAACCGCTTGCATGAAGTGAACCTTCATTCCCGAAGACCGCTACGGGTACCACCTATAGCAATGCACAATCGTAGGATTCGATATCAATGGGCTCTTGAACACAGAAATTGGGCAGAAGAACAATGGCGTTTCGTGTGCTTTTCTGATGAGTCTCGTTTTGGTATGAGACCGGATACAAGACGTATACGACACTGGAGAACCCCTGGACGCCAACAGCGATTAAAATCCTGCCAGGAAGTCCATCCTTATAGTGGTGGAACCATCATGGTATGGGCGGGTATTTGGATCGGCGGAAGAACTGAGTTGATTTGGATCAGAGGCAACCTCAACGCTCAAATTTATGCTGAGACGATTGTATCAGACGTCATCGTTCCTCTACAAGTGCAAATCGGTCCCTTATTTCAGTTAATGCATGATAATGCACGACCGCACACCGCAAGAGTTGTAAGACAGACTCTCGCCGCAGCTAACATCAATGTCCTGCCCTGGCCTGCTCAGTCGCCAGACTTGAACCCGATTGAGCATGCCTGGGATATGCTACAGAGAAGAGCTCTGCCGAATATGGAGGGTATCCAGTCGCAAGAAGACCTTTTTTTGTTGTTGCAACGAACATGGGCGGCCATTCCACAGCGTGATTTGGATGAACTCATTTTGAGTATGCCAAACCGATGTTCTTGTGTTGTTAGTGTTCGCGGTAGAAACACGGATTATTAATTGTTTAAGTTACCCAATAAAATTTTAAAGAAAACTGTTATTTCAGTCTTTTTTTCGAACTTTAATGTTAGTGGTTCAAATGTCAAAAATCCCTTTATTAGGAAAATGGCAAATTTCTTTATTAATGCAAAGGTGACTTGGTTTATCGTTACTGTGACAAACGAAAACACTTTATTTGATGAATCCTTAAAGAAAATTTTAATTAATATCAATCAGGAGAAAAGTTATTGCAAAAATATATGTTGATCCCTAGACACTTTTGATGTGTGTAGTTGGTTTTTGCAGTATTTAACGTGAGAAGGTTGTTATCGAGCCAAGTCGCAATTTGGAACATGCCTGTCTCCGCCTTTATTTTAACATCAGACCAGCTGCGCCCATGGAAGACAATAGCAGTGTCGTCGGCGTAGGAAAATATATTTGCGTTTTCAACTTTTAGGTTACAAAGGTCATTAATGTAGGCTAGAAAAAGTGTGGGCCCCAGAACACTACCTTGCGGTACACCAAACGTCACATCAGCATCATCACTAATATGTCCTCCAATCTTTACTCTCTGTTTCCTATTTGTTAGGTAATCTATAAAAAAATTGAGAGGAGTTCCCCTTATTCCAAGTTTATCTAGTTTGGTCACAAGGGTGGGAACGGAAACGGTGTCAAAAGCTTTTTCAGGTCTAGAAATACTGTCAAGCATTTCTTCCCTCTATCTAAATGATCAGTTACTAACGAGGTAAGGGCTCCAACTGCATCCTCGGTGGAAACTCCCTGCCTAAAGCCAAATTGCGTTGAGGATATCATTTTAAACTTATTTAAATAATTTACTAATCTACTGTTGGTTAATTTCTCTATTACTTTAGACAGGGCTAGCAACACCGAGATAGGTATATAATTATTGGCATCGCTCCCGTTCCCTCCCTTGTAGACCGGCGTAATAACAGATTGTTTCATAGGGGCTGGGAATACGCCGTTTCTGAAGCAGAGGTTAGCTAGATGGGCAATAACAGGGGCGAGTTCTTTATTAAAGTATTTTAAGAATTTAGTGGATATACCATCCCAGCCAGGGGCACTATACGACTTCAAGTTCCTTATGATTCCTTCTACTTCCTCAGTGTCAGTATCTAGGAGCACGAATGAATTGGTTTGTGTATGTAAATTGTCTTGTTGATGATCAGGGCTGCTATTAGACCATAAAAAGATTATAAAAAAAAGACCTAGAAAGCTGACATTTTGCACAGAGGTTCCCTTTTTACTGTAGACAAGGAATAAGGAAGGATTTTTGTTCCCGTGGGATATTTTCCGATATCCAAGCGGGCGAAGCCACGCGGGAAGTGCTAGGTGTTGTAGTTTACATGGTAATGTACATCATATATTTTTTTAGTTTTATCATTCTCTTATTTTAGAAGTTACAGGGGGGGAGGGGCACATTTTACCACTTTGGAAGTGTCTCTCGCGCAAATTATTCAGTTTAGAAAAAAATTATATTAGAAACCTCGATATCATTTTTGAACACCTATCCATAGATACCCCACACGTATGGGTTTGATGAACACAAATTTAGATAAGATGCAATGCCTTCATCAGATTATGCAGATTCAATGATGTTGAATGACTCTGCGCAGCTGGTACGTAGATTAAGTTGCCATGACGAAGAACCGGAGCCATCGCGCCCCCGGCCAGCCACGAGCCCCAAGGGCCCAGCCACGAGCCGCCGCCCATCCTCGCGCGCCCGCCCCTCTTCGACCAGTCGCCCTGCGTCGGGCCAACGCCCCTCCTCGTTCACGTCCCTGCGTCGTGCCCGCGGCCCGCTCCGCCTCAACAGCGCAACATCATCTCAAGCGCAACAACGTCGGGCCGAATAATAAAAACGAGCGAGCCTTACAGCAATCTCATAATGATGTGTAACAACTGACATCAGACACGAACGAAAAGTTACCGTATACGAAGAAACCCGCGTCTAGGTGTGACCTCGTACTCGGGAAGAAGAGATTTCAAGAAGGGTAGACAAGCGATTTCTATTCTGCTGTAGAGTAGAAATAGAAAGCTTCATTCTAAGGCTTAGCATGACGCTTTATATTTCAAGGAGTCGTTTAAATGATTTGTCATAATTTCTTGTACTCAACATGGTGGGGTCGGGGTTCATTTCTAACCGGATGCAGCTGCATACCAGTGTTTTACATGGAGCAACTGTCTATCTGACCTCCACAACCCAGTTAAGTACTGGGTAAAATGACACTCCTTGGTAAGACTGATTGTCAGACTTTTGGGCTTCTATTTACTTATCCGTAACGACTGTCAAAGATCTACGAATGACAGCCGGGCCCAAAGGCTTAACGTGCTTTCCGGGACACGAAGGGGTCTCGATATGTAATGGATGGTCACCAATCTACGAACCGACCGTGGCAAGCGTAGCTTGACCTTAGATCGACCCGTGCAGTTGTTATCATTTAGCTACGAGCCCCTTATTGCAGTGGGTGTAACATTACTTTGATATGGGTATCTGCAACGCTTTCCCTAAAAAGTTGGGCAGCTAAGCGAACGTTAGTAATTTTGTTTTTGAAATAAATATGATGTCACATAAGTTTATTAGCAACGTAAAAAACGAGGCAAAAGGAGTATGTGAGGATCGCAGCAAGTTGCGTGGGAAAAAGGCGTGAGTTTATGTATGTGTATGTATGCAAAAAAAGTTATTTGTCTTGTAGTTCGTGCAAGTAAACGAAACGACTCCAAGCAATCCTTTTGCCACTAGAATCTATGTAATAATAATAATTACGGTATTCTTAATTAATTTCAGCATATAGTATGACCTAAAATGAAATATACCTATTGGCCAGCAGCGACTGGATCTAAAATACATATTAGTAGTTTGAAGCTCTAAATATGTTTGTCAGATGGCAAATAGGGACTTAGGAACTAAATATAAAACAGTTTTTTACACGAATATAGTTTATTTCAGAAATAGATAATTTTCAAAACACAGTATTCCAAGACAGATTAGCATACATATAAAGTTTATCCCTTTTAAGGGAATATAATATAACGCAGTCCATAAACATCCTCAGAAAGGAAGGGCTTACACTAACATACAAAAGTATTTTTTAACATCATTTTCAGACATTGTTCACATTTTTAATATGAAACTTTTGCAAGACATTATACCTAGTCTGATCAAAAATAAAACCAGGAGAGCAAGAAACACAGTTTTGAGGACTCTGATTAAAACTGTAATCATTCGGAGCCTTTTGAAATTAGTTTTTTTTTTATTGTTGATATGTCACAGGCAAAATATTGATCAGACTTCAGTATTAATTTTCGACTTTTTCTTTCAAAAGATGTTGATTACATTTTTAATGCTTATCTTCGGTAACAATGTTTAACATTAGTTTTTTCCGAAAAAGAGGTTGTTCACATTATGAACATAATTATCACCTCAAGAACTTACTTATTTTTTTAACACGTTTTTCCAGACAAGATCAATAATAATTGTAATATGATTTTACAATTTTTTCATTGAACGAGATCTTATTCTCTAAGGTTTGACAACGCCAGAAGATTTTTGTTTTGTAGGCATTCGCAATCTAAAGATGTCACATCAAGTTTTGTGCACATTTTCATTATGTGCCATATATTGTAACAAATCTACTATCCTAATGAAATAAAAGGAAAAATAGACTCGAAAACAAAGTATAATTTAGAAGATAAAATAAAAATACAGAATTTATTTAAAAAAACCTAACCTACCTAAACACACTCTCTCAAAACTCACTCTCTCTAACTTTGATTTTAAATTGGGCGCCAAACAGTAACAAAGCTTCGCTAAGTTCCCATGATAACAAAGAGTCACGTTTAAAACGGTACCAGTGTAAAGCGTTATCAGTAAGTAATTCGAACGCATGATCCAATAATTTGTTAGAAGAAATATTTTTAGAAATACTAAATTCCTGAATTTTCTGAATAAATGAACGCGGACAAGAGTTTCCGTTGTATTTCATTCGTTTTAATTCGTTAAGGGAATTATTGGGAATAGAGTTTAGAGGTTGAGACTGAATGTCGGGGAGCATAGTATGAAACATTGTCTCATTGGGGTTATTAGGAGTAGAAGAGGGACGGTTGACTACTATAGGTTGAGGGTTGATGTCGTTGGAAACAGTTGTTAAAGAATTAAATTTTGTTTCTAAGGTCAAAAATCTTTTAGTTTGAGATAAACGATTTACCTCTGAGGGATCTGAATCAGTATCAATCCAATCCTCTCTAGTCGATAAAATAGATGATTAATAAAAGTTTTAATTTTCTTGTTGAATCTATGGTTCTAACGATAGTATTTTTAATTCGATATAATTTAGTGCAGTGGTATGTTCGTTCAAAACAGTTTTAACTTCCAATATCGAATCTAAAATATATTCAGGGGGGTATGAGGTGCGAGTTGAAGAATTTGTTTTTTAAACTGTATTACAGTATCTTTTGGTTCCTCTAATCTTATTTTGATTTCATATTCAAACTCAGCTTTGTTTAAAAGTTCAAAAAAAATAATTCCATCCATGATTAAAAATTAATGTGTTAAAGAGAATAAAAACGTGTTAGAAGGGAGGTAATTGAGGGTTAATGAATGCTAAAGACGACTCAAGACAAGAGTATTAAAGAAAACTCAAGAGTGTTTAAGAGGACTCGAGAGTGTTTAAGAAGACTCGAGAGGGTCCGACTTAAAGATGCAACTACACTTCTGGACACATCTATTGGCCCACCTTAGAGTTTAGGTTTCGATGGCCCCTACCGAAATATGATTGCTAGATTGAACAAAAACTGTTGATGCAGTTTTAAACCTGATACATTTTACCATCTTTTTCGATCGTATTGTTTTAAATTTGAATTCAGAATACCATACGACATGGAGCTACGCCTAACAAGTCGGATATGCGCCTTGTTAAAGGCAATTGATTTTTGTATAAAAAACATGTTTTATCAAATAAAGGTTTAATTTAATAACGCGTGTTGCCTCCATGGGCATCTACCACAGCTCTCATACGATTAGGCATAGAGTTTATCAACCGCTCTATGAAATTTTGAGGGATCATCTCCCATTCCTCTTCTATGGCAGTTTTCAACTCCTGCATCGTCTGGGCAACTGGCTGACGAGCCCTAACACGTCTTTTTGGCTCGTCCCACATGTGCTCAATGGGGTTCATGTCTGGGCTTCTGGCTGGCCAGTCCATAACTGTGATGTTCACATCCCGAAGATATTCCCTGACGATGCCGGCCGCATGGGCTCTTGCATTATCATGCATAAAAAGGAAATTTGGGCCCACATAGTCCGCGTATGGTATCACGTGAGGTTCTAAGCACTCACGAATGTACCTTTCAGCATTTAATGTTGGCAGCCGTGGTCCTGTAACAACCTCAAGTTGAGTTTTGCCGCTCGCGGATATACCGCCCCAGACAGTCCATGAGCCACCGCCATACGCAACCCTCTCTTCAAAGCAGCATTGTGCGAAACGCTCTCCCTTACGTCGGTAGACCTTCTTCCTTCCATCATTGCCATGTAACACAATTTTAGACTCATCAGAAAAGAGTACACGGCTCCAATCTTGCTGTGTCCAATTTAAATGACTGCGTGCGAAATGAAGGCGCGCTGTTCGGTGGACTCGCGTTAGTTTGGGGCCATTAGCTGGCTTGTGTGGTACCATATCGCGTTCTTTTAACCTTCTCCGAACAGTTCGAGCGCTCACAGATACTCCGTGGAAGTCGCGAAGTTGGTTTTGTATCTCAATGGAGGTAAGGTGACGATTTCTCAAGATGGTCGTCACGATGAATCGATCCTGCCTTTCAGTTGTGACCCGAGATCGTGGCCTTCCTTGGCGACGAACAAAGCCGCCAGTCTCTAGGTACCTCCGATAAACATTTCGGACCGCAGATCGACTTAAATTAAGTTGAGCACTCACGTTTCTTTGGCTGTGTCCGGCCTGAATAAGTGCCACAGCTTGGGCGGCGACTTCAGGTGAAGTATCCATAGATTATTGATAGAACCTCACCTTAATGTTAAGAATAAGTAATGTTTGTTGCAAAACCAAAGATATCAATCACTTTTTCAAGAATTAAATCCAAGTAAACCAATAAAACCAAGTTTTCTTAGTATTCGATTGTTTGATATCAACAAACAGGCTCCAAATTGTCTTTTGTTTCTTTAAATTCTGTGTTCGAAATTCAAAAAAAGACTATTGAATGAAATTGTGAATGTGCCAGGTTCAAAACTGCATAAAAACTTTTTGCTCGACCTAATATAAAATTTTAGCTAGGACCAAATGAAACTGAAAATACAAGGTGGGCCAAAAGATGTGTCCAGAAGTGTATAAAAAAACATAAAACATGTGTTTATGAGTGTAGGGTAGTGGCAATATTTGTAATACGTGTTATGTAGATGTTTAGGTTTGTATAAACGACTACAGGAATTGTCCTGTATTTGTACTGAAGAGTCCCAGCCCCCAACCTGTAAATGACCACGAGTGGTTTAAAAACACTTACTAGCAAAGACTGGGTACGATTACCAGTGGGTAAACGTAGTGGTGTGCAAGTGGGTGGGGTGCAGAATAGTGAGGTATACGTAGAGAGTTGTGTGGGTGGTAATGATTATAGGATATTCTCCTATAGTACGTCGAAGAGTAAGCCAAACCTCAACTTGTAAGTGACCACGAATGGTTTTAAGAACACTCCCAAGCGAAGAATGGATGCCAATTACCAGTGGGTAAAGGAATGTGTGAGGGGGTGTAGTAAAAGTTTGTTAAAGCTGAAGAGGAAAACTAAGTTAGTAGTAGACTTATCTGGAACCTAATATATGTTATAAAAAAGAGACTAAACCAGTAAGAAACTCTATGAGAGAAAATTAGATGCAAAAAGTAATGACAGCTTGACAGCCTGACATAAGTGTCATAACATTGATAAATAAGAAAATTAAAGAAAACAAACCGTTTTGACGGCGACGTTTTGACCGATTCGCAAAATACTAATGCAAAAGCAATAAAGTAAGTATATGATGTAGAATGTCTGTAGTACGTAGATACCATAATAAGTAGTTAAATACACATACTGTTCATATTATAAATGTAGGGAGATGAGCAAGTGACCTCTACGGAGAAGTTTATTTTTTAATAGAAGTCACACAGTTATTATTTTGACTACTTAAAACTCGGCTACAATGAATTACTACGATATATTACGTTTATCCAGTGAAAGTGAAGTTATACACATCAGTACAACATGTAAGTACAAAAATCTCTATAAGATACATTTTTAAACAGTTAGATCATCAAGATGTTTTGCAATTACAATAAAATTTGAATTAAGTATCTCTTCTATCGTGTTACATATTTCCCAATATCGTATGGTTTTACTACCCTGATTATATCATATACATCAATATTATGGAAAAAGTTAGGAAAAACCTTGCTTCATATGCTTGACAACCAGACACCAATTTCGAATCATATAATTTATAATTTACCCATGGGTACCCCAATATCCTTTATATAAAATACCTAACACATATTATAACCTACGCACCCTATGTAACTGAAGGATATCGCATCTTCGAAGCGATAAACTTATTAGAACGCTTTATATAGGTAAGTACTTATTATACGATACATTTACTAGAAGAAAATCGCATCTCCGAATATATAAATATGAAATATCTTATATACTTATTACACGATACATTCATGAGAAAAACATGGTATCCACGAAGATATAATATACAGGGTGTAAGTGTAAACAGTGGCGTCTATTAAGGGTCATTGTACTCATTATTATGAACAACTTTTACTATAGGACCAAACCTGAAATCGCGAAAAAAATATCAGCTGTTCAGTATATTTATGTTACCATAATTCCTCAAAATATAGGGAACAGCTGATTTTTTTCGCGATTTCAGGTTTGGTCCCATAGTAAAAGTTGTTCATAATGATGAGTACAATAACCCCTTAAAAGATTGCCACTGTTTACACTCACACAGTATAAGTATGCCTTATATACCTATTATATTAGGTTGGGGAAAAAGTCTTTTATCATTATAGTATGTATGAACTTAAAATAAAATCTCTTTGGCTATACTATTTGTATCTGGCTGGTTTTGGTAAAAGATAAAAGATCATTTTATTTTGCAAATATGGGTATAAAGGATAACAAAAATCATAACAAGTTCAGCCATATTTTACCATATAGGCATACATATATGGTACCACCCTGGGTAAATCATATACCATTATGATATCATCGAAAGTTTAAATTGTAAAGAACATAATTACAAATTTAAATTAGGAAAATGTGTGCTTTTCATTTGTTTTTTGTACTGTCAAGATGAGTGAATCAAATGAAAAAATTCGATACATTTTAAAATTTTACTACAAAAAAGGTAAAATTATCCGATATACTTTAGAGAAGAACATCGTATCTCCTAATATATAAATATTGATATAATTATTTCACTCTTCTTTAACATGGCACCTCCCAATATATATATATATTTGTAAGTATCCTAAGTACTTATTCTACAGCTTTTTGAAGCTTTTTTCCTAACTAATAACCAAACGATGGCCAATTTGCGCATAATGTACAACTTACAACTAGTATATTATTATTACATACATTGAAATGAAAGTAGATGACCATTTTACAAACATATAATATAAAATGTAAACTATAATTTAATGCCCATTCTTCCTTTTAAGCTGACAGAGTCCTGGGCCCCCTGACATCTTCCAGCGTAACATATCCTCACAGATGAGAATGTCCGGTGACAGTGTGCTTGGCCTATGTGCGATACGCGGGTCATCGACAGGTCGGAGAGGATGACCAGCTTCTGCAAAAGCAGGAGACTATAACCCCCCCCCCCCCTACTCTTCTTCTAATGCCATCTTGCTGAGCTATCATGTCCTCCCCAGCTGCGCTCATTTCAGGGTGCTGAGAAGATAGCGCTGCCCTCAATTGAGATAGGGATCCCAGAATCCCTTCTCTGATTCTTGAGACTGTAGCCTCAAGCTCCACTGATACTTCTCCGACCAGTTTTATGAGGGGGTGCAACACATTGAAGCAAGATGAGGGATGGAGGATGTTCTGTGTTCCAGGAAACAGCAGTCTGTGTACTTATTAGGTGCGGAGATATGTCTGGCTCTTGTTGCTTAAATGAGGCCATAAGATCTAGAGGAGCGTTAACCGTGTCCTCCACTCCATCTCCCAACAATATCCAGGTTGAACCCTCTTGAAATGTGTCGACCTCAAGAGGGGGGATGACTCCAGGCAGCGTTATCCACCTGGTGTCTGTGAGCTCTCTAAGCGGCCCTAGTGCCCCGGGGTACAGTAACAGGTGGGGATTGGCGGGATCCTGAAACCAGGTTGCTGGTTCATCAGCATCTGGCACCCGTGTGTAGATGAAGAGGGTACGGTTCCCATCTCTTCTCTCAGTCTCTCGAAACAACAGGTCCTCGTCTGACAGGGTGACCGCGGCCAGAAATCCCTCCGGTGACATTTCAGTGTGACACGGGTCAGTGGCACACGCTAGTGGTCCTCTCTCCCAGATGGACAAGGAGGCGTCCGCACCCTCCCAGTGAGGATATCCGGGCAGCTGCAGTATATGGTTGACGGCGTTGAAAACAGATCCCTCCCTGTCTCCGAGCGTGATCACCTTGCCTACCTGCGCCTTGCTCCATCCCGACCATCCCTGTAGAGCACATAGTAACGAGTTGAGAACCTGGGACAGATGGTAAGGGAGTGCAATCTGTACCGTTCCAGCCGAGGTTCTAAGCCCTATTGTTATCGCCAGGTTTCCAAGGGGGCTGGCTATAGGGATCATCCCGGCCGACGTTCTCTCATGCTCTACAGGGGTTGCTCTCACAAAGCTGACCGCCTCCTCCTCTGTGTGGACGACCCGGAGTGGCATGTGGCGTCTGAGTGCTATGGGCAGGTCCTCAACATACTCTTGATGCCCTTCATAACCTTGTACGGCCGCCGGAGGGGAGGATTCTCCGATGAGGCGCAGGATGAGTCGCACCATGCGGGGATAGAGCTTCTCCGTGTTGTCCGGGGTGAGATATGCCCCCTTAGCTATCACATCCAAGAAGCCGGCATCTACACAGTGAGTTAAGGCGAGATACAATGCCGTGCGCAAGTCCTTCTCTCTGCCGGAGGCGGACAGTCCCGACAGCGCGTAGAGGTCCCCTGCCTTCCCACAGGCCATTATGGTGTCCAGGATCACGTCATATGGCGTCTTCTTGGATGCGTAGATATCATCGAAGTATGTGAGGCTGGTGGCCAAAAAGTTCCTATCATAAATCATGAGGTAGAATACCAAGCAGGGGATAAGCATCCTTATAGTCACTCCTTTGAACTCAGTCAAGTTGAGGAATGAGGCGTGCATGCTCTCGGAGATGGCCCTGTTCTCGAGCGAAGTGACAAACTCCTCAGCCTTGATGTGGATTATCCACGCGGCGATCTTTTTGGCCGTATGGACAGTATAAAAAAGTCGGGGCTGTCTAGCACATTAGTGGGCACTAGATGCCTATCCTCGACCTGTGTGAGGTCTCCTATGACCCGGAGGAGAGGTAGACCCTGATAATGACACTCTGGCAGTGTGAACGCCTCCGGTGGCAGCTCCCATACACAGCACTTCTTCTGTATGACTAATGCCATTGAGGAGGGCAGGTAGTTATACTCCCTATACCACTCTGACAGCACGGAGAGGCCGTACAGGAAGTCCTCCTGGAAACATATATTGTAGTTAGTGCCCTTCTTGGCGTAGTGTGTGGCGGTGTCTGACACGATGGTCATCCATGTTAGGATGTTGGGGCATCCATTCCACATGCCCCCCCGTCTCAGGGCGGGGCAGGGCAGTCTGTGTGCCAGCAACACATTTGTGGCGGAGATCGGCCGTCGACTTAGAGAGAGGGGCGGTGACCCACGCTCTGGTTCTTTCCTGGTGCAGAGACTAGCCCTGGCAATCAGCGCGGAAACGCTGCAAGTGTCATTGTCTCCTTTGCGCCGGGAACGTCTAGGGACTGTGGACTTCTGATGACGTAAAGTTTTTCTTTGTAAACTGGCTTTATGTATTTGACATTTTGAAATAATTTAATTAATAAAATAAGCATTAGACAGAAATTAATTCGTTGTTCTGCCGATGGTTTGACTGATTTTGAATTTAGGTTTCAAAACGTTTATTGATGTTATTATAATATATAAATTTATTAATTTGATTGGCTAATTTCACTTCAATATATATTTTTCAAAAGAGCTTTTTTTTTTCAATTTACGATTTTCTTAATGTTTATTGTAAGGCTATCTATTATAATAGGTTGGGGAAAAAGTTTCTTCGCATTTTTTAAGAAAATTCAAAACATTTTTTAATATACATTATTTACATTTATCAAAAGTATGTAGGTACCATTTTGTTCGATAACTTTTTGCCATCTTGTAGGTAGGGACATGATTCCATTGCTATAGAAATTTTGGGACTTCTGATCAAAATACCGCGACAAGTGGTTTTGGCAGTCCTCTCGTGATGTTAACCTGACACTGCCTAAAGAATTCTGAAAAGACCGAAACAGGTGGAAATCTGAAGGTGCAAGGTCAGGACTATACGGCGGATGCATTAACACCTCCCAGCGAAACTCTCTTAATTTTTGCTGAGTGGCTAAAGATGTGTGAGGTCTAGCGTTATCATGATGAAAAACCACACCCCTTCTGTTGATTAATTCCGGCCGCTTTCTCTCAACTTCTTGCTTTAATCTCATCAGTTGTTCGAAGTAGAATTCAGAATCGATGTTCCTGCCTGGCGCTAACAGTTCTTAATGAATAATGCCCTTCCAATCCCATCACACACACAGCATCACCTTGTTGCGAGTTAACCCGGGTTTCGCCACAGTCTGTGAAGCCTGACCGGCCTTTGACCACGACCTTTTTCGCACGTTCTTGTCGTACGTGATCCACTTTTCATCATCAGTTATCAGCTTCTTCAAAAATGGTTCGGTTTCATTACGTGGTAATAAAAAATCACAAATGAGTACACGGTTCATTAGGTTTCTTTGAGTGAGCTCGTGGGGTACGCAAATATCGAGCTTTTTTGTGTACCCAGTTTTTTTCAAATGCGCCAAAACTGTTGTGTGGTCAATTCCCAGTTCTTCAGCTACGTCGTAACTACTGATATCTTACTCCACTTTTTCAAAAATGGCATCCATTTTATCCGTAATAGGGCGACCAGAGCGACGTGCATCTTTGACATCAAAATTTCCGGATTGAAAACGCGTAAACCAAATTTGTACTACCCTCACAGATACTGCACTGGGTCCATAAACATCGCAATTTTTTTTCGCGGCTTGCGTTGCGTTGTTACCTTTTTTGTAGTAAAATTTTAAAATGTATCGAATTTCTTCATTAGATTCACTCATCTTGACAGTACGAAAAACAAATGAAAATCACACATTTTCCTAATTTGAATTTAGAATTATGTTCTTTAAAATTTAAACTTTCAATGATACCAAAACCAGCCAGATACAAATAGTATAGCCAAAGAGATTTTATTTTAAGTTCATACATACTATAATGCGAAAAGACTTTTTCCCCAACCTAATATTATATTAAAAAGACATTATTTTCGCTTTCATATTCCTCGTGGTCACAAATGTACAACTTACAAGTTAGCCTATAAATATATTATATTGAATATATAAATAGTTGATGAGAAAAGATCAGTTTTTAAAAGAATGGTTAGTACTTTTACCGAATATTGTTAACTGACAATTTTGCAAACGAAACGGGATCGTACCTACATTTAATCTTATAATTTCGTCCAACCGATGAGCGATCTCGAGTAAAAAACAATGCTCAAAGTACAGTATCAAAACAAAAATATAGCATTTTTTTAAAAGTATTTATCAAAATCGTTTCACTATAACACAATGTTATCAAACCGTTAAACGAACCTTTTCAGCATGTATAAGAAAATTCTTAATGTAACATTCGAACGAACATAACAATGTCTGCCGCCAGACTACTTACGATAACTATTCTTATAGGTTTTCTCGGTTGCCCCAATCTCCATTGTTAATGAACATGATCATTCTTATTTGCGATAATTACCTATTTAACTTACAAACTACTAAATTTAACTCCTGTCTAACACTTACCTACCAAGTTATAAAAATATAGTTTTTTTTTTCTATTTTATTGCCTAAAGAAGAAGAAACTGACAGAAATAACAAAGAACGGTCTAAATCTGGGGAAATTTTGACAGTAGGTTTAGGGTATACGAATTTCTATTTTTATATTGATTATTTAATTGATAATCGCCACTTTATAAAAATCTTACATTCTGAAGAATACAGGAAGATTTTTACAAATTGGTGATTACAACGGCAGAATTAAATAAGTGTTCGTTATTAACATTGTCGTTTGGACAGTGTTCAGTTTACGCATACAAGATCGTAGCCAAATGTATTTTATTTTTAAATCAAAAACACTGCTTACTTCCACAAGATAATAAAATATAAAAGCGTTAAAAACTCTTAACTGAAAACCTTAGCGGTACTGCTAGTACATGCAAACCAACAACTAAAGAGGGCATTGCAAACGGAGTAACATCTACTTATTTAGAGTGTAATGTTACTGATAAGTTAAGAACATAAATCTAAATCGTGACCAAGTTATCGATACCTAATTACTAATTAATTAAAAATATATTTCTTTGTACTCCTTCCGGGGTTTATTCTAGCTTATGTATCTACTTATGTCATATCTACGACCTATACCCACTTCTTTCCATCCCTGTAGGGATGAATGAGCGCTTCTGGTATGCCTATAGACTAGCTATCAATATAGAAACCTATTTGTTCCATTATATTATTTAAAAACCTTTACTTACACAGTAAATACTTACTAAGAGTAAAATAAACAGAAACCACCCACCACCAAAGGACAATACAATGCATTAAGAGGACTATGTTAAGTTCGCCTGCGTGATCCCATCACAGACGAAGCTATCCACAGAGTGAATTAAAGGCCGTCGACATAGCCCAAACAATTGCCAAGCGGGCAGTTTTCAGAGTACCTATACACAAGTACTACGGCACAAGTATAACAGCAGCTAATGCAAAGACAGTACTGGAGACATGGTTAGCCGACTTGCCTGAAATTGCATTAAGGGTAAGATTAACACTGACCCAAGCCACGAATTCAGGCCTAACAGCTTTTGTCACTGTGGGACGGGCAATGAAAAAGTACCCTGATTTCCCATGGGAAAGGCTGGATGCACTTACTGGAGGGGAGTTAGTGAATTACAAAACTGCTTTGACAGCAGTTGCAGGAAATCCTTACTACGGATTCAGTAAGTCATTAGGTGCAGCACGGTCTACGTTATACAGCTCCATAGCATATGTAGCAAAAGAGCTATTAATTCAGCTTAATGGTGAAATGTCCCTGAAACGGTATGCAGGGTGGATTCGAGCTCCAAAGAATGTCTCAGTCGTGAAATCACTGATTGACTCATACAAGTCGGAATACACGACGAAGCTTGAATCGGCAGAACTCTCCACAGCAGAAAATGCTCTTGGTATTGACCTTAGAGCTGCTATCAACTCGGCCGAAAACGCGGATATCTTTGCATAGATATGGCTACAACAACATGCCAAAAGTGAATGAATATATGTTAACACAATTGTAAATCATATTACTAATTAGTTGATGACAGTAGTTTATATAATTAGAAAACAATGTACAATGAAGATACAACAATAACATTGCTCGCAGAACAGATGGCCAATAAGGCGAAAGAGTTCTGGAGTGGCGACCGCGTAACGGTGCGAAGCATGGGCGGTTCGCTAGTATTGTTGTGAACTCAAACAACGTTAAGTTTAAACCCAAACAAACTGTTGAAAATGTTTTAAATAATCGTAAACAATCAATTCTTTATAAACGTAAATTAATGATTTAATACACACGTAATAAGTTAACAATGAAGAAATATACCTATTTATTAGCGTCCGGCCGAAAATGTTATTTACGTATTCGGCCGAATACGAAAACAAAATTCGTCCTTTTTTGCATTTGGGCCGATAACCGATTAATTTCGGTTTTAATCGATAATCGATAGGGTTTTTTTTGGTAAAAGTTAAATAATTATAGGGTCAATCTTTTAATAATTGATTTAACCTAAACCACACAAAAAAAAACCTTAATAATTATCTCCAAGAGTTATAATTGTTAATAAACGATCTGATATTATACGAATATGCTTGGAAAACAATGTTACTGCCATTTCTCAGTTATTTGTGCTATGTGTTAAACAATTGAATTTCACTGAAAAAAATATTTGCCGGAACTTTGCCACTGACGAAAATAATATTAAAAAATCGACCAAAAACGAAAATGGCTGAAACTGGATATTATTGCCGACAATTGGCGAAAACCGAAATCGAAATTCTGTCATACTCAGCAATAGATTAGTAAGATAAATGTGAAGATAGATGTTTATTCTAAAAACGGCTGCTGCCAGATTCCGACTCTTGGTCGGAATTAATACACGGTACTACTTTTATATCGCACAATGTTAACTTTTTCTGTTATATTTACAAATTACTTGTACCTACTAGACTCTTTATTGAATACCGACACAAAAATACGAGTACTACTATTATATCGCACAATTAAGCCATCCGTTTTATGTAATATATTTACATATACCTTACCAGTAGGCCGCCCGGTACCTCATGGGTCTACCGATAAGCCTACCTACTAATGCACTATTTTTCGCAGGATTAGCCAGCATCTGTCCATCAGGGATGACAGAGCATGGCAATACTTATAACTAGCTAATTATAAATAGAAAAATATCTTTCCGTTATTTATTTTCATATATTAATATTTAGAATTATTTTATGGTAACATGAAAGGACAACACCCCTATTTTTAACCGACTTCTTGTTCTACTTTGTTTTATTTTGCTCACCAAAAATAATTTAGAGTACCTACTTTGAAATAGTGAAATAAAAGTACTTCTTAAGGTTTTAACTGAATTAAAAATTTTCAAATTTACAAGTTGCTGGTATTGATATCATACCAGGATATTTATTTTATTATTTTAAAAGTGAAATAAAACGTTTCATTACTTATACTTACTTAACCTAACTCAAATAAAAAGTTTCGTTATTTTCGAAAATACTTATACGAAATTATTTAGATTTCACAAACGTTATAAACGTAACAATATCGAATATTTGAAGTTTCACCATCAAGCAGGATTTTTTATGAACCGACAAGTTGTCAACCAAAACGTAGTTCGGTTAATGTAGGTTTGAAAAAAAAAAAAAAAAAAAAAAAATTGATAAGAATGCAAATTAACGGTACAGTACAAACGTAAAATAAGGACTCTTTGTATCAAAGTAAAACTATAAGTATACATACGTAAATAAATTCATGAATAAAATATACCTATACCCTAAGTCATCAATTCAGATAATTTATGTAAACAAAGGTGATAACAGATCAAAAAAATATCGTCATAATGGTAATTCACATAAAATGGCGGAAAACAAGGCTATATTGGCTTTTATGTACTTATTTTAGAAATAATAATTAAACAATTATCATACCGTGTTAATTTTTATAAGTTTTCGGTTTTAAACAAAGTTATTAAAAAAAGAAAATTTTGTGGTATAAAAAATATTATGATACTGGTAACACTACAGGAGTTCCCAACATTCTCAAATTTCATTTGACATAATTTGCAAACTCGCGTCTTTTCAATACGTTCGTGTTCTTTTCTCCGATCATATTATTCGCTGCGTGTTTGTTAATTGTGCTTTGTTATCATCGTGTTAAGTGTTTCATTTTGTTGTTAGTTGTTATATTTCCTTGTTTTTGTTGTGTTTTTGTTAAGTTTTGTTTGTTAATTGACAAATGGAGCCCCAGCCGGGTCCCTCGAAGGCCGCCGCCACCGACAGTTTGTCGCCTGTCAAAAAGCGGCCTCGAAAATCTCTGAGTGCCACTGAAAAACTCATGGTGATGAATGTCTACAAGCAGACATACAAGCATTGGCCTGCTAAGGAATACTGGTCGTTAGGAGACTGTGCTGCCAAAACAGCTACATTATTAGGCATATCAGCAGTGACAGTGGGAAGAATTGTAAAAGAACATAAAACAACCCAAACCCTGAGTTCTCCCAAGAAAGAAGGTCCAAAGACCAACTTCCTCCAAAAAATGGACGATTTTACGATGTCAGCAATAAGACGAATCGTACACCAGTTTTTTCGCAGAAATGAGGCACCTACATTAAAAAAGGTGAGAATTTCTTGACTACCTATTACGTAAAGTAGATTTCTATAAAATTCTGTGGGTATCGGTACCAGTTTTCTACTATTATACCTCACTAAGATTACCTATTATTTACAACCAAGTTTTCTTGTAGAGTCTAACTCAAGTAGAGACCAGTCTACTGAACTAGGGCCTCCTTGTTACCCGTCAAGTAACATTAATAAGGCAACATAAATTCCATTGTTATCGACCGCAGAGTTCAATCATCTATCCATCATAAGCAGATTGTCTATGATAAATTGATAATACATAGTGTCACTATAATCCCCGGCTTTCAGTGATCATAATAACATTTAATTTTTCTTTTCAGGTTCTACAAGTTGTAAATGAGGACTCTGACTTACCAACTATGTCACAAAAAACACTGGGCAAACTTCTGAAACATTTAAAATTTAGATATGTAAACCGGAAACGTCAAAGTTGCCTTATTGACCGGCAAGACATAATGCTGTGGCGACAGAAATATTTGAATTTAATAAAGCAACATCGCAGAGACAAAAAACATATTTATTACCAAGATGAGACCTGGCTCAATGAAGGTAATAATTGTTATTTATGAGTAATAATAATATGTACAACATCTGCCTATACCTCTCCCCAGGTCAACTTCCAGTATTTAACCAGTTGCGTTGAGTGGGTACTGAGCCTCGCAGATCTATTAACATACACTAATTCTTTGATCACAATTGCCAAATTCATACAGTCGAATCCAGAAAATGTTTTTGAGCTCTAATGCTCATCAACTTGTTAATAAAATAAAACATTTTGTTTATTATACACTTACATAGTATTCTTTGTTATAGGCCATACAGTAAAAAAGATATGGGTAGACACTCAAATTAAATCATCGAAACAGGCATTCCTAGATGGATTAACAACAGGGCTGAAAGCTCCGTCAGGCAAAGGCAGGCGATTAATAATAAGCCATATAGGCAGTGAAGATGGTTTTGTTGAAGGGGGTCTGCTCTTGTTCGAATCAAAAAAGAACACTGAAGACTACCATCAAGAGATGAATGCAGAGTGTTTTGAAGAATGGTTCAAGGAGATTTTACCAAAACTTAAACAAAACTCTGTTCTGGTAATGGATAATGCTCCATACCATAGCCGGAAAGTTGAGCAGACCCCTACTACCTCATGGAGAAAAGCCAATATACAGGAATGGCTTCACAAAAAGAATATTTCCTACGAGCAAACAATGATAAAAGCCCAGTTATTGGAAATTGTTAAGAAAAATAAATCAGAATTTAATAAGTATGTGGTGGATGAGATGGCAGCCCAGTGCGGTGTCACTGTCCTGCGACTGCCCCCTTACCATTGTGAGCTAAACCCTATTGAGTTGGTGTGGGCTCAGGTAAAGGGGTATGTCGCACGAAACAATAAAACATTCAAAATGAATGAGATAAAACAATTGTTAGAAGAAGGTTTAAGAGAGGTGACACCGCAGAAATGGGCAGACTGTATTAGACATACTGTAAAAGTAGAAGATGAAATGTGCAAACTCGACCACATAATTGATGAGGTTACAGATAGGTTTGTCATAAATGTGAATGAATCTGATTCCGAATCCGATAGTTATTCAGACTCAGACACATAAAGAAAAATATTTTTTAATAGCCAATACTAATCTGAGCAAGTAAGGATTTGAAATCAGATTGATATTATTTTAAATGACTGATGTATACCCGGGTGGTCTAATAAATGCAATTTCTAAAATTTGTATGTTTTATTTAGTCACTTACATCTTCAACAACACACATTCATACTACTCTCATACTACGACTCCGACACAGAACAAACACTGTTCGGCTACGGTATTTTGTTTGCATAGCTCATCTAAATAGTTAATTAACTGTAATTAAAAGATATAATTTTTTTATGATAAATTGTTTTGCAGCACTGTCCTGTCATTTTGACAGTGACATTTCTTTGTTTACTAAAATTATCTGAATTGATGACTTAGGGTTTAACTATCTTATTCACTTTAATACTAATCCACAAATGAGTTGCTTACTCTTATCGATTCCGACTTGCTGTCGGAAGATCGTTTATCCTACAAACACTACTTTATTATCGCACGTGACATGTTTTTTATTGAATAATTTACATTGTTCTTACCAGCAGGCTACCATTCAGCCTACCCTCTAATGCACTATAAACCCATAGAGCACAGATAGCATCTACATATTCACCCCGTCGCGTATGAACTATCTAGGTAATTATACGTACCCATCTCTTAATAGAAAATATTTTTTCCATTACATCTTTTACGAACTACAAAATACACACAATGCAAGCACATTTAGGTAAGAGATGTACAATTACAGCTAATTTACCTACCTAACATACCATCATCTGCCTAGCCTTTTCCCAACTATGTTGGAGTCGGCTTCCAGTCTAACCGGATGCAGCTGAATACCGGTATTTTACATGGAGCGACTGCCTATCTGACCTCCACAACCCAGTAACTGGGTAGTACGATACCCCTTGGTAAGACTGGTTGCCAGACTTTCGGGCTTCTGACGACCCGTAACGACTGTCAAAGATCCACGAATGACAGCCGGGACCAACGGCTAACGTACTTTCCGAGGCACGGAGGAGTCTCGGTATGTAAAGATGGTCACCCATCCACGGACCAACCCCGGCAAGCGTAGCTTAACCTGGTCGATCGACCCATGCGGCTGTTATTACTTAGCCACGAGCTCCTAACATAATGAAGCATAAATAAATACATGGAATATTAGGTAAATTAATCAATGCATTAATAAAAAATAGTAAAACAATTATTCTTCTCGAAAATGGAATGTAAAAATTGAATAGAATGGAATCCGCAAGTTAGTTTTGTAAAAACAAAGTGTTTCCTAAATATTTTAAACGTAAATATTTCATATTTTCATCAGTTATAAACGTACTTAAACGAAATATTTTAACTAACGCTATACACGTAAATGCAAATCATTTAATTAATATTCATATTAAATAAATTAGTATTTAACATAAAGCAACGATTCGCTACTAAACGTACTACATAGTTAAATACATACGTAAATAAATTGTCCGTGTTGATAAACCGTTCATACTTCTCTAACGTTTTTTTATTATTATGACGCTTTATGCTACCTACCTACATAATTTATTTTACATCTTACTGGTAGGCTGCTCGATACCTCAGGGGGTCTACCGTTTAGTCTACCTGCCTATTACTGCTATCAATGCGACGACTTTTTGTGACCAGCATGTCTTCACCCGGATGGGGTGAAGGAGCGCGGTTAGAACCTACATACATATTTATTAAAATAAGAAGTATTACTTTAGAACTAACCTAATGAATTTTCAATAAATTCCTGCAAAGCGTTGAAGAAAATTTATTTTATAAAATTACGTAGTAATGAGCTGTTTCCATCAAAAGAGTGAGTAATCCAAATATGTGACGAAGGATTTAAGAAGTTGAAGGTGGATAAGATACTTGGCGTAAGGGTTGGACCTCATCTGGCAGCACGGAATCGCCTTTTTCCGTCGCCCTTTCTCCTTCTGTCGCTTAGAACTGCCATTTGCTAGACCGAGACAGAAAGCATAATGCGATAGCACGCGGCGGAATCCTCAAGGCGATCGGCATCACGGACAAAATGCAATGGTCGGCAGGGAGACTCCGGAACGCTGAAGCGCGCGATAGCATGCTAACGCATCCTTTCACCGCCGATCACTTGCTATCGCATGCTGTCTCACTCTATCGTACAATGGCGCACGCGGCCGCTCGTCAGCTCAGTGCAGCCTTTTTTGTCTGCGGTATGCGACAGCGCGCGTTCGCATGCGGCAGCATACTGCAGCACGTGGTAGCACAGGCGGAACAAATGCGATTCCGTGCTGCCAGATGAGGTCCAACCCTAGTCTGCGTTTAGAGGGACTGTCGTAAGTACCTAATTCTGACGTTCAAAAAATTCTGATTGTTGGCCTAATTTGAATAACATAATTTTGATTTGATTTGAATAGCCTGCACATGGGGATGATTGACCTGCAAAAGTTGGCGGATAAGACCTTAAGACTGACAGACCAGGGATGCTTGGCACGAACAGAAGAGGCCTAAACTCAGCAGCGGGGTGCCCATGATGATGATGACGAGCATGTCAAACTTATCAGGGCCGAGATGTTAAATTTCTGTGCCATTTGTTTACATGTCCTGTGTTCAAGCCAACCCAGCGACGAGCTGTGGCCCTGTGCAGGCCACAGCTAGGATCTACCACAAAGTCTACCAACGAACAATGTTCTAGATAAACAAAGCTGTTCAAGGCAAAAGGAGAGGTTGAGTGTAATGTTTGACGAATTTCCCGAGGAGAAAAGTTTTGTCAGCCTGCACTGTCCCACTCCTGGCCAAAGGCCTTCCTCCACTCCTACCATCATTCGCGAGTCCGCGCGTCCTTCTTCCAGTTTTGGCGGAATCTGTCCAGCTCACTGTTTTATAGTTTAATGTATTACATTTTTAAAAGAGTGTAAATTTTCAAAAGGTGCAGACGTCTTGTAGTATCCTAAAATACCAGAATAAGAACGATACTAAATTACGATACGATACGAACGATACTAAATATAATGAAACCACCAGTTTAGTTGTGGATACGCATAGACACGTAGCGGTCTAAGTGTCTATACGTATCCACAATTATTGCCACCACTATATGACGTAATCAAGTCTTACATCTAATTACTACAGATTGCAGCGAAAATGGTTTCTCGTCGAGCTCTTGCACCTCGGTGGTAAGAGCGAAACTGTAAACTTAGTAAATAATGTAGAATGGAAGAATGACAGATACTTAATTTTTTATTATTCTTAATTTACCAATTGTGTACTTTACCTAAATTGTACTATCGCTGCATGTATTTATTGCGTACCGAATTTTTTTTTACGAAATTTCAGGACCTAGCAATATTTAAAATAGACGTTTTACAACTAGCAGGCGATATGATAACACTACAATATCGGTGAAATAGTACGGATTTTCATAACCTTTTTAAGAGTTAAGAAGACCATAGGTTAGACTATTCGGTTGTGATGGTGTTCTTGTAATCAGTTTTGAATCAATATCGAAAACGTGAGTGATATAGGTTCAAAGTGAATTAGACTGTGCTTGTATACCTACGTTCTTATATATTGTACTTAATAATTTATTAAAAGAAACTTATAAAACTTACTTATATTTATATTAAATTAAACACCTACAAGACGCTGTTATTATTCTCTATTACGTTCTACTATGCTTTTAAATCTATTATTTCTTAATTATTCAAATGGTTCAAGACAGACCATTTCTTATAAATCATATTACATAATTAGGTATATTTCGATATAAATCGAATACATATATTGCCCTAATTATATCTAATAAAAGTTATTCTTTGTTCGGTTTCATTATATTTACATATTTTTTCCCTTAAACTCTTAGGCCCGTTTGCACCACAAATCACTTAGTAAGTTTAGCTCTAAACGAATTTAGATATTTGTGGTAAAATCGGGCCTTGTTATCCTATTCAAATACCTATATTTATTCATTTCAATATACGCGCATATGCGGCCGGTTTTCCTAACTAGCTGATCTGACAGTCGTTCACCACTAGAAAGAAGAATAATCACGATTCGTACAAAATTTACCCAGGTCCGGCGCAAACGGAATATATCTTAGTTTTTTCATTATTTTATGTACAGTGGGCTGCATCAATAATCAGGTATTTCTTTTTTCGATTTCAGTGGCTAACCTATTTAAATTGCCTTCGTAAGGCAAAATATTATTTTTTAACTAATACCGCTTAAAATCTGTTTCAAAAATGTAAAATTAATTGAGACGAGTTATTACCTACCAATAACTACAGAATTAAAAATAAGTAGCTACATTGTACCTATAGCTAAGTTTTAGTAAAGACAATAACAAATGAAAAAGCCATTGTAGCGAGATATGGTCGTAAAATGATCGGCATTTCGGCTTATCTCGCTAGTGAGCACTAAAGAACTCGCACATGCTATTAAAAGTGTATCACCGGGAAGTAACGCGATTGTACATAAATCTATAAATCATAAATACTAACATATTTAGATCAAATCATGATCTATAAGTACAGTGTCCCATGCTATTAAAGTGTATCACCGGGAAGTAACGCGATTGTACAGGGTGTCCGCCGGCAGATTTTAAACTTTAAATTGCGTTTACGGCGACTAGCAAGGCGGTGGAGCGGGGAGGGAGGTACCATTCGACGCGGCATTGATGCGGGTTTTTAGTAGCCATGAGTCAGTGGACGGGAGCGAACCGCGCTTTTGCGGTTGAGGCGTATTTTGCGGTTGAGGCGTATTTTGCGGTTGAGGCGTATTTTGCGAACAATAATTCGCCACACTGGCGAGGCGACGGTTTTGTTCTCACTTTGAAATCCGACGATTAAACGATGGCCCGTCATACCAATTAATATGGACGTGGGTAAAGAAGTTTAGAGTAACTGGATCAGTTAGAAATGAGCCTCGACCTGGACCTTCAACGTCTGTTACCACTCCTGAAAACGCAGAACTTGTGAGAAGGGAAATTTTGCAAAATCCACGTAAGTCCAGCATCAACGGGTGTGAAAAAGACGTCAGTTCATAAAGTAATTCGAAAATAATTGAAGTCTCATCCATACAAGCTCCAAATCACCCAGCAGTTGAAAGAAAATGACTTCATAATAATGCAGAATTATGCTAGAGTTGTTCTGGAACGATTTTCTACGCCTACCCGCTTATGTAACATTTTTTTGTGACGAGGCGCATTTTTACATTGGCGGCTACGTAAATAAGCAGAATATGCGATAGTGCAAACAATCCAAAAGAAGTTCATGAAAAGCCTCTTCACAGCCCAAAGACAACAGTTTGGTGCGCCATTTCTGGAAATGGCATAATTGGACCTTATTTTTTCGGTAGAGATAAAAATGTCAACGCTGAACGTTACCGCGCAATGCTGGACAACTTTTTTATACCGGAGCTGCTTAGCCATGTTGGTTACAACAACAGAACCCATTTTCAGCAGGACGGGGCCACGGCACACACTGCTAGGGACTCAATGACAAAAGTGCGAGAGCTTTTTCCTGAAAAATTAATAAGTCGTTTTGGCGATATAGCCTGGCCCCCTAGATCACCAGATCTGACTCCTTGCGACTTTTTCCTATGGGGATATTTAAAGTATCGCGTGTACAGTAACTCGCCATCAACATTACAGGCCCTACAAACAAATATCCAACGCGAGATTGCGAATATTCAACCAGAACTTTGTAAGAGAGTTTTCGCCAACATGAAGGAAAGGTTGCAAGAATGTTTGCAGCTAGAAGGACGCCATTTGAGTGGGGTTATTTTCAAAAAATTAAATCCGCGTTATTCTTGTATACGATAATAAATAAACGACTTTAATTGTATACTTACTTGATTTAATTTATTTAAATTTTTAAGTGTAAAATCTGCCGGCGGACACCCTGAACATAAATCTATAAATCATAAATACTAACATATTTAGATAAAATCATGATCTATAAGTACAGTGTCCATACCCAGTGCGGGATGCTGGAAGTCATCTCGATGTCTAGCCCACCCTAGGTCCTAGGTAATAAAATACACTTACGACATGAGCAGTTACCTAATGTTCTTCTTCCATGATTGCTTGTACAAATAGTACTCCCGAATAGCGTTTCGGCTCTCAATCTCTGGGGTGTACACACGGCTACACATCAAGCTATACATTTCCAGTTTACACTGACCTCTCATTGTAAGGAAATCCTATACAATGCGAGATCAGCTTATACTGAAAATTTATAGCTTGATCTGTAGCCGTGCGTACATGACGTATGCGATTTAACTATAGCGCAGGTAAAAATCCCAAATATAGACATATCGCTCTTTTAGGGAGTGCAGGAGTGAGATAGCATGTGCGAGTCCTTTTGTGTGTCACACTAGCGAGATAAGCCGAAATGCCGATCATTTTACGACCACTCGCTACAATGGCTTTTTCCATTGTTATTGTCTTTACTAAAACTTAGCTATAGGTACAATGTAGCTACTTATTTTTAATTCTGTAGTTATTGGTAGGTAATAACTCGTCTCAATTGATTTTACATTTTTGAAAGAGATTTTAAGCGGTAATAATAAAATAATAATATTTTGCCTTACGAAGGCAATTTAAATAGGTTCGCCACTGAAATCGAAAAAAATATATCTGATAATTTAAATACATAAAATAACAAAAAAAGTGAGATATATTTGGTTTGCGCCGGGCTTGGGTCACAGGTGACCCTTCTTCTTTCTTTCCTATATTAATTTTAATATCCTTGCATATGGTTGTCCTATATATTTATATATGTATAATTAGCTGATCCGACAGACTAACGTCTATCCCACCAATACCAATAAACTAAATATCAAACTTTACCGCAATAATCTTGTTTACGTAATGGCGGAGTAGCGCTCTCTCTTGTTTTGCGTAATAATCCCGTTTTTTTTCCCTGATATTAACTTTTCCATGACCATAAACTACACAAAAAGAATTACGCATTCACGTTACGCATCGCTTGAATATGGTCTTGAGTTCATACAAAAATCCTATGAAAAAAGGACGTTCAGTTTTTCTCGAATTTGAAAATTTTCCGGGAAACTACCAATTATTATTTCCATAAAAACCTAATTCGCCATTATTACGAACATTTTAAAGGAAAAAATAGCCAAATCGGTCGGATGCGCTTACCAACGAATAGCATATTTTATTTTCATTTTGATTATAATAAAATGTTGTTTTTCGCAGAGAAGGTAATTATTATGGTAGATGATGATTTTTTTTTTGTTATATTTTTTTATTTTTGTTTAACAACTATGGAAAACGCGGATATTTTCGAAATATCTAGACCAAGGGCGATCGTTTTTAACTATTTAAGTTTATTTGCGCCAAACCTCTACAATAACTTTGCAGTTTTTTTGAGTTTACCTATTATGCCTACAGACGTGGCGGCCTCAGGATCTTCCAATGTGCATGAATCCCAGGTTCACAAGGCCTTAGGCCTGAAGGATTCAGAGTTGGAGTCATTGATGAGGGGGCTCGGGATAGAGGAGGATGAAGAGAAAGACTCATTCTCTATGCGGATGAGTGACAGCAGCTGCCTAATGGGTGACTAAGTGAGAGAAGCCGTGAGATACTGGGGGTTTGCTGCAAAATCGCCAGTTCTTCAAGAACGCCAGCAAGGAACCGGTGAAGCCGGAAGACATGCCCTCTCTACAGCTGGGAGAGGTGACACTGTACAAGAACGACTGTTCTTGTGGATGACTATCCGCCAACGGATCTTCTATTCTTTATCAATGTCTTCCTGGAGTAGGGTTACCAGATAGAAAATATAAAAGTCCAAAAAAAAGCCTGATTTTCCCGAATTTTGCGAATTCTTTCGCAAACGTAATTTACAGCTTTATAGCCCGCGGCACGACGCGCGACGCCTGGGCAGTGCGAAAAAGCAGTGTGTGTGTGTGTGTCGTAATTTGAAGAGTTTAACGTCTGAAGCATTTTATAGAACAGTGTTAAAAGACAAAAGGTTCCTAACTTTAAAGGGTATCATCGCAAAATAATTACGATAAAACTGATGAGTAGAATACCTATTCTATAAATATTCTTCATAAAGGACAATGCCCATTTATGTATGGAGTCTGGTACCACCCCCCAATAGCGATAAATTATATATTTTTGGAGAGGTCTTTTCTATTGGAACTACTTTTACTATGGCGATTTTTTTCAATTCATTGTCGGTTCGGAGCTATAGATCGTTCATTCTGCTATTTATAGACGATTTATTATTTCTTTTAATAATCAAAAAGATACAAAAAATATAAAGAAAACACAGTTCTCATTTACTAAGCCATTTATTGTAAACAAAAACAATACCTAGTTATTTATTACTGAGTTTTGAAATGTTATACCTACTTTAATATCAGTAATAATTAAATGTTTTAAGGCTCATCTATGATTACATCATTTAAAAATGAAGCTGGAGCAGTAAATCCCACATGTCTTGCATAACCTAAATACCAAATAATCGACAATATATGCGCGCAAGTGCCCATGGTACGTCGACCTGTCAAACATGTACAGTAATAATGTATTATATTGTTTTCAATATTATTATTTACTATAATATAACAATAGTATGTCCTGGCTCGCACGTGCCGAGATTGGATACGCCCACGTAAAAGCCACGCATCTTCATCGCTTCCATTAATGGGTAAGTTGCGAAGATGGCTGTCTCTATAAACTTCTATTAAATATAAACCGTTTTGCATATGTTCAGCGCAATAAGACCTAGCCAGTTTTAACTGGTATGTACCTAACGCAAGGATAATTATTTGTTCTTCGGACAGCCTCGGGAAGTTTTCTTGTTCATTTGCTTCCAATCGTTGAAAATGAGCCCTTCGGGTATTTAAGCGCGTCCTTTCTACATAATCATATAAGATATTCGACAAGTGTCTTTTTGCTCTTATTTGAGTCAAAAAATCTTCTGCAAGTGCATTATCTTCGATAGGTACGTGGAAGTGGTTTAAAATGGCAGCAGCGATTTTAAAATCCTTAAACATGTGTGGCAGCGATTTATTGAAGTATTTTTGGCGTAAAAGTTTAAAATCACGCTTAAATCTGCCGTTTACTACTTCCACTACCCATCGGCATATCGTCACCGCTCGTGCTTCATTGGCTTGCTCGGTTGTAAGTTGTCTCCCCGCGGTCTTTGGTTGGTGGTACATAATACTCATAACCCCAGGCTTCTACGTCTTCTAAACAGTCCCTGAATCCTCGATCCAGAATAAATGCATCGTTTGGTTCCAAAAACCAGTGAATTGGGTTTGTTTCATCCCTCATTATATCTCGCATTATGTTTGCGTCAGTTTTTGTGGCTGCGTACGGTCCTTTTACATCTATTATATAGCCATCGGTGCTTACTAATAAAAATGGTTTTAAAAGATTTTGATATTTATGTAGGCTATAAGATTGCCGCTGAAATAAAAAGTTTGAACTTTTAAGGATATAAATATAAGTACCATCACATATCATAATTATTTTAGTGTTTTCTTCATTTCCAAAAAGACGTCTCGGGATTGTTAAGTTTCTTCGTAATATATTGTTTCGGTCGATGTGATCGAATCCTAAATGGAGTCCGATATATTCGTTCGTAAGGCACTCGCGTGCCTTAGATAAATGCCGCTCAAGGTGTACTCTTGACATATTAAATAACGTCGCTAGTCTTTGATTAGGTTCTCCAGTTCGAAGTTTAGTTAGGTATATCCTAACGTCGTCCTTGGATTTCTGCTTATCTGAGTCAGCGAAGGCGTTTGTTCCAAAATTGTATTAAACTGCTCATTGTTCAGTCCTACCCAAAAGTTTAATTCATCGTCAGTCAATGCACCTTGCATATTAAAATCTAATCTCGTTCCACGTTGGATAGTACCTCTTAGAATATCACAAACGTCACTAAACAGGGCTGGAGTAAAACTATGAGTTACGTTGCAGAATTGTGGGAGATCGTTCCAATTGTTTGAAGCTAGGTGCTCTCTGCATACTCGTGCACCAGGCGGAATGTACAGCTTATAATCACAAAAGATATGGGCTTTGATGCTGTCTGGTATTCGATGACGGGTCTCATTAACACAATAGTTAAATATGCAATGTCTCGAGGTGTTAGGCGCTCTAGTGTAATCGGGAACATTAAATTCTTCTGTATTTTGTGCCTGCACTGGTGGCACGTCCACAACATTAGGTTCTTGTATTGTAGGTGGTCTGGTGTTACTTTCAATTCGCTGCCAACATCTGTGGCATACACGTCGTGTCCCGTCAAATGCCACCTGGAAATACAAAGTAAAATAATTACTATTTCGAAGCTTGACAATCAGGGCCTAAATGTTTAGGTGAACGCAAGTCACTATATGGATATATAATTCTATCAACTTGTTTATCAACAACAACAAGACAATATTATGCGTACAAAACGACGAATCAGCCTGGATATATATCTGAAGGCACCGTGTGTACAGTGGCGTTACTTTCCGGTCGACCACCCATAAGGCTAAAATCGATTGGTCGTCGCGGGCGGCGTGGTGTCCGTACGCAGACCGCGCCCCGCCCCTTCAAAACTGGTTTTTTCGTAAAACAAAGATGCGCGTTAGTTGAAAGGATAAGCGGTAAGCTATTAGAGTTCATTTCTATTCCTGCGTGAGAATCAGTGTGCGTGCGTAGTGTTTACAAGAAAATATATTTTGTGCTGTTTTGAGCGCCTCACATTTTTTTGTATTTCTCTTTATAACTTCATCTTAGTATGTGAGTAGGTAATGTATATATAAATACAAAATGTTTATATTGTCATTTTTTGTGTTTAATCGGCGTGATAGGAACTTTTTACTTGTGCAGTGCTATTGGAAAGTGAAAAAACACAATTACAGATATATTATTTGCACCAATACTTGGTGCAGTTCATACAAATGTTATCAGCTTTTTGTTTAACTGCCGCAACTTTTGCAGCTGTATTATAAATAAGTTCATTATCTAAGTCCCATTGTTATTTAGTTAGAATGCCCGGAAATTCGAAAACAATAGGACGGCTTAACACAATGGGCCATACGTTGGCGAAAAAATAACCAAATATTTTTAGGTAAGGTATATTATTTTATTACCTTGGATTATCTCAAATGTTTTGCAGTTGTTCCTTGTATTTGGTTTAATACTTTTAACAGTTGCTACACACGCCCTTTACTCACACAACTGACAACTGAATAAACATCGGTTATATTTCTTGCTCTTTCAAACTTCCCTAATTGGCACAAATGAAATGTGGGCGGGGTCACACGCACATACGCGCAATTATGCAACGTAGAGTCGTTCAAAGCATTTTGTTTTAAAAGTATATCACCGTGAAGTAACGCGATTGTACATCACATATAGACAACACAAGAATATGATGAACATGATGTATGATGTTCATCATATTCTTGTTGTCTAATAAATAAGCCTTAATAGTTGAATATAATAGGTACTATCTACTTTATTGTGTCAAGTACACGTCATCATAAGGTAATTAATCTATGATTCTATAGTTATACAGGGTGTTAGGTTAAACGAGGGACATACTTTACCGGTGTGTAGTACTCATGAAAATGAATAACTTTTACCTTGGAACTAACCTTGAAATATGAAAAAAAAAAAATCTGTTGTCTCGTACATTTTGATCGCGTAGGTTTTGCACTTTGTAGAGAACAGCTGATTTTCTTTTTCATATTTCAGGGTTAGTTCCATAATAAGAGTTGTTCATTTTCATGAGTACTGCACTCCGTTAAAGTATGTCCCTCGTTTAACTGATCACCCTGTATAAGTAAGCGGAAAGATTTTTTGGTTTCATAGTGATAAACTCTGAAACTACTGGATTTATAGAGTACTTTCTTTTGTTTATCCGATTGAAATAAATCTATTTTAAAGGATTAATCGCGGGTAGTGACCTCGATAAATATAAACTGAAACATCTAAAAACGCGATTAATCCGTCCAAAATAGTTATATTTCAATGTGTAATCATCTTGCAAACAAAAAAAAGTAGTATACAATTCAGTCGTTTCAGTTTATCAATAACAAACCAACAAATCTTTCTTTTATTTCATTACTAGATTGATTTTAAAAATTCTTTCGCCAATAGAAAGCTACCTGGGAGGATGATCCCATGGGGATGGAAAAAACGCAACGAAAAAATAAACCTCGGGGAACAGCTAGTGTAAAATAAAAATAAAACTATGAATGTAAATGTTGCTACTTAGTGCTACACGTCATTTTTAGAAGTCACTTTCGGCGAAGTCAGACTTTGTTATTGCGAAAAGGAATTAATAGGTACTTAAAAAAAGTGATAAACTATCTGAGTACTAACCTCTAATACTGCATGTTGTTGTATGTAAGCTGCAAACTCTGGCCGCGCTCTTGGAAGGTTCTCAGTTAAAATGTGTTCTTGGTATCTACCGCGGTAAAGCCCTCGTCGACACATCACACAATTGCGCGGTCGTTCCATTTTCAACAATCCAATCGTTAAGCAGTTCAGTTCCCTTGAGATAGCCGGTAAACGTTCAAATAGAGCACAATAATCGCCAAATCCACGAAGAAAACAAAAGTCCGAGAAGATAGCCAGGTCAAAAAGTTGATAAAAAGCAGTGTAGTTAGTAAAACGTAACTTGATCGCGCGCACAAAGCCAGTGAATGACTACCTGCGCGCGCGCCTGAATCACGCCGCGCCGCATGAGTCTATTTTTCACCCCGCCCTACTAGAGGGGACTCTCATGGGGCGGGGAGGGTTGAGACCATCGGTGACTCATCCGTGGTGGAGTATTTTTACGGGCCTGGTGCAATGCTTCCTTGATGTTATTATAACTAAAATAACATGAATGTGTAAAATAACATTAAATAACTATCTACGGCTGTGACTCCGAACGGACAACGAATTCAAAAATGCCGTCATAGTAAATATTGTTCTATTAAAAATTACCTATCCAATGATATACACTTCTGGACACATCTATTGGCCCACCTTAGAGTTTAGGTTTCGATGGCCCCTACCGAAATATGATTGCTAGATTGAACAAAAACTGTTGATGCAGTTTTAAACCTGATACATTTTACCATCTTTTTCGATCGTTTTTTCGTCATTTGTTTTAAATTTGAATTCAGAATACCATACGACATGGAGCTACGCCTAACAAGTCGGATATGCGCCTTGTTAAAGGCAATTGATTTTTGAATAAAAAACATGTTTTATCAAATAAAGGTTTAATTTAATAACGCGTGTTGCCTCCATGGGCATCTACCACAGCTCTCATACGATTAGGCATAGAGTTTATCAACCGCTCTATGAAATTTTGAGGGATCATCTCCCATTCCTCTTCTATGGCAGTTTTCAACTCCTGCATCATCTGGGCAACTGGCTGACGAGCCCTAACACGTCTTTTTAGCTCATCCCACATGTGCTCAATGGGGTTCATGTCTGGGCTTCTGGCTGGCCAGTCCATAACTGTGATGTTCACATCCCGAAGATATTCCCTGACGATGCCGGCCGCATGGGCTCTTGCATTATCATGCATAAAAAGGAAATTTGGGCCCACATAGTCCGCGTATGGTATCACGTGAGATTCTAAGCACTCACGAATGTACCTTTCAGCATTTAATGTTGGCAGCCGTGGTCCTGTAACAAACTCAAGTTGAGTTTTGCCGCTCGCGGATATACCGCCCCAGACAGTCCATGAGCCACCGCCATAAGCAACCCTCTCTTCAAAGCAGCATTGTGCGAAACGCTCTCCCTTACGTCGGTAGACCTTCTTCCTTCCATCATTGCCATGTAACACAATTTTAGACTCATCAGAAAAGAGTACACGGCTCCAATCTTGCTGTGTCCAATTTAAATGACTGCGTGCGAAATGAAGGCGCGCTGTTCGGTGGGCTCGCGTTAGTTTGGGGCCATTAGCTGGCTTGTGTGGTACCATATCGCGTTCTTTTAACCTTCTCCGAACAGTTCGAGCGCTCACAGATACTCCGTGGAAGTCGCGAAGTTGGTTTTGTATCTCAATGGAGGTAAGGTGACGATTTCTCAAGCTGGTCGTCACGATGAATCGATCCTGCCTTTCAGTTGTGACCCGAGATCGTGGCCTTCCTTGGCGACGAACAAAGCCGCCAGTCTCTAGGTACCTCCGATAAACATTTCGGACCGCAGATCGACTTAAATTAAGTTGAGCACTCACGTTTCTTTGGCTGTGTCCGGCCTGAATAAGTGCCACAGCTTGGGCGGCGACTTCAAGTGAAGTATCCATAGATTATTGATAGAACCTCACCTTAATGTTAAGAATAAGTAATGTTTGTTGCAAAACCAAAGATATCAATCACTTTTTCAAGAATTAAATCCAAGTAAACCAATAAAACCAAGTTTTCTTAGTATTCGATTGTTTGATATCAACAAACAGGCTCCAAATTTTCTTTTGTTTCTTTAAATTCTGTGTTCGAAATTCAAAAAAAGACTATTTAATGAAATTGTGAATGTGCCAGGTTCAAAACTGCATAAAAACTTTTTGCTCGACCTAATATAAAATTTTAGCTAGGACCAAACGAAACTGAAAATACAAGGTGGGCCAAAAGATGTGTCCAGAAGTGTATATACTATCGTTATTGAGGGGTGGTACCAAAATGTTCATTGTCCTTTTAAGTGTTGATTTTATTTGTGCAATTCACATGACCAAAGTTGATTTTCAAATTAGTCTCTATAAATAGAAGATCATTATTTGCTTTTGTAACACCTATTCTAATTGCTTTCATATCGTTCGATCCTATATAAAACAGATATATTCATTACAATATAGTCCGAGGTATATATCGGTAAATTGTAAACGGAAACACGAAACGTCATAGCCCATAGTTTTATTTACCTTTAAATACTTTTGGTGTTTTGGTTATCAAGCACATTAATACAATAATTATTGAAAAGTAACATGTCTATAAATCCTTAATAATGCTGCACAAGTAATATCAGCTTAACATTAAATGGTTACACAATAAAATTAATACACGAGGCTAAATACCGTTAATATTAGGACGAGCAACATGAGACATAAGGCCCCAAGAATGCAATCCCATTTCTGTGGATACTAACTGAAATAAATACAGAAAAGAACCAAGAAGAACAGTATTTACCTACTGCCAACAAATTGCTCTGCAGTTTGGCAGGTGTTATATAAGGGATAAAATTGTATCACTAAGGATTAAATTAAAAAAAATAAAAATTATAATATATTTCCGCAGAGCCTAACACGTAGCCGAATCCTGGGACGAGTCCATTTGGATTGCCATCGACACGGAAGAAGATTTCCGCAGAGTACATGAACTGTGGAAATGTAATATCCGAGCCATCAAAGAGACAGATGTGCTTTTTTGAAGTTGAGAATGTACAAGGCATGCGACGTCTTTAAGATCGCGCCTTCCGACGCTGCCGTGTAGCTGTCGAGATATTGAACAGTCCTAACCTACATCTACGGCATTCCAAGTATTTAAAACGTACTAAACTATTACGAATATCAAAAGGTTCTCAAAAGACGAGCATACAACTCTTTGAAATTTTACTACGCATAGTCTGGGCCTGACCCTCTCTTTTAGATTTTCAATCTTAGAGCCATGCCTTCTGTTACTGTTATTCAATAGACACATAATAATATTGATGAGAGAGCTAAGTTCCCCCTAGTCTACTTTTAGTTTAAAAACATCAAGGTCAAATCCTGAACATAGTCCAATAAATGAATGTATGTGAAATTTTCAAAATAACCTTTTGGAAAGAGACCGCCATTGACGATACTTTAGTAGATATTTACATCTAGCGGAGTAGGCAGCTCTGATGCCAAATTTAGGAAATGCGAAGTCTTTAGCCACGACCTTTTTGTTGTGGCGTAAAGACTTAAGTTCTTGCATAGGCTTATGTTGACACGAGAGAAGAGGCTTAATTTTATTTTTTTTATAAGATATGGTACTAAAATGTGTATGATGGTAATAATTCTTGCAATCCAAACAGTAAAGCCCTCAGGCGAGCACTGAGAGCAGGCACCTGAGGCAGAAAGTCGTCTACATAGCAACATTATATCGAACTCTTCAACTACCGTTTAAAAATTCATTAATTGGAACTGGGTTCAGAATCATTTTAAGCTGCAAGTTACGGTCCCATTTACTTGGTGTCATACATGTCCTTTACGCGAGTCTTCAACTGCTTAGTGTAGCTATCCAGACGATAAGCGTTCTCCTCAAGTTTGGCCACCATCACGTCTATGTCGTCTACTTGCGCAAGTAGCGGCCTGATGGTGCTGCCATCTGTTTGAATAAATAAAAATACAGTTATGTACTGTTGTTTGAATATGGTCAGAGTGCATCACATTTGAGTGCATCTACGTGAATCTGTGTGCGTACAATCGCGGACATTGAGTCCAGTATCCGCGGACAGTAATAAGTTTGAAAAGTGGTTTACCGCAAATGTCCCTGATGGTACACTCGCGGAAAGAAAACTATGGTTTCACCGGTAGAAAACTAATATTAGTAGTATACCTATGTGTTAAAAAAGTGTCGTTTGTTAAAATGAATACTTACATATATCATTGTATTCCGTCAGAGTCCTGTTCAAGTTAACGGCTAGATTACGCAAGTCCGTGTACTTGGTAATAGCCGTACGATTTATCTCTTCCAGCAACATGTAATGGTCCTATGGACAAAGAAAAATGAGAAATATATTTATTATTATTATTATAACATTATATTTGAACTTAGATTTTCGGAGAGTGTTAAGGTTTTGGGAACACTTGGCACAAGCTTTTATTAGAACAAGGCAGTTGGTAGGTTCCTAGAGGTCCTCCGTATAAAAAAGTCGTAAAAGCAAATTATCCTAATATCTAAACGACCTATAAATCGTAGAGCTAATCGCATACATCAACAACGAGATAGTCTTCGAAGTTTAAGAAGAAATACTTCAAGTGTTTTGAATCGTGCAGCGTTTCTAAACGATTGCACAATTGACTACAGCTCGCATCCTTTCGTTTGCATTGGTCTAATGGACGTAGTTTGCAAGCATTGTGCGGCACTGAAGTTTGCTGGAGAAACGCCTGGATTGTGCTGCCTTAATGGCAAAGTCAAATTACCATTATTGGTTCCGCCACCAGAGCCATTGCACTCCTTGCTTCGTGGCGAAACACCAGAATCACGACATTTTCTAGGGAACACTCAAAAATACAATAGCAGCTGTTTTCAAATGACTTCATTTGGAGCGGAAATTCCAGAAGAACACAGATTTAATCCAACATTCAAGGTATTTTTCTCATGGTCAGTTGTACGCGGCATGTTCACATGTCGGCAAATCATCAAAATTCGAAAAAGAAACAAAAATGTCGTATATCACAAGGTGCTTCAATAAAGAGAATTAAACGCGAGTGCATCCCATGCTGCACAATATGTACAGTGGACTGCATAATTTGCAGTTGTATTAAAATTTTAATACAACTGGGCTACCTAATTAATGCAGCCCACTGTACATAGTTTAATTCAATCATGTCTTGCTGACACGCGATTGATAGACTTAATTTTTGTACTTTTTTATTTCTTTTTTGTGTTAATAAAGTAGTGAACTTAATATTTATTTTGTATTAATTGTATTACTTTCATAAAATCTTAAGTTCAGCTAATCTGTAACACGACATTCATTGACTGTTAGGCGGTACGAAGTTCGCCGGGTCAGCTAGTTTTAAAATAATTGGTTAGTTTTGCGTCAGCAGCTGGTCCGAACGTACGCTTCATGCATTTTGGACCTTGTGCATGTGAGTACGAAGTTTTTTTAAATAGTGATTTTTTGATTTTCGAACCGTATGTATGTCAATCTGCCTAGCCTTTTCCCAACTATGTTGGGGTCGGCTTCCAGTCTAACCGGATGGAGCTGAATACCAGTTTTTTACATGGAGCGACTACCTATCTGACCTCCACAACCCAGTAACTGGGTAATACGATACCCCTTGGTAAGACTGGTTGTCAGACTTTCGGGCTTTTGACGACACGTAACGACTGTCAAAGATCCACGAATGACACAGCCGGGACCAACGGCTTACCGTGCTTTTCGAGGCACGGAGGAGTCTCGGAGGAGTACCAAAGAATGGTCACCTATCTAGTAACCAACCCCGGCAAGCGTAGCTTAACCTGATGGATCGACCCGTGCCGCTGTTATTACTTAACCACGAGCTCCTCCGAGTAGGTATGCATAATTCTAACTATTTCAAGGATTATATTTTCAATAGAAAAGTAATTCGCATGGCCGCTGTTTTGCCTCTTCTACCACCACGATTTATACCCGAAGGATGGCAATTCATTTATGGCAAAATAGAACCATTGTCTCCAACGAAACAAAGAAACGAATCAAAGAAACGATCCCAAGATTATTTAGAGAGGCAATGGCGTCGCCTGACTCCAACTTTCATAAGCAGTGCTAATCAACGTCACCGGACAACCAACGTCATAGAAGGGTGGCACTGAGGCTTAACGTTGTGATTCCAAAATGCCCAAGCTTATTGCACTTCGTACCTACATAAAATACGAGGAGAGGCAAAGCATTTTGATGTGATTATTAGAAAAAGTTTTATTGAAAGTCAACGGCGAAATAGAAGAAATAAAGGTATCATATTTGAAAAGAAATATAAAAAAAAATATTGACCAAATTAGAGACACACGAGACTACTGTGGGGCAATCATTTAAATAAACTATTATTTTATATTTTAATTGATATGACTAGTGTGCCGTGCCTCGGAAAGCACGTTAAGCCGTTGGTCCCGGCTGTCATTCGTAGATATTTGACAGTCGTTACGGGTCGTCAGAAGCCCGAAAGTCTGACAACCAGTCTTACCAAGGGGTATCGTATTACCCAGTTACTGGGTTGTGGAGGTCAGGTAGGCAGTCGTTCCATGTAAAATACTGGTATTCAGCTGCATCCGGTTAGACTGGAAGCCGACCCCAACATAGTTGGGAAAAGGCTAGGCAGATTGGATTGATATGACTAGTGTACTTGTTTAGTGATTTTTAGCTTAGAGCTTGGTAAATTTAACTATTTTTATTACTTTCAGGATATAATTAAGCTAAGTTTGTTTGTTGTGATTTCTGTAATTCTGAGAAAAATTTCGTCAAAAAAGAGGGGCATGCCAAAAGAAGTTAGATATTTCTTTTACACATTAATTGTTTGACACTGGCAAGTTATACATCATCTTATAGGCTGGTTGTTTATTGATATATTTGAAAATAGAACGCACATCATTTCTTTTTTTTTATTTGGATGAGCATTATTTTTCCGAGTATCTAGCGGGAATTCGCTTGCAGCAATGGGACGACGTGATTTTCTCGCTATGATTTATTATGACTATAAAAAAGGTTTAAAGCCTCAACAATGTTTTGAACTTTTGGTTACTATTTTTGATGAGTCTGCTTGTTCACGGGTTGCGATTCGATTACTTTAATATGGTTGCTAAGCAATTTATGCTCGTCACACATGGTGAAGTAGAGCTGATGGTCATCTCACCATCAGCTCCAGTTTCCCTAGTTATTACCAAGAGAACTATTCAACAAATAACGTCCCTGGATCGAGAAAAGCAATATTTTGTAAACAAAAAAGAAAAAGGTGATGAGCAGTTGACATTAAGCTATAGTAACTTAGATACATTATAGACTGCATGTGGCACCAGCAGTAAAAGAAGAGCTGTAAAAAAAAAAACTTACCCCGCCACAAGCGATTTCGCCTTGCAAGTACTCATTAGTACGCTTGAAGAGAAGCGTAGCAAGACGACTCAGAGTTGGATCGTGGGGATCCAAGACCTCGAAGCTCGAGTGCGTTGGCGATCCGTACATATCTGTTAACCAAACAACATTATGTTTATACAACAACGAAAACGACACATTCAGTGAAAACAAAATCTTCAGAAACGTTGTTAGTTGTTACTGCGGAAAAAAATCCAGTGATTTCAATATAGGTACCTAGTTATTTTTAGATCAAGAAAAAATAAATAACTTTTTCATTTACTTATTCACAGGCCGTAAGCAGCAATTTTCAAATAGGACTTTTCCGAAAATCCTGCTCATGTCAACATTGCGATCGGACATTTTCATTCGTAATGCTGGCCATATGGTGCAAGTAAAAATTTGCCCAAAGGTGGACCCTCGGAAGGACTTTTATATAAGGGTGTACCAACATATTATACATATATTATGTATATTTGAGGGGGAGGGGAAGAACCCCTGAGCCACTCAAGTTGGTCGTAGTCGACGAATCCCCGCTTCGCGGGTCTTCTATTTCTATCTGCAGGGTTTAAAAGGAACTAACACGAAGGAACCTTCGAACCTAACCTGCCCCACCAGGTCCTGAGTTCGCTTCGCTCGCTCTTGCATCCTAAGTTCTCATTGCCTTTTTACTAAGCCGAGATGTGTCGGGACTTAGGGCACTCCGACTCATACAGGTTAGGTTTGAAGGGAATGCGCGAGCGTACAAAGGGCCCACGTCTTTGTTCACTCGCTTACTAGACCCCGCCATCCCCTTCGAACCTTGTTAGGTTGTTCTGTCTGAGCCGGGGTGTCTCAAGCTAAATTCTGCCAATGCGTTTCATTTCACCTTTAGCAGACACCATCAGGATAAAAATAACAATTTTAGAATATCACAAGATCAAAATTTTCATAGTTATTCACCCAAAAAATGCTCAAATCTCTATGAAATTGTTAAACCCTAATAAAATAACGAAAAATAACGTCAATTTTCAAAAAAATAATAATTTGCGAGTCAGCTTATTATTTGCAAAATCAAAACGCATTATTAGAACTTCCTAAAATAGCAACATCTGTCAAAATTACGGCAATAAGTTGAGGTTATTTTATCAAAGTATGTTTTTTTTTCGGAAAATACAAATATTATTATTTAAAAATAAACAATAGATAATCATCATCTTCATAATAACAAAATAAAATATTTCTCCACGTTAAAAATACAACAATCGTAAAATTAAGCAATCAATAAAATAGGACAGTCACCGAAAGGTACTTAATTTTACGGTTGTTGCATTTTTCAGTCATTATGGCTAATAAAATGCTTCAACTATTCCATTTATCTTGTCACCCCAACTTTTTATGCACAGTAAATATTACAAAATACTGAGCTTGATATTTTCGCGCGAACTGGATGTGGAGCCGGCGTTTTTGAAGTGAAAACTTATTTAGGCGCGTTGATAGTTCGCGCGCTCGTAGGAAAACCGCCGCGTCGCACCGCATCGCATTGAATTCGCGAGTCACCGCTTCATAATCGCGTTCGCTTTGAACCGCCCACCTAGGACGCCGCGTAACACTATTGATTAAAGACGCTTGAGATGTTCTATTATCATGATTTTACTATATAAAAAGTCATTAAAAAAAACTAAAAAACCCAACAGCGGCATAAAACTGAAAAGCTAAAAACAAGCCCATTTTAAATTAAATAAAAGTTGGAAACAGGCGGGACCCATTTAAGTTAAAAAATATAAAAATGGAATGGGTCCCGCTTGCTTCCAACTTTTATTTAATTTAATATGGGCTTGTTTTTAGCTTTTCAGTTTTTACCGCAGTTGGGTTTTTAGTTTTTTTAATTACTTTTTTAATTTCCAGCTTTTTAGTTTACAAATGTGAAAGATTTCGCAGACGTTAACTTTCGCTTTTAAATTTCCTCCAATGAAACGTAGAGAAAGATTATGAACTGCCGAATGTCCGATTATTACCAATACCCGGAAAGGACTGAGCGAGAGGTGGGCGATTACAACTGGCCGCTGTGAAATTTTAAAAGGATCGATATCACGCAGGCGTGATGAAACTGCAACGCGCACTGGCCGCCATCTTGAACTACCGGGACTTTATTTTAAAATTATCTTGTAGTCACACTCGGTATGCCAATGACTGATACAGTCAAATCATATTACATTCAGTCAAAAAAGTATCGGGAATGGATGATTTGTTTATGGTTCCAAATTATTATTATTATTAGGTTGGGGAAAAAGTCTTTTCGCATTATAGTATGTATGAACTTAAAATAAAATCTCTTTCGCTATACTATTTGTATCTGGCTGGTTTTGGTATCATTGAAAGCTTAAATTTTAAAGAACATAATTCCAAATTCAAATTAGGAAAATGTGTGATTTTCATTTGTTTTTCGTACTGTCAAGATGAGTGAATCTAATGAAGAAATTCGATACATTTTAAAATTTTACTACAAAAAAGGTAAAAATGCAACGCAAGCCGCGAAAACAATTTGCGATGTTTATTGACCCAGTGCAGTGTCTGTGAGAGTAGTACAAATTTGGTTTAAGCGTTTTCAAACCGGAAATTTTGATGTCAAAGATGCACGTCGCTCTGGTCGCCCTATTACGGATAAAATGGATGCCATTTTTTAAAAAGTGGAGCAAGATCGGCATGTCGGTAGTTACGACGTAGCTGAAGAACTGGGAATTGATCACAAAACAGTTTTGGCGCATTTGAAAAAAACTGGGTACACAAAAAAGCTCGATATTTGGGTACCTCACGAGCTCACTGAAAGAAACCTAATGAACCGTGTACTCATTTGTGATTCTTTATTACGACGTAATGAAACCGAACCATTTTTGAAGAAGCTGATAACTGGTGATGAAAAGTGGATCACGTACGACAAGAACGTGCGAAAAATGTCGTGGTCAAAGGCCGGTCAGTCTTCACAGACTGTGGCGAAACCCGGGTTAACTCGCAACAAGGTGATGCTGTGTTTGTGGTGGGATTGGAAGGGCATTATTCATTATGAGTTGTTACCACCAGGCAGGACCATCGATTCTGAACTCTACTGCGAACAACTGATGAGATTAAAGCAAGAAGTTGAGAGAAAGCGGCCGGAATTAATCAACAGAAGGGGTGTGGTTTTTCATCATGATAACGCTAGACCTCACACATCTTTAGCCACTCAGCAAAAGTTAAGAGAGTTTGGCTGGGAAGTGTTAATGCATCCGCCGTATAGTCCTGACCTTGCACCTTTAGATTTCCACCTGTTTCGGTCTCTTCAGAATTCTTTAGGCAGTGTCAGGTTAACATCACGAGAGGACTGCCAAAACCACTTGTCGCGGTATTTTGATCAGAAGTCCCAAAATTTCTATAGCAATGGGATCATATCCCTACCTACAAGATGGCAAAAAGTTATCGAACAAAATGGTACCTACATACTTTAGATACATGTAAATAATGTATATTAAAAAATGTTTTGAATTTTCTTAAAAAATGCGAAGAAACTTTTTCCCCGACCTATTATATATATTTTTTTTTTTTTTTTTTGTTAGATTGGCAGAACTGTTTTCCATTTTGACGCCGAGTTTGAATTGCATCTGTTATTACAACATTTTTTTTGTAACTATCACTACTGAGCCGTGAGCGAGAGATGGGCGATTACAAATGGCCGCTGTACCTGTACAATTATTAAGCGACCGCTATCACGCATGCGTGATGCATTTGCGACTCGCGCATGTTGGCCGCCATCTTCAACTCCCGGGACTTGTGAGCTCCTTATGATGTTAGACGCAATTTGTCTTATTTGTGTTTCATGATTCTATACAATTTTATTGTTCTCTATGGCGATGGTGTCGATTTCGACAATTCTGCCAATGACATGTGAAATCTAAATTCAAACTATTCTATTTGGATGACGAACAATTTAATTTAATTTTCAACTTGTTGATGATAAATGCTAATTAATGGTAGATATTAACTAATAATTTAACAACATTATGTAAAATGATTTGTTTCGAACACTACATGAACGGTCTATGCACCCTTGAGCGGGCGGGCTGCAATGTCATCGGCGGCCATCTTGAATGACCCCACGGCGGCGGAGCACGACACTATTCTTTGTCCGATTTAAATTTTTCTTACATCATTCAGATAATTCAATACCTTAGAATCAAGAATTTATAATTATTTTATGAAATATGTACTTACAATGTGAGTTATAAACAAAGGTACTGCTCGGCCGCCATTTTAACGCGGTCGTTTAAAGACATTTCAGCGTTCCATTTACTGACCAAAACACATTAAACAAAACTTCTAATCCACAAAAAAAACACTGAAAATGAAAATAACTGACACACCACATCCCTTATCGATTAAAGACATTTTAGCGTTCCATTTAATGAAAAAAACACATTAAACAAAAAACTTCTAATCCACAAAAAAAAAAAAACACTTACTGAAAATGCAAATAACTGACACACCACACCCCTTATGTTAGCACAAAAGGACTGTTAGTGCAAAATCACACACTAATCACTCCACGGTAATAATTCATTAGAAATATCATAATTAGAAATTGACCCATTTCTACATTTGAAGAATTACACGTGAAGTGCCGAAAAATCACCGATAGCCAAACCGAAGAAGACTGTGTTTGCAAATGGCCGCTGTAAAAGTTTCAAGCATGGCGTGGGTGAAGCTACATCCACGATCTTTCCAGAAAATGTTGATTTAATTCGCACTGTTCTCACTCAATTATATCATTTATTAGCTTTTGCCCGCGGCGTCGCCCGCGTGGTTATCGGGAAATATCCCACGGGAACGTACTCCCGGGAAATCCTTCCTTATTCCCTGTCTACATTATAAAGGCCTCTATGCAAAATTTCAGCTTTCTATGTCCAAGGGTTAAGGCTGGGCATTGATGAGTCAGTCAACAGTCAGTCAGTCAGGACTTCTCTTTTTATTTATATAGATAGATAGCTCCTGTCAAAGTTCTGAAATTCCTTGCTGCTGGAATTTTATCTGTGCCCCGACCCACCCTGTCACATCGCTTTGCCTGCCCACGCTATCATTTAGTTTTTGCTTAGCGTTCTTTCTTTTTTCTTTTTGCTCGGCACCTAAAAGTCCTAGAATGATGTTAAATATTCCTATAGCCTTGCTTAAGAATTGGGCTATCAAGTGCAAAAAAAAACTATTAAAGTCCGCTTGCTAGTTCTAGAGATTAGCGCGTTCAAACAAACAAAAAAAGCTGTTTTTGTGCCGACCTTCTATTTTTCGGTCATTTCTGTCGGGCAGGGTTTCTTCAATGCATCAATGCTGTACAAAAAGCAACTAAGGAATAAAGGCACTCGTTATCCCTCCCCGTCTCCCTCTAAGCCCCCTCTCACCCCTCCTCTCCCGCTAATCCTCCTCTCACTCCTCTCCCCTTCCCCCCTCTCACCCTCCTCTATCATTCCCCTCACCGCCCCCTCACACCCCCGCACCTACCCCATACCCTCTCCCTCTCACCCCCTCACCACATATCCTTCCCACTAACCTTATTTTAAGTACTCCCCCTTTTACCCCCTCTCACACCCCGTTCACCGCTTTCCCTCCCTCTCTACCCTCGCCGCTCATCCCCTCCCCCTCACCCCCATATCCATACTCTACCAACTCACTAGTAGTGAATTTGAGTTGAGTGAGTCACTACACCCTCCCCACTCACTACAACCTCCTATCCCTATCCACCTCATCCCGCTCTCCAATCAATCAGTCAGTCTCAACTCAATCTCTCTTGAATGAATCAGTGCTATACTAAAAGCAACTTTAAGGTGTAAAGGCCCTCGTCGCCCCCCGCTCTCTCACACCACCTCTCCTCCCTCCCACTCTCCCTCTAACCCCCTCTCACCCTTCCTCCTCTCCCTCTAACCCCTTCTCACCCCTCTCTCCTTCCTAACTCTCACCACTTCCTCTCACCCCTTTCAACCTCCTCATTGCCCCTTTTCACCCCCTTCATCCCCATTCCCCTCTCCGTCTTACCGCCCTCACCACATCCCCTTCCCGCTAACCTTCCCCTTCACCGATTTTCCCTCTCCCTCTACCCTCAATAACTCCTCTTCCCCCCTCTCGACCTCCTTCCCCCTCACACCCTCCTATCCCTCTCCCCCTCCCTCCCTCTCCCTCGACCATCCTCCTAACCACACCCTCCCCTTCCCCCTTTCCCTCCTCAATACCCCCTCCACTTCCCCCTTTCCCTCCTCACCACCCCCGCCCCTGCTCCCCTCCCCCTCTACCTTTACCTCTGGAGGAAAAACTATGAATGACAAACTTTATTACTTGCTTAGGCAAATATTTGTGCCAAGTTTCAAGTTAATTAACTAAATGATTATGATGTTTCATATAAACCATATTCCCTGTTGTCACACCCACAAGGATGGAATTTAAAAAAAAACCGCTTGGGATATTTCCGTAACTTGACTGAAAGATTATTACCACCAATTTTCGAGTTAATCAAGCCCCACAGTAAAACTTGCCCTGTAAAGTTGACTACCCCTCTTCACCCCCCACAGAACAGATAAAGAGACCTCTTTATCTTTTCTGTGTCACCCCTAACAGAGCGCCTGCATATTCCCCTCCCGTACCCTGCGCCCGATAATATCGAACGGTAATGTTCGGCTGGGCGCTAGGCGAAAGCATGAGGAGCGGGATTCTGTGCAAGGGCTGTTGAGGTGTGGGGTGCACTCTGCAAGGGATGCTACACGGGCAGGGTGACCCGGGAGTTTGATGAGCGGACTTTGGTGGGGTGAAACGTGAGACGAATACATAATAGTACAAGCGGGAGCTTCGAAATGAATGGAATCAATCGATATGAGATATTATGCGCGTTGCAGCCCCGCATCGGCCGCTATCTTGATTTACAGGAACTAGGCTCTTGTCAACGTTATTTTGGGACACCCTGTATTATGTACAGAGTGGAATGAGGATTGCATGTAGCGGAGATGAATATCTTGAGATGGATGCGAGTCACAAGAATGGATAAAGTACGAAATTTGTATAAAATGTGTAAACAGAGCTCTCTGATTTTTATAAACGTTTTTTTTTAGTGTGGTTAACTGACTGCGACATAATACAAGTCAAGTAAAGAAACCGTTTTTATAGGAAATACTAAGATTGATTGGTATCCAAAAATGATGTAAGAAAATGGCTCATTTGTTTGGTGACTGTACTTTTTTTTTAATCTGCAAATGCGGTTCAAAACTTCTCGAAAAATTAAGGACAGTCTCGTAAGACCATTTTCCTGTAGCTACAAAGGTCAAGAGGAAGAGCAGTCACGCTGTCGTTGCCGTTCATTCCATACAAAATCATTCTTCTGTTTTCTCCCTAGTTAATGACACTAGTCCCAATATTTGTTTTACGATACAATGTACATATATCTACCACTGCCATGTTTTGTTTTTTGGCGTAATAATAATATGAATTTTAGAAAAAAGGCATCATAGACGGTTTTGAATGTTATGGGGATCGATAATGACGCATGCGCGCTGCAACTGCTGCACCACCTCCCATCTTGAACTGCCATTGCAAGAATAGACTTTTTTTTGGAATATTTCAACAAAACAACACAGTACAGATTGTAAGTACTACATACGTAGTACCTACTTAGATACATCACTACACGACTGCACTGTCAGATTAGCACTTCATTGCCAAGTCACTAACAGAATAGGGACGAAAGTCGAGACGGTACTATTGCTCTACAGAGGTAATCAGACTCGCAGTCACCGAGTATAATAATTACTAATATCCGCCAAACAGTCATAATTATTGTTTTGATGTGCAGATCTCTCGTCCGAAACTCCGAACCGAGGAGGACTGGGGAGCCCTAACTAGCGGCTATGAACGTTTGTTACGATCGATATCACGCAAGCGCGGTGCATTGCAATGGGCATCAGCGCAATCTTTAATCTATTTTTGTTTTCATGCTCTTTTTAGGGTTCCGTACCTCAAAAGGAAAAAACGGAACCCTGTCTGTCTGTCAAGTTGAAATTAATATCAAATACGTAAGTCTATGGTCTCTTGGAGTCCTGAAAAACTCAAGCTTCTAAATCAACGCAATAAAAATATACGGCCCTTTATGCGACATATTTTGATTCTTGCATGTAAATCAAAACCTATAGGGTACTCTTCCCGCTGTCTTAGAATCATGAAATTTGGCAAGAAGCAAGTTCTCACAGCACAAGTAAAGGAAAAAATTTGAAAATTGTTAATTTGTAATTCTATGATATAAAAAAAAATTTCAAGTCTATCAGTCTGTCAAGACCCTTTTTCTCAGGGACGCGTGGAGATATCAAGTTGAAAAAAACTTTTTTACAAAAAAATACAACCGACTTCCAAAAACAACTACAAAGTGAAAAATAACTTTAATTTCGGAAGTCGGTGTCTAGTTAAATGTATTTTCGTTTTTTGCCACCGACTTCCGAAATTAAAGTTATTTTTCACTTTGTAGTTGTTTTTGGAAGTCGGTTGTATTTTTTTGTAAAAAAGTTTTTATTTTTCACTTTTTAGTTGTGGAACCTACCCCACACAAATTCTAATACCACTACCTGCAAAACAACCTAGAACACCATCCATATAAAACTGGGGAAAAAATACGTACCTATTATTGAAGCTAACTCAAAAACTACCGAAGCAAAGTTAATCAATTTTATATGGGACCAACTGTGATGTATACCCTCTCGAATAAAACAAAAACAATCCAAATCGGTCCAGCCATCTTCGAGTAATCGGGGAACATACATAAAAAATAAATATAAAAAAAAAAGGTTCCGACGAATTGATAACCTCCTCCTTTTTGAAGTCGGTTAATTAATATTGAATACGTAAAGTCTATGATCCCTTGAGAGTTCAAAAAAAATCAAGCTTCTAAGTCAACGCAATAAAAAAATACGGCCATTTTGCGACACATTTCGATACTCGCAACTGTCGCAAGTAAATCAAAACCTATACGGTACTTCCCGTTGACCTGGAATAATGAAATTTGGCAAGAAGCAAGGTCTTACAGCACAAGTAAAGGGACAGTCTGAAAAATGTTAATTTGTAATACTCAAGACCCTTTTTCTCAGGGACGCGTGGAGATATCAAGTTGAAATGAATATCGAATACGTACTCGTAAGTCTGATGATCCCTTACCGTCTTATTACAAAACGCGATCTAAATTTAGTACTGGGATTATTACTAGGTTTAAACAATGACTAAATAAAACGGTATTATAAAATGAAGTTTATCACTAGTTCCTGAACTATCCATGGTACTAAAGTTAAACCACAGAGACCCCTAGTTTATCTATTGGACTAACTGCGGTACTAATTTATTTGAGGTTAGCGTTGTGGTCAGTTGTCGTTGTTGTGTGTCTTTTTATTTACAAATTATTAAAAATGGACATAAATATGATTGACTTGATGAATTTGGAATATTTGGATAATAATATGATGGAGACGCCTCGGCGATCTTACAGATAACGTTATCGTGTGAATCCTTTTGAATTGAGTGACGAAGATTTTAGATACAAGTATAGGTCCACAAATCCGTATATTCTTCCACTCTTTTGTTTTCTGCATGTTTACAGATGTTTTCGTGGACTTATTTTCTATAATATGTGCTGATTGAGCAATAAGTTGACGTAATATACCCTATAATAATAAGACCATCGCGTTAAGTAGTCGAAATAAGATGATACATAGCATTGCTTACCTAATAATAAATTAAAATCCATGTTTTACTAACTTTTTCTTCAGAACTCCAGATTTCACCCCGTTTTTTCTTTTGTTGTTCCATTTTCCATTTTAAATTAGGTACTGTAGCTCACAATTTAACCAGATACAACAACTCACGAACAAACCACATAACAGTAACAGTAGTACTAAAAACAATTAATAAAAATAAGAAGTGCATTCAGGTATTTATTATTAGGTATAGGACGCAACAAAAACAATCGTCTCAACTCTCAAATTACGCGCGCCGCCCGCGGTATTTAAATCACGCTATAAGTGTTAAAAAATATGACAATTTCTTTATAAAAAGCGCGTCAAAAGTACAAGTTGTGCTTGTTCAATATAGTGTAACTTATACAATTGTTGACCTATTTTTGTATTGATAAATAATTATTTATGCATTTCATGTGATACTATTATATCAATATTTAGAGAAACAGAACGTTGCTTCAAATAAATACTGTACGAACGAATGAAAGAATGCCATTTTTGTTTATTATCAGTGGATATTTTAAAAGCACGGACCTTCATTGGTACTAACTGATCCTCGGATGGTCTTCGTTTTGTAATCGGAACACATTTTGGTCCTGGTACTAACTTTAATACCGTAACAATCCTAGACCTTGTCTTGGTTTAAACCAGTACTTAAGCATTTTTTTGTAATAAGACGGTTAGAGTTCTAAAAAAATCAAGCTTCTAAGTCAACGCAATAAAAAAATACGGCCATTTTGGGATACATTTTGATACAACTGTCGCAAGTAAATCAAATAACAGAGGGTAGTTCCCGTTAACCTAGAACAATGAAATTTGGCAAGAAGTAAGGTCTTCTAGCACAAGTTATGGAAAAAGTCCGAAAACTGTTAATTTGTAGTTTTATGAAATATATTTTTTTTTTGGGATCCACTGTTAAGTTTGATTTTGGATAAATTATTTTTAACTACGGAACCCTTCATTGCGCATGTTCCGACACGCACTTGGCCGGTTTTTTTACGGTTCCGTACCCGAAGGGTACCAAACGATGAAAAATGTTATGGTTAGTAGCGAGTGGGGCCTCCTCTGCTCTGATGCACTCTCTGAGCCTATCTGGTACACTTTCAATAAGATGGGTAACATTTTCATCCGGAGTTCATTCCCAATAGAGTTATAGCGCGTTTATTAGCTCATGTTGATTGTTAACATAGCTGTAGTTTTCTTTACGGCTTCTTTTCAATTGATCCCATAAGTGCTCGATGGGGTTGAGGTCGGGACTCATAGCTGGGCATGGCAAAACTGTGATATTGGCCTCAGAAAGTGCTCTTTGTGTGGCATGAGCCATATGTGCGCGAGCATTGTCATGCATAAAAACAAAGCCAGTGCCCTCTTTGTGAAAATGTGATGACGAGGTTGGATTACCCCCGCTCAACGTAGTTAACTGGCGGCGGTTACAGTACCTTCATTCAGAATTACAAGCTCAGTTCTGCTTACCAAACTTATTTCCGCCCATACCATAACACTTGGGCCCCCAAAACGGTATGTTCCGTGGATGCATGGTTCTATAAAACGTTCACCTTGTTTTCTCCACACGCGGATTCGTTTATCATCACTGAAAAACTTGACCTTAGATTCGTCTGTAAAGAGTACAGCCCTCCAGTTATCTATTGCCCAGTTGTTCAAATGGTCGCAAGCGTACCTTAACCAGGCTACTCGATGGGCTCTTGTCAGTTTGACTCTAATTGCACGCTCTCGGGAACGTTGACGACCTTCGTGGAAACGATTACGTATGATCTGATCGCTGACTCTGGTACCAGTAGATTGCCGCAGCCGGTTTTGTAAGGCCCGGGCGGTATATACCGGTCTTCCTGGGAAGTTGTGGCTCTATTCTTCCTGATCCAGGCCTCCTAGCTACACTCCCTGTCTCCTAGAAGTATTGCTACAGATCTCTGAGATCTTTGCTCCTGAAGCATAGCAACAGCTCTTGCTTACAAGTCCATAGGACGACGAAAACCAGGCATAGTATACAAGATTAACACCGAAATAAAATAAAACTGCGACAGAAAGTGACGGGTAACGTCAACGCTTAGAATCGGACTGAGAACACAAGTGACAGAATTTGTGCAACAAATGTTTTTCCAAGCACTTCATTTTTTCTGTCTACCCACTTGAATTCAACCCTAAAATTTACTACATTTTTATTTTTAATATTATGAAGTAGGTACATGAAAATGTAAGTCTCTAGCTGAATGAAGGGGGATAAAAACACACTAATCATTCTTTATTAGTGTGTTTAGTGTGAATATAGAAAGAGAGAGATAATTAAATTTTGGCCTTGGAACTTGGCCTAAAATAAAATCGTATATTTTCGACGCATGGATTGGGTAAAAAAGTATTAAAGCATTAAAGTTGATGATTATTTATTTTTAAGTGACGTCTCTAAGAGCGACAGAAAGTCGCATAAAAAGTTATCATAACTCATAAAGGAAACCGCCATTTTGCCACTGGGGCGGGCGCTGTAACTCAACTAGTCGCTGCAACAGTTGCATGCACGCAAAAGCGCGATGCAGTAGCATCGACGCCATCTTGACCTATTTTGTGCCCGCCATGTTTCCGTGCGGCCGCCATTTTGATTTTTCAACCTATTTGCACCGACATAATTATATACTCGTAAGTATACTTAGCTATTCCCATTTATCTTAGCACTCCACGCAAAAGTATTTAGGCAACTTCATCATCATTGTAACGAAAAATATCTGTCAGTTATTGAAACCAGAGGGAACTGGGCAGTCTAAAATTAACTCCGCCATTTGAATATCGATAGGAAGCATGCGCGTTGAAGTCGCTGTCGTCGTCGCTATTTTAATAAACTAGATAAAATAACGAACCCGACTATTGAAATTCAATGTTTTGGCTCTTGTGAATGGAGAACTCCTTCTGAGTGGTGAAGGCCAGATTGCCATACCATACCGCTGTGGAGGAGATCATGAAAGAAGTCAATAAGAAAGACGACGAAGCGCAAGCTAGCAAATCTGTGGGAAACTAGATGTCCTCCTCTCCTCCGAATCCTCTTCAACAGCCCTCATAAGAGAAGCATGCATCCGCTTTCCGAAATAACGATTAACAAGCTACTACCGAATGAGTATCCAACCTCCGCTATCTTAAGTTCCTTCCTGAATATGGCCGCCGGTACCTATAACAACATACATCATATCTGGTGCCACCTCATACACAAAGAACTAGCAATCTTACCTTCTTCGTTACAGCCCTCGTAATAGTTGTTGTAATAGAGATCTCGACAGTAATCAACCGGATCTTGTTTCTTTGCTTCTGCCTTTTCCAGCATACGTTCGTAGTTACGAAGAGCCACACACATCTTACAATCGGGAAAAAATATCTCCGGAGTATACATTATTAGGCGCTGTTGCTCAGCGGTTCAATTAAAATCAGAGAGATAATTATTCCACCACGGTCTCCACGCGGACTACCGACCAGTTGGCGGGACGGGCGGAAACTGGGCGAAATGGGTCTAGAGTCGAGTTAGACAAGTAAAATTTCCAAGGGGTCGATGCAAATTACGCATGCGCTTTAAGACCAAGGACGCGGTAGAAAGGGCGCAGTCCCGGAACGGCGGCAAAGCGACCTTAGTTACTCTTAACGTAAGGCTCAAATTGGTGTAGTGAAATAAAATTACAAAAATATTTCAAATCCCTGCGCCCTTACTTTCAGTCATATGTTAAGGTACTAAAGTTAAATTCTAAATGTTTTCAAGTTAGGCGGTTAGTCTCAAATTCGGGGGATCGGGTTAGCTGATAATAAAGTCTGTGTTTTCGGTAAAATTGCTTAGGTTGCTTGTTATTCGTTTAATTTTATCACTTTTATTCTATACACAAGCCATGTGCCCCGATGGGATTTCCCAACGCCAACATCTGAGGAACCATAGGGTTTCGAAAAAAACATTGGAAACAGAAATAAAGTAAAGTTCAAAAATTACAAACTTCCATTCAAACATATTTAATCAATTTAGGGGCAGAATTTTTGAAAATCGTTCCTTGTTTTCTTCGTTAGATGAGGAACGTTTGTGCAAAATAATACAAGGTGTCCAGTAAATAGTACGACATACTTTGAAGGGTGATATAGCTAGTTTCTATTGTTAGGTACTGACCCACCTAACAATAGAACACAATATAATATGATCCCCGAAAAGTTACGGGTTTCAAGTTATATAAAATTGTCTAAAATAACGAATGGAACCCTATTACAAAGCCTCCGCTGTCCGTCCGTCTGTCTGTCAGCGGGCTGAATCTCATGAACCGTACCTAATAGGTAGATAGTTGAAATTTTCACACGCAGCAGAAATGGACTCCAATAAAACTGTGATGTTTCTGACCTGTTCTGCCCACTGAGTCGGGTTCAGAATCATCTAAAGATTTTATATGGTTTTGGCCATAAAACGATGCGACATGGTTTTGGTAATTGACCTCTCGTACTATAAAAAGACGATGGAGTTCAAGAAAAAAGGAAGTCTTGTAACGTTTTTCACTAAATGGTTATCACCAACTAGATTATCCCGATAGGAGACATCCACATTATTCAATGTTTTCCAGAGTACATAACACGTATTTGAAAGGCAGATTGCCAGGTCAACGTGGCAGTGGACGGACTCAAGTTGTAGACGATGAGATAGAGCTTCAGGATAGCGAACAAAATCCAACAAATTCGGTTAGAGCGATACAACGGCGCGTAGCATCACCAATTCACCACCTTAGAAACTGATTTTGTCGTCAGAAGAATAGACAAAATGACAGATTATAGACCACTTAGTTTTTGTTTCATCGCAGACGCTTCACTCTATCAAAAAAATATGAATTTAAAGTGTTCAAGAAGAATTTTTCTTTACGTAATTAACATACACATAACGACATCTATTGACGCGAAATGGTACTAATGAATTAATGTCACCTTAATAATCAGATAATAATAATACGTCGTAACGGTAACTCCACCACAAGGAGGTGTCACCCATTAGTGGACGAAAATGGATCGCAGGACAAGAACACTGAACTACACTTGCCACTACAAACGCAAAAAGAAATTGAGTACCCGCTTTACTAAGTAATTTTAATACGACAGATGCACTGTGCCCAATTATGACAACTTCAAGAATTTGCAACAAAAGAGGACATCCTAATTTGCATATTCCGGATTCGAATAACATGATATTTTGACATGCATACAATATTAAATCCCGAGGGTCTTGTGGCTAAAATTAATAATAGATTTTACAGGGCAAGTTTTACCGTGGGGCTTGATTAACTCGAAAATTGGTGGTAAATAATCTTTCAATCAAGTTACGGAAATATCCCAAGCGGTTTTTTTAAATTCCACCCTTATGGGGGTGAAGTTTATATGAAATATCTTATTCATTTAGTTAATTAACTTGAAATGGACCACATAAAGTCACAAAAGAGTTAGGAAAGGACAGATATGAAGTAGAGAAAATAGACCGAGGTAAGGAGGGTCCTATAAGAACAACATCTGGTGTGGACTATATGAAAAGGTGGCCTTAGCTCAACTGTAGCTTTGTATTAAGTAGTATTATTTTCTAATTGTTTACTTGAAAAAAAAATATGGTTATGATATTGATATGCGCCTGATAACGCGTGTTAAATCTGATAGAGCAAAAGTAACCATGTCAATTCCTCAAGGTAGTGTTTTAGGGTGCCCATTGTTCCTAATATATATAATAGGTTGGGGAAAGTTTCTTCGCATTTTTTAAGAAAATTCAAAACATTTTTTAATATACATTATTTACATTTATCTAAAGTATGTAGGTACCATTTTGTTCGGTAACTTTCTGCCATCTTGTAGGTAGGGACATGATCCCATTGCTATAGAAATTTTGGGACTTCTGATCAAAATACCGCGACAAGTGGTTTTGGCAGTCCTTTCGTGATGTTAACCTGACACTGCCTAAAGAATCTGAAGAAACCGAAACAGGTGGAAATCTGAAGGTGCAAGGTCAGGACTATACGGCGAATGCATTAACACCTCCCAGCCAAACTCTCTTAATTTTTGCTGAGTGGCTAAAGATGTGTGAGGTCTAGCGTTATCATGATGAAAAACCACACCCCTTCTGTTGATTAATTCCGGCAGCTTTCTCTCAACTTCTTGCTTTAATCTCATCAGTTGTTCGCAGTAGAGTTCAGAATCGATAGTCCTGCCTGGTGGTAACAACTCATAATCAATAATGCCTTTCCAATCCCACCACACACACAGCATCACCTTGTTGCGAGTGAACCCGGGTTTCGCCACAGTCTGTGAAGCCTGACCGGCCTTTGACCACGACCTTTTTCGCACGTTCTTGTCGTACGTGATCCACTTTTCATCTCCAGTTAGTAGCTTCTTCAAAAATGGTTCGGTTTCATTACGTCGTAATAAAGAATCACAAATGAGTACACGGTTCATTAGGTTTCTTTCAGTGAGCTCGTGAGGTACCCAAATATCGAGCTTTTTTGTGTACCCAGTTTTTTTCAAATGAGCCAAAACTGTTTTGTGGTCAATTCCCAGTTCTTCAGCTACGTTGTAACTACTGATATGCCGATCTTGCTCCACTTTTTCAAAAATGGCATCCATTTTATCCGTGATAGGGCGACCAGAGCGTCGTGCATCTTTGGCATCAAAATTTCCGGATTGAAAACGCTTAAAACAAATTTGTGCTACTCTCACAGACACTGCACTGGGTCCATAAACATCGCAAATTTTTTTCGCGGCTTGCGTTGCATTTTTACCTTTTTTGTAGTAAACTTTTAAAACGTATCGAATTTCTTCATTAGATTCACTCATCTTGACAGTACGAAAAACAAATGAAAATCACACTTTTTCCTAATTTGAATTCGGAATTACGTTCTTTAAAATTTAAACTTTCAATGATACTAAAACCAGCCAGATACAAATAGTATAACCAAAGATATTTTATTTTAAGTTCATACATACTATAATGCGAAAAAACTTTTTCCCCAACCTAATAAATAACCTCCCTAAAGAAATAAATTTATACAGTGTCCTATTTGCTGACGACATTTCAATAATTTTTCCTTATGATGATAACGGGACCCTTAACGAAATCTTAAATGACATTCTTACTAACATAATGCCACTATGTTAGTAAGAATGTCATTTAAGAATGTCATTTAACGTTTTTCACTAAATGGTTATCACCAACTAGATTATCCCGATAGGAGACATCCACATTATTCAATGTTTTCCAGAGTACATAACACGTATTTGAAAGGCAGATTGCCAGGTCAACGTGGCAGTGGACGGACTCAAGTTGTAGACGATGAGATAGAGCTTCAGGATAGCGAACAAAATCCAACAAATTCGGTTAGAGCGATACAACGGCGCGTAGCATCACCAATTCACCACCTTAGAAACTGATTTTGTCGTCAGAAGAATAGACAAAATGACAGATTATAGACCACTTAGTTTTTGTTTCATCGCAGACGCTTCACTCTATCAAAAAAATATGAATTTAAAGTGTTCAAGAAGAATTTTTCTTTACGTAATTAACATACACATAACGACATCTATTGACGCGAAATGGTACTAATGAATTAATGTCACCTTAATAATCAGATAATAATAATACGTCGTAACGGTAACTCCACCACAAGGAGGTGTCACCCATTAGTGGACGAAAATGGATCGCAGGACAAGAACACTGAACTACACTTGCCACTACAAACGCAAAAAGAAATTGAGTACCCGCTTTACTAAGTAATTTTAATACGACAGATGCACTGTGCCCAATTATGACAACTTCAAGAATTTGCAACAAAAGAGGACATCCTAATTTGCATATTCCGGATTCGAATAACATGATATTTTGACATGCATACAATATTAAATCCCGAGGGTCTTGTGGCTAAAATTAATAATAGATTTTACAGGGCAAGTTTTACCGTGGGGCTTGATTAACTCGAAAATTGGTGGTAAATAATCTTTCAATCAAGTTACGGAAATATCCCAAGCGGTTTTTTTAAATTCCACCCTTATGGGGGTGAAGTTTATATGAAATATCTTATTCATTTAGTTAATTAACTTGAAATGGACCACATAAAGTCACAAAAGAGTTAGGAAAGGACAGATATGAAGTAGAGAAAATAGACCGAGGTAAGGAGGGTCCTATAAGAACAACATCTGGTGTGGACTATATGAAAAGGTGGCCTTAGCTCAACTGTAGCTTTGTATTAAGTAGTATTATTTTCTAATTGTTTACTTGAAAAAAAAATATGGTTATGATATTGATATGCGCCTGATAACGCGTGTTAAATCTGATAGAGCAAAAGTAACCATGTCAATTCCTCAAGGTAGTGTTTTAGGGTGCCCATTGTTCCTAATATATATAATAGGTTGGGGAAAGTTTCTTCGCATTTTTTAAGAAAATTCAAAACATTTTTTAATATACATTATTTACATTTATCTAAAGTATGTAGGTACCATTTTGTTCGGTAACTTTCTGCCATCTTGTAGGTAGGGACATGATCCCATTGCTATAGAAATTTTGGGACTTCTGATCAAAATACCGCGACAAGTGGTTTTGGCAGTCCTTTCGTGATGTTAACCTGACACTGCCTAAAGAATCTGAAGAAACCGAAACAGGTGGAAATCTGAAGGTGCAAGGTCAGGACTATACGGCGAATGCATTAACACCTCCCAGCCAAACTCTCTTAATTTTTGCTGAGTGGCTAAAGATGTGTGAGGTCTAGCGTTATCATGATGAAAAACCACACCCCTTCTGTTGATTAATTCCGGCAGCTTTCTCTCAACTTCTTGCTTTAATCTCATCAGTTGTTCGCAGTAGAGTTCAGAATCGATAGTCCTGCCTGGTGGTAACAACTCATAATCAATAATGCCTTTCCAATCCCACCACACACACAGCATCACCTTGTTGCGAGTGAACCCGGGTTTCGCCACAGTCTGTGAAGCCTGACCGGCCTTTGACCACGACCTTTTTCGCACGTTCTTGTCGTACGTGATCCACTTTTCATCTCCAGTTAGTAGCTTCTTCAAAAATGGTTCGGTTTCATTACGTCGTAATAAAGAATCACAAATGAGTACACGGTTCATTAGGTTTCTTTCAGTGAGCTCGTGAGGTACCCAAATATCGAGCTTTTTTGTGTACCCAGTTTTTTTCAAATGAGCCAAAACTGTTTTGTGGTCAATTCCCAGTTCTTCAGCTACGTTGTAACTACTGATATGCCGATCTTGCTCCACTTTTTCAAAAATGGCATCCATTTTATCCGTGATAGGGCGACCAGAGCGTCGTGCATCTTTGGCATCAAAATTTCCGGATTGAAAACGCTTAAAACAAATTTGTGCTACTCTCACAGACACTGCACTGGGTCCATAAACATCGCAAATTTTTTTCGCGGCTTGCGTTGCATTTTTACCTTTTTTGTAGTAAACTTTTAAAACGTATCGAATTTCTTCATTAGATTCACTCATCTTGACAGTACGAAAAACAAATGAAAATCACACTTTTTCCTAATTTGAATTCGGAATTACGTTCTTTAAAATTTAAACTTTCAATGATACTAAAACCAGCCAGATACAAATAGTATAACCAAAGATATTTTATTTTAAGTTCATACATACTATAATGCGAAAAAACTTTTTCCCCAACCTAATAAATAACCTCCCTAAAGAAATAAATTTATACAGTGTCCTATTTGCTGACGACATTTCAATAATTTTTCCTTATGATGATAACGGGACCCTTAACGAAATCTTAAATGACATTCTTACTAACATAGTGGCATGGTTGAAAGACCATAATTTAGAAATAAATTTCTCGAAGACGAAGCTGATGCAATATAGACCATATCAGAAAGAAAAGATAAATATCGACTTCTCATATAATAATACAAAATTACAATGTGTAAACGACTTTACACTGCTAGGCCTGACTGTCGATACAAATATAAACTGGAAAGCTCATATACAAACCCTATCAAATAAATTGGCTAGCTTTACATACGCCTTAAGAGAACTAAAAAAAGCAACCGACTTCAAAATAGCTCTTTCAGCCTACTACGCATACGCATATTCGTGGCTAAACTATGGAATTATAATGTGGGGAAATAGTGTAGATATAGAGCGACTATTCATTTTACAAAAAAAATGCGTTCCAATCCTAGTAAATATAGAAAGTACGGAAAGTTGCAAACAATACTTTATAGAACATAAAATACTTACGCTATCAGGTATTTACATCCTAGAAGCTAGTAAATTTGTGAGAAAATACCCATCGCTTTTTCCGCTAGCAAAACAGCAACGCCCACAGCAACGCAGTCTTAGAAACCGTTATCTAAACGAATTAGCGGTACCAACCTCAAAACTAGCTGTTTCGTTCTGGGCCTCTGGCCATGTGCGTTAAAATCTATAATAAACTCCCGAATTCAGTTAAGGATACAGAGTATGACAACAAATTTAAAAATGACCTACAAAACCACTTAAACTTAAAATCATATTATAGCATAAAATAATTTTTAACCGAGAAATAAATAAATTAATATCGACTTGAACACATTACACATACATAACTAGGTACTCTATAAAACAACAGTCCGCTACTACCTCATTCCTGTATTTTTAGTAATTACTTTCTATTTTATTTTATCTGAAAATGTCACATATTATATGTAAAACTAATCTATTGACATTAAATTAACTGAGATAATAATGACATTTAGACTCATTGCAACATGACATAAATTGTAGTATGAGATTATAATATGAAAATGATAATTTATTTATCTAAATATATAAAACTCAAAGGTGACTGACTGACATAGTGATCTATCAACGCACAGCCCAAACCACTGGAGGGATCGGGCTGAAATTTGGCATGCAGGTAGATGTTATGACGTAGGCATCCGCTAAGAAAGGATTTTGATAAGTTCTACCCCCAAGGGGATAAAATAGGGGATGAAAGTTTGTAAGAAACTTTGTCAATTTTAAACCGATCGGGCTGAAATTTGGCATGCAGGTAGATGTTATGACGTAGGCATCCACTAAGAATGGATTTTGTTAATTTCTACCCCCAAGGGGATAAAATAGGGGATGAAAGTTTGTATGAAGCTTTGTCAATTTTAAACCGATCGGGCTGAAATTTGGCATGCAGGTAGATGTTATGACGTAGGCATCCGCTAAGAATGGATTTTGTTAATTTCTACCCCCAAGGGGCTAAAATAGGGGATGAAAGTTTGTATGAAGCTTTGTCAATTTTAAACCGATCGGGATAAAATTTGGCATGCAGGTAGATGTTATGACGTAGGCATCCGTTAAGAAAGGATTTTGATAAATTCTACCCCCAAGGGGATAAAATAGGGGATATACCTAATGGGATAAAATAGGAGATGAAAGTTTGTATGAAGCTTTGTCAATTTTAAACCGATCGGGCTGAAATTTGGCATGCAGGTAGATGTTATAACGTAGGCATCCGCTAAGAAAGGATTTTGATAAATTCTACCCCCAAGGGGATGAAATAGGGGATATACCTAATGGGATAAAATAGGGGATGAAAGTTTGTATGAAGCTTTGTCAATTTTAAACCGATAGGGCTGAAATTTGGCATGCAGGTAGATGTTATGACGTAGGCATCCACTAAGAATGGATTTTGTTAATTTCTACCCCCAAGGGGATAAAATAGGAGATGAAAGTTTGTATGAAGCTTTGTCAATTTTAAACCGATCGGGCTGAAATTTGGCATGCAGGTAGATGCTATAACGTAGGCATCCGCTAAGAAAGGATTTTGATAAATTCTACCCCCCAAGGGGATGAAATAGGGGATATACCTAATGGGATAAAATAGGGGATGAAAGTTTGTATGAAGCTTTGTCAATTTTAAACCGATAGGGCTGAAATTTGGCATGCAGGTAGATGTTATGACGTAGGCATCCACTAAGAATGGATTTTGTTAATTTCTACCCCCAAGGGGATAAAATAGGAGATGAAAGTTTGTATGAAGCTTTGTCAATTTTAAACCGATCGGGCTGAAATTTGGCATGCAGGTAGATGCTATAACGTAGGCATCCGCTAAGAAAGGATTTTGATAAATTCTACCCCCCAAGGGGATGAAATAGGGGATATACCTAATGGGATAAAATAGGGGATGAAAGTTTGTATGAAGCTTTGTCAATTTTAAACCGATAGGGCTGAAATTTGGCATGCAGGTAGATGTTATGACGTAGGCATCCACTAAGAATGGATTTTGTTAATTTCTACCCCCAAGGGGATAAAATAGGAGATGAAAGTTTGTATGAAGCTTTGTCAATTTTAAACCGATCGGGCTGAAATTTGGCATGCAGGTAGATGCTATAACGTAGGCATCCGCTAAGAAAGGATTTTGATAAATTCTACCCCCCAAGGGGATAAAATAGGGGATGAAAGTTTGTATGAAACTTTGTAAATTTTAAACCGATCGGGCTGGGACTTTGCATGCATATAGCTACTATGACGTAAGCATCCCCTAAGAAAGGATTTTGATAAATTCTACCTCCAAGGGGATAAAATAGGGGATGAAAGTTTGTATAAATCTTCTTAGATTTTCGACTGATTGAACTGAAATTAAAGATTGGAGCTACTATGATGAAGACGTCCGATTAAATAGGATTTTGATAAATTCAACCCACATGGGGATAAAATAAGGGATGATGGAGGATGTAAATGTATTAGTTTGAACTATAAGTATAATATAAGTATAATATATATGTATTTATTCTTATATTTTATAGTTATTTTCTTGTTATCTATCCTTTATGTTGCACCTGCCATGTCTTCTCTCTGCACCACCCTAAGGTTGGCTGGTAGAAAATGCCTCAGGCATTAAGTCCGCCTTTGTACGGTATTTTTTTTACTTGTGCATAAAGTTTTAATAAATAAATAATAAATAAATAAATAAGTACCTAATGGTATTGACTTGAGAGAACATTGCTTCTCTCATGGACAGTTTTATGTTGCTTGCTCACGAGTAAGTTCACCCAATAGCTTGATAGTTTTAGCGCCTAATGACAGATTAGTTAAGAATATTGTGTAAGTACAAAGATGTTTTGTAGGCCCTAATTTTTTACTCACGCTAAACAAAAGTAAAGCCGCAAAAAATATACCTAATTAATAATAATACTTAACGCGAGCGAAGCCGCGGGCAAAAGCTAGTTTAGTTTATAAGAATGACATAATGTATAATAATAATTAATAATTATTAAATTAATCTATATCAACAAATTGTAATGATAACATGTTAAATTAATTAAAACCTATCGCCTGTACATTGCTGTGCCCTAGCAGGGTTCATTGTTTGGAACTATCATAATGTAACAACATGTAAACAACATGAAATGCAATAAATGAATGATTATGATTAATTTAAAGTGATTCTGAAGTATTTCGATAACATGTAAGATGTGCATAAGTGCTTTTATTAAATAGAAAGAAAGAAAGAAAGAAAATACGTTTATTTGCGGTAAACATGACGCAAAGGACAAAAATGAAAAATGAAATGAATGAAATTGAAATAAATGAAATAAATGAATATTATATTAATCTGTGTTGTTTCTATCAATAAGTCTGAAATCGCCAACCCGTCTTGAGCAAGCGTGGTGATCAATGCTCGTGCCTTCTCTGTATGAGAAGAGGCCTTTGCCCAGCAGTGGGACAGTAATAGGCTGGTATTATTATTATGTTTTTATGAGTGGACCGCTTGCCAGTGGACTGTATAGTGTGTGGGGCCCTTAAGGCATTAAACACCATTGCTTAGGCAGCCAAAAGTGCTACAAGTCAAAGAAAAAAGATGCTGGCGAATTGAGGACCTTCTCATTTTTTTAGGTCGAAAAGGGAAATTATAACCATGCCTCTAACAAATTTAACAAAGGCCAGATTGTTGCCTTGTGTCAATTAAATTTCTATCCTGTAAATTTAACATTTGAAGGAAAACATTAATTTAGCCCACACATAGTAGTCAAATGGACCTATGGGACCTATTGTGGGGCGTTGTTAGCAAAACCAACATACTCTGCCTGCAAAGAGTCGAAAATTGGGGTCCTTCCCCGTAGTCAAACTATTTTGTCCAACTGATTTGACTACAAGGAATAATTTTCCCAGTGGTCAAACTTTATTGATATTGCAACTTTTTAGCACGCTGTATGCATGCAGTTTAAGTATGTACAGTCAAAGATAAAATTAATGTCAAATGTCAAGCGTCGCGTCATTCACAATAAAATTGTTATTCTTTGTTGAATTTCAAATTATTCATAATCAAAAATGGATATGAAATATGTGAAACGTAAACGTGGTATAGTTTTACTCCACGATGTCCGGGCAGTATTACAGATGGCGTACCTACAAAAATGGGAACGTTTTTTGGGCATGCAGTCATCTGAGAAAAGATAAGTGTCGAGGGTCTAACACTGTGAAGGTAGTGTACAAAATTATTGGCTCCGTTTTCTCATGAACTTACTATAAGGCTCGGCGCAAACGAGTCATCTATTACTGCCGCTGTTGCAAATGTGGCAGTGGCGTGCGACAGCTACTGGTGCTAGTCTGAGGGAGGATTTTTCCTAAGTGTTCTATTGGTAGAAGTAGAACAAACGATAGAACAGATGGTAACGACTCAGGAGAGGGCCCTCCCTCTCCCTCCCTAGGGGCGCGACGGTGGTGGCGAGTCGCGGACGCTGCTGTAGCATGTGGCCACCATCGGCCACACGTGTACGGCGAGTCTACAAACAAAATCGTGTGAGCTGCTTGTTGCTGGCCATCGGTGGCTGTGTACGGTGGCTCATTTGCGCAGTTTATTTTTTCTAGAGGCGTTTTTCTTTAATTTGTATTATTTTTTTTTATTATTTTAATCTTTATTAATTTATAGAGGGTTTGATCATATTATTTTTTCTTTTATTTAGAATGACAACATAGTAAAAAGGACTGAACACATCTGTATTGCTGATTATAGGAAAAATGAGATCGATATTGTGATTGATGAGTTAAGACAAGAAGTGGTTAACAATGATGTCCCTATTCCACAGCGTATAAAGAAAAGAAGAAGTTAACCAAAAATTTACCATCCTTTGGCAGTGTGAAATCGGTTTTATACAATAATCGTAAAAAAACTTGCTTCATTGATTCTAAAGAGGCAACAGTTCCCGATAATTTGTATTCATTTCTCTTGGCTGATTATGTTACCGAAACAAGACGAATTATGATTTTTTGTTCAGAAAAAAATAAGACAAGAATGGTTCTAAGACAAGAATATTTGATGCAGCTTTCTTCGAACACGTAGAAAAGAAGAGAATTAATAGTAACACTGGCAAGACCTTATCACAAATAATCAACATCCTAACTACATCCCTAGAAGAACTACACGACAATTTGAAGAAAGATAATGGAAAATTAGCAATGGGAACAACAACCTGGAGGGATATGGGCTCCTTAACATTAGGGGTGCCAGGTGAAGAACTTGACTTGAGATTGGTTGGAAGAAGCAAAATGTTCTTGGGAAAGAATTAAATTTCAGTTAGGGGATCAGGACTGAAATCATCAATTTACGTGTATGTGTCCACTGCTTTTCATGTTAACATATATTCTGTTTTTAACCGACTTCAAAAAGGAGGAGGTTATCAATTCGTCGGAACCTTTTTTTTTTTTTTTTATTTTATGTATGTTCCCCGATTACTCGTAGATGGCTGGACCGATTTGGATTATTTTTTTTTTTGTTTGAAAGGGTATACTTCCCAGGTGGTCCCATGATCATCAAGTCAGGATCTGATGATGGGATCCTGGAGAAATAGAGAGAACTCTTCCAATTTTAAAGGCACACTTGAAGCGATTTGGACAGTCTTTGGAAGAGTACTTTTTTGGAGTGGTCCCATTTCAATTTGGTGAAGATCTGATGAAGAACTTCTGAGATAGGCAACGGAACTCCTCAATAAATGATAGCAAATGGCCTGGGATTGCTGAAATCTCATGTCTGTTTGTTGTTCACACCAGTTCATAACATAACATCACGCCAGTACGCTGTGAAGGGGTAAGCACATGTGAACCACTAAAAAGTGAAAAATAAAACTTTTTTACAAAAAAATACAACCGACTTCCAAAAACAACACTACAAAGTGAAAAATAACTTTAATTTTGGAAGTCGGTGGCAAAAACGAAAATACATTTAATCAGACACCGACTTCCGAAATTAAAGTTATTTTTAGGGTTCAGTACCTCAAAAGGAAAAAAACGAACCCTTATAGGATCACTTCGTTGTCCGTCTGTTTCTCTGATTGTCTGTCAACACCCTTTTTTAACCGACTTCAAAAAGGAGGAGGTTCTCAATTCGTCGGAACCTTTTTTTTTTATTTTTTTTTATTTTTATTTTTTTTTTTTATTTTTTTTTTTTTTTATGTATGTTCCCCGATTACTCGAAGATGGCTGGACCGATTTGGATTTTTTTTGTTTTATTCGAGAGGGTATACATCATAGTTGGACCCATATAAAATTGATTAACTTTGCTTGGGTAGTTTTTGAGTTAGGTTCAATATACGTATTTTTTCCTCACTTTTATATGGATGATGTTCTAGTTTGTTTTGCAGGTAGTGGTATTACAATTTGTGTGGGGTAGGTACACAACTAAAAAGTGAAAAATAAAAACTTTTTACAAAAAAATACAACCGACTTCCAAAAACAACACTACAAAGAGAAAAATAACTTTAATTTCGGAAGTCGGTGGCAATAAACGAAAATACATTTAACTAGACACCGACTTTCGAAATTAAAGTTATTTTTCTCTTTGTAGTGTTGTTTTTGGAAGTCGGTTGTATTTTTTTGTAAAAAGTTTTTTATCAATTACGTTTTATATTGGTATCACCAAATTGAGGTTCAATTGAAATATTTTTTTGGGGATGGCACTTTCTACAGTTGCCCAAATGGATTTACACAATTGTACAGCATCTATGCGGCTTTAGATACATCATCAACCACAACGCACGTGATTCCAGTTGCTTATGTACTAATGACGGATTAAACGGAAGAATCATATGAAATTTTATTCTCTATGTTACATTCTCAAATACCCGAATGGTTACCAAAAAAATTTCACTCTGATTTTGAAATTGCTGCTAGCAATGCTATTTCATCGATTTTCACAGATGTCCAGTTAATAAAATGTTTCTATCATTTTACAAATTCACAATGGAAAAAGGCCAAAAAAATGAAAATGCAAAGCAAAGATGGAAAAAGATTGGTCGGATTATGTGCTGCACTTGCTTTGCTACCTGAAAAAAAAATTGACGAAGGTTGGGATTATATACAATCTGATTGTCCTAAAACACCAAAAATTGAAAAATACCTTCAATATTTCGAGAACACATGGCTAAAAAAGAAATCATTTAGAATACAATGGTCCGTATATGGACAAAGGCATCGAACTAATAATGTTGTAGAGAGCTGGAATGCTCAACTTAATAAATTTATGAAGAGACATAATCCAATAACAGTTTCTCGTTTGCTCAAAACATTATTAGACAAAGAAAGCAATTCCTCCGAAGAACCGTCTCCTCGCCGGAGTGAATTAATATATACAGACGAATTCATTCAAAAATGCCAAATGGAGTTAATACACGATGAAATAGATGTCGGCTATTTTTTAAATAAATTGAGAGAGATTTTTTTTTAATGATATAAGAACGGCAACAAGATTATTTACTTCGGTGCCGTACCCCATACACGCACCATTCCACGATGAAAGTTTTAGTTATGAGCAAGGTTTTCTCTACATTTTTAGGTTATTGGTATTTAAACTGTAAATGTATTCCCAACATTTTTTGGGAAGAAGTGGCCGAGAAGTAAAAAATCCCAATACGCGTTTCTCTTTTTTTCTTTGTTTTTTTTTTTGCGAGAGGAGTGGCGATAGAAGCGCAACGGTGTCTCCGTTGCTTTTCCACTAAGATTTTACCATTGAGTTTGGCCTTTTTCCATTGAGGATTTGTGAAATGATAGAAACCGATGATAGAAACCAAATTGGAAATAATATAATTTGCAGCTGCAGTTCTTTACAAAATCCAAATGAACTTTCTTAATGGACCATTCTGGTAACTGCGATTTAATAATTTGAAACATTATTATTATAACTTCGAAAAAATTATATTACGGTTTTAATTTTTGTCATAACTGTACACTACAGCAGACAAACTTTATATACAGGTAGGATCATTGGAGTAGTTTGACCACAGGGAAAGATCCATCGTCAAATTTCCTTGTGGTCAAATCAGTTGGACAAAATAGTTTGACTCCGGGAAGGACTAGAAAATTGTATTCTGAAATCAATAGCAAATGCACCATGGTTTGCTAGGAACGACGAAATCCACGAGTATCTACAAATGCCATCAGTAAAGTCTGAAATCCAGCAGAACCAAAAACAACGCAAGACTCGCCTAACCCAGCACCCAAACCTACTAGTTACTGAACTGTTAAACCTGAGTTAACCTGACAGTGGTGACCTGAAGAGGAACCACCTTCTATAAGTGGGAGGCACAGCATTGGCGGCTCCACCACAACGCCATTTGACATGGAACGAATTCGCTTATGGTCCGACGACCGATTGCAAATAGAATTAAAAAGAAACAAACAGAACATAGTAGAAAGAAACGCATTTAACAACACCTAACCCAATCGATAAAACACTTATCTACTTATAATATCTTAAGCAGATGCTAATCATTACTTGAAGCAACGTTTATAATGTTGCTTAAAGTACTGATTAGCATCTGCTTAGCCACACATTTTTGACATAATAATATTGTCTCATAACTATTCATAAGCAATGTTTTTAATTGCCATTACAATGACTGCATTAGTTCTTAATGTTTTGCTATTTTATCTTTTTCTGACTATGACTATCAAACAAATTGTATAATATACCTATAGTACATTATATATCAAAGTTGGCACATATGTATTTTTGCGTGGAGGAGGTTTATAAGGCGGCTATCACACTTCCGCTGCGAAACCACAAGGTGTTCCACTACTCGAATTGCTGCTACTCAAATCACAATTCTAGTAGCGGAACATCATGCAAGACAATTGAATTGAACTATTGCGGTTTCGCTGCTATGGTTTCGTAGATACCAGCTACCAGCCAGTCAGATACCAGCTTAAGGGTTTTTTTTTTCGACCTCTAAATGGGCGAAGCTTTGGAGAAAGCTAGCTTCATCATAATCTGCCTAGCCTTTCCCCAACTGTGTTGGGGTCGGCTTCCAGTCTAACCGGATGCAGTTGGATAGTAGTATTTTACATGGAGCGGCTGCTACCCGTAACAACTGTCAAAGTTCCACAAATGACAGCCGGGACCAACAACTTAACGGAAGTGCTTAAAGCTAGCAACATAACATTTATATAAATAAAATATCTACCAACATACTAAAAATCTGCAATTAGTAGATTTATTCACTGACAGATAACGCTCAGCCTAATCCGCTTAGTCTAGAAGCATGAAATTTTGCACAAGTGTTCAAACAACTACGGTGAGCAAAAAGGAAGAATTTTTGAAAATACATCATCTAAAAGGGTTGAGAATAGGGGATGAAATTTTGTATGGAAGTTCATCATTTTTGAAGTTATAAATCTGTAAGTTTAATACTTTTATAAGTAAAAGTTAGTTGTATCAATATTGTTTGGAAACTCCCTCATGGCTTCTGAGAATTTGCCAATGGGGAATCCTATCAGACAAACAGCTTGTATATATTATATAAGTCATCATAAGACATAATATGGCTAATGAGTTATTAATAGCAATAACAAAAATCGTTTCTCCAGCTTTTTACATTCTTTTGTTTGAAATAATGCATCAGAATATTGAAAATACTGAAGTCTTCTCTCTGATGATAAAGTACCACTCACAAAAACAATAAGTACTTAAGATCATTCCAGGATAAAAGATCAAATCTAAACAAATGTGACCTAAGTTAAATTTGTTTTCTTTACAGAGTATTGTAGCATGTCTAGAATATTGCAGAGTATTGTAGAATATTGCAGAAGTCGCAAGATACTATAAAATAGAAGCAAGCAAACAAGAGGCTTTATAGATCATCTTAGCACTAGGGCTTATTTATCACAATCATAGTTAATAGGGCAGAAGTGCAGTTGAGCCCATCATCGCCATCATTTGCTTTTTTTTTTGGATAACCATTTTTTTCATTTATTTGGATTAGGTGCAGCATGTGGTTTCCTTTGGTGCAGCATGTGATTTTCTTTCATACATTTATTTATTATTTATTACAGACATACATACAGCTATCATTACAGTAACCCAATGCGATAGTGTAGGAAAAAAATAATAACGATAATTACAAATACATTTCAATTCAAAAATTATACAATAAATTCAATTCAAATTAACGTCAATGAAAAACAAAACAATACAATACATTTATCAATTTTATACATTCAACTTATTACCATAACATAAAACGTGTAATGTAACTTTTGCAAACTCGCTCAGTGAACAAGAGAGTACATCTATTTTATGAGCAACCAGGTTCAGTGTGCGCGATGTCAGCGAAAGCGGGGCCTTGGCCATTAGCTTGGTGCGACCGCGTGGCAGAGCGAACAAATGGGGCCGTCTACGACGCTGCACATACCCATTGGGCACGTACAAACCTATCTCCTGTAACACCCCCAGATTGTTGGTGTTACCTCGGAACACTCCAAGGGCATACGATGCCAACGCTAGATCCCTTCTCGTCTCACATATTATCTATTACCCATCAGTAGTCACCTCTTTTCTAGCCATATAATGTTTCATACAGTCCAACTATTGTTACTGTGGTTTTCCTCGTTTCCTGCCTAAAAGTATATAAATGCACCAGCTGGGTAGGAATAGCAGTAGTCACTAAACAATTGCTGATTGCTTAAAAGAAACCTGCTACAATTAACAGTGTTTAATAGTCAACATTATTGGTGTTTTAAGCCTTCACTACTACTGTAAAAATAATTCAGATAACCCATAATAATAAATAGATATTTTGTATGGTTGGTGACACACACACAACCAAATAGTTTAGTATAATAACCATTATTAGCTTTTGAGACCCACCAATTCGCAAGTGACAAAGAATAGGGTCAGTGGGTCTTAGGCGATAGATAATTACTTGTGGATCATTGTTGAGATTTGATAGGTTATTATTACCTATGCATTAGGGAGTAAGATGACCCTATGACTGAGGCAAAGTAGTCATATTATTTTATTATTTTTAAGCAGATAAATGATAACGTCACTGATCAAGAGTTAATCATCCTCACCACATCACAGGCAGACAGATGTCTGGCTCCTGCGTGATTATTCTCTTTTGTTTGCCTTATTATGCAATGGTCAAAGATTATTGATTTTCTTACTACCAAAAATTGGCAACGGCGTAACCACCACCGTTTATGTATTTTTAATACATCTAGGACTTTTGATTCGAGTTAGAAACAACGACCTACAAATGCTGTTGTTAGGGAACATTTACAAAAAGAGAGATTTTAAAAATTAGTTTCTAGGTACCTTTGTTGCGGTTGTCTCGACTCCATCTCTCTTCATCAGACATTTTCAAAATCAGAAAACGTTTGTGATTTGTAAACTTCGAAAATCAAAATTTTAACAACAATCGCTCACTGTCACTTTGTACACAGTTCACACATAATGAAAACTGAAAATTAAAAAAATATGAGAAAAAATACAAACATACTTCACCATAGATAATACAGACTGCAGACTTCACTTCGCCGCATTGACTAATTTCTATTTTAAACTTTTTAAACTCGCGATTTGCACACATTAAACAACATAATCGGTCTCCCGACGTTTTGACCGCCTTGTGGCGGTCGTGGTCACGGGAGGACTGATGACAGCTCAGCGACGTCTTCGTAAAGTGCGGGTATGGGCATCTACCCTCACTTGGTCTTCACAATTTTTATTATTGTCACTGTCGGTACAGTCCTACCAACTTATCTGTGAACTGAAAGAGGACGCCGCCGTCGATGCGTCGACACAATCGAATGACATGCGTCGGCACAATCGAAGACATTTCAACATGACGGCCGTAGTTACAATTTTCGCCATTTCACAGATATGTTGGTAGGAGTGTACTTCTACACACAACACTAAGGACGTCTACTCACTAGCGGACCTCGTCGGACGACCGGCGTTGCTTGCATTTGCTAATGACTGGATTCTAAGTTGTAGGCAGTCGGTATCCATCCTATCTGTTGAAATTTTTATATTTCCTGATTTCAACCGCTTCGCGTACTATTCTGGAGTAATAGTAGGTAGCGATCAATGGAAAGAACCTGTGGCTTGTGTAGTTGAATCCAGTGGTTTGGACCAGCCTCTAGCAAATGCTCAGCTATCGCGGACTTGTTGGTTCGACGGTTTTTTACAGCTGCAATATGTTCCTTGATCCTTTCGGCGATTGTTCGTTTTGTCTGCACTATATATGAACTACCACAGTTGCAATCCACCTTGTATACGCCAAGTATCTGAAGGGGAATTACGTCTTTCGGAGAACGTAGGCACTTCGAAATGCTAGAGAGTGGACTTTACACCTACAGTCTTGATGGAGTATTTCTTGAGTATTGTTCCAAAACTCCTATCTGACCTGCGTTCTTCTTTGGATGTCTGGTATCTCCTTTCTTCCGTTTGTATCCGTTCTCCTTAAGTACCTCCTGAACATGTGCGAGCTCACTGTCTAAATTTTCAGTGTCACAGAGGTCACACAGGACTCAGGAGGGGGTGCTCTGCTCGTAAGAGATGTTGCAATGGATTGCAAATGCCGCGGATGATAGTGTGATTGCGCATTGAGATACCTTTCTGTGTGCGTCGATTTACGGTACACAGTATGTCCCAGGTTACAATCTCCTCTTACGGACACTTTTACATCAAGAAAGGCCTACGACTTGTCTACCTCCAATTCGTAATTAAACCGGATATTCGGATGTATGGAGTTTAAACGCTTCACAAATCCAAGTTTCACTTCATTGATTATTTTACAGGCAAGCACATTGATTATTGTCATTCATTTTTTAAGTGAAACTTCTTTTGGCGCGTTGAGCGATAATAAGGAAATCTTATTGGTTCACGTCACAGCGTCACTACGACATGCTGATGCTGAGAGATGCTGATGTCAGATATGCTTAATTTTGCGCTTCTGTCGGCAGTCGTCACGACAGCCAATTTTTTTTTATTTATTGAAGTAACACTGACTCAATACCAGAGAAAGAAAGTTAGGTGCATTTCTATACTCTTTGTTATATTATTAAAACTCATCATTTTATTTTACGTTATATTAATAATGAAAATTGTTGCGCCGCGCCGACCCTAAATAAATTGGGATAAGGGTAGGAGAATGATAATGATTATACTTGAAAATGAAATGGAAAAAAATGAAAATACTATACCTATCTATATTAGAACGAAGTTCTTATCGGCGGCCGCGAGAGAAACTGTGACGGAGTAGAACACTATAACGTACATAGATGAGCATCACTTTCAGTAGGTAATAACCAGTCACTTGGCCAATTATGGTGATTAAGAAAATCTAGGGAGTTATGGCTATGCAATAACAAACCTTCGCATCATAATTACTTTAATCTCCAGTTCATTTCTTAACCGCTCATGCTCAATGCGCTCACCGCGTTCGTGTGAGCGGCTAAGGGTGGTGACTAACAAAATTTGCAATATCATGGGTTTTATACCGTCGCTTTGTCAAATTGTGATCGTCGGCCAATTTGTCATTTGTGGTGATTATCAAGTGAGTAGGTACGCTCCTACCAACTTATTTGTGAAATGGCGAAAATTGGAACTACGGCCGTCATGTTGAAATTTCATTCAATTGTGCCGACGCATGTCATTCGATTGTGTCGACGCATCGACGGTGGCGTCCTCTTTCAGTTCACAGATAAGTTGGTAGGATTGTATGTATATTATTTGCCACTAATTTTCATTTCCGTCATTATGTATTTTAATTTCGGCATGGCAAAGAAAAACATTTAATTTACTAAAAAGTAAATTATTTTTATATAAACTTTTTATTTAGTAAAAGTCGGTTACACAAAAAACTAACATTTTAAAAAGGTGCACGTAAAATCATTATAGTACTTACATACTAATTCCATGCAAAAAAATAAAAAATCGAGCGAATGAAACGAAACCTCAAGTCGATGTTGCTATGATATAAATGATTTGTTTTTCATAACTTGCTACATCGTTCTCTCGTCGCGAGACAGAGAAGCTGTGCAGAGAAGTATCAAAGCATAGTAGTACCTTCACTATATCGGTGAGGTTGTTTTCATGGGTTTCGAGGGTGTGGATGTGCGAGCCGACTCTATTCTCAATCTTGTTTCGGCCTTTTTAATGCATGGCATATAAGCTGACTTTTTGCAGTCAAGTTTTTTGATTTTTTGAATTATTTATTTTATTTTAGACTTTACTTTTAGACTCTTATGAACGAAAACTGTGTACTTACATTTATTAAAAAAAAATACTTAATAATTTATAATACTTATTTATTTCTAATACTTTTGTAAAAATGCGTAACATGAAGTCCGACACACACTTGGCTGATCTATACCCTACTCGATAGGTTTCTTTTTTTTATAACGACTTCTGTGCATCCAAACTGCCAGCCTAGCGCGGTTGCGACGACGGGCGCGAAATATCAAACATATGAAACCGCCGTTTGCGTCCATAGTGTAGTGACTAACATGCAAATCTAAAACTTAAAAGGCTACCGACCGCGCAGTGGCGCCCTCATCGTTTGTTTAGTTATTTCTTTAATTTTAGAATGAAAATGCAGAAAATAAGCCGGCATAATTGTGCTCCACAAGACGTATAATATATGTTATTACTCGTATTATTACAAATAGTAGCTTCATATTGTTGTTTTATTATAATCGATAAAAAGGAAAAAAGTGGCCTCTATTTTCCGTTTTAACGATTATAATAAAACTTAACAATATAAAGCTACTATATGTATTATTCCGGCTTATTTTCTGCATTTTCGTTCTAAAATAAAAGGAATAACCAAACAAACGATGAGGGTTCCACTACGCGGTCGGTACACTCTTAAGTAATCCCTTTAAATTTTTTTTTATAATTTTTTGCACCACATGTAGTGTTTTTTAAATTGGCCGCAATTTTCTGGATCAATTTTTATGAACCAATGTACTTCCAAGGACCTTTTAGCGTGGGGAATAATCGGCGTTCTAACGCTACCATATTGTTTTCCATTACTAATACCTATACAAAACAATTTCTCAAAATGATTACCAACAGCGCCCCTGCGTTAGTGTCATTCAGGGGCCAAAAGATCCTTGTAGCACAAGGACTTTATAGCGCTACACGATTACTTTAGCGGGTGGCCCAAATCGGAACTAACGCTGCCATCTTGCTTTTTGATTCATTTCATAAAACAATCACATTAACGCGCTAAAAGATCCTTGGAGAACTGTACATCTTCCATGAAATTAGTATGTACAGACGCCAGCAGGTCAAGCCACCCGAAACTGTAAAATTTACCCAATCAACGTTGGACCTAATGCTTTAGAGATAAAGATGAAAATCTATTACAGAAATTTGACAAATTGTAGTAGCTTGATGTGCTGGCGTCTGTACTAATGACCCTCTTATTTCAGCAAATTTTTGGCAGGAAGTAGTTCACTCAACTCGGACGCTCTTCGAGATGAGACCATAGGATTATAATTTGTTTTGTATCTGTTCTTCATCTGCATCTTCATGTCCAGAAATAGCGTTGTGTGATTCCTCATCAGGTTTCTAAAACGCTGCTTTTCTAGTATCAGGATCTAGAACAGAAAATTCGAAGTAAAATTCATAATGTAGAATGTAAAAGGAAGAGTCGGGCCACAAATTATGTTCCACTTCCTGTTCTCTTCTTTGAGGGGCTTGCCCAAAGCCACAACTAACCCTGTCGGTGTGGCATTTTAAAATGACGGATGGTAATTTAAATTATTCGGGCTTAACAAAAAAAATAAGTAGGCGCAGTTCGAGGCCGCGACGTTTGTTTTCGTTAAATCGTGAAAATGTTTGTTCACAGCTGTTACTTACAGTATGGCCGAAATATCTTGGCAAGTCTGAATATAGGCACTATGAACTTTCGCGCATGTTCTCACACTCGTCTCATGTCACCATTTGGTTCCTAAAAAATGTTACTGCGCAGACTCTGCGGAAAGTTCGGACTTGCCAAGTTTTCTGACAGCGCTGCCATACAAAATACTCGACTCGTTCTGTCAAACTTGATTATTTCTATGTGTTTTCTCGACAAACCCTAACATGGCACCTAAGTTATGTCGAATTTTGACAGAATTTTAACAAATCAACACGAGATAATCTCCGATTCTTCTCTCATTTAGTCGTCCTCGATTTTGACGAAAAGAGAAGACAAAACTATGATACAAAAAAAACACCAAGGATTCCTTGGTTCTCTGAAGCAAAGATAAACAGACAATTGTTAATAACAAGTATGCGCCTGCGATCCGGGCACATTCTATTGAATGCGTTCGGGCATCTGATGAAGGTGGTTGATACCCCAAACTGTCAGGTCTGTAATATGAGGGAGGACACCTACCACGCTTTGGTGGAGTGTGCCCGGGTTGGGGCAGAACGAAGAATTCTAGAATCGGAAGTGGGACTTAGATTAAGAGATGTTGGGATGTGTAATTGGATTTTTTCTAATCCGACATCCAAATTAGCTATTAAGTTATTATTTATTTAAACTTTTCGCACTTAAAATGTACAAAGGCGGACTTAATGCCTTAAGCATTCTCTACCAGTCAACCAAGGGTGGTGAAGAGATTAGATGGCAGGTGCTCAGTATGAGAGGAATACTTATAAAAAGAACACTAAAAATATATCACTATATATATAATTATAAATAGACTTTATACAAGCACATAAATAGGTTATAAATATAAACCAATAATACACATACATACACTTACTATAAGATATACCAATAATATATATATATATATATATATTATTGGTTGTTATATATATTACAATACATATTATATACAAATTCAAGAGAGAGAGAGGTGTTGAAATAACAGGTGACATTACTGACTTAACAGGTGACTACTAGCTTACGGGGTGTGGGGCGACGCGGGCGCAACTCGGGGCTGTTTCGGGATGTAGGAACATTGATGAGTTGGTATTATGTTTGATTTTATCTAGTTTATAACCCGAGTTATTTAGCATATACGTAATTAGCTTCTAGGCGTAATTCGACAGACATACCTTATAATAGGTCTTTACCTATGAAATTGCCGTTTAGTATGAAAAAATTTAAACGATTTTTTTTCATGCATTTTTTATTTGTATTAATCGAAGTAATCACCCATGCAATCAATGCATCTTTGCCAACGCAGTGCCAGTTTATTGATGCCCTTCTTAAAAAGAAATCAGCTGGACGGGAGGCAACAAATTCTTCAAAGGCATTTTGTACTGCCTCTCGGGTATTGAATTTTTTTCCCGCCAAGAAGTTATCCAAATTCTGGAAAAAGTAGTAGTCTGTAGGCGCAAGGTCTGGTGAGTAGGGCGGATGACGGAGAGCTTCCAACCCCAGTTCTTGCAACTTGGAGACCGTCTGCTGTGCAGTATGAGGTCGCGCGTTGTCGTGCAGGCGCAGCGGAGACGAGCGATTGACCACTGCTGGTTGGAGATGTGCCAGCTTCTCCATCATTGTGTTCAGTTCTTTACAGTACACATCTGAAGTAATGCTCACCCCGTTTGGTAAGAAGCTGTGATGAATCACACCGGCGCTAGACCACCAAACAGTGACCATCACTTTTCTAGGGGTAAGTTTTCGTTTAGGGCATTGTTTAGGTGCTGAACTAGGATCCAACCAACTTGCTGAGCGCTTGCGGTTATCAAACAGAATCCATTTTTCAACGCAGGTAACAATGCGGTTCAAAATTCCTTCATTTGTGTGTCTGTTGAGCCGTGCAAGGCACGTCTCGACGCGTACTTCGCGCTGGCGATCATTGAGTTCGTGGGGCACCCATTTGTCAAGCTTTTTTACCTTGCCAATTTGACGCAAATGGACCAATATTGTTTTGACGCTAACGTCGAAAGCTGCTGCTAATTCAGCCGTAGATTGTGTATCATCAGCTTCCACAATCGCCTTTAATTCGTCATTGTCGACCAAAGTCTTGGACGACCGCGAGGTTCATTTTACAGGTCGAAATTTCCAGAACGGAAGCGAGCAAACCAATAACAAGTGGTGCGTTGGTTTGTAGTGTTAGCTCCGTAAACGTCGTTGATGTTGCGTGCTGCTTGTGCCGCGTTGCTGCCACGACGGTACTCATATTCCATAATTACTCGAATTTTTAACGTATCCATGATGACGAAAAAGATTGAAATGCGATGAAAATGTAACACTAATCAATAAACAAATGACTACTTTTGGAAAAAAAAATCCATGTTTTTAAAATAAAATTAATTTGAAATTAGAATTCTTAGCCAAACAAAAATTATTTTGATTTGAAATGGCCAGTACTGCAGAACGGCAATTTCATAGGTAAAGACCTAATTGAGTATTGAGATTACGATTTTGAACCATTTCAAAGATGTTTTTATGAATGAAAATTACAAAATTCGGAAAAAGTTAAAATACGGGTGCCTTATTTTTACCTCTACATTTCATTTTACATAAATATATAATTTATTCAGAACATAAAACGTTGTCAATCGGGTCTTTTGAGCGCAAGCGAAGTGATACAGGTACCCCGTCTGATAGCCAAAGCGGTACTGACAAGTACTGAATCAGGGTCCTGTCGGGGGCCGAGCGGCAGGGCGGTTCGAGGTGTGAATGGTTATAAAGCTTGATTTTTCTGATCTCATCTTTTTACAGTAAATAAAACGGTTAAAAAATAAAAACGAACCTATGGTACCTGCATTATACATAGTTCTATTATCCTGCAAAGTTTCATGACCTAATTTGAAAATTTTCATTGATTATTCTCCATTTATTGTACGGTTTAGAGGTAACTTTGAGATTTTTTTGTATCGAGAAAATTGTATGGAATCGTGAATTCGCAACCTATGATACCTAGCAGTAGTCCTCATCTTTAACAAAGTGAATACTGCAGAACTCTTGAAACTACAGCCATTCATAATAAGACAATTTTCGCAATCTGAGGTAATGCAGGCCCTTAAAAATAGAACAATCATATTATGAAAAAATTACACAATTTGTATTTAACACATCGACGGGGGTGATGTGAATTTCGTCATGACAGTTTTCCTAAAACTATTAACTTAATATAAAATACTAATCAATTCGAATTGCTTTTGATGCAGTCTTAGTACGTCAATTACAAATCGTCATATCAAGTCACAAAATACAAAAAAAAAAAAAAGAGAAAATAAATAAAAAAATAACAAAGAGATCTACAGGTGGTGGTGGGTGGTCCAATAGGTACACAGAGCAAATTACGTTTTCACGTCAAAATTACAACGTAAAAAACTTTTTTACAAAAAAAAAAACTGACTTCCAAGAATTATACCTACCTACTACAAAGTGGAAAATAATTTTAATTTCGGAAGTCGGTGTCTTTAGATTTGTATTTTAGTTTTTTGCCACTGACTTCCGAAATTAAAGTTATATTTTTCACCTTGTATTTTTTTTGGATGTCGGTTGTTTTTTCTTTTTTTTGTAAAAAATTTTATTTTTTACTTTTTAGTGGGTCAGTTTATAATTTATTTAATTTACAATAGCCTAATGTCAACTGCTCATTACCTTTTACAAAATATTGCTTTTCGGTACTTGTTGAGGAGTTTTCCTAGTATGAAACAAGAGTACTGGAGCTGATGGTAAAGTCAGCTCCACTTCACCATATGCATTGTGACGAGCATAAATTGCTTAGCAACCATATTAAAGTAATCGATCGCAACCCGTGAAATACTTATTATTGAGTACTTCCGATGGCCATCTGTGGTTTATATCATCAGTTCCACTTCACCAAATGATGCTTTTCGAGGGCAAACGCACGAGTTACTATAAAAAAAACCCAAATCGCTATTGGTGTGCCCATAAAATTTGAGGGTTTCCCTCGATTTCCATGGGATCCCTTCATCAGATTCTGACTTGGTGACTATAGGACCACCTTGAGAGCATACCATTTCAAACAAAAAAATATTTTCAAAATCGGTTCACAATGTACATACATAAAAAAAATATTTATATACGCGACGAATTTAAAACCTCCTCCTTTTTTTGAAGTCAGTTAAAATTCTTGAAAATGAATTGAAGTATTAGACGACGCGTTGGCCACGCGTGGTTCATGTATTGCCTAGGCGTACCTTACACATTATCCACGATATACATGCCACCAGTGCACCGAAAACAAACATGAGTTGATCGCAAATAAAAAAAAAAAATCATGGTAAGCTTTCAGTGCAAAACCCATACAAATAGTTAAACTTACAGTGCAGGTAGTAATGGCCACCACAAAGGACATGCAAAGTTCTTGGTCGGTAACCAGAGATAATCCTCCGAAAAAATCACCGTCGATCAGGTGACCCTGTTCCTTTCGATTCTTGGAATATACTGCCAGGACTCCATTATCAACAATCATCAGGCCCTCTGCTGGCACCCACGCCTAGTTAGATTAGAGTTTAATTTAGATCACTTGTGATAGGTACTGAAAGAGCTTCTTCTAAAAGGACTCTGCACCCTATTACTGAAAAGCTTACGCTAAATCTGGTACAAAATATTTTCATGTTGTTATTAAAAGGGACTGAGCACATTAGCAGTGGACTCTAGATACGAAAACAAATTCGCACAGTAAGAGTGAAGGATTAAGGTAAAATACTCACTTCTGCCACAATTGCATTTCTCAAATATATTTCCTCTCTCAGCAGTAGGACGATTTCCTCTAAAAGGGGCAGAGGCAGATCAGCGAAGTACGGGATCCGCATAATTACTTTCAAGAAGCAACTCAACTTGGCTTCCTTTTTCAATACTTTTGGCAGCATCCTTAATAACTCGTTATTCCGCTCCAATGGTTTATATCGTGCCGGTCTGAAGTCAAAGTACTGTTTTACCTTAAAATTCAAGTCATCAGATATCTGACGAGCCGATAACACATTTAAAACCTTCTTCCTTAACATCATGTACTTATCTTTAGGATATACATATGAACTAACAAAAGCATAACACACCAAAAAAATCCAAAATAAAAATATTTTACAAATAATGTACCCAATCAATGCGCTCATCTTATCCAAATAGAAGATTTTCCGCTCAATGCCATAGCTATGTAGCTGTAAAGATTTAAAAATCCTGTTCATATCTAAACCTAAGTACAAGTGGTTAGGTAGTGTACCCTCCTGCTTACCGTACTTAAGACCCGCTCTGAAACCTAACATGGAATTGGGGACTACTTCGCCTCTAACTATGAATACAAGCAAAGTTATGGCGTCGCTTAGAACGTTGAACTGGCTCATGGCAACGAAACCGATGGTCCCGATCCTTAACAAGTTGAACAAGTAGTTTCTATTAGATGAGCGACGTTTCTGAGTGCAATAGGCGGATGTTTCAATAACTCTGAATATACTAAAGACACTGATAATCTTCAAAGCACAGATAAACTTGTTAGCCTTGCACAAGCCACATGTTATATTCAATCCGTATCTAATGAACATCAACCAATGTAGCGGTATGGCCGACGCAACATGTATGAACAGTTTCATCGTGCAGAAGTTTATAAGGGACATTTCTGTATCTAAAATGACTATTTTAGCTTCGTGTTTAATGTAGCCAGTCTTCAGGTTGACATATAGATCTGCGATGATAATAAGTTCGAACAAAGCCCCGAAGTAAAACAGAGTAATTGGTAAGGCCTCAAATATGAAGGAGGACGTGAAGAAGAATATAATCTTGTTCATGACGAAGACGTGCAGTATTAGGAAGTCCCAGAAGTTCCTGAAACAAGATAATAGCATTATTGTAGTCCGTCAGTGAATGTTGTCGTCTCATCTGCAAAATAATATATTAGGCCCAGTTCACATTAGGTCGGACCGACAGTTTTACCGGAACGACAAAAGTGTCGAATGCCTATTGGCATGTTATGTATTTTAATGGCGCTATTCACATTAGAGCGACCCGATGAAACTGTCGGCGACGACACATTTACGGAACGCTCAGCCACGATTTCGGTCGGGTCAGATATAATATTGGAATACCTACTGCTTTGTAATGCGCCGTTCACGGTTCACGCTTGTCGGCTCGGAGCGGCGAAACTTGTCGGCACCCTCCCGCGCATTCCCCGCTCTCGCCACCAGTTTGTACTATCGCGGACATTTGCGGTGAAAATGTCCGCGATGGTACATTACTTCGGTGGCGTGTACATATAAATTTTGATTTCTCTTGTGGAAGACAGGAGTATGCTGTGGGATAAGACACGCTTAGCAATGATTGGATGCACCCAGTATTTTCTTTTTCTTTTCTCCTGTCTTCACGTCACAACAGCCGGGCCGCAGGCAACAGTAACGACGGTGATGTTCACATTAGGTCGGACGCCGCAGCTTATAATGTGAACAGCAAGCTGTCGGCCAGCGGTAAAGCTGTTGGTCCGACCTAATGCGAACCGGGCCTTAGGCTTGCAAAAAATTTCTCCTAGAGAGGTGGACGGAGCTACGACATCAGCGTAACTGCTAAGTTGATGTAGATTCTACAATTATTTAGATTTTAGAAAACAGTTGTGGCGGATACGAATCTCCCTGCTTACAAAAGCAGGGGGATCTCTTCCCGATGGTCTGCTTTACATTAGCTAAAATGGTGTACCTATCGTTTTTGTCAAGAAAAGCGCTTATGATTTCGCGAGTTTGTTTAAACATGCTACTATTACCTGAACTTGCTCATCGGATGTATGCGATGCCTGTACTTGCGGAACTGCCTGAATCTTTCCATCTTCATGGCATGTGAGCTATTGTAGAAACCTCTGGACCTCCCAGATGTGTATGACAATAGAAAAAAATCGTGCCAGCATCGCATGATGCGAGCCACGCAGCCCGTGCCAACTATATCTGTCTCCAACACATCCTTCTCGGGAGCAACTACACATGTATGGTAATAATATGAATCGTGAAACTCATGATTTTGGTACATTTTTAAATAAATTACTTTGTTTGTACCGTAATCTGGTAATCTAAGATTATCTATCACAGTTACTGTTGAGATCACAGTAATAAGAACTGGAATTCATTCCAAAATGCTAGCTCTTTGTTGGCTCTATGTAGGAAAAATACTCAAAACAATAAAAACTATGTACACTTCTGGACACATCTATTGGCCCACCTTAGAGTTTAGGTTTCGATGGCCCCTACCGAAATATGATTGCTAGATTGAACAAAAACTGTTGTGCAGTTTTAAACCTGATACATTTTACCATCTTTTTCGATCGTATTGTTTTAAATTTGAATTCAGAATACCATAGGTACGACATGGAGCTACGCCTAACAAGTCGGATATGCGCCTTGTTAAAGGCAATTGATTTTTGAATAAAAAACATGTTTTTGTCAAATAAAGGTTTAATTTAATAACGCGTGTTGCCTCCATGGGCATCTACTACAGCTCTCATACGATTAGGCATAGAGTTTATCAACCGCTCTATGAAATTTTGAGGGATCATCTCCCATTCCTCTTCTATGGCAGTTTTCAACTCCTGCATCGTCTGGGCAACTGGCTGACGAGCCCTAACACGTCTTTTTAGCTCGTCCCACATGTGCTCAATGGGGTTCATGTCTGGGCTTCTGGCTGGCCAGTCCATAACTGTGATGTTCACATCCCGAAGATATTCCCTGACGATGCCGGCCGCATGGGCTCTTGCATTATCATGCATAAAAAGGAAATTTGGGCCCACATAGTCCGCGTATATATATATCACGTGAGGTTCTAAGCACTCACGAATGTACCTTTCAGCATTTAATGTTGGCAGCCGTGGTCCTGTAACAACCTCAAGTTGAGTTTTGCCGCTCGCGGATATACCGCCCCAGACAGTCCATGAGCCACCGCCATAAGCAACCCTCTCTTCAAAGCAGCATTGTGCGAAACGCTCTCCCTTACGTCGGTAGACCTTCTTCCTTCCATCATTGCCATGTAACACAATTTAAGACTCATCAGAAAAGAGTACACGGCTCCAATCTTGCTGTGAATCTTGCTTTCAAATGACTGCGTGCGAAATGAAGGCGCGCTGTTCGGTGGGCTCGCGTTAGTTTGGGGCCATTAGCTGGCTTGTGTGGTACCATATCGCGTTCTTTTAACCTTCTCCGAACAGTTCGAGCGCTCACAGATACTCCGTGGAAGTCGCGAAGTTGGTTTTGTATCTCAATGGAGGTAAGGTGACGATTTCTCAAGCTGGTCGTCACGATGAATCGATCCTGCCTTTCAGTTGTGACCCGAGATCGTGGCCTTCCTTGGCGACGAACAAAGCCGCCAGTCTCTAGGTACCTCCGATAAACATTTCGGACCGCAGATCGACATAAATTAAGTTGAGCACTCACCTTTCTTTGGCTGTGTCCGGCCTGAATAAGTGCCACAGCTTGGGCGGCGACTCCAGGTGAAGTATCCATAGATTATTGATAGAACCTCACCTTAATGTTAAGAATAAGTAATGTTTGTTGCAAAACCAAAGATATCAATCACTTTTTCAAGAATTAAATCCAAGTAAACCAATAAAACCAAGTTTTCTTAGTATTCGATTGTTTGATATCAACAAACAGGCTCCAAATTGTCTTTTGTTTCTTTAAATTCTGTGTTCGAAATTCAAAAAAAGACTATTGAATGAAATTGTGAATGTGCCAGGTTCAAAACTGCATAAAAACTTTTTGCTCGACCTAATATAAAATTTTAGCTAGGACCAAACGAAACTGAAAATACAAGGTGGGCCAAAAGATGTGTCCAGAAGTGTATTTCTGTCTCTGTGTCAACTGTGGATGACAGTTGACATAGAGTTATGTACATATTTTTCCAAGAGATCAAAGAAAATAAAAAAATGAAAAGCTAAGGCACAGAATAAATAACAGTACTAACGTAGCTAGATTAGCTACCTACATTAAGGTTATAAGCTTAGGTAAAAAGTGAACCTTATAAAAGATGGAAACAAGATGACCATTCTGTCTCCAAATAAAGAAATCTCCTGCAGTCGGAGATCTTTATTGTTAAATTTAAGAAGATGACTCCGACTGCATGAAATCGTTTTTTAAGTAGGTACCTACTTAGTAATAAGTGGGATTGGAGACAGAAATAGGTCATCTTGTTTCTATCTTTAGTTCAGTTTTTACGCAGTCGGATTTATGATTTTTTTAATATCAGACAGTACTTTTTAAGCGACGAAAAAAAAGGAGGGGGTTCTCAAGTCGACAAGTTTATATACATACATAAATTTTTTCAATACACTTCCTCGAAAACTGGTTTATATCGCACTACGATTAGGTTCACAATTTTACACGCATGCGATTTTTCATTTTCCAACGTGTGCGGGAATAAATTTGCCACAGATAACTTACACCTATACTTAGTCCAAATTGGTTCAATGCCTCTATTCGCGCCAGTTTCATTTTGGCACTTGCCGGTGTCAAGTGCCAAAATGAAACTGGCGCGAGACGGTCCTCTCTATTCGGAGGTGAATGATTTTTTTAAATCTCGCAAAGAGATATGCGTCTTTATAGCGTTAATATTTTTTGAATATTGAAATAATGTTTATAAATAGAATATCATCAAAAACCATGATTATTACAAAAAAGATACGTTTATGAACAAATTAACATTTATTTGCTAATAAGTATAATACACTCTTTTCAATATTTCCTTTCCTCATGTAATTTAATGTATGATGTTAAAATTAGTGCCTTTTACAATCAAGTCCTGAATATTATACTATGTCCTTTATTGTTGCTTAAGATTTTTATAATTTACTCTGTCGATTATATCTACTTTTTAATGTTATTTACCGAGAACGTACCGCGTGAGCTTTCAGCGTTGGTTTTTTTTAAGTATACTTATGAGTATCATAGTGAATGTTATTTTGTTTTTGGCTTCTTTTGTTGTACCCTCACATTTGTGTATGACTCGCATGTTTTAAGTATACTTATGAGTTACATAGTGAATATTTTTATTCCTTTGGTTTATTTTCTTGTACCCTCAGTTTTTAAAAATGTCTAATGATAGTGTAATATCCATTTATTATCAAAACTGTCGAGGAATCAGGACTAAACTGAATACCCTATATTTAAATATTATGTCGCATGCATATGACGTCATTATCTTAACAGAGACCTGGTTGACACTGGACATATCTGATAATGAATTTATTGATCAACGCTATTTGGTGTTTAGATGCGATCGTAACCGTTTACTCACCAACAAAAAAGATGGCGGTGGTGTCCTTATAGCCGTATCTAAAGAACTAAATCCCTCCTGTATTTCATTTTTGCCCCCGTTAACCTTGCCCGAGCACGTGATAGTAAAAATTCCCGCAAAAAGCAATAAATATCATATCCTTTGTGCTACTTACATACCCCCTAACGCTGTTGATGATACATACATGACTTTTCTTAATGCTCTGTCAGTGTTGTGTGATGACTCTTCCGTAGAAAATATTATTTTAGCAGGTGACTTTAATTTACCCTCTCTTGCTTGGGTAAAAAAGTTATCATACATGGAATATGCTGCAAACAACAAACTGACAAACATAACTCGTTTTTTATCAAATTTCTGTTCACAGCATGTTATGATGCAATATAACCACTTTTTCAATTCTAGCGGACGCATTTTAGACTTATTTTTTTGTAATACTCATGCTGTCACATTCTCTCCTGATGTCCCCCTTTTACCTGTTGACACATATCATCCAGCCTTCTATGTACACATTTCTTTCTCTCACCCCACACATATTCCTAAATGTACTTCTGATAACAAACTAAATTATCACAAAGCTAACTATAACAAAATAAATACTGATATAAGTGATGTGGATTGGAATGTTTTACTGGATAACTTAACACCTAATGAATCTGTTTCTACATTTTATGAAAAACTTTACGAAATTATAAAATCACACACACCCACATGTCGACCAAAAAATGTTAATTTCCCCAATTGGTTTTCCAAATCTCTCATACATACTTATAAAAAGAAAACTCAAGCCTGGACTAGGTGGAAGAAGTATAGGAACCTATGTGATTATGAGGTATTTTCGAGTAACAGGAAAAAATTTAAAAAAGTAGCTGATATTTGCTATAGTAAATATATTAATGCAATTGAAGACAGTGTTGCTACCAATACTAAGACATTTTGGACGTACGTTACTAGCCGTAAAGCTACAAATAAAATCCCATCCACGGTTAATTATAATCAGATCTCATCCAATGATCCTATTACTACTTGCAACTTATTTGCTACATTTTTCCAGTCTGCTTATGAGCCTTCTACATTTGACTATAAGTCTTGGGAACCACCATCTAGATATGCTGACCACGATGTCTTCCTGTGTAAACTGCAACTGTCTCTTGATGATGTACATAAAGAATTAAAATCTCTTGATTCTACCAAGGGTCCTGGTCCTGATGGGATTCCTTCAGTTTTTTTGAAAAACACGTGTGATACATTATGCTATCCTTTACTGATATTATTTAATAAATGTTTATATTGTGGTATTTTCCCTGAAGTTTGGAAACATGCAAATATTGTACCTGTTCATAAGAGTGGTTCCAAGCATGATGTAGCGACCTATCGACCTATCTCTATACTATCTGCCTTTTCCAAGCTATTTGAGAGACTGGTACATAGTAAATTATATCCTGCTATTCGCAATGTTTTAATAAAGGAGCAGCATGGTTTTGTTAAGGACAGATCTTGCATTAGCAATCTCCTCATTTTCACGTCCCAACTGTTTGATAGTCTCGATAATAGACAACAGATTGATGCGGTTTACACAGATTTTCAGAAAGCTTTCGATAAACTTGACCACACACTACTACTTAATAAAATTGCTTACAATGGAATCAGAGGGGACCTTTTACGATGGTTTGTATCTTATATAACTAACAGAACACAAAAGGTGGTTGTTAATGGTTATGAATCTGGCTCTTTTCGGGTCACCTCCGGTGTACCACAAGGTTCCATTTTAGGCCCTTTATTATTTATTTTATACATCAATGACATAAAGGACTGTTTTCAAAATTCAAAATTTCTTCTCTACGCGGACGATTTAAAGGTCTATAAAATTATTTCTGATAGAGTCGACTGTTTTAACTTCCAGCAGGATTTAGACCGTTTCTCTAGCTACTGCTCTTCCAATAAGCTTTACCTTAGTCTTCCAAAGTGTCATGTTATGACATTTACCAAAAAGAAAAATATTACTGAGTTCGAATACCTTCTTGCCAATACGCCAATTAGTAAAGTTAGTTTTGTCCGGGATCTTGGTGTTCTGCTAGATTCGAAGCTCCATCTGGATGCTCATTTAGAAAAAATTGTTAACAAAGCCTACCAGATGTTTGGTTTTGTCATGAGATCTTCCAGGGAGTTTCGTCGACCTTCTACCTTTTTGCACTTATACAAATCAATAATTAGGCCACAGTTAGAGTTTGCTGTACCCATTTGGAATCCTTTTTACGTAAAATATAGTGAACAATTGGAACTAGTACAACGTAAGTACCTTCGTGCTATGAATTTTAGATGTTTTCGGAGTAAAATGTCTTACCATTTACTTCTTAAAAAGTATGATCTTCTGACCTTAAAGTCGAGACGGAAACTTCTGGATGTTATGACTCTGTTCAATGTGTGCCGCAATCATTTTGATTGTCCAGATTTAGTTAGGAGTCTGAGTTACCTGATTCCTCGAACAGCTCATGTACGTGAGGTACGTACTCGACGTCTATTTGCTACTAGTCTCTGTAAATCCAACGCTGGCTCGCGTTCACCACTTCATCGTTTGGTTAAGACTTATAACAATGAGTTTAGTTCAATTGATATTCTTTTTCTCAATAAAAATGCATTTAGGCAACAAATCCAAGCAACCTTAAAGGATCAGCAAGGTAATGTTTAATGTTTAATAATAGTATTTAACGTAATGTTTAATATTTAATAATTAATAATGATGTACGCACACAAATTTACTTTTTCTTTTTTTTAAATGTAAAAATCCATTTTGAGTTCTAGGACAATATATAACTGTGTTACTAGCTAGTTTTAAAACCTACTATAAATTGTAATCTGTGGAGAACGTAGTGGGTAGCATAATTGTTAAATGTAATATTTAAGTTATTTTGTCTATTTGTTATTGTGCTACTGTTTGTTTTCCCTAAATAAATAAATAAATAAATAAATGAACCTTATAAAAGATGGAAACAAGATGACCATTCTGTCTCCAAATAAAGAAATCTCCTGCAGTCGGAGATCTTTATTGTTAAATTTAAGAAGATGACTCCGACTGCATGAAATCGTTTTTTAAGTAGGTACCTACTTAGTAATAAGTGGGATTGGAGACAGAAATAGGTCATCTTGTTTCTATCTTTAGTTCAGTTTTTACGCAGTCGGATTTATGATTTTTTTAATATCAGACAGTACTTTTTAAGCGACGAAAAAAAAGGAGGGGGTTCTCAAGTCGACAAGTTTATATACATACATAAATTTTTTCAATACACTTCCTCGAAAACTGGTTTATATCGCACTACGATTAGGTTCACAATTTTACACGCATGCGATTTTTCATTTTCCAACGTGTGCGGGAATAAATTTGCCACAGATAACTTACACCTATACTTAGTCCAAATTGGTTCAATGCCTCTATTCGCGCCAGTTTCATTTTGGCACTTGCCGGTGTCAAGTGCCAAAATGAAACTGGCGCGAGACGGTCCTCTCTATTCGGAGGTGAATGATTTTTTTAAATCTCGCAAAGAGATATGCGTCTTTATAGCGTTAATATTTTTTGAATATTGAAATAATGTTTATAAATAGAATATCATCAAAAACCATGATTATTACAAAAAAGATACGTTTATGAACAAATTAACATTTATTTGTGTTCTAAACTCAAAAATACACACATCAAAAGTGTCTAGGGATCAACATATATTTTTGCAATAACTTTTCTCCTGATTGATATTAATTAAAATTTTCTTTAAGGATTCATCAAATAAAGTGTTTTCGTTTGTCACAGTAACGATAAACCAAGTCACCTTTGCATTAATAAAGAAATTTGCCATTTTCCTAATAAAGGGATTTTTGACATTTGAACCACTAACATTAAAGTTCGAAAAAAAGACTGAAATAACAGTTTTCTTTAAAATTTTATTGGGTAACTTAAACAATTAATAATCCGTGTTTCTACCGCGAACACTAACAACACAAGAACATCGGTTTGGCATACTCAAAATGAGTTCATCCAAATCACGCTGTGGAATGGCCGCCCATGTTCGTTGCAACAACAAAAAAAGGTCTTCTTGCGACTGGATACCCTCCATATTCGGCAGAGCTCTTCTCTGTAGCATATCCCATGCATGCTCAATCGGGTTCAAGTCTGGCGACTGAGCAGGCCAGGGCAGGACATTGATGTTAGCTGCGGCGAGAGTCTGTCTTACAACTCTTGCGGTGTGCGGTCGTGCATTATCATGCATTAACTGAAATAAGGGACCGATTTGCACTTGTAGAGGAACGATGACGTCTGATACAATCGTCTCAGCATAAATTTGAGCGTTGAGGTTGCCTCTGATCCAAATCAACTCAGTTCTTCCGCCGATCCAAATACCCGCCCATACCATGATGGTTCCACCACTATAAGGATGGACTTCCTGGCAGGATTTTAATCGCTGTTGGCGTCCAGGGGTTCTCCAGTGTCGTATACGTCTTGTATCCGGTCTCATACCAAAACGAGACTCATCAGAAAAGCACACGAAACGCCATTGTTCTTCTGCCCAATTTCTGTGTTCAAGAGCCCATTGATATCGAATCCTACGATTGTGCATTGCTATAGGTGGTACCCGTAGCGGTCTTCGGGAATGAAGGTTCACTTCATGCAAGCGGTTTCTGACTGTTTGGTCGCTAATTAAGTTCCCTGAAGAGTGATGAAGCCTCACGGCTAACATCATGGCGGTTATAGTTGGAGCTCTTCGAGTTATGATTTGAATGTATCGGTCTTGTCTCCGTGTGGTGCAGCGATACCGTCCTCCATGGCGCTCAGCCACGGTACCAGTGTTTCGGTAACGTGTCCAAAGTTGACTGATAACACTCTGACTTGTATTCAGAGCTAAAGCCACAGTACGTTGCCGGGAACCAGCATCTATCATTCCCACGGCTCTGAGCATTTCTTCCCTGCTTAAATGACGTCGCCGCTCCATAATAACGTTGGTTTTAATCAGTAGTAGGGAAACAGTAGCACTAATAATGTCTTCAATGCGTTGTATGTTTTTATAGGGAAAATATTGACAGCTGATTTTCATCTTTTACTCGAATTTGATTCACAGTTCCTGATTCAAATTATGAAATGCACCAAAAAGGATCCATATAAATTTATAAAATCATAAATTTATTACAAAGCCACATCTCAATCTCAAGAAATCCGCATAAAAATGCTTGATCCCTAGACACTTTTGATGTGTGTATTTGAATTTTCTTTTTTCATATTAGGCTGTTTCTCGGCTTTGCCTCTCATTTAACCTGGCGAAAGCAAAGCGCGGAAAAAATAAAATAAAATTTAAATCATAGTTTCCTAATAATTCATCACAAAAATATTTTTCGTTATTTTATTTTTAACCGACTTCAAAAAGGAGGAGGTTATCAATTCGTCGGAACCTTTTTATTTTTTTTATTTTTTTTTATTTTATTTTTTTATGTATGTTCCCCGATTACTCGAAGATGGCTGGACCGATTTGGATTGTTTTTGTTTTATTAGAAAGGGTCATCACAGTTGGTCCCATATAAAATTTATTAACTTTGCTTTGGTAGTTTTTGAGTTAGCTTCAATAATACGTATTTTTTCCCCACTTTTATATGGATGATGTTCTATGAGTACTTTGTTTTGCAGGTAGTGGTATTAGAATTTGTGTGGGGTAGGTTCCACAACTAAAAAGTGAAAAATAAAAACTTTTTTACAAAAAAAATACAACCGACTTCCAAAAACAACTACAAAGTGAAAAATAACTTTAATTTCGGAAGTCGGTGGCAAAAAACGAAAATACATGTAACTAGACACCGACTTCCAAAATTAAAGTTATTTTTCACTTTGTAGTTGTTTTTGGAAGTCGGTTGTATTTTTTTTGTAAAAAAGTTTTTTATTTCTTCAAAAGTAGTAAAACGTCGTCTGATACATTTATTATTACAGTTCTCGGCTCAAAAACAACCTGGCGTACGGCTCATTTTGAAACTCATCTGTTAACTAATATGTTTAAATAACGCAATGAATGTTGTTTAACTGTCAAAATTAAACCAACTCCGATTGATAGTGAGTTACGCAAGGTACTCCCTACCCTAAGGTAAGGTCTACCCTTGTGCCAAATTTCATCCAAATCCGTTCAGCCGTTTTAGCATGAAAGCATAAAAATAAACAAACTCTCTTTTACATTTATAATAGGACCTCGACCGAGCTCTGCTTGGGTGAAAATAGAGAAAACGAATTTTCCCAGTTATTAGACTTTTGTAGATCTATTTTGTTTAAAGTACCTACCTACCTACTTTAAAAAAAAAAAAAATTGTAGGTTGTGAATTTTGGATATTGAAACTTTTTGTTTCCTCGGACGTCCACGAGGCTTTACGAGGGGGGATCAAAAAGTAGTGAGAGATAACTTAATAATTTATTTTTCTACATAGTCTCCGAGTCTCTCTACACACCAAGTCCAGCGCTTTTCCAAGACTTCAATCCCTTTCAAAAAAAAAGTTTTGTCTTGGTCCTCCAAAAAGCTCTCCACGGCATCCATCACCTCGTTATCGTCTTCGTACCTGTTTCCCCTTAAGTATTCTTTCAATTTGGGGAACAGATGAAAATCACTAGGCGCCAGATCTGGTCAACCAATTCGAAGCCAGCTTGCTGAATGGCAGCCACCGCAACTGCCGACCTTTGCGCGGGTGCGTTGTCGTGATGAAACAGCACGCCCCTTCGAAGTTTCCCTCTCCTTTTCTCTTTGATGGCATTCCTCAACTTAGGAATTAAAGCTGCATAACATTGGCCTGTAATAGTGGTTCCACGCTCCAGGTAATCAATTAACAATATCCCTTCTGAGTCCCAAAATATTGAGGCCATAACCTTGCCAGCCGATGCCACGGCACGAAACTTCTTCGGGGTCGGTGATGATGGCCGTTTCCATTGCGAAGATTGCTGTTTTGTCTCGGGATCAAAATGATGGACCCATGTTTCGTCCATTGTTACGAAACGAGACAAACAGTTTTCAGAATCTTCTTGAAACTTGTCCAACAATATCTTCGAAATGTCAAGTCGATTTTGTTTCCGACTGTCGGTTAACATTCTCGGCACCCATCTTGCGGAGACTTTTCTCATATTCAAAGATTGTTTCAATATGGATTGAATACTTCCATATGAAATGCCCGTTTCTTGAATTAAGTATCGGATGGTAACTCTTCGATCGCTCAATACAATTTTCTCGACTTTCGCAACATTTTCTTGGGTGACTGACGTCGATGGACGGCCGCAACGATGTTCGTCTTCCGTGCTCGTTCTCCCTACTCGAAATTAAGAAGCCCACCTTGCGACAGTGGAATAAGGCGGAGCAGAGTCTCCTAATGTTGCCTCCAAATCGCAATGAATCTCTTGCGTCGTTAACTTTTTTAAACAGAGGTATTTAATAACGGCTCGCACTTCGTTTTTCTCCATTTTCGAGAACACGTTCCGACACGAAGCAAACAAATGACTACATTCAGAAAAAAACAAAAGAGAATCGAAGATTTTTTTTTTTATTAATATTACAAATATGTATCTGAGCTATGCCTGCCAGTATTTATTTTTTTTCTTACCAAGGAGTATGTCGTTCTCACTACTTTTTGATTTCCCCTCGTAGGTATAATCTTTTTTACAAAGCAAATTTCAATGATTATTTTATTTGAACACCATTTGGCTAATTAATAACTTACGAACAAAAAGCGAATATTGTCTGTTAGTAGTTGTCAATACGTTAACGTTTTTGTTGGCACCAAAAACTTCTCATGTCAGTGGAGAGGCAAAAGTGAGTTCAATTTTTAAGTATAGTCCAAGAGCTAGCTCAAAGATTTTATCGTAAACTCATCGATCTAGCTCTTGGAATATACTTAAAAATTGAACTCATTATATCTTCTAAACTAAGACTCGACTAAATCTGTGACTTGGCGAAAAATTGCGACTAGTTAGCCACAATTTTTTTGTTATCAAAATTAAAAACCTGATGGTGGCCATGCCAGTGTCAGAGTCACACGGATAAACACTTTCTGACCCGAATCCAGTAGTGCTATTCTGTAAACATCTCACCGTGATAACTCAGGTGAAGTGAGCCGTCATTCCACCTGATGCTGGGGGTTGACACTATTGACAGCTCACTTTAAGATCACTTCACTCATGTTTTCACGGTGAGATATTTAGAGAATAGCACTACTGGACCGTGCTCAGTAGTAGCGCTTGCGACAACTAGACCAACGAGGCAGTTTCATAATAAATAAATTACAATAATAGTCGCTCACATTTGTAATCCAATAGGCATCTACATGCAAAACGGGTAACTTACCAGCTTTCTTTTCAATAAAATATTTAACAATAAAACAAGGTTTATGCTACAGAAAATCAGTTTAATTTGAACAGTAATTATTCCAGAACATTTCAATTCAGTTGATAGGGAAGGGTATCCAGAGACATCGAGTAAAATGTACAATGTACACCAATATACTAAGTAGGTATCACTACTACGTAGTGCAGTTTAATGTTTATATACTTAGGTATATTAACATTTAAGGTTCAATATAATTAATGTACTAATAATGTGCAGTAAACACGTAAAATAGTGCTGTAGTGCTATTCCGTAATATAACTTGAATGAAATGTGCTGCTGTCAGTGATAATGTCATTTTTTTCACGCCGGCTATCGCTGAAAACCAGCGCTGGGGCTCCGTTTCGCATGGGGTCGCGGCATTATGCTGAGCGGTAGCCGTTTTGCGTAGATGTGACGCTTATTTTCCCCAAAACTTGCTTTTTACTTTGTTTATTTTATTTTGTTGTCCTTTGCGTCATGTTTACCGCAAATAAACGTATTTTCTTTCTTTCTTTCTTTCTTTATTTGACTGGGAAAATTGCGAGGGTATCCGAAGATTTTACCCATAGTGTACCTCTGTAAAGGCTTAGCCAATGATAGTATCATTCTTGGATGACCGGTTAGATCAAGGCTGGCCAGTAGATTTTCCAGGTGAGCAAAATGTCTTGGACTGTGGCCGGGCCACCACCTACTACCATATTCATAAGATAATTCATACACAAAAAAGACAAAATATGCTTTTATTTACTTTATTTGTGAATGAAATGAAATAACATATTATATATTTATTTTAGGTTAGGTAAACGCTAAGTATACAATTTTAGACAGATTGAGACTGAGATAAGATTGCGAACGTTGTTAAAAATACGGGAATTGTGCCTCAGTTAGAAGCGGTGACAACGCGCCGGCTAGCCGATCGACCGAAGTGCTGGCGGGTAAATTCAAATGCCGTGGCCCGCCGTGCCTGGATTTGGCCGGCCTTAGGTTAGATCATAATAGAACATAGTGATAGAAAGGTGAATCTGCGAAAGACTAATCAATTACAAGTCTAACTGAGTAGGTATGCTTTAAAATTGTTCATGGTCATTTGAGATTCAAAATGTATTTTACAGAATAGCATTACAGTCAGTAGTTCAAACGCATGACCACCTAGATTGACATCAAATATTAATCACTAAAGTAAAGCATAAGACCATGTCATAGTAACATATTATTAGTCATAACGTAATATTTACAATTCTGTGAATATACCACAGTGTAGATAATTATATTCTACAAGGTCATTTTTCAAAAATGGACGTATCTGCTTACTACAGTAAATCTTTGTCGTCTTATTTCTTTTGAATTGTTCAATGAATAATACAGTGTGAGTCTTCATAATGTGCACATATCGATATGATGCTATGCTTAATTTTGTTGACGGAAACAATATTTAAAAAAATAAAATTGTCTACCTGCTGAAATATTGTACGTAGCAGTGTGCAAGGCCTTTCTTTAACAGTTGATAGGATATCTAATAATATATCAATATATATAGTAATAAAAAAGGTAGGTAATACCGGGTTTTATTGAGAATTTTACAATTATTGTAAAAATTTATGAAAAAATACCCGATTTTTTTATTAAAAAAACACCTTAATCCTCAATTGAGGGAGTTTTTTTCTTAAATTTTTATTTCACGAGGATGCCCTGTTATTCCCAATCATTACAGAGTTTGTTTTATAGTGATAAATCGTTAAGTTTAAAAGTTATACCGTTTTGTTTACATAGGGGTCACAGCAGCGAACAAAAATTTTAAAAATGCTACACTTAAAAATAAAAATATTTTTTCCGTCAATAAAATTAAACATTGTTTCCAAAATTTCGATATGTGCACATTATAAAGACTCACACTGTATTTTACTGAGCACAGGTTTATGACCATACAATACATAATGTGTACATACATACATTCATACAGTCCAATTCAATTCGATAGACCACATTCACATGATATGTGCCAATTATTAAGGTGGTTACACGATATAGTAAGTGATAGATAATTTAACCACATGTTTTTATTTGAATGATATATTATAGATATTCTAAATATTTAAATATTTCCACACCACATATATAAATATTTCCAATTAAATAACATAGGTACTTTGTTGGGCCATACATACTACTGGGCCTTAGGTAGGTAGGTACTTTATAGTAACAAGAATAGGGATGTATCCTGTGTAAAAAAAAAAGAAATTCTATTTAGTCCGTCAGACAGACAATAAAAAATAGTAGACACGTATTTTTTGCTTTATCATATTAATAAAAAAATATAAATAAATATGTTTGGACATACCACACAACGCCATCTAGCCCCAAGCTAAGCAACCTAATGCTTGTGTTATGGTAACGAGATGGCTGATAAACTACTTATATACATTTTTTTTTTTTTTTTTTGTAAATACATACATATTATAGATAGAAAAACACCCAGACTCGGAACAAATACTTGCAGGTCGTACAAATATTTGTTCCGTGCGGGAATCGAACCCGCGACATGCTGCGCAGCAGTCAATCGCTCAACCACTGCGCCAACCGTGTCGTCATTTAGGTTAAAGGCATTAAAGTTCCAGTGCTCTCACTACGTCAAAACTATACGTATAAAATCTGGCAAGGAGTGACGTCATGCCACATTTTAATACAATGAATCGTCGTAATCTTTTGGTTACGAAAAAAAAAGAAGAATTAATACGTGTCCAATATTTTTTAATAAGTACTCGGTAAACTAAATGACGGACAAAAATTATTTTTTGTTAACATCCCTATTATTATCGAGTGTGTTATAAAGCTGGTCTAGCATTAAAGTATCTTCTACTCTTATTATGTGATATATCAATTTTACAAAATTGCAATTGCTTTCGATAGCTAATTACAATTTGATCTCGCATCTCAGAGATGCGATACATATTATGTAGGAGTAACATTTACAGTTACCTACCTACAACCAAAAATACAGTAATTATATTATCATACTCACAATTTTTATTCTAAAACTTGTCAGTAGAGGTTTTTTATCACTTACGTTATTAAATTTAGAATATAGAAGATTCTAGATTTATTAGACTATACAAGATGTAATTTTAAGCTGAGCGTCCACTGGTCCGCGCCGGCCGCAACGCACGCACGGCACGCAACGGATTTTGGTTTGTTTGTATGAAGAAATGAAAATGCGGGCGGTACCGGTACTGGACGCAGTGTTACTCGTATAATATGGATTCATACAAAATGCGTTTGAAAAAAAACATAAGTCTGGAGATATGGAACATTTTGATATTTCCTATGCTCAAAAACATAAGTCTGGAGATATGGAACATTTTGATATTTCCTATGCTCAAAAACATAAGTCTGGAGATATGGAACATTTTGATATTTCCTATGCTCAAAAACATAAGTCTGGAGATATGGAACATTTTGATATTTCCTATGCTCAAAAACATAAGTCTGGAGATATGGAACATTTTGATATTTCCTATGCTCAAAAACATAAGTCTGGAGATATGGAACATTTTGATATTTCCTATGCTCAAAAACATAAGTCTGGAGATATGGAACATTTTGATATTTCCTATGCTCAAAAACATAAGTCTGGAGATATGGAACATTTTGATATTTCCTATGCTCAAAAACATAAGTCTGGAGATATGGAACATTTTGATATTTCCTATGCTCAAACATAAGTCTGGAGATATGGAACATTTTGATATTTCCTATGCTCAAACATAAGTCTGGAGATATGGAACATTTTGATATTTCCTATGCTCAAACATAAGTCTGGAGATATGGAACATTTTGATATTTCCTATGCTCAAACATAAGTCTGGAGATATGGAACATTTTGATATTTCCTATGCTCAAACATAAGTCTGGAGATATGGAACATTTTGATATTTCCTATGCTCAAACATAAGTCTGGAGATATGGAACATTTTGATATTTCCTATGCTCAAACATAAGTCTGGAGATATGGAACATTTTGATATTTCCTATGCTCAAACATAAGTCTGGAGATATGGAACATTTTGATATTTCCTATGCTCAAACATAAGTCTGGAGATATGGAACATTTTGATATTTCCTATGCTCAAACATAAGTCTGGAGATATGGAACATTTTGATATTTCCTATGCTCAAACATAAGTCTGGAGATATGGAACATTTTGATATTTCCTATGCTCAAACATAAGTCTGGAGATATGGAACATTTTGATATTTCCTATGCTCAAACATAAGTCTGGAGATATGGAACATTTTGATATTTCCTATGCTCAAACATAAGTCTGGAGATATGGAACATTTTGATATTTCCTATGCTCAAACATAAGTCTGGAGATATGGAACATTTTGATATTTCCTATGCTCAAACATAAGTCTGGAGATATGGAACATTTTGATATTTCCTATGCTCAAACATAAGTCTGGAGATATGGAACATTTTGATATTTCCTATGCTCAAACATAAGTCTGGAGATATGGAACATTTTGATATTTCCTATGCTCAAACATAAGTCTGGAGATATGGAACATTTTGATATTTCCTATGCTCAAACATAAGTCTGGAGATATGGAACATTTTGATATTTCCTATGCTCAAACATAAGTCTGGAGATATGGAACATTTTGATATTTCCTGCTCACATTTTTAGTCAGATTAGGTAGAATTTATTGTGTCAAAAAATCAACACTAAACCTTTTAGGTTCGAAGCCCTAGCAGTTGACGCCAAAAACAGCCCTTTTTGGAGTACCTAAACTAAAAATGTGAGCATAGGAAATTTCAAAATGTTCCATAATTCCAGACATATGTTTTTTTTCTCATTGGTGGTGCTAGTTGGCAGCACTACTCGCCTTAAGGGGTAATTGTACTCATCATTATGAACAACTTTTCCTATGGGACCAAACATGAACTCGCGAAAAAACACTGCTGTTCCCTACATTTATGTGTACTGTAGTATCTGTAGTGCATAATATATGTTTGCGCTGTTTCGCACTGAGGCTTTCATGCCATCATTCGCAAAAGTACAGTATTCCTGATCTGCAGAATGCGTGGCAGATACAACTAAAAAGACAGTAGCTGACAGGATCTTATCTCCGCTTTGGTGGTCCTTTGTGAGTCAGTAATTTAAATCTAATTTCCTTTTTTATATTTTTTTTAATCTTAATATAAATTTGTATGGATATCTGAAATGAAATATTTTTATTTATTTATTATATTTTATTTGCATGTTTTCTAATTTTAATGAATTCGAAAGATGATTGCGATTAAACTTTTAATTTATTTTATGTACTTACTTCAGTTATTTATTTTAGTTATAATAATAGTATTGTGACTTTATAATCTTTGGTTACTAACATAATTTTTAAGTATACCTTCTAACACAAATAAGGATCACTGTGTCTAACATTTATAAATTAACTAGCTACTGCCCGCGACTTCGTCCGCATAAAATTTCTTGTTCCCCCAACCCACCCGTCGCATCGAATCACCCGCCAACGCTATTACTTCGTTTTCGCTTAGCGTTCTTTCGATTTTTTTTTCTTTTTGCTCGGCGCTAAAGGTCATAGCGTGATGTTAAATAGCCTTCCTCAAGCACTTGGCTATCAAATGCAAATAGTTTTTCTAATCCGACTGGTGGTTCCAGAGATTAGCGCGTTCAAACAAACAAAAAAACAAAACTTTCAGCTTTATTATTGAAAAAAACCGGCCCAGTGCGAGTCGGACTCGCGCACGAAGGGTTCCGTACCATTATCTATAAAAACGGCCAAAAAATCACGTTTCTTGTATGGAGTTGGGAGCCCCCCTTAACTATTTGTTTTATTTTAATTTAATTATTTATTTTTAAAGTTAATATATAACTAAATAATCTGTTGCCGTTATCAATATCGACCAAAAACGAGCAAAATAATTACGTTTGTTGTATGGGAGCTCTCTTAAATATTTATTTTATTCTGTTTGTAGTATTTGTTGTTATAGCGGCAACAAAAATACATTCTGTGAAAATTTCAACTGTTTAACTATCACGGTTCATGAGATACACCTGGTGATAGACGGACAGACAGACGGACGGACAGCGGAGTCTTAGTAATAGGGTCCCTTTTACACTTTGGGTACGGAACCCAAAAATAACTCATCAAAACATAGGGAACAGCTGATTGTTTTTTTTTGCGATTTCAGGTTTGGTTTCGTAGTAAATTTGTTTATACTGATGAGTACAATGACCCCTTAAGAGATTAAAATTACACCGTGTATAATAAAGTCGTGGTAAATAAACCAATGAATGCAACATATAATAATAATAATTGAATCGCTATAAAGATAATTCCTAATAAAAATGTTAGAAAAATATTCACTGTAAATTTCTGTAGTAGATGTGTAGGAGGTTCTAAGAGACCGACGACATGATAGTATTACCATAAAATTATTTTGTAGGTATGATATCTGTAAATTCGTAAATTAAAATGTAGGTACATTATGAATATACATCGGATATTCGGATACATATTTATTTATTTGCCTAAAGTTGAGGTGTTGGCTATTACCATATTACGGAATGCATTTTTGTATCGAAACATCCCGGGATTCCGGGATCGACAAATTTAGAGTTCTGATTGTAGAACCGAATATATATTTAATTACATTTAGGTGTTGGCTAATATGGAATGCACTTTTGTATCGATCGTTTTAATCTCGCGATTCCATTGATAAATTTAGTACTTTTTGACTATAGAATCGAATGCTAGGTAATCTATACTATAATAAAAATTAATCCCCATTTCCGTTGGTCACGCCGTAACTTGAGAACGGCTTGACCGATTTGTTTTTTTATTCTCCTCTTTATTGGGGTGGTTTAAAAGAAAAAAAGATGCAATTTTAACAGGACGTCTGGCGGGTCTAGTGAAATATAATGTAGATTGCCAAAATGGCAAACGTAGCATAGCAAACGTCAGGATAAGTAATGTTAAAAACGAACTTCAAGTAAAAATATAAATGTGAATAGTTACGAGTATGTGATACCGGTATTTTTTAAAATAAATAATACCACATGTTTAAGAAGTCGTTTCTTCCATACCATATATCTGATTAGTTGTGCATTCCCGGATTTTATGGAATCCCTGGATTTATATTAAGAAGCCGCTTCCATAGTTTCTTAGTCAAAAATTAACTTTAGGGAAATATGCATCCGATCATCCGATCTCTAATTTTGAACATTTATACGATGCAATTTCGATACTGACAGTTCTAATGTTGTTTGTGAAAAATATCTTGAAAATGTACTCAGAACAACACTAACTAGTGCATGGACACAATATCTGTCTGTCCAGTCGTAAATCGATCAAGTATGCTATCTATTAGTAAAGTGTTTCCAAAAAGACATTCTAAATATTAATTGATAATTATCTTTAAATGGTTACAGTACCTATATTATAAAAGTATGCTACAAATATTCTTGCAAATCTGTTCATCACATCGTAAGAAAGACCTATCACTTTCGTTGTAGGACGTTTTGTCCGTTTCTAAAGATCAATTTGGTCAACAATCTAATTCGTTCTTATCAAAATCGATAACTTTTAATACTTCCCAAAACTTCTTAACCTAAGCCGTTTTATAAATTTCCATCAATTCAAAGAAGTTGAATATTTCAGCAGCCTAAACTTAACCTTTCACTTTTCTACGATACTGTACAATACAACAAAAGGCAAGTGCCACTAAATACCAACAATCTTAAACCAACACTTTCGATCCAAAAATATAATATAGGTAGGTACTTAAAATATTCTCTTTAGATATTTGAAACAGTTATCAACCGTTGATATACAAGTGCATTCATAAAATATATCATGTCATTATCATCATAGACTAAAGTCTCCTTTCTATTTAAATATCAATAAAATTACCACATTGACAACGTGTAAATAGATGCTAAGTACATCGATTATGAAATCGATACAATATAATATTTATAATATAGAAATTGCTCGCAGCAAACGTACCAATGGTTTATCTACGATACGATCCAAATGGGCCGATATGTCACAAAATTGTTATATGTGTATACCTATGTATGACACGCACATAGACTTATAACTAACATAGATGTACACTTACCCTAATTTATTCAGGTTTACCGACAACAACAGATAAATAAAAATGCATTAAAATACCTTACTTCGAAGATTTATCTATTGTCGTAAGTAAAACGAGAAGTATTGATGAAAATAGATAAGTGTTTAAAACAACATATCGACGAAACGGTCCAACCGTTATTTAAAATTTAAGTTAACAAATATTATTTACAAATTATAAAATTCTTTTAAATGAATACCTACATTTGCCAAAGAAATGGTGTTGGTGTGATTGCAAAATGCCTAAACTTAATAGGCACCGTAATCTCTCACATTCGAGTTATTTGAGTAGAGTCAAAGTTCGCTCTATAGATCTCAAACATAAATCTTACGATACCTCCGCCCGAACCTATAAGCATTCATGCGACGCTCAAGAGGTCCCCTTGAGTCTCGCATGATACCGCATTGGACATAACTCTAAAATAAATGTTTTGTTCGTAATGTAAACGTGGTTAACTGAGCAAACTACATTTTATGATATTTACAGAAAGAGTTGATTCGACCTCATGACAACTTTGACCAATTTCCTCAATAGAAATGTCGGTATCCCTGAAGAACTCGCCCTGTTTATGACGAAAGATCGAATTAAATACACCCTGATTATAGGTATAGGTAATTAACCTGAGAGCTTTCTCACTAATATAATAAATATAATACGTTCATCTTACATAATTATCTTATTATACTATAGGCTGTTTCGAAGCTGGGTGCAAAGCTAGTGATAGTTGACACTGTTTAGAGCATTTTGAGCCTTAGACAAAGTAGGTTTTTAATTAAACGGTTTTATTTAGCTTGCCCTGTTTGTGTCTTGTGTCTTTCAAATCAAATAATTGAAAATTTCCTTCCTGCTGACCGATTGATCTGAAATTTGGCACACCTTGAGTTTTGATGACAATACAATTAGGTGTATTCAGTATCAATGTAAATCCAAGATGGCCGCCGCCACAAAATGGCGGATAATATTTTTTCTTTTACAACCCCGCCAATGGATATCAAAGGGCTTGACTACCAGTACACTATGAAAAATTCCAAATACAAGATGGCTGCCAACACAGACTCAAAATCTCTCAAAAATCTCACAGTTTGCAACAATATTTAACGTTTGCAGTTAAAAATTAAAAAAAAAACGAATATGGCTCAAAAAGCTCTGAATGGCTATCACCCCCTCAAGGCTTTGCAGCCAGCTTCGAAACACCCTATATATTAAATAAACTGAAAGCAACCTCGCGTCAGCGGATACTGAAAGAAATTATATGTAGTCGCTTAGCCCACGAGAACAATAGTCAAATAGATTCTTATGACTGTGTCATCTATCTATGTAAATAAAAATCAATTGCCGACGTACGCGCATCACATATTAGGCTAATTCTTTTTTTGTTGTGTTTGTAATTGTCAGGACAAAGTTTGTATGAAAGAAAATGTTTGAAAAGTTGCCGGGAAAATTGGGGAAAACTGAAAGTGCTTTTTCTATGGGAATTTTGTATGAATTATTGAAATTTTGACAGGACAACGTTTGTCGGGTCAGCTAGTAATCAATACAATACGTTATCATAAATAGGAAGAAGTATACGCAGACTATTACTGGAATATTAATCTTACATTCTTAATAACATGTCGTCAGGCTTGTCCAATGTAAAAGGGGCCAGCCTATAGCGAACTTGTCATCATTCGTATAATACGTATTACTTGTTTCTTACATAATATATTAGCTGGAAATACTAACTTTAGCGTTACGTACCTATGTAAAAGGTTATGATCCTAAATGGTATGCACCTACTATCAAATACATCGTTTTAATGTTATACTCCATTCGAAATACGATACTCCATTTACCACACATCACGGCAATGACGCCAGTCTCTTGGGTACATCCAGTCAACAGCGATGTGGATGATTTCTTTGACGCCATAATTTAATTTGTGAATAGTTTTAGTTAAGATATAATTTTGTTATTTTTATTAATTAAATAGGTATAGGTAAGGTATTATTTTAGTGTTATAGTGAATCAAATAAGATTAGAAATTTAAATAAATCTTTTTTACAGTCTGTTCAACCGATTTTGACTTCTATTCCGTAGGCAATAAAAGCAAAAACGAATGGCATTAAAAAGATGGCATTAAAAGCAAAAACGTGGTTACAATACCAACTGTTTACTGCAGCTACCATTTCTCATGCCACCAACGCAATAGAAGTCAAAATCAGCTGAACGGACTGTAAAAAAAGGTTTATTTCAATTTCTAATATAATTATGGTATCGCAAGTGTGTTGCCAACCCAGGAACAAAGCTGAAATATCTCAAGTGTTCTTATAATACACTGGCTCCCATACCCTAACCGGAACACAGCAACAGTGCTTGATGGCAAAGATAGGCATGGAGTACTTGCCCGGACGTGTTTAGCCTTATAATCGTCATCGCGTCAACGCCGGCTATCGCTGAAAACCAGCGCTGGGGCTCCGTTTCGCATGGGGTCGCGGCATTATGCTGAGCGGTAGCCGTTTTGCGTAGATGTGACGCATATTTTCCCCAAAACTTGCTTTTTAAATTCTTATTTTATTTTGTTGTCCTTTGCGTCATGTTTACCGCAAATAAACGTATTTTCTTTCTTTCTTTCTTTTTCTCTATAATGCAGATTACAGATGAACAAGAAGACTCTAATGCCATTATTGAAGTTATAAATATTGTGAAGTTTCCTTACAGGATCTTTTTTTTCCCCACTAAGTGTAAATATATTATGCATAACCCAGGTTATTTTATTATAATATCTTTATTGTTAAATAAATATGCCCTTATATTTATGGTGTGCTCGTAATAACGTTAATTCTACCATGTTCGAGATCCAGGATTAATAATAATAAGATAATAATATATACTACGAATAAATACACGCATATACACGGTTAATTTTAGGTCCTTCTGGAACCGAAAGCCATGAACTCGATCATCGAAACCGAATCGATTGGGACTATTATTTTCAAAAAGTAACAATAGAAAATCATGAAAAATTAAATTTATTGTTTTTTTTTTTTTGTGAAAAAATGAGAACTTGAAGTAACGCTTCCTTGCGAACTATGTATATGTGTGTGTAAAACGTACCTATCGACAAACGGCAACACATGCGAACGGTACCCATTGAAAAATCCATTCATCGATCAGACAGCATGGTCCGTGAGCCATGCTCCCGACCCCTTACCCCCACGCACACAGTCTAGCCGACCGCCCGCCCTTGCTTGTTCCGTATGATCTTGCGTTTATGAATGAAATAGTGGAAGCGCTACTAAAAGTTAACTCGTATGACAGAAAAAAAGTGATAAATTTCTAACTTCTTTATTAGATGTCTTAAAAAAACAATAACAATGCCAACTATTCCTCGTAACTAGTAACTATTACTCGTCTGGAATTACTGTGTTTCGGCTCCAGAACGATGTAAAATTAACCTTGTATATTAGAAATATTTAAGAAATCTTATCATACTACCACAAATACTACCTCTACAATACAAGTCAACATGGATAAATGTCATTATTTCAAAAAGATTTGAATTCCTAAGCTCCTGTATAAATAGACTGTCTAAAAGAGTGTGACATGGACATGGATAAAAATGATCTACTATAATTGCAATATTAAACAGTGAGTCTAACATAAATCGCTTTAATCTTGCGACAAGCAGACAAACTTTACTGAGCATTGCAAGTGTCCCACATTACATCCCATATTCAGGCGTGGTTCGGGCTGAACTTCCACCATTTCTTTGACAAACGCCTCGTGTCATCGAGAAAGTAGCTTCACCGAGCGTTAGCGTTATTGGAATCGCTTTCGGGTCCATCGTGGTACTCGTGGAAGCAGGGCACGATGCAGAGGTTGGTGCGGCACTCGGGGCAGTGGTACTGCGTCTTGCGGCGGAGGATACGGCCGCACTCGTCCACTGTGTTCCAGCAGAAGTTGCAGCTGAGCGGCGGGCCGGATCGTACGGCAGGCGTGTGGCTCGCGCGGGTCGCCTGCGACGCGTCGGACGCAGCCGACTCGAACGACGCCGACGCCGACGTCAACGTCGCGCTCGTACTCGTCGAGCTCTGCCGCTCGGCGGTGCTCACGGCCCGGATCAGCAGCGAGCCCACTTCTTGTTCCAGGCGAGGCTTTCGGGCTACTATAGCCTGGAAATTGAAATTATGAAATAGCTAAGCACTTTGACAAAAAGAAAAAGAAAAATTTGTTCTAAATATAAGTAATGCCTATTCACATGGAAATAGAGGCAGAAATACTAAACGATTTGAGATTCTTACATAAAATACTTTGGCTCCATCCACGGTCAAGCGTCAAGTATCAAACAAATCATTTTCCTTCTATTTCCAGTTCTCCTTTAACATTTTACTGCACAAAAGCGATAATATAATACAAATATAATATCATTTCGAACAGACGACCTACAAATATGAGTGACACGGCTTTTGTTTCTAAACTGCAGCTTTGACATGTGAACTTGGCCCAACGTCGAATCATTGTCATTGTGTATCCGTGTCTCTTGCGCGTTTTTCGAAACATTACACAAAAAACCATACACATAAACATTTTTTTTCATACAAAAGCTGTCTCCTGCGTATTAAAATATTGTTAGATTAATAACACAATGTAGATGTCGTAATGAGTTCCGACGAGAAAGACGTGCTATCAATTTTAGCAATTATAGACTCAATATTGAGGATAAGACAGATTTTGAGTCAGACCGTATTTACTACTTCGAAATTTTGACATTTACCAAGAGCTACCGATTGATGTTCACAACTACTCACAGGGCAATATAGCCTCAAAATCTGTGTTGACTGATGGTGACAGTTGTGCGCAATGCGCGCTGGCGGTTGGAAATGAAACAAACCCTTCCCCTCTTCACCCGCGCGGGGAGTGTTTTCCATGCAACTCGGAAAACAAAAACATCGTCTTTGCATACACAAATGTGTATGGCCACGCCTCTTTGTTTTGATGTTTTTGTGTAATGTTTCGAAAAAACATGCGTAGGAGACGCGGCTTGTCATACACAAAGAGATATTATAATACAGGAAGGCTCATGACGACGTCCAAATAAAATAATTCAAAAGCCTCTCTCCAAGGGCTTCCCGAAACACCCTCATTCAGCGATTATTTATAGTTTAGGAGCGGACGCTTTTTGATATTTTTTGGGAAATTCTCACTTGACTTCAGACTTTTTTACTTTTCTTAAGTTTTTCTCTTTCTGTGGCATATTTAAATCTGGTCTAAGATCGATTAAAAATACTATCTGTCTAAACATCACCCAAAGTAACTAAAAGGAAAACTCAAAAGGAAAGTTTTTGCTAGACAAGATTCGTTCTAGATTTTCAGTCTTTAAGAATGAAAAAAAGATGGTTGTCAATGACCCCAAAGTAGTTTGAAAACTTCCACGGACCCTCAGCTTTCCAAAACAATACAAATAATGAGTTCTTTTCGGGACATTATTTGGCAAAATTGAAAGTAAAAAGTAGTATTGTATGTGTTTGGATTGTTCTGTGAGTTTAGCATCTTCCTCGACGCAGTTTTCGTCATGCTCATTCATCATTCATCATTCTCCTGCCCTTATCCCAATCTATTTGGGGTCGGCGCAACATGTCTTTTTTTTCCATACTTCTCTATTATTCGTCATCTCGGTAGTCACCCCCTTTCTAGCCATGTCATCTTTCACACAATCCATCCATCGTTTCTTTGGTCTTCCCCTACTCTTATAGCCATCGACATTCATACTCAAAACTTGAACTTATTAACTTCGTCATGCTCATTGATAAGCACAAAAGCTGGTTTTAATCGATCAATAGTGACGATCACTGGTTTCCCTTTGAACATCAGTTTATATACTATGTCATCATCATGTCATGTTTCTATCACCTTCTGTCCCCGGCTGGTTGAAAAGGGGTGCGTGAAGCGTCTTCACGTAGGAAGACGTGTTCTACGCTGGCTAGCTCTCTGGACACATCTGGACAACCCTATGCTTGGCGCCTTGACGTGGCGGGATGCCTGCACGCGTTTCAGCTTCTTGGCGAATGATTGTAACTACGTGGTAAAATCTGACAAGTCTGATGTACACGTACCTACGTAATAGATAGTCTTAGTAGTTCACCGTACAGCGAATGCCAAGTAACACTAGTGGTAAAATCTCTGCCCAGTTGTTATATGAGTGGCATGTAATTGATCCTTTCAGCTGGCTATGAAAGATTTCGACCAGTCCATTGCACGCAAGATGTTAGGTGGTTGTGCGCTTGTGTTAGAATCCTGTGGATTTTGCCAGATATTGAAACAGAGCGGACTCAAACTGACGGCCGCGAACTGTAACAATATCTATTGGCGCGCCAAATCTGGATATATCCAGCCTGGGATTAGCGCTTTTGATATCCTTTCTACTGTAATGTCCGGGATCAGCATGACTTCCGGCCACCGTATGAAGCGGTTTGTGGCTGTTAGGCCGTACCTTGTGAAAGTAGTAGTGGGCCTATTAGGTCGATGTGTACGTACCTAAAGTGGGCGTGGGGTAAGTCGAAAGAGCCTAACAGTGCAAACACGTGTCTACTAACCTTCCCACGTTGACACGACAAGCATGTTTTGGCCAGGGCTCGAAATACCGGTGTGTGATGTGATACCGGTACCAGACGTAGTACGTGTTCCATTGTTCTTTCTAATCAGTATCGGTACTGTACCGGTATCACATCAAGGCTAATGGTAACTTTTACTATGGGACCAACCCTAAAATCGCGAAAAAAAAATCTGCTGTTAAATACATTTATGTTCGCATAATTAGTCAAAATGTAGGAAACAGCATATTTTTTTTCGCGATTTCAGGTTTGGTCCCATAGTAAAAGTTGTTCATAATGATAAGTACAATAACCCCTTAAAGGTTGCTACTGTTTACACTTACACCGTGTATAGTTTAATAGCCTTTTGAATTTAGTATAGAAGAGCTTCCTCGTAGCGTCTTAGGCAAAAGTAACTAGTTAAAATTCAGCCATGTAGGTATTGTGCTAATTACCTTAGTCGTGCTGTACTGCGGGTAGGACTCGTGTTTCTGTAGCGTGGCCGCAGTCTTTGATAAAGCAGGCGGTGGTGGGATGGGCTCGGAGGTCTGCTTGCGAATGTTTTGTTCATCGGGCACCCGCGACTGTCGTTTGAAATGTTTGGTTCGCCGGTGCCAGCCGTCTGAAGAGTTCGGGTTTGCTGGAGCTAAACAATTGATTGTGTTATGTTAGACAATAAATACACTGGGTGGAATGCGGCCCGCGGATCCACGTCGGCCGTTGCCTCAAAATATGGTAATCTCATACATTTTATGTCACAAAATACAGATGACTTCGATCGACCGCGGTCAGGTTGCACTCTTAGAGCTGCAGGTCCCGTTTTCATCTTAGTTCCGATCAAATCCAAATATTTGCGGATGCCCGTCACAAGCTACTAGCTAGCTTACTGTTGTCTAATTAACTATTACAGTAGTTGTAAGTTATCTTGCTTGATCTATCGAACGAATTAGTAGGTACTATCAACAAAACGGACGCCTTTACACCTTAAAGTTGCTTTTTGTATACGATTCGCCCTGCCCCCATGGTCCTTTGATTGTCCTACAATTATTGCAGCTTGCAAGTGAAATTGATTCGAAATTGGAAAGGCCTGGCGTTTGTTTACATCGATAATTTAAGCAAAAAAATTCACAACATTTTTGTTTGCTTTGATTATATTTATTCCATGCTATTCCGTAAGTGTCATTGAATTTTTGTGTATTTTATTATTGTACCCGTCAAATGCTGTACTATAGATTTCTAATATACCTATACCTACATATAATAATAAGTATTACGAGTGTTTGACACCAGCACCGTGTATAGTCGGCCTCAAAAACATGTATAATTCATTTAATTGTCTACTATCTTTATTCTAATAGGTCTTTACCTATGAAATTGCCGTTTTGTATGAAAAAATTTAAACGAATTTTTTTCATGCATTTTTTATTTGTATTAATCGAAGTAATCACCCATGCAATCAATGCATATTTGCCAACGCAGTGGCAGTTTATTGATGCCCTTCTTAAAGAAATCAGCTGGACAGGAGGCAACAAATTCTTCAAAGGCATTTTGTACTGCCTCTCGGGTATTGAATTTTTTTCCCGCCAAGAAGTTATCCAAATTCTGGAAAAAGTAGTAGTCTGTAGGCGCAAGGTCTGGTGAGTAGGGCGGATGACGGAGAGCTTCCAACCCCAGTTCTTGCAACTTGGAGACCGTCTGCTGTGCAGTATGAGGTCGCGCGTTGTCGTGCAGGAGCAGCGGAGACGAGCGATTGACCAATGCTGGTTGGAGATGTGCCAGCTTCTCCATCATTGTGTCCAGTCCTTCACAGTACACATCTGAAGTAATGCTCACCCCGTTTGGTAAGAAGCTGTGATGAATCACACCGGCGCTAGACCACCAAACAGTGACCATCACTTTTCTAGGGGTAAGTTTTCGTTTAGGGCATTGTTTAGGTGCTGAACCAGGATCCAACCAACTTGCTGAGGGCTTGCGGTTATCAAACAGAATCCATTTTTCATCGCAGGTAACAATGCGGTTCAAAATTCCTTCATTTGTGTGTCTGTTGAGCAGTGCAAGGCACGTCTCGACGCGTACTTCGCGCTGGCGATCATTGAGTTCGTGGGGCACCCATTTGTCAAGCTTTTTTACCTTGCAATTTGACGCAAATGGACCAATATTGTTTTGACACTAACGTCGAAAACTGCTGCTAATTCAGCCGTAGATTGTGTATCATCAGCTTCCACAATCGCCTTTAATTCGTCATTGTCGACCAAAGTCTTCGGACGACCGCGAGGTTCATTTTTCAGGTCGAAATTTCCAGAACGGAAGCGAGCAAACCAATAACAAGTGGTGCGTTGGTTTGTAGTGTTAGCTCCGTAAACGTCGTTGATGTTGCGTGCCGCTTGTGCCGCGTTGCTGCCACGACGGTACTCATATTCCATAATTACTCGAATTTTTAACGTATCCATGATGACGAAAAAGATTGAAATGCGATGAAAATGTAACACTAATCAATAAACAAATGACTACTTTTGGAAAAAAAAATCCATGTTTTTAAAATAAAATTAATTTGAAATTAGAATTCTTAGCCAAACAAAAATTATTTTGATTTGAAATGGCCAGTACTGCAGAACGGCAATTTCATAGGTAAAGACCTAATATAATTTTGTATCAATGCCACAAAACATTATTGCTTATTGGGTAGGCACCTACCTACTTAATTGTATTTACACATTGATACAGTATTATGGAACACACACTTCCTACTGTAGACAATCAAATGAGGTCTTATCGTCGTCGTTTTAAGGCCGATACTACAAAGATATTATGTGCTAGTTGCATGAGAGCGCATGATAGAGCAGGCACATCTAAGGGTCAGTTCAGACTCAAGACGGAAAAATCCTCGCGGGATTTACTGGTTCCATTGAAAATAGGACCTTATCACCATAGCCTAAAGTAAAAAATTGTCAGTCGGCTCGCGGCGAGTCGAGTGTTTGGATATTCTTAAAATTTTATACATTAGGCCTACCGGGTAATACCGTCCTCTTTTGAATTGAGCCAGTAAATTACGCGAGGATTTTTCCGCTTGGTCTGACACTTGATCCCAACCAAGTCTGGAGTCATCATCATCATCATACCGACTTTAATATTAATCATTTGCCTGGGTTGGCAAATGGTAGGTACTTGGGACTTTGTAACAATTAAGTAGGTATCCATGGGTATGAATGACCCATTTAAAATACAGCGGTGATATTCTGTAAAATTCTCACCATGAAAACTTAGGTGACGTGTGAGCTTAAATTGAGCTATCATTCCACCGGATGCTAGGGACTGACACTATTGACAGCTCACTTCACCTAAGTTTTCACGGTGAAAATTTACAGAATAGATCGGCTGTATAGCGTTCACGATTAGTGATAAACATATATTTATATGTCCATTCAGCCATAATATTTTTTTTGGGATGATGAATTATGAATAATAACAGTAATAGAAAAATAAATATTAATTTATGTGGGATAGGATTAGGTATAAGTAAAAGAGCTTGATTACAAAATAATCAAAATTATTTATTAAAAATTACTCATTACTATTATCTATTTTGGTTTTAAGTATTAATTATTTCATAATGACCACGACTGTCGCCCCTTAGTTACAAATCCATGCAATATTATAATGAACATTTCATGATTAATACTATTTCGACAAACACTGGTACATATAAATTACTTTCTCGTGTGTGAGTATTGTATAATTATCATGGTAAGCGACAATAATATCTAGAAATGTTTGGAGGTAGCGATACTGCCTAAGACCCAGTCTCGACTACGACCAATGAAAATAGTTTAAAAAAAAATACAAACAGACGAATGTAGAACGTTTTTTGAAGTCTGCTGTTACAAACAACGTCAGCCCCTGACTGACTATGCGTTGGCGTTGTTTTTTATTTTGAACTTGACGCTTAGTCGGCGGCCGGCTACAACATTTATAACAGAAATATTAACCTACTAACATTACCCACACACGAGATTTAGTAACTAAATCATTTTTGTTATCTGGTAACATCGATATTTCACGGCCATTTACTTTATGACCAACATAATACTTTGATATCTTCTTGGATGGCACTTATTCAAGAAAAGAGAGAAGGTTACAACAAAATAAATGTGAAAACAGTTCTTCCTCTATAATCGGAGCACTAGTGGTCTAGTAATGCACTAGGTAAAACGTCGCATATATGACTACAAAAAAGACAGCTTTACAACCTACTGGCAAGCGTAATGTTAAACAATATGCTCACTCGTTACTTCGAATATTGTTGAAATGGTAAAAAAAGAAGACATTTGAAATTATAGAGTTCAGCTGTACAAATATCAGAAAAAATCCACTTCCCCATTGCTGAGCAGCCGTTCGAGATTCTTAAGGTTGAATTGTAACTAGATGTGTGTTTTGTTTTCTGTACGAGTTAGTAGTAGACATTAAGTACTAAAATACAATAAGTACGGCCTTATACAAAGGGTTAACTCAACAAGAAAAAAAAAAATGTTGCCGAATGTGGTTTTGATTATGTAATTTCTGTAATAGGTACTACTACCACATTCACATTCATAACATTGGTAAATTCAACTTTTTCAAGGTGCTGAAACCCGAAAAACATAGCGTGAGAAAATGTTTTCTCGTTGTTAACACAGTATAATATTACTTAGACATCAGTGCTTCACCTCGTAGCATTTAATTATTCAAACATAGAGCAGTAATAAATGTATGAAAGTCGAATTTTGAGAAAGAACAGATCTATTTCACCTAATAATTTATTTTTTATAAATTTAAAATTATGGCTTTAATACGCATAAAATACAAGATGTAATTGGAAACAGTGGCAATATTTTTAGGGGTCATTGTACTCATCATTATGAACTACTTTTACCATAGGACCAAACTTGCAATCGCGAAAAAAATTTGCTGTACCCTACATTTTGATGAATTACGAATATACGAAAAATAAATGTACTGGACAGCTGTTTTTTTTTTTTTTTCGCGATTTCAGATTTGGTCCCATAGTAAAAGTGGTTCATAATGATGAGTACAATGACCCCTTAAAATATTGCCACTGTTTACACTTACACCCTGTATATTGTAAAATTTTGCATGTCAAATGTCCGACTATTTATTAGGAAACTTAATTACTGACGTTAAGACCAACACTGTATCTATACCTATTGCAAATAAATGATTATGTGGCACTCAGTCGTAGTTGTACTGGATCAAATCTAGTTACAATTCAATCTTTGTAAATCAATCATCGATTAAACACTTTAAAAAAATCGAGGAAGAGAGAAATCTATTCAATTACCTACCGTAGGTTGTATATACATAATTATTATATTTACAATTTGAGTGACCTCCAATACGTAGCAGCTATGTTGCCAGCCTAAACGAGAGAAACCTAAATTATTTTAAAAAATCAGTCAAAATTACAAAAAAGTTACAGAGATCGCAAACGACGAAACTGGTTATTATCGTTGTAAGTCTAGGCGAATAGAAAAATATAACACTCCTTAGTTTATTTAAAAAATAAAAGTAATACTTCTAAAATGACGGTAGCGACAAGATCACAGATTGTACTCGCGGGCGGTTTGAGTTTCAATCACAGATTTCATGAATCGCGGCAGCTTAAACACGCTTACAACGTGAAACGTAAACTATCTATATTTAATTGCGAATAATTTCACATTAGGCCAGTTTCAAATTGACTTGTGTATATTATCTAGTTCCTACGAAATCAAAGAAAAAGTCTGTCCCCACTCTACAGAGCCCCGCATGCAGAAGTAAGGCTTGTTAGTGCCTGGGGGCGCCCGATCCCAGACAACAGTCACGCTCTCGACTAGGCTCCCCCCTAGCCATGCAGCTCTCGGCGCGGCAACCTTAGCTTGGGTGTGTGTCGTTCGGAAACCAGCTCCTCCTCCAGCTCTGCCGTGTAATGACAATAGTATCTAAAATTCTGTCAGTTTTAAGAAACGAGTATTTTTTTTGGAAATTGACAATAAAATCATTAAGTCAGTTTTTTAAATTTTAAATATGTTTTTAATTGGAATCTTCTTCACAAACAAGAAGAGAGACGGGACCTCAGTAACTAAGCCTTATGTTAAATCTATTTAAAGTTTGCTTAAAAACACTTTTAAATAGACTTACAATGAGTCTAGATAAAAATCAACCGCGTGGATAAGCTGGATTCCGTAAACACTACTAAACAACTGACCACATCCAAGTGGTAACAACACAAATAGTAGAGAAAGTCAAAGAATATAGCAAGACTGTATTTATGCTTCACCGAATAGACCAAGGCATTCGATTCTTTGGAATATATTGCAATATGGAAGACACCAGTGGAACAAGGAATGGACATAAAATATGTAGAGCTAAAATAATAATAAATAAAAAAAGGTGAAATAATAAATGTGTAGACAGGTGTAGCCGGCGTGCGTGTATCACCAGATGTATGAACGTAAACGAGGCAAAAGTAATATGTAAGGATCGTAGCAGGGGGCGTTCTGTAGTTTCTGCCTACGCCCATGGCAAGAAGGCGTGAGGTATGTATGTATGTATGTAAAGCTACTCCAAAGCATTTATTAAAAAAAATTCGCAAAAATAAAGTTAGAATTGGAAGGACCAACTTTTCCCATAAGAAAAGGCATAAGGAGGGCGACCTGTCATCTAAAATATTTTAGTCTGTTCTAGAGACAATAGTTAGAAACCTAGACTGGGAAAAAGGGAAAGGCTTGAAAATCGACAGTGAACATGACATTTTCGTTTCGCAGACGACATCGTGTTTGCAGAAGAATCTGCACAATTAGAGAACATGTTGCAAGAGCTTGCGAAAGTAAGTAAAAAGGCTATAAATGCTGCAAAAACCAAAATATAAAAAAACGGTATAAAGTAGCTATAATTATAGATAGACAGGAAATAGAATATGTCAAGGTGGATGCGCTGTGGGAGCCCACGAAATTAAAATTTTCTTGCATTTCATGCAATTTGCAGGTCCGTGTCAGTATCTTGATCAAAATATGATTCGCGGAAATAAAACATATGTATTTACATAATTTTAGTCATAAAAACCATCATCATACATCTCTATAAGTTAGATTTCGTTCGTTTGACGAATCTGCACGAAATCGAATTGATTATTTTCATGGTTAACATTATTTAAATGCATATGTTTTATTCCCGCTTATCATATTTTGATCAAGATAAAACCTGACACAGACCTGCGAATAGTAAAAAAACCAAAAAAAAAAATTGAATTTCGCGGGCTACCACAGCGCATCCCCCCTCAATCTAATTACGTTAGTTTGAGTTTTTCATCAGTGTTGGCAAAAAAATTTTTTGCCAACACTGGTTGTAACTGACACATGAATCAATAATCGTAAAGAAGTAAATTTTTCAGCTTGAATTAAAAAAATAAATCTTGTATTTTACGTTACATTCCTGGGAAACTTTCAAAGCAGGTCTGACTAAATATTTTACACAAGTCAATTTAAAACTGGCCCTATGTGAACTTATACACTTAAACCAACTAGAGAAGCTACTATTCGCACCTATACTCTTAAAAAAATCTCATAAGATAGGTTTAATTTGTTCACAAATTCGCATTAAGGGCGTGGGCTACATTTACTGCCTACCTGGTGTACCTTGGACTTAGGTAATGGAAAAAAAAACCGGCCAAGTTCATGTCGGACTACGCACAATGAAGGATTGGTTCCGTAGTTGGGATGAATTTATCCCAAAAAAAAACTTAACATTGTAGTTGAAAAACATGTTCTCCCATACATTCCAAATGCAAATGTAAGCTTATACGCACAATATTGAGAGATTTACCATGGGGGGAAGCGCCAGGACAGGCCGCGAAATTCAAATTTTCTTACGTTTTTTGCATTTTGTAAGTCACGTCTTAGGTTGTATGTTGATTAAAGTATGATTCGCTACCGTGACAAATATGTATTTACAGAATTATAATCATTAGAATCAGTGATACAACTCCTTAAGTTAGTACAATCCTCAAATGTCAAGATTTCATGAAATAGTCATTCAACAGGATTACCTGGTCTTAAAGAGTTGTATTGATGACTTTAATGATTATAATTCTGTAAATACATACTTGTTACGGTCTCGAATCAAATTATGATCAACATAAAACCTAATACTGACTTGCAAGTTGCAAAAAACGTAAGAAATTTTGAATTTCGCGGGCTACCCTGGCGCTTTCGCCTTAAGACCAGACTTCTTATCAATTTTCCTGTAATCTATAAATATAGAACTATTTCCAGATCTTTTTTTTAATTCTAGTCTCAGTAGGTTTCGGAGATAAGGGGGAGAATGGTCAATTTTCGTCTTAAAACAATTTATTTAAAATTATTAAAAAATATCTGCTCGAGACTCTCACAGTAAGCCCTTTCATTTGATATATCACATGGTACAGATTGAAAAACTTTTTTTTTTACATTTCTTATTTGCTCCTCAAAAGTGACCCCATAATACGTAACTCAAAATTCAATTATTTACGTTACAAAAACATGAATGTTTACCAAAGTTTCAACGAAATCGGTCCGTCAGATTCAGAGCAAATTGGCTGTGACAGACAGACACACGAGTGATTCTATAAGGGTTCTGTTTTTTCAAAAGAATACTATATATAACCCAGATAACATAAACGGGAGTGTTTATGTTATTGCAGAGAGCCGCCCGCGAGACAAAGCTACGTCCTATACCGCCATGGGCACCACTTATGCTTATCTTACACTATAAATGCAGAGACATAATTACACGCTTACCTAACTAATTTACACGATAGAGATCTCTGGTAATATTGTTCCTGTTCAAGCTAATTGACGTGCTATCACGCCGCCAGCTACCAATGACGTGTTCACGCCCAAAAAAAGATATGTGCGATTTTAATCAGTCTAACTTAAATGCATGAGGACAATGAATACTTTAATTTGTTTTTTTTTTTATAATTATCAGTACTGGCATTCTATTATCACTTCAAATTAATAGTATGTAGTATGAAAAACATACTATAGGTACTTTGATTTAGGTGACTACTAAACGCATCCGAATAATAAAAACATTACACAGGATTCTTCTGAAATTCCTGTCATAAACAATAAAAATACTTATAGAGGTAGTTATGAATAAAATTGTGTGAAACCAGTCACTCAGATATACAAGCTAAATATTTGCACACAGTTCCTTGTTTGGCCATTGCCCCCAGAACATAGTGATGTTCACAACTTGCCACTTACGTCATTATTTAGTGTAAGTACGCACAATACTTTAGCGACCAGCACCCCACGCTAACAAATAACATGATTATTTGAATTAGTTGTCGGAGCTTCACAGACTAGTAGTATTCAAGTGTAACCATTAAAAATTTCGCTCTTTCTAATGTAAAAATTGGTGTTTCTATTCACCACAAAACTTTTGAACAACACAAATATTATCTACGTGATTGTGACTTTTTAGGCAGTTATCAAAGGCAATGAAATATTAGTAAAAAATCTGCTTAATTGTCTCTGAAAAATCTGCATATTTGACTAGAAAAATATATCATTTACTTTTATTATGCTTTTGGTTTGGCCATGTTGATAATCCTATCGCAATGCACTTATCCAAATGCAATGCGATTAAAATCTATAAGGCGTGAGTTTATGTGAGTGATATAGCAGATATCGATACCTACTATGTCTGTGTAATTTTCGCGAACAAATTCAAAATAACGTTGTATATTATTGTAATTACTGCGAGGACAATGACAAACTTACATAAACTGTGCCCCAATGATGCAAATAAAGCGGGAGCTACACATATAAATTCGCTATCACGATGATCTATAGCACTACGGTTGTGCACGACCCTATATTATGTAAAAAAACACACGTGTACCGAACAGTTCATAACTTACGGTTCTATTGAGATCTACAAAATACGTTTTTATTGTTATGGCAATACTACGGCTGCGGACCTCACCTAGTCAGGGTCGAAGAAACACTGAAGGAAGTTCATTCAATAAACATTATTTACAGACAATATTAATGTTTACTACTATGTCAAGGACACTGGGCAAGTTGTATATCTAAGAATAAGTTGTTGCCGCAGTCTCCTTTTTAACATGATTACAGTTCTTAAATAATATTCTAAACATTATTGCATTTGTTTTGACCAATTAGAAAGTGATGAGCTTCACACTATTTCCAACGACACCCGACCAGCTGTACTACTGGTACATAATTTAATCTAAATCAATCGCTATAAAAATGGAAAAAATTGCTTTTATTTATTGCCTATTTATAAATTACGACGGTACCCCTAGTCACAGCGCAATACACTTACAAATTCATACAAATGTTAGTACATCATATTATGTGAAGCCAGAATTACGGATGATGTTGACCACTTGTATCAATATCCTCTCCCAAGACACGAGATGTAAGTGTAGAGCAGGAGTCCACAGCCGATACCGATAATAAGTACATACGTTACGTGCTCCAAGTAATATTTACAACGCGACATGCATGTATATATGATCGTACCGCGGGGGCACGAGCGCGGCGTGCGGGGGCGAAGGCGCCACGTAGGGCTGCGGGCCGTAGTCGGCGCCTTGCCACTCCTGTCACAACGAGTAGGACTCGTCGGCCGACACGCCGCAGGCCGCGTTCTATTGCATCGAGTTAAAGTTCACGCCGAGGAGGTTGAGGGGCGAGTTGTGGGCCACGCTCTGCAGCGGGAAGCCGTGCGCCGCGCCGGGCTCGAGGAAGCCGGGCGGCACCTGGTGCTGCGGACACAGCAGCGCCATCTGCTGCTCGGGCTGCGCCGCGTCGTCCTTGTGCTCGGGCGGCGGCGTCGTGTGCTCGCGCTTGATCCTGCTCTTGATGCTTGGCCGATTGTTGGGGTAGCCCTTCTTCTTGTACTCGAGCCAGAGCGTACGGTTGTTGACGCCGAACATGCGGGCAGCCTTGCAAAACCCGATGCCCCCGAAGCGCACGGCCTCGAGCGCGCGCTGGAAGTTCTCCTCGGACTGCGGGTTGGTTGTGCGGCGTCGCTTGGGGACCGGGGGCGGGTTGGGCTCGGCGGAGGCCTGCACGTCGACGCAAGAAGACCCGGGCGACGGGCCGGCCACGCCCAGGCCCTGCGCGTAGTTGAGATCGGCGTCCATTTGCGGGTTGTTGATGACGTTGTTGATGTACATGCCGGGGTCCTGCTGTAGCGCACCGGCGCCTATGCACGCATTCGTGTATCGTGGATACGAGTGCTCCATCATGGTCCACTGGCCTCCTGGGAAGAGAGATAAATGTACGTATTTTAATCAAATTCTCTAGGTACAGTATTATATTTTTGAGTTAAAGTTTAAACAAACGGTTTCTCATTGATCTCCCTTCCCTGGAAAATAAAACGTCGTCCGGGTTGTAATACGCGGGTATACTGTCATGAGCTGATTTAATCATGCTTTGTTCTTATGATTGAAATTGCTTTTACTTAGTGACACAATATAACATGAGAGACAAGGCGCAATTTTAGTTTTTTTAAAAATATAATCTGTACCCTTAGGTATTTTTTTGTTACGCTTTTCGTATACAAGTTCCAGTGGGTACGCGTAGTAGGCAATAAAACTATCTACATATAGCATGGTACATGCACAGCATACATGAAGCATAAAGTAGAAGCAGATGATGGGATTGTTATTTCGTTTTAGAGATGAATGAGAAACAGATGATGTTTAATACTTTTGTGTTGTGATATTATTTTCGTTTTTTACGTCCTTCATGTTTTCAGTTAAGGACTAACCACATTTAAAAAGGGCGTTTTGTCATTTGATGTGTCTCCGATCTGCACCCTAAATATATAGCGCAAAAGTTGACATATTTTTTTTTTGTTTTGACAATTCTATAATACACATAATATTATCTAGTTGTAGAGAAAATCTGTTTTTTGGAACGAAGTTCTATAACGTGGTTTGTGGTAGGAGTAAGTGGCAAAAATTGTGACGTAACGAAACAGTGTTATGCCGTCAGTTTCAAATGTCAAAGTTTTTGTTTCCTAAGTTTAAATAACAATAACTTTTGACTCTTGAAACTTGAGACCATATATTAGATAATAACAGCGAAAGGAACTTCGTTCCAATCGGTCTTCCCACGACACCTCGCGACTTTTTTCAAACAAATGTAGCACTGGATAACTCGAAGCGACAGCCCCGACTAACTTACAATTCGATTCTGAAGCATACTTAGATTTCTTGTAAATGCGTGTGTTATATGTGTGAGTGCGTCGATTCGGCCATTTCTGCCTACAGTCCTTTGACATATTATATTTTACAGTATTTTTATCGCACGGTACGACACTCGCTTTACTTGTGTGCATATTGACAGCGGTTTGTACATTTAAGGTGGGTTGCACCATCTTACTTTAACAATAACAAACAAAGCAATAAAGTTGCGATTTTTGTTATAGTTAAAGTAAAATAGTGCAACCCAGCCTTGTTAAACCTGTTAGACAAAAAAAGGTCGTTCCATTTGACAGTTTGTTAGCTGACGTCATAACTTTTACTGTAACCTTAACCCAGGCTTCGCTGTATAAAGTTATTGTTAAATATCTGCCACTTTTGTCAGACCTCTGAACCTTATCTTTTTCATGACATGACGGTGCAGTAGCAGGTAGTCGTGGGTAGTCGTTCTATGGTCATTTTAACTTTGACGGAAACTATAACCTAGCCCACTAATGGGGGTGTGGGTTGCACCAATGCAACCCACCCTTAGTAAACACAAATAAAGCGCGTGTCGCTCCGTGAGATAAAAATACTATACCTCTGACAGCAGAAACCCAATAGCAAAGAAAATAAACATCACTGTGATTCTGACAATTATGTAAAATCAGAGATAAAATAACCGTGAAACGGAATGTAGTTGAAATACTGTAGGGAAATAGTATCTAGTGTGACAAGGGGAAAGAAGATATTTACGACATTAAAGCTCAGAATCGCAACATTAATAAAACAGGCATTCATGGGAACTGCCGACAGAAGAGAAAACTTTAGGTGACGCGAACCCGTCAGGTTTCCTCCTACCAAAAATCGCTTAGCGCGCCTAAAGAAGTTTTCACTTCAAAAAAACTAAATCATGAAATAAGAGCAATGAAACTTAAAATGAATAAAAGATGAATGATATTTAAGTCATCGAGTGTGAAAAGGCTCGTTTACACGGTGCGAGCTGCTGACCAGACAGTAGACAGCTGCTCGCACTATGTACTCGCTAGTCAGTTGCTTTGGCTGTTTACACAGTGCGAGCTGCTGACTATACAGTTGCTGACACTATACCCGTACATCAGTAACTCGGCTTGCCTTGGCTGTTTACAGTGCCAGTTGCTGCACTGCAGCTACTCGGTATGCCGACTCGCACGCTAGCTCGCACTGTGTAAACTAGCCATAACACGATTGACTGGCAAAACGAAGCGTTTCTTTCGCTACAATGCAGTTCGAAGTGAAAGAAACAGCGTGAGACTTCACAGCGCCTTAAAATTAAGTTGTGTTTGAGTGTTCGGCCGTAAACCCATGCTAAAATAATAAAGCAGAAGAGTTTGTTTGAACGCGCTAAACTCTGGAACTACCAGTCGGATTTGAAAAAAATCTCTTTGCATTTGATAGCCCTAGCCCTATGATCCTTAGGAGTCCAGCAAAAAGACAAAAAAAATCTGCTATTCTGCATTTTGACGAGTTATGTGAACATAAATGTAGGGAACAGCTGTTTTTTTTTCGCGATTTCTGTTTTGGTCCCTTAGTAAAAGGTGTTCATGATGATGAGTACAATGACCCCTTAAGACGATGCCCATGAATTCAATTTCACCCTGTATACTAAAACTGCAGCGCGCCATGCCATGTGCATTCTGAAAGCGGCAAACTTACGTAACGCGGACTGTACCTTGCTGACAGGGTAATATCCTTGCTACTGTACTACAACCTACTCCCATAAATGTTAGACACGAGATAAGAAGAGTTGACCCGACCCCCTTACGTTCGCGTAGTTAACACGAGTCGATCGAGGCCATCAACAATGATTTAATAAAGAAAAGTGGTTACCTGCGGGCAAGGCCACCGGGGTCGTATTATCAAGTCCGATGGGCTCCACGTTCATATTTTCTGGCTCTGTGGTCTGGAATTACAAAGATATATTATTATGATATTGATTTTAGAAAATTAATAAAAAGTGTTTTATTTATGTTATATTAGTGTTATATAGTCGTGCCTAGTTATTAACTATTATATCCAGTGATTATACAGTATTTTTTGTTGCGAGAACTTCGCACAAAAAGGATATTAAACCGGCTGTCAACTCAACGGTGACGGATTTCAAAATATCATAAAACCCGGGGAGTATTTTGTTTTATTTATGTTATTGCACATAGTAATAACCGACCACTGTACTGACTGAACATCACAAAATACTGCTCAGCCTCTGAGCTACGTCCATCACACATTGGCATGGTTTATGTCTCGTTTTGCTTGACAACTAGTGGAAGCAAAATTGATGACAAAAACATTCGCTCAGACAAGAAATACTACATAATTTACTTTACAAAATATAGACTCATTACTGCTTATTGATTAATAGTATCATTCATGATATTATTGGTTGGATTGTTATAAATAATCAGTATGTACCAACTTAAAGGTTAATGAAACTTATGTAGTGAATTATCGAAATACTTTCAATCTAATTGCAATAATAGAACACAACAAGAACGTTGATTAAAGTTTTTCGGATTGTTATCTATAAGTATATAACACTATTTAAGTTTTATTTTATTTTAATTTTTTTTTACTTAAATATCCTACCCACATAGGGAATAGTAAAACCATAGGACAATAGAATCAATGTAACTTTGTACTTGATCTGATCTAGTTGCATTTCAATTAGACTCAGCAGCCTACCTCATTTCTGCATAAAGCTACACTAACTTCTCCCAATTTTATTATTTTTTTTATTTTTTTTTCTTTCATTTCAAGCTTTCTGTTCTTGTTTGTCTGTCTAATTGGTTCTCACCTTTCCTTTAATTCTACTTTCAGTTCTTGTTCCTGAAACCACGCCTGTGATGACCCGTAAGACTGCTGCTCAGGAGTTTAAGCTTAAATTAAGAATGGCCATTCAGGATCTTGACGCTTCTGTCAACAGCTGTTACAGGAGATAGATGAAAGTGAGAAGGAAGTAGAGAAGGTAGTTTTCAAAAACACATGCTTGACAAAGGAGCTTATAGACCTAAATCAACAATACCTAGACGTTGTTGATGAACGGGATAAACTGCGGGTGGTCACAGATGGTTTCAACAACTGCAGTAACATATACGAGGAGGCTTTGTGTAAGGTTAGGGACCTAGAAGAAGAATTAATTCTTGCAAATGTACATATTGCTAAATTACAAAAACAAAAAGATTGTACTCAGGCTAATCAGAGTAATATTAGCTTGCATGATGAGTTATTAAACATTAATTGCAACCATCATTCCTTAGTAACAATAGACCTTACTGAAGAGTCAATATTGAAACAAGAAATTAATAGTAGTTATAAAGTAAGTCAAAATAAAATAAAAAAATATGCAATAAATTTAGGAAGCAACAAAAACACGGTTCCAATAATATTAAACTAATGACAGAACGTGGTTATCTTAGAAATAAATTAAAAACTATCAAATTAAACTAGAAGATAGTAAGAACATTTATGAGGTTGACACTCAACGATTACAGTCTGAAATTCAGGTACTTGAAGAGTCAATACATTCACTCTATACTAAGTATGTGACGTCTGAAAAACAAAATCAGGAGCACATACTTGCTACAAGGGAGTTAGTGGACATGTGCAACTCTAATGTAGACAAAGTGGACCCGCTGACTCTTAGCAGCCCTCAATTGCGTAGAAAATCTAATCTTGGCACTTTCTAACCTGAGATAACGGAGGATCCGTCCCAGTCAGGAAGTGATCAGGTATCTATTCGCTTTCAAGATACACCAGATATTGAACTAGGTCCATTGCAAGTAGTTCAGACAGATGATAGTTCTGTCCCTTGTAGTAGTAAAGTATGTTGCAGTTCAATTATGTTTTCTGATAGTTTTGGAAAAGGGTTGGGAAAATTACTTGGCAACAACCTGAGTCTCAAAACTATTGTATGCCTCAGACTTCCTACAAACAAATAATGGCTTCAATAACTAGGAATGAATATGATCCTAATGCCATTATTACTATACTTATAAAAAAATGTTAAAAAAAAATGAAAAAATGTTAAAAAAGATGATATTACTGATAGTGTCACTGAGCTATTGAAGTTAAATTGTAAAAAAATAATTTTGTGTGCTTTTCCATACTTTGAATACTTGTCAAACAGACAAAACAACTACATTCATATGTTAAATAATCACATGCAATTCTTAGTTAGTCACCATAGTGACAAGTTTATATTTTTTGACACCAACATTTTTGTTCATAAGCTAAGCTCGACTAGGGATACGGTGTATCTGCCCAGTAGTTTTAGACGTCAAATAGCTAGGCTATTAGCTTTCAATATTAACACAGACATAATTAGTATGTCGAAGTCATCTTTAATTAGCACCACAGTTAGTAATGGTACTAATGTTAAGGTGGTCAATAATTTAAACTAGTTTGTAAGACAACAGAAGGTACCACTAACAGTATACTGTTAGTGGTACCTTCTGTTGTCTAGAAAAAACCTTAAACCTTACCCTTACCTTTAACCTTTACCTGAAGAAAATACCTTTTTGTTATTAAGTGTAACTATAGTTACACTTAATAACAAAAAGGTATTTTCTAGCATTAAAGACTGTAGAAAAGGGGCTAAGCAGAAATCCTTGAAATTATTTCATCAAAATATTCAAGGTTTTTCGTCCAAACAATTGGAAATTGAATTGTTTTTAGAAAAAACAATGTTTGACATTATTTGTTTAACTGAGCATTGGTTAAAAGATTACGAAATGTTAATTAATTATGAGAATTATAGTGTGGCCAGTTGTTTTAATCGAACGTCAATGATGCGAGGTGGTTCACTAATCTTAATAAAAAATTGTATTAAACCAAAAACTCGTACAGACATAGTTGAACTATCGGTTGAACATAGCATTGAACTTTCCTGTGTTGAGCTGGATAAGCATGTCATAGTGTGCGTTTATAGACCTCCAAATTATAAAAACTACTCCACATTCGAGTTAGTAATGGAAGAAGTTTTGGCAAAACTTGCAGCTGGTAATAAGTCAGTAATTATCTGTGGTGACTTTAATATTAATATTTTAGAAAACAATTCAAATACCAGTAGATTATTAAATTTATTTAAATCATTCAATTTGTCAAATGTGTTTGTATAACCAACCCGAATAATTACGACTAATGCTACATGTATTGATAATGTTTTTTGTTGCTATAGATAGATAAATCCATCGTTAATTATCTCCCTTCTGATCACAGCGGTCAAACCGTAACTTTTGAGTCCAACATACCAATACAAAAAGTGCAGATACAATCCAGACCTATAACATCTGCTAATTTAAATAAATTTAATAGCACTTTAATTTGTAAGTGAAATGACCAAATGCTCAATCATTTTAACACGAATAAAATACTTCACGATCAACAGTTTGGTTTCACCAAAGGACGTTGTACGACCGACGCCGGTGTAACCTTATTAAAACACATTTTGAAGAGGGTCAAGACGCCATAGGAATTTTTGTGACCTCTCCAAGGCATTTGATTGCGTCGATCACGGAACCTTACTCTTGAAACTTGAGCATTACGGACTTGGAAAACTTGCGCTCAGTTTAATAAAATCTTATTTAAATGATAGACAACAGCAAGTTCAAATAAATGGTATCACTTCACTCGTTTAAGAGTAAAAATAGGTGTTCCACAAGGCTCAATATTGGGTCCTTTCCTCTTTTTAGTGTATATTAATGATTTACTCCATTAATTAAAAAATCAACCACAAATGGTGTTATTTGCTGACGATACTTCCCTAATTTTTATGGTAGGTAGACGTGATGCAAATTTTGACGACGTTAATAACGCCCTACTGCAGGTCCAAAATTGGTTTACTGCTAATAATTTAGTATTAAATGGGAAAAAAACTAAGTGCATTAGATTTTCTTTACCAAATGTAAAAAGTAGTGATTGTGAGAGAGTATTGAATCAAAAGAAACTAGAATTCGTCGTTAAAACCGTTTTCCTGGGGATCACGCTCGACTCAAGGCTACAATGGGGTCCTCATTTAACATCACTTGCAGGATGGCTAAGTTCAGCAGCATATGCTGTCAGAAAAATCCGTCAATTTACTGATGTAGATACCGTGAGGCTAGTCTTTTTTAGTTACTTTCATAGTATCATGTCTTACGGTATTTTACTTTGGGGACGGGCTGCAAACATCGAGTCAATTTTTATTCTGCAGAAAAGAGCCATCAGAGCCATATATAATCTCCGCAAGCGCGATTCTCTAAGGGAGTAAGGAAATTAACATCATGACGGTACCTTGTCAATATATCTACGCTACTGCACTAGCTGGCACTCCTTCAGCGACAAAGGGACGGTGGGAATTACGTGGAGGTCGTCGTAGGGACCTCGGCGGCGAGGTCGGAATGTAGATTTGTGTTTGTAAACTTTACTGGTGGCCCTACTTTTCTCCAGGAAGAGGGTTGTGGGGTCATCGGGGTCGGTGAGAACATGCCGTGGACGGCGGACTTTACTGATTTTAGAGGGGATATAACTAGCGGATCCGACAACCAGAGGTGTTGCGATGTTTCGCAGGGGTATCGAAGAAACGATTGGATTTGTGAATTCAAGAATTGATGGATAGTTGGGATTTAAGGTCTAGGTGGAGGAATTCATTCCGAACGAACCAAGGGGATCCCGTAGCCGTTCGGAGGAAACGATTTTGTAAGGTCGGCATCCTATGGGTGTTTCGGGACTGCGTTTGCAAATACTGAACCCGCATAGGTCATGATTGGGAGAATACACGCTGTATAGATGCGCAACTTGCACTTAAGTGACAACTTGCTACGTCCAATTAAGAACCAGACTGCTTTATATGATTAGAGGTGCTCGTCGACGGTGACACCTAGATATTGGGCTCGCTTCTCCCAAGGGATCGGCTTGCCAAACATGGTGATCGGGGGCGGAGATCGATTGAGACGCGGTTTCAAAAAGAGAACCGCTTGACTTTTGTCGGGATTGACTTCGATTCTCCACTTTCGAAACCACGCGCCGAGTTTATCGACTGCGGTTTGGAGAGTGCGAGATATCGGGTCTTGGCGTTGGTCGGAATAGTAAACAGCCGTATCGTCTGCTAACAGAGCCAACTGTGCCTTTTTACTTTTCGGGATATCGCTGGTAAATAACGTGGAAATGAGTGGAGAAAGCAGAGCCCTAACGGACACCTGCGTGAATGGGGTGGGGAGAGGATAGTGCTCCATCGATACGATAGCGAAAAGCGCGGTAGAACAAAAAGTCTCTTAAGATGAGCACGAGACGGTCTGGCACACCGAGTTTGTAAAGCTTATATAATAAACCGTTGTGCCAGACTTTGTCAAACGTTTCCGCTTTAACGAAGAAAACAGCACCCGTCATCGAAGCAAGTTGGAAACCAACGATCGTTCGTTGATGTGGTGGACCTGTTGTACGCAAGAGTGGGTTTGAATTAGGCCCTTTGTCTCGGCATAATCTCTGAGGCACTTATAAATAAGTCTCTCATACATTTTGCCGAGGACATTGAGCAGACTGATGAGGCAAAAAAACAAAAACTGTGGGGGGACCCGACTTAAGAAATTTCTGATTCCAAACTGGGCCAAAAGCTGGGTACGCCCATGTGGGTACGTCTTTATTTGACTTGAATGCGTCCTGGCGGCTGAGAGTATGTCATGCTCACTCTAATGCCTCGCTGCTGGGTGGTGCGTGTTGGATCATTTAGCTAATCCATGCGTCAGGTTCGTGAACGAGCGCTGTCAGTGAAGGCTGGTCATATCTTAGCGGCCACGGCTTATTTTAATTTGATTTAAATATTTGAATTGTTTTTTTTTTTAGGACGCTTTTAACGTTCTGCATCGTTCTCACATGTATAATTTCAACATGAATGATGTAACCATTATTTTGTAACCATATCTTGATTTAAAAGAGTGTCCGTGGAGTTTCTTGCCCGTTCTTCTCCAGAGGTACCTACTACGCTTTGGAATGGGCGACTAGCTTCATCTTACTGACTGACCAACCCCTTGACAATTCAAAAGTGCCTGTAATTGGTTTATTTGAAATAAATGCTTTGAGTTTCGAGTTTGATATCTGTAGTACAGCATGGCTAGATTGACAAGGCACTATACTCAAGAATATAGAATCATTAGTGTGACGATAAAAAATAACGAAAATAAAGACGTGACATAAAAAAATAAAATAAATTATTGAACTATAAAGTAAAAATAAGATTTAAAATAATTACAATCGAGGAAAATGACATGACATGATATTATGTAAATAATAATGATTTTTCAGTGATCTTACTCGCAATCACAATCTCCTTTATTTTGACAATACAACGAATCCCATTGCTTTATTGAAAAAAAACGAACGAGCCATATGGCGCCTCTTCACCATCGGCGATCACAAACTTTCTTCCCCTTTATCATACCCATTAGGATTATGCCATCTATCTCCATGCCAAATTTTATCGAAATTACCTGTATTTTAAATAAATAATGCTTTTAATTTGGGACAACTTTCCTTGATGGGTGAGTCCTACTACTGGGTGGACATTTGCGTGAGCTCAGCACAGAACACGCAAGCTAATCACTCAAGGCCATTGGCATATATTTGCGTCTTCAGGGCTTGGGGGCAGGAAACAAATGTAAAATATTGGTATTCAGCTCCGTCTGTTTAGACTGGAAGACAACCCCAACATAGTTGGAAAAAGGCTAGGCGTGATGACGATGAATTGTGCATTAATGTACAATAAACAATATAATATAAAGTCGTTCGTATGTATGAGTGTGTGTAGTTCTTATAGACTGCACAATGGAATACGATTTTCACCATCATCGCTATTTGTTCAACGTTTTATTTGCATACGCTTGTGTACTATCTATTTGTGCTATTATCTATTTCGAATGCAGAACTTACTTAGGTTACTATTTGGCTTCTGTATGTTTTCATTCATAAGGATTATGGAGGTTTCCATGCGGCCAACTTCTAACAGTTAGGACCACGAAACCACCACACGACGTCCGAATAGCCACTACTCACCCAATAAATTCAAAAATGGAACAGAATTTGTATGAAATTATCTGCCAAGTAAGTTAATAGGAATTTAATCGTAGGTGGTGATAAAGGCCCTAGGAATCTAACTGTGTTGTTCAATAGAAAATAGAAGAAATACAAATCAATCAACATTCGGTATTTCTCTATAATTTGTTCTATTACGCACTGGCACTCAGAAGGTGCCAGTTGTCTTGGACGATGAGAATCTTCGGTCTGCTGGTTCACAGAGCTGAAAGCCAATTCTCGAACTTATAAAACGTTCAAATTCAGATCGCAATCTCATCTCATCAACAATCAATGTCAAAAATGTAGGAAAATTAGAAGCTTTTTGACAGATTGCTCCTGAGATTAGAATGCGAACGGTTCTTAAAATTACGAGAATTACCCCTCAGGTGTTTCTTCAAGTGTTGAAGTTGTTCGGTTTGTTCTATCTCTTCAGTCTGTGCCGGTACAAGTCTACACCCCCCGCGGAGCAAGGAGGCGTTGCGGCAGCGGTTTCTGCTCGGTCCCTTCAGCGGTGGACGACGAACGTGAAGGTAGCTGGTGAAGGATGGCTGAAGCACTATGTTCTCTGCCCACCTCCACCGTCCAAGCTTCAGGAGTTTTGTCTTGCAATCTTGTAACAGCATCTTGATAGTTGACTACAGTTTCGGAGTCTTCAGTCTTCAGGAGGTTCGCTGAATACTGCGAACATTCCTGAAGACTGAAGACTCAGCGAAAAACTTTGGCTAAGCAGGCGTTATCGTTGGATACGAAGTGTTGTAAACCTCTTCTATTAATCCAGACGGCGCTCACGAGCTGTACCTATAGGCTCCAGGTACCTTCGTGAAGACGTCGGTTATATGCAACTGCAGTTATAGGAAGATGTTTCTTGACGTAGAAATAATAAAGTATAGCTAACAAGTCCTCGTTCTCTTTCTGATTCAGGGAGCGCTTGCCTTACCTTGCCGATGTCTACGAATTTATCAATACCTAATAAACAACTTAAGACAAGAAAGGAAGTAAAAACTAACGCAGAGCACGAATGTAGAGTTAAGTATAATATGTATATGACTAATATAGAATTGTAAAACGGCTTCCAGTCTAACCGGATGCAGCTGAATACCAATATTTTACATGGAGTAACTCTTTCTGACCTCCACAATCCAGTTACTGGGTAATACGATACCTCTTGGTAAAACTGGTTGTCAGACTTTCGGACTTCTTGCTATCCGTAACAACTGTCAAAGATCCACGAATGACAGCCGGGACCAATGGCTTAACTTGCTTTCCGAAGCACGGAGGGGTCTTGGTATGTATAGATCAGCTATACTCAACCTGCGGCCCGCCGGGCCTTTGTTATTGGCCCATCTGAAGTTACAAATTTACTGTAAACCATTTTAAATTTCGCGCCCATCAGAGAATGAGTGTTTCAAGGCGGGAATGTGAGCCGAGCGCATATAAACATCTTTGTTAAAACTTCTTTTTTCATTAATAAAGTACTACATCGTTAACTTGGAATTACGTTTCAATTAAGACCTAAATAATTTTTGCTTGCGGCCCTCGACACCATGACTGAAACGTGTTTGTGGCTCCTATAAAAAAAAAAGGTTGAGTATGGCTGGTCTAGATGATCACATCCACGGACCAACCGCGCAAGCATAGCCTAACCAGAACGATCGACCCGTGCGGCTATTATTACTTAGCCACAATTCCCTTATATATATATATATATACGTAGTCGGGTTATAAGTTCTGTCACATATCAAGTGTGAAATAAATGACACATTTTCAATTCTATTATAATAATTTATACATGGGAAGCTAGCTAAAACAACACAGTTTTACATGTAAATTAGTTTATTCGAAATGACCTCCTTGATTTTCGATACAAGCCGTAAGCGTAATCTGCGAGGCCAATCATCGATAGAATCACACGAAATTGAGGTCCATTTCGGCCACTGCTTTGATGAGGGATACATTCAGCGACAAGGTTTAATGGGGTTTTGCGCAGGCTTCTTTTTCCTCTTTATACTATCATATTTTATAATCCAAGGGATTACTATATATATTAGGGACTATTATTATTTATTATTTTATTTATTAGGGTTTATTTTAGGGGGGGGTACTGGAGGACGGGCCAATCTTCATGCCTCATGAAATCAATTTTATGGGCGTCCATCCAGTTTTGCGTACTCTGAGCCGGTGGAATATCCAGTGGCGATTTGGGAGCATTGTTTGTTTATGATGCTCTACGAGGTTTTGCAGAACCGTATTTTGGTACACCAGAGCACTGGTTTTCACACCTTTTTTTACAAAAAAAAACATCTCAGTGGGGCCCAAATACGACACTCCAAGCCAAACCATCACCGATGAGGGATGGTGACCACGTTGAACGTGCGGGACTCGCCTGCTCGATTCATCACCTTGTCATTTTTTCCTCCGTGTCGTCTCAACAAAACGCATGATCGTTTAAGCCATTTTTTTTTCAAACGAGCATTCAGGTGTGCTTTTTTTACAATAAGCCCGCAGCCCGAGGTCTTCATTCAACACCCTTTTCACCGTGGTTCTGTTTAAACTCATCTGAAGAGCCAACAGTATTTCTTTGAATTCACGCATTGATGATGGCTTTGATCACCGCTGGATTGGGAACCGTACGAGATCGATCGCTCATCTTTCTGTCTTCTATTCTTGAATTTTCCTCGTAAAATAGTGCGATAAACGAACCATTGTTATTTTCAAGTTTTTCTGACGTTTGAAAATTTCAATTGCAGCGAAATCCACAACGATGCAACGTAATTACAGCGACTCGTGTCTTCTTTTTGTGTCCACTCCATGTTGAAAACTAAAGTCTACAAAACGATAAGTGTTTTAAATCGTGAAACATTCAAAATTCGAATGTAATTTATTGAGTAAAAAAAACGGAACCTATGACAGTATTTTTGACCCGACTACGTATTTTGACACCCAGAGGCGGATTTGCAGTCTTGGCCGCCCTAGGCCCCAGGCCATGTAGTAAAAATAGGTACCAGCCGCCCTTTTGTCAGCACCCATCTTATAGACTGCATACTGTATTGCCAACTTTTATCGAAATCGAGTTACTGATTTTTTTTTTCGCGATTTCAGGTTTGGTTCCATAGTATAAGTTGTTCATAATAATGAGCATAGTGACCCTTTAAGAGGATATTGGTCAATAACCAGTAACCCAGTATATACAGTCCCAGTGCATAAAGCAGGTGACAAAACAGTAGCTTCAAATTACCGACCTATTTCAATACTATCATCTACATCTAAAATACTAGAAAAAATAATTAACAATAGGTTAATGAAGTATTTAGAGTCTAAAGCCATCCTCTTGGATAAAGAATTTGGTTTTAGACCAAAATTATCCACAACTGATGCTGTACAAGATATGACCGATTATGTATCTCAAGAACTAGACAAAGGCAATCATTCAATTGGTATTTTTCTTGACCTAGCAAAAGCTTTTGATACCGTATCTGTTCCTATCTTGTTGAATAAGCTCGAGTAAATAGGTATTCGAGGAAAGCAGCTTAATTTTTTTGCAGACTATCTAAATAACCGCTGTCAATGTTTGAAAATTGATAATTTTACTAGCTCAGAACTAAAAAATACTTCTTTTGGGGTCCCGCAAGGAAGTATATTAGGTTCAACCTTATTTCTTATTTATATAAATTACCTCTGCAGTCTCAAACTAAATTCGGGTAAAATAATATCATATGCTGATGATACTGTACTCCTGTTCTTCGCAAATACATTACATGAAGTTTGGTTCTGTGCACAGCAAGGTTTCAATATAGTTAATCGATGGTTACAACATAACTTATTGACATTAAATGCTGACAAAACTAAATACATTCGCTTTTCCTTACGCAACTCAAAGTCATCTATAATAATTCCAGATATTCATGCACATGTTTGTAACACAGCTGCAAACTCGAAATGTAATTGCCCAAGTATTCTTAATACGAAAACTACTAAAATAAAACTAATTATAGATGCTACTCTTACATTTAAAAATCACATTGACCTATTATGCAGTAGAGTCCGTAAATTGATGTTCATTTTCAAGAAAATTCGTCCTTTTGCCGACTCTGTGATAAAACAGGTATATTATGCTTTGTGTCAATCGATCATTACATATTGCATTACCTCATGGGGAGGAGCGGCTAAAACAGTTTTGCTACCATTGGAGCGCGCTCAAAGAGCTGTATTGAAAGTATTCACATTCCGGCCTATCCTATTCCCGACCCAACTTTTATATCAATCTTGCAATGTTCTGACAGTGCGGCAGTTATTTATTATGAATATTTTATTAAAACAGCACTCTAAATTGCCTTACAATAGAGTTGTCACTGATAAAAGACGTAAAGACATCTGTATGGATAATTATAGATTAAGGCATTATTTTATGAATAGATTTTTTATATTCTTAGGGCCATTTCTTTATAATAAAGTAAACGCAATTTTGTCTATGTCTGCATTAAACACGGTACATTGCAAAAATGTAATTAAAACTTGGTTACAAAAATTCTCTTTCAAAGTTACTGGTTGTTTTAAGTAAAATATTATTTTTAATTCAATGTTTTCATTTCATTAGTCTGTTATGTTATTCATTATTTATGTATTATCATCAATCTTAGGAAATATTTTTGTAAACTAATTTGCACTTATGATACCTGAGATACAGGTTTATCCTAGTTCAGGTTAAGCCCATTATTATATACCTACCATTTTAGTTTAAGCCTTAATATTGTAAATATGCATTATTTAAATGAATGAGTAAATAAATAAAATAAAAATAAATAAATAAAATATATACAAGTGATTTAGGAAGATAATTGTTATACGATGCGGTGCAGTGCGGCCCGCCGTAATGTGCGCGAGTCTTTAGAATATTAAGGTACTTTCAGTTATTTCTTCTAATATCTGGCCGCCCTAGGCCCGGGCCTAATGTGCCTTAGGGCAAATCCGCCTCTGTTGACACCCATTACATAAAAAAAAAACTTAAAATTTAGAAATACTATGAAGTAAATAAACTTATACAATGCCGCCCATGGGTATGTGACCGCCCGTATTTTTCTGAATATTCATGAAAAATTATCGAAAATTAACTTTAAAGGGGGGGGGGGGGGGGGTGTCTGTCTTTAATATTTCTCATGTTATTTAGAAGAACAACGCGGTCACACAGACAGTCACGAAAAGCGATTTATTATATAGGGTGACTGATAAATAGTGACCGATACTAAAATGGCATTACTCGTCACAATGTAAGAAGCAGCTGATTTTTGTTTCGCGATTTCAGTTTTGGTCCCACAGTAAAAGTTCTTCATAATGATGAGTACAATGACCCCTTAAAAGATTGCCACTGTTTACATTTACACCCTGTATAGCACACTTTCAATGTTGTGCCGTGTGAAGCAAGTTCGAGAGGACAAAAAGCAAACAAAAACAAAAAGGTGTATACTAACATCGTCTACCTGCTGTGAGTTGTCGATGGTCCGGATCTCGTGGTACTCGCGTACGCGTCGTTGTTGCGGCACGCTGCTCACGCTACTGAGTGTGATCGCCTCCACGGTCTGAGCACTGACGTCGGCGCGGCCATGCTCGTTCTCGACCACGTTGAGTTGCGTCGAGCCCGCTGAACTTCTTCGGCGCCTAGAGAATTGTCATGAGTTTACAACATATTGGAAAAGGGACAAGGCAAATGTAAGAAACGCCGGGAGGAGACGCCCTAGAAGGACATATAACCTTACCTTAGCATATATACTTCTGATATGCCTACTGTTTAGGATTTTCATGTCATGATTTTCCAGTTAAAGACTAATTTTTATTTAAACTTGATTATATTCAGATAAAGTTGAAGTCTAAAAGTGACACCAGTGATTGAGAAATGTATGGAAATCAGTTGTCAATGTAGGGACATGTGATGCGGAGGAATGAGGAAAATGTCGTCAGGAAATTAGGGGAAGAACAAAGAAACGATGGATGGACTGGTGAAAGATGATATGGATAGGGAGTGACTACCGAGATGACGACTAATAGAGAAGTATGGAAGAAGAAATGTTGCGTCGACCCCAAATAAATTGGGATAAGGGCACTATCCGCATTCAGCGCTATTTTCACGTTCTTTCTCAAATCTTTGAACGGTAGGTAGTACAGGGCTAAAAATAGGTTGTAATATTTATATTGTTATTTTTTTTTCGTGTTATTACCAAATACAACGTTTCGTAACACTCAGAAAATAAATAAATAAATAAATATGTTTTGGACATATCACACAACGCCATCTAGCCCCAAGCTAAGCAACCTAATGCTTGTGTTATGGTAACGAGATGGCTGATGGCTGAGAAAAGAAAATCTAAAAAAAATTACGCTCCACCTAACCTAAAATGTTTTGCACTGCTGGGACGCCTGCTCTCTGTGGGGTCCAGTACGAGTTAGTGGATATCATATGTCTTCGAATTTTTGGTTCTGGGAAAATCGTTTTAAGAATGTAGTAATGTTGAAATAAATTCAACATCATCATGATCATTTCAACCAAAAAAGTCCACTTCTGGACATAGGCGTCCCCTAAGCACCGCCACTTCGACCGGTTCTGCTTCCCGCATCTAGCGGATTCGTGCGGCCTTCGGTCCACCTTCTAGGAGGCCTTCCAACGCTACATCTTCCGGTACGCGGTCGCCACTCCAGAATCTTTCGGACCCATTGGACATCTGTTCTGCGAGCAATGTGCCCTGTCCACTGCCACAAATTACACAATAGTAAAATACCTGGCTGTCTTCGCCTTCACAACCTACAAATCGTACTGCTCGGACTAGTAATGGCTGGAGAAAAAAACCGGCCAAGTGCGTGTCGGACCACGCATAATGAAGGGTTCCGTAGTTGGGATGAATTTATCTTAAGAACAAACTTAACATTGTAGTTGAAAAACATGTTCTCCCATACATTCCAACTGTAAATGTAAGTTTGTACTCACAATATTGATAGATTTACCATGTTATTTTAACACCACAGACTTCTTATAGGTTTTCCTGTAATCTACAGGTAAAGATGTATATTCTGTATTTTTTCCAAAATTTTAGGCTCAGTAGTTTCGGAGATAAGGGGGTGGGAATGGTCTTTTTTCGTCTATTTTCTTAAATAACTTTAAAACAATTTATTTTAAAATTATAAAAAAAATATATTTGAGACCCTCATTGTAAAGCCCTTTCATTTGATATGCCACATGGTGTAGTTTGCAAAACTTTTTTTTTTAATTTTCTTATTTGCCCCCCAAAAGTGACCTCTATATTCAAATATAATTTATTTACTTTACCCGTCCGTGTTTGGGTCACAGAAATTTATATATGTACCAAATTTCAACTTAATCGGTCCCTTAGATTCGGAGCAAACTGGCTGTGACAGACAGACAGACAGACAGACAGACAGACAGACGGACAGACAGACAGACAGACACACGCGTGATCCTATAAGGGTTCCGTTTTTTCCTTTTGAGGTACGGAACCCTAAAAAAGTACTGTTACCTTCTGCGTCTACTTGAAGGCGACGTTGCCGGCGAGTCACGCGCTGAGTCGACCGAGTCCCCCTGGCTTTGAAACTCGGAGACGGCACCATGAGAACGTAACAGGGAGGTGGAGTCCGGCATCTCGTGCAGACCTTTGATCTTCAAGAGCTTGGCGGTGGCCAGCACCTGAACACACAGGGGGAAGGTAAGACACGGTATATTTTAACGCAGTATAAACTTCAGAGTAACAAAATTTTTTTCTTGGTCATTACTTTAAACCCGGAGGCGTTTATAAATAAGGATACCTAAAGAAAATTATATTGTATACATAGGGTGACTGGTAATTAGTGACCGATATTTAAACACATTTTTGTACTCATGATAACAAACAACTTTTACTATGGGACAAAACCAAAGAGCTGTACTTCAGGTTATGACCAGGAAACCGTTTAGATACCCCACAGCACAACTCTATTCTGACTGCAAAGTTCTGACGGTACGTGAGCTGTTTGTTCTTCGATCTGTCCTCAGAGTAGATAGCTGCCTGCCCCAAGCAAGAGAACATATGTCCCCTCTGGTGTACAGCACAAAACCTCTTTTGCAAAACACCATTACTACGTGTAAGTGTTCACGTATATAAAATTATCCAAAAGAAATTAAACATAATAAACTTAAATAAATTCAACATCAAATCTAAAATTACAGACTGGCTCCCCCCCGTTATGATCCAGCCTGCCCCGTCTGGCTGTCATATTATTATTAGCGACGCTCAGTCGACTAATAATTTACCTTAGTTTTAGGCCTGGCCGGGGGCTTTAAGTTCGCTTAAAGAACCCACAGGAAACGCCCGGTTGAGCAGTCTCGACCCTTAGTGGTCAACTGCGAGATGCCATTTATAAATAACTAAAATAAACAGACTGGCTCATACAACAGGACTACTATAACACCGAATCTCTACTGGCATACATCGCTTAACAGATCACTAACAATCACAATTAAATAGGAACACAAAACACTACATACAAACACCTCATAACACACAGCACACTCATATCCATACAACACAAATATCATTACACTCACACACACACACCTCTCTCCCTCCCTTTCATAACCCCACTTATTTTTCCTCTGTTACTAAGCTAACTCACATTTTTGTCTTGTGGTAGATTAACACCGACACCCGAAACTTAAGGCCCTTCATTAAGTACAGTTCAGCTCGGTCGAATCACTGTCACCTAAGATACAGCAGTGCTATTCTGTATAAATCTCACCGTGAAAATTTAGGTGAAGTGAGCGTGGAGTGAGCTGTCAATACTGTCAATCCTTAGCATCAGCAGTGCTATTCTGTACAAATCTCACCGTGAAAACCTAGGTGAAGTGAGTTGTCATTCTACCTAATGCTAGATTGGATTGACACTATTGACAACTCACTCCACGCTCACTTCACCTAAGTTTTCACGGTGAGATTTGTACAGAATAGCAATGCAGGAAGAATGACAACTCACTTCACCTAGGTTTTCACGGTGAGATTCGTACAGAATAGCACTGCTGGCCATCCCTAGTTTAGGAGACAGGATTTAATTTTGGTATAATAGACAATTATTTTTCACCCTTGTGTTCACTGTTAGTTTACTTAGTCTTAACGTAACGTAACATGAATACAAAATGTGTCTATGTATCTTGGATCAATAAACGTTTTTATTTATTTTATTTAAACCTGAAATCGCCAAAAAAATTCAGCTGTTCCCTACATTTACATTAACTTAACTCGTCTATGATTAAAGGGACCAAAAAAAAAACATCAAATTAATTTCTTTTTTGTTTTATCATGTTTAGATATTGCTACCCATCAAGTCTGTGGAGTTTCGCTAGCTAATTTAATTTGACCCGATTTCTAAGAACTTAGTGGAATTTAAATAAATTTTGTTTTGTATTTATTTGTATAGTTAGTTAGTTAGTAATTTACTTTAGTACCTAGTGTATAGTGTTAACTTGTACAATGTTTAAATAAATACTTACATTTGGATTTAGATAAATTGTATTTATACTTTTCTTTCAAATTATGGTATTACTTCAAAATCTATCTAATTCAAACGTACAAATATAAAAAAATTATGAATTTAAATATAATGAATGGTGGGCACTTAGAGGGCTGTCTTTTGAAATGTTTGACCTTCAAAAAGTGCTTCATTCTCAGCCTTATTTGATACTAAAATAAACTACAAAAAGAAATTGCCTATAAACTCGTTGGTCTGTGCTGTATTTCGTGGATCTTAAACTGTCATTACGGGTAGTCAGAGACCCAAAAGTGTGGCAACCAGTGTTATTAAGTGGTAATGTACGCAGTAACTGGGTTGTGGAGGAAATATAGGCATTATGCGTCACTCCATGTAAAATTCCCAATATCTTCCCTTGGGGGTAGGCAGAAACTACAGAACGCCCCCTGCTACGACCCTTACATACTCCTTTTGCATCGTTTACGTTCATACATCTGGTCGTACACACATACGGCTGCCAATATGGTTGGGAAAAAGCTAGGCAGATCATAATGAGAAGGCTATCTATTAGATTAGCTTACCTGCGGCAACTCCTCCTCAGTCACGTTAATCTGGCCGCAGTACATGAAGTCAACCAACGCGCGTAGATCAGGGTAGGTGACATCTTTCAGGATCACAATAGGATGTGATGCCGGATGATCGACAAACAGGGTCTAGAATATAATAAGTAGTAGAAAGCTTTAAAACATGGGGAAAAGTTGAAATGTTTAAAATATTAGGTACATTATGTTGTTAGGGGCTTGTGGCTAAGTAATAACAGCCGCACGGGTCGATCGATCAGGTTAAGCTACGCTTGCCGCGGTTGGTCCGTGGATAGGTGACCTTTACGTACCAAGACCCCTCCGTGCCTCGGAAAGCACGTTAGCCGTTGTTCCCAGCTGTCATTCGTGGATCTTTGTCGTCGGTACGGGTCGCAACAATCAATAAATTTAATAATCACTTCCGAGTTCTACACAACCCTTACTAAATTATGACGTTATTGTACACATCTAAGAGTTCTCTTCACAACTTGCTTTGACAGCCTCAGTGTTCGCGTGTATGGTCTATTCTCCAGGGATGACGAGTGCCTGTGTCTCCCTGTTGCTCATCTTCGATGTCTTACTGTAGTGTAGACAGTCAACTTACCGACTTCTACCCCATTCCATCCCAACATGTCGTCGTCGAGCATAGATTTCTTGAAATAAATTTCAACCTTAGTAACGTTTCAATTTACTGAGAATAGTTGTCAAAAGCAAATACGAGGTCGAGTAAACTACTATAGACAACTCTTTGGAAAGCGGCCGACCAGGGTTTATTCTCGGGAATTCTCGTCCCGGGAATTTCCGGGAAATCCGTAGTTCTCGTTTCCGAGAAATTCAGATCGAGAAAGTTGAGAACTCGAGAAATCATTTGTCTGACTGAAGTGCATAATTTTCGGCATTTTGAAAACGAACGAGTGTTTTCCATGTCGGGAAGTGTTGTCAGCAAAATAAGGAGCCGGCTGTCTGACGATGGTATAAATGCTTTGGTTCTCATGGCATATTTTATCACAATTAATACGAAATTTTAAGTGATTACTAGTCCAAGCACAGGTTAAATTAACATCCAATTGCCAAAAATAGTGCTGTGATTATTCATATAGTTATTAATAATCGAGACGAGTTCCGCTTTAGGTCACAAAAAGTTTTTTTTTTTTATTTTGATTATTTTTGTATTTAATCAGAGTTTATCAGAGAGAAGGAAGTAGTTTAAGTTTTAGCTTCATCTGTATATATATTTGTAGGTTTGTATGTAACGGAATCTTTGAATTCGATTTTTACCCACTTTAAATGGTCAGATTAATTCGAAATTTTGCACACATATCAGGGCCTGATGACAATACAATAATTAAAAAATGTTATCCCATTATCCTGTTCAGGATCATCAGGATTAAAGATTTATCTCTAAAAAATTGAAAAATAAATTATAGTTTAAAATATCTAATAAAAAAAACCGGCCAAGTGCGTGTCGGACCACGCACAATGAATGGTTCCGTAGTTGGAATGAACAAACAAACAAACTTAACATTTTAGTTGAAAAACATGTTCTCCCATACATTCCAACTGTAAATGAAAGTTTGTACTTACAATATTGATAGATTTACCATGTTATTTTAACACCACAGACTTCTTATAGGTTTTCCTGTAATCTACAGGTAAAGATCTATTTTCTGTATTTTTTTCCAAATTTTAGGCTCAGTAGTTTCGGAGATAAGGGGGGGGAATGGTCAATTTTCGTCTATTTTCTTAAATAACTTTAAAACAATTTATTTCAAAATTATAAAAAATATATATTTGAGACCCTCATAGTAAGCCCTTTCATTTGACATGCCACATGGTGTAGTTTGCAAAACTTATTTTTAAATTTTCTTATTTGCCCCCCAAAAGTGACTTCTATATTCAAAATTCATTTATTTACTTTACCCGTCCGTGTTTGGGTCATAGAAATTCATATGTGTACCAAATTTCAACTTAATCGGTCCATTAGATTCGGAGCCAATTGGCTGTCACAGACGGACAGACAGACAGACACACGAGTGATCCTATAAGGGTTCCGTTTTTTCCTTTTGAGGTACGGAACCCTAAAAACACGTTTTAATACCATTAAACTGAACTTAAAAGTAAAAAATAAATTTTTGAATATGAGAATAAAGTGATCAACGAGAAAATTAATGTAATTGTAAAAAAGCGTGGGGTGCTTTGTACGACGCTCTTACACTAATTCTGCAATTCGAAAGCACCCCCTAAACACCCCCAACGCTTTTTTTACAATGACATTAATTTTCTCGTTAATCACTTTACTCTTATATTGAAATTTTTTTTTTATGTTTTAGTTCAGTAATTTAATAGTATCAAAGCGTGTTTTTTAGTTTTTTAAACTATAATTTTTGGTGATATTTTGTAACTTCCTCTGTGAAAATAATACAAAAGCTGTAATGCATTAATTTAGTAAAGAAGTATTTACTTTTGCGACAGTGTGCCATGTACCAAGTTATGCTTGAAACCCGTCATGAAATCTCTGGCGCTTAAACCTATAGATAGATAATACTTATAGAAGCACAGCAGCGCTGGTTCTACTGCTCTCCGACTATGCTAAACCATAAAGGTGCTCCCTCACCAGGAGCATTCGCCTATAATGTAACGTTACAGATTCGAGCATAACATCAGTGAGGGAGGAAAATCGAGCATTACAGCGCGCACCTTGTAATGATACAAAACGAATATTACATCAGTGAAAGAGGAGAACCGAGCATTACAATGCGCACCTTGTAATGATACAATGTGTAATGCTCAAAGTCGAATCTGTAATGTTACATTACACGCGAATGCTCCTGGTGGGGGAGCACCTTTATGTAATACCCTTTTTCTTAATGAGAAAAAGACGAAAAAAATCTATACTAAGTACACAACAAACAGCGTACAGTAGTCCTCCTTCTTTTTGGCCGGGCTGAAGTGAGCGCGACCGTCATCTTGCGCCATCTGCATTGTATTTTCCCAACTGATACCTAAGTTTTGCATTCTGCGCATCGGCCCGCGCCTACTTTCACCCGGCCAAAAAGATTGGGGACTACTGTAGATAGTTACATTTACTCACTTGGAAATAGGTACTGCACGCGGACAGGACCACCTTGTGTGCCAGTAGCTGCACCCCATCAGCAGACAGCGTGACATCAACCAGCGTCTGTGTGTTCAGGAGCGAGGTGAACTGCGAGATAAAGTTGGGCTGGTGGTTGTTCCAGCGCAAGCTGTACTGCTGCGCCATGGTGGGGGAGTCCTGAAAAACATTACCAATACGTTTATTAACACACTAGCTTTTGCCCGCGGCTTTGCCCGCGTGGATATCGGAAAATATCCCACGGGAAGGTACTACCTGGAAAACCATCCTACCTTGTCTACGTTATAATATAAATACAGGGTGAAATTAAATTCATGGGCATCCTTTTAAGGGGTCATTATAGTCATCATTATGAACAACTTTTAATATGGGACCAAACCAGAAATCGCAAAAAAAAAACAGCTGGTCCCTTCACTTATGCTCGTCAAAATGTAGGGAACAACTTTTTTTTTCCGTGATTTCAGGTTTGGTCTCATAGTATAACTTGTTGATAGTTCATAAGTCAGTCAGTCAGGACTTCTCTAAATATATACAGGGTGTCCAGTAAATAGCACGACATACTGCAGGGGGTGATAGCTTGGGTCAGTACCTACCAAAACAACACAATATATGTTCAGCAAAATCTTACGGATTTACAGTTTTACAAAATTTTCCGAAATATCGAAAAATCTCTACCTTGAAACAGATTTTTAAGCATCTCGTAATGAAACATTCCTTTTCTATTAATTTTTTTACATCAAATTATTCGTGAATAGTTACTTTACTCATTGATAAGTCTTTTTTCTATCAAAAACAAGAATGTTTTCAAGAATTAGTATTTTTTGTTTAAATTTTCACATAACGATTTTCTTTTCGCATAACTTTAACCTACAGTGGTCAAAAAAAATCCGTAAGATTTTGCTGAACATATATTGTGTTGTTTTGATAGGTATTGACCCAAGCTATCACCTCCTGCAGTATGTCGTGCTATTTACTGGACACCCTGTATGATAACATCACGTTTAAATTCCCCAAAGGGTTCCGCAAAAGTCCCATGTAATGCCAAATAAGCCTATGGCCATCAACCGGGCACAAACCTGGACTCGGGCTGCTACTCAGAAAGTCCTGATGGATGAACCCAATAACACTTTGCCCGACCTGGGAATCGACCTATTAAAATGTAACTCTTAGCGACAATTTTGCTATAAACAAAATTGCTTGATGAAGAGTTTTTAATGTCGCGTCCATTTCTGCATCAACTGTTATGTAGAACAGGCCGTGCATTCGGTGGGCGCTTTTTACTTTGTTATACAGGGTGTCAAGAATGGATAACCTTATATGGCCTTTCTAAAAAGTATTAATAAGTAGTAGCTAATATTTTATAGAAAAAAATACTATCTTATTTTGACCTTTTATATTCTTGACCACAAATGAATGAGTTCCATGTTGTTATAATTTTGTACGTTGACTATGTCGACAGAGAGGCAGTAAATAGTGTGACTAGAAATGGCGCAGTATTTAAAAAAAGATAAACTAAAAGTAGATACTACTTAAGATATATTTTTTTTTTAGAACGGTCATAAGGTCTATTATATGCTATTTCAAGGGTAACCATTAATTACCGGACACTCTGTCTAAATATACAGAGTGTGGCGTAAATAGCGGCCCAACGTTAAGGGATCGATACATCGTATATTCAGCTATCAAATACCACAATTTGAACCATTTTTTTTCTTAGGTCTCATATTATAATTTTTTTTTAAATTGACATCTTGAAAATACAGCCAAATTAGTAAAGCAAGGTGTCAATTTTTCAAATAATAATATAGAAATATTTTATTCAGAGACTGGAAAAAAAATGGTTCAAATTGTGGTGTGTGATAGCTGAATATACGGTTTATCGACCCCTTAACGTTGGACCACTATTTACGCCACACCCAGTATAAGGTGTTAAAAAATTAGCTTTACAAACTTTAAGGAGTGCTTTAGAGTCCAAAGCATTACTTAAAGTTTGATGATCTAAACTAAAGTTTAGATCCATCAAACTGAATAACTTTAACTATGGGAACGACTTTGAAATCGCAAAAAAAAAAACAGCTGTCCCATACAGTTTACTACAGTCCGTTTAGTATGGAAAAGCTGTTTTTTTTTCGCAATTTCAAAGATGGTCCCATAATAAAAGTTATTCAGTTCGAAAGCCTAAATAAAGCACTCGCTTTAAGTTTGTAAAGTTAGTTTTTAAACACCTTATATACACTACGGCCTTATATAGGTACAATAAGTCTGAAAGTGGCACCGGTGACTGAAAAATTGTGCGGAAATCGGTTATCGTGGTATGGGCACGTGATGCGGAGGAATGAGGAAAATGTCGTGAGGAAAGTTTTGAGTATGAATGTCGATGGCTATAAGAGTAGGGGGAGACCAAAGAAACGATGGATGGACTGTGTGAAAGATGACATGGCTAGAGATGACGACTAATAGAGAAGTATGAAAAAAAGGGACATGTTGCGCCGACCCCAAATAGATTGGGATAAGGGCAGGTGATTGATGAATGATGATACACTTCGGCCGATTTATCTTGGCAGGTCCGAACATAGGCACAAAGAACTTTCGCGCATGTTCTCTCACTCACACTCGCCTCATGTCACCATTTGGTTCCTAAAAAATGTTACTGCACAGGCTTCTGCTCGAAGTTCGTACCTGCCAAGATAAATCGGCCGTACTGTATTAGCAATTTAACACATTGTTGCCTGTTTCACCACCTACGATTAAGTCCCTATTAACTTACTTGGCAGATAATTTCATACAAAAGATGTTCCATTTTTGAATTTATTCGGTGAGTAGTGGCTATTCGGACATCGTGAAATAGGCCCTAAGTGGCACAGACATTATGAGAGTTTAACAGCTCCTTGAAATTAAGTGGCGTTAGTATTCAGTCGTCAATCACTTTCAACAAATTTACCCTCATTTTTTTTTTGCTACTCCATCATCAGACCCTGATTGCCATCTATCTATAACCTATACATTGAGACCATTTCAATGATCCCAAACACTATACCTCTGCTGTAAGTTGGCGAGGAAGTTGGGTATCCGCAAATTCCAGGTAATGCTGCAGCATCACTTCAAGGTTACTGTTATTCTAATATCATTGAAGTAACAGAATACCGACTATATCAGACCTGTGGAAGATGCTCACATCTATTCATCAATTAGAAGAGCTGATATTCTTCAACCCACTGATTAGATTTTCTTGAATCACAGCTAAGAACACATTCGATCAAGTCACCTTTCAAACAAATAAAAAAAAAACTGATTCGGTCCAGTCGTTTGGGAGCTACGATGCTACAGACAGATACAAAGATACAAACGTTACCCTCTGTCTCCGTCGGGGGTTAAAAATGAGTAAGTAAGGATCGTAGCTGGTAGCGCTTTATAGTTTCTGCCTATACGGCTACTATCGCCATGGGAAGAAGGCTTGAGTGTATAATGTTTTTAACTCCATGCAACGTTCACGCACACGAAAAAATCTTCATTTTCTTTCTAGAAATAAATAGTTGTTACAATGACTAAACCGTGGAATTGCTTCTATTGGAATAAGTTCTAGATGGGTTATGAAATAAGTTATACAGAGTCAAATTAAATTTGCTAGCGAAACTTCGCAGACGTAATGGGTATATCGTATCGATATCTAAACACAACAAATCATCATTGATCATAATCTGCCTAGCCTTTATCGTAAGTATATTGAGGTCGGCTTCCAGCCTTACCGGATGCACAGTATTTTACATGAAGCGACTGATTATCTGACCTTCACAATCCAGTTACTGGGTAATACAATTTAAACACGACAAAATAAAATAAAAATGGGGTCAACGACCGCTGGTATTGTTGTTATTTGAAGTATGAGCTGATAAATGGTTTTTTTTTTGTTTTATCGCGTTTAGATATCGATACCCATCGCGTTTGCAGAGTTTCGCTAGCTAATTTAATTTGACCCTGTGTGTGTTTGATGAAATTGTTCCTCTTATTGTTCCTGTTATGCTGGGACCGCACCATCAATCGCCAAAGCTTTGCACTCTAACACGATACACGCAGATGTGATCTACCACTTTCGTAGCGGAAGTTAGGACTGCGTCCCAGGATCGCACGGGTGGGTTATTCCAAAAATCCCTATTGACAATTCCCATCAATGGGGATTTGTTGACAAAAAGTTCACAAATCCCCATTGATGGGGATTGTCAATGGGGATTTGTGGAATAACCCGCACGGGTGGCGATGCCGGTAGGTATATCAAGAAATTACAAAGCCGCTAATGTGACCATCGGTCCGATAATTTTTCAGCGGACAAAAATGGAATCATTGATACGACGAAGAAGAAGCGAGCCAAACATACGAAGCTTCGGCTCGTATTGCTTCGTGCCAATCTGCGCTTTTATAATGTCTAACGTGATGATATTATCGTGGACGTCCACGGCATCATGATAACTCAGGGAAGTAAAATGTATGGAAATATATGAAGACGCTTTTAAATTTCCGTCCACGATAACATTATATTAAGGCCCTACCTTGAAAATAAATAGCAGTGTGATGGGCGTGGCTTATTTTCCCCGCACGCGGGGAATGGCAGTTCCATCTTCGTGCACGATTGTACGTATTTCCATACATTTTATGGACGTGAACGTCCACGATAATATCGTCACGGTAGAAATTATAAAAGCGCACAATAGACGCAGGTACGTTCCCAGCATAAGTAACCGAAATCACATTGTCCCAAAGAGTAAAGAGTTTTTGCTGTAGCGCTCTAAATATACACGGCAGTTATATCTGAAACATGTCGTGCGTGATGAAAGCGCTTCACTTTCAAAATATAAAACCTACTTTTTTACCTAACCTAAAATTATCATACAAAAATAAATTAGAAAATATTCGTTTCCTATTCATTTCATAACACTAAGAGCCTATTTCTCGATGTCCGAATAGCCACTATTCACCGAATAAATTCAAAAATGGAACAGAATTTGTATGAAATTATCTGCCAAGTAAGTTAATAGGAACTTAATCGTAGGTGGTGAAACAGGCCCATAATATTTTTATGTTGACGTGTCACGTAGTGATTGCGTGGCAATTTCGTAACGTCAGTGCTATGCTATCACAAGCGCGTCACAAATCGTCGACAGCAGCCGCGCTTATCACGACTATGTCTAACTAAGCAGCGCGTTACATCACTTAAGGTGAGTTTAGCTGCAAACAGCGCCCCCATTGAAAAAAAAAAATTAATAAGTCAGGAGATATGGAACATTTCGAAATTTCCTGTGCTCATATTTTTAGTCGGGTAACAACGGCCATTTTTGTCGTTAACTGATGTGGTGGGCCAGAGGTAACCGGCCGTGACTTAAGAGTCGCGAGTCACGGTCGTGGGTTCGAAAGCTTCGAACCTAGGAGGTTTAGTGTTGATTTTTTTGATACAAAAAATTTTACCTCGTCTGACTAAAAATGTGAGCATAGGAAATTTCAAAATGTTCCTTATCTTCCAGACCTACTCGCCTTAACCAATCACAGATTTACTTATTTCTTGACGGCTCATGTCAAAATAGTCATGTAAAAAGAATGTTTATTCAGAATTAAAATGATATGTACTTACATAAATAACAACTGATACCTAATTATTGTTTTTTTTTTATCTCATTAAAAAAAAGCTCGCACCAAAATCGAAACTTGTACTCTTTTTTCGCAGTCCAATGGAATGTGCATAACAAAAAAAGAGGTAAATTTACCGGTTCAATGATGGGCATAGAAACGAAGTCTACAAGTATCTGTGTAGTTTTTCATTACACTAAAGGCAAAGTTCGTTCTACTCGCCGTGACTGCCATGCACTATTTTAGCTAAGCATTCTTGTGTATTCATGTAAAAATATTTTGAAATCTTTTTACCATGTGATCAGGTCGAATCAGAATGTAATTAGATTTCAGAATCTAAGGTCCCCTCAAAGTCGGGCAAAACCTGACAAACTATCTACGTTCAATCTACCTCATACCTATAAAATTCTACTACACCTGTAATAATGAGTCACACTGGCTGGCCGACGAAGAACCCAATATTAGTCGTACTATTTTAAGTACTATACAATAGGTTGGTAGAGCTTGTCCACTCTGAAATGACGCGCCCCACTACCGCATTCACCGTAGTGTACCTATACAAATTTAAGTAGAGGGGCGCGTCATTACAGAGTGGACAAGCTCTACACAGGTTTGTCAAGGAGGATGCGCTGTGGTAGCCCGCGAAATTATTATTTTTTTTTTGTTTTTTTTTTTTGCAATTCGCAGGTCCGTGTCAGGTTATATCTTGAACAAAATATGATACGCTGGAATAAAACATATGTATTTATATAATTTTAACCATGAAAATTGTTTCCCCTCCTTTTTTCTATACTTGTACATATTTTTTTTTTTTAAGATTGTTGGATTTTAAATTATGTAAATATCCATGGATAATAAACATTATTGAAAATCATCAAACATTTCTCTAAGTTAGACTTCGTGCAGATTCGTCGAACGAACGAAATCTAACTTAGAGAGATGTATTGATGATTTTTATGATTACAATTATGTAAATGCATATGTTTATTGCCGCGAATCATATTTTGATCAAGATACTGACACGGACCTGCAAATTGCATAAAACGTAAGAAAATTTGCATTTCGCGGGCTACCACAGCGCACCATCCTTAACTTGATTAAGTGATTGAAGTCATTTATCTTGACAATTTATTGGCTTACGTGCATCGGTCGCAATACGTGTCTCTTTTAACTTGCCAATAGTCCAATAGTTGCAGTGAGTATGTGGTACCTACGTTCGAACGACCTATTTACTTCAACAGTTCCAGGTAAAAGGGAAGCTGAAGCGAATTAATAAATTCTCGTTATGATGTAACATATTAAGTGAACACGTGATTCCGTCAGGTAACAAGCTTTTATCTCTGTCGATACTAGCCCGAGTATTGAATCCGTCGTTAGTGAGGAATGTAGATACCCTGGTGTCCCGTCATTTGACAAAAAACAAATCACAAATTTTCATTTTAAAAATAAGGTAATATTTGAAGATATAACTCTACAAACTATTATTTCCGTAAACAACTCATCTGACAGATAATTGAAAAACAACATTTCATTACATCAAAACATTATTTGACACACTAATCTATTTATAATCATGTTAATTGGTAACCCAACGCAAAGCATAAAAAAAAATATCGCCCCCCCCCCCCCCCCTCTTATTCTTCTTATTTCTAAGATTTATACTGTATTTTACCAATTTTTATTTTTGAATAAACTTCTATTCTTATCTGCGAAGTTTGCATAGAGAAAAGTGTGAAATTAGATAGGAGTTTATGTATAGATTACAGGAAAAATAAAACGATGTCTCTAAATAGCACAGTTTTTCCAGAAAACATCAACAAAGATTACATATAAATGAGTAGGTACGGAACCCTCGGTGCGCTAGTCCGACTCGCTCTTGACCGGTTTTTCTTTTAAACTTTCGGAGTGACCCACGTAGCTGAAAAAAGGCCTCTCCAGATGCATGGGACGGTTTATAATTTACTTCTTATGCAAATGGAACGGACGACGAGAACTGGGAAATATTTATTCGCCGAAAATAGATTGTTTAAAAATCAATAGATCTGCGCTTTGTGCTTAAGACTGCTAAGTGTACTGTAATCCAAGTCGTTCTAATTTTTGAGCTGTAAGGGTCACATAAAGGCGACGTCACATCGCAAAAATCGGCGGAATCATGAGTTTCTTTTGGGAATAAGTGCCAAACAACGTTTGGTCGCTGTGTCTAGTCGCTGCAACAAAACGCAGTTCTCATTTGTATCTACGTCTAGTCGTTACGACAGAGGTCGTGCAGGAAGCGATCATTTTCTTTGAGTAGCAGCTATTCGAGAAACGGTCGTGTGTGTGGCGTGAATTTTATCGTGGTGTGCGCGTGCACTGCGCGTCTAAACGCTGCGACAAGTAGCAGTAATCAGTGGCGTAGTTAGACGTAGTAGCAGGTCATATTTATAGCCAAAACGAATCAATTATACTGAATTATCATCATCTGCCTAGCCTTATCCCAACTATGTTGGGGTCGACTTCCAGTCTAACCGGATGCAGCTGAATACCAGTATTTTACATGGAACGACTGCCTATCTGACCTCCACAACCCAGTAACAGGGTAGTACGATACCCCTTGGTAAGACTGGTTGTCAGACTTTCGGGCTTCTGACTACCCGTAACGACTGTCAAAGATGACAGCCGGGACCAACGGCTTAACGTGCTTTCCGAGGCACTGACGGGTCTGGATATGTAGTGGATGGTCACTCATCCACGACCACGTATCGATTCCACTACGCAGTTGACATTTTAAAATAAAGCTAGTAAAAATCCAATAAACAGAAACACAAAAGTGGTACTGTGCATTTCAATTAAAAGTTGTCGAAGTTACCTGCATGGCACAAAATAAAGTTAGGGGAATCAGTTTCAATACGCCTAAGCTAGAGCTACTCTAATAGATTTCATTTTGTGAGTATGAAGGTCTGATAAATACTATGACACAATGCACTGTACCTTCCGCCAGATAACCGTGCAATATAAGTCGTTGACGCCAATGTATTCAAATATTTCAAAACGATACGAAAAAATAATGTTAAGGCAGCGACGCTGACACGATCTAAACAAACGTATTGCGGTAGAGACGTCCATGTCCATGTCCATGACGCGTGCATGTGGCATGTTTTTTTTTTTGTTTGCATTTAAGTTTCGACTTCGAGACTTCTTAGTATAAGTGGGGTTAATGAGTTTGGTTGCACGCTTATCTGGCGTAAGGTATAGTCTATTTTAGTGATGCATAAATATTCGCATACGTCATGACTCAACTGAAAGGGACAAGTACGCGATTGGCAACAACATACCTTTGAGTAATGTGGGTAACTAACGAACAATAATTGTTATAAAACACGCGCGTCCGCTGAGTCTCCCTATTGTACGTCTCAGCCTGCACAAGTGCACCTTCAGGGCAAAAATGCGAGATTTTATATTTCAATCACAGCCGCTACTCGATTATCGGTATTTATATAATAGAAAAGAATATGTGAGCTGAATTTTGGAAAAAAACATCCGATATTTGGATGCTCTTGTCAAAGAAAACATACATAGTTCACTTAAATATGAGAAACTAAATAAAAAATATCTTAGTTAATTAACATAATTGCCGTTCGATCATCGAGTACATACAGTAATGATTTATTATTGTTGGTTAGCCAAATACAACTTTAACCTATTCTTAAAAATGTTCACTGATGTAGAATCTCTTATTTCTTTCGGTAAGTTATTATAAAGCTGCGCTCTCTCAAACTGGACTGGTTTTGCTTCGGAGAAAAGAGGAAACTGTTCTGTGTTCTATAGGCTCATTCCCGCTTTGGAGGTCTTTTGTTAAATCAGTCAACTAATCATAATTTTAATTTCCATTTTTTGTAATTTTAATTTTTTTTTTTGTAATCTGTTATAATTTGCCTAATTGTATGGATCATGCATGATATCTGAATTGTTATGTTTTATTTATTTATTTAAAAGCAATTCCTGGTATCAATGCAAACTAGAATAGAGGACCCACTGTCGGACAGTATCTACATGGTGTTGTACTCACAATCGACAGTGACAGCAGATTGAATTAGCTGCGAGTAACATTGTTAGTGGATGCTATATCTATTCTTAGAACAAACTTCAAGGAACGCAATGTTCAGAAAATATATGATCAATATAAAAATTACTTTATCGTTGACTCAATCTTCCTGCTTACAATTTTCATCGATATGAAAATCAATGGATCGATCTAAGATTCATTAGGCATCTAAGACGTTAGCGAAATTAATTCTATACTTGTGTGACTTCTTCGACACATGGAAAATTAAATTGCACTTCTCTTTGAAGCGACGCCGACCTTTAACTGATTTGTAATGGCGAGGAGACAGATTATATGAAAAGCTCCGCCTCGTTGCTTTTCAATGTCCTCAATTATTTTATTACATATTCTGATTTGGCGCCAAATTTCGCAGTAGTTCATATCTTTTATTTAGTTAAAATTCGGTAAATTCGTTATGTACATGCACACACAGTCTATCTCTATAAGATCATGATCACTGCAATACCTTCAGTAATTTTATCCAGCGGTTCTTAAACGGATTGAAAAACAACCCAATTTTTCTAACAAATCGTTACGAGTAACTAATTCCATTTTGATCACTGAGGATTTCGCGACAGGTCACAGGAACAGGAGAATATTTACGACTTTGTTGGTGGGAGACCTAAAGATGAAAAACATGATGAAAAGGGATCACATTTTTAAGTACCTATCACAAAAGGAAGAAATTTTGCTGATGTTATTTACCATATAAAATTGCCATGCCTAAAAGTTTTAATTTAAAGCTGTATACTTCCGATTTGGCCACCTATTTCCGGATAGTTAAAGTAGAACATATGCTTAGAACAATACACATCATTTCTATAATTGCATTTAAAAGCAAAAGTTATTATAAGAGAATAAATTGGGTTCTTTAAGAAGAAGTTCGGTTTTCCAAACAAAAAGTGACATAATAATATGATCGCGGCGAGCTTGTAGCGCGAGCATCGCCGGTGGTTAGGACGCAGGGTTCACATCACATGCGTTACCTAATACAACGAAAAGTTTTTTAATAAGAAAATAAGTTTTCTATTGTAAAAAAAAAAGTAAGTCAATAATTTTAATTTTATATGACTTTTAGCATTTTCAAATGGAAGGCGCGGAGATAAAAACTAAATAGATTTGTCATATAGGAAATAGTTCTAACACCAACTTCTTAACGGGCTTTCCGAGGCACGGCGGGGTCTTGGTATGTACTGGCCATGTACATCATCATCCAATCACGAACCAACCTCGGCAAGCGTAGCTTAAAGCCGGTTTCAACCGCGAGCGGAGCGGACCCATTTAGGACTCCGTTTAACTCGCAAGAGTAAACTGCATACTAACATATCCACCAAAAAATAGTCCACTAGTACCTATGCAGTTTAAGGGGATACATCGATAAATCATCATTCTCCTGCCTTTATCCCAAATTATTCTCTATTAGTCGTCATCTCGGTAGTCACCCCCTTTCTAGCCATGTCATCTTTCACACAGTCCATCCATCGTTTCTTTGGTCTTCCCCTACTCTTATAGCCATCGACGTTCATACTCAAAACTTTCCTCATGACATTTTCCTCATCCCTCCGCATCACATGCCAACCAACCATCAACCATGCTATGACAACCGATTTCCACACAACTTTTCAGTCACCGGTGCCACTTTCAAACTTCCTCTTATGTACTCATTTCTTATTCTATCCATTCGTGTAACGCCGCACATCCCTCTTAACGTTCTCATCTCAGCTGCATGCAATTGCTTTACATTCATCCCTTTTGTGGCCCAACATTCTGATTTTATTTATTTATTTATTTTATTTATTTATTTATCCATAGGAGACAGCTGGTCTAACCATTGTTTCATGTATTATTATCTTCCCCTTATGTTTAAGAATGTGGGAGTCGCAGATTGTTCCCATGACCTGCCGCCATTTCATCCATCCAGTGTTAATCCTTAATGTGTTTTTAAAATTGCTACATTGGTGTATATGGTTAAATCATTTGAATTTTCCCTAAGTGTTATTTGACTATATTGTCTACTGTTGTAGGTACTAAAACCGAAACATGATTACTTGAAATTTTATCGACAAAAAAAAATACAAATTAGCCACCGACTATTTTCTGTATTATACGATTATACGTTCCTTGTTGTGTGATTAAAATTTGCTTTAAATGGAAGGTAATTAAATATGTTAACAACTACTAAGGTAAAGTTGATTTAAGTTTAATTGTAGATTTGTGACAAAATGCTATTTTATCATAAATCTACATTTAAACGAAGCGCGTTTAGTTTCTGTGCGCGTGAGTCTTCCATCTCGCGCGTCAAGACAGCCATAACGCCATTGGAGCTAAACCACGCTTCGATGTTATCCTCTTAACATAGTCGATCGACCCGTGCTGTTATTACTTAGCCACAAGCCATTTTTGTTTTAAACTATACTTTATAATGTATTAAAATAAAAGTTATTGCAGAAATAAGTACATAGGTAATTCAAGTAACGTACCTTTGTCCTGTTTAGTTTTCTAAACTTCCCTGCCGGAGGCCGATTACTGAAAAACACAAACATAATTTTAGAATGTTTTTTACAAACCGACTCATAAACATACCTCAAAAAAATAAAACTTACACAAATATAAAAAAACAAAACGCAACAATAATAAAAAAAAAAAAAAACAAGTGAGCTGTATATTTATTAACAGAAATGACTTAACATACATATCAAGTAATATGCCTGTATTCTTAGGTATATGGTTGAACACATGGACAATAAGTTCGACAATCGACATAGATTACATCAAGTTTCAATAATATCAAGCAGTAGACCAACGAAAATAAACCAAAACACAAAACAAGGTATATATGTACTATATTTTATATTGGGGAAGAGAAGGTATCTTGAATTCGCCTAGCATTTCACTTCTTAAACAGAATCGCGAATTTTAATCCCGAATTGAATTCCCACATACATGGACAGAGTTTATTGTTACATTGAAACTTTTGGAGGTAACCAAGTTAGTTTTAAACTAGCGCGCCGCGCAATAGCTTTTAGGCAGTTAGGTGCATAGATGTGTTTAAGTAATAGTCTAGCGCACAGCACAGCCACCCCAGGCCGGGTCCGCAGCGTCACTGGTGAAGCCTAGCCTAACCAGTAACCACCCACCGGCTACCTATAACTTACCTATACGCAGGTACAGCGATTAATACGAGTGAGAATAATTTGACGCGCTTTGATTCCGAGAATTCCATCATCTTTGGTCTGGACTCTGGACAGTTTTTGAAATTCAAATTAACTTGTAGGAAGCAATTAATTTTAATTTCCAGAAAATGTACGGTCGGTTAACGGGTGAGTTGGTTTTGTTAAAATACCTGAACAATATTTTGGTGAACTATGGCATCATCACCTTTTGGTGAACTATGTAATGAACTAATCTAATGTATTATCCGTTGTATTTTCTCATTTACTATATATAATACACACTTACATAACATCCCGAGCCCCAAGATACAGATAATAATTCTGCAATAATGTAACATCATCATCTGCCTAGCTTTTTCCCAACTATGTTGGGGTCGGCTTCCAGTCTAACCGGATGCAGCTGAATACCAGTATTTTACATGGAGCGACTGCCTATCTGACCTCCACAACCAATAATGTAACATATTAATTTTAATTACCTACTACATTTCTTAATCAGTTAAACAAGAATTTCACTTGATACAATTCGTTGCGTAAATTGTTCGGTGGTATCTAACTGCTTTGCCCGATCTTGCCATGTTCTGTTTTGAAGTTATGGAAGTACAAAAATCGAATAAATAGCACCGAGCAAAATACATACAATACATCAAAATCAAACGATAGCTATTTGTCCAATCTTTACCTATCCTACAAATCTGCAGAGAAAATATTCGCTTTGCATACCTAATGGTTCGTCAAGTATTCGTTAGTTACGCCAGCACATTTAATTTTAAAAAATTTCAAGCTCTAATAGAACTTTCGGTTCATTCTATAAGTAACGTAAGACTTTTCCGTATTTGGCGCTTCTTGTCTTGTCTAGGTCTTCAAGACTATTTTTAACCGACTTCCAAAAGGAGGAGGTTCTCAATTCAACCGTGTTCTTTTTTTTGTGTGTGCTTGCTACTCTCTCCGTCCATTGTGGACCGATTTTGAAAATTCTTTTTTCGTTTAAAAGTGTATGCTCTCGATGTGGTCACATTATCACTAAGTCAGAATCTAATGAGGGGATCCCATGGAAATCGAGGGAAACCCTCAAATTTTATAGGCACACCTATAGCGATTTGGGTATTTTTTATAGTAATACGTGCATTTGCTCTCGGAAAGCACCATTTGGTGAAGCGGAACTGGTGATGAAGACCACAGGTGGTCATCGGAACTACTGAATTATACCTTAGTATTTCACGGGTTACGATTCGATTACTTTAATATGGTTGCTAAGTAAGACTTCACCATCAGCTCCAGTTCTCCTGGTTCTTACTAGGAGAACTCAATAATTAACATCCCTGTATCGGGTAAAGCAATATTTTGTAAAAGGTGATGAGCAGGCTATTCTAACTTAGATAAATTACCACTAACAAGTGATTTTTTTTTTTTTTACAAAAGTTGTTTTGACTTCCAAAAAAAAACACAAGTGAAAAATAACTTTAATTTTGGAAGTCGGTGCAAAAAAACTAAAATACAGATCCAAACAACGACTTCCGAAATTAAAGTTATTTTTCATTTTGTAGTGTTTTTTTAGAAGTCTGTTTTTTTTTTAAATATTTTGTTTCAAAGCATTCAGTAATAGACACGTTTATATAATTTAACTTACTAGCAGCGATGATTACATGTCAAAATCAATCTGCCTAGCCTTTTCCCAATTAGTTGGGGTCGGCTTCCAGTTTAACCAGATGCAGCTGAATACCAGTATTTTACATGGAGCGACTGCCTGTCTGATCTCCACAGCCCATTAACCGGGTAATACGATACCCCTTGGTAAGTTGGTAAGGCTGGTTGTAAGACTTTCGGGCTGCTGACGACCCGTAAAGACTGTCAAAGATCCACGACTGACAGCCGGGATCAACGGTTTAACGTGCTTTCCGAGGCACGGAGGAGTCTCGGTATGTAAAGATGGTCACCCATCCATGGACCGACCCCGGCAAGCGTAGCTTAACCTGATGGATCGACCCGTGCGGCTGTTATTACTTAGCCACGAGCTCCTCGCTAGAGATTACATGTATGTCTACGAAATAAATAAGAAAAATTAAGCTACCAAAATCTAATCTGCCTACCCTTTTCCGAACTATATTGGGGTCGGCTTCCAGTCTAACCGGATGCAGCTGAATACCAGAATTTTACATGGAGCGACTGCCTATCTGTACAACCCAGTAACTAGATAATACGATACCCCTTGGTAAGACTGGTTCGGTTCGGTTCGGTGGTTTCGGGCTTCTGACGACCCGTAACGACTGTCAAAGATCCATGAATGACAGAAAAATTGAAAGAAAAATTAAGCTACCATTAACATTGAAAAGAAAATCAGAAAAACGTAGCGAATTAATTCATTGAAAAATCAAAACAAAAATGAATTAATGTGAAACCTGTGGAATTGTTAGATTCATCAAAATAGTAGAATTAACTTACGCGAGGAGAAACATGTTCACGTTCTGGGAAGCTGGAGGCCTACCCTGTGGGGTAATTGCGTATACACACATACAATGACTATTGATCACAATTCCTTGCAAATTTTTCAAACCTATGAAGCAATAGATTCGGAATTTTCTTCAAAACCCTTGAATTTTGATTGAAACTGTGTTACGTGATTAGGGTGCCGTGCCGTGGGTCTTTGATCAGGTCTTCAATCCCCCGGCAACGTCGGAGCACGAAATGGACGGAGGGTATGACCTATTTATACGAGAAGGAGGAGAAAGGATTGTTTGCTGCATATAACCGGAAATTAAAAGATTAACAACCTTACGAGTAATTGGTATCAAAATACCGTACTATGTAGTACATACTAATTCCATGCAATATACGTAATATTTTAAAGGCCTCCAGATGGAGGAACGATAAATAATGCCGAAAATAGGTTTCATGGGATGCTTATAATTTTTTTTTATTTCAGTATCTAAACCGTTTTTCCAAGTTATTTATGGAATTTTAGAAGTACATAGAAAATTAAACAATTTAACAGATGTTTGTCTTTCCTGTTATGTGTTTGTCATTGTACTGTATTTAAATATTAAGCGGTCAGAATCGGAGGTATACTCGTACGTATATGAATGTTGGAACAATTGGGAACAACAATTTCGTTTAGGATTGCAAAACATAATTTATGACACTACCCTGCAAACTATTTTGTTATAACGTTTGATGAAGACTTGAATTAATAAATGTTGCCAACTCTTTCCAATTTTTTTGAAGAAGAAAATGAAGAAAGAAAATGTTATAAGCCCGTCAGTTCATTACTCGTATCTCAGATTATTTTCATTCCATCGCCTACTCAACTTACTTTAGCGTTATGTATTGTAAGTGGATTTATTGTGACCTTTTGTAATAAAAAAAAAAATCAATCGAATTTAAACTTTATCATAATTATATGACATTAAGTTTATTGTTCCAAAACCTGATAATTATCTCAGATTCTCAATTCAAATATATAAAAAAAAAAAATTACACATCGAGTTACTCGTATAAACACCACGCTGGGCTCCATAACTCAAGTAGCGGATGTTGGAGAAAAAACAGCCAGGCTGAAGTGGGAGCGGGTCGGACACGTCCCACGAATGCACCCAGAGAGATGGGCAAAGATTGTCTCAAACTTCCTGAGGTTTGGAAGGAACAAGGGGAGGTCTTTGCCTAACAGTGGGACACAATAATAAGGGCTAACAAAAAAAAAACCTGTCATCATTAATTTATGTCGCCATTAATATTATGAAAATATTGTTTAAAAAATACACTAAAAATAAAAAACGCAAGAAAATCAAGCCATACCTACTTTAAAAACAACAATAAATCCTGTAAAATAAAAATCTACAGATAACAGAACACAGGTACAAATAGTAAAAAAACAACTGGACTTTCCCTGGCCAAATTGGCATTGCTTCAGTCATTGCATTGACCTATAATTAGATAGAGCTTTCATTGGTTGCATTTGGTTACAGTTAATATATCTTGGGAACCTGGTAAATTACAGGCAGCTGCATAAACAAAAGAAAAATTTCTAACGAAGTTTAAATTAGAGATATGGAACCATTTACCTACTAATAAAACCTCAGGTAGCCAAAACAGCCGCCGGGGTCGCGGGTAGTTCGAAAGAGATACCGTGGCCCTGGCACGGGCAGCTGAAGGAACATGGGTGGGTTTTAGTCAGTAAAAGTCTGACACGCCCTCCCGCTCTGCCCAGAGCGGGAGAAGTCATTTGATGATTTCCCATCCACAAAAAAAAAAAAAAAAAAAAGTAGCCAAAACAACAAACTAGAATCGTTTTGTGACTAACTTGTGTAGTGTGTATCAAGAACAAGACAGAGTGAAATAAAAATGAGTCTCCCAACCTCCCAACGTACGACGGAAGACAAATTCTTCCTCGAAATAAGAACGTAGTAGTGTTGAAAGTAATTCACTTACTTAGTTATAAAAGAGTAAAAACACTTGTTACATTTTTGAAGTTCTCTTTGAAGCGCGTTATTAATATTTTGCCTGTATGCTCTGAATAACCCTGTTGATTGATTTCATATTTAATAATTATTTTGTTTCTGATTTAGGTACACAAGATGAAAAATCAATTTAACGATTTAGCTACAAATAGTGTTCAAGACTGCAATATGCGATGGCTAAGGGCAAGATTCACATTATATCACTTGTGAAGCCTTAAAGACTGCAAGTCGCGATGGCTAAAGACAAAATTCATTTAGATCAGGCCAGGATCTGATGATGGGATCCTGGAGAAATCGAGGGAACTCTTCAAATATTATAGGCACGCCTAAGCGATTTGAGTATTTTTCGCTATAGCTCTCGGAAAGCACCACGGGTATTTTCATCAATTGTGGACCGATTATGGAAATATTTTTTTATTGAGGCTCGCTCGGTGGTCCTATATGAATTTTATTAAGTTTAGTTTGCTTTTGTAATTTTTGACTTGGCTTCAATAACACATATTGAAACCACTTTATGTATATTGATGATGTTATAAAACTTCCTGTCACTTTTGTTTACATAGCAAGTAGTGATATACGAATTTGGTGTGGGGTAAGTATGGCAGCAAAAAGTGAAAAATAAAAAATTTTGATTGGAAAAAAATAAAAACTGTGCCTTCCGTTTTGAATGTTTTTTGGAAGTCCTTTTTTTCATAAAAATGTTTTGTTTGGCTGATAATTATAAACTTTTATTTAAACCACATTTGAAAACCTTTTCTTTCAGACTTTACACATCTTATCTTTTACGCTTAACTACCCAGTATACTTCTGTAATGTTATTATTGTTTATTGTTATTAACTAATAGTGTCTCTAGTCAACTTCTTATTAAATTAACATTATAAAATCTAGGCCATTTAAAGGAATTCAAGCTTATACATAAATTAATATAAAGGCATTCTCATTGAAAAAGTACAAAGCAATAAAAATGTGATCACCTTTATCACTTAACTACTCAACATGCTTTAAAATGTACTTATTTATATAGATGTTACAGCTCTTTAAAGTTGGTTTGCATCAGTAGCAGCTTTATGGTCTGTATAAAGACTACTTCCGCAAAATAAATAACTTTCTGTATTCATTCCTAATCTTACCTGTAATATGACTGAGTATTAATATGAACATGCAGTCTCAACTTCAGTCAAACACATGTTACATACCGTTTGCAGTAAAAATTCTATGAACAATTTTTAACTAGCTTCATTACATATTATACATAGATTTTTAAAATGGGGCAATTCCCTTATTTGTAAGAACATTTGCATTTAAATCTCAGCCCAATCAGTAAAAAAAAAACCTCTCATTTACCTACATTTGTGACACACATTATGGTAAAGCAATAAAGATATTGAGTATATAAGTATAAATAAACACAATAAACAATTTTTCATTTAAGTTTCTGACTTTGATTGGCCTTCTGAATACTAAAATGTTTCTGCAAGACACTTGTGGACAGTTAAGGGTTAAAGTTTGTTGTTCCTGGCCACCCCATGTGCCTCACTGACATTTTTATCAGTGAGGTAATTATACATGAATAAAACGTTATGCTGTCAGCAATAGTCTATAAAATCCGAAAAAAGTAGTGATATTGTACTGTCACAAGAAGCATTTTGTGTACCTATATTAGATTAATTTATAGCTTAAAATTTGTATTTTATAGTGCATATGTGGATCTTGTTTACAGCTGATTTTGGTAGTGCATATACATTATTTTGTCACTCATCGGTATATGAAGAAATTGGTATCTCAATTCGTACACCATATATTTATATCCAGTGGGATTTTATCACACACCTGTGTTATTGAGATTTGATTCCACTCAATAGCACTATACAAAGCTAAAAAGCTGATTTGGCTTCTAATAATAATTCACAAACCACTATAATCAAAATCCATTCATTTGGTGACAAAATAAATGAGATGCTAGACTGCTTATTGTGAAAAATACATATTTAAAACTCAATTTTCTTCACTTCCATTTGAGTTTTTCCTAAAAAAATATTGTGTTAAGTTAGCGAAGAACAACATCAAGTGTCACAACAATAAAGAAGTATTACCAAGGTAGATGGGAACCTACGCAAGCAGACAAAAGTTAGAGCCTCGTCTGGCATACCTATGAATCATCAAACAAGGGAATTGAATTTATCTCAAAACTAACATGATGAAAAACTTTTTTTAAATTTTCATAAGTACTTATCATATTTTGATAAATTATTTCTTATCATGAAATAAGTAAGAAATAATAACCACAGAACCTCAGGTAGTTTGTAGTATAAAATGGTAGGTAGTTTTGTTGTGTAAAAAGTGGGAAATCATAAGCCGTAGTCTTAATTAAGCATTAATGATAAAATGTGGTGCAGTCCAAGGTACTATGATCTGGTTAGCTGCAAGACCAGCACATCTTTTCAGTCTAAACATACTTTATCTAAAAATACACAATGTTCAGTAATGAGCAGGCTAAAAGTTTGCATGTTCATTGAAAAATAAACCAAACAATGCAGCATTGATATTCCCTAACATGAACATAATTTCAGACTCATAACTTCACTTCTTCGTATTACTTAAATATCTCATCAAGATGTGCATTTGTTTCATATATTGGTTTTTGTTTTGTTGATAAAACAGTTTTCAAATGTCAATGATTTTTTCATTGTGAACTCAATGTAGATCCACTGAAATTAAACACTTATTTTATCTTGCCTGTTTCATTCTCATTTATCTTTGTTCTTAGTAATCATTAAGTTTGTAAGCGAGTCACTAGCGATTATCTCACGGTGCAAAGCCGTTTACAAGTGCAATCCGAACGAATCGAACTACATTGCTCTCGTACAATAACAATCACGTTATTATCGTCAATTTGAACAATAGATACGTTAAACTTTAAATATTTATTATTTTTACTAACCATCGCTTCGCTCCTATGCACCTAATTTCTCACACTTTTGCCCAAACACGTTTGCGCTCGCACAAATAGTCAAAAGCGTAAAAAAATAAAGCTTCGCACCAACAGACCACCCCGAAGATGACATCAATCAATAACAAAAGAAATATCGCCAGCTGCAATTTAACGTTAACAATTTGTCAACTTACCCATACTGCGGTTTATATTTTTGTTGCGTCGATACTATTGCACTTTTTGATGTAATTCCGTGTAAATAATTAAAACAATCTACCCACGCTAACAAATAATCATCGAAACCCACGCCGATCTGAGTTGCCCGTACGAAAAAAGCGACAAGATTTTTCTAAATTAATTTAGCGTGAGTTACGAATGGATCGCTTTCGAGTTTAGAGTGACTTTCGGAAATAAACATATTTTTAGTTATGTTGAGAAACTAATTAATGTTATTATTTGTGGGGTGAGTGATTAGAATGTTTTGTTGTTTTGAGTAACTTAAGTATTATTTTAGTAATAGTCAATTAAACAAGCGGAACCAGTAGCAATACTTGAGTTTTACACACGAATATTGTCTGAATTGAATATTTCTGTAGTTAATTTATTGAGTTTTATCGTTTCAAAACTCATAAAAAATCTTTGAACATTTTAGAAGTACCTCTGTCTGGTGTTCCAAGCGTTAAATAATTTTAAAACGTTTCATACTACGCAATATCACGCACGTAAAAATGCGTTGCAAAACATGCAAAGTAATCGCAACAAAGCATATTTTAAATATACGCGTGGGGTTCAAGATCGCAATTTTCACAATTTTGTTAATAAACGGAACGCAATATAAAAACGTCAGTGACGTCATTCCTGTCTTTTTGTCCTTGTAAATAAAAACTTGAATTTTAAAATTTAAGCACAGAAAGCGCCCACTGAAACAAATACATAGTGTTCACTGATCAGCAAACCAGGTAAGGATCGCGCTCTCATGAATTTGAATGCTTAGTTCCATTGTTAATTGATTTAAAATATTAACGTAAATTTTAATACGGATCGCCTTATAAAAATTTATGTAATTGCTCGCGCGGATTCTCAGCGATGATCTAAAAATTGTCTGCCATGTATTTTTAGTGTGCTAACCTGTCCTCATTGGGATGTTTTATTTTTTTCTATGTGACCTTCAGTATAGGGGAAGGTCATAGTAATGTTTATATAATTTCGCGATGTTTAGTGCGGTCACTCGACTGTGGGGTGATCGCGTTCATTGTCCTGCCCTTGTTTACTATTATATTCAAAACACCCGGTTGTTATCAGGCCCCCCTCTCGCTCGCTCACTATTTTTAGAGCCATAGAATTTCGAAGTGGACTTTAGTATTGATGTGGGCGCTTGTTGCTTTACAAATGTAATATTTAACACAGTAGAGTGCGAAATATCACATGAATAAATAGTTAAATAGGTCAACCTTTGTGTCTTGTGTTTTAGTAAAGGTGAGTCCTGCTCTTTGCTTTGTTGCAATGTGTTGACAATCACCTGGAAAACGCATAATTTTCTTTTGTTGAGGAAACAAAAGAATGTGTTTATTCAAAACAAACAAAAGACTACTTGTACCTATAATTATAACTTAAAGAAAATTTTATCGCGTAGTTTTTTTGCGCTAAGAGCTTATTACATAATTTGCGCACTTACCTGATTGCATTAAGTATATACGAAATTATGCTAGAAAAAAAAATTGTCCTGTTCCTGTTTAAAATTTCATCGAATTAATTTTTTAAAAAAACGACAATAAATAATATTAAAAGGTACTTATCCATACTATCCATACTTACTAATATTATAAATTCGAAAGTAACTCTGTTTGTCTGCCTGTCTGTTACCTTTTCACGCCTAAACCACAGAACGGATTTCGATAAAATTAGCCAAGGTTATAGATGAAATCCTGGGGAAGGAAATAGGCTACTTTTTTCTCAAAAATAATCCTACAGGGGGTGATATAGGGGATGAAAGTTTGTATGGGAAACCCAGCATTTCTTAAGTTAGGGATATGAAAATTCAAATTATGCTTTTGGTAGGAAATAAAGAAATACGCGGTTCAGCGTATTTGAAAAATCATCCCCCAAGGGAGTAAAATAGGGGTTGATTTTAAAATTCACAAAACTGCACGGATTTTGATAAAATTTGGCAAGGCTATAGATAGTGTCCTGGGGAAGAACATAGGCTACTTTTTGTCTTAAAAAATAATCCTACAGGGGGTAATATAGGGGATGAAAGTTTGTATGGGAGACCCAGCATTTCTTAAGTTATTGATAATTATGAAAATTCAAGTTTATGATTTTGGTAGGAAATAAAGAAATATGCGGTTCAGGGTTTTTGAAAAATCATCCCCTAAGGGGGTAAAATAGGGGATGAAATTAAAAATCACAAAACTGCACGGATTTCGATAAAATTTGGCCATCCTGGAGAAGAATATAGGCTACTTTTTGTCTTAAAAAATAATCCTACAGGGGATGAAAGTTTCTATGGGAAACCCAGCATTTCTGAAGTTAGTGATATTTATGAAAATTCAAGTTTATAATTTTGGTGGGAAATAAAGAAATATGCGATTCAGCATTTTTGAAAAATCATCCTCTAAGGGGGTAAAATAGGGGTTGATTTTAAAATTCACAAAACTGCACGGATTTCGATAAAATTTGGCTAGGCTGTAGATAGCATCCTGGGGCAGGACATAGGCTACTTTTTGTCTTAAAAAATAATCCTACTCGCATCTCTGTTTATATTAGGGCGACCCGATAAAACTGTCGACGACGACACATTTACGGGATGTTCAGCCACGATTTCGGTCGGGTTGGATATAATATTGGCAATACTGTTTTGTATTGCGCCGTTTACATTCAGCGAAATCGCCCGTCCACATCCCACCCATCCTTGCATTCACCGCTCTCGCCACCAGTTTGTACATTACTTCTGGTGTAGACGCAGGGAAGACTCGTTTAAACATGGAGGGCGAAATAAATACAGAAATTTTGTTTTCTCTACACAGAAGCCAACTCACAACTGCTTTATGACGAGCCAGGCCGCGTTAAATCTTTGGGAACGACGGTGGTGTTCACGTTAGGTCGGACCAGCAGTTTATAGTGTGAACAGCAAGACTCGACAGTCGGCCAACTGTAAAACTCGGTCCGACCTAATGTGAACCGGGCCTTAAGACACTGAAACAATCGGCTATGATGGTAGATTAAGATTACCCGTACACCAAATTAGCCAAGTTCACCCGTTAGCATTGTTACTATTTGCCCCCTTACCCGCAGTTATAAAAGGGTCGGTTTTTTTTGGATTTTTAATCAGTTGCATACCGAAGGTCAACGTGATAACATCTCTACTGAAAGCTACGGAAAAATATGGATACCACGCCTGCAGAAGCCGCTCAAGTTATTGCCTTGCTCGAAGTAGGCCATAATCAAAGTGAAGTTGCTCGACGACTAAATTTGAGCCGCTACTCTGTTCGTCGTGTGTACCAGAGGTTTCAAGAGACCGGTGGCTACATTCGGCGACCAGAATCTGGCCGGCGACGCAGAACATCAGAGCGTGATGACCGCTTTCTTGTGTTGAAGTCTTTAAGAAATCGGCCACTGAATGCGGTTCAACTGGGACAAGAGCTTCGAGAAGTTCGCAATGTCAGTATAAGTCGGTGGACAGTCAGAAGAAGACTTGGTGAAGCAGGACTAACTTCACATCGCCCAGCAAATGGTCCCATATTGGCCACAGCTCACCGACAAGCCCGACTACAATTTGCCAGGGAACATTTAAATTGGATGTAGGTATGAACCAATGGCGGTCTGTTCTGTTCTCTGATGAGTGCAGAATGACATTACATGGTCATGATGGACGCTCTAGGGTTTACAGAAGGTCATCAGAGCGATTTTCACAATGCTGCATAAGCGAACGTGTGGCTTTTGGCGGTGGATCGTGTATGTTTTGGGGTGGGATAATGTTGGACACTAAAACTGACATTGTATTCATCACTGGGGCAAATACCGGCCCGAGATCGAGAGGTTTGACGGCTGCATGATACGTCGAAGAAGTGCTCGATGGACATGTGAGGCCGCTTGCGTGGCTTATGGGAGAAGATTTTCTCCTAATGCACGACAACGCCAGACCGCATGTCGCTAGAACAGTTTGCGACTACATGGAAGACGTTGGAATCACCGCGATAGAGTGGCCAGCTCGTGGTCCTGATCTCAATCCGATTGAGCATGTCTGGGATGAGCTAAAAAGAAGAGTTCGAGCAAGAAGCCCTGCTCCTACGGGCCTCCGAGAGCTTAAACTTGCCATTGAAGAGGAGTGGAACGCCACAAGATTTCATGGTAAAATTAATACGGTCCATGAAAAACCGATTAAGAGCTGTAATTAAGGCTAGGGGAGGGAATACACCTTATTAATAAACAATTTGATCAAGAATTTTGAGTTTGATTTTCATTATTTCTTAAGCGAAATTGGGTAATTTTACACGTTTGTTTTGTGCCGTAAACCCTCTTATGGGTACATTTACACTGTATTTTATATCATTAGAAAGGTAATGAGGTAGACTTTCAATTAGTGTGTGTGTTTTTTTAAATATTTATTCAGATTCATGAAAAAAAACTGCCTTAACAAAAAAAAGTCAAGGTGTGCGATTTTATTGCTCTCAAGTGTATTTGATGGAACGCACTCTGCATAAATAGTGTAACGCCGGCAATGTCGGTGAACAAAATATGACAAGTTTTGTCACTGATAAAAGTGATTTCGTTAGTTCCAATTAAAGCCACCAGGGTCAGATAAGTTTGTGGAACTTTGTAAATATTTTCTTTAGTCGTGCGTGACTGACCGATGAACGAATGAATGAAACTAATGATAAACGTCATTTTATATATTCATTGTCGAAATGGAAGACCTACCTTTTGTCAAAGTGGCGCCAACTGGTGGCGTGAATTTTCATGAAAACCCTCATTACGAGTACCACACTCATCGACCACAAGGACATTAACGAGCTTTTGGAGAATATGATGTGTGTACGAGGCATAACCACAAGGTGGGCTAGTTTCACCTCTCCTACGCTTTGCCGTGAGCGCAGCACTTGCGCAGGAGGATCGCCAACGACACCACATCACACAATACTACTTCGTCTGTGCATCACACGGTGGTGCATACTTATGTAGGTACTCCACTAGGAGTATAGTATTCTGTGTATGTGTATTTACTGCGTACGTTACAATAAGATTCTGCTACTCCGGCTAGAGCGTAATTTATTGTTGCTTATATCAATCTCGGAAGAGAATTACCATGTTATGAGATGGCTCCCTAAACACCAGGATAAGCTAGACCCTAGTCTAAATCCAAATTTTAAACCATTTTCAATCCTAAACCTACACTGGTTTTATTATTGAAAGTTTTACGCGTTCCGAGTACATTTTTGCAACGCACATTCAAACGAAGTGATTTCAGTTGCAGTTCTATATAGTTCTATCAGCATTTAGTTATGTAGGTAGCTACCATGAAATTAGTATGTAAGACTATCTTGATAATCATAATCCACAGCAGAACAATCATAATTAATTCAATTACTAGCTTCTGCCCGCGGCTTCGCCCGCGTTGTATGTCGATAAAAAGTAGTCTATGTCTAGTGCAAGATATTGATAAACCAATTTGACCTTGATATAAAGCACATTATTATAAGGAGTCCAATCTATTCCGTCTTCAGTCATTCTCTTGACTATTCATTAATTAGAATGATTTTGTTTCATTTAGAACTGGACGAGACAGTCAATAAACGGTACAACACACCCATTGCGTGATCGAGTCGACAATTCATTCATTATTATTGTTCCTCAAACAAACGCAAATAAGGTACCTACCTACATAGTCTAATACAACGACTCTTAGCACGTCCTGAAGACGCAGAGGTCATTCTATCGTTCTAGATTAAATAGGTAAAAAAGAAACTGTATACTTAAACTGTAAATAATTACTGTAAAAGTAACAGCAATTTTCGTAACAATTCGCGCCTCATATTCAAAACGGAAGGCGGCTATTGACGCCAATTGTCGCGTGCAATTTATTACTATTGCATTATTGTGGCTGCCTATCACAATCAATCTATGCATCTTGCGGTAGAAGAACTTTGGAACTTTCCCATAACGGTAGGGGGGGTTCACATCGGAGTCGAGTCGACGATGAAGTACCTGGGACTCGTCCTCGACAGCCGGTGGAACTTCGTGGAGCATTTCCGACGTTTGACTCCCAGACTGGAGCGGACCGGGGCTGCCTTGAAGCGGCTCCTGCCCAATCTGGGGGGTCCAAACGCCTCCTGCCGGAAGCTTTACGCGGGGGTCGTGCAGTCCATGGCCCTTTACGGAGCACCGGTGTGGGCGCGTTCCATGAGGCTGCGACCGGCCCGCCGGTTGAACGCGTCCCAGAGGGTCATGGCCATCCGGCTAGTCCGGGGATACCGCACGGTCTCCTGTGAGGCGGCGAGCCTCCTTGCCGGATTACCGCCATGGGATCTTTAGGCAAAAGTCCTCGCGCACGTGTGGGAGTGGCGCGAGGAGGCGAAACGCCGGGGCGTAACTCCGCTGCCGCGAGACATCACGGTACAGCGGACAAAGTTCCGGCGGGATCTCATGGCGACATGGAGAGTGCGATTGTCGCAACCCAGCGCTGGGCACGCCACAATTGCGGCGATAAGTCACCTCTGAGGAGTGGTTGGTTCCGCCTGACGCAGGTCCTCACCGGACACGGTTGTTTCGGGAGGTTCCTGTTTCGGATAAGGCGGGATGAAACGCCCGGGTGTCACCATTGTGTGGATCGCCCGGAGGACACGGTGGAACATACAGTGGAGGTCTGCCCGGCTTGGGCGGAGCACCGCCGTGTTCTCATGGAGGCGATCGGCGGCGGCGATCTCGCGTCCAAACCTGGTCCAGGCCATGGTGCGGAGCGAGAGTGCATGGGAGGCCGTCACCTCCTTCTGCGAAGCATTAATGCTCGCGAAGGAGGAAGCGGAACGCGTGAGGGAGAGGCAGCGGCCGCGCCCTCGCGCCCCTAGTCCCCGTAGGAGACGCCCTGGGCGGCGGGAATCGATCGCCGATTCCCGGCCACCGTAGGCGCGGCCTTGCGGACGACGAGTAATGGGCAGCTCGCCGTCCGGTAAGGACTATTGAAGGTGCTATTCTGTACAAATCTCACCGTGAAAACTTAGGTGAAGTGAGCGTGGAGTGAGCTGTCAATAGTGTCAATTCCTAGCATCAGGCAGAATGACAACTCACTTCACCTAGGTTTTCACGGTGAGATTTGTACAGAATAGCACTGCAGGCCCGGGTCGACGGCGCGTTGTGTTCCACGCGCACCTCAAAGACATCAGCAGTGACGGGGTCAATTGGGCCGATGCCGCCGGGGTCGCGGGTAGTTCGTAAGAGATACCGTGGCCCTGGCACGGGCAACTGAAGGAACATGGGTGGGTTTTAGTCAGTAAAAGTCTGACACGCCCTCCCGCTCTGCCCAGAGCGGGAGGTCATTTGATGATTTCCCATCCACAAAAAAAAAAGAGGATACCAGCAACATCATCACGATTTAAAAAAAAATAAGTACAAAAACTAAAACCCGACTACTGAAAAATCACGCTCTAAAAAATATTAAACAAGAAAACATTCTCATCTGAAATTTGAAAAAAAAACTTTTTACAAAAAATAAAAAAACAATCGACTCCCAAAAAAAACACTACAAAGTGAAAAATAACTAATTTCGGAAGTCGATGTATTTGGTTTTTTAGTTTTTTTTTTTGCCACCGACTTCCGAAATAAAGTTATTTTTCACTTTGTAGGTAGTGTCTTTTTTGGGAGTCGGTTGTATTTTTTTTGTAAAAAGTTTTTATTTTTCGCTTTTTAGTGGTGCCTACCCCACACAAATTTGAATACCACTCTGCAAAATAAATTAGAGCATCATTCACATAGACTTTGTGGGAAAAACACACAGAAAAGATAACTTTATCTGTTCTGTTGAAAAACACGTATTAAATTATTGAAGCTAACTCAAAAGCAAAGCTCAAGTTGAAGATGTTTACCATCATATTATACCATTTCAAATAAAAACTTTGCAAAAATACGTCGCGCTAAGTCGTGTCAGAAGTCTGGAAGGCGTAGTTTTATGTTGACGGAGATAACGAGGCTACGAAATCTGCCTTCTGGCTATCAAAACCACACATAACATACAACTCAAGTAGCGCAATTTGATGCGGCATATAATTACCATTAAAATCATTTATAGCCAGAGTGCACGTCAAGACAATTCAAATAAGCCCAAACACGGCTAGGTTACATTGTTCTATTATTGAGTTCCGGTGAACTTCCGGTTTCTTCATCAGATCGGTTCGATGGTACCATTTTCATCAGAACCGTTTATTTAAAACTTCGTCATCTATCTTAATCGAGATCTCTTATCGCCACCCGTGAAATACTTTATTATCGTTGAGGAGTTCCCGTGGCCATCTGTTGTTTTCTTCATCAGTTCCACTTCACCAGATGATTCTTTCTGAATGCAAATGCTGGATTTGTTGATGAAAATACCAAAATCGCTTTATGTATGCCTATAATATATGAGGAGTTCCCTCAGTTGCTCATGAATCCCATCATCAGAACTGGATTTTGATAAAAATGGAACCAATCTGGAAGTATATCCTTTCAAAAAAAAAAAGAATTTTCCAAATCGGTTTATAAATGACGGAGTACTGAAGTAACAAACATAAAAAAAATATAACCGAATTGATAGCCTCCTCCTTTTTTTGAAGTCGGTTAAAAAGACAGACAAATTAAAAAACCCGGAGTCATACGTAAACTGTTCGATTTAACATGATGTGTGACTTTGGATTTTTAATTTGTCTGTCTTTTTTCATATTTCAGATGAAAATATTTTCTTGTTTCATACTTTTTCGATTTTTCAGTAGGTAGTCGTTTTAGTTTTTGAACTTAGTTTTTATATAAATTATTTTGAGTTTATAATTTAGTGATAAGTATTTACAGAGCCGCTTTACATTTTTTAAAGAAGAATAATATTACTAAGTATATATTTTTATTTTGGGTAGGTTTGGAGGGAAAATATGTATGGCTCATTTCTGAGGATTCTGAGGCGTGATTTTAGAAATTCTCGGGTGCATGCAAGCAAAGCCGCGAGCAACAGCCAACAATATATACTATATTTGAAATGTGCTAATTACGCCCTTTCATTGGATACCCAACAAGGCATAATTTAACAAAAATGTCTAGTTCATGACTATTTCCTCTAGAGGGCGGAGGGCGCCATATTAAATTTAATGTGACGTCACATAGCCTAAGTGTAGGTATAACCAGCGGACGATCAAGACGCTTCCGACGATACCTCGTTTGCCAAATTATGATAATTACTCAGAATATAGAATAAAGGATTCTATAATCTTAGGATTAAGTAGTTTAGAAGTTATGAGGGAACAGACGAACATACTTACCAACTTAGATACATAAGTACATACATTCCGATCAAAATCATAACCCTCAATACTCAATATATTTATTTGCATTCCACAATGTTAGCGTAGGTGGTAGGTACATCCTCCTTCTTCTCATCCTCCTTTTTGCTTCGCCGTAGTCCGGTAAAAATAAATTGTCAGCCATCTTGATTGTGCCTGTTATTCAATTCGCGTTCTGAGGGGCAATTCTCGTATTTTTAACAACGTTCGCAATCTCATCTCAATCTCAATCTGTCAAAAATTGTATAGCGTTTACCTAAATTTTTGACATTTGATTGTCGCTAGAATGAGATAGCGACTTGAATTTGAATGTTTTTATAGGTACGAGAATTGGCCTTCTGTGTTTAAAATCTCGTCGCATAATAGTTCATTAGACTGTATTACTGTAAACAATGAGATCCGTGGGAGGAAAATTCGTTGTGTACTACTTACTTACCAAGTAGGTATAGGAATTGTATTGAGTTATTTTTGATATTTTCCCTACTTACATTTTTACCCGACTGCCAAGGAAGGGTTATTTTTTTCTCGCGTATCTTGTATTTACTTTTTACATAGGTACATACAAGATACGCGAGAAAAACATAACCCTTCCTTGGCAGTCGGGTAAAAAGTTTTTTGTCATAAATCTACATTACATACATCAACCTAGTGCGGATGGTACCCTGCAGACCGTGAGGTGTGCTATGAAGCCTAGCCCCCAGCACCTCGTCGCCTATGAGCTTTTTTGCTCTGCGTTCCACCGAGGCAAGGTATTTAGCTGACAGCCTCAGCTTTGTACAAACTCAGAAGCTGTCCAGATGTGAAGTACCGCCTCACCTTATTTAGGATACCCAGCTTATTGCCTGCAGTCTGTGCTTTTGACTCGATAGTTGGGCTGAAGTTGAGGTCTGACGTCAACTCCATGCCAAAAAGCGCCAGGGGGTTGGTAACTGGTACAGATGCACTTCGGATTGTAGGTGATAATTGGAACTGACTCCTTTTAGCAGTGAAATGATAGGCCTATGTTTTCTGATCATTGAACTTTATCAGTTTGTCGTCGCCCCACTGGGAAACGAGATTTAAGGTCTAGTTCATTCGCTCCACCATTGGCCTCTCTAAGAGTAGCTGTTTCCCCTCTGCTCGCTCTTGCGCTGGACAGGTATTTTTCTGAGACCATGTGGCGTACCCAACAGCACCCAGCTGTAGCAGGTCGTCAGTCTGTTCCAAATGTACTTATCTGAAAAAAAAAGTGTAAACAAATTCTGTTCAGCACAGCTATTCACAACCGTTCGCTATCGAATTCGAATTGTTATTGAAAATCAGCGAAGAAAATTGAGGTTATCAAATTAACCTCAATTGTCAAATGAAAAACATGTCTATGGTGATTTAAAATTAGAATTTCACGTTTACGTATTCAAATATTAAAATCAATGCTTTCAATTGGTAAGTGGCATTACATATACAATGGAACGGACCATACAAAAAATGTGGCGTGATCAATTGACTAACGAATCCCTCTGATTATGAAGCTAAAGTTGTACCAAAATCGACCCAGAATAACAAATGAAAACAAACGACTTAAATGGCCGATTAAACGACTTTTAATGATTTTAAACTGAAGATCACGTCTACACGAGAAGTGTTGATGATTTGGTAAAAATATAGCTAAGTATGTCAAATTAGAGCATTTTTTTGTAATAACTTAATGTGTTAATATTTTAGATTAGGTACATGCCTAACGCGGATAAAAAAAAAACAGAGAATCACGCAAAAACTATCAAGCGTATTTGTATGAAACCTTCATCATTTCAAAAATATCCAACGTCGGCAGTTCTGCATGCGGTTGTGATTGAGGAACTATCCTAATAGGCGGGGCTGCTGTCCGTCTGCCTGACCTTTATGCAGTTAGGGACGAGATCTTTGGATCTGGTGATCTGTCACACAGGGTATCCTAGTATGGACGCCAGTCTCTCACAAAGGATTTTAGGTTTTGTAACATACTTATTATTCTTGTCTCTATTTATAAAATAAAACTACCTTTGTGATGAGAGAAATAAAATAAAGATTTATTATTATTTATTATTATTATTATTATTATTATTATTATTATCTTTAGAGCTGCTACTTTGGAAATTGATTGTTTTTTACATTTTGTTTCTTTAAGCCAGGGTACGAATGCCAGTAACTTCACGAGCAAGTAGCTTGCAGCCATAACAGGTTGAATTCCGATTGGTGAATGGCACTTTGGCAAGCTACATTTTGTGTGTGTAATCCTTCTTTGTATCACGTGACGATCCTGTGAACAAGTCGTGACGTCGAAATGTTCGCCAATAATAAGTTAAATGTACCTAATTATATAAATATAAATGATGCGTCACCCAATACCTACTATTTATTTAATTAAGTATGTATTTGTTTGTGAGACGTGCGTGGAGACAGAATGGTCGCTGAGTCATTCATAATCACTTGTTAATGTACTTATGGAAAAAAACGCGTTATAGGTTTTTGAGGAAGAATGTGTGCAAATGCACGTATACCACTTCAAGCTTTGGCGTTTAGGCAGGATTTTATGTAAGAATGCGTCTGTGATTGGTCGATTTTTTGAAGTGAAAACTTCTTTAGGCACACTTTTAACAGTGAACGAAACTGAACCGACACGCTCGAGCCGGTGACGATGAATCGGATACACTCGTCTCAAGTCGGTCGGTGAAGGTGTATTGCGTATATTCAGCTCGCATAATTGATCACTTCTATCGTTGACATAAGTACCTACGTATCCTCTTTTTCTCTGTAGGTGATGCCTATGGTGTCCCTTTATCCTGTTTACGTGTCTCACAGACAAAATATTACAGGACATGTTACGCCGACCCCAAATAGATTGGGATAAGGGCAGGAGAATGATGACGTGTCTCACAGACAAAATATTACAGGACCAAAAGTCTAGCAAAACCTAGTACGATCTAAGTTAGGTTACAAAAATTAGAATACTATGACTTGTAGTGAACTAGCCAAAAAAATCAGTGGCGGATAAGCAGATTAGCAGTACGTGCAAGCAACTAAAATAACAATCATCATCTGCCTAGCCCAACAATTTTAGGGTCAGCTTCCACTCTAACCGGATTCAGCTGAATACCAGTTTTTTATATGAAGCTACTGCCTATCTGACCTCCACAACCCAGTTACTGGACAACACGATACCCTTGGCATAGATAATATAATACGATGATTGGTTGTCAGATTTTCGGGCTTCTGACGATCCGCAACGGCTATGAAAGATCCACGAATGACAGCCGAGACCAACGGCTTAAAACATATTTTTTCCAAATCATTAGATAACACTACTCGTTTAGACGTGATCTTCAGTTTAAAAACATTAAAAGTCGGTTAACGTGTTTTTAGAGCCAAGAGGGGTCTTGGTATGTAAAGATGGTCAGCTATCCACGGAACGACCGTGGTATGTTCGCTCGACCCGAGCCACGAGCCAAAATAACAATGTAGGTAATGTGCCTTCAGTGCCTTGAGTGAGTGTGTTCAGTGTGGTCCAATAGGGCCGATGCCGCCGGGGTCGCGGGTAGTTCGAAAGAGATACCGTGGCCCTGGCACGGGCAACTGAAGGAACACGGGTAATGTGCCTTAATTTAGTACACCATGGAAAAACGTATCTGCACTGGAAATTTTCCTAAATCTTTTTATTTACGGAAGCTGTCTGTTGCTACTGTAGATTAAACTATCTTTTCTACATTACGTTGTTGTGTAAATAACACTTTTGTACAAGTATCTTCTTTATCGATTTGTGTACTTCAGAATCGTGTGCGGACTCGGGACGAACGGACGCTGCTTTAATTACTGTTCTAGACATTGTTGCGCATCAACGTTATCATACATTCATAGTGAGAACTACGGTAGGCAGTGAAACTTTTACCTTTTAAGGCGCTGCTCAACGTTTGTTATCATTAAACTTTTTAAACTTTCGCGATTTGCACACATTATAAACAAAACTGAGAACGGGTCTTCTCGCAATATTCCTTTTTACGAGGTAAACTGGTAATATCGCGAGAAGACCCGTTCTCAGTTTTGTTTATAATGTTTGTTATCATTTTGAATTTATCTTGTCTGTTATCCCCAACCGGCGCCCGTTGTTTAAACCTTAACTTGAAAATGATTACAAAGTCATTAAATATCTTAATCAAAACTTAAAAGCCATGTTCAACATTTTTGTAACATGTTTTTTCTTCGTTCACAGATTTAAAAATGAGTAAGCTGTGCAGACAAGTGTCCATCGAGTCCCCCGGACCGACCATGCGGGAGTGCGTGTTCAGTTTCGACGTTCCCGTGCCCGACGTGCCCATGTACGGCGCCAGGATACGCGTGGTGTACGCAGGAGCATGCTACAGAGCCAACAAGACTCGCTCAGCCTCCGTCTGCAGTACATCTTCCATATCCTCCATCGGCAGCCTTTCAGGGGAAATGGAGAACTTCGGGATCCACACCCACACCACTCCTTCTCACATAGGTATCAGAGACGGTGCCCTGTTCCCAGGCTATGAAGTCGCTGGCGTTGTGGATGCCATCGGCAAAGCTGCGGAAAGACTAGACGGAATCAAAGAAGGATCCAGGATTGTTTTGTATCCTTACGAGGGTGTGCCCAATGGGTATGCGGAGTATATTGTGGTGCCAGATTTTAAGTGCCTGGTGCCTGTACCGGAGCAGCTGCCTCTGAGTGTGGCGGCGATGCTGCCTACTGGTGCTTTACTGGCAATGAATACTGTGGCCACGGCTGGAGAATGTCTGAAGAGGGTGTTGGAAGGCCCTTCGAAGAAGGACAGCACAACGGTGCTGATCGTGGGCACCGGTGGTCTAGCGCTGTGGGCGCTGCGCATCGCCACACATTACTTCAAGCACGCATCGTACAACAATCGCATCAGGATCTGTGTCGCTACCCTCAAGGACGAAGGATTCATTCTAGCGAAGGAATGCGAAGAGTAAGTTGTGTTCATGTTTACTTTGTGTGTCATAAACTCATAATAGGTACTCATAAAAAATCTAAAACGTAACGTCATGTCGTAACTTTTGATAGATCTTACATTTTCTGTTTAGCTTATCGTATTTCTACTCGTAACACATGTAGATTGAATAACATCTGCCAACAAATATTGTCTTGATCTTTGCCCAAGGTTATTGAGGTCGACGTATTGTTTGATTCCATTTGAATGTATTGCACTGATATAGGCTAAATGGCAGAAATACTTAGCTTTTGAGCATCTGACAACCCGTGACGGCCCTGACTATCGCGAAAAATATTCGCACGGTGACAAAGAGCATAAATAACATCTCAGCAGATATATGAATAGAATTGAAAGTCTTCTCAGTTGAAATTGCATTATCAGTGCACAATAGACGGATCAGTTCAGCCAGATCGGTTTTATTAGTCAATTAGTTTCTAGTTCAACCCGGTCGTCGTTGTGGTCTCGTGTGTTCGATACGAACACGGTCTAACTTGTATTCTGAAGTCACTACTACGACCTGTCTAACTAATGTCCATGTTGCTAGGACAGAGGACCTAGCATATATTTAGTATATATACTTCTAGCGTTATACCTATGGGACCTAGATAAAGTTTGCGCTTGATTGATATATATTTTTATATATTTTAATGCTGCTACGCGAAAATTTAGCTTGGCCACAATTAAGTAGGGTTAGGTCGCTAAAGAATGTTAAGTGACTCAAGACTACAAAATAAGATTAGGGCACATTTTTATTAAATCTGCTCTTGTATCCTCTCAAAAGCGGGGAAAGACCTAGCTTGCTAACCATCACATACCCGGTGCTACGTTTAAATGACCCCACTTTTACGCTCTTGTTATCCCTCGCTTTCGCTGGTGTTACCCGTTATTTGCAAAAATTGTCGTCAGTTATGGCACTATTCTACTACTCCGATCGGATAGCTGACTATTAGAGTTCCATGCTGAAATCCACAAACTTTGGTAACTCCGGGATAAATGCGTAAGCCAAACCACATTAAAGCAAATTGATTTTTACGAACGGAATTAGGAATTTTCTCAGTAGCAGCTCGAAGTCTGGATTGTGCCTGGTTGATGGTAATGGGCTCGCCCCCTATTACATGGGACTTAAACATGATAACTAGTGAAATGTGGGCGTACTATAGGTGCACCTGTGCCCAACCCTTCGGGGAGTACCTACAAATGGTTATTTACGGACATTCATCGGCCAAACATTTAACAAGAAATAAGAAAGGTCAAAAAAGGTATTATTAAGATCGTATAAGCCGTAACCCGCTACCTACCGCGCTATTTCGCTGCGGAAACCCTTCCGTTGATCATCATAATCTGCCTAGCCTTTTCCCAATCAGTATTTTATATGGAGCGACTGCCTATCTGACCTCCACAACCCAGTTTTTGGGTAATACGATACCCCTTGGTAAGACTGGTTGTCTTACTTTCGGGCTTCACACGACCAGTAACGATTGTCAAAGATCCTCGAATGAGAGCAAGACCACCGGCGTAACTCTTAAAATGTCGATTGCACACCATGTGTGCAGATAACAATAAAATTTCTATTGTGTCTGCTAAATAGCGCGGGACGAACGTGCTTTCCGAAGAACTGAGGGGTCTTGGTATGTGCCTAAAGATGGTCACCCATCCACGGACCAACCGCGGAGAGCGTAGCTTAACCTCTTATTCTCAATTCAATGGGCAATTCTCGTAATTTTAACAACGTTCGCAATCTCATCTGTCTCAATCTGTCAAAAATTGTATAGCGTTTACCTAAATTTTTGACATTTCATTGTCGATGGCATGAGATTGCGACTTGAAATTTAACGTTTTTAGGTACGAGAATAACTTAGCCACAAGCCCCTCAAGAAGCTCATCACATCACAAGCCACCCGCCATTATATAATTTATTTTTTGTTTAGTGCTTTTGTGCATCATTTCAGCCGAAAGACGTCCATTGGTGCACTGCTGGACATCAAACTCGAAACTCAAAGCATTTATTTCAAATAAACCAATTACAGGCACTTTTGAAATGTCATTGGGTTGGTCAGTCAGAAAGATGAAGCTAGTACATAGGCCTCCCATAAGCATCGCCACAAGGACCGGCCCTGTGCCTCCCGCTTCTTATTTTGCCCGTCATGTCAGTGTTCACTCTCTCCCTATCCTATCATCTTTCACATAATCCATCCATCATTTCTTTGGTCGCTTATGATAAACCTGTAGACTGTCTAAATTGGGAATTGTTTTTTATTTAACGCAGGGTGAACGTGGTCCAGTGGAACGAGGATCTGTATGAGAAGCAGCTCATTGAGAGGACGACAGACGCGTGTGGAGGTCCCGTTGATGTGGTGTTGAACTTCGGCACCACGTCCCGATCACTACATCGTTCTTTGCAATGCCTTGCCACTGTGAGTAGAAAATATATTCTTACCTCTTACATGCCATTTCCAATGACATAGTAGAAGAATTTTAACTGTTATTCTTCCCTGCCCTTATCTCATGTTACCTGGGGTCGGTGCAACACTTTTCTTCTTCCATTCTTCCTTGTCACGCTATCATTCACTCCCTTCTCTTTCATACATTCCTCACACAATCCATCCATCTTTTCTTTGGCCTTCCTCTCCCTCTCTATCCGTCAACATGTATATTAATCACTCTTTTAGTCACATGCGTTTCGTCCCTCCTCATCACATGAAACGATTTCCTTTCAACTATTCTGTCACTGGCGCCACTTTCAAACTTTCTCTTGTATACTCATTTCTTACTTTATCCATTCTCGTCACTCCACACATCCATCTCAACATTCTCATCTCCGCTGTATGCAATCTTTTTACATCCGTCTTCTTCACTGCCCAGCATTCAGATCCATAAATTTTCCCCTATAACGTGAGGGTCATCCGTGGGTCGCAAGTTGTTCCGGTGACCTGTCGCCATTTCATCCAGCCTAAGAGTACCTACTACATTAGAACTTTTCGACCCCAACAGACATCCGTGTAGCTACTCTAGAAGTTTTCGACCCCAACAGGCATCCGTGTTTACGTATACTGAAGAACTATTCTCTCTCAGGGTGGAGTGGTACTAGTGACAGAAGATGTCGGTGAGCACCTTCTTCCCAAATTTGCCAAGAAAGCTGAAGATATGAACGTCAACATAGAAATTGTTCCCAACGGCTCCATAGAACAACTCAAGGCATTGGTGGCCTTGGTGGCTAGGGGTGAAGTGAGTATACGCAATTCTGTATTACAGGAGAGGTAAATAAGTAACCTCTAGTTTAAAAAAAAATGTTCGGACAGAGAAGAGGAGACTTCTACAAAAGTCTCCTCTTCTCTGTCCTGTGTGACTGTCTCTTTCTAACGCTCGATGTGGTATGGCCGGGCACTGTACTTGAAGGTGTAACCCGAAAGTGATTTTTAAGATGTATTTCCCAAATGAGCTATACATGGTTACTGGTAATTCGACGTACATCCGTCAGGGTCTGATAAGGGGGCCAAAATGCAACAAATTGAACCCCCCATATGCATAGCCGAAATTCAATAGTTTTCGAGATATTTGAATTTTAAGAGTTTTTCGATATTTACCCAAAATTTGACATTTAATTCCAAATAAAAAAAAATACATATTTGAATGGGTACCATTAAAAATGATGTTGTAGCTGGCACTTTAATTAAGCTATGGACATAATTAAAACTACTTAATAATTAAAATAATGAGCGATATAAGAATAATATCTTACCAATATTTTCATTTTACGCTTCTAAAATGTGGTCTCGTCACAAAAATTTCTATGGCATTAATCGTACAAATAACTAAAACAACTTGCCTATTCTGTAAGCTTTCCAAAAAGGTATAAAAGTCAATTTTAAAATACATAATTCGTGACATGGCATGTGTTTGAATCGGTGCGGGGAGAGAAAGGGTCATTTGTATTTGTATGAAATAAAAAGTATTAAAAAATTTACGTCAAATTTTATAAAAAATTTTACACATCTTGTTCAAAATGAGCCCCTCGATTACGAATGCAGGTTCGAATTCTCTTCCTAACTTCGGTTTTCGTCACTCTTGATGTGAACGTTGTTCTCATCTGTTGCGCCGCGTTTATTATTCGCTGTCGAAGTTCTTCGACTGAATTTATTGGGGTCACATAAACTTATTCCTTCATATGACCCCAAACGTAAAAATCAAGTGGTGTGATATCAGGGCTTCGTGCTGGCCACGGAATTGGCCCTCCCCTCCCAATCCATCGGTTTGGATATCTCTCGTCTAGCCACTGTCGGACAGTAATCCGGTAATGTGCTGGGCAACCATCATGTTGAAACATGAGTTTGTTTTTTATTTCTTCGGGAACATCCGCCAACAAATCGTCTAGGTTGTTTCTTAAAAACTCCTCGTAATTTTCGCCGTTCAAATTTTGGGACAAGAAATGGGGGCCCAGCAAATAATTATCAAGGACACCCATCCATACGTTCAGGGAAAATCTCATTTGCGACGCAGTTTCTTTTAGTTTTTTTTGGATTCCTGCCTACTTTAGGTGCCCAAAAATGTAAGTTATGGTAATTTGTTATACCATCTCGGTCAAACATTGACTCGTCAGTCCACAAAATATTTCTTAGGAAATGTTCCTGGTCAGCGTCAGCGTTTAACATAAACCGAGAAAATTCGAGTCGCCTGGCAGGATATTCCTCGTGCAATGTTTGGACAGGTTGATAATGGTATAGGTGTCTACCTGATACTACCTGGTACTACCGACCACACTTTCCACTGGGACATACCGAGCTGTCTTGCAACAATGTTCGTTGAGATGTTTGGGTCATCAATAAAACACTGAAGAATGGTGTCCTCTTCGTCAGCCGTGTACCGTCGAGGTCTGCCAGCGTTGACTTGTGCTCTCTGAACACTGCCAGTTTCAGACAATCGTCGATAGGTGCTCCCGAAAACAGTAACGTGGGGAAGTCGACGATCGGGAAAGCGGCGTTGGTATTCTCGCCGAGCCGCAGCCGCGTTTCCATCGGCAAAACCATAACAAAACATTATGTCTACGTATTCGTTATTAGAATACGAAGCCATGTTATCCGAAATAACAATGATAACAAAAAGAATAACAAGAGAGACAAGAATTAACAATAATGATCGATAACAAATTAACGCGATGAGAGATTGGTTAATAGCAAGATAACAACACACGTGCTTGCGCGGCGTAGAGTCGAAACTTACTAAGGAAGGCGACGCGAGCGCAGCAGACGCCGTGTACTCCCCCGCCCGCACACCCCGCCCCATCACGAAGAATTTCGCCAGTAAAATCGGTTGTTTTAGCGAGGATCATAAACTAAAAACACAGATGATCTCTCCCCGCACCGCGCGCCGCCGCGCCGGTTCAAACACATGCCATGCCACGAATTATGTATTTTAAAATTGACTTTTATACCTTTTTGGAAAGCTTACAAATAGGCAAGTTGTTTTAGTTATTAGTACGATTAATGTCATAGTAATTTTTTGTGACGAGACAACATTTTTGAAGCGTAAAATGAAAATATTGGTAAGATATTATTCTTAAATCGCTCATTATTTTAATTATTTTGTTAAATTAAGTAGTTTTAATTATGTCCATAGCTTAATTGAAGTGCCAGCTACAACATCATTTTTAATGGTGCCCATTCAAATATGTATTTTTTTTTTTATTTGGAATTAAATGTCAAATTTTGGGTAAATAAATATCGAAAAACTCTTAAAATTCAAATATCTCGAAAACTATTGAATTTCGGCCATACATATGGGGGGTTCAATTTGTTGCATTTTGGCCCCCTTATCAGCTCCTGACGGATATACGTCGAATTACCAGTAACCCTGTATAAGAATATTGCACACAAAACGGGTTGGTACTGAGAATTTCGTTACTCAATATCCGAGTAACTATTTGACAGATGGATTGAATGATCAATTTTTCCACGCGTACGCGCAAAATACACTCTTGGAATATGGAGTGACGGACACCAGCTATTCTATTATATCCAGCTATTCTATTCGACGGAGAATTGAACCTAGGGCCTGGCAGTTTTTAGGCAGCTTTCAAGAATTATTAGGATACATCGTGTCATAAGAGGAAGTTTGAAAGTGGCACCGGTGACTGAAAAGTTGTGCGGAAATCTGTTGTCATGGTATGGACAAGTGATGCGGAGGCATAAGGAAAATGTTGTGAGGAATGTTTTGAGTATGAATGTCGATGGCTATATAAGAGTAAGGGAAGACCAAAGAAACGATGGATGAACTGTGTGAAAGATGATATGGCTAGAAAGGGAGTGACTACCGAGATGACGACTAATAGAAAAGTATGGAACAAAGTTACATGTTGCGCCGACCCCAAATAGATTGGGATAACGGCAGGAAAATGATACATCGTGTCATGGCGTGTTTTCATATTTCGTTAATATTTGCAAACCTTCAATGGACTCTGAGGATCGAATCCGTCCTTAACACAAGAGACAGAAACCCCACCGCTTGCGTGGTCACCATATATTGGACATAGTGGTCAGTCAGACCTACATGCAATATATAGATAAAAAAAATATTATGGTCCATCGCCGGCAACCCCGCATCTACCTGTTAACATCAGTGTTCTCATACAACTTGCGGAGAATCAGGAGCAACTGATAAGCTCTCCGTTCCTCTTTAATTCCATCATATGCATAGGAAACCATTGGGATGTACCAATTTTACCCCCAATTTGGGTAAACCAGAGTAAGGTAGGAGATTAGGGGCACTGATATGCTCATGAAGACGTTAAAGAAGCACAAAGAGTGTATTCGTTGCCCCTAATTCCGCAGTTTGTGTGAGCAAACTGATGGTAACAAGTATATGGCAGGGTCGCAGGCGGTGGACTACAAACCTACCTCTGCTGCAACGGTATATATAGTAGCTTATACACTGCACTGATTGATTCACAAGGGGGCAATTCGCTCCCTCAATGCAAGGCCAATTTAGACCAATTTATCCAATTGCAGTGTTAACTTCCAATCACGATTCATATTTCATTCTCGATGGTGCATATTATCAGTGCAATCGCTGCGGTGTTTCCATGCAGATAACCGTCTTTTAAGTGTCTCTTCCCAACAGATAGGTGAAATCGTTCTCGTAAGTCAATTTATTTTATTAATTGCAATATACCTGTTGAGATTTTGTGTTCTGTTGAATTTTCTCAGCTGCTTTCGATTTGATTTTAGGTGAAGTTTTTGCTTCGTATCTTTGCTGAACTGAGGGTTAACCCATTCAAAGAAACTTGATTTAGGATTTTGTTTTAGGGAATGTCAATGGTTAGCTTCCCTTGTCGCGTTTCTCACTGATCTATCATTGATAGTCGGATTGTCAGGTTGTTTTAATTTAGATGGTATTAATGTTTTACCATCGTTGCAACCTTCAATACCTTATTATATTTTTTTGTAGGTAATAATAATTACATTATACACAATTTTATTTTGTTTACGTATACTTATAATACCTAATCTATCGTTTAGGTTTAATTCCTTGTACATATCTTTTATTATCACGGTGTTATTCATCTCTTGCGTGAAAACTGCTTGTTTGGCTGTTCCCATAGAATTGTACCTATACGGTTCCACCAAATTGATTGAAATTGAAAGGAGAAGAAACCAAACGCGTCATTAAATGATTCATTTTTTTGTGTTTAAATTTAGATGCTTTGACAACCAAATTTTTCAAAAAGCAATAAACACGCTTAAGTAAATATTATTATAGCATTTTGCAAAGACACAGATTTCAATTACCTATCGCGTGCAATTGTTTGGAGTAGCCCACGCGAGGTTTCATTCGTTATCAATGCAAGGTCGTTCGATGCTCACGCGCATATTACCTACCGGTACCTATAATATTTGTATAACCTGTTTATGTGGCTCTTAAAACTAATGAAATAGTCAAGTGTAATGGTATTGAGATTAAATAGAAATAATTTCGGGATGATGAAGGACCTTTTACGAATTATTTATTATGTTTTAGAATATTTAAATTAAAAGTCTTTGTGTTTTGCACAGTTGCACCTTTTATAATAGTACCTAGCTCGATCAGTCCGACGAAATCTGTTTACAACCACCATGTCAACCACAATTACTCCTATCAATATTGGCAATAGATATACTGATCGAAAAGTTAGGAAACAACCAGCAACCACGCAGAGCCGTGTCAATCTATTTTTAACCGACAAAAAAGAATGAGGTTATTTCTCTGGTCTCTTATTCTCTTTTCGAGGAAGCGACCACCCACAATCTTCACAGTTACCTATAAGGAAAACAGACATTTGCAGTATCCTGTTAAGAACCGGTGGATGTAGTAAGACAATTAACCGTCTGATAATCTATCAACTTTTATGACGTCAGTTGGCCGGAACTGATGAGAGAAATTGAAAAAATTACGGTTGCCACTGCCGCGACACTCGGTCAAGTTCAAAGGCAAGACTGCCAAGTTTTTAGAGAAAAGGGATCTTAAACGGATTCTTAAATACAGGTGCGGGTGCAATGGGTCACACTACCACGTCCTGCACGCTTAGCACGACCGCCATAGAAACGGGTTTTGCCGACGAAATAATAGATAAAATGGCATATAGTAGAAATATTTGTACGCATTCTACGCGTCTAAGCATGGCAATGTGTAGTTTTGTCTATTCTTCCGTCGACAAAACGTCGTCATCCTACGCGTGCTGTACGTTGATTCTGTAAAAATGAAACAACAAGTCGCATCTCACATCGCTATTCACTCTCACTCTTAAACTATATGCTTTTTATTTGACACTGTGAATCGAGCTTAAGTGCGAATTGAGCGTCGAAGTCACGGGGGAATTACCTTACTGAATGCCACTTCTTACGTCTTCTCATACTTTATCTGTCAAAATCTTACGGTCAATTTAGTTCAACTCGCTGACACGCTCGCAAGAGTAGCGCTAGAGTAAATTCAAATTATCAACCGAGTTTTTAGAATGCCAATCAAGAAACTCACAGCGGATTCAGATTCGAAGTTTAGAATGAGGTCTTACAGAGTCACACGGCGGGAAGGAATACCTACATCAAATTACAAGTCACTCTGTGTAAAACGTATTCAACTTCTAATTCATACTACGTGTTTTTATTTAAGCACTTATTTGTACTTACCTAACAAATATTTTTTTCCAACAAACATTCATGTTTTGTCCAGGCCTTCGCAACGAAACGTTATATATTTGTTTTGGTTGTGTCTGTAAGCTATAACAAAAATCATTATATGCCAACAGATCGAACCTCCGCCTCACTCGGTGTTCCCCGCGGAGGAAGCGCAAGAGGTCGTGAGGAAGCTCTGCAACTCCGAGATCAGAGGGCGCGCGATCCTCAAATTCCACAACATCGATTAATTAACCACAGCCTACCGACATACTGTGACTAAACATTATATTATTTGCTTAGACGGTACGTAGTACGTATAGTTTAGATCTGTGAACATTTGAAGATTTTATTTTGACTCGGGGGTCGAAATTTCTCTTCTACCCTTTTAGATAGTTCAAAATTGTGCCCGATTATGGTCACGCAAACATCTGGCAGAACCACTCGTATATGAATAGTGTGGAACGCGGATCGTCGAAATTCATCATCTACCCGACGGTGTGTGACACCCGAAGCAAAAAAAAAGGTGCGGGACGTTATAGACGCTGACTACGGAAATTATTTTACACTAGAATATAAGTTGATGTTAACTTGATTACTATCATAAGTTTCTTCATTAGCAATAACCAAAGTAAAAAAAAAACATTTTATATTATATCGAGCCATTTTTCGGCAACATCTCATTAAACGCGAATGTTCAAAAAAATCTGTACCGTGACTTCTGGATTTCTTCATGGGTATCAGTGCCCAGTTAACAAATTCCAACGAAGAATGCAAGCTTTCAAAGAGATTCGTTCTTAGCTTGATGCGAATTTTATTCTTCCTTATAATAGTCTATGCAAAGCGAACAGTTTTCAAACCTCTAATATTTACTGCTGGCGTTTACATCGGTGTTCTGATGATTCTGTTCCACTGCTGAGCGGGACACTCTTTACAAGACTTCAGATACTTGCTGATCTAGATCGGTAGTGTGTACCTTACATATTTACTTATGTCTTCTTCAAAAATGACTATCAAAAACGTCATGTCGAAAATTTGGAAAATTATCTTTAAGCGTTTTAATAAATGGAACTAATTTAATTATAGCGCTCAAGTAAATACTAACTAATGGCTATTACGTGTAGATTTTGTGCAGCTATAAGACCGAGCGTTAGTTGGGGGATATCGGTTTCAGTCACTCAAAACCCGGTTCTGGGTCCTACTGCCGAAACATGCTCTTTCTTGGAAATCGTTATTATAATACCTAATTATATTGAGTCCATGATTGAAAACTGAGGCTAAAATAAATATATTTTTTTTACAGCAGCCTAACGTGAAATCTTCTTTAGCATAGATCTCGTGTAATTAGTTGAAAGTTACCACTGTCCGGGATGTACATCTAATGGAAGCTCTTTTAGGTATTATGCATAAATTAGGAAATCTTGCGGCGCTAGGAATTGCACACTTAAAGTGTAGGTTTTGATCAGTAGTTCAATGGCTGTGGTAAGGTCGATAGGTTCAAGTTCAATCTTGCCGTGGTAATATTGGTTTCCTTGTGATTCTTTGTCTCAACCAACAGGGGTTGAAAAGATCAAAAGAATATTAGTAATGTGTGACCCACATTGCTAGTGTCCAAATACAAGAACGGTTCATGGTGAATACTGATGCCATGTCGATCTGCGTTAACATTTCTATGACGATATGTATGTGGTGGCTTGCGAACTTCATCTAAGCGGGATAGAGTTACAATCATTTAGATTCTTTCACGGGAAGCTCATGCCAGAAATACTTAAAAAACTAACGATGACAGATGCTACTATAATGCGTTGCGTGACTGTCAAAAAACCGTTTGTAAATGACAACTTGGACAAAGACTAATTTGTGCACTGCGCGCGATTCGAAACCAACAAAATTCAGGCTTTAAAAATGGATAAGCTTTAATGTGTACTCGTATTGACATAAGTAATTTAAAGAATATCTATGATTAATGAATTGATAATGAAGGCTCTTATGCGGATCAGGCGCAGTGCACCCGTTCGATACAGATTACAATACAGATACTCGATCCCTATATTCTCCCGGATTCGGAACGCGCGCAGGGCGCATGCGTCAATGAAGATCATAAATTATTACATTCGGGTGTTATTTTCTCGGGTTCAGATGACAGGGAGGGCACTTGCGTCGGTTTTATCTGTGGTGCGGATTTTGCAATCCGTTTTGAATCTGAGTGGTCCGGACTGCTGCGGTAGGGGAATAATTAGGCAGGCAACATAAGAATGGGGCTAGCTGGGCGCACGTCCAACCAGCCCCATTCTTATGTGTACTTAATAAACTATAGGTATCATTTATGAGTATAACCTTATGTTCTTGTTAAAGTTAAACTTTCACAATATAACGAAAGGTGAGTGCTATTCTGATTTATATTGCATACCATATTATTAAACAATGACTCTGAATGTTGGATCTCAAATCGGCTTTCAATATCTCCAGACCTCCGACTTTACTGGTGAATATCGCTGTTTAGGGTATTAACACAATTTTAATCATTAGTAATATACGATCATACCTATAGAATTTTCTATACTTCTTATCCAGTAGATAAGTTTTTATTCTAGTACGCTCTGTAAGCAAATTGTTACTTGATACTTTGCACCTCATTTGCTCATTGGTCTTCTACTATCTATACCTACATTTTAATTATTTTGATCACTTTTTCCTAACTAATATCCTAAATACGTAGCGACATGTTTAAGTTTTATTATATAGGTACCTATGTTATAATGTTTTATGAACCAAACAGTTGCATCACTTTCCTTAAATTTAATTTATTTGGCAATCATTTTGAAACCCATTTATAAATTAGGTATTAGTCACGTTTTCGTGGTTTTTAAATGACTCAAGATTCTAGTCGTTAACGTTGTATCCTTTCAAATACCTAAATCGGCTCGACATCAATTTAAAAAAATAACAAAGTAATTAAGTACCTAATCTATTTATTATAAGTAAACGTAAAAAAGTGAATTTATTAAACTATTTTGAACATACATTGGACAAAATAAGAAAAGCTTCGGTAGAAGCTTCATTAAATAAATTAAAACAGAAAATATAGTTCGTGCACACAACAGTGTGCACCTATAATAATAGAACTGTACTACATTAAACTAAAATGTAATAATAATAATTTAAAAAATAATATGTAGGTATATTGATATTGAATTATTATCCATTATTTCATAAATACTCATGTAAATATTTGAATATAACATAAAAAATAGTGAATTAAATATGTATTTATTTATAATATTGAATTGGTTATTATCCATACTATCCACATACTTAGTTAAATTTAAATTAAAAAGTATAGTACGGTAACATAATTTTTGTAGGCCTACCTATGTTTGTAAATTAATAATTTGAGGTTATTACATGGATTTAATTTTATCCTCGTCGTTTATTAGGTACGAATAGGTACTCAATATCATTTACGAAGTTAGATACTTACCTATATTATAGAAGAAAAAAAAAAACAAAAATAATACACAACTAATTAATAATTCATATGGTCCATAATTATTAAGGGTAATTTTGTCATTAATTTTAAGCTTACCAACTGTTTTACATTATGGAATGTAATAAAGAATTGAGAATTGAGAATTAATTGCTGACATACCTACGCTCAAAATGCAACGAAAAAAACCTACACACAGAAGTCTTGTAACAATTGATAGACAAGTTCAAAAATATCAACTTTTAAATAAAATACATTGAAACAATTGATCGAAAGTAGTCGGTAAGTGGTTTGTTTACAGAAAGAATGTCCAGCATCAGGACCAAAATCAGGACCATTCAACATCTTTCAAACCTCTGCTGATTTTTTCATCCATACTTTTATAAATGCGATAGCTTTGCTGTTTGTTAGTTGCATTACGTCACAGCTAGATGGCAGAACCGACTTAGGTAGATGTAAATTGACTCAGGGATAACATTTATGTTATCCCTGAGCCAATTTACACCCCTTAGCCCAGCCCTTTAGGGTGAGATAAGACATGAGCAGGATTGATATGAAGTGTTGAAGTTTGTTTGCGAAAATACTTCGATAAACCGAGCGGTCGTTCAAACTCGCAAATCTTAAACGACGTCTTTCAAACTACCAAAACATTTGTCTTCGAATGTAAGAATGAATTTATTCTAATTGATCATAATTCAGCGGGTAATGCAACTAAATTCAATAAAAAGGATGAGTCAATATGGCGGATTTATGACTTCAGTTTAATATATTAATTAAATTGTTTCTAACGAAGTCATTGTAACTAATTTTATTTTAATAGAAGTAAAAGTAATCAGAGAAAATAATATTACGAAGTCATAATATTATTTTGTATTTATCTTACTTTATTAACAAAAAACTTTAAATAAATCAATTTATATTTATACCTACCAGCAGCAATTGACGACAGTTTCAATCGTATCCTAGGAGAAACACTTCATGTAGATACCCGGATATAAAGTATCCTATGTATTACTCCAGGATACGGCCTATCTTAGATACCTAACTTCATCCATATCCGTTGAACTGTTTATGCGTGAACGAGTAACAAACATACAAACCTCTACATTTATTTTACAATATTACCCAGCCAGCCAGCGGCCAGCGGCTTTGCTCGTGTGAATGTCGCAAATTATCCCACAAAGTCAAAGTTTATTTCAAATAAGCACGAACTTACTACCTGGTTAAAAAGTATCCTACGTCCTAATCCAGGTCACGGTCTACCTATCTGGCAAATTTCATCCAAATCCATTCAGCCGTAGCGTGAAAGTGTTACAAACAAATAAATAAACAAACTCACTTTCGCATTTATAATATTAGCTAGGAATAGGATAATATGTAGGATACTAACAATATTTAATAACCGTGTGGTTCCCTGGTTAAGAATAGGCTAACTCTCTTCCTACGGTACTATACAAGGAGCCTAAGAAGGGATAATCTTGCTCAGACAGTCATCTGCCTAGCCTTTTCCCAACTGTGTTGGAGTCAGCTTCCAGTCTTAAACGGATGCAGCTGAATTTATATGTCACATGATGCGACTGCCTATCTGACCTCCACAACCCAGTTACTGGGTACGATACCCTGTGGTAAGACTGGTTGTCAGACTTTCGGGGTCTTTGTGTGTAAAGATAGTCACCCATCCATAGACCGACCGCGGCAAGCGTAGCTTAACCTGATCTATCTACCCGTGCGGCTGTTATTACTTAGCCACAAGCCAATCAATCAAAAAAAATCTCAAAAAAAAAAACAAAGAAAAAAAAACAATCTTGCTCATACAGTACCTAACATCTTTAAATCGGGTAATTAGAATAGAATAGAATACCTACTTTGTTATGTATGTACCTACACCATCTATATGATCTATAACTATACTTATTATAAATTTAAATTGCTTTTCGTATCTGTCTGTGTGGCCGCGTTGTTCTTCTAAACTATGCAACGAATGCGGTTTTCAGTATCAATTAGAGAATTTATTCCGGAAGCTTTATGTGCATAATACATTAATATTTAACTTATATTTATAATATAGAATCCTTCATGTTTTGTCAAGTCATAAAAACCGTGCGAAGCAGGGCCGGGTCACTAATATTGATATAAATTACAGATACACCTACCTAAATGTACAAAATTTACTATTATAGTCTGTGTCCATTTACTTCCTACTCATATTATAATTAAGAAAAATCTAATACAGATACGGCGGGTGGTGGGGTTAATTATCCTACTTAAAATATTACATATATGATGATGGATGTTTGTTACTCTTTCACGCAACACACACACACACACGCACACTGGATTAATATTTATAGGATACTTGGTTTCCCGGTATTTTTATTTTGAGTTTTTTTTTGAGTTTCCTACGAGTCCGAGACTTACGTGGGTGAAACCGCGGGGCGCTGCTAGTATACAATAAATACATACATAAATATTACACGTATCTATAAAAATATATGAATAATAATAATTATGAAACAGGTTAATTACCCGTTTTTGAGTACTAATAGTACAGTCTTATCTACATTACCATAATGACCGCCTTTTGGTCTATTGGGATGCCCATCTTCGGCAGTGGAATGTGGATGGTAGAAGCCTTTATTATTGAGGAATGTCCATTCTTGAAACGCGAACATTGCATGAATATTACACACACCGGCAAAATTAGAGGAACACAAAAAAAAGGTGCCTTTTTTTAAACACTTGTGGATATTTCGACAAGTGGTTCTGTTATTTGAATGATTACCCTTTTTTCATACAAAATTAAGGGCATTTTGGCCAGTTTTCAACCTTCTAACATAATTGATACCCCTTTAAGCGTTTATTTACAATTTACGCTTCGAAGTGCTTTTGATAAGAAAGTTGGTTTATGCAGTCAATGGTGGCCCTAGATCAGTTTGTTTGTTTTGTTTGGAGAGTTAACATTGTATTGCATACAGAATGAGTGATTTGCCAGCAACAGAAGTCGCCAGGGCTGTGACAATGATTGAGGAAGGTCACACCTACCGTTCAGTCAGTCGAACGTTGGGTGTATCAGTATCCGTGATCCACCGTAATGTGCGACGATACAGACAGGCAGGATCTTACGTGCGCAGGCGAGGCCAAGGCAAAAAACGTGCAACCAGTGCCGTAGACGACCGTTTTATAAAGGTGCAAACTTTGAGAAATCGTCGTCAAACGGCTGTTCAGACCCGAAATCTTTTGGAAGAAGTGCGTAACGTACGTGTTAGTGAACGAACAGTGAGGAGAAGGTTAAATGAAGTTGGTTTGAAGTCATACGTGCCAGCAAAAGCGCCTAAACTTGAGGTGAGCCATCGAGTAGCAAGATTAGCGTTCGCTCGTCAGCATCAAAATTGGTCCAATGAGTGGATTCGAGTGTTATTCTCTGACGAAAGCCGTTTTTGTGTAAATTTCATCGACGGAAGGGAGAAGATGTGGAGATATCGAGGAGAACGTTACTGTCAAGCAAATTTTTCGGAAACAACGTCTTACGGTGGAAAGTCTGTTATGGTGTGGGGTGGTATAAGTTTGACGGCGCGCACCGCTCTGGTCATCATCGATAGCGGTTCTCTGACTGCACACAGATACATAACTGAGATCCTAGAGCCCCATGTTATGCCTTTTGCACCATTCATAGGATCAGATTTTGTGTTTATGCACGATAACGCACGGCCCCACACTGCGCACATAGTGTGTGATTACCTTAATGAGATCGGTATAACCCAGATGGACTGGCCAGCACGATCGCCCGACATGAATCCAATAGAACATGTCTGGGACATGATTGGACGAAGGGTCCGGGCAAGAAATCCAGTCCCTACAAATGTTGAAGAGCTGAAATTGGCGCTGGTTGAAGAATGGGACACTGCCTCAGGAAATGATTGAAGGTGTCATCAGGAGCATGGGTAGACGTATCCAAGCCCTCATAAGGGCACGAGGAGGCAACACGCGCTATTAATGCTTTTTATTTTACTTTTTTCCTTTAATTTTGCTCTGTCTTTAAGCATTACAAAACATCAACATTTTTCACTTAAGACCACTTTTATTGTTTCTTTTTGAATAAATCCTAATAAACCCTAATTTTTCTTTTTTTTCTTACATAAAATAAACAAACAAAGCCAAATGAAGCGAAAACAATAATTAAAAGACATTAAATCTCAAAAACCAATGTATTTTTTTTTGTGTTCCTCTAATTTTGCCGGTGTGTGTAGTTAGTGTGTGTCACAAATTATTATTTTAGTTATACAGTATGTAGGTATAAGTACTCTGCACAAATTTACCTATACTCCATTTGACAGACAAACAAACACTGACTCTAGATCAGACATATAAACATACCTTTTTTTTATACAGTCCGTTCAACCATTTTGACTTATATTGCGTTGGTGGCATGACAAATGGCAGCTGCAGTAAACAGTTGGTATAGTAACAACTTTTTTGCCTTTAATTCCATCCTTAAGCCTACGGAATAGAAGTCAAAATCGGTTGAACGGACTGTAAAAAAGGTTTGTTTAAATGTCTAATCTTGTTGTAAATGTAGTATAGAACCTTCTTCGGTTTCTTCGATGTCTTTGAAAATCACTGATGCCCGGTTTCTGGGGTTTTTAAACAGATTTTATCCATTCGATATCGTGTTTCTGAACATTTCGTAAAGTCAAGTGAATTACTAACGAGGGTTTATCTGAGGACATCACAAACCGAGCATATGGAAGGAATTCGCTTAAATAGATAATTTTGTCGAATCAATAACTATTGAGAGTTTAAACTCCGTTTAAGAATTCCTCAGAAACCGGGCATACATTTTTTTTAATGTAGTAAGTATATTATTTATACCTGCCGATATTGGGTGAGACTTTTCAAATGATTTACCTAAGATATTCTTTTTATTTATTATTTTTTGATGTTGCCGTTATATTTATTATTTTGTTATTTAGGTAGTGTAGGCAAGCAAGAATTAAACCCCAGATACCTACAAGGTGTTACTTAAATAACGCACGACCTCTTAAGGGGTCATTGTACTTATCATTATGAACAACTTCTACTATGGGACCACCCTGAAATCGCGAAAAAAAATCAGCTGTTCCCTATATTTTACATACACTAGCTTTTGCCCGCGGCTTCGCCCGCGTGGAGGTTGGAATTATCCCACGGGAACGTACTACCTGGATAAAAAGTAATATCCTATGTCCTAATCCAGGTCGTGGTCTACCCATTTGCCAAATTTCATCCAAATCCTTTCAGCCGTTTTAGCGTGAAAACTTAACGAACAAACAATCTCACTTTCGCATTTATAATATTAGTTCGGATAACAGCTGATTATTTATTCGCGATTTTAGGTTTGTTCCCATAGTAGTTGTTCATAATTATGAGCACTATGACCCCATAAGAGAGGTTGTGCGTTATTTAAATTACACCTTGTATTAATATTCACATAGAGGAGCTCGTGGCTAAGTAATAATAGCCGTACGGGTCGACCCATCAGGTTAAGCTACTTTTGCCGGGGTTGGTCCGTGGATGGATGACCATCTTTACATACCGAGACTCCTCCGTGTCTCGGAAAGCACGTTAAGCCGTTGGTCCCGGCTGTCAGTCGTGGATCTTTGACAGTCGTTACGGGTCGTCAGAAGCCCGAAAATCTGACAACCAGTCTTACCAACGGGTATCGTATTAAGTACCCATTAATTAGGTTCTGGAGGTCAGATACGCAGTCGCTCCATGTAAAATACTGGTATTCAGCTGCATCCGGTTAGACTGGAAGCCGACCCCAACATAGTTGGGAAAAGGCTAGGCAGATTGATTGATTGATTAATATTCACATTCTGTTTATTAGAGCCTGCAAGTAGCCTTTCATATTACTCGAATGTAAAAATATTTCCATAATATCTTCAATTGATCAGTTTTCGCTGACACCAATGATCTCCAAATAGTCATGTTTCACCCAAAAGCTTCAACTAGTTATTTTCTTTGTGTATAAAACCACATATACAGAGTGTATCCGAAAGGTGTGGTCAAACGAGTGTGGAACAGACCATCAAACTGAACAACTTTCTCCATGGAACCAACGTCGTAATCCAGAAAAAATATCAGCCGTCCTATACATTTGGGTCGAGAGGTATTGAAGTTTTGTACGGGACAGTTGATATTTTTTTCTCGATTACGATGTTGCTCCCATGGAGAAAGTTGTTCAGTTTGATGGTCTGTAGCACAGCCTTTAATTTTACCACACCTTTCTGGTAAGTACATCGTGTATGTTTAGTTAATAAATAATTTCTTTTTATTAATTATAGTCATACTCATAATGCATTCTACTCCCGCTCACCTCATTACTTCAAGTAAGTAGGTCTCATTCACGTAAGATAATCGATATCAGAAATCGGCATCAATGCTTTGCTGCAATGCGTCGACTTGATACATGATAACAAGACGTTAAACAAAGTTGGTAATGATAACGTTTGCGACGGGACACTAATTTTAGCGCCTTATCATAAGTGTGAGATGTGCTGTTGTCGTACAGAAAGCTACGCTATGGTTCGCGATATACAGGGTCAAATTAAATTAGCTAGCGAAACTTCGTAAACGTGTGGGGCATCAATATATAAACATGACAAAACAAAGAGAAATTAATTTGATTAGCTTTCTTATGGGTCATCAACCGTAGGTAGTTTAGTCACTTGAAATATCAGTTTAAAATACAGTTTTATTTGTGTTTACCTCACACACTTGATGGGTATCGATGTCTAAACACGATTAAACAAAAACTCATACTCAAAAAATATCAAAATAAATTTCAATAATTTTGTCGATAGGACATCACGTCTGCGGAGTTTAGCTAGCTAATTTAATTTGACTCTGTATATACGGGGTTATTGGCTATTGACCAATATCCTCTTAGGGGTCACTGTACTCATCATTATGAATAACTTTTACTACGGGACCAAACCTGAAATCGTGCTGTTTAGAGCAGCAGATTTTTTTTTCACGATTTCAGGTTTGGTCCCATAGTAAAAGTTGTTCTTAATGATGAGTACAGTGACCTCTTAAGAGGATATTGGTCAATAACCAGTAACCTTGTATAATACATTAATTTTATTTTTATCTTTGACGTTTCTACACATGCCTTGTAACAGCGATAGTTACCATTCCAGCATACGCCGCTATGGTTGGTATGGTGGTACAAAGAATAGACCACCATACCTCATCCCATGGCGGTCGTAAAAGGCAACTAAGGGATCATACATTTCAAAATGATGAGCCTGAACTTCCTGTGCTGCAATAACGAAACACTGCGGTCACCAAGCCGCGAGCTTCATGATTGATCTTTTTGTGACCCACATTCAGAACACGACAGATAAATAAAAATAATTATAAATTTAAATACATATCATAAATATTCTATAATATTATTTTTAGCCTGTAAGAGGCCTGCCACACTTGTAAAGACACGCGGAAAGGACAGAATACCTGTCGGAGGTCAAACAAAAGTAAAGTGAACCAAAGATTAGCGCAGCCCGCAGTGCCCACCACTTCATAAACCTAAATATATTGCTTATAATCAGTAATTGTTAGCTAAGAGACTGAGCTAGAACTTTTGTGATATAACATCGGAGACAAGCCATAAAATACTACCAAAAAATTTTTAATAAACACCGATTTAAAAAAAAAATATCTTTTTCAAATAGTTTAGACGCCTCTTTGCGAGAAAACCCTGAAATTTCGGAAAAGTTGTTTTTTATTATTATTCGATAATTTAATATTCAATTGTAGAATCTTTTTGTGTATTTTTTAAAAGTTTATTAACAACACATTAATTTACTTGTCATATTTTTGTTAAGTTTATACATAATCGCTTCCTGTAAAATTGCATTTTTCGAGATAGCTTTTTTTTCTCGCAAAGATGCTCTAAAGCGTAGTTTCGACTGAGCGAATGCCTGATAAGCGTTAGCATAGGTTACGTCTGATTTGTTTGAGTTATTCACGTCCCACTAGTTGTTGATAACGCTTGTGATGCAAACAAAGATTCAATGTCACAATATTAGTAAATAGTGTTATATAACTCTCGTAAACGCATATTATGTAGGTACCTACTCGTATAATAGAAACTTTACACACTGAAAAGGTAGTACTCGTACTTAGCAGGAATGCTGAATGGTTTTCAATACGGTTTATGTTGTGATTATTCCAGTTATCAAGTGATGGGTTTTTCTGGTCAGATTTCAATGTGTAGGTAAACATTACTTATTTCGTTAATTATATTTATTGCTTTGGTTGGATAGATGGACAGATAATTATATAACTATACCTAATAATTGGTATGGACATAGATGACATAAAATATAACAATGCTCATTTTTATAAAAAATCCTCTATGACCCGACCCGACCGAAACCGACCCGTTCCCAATGTTGTTTTATAATCCTCTATGTGGCAAACCATGCCTCACAATGTCTGTACGTGGCTTCGCAATGTCGGAAGTAGACGAGGGGTAGGATTGAGTCTTAAGACGAGTCCACACCTGCGCACGCGCACCAACAGTGCGGTTCGCGTGCATCTTAGGAACATATCTGGCGAAATTATTTAAGGATGGACGAAGTACCTACTTTAAGATAAGTAGGTACTGGAACTTGTAGGTGTAGCTCCACATATTATGGAATAAACATGAGATAATTAAATGACCGTTCCTATACTAATTAAGCGCCTGTGTCCATTGGTTTGAAGAGTAAATATTAAGCTTGCTGTAGGTAGTAGTATATTATTTATGACTATACCTATATTTTTCTGTAAGTATTAATTTAGCGATACTCTTGTTTATTCTTAGTAGGTATTAATATTTGTAAATATCCCTGTCTCATGATGAGCACTGCGGCAGCATTTTTTTTTTAAGTAAAACTCATCTGTAGTGTAGAATTTTCTTCATCGTAGCGTTGCCTTGGCGAAGTGCCATCGTCATCTTTCTAAAGACATTTTTGCTTGGCTCGGTCTTGAGTATTCTCAGGCATTTCTTGGCTCTTGCCTCGTGGATAGCTATTGCAACAGTTGCTACAGTAAATATTGAACATGAAAACATAGCCCTTCCAGATGACCAGATAGAACAGATGACTTGAGTTCAAAATGTAGGGAGTACCAATAAAACGTGCTTTGTTAAAACGCCCCACGTCATAAATTCGCGATTAATGATTGCTTGCCATCTGAAAGTATCATAAGATTCAAGTATAAAAAGTCGGAAAGAGTGTCCTACTTTAAAACAAAATAATCAACGTATTTACAGTCAGCGTCAATAATATCGGGACGAACAGACTGTTCAAAATGATCTGAACAACAATGAAAATGAAATATTAACTCAATGACACAACGAATGTTTTATATTGAAGACAGAACAAGACAACTGTCATTCTGACAAGAACTTTATCCAATTGAGATAAAGTTTAATTTTCTTAGTTGTTAAGATCATTCTGAACAGTCTGTTCGTCCCGATATTTTTGACGTAGGCTGGACCTAGAAACTATACCTAAACCTACATCACTATTTAAGTTAGAAACGCCAGCAGTATTAGATCAAAATGTAAGTAACATTAACGTATCATTAATATGTATCCTACTTAGTTTAAAGGGGATGGGCAGGGGCATAGGTTGCGGTGACGGAGTTACCACCTACGTAGACCTTCATGCCTTGAACCGGGATGTGAAGAACGGAATAGTACTGGCGATAGCAATCTTGTTAAGTGTGGGCAAAGCCAGGGTGTACCTGAAGTAATAACTTGAATAGTGAAAGGATTGTTTTGATAAAAAGCAATATATGTTTAAAGCCCCGTATACACGATACAAGTTTCTTGTCTGTGGCTTGACTGTTTCTAGACGTGACATGCATCTGAACACTGTTTAGACAGTGCAACTTTTTATTATTGCTTTAACTTATAGTAGGATGCCACAGGCAATTATATTGTACCGTGTTAATAAGGCTTTAGAACGGAGGAAATAGCAATAAATACCAAAGATGAGATAAGAAAAACTGTGAACGAAGATTTTGGACTGAAAAGGTGCAAAAGCGATTTGACCAAAGAATGCAGACTGATCAAATGTCACCCTGCACAGATGCAATAAAAAATTGTACTGCCAAAGTTGTTTAGTGAGAAAATAAAACTTGGTTAGGCCTTTCTACAAAGAAGAAGGGGTCTATTTACACCCTGGTAGCTCATGCTAGCATGTCTAACCATGCTTTACCTTTTCGCGAGCATGAAGAGTAAAATTAGAAAATTACATCTTTATCTACGTTTGGGTGCCAAAGCGACAAATTACCTCAACATGGAAATTTTCTTTAGAATGCATGTTCATCGCTAGTCAATCATTGAGCCCTAATAGTGGATTGCGGCCAACACCACACTCTCATAAAGAGGCCTGATTTCCAGCAGTGGGAATGTTTTAGCTGGCTCTACCTACCTACGACAAATTTAACTACTTGGCGGAATTATCTCTGGTCCTTCTTTACCCTTGCATAAACAATTGCTACCTGTTCAGTTCAGATATTGGGCTGACGCTAAGACAGGTCCATGGGTATTTCTGCCAAGTCATGATTCTTGTTTGGTTTTGGGAGCTTGCGTTAGTTTACTTTTTCTATATTGTGGTGACTGACAACCTGGGGAGAAACATCGACTTAATGCCGGAAGTGTAACGAACAAAGTAATTAGTTAAAGAAACTGAGTAGGCCTGGAGTTCAGAGGGAGTTGTGTGAACAGAACTTGTGTAATTTTTTGATACTGCTCGCGAAAAGGCACCGTAACACTTAGCACAGCACAACACAGCACAGTTTCGGTATTTCTATACCGAAACATACAGCTATAGTCTGGGGCCCTAATAATTAAGTAAACTATCGAATTAAAATAATTTCAGGAATTGATAATCCCGCCAAAGTTTTATACAACTAAGGCCCGTAATTTTGCCAATTTAAAAAACAATTGTAACGTAATATATTTTTCAATCCACGATTTTAGAGACCTTCCTCAATGTTATATCCATTTATGCAGAATGTCTTTAAATCTCTTGTTATATTGATAAACTAGAATACGTAACTCGTAATGTAATACCTATATACCTTTTTCAATATACACATAATACTAATATACGAGAATGCAATTAATCGTAATTTTTAAATATACCATACAATAATGTCGATATACCTATAAGATGACGTTTTGTCTACAAGTATAATCGCATCTAATATGTAGCTTTATTTAGATAGTAAGTATCTATGTAACTTAGTTGAATTATATATTAGTAGGAATGTATAATAATTATTATATTAGAATCGCGTAACATATTTATAATACATATTATCATAGAGCATCGAATGTCACAAATAGTTGACACAAATGTCATATTATATTATTATTAATAATGTTATACACGACATATTACGTAATTAAGATAAACTTTACATACATTACGTTAGTTATATTACACAAATATGTATACGCAGTGATATATTTCACATTTGTAATAAAATTGTATTTGGAATTATATTTTCACAATTATTTATTTGTAGTTTTTTATAGAAATTTTATTTTTTGATGATTGTATGAAAATCACTGAAAATTTTGCCACCTCTAGTCAAAAATTAATTGATATCCAATTGGTTAGTAGATATATACAAAGTAGGTATATATATATACATAGTATATTATACTTTATTACTGTAACTCTGATATAAGTCTATTCGTAAGTTGACAAATGTGTCTGTATTGTAAATGTATGTTTATTAAATAAAGTAATTTAATGTTTGTTACATTTGTGTTTAATTTAAAAGTCAATCTGTCGCCATTGGTGATCTCTAGCTGCTTATCACAATTTCTGACCTGTTCTTATTATCTCGATGTGCTGCTGACACAACAGTTATAATAGTATTTTTATCAGAAATTAGGTAACCCGACACACGTTGTCCTGTCCCAATAATTTATACAAAAATCCCATAGAAATTGCACTTTCAGTTTTCCTGAATTTTCCAATTTTCCCGGTAACTTTTCAAACATTTTCATTCATACAAACCTTGTCCTGCTAATTACAAACAACAACAAAAGAATTAAGTAGCCAAATAGGTGCAACCGTTCTAAGTGATGCGCTTACATAAGTACATTCGGCAATTGATTTTTATCTAGATAGATATATACGGGATGAAATTTAAAACATGTACCAAATCGAAATAGGAGATTGTACTCATCATTATGAACAACTTTTACTATGGGACCAAACCTGAAATCGCGAAAAAAAAATCAGCTGTTCAGTACATTTATCTAGGTACATCAAACTCGTCAAAATGTACTGAATAGCTGATTTTTTTTTCGCGATTTCGGTTTGGTCCCATAGTAAAAGTTGTTCATAGTGATGAGTACAATCTCCCATTTCAATTTGGCACATGTTTTAAATTTCATCCCGTATTTAGACAAACAGCCTGTCGTCGCCACGTCATCCACGGTACCAGAACGCACGAGCTGGCCAGCCTCGTCGTCCCGGTCCAGATCCAGACAACGTAGCGACGAGATTTTATATATATTTATACTTTGTGGTTGTTTGAACAATTATTTGTAACCGAGTTTTATTCCGAGAAGAAACATCAATATTTTGGGAGGTTTGCTTCGCATAAATCGGCTTTTAGTTCTTACTGGCTCACCCCATAGTTCAGCTCGTCATCTGTAGTTAAAATTAAATTGATTCCCACCGTTCTATACATGATATATTTAAACATAAACGTTTCTGGTGTCAGGTGTGAAGTCATAGCACAGAAGTGTTACACACATTCTGCTATAATTAATTCAGTTACATGCTCTACGAGTCATCGTAGTTTGTTGGGTATTTAGGATAACCGCACGTCTGCCAATTAACCTCTTGCCATTTATATGTTCAACACAGAACCTTAACTCTTATTAGGTATACCTCAGTGTACTTAATACCCTCTTAGTACATACAACATTTGTTTTAGGGAGACTTCGTATTGCAGCACCGAAGTTCTCCCACTTTAACACGGACTGATCGCGACCTTCCGCCTAGTCCAACTCTCACGAGGTTTCCGCATTGCCGTATCGAAAGACCTCTTAATGTAACTGACTTCTAAGAGCATCAGAAAACACCGTCCACTAGCCGTGCCCACAATTCGAACAGTGGCCCGCGCCTCATCCCCTGTTCCTCGCGCCCTGACTGCGCTTAATAACGTCATGGAAGCCAACCCGAACTGTGACCTATTTGCAGATGATCTCAAAACTGTTTTGTGCGCTTGTCTTCACTTTTTAGTGAACCACATAAATTTATAACTTGTTTTTTGTTTATAATATCTTTGTTCTATTTTTTTTTTGTTGTCTTTTTTATGATTATGTTATGTTTACTGTATGTGTTAATGTAATTGGTTCACAAACCGTATTAACATAAATAAATAAATAAATAATCAGAAACTTGTTATTATTGCGTACTTAGATTGTGTAAGTACTAAAACTGCTCTTTAGAAAAGCTAGGAAATTATTATTAGGCTGGGAAGCACTACACTATTGTCTAGTGCTACCTACCACTTAGCTTATATTTTATGTGCTGCCATTAACTGGACGCCCCCATCAGACACTAATCACTTTTACCTTGCACTAGATATTGAATTAAATATTATTAAAATTTGGTGTATTCAAATGTAACGCCAAAACGTAGCGCCAAAAACATAAACTATAACTCTTTGTCTATGGTGCTCTCTCTATGAGTTCGGTGTTACCAGCCAGCAGATCCTTATTTATTTATTTATTTATTTATGTTAATACGGTTTGTGGACCAATTACATTAACACATACAGTAAATATAACATAATCATAAAAAAGACAACAAAAAAAAAATAGAACAAAGATATTATAAACAAAACACAAGTTTTAAATTTATCACTCTCACAAAAGTGAAGACAAGCGCACAAAACAGTTTTGAGATCATCTGCAAATAGGTCACAGTTCGGGTTGGCTTCCATGAAGTTATTAAGCGCAGTCAGGGTGCGAGGAACAGGGGATGAGGCGCGGGCCACTGTTCGAGTTGTGGGCACGGCTAGTAGACGGTGTTTTCTACCACGGAGATAGCTGCTTGGAACGTAAAGGCGAATCAGCTCATTATGGAGATCAGGAGCATCTGTTATCCCACGACATATTTTAAGCATGATGTACAACTGATCATAGGCTCTCCTAGTTTGTAACATATGAAATCCTAGAAATCCAACGAGAAATTTTGTTGGATATAAAAATGGATAAAATCCGTAACGGAATTTATAGAGAAATCTCAGAAATGCTTTTTGAACCTTCTCTAATAAAAGTGCATAACTAGCCTCGTGCGGGTTCCAGACACAAGAGCTCGCCTCCAACTTGCTTCTGACAAGCGTACTGTTTAACAGCTGTACAACATGCGCATTTTGAAATTCTCGTGCATTTCTAAGAACAAACCCTAGTCGTTTAAATGACTCCTTAGCAACCGTTGAAAAGTTGTCATGGAATGTCAACTTCTGGTCGAATACGACACCCAAGTCTTTTACAGTGTTCGATCTTGTAACAACAGTGTCATTTATTTTATATTCATAATGAATTGGATGCCGCACCCGGCCAAAAGTCATGACATAGCATTTAGAGGAATTGAATGCCATTTTATTGGCAACTCCCCACTCGTAAATGGCATCTATATCTTTCTGAATATTCTCACAGTCTAATACGGTACTAACACGAGCGTACAGTTTTATATCATCTGCATAAAGAAGACATTTTGAATATTTGAGAACAGAAAGCAGGTCATTTATCATCAACAGAAACAATAAAGGTCCATGAATTGAGCCCTGACTTACGCCTGAGCGAGTGTGATAAGCACTCGATTCGTAAATACCTAGCCGCACAAATTGCTGGCGACCACGGAGGTAATCAGCTAGAAGTCGTAGCAAGTCAGGACAAAAACCTATGGCGCTAAGTTTTCCAAGCAGAATGTCATGAATGTCTTATGCTATTATGACTCGTTTGTTACACGTTTCGCACTACTAATATTAATTTGACTCGATTACCTTTGTACTTCGCGACCGTCGCGACACAGCTTTCAGGTTTTTTCCTTCCTGGGCCCTATTTCACTAATAACTATGACCACTTAACAGTTCCTTACTTCGAAACCACATCAATTCCTTGAGCTAATCGCGACATCTGCTAATAACGTATTCGCTATGACACAATGAACGAAACCACCTATATATAAAGATGGGTTTCTACAAGACACGATATTGACGTGGTTTGCACGTGGTAAGATTATTAGCAGCGAATCATACAGAATTGGGGGGCCCTGATGTTAACTTATCAAGTACATGATTAAATACGACTGCAGGCAGTAGCACTGGGCTAGAAGTGTGCCTGGGAAAAGAAAATTACATTTCAGAAAACCTTAGAATTACCCACCCCTACTGACCCACCGGATCATCCAGTATGCAATGATATACAAGTATATCAATGCCAGTATAACACACCGGTGGCTTCCAATTTTGTGCATAGACCTTCACGATAGATCCTTAATTCTGGAGATACGCGAGGGCGCAAATACTTCACATGCCTGTAACAGGTACAAAACTGATTGGTCAATGTCACAATGGCATGCCAGCTACTTGCATAGTTTTATACCAGCTACAGGCATGTGTATTTTCGCCCTTAAGTTGTAAGGGGAGGAGTCCCCAGACCTTGCTACTTACCCGAACGAAATGCGGCGACAATCGAAGTGCGTTTCGTGCATTGTGTGCGTTTGTTATTCGGTAAATCACACACAGCGAATTAAACAATCACAGCAAAAAGTATTTATTAATAGAAACAGTGGGTAAGTACATTCTTCATAATATAAAAACTAATAACTAATATTGAAAATTAATAATAATTTTTGCTTTGTCTATTGTGATTCACGGCTCGCAAATTTTTGAATAAGTTCAGTGACTTAATGGTCCTCGCACCGTCGGGGTACGTGCGACGTCTGGTGTCCGTCAAGTTGTTCACGTCTTGCTCCGTTGCTAGGCTTGCCCTTGCCTTGCCCCAGATGTCGACCACAGACCTTATCTCTTGGTTGGTGCTAGTGGTGAGGACTATCAGCACGGACGAGAAGCCCACGCCTCCGGACCTGATCGATGCACTCGCTCCGCACGTCCTTACAGCCAAGTTGTCCACGTAAATATATTTTATCGTAAAATTAGGAAAATAATTCTCATACACATACACCTGCCCTTCATTTATAGACATTGGCGGGTTCTCTACCACGACGGAGTCCATATGTTTGAGGTCGTACTTCCATTCCCCCAGTTCCAGCGGTGCTTTCGCCTTTTCACAGAACATTCTTGCATCTGCGGTGACAGCGAGGAGTATTAGTAACAACAGGTCCATTGAAGATCGTTACATTTGCGAGATTGATCCGAAACTGCCGTTTTTTTGTCATCGACACCTGCAGATGATTAATTAAAACAATGGGCCGATAACTTTGTTACGAACAGTAGCCAACCACGCCGCTTTGTCGATACTTTTATTTCTATTAAACGCATGTGCAATATGAATGCATGATGTGATCTTGTTTGTAAAGTATTTTCGTCCATAATTATGCTCTCACTGTAAAAAACCCAAGAGGACATTTCACGTCAATATTTACTTAAAATGAAAAAAACGATTAGATATGTTTTTTCTGTCTGTTTTGATTATAATCAACATAATTTTTCCATTTTGTATGAAACGATTCTGCTTCACAATTACACCTGATGCTTTCGTTATAATCCCGAGATTTAAGACACTATAATCTTATTGGTTAATTATCTCAGCTTCAGCGCCTCCTCTGTAAAATAAGTATTAGGTCTTTACCTATGAAATTGCCGTTCTGCAATACTGGCCATTTCAAATCAAAATAATTTTTGTTTGGCTAAGAATTCTAATTTCAAATTAATTTTATTTTAAAAACATGGATTTTTTTGGAAAAAAAAAATATATTATATAAGCCATTTTCAGCCACCCTTCGCTTGATTGAAAGCAAAACAGATGTGGGCCCAGTTTACCACTATCAAATTTTAAAAGGGGTAACTGGTCCGCGGGCCCAGTTCCATAGTGGGCCGAATGACCCCTAACCCAACTGTGTTGGGGTCGGCTAGGGCACGAGAGAAAAAGGCATTAGTTCAAAAAAAATAATTCAAAATAATAGGTCTTTACCTATGAAATTGCCGTTATGTTTGAAATAATTTAAACGAATTTTTTTCATGCATTTTTTATTTGTATTAATCGAAGTAATCACCCATGCAATCAATGCATCTTTGCCAACGCAGTGGCAGTTTATTGATGCCCTTCTTAAAGAAATCAGCTGGACGGGAGGCAACAAATTCTTCAAAGGCATTTTGTACTGCCTCTCGGGTATTGAATTTTTTTCCCGCCAAGAAGTTATCCAAATTCTGGAAAAAGTAGTAGTCTGTAGGCGCAAGGTCTGGTGATTAGGGCGGATGACGGAGAGCTTCCAACCCCAGTTCTTGCAACTTGGAGACCGTCTGCTGTGCATGATGAGGTCGCGCGTTGTCGTGCAGGAGCAGCGGAGACGAGCAATTGACCGATGCTGGTTGGAGATGTGCCAGCTTCTCCATCATTGTGTTCAGTTCTTCACAGTACACATCTGAAGTAATGCTCACCCCGTTTGGTAAGAAGCTGTGATGAATCACACCGACGCTAGACCACCAAACAGTGACCATCACTTTTCTAGGGGTAAGTTTTCGTTTAGGGCATTGTTTAGGTGCTGAACCAGGATCCAACCAACTTGCTGAGCGCTTGCGGTTATCAAACAGAATCCATTTTTCATCGCAGGTAACAATGCGGTTCAAAATTCCTTCATTTGTGTGTCTGTTGAGCAGTGCAAGGCACGTCTCGACGCGTACTTCGCGCTGGCGATCACTGAGTTCGTGGGGCACCCATTTGTCAAGCTTTTTTACCTTGCCAATTTGACGCAAATGGACCAATATTGTTTTGACGCTAACGTCGAAAGCTGCTGTTAATTCAGCCTTAGATTGTGTATCATCAGCTTCCACAATCGCCTTTAATTCGACATTGTCGACCAAAGTCTTCGGACGACCGCGAGGTTCATTTTTCAGGTCGAAATTTCCAGAACGGAAGCGAGCAAACCAATAACAAGTGGTGCGTTGGTTTGTAGTGTTAGCTCCGTAAACGTCGTTGATGTTGCGTGCCGCTTGTGCCGCGTTGCTGCCACGACGGTACTCATATTCCATAATTACTCGAATTTTTAACGTATCCATGATGACGAAAAAAATTGAAATGCGATGAAAATGTAACACTAATCAATAAACAAATGACTACTTTTGGAAAAAAAATCCATGTTTTTAAAATAAAATTAATTTGAAATTAGAATTCTTAGCCAAACAAAAATTATTTTGATTTGAAATGGCCAGTACTGCAGAACGGCAATTTCATAGGTAAAGACCTAATATATTGCATCCTCCCATTGTAGAGCATACAATATACACTGAACACTTAACTAATGGAGTCTATTTCTCATAAAAACACTAAAACTATCACAACAATTACAAAAACTATGCAAAAAAAAATTAAATTAATCATCACAACATAAATTCTGTGACAGTACTGACAGTGACAGCACTTTGTTTGGCTAACATTTAAAAGTTCGCCAAGCAAAAATACGGCACGCCGAAAGGGACAGAAGATACGATGCTTTGTCTCAATTTTCCTACTAATTTCGTAAATATGCTTCCCACTTCCACACTTCACACTGTAATCATGGATCCGTCTAGATGTAAATAGTCTAAGGTCGACACAATCGAACGACATGCGTCGGCACAATCGAATACATTACAACATGACGGCCGTAGTTCCAATTTTCGACATTTCACAGATAAGTTGGTACGAATGTATGCGCGACAGTAGTACTGTCAAATACCTAAACATCTGTTTGTGTGTTCGGTAGAGCGGTAGTATTCTCACAGAAGTCTAATTTGCACAAAGGTAGTGGTGGTGGTGGTGGTGGTGGTGGTGTGGAAATAAATAAAACATCAAATTCTTCCAACGGCAGGATTTATTGTAGACTTTTATAATGGTCCCTTAATGCAAAAGAAAACGTCGGAATGATAACTTAAAATTATAATTTACAATAGTTCCATGTTAACATTACACATCTAATCGATTGAAGATGATTGAGCGACACTTAAAAGAGTCTTGTCGAACGCGATTCAAGTTCTTTGGTGTACAGATTTTACGAAGAAATGATTGTTATGAGTAAAAAAAAAATAAAAAAAAACATTCCAAAGTAGAGTAACATACGTTAATATATTTTACATAATAATATCACTATTTTATAACAATAATTACATCAAACGACGTACGGCTTGAAATTTAGGTCGCAATGCACTTCGTACACGACGAGTTCCGTAAGGGATATTTTATAAATTATTAAAAGACCACATTGCCTTACACTAAGGCCATTTAATGGCAATAAATGTTATAATTTTTATAATAATATAAATGTGTAAAACTAGAAAATTTTACCTTACGCGTGGTGTCCGTTTTGTTTTACTTCATAAAAAATTATATTTATATTTTACCCTTCACCCGACATTAATGTGATTATTCAATACATATTATAATACTTTTGTATAAGATCCCAAAATCTCACATATTAGAGAACACATCAAATTGATATCAAATAAAATTTCACTAAGTAACTAATATTAAGTAAGAATTTGATATAAAATTAACAAAAGCCAAATTAACAAAAAAAATCAATTAAGTATAACGCCAATAACACGTTTTGAAATTCTGTTCCTTTGTTCTGTGTATACGAGACAATTTAATACGTAGTACTGAGACAAAGGAATAACTAATATAAACAATTCGATTAGATTTGATGACTTCCTTTCGAGATATGAGAATAATAAATGAGATTTTTTAGTACGTAATTCCCACTATTTAAAAGATTATACGCCATAACCAGAATAAAAAAAAATACAGTGTAGTTTAACATGGGTCACCAAATTTGAGGCAATATGACCAGATCATAAAAATGTATTTTATGAATGATGATCTACATAATACTTTCTTCATAAAAATGGGAGAAAAAGTATCATTAAGAAAATCATAATTATATTTCTAACAGAATATACTGCTATGTGGGTAAGATTTGGGAGAGATTCTTAAGTTTTGTACATTTATTCAGAGTCGCCTCAACATCTGCAGGGCCCAAAGGAAATCTACTTGATATGTTTACACTTGTAAGAGGCAGGTGCTCGGAACAAACTTAGAGTTATCAATAAACTTTCTTCATTATTGAAAATAGACATAAAAGCCGTTGGTATAGTATTTTATCTCTATCTTCTAAAATTATCCAAGAATATTCACAGAAATCAATTACAACCAAACACCTCCATCTTATAATCTCAATCGGGAACAAAAGCGTATGGCCATAGATAGAGCGACTTAAAATATCAGTAGAAAATCGCAAAAATTACAAAAAAAAAAACAATTTTCTAAGAATTGACAATTAATTGCGATTGTGAGCGCGTTAGGCTAATTACTAATACGTACCGTTATCGTAATGACAACTGGTGCCCCACATCATAGAACAGCGTTGGCGTTGCCAGAGACCACTCAAAAATAACATAGGTGCCGATTCTCTTGTTCAATAACGTGAACTAAAATTAGTGAATCGCTCTCTTTTACTAACAGGCAGCGCGAGAAAAGGACGGCTATAGCTATGAACTAAATTAGAGATGTCAAACTAGTTTTCGCCTTGCGCTTCACCGTGTTTTCAGTCGACATAATGTTTTGACAATGGAAATATTAGTGCAACTAAATTTGACAGCTCTAAATCTTGTTATATTAGAGAGAAAAAGTTAGCAATAGTCTAAATTAAGTGAAGTTTGTGCACAACAGAATCGGCACCAATTTCATTCAAATCTATGCACAGTGCCCGGTAGCATTATGATGACACATTCAGCTTCATAAAGAGATTATCACATACAGGGATGCGTTAAAGATACGACGCTCTAAAAGTAGAACTTTTCCTAAGCCGGGTACCTTTGAACACTTGATAATGTTTCTATGACTTGCGGCAGGTACCTTCATATCACTATAAAAAAACTAATAAAACTCAGGACGGATCCTACGATACTTACGGAACTCTTAAAAGGCACATGGATTCGTATAAACGAACATTTTATATGTGTTGCGTAACAAATTAACTTATAGAACAAAGTAGATACATAATTAACAATAGTAAAGGGATTTTTTAGTATCAAACATGATTTTTATGACATATATAAATTCAAATAATAAAAAGTAAGTTCAAAAACTAAAACCCGTGAAAAATCACGCTCGCCGCGGTCGGTCTGTAACCAATTAAATTAATATTATTTACCTCCACTTTTACTTTTTTTTAACAATTTAAACCTATTTATTTACTTAAACAATATGCCATATTATTATGGTATTTGCTCGTCAAGACCTTTTCTTTTGATAGCAAACATGTCATTATTATCTCAATTTAATTTTTTTCGTGGTCAGAAATTTACGTGTAAAGTCCACCATAATAAATTTAGGTAGAATTTACATAGCCTATGTCACCCGGACTATTATTACAAATCTATTGATACCTCATTCATTAAAATCGGTTCAGTAATTTAGGCGCTACGGTGGAACACACGTAAATACATACTTATATACATACATACTTACATACATAGACTGCTAAAATCATAACCCTTCCTTTTGGCTTTGCCGTAGTCGCGTAATAAAAAGGATTTCTTTTAATATTGTAGGTACATGAATTTTATAATTTATTGCATAATCTTGTCGAAGAACAAAAAGTACAGTAAGCGAGCGATCTGAGTGCAGTTCTGAGGAATGCGCTAGTGATGTGACCTAATTAGTGACAGTGAACGGAGTTCGATATTTTTCTTTGACACCTTAAAAGTGGACGTTCAAACTGCTTGTATCTGTTAGTATTTTAACACATTTTATTTATTATATTTGCGCTAGATATTTTTATTACAAGCTATGGTATAAAAAAATAGAAAATATCATGCATATATTCCCTACTTTAAGAAAACTGTGGGAAAGCCGGAAATCTTAATCAAACAAGTTTATTATTGTAAACTATCATCACTGTCATCGCCGACCTCAATGACAAATCGGTCTACGGTATCTTCCATTAATCCATCCCTTTGAGTAAAACGCTATCGATAAGCGCGCGAGCGAGAGACATCAAGGTCAGCACAGCACTAAACTACAGGCGGCCGCGGCGAGGTGTCGACGGGCGGGGAGAGTTGCACCCGCCCCGCTCCTCATACCCCGACTGCACTCAGATCGCGCGCCTACAATAATAGTATTTACAAATAAAATGTATAAAATACTGTATAATTTCTAGGTAATATAAAAAATATTCTTTTAAAATTTTGTACAAAATTCAAGGCGCTTATTTAACCCGACTGTCAAGAAGGATTACTTTTTTATTAAAAGAAATAAATTATTGTTTGTTCTATAAGTTACTTTTGATATTAACTTTTTGACTGCGTAACGTGCTAACTAAAACAAAATATAATTTCGAAAATCAAGGCACTTCACAAATTCGAAATATACATTGTGTGAGATTAAGAATTCTTAGATTAAGAGTTCAAATATGAACTAATATTATTTTTCAAAGCTCTCCAGTATTTTAATTTTCTGCTGCAGGTTTCTAAAGCCTAAACATTGTATCATTGTACATCATACATTCCATTAGTTGCGTATTATCATAACAGAGGACAGTCAGCGTCAAAAATATCGGGATGAACAGACTGTTCATAATGATCTCAACAATGAAAATTAAACTTTATCTCAATTGAATAAAGCTCTTGTCAGAATGACAGTTGTCGTGTACTGTATTCATTCTGAAACATTCCATGTTTTCATTTTCATAGTTGTTTATATCATTTTGAACAGTCTGTTCGTCATGATATTTTTGACGTTGACTGGACAAACATATTCTGCAAGACGTGACATAAAATTTTGGTACTATTGAGGGATTTTACAACACCAGTTGATTCATTAATATTATACGCGTGAAACATTACATTAAAGATACAATTTACTTTGTTATTGTTTGAAAGACATTTACATTGGACCGGTATATTGTCGTGACACAGTAGGACGTCTATGATCAGCATAATAATCTTAATATCTATTAAATTAACATGACCAAGTTTCATATATTAATTTTATTCTTATTAAAAAAACACAAATTATAAATTTTAATATATTTGTCGTATCTATGTCCGCCGTGATATTTAATTATCACGGGATACATTTAAAAATTTCATGGGGATATTTATATTTTATGTAAATCACATTACAATCTTATGTGTCACGTTCACGTTATTGATAATAGCATAATAGACAATCAGAATATTAAAAATACATAGACATGAATTATTCAGTTTCCAAAAATCAGTAATTACAGATCTATATCTATATGAATTTCGAAGTAAAATTACAAGTTAATACTACCCAAAATGACAATGTAAAACGACCCTGTGTAGCTACATATAATACATCGAAAATATGTCCAGATAATATAATTGTTTGAATCAATGTTATTCTAAGCAGCGCGACAGTTCACTCTCTACCGTGAAAAGTGATAGTTTGTGTCACTATTTACTCGACAATAATTGGCAATAATAAACAAACATTGAACAAAAGAGAACCAGATTGTAGATTCTTCGCAGCGTGATTGTTTTTGATTGTGTAGGAATGAAAGTGGTTTTCTTTTACTTCGCTACAATAGTTTGACCGCTACCGCTGTACCCTTGTTAGTCATATTATTTAATTCACAATATCTACCCATGTGATGTTAGATTTTATAGTTTGATCTCATGTTTAACTTCGTTAAAATATTAAATTTTGTTGCCATAGCTTAGTAACGTACCTTTGCTTTTTCTTTTGTCTGATGTTTCTTATTTATTGCGCTATGCAGGGGCGTAGCTATGGTAATATTTACTGTACTTCGGCCGATTTATCTTGGCAGGTCCGAACATAGGCACAAAGAACTTTCGCGCATGTTCTCTCACTCACACTCGCCTCACGTCACGATTTGGTTCCTAAAAAATGGTTCTACGCAGCCTTCTGCGGAAAGTTTCGGACCTGCCAAGATAAATCGGCCTTACAGTATCTATGTTTTTAATGAATTTCTTACTTTCTCAAACAGCAGATTAACAATTGTAGTTCAATTGTTATTTAGCAGTCAATTTCAAGAGAGAAATTCAGTTAACCCAATTAATTTTTGAGAGATGCATATTTCTTTCACGCTTTATAGAGGTTGATGTCATTATAAACTGACTTTTGGACAAACTAGTACTATTATCAGACAATTATGTAGCTCCGCCCACTTGTCATTATTGTTCGAGTATGACCAACAAACCTGTGACGTGTCAGTTAGCACGTTGCGCAGAACGGCGCGTGACGAGTGCGGGTGCGTTTACATGTGGATTGTGGCGGCTGTGTAGCGAGCCTCACCGCGGCGCCAGTTCCATTGCGACGGACGGTACTGGAAAAGTTAAAAGTCTTTATTATTATATGACAAATAATGGTACTCTGCACCCGGTTCGACTGGAAGCCAACCCCAACATGGTAAGGAAAAGGCTAGGCAGATGATAATAATTATATTAAGAAAGACACGACACGCACAGCACCACAATGTAGTGAAAAATCTCCACCAAAAGATTTGACAATACACAAAAAAAATACTGTCATATTTTGAAGACTGTAAATTAATTTAACTTCACAGCGTTGATTATGAAGAAGGTGGCTTTATCAATACTTCTAGAGTGATGATGATAAGATAATTCTAACGATGCCATCGGTCAGAATGCAAACAGGGGCCTTAGTAAGAGTTTTTATACTTACAGTCCGGCAAAAAAGTCTAGAAACGGAACTAATTTTTAATCTTTGTCAGTGTTGTCTCAGTCCGTGTTTTATCAGGCAACAAATGTGCATGACAACGATTAGATTGATTCAAAATTAACAGTACTATCTAAAGTTCTGTCAGAAAAAAGATTTTTAGAGTTTAAATTTTATAATGTATTGCTAGTGGCGCCCCCATTTATTCTACTCTTTTGTGTCGAACTGTAGGTACTGATCGCGTTTACGTTAAGTGGGATGCGCTGTGGTAGCCCGCGAAATTGTCTGTCCCGAGAAATCTTGATCAAAATATGATACGCGGCAATAAAACATTCGTATTTATATAATTTCAAACATCTCTCTAAGTTAGACTTCGTGCAGATGTAGTTAGTACACGGTAATTAGTGTGTACCGATAACATTCAAACATTGGCGGAAGCTTGCTCACATATACTATAAACGGTTAGGAGGAATAGCGGGGCGCGTCTTCGTGGATTGCACTATCTGTAGTTACGACATAACTAAAGAGTTAGGGGTTGACCACAAAACTGTTTTGACCCAATGGCAAATGGCACATATATTACATGGCAAACAAGTGGCATTTATTATATGGCAATGGCAATTGGCAAATGACACGTATATTATAATCAAATGCAAATAAACTATGAAAAAAAATGTCTTGAATTTGAGTATAAAATACGAAGGAACTTTTCCCCGATCGAATAATGCTAAGTCGGCAAAGCAGACAAAAATATCTCATACGGTAACAAATATAATTTGGATGCGACTGTACCTTAATAAGCAGTTGTCCACTGCGCGTGTGTGGGTTCTTGAACGCGTAGAAGATCCACGACGCGGTAGCGCAGATGAGGGTGACGGCTATGAAGGCGGCGACAGCGCCCCCCAGCTGGGAATGCGCCTCGCGCGGGGCCGGCGCGGCCACCGACTGGCCCATCTGGGCCCCACTTGGCTTTGGCGAGTCCGGCTCTGTTGGTTGATAGAATGGATAGAATAATATTTGTGTTTTATATAAAATATTTATGTTAAGCCCTCATTGTGGGTTCAAATCCGGACAAGTACCAATGTTAATTTTTCAATTCATATGTACTTTCTGACAGCCCGTGAAATTATATCTTTTATTGAATGACAATATCATGACATTAGAGGCCAATTCTTACTCAGAGAGTTAGAATCGGCCTCATATTAGTAGTATTGACGATTCTGCTATTAGTACGTACGTGTGTTGATGACGGTATCGTGTCGCGCGCTCTGCTGGTCCGTGGTGTAGGCAGTGTTGCCGGTCGCCGGCACCCCGCTGCTGTCTGTGGGAGCGTCTACACGAATCGCGGCACAGCCCGTAGCGTTCACTATGGTTGTTTTCTCGCATTCTGTTAAAAGTAGACAACATTAATATATCGCATTCCATCTTATGTATCGGCCTACCGCTTCACTGAGATGGTGCCTATAATCCTACTTCCTACTAATATTATAAATGTGGAAGTTTGTGAAGATGTTTGGATGTTTGTTACTCAATCACGCAAAAACGACTGAACGGATTTGGATGAAATTTGGCACACTGATAGTTTATAACCTGGATTAACACATACGATACTTTTTATCCCGGTAGTAGGTTTCCGTGGGATAATTTCCGATATCCACGCGGGCGTAGCCGCGGTCAACGGCTAGTACAACATATTTTTAACACACTAGCTCGAAATGTGGCTCTAATGGTGAAGAAAACTGTCAAATTAGTTCCGTGTAGATGGCGCTAAGTGTATGTGACTTTCATTCCGCTGTCAATGGAGTTCCTTGTTTTCTTGTCACTGGTTGGTCGCTTTGTCTTCAAGACGACTTTGACAAGTGACAAACACAAAACGATCTCTCGCGGCGAAGCTTCCGCAAACAACTCCATTGTACCGTTTTTAGGTCCATGATGCAGTGTATTGAACACGCGTGTTTTTTTACTTTGTATTATGAGGCCTGTCACATTATTTATCACCTCTCTCGCTCACATGGGACCAAATTTTTAAGAATGTTAAATGAAAAGATGCGTTTTTGAAAAATGTGATCTATTATTGGTGTTAATAAGTAATATTCAACCGTAATAATATAAATATAACAATAGCGTCGGTATAGGCGAAGAGTGGATCGGTACACTCAGAACCGCATGTTCCAGAGTGATGAAAGGTGGGTATACAGAACATGGGAGCGGCCTATTCCCACTCAAGGTGTGACTGACGTGCATCCACCGGATAATGAGACCATGAGTGCTTTTTGGCGAAGCATTTGGTCGGTGCCCGTCAGTCACACTGAAGGTTTGGATGCGTGTTGTTGAGCAAGCTTGTGATTCAATACCAGACATGGAGGCTATTAACATTAGTCCTCTGGATGTGGCCTGTGCAGTCCGTCCGTTACCTAACTGGAAATCTCCAGGACCGGACGGACTGCACAATTTCTGGATTAAATGGCTACAAAGGTCACACGCCTGCTTAGCCTCGCAATTCCAGTCATCTTTAGAGACTGGGTCGCTATCACTGTTCTTTACGACAGGAGTTACCCACCTGCTCCATAAATCGAGTAGTACAGCGGAACCTAAAAACTATAGACCAATCACATGTTTACCGACGGTCTATAAAGTCCTTACATCCATTCTTAGAGCAAAAATTGCACACCATATTTATAGTAACTCAATTATGTCTGTGTCTCAGAATGGATGTAAGAACGGGTCCCGCGGTACTAAGGAGCTGCTCCTAATAGACATGACCATAAGCCAACAGGTTCGTAGATCCCGGAAAGATCTGTCGACATGTTGGATAGATTACAAGAAGGCCTATGACTCGGTGCCACATACATGCATGGCTCATTAGGGTGCTGGAGTTGTACAAAATAGACTAGATAGTTTGAGTCCGCTTTGGTTTTGCTTAGCCTTGAATCCTCTAAGCACACTGCTGGAGGACTCAGATCTAGGCTATCGGTTGAGAAGAGGTGGTCAAGTGATATCTCACCTCCTTTACATGGATGACTTGAAACTTTTTGCCCCCAACAATTTGCGACTGATGGACTTACTGAAGGTAACAGAAACCTTCAGTAGCGCCATCAGTATGGAATTTGGTGTGGACAAATGTGCAGTCATGCATGTAAAGCGAGGAGAGATTATGGAATCCGTGGGAACCCAACTCTCGGATTCCATACATCTTAGTTCCCTCTCGTCAACCGAAACCTACAAATATTTGGGTATGTCGGAAGCGTTGGGCATCAATGCTACTGGCATGAAGCAATAGTTGAAGGAGCGCTTCTTTAGCCGCCTGAAGAAAGTATTTAATAGTCTTCTATCAGGCGGAAACAAGGTGCGCGCCTTCAACGGTTGGGTCATGCCGGTCTTGATGTACTCTTTCGGTATACTCAAATGGACTCAGACCGAACTCGACGCCCTGGATAGGAGAGCCCGTACGCCACTGACTGTGTATCTAATGCATCACCCACGGTCATCGGTAATGAGACTGTATATCCCGCGAAAGTGTGGAGGCCGAGGCTTTTTAAATGCTAAGACCCTCCACAACCGCGAGATATGCAGTCTCAGGGAATATTTCGTAGAAGCCGACGTGGGGATGCATCGAGATGTGGTCGCGGTGGATAAGGGCCTCACCCCACTCTCCTTGGCGAAAGAGAACTGGCGCAAACCTGCAGTACTTGATACTAACGATCGTAAGGAAGTATGGCAAGGCAAAGAGCTTCACGGACACTTTGTCCGGGCCCTCCATGGGCCTGATGTAGACTTTTTGGCGTCAGTATCCTGGTTACGTTTCGGCGACCTCTCCGGGGAAACCGAAGGTTTTGTTTGTGCAATTATGGATGAAGTTATCATGACGAATAATTATCAGAAATACATTGTCAAGGATGGTACGGTTGACATCTGTCGGGCATGCCACCGTGCCGGTGAATCAATCCCACATATTGTTGCCGGTTGTTCTCGTCTTGCTAACGGCGAGTACTTGCACAGACACAATCTAGTGGCTAGGATTATCCACCAGCAACTTGCCTTGCAGTACAACCTTGTGGAGTCCGAAGTACCATATTACAGGTATGTGCCCGACCCAGTTCTCGAGAATGGTCACGCCACATTGTACTGGGATCGATCTATCATCACTGACAGGACTATTGTAGCCAATAACCCTGATATTGTGGTGATAGATCGAAGAGAGCGCTGTGCAGTGATTGTTGATATCGCTGTCCCTCATGACGAGAATCTCGTGAAAGCTGAGAAAGATAAAAAAATCAAGTATCTTGACTTAGCTCACGAGGTTGTCGACATGTGGGACGTGAACTCTGCAATCATTGTACCGATAATCGTTACGGTTAATGGCCTAATAGCGGAGAGTCTCGATCAACACCTCAGGAGGCTCTCATTGCGCGGCTGGGTCAAGGGCTAAATTCAGAAAGCAGTACTCCTGGACACGGCACGCATAGTGAGGAGGTCCCGCTCTCTAGAGCCCTACTACTACTATTTTTTATATTTTTAAACGTTTTTTTTTTAATTTTATGTTTTTATAAAAATATTTAAAAATGTAATTAATATGTATGTAAATGAAATAAAGGAAATAATAATATTAATTTAATAGTTAATTATAAAAAAACACATTTTTATTGTGTTATCTAATAAATTCAGCTCAATAACCATTATGATTTGTTTTTGAGCTAAGTTTATTAGATAACACAATATAAATGTTTTCTTCATAGTTACTGGGTTGTGGAGGTCAGATAGGCAGTCGCTCCATGTAAAATACTGGTATTCAGCTGCATCCGGTTAGACTGGAAGCCGATCCAATCGTAATTGGGAGAAGGCTAGTCAGATGATGAGTTCGGTACGGACGGAATGGTAAATATCCTGTCATCTACTACTTACTTCTAAGTAACCAATCCTGCTTGTTCCTGTCGGTACCACTTGAACACTTCTGGATCTGCGGACACCATGTGCACTGGAATAGAAAGTCTTATTTAGAATACAATTAAACTCTATAAAATCATGAGATACTATTATTTTAAAGTAATCGACATTTTGTTAATTTAATGTTAAATCGTACAAATAACCTTTTCTCTTGTATTAAATCAAAAGTTCCTAAAACTATTGTTATCGTGCATTGACTTCCTGTTAACATAACGAAAATATTATCTATATTACTAATTATAAAGCTGAAGAGTTTGTTTGTATGTTTGATCGCGCTAATCCCTGGAATTTCCATCGGATTTGAAAAATTCTTTTTGCATTTGATAGCCCTATTGAGAAAGCATATTTATCATCATGCTACGACCCTTAACATCCACAGGTATGTTTTCATTTTCATCAGATACTTTCAAAGTCAAATCGTTTATTTCAAATATGTTCGTAAAAGATAGCGACAGCTGTCAGTAAAATCACGCCTATGAAGTTCTGAATTTCATAGTAGTACAGACAGTACCTGTAAATGTCATACTTTATGGGCATGCCGGCCTACTTAGTGATGGGCGATGAATCACGCTCATCATCAATGCTCTATTCACGGCAAATAAAATGTTGCAGCTATTAAAGAGTGCGGTCGACAATGTATCTGCAGAAGACTGGAAGAAGGTGGTAACCAAATGCAGAAAACTAATGGAAGATGATTGGGAGCGGGATGTCCGATTTGATAATATTTGCGAACAAGAGTTTATAATAAATTTACAAGATTGTTCTAGAGATTCAGAAACTGATTCAGATATGGATTTGGGGTGTACTCCTTTACGAGAATAAATGTATTTTATATTCAAATATTCGTTTAATTTAGTAACGTTTGTAATTAAATTAAACCCAATTAAATGTAACATTAGCATCGATAATAGTAAGAAACGTCGATAATTTCTATCGACAATTTTTTATATCATGACAACCCTAGGAATGTCAGTTTGACTTATGTCGCAGAGATCAAGCTATCTTTTAGGTAGTATAAAGGGCACTCTTGAACGTCAAAATTTACAAAAAAAAAAAACAGAATTGTTTCTAGTCGCCCCTTCCAAAAGGTAGTTTCGTATGGATAAGAACGGGCAAGAAACTCCACTGTTACTCTTTTAAAATGTTTTACAATATTTTGAATACATTAATTATATTATCATTGTAAATATGCAAAGACGATGCACCCTCAGACTAAATAAAAAACCAAGACATAGCGCAGTCAAAAGTGACATGAGACCGCACGTTTCAGGTTTCGTAAACGTTGTAGTTTGGTGTAAATGTGTGCGTGTGAACGTGTATGCACAGAGCGAGGTGTAGTTTTGAGCATGCTTCACTGTACTGTTCGCAGCGCTATGTCTGGGTTTTTTATGTAGTCTGAGGATCCACCTAGAATAAAAAATTAAAAATGAAGCAATTACAGATAAATTAATTATGTAATAGATACATGGTGCTCACATACACACATCAAAAGTGTCTAGGGATCAAGCATTTTTATGCGGATTTCTTGAGATTGAGATGTGGCTTTGTAATAAATTTATGATTTTATAAATTTATATGGATCCTTTTTGGTGCATTTCATAATTTGAATCAGGAACTGTGAATCAAATTCGAGTAAAAGATGAAAATCAGCTGTCAATATTTTCCCTATAAAAACATACAACGCATTGAAGACATTATTAGTGCTACTGTTTCCCTACTACTGATTAAAACCAACGTTATTATGGAGCGGCGACGTCATTTAAGCAGGGAAGAAATGCTCAGAGCCGTGGGAATGATAGAAGCTGGTTCCCGGCAACGTACTGTGGCTTTAGCTCTGAATACAAGTCAGAGTGTTATCAGTCGACTTTGGACACGTTACCGAAGCACTGGTACCGTGGCTGAGCGCCATGGAGGACGGTATCGCTGCACCACACGGAGACAAGACCGATACATTCAAATCTTAACTCGAAGAGCTCCAACTATAACCGCCATGATGTTAGCCGTGAGGCTTCATCACTCTTCAGGGAACTTAATTAGCGACCAAACAGTCAGAAACCGCTTGCATGAAGTGAACCTTCATTCCCGAAGACCGCTACGGGTACCACCTATAGCAATGCACAATCGTAGGATTCGATATCAATGGGCTCTTGAACACAGAAATTGGGCAGAAGAACAATGGCGTTTCGTGTGCTTTTCTGATGAGTCTCGTTTTGGTATGAGACCGGATACAAGACGTATACGACACTGGAGAACCCCTGGACGCCAACAGCGATTAAAATCCTGCCAGGAAGTCCATCCTTATAGTGGTGGAACCATCATGGTATGGGCGGGTATTTGGATCGGCGGAAGAACTGAGTTGATTTGGATCAGAGGCAACCTCAACGCTCAAATTTATGCTGAGACGATTGTATCAGACGTCATCGTTCCTCTACAAGTGCAAATCGGTCCCTTATTTCAGTTAATGCATGATAATGCACGACCGCACACCGCAAGAGTTGTAAGACAGACTCTCGCCGCAGCTAACATCAATGTCCTGCCCTGGCCTGCTCAGTCGCCAGACTTGAACCCGATTGAGCATGCATGGGATATGCTACAGAGAAGAGCTCTGCCGAATATGGAGGGTATCCAGTCGCAAGAAGACCTTTTTTTGTTGTTGCAACGAACATGGGCGGCCATTCCACAGCGTGATTTGGATGAACTCATTTTGAGTATGCCAAACCGATGTTCTTGTGTTGTTAGTGTTCGCGGTAGAAACACGGATTATTAATTGTTTAAGTTACCCAATAAAATTTTAAAGAAAACTGTTATTTCAGTCTTTTTTTCGAACTTTAATGTTAGTGGTTCAAATGTCAAAAATCCCTTTATTAGGAAAATGGCAAATTTCTTTATTAATGCAAAGGTGACTTGGTTTATCGTTACTGTGACAAACGAAAACACTTTATTTGATGAATCCTTAAAGAAAATTTTAATTAATATCAATCAGGAGAAAAGTTATTGCAAAAATATATGTTGATCCCTAGACACTTTTGATGTGTGTATTTACAAACATTATAAATGCATATGATTTTCTTAAAATAAATTATAACTGAGTGAGTAAGTTAAAGAAATTTTAAACAGAGCTTAGTACTCACGTTGAAGCCGGTGTCGTGGTTGAGGCAGGCGTCGCACGTGTCGTACTGTAGACAGGTGGGTAAGGCGATCATCTTGAGTACAGTGTTGTTGCTGATCAAATGATCCTTGAACGAGACCCGGTGGTACTCGTAGATCGTCTTGCGACGTACGTCTGGAGTTGTTACAGATTTGTTAGGAAGTCCATAACATAACATAACATCAAGCCTTATTTTCCGAAGGGTTAGGCAGAGCTGTACCTATAGTACACAGAACATTTTAAATTTTTTAGGGTTCCGTATTCAACAAGGAACCCTTAGAGTTTCGCTATGACCGTCCGTTTGTCTGTCCGTCCGCAGCTTAGCTTAGGGACTCTTAGTACTTAGTACTAGAAAGCTATAATTTGGCATGGATATACATATTCATCACGCCAACAAAGTGGTAAAATAAAATCATGAAAAAAAATTTTTAGGATACCTTCTGTACACGTAAAGTGGGGATGTATTTTTTTCTCGTCTACCCCATGGTGTGGGGTGTTGTTGATGGGTCTTACAAAAATATTGCCGGTTTGTGTAAACAATTTTTTGATTTAGGAATCGGTTTCTGAAATATTAAGCTTTAAAGTGCTATTTCTTGTTAGAGTCAACGGTTAGTTTTTGATGTGTGAAAATATTCACGGTAGTAGCCAAGTTAAAAGGAAAACTATCACAGCTAAGTAGGCTTTTCAAGTTTACGAATAATAGTCAACCAACCGGAACCCTTCATTGTGCGTGGTCCGACACGCACTTGGCCGGTTTATAATCATGAAAAAGGATAAGGCAGTAGTTTTTGAGGTCAAAAATTGATTTTGCGAGCAGCCGAAATGCGTTAAAATATCTTCTTTGGGACCCATGGTCTTAACACAATTTTGTTGGCTACATTGTAATAAAATTAAGTTTCCACTTACAGAACACAATCTTGTCAGTGAGGTAGGCGTCACTGATGCCGACTTTCACAGGGTGCTCCGTGTCGTTGATCTCCTGCACGTCGATGGGGATGTCCTTGTACGCGAATATGATGTCACCATTCTTATACAGGGTGACTGCGAAAGTGAACTTCTTCGTCGTGTCCTCTTGAAGAGTCACGTTCTCCCAGAACGCTGTGAACTTCTCACCTAAAATATTCAGCAAGGAAGATTTAGTATCGATTGGTTAACTGGACGATATGATGAGTAATTATTATATGTGCAGGACTGTCATCTACAAAAAAAAAATGAAAACCCACTCAAATAAAAAAAAAACTCTCTGGCAGACAACACACAGCCTAAACTGTTGTCTAGAAGCATGTCAATTTGCGCAAGAGTTCATTTTATAACGAAGGTGAGCACTAAAGAAGGTTTAAGGTACCTTTCCGAGATGGGCTGCAGACTGCAAACTGCAACCGCATATTCATAGAAACCTAGTGTCGCTTGCAGTTTGCTGTTGCAGTCTGCAGCCCGTCTCGGACTTGTACCTTTATTGTAAATTCATCCTCTAACTAAAGGGACCAAATAGGATATGAGAGTGTTTATTATAGTTTTTGCGCTCTAGCATGGTGCGGGTGACATTTGACGAACTGTTCCCCTTCCCCGTTCTCTGTACCCTTTCATTCTTGAACGTTATCGATTGACAATCATGATTTAATATTTTAGCTGCAACCTAAATATCATAATCGTAAAATACGGATTCAATAATAACTGTAGTAAATAAATAAATTATCCTGCCAAAGTTATATCTATAAATAAAATCAAATTTAAAGAAAAATGAAGCAAAGTGATAGGCGTGTAACCTAACGCCATAGACATGTTTAGTGATGAGATGTATTGCTATTATGGGTTTTTATCGATAGTCGATATTTTTTATAGAATTTTTGTTGTTAGACATCTTTATAGTAAAATTAGCCGAAAAAATTATATCATGAAAAAAATTTTCTTTTTTTAAATAAATGTCAGTAGCGCTTAAGTGTGATTTTTTAATGTTTTGTAATAAATATATATTTTAAAATAAATTTCATAATAATATGATATATCAAAGACATTTTTAAAATTATTAGGAGAACGAGATTTTTGCTGTAAGAATCGTTATCGATAAAATTGAACTGTGCATATTGTCACTGACCTAGTCATGCCATACTGACATGTGTGATGTGTCACCCGCACCATGCTAGAGCGCAAAAACTATAGATGTAAGATGTTTTCGTACATTTCTGCTTTACTAAACACGTGTCATGAAAATGTGACAATTATGTCATCTTTTGACAAATAATGCACATTGTCAGTTAGCGAGCTCGTGGCTAAGTAATAACAGCCGCACGGGTCGATCCATCAGGTTAAGCTACGCTTGCCGGGGTTGGTCCGTGGCTGGGTGACCATCTTTAAACCCCGAGACTCCTCCGTGCCTCGGAAAGCACGTTAATCCGTTGGCCCCGGCTGTCATTAGTGGATCTTTGACAGTCGTTTCGGGTCGTCAGAAGCCAACCAGTCTTATCAAGGGGTATCGTATTACCCAGTAACTGGAGTGTGGAGGTCAGATAGGTAATCGCTCCATGTAAAATACTGGTATTCATCTGCATCCGGTTAGACTGGACTTGATTGTCAGTTAGGTCAAAAATACACATGCCTGTAACAGGTACAAAACTATGGTGGCATGCCGCGTGCCATAACAACTTCTGATTGGTCAATGTCACAATGGCATGCCAGCTACTTGCAGTTTTGTACCAGGTACAGGTATGTGTATATTAGGTCGTTGTGGCGACACTTGGGGGAGACCTACGTTCACAAATGGCCGTCTTTCGGCTGAAATAATGAATGATGTTGCACCTTCATAACGTGTAACTCCTACTGCCTTTTTTTCCACCGCAAAAAAGCAAAATCTCGTCATAGACACTGAAAACTTTTTCAAATGGTAGGAACAGTACGCAGCCGTTAGTTATGGCTATACCAAAAAAAAGGAGGCTTTTTCGTAACCATTTATTTCACTATTTCAGCATGTATGGATTAAATTTTTGGATATATGTTTAATGAATATTAGATTAATACTTTGAGTGACCTCTACTTGGTGAGAAAAGACCTCTACTTTTTTCTATTTTTTTCTGTAATTCTAAAATCCCAAGTAATTTCATTGCAAAATTGCATAACTCACCGTCATCATACAGCTTGATCTTGCTGTCGTTAGTGAGCGTGGTGTCGAAGTTGCCCATGAGCGGCGCGATGTACTGCGTGGCCGCGAGCCAGTTGTGCACATGCTCGCCAGTGTAAATGAAGCCGCCGGTCGCCACCGTCACGTTTCTGATGTTGTGTCCGTAGAACGGGAAGTCGAAAGTTAGCTGGATTGACTGGAATTATGATGGTTTTGTTAGAAGTCGATAATGATAGTGATTATTGGATTATTCCATTAAGGTATTTTGATTTGTCCACGGATTTCTTGCCAGTTTTTCTCCATAGGAAACTACTACGCTTTGGAATGGGCAACTAGCTACATCTTTCTGACTGACTGACTCCTAGACAATTCAACGCATTTAATTGGTATTTTTATTTAATTTAATGGTCTATCTACAATCGTTACAAGTAAATAACAGCCGCACGCGTTGATCCATCAGGTTAAGCTACGCTTGCCGGGGTTGGTCAGAGGATGGGTGACCATCTTTACACACCGAGATTCCTCCGTGCCTCGGAACGCACGTTAAGCAGTTGGTCCCGGCTGTCATTCGTGGATCTGTGACAGTCGTTACGGGTCGTCAGCAGCCCGAAAGTCCCACAACAGTCTTACCAAGGGGTATCGTATTACCCAGTTACTGGATTGTGGAGGTCAGATAGGCAGTCGCTCCATGTAAAATACTAGTATTCAGCTGCGTCCGGTTAGACTGGAAGCCGAACCCAACATAGTTGGGAAAAGGCAAGGCAGATTGATTGATCTACAATCGTTCCACTGTTCAACCAATTAACACAAGCCATAAGACAAGCCAAGTGCACAATATTAACCGACATTAGACACAGCATGCAATGGTTTAATTGAAATAAATGCTTTGTGTTAGACTTCAAGAATTTTGCAGTTTCGGAGTCTGATATGTTCCCGGGTGATGGCAATAGGATAGTCCGTTACATGAGCCCTCAAACTGTTGAAATGTAGTCATACTATACGTCTTTGCCTACATTCTGAGAGTCTCGGGGAACCAAGGCCGCAAATCCACATATCATCACGCCCATACTCTAAGATGGGTTCGGCAGATACCACGCCTGTTCACGACACTTGATGAGAGCCGTCATGTCATGATAATTGCGTGTTTATTTATATAAATAGAAAAGAAATGCTGTTCGTTACAGCCCCGCACGGGTCGATCGATCAGGTTAAGCTACATTTGCCGCGATTGGTCCGCGGATGGGTCCATCTTTACATACCAAGACCCCTCCGTGCCTCGGAAAGCACGTTAAGCTGTTGGTCCCGGCTGTCATTCGTGGATCTTTGACAGTCATTACGGGTCGTTAGAAGCCCGAAAGTCTGACAAGCAATCTTCAGTATCGTATTACCCAATAATTGGGTTGTGGAGGTCAGATAGGCAGTCGCTCCATGTATATAATACTGGTATTAGCTGCATCTGGTTAGACTGGAAGCCGACCACAACATCATTGGGAAAAGGCTAGGCAGATGATGATGAAATGCTGTTCATTGGTAGGCGCATCACTTTAGAACGGCTGGACCGATTTGGCCACACCTATTTGTTTTAAAATGTTCGCAATAGTCCGAATTACGATTTTTCAAGGAAAGAAATATTTTCAAATCAGGACAGACGGTCAGCTTTAACGTAATAAAAGTCCTAAATTCAGTGACGGGTAACTCACAGCCTACACCACTGATGGGTCTAGCTAAGAACATGACTATTTTCACGAGTGCCTTATATAAGGAAGTGAGCAGTGTGAGCACTAAGGAATAATTTTGCAAAATTCACCCCCTAAAGAGGTTAAATAGGGTATGAAACTTCGTCATTTTTGCTCGGCTTGTACGTAAATAAGTGCCAGTAAGTGGTTAATACTCACAGTGGCTCTCCGGTGCGAGTTGCTCAGCACTTGGTGTACCTCTGCCTTGTTGGTGGTGATGTTCGCCCAGTAGTCCTTGAAGAAGTCGTTGTTGCCGATGAACGAGCTGTTGTAGAAGTTGTGGTGGTCCTGAAACGATGCAAATAATAATAATAATGAATGAATGAAATGAACTGACCCCAGCGTGGTTTGACTAGACTCGATTACTTGAATGAACCCAAAGATTCACACTAGCCCCTGTTGCCTCATGTAACATGGTGCAACAGAGCCATTGCATATCAAGGAGCAGACCGGGGGGCGCGATAATGGTAGGGACGACGGCCCTTTAATTCAGAACATTTGCATTGTAGTATTTTCAGTAGAAGTTTACAGAATGTTAGTTCTATGCGCTTGGCCAATACTTCTTCAATTTTGATTTCCCGACATTTGTATTGTCTTCCCCTGTTCCTTTTGCCATCACTGGCCAAGATTCTCTCTGTCTCAAGACATGTGGAGTAAAGTGGCGACAGAATGGTAATGATGACCAGATATGGAAATGATGAGGAGCTCGTGGCTAAGTAATAACAGCCGCACGGGTCGATCCATCAGGTTAAGCTACGCTTGTCGGGGTCGGTCCATGGATGGGTGACCATCTTTACATACCGAGACTCCTCCGTGCCTCGGAAAGCACGTTAAGCCGTTGGTTCCGTCCGGCTGTCATTCGTGGATCTTTGACAGTCGTTACGGGTCGTCAGAAGCCCGAAAGTCTGACAACCAGTCTTACCAAGGGGTATCGTATTACCTAATTACTGGGTCGTGGAGGTCAGATCGGCAGTCGCTCCATGTAAAATACTGGTATTCAGCTGCATCCGGTTAGTCTGGAAGCCGACCCCAACATAGTTGGGAAAAGGCTAGGCAGATTGATATGGAAATGATGAGATACTTTATGTTGATAGAGGCGCAGTTCTATGTATACGGATGGCTCAGTAACGGAAGACCGAAGAAATGATTTTTTTTTTGTCTGAAAAATTATTACACGAGTAGAAAAGGGATGTCTATTGATAACAGCTAAACCCCTAAATCTTTAAATAGCACAAAACAAAGCCGCGTTTCGTGTCTGTTTGTCCGCTTCGATCTTCTAAACTACACAGTACACAATGGATTTTGATACGGTTTTGGTTTTCCCCCACCATTTAAAGAATTTATTTAGTTTTTTTGTAACAATCAATCAACTCAGCCTATCGCAGTCCGCTGCTGGACATAGGCCTGTTGTTTTTGTGGATGGGTAATCATCAAATGACTTCTCCCGCTCCGGGCAGAGCGGGAGGGTGTGTCAGACTTTTACTGACTAAAACCCACCCGTGTTCCTTCAGTTGCCCGTGCCAGGGCCACGGTATCTCTTTCGAACTACCCGCGACCCCGGCGGCTTCGGCCCTATTGGACCCCGTCACTGCTGACATCACTTTGAGGCGCGCGTGGAACCAAACGCGCCATCGACCCGGGCCTGGTCCTTACAGGACGGCGAGCTGCCCATTACTCGTCGTCCGCAAGCCCGCGCCTACGGTGGCCGGGAATCGGCGATAGATTCCCGCCGTCCAGGGCGTCTCCTGCGGCGGCTAGTGGCGCGAGGGCGCGGCTGTTGCCTCTCCCTCTCGCGTTCCGCCTCCTCCTTGCTGGACATAGGCCTCCCCCAGGCTGCGCCACACCACCCATGTGTGTGTGTATGTGTATACATTCATATTTAACTAAGATACTACTCAGGGTATCGTATTACCTAGTAACTGGGTTGTGGAGGTCAGATAGGCAGTAGCTACATAAAAACTGGCATTCAGCTGCATCCGGTTAGACTAGAAGCCGACCCCAACATCGTTGTGAAAAGGCTAAGCAAATTATGGTAGCACAGGAATCTTGATGTTTTGACTAGTCAGCACTTGGGTAGATTGCATCCGTGTGAAGCAAGGGTCAATAACTCTAACGAGGGAAGGGTGGCGATGTAAGAAACATGAAAAAATATTTTAGCTTGACTTACGTAGGTCAAATTCGCTAGGTTCTGCTCCGACAAGATCCTTTCGGGTGTTTCTTTGAACACATCAGTGAGATCTGAAAAATAGAAATAAAATTAATGATTAAGTGCAGTTATTTAATTCTAGGACCGATAATATAAGACCAATCCAATGGACTTATAGCATATAAAAAAAATAGACAGTGTAGGCCAAGTGAAGGCACTGTCGTAGTTCGGGCTTCGTCGGACGACTGTATGCTTATAGACTGTGGTATAGGTAACGTTTTTAGGGAAATTCGATGCACATTTTTTTTTTATTTACATTTTAATTATGCAATGAATACCTTTCGATGTTGAGTTTAGTATAATTCTGGACCTAAGCCAGCTAAGTATCCAGGCCATTTTTTGCTGCAACTTCACATTCCAGTGGGCAATTTGATAAACAACTTATTTTAACACATTGACACATCTCTTCATTTACATTTCCGCGCGTTGGCTGGGTGCCAGGAGCAATTTTGATTACAATACGCATTGTTAGTTCCTATTCCTATATCGATGATATTATTATTGCTAGATCTATCGGATCTCTGAGTGATTCCTTCAGACAATACACTATACTGTTTTAGTGTGTGTGTTTGTGTGTGGGTGTGTGTGTGTGGTGTGTGTGTGTGCGAGTGGTGTCTCAGTGGGGATGGCCGCAACATGCGAGTTGCAGGTCGTAGGTTCGAACCCAAATAGGCACTTTACTTTATGTAAATTATTTCATCACCACTGGACAAGACGGTGAAGGAAAACATCGTGAGAAAACCAGCATGTCCTAGTACCAAAAATTTTAAGACATGTGACATCTAACAAATCGTTCTTTTCATCTACTTACTCATTTATTCCGGAAGGTTGATATGTATGTAGGTATAATACATATTAAACTTACTCATAAAATAAATCTCAATTTTTGTCAAATCTTAAAACCCGTGCGAAGCAGGGGCGGGTCGCTAGTTTCACATAAATACCAAGTTGTTAGCGGCACTTACATTTGTGTATTTTCATAGCTCGTCAAACTAAGGACATGATGAATAATGTAGACATTTAAAATGGATCTAAAGTAATTAATGACGCATTGCTTTATTAGTTAAATTGACTATTGTTTACGGCCCCTAACAATTATCTACGCGTGTCGCATGCCCGTTTGTTATTGATTTTGTTCGCTCATTATGTTAATGATCCGATTAGAAGTTTCAATCATAGCTACCAATATACATACATAGGAAAATGATGCTGAAGTTTGATAGGCCGTACCTCACCAGGACCCCATGGCGACGTTGCCAGGTCGTGCTGCCAACTAAATGTATACTGATGGTCGATGGCTCACCTGGCGTTGGCTTGGTTAAGCAGCCAACCATCAATTTTGTTGGCGACGCGACCTGGCTGCGCTGCCACGGCGTCCCGGTGAGGTATGGCTCTTATATAAACTTTTTAAGCTGTGTATGTAGCGCAAACAATGTAACAGAAACTAACTTGCAAAATTGTGAATACCTATCTATAGGTTAGGTAAGTAGGTACAGTCGACCGCGCGTCGTCGCCGCGTCGCTGGTCTACTCTGAGCTGGCCTAGCGTACTACCAGTATAGTATCTACGAAGTTTCAATAAAATAAGGGGCCGGTATATACTGGTTTTGTGACCACAGACGACGTGCGGTCTACTGTGCCTAAACATCCATATCAGCCTATAATGTTCCCACTGCACTGCTGGGACACAGGCCTCCTCTCTGTGAGAAGGAGTGGGCCGTAATCCACCACGCGGGCACAGTGCGGGTTGGTAGAGGTCACAGCATGTCTTCGAATTTTTGGTTCTAGGACACGCCGATTTCACGATGTTTTCCTTCACCGTTTTGAAAGCAGTGGTGATGAAATTATATAAAGTAAAGCGTCTGTTTGGGTTCGAACTTATTACCTGCAAGCCTGCAACTCCTATGTAGCAGCCATCCCCACTGTGTGGTGACACACAACAGTGACATGCTTGCCAGAACCTACGACCTCCAACAACGTTAAGTCTATGTTAGCGGAAAATTTTAGTCATTTGTAATTTTATGTTAGTGATGTTCAAAAGCCGACTGCGAACGCTGGGGGGTATTTTCTATTCGATTTGGAACGGATATATGTATCTCGAAAAGGTCTTGCACGGGGCCCGCCCCTTACAAGACTCTTATAACCTACCTACTTACAAAGTGAATATCGTTTATCATTAAAAAGAAGGTAAATTAATCATGTTTAACAAAATAAAAACGATTCCTCGATAACATAATTCTAATCTGTTCAAACGGCTGGTTACAGCTACCGTCACAAATTCGCCAATTTTCCACATCGCGTCGCGAAATTCAAGCAGATTTCACTTTTTATCGTTTCTCTGATTCACCTTGAAGTGAAGGAATTGGTGTTTTGAATCATTAATTTACCAAACCTATGCTTTGTCTACTAGTTCGAATTTGAATACAATGAAACTTTCAGACACTAGTATTGGCTAAGCTTTAGAGCTGAAAACATACTGAAACATAGTCTTGTCTGTCATACTGTGCATACAGCGCGTGGCTAAGTAATAACATCCGCACTGGTCGATCAATCAGGTTAAGCTACGCTTGCCGGGGTTGGTCAGTGGATGGGTGACCATCTTTACATACCGAGACTCCTCCGTGCCTCGGAAAGCACGTTAAGCCGTTGGTCCCGGCTGTCATTCGTGGATTTTGACAGCCGTTACGGGTCGTCAGAAGCCCGAAAGTCTGACAACCAGTCTTATCAAAGGGTATCGTATTACCCAGTTACTGGGTTGTGGAGGTCAGATAGGCAGTAGCTCCATGTAAAATACTGGTATTCAGCTGTGTCCAATTAGACTGGAAGCCAAACCCAACATAGTTGAAAAAGGCTAGGCATTGACTCTACATACAGCGCAGGCCATACTGGGAACGAAGCTAAGTTCGTTTAGCGTCGCTCATGTAGCTACCGCGTGTCTGCATACAGCGCAGGCTGCACTGGGAACGAAGCTAAGTTCGTTTAGCGTCGCTCATGTAGCTACCGCGTGTCTGCATACAGCGCAGGCTGCACTGGGAACGAAGCTAAGTTCGTTTAGCGTCGCTCATGTAGCTACCGCGTGTCTGCATACAGCGCAGGCTGCACTGGGAACGAAGCTAAGTTCGTTTAGCGTCGCTCATGTAGCTACCGCGTGTCTGCATACAGCGCAGGCTGCACTGGGAACGAAGCTAAGTTCGTTTAGCGTCGCTCATGTAGCTACCGCGTGTCTGCATACAGCGCAGGCTGCACTGGGAACGAAGCTAAGTTCGTTTAGCGTCGCTCATGTAGCTACCGCGTGTCTGCATACAGCGCAGGCTGCACTGGGAACGAAGCTAAGTTCGTTTAGCGTCGCTCATGTAGCTACCGCGTGTCTGCATACAGCGCAGGCTGCACTGGGAACGAAGCTAAGTTCGTTTAGCGTCGCTCATGTAGCTACCGCGTGTCTGCATACAGCGCAGGCTGCACTGGGAACGAAGCTAAGTTCGTTTAGCGTCGCTCATGTAGCTACCGCGTGTCTGCATACAGCGCAGGCTGCACTGGGAACGAAGCTAAGTTCGTTTAGCGTCGCTCATGTAGCTACCGCGTGTCTGCATACAGCGCAGGCTGCACTGGGAACGAAGCTAAGTTCGTTTAGCGTCGCTCATGTAGCTACCGCGTGTCTGCATACAGCGCAGGCTGCACTGGGAACGAAGCTAAGTTCGTTTAGCGTCGCTCATGTAGCTACCGCGTGTCTGCATACAGCGCAGGACACACTGGTAACGAAGCTAAGTTCGTTTAGCGTCGCTCATGTAGGTACCGCGTGTCTGCATACAGCGCAGGACACACTGGTAACGAAGCTAAGTTCGTTTAGCGTCGCTCATGTAGCTACCGCGTGTCTGCATACAGCGCAGGCTGCACTGGGAACGAAGCTAAGTTCGTTTAGCGTCGCTCATGTAGCTACCGCGTGTCTGCATACAGCGCAGGCTGCACTGGGAACGAAGCTAAGTTCGTTTAGCGTCGCTCATGTAGCTACCGCGTGTCTGCATACAGCGCAGGCTGCACTGGGAACGAAGCTAAGTTCGTTTAGCGTCGCTCATGTAGCTACCGCGTGTCTGCATACAGCGCAGGCTGCACTGGGAACGAAGCTAAGTTCGTTTAGCGTCGCTCATGTAGCTACCGCGTGTCTGCATACAGCGCAGGCTGCACTGGGAACGAAGCTAAGTTCGTTTAGCGTCGCTCATGTAGCTACCGCGTGTCTGCATACAGCGCAGGCTGCACTGGGAACGAAGCTAAGTTCGTTTAGCGTCGCTCATGTAGCTACCGCGTGTCTGCATACAGCGCAGGCTGCACTGGGAACGAAGCTAAGTTCGTTTAGCGTCGCTCATGTAGCTACCGCGTGTCTGCATACAGCGCAGGCTGCACTGGGAACGAAGCTAAGTTCGTTTAGCGTCGCTCATGTAGCTACCGCGTGTCTGCATACAGCGCAGGCTGCACTGGGAACGAAGCTAAGTTCGTTTAGCGTCGCTCATGTAGCTACCGCGTGTCTGCATACAGCGCAGGCTGCACTGGGAACGAAGCTAAGTTCGTTTAGCGTCGCTCATGTAGCTACCGCGTGTCTGCATACAGCGCAGGCTGCACTGGGAACGAAGCTAAGTTCGTTTAGCGTCGCTCATGTAGCTACCGCGTGTCTGCATACAGCGCAGGCTGCACTGGGAACGAAGCTAAGTTCGTTTAGCGTCGCTCATGTAGCTACCGCGTGTCTGCATACAGGGCAGGCTGCACTGGGAACGAAGCTAAGTTCGTTTAGCGTCGCTCATGTAGCTACCGCGTGTCTGCATACAGGGCAGGCTGCACTGGGAACGAAGCTAAGTTCGTTTAGCGTCGCTCATGTAGCTACCGCGTGTCTGCATACAGCGCAGGCTGCACTGGGAACGAAGCTAAGTTCGTTTAGCGTCGCTCATGTAGCTACCGCGTGTCTGCATACAGCGCAGGCTGCACTGGGAACGAAGCTAAGTTCGTTTAGCGTCGCTCATGTAGCTACCGCGTGTCTGCATACAGCGCAGGCTGCACTGGGAACGAAGCTAAGTTCGTTTAGCGTCGCTCATGTAGCTACCGCGTGTCTGCATACAGCGCAGGCTGCACTGGGAACGAAGCTAAGTTCGTTTAGCGTCGCTCATGTAGCTACCGCGTGTCTGCATACAGCGCAGGCTGCACTGGGAACGAAGCTAAGTTCGTTTAGCGTCGCTCATGTAGCTACCGCGTGTCTGCATACAGCGCAGGCTGCACTGGGAACGAAGCTAAGTTCGTTTAGCGTCGCTCATGTAGCTACCGCGTGTCTGCATACAGCGCAGGCTGCACTGGGAACGAAGCTAAGTTCGTTTAGCGTCGCTCATGTAGCTACCGCGTGTCTGCATACAGCGCAGGCTGCACTGGGAACGAAGCTAAGTTCGTTTAGCGTCGCTCATGTAGCTACCGCGTGTCTGCATACAGCGCAGGCTGCACTGGGAACGAAGCTAAGTTCGTTTAGCGTCGCTCATGTAGCTACCGCGTGTCTGCATACAGCGCAGGCTGCACTGGGAACGAAGCTAAGTTCGTTTAGCGTCGCTCATGTAGCTACCGCGTGTCTGCATACAGCGCAGGCTGCACTGGGAACGAAGCTAAGTTCGTTTAGCGTCGCTCATGTAGCTACCGCGTGTCTGCATACAGCGCAGGCTGCACTGGGAACGAAGCTAAGTTCGTTTAGCGTCGCTCATGTAGCTACCGCGTGTCTGCATACAGCGCAGGCTGCACTGGGAACGAAGCTAAGTTCGTTTAGCGTCGCTCATGTAGCTACCGCGTGTCTGCATACAGCGCAGGCTGCACTGGGAACGAAGCTAAGTTCGTTTAGCGTCGCTCATGTAGCTACCGCGTGTCTGCATACAGCGCAGGCTGCACTGGGAACGAAGCTAAGTTCGTTTAGCGTCGCTCATGTAGCTACCGCGTGTCTGCATACAGCGCAGGCTGCACTGGGAACGAAGCTAAGTTCGTTTAGCGTCGCTCATGTAGCTACCGCGTGTCTGCATACAGCGCAGGCTGCACTGGGAACGAAGCTAAGTTCGTTTAGCGTCGCTCATGTAGCTACCGCGTGTCTGCATACAGCGCAGGCTGCACTGGGAACGAAGCTAAGTTCGTTTAGCGTCGCTCATGTAGCTACCGCGTGTCTGCATACAGCGCAGGCTGCACTGGGAACGAAGCTAAGTTCGTTTAGCGTCGCTCATGTAGCTACCGCGTGTCTGCATACAGCGCAGGCTGCACTGGGAACGAAGCTAAGTTCGTTTAGCGTCGCTCATGTAGCTACCGCGTGTCTGCATACAGCGCAGGCCATACTGGGAACGAAGCTAAGTTCGTTTAGCGTCGCTCATGTAGCTACCGCGTGTCTGCATACAGCGCAGGCTGCACTGGGAACGAAGCTAAGTTCGTTTAGCGTCGCTCATGTAGCTACCGCGTGTCTGCATACAGCGCAGGCTGCACTGGGAACGAAGCTAAGTTCGTTTAGCGTCGCTCATGTAGCTACCGCGTGTCTGCATACAGCGCAGGCTGCACTGGGAACGAAGCTAAGTTCGTTTAGCGTCGCTCATGTAGCTACCGCGTGTCTGCATACAGCGCAGGCTGCACTGGGAACGAAGCTAAGTTCGTTTAGCGTCGCTCATGTAGCTACCGCGTGTCTGCATACAGCGCAGGCTGCACTGGGAACGAAGCTAAGTTCGTTTAGCGTCGCTCATGTAGCTACCGCGTGTCTGCATACAGCGCAGGCTGCACTGGGAACGAAGCTAAGTTCGTATAGCTTCTCGTATGTAGCTACAAGAGAGAACCTAAACGAACTTAGCTTCGTTCCCAGTCTGGCCTACGCTTTATCCTTTGCCAATCTATTTTATAGTAGAATTGACTTGTCATTTACTAATCTGCTCTTATCTTCTATTCTATTCTATGATAGCACTATAAAACTTCTGCTATTTACACAAACAAAATCTAGCATAATTTCAAGTTAAATTACTCGAAAATGAAAATATTATGAAACGACTAATCAATCAATAGAATCAACTGTTAGTCGCGTCGCTACGCTACGCTACATTAAGTGCATGGAAAAACTAGATTTTCTTTCATAACAAACTAAGAGGGTTTACATTATGATTCTGACATCATCTGACTAGGACAAAAAGGCGTGCTCTTTACATTAGTTAGGTATCGTATTTATACATAAACATATGCTCGTGGACTGGTAGCCTAATAGAAGTCAAGGGAATGTTGGGGGCTATACTTATAACGGAAGACTTTATACCGTCTTGGAAAAAATAGGGTATAATAGGTGTAGATAATAAATGTATTTTTTTTTTCAATATAAAGCCGGAATAATTGAGCTCCACAAGACTAAACGTTATTATTATTACAAATAGTAGCTTTATATTGTTAAGTTTTATTATAATCGTTAAAACGGAAAAAAGCGGCCACTATTTTCCGATTACAATAAAACTTAACAATATAAAGCTACTATTTGTAATAATAATAACGTATAGTCTTGTGGAGCACAATTATTCCGGCTTATTTTCTGTATTTTCATTCTAAAATAAAAGAAATAACCAAATAAACGATGAGGGCGCCACTGCGCGCTCGTTAGCCTCTTAACATATGCATTAACATCGCAATGATTATTTATCATTTAATTTGTACAGTTTATGTGAAACGTATTGTTGAATTGCACTGTACCCGCATGTGTGTTATTGGGTGTATTCCTGCTGACACAAAAATGACAATGACTATTACAAAAGCGTGGAATAGCCCTGATCTTATGCTGTTTAATAAGGATGTCCTTCACCAAGCGTGCGTGGCTAGAGAAACACCTATACAGGTACCCCTGAGATTCACTGTACCGGTAATTTTCCGCATAGATCAACAATTTTCTTATTCGTTCACTGACAGACAACGCACAGCCTAAACCGCTGGGTCTAGAAGCACAAGAGTTCCTTTTATGTACAGTGAAAGTGAGCACTAAGGCAAGATTTTCTAAAATTCACCCCCTAAAGAGGTTAAATAGGTGATGAAAGTCTGTATGGAAGTTCGTCATTTTTGTCGATGGAAACCCCGATTGGAAATTATAAAGGAACAAAAATTAACATTGCAGGGTCAAATTAAATTAGCTGGCGAAACTCCGCAGACGTGATGGTTATAAATATCTAAACATGATAAAATAAGACAGAAATTAATTTGATGATGTTTTTTTTTTGGGTCTTCATGGCGAATATTTCGAAAAGATTTGTCGCGATGCCGTTGGATGTTGTAGTCCGTAATTCATCCCACATGCGACAAACGTATCCGGCCCAGTCCACTTGAGCTTGGTTGCTGTTTGATCCGATCCGATGAGTATCGGGTGTTGGATCCGATATAAGATATTAATTTAAAGGTTAATATACGTACTGTCATCAGGCACGATGGGTTCGCTAACTTTGGGCAAATTATCCGTCAGGTTGACGAGTGGAATTCCCGTGAGGTTCACATGCAGGATCCCGGAACCGTTCACGCCCAGCAGCGGTGTCTGAGTCACCGAAGTCACTGTAGGTGCCGCAGCATCTGCGGAAAATGGAGATAATAAAAGTTATTTATAAATAGACATATAGATCAATATTCTCTATTCTGCGGTTCGACTGGCAGAACCTGCAAGGTTCTGTTCACATAAAGTAAGGTCACAATCGCAATAAAAGTGAAAAAGATTCCCAGAGCTACTTCTTTTGTGCATGGGAATTATCAACATCCTGTTAGATCGACAAGTCAAGCTTACTTCGTAAAACATAATTTTTAGAACAAGGTGTATTTAAATGGTGCATTCCCGATTGAGCACCTATTTTTTGAGCACAAAAGGTATTCCCTTCTGAGCACCAATCTATATTTTAACGTGGTGCTCAAAAGGGAACAACAAAAAATATTCAACTTTATTCCCTTTTGAGCACCTACGGTACCTTCTAGAATATATCGATACAAATTGGCAGTACTTCTGAACACCATGGGATACCTTGAGGGCATTTAACTTGACCTCAGGGTCATTGATCTTGAGGTCAAGGTCAAAATTCTGAAAGTCAAGATCCGTGATTCTCCTAAAGATCACAGATTTTGACTTCAGGGTCATTGACCTTGAGGTCAAGGTCAAACTTCCGGAAGTCCAATTCGCGGTTGATATTTCTGAGTAAAAGATTTAATAAAGTAACCTAACCAAACGTAACCTCTGGGTGTCCTTCGCTCTCTATTGCATCGTCGCCATGTCCAGCGAATGGCACCCCGAGGTTAGGTTTGGTTTAAATTTTGACCTTTACCTCAAGGTCGATGATCCTGAGGTCAAGGTCAGTGACCTTAGGAGAATAGCAGATCTTGACTTTCGGAATGTTGACCTTGACCTCAAGGTCAATAATCCTGATTTTAAGGTAAGTAACCTTAGGAGAATCACGTATCTTGACTTTCGGAATTTTGACCTTGACCTGAAGGTCAATTACCCTGAGGTCAATGTCAATGCCCTGGAGGTATCCCATGATGTTCAAAAGTAGTGCCAATTTGTATCGATATGTTTTATTAAACACCCCATCACTAGAAGCTACCGCACCGTAGGTGCTCAAAAGGGAAAAAAGTTGAATATTTTTTATTGTTCCCTTTTGAGCACCACGTTAAAATATTGATTCGTGCTCAGACCTTTGCAGCTCAAAAAATAGGTGCTCAGACGGGAATGCTTCTTTAAATGACCCGCTATAAGACATGTCCATTGTATTTTCGCCAAGTAGCAGAGCATGTCGCTGCATGTGCTAATGCAAGGTTGAAGGTACTAATGATTAAACAGCAAATGCGCAAAGGCAAGGCGCTTGGCTCATTTGTAAACATAGTGAGTTTTGTAACTTTGTCTTTGATTAAATACGTTAATTTTTCAGTTGGTTAGGTACTTGCTTATTTTAATTCGATTTATTTAAGTACAAGGTTCTCTTTTACTCCCAATCCCAATCTATCTATACTAATAATAAAGCTGAAGTATTTGTATGTTTGAACGCGCTAATCTCTGGAACTACCAGTCGGACTATTTATTACGCTATGACATTTAGGAGCAGAGCAAAAAGAAGACAGAAAGAACGCTTAGCAAAATAGAAGTATTAGCGCGGGCGATTTGATGCGACGAAATGGATCAGGGGCACAAGAAATTTCACGCGGACGAAGTCGCGTGCAGAAGCTAGTAATTATAATAAAAGAGAAATTCACGCTCAGCGATAATCAAACTAAACAAGATATAAACATTGACAACATCGTAAGTCGACATTCGCAAGGACGAAAAAATATCGCGATCGATTTTATTTCACGCACTGGATTTTCAACGTTCTGCTTAGCGCTGAGAGTTGAAAAACCAACAGTGTGTTTCTTCGACGCGCTAGAATGCATTTCTGTTGTTGTTAAGTTGGATTCTCAATGCTCGGCTCAACAACGAGAGTTGAAAATCCAGTGCGCGATAAAATCCCGTCGCGATATGTTTACGTCCATGCGAATGTCGGCGGAAAGCTTAGGAAAAAACAGTTGGACAGCAATCATTTCCATTTCCACCACAATACTTTCCACAGTAAGCAAGCAGTGAATAATAATTGACAGGTGCACATTTTGTATTTATAAATATCAAGGACGATTTAATGATGGCACTGGACACCTCGTGTTTCTTTTGAACGCCTAGATGTCTTGTAGCGCTGTCATTACGAACAAATTGCTTGCAGCTGCAATAGGTTAATTAATAATGCAACAATAGATAAGTACAAGCTATATTTAGGTTTCCATCATGATATCCGCTTGAAAACAATATCCGTTACAGTTGGCCAAGCTAGTGTTCATGTACCTGATGTGTACTAGAAGAACATAAGTTGTAGATAGATAACACATTATTATTATTTCGCCAGGACAAAGAAGATAAGCATAATTATGGTTTACGTGATTATAATAAATAACAACTTAAGTAGGTTTGCGTATGATTATGATCCTCGAATCACCTTCCAAGATATTATCTTAATCTTTGGTAGGAGAACAAAGGAAACAAAAATATACATATAGAAAAAGGTACAAAATTAAGTTTCTATCGAAGATTGTGGGTACAGTGAAGTGTAGTTGTGACATAAAATAAATAAATAATAACTGGACAGTTTCCGCCAAAACTGGAAGGAGGGCCGCGCGGGTCGCGAACTGTGGAAGGAGTGGAGGGAGGCCTTTGCCGAGGAGTGGGAAAGCACAGGCTAATATATATAAAGACATTTTTTTTTATTCAATATTAAAAGAGGTTTTTATCCACGCGGATATGCCAACCCCATCGTACCTTATAACAATCAATAACTACATACTACGAGTATGTGCGAAAGAGAATCATTGACTTAATATAAACAAATGTGGATAACTGAGCTGTACCCACAGAAAAGATAAAGTTGTACCCAACTCATCTATCATAAAAAAAAACAACAAAGTTTTGAGAATTTGTCAGCCAAACACTCTCAATTGCTTAACTCATTCCGAATGACAATCGGTTAAATTATGAGTTGACAGTTCAACAACGTGCATTACAGTGGACGTTGCTACTTAATAATTCCATAGTCATCAGCAACAAAGATTTAAAAGGATTCAAATACCAATGTGACTTTTTCAATTCATATCATCTGATCTGCCGAGCATTTTCCCAACTATGTTGAGGTCGGCTTCCAGTCTAATCGCATGCAGCTGAATACCAGTATCTTAAATGGAGCGACTGTCTACCTGACCTCCACAACCCAGTTACTGGGTAAAAAAGACTGGTTGTCAGACTTTCGGGCTTCTGACAACCCGTAACGACTGTCGAAGGTCCACGAACGGCAGCTGATACCAATGGCTTAACGTGCTTTCCGAAGCACGGAGGGGTCTTGCTATGTAAAGATGGTCACCCATCCACGGACCAACCGCGGCAAGCGAAGCTTAACCTGATCGATCGACCCGTGCGGTTGTCATAACTTAGCCACGAGCCCTTTTTCATTTATGTAGGTACTTTATGAGTATTGGACTTGCTGAAAAAAACTAGACGGTTGTAACTGTACCGTAAATCTGTAATGACCTTTGTAAACAGATTACAAACATTTTCACTGAGGACAAACATCATGAGAAAACCTGCAGTGCGATTCTGTCTAACCATCTCACCGTGAATACTTAGGTGAAGTGAGCGTGGAGTGAGCTGTCAATAGTGTCAATTCCTAGCAAAAACAAACTCACTTCACCTAAGTTTTCACGGTGAGATTTTTACAGAATCGACCGGCTGCACCCTAATCGCGTAACACACTATCAATCGGAATCGGTTTCATTTTGTCAGTTCAACAACATTCATTGCGTTTTTTACGGTGTTGTAAAGACAAATTTTTCGAATATATAAAGCAATGGATTAGCAATTTGCTTCAAAATGATTCAGATTCTGGAATTTAGTTATTATAAGTTTGAAATCGCCAACCCGTCTTGAGCAAGCGTGGTGATCAATGAATGCACATTCCTTCTCTGTATGAGAAGAGGGCTTTGCCCTGCAGTGGGACACTTATATGCTGGTATTAATAATAAAAAAAGTTATATTGTTGACGTGAAAATGTTCGTAATCTGTTTATATAAAGGTGATTACAGATTTAACAACATAATTACTATGCAGTCTGACGCGCCACCTTCACTTCACACTAAAATGACGTAAGTCACACTAAGAAGAAACCAAATCATTTGAATAATAAAAAATAGAGGAAAATTACTTTAATTAAGTTGTCATCTCATACAAACAAATGGTTTATAATATTTACATTGAATGTTTTACTTTTCATTGCGACAGTTCTAAGAAATGTTAAGATACGTGATGATGCAAGAGGTGACCCTGATGTCATCAAGGATTTATTCCAGAATAGTATTTTTAATGTCATAAATACACTATGTTACTTAGTTACGTAAGTTCAAAGGCATTGCACTTTGGTTACTGGAAAACCCAGTGAAGTGTGCATTGGCGACCGATGATACTAGCTAGCTAATAATAAAATTATAAATTCAATCAAATAGCATTCATGATAAAATTACAATCAGCACGCTAGCACCCTAGTACATTGTACCTTGTATTTTACCCGTTCAAAAGCTGGTGTAAAAAAAACGCTAAAATGTTTCATGGAAAGTTTGTCAAAGTATTAGGTACCCAATGGAATAGCAATTAAGACTATTCATATTTTCCCCAAAACTTGCTTTTTACATTGCTTATTTTTTTTTTTTTTTGTCCTTTGCGTCATGTTTACCGCAAATAAACGTATTTTCTTTCTTTCTTCTTCTTCTTCTTTCTTCTTCTTTCTATTCAATTTGCGAGTTTAGACAAAAGAATTATTTATGGTCAATAATATGGTCAATTTCTCTAAACTCGCAAATTGATTGTTATTCTGGGAAATTTTCAAAAATACCTGAGAATTGGGTTTTCTCGAATTCCATGAATTTTCGCCTAGGCTTTATGGGGTGCTTAATTGTTGCAAATGTCAGGTCCTGCACCCTAATTGCGTAACACATTATCAATCGGAGTTGGTTTCATTTTGACAGTTCAACAACATTCATTGCGTTATTTACGTTGTCGAGCAGACAAATTTTTCGAACATATGCAATGGATTAGAAGGTTTTTTCAAAATGAAACCAACTCCGATCGATAATGTGTTACGCAATTAGGGTGCTGGAAGGAGTACGTCAAATTAGAAGTCACCCTTTATAATTAATGCGAATGTGAGTTTGCTTGTTTGTTACTCTTTCACGGCTAAACGGCTGGACCAATTTTGAACCCTTTTTTTTTTGTGGATGGGAAATCATCGAATGACTTCTCCCGCTGTGGGCGGAGCGGGAGGGCGTGTCAGACTTTTACTGGCTACGAGTAAAACCCACGCGTGTTCCTTCAGTTGCCTGTGCCAGGGTCACGGTATCTCTTTCGAACAACCCGCGACCCCGGCGGCATCGGCCCTATCGGACCCCATCATTGCTGGGGGAAGGATAGGCTACTTTTTATCGGCATAACACGCGGGCGAAGCCGCGGGCGGGAGCTAGTAATCAAGTATTTGGTTTTTTGTATTAATTTTGCGAAGCAGCAGCGAAGTCGCTAGTAGGGAATAAACGAAAGTTATTCCATTGTCACAACATTACCAGAGCTCATGCTGCCCGTTGTAAACAATGGCGTCGCGTCGCGCATGAGGTAACTGCCATGCCCATTATTTCCATGGCCGTGCCGGTGGACGGACGCGTCCCCAAAAACAGTACGACTGGTAAAACGAGGGGTAAAATAAAGCTCACGAAGTCAGAGCCCGAAAAACTGACAACCAGTCTTGCCAAGGGGTATCGTGTTACCAGTATCCGGGTTGTGGAGGTCAGATAGGCAGTCGCTCCATGTACAAGTACTGGTATTCAGCTGGATCCGGTTAGGCTGGAAGCCAACCTCAGCATAGTTGCGAAAAGGCTACGCCGATGAAGATGACTTCAAACTAGGCAATCTAGCGCATCACAGCCACAACATAAAAGGGTACAGAGAGCGCAGTGGCGCCCTCATCGTTCGTTTGGTTATTTCTTTTATTTTAGAATGAAAATGGAATCACGGAAACGGAAAATAGTGGCCACGCTCCGATTTAAGGATTACAATAAAATTTTACAATATAAAACAACTGTTTGTAATAATAATAACGTAGTCTTGTGGAGCATTTTCTGCATTTGCATTCTAAAATAAAAGAAATAACCAAACAAACGATGAGGGCGCCACTGCGCGCTCGATAGCCTCTTAATCTCCTTTCAACAATTTTTTATTTTTATCTATATCGATACAGTCGTTATAAACTCGACACATCATCTATGTAAGTTGAAGCACCAGAAATAAAATAGGTGCAGTCTGGGAAATTGTCCAATACCATAATATCACGTCTTGTATCCCCGAAGGGAAAGAGAGTCCCTACATAACCCACATTTCGCCAGTTAAATATTCTTATGTCCTATGCAAAATAGGGGGCAAACCAATTGCCATCAACCGGGCGCAAACCCGGACTCCTACCACAGAATACATATTAGTACGAGTACAGAAGATTCACTCCTCAAAATCATTTAAATAAACAGCGACACAATAAAGTGCAATTCAGGTCGCACAGCGTTAATTACCACTATTATACTTCAACTAGAAGTTGCTTCTCTTTCTATCGCGTAACTCTTATACCTTCTGACTCGTTAGGGTTGTCTTCTTTTACGACGCGGCGCGTGAGTGAGTATCGAACTAACGTGCGCCCAACACAAGTCAGCAACAAGTCGAGCCCGCCGCGTACTTGTGTACGCGGCGGGCTCGACTCGCTTGCGGCGGGCTCGACTTGTCGCACTCCGCATTTTAGGTACCTATAAAGCTACAAAGCTTTATAGGTACCTAAAATGCGGAGTGCGCCTGGCCTGCTCCTACTGAGAAATTCCAGATATAAAATGAATCGAACCCCGGACCTCAAACTCTGCAGTAGCACTTGTGGCCACTAGACCAACGTACTAATAATTTAAATATTCATGTCGCTACACCTGCCTGCTTTCACTACTGGTTGCATATCAGCAGGCTCCTTCCTTAACTGGACATAATTATAATGGCGACGTCATTGCAAACGATTACGATATGGCTTACGGGGATGGTATACGAGTAGGTCACGTCTTTCAATCTTGAACAGCTGGAGATGTTTTAAGATAGAAGATGATGGCTTGAACTAGGTACTATCTTATTCATAAAAAAAGTAAAATATTTTAGTTAAAAACTGTTTTGTCAATTTCTTTCGAGTTTTAGTTTTTTTTATGAATAAGGAGTCCTACCAACTTATTATACTATTTGTATCTGGCTGGTTTTGGTATCATTGAATGTTTAAATTTTAAAGAACATAATTCCAAATTCAAATTAGGAAAATGTGTGATTTTCATTTGTTTTTCGTACTGTCAAGGTGAGTGAATCTAATGAAGAAATTCGATACATTTTAAAATTTTACTACAAAAAAGGTGAAAATGCAACGCAAGCCGCGAAAAAAAATTGCGATGTTTATGTACCCAGTGCAGTGTCTGTGAGAGTAGCACAAATTTGGTTTAAGCGTTTTCAATCCGGAAATTTCGATGTCAAAGATGCACGTCGCTCTGGTCGCCCTATTACGGATAAAATGGATGCCATTTTTGAAAAAGTGGAGCAAGATCGGCATATCAGTAGTTACGACGTAGCTGAAGAACTGGGAATTGACCACAAAACAGATTTGGCGCATTTGAAAAAACTGGGTACACAAAAAAGCTCGATATTTGGGTACCTCACGAGCTTACTGAAAGAAACCTAATGAACCGTGCACTCATTTGTTATTCTTTATTACGACGTAATGAAACCGAACCATTTTTGAAGAAGCTGATAACTGGTGATGAAAAATGGATCACGTACGACAAGAACGTGCGAAAAAGGTCGTGGTCAAAGGCCGGTCAGGCTTCACAGACTGTGGCGAAACCCGGGTTAACTCGCAACAAGGTGATGCTGTGTGTGTGGTGGGATTGGAAGGGCATTATTCATTATGAGCTGTTACCACCAGGCAGGACCATCGATTTTGAACTCTACTGCGAACAACTGATGAGATTAAAGCAAGAAGTTGAGAGAAAACGGCCGGAATGAATCAACAGAAGGGGTGTGGTTTTTCATCATGATAACGCTAGACTTCACACATCTTTAGCCACTCATCAAAAATTAAGAGAGTTTGGCTGGGAGGTGTTAATGCATCCGCCGTATAGTCCTGACCTTGCACCTTCAGATTTCCACTTGTTTCGGTCTCTTCAGAATTCTTTAGGCAGTGTCAGGTTAACATCACGAGAAGACTGCCAAAACCACTAGTCGCGGTATTTTGATCAGAAGTCCCAAAAGCAATGGGATCATGTCCCTACCTACAAGATAGCAAAAAGTTATCGAACAAAATGGTACCTACATACTTTAGATAAATTTAAATAATGTATATTAAAAAATGTTTTGAATTTTCTTAAAAAATGCGAAGAAACTTTTTCCCCAACCTATTATGTTGGGGTTGGCTTCCAGTCTAACCGGATGCAGCTGAATACCAGTATTTTACATGGAGCGACTACCTATCTGACCTCCACAAACCAGTTACTGAGTAATACGATACCCCTTGGTAAGATCTAAGGAACCCTCGTGCAAAATTTCAAGCATCTAGTAAGTAGACCCAGCGGGCAGCGGTTTAGGCGTTGTTGTCCGTCAATGATTTAGCCAACGTTCGGACAGACGTGGAAATATCGCGGCGGGATTTTATCGCGCACTGGATTTTCAACTATCGTTGTTGAGCCGAGCATTGAGAATCCAACTTAACAACAACAGAGTGCATTCTAGCGTGTCAAAAAAACACACTGTTGGATTTTCAACTCTCAGCGCTAAGCAGAGCGTTGAAAATCTAGTGTGCGCCGCGATATTTGTACCTCCGTGCGAACGTCGACTAACAGAGTAGATGAACTAAAATATATCGTAGGCTAATCGTAGGTACCTTAGTTCGTTCTTGCTTATTTATTTATACTAAAACCAACGTGTGTGTTATCGTTTTAGTGCCGACATAACATTGTCATAACAAGGAAAGAGTTATCAAATGACTTTCTCCCACGGTACATCTCTTATCTAATTCGCACAAGGCGAACAATAACAGAGCTATGCAAAACATGTTTTTGCTTCTTTGTTCTACTTAGGGCCTATTACACGATGTCCGAATAGCCACTACTCACCGAATAAATTCAAAAATGGAACAGAATTGGTATGAAATTATCTGCCGAGTAAGTTAATGGGAACTTAATCGTAGGTGGTGAAACCAGGCCTTTAGAGTTTCAATTTCAAACAATTTTTTTAATAAGATTATTATATTGAAGTCGCTATTTGTGTGTGTCTGTGGGATCAAGTTGTTCTTCTAAGCTCCTCAACGGATTTTGATTCGATTTTTACCATCAATTAGATAGTTTATACCGGAAGGATTATTTATTTATTTTTATTTGTTCACCAACAATTGTTTACACAAGTTTGAAAAAATGTATATGTATATATGCAACAGTGCAAAAATCACTTACAGGTAAACTACGCATGCATAAAGAAGTTGTACAAAATTTTATAATATTAATCTAGATTTTAATTATGTTTACAGGGTCAAATTAACTGAATATTAGTTACATACAGGGGCAAATTAACTGAATATTAGTTACATACAGGGTCAAATTAACTTAGCTAGTGAAATTCCTCAGACGTGATGGTACCGATATCTAAACGGGATAAAACAAAAAATAAATTAATTTGATGATTTATTTTTGGGTTCGTCTACCGCTGGTAGTGTAGCTGTATTACTTGAAGTATGAGTTAAGAAAATCCGTTTTTTTTTTTGTTTAATCATGTTAAGATACCCATTAACCCATCTGATGAGGAGAGTCAGAATATATATGTTGATGAATGGAGAGGCAGAGGAAGGCCAAAGAAAAGATGGATGGATTGTGTGAGAAATGATATGAAAGAGAAGGGAGTGAATGATAGCGTGACGGTTGACAGGGGAGAATGGAAGAAGAAAACATGTTGCGCCGACGCCAAGTAATATGGGATAAGGGCAGGAAGATGATGATGATTCCCATTAACACATCACACCAATGAAGTTTACACAAAAAAAAAAAAAAATTAAACTGATATTTCAAGTAAATACACTACTTAATACATGGTCATGGTCATTGACACCAAAAATTAATTCATCAAAATTAATTTAGTTTTTGTTTTATCACGTTTACCTACATATCGATAATTCTATACCCATCACGTCTACAGAGTTTAGCTAGCTAATTTAATTTGACTCTGTATAATTAAGAAATCTCGATGTTTAGTGACGTCGAAAAAACCGTGCGTAGCAGGCTTGGGTCGCCATAGTCTCTGAGAAAAGGCAAGGGGTTGCTACACTGGCTACCAAATTGTCATAGTAGCATGCAGGTGTTTAAAGAGTTGGTAAGAAAGAAAGAAATACTATTCTGTTACCACACAGCATAGCAAAAGAAAATATACTCGCCGAATCCATAACCTCTCCTTTTTTGAAGTCGGTTACAAAAACGAGCTATGCTGTAGAGCCAAAAATGAACCCAATCTGCTGAGATTGGGTTCATTTTTGGCTCTACAGCATAGCTCGTTTTTGTACAGCGCCGCATTCTGGTGCCACCGAGTGCTACGCTACCGTCCCCTTTGCGGATAATTCGCGTGACGGATACAATAATGTACATACCTGTTTATTTATATAGACTATAGCTGCACCCCGCGGTTTCATCCGCTTATACCGGGATAAAAAGAAGCCTGTGTGTTAATCTAGGGTAAGTATAAGCTATCTACATACCATAAGCAAACCATTCCAAATTTCATCCAAACCGGTCCAGCCGTTTGAGCGTGAAGAAGTAGCAAACATACAAACACACAGTCACAAACTTTCGCCTTTATAATATTAGTGTGATTCCTATACCAATGAATCTATCGAGTTACGCTTCACGTGCACAATAGTGGATATTGTTGCAATTGAAAATCAATTGCAGGCATTGTTTGTATTTTTTTCCTTTTTACGTCATCCAAGGCAGTGTTGTTGTGTTGTCTGCCTTGTAAACATTTACTTGTGGTTTAGCACGTTGAGGCACGATAGCCGAGTTTGAGTACCCAAATAATTTATGCTTTTATCATAAGAAACTCTCATCAAAGACACTATGATAAATATCGTGATTATACCAATATTACGCGGTTTGCCTGACAAAGTGCTATAATGGTCGCAAACGCTACTGCCGAGGTCCTGCGGGGTAATAGGGATGTTGAATAAAAACTTTTTTTGTTCGTCATGTAGGTTATTCAAAAATATTGGACACGTGTTTTTTATTTTTTTACGTAATCAAAAGATTACGGCGATACATTTAGTTAAAATGTGGCATGACGTCACTGGTTGCCAGATTTTATACGTAGTTTGTTATAGTTATGACGTAGCGAGCCTAGCTCCAAAACTTTAATGTGTTTTATCCAAGTCATTTTATATTAATATAGTAAAGCTAAAAATCAATCTGCCTAGCCTTTTCCCAACTATGTTAGGGTCGGCTTCCAGTCTAACCGGATGCAGCTGAATACCAGTATTTTACATGGAGCGACTGCCTATCTGACCTCCACAACCCAGTTACTGGGTAATACGATACCCCTTGGCAAGACTGGTTGTCAGACTCGGGCTTCTGATGCCCCGTAACGACTGTCAAAGATCCACGAATGACAGCCGGGACCAACGGCTTAACGTGCTTTCCGAGGCACGGAGGAGTCTCGGTATGTGAAGATTGTCACCCATCCACGGACCAACCCCGGCAAGCGTAGCTTAACCTGATGGATCGACCCGTGCGGCTATTATTACTTAGCCACGAGCTCCTCATAGTAAAGCTAAAAATACTATGTAATATTTCTTTATTATCTGACAGACGGACTAAATAGAATTTATTTTTCTTTTACTCAGGAAACATCCCTATTGCGTAACACAGTAGGAATCGGCTTCATTTTGACAGTTCAACAACATTCATTGCGTTATTTACGATGTTGAGTAGACAAATTTTTCGGACACATGAAACAATGGATTAGCAATATGCTTCAAAATCATTCAGATTGTGATAGTGTGTTACGCAATTAGGGTGCTGGGTTCGATACCCAGGTCGGGTAAATTGTTATGGGATTTTTTCTCAGTAGCAGCCCAGAGTCTGGATGTATTAGGAAATTGTCGCCTTCTGAGTCAGAGTGAAAGTTCACTTTGGCTTGGACAAAGTTTATTCCGAGGAATGATCACATGAGGATTTCGGCATTGTACTCGTATAATCCTTTACTGTGTTTAAAGTTACACAGCAGCATGACGACCGATCCTATCTTCAGTCTGCATATGAGCGGCATTCCTGATGGAGTCTCTGCACCATCACACTCAATATATTGTCGATGCTGCTGTAAACTTTAGCTTCTGGATGGACCTTGACGACAATTCTAGCGTTCATCTCAAGTGAATCTTCGTTTCCGAAGTCAGGACCACAAGATTTTTAAATGACTTACAGGATGAAGGGTCAAGATTACACAAGCTCTACCAGACCGTTTCGAGCGACGCAACGCTCAGGAATCTGGAAGTTATCGTCTCCAAAAACTTCTGCATTTGGCAGTTGAGCTTCTCCAAGTTTCAGAAGCCAGCCAATTCTATCTCGTTACGATTCGCTATCATATTTAGGGTGAGCTTGAATTCAAGAAGAGAAGAAGAGGTTGCATCGCTTGAGATTCCCCGCCCGTTGATTGGTGCTCGACCTCCTCTCGGAACAACAGGTGAACATTGCCTGAAGTCTTCCAAATGGAATTGTGACCACGTGTAAAGTAATCCGTTTTCGGTCAAGTTCGTCCCCAGTATTGTCGTTCAATTCCATTGTTACCCGGGCTTGTCAAGAGTGCCGTGCCTAAATTCGGGTTAAGTCATAAGGTACCAAATGCGAGCTAACGGCCAAGAGTAGAACCAGTTCCTATCCCGTAAATGTGGTTTATCACATAACTCAAGTTTTATCTGCCACACTGTCTAACCTGTTGTGGAGCGTCACCGTGGCCGTTCAGCTTGTACAGGGATAGTGTCTAACAGATTTGTAAGAGGATGTGTGTGAATTGAGGATGAATGAGTTGCCTGTCAAAAACCTTCTCTACGCATATGATCAAGTTCTAATTGCATCGTCAGCAGAACAATTGCAAGACAAGGAGACTGTGATGGATGAAGCATAAGATGAAAGGGATGAATATAGGTTATAGTGTTTGAAAGGGAAGAGGATGTATCGGTGTGTGATGTGAAAATAAATGTTAAGAGTGTGGAGCAAGTAAGTGAGTTTGTATATTAGGGGAGACTGTTTACAAGGGATGGAAAGATTGATGAAGATATGGAAAGGAGAGTAAATGTGGGAAATAAAGTGAATGGGGCCATACATCCGATTGTGAAAAAAGGCTTATTTGGCTGTTCACAATGGTGTGCTGGTACCTACGCTTATGTATGGAAGTGAATATTGGGTGTGGCAAAAGAAGCATGAAAGTAGTAAAAATGCTGTGGATACGCGTTCCTTGCGAAGCACGTGTGGTGTGACTATGAATGATAGGCTGAGGATTGATGTGATAAGGCAACGGTGCGGTTTAAAAGAAGATGTAGTGACGTAGATTTACAAGAGTATGCTTAAATGGTTTGGTCATGTTGAGAGGATGAATGAAAGGCGACTAACAAAAGACGTTCGTATTTACAAGGCAGTTGTGAGTGGAAACGCTAGAAGGGGACACCCTAGGAAGACATAGTGACCTTATTGGTGATGTTTTTCAGAAAGGTCAGGTGCGTAGTACTCACAACTGGCGTGCGTGTATGACCAGATGTGTGAACGTAAACGAGGCAAAAGGTGTATGTAAGGATCGTAGCAGGTGGTGTTCTGTAGTTTCTGCCTACTCCCATGGGAAGAAGGTGTGAGTTCTTGTATGTATGTTCGTATGTATGTATGTGTGTACGTATGTACGAGTATGTACTGGCTAACCTAATCAGGGACCATTTATAAATGTGTACGTGGCGAGGATAATAAGCTGCCAATCTCAATACAAATGGTCAGCCCTGCACTTTATTAGCCTTGAGAATCAATTACCACGATGTTCTCAAGATTAGGACCACTCAGCAGTTAGAACAAAGGGTTTCTTGGAATTAAGTATTAACGATTAAGTAATTGAATTCATACTTCCACACGCGATATGATAAACCAAACATATATTCACGACGTGTAAACTGCATTACATTGGATATGCAAGTATGGCCGACACATATGTGGAACTTATGTTACCTGGGGTCAATACCAGAATTTTACATGGAGTGACTGCCTGTCTGACCTCCACTATCAAGTTACTAGGTAATAATAAACGATACTCCTTGGTAAGACTGGTTGTCGGACTTTTGGCCTTTTGACTACCCACAACGACTGTCAAAGATCTATGAATGACGGCCGAGACCAACGGCTTAGCGTGCTTTCCGAGACACGGAGTGGTCTCGATATTATTATGTAATGGATGGTCACCCATCCCCGAACCGACCGCGGCAAGCGTAGCTTAACCTTCAATCGAGACGTGCGGCGACTATTATCTAGCCACGAGCCCCTCTTGAGATATAATAACGTAACCACAAATGACGCTATCAGTGCGCAATGACGCAGTTAGTCCCAGCGGGGACAAGATTTCTTTGCGTGCTTTGATGTTTGTCAGCTTTGTTATTTGCGTAGAGGAATTACTACTACTTTTGTATTAATTTTAGCGATATATTATTAATTTTATTAGTTTATAAAAAATAAAAATCACAACTAGAGAACTATGCCCCGCAAAACCGTTTTCACGGTTTGTTTTTAATTTACTATTACGGCACAAGTGCACAACCCTTTGAAACACATTTGAGTGTCTTATAAAATGGAACAATGCAGTTATTAAAATTGCCGTTGTCAAACCAGTGAACGAAAATTTGCGTTCATTGTCTCAAACGTTTAAATAATTAACTACATATCGAATGACAACGACACAAAATGAAACATTTCTATTTGTAGAGATAAACCATTCTAAAAATGAACGCCCCTCCACAGCGGTTACGGTTACGCTCACCTCACATGTAAAGAAGTGTATAGACGCTATACACTTGGTCTTTGTCATTGGTTACTCAGCCACCGGCGAGTACGGTTAACAACTAAACTAAATAAATACCTTACGGACTAACATACATAAAAATATACACAATTACACTGATTTTTTTATGCAAACGGTAACTACCCGATTTGCCCAAACGCCGAACAGCCGGATTTGTCGGCCAACTAGTGTATAAATGACACGAACGCGCGACAGAGCGAACGTGTCGTTCCTTACAAAGCGAGCGCTACCCGCCTTACAATGCTAGTACCTGGACTGATCGCAAGATTAGTTGACCTCTAAGTGCGGCGACGAGTCCATGTTTAAAGTCGTCGCATGCACAAAAATAGAGTTCCAATAAGTATTTCCTCTCATACATTCAAATAATCACGTTTTGTGGAGGGGCGTTCATTTTTAGAATGGTTTATATCAAGTCATAAAACTTATCACAGCAGTCAACAAATAGTTATCTGCACAACTGAGTGTTATCTCAGTAGTGCTGTCACACGACTATCCATTGTTTACCTGCCCACCTGTTTGTTTACTCTGACGCCATATTTGTTAACTAAACAGAAAACATGCTCTGAAATGTAGTGTATCTTAGTCAAATCTGACGGACTGGAGAGTGGCTTTTAAAAAATACTTAATCAATCTGCCTAGCCTTTTCCCAACTATTTTGGGTTCGGCTTCCAGTCTAACCGGATGCAGCTGAATACCAGTATTTTACATGGAGCAACTGCCTATCTGACCTCCACAACCCAGTAACTGGGTAATACGATATCCCTTGGTAAGACTGGTAGTCAGACTTTCGGGCTTCTGACGACCCGTAACGACTGTCAAAGATTCACGAATGACAGCCGGGACCAACGGCTTAACGTGTTTGCCGAGGCACCGAGGCCTCTCGGCATGTAAAGATGGTCACCCATCCACTGACCAACCCCGGCAAGCGTAGCTTAACCTGATGGATCGACCCGTGCGGCTGTTATTACTTAGCCACGAGCTCCTTAAAAAATACTATTATATTTAATTAGGAGTAGGTACTTGTATTGTACCACGGCTTGATACAGACTCGTTTCTTAGAGCCGGTTTCTTGACCCGTAGTTAACTCAACCAATGGCTAAACAGTAACTATGGTTGAACTTTGGCTAATTAAGTTTTTAACATGAATGAGTTAACATGCATACATTCATGTTAACTCAGTCATGTTTAGCCTCCACATTTCCGCCAAAATTCAACCATTAGTTACTATGTTTAACCATTGTTTGAATTAACTAAGGATCAAGAAACCGGCCCTTTGGCTAGCTTCTGAAAAGTTACTGATTACCTATCCATGCGTCATTATGGTGGCGGTTAGGCCACGGGGAATGGTAACGTGTGCATGTTATTGTCGGCACAGGATGCTGGACAGACTGCTGTCTCTACGATAAGATGTTTTCTATCAGTTCTTTGTGACCGCGGTACCTAACTATCTATCTTACGTGTATTACGTGTTATTAATCTTGTTTACACAAATGTATCGATCGGAAGCCTGGTTGTTTGTTACGAAAGGCGATCTTTTTAACCGACTTCAAAAAAGGAGTATCTGTATTCGACCCGTATTTATGTATGTATTTTGTTTGTCCGCGTTTTTCTCAAAAACTAATAAACCAATTTGGATGATTCTTCACTACCGTAATCTAAATACTTTCAGGAAGGTTTTAGTAAATAAAACATTAGGTAAAAATTCTTATGTACGAAGTTATAAGCATAAATGTAATATATCTCCGATATTTCTAAGCGGATTTTGTGATGATTCTTCTCTTAGTTCGTCTTGGGCTCATGTAATTATCCTAATTGTATATTCAACTAAAAATGGAAAAATAAATTTACTTTAAAAAAAGTCAAAACCGACTTCAAAACCTAAAACGAATAAAATAGCTTCCATAAAAACTTAACAGCTTCTGAAGTAGGAATCTTCCATTCTTCAATACACCTTAGCTTGACACCGATATCAGAAGCTGTTAAGTTTTTATGAAAGTTATTTAATTCGGTTTAGATTTTAGATTAGGTTAGGTTTTAGTAAGGGTTTCTCATCGGAGTCGTCTTAGCATGTTTAAGTATGTCGTGGCTGGGATTGATCTTCGAGCAATCTCTCATGGCACCAGCGATAAATGCCTTTACAAGTTTCTGTTGTAAATATATCCCGTTACTTATAAGAATTAATGGAGGAAAATGGCCGAAGTACGCAATAGGCGCTTGAACCCGCAACGTTTAACTGCACAACAGTGACCTCTAAAGACTATCTACACTTATTCAGCTTTTGTCCATTAAAAAAAAAAAACATTTTATATGGACAAAAGCTGAATTGAGCTGAATAGGTGTAGTTCGTCCTTTAGGCTCCACCAGACGGGCGCGTCCAAACTGCCAGTCATAATACCAGCCACTGTTCCACTGCAGGGCAAAGGCCTCTTCTCATACAGAAAAGACACGAGCATTGATGACCACGCTTGCTCAAGACGGGTTGGCGATTTCAGACTTATATTAAGTATAAGTTCAGGTTTCCTCACGATGTTTCCCTTCACCGATGTCAGTAATGTCCAAGATAAACTCAGAAAGTACATATGAATTGAAAAAGTCATATTGGTACTTGCCCGGATTTGAACCCACAACCTCGTGCATCAGAGGCAAGGCCTTTGGGCTGGACTATCATGACATTGGCACAAACTACTCGTACAAGGAAAATTCCAAAATGTAACCGAGTACGTTTAGCGCAATCTGGGCACCCCAAATACCAAAACACTGGCTAACTAATTTTTGAGTAATTTTCCATGTGAGACGGTCTTACAATCACACAGTATTTGACCTGCAGTTACCCAACAGGTTTATAACTTTAAAACCAAAACGAGCTGGAGTTATTGTTTCAATCAAAATAGATGAAATCGATAAATATAATGGGGTATGGCATGGCATCGTGAACGGCCGACGTCCATTAATAAAATCGATGAAGGGAGGTGTCGCTTGAACATGTGGCTCTAGAGATGAGTTCATTCGCGCATCATTATCGCAACCATCTGTACTGAGCCTTACACGATTGATTGGCGAAACACGTCCCAAGAAGTGTGGCTGTCTTGAGATTATCTGAACACTGACACAGCTGACACAGTGACACTCCTTCATTGACTTCACAGATGATAGGGAGAAGGACAAGTGGTGTCACTTTATGTGAACACTGCTCTTAACGTTCATACTTTTAAATTATGTCTGTCAATCATATTGTAAGGATTAACGAAGCGTGTGACTTTTACACTTAATATTATGTATACTTAAATGGAACTATGGTTACCTTTTCACTATTTAACGGCTGAACGACTTTGGGGATTGGAAATGTGGAGAATTACCACAAAGCAGTTGTTGATATGAGAGACAGACTCAATGTACCGACAGTCGTATGCAAAAGAGCCGCAAGGGTCTCGATGGGCACCTGAATCAAGAGCCCCCATAAATAAAGTAATATATATCTTGATTTATCGTAAGAAATCCTAACCACCAAGCATCCTCCTGATTCCTGAACTCTCTAAATGCTACTAGTAGTTCTGCGAACAGTAGATCTCGCGAGCACAACATATAGCACTAAAGTTGTTTGAAACAGGATATTTACCATGTTTTGTTTTTCTTCAGTTCTTCACCAAATTTTTATGAGACCAACATAATAATTAATTATTTATTAATTCATTAATTAATTTTAATTTAATTATAAAGATGACCTTTCAAATAAAATCGGATTTTATAAGGCGGAGATATCCAGTAGCCCCCTCTTTGGAGAATCTAACCCTCCAATGAAAAATCCCCGACGACAAAAATATTATATCAAGTCGTAAAATCTGTATACCAAGTTTCGTCTGTATAGAAGTACTAAAAAACTGACAGAGGAAAGCAAATTTTGCCAGACTTGAAGCAGAGACGCTTTGCTCGCTCGGTCAAGAGGTGAATTTGTGAGTTTGTATGTGGAGGATAATCTTTGGAACTACTGACTGATCCGATTCCAAAAAATATTTCACTAAAGGGAAGCTTGACTATTGCCGAGTGGCATAGGATATATTTATTTTATGTTAAAACAAGAAATTTCACGCGGACGAAGTCGCGGGCAGAAACTAGTAAGTACTAAATAAATAAACAAGACAATAAAAATAATCAAACCCACTTCGAGACGTTTCTTTAACCACTCGTAATTACAAGAACGATTAAAAAGCCATTGTCTCTAGCGTAGATCTGAGTTCGATGCGATTCTGATGCGAAGCGTTAAGGGTCACCAGTCACCGTCACCGAGACAAGTTCCCTAACACATAATAACATACTTAGCATCGAGATATGCGTGCACACAATATTCGTGCGTTTGCCAATTGAGCAAGCGCGATGCGTAGGCGCAGGTCAAGTTTGTAGTGCGATCGAAAATTGAACGTTATTCGTTGGTAATGTGATCGCGAGCTCATTGTTGATGATTGATTCGTTCGATGGCTCTTTTGTTGTTCAATCAAGGAAATAGGGCAATTTAAGATATTAAGTTCACAGAGTACCGAGTCTTTTGTGTTAGATACTTCCTGAAAGGAATGCTTTTCCCCTGATTTGATCTCTGGGTATCAGCGTTCAAGAACGTATACTTCTCTGGTCAGCACGAACTATCTATTACATATTAGGAGATTTCATATCTCATATCGACATTCGTCACTCGTAAGAGACTATTTCAATGAACCCCAAAATACCTTGGTCATAACGATTTGAATATTGTTTCACAATCGTTAAACGTTAAACGTATTTTTTTTTTTTGCCACCGACTTCCGAAATTAAAGTTATTTTTCACTTTGTAGTGTTGTTTTTGGAAGTCGGTTGTATTTTTTTGTAAAAAAGTTTTTATTTTTCACTTTTTAGTTGTGTAGGTACCTACCCCACACAATTTCTAATACCACTATCTGCAAAACAAACTAGAACATCATCCATATAAAAGTGGGGAAAAAATACGTATTATTGAAGCTAACTCAAAAACTACCGAAGCAAAGTTAATCAATTTTATATGGGACCAACTGTGATGTATACCCTCTCGAATAAAACAAAAAAAATCCAAATCGGTCCAGCCATCTTCGAGTAATCGGGGAACATACATAAAAAAAAAAAAAAAAAAAAAAAAAGGTTCCGACGAATTGAGAACCTCCTCCTTTTTGAAGTCGGTTAAAAATACTCTCAATAATGACAAAAGATGTGGTCTAGTACTTGATACAGCGCCTCTCCAGTCTTGCAAAAAATCACGAAAGAACTTGCAATCACTTACTCGCGACGTAACCACATTGTACCTAGTTATTAATAAAAGAATATGCCAGACTGGTTTGTGAGGCGATGCGTTGACCGTGATCTGGTCTATCGAGGTCGTCAGATTACCACTTACATATTGATGGGGTTTCAGTACTAGTACCCACTCCCCACCCAATGGCTGGGCAGGATATTTGCATTTTGTAGTGTTATTTTACACTCTGGTCTATGATGATTAAAAATAATTAAAGTGGGCAAAAAATAACTTGTTATTTTTCTAATAAAGTTACGAAGTTATGTACATGAGATGATGAGCCTAATTTGTAAAATAAATTGTATGTTATAATGATAAAATGCAGAGAACAGCTAAGCGCGGTAATTGTCGGACTGCATAGAAAAGAAAGACTAACGCGATGACACAACCCTGGTAATTTATTGCAAAAAATGAAGCAATTAAGTGTCTAAAAATTGTCAAGAAAATTCTATTGGACTAAAAAATTAAAACACTATTATGTTAATATGTTGCTTGTAAAATAATCTGACAAAAAATCAGAATGATCGCATGTATAGTATGATGTATGGTTTTTAATCGTTAAAAGAATTTTTTAAAGGTATCATCGTGATTTTTCTACCGTATCAAATTAGTTGTTTGTAAGTATTATGTTTTCAACACACCATCTAACTTGCATATGTACGAGTATATCCTGAAGAATATCATAATTTTTTCTGATTTTGTTTATTGCAGTAGATCATAATATACTTTTAGGCATTATAAAACTTGGTTTAGGTCCTGTAGTCCCCATAAATAACGCTGTAAGACATGTCTGTTACTAATTTCCTAATTAGAAGCCTTCCTTATAACAGCTATTCTTCGATCCCTCTCCCAGATGGATTGGCACCGAGGAGAGACAAAACGTTATTGAGACGCAAAAGTCTATCGGAAGTTGCAAGACATCTGAGATATCTCAAAATCACTTTTGCTAGTGACATACCAGCTAGAGGCTGCTTCTTTAAACAAGTTTATATTTAATTGCGGATTGTGTAACCATATGAAAGGTCATGTCAATGCCAGTAAATTTAAAGATTTTCTTAAAGGGAACGTTAACACAGCTTCCACGAGTTGCGTTACTTGAATATGTACCTTCCTGACTGGCGAGTATTTTTCGTATAGTTTGTGCTTATAGAAGACTAGCTTCTGCCCGCGACTTCGTCCGCGTGAAACTTCTTGTTCCACCGACCCACCGAGACGCTTTGCGTTTTTTCTGACTTCTTTTATTTTTGCTCTGCTCGTTTGGGTCGTAGCGTGATGTTAAAAAGCCGACAGCCTTCCTCAAGAATTGGGCTATCAAAAGCAAAAATATTTTTTCAAATCCGACTGGTAGTTCCAGATTAGCGCGTTCAAACATACAAACAAAAAAAAAACTCTTCAGCTTTATTGTTACTCGTAATATAGATTATTAATATTGATTAGCGACTTCGATCTAGTAGACTGTACTGACTGTAGATTTGTTGACAATTTTCTATTTTGTTAAGTACCTGGTACTTGTTGAAAGGCCTACACTGTCTTCCCATACTTATTAACACTGTTATTTGAAACTATTGTAACAGCCAATTATTTTTGTTAAAGAGTAACCGTAGAGTTTCTCCATGGAACCGTGCACCTAGCTTCTGACCCTTTATAAGTCCCATACAGGTTTATGTGAAATAAAATATTTTGATTTGATTTGTCCCCCCTTTATCCCCCCCTATCCCTTGGGAATTTATCCTTATTCCTTGATTTCCTTGTCTACATCATAAAGGCCCTCTGTGCAATATTTCTGGCGTCTAGATCCAAGGGTTTGGGCTGAGCGTTGATGAGTTATGCCCGATTTCTGAAGAATTCGTAAACGGAGTTTAAACTCTCAATAGCTATTGATTCGAAAAATCCTTAAGCTCGGTTTTTGAGATCCTCAGATAAACGCTCGATAGTAATTCACTCAACTTTTAAGCTAAATTCTTCCTTAGCGTATAGTTCAGAAAAATGATGTTGAACCAATTATCACTATCGAATGAACTTCGTTTAAATACCTCAGAAACCGGGAATGAGTCAGTGAGTGAATGAGTCAGTGAGTGAATGAGTCAGTGAGTGAATGATTCAGTGAGTGAGCGAGTCAGGACTTTTCTATAGACAGGGTCAAATAAAGCTAGTGAAATTCCGCAGTTGTTTCGGTATCGATATCTAAACATGTTCTAACAAAACATTTATTAATTTTATGTTTTTTTTTGTGCGGTCATGGACCGCTGTATAAACAGCGGATTACTTGAAATATCAAAAAAAAAAAAAAAAATGGAAAATCCAAAAGTGCACGCCTCACACGTTTATTGTATTACAAATTTAAATTAATTGACTAGAAGGTAAACTTATTGAAAAAATAAACGCCGCAAACCGTGTCTCGATTGGTTGATTCGTTCAAAAGATATCGCAGACCGAAAAATTTCAAAAAACTGTTTTAAAAAAGATACATAAATATAAAAATACGTAACAAAGGGAAAGAAGTATATAAATGTCCATGTAATAGGAGAGAGATTAAATAGTCGGTAATAATTTTCACGAAAGGAACCCAGTAAATCCATTGAATTTCATAAATATCTTTGAAACTGTTATCAGTTCAATCACGATAAGAAATAGGGTTCATCCTCAAGATAAATGAAAAATTATTCAAAAGCATTTGTTACAATCAATTGCGTATCTTTTTCTAAAAAGTGTAAACAAACAAGTGCACAGACCAACGCTTAGCCGTACTTACTAATAATTTTTTAACCTACATTAAATAAAAAGAAGAAAGAAAAAGTATTTATTGTGACTCGCACAGGAAGGCTCACCATACCACTGACTTTATAATTTAACTAGCTGCCCCGACAGACGTTGTCCTATCCCAATTTCAATAATTCAAAATTCCCATAGAAAATTCACTTTCAATTTTCCTGAATTTTCCATTTTTTCTCTACACAAGAACCTTCTCCTGACAATAATAAACACAATAAAAAAAGAATTAGCGGAATTGTTCCTCCCGTTCACGCGTGATGCGATGACCAAGGGAAATAGAGATTATGATATGATTTGTCTAGTTTTCAAAACATCCCTTTTTTATTGATTTAGTGTTTAACTTGGGATATAAGTACGATTTTATATTGTAAAATCGAGAGTAGAGCACTCGTGTAGAAGGCGACACGCTCACGCGTGCAGTTATCAATTAACAGATAAACAATATGTTTTTTTTTTTGTGTAAACTTCACAAGACGTGATGGGTACCGATATCTAAACACGTTAAAACATAAGCAAACCGATTTTCTCAACCCATAGTTCAAGTAACAACACAATATGCGGTTCTTGATCCTTAAAAAAAATCTATTCTAATTTTTTATTATTTTATCGTATTTAGATACCGATACCCACCACCTCTACGTTTCGCTAGCTAATTTAATTCGACCCTGTATAGTCTGCTCATCAGCAATCGCTCAACGAAATCTTTCTTCAACAAAATATAAAGATTCGATGTTTAATGCCAATTTCCAATACGAGTCAAGGAAACCACGCAGAGTACCTGCGTCACCTGGTTATATCATGCGCTTGCTAAGATCGATGCTAACGAGTTTTTACGATGCCTATGAACGACTTGCAATCAGTCACTATCGCTACATACATACCTAGGCATAATCTTAGTTATATTCGTGTATTATCAATTTAAACTGTTTCCCAGGTGGATTTCTCAGAACAGGAGGGACCACGCAAGACGCAGCACTCTTATCAAGGTTGCAGCTCTGTACACTTCTATCACGAGTTCTTTTGCTAGGAACTGTCTAAAAAGATGAGCAGACGTAACATTCATTTTTTTTTCTACCTCTGTTTTAAAAGTGATTTTTTAACACGGTCAGCGCCAGAATTGGCATGCTCCATCAATCTATTAGGTCTTTACCTATGAAATTGCCGTTCTGCAGTACTGGCCATTTCAAATCAAAATAATTTTTGTTTGGCTAAGAATTCTAATTTCAAATTAATTTTATTTTAAAAACATGGATTTTTTTTTCCAAAAGTAGTCATTTGTTTATTGATTAGTGTTACATTTTCATCGCAGTTCAATCTTTTTCGTCATCATGGATACGTTAAAAATTCGAGTAATTATGGAATATGAGTACCGTCGCGGCAGCAACGCGGCACAAGCGGCGCGCAACATCAACGACGTTTACGGAGCTAACACTACAAACCAACGCACCACTTGTTATTGGTTTGCTCGCTTCCGTTCTGGAAATTTCGACCTGAAAAATGAACCTCGCGGTCGTCCGAAGACTGGTCGACAATGACGAATTAAAGGCGATTGTGGAAGCTGATGATACACAATCTACGGCTGAATTAGCAGCAGCTTTCGACGTTAGCGTCAAAACAATATTGGTCCATTTGCGTCAAATTGGCAAGGTAAAAAAGCTTGACAAATGGGTGCCCCACGAACTCAATGATCGCCAGCGCGAAGTACGCGTCGAGACGTGCCTTGCATTGCTCATCAGACATACAAATGAAGGAATTTTGAACCGCATTGTTACCTGCGATGAAAAATGGATTCTGTTTGATAACCGCAAGCGCTCAGCAAGTTGGTTGGATCCTGGTTCAGCACCTAAACAATGCCCTAAACGAAAACTTACCCCTAGAAAAGTGATGGTCACTGTTTGGTGGTCTAGCGCCGGTGTGATTCATCACAGCTTCTTACCAAACGGGGTGAGCATTACTTCAGATGTGTACTGTGAAGAACTGAACACAATGATGGAGAAGCTGGCACATCTCCAACCAGCATTGGTCAATCGCTCGTCTCCGCTGCTCCTGCACGACAACGCGCGACCTCATACTGCACAGCAGACGGTCTCCAAGTTGCAAGAACTGGGGTTGGAAGCTCTCCGTCATCCGCCCTACTCAACAGACCTTGCGCCTACAGACTACTACTTTTTCCAGAATTTGGATAACTTCTTGGCGGGAAAAAAATTCAATACCCGAGAGGCAGTACAAAATGCCTTTGAAGAATTTCTTGCCTCCCGTCCAGCTGATTTCTTTAAGAAGGGCATCAATAAACTGCCACTGCGTTGGCAAAGATGCATTGATTGCATGGGTGATTAATTCGATTAATACAAATAAAAAATGCATGAAAAAAAATCGTTTAAATTTTTTCATACAAAACGGCAATTTAAAGACCTATTATTAAACTAACGATGGGGTTTGATGAGAACGAACAACATCTGTTAAGAGGATACATCGAAGCGTGGTTTAGCTCGGTGTGTGTGCAAGTGAAATGGCTTTAAGGCTATCTAATTCGACGCGCGAGATAGAAGACTCTCACACGCACGGAACTAAACGCGCTTTTATGAGAAAATGCTATACGTAAATCAATTTTTAGCTTAGTAAGTTCTTAAAATATTTAAATACCTTCGATTTAAAGCAAATTTTACTGCACTGTTACTGTTAACGTATAATCGTATAAAACAGGAAATAGACGGTGCTACTTTGGAATTGTTGTCTATCGAAAAATTTTCAAGTGATCATGTTTCGGTTTTAGTACAGCAATAGACAATTAGTCAAACAACACATATGGAAAATCCACATGATTTAATCATATACATTTGGTTTTATAGGAATTTTAAAAACACAAAATTTATCGATGTATCCCCTTAACGTCACATAATTAAAAGCATCAAGATCAAGGACGCGTTACGATGACATAGCCTACGATAATAGTTCGAAGTCTAGGACGAGATCTAGATTTTCAGTTGCTGAGATTTTCTGCGTTATAAATAACCGATGGTTTATTTATTGCTCATGTATCAATTTTTACTTTTCCGTAAAAGTTCTGAACACGGAATCATCATTTGGTCATACTCATATTCTATATTCTTCTGAAAAACGAGTAAGTTTAATTTCTATGGCACTTTCTGTGCTCTATGATCAAGAAATCAAACGTACTCACGATCTGACATAGTAATTAGAATTCATAATTTAGTGACGTCATCAGTATTCACTGTTCCATACAGCTGAAAAGTGTCTTTTCTACAAAAAGATCTACGCGGATAACGGATTTAGTTTGAAAGCTCTGGTGATAAATGGAGTGTTTTGTATGGAATTAGGATGAAGAACCAGCTGTTTCGTACCTTAGGAAACTCAAACTCAACCTAATAGACCTAGTAGCAGGCCTAGTAGACTGTACATTTGATGACTGTTTTTTGACGTTTTGTTAAGTACCTGGTAGTTGTTGAAAGGCCTACATTGTCCTCCCATACCTATTAACACTGTTATTTGAAAATATTGTAAAAGCCAATTAATTTTAAAAGAGTAACCATAGAGTTTCTTGCCGGCTCTTCTCCATAGGAAACGACCAATTTGGAACCGTGCACCTAGCTTCTGACGTTTCATAAGTGCTCATGTAGGTTTATGGGAAATAAAATATTTTGATTTTAATTGTAAGGAATTGGGAAATACAACGCGAGATCTCGAGACATTTTTCGAGATTCGATCTCGTAGGAAGTCAGTCTTGGTCGAGATTACGAACGAGATTTCGAGACTGAGCGCGAGCGACTTTGCATTATTGAGATCTCATATCAAGTTGCCAATGTCAAAAAGTCTGAGCGGCAATAAGACGCCTTTATTAAGAACAGCATTTTATTCTCGTAAATACATAACTCCATACATGCCTTATAAAATCAATTAATTTATAATTGATTCTTTATTAATCTACGATTCCGATAATTATTATTTTATAAGGAAGGTAGGTACCTATAGGTATAGAGTTGATAAGGAAAAAAACAGCGCTCAGTGCAAATATAATTGGCTCCATATCATCAGTGAAGTACATTAATTCTGGGGGACTCAATGAGACGCGCAAGAGGATAAAGATTTTACTGCAACATGTTTAAATGTGTTGTGCCATTTTGTGAGAGACGCACAAAAACTCTTATTTACGTACAGCGAACGCTTCATTTAGATTTGCATTGGTCGTAATGTGCATCAAATCAATCAAATACGTATAATTCTGCCCGCGACTTCTGTAGTTTCTGCCTACCCCCATGGGAAGTCGTATGATAGACAATACTTATTGTAGAAAACAATAGCCACATTTTTATAAAACATCCCCCTAGGTCATCGCGTCGGGTCACCCGCCCGCGCTATTATTTGGTTTTCGCTTAGCGTTCGTTCGTTTTTGATTCTTTGTTCGGCTCCAAAGTTTCTATAACCTTCCTCAAGAATTGGGCTATCAAATGCAAAAAGAATTTTTCTAATCCGACTGGTAGTTTCAAAGATCAGTGCGTTCAAGTTTCAAACAAGCTCTTCTGCTTTATTATAAAATAGGTATGTATTATATCGCCTCCAAAACCTCGTCTTCAGTATGCCAAACCGACTCGAAGTTGTAATCAAACCCCAAGGAGGCAATACCAGTCATTAAAATCTAAATATGGTGTAAAACATCAAAATGTTGCTTGAGTTTTTTGCCAGTAAGTTAAAAATGGCTATTTTTTGGATTTTATCTTTTTTAAAGTTAAAAACGTTACTAATGTATGTAACTATGATTTCAAAGAAAGTTGATGAAATTTTCTATAATACGTTTTTTATTACAAAACTGACTTCCTATAGTTTAGGAGTCTTTGCAAATTTAAAAGTGTGGTATTAGGTTTTGAAGGCCAGTGTGTAGTGTCGGCCATTACGAGCCATAATTGTAGTATAATGCTTTCTTTCCGTTCATTTCTATTTAATTATTCAATAGCAGTTGTAGGTGCCTACGGAAAACGGACAGATGTCAAACCGTTTTTTTACCACATTTATTGATTCACAGGAACTAGTAACGAAGCAGAAGGAGTATGTAAGGATCGTAGCACGTGGCGTTCTGTAGTTTCTGCCTACCTCCATGGGATGTATGATGAAGTAACCTTTGTAGTCACGCCGCTAGTTTTTCAAAGCTAGTATATCAAGCTAGAACTTTGGTATACTAGTCTGGCTTGCTGTCCTAGCTTGGCACAAGCTAGTCTAGTGCCTACTGTTCACATGATGCCAGATAATTTTAAATCAGTACAGTAACACGTGGTTGCGGTCAGAAAAATAAAACGCGTAGTCACTGCAAATTAGGCAAACGAATACTAGCATCGCCGGCCATATGAAGCTAGTACACAAGCCAGGATAGTAAAATCAGTTGTGGGGGTTTTAAACTACCCTAGCTTGAGTATACACGTACACTAGTTCTGTATACACGAAGCCAGAATTTCTACCTTGGGCCTTGCAAGCTTACTAACACTAGCTTATGTCCTGCCTACAAAAACTAGCCTCGATGAAATGGCTACAAATTGAACGTTTCCAGTGAGAGAGCTATACACCACTAATTTTTTATTAGTACAAATACTTAAAGGGCTTATTAGAGAAGGTTTTGTTATTATATATTATTATGTAGTCTCAATAAATAATATTCATAAACAGCAAAGTTATTAGCGTTCGTTTATATCCCAAAATGTCACTCAGTTGATGGAAATATTGTACAGACTACATAGTAGTATTCATTAATCATGGAAAAGTAGTGCGCGTAGTATTTTCTAGTAGCAATTGTTATGAATAATTGATTCAATTATGAATTTACCAATTATGACAATTTTCGTCGACAATTTTTGGGATTGATTTTTTTTTACTTTTAACTACACAAATATGATCAGTAATGGGTACGGATAGAGCCCCATTTTTTTTGTACTAATTAAAAAATAATAGTGTATATGACCAATCCTCGCAAGCACCGTCTCTCTCTCTCTCTCTCACTGGAAACGTTCAACTTCTGCCCTGCCATAAGAACACATAGTAAGCCCCTTGGCATACCTTCACTACCTACTGATAAACCAAGTGTCAATAGATAGATAAGTGATTGCACACCAAAAATCAAATCAAATATCTCAGGACTCAGAATACGGAATATTTTTTGTTTGGAATCACCATCACTTACTGTGTCGATTTCAATGATTATGTTTCAAAGCTGGGCGTCGAAAAAAAAATGGCGACAGGATAGATACGCCAATTATGCCAACTAGGTTCGATGTTCTTCACGTAGGCTACCCAATACTTTTCCCGACAGAACCGATAAAGAGATCCTCTTTATTTCCTCGTCGTCGTGCTTTTCCCTGACTGTAGGTACAGTCAACAAAACAGATATCTAGGCAGGGTATACTAACGTATTTGTATGTGAATTGCTTCATGTTCAATTTCGTGAAAATATACAATTTTTTGTTGGTGTGTAACAATTGTAGGAGAGTATAGCAAAAACAAAGCAATATATATAAAATTAAACATGAAGCAATTCACATACAAATATGTTAGTATACCCTGCGTAGATATCTCTTTTGTTGACTGTACATCCCTAGTACCTACTGTTGGATTGTTTGTCACAGAGATGTGGTTTCCCTACGCTTTCCAACCGGCGACACGCTTTGGCTGATATTCTTTTGTCAAATTGAATTGTTTTGCAAGTGACATAATTTTGTCCCGTTTATTCAGAACGTTCTACCACTTATATAGGTACACTTCAGGATCAATAAAAAAGCCGGTCAAGAGCGAGTCGGACTCGCGCACCGAGTCCCATCATATGTAATTTTTGTTGATGATTTCTGAAAAAGTGTGCTATTTAGAGGCATCGTTTTATTTTTCCTGTAATTCTTACATAAACTTCTACCACATAGGAGGGGGAAGGAAAACGGTATTTTTTTTTTACATTTTTCATCAAAAGTCGAAAACTATGCGGCCTATAAAAAAGAATATTTTTTTTGAGAATGAACAAACAGCGCTCTTTCATAATATGATACCCCACATGCCCGGTCTTCCAGTCCGTTTAAAAAAAAAAAACGTTATCTAAAACTGTTCCAAATTTCAAGTTGTAGCATTAGTAGTTCTTGAGATATCCAGCTGTGATAGACGGACAGACAGACCATAAGGGTTCCTTTTCACCATTTTGGTACGGAACTCTAATAAACAGAATGACGGACTTCAGTGTTTGTTTGGGAATGGTCGATTATTATCAAATGAATATGCTGAAAAATCACGCTATTCTCCCATTTCGGCCTGGTACAGAGACTAAATTATGGAGCTCGTGGCTAAGTAATAACAGCCGCACGGATCGATCCATCAGGTTAAGCTACGCTTGCCAGGGTTGGTCCGTGGATGGGTGACCATTCTTTACATACCGAGACTCCTCCGTGCCTCGGAAAGCACGTTAAGCCGTTGGTCCCGGCTGTCATTCGTGGATCTTTGACAGTCGTTACGGGTCGTCAGAAGCCCGAAAGTCTGACAACCAGTCTTACCAAGGGGTATCGTATTACCCAGTTACTGGGTTGTGGAGGTCAGATAGGCAGTCACTCCATGTAAAATAATGGTATTCAGCTGCATCCGGTTAGACTGGAAGCTGACCCCAACATGGTTGGGAAAAGGCTAGGCAGATTGACAGAGACTAAATTATAGCTCCTGGTATGCTAATAAACACTTTTGTTTTCTGACCGACTTGCGCTAATGAATGATAGAAATGTAAACCCAGCTTATTTATTAAAACGCCTTCATAGCTCTATTACGGGCTTTGGCGTCCGTTATAAGCACTGCCTAGAATAGGCTCAGTCTAATCCCCGTTTACACGAACTCCAAGTTTAGCTTATTTTAATTTAATTTAAATATTTGAATTGTTTTTTTTTTTTTTTTAAGGACGCTTTTAACGTTCTGCATCGTTCTCATATGTAAAATTTCAACATGAATGATGTAACCATTATTTTGTAACCATACCTTGATTTAAAAGAGTGTCCGTGGAGTTTCTTGCCCGTTCTTCTCCAGAGGTACCTACTACGCTTTGGAATGGACGCCTAGCTTTATCTTTCTGACTGACCGACCCCTTGACAATTCAAAAGTGCCTGTAATTGGTTTAATTGAAATAAATGCTTTGAGTTTGAGTTTGAGCAACTTAGTTCCTTCGTAATGACTCACTTAAGCAGATGCCTAAGTATGTTTATTAAATAAAATGCTTTACATTCTTAAAATGTTTTTTGACCAAACTGTTGATAGATGTGCATGGTACGATTCTGAACTATAAATATAATTTTAGATAGGTACAGTTTCTCAATAAATGTACCGGACTGAAAATTTTTACTTCGGTATTGAGAAAATGTACCTATTTAAAATTATATTTATAGTTCAGAAGCGTACCATGCACATCTATAAACAGTTTGGTCAAAAAACATTTTAAGAATGTAAAGCATTTTATTTAATAAACATACTTTTGTCTAAAAAAGTATTGATTTGACTATCCAATTGTAACAGCGTCCTTAATAGAGACAGAAAAAATGCATTAAAAAAAAAAAATTGAAACACCTAATATTTTTTTTTGCCTTATACTATATTTTTACAGGCAATGCCTTCGAAAATACTACATTTGATATAAAAAAAATTGCATTTAGTTGTCGCCTAGTATTAGTGAAAATGGGCACAAGAGTTTGTGTAATAAGTCTTCAATGCCCGACATGTTTGCATTGTTGTAACACTTGTAATATTAAAATACAACATCCAGGTAGACAGTGACGCACTCTATCTACCGATGACGACTGAAACTGTTATGTTATGAAAGAAAACAACTTACCGCAGAGGATGTGAGCGTTCCGGCGTATATTGTTCTCCAATTATTGTTTGACAAACATCGCTGTCTTATTATATGAGCAGTGTCATTACTTTCACACACTATTTTAAAATGCGCTCTACTTTATAACAGTTTGCTGCATTGTCCTACTACTCGTATATAAAATAATCATTATAAACGCGAAAGTATGTGAGGATGGATGGATGTTTGTTACAAACTCACGCAAAAACTACTGAACGGATTTTGATGAAATTTGGCACACAGATAGTTTATAACCTGGATTAATACATAGGGTACTTTTCATTCCGATATTCCTACAAGTTCGAGACTTACGCGGGTGAAACTGCTGCTAGTAGCCTCTATGGTGCACTGGCGGCATCCGGGGATCGTCCACATCACTACATGCGAGCGCAAACTGACGGCAACGATGCCCTGGTATACTTAGGCATGCCGCGACGTCTTTAGCATTATCATTGAAATTTCAATTTGATTGAATCCAGTGCCGAGCCGGCCGCAACCACAGAAATCTAAATAATAAGGCGCGTATTTTTTTTTTATGTTTGTATGAAAAAATGAAAATGCTGGCGGTACGGGTAGTGGACGCAGTGCTATAGGAATTCATACAAAGCAAACCAAAATCCGTTGCGTGCTGTGCGTGCGGTGCGGCCGGTGCGGACCAGTGGACGCTCACCTTTAGGCGGCAGTCGCACCCACAGAACAGATAACTCTATCTTTTCTGTGGTCGCACCAGTGCGCGAATAACCAAGAATGTGTGTCATGTATGACTCTGGACCAAATCTTGTGTAAGTGTTTAATTTAGAGGCGAATAAAATGCACTTTCTGTAGTTAGTCGAACTAGGCGCGACGCAAACGAGCCACCGGTGGCCCGGCAAAAAGCAGTTGACGTGCTTTTTCATAAGTTTTGTATGGACTCGTCGTACACGTGTGGCTGGTGGCGGCCACCCGTTACCGCAGTGCTCGCCACCGCAGTAGGTCGCGACAGCCACCGGTGGCCGGTGGCTCGTATACGCTTACCCTAACTATTTTGCCGGCGTAGTCCCGCTAAGTATTTGCATTCCTTCGTCATTAACTTACTTCAACTTGAACATTATTTTGAGGTTAAATTGCAGAAAATGAATTTGATTCCTCGACGAGCGGAAAAACACCCTGCCTGATCAGTGGTTGTAAAAGTTTATAAGAGGATGAGCAGAATATAGGTAAACCAAGCAACTAACATAATAATTAATGTATTATGCAATAACTCGCTTACCAAAAGGTGACGGAGGTTAAACGTCATTCGCCACAAAGTAAGATTTAAACATGAAATATGAGAAAAATAAGTTTTGTATAGGTAGGAAATTCCTCACATGTCGTGTTTTTAAATCAGTGTCCTTTCAAAATATATATTTATGAACCTAGATATTCTGTAATCCAAACGGAATAAATACACATATCCTTAGAAGAATATGTTTGATTTAAAAATTATTTTGGTATCTAAAATTGATATTTCGTGGGTGGTATCTGGGGCCGTACTATGACGTGAAAAAAGATCATGGATTCATCATGGTTCCAGTGTAAGAGAGAGAGACGGAGCTATATCCAACCTATATTACCATTCTTTTTAACAATGGAACCATGATCTTTTTTTACGTCACAGTACGGCTCCTGGTACTACAAGAAGTAGGTATAGATATGAGATGATGAACATGAGTAAGTAATAAAGTTAAAACGATTTGTGTAAGTATACAAAATAATCTAACATACAAACCTAAACAATTTATAATTAAACGTATTTTAATTACGTATGCTAGATGCTACATATAAATGCCAATAAATAAAAACCATAATAACTAAATGAAAAACAAAGCGAGTAAAACGCACAGCAACATTGAGCACAGTTCGCACAGCTTGTAAATAATGACAGTTTACTAAAGGCTCATCTTCACAAAGAGAGTTCTAGGTAATACGACAGCGTCGAGTAAATTGTAAATAAAAAATCGTATTTCGAGATTTCAAATCACAGTTCGAGAAAATCAACTACGAGTCTAGAACTTGATACGCACTTAAGTTCGACAATCGCCTTTCGATTCTCGCCTACGGCATTGTACCTACTCGCATGGACAATATCTGCCCTTGAAGGGTGTGAAACTCTTCTCGTGTAAATGAGCCTTTATGGGTAAGTTTCATTTTTCTTTTGCTTACAGCGCACTGTATCAACCTCGTGTCAACAATGGAAATGATAACAACCAACGTAATTCAGCGTCATATGAACGTCAAAGTAGTTCTGAATAAAAAGGAAAAAAAACGTATGACTCAGTAACGAGAATTCCATCAAAAACTTTTTACAATATAAAATGGATGAGTATATAAAGAAATATACAGTATATACGCGGTTTTCACATACCACTTAGCAGCCACCACTTAGCACAGCCGTGGTCAGCCATATACTTTTTAAAAATATATTTGTTGTTGTTTTGCATAAAAAAGTACGGGTGTAGTGTAAACGATGCGTTTGTAAAGTACACCATACTTGGAAACGTTTTGGTTAGGAAACGCTTTGCTCGCGACTTCGTCTACGTAGATTCCTGATTTTACCATAGGTTAAAAAAATTAAAACTTTTAGTTTTTTAGTTTGTAAACATTCTATCTTAGTTTTCAAGCAATCTCTATATTTTCATCAAAATCAGTTTAGCAGTTCCGAAGTTCAGACGTGACAGAGATTTTCAAATCATTCCCATTGAATTTATACAATCAAAATGAATAAATACGTTCAAGAAGTAATTAATTAAAAATAAAGTGAAGATATAAATAAAATGAAGATAAATAAGATGAAGTAAAAATTACATTTATTCATTCTCTTTTCCTTAACAGCACTGTTAATAACAGCCAATCAAATGTAATAGTTATTTAAAGACGAGTATTCCAACATTTTAATTGTTGTTTTTTTTTTTATTTTAAAAAGGAAACTGCGTCAAGCAATCAATGTTATCTTTATTGAAGTCGTCGAACAGTATATATTTTTATCCTTGCTAATTCAGTGTAAGTTTTTAAGAGGATACATCGAAGTAGCTCGATTTGTAAGTGAAATGGCGTTATGGCTGTCTAGTTCGATGCGCGAGATAGAAGACTTTACGAGCATCGGAACTAAACGCGCTACAATTAAAAGTAAATATAAAATGCTATACTCAAATAAATTTTTAGCTTAGTAAGTTTTTCACATATTTAAATATCTTCGATTTAAAGCAAATTTTACTGCACAATAAGGAACTGTTTACGTATAATCGTTTAAAACAGAAAATAGACAGTGCTAATTTGGATTTTTTGCTTTCGAAAAAATTTCAATAAATCAGGTAATCTTGTTTAGGTTTAAGTACAGCAGTAGACAATATAGTCACATAACACATTTATGGAAAATCTAAATGATTTAACCATATACATTTGGTTTTATAGGAATTTTAAAAACACAAAATTTATCGATGTATCCTCTTAATACTTAGATTTTTGGTTTATAATTTTAGGATCTCTACACGTTTGTCTCATACACATATTCATATTTTTTCATGCAGTATCGCAGCAAAGATGTCTTATGGCTTTTAGTCGCTAGTTTCAAAGGCTCTGCTTTCCAGGATCATAAAAACAGAAGCCTGGTTCTATCAGTTCATATGGAATAAAGGAATAGTCATTTAATTTTTAGAAATTATTTCTTATCCACGCTCTTATGTAAGGTATTAAAATCTTTATTGCTACCGGTTACCGATCTCATATTTACCGACACCCGAAACTTAAATACCTGCTCCGAGAATCAAAAAATATCTACATAATAATGAGAATCGGAAATCCAATACTAAAACTCCACGCCAGCAAGACCCAGCAATTTGCAAGCGCATATTAATACGGACATTCGCTATGCCGACGAAAACATGCCAAAAACATATAAGTAAGTAAGTAAATAAAACAGCTGTGTATACAAGGATACATAATATATTTTATTCCAAATGACAAGTGCTTTTATTAGCCGTGACGTACTCTTAATATATATGTGAATTAATTAAAATGTGTGATGATTCATTGGATGTGCCTCGAAGGATTTCGACGAAATAACGTTTTGGTGGCAACTTGAATTGCAAGCAGTAACATAAAACCGACTTTCATTTTCGCCCTCGTAATATAGCACGGCTGGCCACGTTACACGAATGCAGTCCGAGAGATGGGCAAAGATCTTTGTCACAGGAAGCCTGAGGGAGGACTTCGCCGTCGAGGCAGACCGCGGCGAAGGTAGTGTGACGATCTGATCGCGTTCGCTGAGCAAACATGGCCAGAGATCGCAGAAGAAAGAGAAGTTTGGAAGGAGAAAGAGGAGGCGCCCACATATGCCAGCAATCTGCCTAGCCTTATCGCAACTATGTTGGGGTCAGCTTCCAGTCTAACCGGATGCAGCTGAATACCATTATTTTACATGGAGCGACTGCCTATCTGACCTCCACAACCCATTAACTGGGTAATACGATACCCCTTGGTAAGACTGGTTGTCAGACTTTCGGGCTTCTGACGACCCGTAACGACTTTCAAAGATCCACGAATGACAGCCGGGACCAACGGCTTAACGTGCTTTCCGAGGCCACTTATAATATATGCCAGCATTATTTGAAAATCATGTTAACGTCAACTGGCATGGAGTTAAAATATACAAACGTCTTATACTTAATTTTCAAGAGAGCAGCTCAATAATGAAAGGCACGACACTTTTCCTTTCCAATTCAGCTATCGAGACGTGTTAAATTTGTGGGAACCCATATACCGTTGCCACTCTTCGCTCCTGGGGTCAAGGTACGTTGTCTAAACAGAGTGTTTACTTTAAGTGAATTTATTTTGATATTTATTTTGTTTGAAAATTTAACTTTTTTAATTTTCGGTTTTTTATTTATTATTTAATTTTTCTATACTTCTATGGAGTAATATTCCTTGAGCTTTCAATTATTGCCAAGATGTCAATTCCATACTGTATATTACTATACTCTTTGGTGGGAACCATGAATGTAATGTAACAATTTTTGACGTTTTAATGAGGGTATGAGGGCGATACAAGTTGGGGATCGAAAGAAAGCATCGAGGGGTATCCCGCAAACACAGGACTGACGTCGATCGATAACGTTCCAATGTATCGTCCACAGGATATAACGATGTAAGTGCACTATAGTTTCAAATGCTGTATTGTATACCACAATGACTGGAAGGTGCCTTAAAAGGGAGATGTCCCTTCAGGATCCTCTTTTGGACAAATTGCCTTCTGGGGAATCCTCGTGGATATCCTACCGTCTGGGGGTAAATCCTAGTATCTCACGAGTGTTCCCTTTTGTTGAATGATGGAAGGAAGTGTTGGCTAATAAAAATAATCTGATGTAAGGCATATTCTTGGAATCACATTAAGTCAGTCACTCATCTTAGGTCTTAGCTGGTAAGATAGTAATACGAAAATGACGTCATCAAAATCACAGTTGGTGCTACCTTCTGACACGAAACTCGCAGCGTACCTAACTTCGAATTTCAATATAAAGGGTGTAGGTGTAAACAAAGGCAACCTTTTAAGGGGTCATTGTACTCGTCATTATGAACAACTTTTACTATGGGACCAAACCTGAAATCGCAAAAAAAAATCAGCTGTTCCCTACATTTTGACGAATTATGCGAGCATAAAATATAGGTACTGAACATCTGAGTATTTTTTCACGATTTCTGGTTTGGTCCCATAGTAAAAATTGTTCATAATTATGAGTATAATTACCCCTTAAAAGATTGCCACTATTTACACTTACACCCTGTAGAAAAACAGTTTTTAAAAAAACATTCCAGAAAGTTTAGTTTTAGAATGACTAATGTAAAACTTGTTCTGGAATGAAAGAGTCGCGCATTACACTGATCAACTTTCTGATAAGTAAAATAAAAATATTATGCATATGTCATCAAATTAAAATTGAGTTCAATATTAGATCAGTTTCTTGCAAATCTTTTGTGCCAATCCTAATTAATATTATATAAATGCGAAAGTAAGTTTGTTTGTTACCTTTCACGCCTAAGCCACTGAACCGATCATCCTAAAATTTTGCATATACGTTGTGAGATATATAAAAACTGACATAGGGTACCTTCCATCCCGAAAAAAAGGACTGTTCCCGAGAAAAACAACAATAACTTACGTGTGATAATAGATAGAGCCACGTGTCCTTCGAATCATGATTGAATTATATTATTACAAGCAGAGTACAACCCGAATTGATTGTCAAATTTTAAATTAACGCCGCGAGCGTAGCTGCGGGAAAAAGCTAGTATAAAACAACATAACATCACGCCTGTTTAGAAGGGTTAGGCAGATATGTACACCAACATTTCGCCAGTTATGTTTTTAATTCCCTTGTAGTAGGAGGCGAGGATATTGCCATCAACCGGGCTCAAATCCAGACTCCGGGCTGCTATTGAAAAATTCCAGATGTAAAAACCTAATTACACCTTACCCAACCCAGGAATCGAACCCAGTACTTTATGCTCAGTAGTAGCGCTTGCGACCACTAGATCAACGAGGCAGTATAACATGATTACGACAATTTCCACTACATTAAAGCTACACTGAAGGATTATTTTTATTATACAGGATGGTCCATAGGAGGAAAATGTCGTGAGGAAAGTTTTGAGTATGAATGTCGATGGCTATAAGAGTAGGGGAAGACCAAAGAAACGATGGATGGATTGTGTGAAAGATGACATGGCTAGAAAGGGGGTGACTACCGAGATGACGAATAATAGAGAAGTATGGAAAAAAAGGACATGTTGCGCCGACCCCAAATAGATTGGGATAAGGGCAGGAGAATGAATGATGATGAATGGTCCATATAGTGACGTCAAAAAGAAAAATCTGAACTCCTCATACCCCACGTATGTTACGCGATTTTTTATAAATTTTTGAGTTATTTTTGTTTTTAGTAATTATTTCCAGTTTTCTGCCGGTAGAGTTTGAAAAATTTATATACTTAAGTATTTTTTTGTAGTGTGTATTTTTCTGTTTTTTTTTTTTTTTTGTGACATTAAAGTAACATTCAAGACGATAATGTCACACAAAATATCTGAAAAATACCCACTTTAAGAAAAGAGATAAATTTTTCAAACACCACCGGCAGAAAACTGTAATTAATTACAAAAACAACTTGAAAACTACAAAAAATCGCGGAACATACACGGGGGTGTTTTCGTACACCCCTGGGTATGAGCAATTCAGATTTTTATCTTTTACGTCACTATTAGGACCACCTGTAATTCACAGACACCAGTAATGTCTATTTTATTCTGTACTTCTAAAAATCATGCTACAATTCTGTTGTATTGTAAATGTCAGCCTGACGACATGCAAGAGGTCATTGCAGATTGTCATTTCCAATAGGCATTATAGCAGAACAGTATTGCATAGAACCCGTTACAAATTAAGAGCACACGCAAACCTCGCAGACATCGAGAATTTTTAACACACAAGTGCATCAAAAATGCAAAAGCAGTGATAGAAACGACACGTTACTTAAAAGACGGGAAATTTGAAGTATACGAAACTACATTTACTATGCAAGTACTGTATCTAGAAAACACGCTAATAACTGTCACAAGAAAACATGATGATAACACTAAATAAATAGCGAATGACACTATCATTGAAGCTGATGTACGAGGGGGCGTTTTTAAGTTCGCGGAATGGGGGGGAGGGGATAACAATATGTCATTATCGGGATGGCCACAACTTCAGCCACTCAATATTAGTATAAATACCAGGTTTTATCTTAATTGGATCATTAGTCTTTGAACTATCGTCAAGCACACAACTCAATTGGGAAGAAAGTGTGAATTATGGAAAAAATCGAGTACCGTGGCGTAATAAAGTTCCTTACCAAGCAAGGAAAGTCAGTTCAAAATATACTGGAAGAGATGGAATCCGTTTACGGGGACTCTTGCCCGGTTAAAACCATGGTTTACAAGTGGCACAGTCTCTTTAAACAAGGCAGGACCTCACTTGAAGACGACCCACGGCCCGGACGGTCGATCGAGGTGACTACTCCGGAAATCATTAAAAAAGTCGAAAAAATAATATTGGAAGATGCCAGACTAAAGAAGAAACAGGTTGCAGAAATGGTTGGAGTATCGGATACGACAATTTTCAAAATTCTACACGATCATCTTGGCATGACAAAGGTCAGTGCAAGATGGGTGCCAAGAATGCTCACGCCGCCTCAAAAACAACACCGCGTGGAGTGTTCTCGCACGTTTTTGGACATCTGTAACTAAGATAAGGATAGACTATTAAGTCGAATTGTTACTGGAGATGAAACTTGGATTCATCATTATGAACCTGAGTCGAAACAAGACTCTATGCAGTGGCACAAAAAAGGCACACCACCACCCAAGAAGTTTAAAGTGTCACAATCGGCTGGAAAAATCATGGCAACAGTGTTTTGGGATTCAGAAGGGATCCTGTTGACCGATTATAAAGATAAAGGCGTTTCCATAACCGGAGAATAATTGACCAAAGGTGTCCTTCACGACAACGCGCCTGTTCACAAGAGCCGTGTTGCGTTGGCTGCCCTGCATAAGGTGGGCTTCGATATTTTAGACCATCCACCCTACAGCCCAGACCTGGCTCCCAGTGATTATTACCTCTTCCCAAAACTGAAAAAAGAACTTCGTGGGAAGAAATTTTCAACTGATGAAGAAGTGAAGGACGCGGTTTCAGCTTATTTTTCGGACAAAGACAAAGCATTTTTTTATGAAGGTATACATAAGCTAATTGAAAGATCTGAAAAATGTATAAGGGTAGCAGGTGAATATATTGAAAAAGAAAAACAATTTAGTATTTTTATTTTCACTTCTCACCCTCCATTCCGTGAACTTAAAAATGTACCTACGTATGTAGTACGTCGACGTACGTGTTGTGCGTCTTGATACAGATGAGGTAGCAGTGCCAACTCAAAGGCTTTATGGTTCAAGCTAAATTATTCTTTTAGTACTCATGTTTACATCGATGAAGGAAAACAATGTGAGGAAATCTGGACTTGATAATTTTATTAATATAATACTAGCTGTGCCCTGCGTCTTTGTTCGTGTGGAAGTCGTAAGATTCAATCAATCTGCCTAGCCTTTTCCTTGGGGTCGGCTTACAGTCTAACCGGATGCAGCTGTATACTAGTATTTTATATGGAACAACTGCCTATCTGACCTCCACAACCCAATTACCTACTGGGTAATTCAATACCCCTTGGTAAGATTGGTTGTCAGTCTTCGGGCTTCTGATGACCCGTAACGACTGTCAAAAATCCTCGAATGATGGCCGGGACCAACGGCTTAAAACGTGCTTTTCGAGGCACGGAGCAGTCCCGGTATGTACTTTCAGATGGTCACCTATCCACGGACCAACCCTGGCAAGCGTAGCTTAACCGAATGGATTGACCCGTACGGCTGTTATTACTTAGCCACGAGCTCCATGTATAGTGCTAATTTACTTGAAAGGTATGATACATAGTTTAAAAAATGTTATGCTAACTAAGCTACAATATGTTGTGTGTGTGTGTGTGTGTGTGTGTGCTTTGTTGTCTGAGAATGTTTAATCTTTTCTTACTAAACTATAAAATAAGCTATCACTTGCTAATATTAAATACTTGGGAACGTACACTACAGCCTCTGTTTAAATGCAACATTGTAACGATGCTTGAATTGTGTTTGGTTAACAGTTCTATGAAGCAACGAGCTCTTTCTTATACACCACATTTTTTTCAGGCGCCGTAGTCCCGCCTGAGGGTACAAGCATAAAGAAGCAGGTTACCGGTACAGACAAATATGTGCGACAAGTTTAAACCTGTTTCTTTATAAGTGAGCGCATAAGATAACAGAAATGAATACCTGCACCGATCGATACCGACCCGCCCGTACCGGAAACCTGTCTCTTTATGTAAGCACCCTATAACGCGTTTGCAACACAAACCGTGTAGATTATTTAAGTTTTCAACAACAAAATAACCGGCAGCGGCCGGCTGGTTGAAGTCGTAAGATACACAATATACTAAAATAACAGCCACATTTAAAAAAAAAACTCCCTCGTCCCTCGACCCGCTGAGTTGCATTTGCATCGCTCGCCCGCGCTGTTACTTCGTTTTCGCTTAGCGTTCTTTCAGATCGTGATGCTAAATAGCCTATACGAGTAACTATCCTAGAGAATTGGGCTACCAAATACAAAAAGAATTTTAAAAATCCGACTTTTTGTTAACAATTTCATGGGTTTTATTTTTTTTGCGCGGAACCCTAGTCTTTTTCCAAAATAAAAGTAGCCTAAGTTACTCCTTATAACACCAGCTACCTACCAGTGAAAATCCCGTCAAAATCGGTCCAGCTGTTTCGAAAATTAGCCGGAACAAACACACAGACAAAAATTTTAAAAACTGTTTTTTTATTATGAATATAATAAAAAGCTGTTATTTTGACATTACAAACAGACACTTCAATTTATATTATTAATATAGATAAGAATAAGTACCAATGAAATCGCCTTTCCCCTTGAGCAAGCGTGGTGATCAATGCTCGTGTCTTCTCTGTATGAGAAGAGGCGTTTGCCCAGCAGTGGGACACTAATAAGCTAGTATTACTTATAGTATTTTATCAGCTGTGAAATAATTCCACTTACTTTCAGTAGTATTAGCAGTCTTGTTGGATCCCGGCGTGGCATTCGTTGAAGGGTTGTTAAGTACTGGTGCAGGGATGTACGGTGGAAGGACTGCTGGTGGGAGCCCCGTGGCAGTCGCCGGAGGGGCTACCGAGGGCAGCGGCGGCGCTGGCACATCCCTGCGCTGGCGGCTATGGTCCAGCGTCACTATGTCGTAACGGAACGGACTCGAGCTACCGCTGTCCAGAGCATACTCTAGGTTCCATGCTGAAAGTTAAAGAAAGATTTGTCAATTTTGTGATGTTTCTACATGGTGGCGATTTTGTCACCTGCAACTGCATCCGTCAAAGCGGTGATAGCAATATAAAATTTAAGTATAAAAAACCAGTGCCTAATAATGAGAATGATTGTATAGGATACCTCACTCCGATTATTGATAATACTGAGAACAAAGAATATGTTCAGATTTTAGGAAACTCTCGACTGCCAGAAACGCAGATAGATCTACGAGATGTAATTACGGCATTCAGCCGGTTAATGGCTATTAAATTGGTCATTAAAATCATGGCCTTCATTAAGATTGAATCGTCCAGAATTCCAGATAAACAATCCGTTATAAATCCTATTTTGGGACAATAATTTAATTCACAGCACACAATGCTTTACGAATTATAATTACAATAGCACTGACCATTCACGTCATAAGAGCTTTTAATTTTAACTGCCTTAAGGTGAAAGCGCCAGGGTAGCCCGCGAAATTCAAATTTTCTTACGGTTTTGTCAATTTGTAGGTCAGTATCAGGTTGTATGTTGATCTGAATATGATTCACGTCCATAACAAATCTGTATTTAAAGAATTATAGTCATCAAAATCATCAATACAACTCTCCGAGTTCATATAAACCTAATGGACGACTATTTCATGAAATATTGACATTTGAGGATTATACTAACCTATGGAGTGGTATTACTGATTTTAATGTTTATAATTCTGTAAATATACTTTTGTTACGGTGGCGAATCATACTTTAATCAACATACACCCAGACACTGAGCTGCAAATTGCAAAAATCGTAAGAAAATTTGAATTGATAATTGATCACTCATTTATCTATTCAAGCCTGGTCCCTGCATACTCACTCACTCTCACTTGCCCCCTTAGAGGTACACACACACCCCCATACTCACCAATCATACTCTTACACTACACATACTTTCTCTCTCACGCACACACTCACACACATTACACACCGGCACATAAATATGTGACTTGGCCTCCCTCGCGCTAAACACTCTGGCTGCAGCTATACCTTTATGATAAACTGCCCTGTATGGCCTAACACTGTCTCCTAAGATACAGGACTACCTAGTTTAAACAACCTAGTTTTAACATAATCTGTGTAGATTTATGTAGATATCTGTGTTTTGTTGTTTTGTACATCTGCTTTTGTGTACCTATCATGAATCTTGTGTGTGTAATAAATATTATTCTTATTCTTAATTTCGCGGGCTATCTTAGCGCTTTACCTTTAAGGGATATTTGAACAGACTATGTAGGTATCTTTTTAACCCCTGACGGAGACAGAGGGGTGTTAAGAAAGTTTAACGTGTGTATCTCTGTCTGTGACATCGTAGCTCCCAAAAGACTGTACAGACTTAGATTTTCTTTATTTTGTTTGAAAGAGTGTTCTTAGCTATGATTCAAGAATATCTATTCAGCCATATTAAAATTATCAGCTCTTTTCTAGTACATGAATGGATATGTGCACCTTCCACAAGTCTGATCGAGTCAAAATTTGGTATTCGGTTACTTCAATTATATTCGAATAACATAAGTGACCTTGTAACCTTGTAGTGAGTTAATAACCTTGAAGAGGAGCTCGTGGCTAAGTAATAACAGCCGCACGGGTCGATCCATCAGGTTAAGCTACGCTTGCAAGGGTTGGTCCGTAGATAGTTGACCATCTTTGCATACTGAGACTCCTCTGTGTCTCGGAAAGCACGTTAAGCCGCTGCTCTCGGCTGTCATTCGTGGATCTTTGATAGTTATTATGGGTCGCCAAAAGTCCGGGAGTCTGACAACCAAACTTATCAAGGGCTATCGTACAGCCGGTTCTCCGAGGCACGGAGGGGCGGGTCTCGATATGCAATGGTTGGTCACTCATCCACGAACCGACCGCGGCAAGCGTAGCTTAACCTTCGATCGACTCGTGCGGCTGCTAATTAGCCACGAGGCCATAATTAGAATGAAACGTCTCACTCAACAACAGATTCATATTTTATTCGAATTAAAGTATTCCCGAGTCTTGTCGTTTATAGCGCAAGGTTTTTTAAATATGAAACAACTAAGCACACAATGTTATTAATCCTACTAATATTATAAATTTGAAAGTTTGTATGTTTGGATGTTTGTTACTCAATCACGCAACAAACGGCTGAACGGATTTGGATGAAATTTGGTATACAGACAGTTTATAACCTGGATTAAGACATAGGATATTTTTCATCCCGGCAGAAGGTTCCCGTGGGATAATTTCCGACATACAATATGTAATGATTTATATATAATGATTTAATCATTAACATTGTAGTCTTGTACACGTAGATTATGTACTTAACTAGCTTTTGCCAGCGGCTTCGCCAGCGTGTATGTCGGAAATTATCCCACGGGAACCTTCTACCGGGATGAAAAGTATCCTATGTCTTAATCCAGGTTTATAAACTGTCTGTATACCAAATTTCATCCAAATCCACATTTGTCTCCCAAGAGACTCTTGGGAGACAAATGTGTGATCACAATGAAAGGAAAACTCAATATTTACTATTCGGACTTGAAATGTTTTTGTATAACAATGAATAAATGTCATGATTTATAATATTCGAGTAACAATGTCCATCGTCCGGGAACGGAATGTCGACGAGAAAACAGATCAGATGAAGGTGCCGATGTAGCGGCAGTACATTTACTAAGGCTGCAACGAGGAACGAGATTATTCGGCCACGTCATGACGTCACTTTCCCGGTGCGGTGTACCAAGTTTGTCCACCACATGACAAACAGTCTAACACGCTCTAGAACTTGGATTTTCTAAAAGAGCTGTGCCATTTTATGACGCAGATATTTTTAAGTATGGCCTTTAGAATGGAATCGACAGATGTCAATTAAAAACCGGCCAAGTGCGAGTCGGACTCGCGCACGAAGGGTTCCGTACCATTATCTATAAAAACGGCAAAAAAAATCACATTTGTTGTATGGGAGCCCCTTAAATAATATTATTTATATAATAAATAATATTTATTTTATTCTGTTTTTAGGGTTCCGTACCTCAAAAGGATAAAACGGAACCCTTATAGGATCACTCGTGTGTCTGTTTGTCTTGTCTGTCTGTCTGTCTGTCTGTTCGTCTGTCACAGCCAATTTGCTCCGAATCTAATGGACTGATTATGTTGAAATTTGGTACACATATGAATTTCTGTGACCAAAACACGGGCAGGTAAAGTAAATAAATGAATTTTGAATATGGGGGTCACTTTTGGGGGGCAAATAAGAAAATTAAAAAAAAAGTTATGCAAACTATACTATGTTACATATCAAATATCAAATGAAAGGACTTACTGTGAGGGTCTCAAATATATTGTTTTTATAATTTTAAAATAAATTGTTTTAAAGTTATTTAAGAAAATAGACGAAAATTGACCATTCCCCCCCCCCCCTTATCTCCGAAACTAATGAGCCTAAAACTTTGAAAAAAATACAGAAAATAGATCTATATCTATAGATTACAGGAAAACCTATAAAAAGTCTGTGGTCTTAAAATAACATGGTAAATCTGAGAGATTTATAATAGATGAAAATTGACCATTACCCCCCCCCCCCCCTTATCTCCGAAACTGCTAAGCCTAAAATGTTTTAAAAAATACAGAAAATAGATCTTTACTTGTAGATTACAGGAAAACCTATAAGAAGTCTGTGGTCTTAAAATAACATGGTAAATCTATCAATATTGTGAGTACAAACTTACACTTACAGTTGGAATGAACGGAAGAACACGTTTTTCAACTACAATGTTAAGTTTGTTCTTAGCATAATTCATCCCAACTACGGAACCCTTCATTGTGCGTGGTCCGACACACACTTGGCCGGTTTGTAGTATTTGTTTTTATAGCGGCAACAGAAATATGTCATCTGTGAAAATGTCAACTATCTAACTATCACGGTTCATGAGATACAACCTGGTGACAGATGGACAGCAGACAGACGGACAGCGGAGTCTTAGTAACAGGGTCCTGTTTTACCCTTTGGGTATGGAACCCTAAAAACGAAATGGCTGGGGACTTTTTTGGAGTTTCAATGGTTTTCATTCCATTTAAATTTAAATACGTGTCATAAAGGAGGTCAAGCTTTAGGAAGCGGAATCATAAAATTTCCGCTAGGGACCTGACACTGACAAAGCAATGAGCTTTTAAACAAGCTCAGATTTATAAAGGTAGGTACTAGCTTCTGCCCGCGACTTTGACCGCGTGAATATTTTTTGTCCCCCCGATCCACCCCATTGCATTGCATCGCCTGCCCGCGGTATTACTCCGTCTTCGCTTAGCGTTCGTTCTGATTTTTTTTCTTTTTGCTCGGCTCCCAAAGGACCTAGCGTGATGTTAAATAGCCTATAGCCTCCCTCAAGAATTGGGCTATCAAATATAAAAATATTTTTTCAAATTCGATTAGTCGTTCCAGAGATTAGCGCGTTCAAACAAACTCTTCCAGCATTATTGTTGGTATAGATTTTAACTTGAAATGACTAAGTAGGTTTATCAAGTACATCCGAAGTAAGTAATCATGTTATTAAACCCTGATCACAATCAGTGTACCAGTGACAATTTGATATGGCTTCGCCTACAGACATTACGAGGGTCCATTGCGCTAAATTTACTCTCACATGCTCGTATGTTACTTTCAATGAACAATCCAATTTAATGTGTACAGAGAGAGAATTAAAGATTAAGCAATTTCCTTTATAACAGGCATACGTCACCGTTTTGAACTGCCAAATGACAGTTCAAAACGGTGTCGTATGCCTTTGAATTATATATGAAAAATATGCCGTATGAATTCATAATGTTGATAGTTCCACGACTGTACGTTACAAACGGGGGCGAGACCATAATCGTGCACGTATCACTGTCACTCAATTACTCATATTGACGATAACTACTTTAATATAATATCATTGATAACTACCTTCTGTTTAGACATTTGCAAATAGCTACTGGCTACTGAATCCTATCCCAGCCTGACATTGTATTTTCCAGAGTAAAAACACTTTTTTACTTAAAGATATCCAATTCAGGAGCCTGACTCCTGACTCCGGAGGTGACTATTGCATAAAATCTGTACCTACACATAGACAAGACATTCTTTAATGAACGACGAGCAGTTTAAATAAGGAAACAGCTCAGACAGTACGGAATCTACGAAGCACTAACACAAGGAAACTAAGAAGCTAGATGATGATACAGACACAGTCACGATAAAATCCCTGCAGAAAATATAAAAACAGTTGAAGATGTGTATTCTTCCCATTTTGGCCTATGGATCCCAGACTTGATCTTTGACAAACATTCAAAAGTCCAAAGTCTAGGTTTGCCAATGAGCAATTGAGCGCAGTATTCCAGAAGTCAAATTAACAGACCATATTCGCAACACCACACATGGCATGATGATGACATGGCTAGAAAGGGGGTGACTACCGAGATAACGACTAATAGAGAAGTATGGAAAAAAGATACATGGTGCGCCGACCCCAAATAGATTGGGATAAGGGCAGGAGAATGATGATGATTTGCAACACCACACTGCACTCCAAAACACTTCCAACTTTGCGGCTTTTTGAGCACCATCAGTAAGCTAAGTGAATAATTTCATGTCTTTGGTAGTTGCTCAAAAAGCCGCAAAGTTGAAGTAGGTCTGTGGGCTACGTCTGCCGCATGGTCATGTAGCACTGGGCCGAGACAGCTAAAAGGCGTCGCGGCAGACCCCCTAGGAGATGGCGGGACGAGCTGGACAAAACAAACGACCAGTGGGCCACATCGCAAGCACTGGAAGTCAAGGGGCCTTTGCCCAGCAGTAGGATGATACAGGCTAACAGTTACAGTTGAAGATAACAGTTCACATTCATAAGGGGTTAACTACTCGTATTATTGCCTTTAGGTACCTACACTAGCTAACAAATGTTTGGATAACCCGCGGTTCACAGTCACACATGTCATTGACCAGTGTTATGATTACAATATGCATGCATACATATCACGTAGAAATTAGTACGACTGTGAGAACTAGCGGTATGGTTCAATTCACAATAGGTTATTTCCTGTCTTTTCAATTAAAAACGTTGGTTGTTGTGTACTGTTTAATTTGTGGCTGTTGAATCGCTATGTTTATTTGTGATTAATAGTGTTGGCGTCAAGTGGTTCATTACTACAATTACTCTCTCTGGGTTATTACTTTACTTAGTTAATGTTTTGTTTTGGAGGAGCTCGTGGCTAAGTAATAACAGCCGTACGGATCGATCCATCAGGTTAAGCTACTCTTGCCGGGTTTGGTCCGTGGATGGGTGACCATCTTTACATACCGAGGCTCCTTCGTGTCTCGACAAGCACGTTAAGCCGTTGGTCCCGGCTGTCATTCGTGGATCTTTGACAGTCGTTATGAGTCGTCAGAAGCTTGAAAGTCTGACAACCAGTCTTACCAAGGGCACAGATAATATAATATTACGTACCAAGGGGTATCGTATTACCCAGTACTTGGGTTGTGGAGGTCAGATAGGCAGTGGCTCCATATAAAATACTGGTATTCAGCTGCATCCGGTTAGACTGGAAGCCGACCCTAACATAGTTGAGAAAAGGCTAGGCAGACTGAATTAATGTTTTGTTTTGGTGATCAAACATTTCTGAAAGAGAAGGATTATTTTTATTAGCAATAATATTTTAAAAGTCGTTTTGTGGTAGTTTTGATGTGCTTTGCACCATTTTTCAGCAGTAACTTCTAGACTGGTGCCATAACATAATCTTAACTTGTCTAAGCCAACAGCACGAACTGTGCGTAGTTTATACATGCGCACATAATAAGTACAAAGAAGTTGACAGATAAGAAATCATTAGTAATACTTAAGAATTTATTTAAAATTCTTCGCACAATGGATTTGCTTACTCACAGAATATTATTAATCAAGTATATGCATCACGTTCACGAGACACGGGTGAGCATGAGCACGCCTCTTACGTCTAATAAACAAGGTGTCACGCATTGCTCATTGTTTAGTTAGGGATATTGTAATTAAAAAAAAACTGCCAAGTGCGTGTCGGAACACTCACAATGAAGGGTTCCGTAGTTGAAAAGAACTTATCCCAAAAACAAACTTAACAAAAGATCCCAAAAAAAAAATTTCATGTCGTACAACTACAAATTTACAATTTTCAGACTTTTTCCTTTACTTGTGCTAAGAGACCTTGCTTCTTGCCAAATTGCATTATTCTAGGTCAACGGGAAGTACCCTGCCGGTTTTGATTTACTTGCGACAGTTTGCGAGTATCAAAATGTGTCGCAAAATAGCCGTATCTTTTTATTGCGTTGACTTAGAAGCTTGATTTTTTTAGAATTCTAAGGGACCATAGACATACTCGTACTATTTGATATTGATTTCAACTTGATACCTCAACGCGATCCTGAGAGAAAGGGTCGTGACAGACTGACATACCTACTTGAAAATATCTTGTATGTGTTAAAATTACAAATTAAGATTTTTCGGACTTTTTCCATTACTTGTGCTTTATGATCTTGCTTCTTGCAAAATTTTATGATTCTAGGACAACGGTAAGTACCCTATAGGTTTTGATTTACTTGCGAGTATCAAAATATATCGCATAAATGGCCGTATTTTTTATTGCGTTAGACTTAAAAGCTTGATTTTTTTAAAACTCTAAGGGATCATAGATTTACGTATTCGATATTAATTTCAACTTGATATATTCTAGGACAACGGGAAGTACCCTATAGGTTTTGATTTACTTGCGAGTATCAAAATATATCGCATAAATGGCCGTATTTTTTATTGCGTTAGACTTAGAAGCTTGATTTTTTTTAAACTCTAAGGGATCATAGATTTACGTATTCGATATTAATTTCAACTTGATATCTCCACGCGTCCTTGAGAAAAAGGGTCTTGACAGACTTGATTTTTTTTTTATGTGATAGAATTACAAATTAACATTTTTCAGACTTTTTCCTTAACTTGTGCTGTATGAACTTACTTCTTGCCAAATTTCATTATTCTAAGTCAACGGGAAGTACCCTATAGGTTTTGATTTACTTGCGACAGTTGCGAGTATCAAAATGTGTTGCAAAATGGCCGTATTTTTTTATTGCGTTGACTTATTAGCTTGAATTTTTCAGAACTCTAAGGGACTATAAACTTACGTATTCGATATTAATTTCAACTTGATATCTCCACGCGTCCCTGAGAAAAAGGATCATGACAGATAGGCAAAGTTGAATTTTTTTTTTATATGATAGAATTACAAATTAACAATTTTCGGACTTTTTCCTTTACTTGTGCTGTGAGAGCTTACTTCTTGCCAAATTTCATGATTCTAGGACAACGGGAAGGACTCTATAGGTTTTGATTTACTTGCGAGTATCAAAATATGTTGCATAAATGGCCGTATGTTTTTATTGCGTTAACTTAGAAGCTTGAGTTTTTTAGGGCTCTAAGAGACCATAGACATACGTATTTGATATTAATTTCAACTTGATACCTCCACGCGTTCCTGAGAAAAAGGGTCTTGACCGACTGACAGACAGACAGACAGACGGACAACGAAGTGATCCTATAAGGGTTCCGTTTTTTCCTTTTGAGGTACCTACGGAACCATAAAAAAGCGGCCAAGTGCGAGTCGGACTCGCGCATGAAGGGTTCCGTAGCAGCAAGTAACATAATCAAAAGTTCTTGTCGTTCGTTTGATTGAATGAAAGGTAAATTGCGGTTATGATTACGTACGTTGGTTACGTATTAAAAAAAAAATACTTACTAGATACAACTTGCCTAGGTCATGATGCGTTTTTTATACATAGTTACATGATGAACTTTTTGACTACTGAAATTTGTAAATGCACCAAATATTTAGAGATCTAATAATTTTGCAATGTATTCTATTAGGTTGGGGAAAAAGTCTTTTCGCATTATAGTATGTATGAACTTAAAATAAAATCTCTTTGGCTATACTATTTGTATCTGGCTGGTTTTGGTATCATTGAAAGTTTAAATTTTAAAGAACATAATTCCAAATTCAAATTAGGAAAATGTGTGATTTTCATTTCTTTTCGTACTGTCAAGATGAGTGAATCTAATGAAGAAATTCGATACATTTTAAAATTTTACTACAAAAAAGGTAAAAATGCAACGCAAGCCGCGAAAAAAATTTGCGATATTTATGGACCCAGTGCAATGTCTGTGAGAGTAGCACAAATTTGGTTTAAGCGTTTTCAATCCGGAAATTTTGATGTCAAAGATGCACGTCGCCGCGTCGCTCTGGTAGCCCTATTACGGATAAAATGGATGCCATTTTTGAAAAAGTGGAGCAAGATCGGCATATCAGTAGTTACGACGTAGCTGAAGAACTGGGAATTGAAAACAAAACACTTTTGGCGCATTTGAAAAAAACTGGGTACACAAAAAAGCTCGATATTTGGGTACCTCACGAGCTCACTGAAAGAAACCTAATGAATCGTGTACTCATTTGTGATTCTTTATTACGACGTAATGAAACCGAACCATTTTTGAAGAAGCTGATATCTGGTGATGAAAAGTGGATCACGTACGACATGAACGTGCGAAAAAGGTCGTGGTCAAAGGCCGGTCAGGCTTCACAGACTGTGGCGAAACCCGGGTTAACTCGCAACAAGGTGATTCTGTGTGTGTGGTGGGATTGGAAGGGCATTATTCATTATGAGCTGTTACCACCAGGCAGGACCATCAATTCTGAACTCTACTGCGAACAACTGATGAGATTAAAGCAAGAAGTTGAGAGAAAGCGGCCGGAATTAATCAACAGAAGGGGTGTGGTTTTTCATCATGATAATGCTAGACCTCACACATCTTTAGCCACTCAGCAAAAATTAAGAGAGTTTGGCTGGGAGGTGTTAATGCATCCGCCGTATAGTCCTGACCTTGCACCTTCAGATTTCCACCTGTTTCGGTCTCTTCAGAATTCTTTAGGCAGTGTCAGGTTAACATCACGAGAGGACTGCCAAAACCACTTGTCGCGGTATTTTGATCAGAAGTCCCGAAATTTCTATAGCAATGGGATCATGTCCCTACCTACAAGATGGCAAAAAGTTATCGAACAAAATGGTACCTACATACTTCAGATAAATGTAAATAATGCATATAAAAAAATGTTTTGAATTTTCTTAAAAAATGCGAAGAAACTTTTTCCCCAACCTATTAATTAATGTTGACATGTGCATGTAAATTAAATATAATTTTGTACCTACATTTTATTGTACGCCCTAAGGGTAGGACATAGCTGTTCGCAAAATATTTAACCAACACCTGTATTATGTACAATTACCTATGATCCACAATAAAGATGATTTGATTTGATTTAGATCTCGTCCAAACCAATTTTCGGTGGAAGTTTACATGGTAATGTACATCATATATTTTTTTTAGTTTTATCATTCTCTTATTTTAGAAGTTACAGGGGGGGGACACATTTTACCACTTTGGAAATGTCTCTCGCGCAAACTATTCAGTTTAGAAAAAAAATATATTAGAAACCTCCATATAATTTTTGAAGACCTATCCATAGATACCCCACACATGGGTTTGATGGAAAAAAATGGAGTTTCAGTTCTAATTATGGGGAAACACTAAAATTTAATGTTTTTTTTTTTATTTTTGTGTGAAAATGTTAATGCGGATCACAGAATACATCTACTTACCAAGTTTCAACAGTATAGTTCTTATAGTTTTGGAAAAAAAGTGGCTGTGACATACGGACAGACAGACATGACGAATCCATAAGGGTTCCGTTTTTTACCATTTGGCTATGGAACCCTAAAAACGCGATTTCGAAAATCACGAGATCTTGCAAAAAACGTATGAAAATTTGAATTTTGCGGGCTAACATTGCGCGTTCACCTTGCTGTGAGGCTTTACGCCATACATCGCCGCATTTGTTCCCAACCTTACCAAATTAAGTAGTAACTTACCAAAGGCCGTAATTCCTTGGTATTAGCCACAGAGAGAGGGTTATGGACATTCGATTAAGTATGAGTCACCGGACAAGAAAAACCAGAGGTAATACCCATTTTTTTCCTGTAATTGTTTCCAAAGGTTACGAGTATATACAGGGTGTTTGGCAGAACGTTGAACATACGAAAATGGTGGATAGGTGGGGTCATCTGCTACTTACTCAGCCCTAATTTATTTGGCCCTGGCCCTCTGGATATTTTAAATTTTTATTTTTTTGCTTTTTTCTAGTTTCACCACTTTCTTAACTTTAAGGTGTAATTTTTATAAAAAAATGGGTAAAACAGGCAATACTTTGTTTTTTTTTTTAATCTTTAATGTTGGCAGATTCTTATAAAATTATTGTTTTATTCAGATGTTAGCTAGAAAAAAAGTTATGAGTCCTCAAACTTACAGAAAGGTGTAAAAAATTACTTAAATCTTAATTTCAACTTGCATTTAAAAAAAAAACAAAAATTGATTGAGGAGTTCCAATTCTAGCAAAACATCCCTAGTGTGTGACCTTTCTAATGGTATGTAATTTGCTTTTATAAAAAAAAAACTTTAAGAGTTATTTCATAATTTTATCTAGTAGGAAATTTTTGACGAAACTCTACCTTTACGGAAAGTGAAATGTTTTGCGAAATTTAACACTGCAAGGTTCGTAAAATTTAAATGATCGACGGCTTGCCAGTAGCAGTGGTGCAAATTGACATTCACTATTCCCTTGGGATGGTTACACAAAGCAGGTAGAAATTTTGTTTCACTTTTGTGCAGTCAAAGCTTATTTTTTCTCTCTTTCACTCTCGTGGCACCGTGACGCCTCAGAATGAATTCTTTTCTTTTATTCAGTCCAGACTTAACTGCCTCTGCGACCTCACGTGCCCGTTACGCTTACGTTTGTTTTTGTTCACTTCGTTTTGTTTTATTGTTATCACTAGTTTTGTAACCTGTTAGTTAAGTTTTTTGTTATTACTGTTACCTGTTGTTATTGGTAAAGAAATGGCTGCTTTTACCAGTGAGGAATACGCGGACATGTTGTTAGCGTATGGAAGCGCTAATGCTAATTCGCGTGAAGCACGAAGGATTTATCAAGAGCGTTATCCCAACCGCCGAGTACCCAGTCATCAGACGTTTGCGAGTCTATAGTCTTTCAACACGATGGCTGCCCAGCTCACTGGAGTCTGATTGTACGTGAACATTTGGATAATTGTTTCCCAAATTCGTGGATTGGCAGGGAGGACCAATTCCCTGGCCTCCGCGATCGCCCGACCTCACTCCGCTCGATTTTTACGTGTGGGGAAGAGCAAAGGAACTAGTTTACACTACAGAAGTAGAAAGTCGAGAAGATTTGATAAATCGAATTAATGCTGCTTTCGAAGTTATGCAACAGGAGATGCTGCTGCGCACAACAACTGTAGAAATCAGACGTAGATGCCGCGCCTGTATTGTAAATGAAGGGCGTCAATTCGAACATCTGTAATTTATTAATTAAATAAATTATTTAAAATTATTTAATTGTTTCATTAACGCTCCTAACTGGTACAGCTATTTTCTTTGTACTTAATTCAAGAACTTACATAACTTTAATCGATCATTTAAATTTTACGAACCTTGCAGTGTTAAATTTCGCAAAACATTTCACTTTCCGTAAAGGTAGAGTTTCGTCAAAAACTTCCTACTTGATAAAATTATGAAATAACTCTTAAAGTTTTTTTTTTATAAAAGCAAATTACATACCATTAGAAAGGTCACACACTAGGGATGTTTTGCTAGAATTGGAACTCCTCAATAATTTTTTGTTTTTTTTTAAATGCAAGTTGAAATTAAGATTTAAGTAATTTTTTACATCTTTCTGTAAGTTTGAGGACTCATAACTTTTTTTCTAGCTAACATCTGAATAAAACAATAATTTTATAAGAATCTGCCAACATTAAAGATTAAAAAAAAAAAACAAAGTATTGCCTGTTTTACCCATTTTTTATAAAAATTACACTTTAAAGTTAAGAAAGTGGTGAAAATAGAAAAAAGCAAAAAAATTAAAATTTAAAATATCCAGAGGGCCAGGGCCAAATAAATTAGGGCTGAGTAAGTAGCAGATGACCCCACCTATCCACCATTTTCGTATGTTCAACGTTCTGCCAAACACCCTGTATAGTTGGTTGTGGACATGCACAAGTATATACTTTATAGGCAGCATAATGAGTTCTGCGGCTTAATATGAGCTCTTATAGCAGGGCAGAAGTTGAACGTTTCCAGAAAAAGAGACGATGCTATAGGTCGTATATAGCTCCGTCTCTCTCTCTCACTGGAAATTTTCAACTTCTGCCCTGCTGTTTCCAGAAAAAGAGACGATGCTATAGGTCGTATATAGCTCCGTCTCTCTCTCTCACTGGAAATTTTCAACTTCTGCCCTGCTATAAGGCCTCTGCCTCGAATTTCGCGGGCAGCGGGGCGGCGGCGGCGGCGGCGCGTCTCGCATTGTCCCGCCCCGCTACCGCGCCGCTGTTTTGAGGTCCGGTCCATTTGTTTTTACGCATAAAATCCTGTCGCTCCCGCGCCGCCGCCGCTGCCGCCCCGCTGCCCGCAAATTCGAGGCAGAGGCCTCAGAGCTCAGCTGTGTCTGCATTGATTTCCCTATAAAGGCTAAGTTCGTTTAGCTTCACTCTTGCATGTATCTACCGCGTACTACTTCGATTCATAGTTCGATGTGTGAACCGAAGTATGCAAACAACAGTATGGCCTGCGCTTTAAGTGGCTATAAGACGGGTCCTAAGGCTGCAGATATATTTTACAATAACGTTAGTAAATAATGAGGGTGTGTAGATGAGCGATTGTATGCTTTTAATTACATGCTGCGCAGCATTCTCGAAACGTGACTCGCTTAAGTAACATAAACAGAAGCCTAGTGCCTTAGGGCTTCCACAGACGATCGACAAAACCAACTTATCTGTTTGATTGAGTTGTCACAGTGCCGTTTTCTCCGTTTAGTCCGTACAACACGCATGTCAAGTACCTACAACCAATTATATTATATAATAAAGAGGTAAATATCACACTAGCGCGCGCAAATTGTTGCAGACAAATTCAGACAATTGTTGTAATTTGATTTAGTCGGCTAATAGTAGCGAGCGAAACAAAGCGTGTCCGTGGCGTGACAATAATGTATCTAAAATGCCAAGCTATCTCTTTCTGTATCGGTCGTTCCTTATTAACTATTGCAGTAGTAGTTGAAAACTACTATACACCTATATGTAAGTACATTTGTAGGTACTAACAACGCAACGATATCTGAACGCCGCTAAGTAATATCATCGCCTACGACTATTTCAGCCATTTACGTTGCAAACAGTCCCATGGTCGACTTAGAACCATGTCATAATAAACCATGCAAATGGCGACGTAAATAATTGATAAGTAACTAGTTTTATGTGAGAAAGTCCAAAAGTGATCTAAGTTTTCGTAGGGTGATCGTAAGTACTTAGATACAATCTTTGCAACATAAAACAACAACTTTGGAAATGAGTCACGTCCTTTACACATTTTCATACACATTCAAACTTTGGTTTCGTAGATGATGTGATCAGTCGGCTATCTGCAGGAGGCCTTGGCCCAATGTCCTGAATACACTTTGGCAAGCATAGCCTTCCACAGAGAAATAAACTTATATTCAGATATTTGCGACTGCCTGCAAGGACTTTATCATCGTGGCGATCAACGTGGCCAGTGACGCTACTGAAGCCGCGATCAACGTGGCCAGTGACGCTATTGAAGCCGCGATCAACGTGGCCAGTGACGCTACTGAATCCGCGATCAACGTGGCCAGTGACGCTATTGAAGCCGCGATCAACGTGGCCAGTGGCCACCTGCTGGGACAAAGTAATCTAGTCATCAAGACGAACATTGTAATTCTAAAAAGAGGAAATATGAATGTGAATGGCTAAGAGTAGCGGAAGACCAAAGCCACGTGACTTGAAAAGAAGGAACACTCGAGACGACCGCTGACAGAGATGTATGGAAAACCAAAGCCACGTGACTTGAAAAGAAGGAACACTCGAGACGACCGCTGACAGAGATGTATGGAAAACGTTGACATGTGGCTTGGGTCCCAAATAAATTGGGGTATGTGCAGGAGCAAGATAATAATGATTACTTCCTCTTACTGACAACGGAAGGAACTCAAAAACTTGAGTGTTTAATGTGGCGACTCGAGAAGGCACACTCTTTGAAAACGTGGACCATGAGCACACTAAGTTACCATCGCGGACATTTGTGGTGAACCACTTTTCAACCTATAATTACATACAATAACAATAACAACATAATAATAACATATAATTTCATTCGCAAAACTTCATCGATCCATTAGAAATAGGAGGATGATGACGGAATATTTTCCATTGAAATAACATTTGACTTTCCTGCTTTAGTGCAAACATAATTTTTCTTTGTTTCCTTTGTGTTTATTAACAAACTCAACAAAGCAAAATTACAACATATTTTCTAGAGAATAATATTCACATTGCTGTTTTGATATTGAAAATGAAGGGGACGTCGTCGATTGGGATGAAGTCAGAAAGGTGCAACGCGACGCGCCCGCCTGCGCGACAACTTGAAATACTCAGTATGGTCTCTTGCGGTCGTAATTTCTTTATCTGTAGGTGTCTACACTTTGAACTGTGAGTAATCTATACATAGATAAGACACCATCTATCCTACTAATCCTACTAATATTATAAATGTGAAAGTTTGTATGTTTGGATGTTTGTTACTCAATCACGCAAAAACGGCTGAACGGATTTGGATGAAATTTGGTATACAGAAAGTTCATAACCTGGATTAAGACATAGGATACTTTTCATCCCGGCAGAAGGTTCCCGTGGGATAATTTCCGATATACACGCGGTTGAAGCTGCTGGCAAAAGCTAGTCCTAACTAATATTATAAATGCGAAAGTGAGTTTGTTTGTTTGTTACGCTTTCACGCTAAAACAGCTGAACGGATTTGGATGAAATTTGGCACACACGTAGACCATGACCTGGATTAGGACATAGGATACTTTTTATCCCGGTATTTATTCCTGTGGGCTAATTTCCGAAATCCACGCGGGAGAAGCGGGCATAAGCTAGCTAATAATAAAGCAAGTTTGTTTGTCTGTTTGAACGCGTTAATCTCTGGAAATACCAGTCGGATTTGAAAAATTCTTTTTGCAATTAGATAGCCCAATTCTTGAGGAAGGTTTATAGGTTACGACCCTTAGGAGCCGAGCAAAAAAAAGAAGTCGGAAAGAACGCGAAAACGAAGTAAGAGATGATGTATCATTTGGTTTGCAATTTGGTCAATTCAAAGTTGTAGGTACATTAACTTTAAACCGTTAGTAATAATTATATTCAGTAAGAGAAATATTAGTAACAAACAAATTACATTGCATTTGTAAGTTGTTTAGAGTAAGCTGCATTGGTAAGGGGTAGGTAGATAGGTATGTGGGGGAGGGGGGGGGCCTTAGGTGGGTCTAGAAGAAAGGCCATAACATTGCAGTTAGTAACTTTAAAATGACGTGCTTAAATTTTTTTTTTATTTGTCGTTAAAAAAGTCAAAGTTCCGAAGGTTTGCGAGATTCAGGCTTTAGTGATAATACTTATAACTTATATTATGATGCATTCTATGACACGGAAATTTATATTTGGAGGAAGCTTAAGAATAAGGAACAAAATAAAAAACCGGCCAAGTGCGTGTCGGACCACGCACGATGAAGGGTTCCGTAGTTAAGATGAATTTATCCCAAGAACAAAGTTAACATTGTAGTTGAAAAACATGTTATCCCATACATTCCAACTGTAAATGTAAGTTTGTACTCACAATATTGATAGATTTACCATGTTATTTTAAGACCACAGACTTCTTATAGGTTTTCATGTAATCTACAGGTAAAGATCTATTTTCTGTATTTTTTTTCAAAATTTTAGGCTCCGTAGTTTCGGAGATAAGGGGGGAGAATGGTCAATTTTCGTCTATTTTCTGAAATAACTTTAAAACAATTTATTTTAAAATTATAAAAAAAATATATTTGAGACCCTCATAGTAAGCCCTTTCAAGTGACATGCCACATGGTGTAGTTTGCAAAACTTTTTTTTAAATTTTCTTATTTGTCCCCCAAAAGTGACCTCTATATTCAAAATTCATTTATTTACTTTATCCGTCCGTGTTTGGGTCACAGAAATTCATATGTGTACCAAATTTCAACTTAATCGGTCCATTAGATTCGGAGCAAATTGGCTGTGACAGACGGACGGACAGACAGACAGACAGACAGACACACGAGTGATCCTATAAGGGTTCCGTTTTTTCCTTTTGAGGTACGGAACTCTAAAAAACGGTCCAGCTCCATATAAAAAAAAATATTAAATCGCAGATAACTTGTTAAATAATAGCTTTATCAAAAAAAGTCCCACTACATAAAATATTGCTATTAAGTAAAGGAATAAGCTGGCATCGTTCTTTTTTCAAAATTAGGTACTTGATTTTTGAGTGACGCTAAGTCTATGGAGCTTCATTTTCAGCCCACCGTGGGGCGTTGCGTTTGCGAGGTCACCAATCAAAAGGAATTTTATAAAAATTTTGCTGTTATTTTACTAGATATTGTGCTTCCATGCAAACAAAGTCGCGGGCAGAAACTAGTGGCTATTTTTCATGGTACAAGTAAGTAAGTATTACTAAGTATTGTTTAAAAATTAAAAACCAATAAAAACTACTAATTCTTTCTGTAATTAATGTGATAAGATAAATGCATTACATACATAATATTAATAAATATGAAGTGGCACGTACGTTTTACAATAAACAACAGATAAGTAAACAAAACAATGGAAATATAAAAAATAAAACATTGGAGATGATAGCACAGAGGTTAGTTTGTTTGTCTGTAGTGGCTGTGAGATAAAATGTCTTTGCCTTCCATTCATTTTTATTTCTTGCATTCCTGTGATAATTATTTTTATTAAATATAAATCTTTGTTTATAGATTATTTATAGAATACAATGGTTTTTCTCAGGATATTTTTATTATACAGGGTGTCCAGTAAATAGCACGACATACTGCAGGAGGTGATAGCTTGGGTCAATACCTAGCAAAACAACACAATATATGTTCAGCAAAATCTTACGGATTTACAGTTTTACAAAATTTTCCGAAATATTGAAAAATGTCTACCTTGAAACAGATTTTTAAGCATCTCGTAATGAAAAATTCCTTTTCTAGTATTTTTTTTTTACATCAAATTATTTGTGAATAGTTATACTTTACTCATTGATAAATCTTTTTTCTATCAAAAACAAGAATGTTTTCAAGAAATAGTACTTTTTGTTTAAATTTTCACTGAACAATTTTCTTATCACTTATTTTTTTAAATTTTGTAAAACTGTAAAACCGTAAGATTTTGCTGAACATATATTGTGTTGTTTTGGTAGGTATTGACCCCAGCTATCACCTCCTGCAGTATGTCGTGCTATTTACTGGACACCCTGTATATCACCAAAATATTTCCTATTCGTGTGGGATTACACCGTGACTAGAAAACCAGTACCATCATGGGAATTAACAAATCACTCCTCAATTCCGTCTAAGCGTCTTTACATGATGAGCTTTGCAAACAGACAAAGATTTGGACTCCTAGATTTTCATGCAAATCTTTGAAATGTGCAATCTACCGCATCTTTGACAGACTGCTGTATGAATTCCAGAAACATGAGCAAACGTCTCATAACTTAGGTATTTCAATTTAAAATTAACTATGTTCTCACCAGTAATATAATTTAATTTTAAACATTGATATATAAAAACTGGGTTTTTATATATCAATGATTTTAAAGTATTTTTGATCACGTGATCTCAGTAGTAATAATTAAAGTGTTTTTGTTTATAATTTTATGTTAATGCTTTCCTTGCATGCTGAAATAAGTAAGCAAAATAATAATGTGAAACTATTTATATTTAAAACATTTCATATAAGTATCACATTTTATGCAAAACAATGAATTTTATTCTCTATAAGAATTATATTCAGTGACGAGACGACATATTTTATAAATATGAGTAATATACAAAAAAAATATATATTCTTATATAATAAATTACAAAGGGTCACATTCGGCCTTGTAGATTTTATATTAATATTTGACGAACAGTTCAAGGAGTAGAATAGAATAGAGATACACACACACACACACACACACACACACACACACACACACAACACACACACACACACACACACACACACACACACACACACACAGTACATACAGTACAGCAGTACTATTGTACTATTCTGTACAAATCTCACACCGTGAAAACCTAGGTGAAGTGAGTTGTCATTGTACCTGATGCTAGAGATTGACACTATTGACAGCTCACTCTACGCTCACTTCACCAAAGTTTTCACGGTGATATTTGTACAGAATAGCACTGCAGTGCAGTACATATATATTTTTAATAAAAAGTCACTCAAGAATCTGGCCAACGTAAATATAAATGAAGTCTAGTCCTATAGCAGAAAAAGTTTACATTTAAGTAGGATGCGTTGTGGTAGCCCGCAAAATTCAAATTTTCTTGCGTTTTATGCAATTCGCAGGTCCGTGTCATATTGTATCTTGATCAAAATATTATACGCGGGAATAAAACATGTGTATTTATATAATTTTAACCATGGAAATCATCAATACAACTATAAAGTTAGAATTCGTGCAGAGTCGCTAGATTTCGTTCGTTCGACGAATCTGCACGAAATCTAACTTGGAGAGATGTATTGATGATTTTCATGGTTAAAATTATATAAATACATATGTTTTATTCCCGCGTATCATATTTTTATCAAGATACAACCTGACACGGACCTGCGAATTGCAAAAAACAAAAAAAAAATAGAATTTCGCGGGCTACCACAGCGCATCCCCCTTAAGGCGAAAGCGCCAGGATAGCCCGCGAAATTCTAACACAGTGATTTGTATTAATAATTTTAATGAGTAAATACATATTGGTTACGGTTGTGTAACATATTTTGATCAACATACAACCAGACACTGACCTGCAAATAGCAAAAAACATAAAAATTTTAATTTCGCCAGCGTTACTTAGAACAAGTAATTTCACGGCTAAAAATCATATCAAAAATAGTTTTTTCTTTGTGCATAAGAGGTATGAGCGTCAGCTGCTCCAATAGTGGGGAGTCCAAAGATGGATGTCAAAGTGTTTTTTGTTGACATTTAATGACGTTTTAATGTAAAATTTAAATTTTTTTAATTGTGTGACTGATAATTTTGTAATTTTGTATTATTGTTTTGTTGACATCTTTGTTTATTTGAATTACATTGACATTTTATTTTATTTTATTCTCTGACCCTTTTCAATTTGTATTCGTCCATTCATTTAATTTATTCCGATGTGTTATGGGGCAGTATTGTGAAATTTAATTTTATCATGTAACAGTTATGGGTTTTTGCCTGAATTAAATGAATTTTATTTTTTATTTTATTTTTTAAAGTTGTAAAAAACAACGGGTTTGATTCCTAGCTCAGGCATAAGCTTTTTCAAAAAACAAAAATGTTGTTTTATTTTCTTTAAAAATTGAGGTCATGATTCCTTTGACCACTTTGCCCTACTACCCATAGTTTCGAATTTTACCCTGATGAGCCATCGCAACAATCATGTTTGACAGATCATTTCAGCAACTGACATAATTATATTTCCCCCACTTCCATGCGTTAATAAATTGTGTATTTAATTTATTTTGTTATTTATATTTCATTGCATGCTGCACCGCATAGGATCGCACATATTATCTGTTCTGTGGGGTCGCAGCATTATGCTGAGCGAAGGCCGTTTTGCGTGGATGTGTCGCATTTTCCCCCAACTTTTTCTTTCATTTTGTGTTAGTGTTATTTCTTTGAATCATGTTTACCGCAAATAAACGTATTTTCTTTCTTTCTTTCATGCAGCTGAGTATTATTTGTGAGTTGAAGATGATCCCAAAAACCGTCCCAAAAAGTAATTTCTTTCTTTTTTTCAAAAAGTACATTTTCTTTAAGTTCTTTTACAACTTTAACATACTGTAAGGTAGGACATTTACGATCGACATAAAACCATTATTATGTCATTGCAATATCGTCATTCAAAGACCGTGAATGTGCAGCATAACTTTTGATTCCCCTTGGGTGCGGCTTTGATGGTTAAGTATTGAATAAAATACAACTACGGAACTACCTACAAACTTTGTCCGGTATAAAAATCGTTGCAAAAATCGAGCAGTACCATCCGTTATCTAGCCTTATCAACGTGTTTACCAAGTCTATGTTGTGCAAAAACAAGACGAACAAAGCATGAACAATAATTATTATTGACTAGCTGTTGCCCACGGCTTCGCCCGCGTGGATGTCACTACTTCTCTATTTGAATCGGATTTTGTTCACAATTTCATGGGTTTTAATTTTTTTGCGCGGAACCGAAACATTTTCTAAAATAACAGATCAGCTATCTGCCAGTGACAGTCCCGGCAAAATCGATCCAGCCGTTTCGGAGATTAGCCGGAACAAACAGACAGACAGACAAAAATTTTAAAAATTGTTTTTTTTTTAATAACCTTATACTTACTAAATCTAACTAATAATAAGGCTGAAGAGTTTGTTTGAACGCGCTAATCTCTGTATATACCAATCGGATTACACGCGGACGAAATCGCAGGCAGAAGCTAGTATACATAATACTTTCATAGGCATTTAGTAAGAAGCTGTTATTTTGACATTACAAATAGACACTTCCCTTTTATTTACTTATTTGTATTGTATAGAAGTAAAGCAAAACATTTTCGGCGATAAGCATTTCTGACAGTGCGAAGACAGACGAGCGTAATTTTTTGAGTTAGGAGTCACGTAATTTCGATCGCGTGCGGCGCGTGTGTGGGGCGCGTGAGTCGGCAGACAACTCATTTTAATACGCTCGGCTGTCTTCACCCTAAGGGTGAAGGGTGAGTCGCGTAACTTCAGTCGCGTAATTTCTGCAACATTTGATTTCATACGAAAATCCTGTTTCGTTCACACGGCTACGCAAATTGAGTTGTCTGCCGACTCACGCGCCCCACACACGCGCCGCACGCGACCGACATTACGTGACTCACAACTCAAAAAATTACGCTCGTCTGTCCTCACCCTTAGGTCGTCGACAGAAATGCACGCCGCTGAAAAATTACGCTCGTCTGGCCTCACCCTTAGGTCGTCGACAGAAATGCACGCCGCTAAAAAATTACGCTCGTCTGGCTTTACCCTAAATTGTATCAAGATTCTACCTACTTCAAATAAAGAAAAAACAAATACCTACAACTAAATTGAGTGACCAATTTAAACCAATGCAATGTGATAATGCCTGTGCAAATACCAAGGCATACCTGCGGAAATATGACCCAAAATATATTGGGTGGACCTTCTTATTGATTTTGGTCCAAAAATATAGTACTGCTTATGCATGACTCTTCACGGCCCCCACCAGCGGGGAATGGGGAGAGACACTGCCAATTTATTCCGCTAGGAGTCGCATCGTCGCTGGTGTTGTTTACCTACCAAACACCATATTTTTTTTAGGATGAGAACGCGTTTTCTTTTAAATATCCTTGAAAACCTTCAACAGATAGACAGCTGACGGTTATCAGCGATAATGGCGTCATCTAGTATAATTATCTTTGCCTGTTCCTTCCCATTGCGTAACAAACTATCAATCGTAACTGGTTTCATTTTGACATTTCAACAACATTAATTGTTGTCGAAAAGACAAATTCTTCGAACATATTATGAAGCAATGGATTAGCAATTTGCTTCAAAATGATTCAGATTTCGATTGATAGTGTGTTACGCAATTCGTGTGCTGACATAATCTGTTATCGTTGGACCTAGAAGTTAGTACGTTACTTCATCTTCTCAAGAACCTAGGTACGATCAGTACCAACTTTGCATTACCTAGCCCCTTTTACAAAGAAGAAGAATGCAAGAGGGGTCGGGTTAAGCAGAGAACTGACCGTACCTTCTACTACAACAAACCCCCATGAGCCTCAATAAGTTTTGAATCATTAATTTATAAATAGAAAAATCAAATCCGCCTAGCCTTTTCCCAACTATGTTGGGGTCGACTTCCAGTCTAACCGGACGCAGCTAAACACCAGTATTTTACATGGAGCGACTCTGCCCTCCACAACCCAGTTACTGGGTAATACAATACTCATTGGTAAGACTGGTTGTCATACTTTCGGGCTTCTGATACACCCTGTATGTTTTAAAATTAAAATTGACATTGTTTTAATTGATTTTTTTTTGACATAAGTACCTAAATGAAATTTTTGTATTACATTGAAAGAGAAAACTGACTGAATGTGAGTACCATGTCTTTAATATTGTCGGTTTCTGGTTGAAAACGAAAATAAGGAAAGTAGTAGTTTCTAATTGGGTTTACAGAAAGCTGTCAATCAGTCCATCCCTGGGAAACGACAGAAACATACCACAACAATCAACATGCGTAGGCTTGTCCAGATATTGACACTCATGGAATTCTCGTAGACAGTGACGCATTTTGATGACGATTCTATTGAAATGCTTGTTCTACGTAAAGCAAAAACCGAGTCCAAGGTATGGAATCCAGATCATCGCCTGAATAAAACTAAACTACGTGTGGCGCGGAGTGCTGTAGTGCTATTCTGTAAATATCTCACCGTGAAAACATGAGTGAAGTGATCTTAAAGTGAGCTGTCAATAGTGTCAACCTCTAGCATCAGGTGTAACGACGGCTCACTTCACGCTCACTTCACCTGAGTTATCGTGTTTACAGAATAGCACTACAGGTCCACACTTTCATATGCTTAAAAATACTTTTGACAAGTTTCAGCAATATCATTGGTCAGCAGAAACTGTTTTTTTAGCATTGTTATGATCTGTAAACGAAATTTTACCGACTTGGCTGATTTGCGTGATTTACAGTTAAAATACAGTATTTCTATAAGTTTTAATGTCCAACATAAAAGATATTTTTTTCAGGAAAGAGATTGATTTTAACTGAAGTTTATTTCAGTTGTTTTAATTTTATGAACGAGAGTTCTAAGTAACCGAAACCAAAAGCAATTCTTGTCAATTTCCTCTAAAATTTTATAATGTTAGTGGTAAAAAGTGATTCATACATTGTATAGACAACTTTCAAAAGAATATATTGTAATTTTCCCATATCCTTTAGAAGTCAAAACTATGCGTAAATATGTGATATTCTATACCTCTTACGAAAAAAATAACAAAACAGTCGCCGGTTTAGGTCGATTATAATTAATCAAACTAAACTGGCGAAATTAAATAACAAAAATAAAAAAGTAGTTCATACATTAGATCATAATAGAAATGATCTTTCATATTGTGCATTAACACTTAGAAATACAGTATTTTATCTGTACTTAAATCACGCAAATCAGTAAAATTTCGTGTACAGCCTCTTAAAGCGTAAACCACCTTGTTTAGGTTCAATTCTTACGCATTCACTCAATAAAGGGGGGAAACACATTCAGCTGTATTTAGTATTTAGAAGGTTTCAAGTTTCAACTTTATATCACATCACTTTTTTCAACAATTATTTTTATTTAACTTTCGACTTACAATTTCATTATCCTCAATAATCAAATGATACACAAATCTTCATGATGATTTAAAATTAGAATTCAAACAATCAAATCAAATGAGTCAATTTATAAACTGTGACGTTACAAATTGGCATGCTGATGCCCAATGCACAGGAGTGCGTTTTATAAATCTATTAGTTTATATTTTCATCAGATATTTTTGGAACAGGCCATACAAATATTAATATTCTAATTGACAGTTGTTTCAAAACTTTGATTGTCTGTTTTTGGTACAGGTTTATTAGAAAGTAGCACGTCATAGCATCAAAAGGTCGCTGTCTAGGTCTACGCATTAGAGAATATCGTAGGTACCTTATTAGTACCTAACAGCTCTTTGGCAATCTCGAGAAACTACATCTCACATTACATTACAATACATCACAAATTACATTTCATGGCATGAAATGTAATTTCGACGACATATTTACCTATACCTACAGAATAACGCTGTCTGTTAAGAACGTCACAAAAATCGGGCTTACAGTTTGTCTTGAATCTATTAAAGTCAAAAATATATTAGATACGAAATAAAAAACACGAGGAAGACGTTGCGACCTTGAGTTTACGAGCTCCTTCCTACGTCACCACAACTTGTCGGCCGCGCCGCACCGACAAGAGGTCCTCATCTAAGTTCAACGACCTCAAGCAGGCAGAAAAACATCTATAAAAACAATATATGGTATATCGATCAATTTTATATGGTACTCTTAAAAACAGAACCATATTTTGTTGGCTATGAAAATAGATGATTTAAATAAATACTATGCTAGTTCAGTTGAAGAAGCAAACAACTGAGGGTAGCAATAGCTAAAGCAAAAAGGCTAGCCAGATCAACTCATTCAGTACTGTTTTAAAGTTTCACAGTAGTAGTAAATGAGCACTGATATCTATAGCTGCAACATAGAGTTAGTAAAGATGAGTGCTGTTATAGTCTTATCCTGTAATCAGTCTTCTTCTACATCCCGGTTTTGCACAACGAAACAACTCAATACGTCATTAAAATTTGAGCTTTACATTGTGATAATATGTACCTATACAGACAGCTGTGCTGCTGGAGAATTAGTTGCGCCACTTCTTCTTCCCAGCTAAAGCACTAGGAAGCACACACAATGGTCCACTTGGAAGATTAAGTGCGGAAACCAAATCTTGTAACATAGAACAAGCACTAGGAAGTGGTGATGGGTGGACGTTTTAGCGACTATCTTATGTAATTTTGATATTCAATTAAGTGATGCTAGGGTTGGTAGGAAGTTAATGAAACAGGGGTGTTATTGTTACCTTTGTCATGTGATAAGGCAGAGGGGCTTGTGGCTAAGTAATAACAGCTGCACGGGTCAATCCATCAGGTTAAGCTACGCTTGCTGGGGTTGGTCCGTGGATGTGTGACCGTCTTTACATACTGAGAATCCTCCATGCCTCGGAAAGAATGTTAAGCCTTTGGTCCCTGCTGTCATTTGTGGATCTTTGACAATATTGTTACGGGTCATTAGAAGCCCGAAAGTCTGACAACCCGTCTTACCAAGGGGTATTGTATTACCCAGTAATTGGGTTGTGGAGGTCAGATAGGCAGTCGCTCCATCAGATGGATCCGGTTAGACTGGAAGCGACCCCAACATAGTTGGGAAAAGGCTAGCCTGATTGATTGTGACATGGTAAGGCTCTCATTTCAACAATGCTTTTCTTATTTAAATCTCTTAATTTAGTGTTAGGGTTTTGTTGTACAACAGCCAGCATTGGTATAAAATGTAGGTAGCGTTAATAAAACGATGAAAAATTTTTTTTAAAAATAGGCATGAAGTTTTTACGGAAGATACTGGCATCCTGACTTTTTGCAGTTATCACAGTTTTCAGTAATGAATTCCTGTCAATTACTGATATATTGATACCATCTATCTGGTCCGTCCTGCCAAAATAACATTATATATACATTTCAGATAAGGAATTCATGGATTTGAGCAGGATATCAAAACACTTTATCATTCCTTTTGAATGTGGTAAACACACACTGAGTACTATTATTTATTTATTTTTATAAAGGAAAATAACCAATCTATGCAATCTGATTTTACTGTTCAATGATAATGGTTGTCATAAAAGATAATTGTATTAGGAGGAAAATACATTATATAAAGCAGATAAGTCCTTATTAATGTATCAGGACACTAAATAAATAGTTTATCCTTAGTGGTATTAAGGCTACCCACACAATTTAAGTGGCTTGTCACACTCAACAAGTTGTTTGTGCGAGTATGGTCAACCTAATTTGTGTCTCTAGATATTTGTAAACCCTCAAAATCATTGTGAAACTAGTTGTGTGAGATTATTTCAGCAATAATGTTTGTGCTTATAAATGATGTTTATCATAACAATAATTTTGGAGCAGTTTAATCAAAGGGTTGGGAGATAATGATGTCAAAAGTCCCTCAGAATTCTCATAATTATTGTGCAATGATAAATTATAATTTATTATCGAGAATGTTTGGCCATGATAGTAAATTGTTAATGAATGAGGATTCTTTATAGTCTCGAAGCACCCTTGCAGCTGGATGGTTTATAACATGGAGGTGTCCGTCGACAGGTGGACAGGTGGTGGTGGTGGTGTACAGGTTGTGCAATGGTTTTATTTTTATAAAATAAAAAAGGGTGGATTTTGCATGTCAATCAATCTTGATAGATATGTAAAATGGGACCCCTCCTTTTTGAGTCACCGTAGAGCAAAAGTAGTGATAACATTAACAGCACAGTTGTGTACAATTTACCTGCATTTGTTAAAAAACAGAGATAATTAACCACTATTCAAAGAATTTCTTATCAATGCATTCTCCTAAGAAACTCCACAATAATTTTAACCTGTTGAATATGTTGGCGGAATAGAATACAAGAAGGTTTCATAGTAAGTTTGTAAAAGGTGATAACTGTTTGTTCTGCAAAAGACATGGTTTCGAAGAGCAACAGGTTGTTTAAAATAACTTAAAGTAACTTAATTACAAATGTAATAATAAATCAGCGCGAATCATTAAATCACGTCAGATGACGTATTGAAACTTGCTAATAAATAAAAAAGCAGCCTAAAGCCTTTCAAGGTTTTCTTCGTTTCTTTCTTAGTTTGAGACGAAAATAATAACGTGACCTACAAACTATTTTCTGCTATATAAAAGTTTCGAGAAACAATATACGCTGCAAGATACATTCACGTCATAGTGGTAATGCAAAAGTTTTAGATGGTACTGCAATCTTATTAGTCTAACTTGAATAAAACGTTGCATTGTTTTCATTACGTGGGCAGGAAAGTTGCGACATACCGTTCGTAGATTGGCCGACAGCAAAAACCAAAAGGAACACACTGGTTATATATTTAAAGTTCACACGCACTCGCAAGCGATCCATTTTCTCACAATATAATAAAATGGACGTTTAATTTAGCTTAAAATTTATGTACGTCAGTAACGTCATCGAACGATACACTGTACTCGACTATACTGACTTCTGAAAGTGAATTGACCTGACGCCTGACGAGTGACGGTGACGGCCAGGGCTGCCAGTGGAGCCAACCAGTGTTACCAGAAGAAAAATATAAACTACCGTGTTTATCAGATAAATACGGTGTTTCATACTCAAATTACCGTAGAAGCATATGGAAAATACCGTGTAAATTAATGTGTAAAATGTAACCGAAACAACCTTGAATTTTCAATATTTTTAATTAAAATCAAACAAATTCAAACAAGTTAGAACAGTTTATCAGCGCCCCCCTGTCAGCATCATTCGCGCGCCAAAAGATCCTTGTAGCACTGTACCAACTGCACAATACACATTAGAGTAGAGAGAGGTTGTGATTTTTTTTAAAACAGAGGCAGAGGTTTGACCATCTTTATATAAAAATATTATGCAAAATACATAGGTTTCAATATTAAACAGCTTTGTCGTACGGTAGACCGCACATCAGTGGTAACACATCAATCTGCCTAGCCTTTTCCCAACCATGTTGGGGCTGGCTTCCAGTCTAACCGGATGCAGCTGAAGACCAGTATTTTACATGGAGCGACTGCCTATCTGACCTCAACAACCCAGTAACTGGGTAATACGATACCCCTTGGTAAGACTGGTTGTCAGACTTTCGGGCTTCTGACACCCGTAACGACTGTCAAAGATCCACGAATGACAGCTGGGACCAACGGCTTAACGTACTTTCCGAGACATGGAGGAGTCTCGGTATGTAAAGATGGTCACCCATCTCTCGGACCAACCCCGGCAAGCGTAGCTTCACCTGATGGACCGACCCGTGCGGCTGTTATTATTCAGCCACGCGCTCCATCAGTGGTAACGCCCATACTCCTTAAGCTTAAACCTCGCGCAAAGAACTTAAATTAGCACAAAAGTGTTATAAAACGGGCGCGCCCTAGACGTTCAAACCTAGATCTTATCGTCATAACTCCAAATTTTTTTTTTTTTCGAAAATAGTCAGGTTTAACCTTCTGAACATGTACAGTCACGAGCACCAATATGTATACACTAAGCAACTTTTAAAAGTGATTTTCTCCTACTGTGTTGATTGTAATTTTATGTTGTTACCAACAATAATATTTTGGAACCCATAGTATTATGAAATAGGTGTTATCTCAAAGTTCCAGTCGCTATTACACGAGAAAATCGCTTTTGAATGTTGCTAAGTGTATACATATTGGTGCTCGTGACTGCACAGGTGCAGCAGGTCAAATTACTTCAAAGTTCTCATTCGGTTTTGAACTTAACGATCATTTTAAGGTCTATAATCATTTGCAGAATTTAGACAGTTGGTATAACCTTATGTGCTGTTGTCTGTACATATAGATTTTTTTTAAATACACTTCTGGACACATCTATTGGCCCACCTTAGAGTTTAGGTTTCGATGGCCCCTACCGAAATATGATTGCTAGATTGAACAAAAACTGTTGATGCAGTTTTAAACCTGATACATTTTACCATCTTTTTCGATTGTATTGTTTTAAATTTGAATTCAGAATACCATACGACATGGAGCTACGCCTAACAAGTCGGATATGCGCCTTGTTAAAGGCAATTGATTTTTGAATAAAAAACACGTTTTATCAAATAAAGGTTTAATTTAATAACGCGTGTTGCCTCCATGGGCATCTACCACAGCTCTCATACGATTAGGCATAGAGTTTATCAACCGCTCTATGAAATTTTGAGGGGATCATCTCCCATTCCTCTTCTATGGCAGTTTTCAACTCCTGCATCGTCTGGGCAACTGGCTGACGAGCCCTAACACGTCTTTTTAGGTCGTCCCACATGTGCTCAATGGGGTTCATGTCTGGGCTTCTGGCTGGCCAGTCCATAACTGTGATGTTCACATCCCGAAGATATTCCCTGACGATGCCGGCCGCATGGGCTCTTGCATTATCATGCATAAAAAGGAAATTTGGGCCCACATAGTCCGCGTATGGTATCACGTGAGGTTCTAAGCACTCACGAATGTACCTTTCAGCATTTAATGTTGGCAGCCGTGGTCCTGTAACAACCTCAAGTTGAGTTTTGCCGCTCGCGGATATACCGCCCCAGACAGTCCATGAGCCACCGCCATAAGCAACCCTCTCTTCAAAGCAGCATTGTGCGAAACGCTCTCCCTTACGTCGGTAGACCTTCTTCCTTCCATCATTGCCATATAACACAACTTTAGACTCATCAGAAAAGAGTACACGGCTCCAATCTTGCTGTGTCCAATTTAAATGACTGCGTGCGAAATGAAGGCGCGCTGTTCGGTGGGCTCGCGTTAGTTTGGGGCCATTAGCTGGCTTGTGTGGTACCATATCGCGTTCTTTTAACCTTCTCCGAACAGTTCGAGCGCTCACAGATACTCCGTGGAAGTCGCGAAGTTGGTTTTGTATCTCAATGGAGGTAAGGTGACGATTTCTCAAGCTGGTCGTCACGATGAATCGCTCCTGCCTTTCAGTTATGACCCGAGATCGTGGCCTTCCTTGGCGACGAACAAAGCCGCCAGTCTCTAGGTACCTCCGATAAACATTTCGGACGGCAGATCGACTTAAATTAAGTTGAGCACTCACGTTTCTTTGGCTGTGTCCGGCCTGAATAAGTGCCACAGCTTGGGCGGCGACTTCAGGTGAAGTATCCATAGATTATTGATAGAACCTCACCTTAATGTTAAGAATAAGTAATGTTTGTTGCAAAACCAAAGATATCAATCACTTTTTCAAGAATTAAATCCAAGTAAACCAATAAAACCAAGTTTTCTTAGTATTCGATTGTTTGATATCAACAAACAGGCTCCAAATTGTCTTTTGTTTCTTTAAATTCTGTGTTCGAAATTCAAAAAAAGACTATTGAATGAAATTGTGAATGTGCCAGGTTCAAAACTGCATAAAAACTTTTTGCTCGACCTAATATAAAATTTTAGCTAGGACCAAACGAAACTGAAAATACAAGGTGGGCCAAAAGATGTGTCCAGAAGTGTAGCATTGAACTTTCCTGTGTTGAGCTGGATAAGCATGTCATAGTGTGCGTTTACAGACCTCCAAATTATCAAAATTACTCCATATTCGAGTCAGTAATGGAAGAAGTTTTGGCAAAACTTGCAGCTGGTAATATAATTATCTGTGGTGACTTTAATATTAATATTTTAGAAAACAATTCAAATACCAGTAGATTGTTAAATTTGTTTAAATCATTCAATTTGTCAAATGTGTTTGTAGAACCAACCCGAATAACTACGACTACTGCTACATGTATTGATAATGTTTTTGTTGCTGTGACTATTTAGAAAAATCCATCGTTAATTATCTCCCTTCTGATCACAGCGGTCAAACTGTAACTTTTGAGTCCAACATACCAATACAAAAAGTGCAGATACAATCCAGACCAATAACATCTGCTAATTTAAATAAATTTAATAGCACTTTAATTGGTAAGTTAAATGACCAAGAACTAACAATGAACAATGTTAATATTTTGTATGAAGATTTCTTTTCGGTAGTCCAAACAGAGTTCGATAAATCTTTTAAGAAGATCACAAAAACTATAAGCCCTAAGTTTTTATTTAGTGACTGGGCAACTAGAGGACTCAGGAAAAGTAGGACTCAGTAGGACTCAGGGAAAGACTTTTCGAGCTGTATGGCCTTAAGCCTTATATTAACACGGAATCTTTTAATAAGTATGTTTCTACTTACTCTAGAATTTTTAAGAATACTTGTAAGGCAGCTAAAGCTTTATACATTAGCAACAAGGTTAAATCAGCAGAGAATAAAATTAAGACAGTTTGGAAAATTATCAATAATGAAACTAACAGGATCAAAAAGCATAATTTTGATTACACACTGGAGACGTCATGTGGTCTCATTTGCGATAGCAAAGAAGTTGCTCAAGAATTTGTAAATTTCTTTACCAGTATCCCACTTAAAACTACTGAAATCTTAAACTCCTCGCCCTCACTCTCTTTTGATTTAGTAAAGGCGAACGTTTCGGCCTGCCCGATTGAATTTAACTTTAAGCACATTAACCCCATAACAGTAATAAAAGCTTTTAAGCAAATTAAGATCAAACCGACCGAAGATCTTTGGGGAATGTCCATTAAAGTCTGTACCTCCATAATTGAGACTATAGCGCCTTACTTAGCTTTAATATTTAATTTGTGTGTGGATCAAGGAGTTTTCCCGGATTTAATGAAATACAGTAAGGTAATACCACTTTTTAAATCCGGGGACAGTAAGGACACAAATAATTATAGACCCGTATCCGTGTTGCCAGTTTTCAGCAAGGTTTTTGAAAAAGTAATACTTAATCAAATGCTCAATCATTTTAACACGAATAAAATACTTCACGATCAATAATTTGGTTTCACCAAAGGATGTTGTACGACCGACGCCGGTGTAACCTTATTAAAACACATTTTTAACGCGTGGGAAGAGGCCCAAGACGCCATAGGAATTTTTTGTGACCTCTCCAAGGCATTTGATTGCGTCGAACACGAAACCTTACTCTTGAAACTTGAGCATTACGGACTTGGAAAACTTGCGCTCAGTTTAGTAAAATCTTATTTAAAAGATAGACAACAGCAAGTTCAAATAAATAGTATCACTTCACTTGGTTTAAATGTAAAAATGGGTGTTCCACAAGGCTCAATATTGGGTCCTTTCCTCTATTTAGTGTATATTAATGATTTACTCCATTTATTAAAAAATCAACCACAAATGGTGTTATTTGCTGACGATACTTCCTTAATTTTTAAGGTAGGTAGACGTGATACAAATTTTGACGACGTCAATAACGCCCTACTGCAGGTCCAAAATTGGTTCACTGCTAATAATTTAGTATTAAATGGGAAAAAAACTAAGTGCATTAGATTTTCTTTACCAAATGTAAAAAGTAGTGATTGTGAGATAGTATTGAATCAAGAGAAACTAGAATTCGTCGATAAAACCGTTTTCTTGGGGATCACGCTCGACTCAAGGCTACAATGGGGTCCTCATTTAACATCACTTGCAGGACGGCTAAGTTCAGCAGCATATGCTGTCAGAAAAATCCGTCAATTTACTGATGTAGATACCGCGCGGCTAGTCTATTTTAGTTACTTTCATAGTATCATGTCTTACGGTATTTATATATATACACGGTATTAATAGTAAGGAAAAATTTACATATTTTTAGTAAAAGAGGTGAAAGGCATAATTATAGTACTAGAAAAAGGGACCTATTAGCTCAACCAGGATTCAGACTAGCTAAAGTAGACTCGTCGTTCATGGGGTACTGTTTAAAATGTTACAATAAAATACCTCCACACATACTTCAACTCAATGAGACTAAATTCAAAACTTGTATAAAACGCACACTATGCAGGCAGGCATATTATAAGTTTGGGGATTACATAACTGATAAAATTGCTTGGCTCAATGCTGGTCCTGCTCCACAACCACAACTAATTAATTAACATTTGATGATACTGTTGGAGCTGCTGAAGATTGTAAGACTATCATTGCATTGTATAGACTCAATCTCCTTTGTATTATATAATTGCATAGCACATGTGTGAGTACTATGTACATACTCTAAAGCTACCATTTACTGGGTACGTCTTTGTTTGTATCAGAATTTATGGGTCACTGGTTCAAAAGTTATAAGGGTTCATAGGTGGCCGATCTGGAGAGCGTCTCCCCAGCTTGGCCACATTTACATAGGCCACCTAGCGAAGATCAGAGGGACAATTCCCGTATTTTTAGCAACGTTCGCAATCTCATCTCAGTGTCAATCTGTCAAAAATTGTATAGCGTTTACCTACATTTTTGACACTTGATTGTCGCTGGCCTAAGATTGCGACTTGAATTTGACGTTTTTAGGTACAAGAATTGGCCTTCTCTTTTCTCCCAGATTTAGTCGCAAGTTTTCGCCAAGTCACAGATTTAGTCGGATCTTAGTTTAGAAGATACCTACCTACTTATAAGTAGTTCAATTTTTAAGTATAATCCAAGAGCTAGATATCGATCTAGCTCTAGCTTTTATCGTAAACTCATCGGAGTTTACGATAAAATCTTTGATCTAGCTCTTGGACTATACTTCAAAATTGAACTCATTATATCTTCTAAACTAAGACCCGACTAAATCTGTGACTTGGTGAAAACTTGCGACTAATTAGCGACTAAATCTGGAAGAAAAGAGATCTTTGCTAGGTGGCCTAGTTTTTGAGATATAAATGTGGCCAAGCTGGGGAGACGCTCTCCAGATCGGCCACCAATGAACCCTTTTTTGAGATATAATTGTGGCCAAGCTGGGGAGACGCTCTCCAGATCGGCCACCAATGAACCCTTATGTCATAACTTTTGAACCAGTGACCGACAAATTTTGACATTTGGCGGCAAATTTCGACTAATTTTTGTGTTATCAAAATATCCCTGATGGTGGCCAAGCCAGTGTCAGCCACACAATTGACGATTCTCTCCATTTATTATCTATTATATTGTCTTAACTATCGTCTGTCTGTCGTTAATACTATTATATTGTCCGTAGAATAAAGCGGAAGAGTTTGAACTATCCCAGTCGGATTTGTAAAAATATACATTTTATAGCCCAATTCTTGAGGAAGGCTATAAGTAGGCTATTTAGCATCACGCTAGGGCCCTTAGGAGCCGAGCAAAAAGAAAAAAAAATCAGAAAAAACACTAAGCTCAAACGAAGTAATAGCGCGGTTAACGATGGGATGCGACATGACGGGGGGAGGTAGGGAGACAAGGAATTTCACGTGGACAAAGATGCCGGGCAGAAACACAGATTAATACAGATGGGACACTCCGCAAAATCATTTAAATAAAAAGCTAGGACACAAAAAAAGTGCAATTCAGGTCGCACAACGCTTCATTACCTACAGTTATATTCACCTATAAGTTGCCTCTCTTTCTATCGCGTAACTCTTATACTTATTCCTCGTTAGGGTTGTCTTAAGATCGCTTTTAGCGATAAGACCGGCCATTGTGTCACTCTATGTAAAATTTCAACATTGTAACCTGTAATTTAAATGGTGTGCATAATAAAGAGCCATTCTATTCTATTCTTCTTTTACGACGTGGCGCGTGAATGAGTATCGAACTAACGTGCGAGCCGGCCGGTGCGCGGCAGCCCACACTGAATTGACCCAGTGAGATGAGCCCACCGCGTACTTGTATCTTCATAACTAAACTGAGGAGTGTCCCATCTGTATTAATCTATTGCAGAAGTTAGTACACAAATACAATAATTGATGAACATGGTAATTTCGTTTGTATTCGGAAATGCGATGATCGCCGAGGGACATTAAGAAAATAGCTGTACTGTACTTGTTTAGGTCCAAATACACTTGCATAGCATAACCGCCATGTCGTGTGAATGAAAATAATTGATTCGGGTATGAAGTAAAACAGAAATATGTTTAATCTAGTTTTATTATTACAATAATTACATAAAATTAATTGTGGCATCGTTTTCGAAACAGAATCCTGTTCGGATCGTAAACTCCGATGAGCCATTCATAATAAAATATTTGTACATAAATATAAATTTATTTAAACTTATATAAATAGTAGAAAAATAATAAATTAAAGTTGGGCTGAACATACAATATAATGTAATATAAACTTATAATCTGTACCTTACTTACCAGATGGGATCGATAATAAATTATTAGTGACCGACTGCCTTCTCCAGCTACCATACAGTAGTTAGATATTTTTGTTATACTATGATTCAATACTTATTTTGTTTTGTTACTACTTTCTTTGATTTATTTAGGTTCATATTTTCTTAGGTTAGACTGGAAAAGGCTTTATCGAAGTCGATAGATAAATAGTCAATAAATATATAAAATACTTTAGATAAAATTTTCCTAAATAGTAAATAATATTCGAATCTTTTTGTTAGTTAATTTTAAGAATCACAGGAGGACGGTAATGGGTAGGCAGATTTAAAATAGTAGACTTAATTATTTAAAATTCATCTATCGACATCGGGAAGCAACACAAAAGATAAGACAAATACAACAGAAAAAGTTAATAAAAAAATAATTTGAGAGATTACAATTTTATTTAATACACATAAAAAAATATACCTACAAAAAACATAATAATAATAATATATCTGATAGACATGATAGACATTGCAATTGTAGTATTATGCCTAATAAAATTAATTATAAAACTAAGGTACCTACTTACTTATACAATTTGCTAAAAACTTATATAATAAAATAAAAAAATGGAATCTTCTTCTCCGGTCTTTGCTAAAAAGGGCTCACTTAAGAGGCTTTTGTTTTGAGAAATCTGATGAACGAAATGCAACCGATACTGCAGTGCGATTCTGTATAACCATCTCACCGTGAATACTTAGGTGAAGTGAGCGTGGAGTGAGCTGTCAATAGTGTCAATTCCTAGCAAAAACAAACTCACTTCACCTAAGTTTTCACGGTGAGATTTTTACAGAATCGACCGGCTGGTATTAAAAGATGATTCGTGATGACATTTTAAAGCTTGATATGTCTTACGTACCGGTCGCAGATCTCACAAACATAAATACAAGCTATAATTACACATTTTAAAGACATTTTTCCCGACAGTGCCTACAGTACTGGCTCAGCCACAGTAAATCATTCAATTTCAAATCACTCCATGCGCGTGGTCAACCCGTCATTAATTAACGGGGACCGACGTGCGACCTTCTAAACGCTTCCTTAAATCTATATTTTATACTATTAAATACAGGCCTAGTGATAAACATATTTAGGCCGTAATAGCTACTAGAGCGAGACTCGTCCGATAGGGGCTCATAATCGCAATTTAGGGAAAGGAAAGAGAAAAGGCCATAGTTACAAAGTGTTATATTAGAGTTTTATATAAATACAAAGCCCTTAATCATCGGACGAGTGTTGCAGCTTTAGAAACAGCCGTTCTATTCTGTAAACATATCACCGTGAAAACTTAGGTGATGTGAGCTGTCAATAGCGACGTCAAACCCTAGCATCAGGTGGAATGACAGCTCACTTCACGCTCACTTCACCTAAGTTTTCACGGTGAGATTTTTACAGGATCGACCGGCTGCGCACGAATCTAGTTTGCGCCTTTTTCAGCAACAGAAATTTAAATTATATTCAAACAAAATACTTTAAAATAATGTGGCACCAAATATGGACAGAATGATAAAATTATTTAATATATATTTATACAATTTCCTAATTCGATTTTTATAATCTATTTAATATTTATACATATAAGTTTTGTTCAACTATAATCCATGAATTTAGTTTACATTGACGTTTTTTGAGTTAGAAATTGGATGACATGACAAAGTAAATTATCAGTGCAATAAAGTGAATAAATATTCCAAATTGTAATTTTGATTGTGGCCACATTCTGTGTCTAATGCCTTTATATCCATATACTGAACTAACACCCTTAGGACTTTTCGAGATGGTTTCTGTATACACGCCAACTGCAGTCATTAGAAAAATCCACCACTGTTTCCTAATTAATAAAAAAAATCGACTACACTGACGCCTTACTATTCAAATCATTTAAGTAGTATGTAACAAAACCGTCAATGTATACCGAACTGTCAAATACCTGACAGCTAAAACAGTTTATAGGTATCTCTCTTAGATTGGGTAATTTTGAATGTAGCCGGGGTAACGGAACTAAATGATATAGCTTGACCACCTTCGAAAGTTCCATCATTTATATTATTTTGGAAAAACTGCAACTTTGCGAATAAAACTGGTTCAATAAAAGATTGACGTAGTCAATGGCCACCCTCTGATTTAGGCTTCAATATAAGGGGGATGCGCTGTGGTAGCCCGCGATTTTTTTTTTTTGGGTTTTTTGCATTTAGCAGGTCCGTGTCAGGTTATATCTTGATCAAAATATGATACGCGTGAATAACACATATGTATTTATATAATTTTAACCATGAAAATCATCAATACATCTCTCTAAGTCAGATTTCGTGCAGATTCGTCGAACGAACGAACTCTAACGACTTTGCACGAAATCTAACTTATAGAGATGTATTGATGATTTTCATGGTTAAAATTATATAAATACATATGTGTTATTGCCGCGAATCATATTTTGATCAAGATACAACCAAGAAAATTTTAATTTCGCGGGCTACCACAGCGCGTCCTCCAAAAGTCGATTTCTTCACATTTTATTCGGCTAATTTCGGTTATTCTGAAGTTGAACGATGGATACTTCGAACGTCCTCAAACTATACAGGCTGGCGATTTAGGTTATCACATTATTTGGAACCCCTTATACATTCAACACTTCTGGACCTTCTGCATTGAAATTTTTCGTCAGGTATTAAAATATAATCAGCTGTTTCCTACTGTTAGCGACACAATAAATCAAAATACCTTTGCATATCATAAAAATTTTAAAAGGGAGTGCGCGAGGCCCGAACCACCATTTTAATTTGCGATGACGCAGTGCCATTTCTAACGCCACGGACATTGCGCTCTTCCTACAGTTTTGAAATATAAATCCATTTTTGCTCAATACGCGGCGTTTACCTTATTCCACACCATTAACACCTACAAAAGTGCAATATCTACGCGGTCGAAATGTATGGAACAGCAGGTTTTGTCAAACTCGAGACAAGGACTTAGCTATGACCACATATGTATACCACCACTTTTACGTGGTAAGATCTATAATTCCGGTGTTTTGAAGGAGATTTGTCTGAGTGTGCCTAACAATTACGTCTTGCCTTGCACGCACTGAATGACACGGCTGACGGGATCGATTTATTTTCGTGCTCTCTGAATGAATTCACAAAAATCATGTTGTATGTGTTATGTTTATGTTATTTAAGATAGTTTAATTAAAAAGCACGCTACCGCATTAGGCAATTCCTGTAATGGTAGCAGTGCTTGTGATAAATAAATAAATAAAATAAAAATAAATATATATTTTTTTTAATAACCGCCTAAAAATTTCAACGCAGGGGGGTCCGGAGTCATGTTCTGAATACGTGGTTTCAATTAAGGCCTGTTTCACCACCTACGATTAAGTTCCGTTTAACTTGATAAGATAATTTCATACATATTCTGTTCCATCGTTAAATAGGCCCTAAATGTGATAACTTAATCGCCATTTAGTAGAACGATGTACGGCCGTCACTGCTAACTCTCCTTGCTCAGCTGTTTGGGAGCAGTGCGTAACTCCTGGAAGAATGGAGAGAACTCTTATTAGTACAAGGATTTATTTATAAATGAAAAAAAAAACCGGTCAAGAGCGAGTTGGACTCCCGCACCGAGGGTTCCGTTCCGATTTCTGAAGAAGTGTGCTATTTAGAGACATCATTTTATTTCTCCTGTAATCTTTACATAAACTTCCATCACATTGAATAATTTCAGATTTTTCTCTATGCAAACTTCGGAGATAAGGGGGAACGGTATGTTTTTTTACATTTTTCATCAAGTCGAAAACTATGCGGCCTAAAAAAAAGAAAAAAAATGTTTGAGAATGTGCAAACAGCGCTCTTTCATATTATGATGATGAATAAAAACTATTGCAGGAATACACGACATTCACATAGGTACTTAATTAAAGCAACATCTAAAAATGATATTAAAAAAAAATAATGATTTTAAAAACCAAACAAAACAAACTTTGAGTTAGATAAGTTTAAAAAGAAAAAAAAAAAATTGACAGTAATACAAAATTAGAAATACGCTTAACTAACTTCTTAAATGGTGTATTATCGTACTTAGACCTCTTAGTTTTTCCTTTGCCCATCCAAAGGCTGCCTGTAAAAGATCGCTTTTAGGGATAAGCCCATGCCATGGCAAGTTTCGAAGCATAAGCATAATCAGCCTATAATTTTCCCACTGCTGGGACACAGGCCTCCTCTCGGTGAGAGTTATTTGAGGTCCAAACAGAAATCAGTCATCCGTACCTGGTCGGTTTACTGGTTGAGCCAGTCCCAGTCCTCGTCAGCCTTCGTCGGGGCGTTGGGAGGGGGGCTGGCCACGCCCACCTGTGACAGATCGCGCCCGTCTACGTTTCGTGTGGTGACCGACTCCTTGTACGGAAGCTGCTCATTCCTGAAAATGATGGGAGTATTTTGTTTACATTTACGCCCCCATACCCACGAATTTCAACTCTGGTTGTTGAGGCGAGTAGAGGATACAACCGAGTGCATAGTTACGGAACATGAGTTATGCGAACCAATACCTCCCCTTTTACTAAACTGTACCTGGTGTTCGTCGCTAAGTTTGCAAGTCGCATCAAAGCGGATGCCAAGAAGATGAAACTATTTAAGGCAACATTACAGCTCAATCCAGTTTCCAGTTTATCCCTCACAAACTAGAAACTGTGTGGATAGGTGTGTAGACCGAGTGCAAGTTTTGTTCCAAGATATTCTTGACTGCAATTATTTTATCGAAGTTCTCAATACAAAATTTACAACTTCTAATTCACTACAATAAACTTCTCAGTTTATTGTAGTGAATTTAGGACTTTAAGTTCGTCGGAATAGAGTTTAAAAATACAATAAATGGTTCGACTGTTTGGGCTAGGGATAAAGTTTACACTGGGTTGTATAGGCAGTCGTTCCATGTAAAATACTGGTATTCAGCTGCATCCGGTTAGACGGGAAGCCAACCCCAACATAGTTGGGAAAAGGCTAGGCGGATTGATTGGGGACTGCCAACAGTAGTGAAAACTTGTCGGTAACGCGTACCTATAAAATTTCGCCCTACCAAAAATGGCTCAACGCGCCTATAGAAGTTTTCACTGCAATTATTAATGAAAATAAATTTTTCTTTTTATAACATAAGCCAGTAAAGTCTAGAAATAATGTTTTAATTTAAATAGTAACTTAAAGAAATAAGTACTTTTTCTTTTATTAGTCACTGTAATCTTCAATGTATGTCATATTCATTAAACTTGAACTACGGCGCCTTTGTTATTACAGGCTTGCAGAAAAGAGAGACAGGTATTGGCCGCATTCACTTTGTCTCTTTCTAGAGGGTGGTCACTTTTGTGAGGCTAATGCTCTATGTTTATGATTTATACCAACGTTTATTGGAGAATAAGTTGCTGGTTATGCCTTTACTTTAAATGCAAACCGCGTTTGTAACTCGAATAATTGAAATGCCTTGCCAGGCGCCAGCTAGTATGGGCACGCCACAATTGCGGCGATAAGTCCCCTCTTTGAGGAGTGGTTGGAGAGGCGCCACGGCGTCCTCACCTTCCGCCTGACGCAGGTCCTCACCGGACACGGTTGTTTCGGGAGGTTCCTGTTTCGGATAAGGCGGGAGGAAACGCCCAGGTGTCACCATTGTGTGGATCGCCCGGAGGACACGGTGGAGCATACAGTGGAGGTCTGCCCGGCTTGTAATGGGCAGCTCGCCGTCCGGTAAGGACCAGGCCCGGGTCGACGGCGCGTTGTGCTCCACGCGCGCCTCAAAGAGATGTCAGCAGTGACGGGGTCAATTGGGCCGATGCCGCCGGGGTCGCGGGTAGTTCGAAAGAGATACCGTGGCCCTGGCACGGGCAACTGAAGGATCATGGGTGGGTTTTAGTCAGTAAAAGTCTGACACGCCCTCCCGCTCTGCCCAGAGCGGGAGAAGTCATTTGATGATTTCCCATCCACAAAAAAAAAAAAAAAAAAAGGCGCCAGCTAGTAAAAAAGTTCGTACAACAAAATGTTTTAAATAATCATGCGTACCACTGGCTGTACGGTTCGCTCGTCGAGCTCTTCATGGCGCCGTAGCCCGAAGTCTGGTAGTTGGCGCCGCTTGCATTGGAACTGCGGCGCTGTTCAGTGCTCCCGCCCAGGGTGCTCCAACCACCGCGGGTGTTCACCTGCGTTTGACACCAGTTTTCAATGGATCCAAGTAAGAAAATACAATAAGATTCCTTTTCCCAACTCCATAGCTATATGGGCATGGCTTATTCTAAAAGTTAACACCAGCTCGAAATGTAGGTAGGTAATATGAAATAAATTGCTGGCTACATCTGAACTAACGAAGTCTGCCAAAATCGCCAAAAAAGTCGGGAGTTTTAAATTCTTGAATTGACTAAAGTTTATAATAACATGTTGGTAACTTCTGATTTGTTATCCATTCAAAACTTTTCGAGAGCTGGCCAAAAAAATTTCTTCCATGTGACTTAAGTCTTGCAATAAAATTAAAAGTCGCGTGCAGAAAAACAACTCACGGCTAGAATTATGATCCTACCAGTTCATAGTGATTTGACTAGACAATAAGTTCTAAAGTCATGTAGAACCAGCAAGCAGCCTAATTGCATAAGATGCTTTCAATCACAATCTGGCGGATTTTTAAGAAAATTGCTAATCCATTGCTTCAAATGTTAGAAAAATTCATCTGCTTGATAACGTAAATGACGCAATAAATGTTGTTGGATTGTCAAAATGTAAAGCATTGTAAATGCGTTACGCAATCACCCCGCAGGAAACTAAACGCAATGTAGGTACATTACATTCTAAAATAAATAATACTTAAGTGTATGTTCTCACCTTCTCAGTAACGGTGGATGCCATCTCGGAGACCTTCTGCGTGGCGATGCCTCCGTAGCGCACCGCACTCTCAGTGGCTGTGCGGGCCACCTTGCTCACCGACGACGCGAACATAGACCAGCCCTGCATGGAGATCGTGTTATTAAGGCATAACGTGCTTAGAATTTCTTATACTATAGTCCCTGCAATACACGAGAGCGCGCCATGTGTGTCGTACAGTCAAACAAAGTTTACGCTTCAGTAATCTTCGTCTGTCCGAACATGAACATCGCACCAGAGTAACACTCACAGAAGTTAAGCTTCTAACTTTTGTCTTGCTGCGCCTTAGGCGTTTGTATGAAGTTTCCTCTCTGTCAGGTCACTTATTTCGGTCGCCGACCGTCAAATGTCACTAAAAAGTTTTGAAAAGTTTATTGAAATCGCATAGAGTTGTTAATTTATAATTTTAATTGTAAAATAGGCAAGTATTTTCCATGGTTGTAATAGCTCTTTATTAGATCTAATCACCACTCGTTGGTATTTCCGGAGATAGACGAAGATTTCCGAATCGCATACTTTCTTAAAGAACTGTATATCATTGAGACAAGGTATAAATTGCAATGATTGACACGCGCTCGTGAAATGTTACAAGTACAACCGTTAAGTGCATGCGTGATTGGCTGTCCCGCAAATGCGTCATGTCGTAATTGGGTGGAAAGGTAACATTGTATATTTTTACTTGAGTAGGTACCATCGCGCACATTTGCGGTGAAAGACTTCGACCTTATTGCTAAGGAAATAAGGTTGAAAAGTGGTTCACAGCAAATATCCGCGATGGTACATGAGAAATTAGTTTTGTTTCTTCATGTTGTTAGTTAGTACGATATGAATGACGAATGGTTCAAAGGAAGATGGAAGACGACGATGGCGTAGATATAGTTGTATCGAAATGCATCGTCAGTGGTTAGTACAAGATATTCGGTAGCTTATTCTAGTTTGTAGCCTCTGAATCTGAAACATGGTTTATTTTGACCTTATGCAGTTGAGATGACTGCATGCGTATGAAACAACTAATGATCATTGTGAACTCATGGAACTAATTCATTCATTTTGGCAGAAGAGATTGATAGACCGCACTTTTCTGCATGTTTTGTCAAATAAAATTTCACTGAATAAGTTACTGTATCAACATTGATTTTTAAGTATAAAATTCGACGCAAATTTCAAGTCATCACGCTTGATAAACGCGTGATGTCTGCGTCGAATTTTATACTTAAAGTCAATATCGATACAGTAACTTATTCAGTGAAAAAAAGTGCTCTGACCCTTATGAGATTGCTCGCGTCGATTGTTTTAATGATTAGGAAGTAACGCGGCTATTTGCGCCAGTTTGAAAACCTCAATTCAAGTCAGTTAACACAATCGGCGTGAGCGCATTTCGTCCCGCATCCCGCGCGGGATTCGCCTCGTTTGATCAGAGCTACCGTGCTATAAGCGTAGGGTGCTGTCTATGTAATCCCTAGGTTTTGGTAACCTGGTGAAAACGCAGGCTTATGCTAACGCGTCCATGATAAACTTCGATGTGCATGGATGATATGATGCATAAAGGTAAGTTCAGAAGGTCGTGCGGACTCGTGCATGAGACACCATGCGAATGATTGCGAACGTTTTATAAAATGAATACATACGATCCGCAACGACCGACCATATGATTTGGATTTTCGCGGGACAAAGCGCTCTTTTTCTTCGTTATGGTTATACCGTCCGAACTTTCCCTTTATTGCTTTTAGCCGCTACTTAGTGTGAAAAACTTTTGTAAGTCCATCTCTACACTATCAATTATTTAATTTGATAAATGTAGACGGAAGAAAGTTGAAGTAAAGATTTCACTTTTCAAGACAGCTAAAGGCCACGGCAGCTACAGTGAGAGATCCATTACTTAGTACAGACCACCTCGAAATTGTTTTGCCACCACAAGGTTAAAACTCAGTACTTATACTTAATACCAAAAATAAAGAATAATGTGTATCAGGATTTTTCGAAAATCTACCTCTAACGGGGTGAAAAGGGGTAGTCAATTTCACAGGGGAGGACTTTACTGCGTGGCTTGATTAACTCGAAAATTGGTGTAAATAATCTTTGAGTCAAGCTATGGAAACATCTCAAACGATTTTTTAACATTCCACCTCTTGGGGGTGAAAACAGGAAATACAATTTACATGAAAATAAAAAAAATTATACATTTGGTTAATTAACTTGAAACTTGGCACAAATACTAAGTAAGTTTGTCATTATTAGTTTTTCAAAACAACCCCTCAAAGAGAGGTTTAAGGTTGTTAAAGTTTGTATGGAAGAATTTTAAAGCACAGTCCGATTAACTCGAAACTCAGTATTTATACTTTTGACATAAAATTACAAAATAAGATTTTGGGTTTTTTGAAAATCGATCCCTGAAGGAGCAAAAAGGGGTAATTTTTTTTTTTATTGGAGCATTTTACTGCATAGCTTGATTTACTCAAACAATTTTATAAAACAATCTTTGACTCAATTTACGGAAATTTCCTGTGGGCGTGAAAAGAGGGGATACAGTTTATATTAAAAATCTTATTCCTTTGGTTAATAAACTTGAAACTTGGCAATGGTGCCGATTCTGTTGTGCACAAACTAAACTTAATTTAGGCTATTGCTAACTTTTTCTCTCTATTATGACAAGAAAGGGACGGAAGTAAATTAGAGTTGTCAAATTAGTTAGAACTAATTTTTCCATAGACATTTAGACGACACGTAAGAACATGTCGACTAAAAACACGGTGAAGCGCAAGGCGTGATCTAGTTTGACATCTCCAACTTAGTTCATAGCTATAGCCGTCCTTTTCTCGCGCTGCCTGTTAGTAAAAGATAGCGATTCTCTAATTTTAGTTTAGTGCGTTCACAAGAGAATCGGCACCATTATTTGCTTCTGTAAATAATAATGATTGACACATTTAGTTTTTTTAAATACAACCCCTCACAGAGTATATTTCAGGGGGTTGCAAAGTTAGCAAGGAAAATTTTTAACGCGCTGCTTGAAACTATGTACTAATATAGTCTGTCAGTTTGAGTACTTTATGCGGCCTAACCAAATGTTCTTTCTTTGATATTGTTCATCGAGTTGTTGAGCTCCTTAGGTACTGAGTTGAGCTACACGATTACTGAGTCTGACAAATGCTTGCACTGACTGGACGGGTCCACTCAAATTTGTGTGATTCTTTTCTCAAAAAACCATTTCTGATGCTAATCTACTGGTCCTCACATGATCTGACCATCTGTGTTGTGGTTGGCCTTGTAAGAGAGAGGTTTGCCCGGGAAGTATGTAGAGTTAATTCGTGCTATGTACAGTCAATCTCGTACCTACGTCCGGTCGGCTGCTGGGAATACCGACGACTTCAATGTGGCTGTTGGCTTGCACCAAGGGTCGGCTTTAAGTCCTTACCTCTTCCTGTTGATTATGGATGCTCTGACGTCGAATCTATAGGAAGAGGCACCCTGGTGCATGCTGTTTGCCGATGACATTGTTCTTGTCAGTGAAGATGTACCTGAGATTCGGAGCAAATTGGAGAAATGCCAACAGAAATTGGAGAATGTTGGCTTGAAAATCAGCAGAACCAAAACTGAATATATGTTCTGCGATTTCGGCGGTATCTCCAGTTCTGGAGGCATAGCGCTTGATGGTGCGCTTCTCCCAGTCTGCTCCGACTTTCGGTATCTCGGTTCAATCGTGCAAAGCGATGGCGAAGTAGATCGGACGGTTAAGCATAGGATTAACACTGGATGGATGAAATGGCGGCAGGTCACGGGAACAATCTGCGACTCCCGCATTCCCCTTAAACTTAAGGGGAAGATATATAAAACAATGGTTAGACCTGCTGTCTTGTATGGATCAGAATGTTGGGCCACAAAGGGATTAATGAAAAGCAATTGTATGCAGCTGAGATGAGAATGCTAAGAGGGATGTGTGGTGTTACACGAATGGATAGAATAAGAAATGAGTACATAAAAGGAAGTTTGAAAGTGGCACCGGTGACTGAAAAGTTGTGCGGAAATCGGTTGTCATGGTATGGGCATGTGATGCGGAGTGAGGAAAATGTCGTGAGGAAAGTTATGAGTATGAATGTCGATGGCTATAAGAGTAGGGGACGACCAAAGAAACGATGGATGGATTGTGTGAAAGATGACATGGCTAGAAAGGGGGTGACTACCGAGATGACGAATAATAGAGAAGTATGGAAAAAAAGGATATGTTGCGCCGACCCCAAATAGATTGGGATAAGGGCAGGAGAATGACTTACTGAAGTTTCAATTTACTGGGAGTAGTTGTATTGGCAATTGGCAGAAGTGGTAGTACAATTAAGACGTCGAATAAACTTGAAATAAGTTTTTAAAAGGAAAACTCAACAGTGACGAAGTAGGACTGCGATCAAAGTCAAGTCAAAATCAATACCACGCTCTGGAAACTTGACAAAACAAGGACGTTTAATTAAAAAAATTGGCAGTCATGGGCACAGCCGGCCGAAGGGAAAGCTTAAAACTATGCATAGCAAGTCGCAGTGTTGAGGTGTCGCGGTGACGCGAAGCCGTAAGATTTCCCCCTACCAAAAATCGCTAAAAAATGTTTATTGCATTTAAACATATTATTAACCACATTAGTTGGAGATCACCTTTTAAGCAAGGGAATGCTTGTGTTAGGTGGCCTAAGGAAGTTTATACTTCAAAAATCCATGTTTACATAAGAGTAGTGTCAACAAACATCATTGACATTTATCAACATGCAAATTACAGGTTACCGAGCCGGTATGATTGGCCAGCACCGGGGAACCGGTGACAGAAATAATGGCACATCACAAATTCATGTCGCTGACTCGCTCCATGATTTGCTGGTAAGGACCTGCATGATATGTGCTACGAAGAACTGGGTCAGTATTATGAAGTATGTGATGTCAGTCTGAAAACGGGTTAGTGCTAGATCATGTATAACTCCTTCTCTCTCTTGCACTGGAATCATGATGACAAAACCACAATGAGACGTTTCTTGTTAAAAAGCGTAAAGTCACACCTAATAAATAGGTCTTTACCTATGAAATTGCCGTTTTGTATGAAAAAATTTAAACGAATTTTTTTCATGCATTTTTTATTTGTATTAATCGAAGTAATCACCCATGCAATCAATGCATCTTTGCCAACGCAGTGGCAGTTTATTGATGCCCTTCTTAAAGAAATCAGCTGGACGGGAGGCAACAAATTCTTCAAAGGCATTTTGTACTGCCTCTCGGGTATTGAATTTTTTTCCCGCCAAGAAGTTATCCAAATTCTGGAAAAAGTAGTAGTCTGTAGGCGCTAGGTCTGGTGAGTAGGGCGGATGACGGAGAGCTTCCAACCCCAGTTCTTGCAACTTGGAGACCGTCTGCAGTGCAGTATGAGGTCGCGCGCTGTCGTGCAGGAGCAGCGGAGACGAGCGATTGACCAATGCTGGTTGGAGATGTGCCAGCTTCTCCATCATTGTGTTCAGTTCTTCACAGTACACATCTGAAGTAATGCTCACCCCGTTTGGTAAGAAGCTGTGATGAATCACACCGGCGCTAGACCACCAAACAGTGACCATCACTTTTCTAGGGGTAAGTTTTCGTTAAGGGCATTGTTTAGGTGCTGAACCAGGATCCAACCAACTTGCTGAGCGCTTGCGGTTATCAAACAGAATCCATTTTTCATCGCAGGTAACAATGCGGTTCAAAATTCCTTCATTTGTGTGTCTGTTGAGCAGTGCAAGGCACGTCTCGACGCGTACTTCGCGCTGGCAATCATTGAGTTCGTGGGGCACCCATTTGTCAAGCTTTTTTACCTTGCCAATTTGACGCAAATGGACCAATATTGTTTTGACGCTAACGTCGAAAGCTGCTGCTAATTCAGCCGTAGATTGTGTATCATCAGCTTCCACAATCGCCTTTAATTCGTCATTGTCGACCAAAGTCTTCGGACGACCGCGAGGTTCATTTTTCAGGTCGAAATTTCCAGAACGGAAGCGAGCAAACCAATAACAAGTGGTGCGTTGGTTTGTAGTGTTAGCTGCGTAAACGTCGTTGATATTGCGTGCCGCTTGTGCCGCGTTGCTGCCACGACGGTACTCATATTCCATAATTACTCGAATTTTTAACGTATCCATGATGACGAAAAAAATTAAAATGCGATGAAAATGTAACACTAATCAATAAACAAATGACTACTTTTGGAAAAAAAAATCCATGTTTTTAAAATAAAATTAATTTGAAATTAGAATTCTTAGCCAAACAAAAATTATTTTGATTTGAAATGGCCAGTACTGCAGAACGGCAATTTCATAGGTAAAGACCTAATATATGATATAATTACAAAATCTCTAATATTTACAAGTTATAACAACTGAATCTATAATTTTATTTTATATAATGATCAGTTAATATTATAAACGATTGATATAATTTTAAAGTATTTTTATAAGCATAACATACATTGAATATAAAATCGTTTGATATACCACTCAAAAGACATAAAACCTATTTAATCTAATATGATAAAACGCCTAGTAAAAAACACAAAGCAAAAGCTTTCATCGTCTAATATACGAGACATTCACCACGTCATCTAACCCAAATGATTCACCAACAATAGAGGGGATCTGGCGCTCGGCGGTCACTGTTCACTGTTACTGGTCACTTTTCTAACCTAACCTAACCCAAATGATTCACCAGCAATAGGGATAATGGTCACTGTTCTAACCTAACCCAAATGATTCACCAAAAAATAAAGGGGATTTGGTGTTAATGGTAACCGTTCTAGGGATCTACTACGCTTTGGAATGGGCAACTAGCTTCATCTATCTGACTGACCGACCCATTGACAATTCAAAAGTGCCTGTAATTGGTTTATTTGAAATAAATGCTTTGAGTTTGAGTTTGAGTTTGAACCTAATCTAACCCGAATGATTCCCCAAAATAGAGGTAATGGTCACTGTTCTAACCTAATCCAAATGTCGAATTGCTCTGAATCAGGGTGTTATACTATTGATGGTATCAATATATTTTAAACGATAGACCTAATGATTTTCGATTAAATAAACGTTATATCCAATAACGTTATACGAAATAAGTTTTAGAGTCTATACATGTTACATGTAAAGAAATTATATCAACATTTGGTATATCTCACGTTTATTACATCTTGTGAACGTTATTGAAATGAAAATATACAAACTAGCTTTATATAATATGAGACGCACCCTCGGAAAGCACGTTAAGCCATTGATCCCGGCTGTCATTCTTGGATCTTTGACAGTCGTTACGGGTCGTCCGAAGCCCGTAAGTCTGACAACCAATCTTACCATGGGGTATCGTATTACCCAGTTAATGGGTTGGCAGTCGCCATGTAAAATACTGATATTCAGCTGCACCCGGTTAGACTGGAAGCCGACCCCAAAATAGTTGGGAAAAGACTAGGCAGATCGGCCAACCCCCCCCCCCACCCCCTACCCTTAATCCTTCAAAGGACCATAAGTACTTATGTATGAACCCAAAACCCAGTTGCGAACCCCATAGGTTCACAACTACTGATGATGATTTTATTCCCATCGGATGATGTTTTTTTAAGTTTATATATATAATATATAAACTTATATACCTATTATGTAAAGGATTTTAAAGGATTTTCCTTATGCACACGGGGTGCAATTCACCCGTCAGAAATAGTAAACCTTTTTTAAATAAATAAATAAATAAATAATACTCACTGTGGCTAACGACGCGATAGTATTATCAAAAGTTTCATTCCCGCTGTGCATCGGGGTCATCGGTGTACTTTGCGATTGCTTCTGATTCCCAAATCCCGTATAGCGGCCGGTACCATACTCGCTACTGCCAACACAAGAATAAATATTTAATTCATCACCGTCATCGTCATTTCAGCCGAAAGACGTCCACTGCTGGACATAGGGCTCCCCCAAGCACCGCCACTTCAAATCTTTAATTTAATAGTATTATATAACGTTGTTTTTCAAGTTTGTCTGTGCGAGCTCTTAGTTCTTCTAAGCTACACAATACATGATGATGCGGTTTTCACCATAATTTAAAGAATTATTATATACTAGCCTTTGCCTGCGGCTTTGCCCACGTGGATGGCTGAAAATATTCCACGGGAAAGTACTACAGGGAATTCCTTCCTTATTCCCTATCTACATTATAAAGGGAACCTCTGTGCAAAAATTCAGCTTTTTAGGTTTCAAGGGTTTGGACTGGGCGTTGATGAGTCAGTCAATCAGTCAGTCAGGACTCCTCTTTTTATTTACATAGATAGATGAGGTTTATGTGTAGGTATATGTTGATATTTCTTCATTTATAATAGGTCTTTACCTATGAAATTGCCGTTTTGTATGAAAAAATTTAAACTAAATTTTTTTCATGCATTTTTTATTTGTATTAATCGAAGTAATCACCCATGCAATCAATGCATCTTTGCCAACGCAGTGGCAGTTTATTGATGCCCTTCTTAAAGAAATCAGCTGGACGGGAGGCAAGAAATTCTTCAAAGGCATTTTGTACTGCCTCTCGGGTATTGAATTTTTTTCCCGCCAAGAAGTTATCCAAATTCTGGAAAAAGTAGTAGTCTGTAGGCGCAAGGTCTGGTGAGTAGGGCGGATGACGGAGAGCTTCCAACCCCAGTTCTTGCAACTTGGAGACCGTCTGCTGTGCAGTATGAGGTCGCGCGTTGTCGTGCAGGAGCAGCGGAGACGAGCGATTGACCAATGCTGGTTGGAGATGTGCCAGCTTCTCCATCATTGTGTTCAGTTCTTCACAGTACACATCTGAAGTAATGCTCACCCCGTTTGGTAAGAAGCTGTGATGAATCACACCGGCGCTAGACCACCAAACAGTGACCATCACTTTTCTAGGGGTAAGTTTTCGTTTAGGGCATTGTTTAGGTGCTGAACCAGGATCCAACCAACTTGTTGAGCGCTTGCGGTTATCAAACAGAATCCGTTTTTCATCGCAGGTAACAATGCGGTTCAAAATTCCTTCATTTGTGTGTCTGTTGAGCAGTGCAAGGCACGTCTCGACGCGTACTTCGCGCTGGCGATTATTGAGTTCGTGGGGCACCCATTTGTCAAGCTTTTTTACCTTGCCAATTTGACGCAAATGGTCGAAAGCTGCTGCTTCCACAATCGCCTTTAATTCGTCATTGTCGACCAAAGTCTTCGGACGACCGCGAGTTTCATTTTTCAGGTCGAAATTTCCAGAACGGAAGCGAGCAAACCAATAACAAGTGGTGCGTTGGTTTGTAGTGTTAGCTTCGTAAACGTCGTTGATGTTGCGTGCCGCTTGTGCCGCGTTGCTGCCACGACGGTACTCATATTCCATAATTACTCGAATTTTTAACGTATCCATGATGACGAAAAAGATTGAAATGCGATGAAAATGTAACACTAATCAATAAACAAATGACTACTTTTGGAAAAAAAAATCCATGTTTTTAAAATAAAATTAATTTGAAATTAGAATTCTTAGCCAAACAAAAATTATTTTGATTTGAAATGGCCAGTACTGCAGAACGGCAATTTCATAGGTAAAGACCTAATATCTTCGTCAGTTTTCAAATTCTTTCATTTATCAAGTCAGAACACATGATACCTTTTGAAGCTACGGCGCTGAGAATATTATTGCATAAAAAACTATATTTAATTACTGGATAACAAAGGTGAAAAAGGCATACATCTTTGACGAATTGACAAATCTACCTAAAACCAATATTTAAACAATAAAAAAAATGAAAGGAATGGTGTCAATTTGCACTTTCACACAACTCCGTTGCACTTTGTTAGAAGCTGTTATTTGATAAACACTTTGTTCATGTTTTTCATGTATAGAACATGTTAAATGAGATTTTAAAAAACTTACTGATAAGAGATATTATTATCACTGCCTGACGTGTGGAATGTGCTGTCACCGGAGCTGTAGAAGTCCCGAGACGCAGCCCAATCGGACGACTTGTCGATTGTCTCGGGTTTGTAATCAGAAGCTACCCAGGGCTTGCCCTCCGCCAGCGACGAGATCTGAAAAGAAAATGACGTTAAAATAGATGACGAACCACCTAACCCCCCCCCCCCATTGTAAACATTGGTAAACTTTTTTAGTTAAGATTTTGACCAGGCGCCAAAAAGATCTTTGTGTCGTTTTAGTACGAGTAGTAGCATCGGCGAGCGGCATAAGTTGAATTGAACTTCTGCGGCTTCGCTGCTATGTTTTCGCGGCGGAGGTGTGCTAAGGCCTTAAGGACGCTGTCACAAGTGGGTAGTCAAATCATTGCGTTACGTTTACACTGACCTCTCATTGTAAGGAAATCCTATACAATGCGAGATCAGCTTATCTGGAAATGTATAGCTTGATCTGTAGCCGTGCGTATATAGTTGCAGAAGCAAAAACGCCAGTCTCCGATGCTAAAACTACAGTGAATGCTTGGCGATAAATTGGGTAGCTAAAAAATCGAAATTATTTTATACTTAATACCAGAAATTACACTTAAATAAAAACTAAAAAAAAAACCATTCACAACATTAGCGTGGGTGTAGAGGATGTGGGACAACACAATATTAACAGTTCAGACAGGAGCGCAGCAAAATTTGCCAGCCACGCGATATAACATCCTATCAAATAAATAAACACAACATCACACAACAACATCAACATCAACACACAACATCTTAACTTACGAAGCAAAACTTTAAAAAAAAAAACAATACGTTGAAGTACAATTGCAAGGGGCACACATCAAGATATAAAAACTTTTTTACAAAAAAATACAACCGACTTCCAAAAACAACACCACAAAGTGAAAAATAACTTTAATTTCGGAAGTCGGTGTCTAGTTAAATGTATTTTGGTTTTTTTCCACCGACTTCCGAAATTAAAGTTATTTTTCACTTTGTAGTGTTGTTTTTGGAAGTCGGTTGTATTTTTTTGTAAAAAAGTTTTTATTTTTCACTTTTTAGTTGTGGTTCCTACCCCACACAAATTCTAATACCACTACCTGCAAAACACTAGAACATCATCCATAAAAAAGTGGGGAAAAAATACGTATTATTGAAGCTAACTCAAAAACTAGGTACGAAAGCAAAGTTAATCAATTTTATATGGGACCAACTGTGATGTATATATACCCTCTCGAATAAAACAAAAAAAATCCAAATCGCTCCAGCCATCTTCGAGTAATCGGGGAACATACATAAAAAAAAAATAAAAAAATGTTCCGACGAATTGAGAACCTCCTCCTTTTTGAAGTCGGTTAAAAACAAGTATCATTCTGAAATAAGAAAATTCTTCAGCCGCGTCACAGTCTCAATACAACAGTAACAGAAGCGAAGTCAGAATGTACACAGAGGATGCGATACACAGATCGGCTGCAGCTCGGTCAGACTGTGTCCACTTTTAGGTCGCAGGACGGTAAACTCCCAACAAACCTATTTCCAATGATTCTTACGTTAGAAATAGAATGCTACAATCTAAATAAAACGTTTTTTACAAAAAAATACAACCGACTTCCAAAAACAACACTACAAAGTGAAAAATAACTTTAATTTCGGAAGTCGGTGGCAAAAACGAAAATACATTTAATCAGACACCGACTTCCGAAATTAAAGTTATTTTTCACTTTGTAGTGTTGTTTTTGGAAGTCGGTTGTATTTTTTTGTAAAAAGTTTTTATTTTTCACTTTTTAGTTGTAGTAGCTATCCCACACAAATTCTAATACCACTACCTGCAAAACTAACTAGAACATCATCCATATAAAAGTGGGGGAAAAATACGTATTATTGAAGCTAACTCAAAAACTACCGAAGTAAAGTTAAACAATTTTATATGGGACCAACTGTGATGTATACCCTCTCGAATAAAACAAAAAACATCCTAATCGGTTTAGCCATCTTCGAGTAATCGGGGAACATACATAAAAGTTCCGACGAATTGAGAACCTCCTCCTTTTTGAAGTCGGTTAATAATAACCACATGTACCAATAATAATGACAGATGTGATTCAACACTGAAAAAAAGTCACGATTACTCGTTTTTATATTTTAATCAATTTAAAACGCAACTCAAAATCATAAGACTAGCCAATTTCGGACCGTATCAACCAACCGACTAGTGTACGCAGGCGCAAGGTACCTATATGATCTAAGTAAATAACATCTAAACTTACAACGCAAAAACGGCGCATATTCGGTACACTGGTGTACCGGTGAAGGGTAGCTTGGTGCATCGTTGCAAAGCGCGGGCCCCGCACCGCCACCGCCGGCGCAGATGCTGAGCGATAATGTCGTCTCCCGTCTCTTCTCTTCATCTTCATATCACCATTAAAAATTCAAAGAAGTTCAATAAACATATCGCTGCAGAGCATCTGAGCACAAACAGTCGTGTCGTATGCGCCCTTCCTTACCTTTTCCACAGAAAGCATGGTTTCTTTGCTGCCTTCTCTGTTGTGGCTGGTGTTGATCTTGAAGATCAGGAAGACACTGGATAGCAGCAACTAGCTGACAATTCGTACAAGCAAATCTTTTCGCCACCGACCTTAACGGACAACCGACACAATATAATCTCTATACAACTATATCTTCTTAAGTGTACTTAACTTTGCATAATGTCTGGACAAGGCGGATCAATGCCATGCGAAATTCTCTAGCAGTGAACCCATACATCAATATAATTTACTGATCACATCGGTAACCGCTCAGCGGATGCACTATGAATAGTTCTCTGACCAAAGAGTGCTTTCGATTGAGTATACATTTTTATTTGCTTTCAATGTTAATCAGTGGAGCATGTTGTACCAAAAGTTTGTATAATTTGATCGTGTCAATTGAATATAATGCTTTAATAGTTGCGGAACGGTTAATGGAGTGTTATCACACTCTATTAACGTTGTCATAATTACACTCGGTATTAAAGATGATCACACATCCACGGACCAACCCCGGCAAGCGTAGCTTAACATGGGTCGACCCATGCGTCTGTTATTACTTAGCCACGTTGCCCTTTATGCATGATCAGGTGCACCAATATGTGCACTCGGCTCAGTATCAAGACAAGCGCCTTTTACCAGCACAAACGCCATAATTGGGTACTTTCTTATACAAAAGAAAGATTTTTTTTAAATATTTCTATCGGTACTTTCATTGGCACGTCCTTTAACGGCTCCAAATTTCGCAAAAAAATTGTGAGCTGTCAATAAAGCTCACTGTTTGCGTAAACAATTGCCGTAGCATATTTTTAACTTTGTTTATAATCGAATCAGCTGCAGCGTTGACAATTTGACATGTTTCAGAGTCGTGATGTTTCCTTTGAGAACAGAAATATGTTTTGTTCATTTCATTTGGGTTTTGTTTTTGGGAAATATTTAACTGCGCGTCAAACACATTTTTGAAATTCAAGCGAACTTTTTTAAATTATTGCGCTACTTTTTAATTACTTATTGGTCTTTTTTTAAAACTAAGTATCTGAACTTTTAAAGTAGGTCAGCGGAAAATTCCCAGTGTATAGTATGTCCAATGCCAAGAGGGCAGATTATTGCATTTTTTCTTGTGATGTGTATTTTAGAAGTGGACGTAAGAGGTACAGGCAGTACATGTTGATATGATTGTTCGAGTTATAATCAAACACTTAGCGATAATTGCATCGAACGCAAGTCCACCAAAATGTGGGCCACTTCGCGTTCGGGTAGATCTCTTTGGACACCACGTAGGTACTCAAAAACCATCACCATTTAATATTTTACCATACATTTACTAATAAGTTAGTTATTTAATTTACCATTTCTTTAACTAAGTGTTACAGTGATTCAATATAGCTATTTCCCTTATAATTCAAGACTTAACTTTTACTAAATTTACCATATGCTATCAATACGAAAAAAAAACCGGCCAAGTACGTGTCAGACCACGCACAATGAAGGGTTCCGTAGTTAAAAAGAATTTATCCCAAAAACAAACTTAACAATGTTATCCCAATATTTTTTTTTTTTATATGATAGAGTTATAGATTAACAATTTTCGAACTTTATCCTTTACTTGTGCTGTAACTACGTGCTCCTTGCCAAATTTACCTAAGTACCCTACCCTAGAGGTTCTGGTTTACTTGCGAGTATCAAAATATGTCACGTAAATGGCCGTATTTTTTTAATTGCGTTGACTTAGAAGCTTGATTTTTTTAGAACTCTAAGGGACCATAGACCTATGTATTAGATATTAATTTCAACTTGATACCTCTACGCGTTCCTGAGAAAAAGGGTCTTGACAGACTGACAGACAGACAGACGGACAACGAAGTGATCCTATAAGAGCAGAAGGGTTCCGTTTTTTCCTTTTGAGATACGAAACCTTATAAGTGTGTAAGGTCACCATAACACCGTGCACTACTTTCTACAATGATGCTGATGAACAACTGGCATAACTTATTTAAAGGAGAATGTTTGATGTGTTCGTAGGTAAGTAACTAAATCAAAGTTTATTCAGATTGAATGTCCTTTACAACAACTAAATAGATAATTACTAGCAAGTTCTTACTCCACCAAATGAGAAGTATATTAGGTAGAAAGTATTTACTTAATTATCCACAAAAAATAAACTGTGTCACCTTGATCATTGAAAACGTGATACCTAATTACTGAGATTCAACCGTAAAATAACCAATATACTCGTAAAACTGGCGATAATTATTAAAAAAACATAATATGACCTATGTCAACAAGAGCGTGAGAAAGGAGATCATTCATTTTGGCTTAAATATAATTATGAAAGTGCCGGTCAAACAAGAAAAAAAATAAATATTATGTTATTCTCTTCTCGATCAAAACGGTGATGGAAAACATCGTGAGGAAACTGAAGACATGTGACATCTACCAACCCGCACTGGGCCCGCGTGGTGGATTACGGCCCACTCCCTCTCACCGAGAGCCGAGAGGAGACCTGTGTCCCAGCAGTGGGACCATTATGATTATGCTATGTTATTCTCTTCACTTTTCACTATGGGACCAAATCTGTAGGGCCATTCCCTTTGAAAATTACTGTTTTCAGTATGTCTTAGTTAAAAGAATAATAGTAAAAAAAGAAACGAAAAACAGAAATAAATAGAGAAAAACGTATTCTTTCGGAAAATAACTTTTTTTTTTGTTTGGGCACTTTCACATTTAGCCCAAAAATGTATGGACGGTGAATGATCTCCTTTTCTATTTACCTTCTTGCCGCCTAATTCTCACTTCGCGCCTAATTCCGAAACCTCGAGTTTCGTTTCCCGTCGGAAAAGTCCAATCGAGATTGCGCGTCTGAAATCTAGAACCGAATAGCAGCTATAATAGGACGCCCGCCTGGCCGCCTTGCACGAAGTGTCGCGAGTAACTGCGGCGCTGCTCACCAATACTCATCATGTACTGAAAAGCTACTCTAGGTACATGGCTATTATTTTCAGGGTAGGTTTTCAGGGCCTAATGGGTTTGCGAGTAAGTGTGTTGATAGCCTATTCATAGTCTTGTAAATTAATTAATATTTCCTGACATTTATTGGAAGGTTTATTGGATTTATATTTTAACGTTGTAATTATCAAATACCTGTACGTAGGTACTTAAGTGGAACTGATTTTATTTTGCTTTAATGTAGGTTGCAAGAGCGAGCGAAGTGAGCTCGAAAATTCTAGCACCCTATGTTTATATTTAGAATGAGTAGGAGGCCCCGAACTACAAAATGTCTTTTACTTACTGAACATATTTTGATCTTGTTCGGGATTTGATTTAAAAGTATTTCTCGAGTTTTGGGAGCCCCGTAGGACCGGGGGCCCGTGGCCGACCGCACTTGCCACCCACGCCCACTCCTTAGTCCGCCAGAGTGCTTGCAGAATTAGTATTTTTATTGTTTCAATGGTAAACACATGAGTACCGTAAGGGCGGGTTACTTTACTCTACTCTAGGGCATAACTTTGGCCCAAATCGAGACAACTGTATAAACTGTCCGAAGTGTCACGACCACACAACCGAACGTCGTATGTCCTTCGGTAACTATTAGATGGTGATATAGACGCGTACTTGCGGAACCTTGTGTGGATTTAATGACAGTAAACATCTGTCTCGATTTGGGCCAAAGTTATGCCCTAGAGTCAAAGTAACCCGCACTTACTGTAGATATCATTGATTCGGATTCGGACATTTTATTTATTCGGATGAACTAACAATTTCACATTTAAGTATATAACTTCTCCATGTAATAAATCCGTCCGTAAAAGTCCGTAATAGTCTAAATCAGGTTCCTACAGGTAGAAAAAAATAAAAAGTTGCCGGGAAATTTGGAAAATTCGGGAATAACCGAGTGCTGCCGTTGGGATTTTCTTATGAATTGTTGTGGACAACGTCTGTCGGGTCAGATCGTATTCAATATTTAATAGAAATATTATTTGTTCTTTTCATAGATGGTAAGCACAAACTTCTTTACTGTTTTAGAAAATATTAAGGCCTAATTAGGCCAGTTATACCGGAAGCCGACCCCAACATAAGTAGCACGTGTGAGCACTATGTAGCTACTATTAAGCTACCTTTTACTGGGTACGTCTTTCACTGACTTGAGTGTGCCCTGGCGGTTGAGAGTATGTCATGCTCACTCAAATGTCTCGCTGATGGTGGCGTGTGTGTTGGATCATTAAGTTCCCTTCAAAATGGTTGAGCTAAATGGTGCTGATCCATGCGTCATGTTCGTGAACGGGCGCCGTCAGTTGGGACTGGTCGTCTCTTAGCTGCCATGGCTTATTTTTAATTTTAATATTTAATTTAGTTGTTTTAGTTATTATCTTTTTATTACGGACGCTTTTTAACGTGCACGTCTTTCTACATTGTTCTCACATGTATATTTTCAACTTGAACGATGTAACCAATATTTTGTAAAAATATTATGATTTAAAAGAGTGTCCGTGGAGTTTCTTGCCCGTTCTTCTCCATAGGGATCTACTACGCTTTGGAATGGGCAACTAGCTTCATCTTTCTGACTGACCGACCCATTGACAATTCAAAAGTGCCTGTAATTGGTTTATTTGAAATAAATGCTTTGAGTTTGAGTTTGAGTTTGAGTAGTTGGGAAAAGGTTAGGCAGATTGAATTTACATAATTCATTTACTTATGTTGGGGTCGGCTTCTGGTCTAACTGGATGCAGCTGAATACCAGTATTTTACATCGAGCGACTGCCTATCTGACCTCCACAACCCAGTTATTGGGATACCCTTGGTAAGACTGGTTGTCAGACTTTCGGGCTTCTGACGACCCGTAACGACTGTCAAAGATCCACGAATGACAGCCGGGACTAACGTGCTTTCCGAGGCACGGAGGAATCTCGGTATGTAGATGGTCACCCATCCACGGACCGACGCCGGTAAGCGTGGCTTAACCTGATGGATCGACCCGTGTGGCTGTTATTACTTAGCCACGAGCTCCTCAAAATTTCATCCGTACCGCAGAGAGAATTACCTATCCAAAGTACCTATATCGGCTGAATTTCACTGAACATTGAACAGCCTACTCAACTAGTAACATAATTCAAACCAAGAAACAGTTTTGCAAAGGTCAATCTGAACTAAAATCTTTTGACGGCAATAGCGAGCTTTTCGGTGTTCGGATAACAATGGCGATTTGTTTCAAATTCATTTGCAAATTCAGTAACGTTAATTAAAATATGTGCTTTATAACATGCCTTATAATGTAACAGAGTCGAAAGAATTCGAAACACGTCAGAAAATAATGTTTATATTCAATTTCCGTAGAGCAACTGTAGCAAAACCTTTGCTTGGAAGACAGGATGAAACTGGGAAATACGACTCTAAAATGAATTTCAATAACATCCCGCCTATGATAACTAGGATGTAGAAATTCTTAACATCCTGGGAGGTGTTAGCTTTGACACTAAGAAAATACTGCGAATGCGCGACAGTCAAAGGGACTTACACCCTTATTCAAGAATATTACTATGAAATCTCACCACATTCGGTGAAGCACGGCACGGCCGGCTAGTATTTTTGGTACAATTACTTACTTTCCAAACAACACAGTCAGCTTCACTACTTTTCAGGTTTACCACGAATCGGTGCCCCTCAACCAATGGCGTCGTTGCAAAAGGCTAACTATTTAATTGAAGCAACAGTCAACGAGCTAGCCCCTAGCTAGACTGTGCGGATAATCTATCTATATAAATAAAAAGAGAAGTCCTGACTGACTGATTGACTGACTCATCAACGCACAGCCCAAACCCTTGGACGTAGAAAGCTGAAATTTTGCACAGAGGTTCCCTTTACGACGAGGAATAAGGAAGGATTTTTGGAAATTCCATTCCTAAGGCGTTCAAAATTTGTATGAAAAATCTTATTCCTTAAGTTAATAAACTTGAAACTTAGCACGAATACTCTTCTAAGTAAATTATAAAATTTATCATTTTTAGTTTTCCTAAACTACCCCCTAAGGAGGAATTGGGGGTCTAAAAGATTGTATGGAGGAATTTTAACGCGCGGTCCGATTAACTCGAAACTCAGCATATTTATAATTGAGACCAAAAAAAAATGAAGAATAACGTGAATCACAGTTTTTCGAAATTCTACCCCTGAGGGGGTGAAAAGGGCCAGTCACTTTTACAGGGCAGGATTTTACTGCGGGGCTTGATTAACTCGGAAATTGGTGTAAATAATCTTTCAGTCAAGTAACGGAAATATACCAAACGATTTTTTTAAAATTCCACCCCTGTGGGGTTGAAAACAGGGAATATAGTTTATATGAAAATTCTTATTCATTTGGTTAATTTACTTGAAAGTTGGCACAAATACTTGCCTAGTAGTGGATGGGGTGCTGTGTAGGGTGATGGAAGGAAGAGAGGGAGGGGTTGGTGAGGGGAGAATGGGGAAGAGGGGGTGGTGAAGGGGGTGGTGAGTGAAGAGGGGAGGGGGGATTACTTGGCGAGGAGGAGGGGGAGAGGGGGATGGAAAGCGGTGAAGGGGGTGTGAGAGGGTGAGGGAGAGGTTTGCGGGAAAGTGATGTGGTGAGGGTGTGAGAGAGGGAGGGGGTTGGGCATGGGGAGGGTGAGGGGTGAGAGGGGTTTAAAGGGACAGAGGAGGGGTGAGAGGGACTTAGAGGGAGAGAGAGAGGGGTGAGAGGGGGATTAGAGGGAGAGGAGGTGGGGTGAGGGGGTTTAGAAGGAGAGGAGGTGGGGTGAAGGGGGGGGGGACGAGTGCCTTTACATCTTAAAATTGCTTTTTGTATAGCACTGATTCATTGAAGACACCCAGCCCGACATAAATGACTGAAAAATAGAATGTCGGAATGACACAAAAAACAGGAATACACTCCAGTCGTGCATCGGAGCTGACATACACGCTTTTTTTTTTGTTTGTTTGAACGCCATACTCTCTGGAACTACCAGTCGGACTTTAAAAATTCTTTTTGCATTTGATAGCCCAATTGTTAAGGAAGGCTAAGGCATATTTAACATGACTCTAGAACTCTTAGGTGCCGAGCAAAAAAAAAGTCAGAAAGAATGCCTAAGCGAAAACGAAGTAATAGTGCGGGCAGGCAATGTGATGCGACGGGGTGGGTTGGGGAACAAGAAATTCCACACGGACGAAGTCGCGGGCAGAAGAATAAACAATTTCCGCTTTATTGTTGCCGGAAAATAGACTCAAAGATCTTTTAACTTGTTTTGTCATTTCACATTTATCACGGAAATCGTCATTTTAAGTAGCGTTGTATAATCGCACGTTCACCTCGCAGCACCACGTCGGATGTAAGTTTTCACAAGGGAGGGCCAAGTATTGTACCTTGTGGAACCAGCAACCAATTTTTTGCAAACGTCAATTATTTACAATTAATTTCAACAATTTTATGAAGCAGAAAGCCTTACAATACTATATGGCACTGAATAAAATCAATGACATGACAAGATTTTCTAAAAATAACAAAAATATACGGTTCTTTGTGTGCTGACTTATAAAAAGCTTCTTATAAGTTATAGAAGTACAACAATGCGTTCGCAACTCTAAAGGGAATATGCAGCAACGTCGAGTGTTGTGCAATAACATATTTATCCATCCATACTAATATTATAAATTCGAAAGTTACTGTCTGTCTGTATGTTATCTTTTCACGCCTAAGCCACAGAACGGATTTCGGTAAAATTTGGCAAGGAGATAGATGATATCCTGGGGAAGGATCAGCTACTTTTAGTTTGAAAAACAATCGTATAGGGGGGTGATATATGGGATGCAAGTTTCTATTGGAAACCCACATTTCTTAGGCTAGGGATATGAAAATTCAAATTGATGCTTTTGGTAAGAAAAAAAGAATTACATGTTTATGCGTTTTTAAAAATCACCCTTTAAGGGGGAAAAATAGGGGATAATTTTAAAATTCACATTTATTATTGAAATTTTCATGTACCTCTTTTAGATTTAAGAGATTGGAAATATAGTCACAGTACGTATCTTGAGGTAACATTTAGTAATTTTTTCACTAAAATCGGTCGACTCGGTCAAAAGTTATTACAATTTAAATCATAAAATTACTTGGCTAACATGTAGGTAGTGTGTATGACACTAGCGTGACCGGGATAATTTCAACTTTCGATTATTATTTCGAAAAATAAATTATTGTAGCAAGTAGAAGGCCCTGTGTCCTTCTACTTGCGAACGAAACGAACTATGCTGCTAAATGAACGATGCATTCTAGGCAAAGGCCTAGAATGCATCGTGACAGCATAGTTCGTTTATACAGAAGATTTCCAGAAAAAAGTACTTCTCCCGCGAGTAGCACTTCACGTGCATATGTTCCTGTACTCGCATACACAAAGGACCTAAAATATCGCATGATCAAGCTGCAAAGTGAATTTGAAAAAGTCAAAGTCATTCGTATCGAAGTAGGTACAAAACGATTTAAGCAAACTAGACATGTCCATAACCGACCAGACTGCAGTAAATTGAGTAGGATGTGCGTCTTTCTTTCTTTTTCGAAGAAAAAAGCAACATAAAACAAACTTCAAAACTGATTAGACAAATTATCACATTCATGGTCAGGAACTATTGATGAAAAAGGGGTACTAATGCTATTATGCCTCAAGATACTATCGGGAAACGGTTAGTGGAAGTCGATTTCAAATATAGAAGTATCATCAAGAAACCATTCCATTCCGAGACACTAAAAACACGAAAAAATTTACCCTCACAGTTGCCTGATGCTAACCTTTTAATCAGGTTAGTATCAGGCGACTGTGAGTATTTATTTACTTATAAAGAAGATTATTTTAAAATGCTAAACCGTGTAAGCAGAGCGGAGTGTTTGAGTTTATAAGTTTCTTCGATACGTGGCGTTGTGGAAATGACGCAATTTTCTTCCCACGGCGTTTCTGTTCCTGTTTTGAGCAGGAGAGTGACTTTCATACTTGTGCAAAATGACCAATGACTAATGTATATCCAGCCCATTAAATCTTCATGTTCTAGCAAAATATCACAAAACCATAAATATTGCTTACAAAACATTTACATTTCAATACGTATGGATCCATAAGGTTGCAACACGAATTTACTTCCATACTTCCATCCAAACTATTCATACTAATTTACTTCCATACTTCCATCCATACTATTCATACTAATTTACTTCCATACTTCCATCCATACTATTCATACTAATTTACTTCCATACTTCCATCCATACTATTCATACTAATTTACTTCCATACTTCCATCCATACTATTCATACTAATTTACTTCCATACTTCCATCCAAACTATTCATACTAATTTACTTCCATACTTCCATCCATACTATTCATACTAATTTACTTCCATACTTCCATCCATACTATTCATACTAATTTACTTCCATACTTCCATCCATACTATTCATACTAATTTACTTCCATACTTCCATCCATACTATTCATACTAATTTACTTCCATACTTCCATCCATACTATTCATACTAATTTACTTCCATACTTCCATCCATACTATTCATACTAATTTACTTCCATACTTCCATCCATACTATTCATACTAATTTTATAAATGCGAAAGTAACTGTTTATAACCTTTTCACGCCTTAACGGCTGAACGGATTAGGATGACTGACATACGGATAGACCATGACCTGGGTAAGGACATAAGATACTTTTCAATTTCGTATTCTGGCAGTAAGTAAGTTCCCGTGGGATAATTTCCGACATTCACGCGGGCGAAGCCGCGTGCAAAAGCTAGTTTTCCTATAAATTCTAGTCGCAATCAAATAAAGAAGCACCTGGGAATAAGCTCGTGTAGAAGCATCACGTATACTTCTAGATATACAAGTAAATCACGTAATATTGGACTGTTGACTTCGTTCTTAGGATATCGTAGCAGTAAGGGCGATTTTTATAGTGCAAAAGTTACCTCAGAACACATTCTCTATTACTGCTCTAATGAAAGTATTTGATATGCGTTTCATTGCATTTCGAAATTTTCGTTTTTAATTGGTGTTTCAACTTCTGGATAATGATGTGTTTTAGAGATCAATTAGAGTTAAAATGTTCGATTTCGCTGTAAATGCAGGAATAGAGAATATTATATTATATAGTTATGAGAGAAGTTTCATTTTGAACAGCTGGACCGACTTGGCTATTTTTGTTTTAAAATCTTCGTAATAGTCCGAATTAGGTTCTTACGGAAAGAAAAATTGGAAGCCACCCGGAAAATGTTCAAATTCGGGAACAACCGAACGTCCTTTTTTAACCGAGTTCTAAAAAAGGAGGAGGTTCTCAATTCGGATGTTTCTATTTTTTTTTTTTTATGTTTGTTCGCGCATAACTCCGTCGCTTGCCAACCGATTTGAAAAATTATTTTTTTGTTGGAAAGGGTATACTTCCCAAATGGTCCCATTTTTGTCAAAATCCAGTTCTGATGATGGGATCCTGGAGAAATCGAAGGAACTCTTCAAATATTATAGGCACACCTATAGCAATTTGGGTATTTTTTATAGTAACTCGTGCATTTGCTCTCGGAAAGCACCACTTGGTGAAGTGGAACTGATGATGAAGACCATAGATGGCTACCGGAACTACTCAATGATAAATATTTCACGGGTTGCGATTCGATTACTTTAATGTGGTTGCTAAGCAATTTCCGCTCGTCACACAATGCGTGTGGTGAGTGGTTGTTGAGGAGTTCTCCTGGTTCTTACCAGCAGAACTCCTCAACAATTAACGTCCCAGCATCGGGAAAAGCAATATTTTGTAACATGTGATGAGCAATTGATATTAGAGACTATTGTAACTTATACAAATTATAAACAGACCCACTAAAAAGTGAAAAATAAAAACTTTTTTACAAAAAAATACAACCGACTTCCAAAAACAACACTACAAAGTGAAAAATAACTTTAATTTCGGAAGTCGGTGGCAAAAACGAAAATACATTTAATCAGACACCGACTTCCGAAATTAAAGTTATTTTTCACTTTGTAGTGTTGTTTTTGGAAGTCGGTTGTATTTTTTTGTAAAAAAGTTTTTATTTTTTCTATGGTACCTTTGTATAAATTATTGAAAGCTGTATAATGGGTAAGAGCGTACCCAGACACAAAGTTAATTGTAGCATTATGAGTTATGTCGGTCTTTGTTGGCCCCATCGAGTAGTTTAATTAATTCTAAGACAGCATCTCTGAATTCAATTGGAGAAGAAAGATATATAAAGAAGATAAAGAGAAGAAGTGAAGTTGATTTAATAAATAGAATAACATAATGAAATAAAAGAATAGGAAAGTTCTTTGCTAACACACATACATAAACTCATGCCTTCCATCCTTACATATCCTGTTCCTTCGTTTACGTTCGTACATCTGGTCATACACGCATGGCCAGTTGCGAGTACTATGCACCTGACCTTTCTGAAAAACGTCACCAACAAGGTCGATAAAAGGCCGTCCAGTTTTTCCTGATTTCGAAAAAAGCAAAAAACGGAACCCTTATGGATTCGTCATGTCTGTCTGTCCGTCCGTATGTCACAGCCACTTTTTTCCGAAACTATAAGAACTGTACTGTTGAAACTTGGAAAGTAGATGTATTCTGTGAACCCCATTAAGATTTTCACACAAAAATAGAAAAACAAAACAATAAACTTTGGGGGTTCCCCATACTTAGAACTGAAACTCTAATTTTTTTTTTTTTCATCGAACCCATACGTGTGGAGAATCTATGGATAGGTCTTCAAAAATGATATTGAGATTTCTAATATAATTTTTTTCTAAACTGAATAGTTTGCGCGAGAGACACTTCCAAAGTGGTAAAATGTCCAAAACCCCCCTTAACGAGACCTAGTAAGTAGTTTTTTTTTAATACGTCATAAATCGTAAACCAGTTCACCTTTCATTCAATCAACTCAATAATTAAAACATCGATCACAGTTACAACGAACTACAAGAACTTTTATAATAGGTCTTTACCTATGAAATTGCCGTTTTGTATGAAAAAATTTAAATGAATTTTTTTCATGCATTTTTTATTTGTATTAATCGAAGTAATCACCCATGCAATCAATGCATCTTTGCCAACGCAGTGGCAGTTTATTGATGCCCTTCTTAAAGAAATCAGCTGGACGGGAGGCAACAAATTCTTCAAAGGCATTTTGTACTGCCTCTCTGGTATTGAATTTTTTTCCCGCCAAGAAGTTATCCAAATTCTGGAAAAAGTAGTAGTCTGTAGGCGCAAGGTCTGGTGAGTAGGGCGGATGACGGAGAGCTTCCAACCCCAGTTCTTCCAACTTGGAGACCGTCTGCTGTGCAGTATGAGGTCGCGCGTTGTCGTGCAGGAGCAGCGGAGACGAGCGATTGACCAGTGCTGGTTGGAGATGTGCCAGCTTCTCCATCATTGTGTTCAGTTCTTCACAGTACACATCTGAAGTAATGCTCACCCCGTTTGGTAAGAAGCTGTGATGAATCACACCGGCGCTAGACCACCAAACAGTGACCATCACTTTTCTAGGGGTAAGTTTTCGTTTAGGGCATTGTTTAGGTGCTGAACCAGGATCCAACCAACTTGCTGAGCGCTTGCGGTTATCAAACAGAATCCATTTTTCATCGCAGGTAACAATGCGGTTCAAAATTCTTTCATTTGTGTGTCTGTTGAGCAGTGCAAGGCACGTCTCGACGCGTACTTCGCGCTTGCGATCATTGAGTTCGTGGGGCACCCATTTGTCAAGCTTTTTTACCTTGCCAATTTGACGCAAATGGACCAATATTGTTTTGACGCTAACGTCGAAAGCTGCTGCTAATTCAGCCGTAGATTGTGTATCATCAGCTTCCACAATCGTCTTTAATTCGTCATTGTCGACCAAAGTCTTCGGACGACCGCGAGGTTCATTTTTCAGGTCGAAATTTCCAGAACGGAAGCGAGCAAACCAATAACAAGTGGTGCGTTGGTTTGTAGTGTTAGCTCCGTAAACGTCGTTGATGTTGCGTGCCGCTTGTGCCGCGTTGCTGCCACGACGGTACTCATATTCCATAATTACTCGAATTTTTAACGTATCCATGATGACGAAAAAGATTGAAATGCGATGAAAATGTAACACTAATCAATAAACAAATGACTACTTTTGGAAAAAAAAATCCATGTTTTTAAAATAAAATTAATTTGAAATTAGAATTCTTAGCCAAACAAAAATTATTTTGATTTGAAATGGCCAGTACTGCAGAACGGCAATTTCATAGGTAAAGACCTAATATTATGTTACTTGCTGCTACGTAACCCTTCTGATGCTTTTTGTTATAGAAGATAATCAATTCAAGAACCAAACAACTTAGAAAGTTTCTATCAAGTTTTATTTTCACTAAGAAAACTCTTTATTTTAAAAACATATTGTGAGTAGGTAACGCCGTCATTTTAAGTAGTTTAAAAGAGTGACATTCTAGGTACCTACTCCTCTTTGTCTAATGGCTGAACCCAATAACCTACTGTCACTAAAAGACAGATCGCTACTGATTATAGACAATATAATTCTATCTGTCCTTACGTTCTTTCGTGTTCTTTTGGTTTATCTGTCTTAGATTATGGGGACGTTAAAACCATAGATAGATAAGTTTTTCTATCTCCAGTATGCCAGACAGGTGACAGATAGGTTATTGGGTTCGGCCGTAAGTAGATACTACTGACAATGAATACAGATACTTAATCTGTGCAAAAAGGGGTTTTATGAAAACTGTCAGTAAGTAAGTAAAAAGGTTTATTCACAAGATAAAAAAATACAACCGACTTCCAAAAACAACACTACAAAGTGAAAAATAACTTTAATTTCGGAAGTCGGTGTCTAGTTAAGTGTATTTTCGTTTTTTGCCACCGACTTCCGAAATTAAAGTTATTTTTCACTTTGTAGTGTTGTTTTTGGAAGTCGGTTGTATTTTTTTGTAAAGTTTTTATTTTTCACTTTTTAGTTGTGTACCTACCCCACACAAATTCTAATACCACTATCTGCAAAACAAACTAGAACATCATCCATATAAAAAATGGGGAAAAATACGTATTATTGAAGCTAACTCAAAAACTACCGAAGCAAAGGTAATGAATTTTATATGGGACCAACTGTGATGTATACCCTCTCGAATAAAACAAAAAAAAATCCAAATCGGTCGAGCCATCTTCGAGTAATCGGGGAATATACATATAAAAAAAAAAAAATGAGAACCTCCTCCTTTTTGAAGTCGGTTAAAAATAAATAAACTGTCTTCAAAAATACGAGTTTCTGAACGATTACTTAAAAATCAATTTTGCGCGAACCTGCAGGTTTGTACAGCTATCAAATTAAGCCCAAATACCTGAAAATTAATGAAAAGTTTCGAAAAGTGGCTTTTTTAACTGCAATACTGCGATAAAACAAATATTCCTGACGACACAAATTCTTATACTTACCTTACCTTTCTGGGATTCGCCTGTTACGTTGCTGTGTCTAAATTGCTAAGTCTCTAAATCCCGCTGAAGCTTCGCTGTTTTCGCATCCTTTCGTTAGCCAAGACTACAATCCAATTCGAAACTATTTGAATAAAAACGCGACATTCCATTTCATGTCATAATTATATAAAAAAAAGGAGCTCGTGGCTAAGTAATAACAGCCGCACGGGTCGATCCATCAGGTTAAGCTACGCTTGCCAGGGTTGGTCCGCGGATGGGTGACCATCTTTACATACCGAGACTCCTCCGTGCCTCGGAAAGCACGTTAAGCCGTTGGTCCCGGCTGTCATTCGTGGATCTTTGACAGTCGTTACGGGTCGTCAGAAGCCCGAAAGTCTGACAATCAGTCTTACCAAGGGGTATCGTATTACCCAGTTAATGGGTTGTGGAGGTCAGATAGGCAGTCGCTCCATGTAAAATAATGGTATTCAGCTGCATCCGGTTAGACTGGAAGCCGACCCCAACATAGTTGGGAAAAGGCTAGGCAGATTGAATTATATAAGAAAAAATAACAGTGAAATGTATAGGTATTACATAATTTATAAGCTAACGGTCTCAAAATATTATTCGTTTCCTACTTAGGTACCAGGCAGCTTAGGTGAGCAGTGGGGGCTGAGTGGTAACGGCGCCGACTTACGTGTTGTAGGTCGAGGGTTCGAACCCGAGAAAGGTTCATTACTTTATGTAATTTATTTCATCACCGCTGCTTTCAAAACGCTGAAGGAAAACATCGTGAGGAATCCGGCATGTCCTAGAACCAAAAATTCGAAGACACGTGACATTTTCAACCCGCACTGGGCCCACGTGGTGGATTACAGCCCACTCCTTCTAACCGAGAGGAGGCCTGTGTCCCATCAGTCAGAACGTTATAGGCTGATTATGAAGTACCTACTTGATTTGCAAATAAATAAATGTAATTTGAGTAAGTAAGATTCGTATTCATTGTTATCGTAATGAATATCAAAGTGCAGAATTACATAATTTAATTTTATATTAAATATTTAATTCTCACGAAAACTTTATAACATCTCTTTTCTCTAAAATCATTGCAGGTCCTAACGACGATCCTTGAAGCACACCATTTGGTTATACGCAGTGTTTCCATCGCTGACCTATCCTAGTTAAAAGAGAGTAGGCCCAACTTTAAACAGCTTGGCACTCAAACATAATTATACTTAATAATAATTCTATAATGTGACAATAGATGCAATATGCCAGATTCTAGCTGTGCGGGGTTTAAATAAATGACCACTCATGATCATCTATTCAAGGATGTCCTGAGTAGCTAAGAATGACTCATTGTCTGCTTCAGTCAATCTCAGTTCAGAATAATAACGAAGCCTGCAAGATTGCTGATCAAAATGCGCACACATATGCATATAGCATTTAGACATGCTCGCAATAACAGTAGTACAATCTCAATTTTGGCTTGACCAATGCCATTTAAAATTCGCGGTTCGGTCTGAAAAAATACATTAAAACCAATATCGAAAAAAACAATAAAGCCCTTATCACACAGTCAGCGAGCCGAAGGCAAGGCGAGGCGAATGCTACATAGTGAACGCGCCAGCACCTCCTGTCAATTTCCTCCGTCCGTTATAAATCAAGAACACATTGCTTCGCTGTCTTACCTTCTGCCGGTACATAGCTGCGGCTTTGGTGTTGTACTTTTGAGGTATAGTCAGCCCCGGCTTGAAATCAGAGGAGCTCTCGAAGAACTCGCGGGCTTTCCCGTTCCCCCCGACCTGTTTGACAAAAGAAATAAGGCATTTAAAAATTATAATTATACCAACAACTAATGCATGCACATGCATATTTCTTTTTAGGGTTCCGTGCCAAAATGGTAAAATAGGAACCCTTATGTTGCGACTTAGTCTGATACAGCTGGATATCTCAAGAACTACTCTCAATCTGCCTAGCCTTTTCCCAACTATGTTGGGGTCGGCTTCCAGTTTAACCGGATGCAGCTGAATACCAGTATATTATATCTAACCTCCACCACCCAATTACTGGGTAATACGATACCCGTTGGTAAGACTGGTTGTCAGACTTTCGGGCTTCTGACGCCCCGTAACGACTGTCAAAGAACCACGAATGACAGCCGGGATCAACGGCTTAACGTGCTTTCCGAGGCACGGAGGAGTCTCGCTATGTAAAGATGGTCCCATCCACGAACCAACCCCGGCAAGATCGACCCGTACGGCTATTATTACTTAGCCACGAGCTCCTTTCAAGATCTACTAATACTATCAATTTGAAATTTGGAACAGATTTAGATGACGTTTGCCCAACTATTTTGCAAATATGAAATAAAAAAAAATTTTTTTACAACAGGGACTGAAAGGGGGGTCTTAAAAATTCGAAGTGGGGCTACTAGTGCATGTGGGGTATCATATGAAAGAGCGCTGTTTGCACATTATCAAACATTTTTTTCTTTTCTTTAGGCCGCATAGTTTTCGACTTTTGATGAAAAATGTAAAAAAATACCGTTTCCGATTTATGTCTGTGCAAACTTTGGAGGTAAGGGAGGGCCTTATCTCCAATGTTTGCATAGAGAATAATCTAAAATTATTCTATGTGATAAAGTTTATGTAAAGATTACAGGACAATAAAACGATGTCTCTAAATGGCACACTTTTTCAGAAATCGGAAAGGAACCCTCGGTGCACGAGTCCGACTCTTCTTGAGCGGTTTTTTTTTAGTACCTAGCTTTACTCGGTAATTTTATTTTTTTATTTTATTTATTTATTCAACCATTTATGTACACATAAAGCTCGTGGCTAAGTAATAACAGCCGCACGGGTCGATCCATTAGGTTCATCTACGCTTGCCGGGGTTGGTCCGTGGATGGGTGACCATCTTTACATACCGAGACTCCTCCGTGCCTCGGAAAGCACGTTAAGCCGTTGGTCCCGGCTGTCATTCGTGGATCTTTGACAGTCGTTACGGGTCGTCAGAAGCCCGAAAGTCTGACAATCAGTCTTACCAAGGGGTATCATATTACCCAGTTAATGGGTTGTGGAGGACAGATAGGCAGTCGCTCCATGTAAAATAATGGTATTCAGCTGCATCCGGTTAGACTGGAAGCCGACCCCAACATAGTTGGGAAAAGGCTAGGCAGATTGATTTTTGATGTACACATAAATAAACAGACAGAAAGGAACAGAAAAATACGTACAAAGGTGATGCTTATTTCAAAAGAAATCTCTTCCAGCATACCTGCGATAGGACAGAGTATAAAAAGAGATGTAGACAACGTGTGTAAGAGTAGAAGAGAAAATAAAATACATGAAATCCAAAAAACAACAATTAACTCATTAAATAAAACATATAATATATACTTAACTACATACATACTACTAAAATAACTACCAACTATGACGAAGTGGAGCGATAGTGTTCTTTTACTCTTCTTTTAAATACTGCAATAGTTTGGCAATCCCTAATGTCAGGCTGAAGTGAATTCCACAACCGGACCGCGTGGATAGTGAAGGAGTAGGAGTAGAAATCAGTGGGTGAGGAGGAGATTTAAGGAGGTTTCTAAGATGCGACCTGCAAGGCACATCAAAAGGACGGGGGTAGGAAAAGCGTTCCCGCAGATAGGAAGGCGGGTTAGGGTTGTGAAGGATGTTAAATAGCAGACATAATATCCGAGAGTTCCTGCGAAGTCGAATAAGGAGCCACTTGAGTATCTTGCGAAAGTTAGAAACGTGAACGTGTATTCGTTGTGTTTTTAAGGTCAAAACCAAAACGAATACAGATATTCTGCAAACGCTCAAATTTATTCAAAAGCTCCTCAGTGGCATCCAAATAACAGGCATCAGCGTAGTCAATAATGGGCTGAATGAGAGTTTTGAGCAAGGGAGATTTTGGTGTTCAAGGGCAAGAAGCTCTGGATTATCTTCTGGATCTCTTTATTTAGTTTTTATTTCTGTATGAAGGAATTGATAGTGCTTTTTAATAAATTAACGACAAAGTTCATGCAGTGTGAGTCAGTGTGAGAGAGAGACGGAGCTATATACGACCTACAGCACCATCCTTTTTTCTCAACGGATTCATGATGTTTTTTCACGTCATAGTACGGCCCGAGCTTTCGCCCTCTAAAGCTAAGCGTTCATTACAACCACATAAGTGATTTAGGAGGATTTTTGCAATGCGGTGCGACCCACCCAAACATGCGCCAGCCTTAAAGCTTCTTCTTTTATTCGATACCTACGGAGAAACCGATCCCCGAGATGAAATAATAAAAGAATGCCCTAACAAGTCGGTGGTATTAATTATCTGTCTGACTAATGAACCCATCAATAGCGCGATTGAGTTTTGAGGCTATACGTTTTCAATTTCTAAATAAGTACTTCTAACTAAGGAATGCGATAGCTGCAGCCGCATTGGTGCTTCACGGCTCATTGCAACTAATTTAAAAGCGCTTGAGAACTGAACTTTAGCCTCATCAAAATCAGAGCGAACGCTTCTATAAGTTTGGGGAAAATGCCTAACAGACAAAGCAAAATGGTTAAATAAAAAAATAAACAAAGCGGACATTACAACTAAAAACAACAAACCCACAAACAATAAAGAAAACGCGGCAAAAATGGATTAAAAACACCAACTAGATGGAAAGTATTCCAAAGTTAACATCAAAACAGTACGCGCCAGACAGCGATACGTACCATCTCGAATAGGAGCTCGACGGCGCAGGATGAATATACACTTGATAACAGAATCACAAATGATGCAGCAGTAAACGTCAATGCCGCCCGAAGCCACGGTGAATAATGGCGTGTTGGACTAAGAGCGGTCGTTTATGAAGCTTCCAGATACAGGAACTTAGTCATTATTGTATAGGGCTACCTGTCACCGGGTATGCACTATTGTAGTCTTCGAATAAAACCGAAGATACTACGCATCGGAGTGGCTTGCATCTACAGCACCACTTGATTTATTCAGATTGTTCGCTAACCGAGAAAGGGTCAGAAGGTCAATCTTGTTTAGGATCGTCGTTGAATGACATGACTTGGACAGATAGATCGCACAGTGCAAGACGATGGATGGCGCTTGTTCTGAGACATCCTTAATGGAACCAGGGACCATTTTGGTTACCCATTGAAAGGGTTTGCGATAGGGTTCTTCTAAGCAGTTAAACAAAAACCTATACGATGTAGGAAACCCTATAGAATGGCTTAAAAAAAAAATACAACCGACTTCCAAAAACAGCACTACAAAGTGAAATATAACTTTAATTTCGGAAGTCGGTGTCTAGTTAAATGTAATTTCGTTTTTTGCCACCGACTTCCGAAATTAAAGTTATTTTTCACTTTGTAGTGTTGTTTTTGGAAGTCGGTTGTATTTTTTTGTAAAAAAAAAAATATTTTTCACTTTTTAGTTGTGTACCTACTCCACACAAATTCTAATACCACTATCTGCAAAACAAACTAGAACATCATCCATATAAAAGTGGGGAAAAAATACGTATTATTGAAGCTAACTCAAAAACTACCGAAGCAAAGTTAATCAATTTTATATGGGACCAACTGTGATGTATACCCTCTCGATAAAACAAAAAAAAAATCCAAATCGGTCCAGCCATCTTCGAGTAATCGGGGAACATACATAAAAAAAAGGTTCCGACGAATTGAGAACCTCCTCCTTTTTGAAGTCGGTTAATTAAGCCGTTCAGAGGGTTACACTTTAACTCTCTTAAAAACGATAACAGCGTAACATTGCGACTCGGAGCAACGTAATATGAACTCTCGATGATGGGCATACGTTGCAAATAGCTAATAATATGGTAACCCGAACAAAACCCTTATATTATATAGGGTATACCGATACTAAATAAACCACATGATTGTACTCATGATAACAAACAACTTTTAATAAGGGACCAAATCTGATATCGCGAAAAAAAATCATCTGCTCCCTACATTTTGACAAGTATTGCCAACAGAAAGAAATGTAGGGAACAGCAGATTTTTTTTTTACGATTTCCGGTTTGGTCCCATAGTAAAAGTTGTTTGTTATTATGAGCACAATCAGGTGGTGTGGTCGGTCACTATTTACCAGTCACCCTATATAGTTATCTTAATGAAGGGGTAACCCTTTCACTGGGTTTCAACTAAAGAACCCATTTAAAGGGTTATCAATATTGAAGGGATAACCCTTTTACTGGGTTTCAAGCCTAATACCCATTCAAGGACTAACACATGATAAAGGCAAACTAATAAATGGCTTACCCCTTCGAAAAACTTAACCTGGGTTGTATGTACAGACCCTGAATGGAACTGCGTGGGTACGTCTGTTATTTGGGATATATTTCTTGATTTCGAGAACCTACTCAAATCACTCGTATAGAACAGACTCGTAAGGAAGTGAATCGATTTAAGTAAAATATGATTCTAGCTCGTGCTGGATAAGCGCCGAATTTAGTGATGGGTCGAGAGAATATTCTCTCTCGGAAAATGTTCTCCAATCGAGAGTATTGTGCAATATTCATTTCGACGGAGAATATACGAGAATTCAAAATTGAAATCATTTAAAAATAGTAATTAATTGTGATGGACCGAAGACAATAAATGTAACTGCCAATATTAAGTATTTAAAGATCAAAAACGTGGTAAATTACCAAATTGATATCTGTATTCTGTTCCAAAGAATTCGTGATTATAAATTTTGTTTTTAATTATTTATCTTCCCTATATATTTTTTCATTTTATTACCTAATGCTAATATACAACGTGTCGTTATGCATCCATCAAATCGAACAACTTTTCCATGGCACCAACATCGTAATCGCGAAAACATAATCAGCCGTCCCATACATTTGCGTCGAGTAGGTATTGAAGTTTTCTATGGGACAGGTGAAATTTTTTTTCTCGAATATATGTGTTGGTCCCATGGAGAATGTTATTAGGTTTGATGCTCTGTACCATATCCTGTAATTTGCCGAGGATGCAAAACGACACGTTGTATATAAATCATAACGTTTTTTTTAATACAGAGATCCTAATTTAACATCAATACGTTCTCATCAATCATAATGGTCTCGCTTAGAAGATTTTACTGAGAATTTAAGTTATGGAGTACCTAGATTATTTTGACGTAAACTTTGTAAAACGTTCAAATGCCCTCAAAACTATAAATAATAAAATAATAAATTAAATATAGATAAATTTTTCAGTTTTTTTCTTCAGTTCTCGAGAGTATTTTTTTGGAAGGGTCCAAAAAAATACTCTCGAGAACTGAAGTCATCACTAGCGCCGATACATTTTCTTATTAGTTTTCCACAAAACTTATTGATTTTATTTTCAAAACAAAAGTGTAGATCATACAGAATATAATGCGTGGGTAGTACGCCTAGTATTTGTCAGGCATGTTTATTAATGTTTAGAGAGAATGTTTCAAACAGACAAACGCATTAATATGGCGGCGGCGCTAAAGAGCTTTATTGACGACCAAGTAAATGAGACCCGAAAATTCTGCTCAACATTTATAGACATTGTGTTGAACAAATTAACGTGAAGATCTTTGCTTCTAATATAATTCATAATGGGGGATTATGGTAGACCTATCCGACACCCAATACCACTACCCTGACCAAAACATGATCCATGCTAGATCGTCCCGCGTGTCACTTTTGAGGATGTAATAAACGTTACTGATAATGCGATCAACGTGGTCACCTACTGGGGCCAAGTAATTTAAAAATACCACATCGATTCAAAAAGACTTAAGATATTTAGACAACAAAACCAAACTATACCAACAAAATAAAAACTATAACGCAGAAAGCTTCGGTTATTTACGAAAAATCTTCTATTACCTTAATAATAAAGCTGAAAAGTTTGTTTTTTTGTTTGTTTGAAATCGCTAATCTCTGGATCTCTCTCTCTCTGGCTCCCTCGGATTTGAAAAATTCTTTTTGCATTTGATAGCCCAATTCTTGAAGAAGGCTAGGTATATGTTATTTAACATTACGCTAGGACTCTTAGGAGCCGAACAGAAACAAAAGAAAATCAGAAATAACGCTAAGCGAAAACGAAGTAAAAGCGCTGGTAGGCGATGCGATGCGACGGGTGAACGAAGTAGCAGGCAGAATCTAGTAGATAATAAAGTCAATCCAAACTTGACTTATTGAATCTCCGCTCCAGACTGCATGTTCAAATCATATAATTGAAGTCTTGGAACGGAAATGAGTAACACCCCCTAGGTGTAATATTCCATGTGCCATCAATTTAGCAATTGAAATACATTTGACCGAGCTAGCGAAACAAGTGATAAGTAAGAGGACCTGAAGTGTTCTAGACGTTTCCAACAACCACTTATTGGTGTTTTTCACAAGCATCTGTTACATGCATATGTCTATGGTGTGGTTGGAATTGAATATAATAGAATACTCTTTATGCACACCATTAAAATTACAGATATCAATGATGAAATTTTACGTAGGGTGACACAATGGGCGGTTATATCGCTAAAAGCGATCTTTTACAGACAACCTTTGGATGGATTAAGGGTACAAGGAGACAATACCCAAAGTAAAAATATCAAAGTTTAAGACGACACAACGTTTGCAACATTATTTGACATTGTGTTCTTTAACCTTTGCACTCATTTATTGGTAGGAGAACCCTTAATACATCACAAACTAGTAATGACATTTTATTGCTTTAGATTTTACGTAACACACACACAATCCCAGTGCTATTCATTTTGATCAAGGCTTGTAGCCCGCGAAATTCAAATTTTCTTACGTTTTTTGCAATTTGCAGGTCAGTGTCAGGTTGTTATTGATTAAAATATGATTCGCGGCCGTAACTAATATAGCTTTACAGAATTATAATCATTAGAATCAGCAATACAACTTAGAATTAACTTACAAGTTAGACTTGACCTCAAATGTGTCAATTTCATGAAGTCATGAGATTTGAGGTCAATTCTAACTTATGGAGTTGTATTGCTGATTCTAATGATTATAATTCTGTAATGCCATATTAGTTACGGCCGCGTCTCATATTTTAATCAGTATACCTAACGACTAGTTGACCAGAATTATTTTTATTTTCATGTTAGATAAGAATAGTGTTTCTTTTGCAGTACAAGTACAGAAGATTCACTCCGCAAAATCATTTAAATAAATAGCGGCTCTTGCTGCGACACAATAAAGTGCAATTCAAGTTGGAGAGCGTTAATTACCTATAGTTATATTCATCTAGCTAGAAGTTGCCTTTCATTCTACCGCGTAACTCCTATACCTTCTGATTTGTTAGAGTTATCTTCTTTACGGTGCGTGGCAGCCCACACTGAGTTAGCCCGACAAGTCGAGCCCGACGCGTACTTGTAGCTTCATGCCTAAAATGCGGAGTGCGCCTGGCCTGAGTGCGCCTAGCCTGGTACAGTGAAGGTAGAAGTGAGCAGCCATTCCACCTGATGCTGATGGATCGCTAGGGATTGACACTATTGACAACTCACTTTACTTAAGTTTTCACTGTGCGATTTTTAGAGAATTGACCGGCATTTCTCTGTGGACACAATCACAGAACAGATAAAGAGTATCTGTTATGATGTCAATAATGATGATTAGAGAGAGTGTTCGCAATAACTATTATTATTATTCTTCTGTATTAGGCGCTCGTGGCTAAGTAATAACAGCCGCACGGATCGATCGATCAGATTAAGCTACAGTAGCCGCGGTTAGCCCCGGTTGGTCCGTGGACGGGTGACCGAGACTCCTCCGTGCTTCGGTAAGCACGTTAAGCCGTTGGTCGCGCTGTCATTCGTGGATATTTTACAGTCGTTACGGGTCGTCAGAAGCCCAAAAGTGTGACAACCGGTCTTGTCAAGAGGTATCGTATTGCCCAGTAAATGGGTTGTGGAGGTCAGATAGGCAGTCCCACCATGTAAATTTCTGGTATTCAGCTGTGTTTAGAGAGGAAGCCGACTCCAACATACTTGAGAAAAGGCTAGGCAGATGATGAGTTAAGAGATGACCAGTCTCACTGACGGCACCCGTTCACGAACATGACGCGTGGATCAGCACCATCCAGCTCAACTATTGTACTGTGTAGTAATAATTTCGGGTCGGCTTTATTGTTCAACAAATAATGCCGAAGCGATTGCTTTTGAGTAGCGTCGTGGATAACAATCATAAGGATAGGTAAGCTATTGGGAAATCGAGGCTAATGAGCACGATTAGATTGAAATCCTAAGTCAGGCAGTGTTATTGGATTCCACTAATGGGAAATTCTCAGTAGCAGCTCGGATCTGTGCCCGATCAAAGACAATAAGCACGTGGAGATGAGATTATAATACACACCACAAATTTTTAATTAGTACAAATACTTAAAGGGCTTATTAGAGAAGGTCTTGTTATTATATATGTAAAGTCTCAATAAATAATATTCATAAACAGTAAAGTTATTAGCGTTTGTTTATATCCCAAAATGTCACTCAGTTTATGGAAATATTGTACAGGCTACATAGTAGTATTCATTAATCATGGAAAAGCACTGCACGTAGTATTTCCTAGTAGCAATTATCCAAATGATTGATTCAATTATGAATTTACCAATTATGACAATTTTCGTCGACAATTTTGCTATTTAATTTTTTTGACTTTTAACTACACAAATATGATCACGATCAGTAACGGGTACGGATAGAGCGCCATTTTTTTTTTGTACTAATTAAAAAATAGTAGTGTATGTCACCGTATAATTATGAACTTCGTTAGTTTAAATCTGTCTCGTGAGATTGTAAACTGTCGATAAATTGCGACTGTACCTACCATACCTACTGCTTACAATATAACGTAATAGTTTATAATCTATCCATGTTCCATCCATCTTGGTTTAAACTACAAAAATGACGATTTTCCATATAAACTTTCTTCCCCTATTTTACTAAGGGTTTGAATTTCGAAAAATCTTTCCTTATTTCTTGTAAAATTTCTTTCTAGGTCCAACATCCTTTCTTGGGCTGGACGTAGATGAGTCAGTCAAGAGTTTTCTTTTTATTTACATAGATAATAAATTTTAAATTAAAATAAATATACACACATAACAAAACTATTGGAACCTTAAAATATTTTTTTTTCTTTATGTTGCATAAGAGAGGACAACTGAACAAGGTCCATAACCTCGACACAAACTGATACATTTTACATAGTTTCTGACGCACATTTGGGCGAGCCGCACAGCACGCAAAACAATAATCCTCCTTTCGTATATTTTGTATGAAATCGCACAATAAGACTGTTTGTCCGCCGCACCGGGAACGGGACGTCAACGAGAAATGAGATTATTCGGCCATAGTAAGGCTGCGTTTCCATCAGAAATGAGCGAGGATGCGTAGCGAGGGATGTGTGTGAAACTACGCTTTATTTTCATGGCTTGAGCTAAGCTAGTGCTCTTATTGGTTAGTTTTACACACATCCCTCGTTACGCATCCTCGCTCATTTCTGGTGGAAACACAGCCTTAATGTACCTACTGTCGCTACTTCGGCGCCGTCATTTGTTTTTACGTTGACGTCCCCGTCCCGGTGCGGTGGACAAACAGTGTAAAGACGGGCCGCACCCCACTTTTATGTATTGACAAGCGATGCGCTGCGGAACGATGCAGCTGTAATGAGCGTTTGCCTCTAAAAAACAATATTTGGACTTTTCAGTTAGCCCGCTTTCACGACTTCTTTGCGCAGCTGTTACAAAATATGACCTTCGCTTCGCATTGCAAGTAAGTAACCAAGTAACGCAAGACAATCCAGCCACTTGAGCACATTGTGTTCCAACTATGTGTCAATGTTGACATTGTGTTAATCATGTTATTATAATAAAGAAATAGTTTCTTAGTGATTTTTCCGTCTCTATCTATCTATATTATATAAAGAAAAAAATAAGAAAATTTCAGAAAACTTAACGACTATTTGAACTTCACGCGTTTACATTAGAATATTCATAAGACAGGACAACGTCTGTCGGGACTCCTGATTTATGTGCTGTTCCAACTTTCTAATTTTCGGTCTGTCGAGCACGGTTTGTTCAATGAATCAGTGCTATATAAAAAGCAACTTTGACACCCCTTAAATCCTCTGCGCGGGATCGTTTTAAAAACTTACGTGTCAATCGTTACCATTTACTGAGGCAAATATAGCCAAATTTCAAGATAACCAAAGGAATAAGACGTTTCACAATATAAACTGTATCCCCCTATTTTCCCGCAGGGATGGAATTTTGACTCAAAGATACCATTTTTTGAGTTAATCAAGCCACGCAGTAAAATCCTCCCCTTAAAAATTTAACTATCCCTTTTTGGGCTTTCAGGAATCGACGTTCGACCAACCTAAAAACTTATTACTGTTTATTTGATGTCAAAAGTATAAATACTGAGTTTCGAGTTAATCGGACCGCGCTTTAAAATTCTTCCATACAAACTTTAACATCCCTAAACCCCCCTTTAATGGGTAGTTCTGAAAAAGTAATAATTACAAACTTTATTAGGTACTTACTTAAGCAAGTATTTGTGCTAAGTTTCAAGTTAATTAACCAAATTAATAAGATTTTTCATATAAACTGTATTCTCTGTTTTCACGCCCACAGGGTTGGAATTTAAAAAATCGTTAGAGATGTTTCCATAACTTGACTCATTATTTACACCAATTTTCGAGTTAATCAAACCCACCAGTAAAATCCTCCGCTGTACAATTGACTACCCCTTTTCACCCCTTAGGGATAGATTTTCGGAAAACCCTGATACATACCCTGTTCTTCATTTGTGGTCTCAAGTATAAAAACTGAGTGTCGAGTTAATCGGACCGCGCGTTAAAATTCCTCCATACAAACTTTGACACCCCCAATCCCTCCTCAGGGGGGAGTTTAGGAAATCTAAAAATGACATACTTTATCATTTACTTAGATAAATATTCATGCCAAGTTTCAAGTCTATTTATTAACTCAAGGAATAAAATTTTTCATACAAACTTTCATCCCCTATTTTACCGCCTTAGGGAAGGAATTTCCAAAAATCCTTCCTTAGTGGATGCCTACACTGTTTATGGTATCTATGTGCAAAATAATATAGATATATTCAGATTTATTTACTTCCTCATATTCTTCAGTTCGTATTTTTTTTATCAAACTCAATACTACTACAGTCACAATCTTATCACAATTGTCTGATTATATCCGCATTAGCTTGAACTACTGAATCACTACTATCTACCAAATTACGTCATGTATATTATATAGCTTTGTGATTTGAACTCTATTTTTCACAGCTTAGGATTTAAATATCACTGTTCAAGTAACCTAATTATAGTCACGATGATTTATGTGTACCTATATTACAAACTGTAAATGCGGATTTCATTTTTGAAGTGAATACTTCTTTAGGCGCCTCGAGCGGTTTTTGGTAGGGGAAAATCTATGAATTTGCGTATATCTGTAGCTATGTGTACGGCGTATTGCGCTGTCAAGTTTTCACTTCCGTCGGCAGTACTTGACTGCCTTTTTTTGTCGATGGGAAATCATCAAATTACTTCTCCCGCTCTGGTCGGAGCGGGAGGGCGTGTCAGACTTTCACTGACTAAAACCCACCCGTGTCCTTTCAGTTGCCTATACCAGGGCCACGGTATCTCTTTTGAACAAACCGATATGACCAGACGTTTTGAAAGATTGGTAGGTAAATCCGATTACTATGTAACTTGACTATTTTTTTAGTAACTGTTTGTTTTGACTTGAAAACGGTCAGTGGATTGTTAATCAGCTGTTTTGTGTTAGACTGTTAGTTTACATTTCTATGTTAGGAACTATAGGGTTGATTCAGTATTATTAAAAGTGATGAATAGGACGCGTAGCAAGACTAACATGATTAATAACAAGACTGAACAAAATATTCCTCCTTCCGTTTAATTATTTCAATTTTCATAGACAAAATTACAAAATAGAATCCCAAGACGTTGCACAGATCAATTTACAAACTAAAATGTGACACACATACCTACATAGTAAGTAGGCTAGGTAATTTTTTTTTGTGAGGAATACCTTGAAAACTTTAATATCGTAATAAAGTATACTACTAAAAACAAAATACCTAGTACAAAACTATTAGTTTCCATGACTAAATATCCTAAATGCAATTCTTTTTTCACTTGATTGCATTTTGTTTATTTTTACAAGTGTTATTTTGTTTGTTAATTATGTTATTTTTCATGTTTATTTATACATTTTTTTTAAAAATTGTTTGTTAAAATTGCTCATCAGTTTCACCACCTACAAATTTCCTGATCGCAAAATACATGAATCGCAATACGTTGCTACTAAACAATCGCCAGGCACTCCCGTAATTAGTTTTACATTTCATCATTTTTAATACAAATTCCAGGACAAAAAGTACCTAGCGTGGAGGTCGGAAGTTATCCCACGGGATAAAAAGTATCATGTCCTAATTCAGGTCATGGGTCTACCCATGAGCCAAATTTCATCCAAATCAATTCAGCCGCTTTAGCTTGAAAGCTAGAAAACAAACAAACCCACTTTCGCATTTTATAGTAATAGTTATAAAGGATATATAAAAATCAATGTTTGTTTCTTCGTATTTTAAGCGCTGACATACAGTTAATCCGATTGCGAATAATACTTTGTCGACTTATTGCTTGCACCTGCGCGAAGGTTAAAGGATGGTCAAGAAACTTCACACGGTCGAAGTCGCAGGCAGAAGCTAGTATTATTATAATTATACCTATAGTATAATAATATAGAGTATGGATGAACAGCGGTAATGTTAGTTTCACAAGATTCTTAAACCAGTGTTAGAATAACAAATTATTTTCATTTGTTGAATATCCAATAAAGTTGCAATATTTTAAGGGGTGTCACATTTATAGTTAAGATCATTGAGTAAGCTTGTGAATCAACGCTTATCCTCTATGAATGCCTTTGTCCTCCAGTGGGACAATCGTAGGCTGGTATATGAATATAATAGTGCTCTTAATTTGACTAACAGCAGTCATGCTTTGGTATAATTTCGCTGATGATGATTATGGTTAAATCATCAATGCGTTTCAATCTACCTAGCCTTATCCCATGTTGAGGTTAGCTGCCAGTCTAACCGGATGCAGCTGAATACCAATATTATACATTGAGCAATTGCCTATCTAACCTCACAACTCAGTTACTGGGCAATACAATTATCCTTTAATTCCTCTTGGTAACAGTGGAAGACTTTTCATACTTCAATACTCTCTTACGTTTTCACACCTTAATGCTGGCTGAACGGATTTGGATGAAATTTGGGTCACGGAAAGATCATGACCTGGGTTAGGACATAGTACTTTTACCCCGGTAGTAAGTTCCAACCTTCATGCAGGCAAAGCCTCGGGCAACAGCTAGTCTTTGATAAACTTAATAAATGACACTCTCTCTTATTACTATTGTATAAAGTACCTACATAATTCGTAGTGTATGTTTGGGTTTATTAGGTTTTAAGTCTACCCTCAATCATATGTCTAGGCTACTTAGCTCAATACACAAATAATATTTGGTGTTTCATTGAAGACATAATATTGGCGACGAGGATGGGATGGAGAGAGGGAAGAAGTCAAGGAAGAAGTAAATAATGAAGAGGCAAGTTTGGAAATGGCAGGTACGGGCTCGAGTGAGGAAATAATTGAAGTACCGAGTTCGGACCAATGGGCAGAGATGTTAGGTATACCCAGTGCTTATGAGTCTGGCTATTCTAGGGGTAAGATTAAAAATAAACTTATATCTCATACAAAAGGCTCGTATAAAAGACCTGATTCAATGAATATTGAATAGACATAATGTTAATGTTAGATATTAAAATAAATACAAACTTGTTGACTTTAAGTGTAAGTTAAAGTTTAAATATATTTTGTATACTTGGGGGAAAGGTATGTTGTATATAAGTACCTACATAATTCGTAGTGTATGTTTGGGTTTATTAGGTTTTAAGTCTACCCTCAGTCATAGTTATTGTTCCTACCCTACCCTTATGATTTACTCACTTGTATGTCTAGGCTACTTAGCTCAATACACATATAACGATATTTGGTGTTTTATTGAAGACATAATAATTACAAAACATGGTTATACAAAATTCTTGGTTAAAGTCTACTGTTTGTGTCTGTTTGTTTGTTGTTGTGTACTTAAACATTATAGTTAAACCAACACTGCTGTAAAACAATGTTCATACATACATAAACTCACGCCTTTTTCCCATGGGGCCGAAACTCAAGAAGGCCATCTGTTACCATCCTTACATACTCCTTTTGCCTCGTTTGGTGGTCATACCCTCATGTCGGTTGCAAGTACTCTGCACCTGACCATTCTGAAGAACATCACGAATAAGGTCACTATGTCTTCCTAGGGCATCCTCTCCCGGCGTTTCCACTCACATCTGCCTTGAAATACCTTTTCTTAGTTTCATTCATCCTCTCAGCATGACCAAACCGTCTAAGCATACCCTTTTCAATTTAAAGCACTACATCTTCTTTTAAACCGCACCGATTCATTATCTCATCATTCCTCAGCCTATCATTCATAGTTTTACAATGTAGTAATTTTTGGAAAAAGGAGGACAGATTTTAATTCTGATTGTTAACTATTCTACAAGTAGGTAATAATTATGGAGCAGAATAAAAACTTTAGGAGATTTTTTCTCAAGCCTTGCTGACTGATATGGCTCCTTTCTTTTTGAATCAATCTGCCTAGCCTTTTCCCAACTATGTTGGGGTCGGCTTCCAGTCTAACCGGATGCAGCTGAATACCAGTAGTTTACATGGAGCAACTGCCTATCTAACCTCCACAACCCATTAACTGGGTGCCTCTTGGTAAGACTGGTTGTCAGACTTTCGGGCTTCTAACGACCTGTAATGACTGTCAAAGATCCACGAATGACAGCTGGGACCAACGGCTTAACGTGCTTTCTGAGGCACGGAGAAGTCTCGATATGTAAAGATCCTTTCTTTTTGAATAAATAGTTTAAAAAAAACTTGTTCCATTTATTTGGAAACCCTAAACTTATTTCGAGCAGAATTTTTTTATCACTATTAGTGTAGATTTCTGATGGTAAATTGGTTCTAAAGATATTCCTGAAGCTTTTTTACAAATAGTACTAAGTTAGTCTGACTTATAATAATTTCCTAAATAATGAGTCTGCTGGTCCATGTAAGTAGATCATGAGGTCCCCAAGGTCAAGGTCATCAAGTAAATCAGAAAATAATAGAATTTATGATGAAATGATTGTAAAAATCAAAATTAAGACTAGACTGTCTGTGATTGCAGTTAAGTATGCCTTTATTGACTGTCTAGATTGACAAAGTGATACAAATTTTAATTGTTTGAATACAGCCAGTATGACACATAACAAGTGTATAAAATAGTCAACAAAGTTCAATTGCAGAGGCAGAGAAAATTGGTGCAGTTTCTTCAATAATAGCCACCACTACAGTTTGTATATTATATTATATGTTTGAATATGCGCCTAGAAATAAAAACAAAAAAAGGGAGTATCTTACCATCATTTTTTCAAGCTCCAGATCCTTCCATTTATCCATAGTTACGCTCCGTACAAATGAAAGGTGAACCCCCAGACTGCGGTGGACTCCTGAGCATTCTAAGCATATCCAGATGCCATACGTAACAGACACCCATTGAGGATTCAAGGTTCCACACTCGAAACATTTCTACAAAAAATTACGAAAATTTTCAATAGGATCACGAAATTTTTCTTAGCATACGGGTAAGAATTTCAACACACGATGACTTACGTTATTATCGTCGATATTTTGTATGGAGTTGAGCTTCCTGCGGGTTCGTGGGGAAGCCATTTCTAAGCTGCTAATTGCGAATATAATGTTTTATTTTATTTATTATGGAGAAATGCACAAAATACGTACACCCGCAAAACACAGCGAATTGCGAATTGTCAAAAATTTTCAGACGTCCACTTGGCATCCATCGACAATAATTAAACCACAGAGTAATAAAACTTTGTTGTGTCAAAATTTTAACTATCCCATAGAATTAGCTCCATAACATAACACCCCATAATTTCCTAAAGCTGGAACATTGAATTCTATTTTGATTAAATATATGAGCAAATCGCCTGGTTTCCCTACTTCACACAATTATTACGACTTTGCAAAAGAACGAGATTTTTTTATTTAGCTGTAACGTAAAGATACGGTTTCCTAGAAGAGTGGTCACCGCACTTATCGGCTGTCATGAAAATTATGGCACTTGCAAAGATGTACAGACTACAGACGCCAGCACATCAAGCTACTACAATCTGTCAAATTTCTTTAATAGATTTTCATCTTTATCACAAAAGTATTAGGTTCAAGGTTGATTGGGAAAATTTTACAGTTTTGGGTGGCTTTACTTGCTGGCGTTTGTGCCTATATCGCGCACCGCATCAAAAGGTAGTCGCGTTTCTGTTTCGGTTTGACCCCTCTGACACAATGACACAGTGACTTGACTTGATTGACATGGAAACGCTATTTAATAAATGTGTGAGCTCACTTTTCTATGGACTTGGTATGGAGTTATGGACACTTTTTTGCGTGACTAAGTACGGTGAGGGCAAATCTAGCGATTTAAATCTTTGGGGGCGAGGTTAAAAACGTCAAATTTTCATGAATATGATAGATTGTAAACTATCGAAAAATATTGTAAATAGTTTATTGCAGTTCACAACTTTACGATAGCTTATAATTTATATAACGGTAATAATCCGATAGATTATAAACTAACGAACTTCGAGTTCCCTTCCAAAATATTAAAATACGTATAGCTGTTTTTTGTTTTACATTAAAGATATAAGATTAGGTAGAAGTTCAAGATGCAGCAATAATTATAAAATAGCAACTTTTCGAAAACTTCTTGTAATTTTGAATTTTCTACCAAATGGTAGATTTCCGTAATAGGCAATAACAGACGTTGTACAGACGCCAGCAGGTCAAGCCACCCAAAACTGTCAAATTTTTGCAATCAACCTTGAACCTAATGCTTTAGCAATAAAGATGAAAATCTATTAAAGAAATTTGACAGATTGTCTTGATGTGCTGGCGTCTGTTCATATCTTCTCCTGACTGCCCTTATCCTGTGCTCATCCATATTACTTGGGGTTTACGCAAAATATTTTCGTTTCCCATTCTAAAACTGATACCTTTGATTTGTTATTAAATAAATTAATGAAGCGCAACACAACTTTTAAGTGCATGCAATGCGCAAAATGTAATTAAAACTCATTCGTAACTCAGTTAGTTTACAAGTTATAATGCTACTCATAAACATGAAAATGAATAGGTACTTAAATACCTTTAGCGACTGCTGTCTGTTTAAAGTGTAAGTCGTGTGTCTCTGCAGTTTTTTTGGGTTCCATACCAAAATGGTAAAAGAAAATTAAAAACTAACTTATTTTTAGAATAAGAGTCGATATCGTTTAAAACATATTTTAATGTTTGTTGTAGGAGCAAATTATTATACAATTATAACTATTCGGAAATTAATAGTAATTTCCGAATAGTTATAATTGTATAGACCTACGAACCATTTTCGATTTTAGTTTATTTTTGTTTTTATGTTTAATCCATGTCACACAGTTTTGTCTTCTTTACCCGACTACTGCAAAACGAAAGGAGGGATATGATTTTAACAGGCTATGATGTATGTTCTCATGTTCCTTCATAACTCTTAAACTATTCGTGGTGTTTTGACAAAAGATCGGTATCATTAGAAGCGTCATGTTGTTCCGCGGGTGGATATATGAATCCGCTTCAAAACGCCAACATGGTTTGTAGCGGATGTAAAGATTACCGGAAAAAAAATGTGCGGTCAAGAACGAAGTAACGATTACAAAACAAAACAACAAAAAAACGAAACCAAACAAAACAACAAAACAAAAACAAATCAAAACAAAAACAAAATAACAAAATTAACAAAATAACAAAAAAACAACTAAACAATAATAACAAAAGAAAAAAAAAAAGAAAAAACAAAACAAAATTTTCGCAGCCACCATGTTTGACATGCTATGTAGGTCTCAGACCGTTTGGTTGAGACTCTTGGCGTTACAGTCACGATTGCCATGGTCGGCATAATTACTACTGAGACTGTGCTTTTCCATTTATTGGCGACAAATAAATATTTCAGTAGTTTTTATAGTACGTAACATAATATGCGCTTTTATAATATATTTCTTATGTAACGATAATTATTATCATGGACGTCCGTTATATGCACGGTATCGTTATCATCATTCTCCTGCCCTTATCCCAATCTATTTGGGGTCGGCGCAACATGTCCTTTTTTTCCATACTTCTCTATTATTATACTTATATCGTTATCGTGGATGGAAATTTAAAAGTGTCTTAATATTAATTTCCATAGATTTTTCTTCCCTGTGTTATCGTGATGTCCTGTGAAATTATAAAAGGGCGCATGGCAACAAACCAAAACACTCAATCCTTGCAACGAACGTTACTTGCCTTTGCGTCTCACGGAAGGCAAGTAATGTTCGTTCCAAAGATTGAGTTGGTACAATTTAAATATACAGGGTGTCCAAGAACCTGGCGTCCAACTGGATTCCCACGATGCCCCAAGTTCTAACAGTACTCAGAAAAATATTTTAAAAAATCCACCCCATGTACTTACAGAATTATACTGATTTCAAAAAAAAAGGGGAAATGAGCACCCTGTGACATACTTTTGAATGCTGTGACTGCTAATGCTGATAATTTCGATATTTCTTGGAGGTTTTGTAATCTAGGGTATTGCTGTGTCTAAATAGAATGTAAAAATAATGTACTTATTGTACCATTTTAAAATAAAATATTATTTTAACTAAAGGTGATATGGAAAACTATTGAATTTCGCAACTTTGACCGACTGTAGTGTAAAAAAAATGTACCAAAATAGTATGGCAAGTGACGTCAAATTTTGACGCGTTTATTCCTCTTTTTAAAAAGGTATAATACTTACACATTAATTTGAAAAAAAAAAATTTGATAATATTTTTACTCAACAACCCAATTTTTACGAAGTGCCTACCTACTAACGGTAACTGTCGGACCCTTTCTTATCTTAGAAACTGTTATGTTACTACTATTATTTACTTCGGTTCCAAGAGTGAGCAAGAAGGAAATACACACAGGTAGATGGGTTCCCAGTAGAATAAAAGCAAAGAATGTTAGTTTAAAGATATTTTATTACAATAAATGTTCAAAATGTTGACCACCCGCGGCAATACAAGCTCTCACTCTCCTTAAAAAGGACCGCTTTATGTTTCGCGAGTAACTTTTTTGACGTATCACCTGCACTGCTTGTGTTATCTTCTCACGAAGGTCAGCGATGTCATTAATGGGCTTCGCATAAACGAGCTCCTACATAGTTCCCCAGAAAAAAAAATCCAGCGGATTTAAGTCAGGTGAGCGGGCTGGCCACGGGATTGTTCCTGATCGCCCAATCCACCTGTTCGGGTATTGCTCGTCCAAAAACTCTCTAACGGATACGCGAAAATGTGCTGGACAGCCGTCGTGTTGGAACCACATATCTGGTGGGGTCTCTTCTAGTAAGTTTGGCAAATCATTTTGAAGAAAATTTAAATATGATTCGCCAGTCAAATTCTCGGGCATCTCAAATGGACCAATAATATTCCCACAGAGAATACCGGTCCACATGTTCACTTTGAACCGGTACTGGGATCTATCTTCTCGCATCAAGTGCGGATTTTCCACATGCCACTCGTGCAAGTTGTGTAGGTTCATGTAGCCATCCTTCTTAAATGTTGATTCATCTGACCACAAAATTTTGTCGATAAAGTTTTCGTCTTCTCGATGTTTTTGCAGGATTGTTTCACAAAACGCGACTCGGCTCGGATAGTCTCGAGGTAAAAGACTTTGCACTCGCTGTACGTGGTACGGATGATATTCTTCTTTTTGGAGAATACTGTGTGCTGTGCTCTTCGGTATCCCCGTATCAGCTTCTATTCCTCGCACAGAGATGCTTGGATTTGCCGACACCGCCTCTAAAACTTCATCGCGTATGAAGTCATTTACGGGTCGTCCTTCACCAGCTACTTGATTGGGGAACCGCCCGTCACATAGTGATCTGTGCACATTAATGAAAACTCGATGGTCGGGATATCGCGTAGCCCTCGGATACCTTTCTCTGTAAAGTCTCGCTGCAGCTCGTCCATTACCTCTACATTCTCCATAAATGTAGTGCATATTTGCGTATTCTTGCGGAGTGTAGGTCGCCATGGTAGCACACACAAAACACAAACTGTCCAAACACAGGCAAAGGTCGTCGTAAAGAGTTCGTTTCAAAGTCCAGAGCACAAAGAGTAATCGAGTCCAATAAACAAAGCTTTAAATCGTAGTACGTGATCAATGGTAACAATAAGAGAGAGGTGCGTAGTAACGGCAGGAGGCAGTGACGCGTACTGACCGTACTGTTATCCTAAATAGCACGATCCCAGATAGCGTCACTATCTATCTCACTCGCACCTCTAACCTTTTTCTCCCTCACTCTTACCTGAATAATGGGGTACCATAAAGAAGAACCAGCAAATCGCAAAGATAGTTTCTGTCTTGCTCCCTCCTGTTGTAATAACGAATCACTATGGTGAGATGCATGCACATACCGTCCCTTACGGTCTAACCTGTTTTTTGAGAGGCCTGTTGTTATTTTTATGAGCATACAATAGTAATTCTTTAGAGGTTAGATTCAATTCGTCGTAAATTTTTCTTTCTAAGAATTCTGTTAGACATCGTAAAAATTGGGTTGTTGAGTAAAAATATTATCAAAAATTTTTTTTTTCAAATTAATGTGTAAGTATTATACCTTTTTAAAAAGAGGAATAAACGCGTCAAAATTTGACGTCACTTGCCATACTATTTTGGTACATTTTTTTTACACTACAGTCGGTCAAAGTTGCGAAATTCAATAGTTTTCCATATCACCTTTAGTTAAAATAATATTTTATTTTAAAATGGTACAATAAGTACATTATTTTTACATTCTATTTAGACACAGCAACACCCTAGATTACAAAACCTCCAAGAAATATCGAAATTATCAGCATTAGCAGTCACAGCATTCAAAAGTATGTCACAGGGTGCTCATTTCCCCTTTTTTTTTGAAATCAGTATAATTCTGTAAGTACATGGGGTGGATTTTTTAAAATATTTTTCTGAGTACTGTTAGAACTTGGGGCATCGTGGGAATCCAGTTGGACGCCAGGTTCTTGGACACCCATATTTGACACTAGACTTACTACTTAGTAGACTTTGATTGATAGATGTTATCAACAATTTAAGAATGTATAGCATTTTATTTAATAAACATACTTTTGTTTAAAAAAGTAATGATTTGACTACCCGTTTGTTACAGCGTCCAAGTTATTTTTAGTTAGGCTATCTGTGGGTTAGTTAGGCAGTAACCGTATTTTAAAAGTTCGTGGAATGACAGTACGGCGACAGCCATATAATTAGCTATTTTATTTATAACAAACACGGCTATCGCAGTGTAAAATTTATTGCTTATTGTATATACTTTAAACAAAGCAATAAGGTTGTGATCACGATGATTTATTGTCAAAAACACTTGTTTTTGAGAGTAAATCAACGTCACGTCAGTCAGTCGTCAGTCACGGTTTACGTGCTCTCAAAGTTGTGACAGTATTGTGAGTTTGTATGCAAAGGTGCGTTCACGTTCGCCCCACTAGTGTGCAGTAGTGAGTGTGAGACTAATGGGAATTTAAAAAATAATACGGGAATAAATTCTAACCATCCTAACTAATATTATACAACTAATATTATACACATATTCCTTAAATCAAGATATCAGACTGTTATAGGATTAGTTTGTGATATTGATATCACCGATCACCGTATGGTAATGATGGGGTACAATATGCTCACACCTTCCGATTCAAAATATCTCCAACGCAAAATAATTAAAATTAATTTCCCTGCACTGGTAGAGGAACTTAAAGATGTAGACTGGTCTAGAGTGGTGTCCGAACTAGATGTAAACAATGCAACCAATAATTTCAACAACATTCTTACAAGTGCAGTACAAAAACACACGGTAGAAAAGACAATTAGCCGCTCTAAATACATCAGAAAACCTTGGATTACACCCGGACTTATCAGATGCATGAACCACAGAGACAAACTTCATCGCGATTCGAGTAAACACCCCAAAGACCAAACAAAAAAACTAATTTACAACCGTTACAGGAACTTCTTTACAAATATCGTACACAGACTTAAACGCGAACACGACAATAAAAAATTAGAAGATAACAAAAACAATGCTAAAGGTTTATGGAAAGCTATCAGAAATATTACTGAACAGACCAACAACAGAAGTGCTCCTAATGAACTACTTAAAAGTGAATCTTCGGCACAAACTTCCATAAACTACTGCAATGATTACTTCTCCTCCATTGGCAAAAACCTAGCCAGTCAAATTCTCGCAGACATCAATGAAACCCAGGAATCAGTTATAAACAAACTACAGCTAGAAGAATCTCAAAGCACAAATTTCTTTATGCAACCCACGGACGTCTTTGAGATAGACAAAATAATCACAAATCTGAGAAATGACAGTGCCCCAGGCCCGGATAATTTTACACCAACACTTATCAAACAAATAAAAAGCGAAGTCGTAATACCATTAACCCATATTATAAACCTTAGCTTAGAGTCAGGCATATTTCCTAACATATGGAAAGATTCACAGGTCACTCCAGTACATAAGAGCGGTCCCAAACAAAACCCAACTAATTATAGACCCATCTCACTGTTAACAATATTTTCCAAAATTCTCGAAAAAATTGTTAACAAACGACTTACCTCATACTTAGATTCCAACAATATATTATCCAGCAAGCAGTTTGGTTTCAGACAGGGAAAATCTACAGAAGACGCAGTAAGTCTCTTAGTCAACCTTGTAACATCTTATTTAGATAATAATGAAAAATGCATAGGAATATTCCTAGACCTTGCAAAAGCTTTCGACACCGTTGCTATTCCTATACTACTAAAAAAGCTAGAGAGGATTGGTATAAGAGGTCTGCCACTCAAATGGTTTGAGACCTACCTTTCTAACAGAAGGCAATGTGTGAAAATTGGAGAAACCACCAGTTGTCACAGGAGCGTAGAATTTGGAGTGCCTCAAGGTAGCGTTCTGGGCCCGACACTATTTATCATCTATATTAATGATATTCATCACGCCATTACGCAAAATGCAGAAGTCATCTGCTACGCAGATGACACAGCTATTATTTTTCATAGCAAATCTTGGGAAACAGTCCGCGATGAAGCCCAAAACGGATTAACTAGCATAAAAAAATGGCTCGACCTTAACCTTTTGTCACTTAATATTAAAAAAACTAACTTCATCTGCTTCCATAAAACTCTTTCATCAGCACCAAAACTTCCTTTACAGCTTAGAATCCACCCTTCAACATGCAGCACAGGTGAGGAAATTAAAAATGTCGAATCTCTAAAATACTTAGGGGTTCTACTAGATCAACGTCTTACGTTTAGACCCCATATCGACTTAGTAGCTAAGCGAATCAGAAAGCTGATTCACGTAATGAAACTGTTACGTAACTCGGCCAGCAAAAAGGTCCTACACCTGGTGTATGTAGCATTATGTGAGTCAGTTCTCTGTTACTGCATTACAGTATGGGGCGGAGTCGGCATAACCTCAATGATACAAATAGAAAGAGCCCAAAGATCAGTGCTAAAGGTTATGTATAGAAAACACTTTTGTTATCCCACAGATCATTTGTATAAAGAAGCATCAGTACTTAATATCCGACAGTTATACATTCTTAAATTAGTACTAAAACAACACAAAATAACAATCCAATCTTCAGAATATCAACAACTACTTAACCAACGAATCTACAAATGTCCGCTTACTGTAGTAAAAACCGCTTTTGCACAACATATGCAAGAATTTATGCTCAGTTTCGTTTACAATAAAATTGCAAAAATCTGTGAAATTAAGAATTGTAGCACCATCAAAGTTAAACAAAATATTAAACATTGGCTGTTAACTCAATCCTACTCAGAAACCGAAGCTTTCGTTAGAGTAATGTCTTAACATATTTATCATATCGCAAACACTTTTAACTCACTCACTTCCTCACTCATACCTTCACTCTCACACTGCCTCCCAAACCCTTACATACAAGTACTGTAACATTCTCTTGGACGCACCCTTGCAAAATTGTGAATAATAAGTACTTACCTACATTTAAGATGCATCCTATTTCAAACATAGTTGTTGTAACGATTTAATTTAATTTTTTCAAGTCTTTTATTTTTATTTTGTCTTACGTTAAATTTTCAAAACAATATGTACCTAATAAATAAATTTAAAATTAAAATACAGTATCGATCCTGAATATTCAGATTGTCTAAAACTGTCTAGGACTCCACGAGACAGGCTTGACCTAGTGTGGAGTCCACAAGTTAATTTATTAAAATTATGTTTCCTTAATTCCTAACTTTATTTTAAGGAGTAGTTTATTTTTGTATTACTTTTAAGGAAATGTAAAACATTATTTGGTTAATAAACGATTATTATTATTATTGTGTTTGGCTTATCTCGGGACCCTGGGGTCCCGGACTTTTGGAAGGCGTACGAGGGGCCGAAGCCAACTTGCAAAGGCCCCTTAGACAATTTCAAATGACGAGGAGGCACCAGCCGACGATTATCCCTGTATGCACTATGCAAGTGCACCCAAGGACAACCTCCGGTTGATGCAGGACTATTGCAGAACATGGAAACAAAACACATTGGGCCTATGGGTTTGGGTGGCTACATGGATTGGGTACCTTGAACTATGGAAGAACTATGTCCCCTGCCTGACCAATGTTATATAATATACACAGATAAATTGGCAGGGGGTGACTTGCACACACAATCATGGGCCCCCGGAAACGGTCGCTAGCACATAGTGACGTAGCGACAAGGGGCAACATGTCCTGAGGTGCTTGAGGAGTGGAGAGGTATTCCACGGCTCTCAGAACAATCCCAGAGCCCGGAAGATGGTCAAGATCCCTACAAGCACTTACTGGAATACTTCCTTCCTCCGAGCACGTTTGCTCTTGCGAATCTCCACTCAAGCCGGCCAATAAAGGCAAGAATGAGGTGGGAGCTCTGTTCCCGTCAGTGTTCACTCCAGCCGGCCAATAAAGGCAAGCCAGAGGTGAAGAACAAGACTTCTCCCGGGAAATAGGGTCCGTGGAGTCGCTACTGCCCAACAGCTCGCCACATGCTGCCCTGCGGGTTCACGTATCTCTCTTGGTCTGGCTCCTCACCCTAGACCAGTTTCGGCAAAGTAAACTCCATCGGCACAGACCCAGAGTTCGGAGCGCGCAAGCCCCACCACGACGTCAACGTAGAGATACGGCGGTGGGGTTATTATTATTATTATTATAAATGTGAAAGTGAGTTTGTTTTTTGGTTTGCTTCTTTGTAACGCTTTCACGCTAAAACGGCTGAACGAATTTGGATGAAATTTGGCACACGGGTAGCCCATGACCTGGAAAAGGACATAAGCTACTTTTTATCAACTTACCACGCGGTTGAAGCCGCGGGCGGAAGCTAGTTATTAATAAAATTAATATTGTAATCCCGTTCGTCCCACTGATTTTGTCAGACTAAATTTACACAGACTAAATTTACAGAATAAATTTGATTTTTTTTTTAATTCTGGGACGGCGGCAAACTGCGACGTACGGAAATATACCAAAAATTCTACTGTCTTTCCCTAATAAAGGACCGCGCCGGTACGTGTTAAAAAAACATCAAAACAACAACATGCAATCATAACCATTAAATTAAATCTTTTAGCGATTTTTTTTATAGAATAAAAACTACCATGGTAGAATTTGAGCAAAGCAGAGATTTTGTAAACAAAATCTGACAACACTAAATCCGACAGCGGTGCACTCATGTCGAAGGCCGCTATCCAAAACTAACTAAATCATCATTCTGATTTCGTCGCTGGAACAGTTGTTACGGGTCGTAATAAGTCTTGCATACCACCTGCACCGGGCACATCCTATATCTAGAAAATATCATACACCTGTTTCAATTGTTAATAACTTCCAAACTTGTACTGTTTGCGGTATCCGATACCCAAACAATACTTCGTTAGGAGTGAGCAAAAGAAGGAAACAACTTCAACAATGAGTCAAAACAACGTGTACACCAACAAAGTTGAGGAGGAGTATTTGGACATAGTCTCCAAGAATGCTTGGGCCCTGGTCTATCAGGTATGTTGCGTAGGTGGAACGCGGTTGTCTGTGCCACGCGCTAAAAACTAATAACAATATTAGTGAACTTAATTCGTTTCGCGATTTCTTGAAACTTTTCTATATTTTTGGTCTTGATATGAAAAGTAATTGTTTTTGCTTGCGGATTTTAGCCGTGGCATAGAAATTAGTGCATTTGCTACTTTATTTTTGTTTTCGTTAACTTGTTCTAATTGTTATTATACACTTAATTTTTTTTTGTTGTTATTTTTTGTAATTGCGTTTATGTTTACTACTGAAGACATACTTCTAAGGCTGCCTTTGAAGACTTCTGCATATTGCAACTATAATCATGCCTGGATGTACTGTAACCTATTAGAGTTTGAGGTACCTACCCTCTTGTGCTGAGCCTGAGCTGCATTCCAAATGTACAAAAGATTTATGTTGTGAGGATTTGTCTAGTTAGTTGACATTAACTATCTGGTGTTAAAACATCCCAATAATATAATACACAACATGCCTTAGCATACTAGATAAGGATATTAATGCCTTAGCATATTCTAGGTAAGGATATTAATGCACCAAGTTAAGGATATTAACTGGTTAAATGCCGTTATTACATAAACAAATAAAAAGCCATTGTATCTCTCGTGATCTGTGTTTCCAGTAGTCGAGAGGTACAATAGAACAATACTATATGGAAATAATACTATCATTTCTACCTCATTTTAAAATAAATCATTATTGTTCTTTATCATTCTACTTTACTAAAGCAAATATTAAAAAGAAAAAAAATAAAAATAAAATCAATTTATTTCAGGCAATTTAGCCCATAACAAAATTATTAACAAAATTATACATGTCAGATTTGTTAGTAACAAAGGTCTTAATAACTATGTTAGTATACTATATTAATACATTTTAATTCAATGCTAATAATAATTTCATGTAATATGCAAGTCTAGAAACCTCCCCAGCACACTACTGGTCTCAGGTCTCTCTGCAATCATCCTCAGAATTCCGTTACCGCTGCCCCGAATTCGGCGTATTAGTGAAAATGACTTTTTGCGCATTACAATTAAAAAAGCTCTTTCTATTATAAGTCACTTTTCCTCCAACCAAAAATTTCAATTACCTACAATTGTACTGCATAAAGAGGAAAAACTGCCTTCAACATTTATCTTGTTAACATTCACCTAAGAATGCATATTGGGAACAAAATGCGGTCCAAGCTTTCTTGGTTCTCACAAAAAAAACAACTTAATTTTATTTTCTGCCTTATTAAATTTTCCTTCTTGGAAAAAGTAAAAAGCAAACTTTCAGAGCTTCAAGAATTTAACCTTTATGTTTTTTAGTTAATACTTTCATATCCTCCGTTTTATGAAAATGACTGACAAGACTCTCAATAAAATAGGAATGGCTGTCCCTTGATAATTGAAAAGTCCATCTCCTAATACATAATTATGATTTCCCCCAAAGTTTAATGCTAACCTATATTTTCTGGGTGGCAACCCTGCCAGTACATTTCCAGAATCCCCTCATTGCCTTCACCCCCTCTTGCAGGCCTAGCCTGTCCCCGGTCTCCCCCACCTCCTCACTTCACCATGACAGTGCATCTATCCCCTCCTCTTACCTGTCCCCCTCACCTTCCCCGCCCAGGCTCAGCCTAACAGCTACAGAGCTATCTGAAAATCAATTGATGATTCCTGGAATAGTGAATAAAGAATACTGATACATTGAACTCAGCATTTATTTCAAATAAACCAATTACAGGCACTTTTGAATTGTCAATGGGTCGGTGTCAGTCAGAAAGATGAAGCCCATTTCAAAGCATAGTAGGTCCCAATAAAGAAGAATGGGCAAGAAACTCCACGGACACTCTTTTAAATCCAGATATTTTTACAAAATATTGGTTACATCATTCATGTTCATTCATTACATGCATATTCCCAATTGGACCTGCAATTGTATAGGTCCCAATTCCAACTATTATTTGCATGTTTCCTAATATATGCATTGCCTGCGGTATGTAATATGGTATGTTACGTTGATCTACTATTCTGATTAACTCAGGGCTTAGGTTTATGCCACTATGGTACTAGTAGGCATCATAGTGGCATAAGAATGCATCCATCCTTTTCAAATGGAAGATTTTAACAACATTCAAAATAAAACAACAACAACAACAACAACAACTAGAATCTCACAACATTTTAGACTTACAGGTCAATTAACTAAAATGAAACCCCTACACTCATTCAATAGAACACCATTTCCTTAGTTGTACCGCTTCATTATATTAATACCTTCAAACTTTGCCCAACAGAAGATCGGGATTGACTGCCAACGGTTCCATCACAGCTGGAATGAAGCTAAGAAACCTCAGAACAAGCCTCTTAACCGCTACCGCGATGTCAACCCATTCGACCATACCCGGGTTGTTTTGAAGCGTTGTGAGAGGGACTACATCAACGCTAACTATGTAACGGTAAGTGCTTTTCAGAACTCCCAGGTCTCTTTGTAAGGTGGAAGGCATTCAACAAAGGTTTGTGGCAATGTTTCTTCTAGCAGTCAAGTATAATCCTCTTATTCATATAAATAGATACGGTCAACTATGGATTGAACACACCAGAAGTGGCACTTATACTAAGAAAACTACTCTTACTGCTGCTGTTTATGGGAGTATTGAAGTCAAATGATTGTTACCACAGCATACGGTGACAGTAAAATCTGTCCTTGTCATTTTCATGTTCATGAAGTGAGAGGAACTGTATTTTCAAAATTATTGAGGAAAATGAAGTTAATATGACTTTTATGAGTAAGGGGGTTAATAATTTAATATTGCTAAAAAAAAGAAAAGACAAGGTTAAATATTGATTACAAAGGGAATAAGTATGCAAGTATTCTTTTTTCTTTCAATCAATAAAGCACACTAATATTAACTCAAGTTCATTAAAAGTCAAATGAAACTACTGTTTATTGGTCAAAAAAATTATTCAACTCCAACAATTTTCTTCTACAGTTTAACCATCTGCTATTGTTGCGCGCGGCCACAATGTGACGTCATAATTCACGATACTGCCTTATTTACATCTCTTTTTTAGCCCAAAATCATATAAATTAAATTATTTTTTGTACTTTATTCACGCATAAATGGCACTTACTAACTTAGCTCAGCGATAATTCAAACAGTTTGCTAAGAAAAGATTATCTAAATATTCATTCACATTTTGATTTTGAGGTAATTTTCGAAGACGACGCGTTTCGAGTTTGCGTTCCGTTCCACCAAAAAAACGCAACATAAAATAATGATTTTGTAAAATAAGTAGTGCTTTAATTAAAAAAAAAAATGCAATTTGTTTCTTGACACCTACACAATGTATATTTAAACATTCGAGTTTTGAATTACATGCATATTCCCTATTCTAGAGAAGAGATTAGAATGCATCTAAAAAAAACTAAAATATTTCTAAGAAAAGCAATTTATCAGCTTAGAAAATATTTACCTTGACCTTTTTGCACTTTTGCAGGATAACCAGGCATTCTATACTCAGTTTCAAAACTATTTCATGAAAATGTAAAGAAATAGGTCAGAAAACGTACCTTTGCAATTGTGAATGCCAATGTGTAGTTCCACTTACCAATTGAGTGATTTGATTTAAATGTCTAACAGCGAAATTCTTATTTTAAATCACATATCACACACACAATAGTAGTTACCTCAATTTTCGGTTTGAAGGTTGGTTTACACTTTTATCAAAAAGTTTTGGAACAGATTATACCTAGATAATAGCGCGGGCGCATGGAAAGTCTACAATAACCCATAATGTAAATGCACCGTGATAAGAACTGAAAAACAAACTTTTTTTCGATGTATTTTGAAAATCAAACTCAATATAATTGAGCCTGAAAATGTATTTCCAAATCAACGGAACATCCAATATGAGTCTCTAAATCCTTATAAATTTCCTTTAATAACTGTAAGTGATAGGTGTACTTAGTGTGCACCTAGTTCAGGAAAAAAGCATACTTTTGGAGACAAAATTTGTACATCAATGAAATTTTGCGTATAACTTCATCTTGGTAGTAAAAATGAGGATCTACGTAGTCCTACCAAAATTTATGGGTCGTACCCCCTTCCGGGCAGTATGGGAAGGGGGGAAATTTTAAAAAATGCACGTGTAACAAACTAGGAGTTAGATATTATTAATATAATAATAACTAAACATGTTCATAGTTAGTACAACAATTGGATTTTTCTCTAGGTACAGTACCAGACTGACTAAACCAAACCACCAACCAACCAGACTGTATTAAATCCTACTTTTCACTTGAAATATCTTTTTTTTTTTCTTTTTTTCCAACAAAAATCCTTTATATCTCGCAAAATATTGATCCTATAAATTTGGGTATAGTCTCATTCGTTTCAGCGCAAAAAAATACTTAGAAAATGACACTTCACTCTCCTAGTTTGTTAAATGTGCATTTTTTTTAAATTCCCTCCTTGCCCATACCCCCTGGAAGGGGGTAGGACCCCTAAATTTTGGTAGGACTATTATTCTTCATTTTCTCCGAAATCATTGAGATCATCGTCATCGATGTCTACTATAATTGGTTTACGCGGCGCGCCGGGGGACTTGTTTAGTTAAAATTATGCCGGTCACGCTCTAATAACAAATAACTTTTTGACCGAGTGGACACTTTTAATGAAATAAAGACTAAATGTTTCTGCACGATACAAACTATAACTATGTTTCTAATCCCTTAAATCTCTTAAAAAGAAGTACTTACACAAAATTTTTAATATTAATTGTGAATTTTTAATCCCTATTTTACACCTTAGGGAATGATTTTTCAAAAACTCTGAATTACCTAGTTCTTTATTTCCTACCAAAAGCATAAATTCGAACTTTCGTATCCCTAACTTAAGAAAGGCTGAGATTCCCATACAAACTTTCATATTACCTATTGCAGGATTATTTTTGAGACAAAAAGTAGCCTATGTCCTTCCCCAGGATGCCATATATCGCCTTGCTAAATTTTTATTGAAATCCGTACAGGAATCCGTTTAGGCGTGAAAAGGTAACAGACAGACAGAGTTACTTTCGATTTTATAATATTAGTATGGATGGATGATCGAATACAAACGTGTTTTTTCCATTTTTTTTTTCAACACAAATTCTTCATAAGTATCTCGCAAAATATTGATCCAAGTTCGGGTATGGTCTCATTCGATTCAGCACAAAAAATTACATAGAAAATGGCACTTCACTTGCCTAGCTTGTAAAATGTGCATTTTTTAAAATTTCCCCCCTGATCGTACCCCCCGGGAGGGGTAGGACTCCGCAGATCCTCATTTCTAGTGGCAAGATAAAGTTATAAACAAAGTTTCATTGATGTACATATTTTGCCTCCAAACTGACATTTATTGGCTTACTTTACCTATACTAACCGGGCTTTTGATTCCATCACTGAATTATTTCGAACCCAGCCGTCTGCAATTATCCCCATTCCCCCTTTCGCAAGCATAGCATCGGTAGGCGACGGTACCTATAGTACATTCACAAAAAAAACGGCACTATAATGTGTACGTGTGCGTTTACTTTGGTCATCGGGACTATTTGTATAAAATATTTTTCAGGTGTTGAGTTATTATTGAAATAAAATTAAGGTACATACAGGTGCTTTGGACCTATGAAACATGATTTTTTAATCATTTTCCCTCATGAAAGTACCTTTTGTTTCAAGAATATTGTCATTGTATTTAAAAAAACTCGATATTAGTGCTGATTCTGATGTGCATCGACCAAACGAAGGATAGACTAGCCCTAACGTAAAATCATACATCCGATATGAGTCTAAAAAAAAGAGAGAAAGAAAAGAAAGTAAATAAGATTTCTTTAAAACGCAGGAGATCGATTGAGAAAAATTTGTGTGCTTGACAACGTTAATAACGCAATGAATGGTGTTGAACTGTCAAAATGAAACCGATTCCGATTGATAGTGTGTTACGCAGATAAACATACAACCTGATGAACCCTGCAAATTGCAAAAACCGTAAGAAAATTTGAATTTCACGGGCTACCCTGGCGCTTTCGCTTTAAGCAGCGGGGCAATTGCGTAACTCACACAAAATTCATTGCGTTATTTACGTTGTCGTGCAGGCAAATTTTTCGAACATATGAAGCAAGGAGGAGGAGGAAGAGCTCGTGGCTAAGTAATAACAGCCGCACGGGTCGATCTATCAGGTTAAGCTAGGCTTGCCGGGGTTGGTCCGTGGATGGGTGACCATCTTTACATACCGAGACTCCTCCGTGCCTCGGAAAGCACGTTAAGCCGTTGGTCCCGGCTGTCATTCGTGGACCTTTGACAGTCGTTACGGGTCGTCAGAAGCCCGAAAGTCTGACAACCAGTCTTACCAAGGGGTATCGTATTACCCAGTTACCGGGATGTGGAGGTCAGATAGGCAGTTGCTCCATGTAAAATACTGGTATTCAGTTGCATCCGGTTAGACTGCAAGCCGACCCCAACATAGTTGGGAAAAAGCTAGGCAGATTGATGAAGCAAGGATTTGCTTCAAAATGATTAAGATTCCGAATGATAGTGTATTAGGCAATTAGGTTGCCGGTCTGAATTATCACTGGATCTGCGTCTTAGTAAAGGATAACGATAGTCTAGCTCAGTTGATACGCAACTGAATCAGCACCTGTCAGTTTTGATCAGTGAAAGCTCTAAGGCTTATTTACACTGAGAGAGTTTCTTGAGTCAATACGAGGCAAGACACAAGTGATCAACTGATCACTTGAGAGCGATAATCGCCTAGGTACATTCCCGCCACAAAATGGGCTAGAAACTCTCTCTGTGTATATAAATAAGCCTTTATGGTCTACGTATGCCTAAAGTGCATGCCAACAAAATGAACCAGGTACGTTTGGTATTTTTTTTATTTGTACTTGCGTTTTTTTTTTAAATTTGACCTATGTTACACTGCTGGGCAAAGGTCTCCCCCCATACTTTTACAGTTTTCCGTATGTTGTGCCTTCTCCGGCCAATCGGTCAAGAACGAGTCGAAGAAATGAATGTTTCGAATCTAAAACGGGATTTATCGCGGTTTCCTTTGCCCTTTCAATATTCGTTTTGAGTTTTTGACAAAAGCTTTCGAAGTTATGTTGATGGATATTACTGCTCGACGGGCGACGAAATATTGAAACAAATATCGGAAATATTTTGCAAAATTGTCGTGAATGGTTTTGCCAGGTTCGGTAACTATTCTATATATCTTGTCTGTGGACGGTATTTAAACAGCATTGCTTGGTCTGCGACTGCGATAGCCTATTTAACTTAAATCGTTTTCATTTTAAATCGGGGTACCCGCTTTCAATTCTATGAATTGAAGAATAGAATAGAATAGAATACTCTTTATTATGCACACCATTTAAAATACAGGTATGAATGACACATTACTATTTATTCATTATTATTTTTTTTTATTTGAAGATACATTTTTGACATGAAAATCAAAACTGAAATGAGTGAAGCGTAGGTATACGTTTTAGTTTTCAGGGCTCCGTACCCGAAGGGTGCCAAACGGATTAGTTTTTGGTAATAAAAAGGATTTTTTCTTGATAATTTTTTTCTCGGGTCAACGATCGCTGGTAGTATTGTTACTTGAAGTATAAGTTGAGAAAATCTGATTTTATTGTGTTTAGATATCGACACCTATCACGTCTGTGAAGTTTACACACAAAAAATGAAACAGTTTTCTTAAAATGATTTTTCAAGTATCTAAACTACATGCGGTCGATGACCTAAAAATAAAACACACCAAATTAATTTTTTTTGTTTTATCGTGTTATATGTCGATACTCCACACGTCTGCGGAGTTTCGCTAACTAATTTAATTTGACCCTGTATAAACTCAAAAACGGCTTGACCGATTTGAATATAGTTATAAACAAAACCAAAAACGGCTCTTCTCGCAAACGGGTCGGGTGCAAATCGCGAAAGTTTAAAAAGTTGAATATAGTTTTTAGTTTTTGGTTAAAAAAAAATAGAAAAAAAAGAAATTGAAATTTTGACAGGAAGTCAGGGTCAGCTAGAAATAATATAATTATGTACGTGACTGTACTATGTAAAGATCGAACAAAGAGGTTCTTCCAGCTTATATGGTATGTACAAAGAATTTTGTTCAGTGAAATCATCGGAAAAATGCATCCATACTAATAATAACAATAATTCGAATGTAACTCAGTCTGTATGTATATTACTTTTCACGCCTAAACCACTGAACGGATTTCGATAAAATTTAGCAAGGCGATAGATGACATCCTGGGGCATACACATAGACAAGTTTTTGTTTCAAAAATAATCCCACAGGGGGTGATATAGGGAATGAAAGTTTGAATGGGAAACCCAGCATTTTTTAAGTTAGGCATACATTTGAATTTGCATTCCCCTAGATATGAAACTTCAAATGTATGCTTTTGGTAGGAAACAAAGAATTGTGGTTCAGTTTTTTTGAAAAATCAACCCCTAAGGGGGTAAAATTGGAGTTGATATTAAAATTCACAAATAATTTAAAAAAAAATGTGTATCTCTCTTTTGAGAGATTTTATAGATTGGAAATGGAGTCATAGTTCATATGTTGAGGTAACTTTTAGTTTTTTTTTCATTAAAATCGATCCACTCGGTCAAAAGTTATTTGGGAAAAAATCATGCCGTCTGGGAGCTTGCGTGCGCCGCGTAACCCAATAGAATTATGTGAAAACTATTTATTACGTAATTAATACATTATTTACCTGGATTAACACATAAGGTATTTTCCGACATCCACGCGCGCGAAGCCGCGGGCAAAAGTTAGTTGTGTATAAAACGGGCACATGAATATTGGGGGATATACTTGTCTTTGACTGACGTGTTTTTCACAAATCCTAAGGAAGAAACTTATAGTATAATTAATCATTCTGCCTAGCCTTTTCCCAACTATGTTGGGGTCGGCTTCCAGTCTAACCGGATGCAGCTGAATACCAGTATTTTACATGGAGCGACTGCCTATCTGACCTCCACAACCCATTAACTGGGTAATACGATACCCCTTGGTAAGACTGATTGTCAGACTTTCGGGCTTCTGACGACTCGTAACGACTGTCAAAGATCCACGAATGACAGCCGGGACTAACGGCTGAACGTGCTTTCCGAGGCACGGAGGAGTCTCGGTATGTAAAGATGGTCACCCATCTGTGGACCAACCCCGGCAAGCGTAGCTTAACCTAATGGATCGTTAAGCTACGAATGGTATAAGTAGTTGAGGTAAAAACTAAATCCTCTTTCTCACGAATCATAGAATTTAATCTACTTAGTTTGCGTTATCGTATTTCGTTTAGAAAGCGGCGATATTCCTAGAATTTAATTAATAATATTGCACCTATTTGTGCAGTAGGTACTTGTATATGCGCTGCGTGACAAAGCTGACCATACAATCAGCTTAGCAGCTCATGCAGCAATTGGTCGGAATATTAATAATTATTATAGTACCTACTGTTATTCTCGTTAACATAGTTCACGGGATTTTGTGAAAAAAGCATTAGTATAATATTTAATCGAATCAAAATTGCCCTAAAACCTGATGGTGAACTATAAAAAAAGTTTTTTTTATTAATCTCGTCGTTGCGCAGTCCGTTAATCAGTTTAAAAACTGAAGCCATTTGAATTGTAACTCACGTTTTTCTTAATCTGGAGAGGTACACTGTTTGTCAGCCGCACCGGGAACGTGACGTCAACGAGAAAACAGATGACGGTGCCGCAGTAGCAACAGTACATTTATTATATGGCCGAATAAACTCGTTTCTCGTTGACGTCCTGTTTCCGGTGCGGCTGACAAACAGTGTACCTCTCCAGATTAAGAAAAACGTGAGTTACAATTCAAATGGCTTCGTCGACAAACAGTCGTAGTATTTTTCACTTTACCCTAACACCTTTGTTAGTACTTTCTTACTTGCGGGTTGAGTGAGAAGCCTGTCAAATCGCATGAAACTTATTACAAAAGCATTGCGACATAGCACTCGAAATCTAACACACTTTGAAACCAAAGCACGTGTATGTTTTGTAATATGTAATAAACTTTTTTTTTTTTTTTAAAGCCTGAACTTTCTCGAGAAAAGAAAATAAGTATTTAAAAAGAAACAGCTCTAGCGACAAACTCAAACCATTTATTTCAATTAAACCATCACAGACACTTATGAATTGTCAAGAAGTCGGGCGGTCAGAAAGATGAAGCGAGTTGCCCATTCCAAAGCATAGTATGTTCATATAATTATCTAAAGGCGTAATCAACCAAACTTATATACATATAGTATAAGTCTTAGGGCATTAGCACACCTCCGCCGCGAAACCGCATGATGTTCCGCTACTCGAGTAGCGGGACATCATGCGAGTCAGTTGAATTGAATTGAACTAAGTACTGAGTTTTCGCTGCAATGGGTTCGCGGTGGAGGTGTGCTAAGGCAGCCAATTTTCAAAAACGAGAAACTGTCACGTAAATATTATTCCACGGATAAAAAAATATCGTGACTTTGGTAAAAATAATACACGAGGCTTACGTCGCCCGATGTAATTACCGACGGTCATTCGCTCTATCTACGTCAATTTACGTGTAAAACCCGTCTCGAAGGTTTGAGGTACGTCACTCACGGTTTTATTGATTTTTCACACACCTGCCCTCTTGCTGTTTTTACATGAACTGCTGTCGATCAGATAGGTACTATCATCTGCCCATAGTTGTGACATTTTGATAGTAAACAAAACTAAGTATGCAGTGTACTCTCCCACTCAATTTTTCCAAAGTTTCAATCAATCTGCCTGGCCTTTTCCCAACTGTGTTGGGGTCGGCTTCCCGTCTAACCAGATGAGCTGAGTACTAGTATTTTACATGGAGCGAGTGCCCATCTACCTGAATTTTTCCAACGATTAACTCAACCAATATTTACAATCAAACACAAATCGACCAGTATCTACAATCGTTTTAATCAAATTCCCTATGATCACTCCGTGTTTCCGCATTGTAATTTTCACATGATCAGAAATGATGACGTTTTAACATGTTCTGTTGCGAATGTCATTAACTATATAAAAAAAACTTTAATAATTATGTAGTCTGATGAAACGTAAAACTTATCGGACGCACCAGAGGCTGCCCGTCAACTCTCAAAACGTCATGTGGAAATTCTTTAAAGTTCCGAACGATTTTTGTACCAACTAAAAAGCAATTGTTCTTGATTGACATCGGGTTTTTAATATGTCAAGAAGTGATAATATGAAGCTACATTTTTAACGCGAATTATCGATTTATTGGTCTTTTGTTAACTGATCAACACTTTTGATAGTTTACTACTGAACAATAAGAAATTATATGTTGCCTTTTAGTCTTATAAAATGAGCAGACGCTCGTTATCGCAATCGCCTTTCTGTAACACGTTTGCTACGAAACTACAATAGTTTTAATGACGTCACGGAGTCCAATAGCAATGTAACTCATATGATATGTCCTAGAGAATTAAAAACAATATTATAAAGCATACGTGGGAGAGGAAGCGTCCTTGATGATACATGTTTATTGCAATGTTTATACGCAGGAAATAGACATTTCTGACGTTCCTAATACTATTGTTTGAAAAGCAATCGGCTTGAGAATTTTAAGTCAGTGGTGCACGTTGACCTAATTTTTCCAATACATTTTTGATGATACCGATGAGCGATAGGCGACTAGCTATTGAACGATTTCTTCGCTTTCGTTTCTGAGACAAGAAAATTGCATAAGTGGGGCACTTATGTCTCATTTTATATGTATAATGTTTGTGTATGGAAGTCCAAAGGTCTTGAATTGGGTCATTAGGTATTGAAAAATAAGTTCAAAACAAATCTGTTTCTCTGTGATAGTTTATTAAAATGAAATTAGTTGATGTTGTGCAGTTGATTGCGATAATTTAAATCTAAATCAGTACCTATACGCAGTGCCTTAATCAGAATTATTATAATATTAAAATAATAAAACTGCTGTGCTACGAGGGCGGGTCAATAAGTCCGTGACTTTTTGATTTTTCCGTCTCTTAATTGAAATGGCAACACTGCTCCCGTCAACAGTCATCTGTCAGATGACTCCTGTCAAAAATTGAACAAGCTGTGACATTTAGTTTGTTTTTGACAGCCGTTAATATCAGACTACTGCGTTGACTGAGAAGAAAATGGAAAAAAGTGAATTTCGTGTGCTCATTAAGCATTATTTTTTGCGGAAAAAATCCATTACGCAAACCAAGGCTAAGCTTGATAAATATTATGGGGACTCTGCACCATCCATTTCCATGGTAAAAAAGAGGTTTACTGAATTCCGATGTGGCCGTACCAGCACGGAAAATGCCGAACGTTCTGGACGCCCAGTTGAGGTCTCCACATCCGAAACAGTTGAAAAAATCCACGATATGGTTTTAGCCGATCGGCGATTAAAAGTGAGAGAGATTGTGGAAGCCATAGGCATCTCGCATGGCTCAGTGGTTTCAATTTTAAACGATCATTTGGGTATGAGAAAGCTTTCCGCAAGATGGGTGCCGCGTTTGCTCACAATCGACCACAAACGCAAACGTGTGACAATTTCGCAGGAATGTTTGGCGTTGTTCAATCGCAATATGAACGAGTTTTTGCGCCGTTTCGTAACCGTGGACGAAACGTGGATCCACCACAACACACCGGAGACCAAACAGCAGTCAAAACAGTGGGTTTCTCGGGGTGAATCGGCGCCAAAGAAGGCAAAGGTGGGTTTGTCAGCCAACAAAGTCATGGCGACTGTTTTTTGGGATGCACGCGGTATTATCCACATTGACTACCTTCAAAAAGGAAAAACAATCAATGGCGAATATTACAGCAACTTATTGGGTCGATTCGATGAGGCATTGAAAGAAAAGCGACCGCACTTGGCCAAGAAAAAAGTCCTTTTCCATCAGGACAATGCACGGGTGCACACATGTGCAGTTTCTATGGCAAAAATCCATGAATTGGGCTACGAATTGCTCCCTCATCCGGCCTATTCTCCCGATCTAGCCCCGTGTGACTACTTCTTGTTCCCAAACTTAAAGAAATGGCTCGGTGGAAAGAGATTTGCCTCCAACGACGAAGTCGTCTCACAAACAAATGCCTATTTTAAAGACCTCGACAAATCATATTTTTCGGAAGGGATAAAAAAATTGGAGAAACGTTGGGCTAAGTGTATAGAGCTCAAAGGAGACTACGTTGAAAAATAAAATAACTTTTTATCTAAAAATTTGTGTTTCATTTAAAAAGTCACGGACTTATTGACCCGCCCTCGTATATTCTGCTATATTCCTCATCACCTAAAGCCACCAAGTTTAGTTTTACCTTGTAACGGGAATTTATTGTTTTGTGCGCCTATTTGGACGAGTCGAGCGTTTTATTAAACCGTTCCCACTAAATGGCTCCACCCACACTGCCAAGTTGGCACAAAAAGGTCTTCATAATATGTGCACCTCAAGTGGGTACGCTGTGACCTTTACCGACATTGACAATGTAGATCAAAAGTGCATCGGGACCACTTAAATCAGCGCAGGAGTATCGTACTAAGGTCACGTGTGTACCGTGAGTAACGAAGTAACTGGCCACTTTTCGCCAATTGACTTACAATATAAGTAACGTTTACTTTATTTATTTTATTAGAAAAATGCATGTTTATTCGATCATGTGCGTTCGATGTGAGTGTTTTGCTGTGCAGTTACGGCGCGACAATTGCAAAGGGGCCTGTATCCGTTTATTAGCACTGTGTACACTGACGCTTCCCACCGCGATTCCGCTCCGGAATGCGATACTTTGTCAAACATTTCTTGTGCGTCCGTTTTATTTCCGGGAAAGCCGTAAATATCTACTTAATTCAATGCTAATTCTGAGGATGCCTTCCAACTCAACTTCCAACAACATTTATAAGTATATTTTGGGGTGTTTTTTTGATAATAATTTTTTTTCGTAATCTTTTAACGTTTTTATTGGAAGCACGGATATAGAAATGTTAGATAAATTGTTAGGTTTTCTATAGACGTGCACTCTGCTAAACATTTTACAATCACAGCCGTCTAGACTGCGGACAAATATCGGCAGTCTCATATCGATACTTACCAACACTAGATCGACTCCCAATACAATACTCGGTTCCCCATTTCAGAAGTTATTTACAGGTAGCCCAAAATAGTGCTGAAATCTAGGACCGATAACAGATTGCCTCAATATTTTTAGGGGTACTCTTGCCGAGAATTGAAATAGTCTATTGTTTTCGATTATAATTTGAACGGGAAAAAATAGTTAAAAGTATCGATTTAAAAAAAATATCTATTTTTCTTGCTTTAAACACAACAAAAAAATAATTAGGCAAATATACTATGTAATATTCGGCAATTGATTTTTATTTATACATGTCCCGTAATTAACGCAAACCCTTTTAAGGGGTCATTGTAATTATCATTATGAAAAACTGTGACTACAGGTCCAAACCAGAAATAGCGAAAAAAAATTCTGCTGTTTCATACATTTTGGTCGAGTAGCTATTGAAGTTTTGTATGAAACAGCAGATTTTTTTTTCGCTATTTCAGGTTTGGTCCTGTAGTAAAAGTTGTTCATAATGATGGAGTACAATGACCCCTTAAGAGGGTTTACGTTAATTACAGGAAGGACATGTTGGATAGATAATCACTGCGCTGATTGGCTGCATTTAATACTAACAAACAGAAGTGTGAGGCCCAAGTATGACCCTAAGGGACAACCTCGGTATGGCGGGGATACCATGTGACTATTAGGTACTTACGTGGATGTACAGACAGATCCCTGTAATAGCATCGACTCATAAAAACGTTGTCTGACGGTAAGAGTCAAAATTATTCAATGTTGAAATAAATGATTTGATCGTTTATTTCAAATTTTGAACGTCAAAATTTACTATAGATAAATTTACTTTAAAAAAAAGTAGTTTTTGAAGTCGGTATTTACTATTTTTTTAAAGTAAATTTATTTTTCCATTTTTAGTTGAATATACAATTACTTAGCCAAGCCCAAGACGAACGAGAAGAAGAATCATCAAAATCGACTTAGAAATGCCAGAGACAGTGCATTTATGCATATAACTTCGTACATAAGAAAAATTATATAATGTATTATATACTAAAATCTTCCTCAAACTATGTAGATCACGTTAGTGAAAGAATCATCAAAATTGGTTCATGAGTTTTTGAGAAAATCGCGGACAAACAAACATACATACATACGGCTCGAATACAGAACCTCGTTTTTTTGAAGTGAAGATTGATCGTATTGAGAATCAATTGGCAAGAAACTAAAGTTACTCTTTTAATATGTTTTATTTTGGATACATAAATTTATATGTGAAGGTGATGTAGCTAATTACCAGTCCGACCATAGTACTATGGTCGGACTGGTAATTAGCTGCAGTTAAATGACACTTCTTACTGTCATTTCGTTAAAAAACGCACCAGTTCTTAACGAAATGAGAGTGAAGTGTTATTTTACTGCAGTTAATTAACAGTCCGACCATAGATAATTCTATTCTTCAGGTCCAAGATTGGTTCACGGTAAATTATTTGGTACTAAATGAAAAAAAAACCCTAATGCATTACATTTAAATTACTTGATGTTAGAAGTAGCCAATGTGACATCATTTATTGAATGGAGAAAAACTGGAATTTATGAATCAAATGGTTTTCCTAGGAATTACAATGGGGATCTCATAATAACATCTCTTGTTTGTGGGGCGGCCGCTTATGTTGTTAGAAAGATAAGACAGTTAACAGATGTAGAAACCTCACGTTTGGTCTATTTTAGCTACTTCAACAGCATTATGTCGTATGGTAGTTTACTGTGGGGTCGAGCTGCTGACATTGAATGCATTTTTATTTTGCAAAAGAGAGCTGTTAGTGCCATTTATAATCTACGTCGTCGCCGCGAATCACTTACGGAACTATTTAGAAAGATTAATATTATGATATCAAGCTGTGACAGACAGACAGACTGAGTCGCACCATAAAGGTTCCTTTTTACCATTTTGTACGAAACCCTAAAACTAGTGAAAAATATAAATGTTGCTAATGCAAAATAATTATGTTTAGATTATTCTTAAACACCCGTCGTTAGTGATGGTAAATCCCCGGAAATAATAGGTCTTTACCTATGAAATTGCCGTTTTGTATGAAAAAATTTAATCGAATTTTTTTCATGCATTTTTTATTTTTATTAATCGAAGTAATCACCCATGCAATCAATGCATCTTTGCCAACGCAGTGGCAGTTTATTGATGCCCTTCTTAAAAAAATCAGCTGGACGGGAGGCAACAAATTCTTCAAAGGCATTTTGTACTGCCTCTCGGGTATTGAATTTTTTTCCCGCCAAGAAGTTATCCGAATTCTGGAAAAAGTAGTAGTCTGTAGGCGCAAGGTCTGGTGAGTAGGGCGGATGACGGAGAGCTAAACAGAAAAGTTCTCTCTAGGAGAATATTAGGTCTTTACCTATGAAATTGCCGTTCTGCAGTACTGGCCATTTCAAATCAAAATAATTTTTGTTTGGCTAAGAATTCTAATTTCAAATTAATTTTATTTTAAAAACATGGATTTTTTTTTCCAAAAGTAGTCATTTGTTTATTGATTAGTGTTACATTTTCATCGCATTTCAATCTTTTTCGTCATCATGGATACGTTAAAAATTTGAGTAATTATGGAATATGAGTACCGTCGTGGCAGCAACGCGGCACAAGCGGCACGCAACATCAACGACGTTTACGGAGCTAACACTACAAACCAACGCACCACTTGTTATTGGTTTGCTCGCTTCCGTTCTGGAAATTTCGACCTGAAAAATGAACCTCGCGGTCGTCCGAAGACTTTGGTCGACAATGACGAATTAAAGGCGATTGTGGAAGCTGATGATACACAATCTACGGCTGAATTAGCAGCAGCTTTCGACGTTAGCGTCAAAACAATATTGGTCCATTTGCGTCAAATTGGCAAGGTAAAAAAGCTTGACAAATGGGTGCCCCACGAACTCAATGATCGCCAGCGCGAAGTACGCGTCGAGACGTGCCTTGCACTGCTCAACAGACACACAAATGAAGGAATTTTGAACCGCATTGTTACCTGCGATGAAACATGGATTCTGTTTGATAACCGCAAGCGCTCAGCAAGTTGGTTGGATCCTGGTTCAGCACCTAAACAATGCCCTAAACGAAAACTTACCCCTAGAAAAGTGATGGTCACTGTTTGGTGGTCTATAGCGCCGGTGTGATTCATCACAGCTTCTTACCAAACGGGGTGACCATTACTTCAGATGTGTACTGTGAAGAACTGAACACAATGATGGAGAAGCTGGCACATCTCCAACCAGCATTGGTCAATCGCTCGTCTCCGCTGCTCCTGCACGACAAAGCGCGACCTCATACTGCACAGCAGACGGTCTCCAAGTTGCAAGAACTGGGGTAGGAAGCTCTCCGTCATCCGCCCTACTCACCAGACCTTGCGCCTACAGACTACTACTTTTTCCAGAATTTGGATAACTTCTTGGCGGGAAATAAATTCAATATCCGAGAGGCAGTACAAAATGCCTTTGAAGAATTTGTTGCCTCCCGTCCAGCTGATTTCTTTAAGAAGGGCATCAATAAACTGCCACTGCGTTGGCAAAGATGCATTGATTGCATGGGTGATTACTTCGATTAATACAAATAAAAAATGCATGAAAAAAATGCGTTTAAATTTTTTCATACAAAACGGCAATTTCATAGGTAAAGACCTAATATCAAGGTCCGCTGAGTCCGCACGTCTGTTACCAAGTTACGTTATGTTGGCACCGTCTACGGCGTAGCGCTACGCTCGTAGGCCTCGTAGCACAAATTGACGCTGTTGGACGAACTCGGTACATTGAATACTCGCAACTCGCAATTTTAGTCTAGAATGGGAGTCGAAGGTGTGGACTGCCGTTGCCCTCCTCTGCCTCTCTAAAAACGGAAGCTCATAACGGACTTTTGGTTTTTGGAACCCCAATTACACCGTGACTGTGTAAAATAAATAAAAAGTCATTGTCTACGACGCGACGCTAATCTACCTATATAAAAAATCAAATGCGTTGGTAAGCGCATTCACTTCGAAAGGCTTGACCGATTTGACAAATTTTTGTTTTAAAATGTTCGTCCGAATCTGGTTCTTATGGAAAGAAAAAAAAAAGTATGTTGCCAGGAAAATTCGGGAAAACTGAAAGCGCCTTTTCTATGGGAATTTTGTATGAATTATGGTTTGAAATATTTTTCAAACTGATTACAGGTAAGGACAAATTGTTTTTCCGAGTCTAACTGCGTGCTGTTTGAAAGATTTTACGATAAAATCGACTCTGTAAAAAAAATTAAGTGTGTAATGTGAAATATTGTTCAAACCAAATAGGTACAAAAGGTGCTTCGCAAAAAATAAAGATTCTTAGTAACAGGCAAGGATAAAAGCATCAGCAATAAAAACGAATGATTCTGATACCATTGCTGTTAATTGAAGAGTAGCGTGCGCAGGCTCAGTAAACAGTAATAAGCTAAATGTGTTTGCAGAACATAGTGCACTGTCTAACTATTGAGAAAGAAAAAAGTCATTCAGCATTTTCCTTTACCGTGAACGACGTGGATAAAGTTTTTTTTAGGGTTTGACTTTATTTTTTTTATACTTTCTTCTTACTGCTAAAGCCATTGCTCTTTAGTTTTTTTTTTTATCGACCGATACTTTGGTCTTCCAAAGCGACATTGAATAAGTTCTCGAAAGGTCCGCGACCCGCGACGTTGCTATAATACAGGTGGCCGATTCGAAGGTATAACAACTTTAAATTAAGATAATTTTAACCCCCAAATTCACACAGATTTTGTCAAATCATCAAATAATAACATTTCTTGGAATTTATTGTTTCTAAAACATTCCTCTTATTGTTTCGATTATTTTTTTATTTATTATAATTTCACAGATTTAGGTAAATAACTTATATACTGAGCCCCACAAAATCGTAGTATTGGTTTGACTGTGAGGTCTGGCGAGTCTTTATACACAATTTTTTAAACTTCATAATTAAGACTTAGGTAGCTTTAACACAATTCTAAATAATATGTTTCGTGCTGCATGGTTTCTAGCTCCGACTTTGTGGAACCACGTGTCTTCTAGGCCTAACTGATGATTTTATGTTTTTTTTTTAAATTTTAAGCTTCTTAACACTTGCGATTGCCAGTCGCAGTAACAGCAGCACTTTCCTGTAGCCTCTTCAAGTAAGAATGCTACAATTACTCCACTTAACTAGTCAGACAAAAATAACTTAGAGGTTCTGCGTGCGTCAGCAAAGGTTGCTCTTCTCCACAATAGTGAAAATGTTGTTTATTATTTTAAACTTGGTAGTACAACGTACTGTTTCCATATGCCATGTGTTGTTGTTTAAAAATATATCATTTATTTATTATTTATTTATTTACAATTCGCCTGTGATCAAAACGGGGTTAGATACTCGTACCTACCTACTAATTTGTTGGAAAAAATTGGGTACTATAGGATTAAATTACTGAAATTATTGCGAAAGTCATGGGGCATAACGAATTTGCCACATTTTTACTAAATAGTGGATATCACCTATTTGTATTTGGCGCCAAAACAAGCTGTGTACATTTGAATTGGCCACCCTATATTATCAGAGTTGAGTCTACATTTATTGAGGCATAACTTTTAGTGATAACTGATTCCCGTATTTTTCAAATAAAACATATATGTACGCTCGTATATGTGAGAGCGGTGGTGGCCCAGTGGTAACGGCCGCGACTTGTTGGGTTGTGTTGACGAGTTGGGTCGTGTGTTCGAACCCAGGCAGGCGCTTTATTATGTGTAAAACTAATTCTTCGCCACTGCTTTCAAAACGGTGAAGGAAGACATCATTAGGAAACCGGCATGTCCTAGAACCAAAAATTCGAAGACATGTGACATTTACCAACCCGCACTGGGCCCGCGTGGTGGATTACGGCCCACTCCCTCCCACGGAGAGGAGGCCTGTGTCCCAGCAGTGGAAACATTATAGCCTGATTATGCTTACGTTTAAGCATACACTAGACTAAAAATGTACGGAAATATGCTAGAATAATAAAAAGTAAGTTCAAAAACTAAAACCCGACTACTGAAAAATCACGCTCGCCGCGGTCGCTCTGTAACCAATTAAATTTATAATTACTCGTATTTACCTCCACTTTTACTTATTTTTAACAGTTTAAACATATTTATTTACTTAAACAATATGACATATATCCATATTTGTAATGTGCTCGTCAAGACCTTTCTTTTGACACCAAATATGTATGAAATTTACGTGAAAAGTCCACCATATTAAATTTAGGGAGAATTTGTCTATGCATCAATTTGCCTACATAGGCACCCGGACCATTATTACAAATCTACTGATACCTCTTTCATTAAAATCCGTGCAGTAATTTAGACGCTACGGTGGAACACACGTAAATACATACTTATATACATACATAGACTGCTAAAATCATAACCCCTCCTTTTGGCTTTGCCGTAGTCGGGTAAAAATATATATTCTTACATTTTCTTTATTCAAAGTTGGATGTAACAAGACTGGGGCTCGCCGCAAAACCCAGCTTTGTATAAAACTTCAGCTACTTGTTGGCTCCCAGTGAAAACATCCGGAGTGACGCAACAAGTGCGAAAACGTTTGAAAGTGGGCTAAGAAAATTAGGAAGGAAAGCGCTCTAACGCGAAGGCTTTATTTAATGTGCTACTTTAAAATAGAGAAATATTTGTCTTGGTAACTTCCCACTGCAATTTTCATATTTCCTGGGATGGTTACTGCGCTTGAAAACTAAGGGGAATAAAGATTTTTCTCAAACATGCTTTGAAATTCGAGCATTATTTTGACAACCTTCTTCGAGATAAATCAAAAAACCGGCCAAGTGCGAGTCGGACTCGCGCACGAAGGATTCCGTACCATTCTATTAAAACGGCAAAAAAATCTTATTTCTTTATTATAAATATTAGTTTTATTTTAATTTAATTATTTATTTTTAAAGTGAATATATAACTAAATGATCTGTGAATATTTCAATCGTTTACCTGTTGCTGTTATCAATATCGAGCAAAAACGAGCAAAAAAATCACTTTTGTTGTAATTAGTATTTGTTGTTATAGTTATATACATACTTAAATACATACTTAGACTGCTAAAATCATAACCCTTCCTCTTGGCTTTGCCGTAGTCGGGTAAAAAATTTTCACATTCCGAAGTGATGTGCAATAAAAGCTTTTAAAACTTTAATTCACCTTTCTGTGAATTCAGCCCCTTACATTTTTTATCACATTTCCCTACTTACTTAACACGGCACACACATCACACCCACACACACACATACACACACACACCCTTACTAACCATAGAATTATAAATAATCATTAGTATAATGTTTTTTCTGGTTTTATATAACTTGCCGCATTTGTGTACGAGAGCATAATTCTATTTAAATGTCCTCCGAAGGGGTGGAGACCTGGTGTCCTGAAATACAGGCCGTAAGGCCTAGCTTAGGCACCAGTCTCCCACAGTATAATTAAAAATATTGTTATGTGTTTTTAATCATATTTTGAAATGTTGATTTATATTGTGGTGAGAAATAAACCTTATCTTATCTTATCTTATCTTATCTTAATTCCATATGAGAAATTAACAACTAAGTACCCCGAGTTGGCCTGTCACCGCTAAACCGGTGGCTATATTTGGTTTTTACTCGCTGAAAAATAATGGGAATATTTCAAACGGTCATGTTATGGCCTACTTACAATAACTTATTTTTGCGCACTAAGTTATTCTTTATAACATTGAAGTTATTACATGATCTTGTTCTTGTTTGAGTAAAAGCTTAGCGGCATACATATATCCAGAGATAGAGGCACACTATAAACTTACCTACCTACACCATAAAATATAAAAATACTTTTTATATATCGTCGTCTTCGTCGTGTGACTTCGTTCGTGACTTCGTCTGCCCACCGCTACCGTCAACGAGAAACGAGATTATTCGAAGCGAACCTGACGTCCCGTTGACGGACGTGCGATGAACACACGGCCATAGTAAATGTATACAGCGTGTGAGGGGGTGTGTGCGCGTCTGTGAGTAGGGGTGTGTGGTTGTGTATCGCTACTTCGGTGCCGTCATTTCGTTCTCGTTGAAATCCCGTTGACGTGGCGGTGGAAAAACGGCCTTAGTCAAAGGCATACCGGAAATGGATTCGCCATGTTTACGTACGCATAAAGTTAGTCGAGCCAATCTGACTTGTCCTGTCAAGGCCTTTAGTAAGACGATATTCAGACAGATTCGTCAGGCATATTATAAACGGAATTAATTCCAGCAAACCTTAGGGTCAGTTCACACCGAGACGCGACGCGATGCAACGCGGCGCGCACTTTTAAACAAAATATAACTTTATTTACTACACAAAAAGATACACATTTAAATGTCTATGTTTTTACTTACCGCGTTGCGTCGCATCGCGCCTCGGTGTGTACTGACCTTTACACTACAATAATACATCTCAGATCTCTACTGGAATACCTTCGTTAAAACTATTCCTTCATTAAATCCTTCTACTTCTAGGTAAAAGCTAACAATTCGGATCGCAGCACTCAATATTTTAGTTTCTGCTAATTAAACTCTGTAACAAATCCATAGTACCTGGGAAAATCCAACGTCAAATGCAAGCGTAATTCATTTAGTAACTTCGATATTATTCTGAACTAGCTGACCCGGAGACATTGTCATGTCCAATCAATCTGCCTAGCCTTTTCCCAACTATGTTGGGGTCGGCTTCCAGTCTAACCGGATGCAGCTGAATATCATTATTTTACATGGAGCGACTGCCTATCTGACCTCCACAACCCATTAACTGGGTAATACGATACCCCTTGGTAAGACTGATTGTCAGACTTTCGGGCTTCTGACGACCCGTAACGACTGTCAAAGATCCACGAATGACAGCCGGGACCAACGGCTTAACGTGCTTTCCGAGGCACGGAGGAGTCTCGGTATGTAAAGATGGTCACCCATCCACGGACCAACCCCGGCAAGCGTAGCTTAACCTGATGGATCGTGCGGCTGTTATTACTTAGCCACGAGCTCCTCAGACATTGTCATGTCCAAATTTCAATAATTCATACAAAAATTACATAAAAAAAGTACTTTAAATATTAAAATAAGCACTTAATGTGCCTCATGCCGATATCGATAATATAAACATTTATGTACTTACTTACTAAAAACTGTTTTTATGTGAAGAGAAACCACTAAATAGACCTAAAACCAGTTATCCATTTTAATAGATAATACCAGTACTTCTGCTATAAAATTAAGAATAAAACTATGTTTTGCTTAGGTACTAAAGCTATGTGGAGAATAACCCTAAAGCATGAGTTTCACAGTAAAAACTGATAATTGTGATGTTTACTGGCTTATTAAGTTATTACTATAATTATAATAATACTATTATTACTTAACTAAGACATACAACAATTACTACAAAAAATATTTTTCAAACGCTTATAAAAGCGCAGGGAATGACCCTACAGATTTGGTCCCATAGTAAAAATTAAAGAGAATATTACATTCTAAAGGATGGAAACATTTTTTTTTGTGTTGCCGGCACTTTCATAATTAAGCCCAAAATGAATTTTCTTCTTTGGCAAGGCTATAGGTAGCATCCTGGGGAAGGACATAGCCTACTTTTTGTCTTAAAAAATAATCCTGCAGGGGTGTTAAAGGGGATGAAAGTTTGTATTGTATGGGAAACCCAGCATTTCTTAAGTTAGGGATATGAAAATTCAACTTTATGCTTTTGGTAGGAAATAATAAAATATATGGTATTATTGAAAAATCATCCCCAAAGGGGGTGGGGCTACATTAGGGGTTGATTTTAAATTCACAAATAATATTAAAATTTCTGTGTACTCTTTTTAAGAGATTGGAAATGTAGTCATAGTTCATATCTTGAGGTAACATTTAGTCTTTATTTCATTCGACGTTTTTACGAAGAAATTATTACGACAATTAACTTTTAAACGAGTGGACACTCGGTGTGAATTAGAGCGTGACTGGCATAATAAATTTTAACTAAATAAAGTGCCCCCGCCGCGTATGTCTGTCTGTTTGAATGCGATAAATTCAAAAGTACCGAACGGATTTTCATACGGTTTTCACCAATTGTCGCAGTGATTCAGTGTATAATTCATTAAGGTTTTGTGTAAATTCGCTGAAATATGACGACGATTGTTGAAGATGACGGAAAAAATCATGCTAAGCCCACCATACACGGCAACGATATATCGTAGCGATTTGTGTTTGCAAAGTTATATCGGACGGCCCTATGTTTTCCACATGAACGTTCCTATGGGATATTGTCCGACATCCACGCGGGCGAAGCTGCGGGAAAAAGCTAGTAGACTAATATATTGCATCGCATCGCTGCAAAATTCATAGTGTGTAGCCGCTCTAACTTAGTAACTTTTCAAGTAAGTCATTCATGACTTGATTTATTTTTGTTTCGCGAAAAAGTAAGTAAGAAAAAAAAATACTTGTTAAATTTAAATAAATAATGAGACTGAATAAATTGCATTTCGTTATTAATTCTCGGAATTAATTGTATAATAGGTACGGAAATGCACTGGGAAACTACAAGGTTACTTCATCATTGTGAAAAAGTGTTACTACGATGTAGGAGAGTATTGTTGTTTTGTAAAGTAATCTATTTTCATACCTACTTTCATTGGTACGAGAGCTCATGAGCAAAATTTTTGTCTTATCGTTTTACGACCAAAACCGTATAAAATAGATAGATTTGGTTATTTTAACCGACGAAAAAAAAGGAGGAGGTTCTCAATTCGACACGTATGTTTTTTTTTCTGAATCCAAAAATCATAATTTCAGAAATTTTCCGCGTCACGTCTGACCTGACCGCATTTTCAAATATGTCAAAAAAAAATACCGAACTCTTTCATAGCAATCTGTCTGATTTCAGAATGTAGTTGAACAATAGATTTTAGATACCGAAAACACAATTTTCAGAAACCAGTAGACCAAACACGTACCCAGGAGACCATTTGAGAATATTAAAAATGAGGCAGAAAAAAAACCCATAGCAACCCGTCTGAAAAAACATGATATAAGACAACTTAAGTGTCGTGCCTTACTAATCAGACAACTTTTCAATAGTCAAAACTATAAAAAAATCATATTGCGGCGTATTTACGTCTATCGAGCAAATGAATAAGTTGCAACTCGACAATTCCTATGTCCGTTTCAACACCATTGTGGTAACTCAATGCCGGAATAATCATTTTCCTCGCAAAATGCTTTTTACTCCGATAGTCAGCTACTTCTGTACACCGTTGCAAATTCTCATGACTGTGTAAATGTTTTCACTTTCTCATTTTTTAGGGTTCCGTACCTCAAAAGCAAAAAACGGAACACTTATAGGATCACCCGTGTCTGTCTGTCCGTCTGTCACAGCGAATTTGCTCCGAATCTAATGAACCGATTAAGTTGAAATTAATTCATTATCCATAATTATGAAAGTATTACAGTACAAAAAAAAAGTTGAGAGGTGTCAAGGGACACCCGGATGGAACGAAGTTCCTTTCGATTAATTAGTGAAGGAATTGTAATATTTTTTTTTTTTAAGTTATAATAATATTTTTTATATTATTAACAAATATAATGTAATATAAACTTAATCTTTCTATAAGAGAGAGAGAGACAGACAGAGAAACATGCGCACGTCGCACAGCTTACAATAGCTTACTATAGCAAAAAGTGTCGTTACAACTTTTCGTGAGAATTTTTTCCGTCTAGTCCCCCATTCACAACGCGCGATAAGGAACTTCGTTCCAAAAATAATTTTCAAATTTTTTCTCTGTCTGTCTGTTTGTTTGTTCCGGCTAATCTCCGAAACGGCTGGACCGATTTTGATTCACTGGTAGATAGCTGATGTTATAAGGAGTAACTTAGGCTACTTTTATTTTTGAAAAATAACTGGTTCCGCGCAAGAAAATTAAAACCCACGAAATCCGCCATCCACGCGGGCGAAGCCGCGAGCAGAAGCTAGTTAGCCTATACATTGTTGTACAAGGTACTCCAAAGGCAGCAAGATGCTCAAATATAATTGGCCATCGCTCGATAAATGATAAGTTTGGCGTTATTAGCCGGCAATCGAGACGTATCCTCCTAGGCGGGAAAGGGGGTACAAGTAGTTTCACTAGTGACGCATAAGGTATGTCATGATTGTGTGGTCCATTTCTGTTTGCGTCGGAACCGCAGTGCAAACAGTAGCTAGCGTTTAGACGGAGGCTTTAATAATTTAGTGATCGGTTTATAATTGGGAGCGAATTACGGCCAGCAGCTTGATGCAATGCGCGTGTAAGCCTAATCTCATATTTTTATTAGACAGTTTATAATTTTCTAGGGTTAGGTTAGGGGCTATGTTGGGTAAACAAGAAATTAGCCTACTATTATACCAATTTATACGTCACTTTTGATCGAATGCGTCTCTAGCCCTTCATTTTGTTTTAAAGATCTTACTCACCTACTTAGGTATATTAATTTGATGGCAAAGTCGGTTATCTTTTATCCTTGGAATAAAATTGACGACTGACAGTTTTTGTATGGAGAAACTAACAAAAATTCAAAATTCATTCGAATTCACATCAATCAATCTGCCTAGCCTTTTCTCAACTATGTTGGGGGTCGGCTTCCAGTCTAACCGAATGCAGCTGAATTCCAGTATTTTACATGGAGCTACTGTCTAACTGACCTCCACAACCCAGTGACTGGGTAATACGATACGATTTGGTAAGACTGGTTGTTAGACTTTCCGGCTTCTGAAGATTCGTAACGACTGTCTAAGATCCACGAATGACAGCCGGGACCAACGGCTTCACGTGCTTTCCGAGGCACGGAGGAGTCTTGGTATGTATAGAAGGTCACCCATACACTGACCAACCCCGGCAAGCGTATCTTAACCTGATGGATCGACCCGTGCAGCTGTTATTACTTAGCCACGAGCTCCTCCACGAGCACACTTGCTGGTAGCTTTAATTTGCCGAGCATTGATACAGGCTGGCCTGGCTTTATGAATGGTTTCGTCAAAGGGATGGTATTCGTACAAGTTTCGTTTGACATGACGTACGTTGATCAGGTTGCACTGCCTATGATTAACTCTGAGTTGAATGTGGCTTTGGCCGTCAGTCTGTTCTATTTTTACTAATTTGCAAGTGTGTAACGCTGGATTATTACTTATTTCAGTCAACTTATTGTTGGCCTGTGAAGTTGGGATTGCTTGTTCCGTTTCGATGACAATATATTTATCTGGTAGATACGATATAAATGCTTCAGTATTATCTCCCAACGATCTCACGGTTCCTGAAATCATTTAAACTTGACTGCGATGAAACGCAATAAAATTGAACTGTTATTTTATACTTTATATATTCTCCCCGTTTTACATGAAACTCTGTCATGACATGATATCGAATTGTTGTGTTGGGCTAAGTAAAAGCACATTCAGCCGGGTTCCGTGTGCGGCCTTCCGGTGTCTGCCCTCCGGCATTGTTGCAAACGTATCCATGCGCCATCTTTATGTAGGTATGTATACATATTAGAAACAAGCCGACTCGCCAGACGCTGTCCTGTCAAAATTTCAATTTCTTGTTCTTTTCTATTTTTTTCTTTTTTTTCAAACCACCAGTAAAGAGGAAAATAAAATTTTAAAAAAATTAATTCGTTCAAGCCGTTTTTTAGTTTTAGCGAGACTAACGGACAGAAATTGATTTTTATATCGCTAAAACTCAAAAACGGCTTGACCGATTTGAATAATTTAAAAAACAAATAAAAAGTAGCTCATACATTAGATCATGACTAAAATACCTAATCTTTATGTTGTGCAATAAAACTTATAGAAATACAGTTATATTAGTAATTGTAACGGCCTCTTAAAACTTTTTAAAGAAACATGCTCATTTTCATCATTTTGTACCATGTATATCTTCAATTTAAATAAAACATCGTTATAGCTACAAGTCTAAATATTTCCGATTGGAAAATTCACTTATACTGTATCGATACGTATACTTACCCCTTAAAATTATTCGTCCAAGGCTAGTTGTTGCAAGGCATTGTTGCATTTTGCAGAACTTATACCAAACGTACTGATGAAATCGAATGCGCCAGACTACAGACTAGGCATTATTTAGTGAAAGGGTAGGGATATCCAATTCGAGAATCGAGATTTAATTAGGCAGTATGAATAAGATTCGTAGCACGTAGTAGAAAAAATCGAAAAATATATTATTTACATAGCTTAGTCAAAAAGCAGTCGGAAAATGTGAGTTTTAGTTCATAAAATAACAAAATAAATTTTAAAATTCAATTCAAAGTTTTCAGTTTTTTTTTATCTGTTTTCTAACACCATGACAGTAGCCGCCATGTTATTACGTCATACGGCTGTGTAAATTAAAAAGTGTCAATGTCAACTGTCAACTGATCAGCGTATATAAAGTGTTTGTTTACACAGCCAACTGACGTCATGACCTGTAGCAATATGGCGTCCACTGCGTTCAGCGTTTTCGTCAAATTACGCGCGAAATTTGAAATGTAAAATTTAAATGCATTTTTATGGCACTTATCGATTGAAAATAAAATTGTATTTTTTGTAGTGACTTATTAACACTATCGAATCTAATTAAGACACTTTTTTTAAAATGGTTGTAATTCCCTATTATGTTGAGTGCACAATTTCTGTCCGCCTTCAAAGCGTCAGTTTTTTCTATTCGTCATTTGGTGTTCACGCTTGGTTCGTATCGAAAGTGTTGACAATGTCGCGTCTAGGCGCGCCTGGGCGTCTCCTTGCTCTGTGGCTTAACTGATTAGGTCCCGGCAATTTAGGGAAGTAAGCGGATACTTGATAATCCATGCAGGGCTATTCAATTATCGTTATTTAGTTTTGGGCATAGATTATTGTTTTGGTAAGCACTGAACATTGGATGAAAATATTTTCAGGAAATTAAATGAAATTCGTATTAACAGATTTGTAAGCGTAACTACGAAAGCTTTAAGTTCATTTAAAAGTTTCTTACAACATTGTGGCTCGGCTCTTGAATGTGCTTGAATCTGAAAGGCCCATCATATTGTACGAGTCCAAATTACCTGTCGTGACCAGTTACCTCCCAAGCCTAGGCAATTTCTAGGCTATTTACGTTGTCTATCAACTGAGACATATTGGACGTGAGCTGTGCGTTGTCTAAACGTCTGCATGTTACAATGCTTCTCAACGGAAGGGGGGGGGGGGGGGGGTGAATTGATTGCGGTGGTCCGAAGCCTATTTTCCTTCATGATGGCAATTTAATGCCTCATACAATACATACAATGTTTTTATTGGCTCCAGACGAGGCAACGGTCAACAGTAAAGACACTAATCATATTTTGATCAAACCTGATAAAGATTTGCACATTGCAAAAAACCTAAGAAAATTTAAATTTCGCGGGCTACCTCTGGCGCTTTCGCCTTAAGTAATGGTAAAGTACAGTTTGTTCTTAAATCGGAAACTGGATGTAAGCAGACGTTAATCATTACTTTATTTTTAAGCAAAGTTTGTAATTAACCCTTAAATCCTTGTTTCATTTTACTATCGAGACAAATACAGTCTGGATTTTATTGTTTTATTAGATTTCTCTTTCAAAATAAACGGCACATTTCCGTATCACAACGAGGCAGTGAATGTATTGATTATGCAGTCTGCTGCAGTTATCAAAAGGCTTATCAGTACTATTGACAGCCTTATTCCTATTTAAATTTTAACAAAACCGGCCAAGACTCGTACACGAAGGGTTCCGTACCATATCGTAGAAGATTTAAGACCTTTCGTAAAAGAAACAAGTGAAGCGATGTAAGAATATAATTATCGCAAAGATAACTTTGTATTTCATAAATTTCATAATGATACTGTGAATTACAAGGTTATTTTTTGCAGTTGCAGAAAATCGCCCATATTTAAACAAAATACCTCATGAATCGGCGTTTTTAGTATTTGTTGATTAAATACAGTATATGGTAGGTACATGTTATACAGAAGTTTCAAATTCCTAACTTGTCTAATTGTTGCGATAGAGCTCGTACAAAAATTGAACAAAAACATACGTAAATAGAAATATACAATCTGTGAAAACAACTGTCTATCTATTACGGTTCGTGACATACAGCCCTGTGACAGACAGTCGGACGTACAGCGGAGACTTAGTAATACAAGCTGGCCTCTCATTGTACGGAAATTCTATGCAATGAGAGATCAACTTAAGGACGCTGTTACAAATGAGTAGTCAAATGATTACTTTTTTACACAAAAGTATGTTTATTAAATAAAATGCTTTACATTCTTAAAATGTTTTTTGGCCAAATTGTTGATAGATGTGCATGGTACGATTCGGAACCATAAATATAATTTTAGATATGTACAGTTCCTCAATAAATGTACCGGAGTGAAAATTTTTACTTCGGTACATTTATTGAGAAAATGTACATAATTAAAATTATATTTATAGTTCAGAATCGTACTGGGTACATGTTTCAACAATTTGGTCAAAAAACATTATGAGAATGTAAAGCATTTTATTTAATAAACATACTTTTGTGTAAAAAAGTAATGATTTGACTACCCATTTGTAACAGCGTCCTTAAACTGGAAATGTATAGCTTGATATGTACCCGTGTGTACATTCTCGGACCCCGTGTCCACCCTATTTGTAGATATTTGAGCAAGATTAGCTTGTACTTGAACTTCAGCTTCTCTATACTCCATTTACTATAAGATTAGACATTTAAACAAACCTTTTAATACAGTCCGTTCAACCGATTTTGACTTCTATTGCGTTGGTGGCATGACAAATGGCAGCTGCAGTAAACAGTTGGTATTGTAACCACTTTTTTGCCTTTAATACTATCCTTAAGCCTACGGAATAGAAGTCAAAATCGGTTGAACGGAATGTAAAAAAGGTTTGTTTAAATGTCTAATATATTGTAAATGGAGTATAGGCACCAAGATGAATGAACAGCTAATGTTTAAGTTGTAAAACGATGCGGAAGACTCCCTGGCTGAGATTTAGAGATCATTTTAAGCATGAACTAATCAATCTAATCGTCCAACAGACAATACTTTCTACGCTCGTATTTTTGTGTTCAGAGATACGAGAACTTGCGTTTGGAATTCTGCTGAGTTAAATATACTAAACCAAGTAGCAAATATCGACTTCATTACCTACTCATTTCATTACTCCCTCCGCAAATAACAGGGTGCATTCAGCTCCTTATTTTGAATCATAAAGCTGACCCGACAGACTTTGTTCTGTCTTAGCTATGAATATTCTAATGTAAACGCGCGAAGTTCCCAAAGGCGCAAGCTGAGTACATTTTGAATTGTGTAGGAAAACTTAATTTATATTTTAAGAATTGAACTACGATTTTTTGCTGAAAAGCAAAATACCGGAATAAATTTAAAGTAAAAAAGTCAATATGAAAAAGATTAATTAGAGCCAATTAATTTGAAAAAAAAAATGTTTTGAGTATGAATGTCGATGGCTATAAGAGTAGGGGAAGACCAAAGAAACGATGGATGGACTGTGTGAAAGATGATTCTTTAAAGGCGTTTTTCGCCGCCTCATTGGATTTGAATTTTGTCCCCGGGGCTCATTCCAGAACGGAAGCGACCAAACCAAAAACGTACCGTGCGTTCACCTTGTCCATACACGTCGTTAATATTGCATGCTGTCCGTGCTGCGTTAGTGCCAGGACGGAACTCGTATTCGAAAATAGCGCACTATTTCGATTTTCCATGGTTACAGAAACATCAACATAGTTTGGTCATCATTTCATAGGTTAATTGATAATTACACATTGACCATGTTTGCGCTGACAGCAAAGCTAACTAATTGGTTGCAGAATTTGTCTTACGGCGATACAGAAGATATTCTAGCGGTCGCCTCATGATTACCTGAGAAAGGTATTCGTGGGGTGATCGTTGGAGTGTCTTCTGTGACGTTGGAATATCTTCTTCAATATGTGGGGCCTTCACATATTACAGAAGATATTCCAACGACGGACATACTTTAACGGAGTGTAGTACTCATTAAAATGAACAACTTTTACCATGGAACTAACCCTGAAATATGAAAAAAAAATCTGCTGTTCTCTACAAAGTGCGAAACCTACGCGATCAAAATGTACGAGACTGCTGATTTTTTTTTCATATTTCAGGGTTAGTTCCATGGTAAAAGTTGTTCATTTTCTTGAGTACTACACTCCGTTAAAGTATGTCTCTCGGTTAACCTGACACCCTGTTTAAAAAAAAAAAAAAAAAAACTTAATTGTTGATGAGACCATTACAGAATTCAAATAAAAATAAATGCAACTTACAAATTGTTCAAATCAATATTTTTAATTTTAACTGCGAATGTCAAACATACAACATAAGTACAGAAAATATAAATAACATTAAAACAATGAGCATACGTAAAGTTTTAACTGCTTCAATTCTTAAAACCAGAAGTAAAGTGTTAATAAATTGCAAACGTTAATTAATTACTAGTGCTATTCCCAGAAGATGGTCAGTTATTCAATTCAAAAGGCTCGCCGATGTTTAGCATTTCAATTCCGGAGAGACCACGTTCGGAACCGACCACTTTGTTCGCAGTAAGCCACGGAAAAATACGATTGAAATGGGATATTATACAGAATTATGACATGCTTTTAACTTCATGCGAGAATTAGGAATACCTGGATTGCCAGTTCGGAGAAGGCCAGATATTTTCCGAAACATGTGTGAATTATGCAACTTGCATGAACACCTTGTTGACTTATAGTATAAACATACATACCTACATACCAACCAAAAACATAACCCTTCTTTTGGGCTCCGCCGCAGTCGGGTAAAACGGCAAGGTCCTTGGTTACTGGTACCATCAAAAATATTTTAATAGCTTTTTACTGTGTGCCCCCGATTCAATTAAATGGGAATGATATAACGCGAGTATACCAGTTCAAGTACTTGGGGCATTATGTAACCGACGACCTTAATGACCAAGTGGATATTGAGAGGGAACGTAGGGCGCTGGCAGTCCGATGTAACATGTTGGCTCGCAGGTTTGCACGCTGTAGCAAAGCAGTCAAAATAACGCTTTTTAAAGCTTATTGCCAAGTGTTTTACACGAGCAGCCTGTGGACCAACTTTACTCAGCGGGCTATCAGCGCCCTACGGGTCCAGTATAATAACGGGTTCAGGATGTTGATGGGGCTGCCCCCTTTCTGCAGTGCATCTGGTATGTTTGCACAAGCACGTGTCGATGGCTTCCACGCCATCGTCAGACAGAAATCTGCCTCTTTGCTCTGCAGAGTGCGGGACAGCTCCAACTCCATCCTGAAGACCATAGCGGGGAGGTACGATTCTCCTTTGTTAGGTGATGTTGTTCGAAGATGCCTTTCGAATAGCACCCTTGTCGCTAAATAGATTATAAGTTTACTAACGTAGGTATAAGTTATCTTTTTGTTTATTTTTGCTTACTAACCCATATATGGATGATGCTTATCCGAAATAAAGATTATTTTATTTTTTTTACTGTAATCGAGAGAACAACCCAAGGTGCCATACTTTAAAAAAAAACATGAGTAAAATTTTGTAAAATTGATTCTTAAATTTATCATTGTAAAATGTAACCCCAGCTCCATTTAGGCGGGTATCACACCTCCGCCGCGAAGTCATAGCAGCAAATCCGCAGTAGTTAAGCCATGACTAATTGTCCGTTGTACAGCAACACAAGCGAAACTGCCTGTTCTAACGCACAGATTTGATTATAATTCTATATCTCTTTCCCGCGTGGTTTCGCCGATTTGCTCGGAAGCCGGTTACACCTCCGCGCTCAGCCCGCTATTTTGTTGAGGTGCTGCGTTCGTTTCGCTCGTATCTGTGGCAGTCGAGAAAAAAAGCGAAACTTCCATTTTTTTTATTTAATGGATGTTGATTTTATGGAAAAACTCATCGAAGAGGTCCGAACTAGATCTTTACTGTAGTTAATAAGTCGAAAGCGACGACATTTTGTTCCGATTGCTACAACTCAACTGACTCTCATGATGTTCCGCTACTTGAATCGCGGCATAATGTAATGTTTCTTAGCGGAATTCGTTATTTGGTTTCCCATCACTATTTGCGCGTCGGAGGTGTACTAAGGCACTTAGATGTTAGGTAGTGCTAAATTTTGAGCGGATTACGGTTCCCGATTTCCTTTGTTCCAGCAAACATTTCTGTTCATCTATGGATTACATCGTGTATAGGCATTAGTATGCATTCGGAGTAATCCCTCTAAAGTCTGAAACACACAGGAGTCCTTTGATATACCATTAAGCTGATTGCTGGTCATGTAGTAGATTTATGAATAGATCGATTGATTGTGGATTTATTAACAGGCAAATAAGAGGAATGTTTGAAAAAGAATAGGAGACTCAAATATTTATCTATTAAGGATGCTAATAGTTATTATTTTTTCGAGCACGCACTGTTAACATTTTTAATGAAAAAACAGTTCAAAAGGTGATCATTTTAGAATGTAAAGTTTTTGAAAGAACATCGAACCTCGTTGGCATATGTATACCGTCCGCCAATTTGACAAAATAGTTTTAGCGGCGGATGAAACGTGTCAATCGACATAGTTTGATTACAAGCAAAAAATATGCAGTTATGAATCTCGTAAGTTATATACTTTCTGAGATAGTTAATTGTATTCAAAAATGTAAAAAACCTTCTCCCATCATACATAAAGGCAATGCTTGTACAGTCCCTAATCTTTCCCATAATTGACTATGGTGATGTGTGTTACTATGACCTGAATGCAGATCTCCTCAATAAACTTGACCGCCTTCTCAATAATTGCATTCGATTCGTCTTCAATCTTCGTAAGTATGACCATGTATCCGCGCACCGATTGCTGTTAAAATGGTTACCCATTCGTCAGCGCAGAGAGCTGAGGACTCTGTCTATGTTGTTTTCTATTCTCGACAATCCCACTTCTCCTTCTTATCTGACTTCCCATGTTCAATACTTATGCTCTGCCCATAGTAAAAACCTTAGGTCCTCCAATAATCGTCTTCTACGATGTCCTTCTCACCGCTCTGGATTCATTCACTCTTCTTTCTTTGTCCAGGCGGTCTTTCTTTGGAACGCGTTCCCTCTGAACATCAGGATGGCAACCAATCGGTTGTCTTTTAAAGTGATGACACGTGAGTATATACGTAAGAAGTTGGCAGAAGCATCCCAGCGCTGATTTGCTGGTTTCATTTTCTCGTCTACTGATCGTTGTTTCTCCTCTACCGATCGTTATTTCTCCTTACAAAGTTATTTATGTAATTATATAATATCTATGTATTTATTCTTATATTTTATAGTTATTTTCTTGTTATCTATCCTTTATGTTGCACCTGCCATTTTTGTCTCTGCACCACCCTAAGGTTGACTGGTAGAAAATGCCTCAGGTTTTAAGTCCGCCTTTGTACGGTATTTTTTTTTACTTGTGCATAAAGTTTTAATAAATAAATAAATAAAAATAAAACATGAAAATAATTTTGTGAATATAGTGGATCGTATGACAAATAATATTATCTATGCTATGTTTGCTGCTTACTCCATTTAATATTAACAGGTAGATATTTCAAGTGCAATTAAATAAGTTATGTTTCGTAAAGTTTATTTCAAATCATATCAAAATTCTTTATTTGTAAACATGAGCACATACAGTTGGTTTGGTTGGTATTTTATAACAGTTTCTCCATATTTTACTTCATAGGCGTACAAATGATGCAGAAAAGGGGAGCTTGTGGCTAAGTAATAACAGCCGTCTGGTCGATCGTCCAGGTTAAGCTACGCTTGCCGCGGTTGGTTCATCGATGGGTGACCAAATGACCATCTATACATACCAAGACCCCTCAGTGCCTCGGAAAGCACGTTAAGCCGTTAGCCCCAGCTGTTATTCTTGGATCTTTGACAGTCGTTACGGGTCGTCAGAAGCCCGAAAGTCTGACACCCTGTCTTGTCAAGCGGTATCGTATTATAACAGTAAAGAAAAAGTAGATCAGATAGACAGTCGCTCTATATAAAACACTGCTATTCAGTTGCATCCGGTTAGACTGGAAGCCGACCCCGACATAGTTGGGATAAGGCTAGGCAGATGATGATGACAAATGATACAGAAAGAAGGTTTTCTAAATAACTATTAGGTAGTTTAGTAACACTATTTAAAAAAAAATATAATTTTAATGCTTAATTTTTCCACGTTTTTGAACTCAATTAGATCAGAAAGTATGTCACTGCCGAGATTCATCACGGAATGTGTTTTGTTTGCAATCACTTGACACTTGTTTTTTGATTTTTTTTTGTTTGTTTCTTGTTTTTTGATTTTTTGATTGACTTTTGTAAAAATATTATGATTTAAAAGAGTGTCCGTGGAGTTTCTTACCCGTTCTTCTCCATAGGGATCACACACACGCTTTGGAATGGGCAACTAGCTTCATCTTTCTAACTGACCGATCCATTGACAATTCAAGTGCCTGTAATTGGTTTATTTGATATAAATGCTTTGAGTTTGAGTTTTCATCACTAGCCGCCAGTGGCTGACGGTCGGTAGTGTACAATCGCTACATGATCACGTGACATTTCACCCCATACATTGATTGGCTTTTCTATTAGCGTCATCTCGAATCGAATGTTACTTTGTCTAGCTCCTCAGGTCTCGTACATAAATGTTCGAACTTCTTGCAAAACATTTTTGCTCCTTGACCGTACTGTGTTTTCTGCAGCGGCCTACAACATAAAAAACATTGATGGAAGTACGTGGGTCCATCAATGCCTTTTTGCGGCCAAAGCTTATCTCAAATAATGTTCGGAAATTCAAACTAAGTAAATCTTCTATAAAATAAAAATCAAATGCTGTTCGTTGGTAAGCGCATCACTTAAGAACGGCTGGACCTATGTAACAATATTTTGTTTTGAAATGTTCGTAATAAGCCAATGTAGAGTCAAAAATCGGGAAATGTTTCCCGGAAAATCTTCAAATTCGTGAAACACTGAGCGTTTTTTTAGGGTGCCGTACCCAAAGGGTAAAACGGAACCCTATTACTAAGACTCCGCTGTCCGTCCGTCTGTCTGTCCGTCTGTCACCAGACCCGTCCGGCATGTCCGTCTGTCACCAGACCCGTCCGGCATGTCCGTCTGTCTCATGAACCGTGATAGTTAGACAGTTGAAATTTTCACAGATGATGGTATGCCGTTATAACAACAAATACTAATTACAACAAAAGTGATTTTTTTGCTCGTTTTTGCTCGATATTGATAACGGCAACAGGTAAACGATTGAAATATTCACAGACCATTTAGTTATATATTCACTTTAAAAAATAAATAATTTAATTAAAATAAAACTAATATTTATAATAAAGAATAATGGGCAATATTTTAAGGGATCATTGTACTCATCATTATGAACAACTTTTACTCAATCAATCTGCCTAGCCTTCTCCCAACTATGTTAGGGTCGGCTTCCAGTCTAACCAGATGCAGCTGAATACCAGCATTTTACATGGAGCGACTGCCTATCTGACCTCCACAACCCAGTAACTGGGTAATACGATACCCCTTGGTAAGACTGGTTGTCAGACTTTCGGGCTTCTGACGACCCGTAATGACTGTCAAGGATCCACGAATGACAGCCGGGACCAACGGCTTAACGTGATTTCCGAGGCACGGAGGAGTCTTGGTATGTAAAGATGGTCACCCATCCACGGACAACCCCGGCAAGCGTAGCTTAACCTGATGGATCGACCCGTGCGGCTGTTATTACTTAGCCACAAGCTCCTCCTTAGCCACAAGCTCCTCAACTTTTACTATGGGAACAAACCTGAAATCACGAAAAAAAAATCACCTGTTGCATACATTATGCTCGCATAACTCGTCAAAATGTAGGAAACAGCTTATTTTTTTTCGCGATTTCATGTTGTTCATAATGATGAGTACAATGACCCCTTAAAATATTGCCCATGCATTCAATTTCACCCTGTAGATGTTCACCCATTCACGAACAAAACACGACAAGCAAACCTGATCGGTCGATACGTGCGGCTGTTATTACTTAGCCACAAGCCCCTCATACTTTGCTATGTACGATATCTATAGACAGACCGTGTATGAAGCTAAATCTGTCTGAGTGGTTCAGTCTGATCCGGATTACAAATTTTGAGTGGGCAAATTGTTCCTCCGCCAATACCATATTATATTGTGCTAATCGAGATAAGTGCTAATTGAGGAGCTCGTGGCTAAGTAATAACAGCCGCACGGGTCGATCCATCAGGTTAAGCTACGCTTGCCGGGGTTGGTCCGTGGATGGGTGACCATCTTTACTTACCGAGATTCTTCCGTGCCTCGGAAAGCACGTTAAGCCGTTGGTCCCGGCTGTCATTCGTGGATCTTTGACAGTCGTTACGGGTCGTCAGAAGCCCGAAAGTCTGACAACCAGTCTTACCAAGGGGTATCGTATTACCCAGTCACTGGGTTGTGGAGGTCAGATAGGCAGTCGTTCCATATAAAATACTGGTATTCAGCTGCATCCGGTTAGACTGGAAGCCGACCCTAACATAGTTGGGAAAAGGCTAGGCAGATTGATTGTGCTAATCGAGATAATAATATACCGTTTCACCTACACTAATTACGATATCACTTAACCATATCATGTAGGTATATTTATTTGGTTTTTTATTAAATGATAAGATTCCATCATTTCTTTGCGTTTGTGCCATAGAGTTCGGAGGCGCCCGCTGCTAGAAGAGGTATGGCATTGGCAACACAAACCAAGCGTGTCACCGTTTACACGCACTACGCCATAAATGACATATTGAAACTGATGGCTTTGAAGGCGGTACTGTACTACTATAGATGCTGCCGTTGGCGGCGATTCCGTACTCTGTAATGAATACACTGTATGAAAGATTAATAGTATAATCAGCCTATAATGTCCCACTGCTGAGACATAGGCCTCCTCTCTTTGAGAGGGATTGGGCCCAGTGCCGGTTGGTAGATGTCACAAGTCTTCGATTTTTTGGTTCCAGGCCTTGCCGGTTTTCTCACGATGTTTTCCTTCACCGTTTTGAGAGAAGTAGCGATGAAACTATTTACAAAAAATAAAGCTCCTAAGTCGGCGCTGTTGCCACTGGGCCACCATTGCTGTGTGAAAGCTTATAATATATGAAAGAAAAATACTTGCAACGATCAAATCAAAACTTGTAGAAAGCCAGGAAGATCATAAAAGAAAAGTTTGACTGGTCGTCAAATCAAATGAATTCTAAAAGTTTTGACCAAATGTGAATTTTTAAGAGGTGTTAAGTTTTTCCAGTTTTTGTAGATATTAACAATCGCCAATACGACGAAATAATATGAATGAAAATAATTATCAGTCCAGCCAGCTGCATATTTCCCATAGCCGCAGCATATGATTGTGATAAGTACCTGCTAACTTATTATAATAGAGTTGAAGAGCTTGTGGCTAAGTAATAACAGCCGCACGGGTTGATCGATCAGGTTAAGCTACGCTTGCCGCGGTTGGTCCGTGGATGGGAGACTATCTTTACATACCAAGACCCCGCCGTGCCTCGGAAACCACGTTAAGCCGCTGGTCTCGGCTGTCATTCGTGGATCTTTGACAGTCGTTACGGGTCGTCAAAAGCCCGAAAGTCTGATTACCGTATTACCCAGTTACTGGGTTGTGGAGGTCAGATAGGCAGTCGCTCCATGTAAAATACTGGTATTCAGCTGCATCCGGTCCATCCGGGGGAAGACGACCCCAACATAGTTAGGAAAAGTCTAGGCAGATGATGAACTTATTACAATGGAATGTATTTATTTAATTAAAGGGAGTGAATGATAGCATGACGGTTGACAGGGGAGAATGGAAGAAGAAAACGTGTTGCGCCGACCCCAAGTAATATGGGATAAGGGCAGGAAGATGATGATGTACCTATTTGTTTAATTAAAATTATAGACATTTTCAGCTGTAAACTGGAACAGATACCTATAAAGCGAAATCATTTAGCCAAGAATTTCAGCAATTGGGATGCTGCTAAACATTTTTTTTTGGCCGTCGTTTATATTATTAAACACGCTTTTTTCATAAGTAATTTAAAATCTAACAATCTTAAAAAAAATAAATATGTACAAGTATATAAAAAAGGAGGGGAAATAATTTTAGGGCATTAAAAAATTCGTCCGCACCGCTGTCGACAGGAAAAGTGCCCAAAAGGCTGGCAGCATTGCCACGTTGGCAATGCTAATTCTTTGGCCAAAAAATAGGCCAGCCCTTTGGTCACGTGTAGAGTCGACCAACCGCTTGGCGATGTTCCGAAATACTAAAAGGGCTTTTTTTTTCTTTTTTATGTAATCAAAAGATTACGGCTATACATTGAGTTAAAATGAGTCATGACGTCACTCATCGCTAGATTTTATACATAGTTGATTATAGTTATGTTATGACGTAGCAAGCTCGCATTCCCCAACTATACCTAATGCTTTTTTCCAAGTAATTTTTAAGTACCTGGTCGACCGAGCTCTGCTCGGGTATAAAAAGAGAAAAGTTTTTTTTTTTAATTTTCCGAGACTTGAGACCTTAGCTAGATCGATGTTTCACCCCTGTAAACCCAACCCCTATATTGCAAGTTTCATCGAAGTCGTGAGCCGTTTGCTAGAAAGTGATTACAAATATGTATACAAATATTGCTTATTTAATAGTATAGAATATGATAAAGCAAAAAATACGTGTCTAATATTTTTGAATTATCTGACTGACGGACTAAATAGAATTTTTATTTTTACCAAGGAAACATCCCTATTATATTTTTTGATCAGTTGAATTAAATATAGGATAAAATAGGTATATTATGTTTAAATAAAACCATGATTAATTTTAACAAATCAAATGTTAATGGCGACTGTGGTGAGTTTAATCTAACAGGAAAATGAAATTATACTTTTTCTGGGTATAAAAATGGAACTCGACAGTCCGTGCTTGCGTAGTTACTCCCAATAATAGTCATATGTAACCTATATGTATAATTTCATCATGGATTATGTAGCTAACGCGAGAGCAGTGATGGTGGCCCAGTGGTGACGGCCGCGACTTACGGAGTGTAGGTCGTAGGTTCGAACCCGCGCTTTACTTTGTGTAAATTATTTCATCACCACTGCTCTCAAAACATATCGTGAGGAAGCCGTCCTAGAACCAAAAATTCGAAGACATGTGACATCTACCAACCCGCACTGGGCTCGCGTGGTGGATTACGGCCCACTCACGGAGAGGGGGCCGCGTCCCAGCAGTGGGAACATTATAGGCTGATTATGTAATGTAACTAATATTTTGTAACAATATTTTATGGTCGTCTTCTCCATAGGAACCTACTACGCTTTAAAATGGACAACTCGCTTCATCTTTCTGACTGACCAACGCCTTGATAATTCAAAAGTGCTTGTAAATGGTTTATTTGTAATTAAAATGCTTTAGAATTTGAATAACATGTACGTTTATGACGTCACTGTTACATGCACTCAAGGGAATTAAAGAAAAAAAAAAGAAATTAAATCATAACCAGCAATTCCAGCGGGGCAATTGCGTAACACACTGTCAATCGGAATCGGTTTCATTTTGACAGTTCAACGACATTCATTGCGTTATTTACGTTATCGAGCAGACGAATTCTTCGAACATATTAAGCAATGGAGTCGCAATTTGCTTCAAAATGATTCAGATTCCGGTTGATAGTGTGTTACGCAATTAGGGACCGCTAGCGCTGCTTGTACCACAAGCCATTAAAAATGTTTAGCGCTAAATGAATGTAAAATATCGTTCTGTTTCAGTCAATCGTTTGAACATAGATATAAGAAATGATAACAGGCCAGTATGATGTTTTAAATTCTAAAGGTTACAACGTTGGTAGTAGAGATGTAGCAGAATTCCGTAATAAAAGTTTGTTCGGTGAGGTTCAAACACACACAAACCAATTTATGTGGCCAAGCAGCCTCATTGGGAAGGCCACAATGAAATGACGTGGCAGAAATTACTGCTGAACATCTGGTGGGTCATCTGCAAATAACATTACTTAACGTATGAAAATTACAACAGACTGTGTCTTAAAAAAAAAACATGTCAAACATTAGGTACTGTGAATATCGATTTAGAATTGCCGATCCATTGTGTGAATCAACATTACTAGAACAGTACCGCCGGCGAATGTGGAAAGTTATGTTACAACAAGTAACGGCTTATATCACACATTTCCGTTCACCGTCACGCAATATGCGTCTGCGACCTAACTGAGTACTCCTTAAGCCGTTAGCATAGTATAATAATGTTACAGTAGTTCATGTTCATAGAAAACGGCCGAAACGACGCGCTTCGAAATCTCAGTATATACCAGTACGCAACAGGTCGAGTGTGCGGCAGTTACGCACGGACGGACTCGTATTTATCTATCGAGTGGCAGTAGGTAATTATTTCAAGGTCACTGCTCAAATAAACTATTGCAGCTTTATTATTCTGTGCCGTTAGTGTTTAACTCACTTGTTCCACGCCCCTATGATATGCGGACTACTATTGTAGTTGACATACTGGCTGTTTGTTCCCTCTCATTTACTCTGTGGAGTCATTCCGCGAAGTTTTGCATGTTTAGCGCCACAACTGGCTAGGCTGTGGTTGCTGTAGTCACTTTGTTTCCTATTTCCTCGAATACAGTTTGTTTGTTAAGGCGACGATAACTGACTTTTAATGTTTTTTAAACTGAAGATCACGTCTAAACGAGTGGTGTTAATGTTTTGGAAAAAATATATGTTAAATTAGAGCATTTTCCTAATAACTTAATATGTGAATATTTTGGATTATGTTTATAATAATAGTGTAATTAATTTGTAAAGTAATGCCTAACGCGGATAAAAAACTGAGAATCACGCAAAAACGATCGAGCGTATATTTAAGAAACCTTCACCATTTTAAAGATTATTTATTTATTTATCTTTTAGTATGTGTTTTAGGGCTGATTGTTCAACAGGCAGATAACTTTTACCTGAAGAATAAATGTGATAGTTTGACATATTTTCTATACAAAAGCTGTCAAACCGCCATATTTATTCCTCAAATAAAAAAATTCTGGCTATTGAACAATCAGCCCTTAATATAATACCTTTTGTTTTATGTATAATAAATAAATAATGCGTCTAATTTAGCGCTCCTTGATGGGCGAGTCCTATTACTGGGTGGACGTACGTCGCATTGCTTGAGCTCAGCACAGAACACGCAAGCTAATATGCCCCAACAAGTCAAGGCCGCTGGCATATATCTGCGTCTTAAGAGAGCATCACCAGTGCTGTTCAGTAGCTTGTATATATCACTCCATATTGATGCACTGCCATTATTACAAGGTAAATAACTAGCTTTAGCTCGCGGCTTCGCCCGCGTGGATGTCGGAAAGTATCCCACGGGAACGTACTACCGCGATCAAAAGTACCCTATGTGTTAATCCTGGTCATAAACTACCTGTGCGCCCAATTCCATCCAAATCCATTCAACCGTTTCTGCGCCAATCCGGAACATACATCCAGACAAACGGACAAAAAATGATTCGTAACTGTTTTATTACACTGTGTAATAAATGAGTTCACTTCTGCCAAATAAATCTATAACGAACGAATTAACGAATCTATGTTCAAAGGTAAAAGCACACATTCGAACTTTTTTGGAAAATTCGCAGTGACTTACACTCCTACCAACTTATCTGTGAAATGGCGAAAATTGGAACTACGGCCGTCATGTTGAAATGTCTTCGATTGTGCCGACGCATGTCATTCGATTGTGTCGACGCATCGACGGTGGCGTCCTCTTTCAGTTCACAGATAAGTTGGTAGGACTGTACAGTTGTAACCTTTCATTAGTTCATTACATAAACTAAGAATTATTAGCATTGAAAAAAAAAGTAGTTAGCTAGCTATGTAAGTGAAATGTAAATTTATGACAAAAGCTGTACTTAAATCAATGTTTAGCTTAACATATTTAAATACCTTCGATTTGAAGCAAATTTTACTGCACAATTAGGAACTGTTTTCGTATTTATCGTTTAAAACAGAAAATAGACGGTGCTACTTTTAATTTTTTTTCTGTCGAAAAAATTTCAAGTGATCATGTTTCGGTTTTAGTACAGCAGTAGACAATATAGTCAAATAACTCATATGGAAAATCCAAATGATTTAACCATTTTATACATTTGGTTTTATAGGAATTTTAAAAACACAAAATTATAGATGTATCCCCTTAAGTATGCGATTCCGATTTAAACAGAGCGCGGTGTTTTGTATGACTTTCAATGTTTTCCTGTAGTGAATACATTAGACAGTAAATGAGATATGGCTTCACGGTCGATTTATGGGTTGGGTAAAACGGTAAGAACTGTTCACTCTTAAATTTATTGCACCCTAGATTTCTGAATGGCTGGACTATAATTCCATTACATCTGTCAAGCCCGATTGGAAATTGCAATTGTGTAGTTTGTTTCATAAATTACATATTTTGGACTGGTTTCTTCATTGTAAAGTTATGTTGCTACGGACGTTTTGAAACGTTTTGGAAAGGCATGGGCCCATGCCTTTCCAAAACGTTTTAGTCTAAGTTCAGCCGTGTTTGCTTGACTGAGTAAGAAACATCCAAACTTTATCATTTTTATTATTAGTCGAATTGAATACAGCTCGATCTTTCTACAGATTGGCGATTAGGTTGTCACATTAATTGAAATCACGTACCTATTCAGTACTTGATTCTGGACCGCCCGAGTTGAAATTTTTCGTTGGTTATTAAAAAAAAATCAGCTGTTTCCTACAGAAGTGCAATACCTACGCGGTCAAAATGTACGGAACTGCTGATACTTTTTTAGTAACTGAAGAAAAATTTACTGAATACGTGGTTTCAATTAATGGAATAACTTAATCACCACTCTGTATGTGCCTAAAAAGTAGGTACCGTGTATAGAAGTGTTTGCTATAATATTACTAGCTGTTGCCCGCGACTTCGTTTGCGATCCAAAATGAAAAGTAGCCTAAGTCCTTCAGGTCATGGTCTACCCATGTGCGAAATTTCATCCAAATCCTTTCCGCCGTTTAAGCGTGAAAGCGTAACAAACAAACAAACTCACTTTCGCATTTATAATATTAGTTAGGATAGGATGCTTTATTTATGACATGATTTGATTGAATGATATGAATTCAATATTACAACTCAATGCAGAAAAGGGATCACTAAGCACAATAATGCAATTATTAAAAAACACGACATAGCTATAGTCGCGCCGTAATAACAATCGCGCAGGCGCACTCTTTAGGACGTATGTAGTTTAAAATATTTTGTTTTTGGAACGAAGTTCTTTAACGCGGATTGCGGTAGGCTGGTAGAAAGCGTGGATTTGGTCAAAATGAAAATCCAAGATGGCGTCTGCGAAAATTTTCAAATTGTTCATCATGGGTGTCGTTTTCATGGTTTTCGATGTTGTTAATGCCGATAGTGACGTTAAAATGTAAATCCACGATGGCGGATGCGAAAATTTTTGATCATTATTGATACCTATCGTTTTCATAGTTTCCAAGGGTGCTAAAGTCGATAGTGAGGTCAAAATGTTAAACCAAAATGGCGGCTGCAAAAATTTTGTTTTTTGTTTTAAATCATACGTGCGAAGGAACTTCGATCCTAACGAAGCCACAACAATTCTGTAACCGTGGTAGGAAAATCCCCTATAAAGATTTATTTCTTACAACTGCCAAACTCATTAACAATTACTGCAATAAAATGCCTTGTATTTTTTAAAGAACTCTATCCCCACTTTTCACGTCGGTTTCATTTATTTTTATCTAGCTACTTTAAGATTTTTTTATTCATAATTAGTAGGTACCTACACAGTTTTTCTTCCTAATTCACAATTTAAAAACGTTGTTCCTTAGAACAAACTCTAGCTCTTAGTTTTTCCGCACTCCTTATGCTATTACTTAATTACCCTAAAGCTCAACAAAATATTATTATATTCAACAGGCTCTCAGGACACACGGCTACATATCAAGCTATACATTTCCAGTATAAGCTGACCTCTCACTGTACGGAAATCTTAAACAATGTTCAATGTTCAATTTAACACTCATCTACAGTTATTACGGCTTATTAATATCTCTTGAAGATAGTTCGTAAAAGTTATAGTACCTAGGTGTAGAATATTCTGTTAGCAGTCCCTAAAACGATCAATTGCAATTGATCGATTGCCATCAGTTTCTGTTGTAGTAATATAGTCAATCGCTTCAATTGCATTTGGTGACGAGCAATTTGCGCATCAATGTGTATCAATCACGTAAAATTTGATAAAATTGCAATTGATCGTTTCGATTCGGGGACCCCGTACAGGATGTAATTTGAATCACCGTTATCCTCTTAAGGGGTCTTTGTACTCATTATGAACAACTTTTACAATGGGACCAAACCAGAAATCTCGATAAAAAATTATCTGTTCCCTATATTTATGTTCTATATTTTTTTTTCGCGATCAGTAGCTATTCTGTAAACATCTCACCGTGATAACTCAGGTGAAGTGAGCGTGCAGTGAGCCGTCATTTCACCTGATGCTGGGGGTTGACACTATTGACAGCTCACATTAAGATCACTTCACTCATGTTTTCACGGTGAGATATTTACGGAATAGCACTACAGGTTCGGTCTCATTGCAAAAGTTGTTCATAATGATGAGTACAATGACCCCTTAAGGGATAACGGTGATTCCTATAAAAGGTTTTGGGATCGATTAAGTTATAACAGCTGCGATCTCTTTTACGTTCCTATTATATTTTTATATCATGTATGTGCCTCGAGGAGCTCGTGGCTAAGTAATAACAGCCGCACGGGTCGTCCCATCAGGTTAAGCTACGCTTGCCGGGGCTGGCCCGTGGACGGGTGACCACTTCTATATACCGAGACTCCTCCGTGCCTCGGAAAGCACGTTAAACCGTTGGTCCCAGCTGTCATTCGTAGATCTTTGACAGTCGTTACTTTCTTTGAAAGTCTGACAACCAGTCTTACCAAGGGGTATCGTATTACCCAGTGTGGAGGTCAGAGAGGCAGTCGCTCCATGTAAAATACTGGTATTCAGCTGCATCCGGCTAGACTGGAAGCCGACCTCAACATACTTAGTTGGGAAAACCTATTTCATATAGGTAGATCGTAGCATCACCACCGGTCGAAGTAGCCATGTTCTAGTTCCGCTTCGTTTCAGTAAATGCGTTTTAACCTAGATAGTAGATACAAAGGTAATTTTGTAGTTCATCAACAACAGTAGGGTGCGACCCATTTCCAATACAAAGTTATAATTTCGTCGACTAACCTGCAACGACCTATTTGTCTAACTCTAAACTCACACGACATGTATCCGCTTTTGTCTGGGAGTTGTGTATATTTTACGAAGCTGTACTATACTGTACTATCTTATTACGAAAATGTTGATCACTTTTAGACGATTACCCGGTTCCTGCATAGATAATTCTAAGTTGTGAACTTGTCAAACTTACCAACTAAATACATTCATAGCACTAACCCACAATCTTTGTCATAATAATTATAGATCTCACATATCTAAATAGGGTAAAAAAATCAGATAATAAAAAAATAATAAATACGTATTGTTAGCTTTATGATATTAATAAAAAAATACTTTAAAAAAAACGCATTACAGAAACAGTGGGGGCACGCTTCGTCACCACTATAGCAAACTATGTATAAAATCTGGCAAGGAGTGACGTCATGCCATATTTTAAGTCAATGTATCGCCGTAATCTGCCGGGGTTGGTCAGTGGATGGGTGACCATCTTTACATAACGAGACTCCTCCGTGCCTCGGAAAGCACGTTAAGCCGTTGGTCCCGGCTGTCATTCGTGGATCTTTGACAGTCGTTACGGGTCGTCAGAAGCCCGAAAGTCTGACAACCAGTCTTACCAAGGGGTATCGTATTACCCAGTTACTGGGTTGTGGAGGTCGGATAGGCAGTCGCTCCATGTAAAATACTGGTATCCAGCTGCATCCGGTTAGACTGGAAGCCGAACCGAACCGAACATAGTTGGGAAAAGGTTAGGCAGATTGATTGTATCGCCGTAATCTAAAAAATGAAAAAATACGTCTAATATTTTTTTTATAATCTGAAATATTAGTCATTAAGTATCCCATTATAGGAAAGCAAGCTATCAATTAGCGTACCTACTTGAACATTATACAAAAAAAATATATAGTTTTAAAATGACATGAAAAACAGTTTTTTATAAATATCTAATAATAATAAAACAAACAATAATTACTACTTTTGCATTCCTTATGGCGACGAAAAACTACTTTTAATGATTTAAACCGTAGATCACGCGACCAAACCTGAAGACGTTAGTGGACAAGTTTATCTCACCGATAATGAATCACTTCATGCAGGTGTTGGTTAGGCAGGAGTGATTCATTTCATCCGGTGAAATTGTCTATGGAAATAAATTAATTTAATTTAATTTAAAACAAATACACGTGGATTGCCGTCTCTTCTACACAACGAGCATGTTGCACTGTTGACTGACAAATCGATAGTGGCCGCCAAGTGGATACAAGTACGCTGTCCCGTCATGCAAGTAACACGAATTTGGAACTTGCAGCCGAAGCTACGGTGTGCAAGGGCTTACTTAGGTGCGGAGTGCGAAGTCTACATGAGTCAAATAACTTGGTACAGTCAGCAACAAAAGTCGATTAACACTTGCAGTTTTTTAATCTTAATTATTAAGCGAAATATTTAATTAAAATCGGAACAAGTATTTAATATTTTAAGAACATTAACTCTTAACAGTTAACGAAAAAAAGCAGTTTATCAAATCATTTTGTGATAAGAGATGATGTCAAAAAGTAGCAGTGTTAACCGACTTCTGTTGCTGACCGTACATCAAACTGTAACTAGAGTTAGTGAGATTTGATAGAGTCGGACTTGCGACTTCGTTAAGCCAGATTGGATGTGTTGAAGAGATTCTTTTAAGAAAACTACTTAAAACATTTTCTTTAATTTAAAAGTCAAGTGGGGGACGCTACTCAATTCAGGAACTACTTATTGAAGATGCGTTAGTTATGAAGTTCGTAGGATATCACTTCTGTCTGTCTTCGGCCCAAATTATTTCAGGAACTATCGAGAATGGTTTATAAATAAACTTAAAATTGCCTTCTCGTGCTGTTGATAACGAAACCTCTTTAACGTCCGCCTTATACCGCATAGATTCATGTCAAAGTGTGCTCGAATGTCAACCGAACAACCCCATAGGTTCACAACTTGTGTAATCCCGCGGTTGCCATTGGATGATGGTATTTTACGTTTATAAATAGCTATTAGGTATATACAATTTTATAAATGCGAAAGTGAGTTTGTGTGTTTGTAACGCTTTCACGCTAAAACGGCTGAACGGATTTGGATGAAATTCGACACACGGGTAGACCATGACCTGGAAAAGGACAAGGCTACTTTTTATCGACATACCACGCGGTATCGCCCGCGTGGTATCATATCAATCAGTTACATTTGCTCCCTGGCTACAATAGCCCCAGATGACTTTATTATATATTTAATATCTGTGGACTTCGAAAGCTTTTCCTTATGAACCAATGGTGTACCGTCAGACGCTCAAGAAGTGCCTTTAGGTATACGTGCAACTGCAAACGTGTCAGTTTCTCCAATCGGAAAAAGCAGATGAGCTTTATTTTAATTTTAAAACGTGAAACTGCGTACTGACTAACAGTAAACAAACAATCGCAAAACGGTGTTATTTTAAGTTCACTAATAACCCGAGGGTACCACAAAATATCTATCAAAACGAATGTGTATATGGGAAATAGGAATATTTTCAATCATTCGGAATAAATATTCTGATGAATTGCACCTCTATACTGACTGCAAATCAATTGACATGCAATGCTAGGGATATGGCAATATTAGCTTTTATAGCCTTAAAAATATGTTTGTACAGATAGTGCAATCCACGAAGACGCGCCCCGCTATTCCTCCTAACCGTTTATAGTATATGTGAGCAAGCTTCCGCCAATGTTTGAATGTTATCGGTACACACTAATTACCGGGTACTATAGTGTGTACCGATAACACTCAAACATTGGCGGAAGCTTGCACACATTCTACTATAAACGGTTAGCAAGAATAGTGAGGCGCGTCTTCGTGGATTGCACTATATCTATAAATAAAATAAAAATAAAAAGCCTTATATTTCGTTGCAGATTACAAAAGAAAAGTTAAATTCTATGTTAGTACTATAAATCTTTGTTAGTAATTAAGTTTAGTTCTTAAATTTAGTTGTTAGTTTAGATTTTACATAACTTTTAATTAATCCTATGTTAAATATATGCTGTATTATTTAATTATCTGCAAGAACCCCTCTGCAGGTAAAGGCCTCCTCCAAAGCTAGCCAGTCCTCTCTAGATTGGGCTACTTGAATCCATTTGGGGCCGGCTGTTTTTTGAGCTCATCTTCCCAACCAGCAACAGGTCTACCTTTCCTTCTTTTGCCTTGTGGACCTGCCCATGTGGTCACCCTTTTGGTCCACCTCTGGTCTCGTAGGCGCGCCACATGCCCGACCCATTTCCTTTTTAATGATTGGGTGTGTACCAATCCATCTCTTGCCTTGGTTATGTGTCTTATTTTTTGTATTTTTTTAATATTCATCATACTGCGCTCTATTCCCCGTTGGCATTGCCTAACCTTGCCTAACGTATGCTTGCCAAACGTGGAAGTTCAACAACAAAACAAAGGACAGAAAAATAAAAAAAATTCATGTCAACTATATCTATACGTGTGTGAAAATGTGGTCTTTAATTTTGACGGGTAGGTACAAGTTTAAGTTTGCATAAGAGAATCAGGATTAATTTTTATCGTAAAGTAGCAGCTGTTCTGAAAAGATATGATCCAGCTTTTTGTACTGAAAAATTACTTTTCACACGAGTGAACTCGCGAGCACTACAATAAAAGCAATTAGTGATATCGCCACCACATCTAAAACCTTACCTCAAACGAGATGCATTCGGAAAATTAATTTCTGTTCGAAATTTAAATACAGTAGGAAAATTGATCTTTCTCCACGATAAGATGGAAATTATTTTGTAGCCAAGCTTGGTGGCGACAATGAGCTGGGCGGCATTGACGTGTATATCAATCGTGACTTTTATAAATTGCTCTATATAAATAAATAAATAATAAATAACATTTTTATTCATAAGTAGTTTGTACATGGCATACATAGCTGTCTTATAAACTAAAATGAATGTTAAAGAAAACACCCGTACAACAATAACAGGGGTCATAGGACTCCCTTTTCCTAAACTAGGCAGAAAAATCTGTCTGTATCTTAGGAAAGAGTATATAATGAGTATATATTATGACATTGATTGTATCTTCGCCATTACGGTTAATGCAGGACATTGAACAATTTATTTGAGCAGGCATGCATTTTCCGGAGAGCTAAACGAGACTTGCATGAACATATACCTATTTACCAATGTTGAATAACTTTTTCCATGGGACCAATATCGTAATCGAGAAAAAAATGAGCTGTCCCGTCTAAAGCTTCAGTACCTACTCGATCCAAATGTAAGGGACTGCTGACAATTTTTAGGGTTCCGTACCTCTTTAGGAAAAAACGGAACCCTTCGCTTATCTAGGATAGGAACACTTCGTTGTCCGTCTGTCTGTCTGTCAATTTTGTTTTTTGTTTATAACTGTAGAAATACATGTGCCAGTGTGTAGGTACCAGTCTTACCAAGGGGTATTGTGTTACCCAGTAACTGGGTTGTGGAGGTCAGATAGGCAGTCGCTCCATGTAAAATACTGGTATTCGGTTGTATCCGGTTAGACTGGAAGCCGAGCTCATAAATAGTTGGGAAAAGGCTAGGCAGATGAATAGGTAGATGATGATGATGAGATTATGGAATGAATATGACATTTTCGTAACATGATCGATGTTAACAAGATTTATTATGCTTCTATTACCTCCACTTGATAGCGATAGTGATTGATATAGGTAATGGATGGTTGACCATTTTAACATACCGGACTCCTCCGTGCCTCAGAAAGAAAAAATCTAAAAGTATACGATCCACTGCTGCAGTAAACTAAATCAGAAAAATATAAGATATTCTTCAGGATATAGGTATGCAAGATAGATAGTGTGTTGAAAACATAATACTTACAACTAATTTGATACGATAGAAAAAATCACGAAGATACCTCTAAAAATTTCTTTTATCGATTAAAAACGTTATTAATATACAAACTACGATTCCGATTTTTTGTCATATTTGGTTCTACAAGCAAGATTAACGATTAACGTAATAGTGTTTTAATTTTTTAATCCTATCAATAGATTTTTTGTAATTATTGCTTCATATTTTGCAATAAATTACCAACGTTGTGTCATCGCGCTTCTCTTTCTTTTCTATGCAGTCCGACAGTGACCCCGCTTTTGGTCCTGTAATCCTTTTAAGAAAAACTTAGTCACGTTACTGAGAAAACCCGCAAATGTGGAGGGTGACTTACCGAGAAATTTTTTGGTATTGCGAAAATGTTTTGTTGACAACTTTAGTATTCCGGCAATTCCGTTGAACTGAAACCCTACTGAGCACGTGGGTGTAAACAGCGGAGTGGCGAGCTGAACCGTCGAACTATGTTATGTTAAAAGCAGCCACATTCGATGCAGCGTTAAAAAAAACTGCACCTTACCTTCCACTAAAATTCAGAGCTGCTTTCAGGCTGACTTTAACCTGGATCTCGTTTTGCCCACAGATGGAGCGTGCCAACCGTCGCTACATACTAACTCAAGGTCCCTTGGCATTCACCGTGGGCCACTTTTGGTTGATGATCTGGGAACAAAATACAAAAGCTATATTAATGTTAAATAAAGTGATAGAGAAAAACGAAATAAAATGCCACTGGTACTGGCCACAAGGCGTTGGCGACACACACAAGATGACCTTCAACGATGTCAACTTAGCAGTCGTACTGGAAAAGGAAGAGGATTGCGGCTACTACTCTACTAGGTTATTCAAGTAAGTGCTTTTGTCATATTCTATTATATATTCTGTAAGTCTAAAAGAAGAACCTGACTGATTAATTGGCCTAAACTGCCTACACTTGCGCTGTTGTATTTTCAACGCTCTGCTCACCTCCGATAGTTGAAGATCCAACAGCGCGCATTAACTTAGGTGTCGCCTACTGTAAGTGAAAATGGTCACTAAATCGCAGGCATCCACATGCTTAGTTTTTGATAAGAATCCCCTAAGGATTAAATGTTTGTATGGCAGTCCATCATTTTCCCTAACCTATCCATAAACTAGAAAATACGAATGCCGACTTATTTCTTTCATACAATTATGTATTAAAACTCGCCATTATAGTCTTCGTACGAAATTCCAGTATATATAATACGGAACATCATTCAGTCGATGACCAGGGGAAAATCTCCAGGGCACGATGGCCTCAGTATAGAGCATTTCCAGTATGCCGGTCCGCATCTCCCAAGAGTCCTATCTATGCTGTATAATCTTTGTGTGAGGCACTCGTATCTACCAACTGATCTGATGAAGACGATAGTTGTGCCCGTAGTCAAGAACAAGACCGGCGATGTCTCAGACAAGGATAATTATAGGCCAATATCGTTGGCTACTGTAACAGCGAAGGTGCTTGATGGTGTGCTTGAGCGGAGAGTAACTGGACAGCTCAATTTACATGACGCTCAATTCGGTTTTAGAGCTGGGCTGTCTACGGAAACTGCTATTCTGGCGCTCAAGTACACGGTCAGGTACTACACTGATAGAAACACACCTGTATATGCTGCTTTCTTGGACCTCTCCAAAGCATTTGACCTGGTTGATTATAATATCTTATGGTCGAAATTGCGGGAGCAAGGTCTTCCAAATGAGCTTATTAAGCTCTTAGACTACTGGTATGACCACCAAATCAACCAGGTCAGATGGTCGGGTGCGTTGTCTGGGGCGTATGGGTTGGAGTGTGGGGTGAGGCAGGGGGGCTTGACTTCCCCAGCGCTCTTCAGTCTATACGTCAATAATTTAATCGAGGAGCTCAGTGGCACTGGTATCGGATGCTCGATTGATGGTAAGACTATCAATAGTATTAGTTATGCAGATGATATGGTGCTGCTGAGTCCCTCGATTGATGGACTCAGACGCATGCTGAAGATTTGTGAGAGGTACGCCACGTCGCATGGTTTAGTGTACAATGTGCGCAAGAGTGAACTTGTGGTGTTTAGGGTAGGTACTAAAAAGCCTAAGACAGTTCCTCCGGTATGCCTTTATGGTGTACCACTAAACAGAGTGTCGCATTTTAAGTACCTTGGCCACATTGTGAATGAGGACTTGAATGATGACAGTGATATAGAAAGGGAGCGAAGAGCGTTGTCGATCCGATGTAATATGCTGGCCCGCAGGTTTGCACGATGTAGTAAAGAAGTGAAACTCACTCTTTTCAAGGCGTTTTGCCAGTCTTTCTACACGTGCAGTCTGTGGGTTAGACATACACAGAGGGCCTACAACGTTCTTCGCGTACAGTATAATGACGCCTTTAGGGTGCTGTTGGGGCTCCCGCGTTTCTGTAGTGCATCGGGCATGTTTGCTGAAGCAGATATAGATAGCTTTCAAGCTATCTTGCGAAAAAGAACAGCATCCCTGATGCGAAGGATTCGCGGGAGCACCAACAGCATTTTAAGGGTGATAGTGAATAAGCCTGATTGCCCGTTCCTGGGGCACTGGACCCGTATGCACTGCTGCAGGTCTGGTGCCGCGGGAAGCGGACATAGTTATAGGTTTTTAAATTAATTGTAGTTATGTTTTGTTTTATTTTTGTTTTATTTTATTTTATTTTAATGAGGTTTGTTACTAACATAGTTTTATAAGTGTTACTAACAACAATATGAATCTTGTGTTCGATTTAAATAAATAATAATAATAATATAATAATTATGTACCTACTTCTAAAATTATGGCCGACAGCTCCAGACAAAACAAAACGTTGCCTAATGTAAGATGGGTGCCGAAAACTAAATTGTCTTTCACGAAATGTGTCTCCGGATGCAAACAACTAAATTGTACAGCAATTTGCAGCCCCTTAGGCCGTTTGTCCACCGCCACGTTATCAGGATGATGGCCACGAAGTAGCGATAAATACATTTACTATAAAGAGACGTCACGTTTGGCCGACAACCTCTTAGGTTGACCTGCGAGAAGCCATTAACAAAAAAAAATATATATATTCTAGTCCGCAGACGCAAATTAAAAAAAAAAACCCCCTAAACGCTTTGCCCGACCCGCGGATGAAACACAAATGACGCTTAGCTGTCGCGTTAATCAAACAACCCATGAAAAAGGCGTTGTTCCATAAAAATTACGCAACATAAATATAAATCATGCATGTAAATCCTATGTACTACTGGCTACACATCAAGCTATACATGTCCAGTTTACGCTGACCTCTCACTGTAGGGAAATCCTATACAATGCGAGTTCAGCTTATACTGGAATGGTATAGCTTGATCTGTAGCCGTGCGTACCAGTATCAGCGTGTGAAGGTAGGACAACACTGTCAACAAGGTCGCTTACTACGGAGGCACTGCACAGTCATGCCGAGCTGATTTAATTGCTTCATTGACAACTGATTGAGTCAATGGTGAAGAGATCTCGGAAGTCTCTTTGCTTATCGAATGAAAGTATCTTCCGTTTTAACATAATGGGGAACCCGATAGAAGTGAAAACTTGACAGCGTAACGTCACATTACCATGTCGCGTGATGCGTTACGTGACGCGAATCCATAAGTTTTGCCCCTATCAAAAATCACTCAGCGTCTAAAGAAGTTTTCTCTTCATAAACATTATAAACACCAATCTTTTGGCAAGCCATAAGCTATTATAGAAAGATGCGCTAGTAATTAATTCACCTACGATAAAGTAGCCATTTGTCCACTTCAAAGAAAAAACTAAATATAACTTCCTAATTAGACAGTTTGTTGAAAGTTCAGGACATAATACGAATAATTTTTTTTCTAATTTACCTAGAGCAAATGAGAACTAGTATCGTTTAAACATTTTAAACGTCTGCCGGAACCTCGTTGGCTACGTTGAAATTAAATTACCGACAGATTAATGACAGGACGTTGAATATAGTCACGTAAATAAGAACTATGCATTGTTTATATCGATATCTTATATCACCCGACAGCCGTTGTCCTGTCCAAATTTTCATAATTCATACAAATTTCCTAAAGAACTCACTCACTCACTTCACTTTCAGTCTTCCCGAATTTTCAAATTTACCCGGCAACTTTCCCAATTTTTCTCTTCATAAGAACCTTCCTCAGACGTTAATACCGAATATTTGAAAAAAAAAATTACTCGAATTGGTCAAGCCGTTCTCGAGTTTTGCGCTTAGCAACACATTTAGCATTTTTATTTATGTAGATATTTTGTGTAGAGTATGTCATTAGTACCAAAATTACTATAATCCATACAAAAAATCAATACCCTTTTCACCCACTTAGGGTTGATTTTAGCAAACTCCCCCAATACCCTCGTAAAGAAAAACTTTCCAAAGGTCATATTTCTATTTCCATCTACTAAGGCGAAGCATTCAATGTCAGTCAGTCAATCAGTCACGGATCAGTTTTGCATAAAAGGTTTACTTCTACGTGGACTTTATATACTAAAAGAATTTAAATAATTGAAAACGTTAGTTCCAATTATTCTTCACGAAACGAAACGAAATGCAGGTGAATTAGACTTTCTTCGATCCCTTTTACAAATTATCGCTTTCGATGTAGTTACCTCTGAATAAAACATTATGATTAATTGGTTTCATTTCAAAATGGCGTGTTTCAAACGATTAAGGTCAAGATGCAGGGTTGGAGGTCACACGTGCATTCCATACGAGTATACGTTTAAAAGGGTTTTTCAAGTTCAATTAAATATGTGCCGCTGCATCGTTGTGAATGTTCTCATGGTATCAATACAGATCTCGCTCTTTCTCCGTTAGTTTCGTATTGAATCTAGTCTCAACACGCAGTCGTCCAAATTTAATGTCACTATTTTTATCAGCTGACCCGACAGACGATGTCCTATCCAAGTTTCAATAATTCATACAAAATTCCCATAGAAAATGCACTTTTAGTTTTCCCGAATTTTCTAATTTTCTCGGCAACTTTTCAAACATTTTCTTTCATACAAACCTTGTGACAATTACAAACACAACAAAAAAGAATTAGCCAAATATAGGTGCAACCGTACTGGGGCCGTACTACTCTTATGTCGTGAAAAAAGATCATGGATCCATAATGATTCTATATGCGAACTATAGCACCATCCTTTTTTGTCAACGAAACCATGATGGATCCATGATCTTTTTTCATGTCATAGTACGGCCCCTGAAGTGATGCGCGTGCGTACATACATTCGGCAATTGATTTTTATTTACATAAAGATGAGCTCAAAGTTCTCCCAATCGATTATTACCTATCATTCGGTCCCGTAACACCAATTTCCTTTTAACCAGACTCCACGATCTTGAAAGCGGTGACTGCCGCGATGTCATGCAGTTCCACTACACCACCTGGCCCGATTTCGGGGTCCCTAGTTCGCCGACCGCATTCCTTCAGTTTCTGAAGAGAGTACGCGAGTCAGGGGTGTTGGATCCCACTGACGGTCCACCAGTCATCCACTGCAGCGCGGGCATCGGAAGATCGGGCACTTTCTGCCTTGTAGACTGCTGCCTTGTCATCGTAAGTAATTCTTCTGAAGTAACAAGATAAAATCCAGGTTTGATTTCAACAGGTTTTGGTTAAGCATGTTTTGTTTTCCTTCATGTATTGTTTAAGTAGTTTATACATTAAAACAAGAGTACTATTTAAAAAAAAAGTTTTTTAAACAAGCTTTTATTAGTCTGAATAATCATGTAAGACCAGAGTCCTTGTCAAGACGAATCAAACGAATCTATACTCGATAGGGTTGTGTCTTTTTATTACCGAGTTCCTATGGCCACCTTCCGGCTCGCCTCCGACTCCTCCGGCTTCCGGCTCGCCGGTACCAAAACATTGCATTGTCACCGATTTTACATATGTTGTGCCAAATTTCAGCTCAATTGAACACCGGGAAGTGGGAAATTTTAAAAAGGACAATTTGTTACATACGAACATTGCAAGTTAAATAAAAGCTTCTTAAAACAAAATGGTTCTCGTGACTACCATGTCATTGTTTCTACTATGCCATTTCGTTGTTCTTTAAATATCGCAGCTTTATGCTGAGATGGGAGCCTTTTTGGCCACGCACAGGTCTCTTTTTTTTTTTAGTCTGAATTTTTATTTAATTTAATTTCTTTTTTTTTGTTTTTTAATGTTTATTTTGTTACTTCTATATGCTCCTTTTTAGCTGTATTTCCTGTGCGTGTCCCAAATAAAATATTTTTCTTTTCTTTCTTTCTTTTCTTTCTTTCTTTTCTTTCTTTCTTTTCTTCATTCTGTAGTATCTGTAGGTGAACTTCAGTTATCATTTTTATATTATTTTTAATTACTATCTGTGCCAAAATCTAATAATTTTATTACTGTTTTCTTTGTTTAGCATGATATTCCGTTTTATTTTAATTTGCATGTCTTTTTATCGATGCATTTCAGAGGCTTGCAGGAACCAAGGAACGGTAATGGGAAATTACAACTGTAAAGCCAAACCATATTTTTAACCGAGTTCAAAAAGGAAGAGGTTCTCAATTCGTCGGAATCTTTTTTTTTTTTATGTATGTTCCCCGATTACTCGAAGATGGCTAGACCGATTTGGATTTTTTTTTTTTGTTTTATTCGAGAGGGCATACATACATCACAGTTGGTCCCATATAAAATTGATTAACTTTGCTTTGGTAGTTTTTGAGTTGGCTTCAATAATACGTATTTTTTCCCCACTTTTATATGGATGATGTTCTAGTTTGTTTTGCAGGTAGTGGTATTAGAATTTGTGTGGGGTAGGTACCACAACTAAAAAGTGAAAAATAAAAACTTTTTTACAAAAAAATACAACCGACTTCCAAAAACAACACTACAAAGTGAAAAATAACTTTAATTTCGGAAGTCGGTGTCGGTGTTAAATGTATTTTCCTTTTTTGCCACCGACTTCCGAAATTAAAGTTATTTTTCACTTTGTAGTGTTGTCTTTGGAAGTCGGTTGTATTTTTTTGTAAAAAAGTTTTTATTTTCCACATTTTAGTTGTTTACCTACCCCACACAAATTCTAATACCACTATCGGCAAAACAAACTAGAACATCATCCATATAAAAGTGGGGAAAAAATACGTATTATTGAAGCTAACTCAAAAACTACCGAAGCAAAGTTAATCAATTTTATATGGGACCCACTGTGATGTATACCCTCTCGAATAAAACAAAAAAAAATCCAAATCGGTCCAGCCATCTTCGAGTAATCGGGGAACATACATAAAAAAAGGTTCCGACGAATTGAGAACCTCCTCCTTTTTGAAGTCGGTTAAAAATAACTTTAATTTCGGAAGTCGGTGGCAAAAAACGAAAATACATTTAACTAGACACCGACTTCCGAAATTAAAGTTATTTTTCACTTTGTAGTGATGTTTTTGGAAGTCGGATGTATGTTTTTGTAAAAAAGTTTTTATTTACTCAATTTGCTGTTTTACATTTTAATTTTGCTCGTTTAAAATATCTTTGTGTAAAGCAAGCTTTTCCTTTCATAAGATAGGAGCTGTTCGAATAACTGCATTCAAGATGTAATTAGTTTATGGTTAAATGGCGACTTCCTTCTGGAAGGTAATACAATTAGTTCACCGAGCGCCGCTTTCAGTACAAAAGTCTAGTGTATAGAAGAGTTACTTATAAATATATTATAATATCGGGTGGACTACATACAATGTATGTACATCAATCGACTGCCTATCGCCGTTGCACTTCTACGTAGGCAGCGATCGGGTGCAGACGTGCTTCTATCGAGAATTTGTTAGGCCTTTATGTTCGGATAAATTTTGAAAAAAACCTACGCCGTCTTCATCAAATTCTACTTCTGAAGCGGTTAGTGCATCGCGTTTTTTAATTATTCTATTGTTAAAGATATTTAAAAGTTACTATTTTCTTGTGTCTTTTGACGGATATAACGATTACAACTATATTTATAAATTAAATAAAAAGTAAATCGAAAGTAATACAGTTCTGGAGTTATTAAATATTAGTGACCTGTCCCAGCTTCGCAACGAGTAGCCCAATCGCTAAAATAAAAACTTCATCGGATCACCCGCTGAGCTAATCCGAAGATTGCCTGAACATTTCATAAAAATCGCTCCAGCCGTTTTAGAGTCCATAGGGAACATACAATACTTACATCGATTTTTATATGTATATAGATAGATTGACGCGTTGTTTTCTTTTAATTAATTATGTACTTTTTTTGTTTAGTGCGAAGTGTTTACCCAATTAATGCATTTCTTGGTTTATGTGACAGATTAATCTATCGTTATAAAATATGCGGTAAAAAATTCTTTCGGAATCCTTGTTGCTAATTAGTTGGCGCGCATTTTGTGTTTTTCTTTTCTTTCCAAATGATCACGAACTTTAGTTTACAACAACGAGACAGTAAAAAAATTATCAATATGTCAAACTCAATTAATTTAATAATAGCGGTGCCTTACACAGGAAAAGTTTTTAAGCTGTGCGAAAATTTTCACAGGGTGTTTTACCCATGAATTCGAACAACTTTCACTTTCAAAATAAATCTGCTGTTTCATACAAAAGTTTAATACGTACTCAATCACGAGTACCTATTAAACTTTTGTATGTAACAGCAGATGGAGCTCGTGGCTAAGTAATAACAGCCGCACGGGTCGATCCATCAAGTTAAGCTACGCTTGCCGGGATTGGTCCGTGGATGGGTGACCATCTTTACATACCGAGACTCTCCGTGCCTCGGAAAGCACGTTAAGCCGTTGGTCCCGGCTGTCATTCGTAGATCTTTGACAGTCGTTACGGGTCGTCAGAAGCCCAAAAGTCTGACAACCAGTCTTACCAAGGGGTATCGTATTACCCAGTAACTGGGTTGTGGAGGTCAGATAGGCAGTCGCTCCATGTAAAATACTGGTATTCAGCTGCATCCGGTTAGACTGGAAGCCGACCCCAACATAGTTGGGAAAAGGCTAGGCAGATGATGATGATGTAACAGCAGATTTTTTTTCGTGATTTCAGAATTGGTCCTATAGTGAAAGTTATTCATATTCATGGTTAGAACACTAAAAACTTTTACCAAACATTGCAAACAATTTTCATTTTGAAGTCTTCAACATATCAAGAATTACTTCAAGTGATTAAACTCGGATTATTCAAGCTTTAAAATAAATCATGCAAGTGTGCCGTGTTTCAACTCAAGATGGATGGAAAGAAGCTTGGCTATCCACTCTCGATCCTAATCAAGAGTCAAATGTTTCTTGATATTCGATAGCTGATTCTTACCCGATGTCCAACTCACCAGGTCGAGCAGGAGGGAATGGAGAACTTGGACATTCAGGAGACGTTGCTGGAGATGCGCCGTCACCGCATGGGGCTGATCCAGACACCTGATCAACTGCGCTTCTGCTACCAAGCCGTCATCGAAGGAGCCAAGCGTTTGGATCCCAACCACGTAAGTGTTTTCGTCTTCAATTTCAGCCTGATTTTCTGGATGCAAAAAAGAAAGGGAGCTTTCGTTTACCTTGTGAAGGCCTTTGTCAAGGGGCAAGGTGGACTGTCGACCTCCTGAAGGTTGCAACAATGCTTTGAACGCATCTTTCGGCTGAGATGATGAGAACTACATTTTATGGTGCTTATTCAAGGAGAGTTGTAGTAGTCGTAGGGCTGCGTACACCCACACACACGGACACTCACCCATACACACGGACACTCACTCATACACTCGGACACTCATCCATCCACACACACTCACCCATCCACACACACTCACCCATAATTATTACTGATAAAAACATACATACGTAGATACATGCACGCACTTTACACCGTAATATATAATGATTTAATAATTAGGAAGAATTATTTTGTAACTATATGCACCGTGCAGCGACAAATTTTTCACCTTTGTCCTCGAGCATCAGTCAATTTTACGAGTATATTGTATGTCATCACTATGACTGAACATTGTTTCCCAAAATACAAGCTCTAGCTTAGTTTGGGAATCAATATCAGCATGTATTGTACTATACATTTTCAATTGTTACCCGCTTTAGCCTGCAAATTGGTGTATGTATTTAGTATCAATAAACAATTTATTTTTTTTTTTTTTTTTTTTTTTTTTTTTTTAGTTACAGTGCAATTTTGGAGAGACTCAGATCCGACAGTGGTCTGCAATTAATGACCAGTTGAGGATTGCGGTCTTATTGATCAAGTATATTGCGGTCAAAGCGTTTCATTTTTCTTTATTGGATTCTTCAGGTTTCGCGGAAAAATGAGAATCGGACGGAGTGCTTTGAGTTCTAAGAATACACTTGTCTGTTTTAATACTTTTACATATTGTCCTTTCAGTTTCAATTACTTGTAAACGGACGGGGGCCGTACTATGACGTGAAAAAAGATCATGGACCCATTCCATCATGGTTCCGTTGTGAAAAAAGGATGGTGATATATAGGTCGAATATAGCTCAGTCTCTCTCTCACATTGGATCCATGATCTTTTTTCACGTCATAGTTTGGCCCTTGTTCTTTAATACGTCACATAGTTTTTAACATGTGGTAAGTAGAGTAACTTATCAACATGTAGCTGTGCTGTGCTCTGATTAGATAACTTTCTCGTGCTGATTTTTACGTTATTCTCATTTCAACATAACTTCTGTAACCAGGGTAGGCAGAGGTGTACCTATAGTACACCCACATTTCGCCAGTTATTAGCTTAAGTGCCATGTAATAGGGGGCGAGCCTATTGCCATCAACCGGGCACAGATCTAGACTCCAGGCTACTACTGAGAAGTTCCTGATATTACAGCCCAATAAAACTTTGCCCGAACTTAGGGATCGAACTTAAAATACTAAATAGCCAATTAACTGCGACTAACTTAGATGTCGAGGTACCGCTTGCTTCGCTCGCTCGGCTCGCGTGCGATTGGTCACAATTCTAACCTAACCCATTTGGTTAGGTTACGTTAGCACCAACAGAGAAAAGTTCAATAGAGCCACCACATTCATTTAAAAAGCGTACATTATTAGAAAGTCAATAAGTAGAGGAGCAATTAAATATTTCCCAAAAGCTGCGCGAGGTATGCTGTGCGAGTGAGCACGTATAGCGTGCATGTTACAAGATGCTAAGTGCGAGTGAAATAGACTGAAGAGAGAGCGTGGGCTCGAGCTGAGCTGCTAGTCAGCACGATTTTTTGCTTCGTCGATTAAATCTAAATGGAGCGAATTAGCTAAATACAGCATGGCTTAATATTATTATTACCGCACCCTTAGAACTTAATTTGGGAACCAACGGAACTGAAGCCATTGAAATGGACGGATTGCTTCTTCAGTTTTAATGTGAACTGCCGGGAATAGGTTCCCCTCGGTATTTTACAATTCTCATTTCTCCTTGCAGAAAGACGATGACGAGCTAGAAGAAAGCATTTACGTGATGGTTGGAGAAGAGGAGGCCCCCCCTCCGCCGCCACCACGCGCGGAGAGCCTGACCCGCGCCCCCGCGCGCCCTCTCCCTGCCATCCCCGCCAGCGAGTCCCTCGGTATGTACTGGAAGCTTCTCAGAACGCGCTTCCGCACCCTCAAGTGACCCAAATCTTTCGTTTCCAACGTTGATTTGCTTTATCACCACGTTGGTTTGCATCTGTCTTCCTCATTCGACTGTCCTAAAGGCAGGCCGAAGACTTCCTTCCCGTAGTCCTTGGTAGTAGCTGAAGTTTTTTGCCAATTGCTGTGCTCTTATATGTGTCTAAGATAAACAAAGATCCCACCTCGTCAACTTAGTTAAGTACATATATTTATATATTTACATAATAATATACAGTAGATTCATATACTATTTACAGTCTACAAGCAACAACATTTTAGAAGAGTATTTACATGACGTCGTTCACTCGTTTCATTTGATTAAAGCCATCGGAGTAGAGAAAAGAAACCAGCGCGAGGAGTCGACGCAGCAGAAAACCAGTATACTAATAATTAGATTACAGCTGAGAACTTAGATCGAAATACCAAACATATACCAGGCACTATATTATTGCATGCCACTCATCTTTAACTATCTACTAACATCTGCGTTATGAGACTGAATTCTTTTTAGAGAAGGAATGCGAGCTTTATAATGTAAATCTTTCGTAACTTTTCTTTTGTAATCGTTTGTGGAATGTATTGCCAGTTCAAATAAAACGCGCGCAGTCGTTACCTATGTTTAAAAGGCTCGTAAAGGAACATTATTTGTCGTTGTGATCGTGTTCACGTAACTGTAAATATCTTTAGTCTTCATTTGTTTTCGTTGCTTATATTTAGTATGTATGTATCTATTATTTAGGTTATGTATGTATGTATTTTAGTATAATATTGTAAGTAGGCACTTATTATTTGCACCAAAGACAGCCCCATTTCATATCCAGGCAAATCACTGTCCATTCTATGGTTGCCTGGAAGAGATTGCAGAAAGCGATAAGGCCGCCCATTGTATATTTTGTAGTTTGTGTCTTTTTTTTTGTTATGTATTTTTGTGGTGTACAATAAAGTATATATAAATAAATAAATAATCTTTATTGTATTGAAATGAACTTAGCTTTACAGCCTCGCGGTTTTTTACTTATACACTTCGCATTTGAGCGTCCGCGAGTAAAACTATTTTCATGTCAATATGCGTTGTTCGTATTTTAAATGTATTGTTGTTTTATATATATTTTTTTTTTATATTTTTCGTGTTTATTTAAGGTTATAGAAACTTGTAGTTGATATGTTTTCGAGATCGAATCTATTTTCGCTAGCTTTTGTATGAAATCCTATCTGTTTTATGATATGACTTCCACTGTTTGAAGGTTTGTTTCTTTTGCTACTAGTGAATTTCATCGATAATTTATTTTATAATGTGATATTAGTTGAAGCTGTGGATAGTAACGGTATTATTGTTACTGCCGGAGTTTTTCGTATCTATAACATTTTATTAAGGTTACTTGCCCTTTCTCCCGGTTTGTGAAAGGCCAAGCCTTGAAATAATAAATAAGCAAAGAAACAAAATACTAAAATATATGAAAAAAAAAATGAAAAAAACTAAGGAAACAATAAATGTATAAAAAAATAGAAACAAAAAAAAAACGTGTGCGGTTGGGGGACCGTCAGGAACGAAGTTCCTTATGCGATACCTCGCACCCTATATTCCTGGACCATCACCTTACCGAACTTGAGGTATAGAGTTAGGTCAGTGGGAGGACACGATAACCCTGGAGTCAGGAAAGACAAAGAAAAAAAACAAGAAGAAAAGTTTATGTTAACTAGCTTTTGCCCGCGGCTTCGCCCGCGTGGATGTCGGAAAATATCTCACGGGAACATACTACGGCGATTAAAAATTTAAAAGTACCCTATGTTAATCCAGGTGAACAATGTCTCCTCGCATTGCTTATAATAGTACCCGAGGAGCGGCGTGCGGATTACCATCAATGCGCGCGCCACTCCTTCGTCAAAATCACCGAGTTGGGAAATTTACTTCGCCAGCAAACAAATTACTCAAATCGTAATTTTATTGAGTAAATTACCATAAACAATTTACAATTGATTGGTTTTAAGTAGTTTTAACTGTAATTCATACAATAACCTTGGAAATAACAAGATTGTTTTTATATAATTTACCTACGAAAATATTTATTTTTAAATGAAAATTCAGTAAAATAGTTTGTCCGACAGCGTATGCATCATTTCAGTGAACGCAGTTCTAAGGGCCGGAGGTTGAACCCAGCCATTAAGATTTTACGGCTCTGTAGTAAGAAGAAACATCATTATATCCGGCTGTCAGTGTATTTTTCGCCAAATATTATAATTCAGTAGTTTGTGTACCCTAATTCATTATTTACGCGGCGTACATCGGTACATGAATGTTCAATCATTCCGGGAATGCGTTTTTTAGTTTTTTAAAATATTGGTAAATATACCTTGTAGAGTATATAACATTAACAAATATCCGCAAATATTTTACTTTCACCGAGGCAGACCGCGTCTAAGATGGCACCGTAAAAAAAGCGTGCTTTTATTTGAAGTCGTCATTTCGTGAACGGTCGTTTTGGGAACGTTCCCAGACATGATGACATATTCTCGAAATGACGATGATGAAAGAGTTTGGTATGTTAAATATTAAAAAAAAACTGAATTAATTAATATATACCGACGCCATTGTATAGAGCAAATAAAAACACACTATAGCAATTTTCGGGCATTTCATAAAATCAAAAACGTTGCCGAAATGACCAAAGGCTCTGTTGAAAAGAAATAAAATAAAAAAATATTTTTATGCTTGCTCTATTAAAGTTTTGTTTTAACACAAGTTTTGTGGCAGTTATAAAGTAACTTTCATAAATAGCTTGTAGAATTTGTCGTCATGAAACCAGTCTTGGAATTTGCCACCTTGGTGATTTTGACCCATTTATGATTGCTGGAGGATGAAAAATCCTAAAACCTAACAATAGTAACGGAATATATAACGGAACGGAAAATTACCTACTGGTGAAGGCACTTTTAAAGTGAAAATATAAATCCACTTTATTCCCTATCCCGTGGGAATTTCGAAAAAAATAGTTACCTGAAATAATTACAGGTACGGAACTTAGTAAAGTTATTGTTCTCTGAATTACTAAAGTGTCTTTGGCGATGGTGAAAGTTGGGCTGAGTGAAGATTAGTTAGCAAGGATTTTTAACCCCCTAGGGGATGATTTTCTTAAAACGCGTCATTTCTAAATAAATGGTTTAATAACAATATCCCCTATTTTCCTCCCTTAGGGGATGATTTTCCAAAACTGCTGAATTTGCTGAATTTTTACAAATTTTTATGGTTTAACCCACAAAAATTGCGATTTTTCATACAAACTTTCATCCCTTATTTTACTCCCTTAGGGGTTGAATTTCGAAAAATCCTTCCTTATTCCTTGTCTACATTATAAAGGGAGCCTCTGTGCAAAATTTCAGCTTTCTAGGTTCATGAGTTTGGGCTGGACGTTGATGAGTCAGGACTTTTTTTTGATGTTAAGATGTTAGCAGTTGTGATTGAGTGGATGAAATAACAAGACCACTCTGCCCCGTGATCGCATTCGAATCCATGGCGACTTGGCGATTGTCATAGCGTGCCTGTACTTCGCGGAACGTCACACTGTAAAAAGGATTTAGAAACCAGAAGGCCAATTCTCGTACCTAAAAGCTTTCAAATTCAAGTCGCAATCTCATGCCAGCGACAATCAAATGTCAAAAATGTAGGTAAACGCTATACAATTTTTTATACGTTGAGACTGAGATGAGATTGCAGACGTTGTTAAAAATACGGGAATGGCCCCTCAAGCTTCGATCTCAATATATCTATTTTCTATAACCTAAGATATATTTTTATTTATAACAAGTGGGAGCTAACATATGGAACATGTATTTCCGCAGGCAACTTGAATCTATCTGCGCCGCAAGACTCTAGCTCTGACGAGAGTCCGCCGACGCCGGTTTCTCGAGACAATTCGCTCTCGGCATCATCAGCTGACGACGAGGACGACGAACCCTGCACGAACGTCGCTGAAAGGTTTGTCACAGATATGTTACGTTGGGCCGTGAGGTGCGCTTGTATACAGAATATGAGAAACCGCGGACTGGACTGTGAGCCTCTCGATCCTAATAATAATAATCAACAAGTACATGACCAGGATTTTTAGAAGGCTTTTTCGTAGGGAGCTCCAAATAGTAGTGTTTAGGGTTTTTAGATTTAGAGTGTGGTGTTTTAGCTTCATAGTGTAGTTTTTTAGCGTTTTTAACTTTAAATGTAGGGTTTTTGGGGATTAAGCTTTAAAGTACTTACTTTCTTCACTTCAAAGTTGAAAGTCCAAAAACCCTACACGATTTTGACATAATATAAGTCAATCTGCCTAGCCTTTCCCCAACATAGTTGGGGAAAGGATTCAGCTGCAACCAGTTAGAACCGGATGCAGCTGAATACCAGTATTTTACATGGAGCGACTGTCTATCTGACCTCCACAACCCATTAACTGCGAAATACGATACCCCTTGGTAAGACTGGTTATCAGACTTTCGGGATTGTGACGACCCCTAACGACTATCAAAGTTCCACGAATGACAGTCGGGACCAACGGCTTAACGTGCTTTGCGAGGCACGGAGGAGTCTCGGTATGTAAAGATGGTCACCCATCCACGGACCGACCCCGGCAAGCGTAGCTTAACCTGATGGATCGACCCATGCGGCTGGTGTTACTTAGCCACGAGCTCCTCTGTTTTGACATAATATAATTACAGTTGTTGAATGCTTTCTAGGTACTAATTTGCACCCTATTAAGCATAAATAGGTACAGACAGGGTAGATAGGCTCGACAATCGAGTCGATAGATGGATACGGTCGATAAATAGTAAGTACTTATGTAGGGTTTTATTGAAAGCACAATTTTAAATGTTTCTTAAAGATACTCTTTCCAACCATTTATTTTAATTTTGACATAAGCACGCCAATTAATTTCCTTGTTTATTGTGAAAAATACAATACTTCATGGGTGCTATGAAGTTCCTTATATATTGACAGGCAGCCATAGACGAAAAAATGTAATACTTCATAGACGCTAAAGTAAAATAATTCGTTGGAAAGATTATAAGTATGTTGGTCGATACTAAGTTGCACCACGTAAATAGGTTTAGTCAATAGATAGGTATAATAAATAAGGAGCTGGGTCGATCAAAGAATGGGATCGTGGATGGGAGAATCCACGGGGTCTTGGTATGTAATGGATGTCCATTACATACCAAGACCCCTCCGTGCCTCGGAAAGCACGTTAAGCCGTTGGTCCCGGCTGTCAGTCGTAGATCTTTAACAGTTGTTACGGGTAATCATAAACCCTAAAGTTTGTCAACCAATCTTACCAAGGGGTATCGTGTTACCCAGTAACTGGGTTGTGGAGGTCAGATAGGTCGTCGCTCCATATTAAATACTGGTATTCAGCTGCATCCGGTAATACTGGAAGGCGACCTCAACATAGTTGGGAAAAGGCTAGGCAGATGATGACATAAGTAGCTTTAGATAGTCGACAAATAGTAGTCACGTCGGTAAACAGATCTCGTCGGTTAACGGTTTAGTCTGTAAATAGTTATATCTATAATAAGCAAATAAGTTTTACATACAGGGTGACAGGGAAACTTGGCTTCCTTGAAAGGGCTTATAGAGTTTTGACCCCCGGGTATTAGCAACAAATTAAGTCCAGTTAACTATAACTGGACTTAATTTGTTGCTAATACCCGGGGGTCAAAACTGGATAGTTAACGAGCTGTATCGATTCTTCGATTTACGAGATTTCTGAGATTAAGTAAGTTTTGGGAGCATTTTATTTTTTTAATGATCATTAATTTTTTAGCTTTCAGAAAAGTATCAATTAAATGTTGAGAGTGGAGTAGTTATTTCATAAAATTTTTGGTAATAGGTCAGAAAAATTTCAGCTCTGTAACCAACCTAGTTAACTGGACTTAATTTGTTGCTAATACCCGGGGGTCAAAACTGAATAGTTACCGAGCTGTATCGATTCTTCGATTTTCGGGATTTCTGAGATTAAGTAAGTTTTGGGAGCATTTTATTTTTTTAATGATCATTCATTTTTTAGCTTTCAGAAAAGTATCAATTAAATGTTGAGAGTGGAGTAGTTATTTCATAAAATTTTTGGTAATAGGTCAAAAAAATTTCAGCTCTGTAACCAACCTAGTTAACTGGACTTAATTTGTTGCTAATGTCATCTATACTTAACCCCTTTCAAGGAATACGTCGAGTTCTCCTGTCACCTTGTATATTCCAGGTAACTTAGTTGCACCAATAAAGCTTTAATTAACGTTTATCATAAGTTCTATAGTCTAGGAATTAAGGGTTTAAATGTATTAACCAACTAAATAAAGGCTGCCCAACCAGTTTTGAAAGTAGGTCATAATTTTGATTCCGTGTTAGCCAGCGCGGCAGTCCATCTAGAAAATAGAACTGGCCTACAGTTATAGAATGGAATACTTTTATTTTCAGACAGAGTCCATATGTTTTAACAGTTTTATTTAAGCCCGCGAAATTAGTAGCGTGTTAAATTTCCTCCGGATTGGTCTAATTTCGGAAATCAGAAGAATCCGGAGGAAATCTAACTCGGAGAGATGTGTTGATGGTTTTGATGGTAAAAATTATGTAAATATATATTTTTTACTGTAGCGAATCATATTTTGATCAAGATACAACCTGACACTGACCTGCAAATTACAAAAAACGCAAGAAAATTTGAACTTCGCGGGTTACCTTAGCGCATCACCCTTAACATCTAGAGTTAGTAGGTACAGAGTCAGATATAGATTAACATACAATTAAAATTAAAATTCAGCGTCGAGCTGCATCCACCTCCACAACATCGGGGAATCTCACCGGTCTGTGAACTCACTGAGAATACTGTTGGTGCTGCCGCGACGACGCGACATCAGGGATGCACATCTTTTTCTAATGATGGCGGCAAAACCATCAATGTTATTATTTATTAATTGAGCAACGACACATTTACAAGGATAGTAACAATAGGTAATCATGCGTTTTCAATACTGAGCAAATACATCACTTAAACAATCATAATAAAAGGTGAAGAAATACTCAATTTTTTAAATCATTTCAATATTAGCAATAAAAAATTGATAATTGAGATTAGAATATAAAATAACATAAAAAAATATATACATTTCGTCACATTGCATGAGAGCAATACAATCATACAATATCACAATAAAATATTCGCAAATAATTATCTGCAAACACCCCTGACGCACTACAACGCCACGGCAGCCGCAGCAGTATTCTCAGTCAATAGTTATGGTAGATATTTACCTATATACCTAACAAATAAAACTTAGTTACTCATAGGTTGAATAATCGAAAAAAATACTTCACTTGTACCTTTGAAAAGGTTTTGATGTGAACAACTTATCAAGATATTTTGACGACAAATCTGTCAAGACTGAAAATATGTTTTACTGTTACTGTAGATGGCGCTAAGTGTTTGTTACTTTCATTCGCTGTCAATGGTGTTCCTTGCTAAAAACTATGCCGCGAGATGGAGCTAAGTGTTTTTTCTTGTCGCCGATTGGTCGCTTTATTTTCAAGATGATTTTGACAAGTGACAAACACACAGCGGTCTCTTGCGGCGAAGGTTCCGGGAAACAACCCCAATTGCCAGCTGATTGGCTAGCTTTTGGCGGGCCAATTCAAATGAGTTGGCCCGGCCTGGGGTTGAGCAGCCTTGAGTACTAACATAAGATGGAAAAAATACGCTTATGAACTACGTAGTAGATTAAGACTCAAAGGAAATAATGTTTATTGGTGTAATTACGATAATGGGGTAATTCCGATTGATGATAATTTCTACCAAAAGCAGCGGCATTTTACATATATTGGCAACATAATGATTAGACGCCATGCCGTTTATCATCAATTGGAATTACCCCACTATCGTAATTACCCCAATAAACGCTACTGTAAAAATTTAAGTAACTATAGTCAATAGAAGCTTCCAATAGTTACAAAGTAGTTGCAATAGGATTGCTTTTTATAAAACGGATAGCAAAATAAATACAGTAAAAGTAACGTTATTTGTGTATTTCAGCCATAATTGCATAGAGTGTTTTGGAATCTGGTAACATTCAATATAGTGGTGTATAAGTGGTGTAGTGTCGTGTGTGGTATAGTCCACGGTAGTAGTGTCCCTTTCACTCTTCTGTATGTTTCCTGTCTCTGTGATCAGTGTACTATCGCTAACACCGCTGACTGTGTACTTAGTTCAGATTCTATAGAATTACATTACACAATATACGGTATTTGTGTTTATGTATTGCACGTATATGCAATAAATTAAACCACTAGTAATACTAACAGAAGTATAGCAAAATTAAATATTAAATTAAAAACAGTAAATTAAAAAAGTTCATTTTTCAAACAATATAAATATCAACATAAATTCAATAAAAGTAATCACTCTGTTTAGACAACCGAGCTGGTCACCTACGGTGCACCATAGTGCCCAATCCATTGTTCGCTGAAAATGTTTTTTTTTGTTTGCACACATGTTGAAGGATTCAAGTTCATTGCCTCATTGACCTAATGATCCAATTCTACTGTGTTCAAATTTGCTCAAAATTAAGACTACTTTTTGACCTTATTACTGGACCGATTTCTTAAATTTTTTGTACATCGTCAGCAAAGGCGATAACAGGTATGTGGTTAGTTTATTGCATATAATGTGGGTTCCATACCGTATGTTTGCACATTTCAAACAAATGAAACATTTTAAACAAATGAAAACCTTAAAAAATAACAGTAAACAGTGAGTCCTACCTAGGTAACAACAGACATAAAAGTTTGGAATAGAAAAGATGCTGTATGGCGACGAAATAAGGTTAAAAATAAAAAAAAACACAGTTTCCATTGCCCTTATCTCATGAATTAGCATCCAGCGGTCCAGCCTTATGACAGTCACGTGAAAGCTTTGTTTAGTAATAAGAAAAAACTACTACATCATCGTAATTGTAACATCACAGTATAAAAACTACATAAAATTCATTGCCATTACTATCTCATTCAATGAATATCACGTTGAATGTTCATTCTCTTTACTAAATATTCAAACCGCTCCTTTTCCCTACGGCAGACCTATATCTAAAAGCTGAAGTTTTAACGGTTAGACAATTATACGTCCTCGCTACTATACTTAGGCAACATGCCTCCCAGAACTACAGTCGTTTTAACCACTGGGTTAGAACTGTCTAAAAAGAAGGCGTGCTCACCAAGTCTGCCAAACTAGACCGGCTAGGACGAGTTTCAGCCGACATTTCTTCTTTTTCCAAGGGCCTCGTCTGTATAATATTGCGAATAAGCTGTTTACTATTTATCCACTTACAAAAATTGAATGCAGGCGTAAGGTCTCAAATTGGCTCCTAACTCTTACTTACGACGATACGGAGTAATTGTTATACAGTTACAGAGAAATATAATACACACACACACACCCACACACACACACACACAAAAAAACATCACAAGCACAACTCGTATATCACACCCACTAAACCCACATATACAGATACACACACATACACACACACTTATGAAAACACCACTTCTTATTTTATTTTTTTCTTTATTTGTATTGTTTTTAAATTTTACTTTATTTTATTGTTTAATAGCTGTAAGAGCTCCCTGTTGCTTAGTTTGGCTCTCAATTCTGTGTTCGAGATAAGGAGACCAGGAGACCCGTAGCACAGGTTATACTTAGTATGCGCTCCTCTCTCCCATATTCAAATTATGTAATTTTATACTGTGTCCTTTTAATATTTGTGGGAGAAAATAAATACATTTTATTATTATTACTAAATAGTTGGATATAAGACAAATCGGCACTTCAAAGTCAAGGTATTTTTTAAATCAGTCCCATAACTTGCCCTTTTGGTAGGGGCTCGTGGCTAAGTAATGATAGATTCCATCCATAATCACACATTCCATAACATAGATGACGCTAGTAGGTACATTTTGATATAAACTCAACATAAATTACAACACTATAGTTTTGAGGGGCTCGTGGCTAATTAATAATAGCCGCACGGGTTGATCGATCAGCTTAAGCTACGCTTGCCGCGGTTGGTCCGTGGATGGGTGACTATCTTTCATCTCCAAGATCCCTCCGTGCCTCGGAAAGCACGTTAAACCGTTGGTCCCGGCTGTCATTCGTGGATATTTGACAGTCGTTACGGGTCGTGAGAAGCTCGACAGCCTGACTACCAGTCTTACCAAGGGGTATCTATCGTATTACCCGGTAACTGGGTTGGGAGGTCAGATAGGCAGTCGCTCCATGTAAAATACTGGTATTCAGCTGCATCCGGTTAGACTGGAGGCCGACCCCAACATCGTTGGGAGAAGGCTAGGATGAGCGGCTCTTCTGAACAGGGAACGGAAAACTATCTAAAATGCTAACTAGTTACGAGTTCTAAAGAATAAATAGATAATCAAGCATAGAGAAGAACGGGCACAAAACACTACTTTCTTCAACAAGTTGATCATAAATACATAATACAAAAATAGGAATAAAAAGCACATTCCAATACATTTTCGCACTATCATCACATTTCTGTTACTTTTCAATGCTTTTACTGTGAATGTTTGTGTGATGTGTTGGAGAGTTTGTACTATGTGTGTGTTATGTTTTTCCAGCTCTGGCGGCGACGGCACGGAAACGCTGCGCAGGCGCCGCACGCGCGACCTGGCCGAGCGCGTGTCACACATGAAGCGGAAAGCGCGCGAGGCGGAGCGCTGGCACCAGCTGAAGAGGTCGCTGTACAAACCATTAACTATCACCTTCGGATTCATTTTAGCCGGCATCATTATATACTCATACGTCAAACATTAAACACTTCCATGCGCTTGACTTTCATGTTCTCTGTGAAAAGAAATACTGGATCCTTGTTTTATTTTCAATGGTTATACATTCTCTGGTCTTTTGACAGTGAGGAGCTGAGTTTGTGATAGGTTCGATACAATTTTCATTGCAATTTTTTATTGCATTTTTCCCACTTTGAGGGAGGCCTCCCACTTCAAAAATATGACCAATAACAATCGCCACTATTGTGGCAAATCAATTTATTTTTTATTTTTTTTCATCGATTCCTTTCCGCAAACTCGCTCAAAATTGTATTATATTCAATCATCAAATGATAAAATTAATAAATACAAGGATCCGGTAATAAAAACGATGTAACCAAATCAAACTGGAAATCAATGAAAGTCGGGGTTTTTGGAACTTGAGTAAGACTGCTTTTGTACCACTTAACATGTAATGGTTAGGCGATTAGTCCATTTACTAACAACTAAAAGGAGTTCTTGGCTCATTAGTTAATCACACTTCAGGCTATTTCACCCGTTATTTTACACATATTAGGTATAACGACGAACTGCGACCGAAATGTTACTTCAAGACTGAATTTGAACGCGCAAAGTGGTTCTTTCATCTTTGCTCATAAGCAGAGGTCGGAATAGGTAGAGTATAAATATCTAAACTTCTAGGAAGGAAGTAACAAGAGTGAGTTATGAAATCCCGGAGTCATAAACGATTAAGAGGGGAGGTGGCCTAAGAGGAAGAAACTATTGCCGTCGCGCTGCGCCCGAACAGTGATAAGAGAGTGCAAGAGGGACAGCTGCAGCTCAGATCGACGTTTCGTATTCCCCTTTTTTCTCCTCGAAAACTGAGCCGATTCAATTATTTTTTACATTAAATTTTAAGAAAGAGTATGTCTATGTTCCTATAATTTTCTTTTATGTTAAAAACTTTTAGAATTTGACTGGTAGTCCTCTAATACCGGCGGTAAAAATGGTGCATTTTTTGTAATTTTTGGAGGGTCATATTTTCTTTACTAATTAGTTCCTGAAAAAAAGGAAATGACAGGGACGTGTCTACAGCAGACTTAGATTTTATGACAAAAAAAAAGATTGCTCTAGAGGCATTATTCAGGAAGAAAAACGGGGAATACTTTTGTATGAGGAATCGTAGGCCACCTCCCCTCTTAAATCTCGGTATTTAAGAAAAATCTAATTATTTATTGTAAATATTTAATTTGTTACGAATGTGATAAATAATTCAAAGTGCGATAAATAATTCACAATTTCTTAAATCCCGAGGTTTATGATTCCGGGATTTTATGGGAGGTATTTATTATCCAGTCTTGTTACTTCTTTCCTCGAGGTTTAGGTTATTCGCTACCTATTCCGACCTCTGCCATAAGTTATGAGTAAAGATACCTTGGTTTGAATGTTCGTTTCGGGCGCTTCTCGGGAGTTCTTTAACTGATTGATACGAACCAAAGAAGTTAACTCTCAATTCTGTCATTCCAAGTGAACAAGAGCTCCTCAACGATAGTCGGTACTTTTGACGATTGCCTTCGTAATTTCGATAAATATCGGGTTAGGTACATTGTAGCAAAAGCAGTTAATTATTTCATATAAATACTGAATCAACTTAAAACAACAGTTTTCTTGAATAAATCACGAGGTTGGCAGTACTGGTCCTACTTCAGTGTTTAGACGTGTACCTCCACCATTTACAAACCGTTAGTCTGGGCTGTATTGCAATAGGGATGTTTCCTGGGTAAAAAAAAGGAATTATATTTAGTCGTCAATCAGATAGTATTTTTTGCTTTATCATATCAATAAAAAATTACTTAGATAAAACGCATTAAAGAAGGAGAGTGGACATTGACGTCATGCCACATTTTCACTCAATGTATCGCCGTAATATTTTGATTACGTAAAAAAGAAAAAATACGTGTCCAATATTTTTTAGTAATCTAAAAACAAATTCTTAGTCAACATTCCTATTGCTGGGGTGAGTAACAACATTTTAGGGAATACTTGAAATATAAAACCATGTGATTATCGGAATCAACCCTAAACAAAAATATTGATAATCACCTTAGTAATTGCCCTTCGTTAAGAAAAGTGGAGTCGAGTGCCGCCACTTTTACGTGCACGAATCATTTATCTGACTGCACTTAACAAGCATACAGTCAGTGTTTTGCACACTCGAACATAGATAAGTGTTAAAAATGAGAAAAAATCGCAAAAAAATAAACTTAAATCGTAAAAAGTGTATTTTATTTGAAATGAAAGTCAATTTTTTAATATCACGTGTTAGAATTTACGCACTTTTTTGTTAATATTTTTCCCTTTTTAGGTTCCGTAATCAATAAGGAACCCTTACAGTTTCGCACTCTCTATTTGTCTGTCCGTCTGTCCGCAGCTTAGCTCAGAGACTCTTAGCACTAGAAAGCTGTAATTTGTCATGGCTATGACATATTAATCACGCCGACAAAGTGATAAAATAATATCTTGAAAAAAAATGTTTTATATTTTAAAAACATTTTTTTTTTCAAGATTTTATTTTCAGTAGTCATCCCATGGTATGGGGTATCTTTGGCAGTTTAAAAATTTGGGGGTGTGTGAAAATAATTTCTCGATTCAGGGATCCGTTTGTGAAATATTAAAAGCTTGTGCTAATTTTTGTTAGAAGCAAGATCCCCCCGCCAGCCAAATGGTTGTTTTTTGATATTGAAAAAATCATGGCAAAGTTTTATAAGGAAGTTACAAGGAAAACTATCACAGCTAAGTAAGCTTTACAAGTTAACGAGTCGACTAACGTACGTTTGCAGTTGGAATGTATGAGGGAACATGTTTTTCAACTGCTACGTTAGGCTAGTTCTTGGGATAAATTCATCCCAACTACGGAACCCTTCATTGTGCTTGGTCCGACATGCACTTGGCAAAAGATTACGATTAGTTTTTTTATCTTTACAAAAAATTTAATGAGCTTATTCTCGATGTAGAGATTTTCTAGGGATTATGAATTAGATCGCGTAAGCGATAGGGTATTTGTATTTTGTAAGTTGTCGGTCGGGGACGTGAGCACGCGGGAGGAACGGCACAGACGGGAGATCTATTTAAATATATTTTTAATTATTTTATTTTTCCAATGCATTTCTTTTGTGTAATCTTTTTCATTTCAACATGAATTCTCAATGGTTTACCTGAGCCATATTTTGGCTATTTAGAATCATGAATTATTTCTAATAAACTGGACGTATTTTTTTTTAACTGAACGCCGCGATCATTTTGATGTAACGTTTGACGTAGAACCATTGATTGGTGTCGTGGTGAGCGATCACTACTATATTGTCAGTACCTACATTATGTGAATTTACTAATTTATTTATTAAATGGGTGCACGTTTGGCTTTGTGAAGCAGGCACCTAGTGGAAGACTATGTTATGTCTAGACCGCGATTTTAAAGAGTTCAGTGAAGTTACTACAACTTCTGTTAGTTAAACTTTTGGCACGATTGCCTAGGACTGACCGCACTTGACGCGGAACTTGGCGGTGAATAAGAAAAGGTGCTAAAACTATTAATATTAAAATACACATTTTAAAAAAAACGAAATTCGGGTGTACCTACTTGGGTACACTTCTGTCTCACCCTGCAGGGAACAAGGCGTGATGTTATGTGTATTTAAACAAAATAAAGATGCATGCGCGGTGCGCCACAAATAAAATTAGATTAAGGATTGGGGAGTGAAGTCAATATTACAACATTTTTGAACTTAATTGAATTCATACTTTCAGGACAAAATTGGACAACGTTAAGAAAGAGCATTGTGAGGAGAAGGACGAGATTAGGTAAAAAATGAAAACAAAACTTTTTTTAACATCATTTATTTACGTCTCGGGTTCGTGCGTCGCGGTGGTAGACATGTGGGAAGCGATATGAGGATGATTGCTCTGGGGGTCTACTCTCTACGCACAAAATCCGTAGTTTCGGCCAAAGTTACGGGCGTTTCCTACTTCGTATCACTTACGTACGGACATAAGTTAGTTCGGGGCCCGAACTAAGAATGAATGACAACACGTTTTAATAGTTATCTTTACTCCAGATGTGTTTTTGCCAGTCCGAAGAAGTTAATAATTCTGGAGTAGGGTTCATTCCGAAGTACCAAACTACTTTCGGACGTGCCCGTATCTTCGTCGACGGATTTAGAGAGTAGGCCCCCCTGTATTGAAGACGTTCGATTTCATTTCAAAAGTTTTCTCTCGTTATGAAACTCCGTTCATAACCGTCCGAATAAATTAATTATTCGAAAGCTGGCCTTTTTAGTCTTTTGATTTGGATGTATGTAATTATAAAAAAGATTATATTTTTATATATATATATATATTTTTGTTTAACATTAACTGGATTTTGTTTGGTTTGCATGAATTGTACAAAACTATCGTACGCCGCTTGAGTATTTTTTTTTTCTGCTTTTCTCAGCAGTTTTCTGTGTTTATATTATTTTTTTATTTTATACCAAACCGATCCCTGTGTTCTTAGTGCTCGTTGAGGCAGCTCACAATAGAACAAATATTATTTAAAAAGGTTAGGGGCGGTTTTATTTTATTAGCTACTATTGGACTGCTACGAGTATGTTCACTGTGAAGTAAACTGCGCGGGCGTGAACTTTAAAGACGATCTATGATCACCATCGATTTCTAACTAATCAATTGAAAAATCGACTAAAGGGCCAACATTTGACTTTTTAGTCGTTTCAATAAACACCATGTAACGCCCGCGCAAGATATTAAAACTTTACTTAAAAAGTTATTCCATTTTAGTTTATTATTTCGAATATTCAAACTGTAAATACATCTTCACACTAGATAATAAGTTGATGAATATTTAAAATTAGTGTAATTGAAAAGTACCTTTAGTTAATAATTGTACCTCTATTGGGGAAAGTTATTTAGTAAACATTTTTATTGAGCAAATTATTTTTGTATAATTTAGGTAAGGTATTAATGACCGAAAGCGTATATTAACGTGTCCCCCCCTCCTAACGTGTAGCCACGTCCTCGTATCTGTCCGAGACATCGTCTTGCCACTATTATTAATATGTACCAACCCAAGTAAATAAATGATTCAATTATTTACTCTTCGACAACTAACCCTCGGTCCTAGTTCCCCAATGGAGGTATCAACCATGCGGATTGCTTGTCTATGCCTACGTGATTGTAAGGCACATTCACTAGCGACACTTTCAGGACAACTCCAGTATGCTGTGACTACCCTAGTGAATGGCGCCCACCAGACATACTGAATGATTTATTGTATCTACGTACATGTAAAGCAGTATTATGGTTTGTAAACAACTCTAAGTTGTCATTGGTAAAGTTATAAATGTTGTAAAAAAAAAAATAAACATCGATTGCCAAAATTCTATTTGTAACTACCCTGCATATGAATGTAACATCTAGAGAATACAGTCATGAAAATTTGACTTTGTTAAGGATTCTTTGTTAATAACTGACATAAGTACCTATATGATTTGGCGAACGATTCCCGTGTATTAATTACTGTCGACTGTCGTGAATAGTAAAACTAGATATTCTGTGTACTTGTAATACTGACACTCACTGACCATACGACACAATTGACGCTACGATATTTGAAATAAAATTACTTGTCTCTCGACGTATTACACTTTGCAGTCATTCATATAAATAAACCGACGGATTTGTTACGGAAAACTGATCAGTTTCAACACTAAAACCATTTATTATTGTGTCTTTTAAAACGCAGGTAAACGTATATAAGTGGGTGTTAGGCAATGTTTCCAAGTTTGGTCGTTGGCTTCGGTTTTGTTGAGGACGGTTCGGTTCTTTGTCGTAGTGTTAGTCTTGTTGGAACAATATGACGTCATATTGGTCGTTTGTTTGGTCTCTGTTTGTTTCTGAGGTTCTCTTTGTCTTTTGATAGTCTACATTTACACACTAAAGGTAGTCACCTCCAAAAACGTACCTTTGGCAAAACTTCTACTGTCCTTTCGGCGAGAATGATATGCGATGTTGCTCGATGATCGATCGGCCAAAGATGACGGTGCGCCTCACTGAATCTCTTTAATCGATCGACCATCGACAATGATAACTATATTGAACATGCTACATTTATTCACAAAATCTATGGATTAAGATCCCTGCAATTCATTGACTTAAACTTGAATGCATTCATAGGAACATTTAGCAGCGATAACTTGACTAAATCGGGTTCTACCAGCAAATTACTTTTGAGGGCAAATGTATGAAGAGTAACCTTACGTAAGCATCACTTTGTACATTGAAAATTCGTAATAAATTAACTACCAATTACATTATTTATGGTAGGCATTACGTCAGTAATAACAAAACTAGTGTAAGTTGGCCTCATGTTCTATTGAAACTCCGTACTACGCTAGGCCTAGGCCTGCTCAAGGTCAAAAAAGTGTTACCACCGACGCGCGACGTGCTGTCTACCGTATAATTCTGTAATCATAAAAGATTTGCTGTCTTACTACAAAAGACATGTTCAACGCGTGTCTTGTGTTTTTTATGTATGGAGTTTGACGTAAGACTCGCGTTGAAAATGACTTGTTTAAATATTTGTAGTAAAACCGTTGATGTTCTCTAGCGATTTTGAAGTTAAAAATACTATGTGTCAAGTAGCACTAATACTGTGTATAAGTACATACGTACGTCTATAATCCTGAAAACATAATAAAATGTGTAAATTACATAATTGTTTTATTTTTCTATAGAAACTTTTAATTCAATCAACTCAGCCCATGTATCGCTGACCGCTGCTGGACTTAGACCTCTGTGCGCCACAACACCCTGTCCTCTGCCTTCCTTATCCAGTCTGCCCCAGGTCGTCGGTCCATCTAGCTGGGGGGCGTCCCACGCTACGTTTATGTTTGTTAAAGATATTTGATCCTTATGATGCCACAAAAGTACAGGGTGTTATTTTTTCGGATTTTAGCCGGTTCGATTCCCGAGTGAGGCAAGCGAATTTTCGAAAATCTTTGAATGCAGATTTGTTTCTTTTTAAAAATAAAGGAATGTTTGCTTTGAGTAAAACTTGCTGTCCAGTATTAGAGTACTTTCCCTCCCTGGTACGCTTCGAAAATTCCACCCTGTACCTAATAGCAACAATATAGCTACATAATTATAATATTATAATTATGGAAAGGAAGTGTTTTGTTTAGGTACACACAGCAGCAGGTCAAGTTACTACAAACTGTCAAATTTTCTCATTCGATTTGGAACTTAACTGTCAACATTTTAAGGTTTTAAAATCATTTGGAGAAATTTGACAGTTTGGTATGACCTGGATGTGCTGTTGTATGTACCATAATTTTAAAAGTGTTGAGTACGCCTTCCCGAGACGGGCTAGGCATTCCATAACGTAGGTACCTAGGTACTCCTTAAACTGTAAAAAAGTTTTGTCATAGAAACTGGTGAAATGCATCGGCATTTCTAGTCTCAAGTTTTCCGATGACCTCGGATATATATTATGTGTCATGAAGGAACTTGAAACGATCTTTAAGATATGAGGGACTTATAGGAACGAACAGAATACTGCAGAGCTGAAACAAGATACCTGTGAGAATTCCGGCGAAGACGTATGGAAAGCCACAGAGCTTAGAACGAAATTCAGAAATGTGATCTTAATTGCGCAGGCCAAGTATAAATCTTCTGCAAAAGTTTTGAAGTCGCTCAAGTTTTTTGAGCCTCAGTGAGATGGAGAGCGGTGGTGGCCCAGTGGTAACGGCCACGACGTACGAGTTGTAGGTCGTGGGTTCGAACCCTGACAGGCCCATTACTTACGTGTAAATTATTTCATCACCACTGCTCTCAATAACGTGAGGAAACCGGCATGTCCGAGAACCGAAAATTCGAAGATATGTGACATCCATTAATCCGCACTGGGCCTGCGTGATGGATTACGGCCCACTCACTCCCACCGAGAGGAGGCCTGTTTCAACAGTGGGAACACTACAGGCTGATCAGCGTAGGTAGTCAATAAGGATGGGAAGTAAAAAGGATTACGCAAGCAGATTTAGTGGCAGTTGAAAGTAGTTTCCACAATTGTCTCTTTTGATGGACGAGAAATTGTAACGGGTGGTTTACACAGTGCGAGCAGCTGTCTAGTCAGCAGCTCGCACTGTGTAAACCACCCGTTATAAATTCTCGTTATAATAGGTACTCGCATGTCAGTAGCTCGGCCAGCCTTGACCGTTTTCATTATGAGAGTACCTAGCTAACCAGTCTCTTGTCTCATTATATATATACATGTGTGTCTTATGGTCTCTTGCGAAATGTCTTGTCAGACAGGCAGTCGCTCCATGTAAAATACTGGTATTCAGCTGCATCCGGTTAGACTGGAAGCCGACCCCAACATAGTTGGGAAAAGGCTAGGCAGATAAATAGATAGGTCTCTTGCGAGTTGTGTGTGTGTTGTGGTTGGAAAGATTATTCAGGATCCTCTTGTGACTGACTGGCGAGCTACCTACTGCCGAAAGCGTCTGAACAATGCGAGTGATGTGCGAGCTGCTGCCATGTAAGTGATGGTCCCCCCGTCACTCCGCATGGCGAGGGAGGCGAGTAGGCGAGTGAAAACAAAAAATGTTATTCGCCAGCGAGCTACTGTCCAACCCGCAAGTGCGAGTAACTCGTACCTACGTCCACACAGTGCAAGACTGCCACTGCAGCTACTCGGTAGGCCGACTCGCACTGTATAACTTTTGTGCGCCTTTAATTATTGTGATTTTTAGCTAGATACTATGCTTATTGTAAGGATTTGTATCAATAAAGTATATATATATATATATATATATATTATAAATATTATCAGTTTAATAAAACTGATAATATTTATATATTTATAATATAAACAGTCCACAAAGATAAGAGGGTACGCAAAAAAAAACATGAAACACTTGACTCAAGTTCTGTTTATCGAGAGTTATTTTGTTTACCTTGCACTGGTCGCAATCTATAATAAATGGTGCCAAACTTTTCTGATTAGTGTATATACAAGATTAACACACTGTTGTTTGAATTTGATTTCCGATTTCAAAAAAGGAAGAGGTTACTCGTATCAGTTCGACATTTCCTAGTTACGCTTTAATTATTTTTAGACAATGGAAGTGTTCTTGAATAATCTTACAGTATTATAAATTATGCTAAATGTTCTTTAATGTTCCATCAAAATGTAACACGCTTTTATTTATAAAAAAATACGGTCTGTGATAAAAACGCAAAGATTTAATACAAGGTGTAAAGTTTTAGGGTTTAATAAAAATATTTAATTAGGTATGTACAGTCAACAAAAGAGATATCTAGGCAGGGCAGGCAGGGTGATTTGCTTTATGTTCAATTTTATTTAAATTACTTTGTTTTTTCAATACTCCTACATTGTAACACACCAACACAAAATTGTATATTTTCACGAAATTTAACATGTAGCAATTCACACACAAATATGTCAGTACACCCTGCCCAGATATCTCTTTTGTTGACTGTACGATAAGGGATTATTGTGACGTAGACGAAGAAGGTTAATTATCGTTAAAGGTTGCAATGTAGGTACCTATATAATGGTATTTTTCTTATTAGGTTTAAATTATTTTTAACTTTTTATAGTTCTTTTTATTAACAAGTAATAAAAGCTTGTTTTTAAAAAGTTATTTTTAGTTTTATTTCTACCTTTTTAATATTTTTGATGCGAGATTGACTACGGCGTAGTTCGTAGCGCGTAGCAGTGTTTTACCGTTTTGTAACCCGTAGTACGCTCACAATGTGTTGTTTTGAGCACTTAAAGCTGTAAGTATGTATTTTATATTTTAATAACTTTAAATATCAATTAGTTATGTAATTACTGGTTAGTTGTTTGTAACATTTCTCATTCTATCCATTTAATTTAATGCGTCAATATTACACTGTTTTTTCGAAGTCAACTTTCACCACCCACCCATCAAAAACGGTCCACCCATCAAGACGAATCAAACTCGACGCGGTTGTGTCGCTTAATTACTGAGTTCCTGTGGCCATCTTCCAGCTCCATCAGACCCTGGTTACCATCTAGCACCAAAGTACTCGTCAAGACGAATCAATCGAGCCCAAACTCGATGGGGTTATGTCGTGTAATTATTGAGTTCCTATGGCCAACTTCTAGCTCCATCATCAGACCCTGGTTACCATCTAGCACCAAAGTACTCGTCAAGACGTATCATACGAGCCCAAACTCGATGGGGTTGTGTCGTTTAACTATTGAGTTCTTATGGCCATCTTCCAGCTCCATCATCAGACCCTGATTATTACTATCTAGCACCAAAGTACTCGTCAAGACGGATCAAACGAGTCCAAACTCGATGGGGTTGTGTCAAAAAAATGCATGAAAAAAATTAGTTTAAATTTTTTCATACAAAACGGCAATTTCATAGGTAAAGACCTATTATAAGTATTATAACCCACTTACAGAATGAAAATTGCATCTTTTTTATACTTACACAATACATAACTTTATAAAACAAATATGGGATATTTTTTTTAATATTTATTATAAATATAGGATTGTTACGAACCCTGATGTGTATTATACGTTAATATTAAACTTATAATAAAGAAATCTTGATGTTTGTAAAACCGTGCGAAGCAGGGGCGGGTCGCTAGTGTAATATATTGTATGCTTGGATATTATATGTATAATCATTTAAGTCAAATAGCTAAATAGACTCATATTAAGAATGAAAGGTACACACACAGTCGCATTGTTTAACATCACAATTTGATAGGTTAATAAATAAAATAAAATTTCAAAATCATAAAAATAAAATTTTACTGTAAATTATTTGTCATAAATTAAAATTTCAATTAAGTTTGTTGCTTCATACCAGTGTGCTACGGGTTGCTTACTACAATGGGTGGCATTCCAAATCAAAGGCAAAGGCACTACCTACCTACTTCTTAAAAAAAAATTTTTTTTTCAAAAAATTACAGCTTTGTTACAGACAACATGACATCAATAATTCCTAAACTATGAAGTCGAATTTGTTTTAGTTTTTATTTTATCATCTGTAATTATTTTATGATATTGTTCTTTTCAACTACGGAACCCTTCATTGTGCTTGGACCGACACGTACTTGGCCGATTGTTTAGAATACTAATCTTATTTTATCACCGCTTAATACTAATGATCGCCTACGAGGCGATTTAATAAATCATCATCTTCCTGCCTTTCTCTCAGGTTACTTGGGGTCGGCGCAACATATTTTCTTTTACCATTCTCCCCTGCCAACTGTCACACTATCATCCACTCCCTTCTTATAAATAAGTGTAATTGATTTAAAACTTGTACTGGAATTTAAGAATCTTTAAACGAAATAACAGGCAAGCTCGAGGTTTTACTAAGATTACAAGACAAGTTTACTCTAACTTTAACTTTAAATTTAACCCCCTTATTAAAAAACGAAAACTCTCTACAAACCTATTTTAATTAAAATAGTGTTTTGTCTTCTTTCAAACTCAAATCATAATTCGAAAGAAAATGACAAAACACTATTTTAATGTTGTCAAGTTTTATTAAATAAATTGTTAGAATGTTTTTTTTTAACTAAAATAGGTTTGTAGAGCATTTTAGTTGTTTTTATGAATAAGGGGTAAGACAATATGAATTCAAATATTCAGTGTTACTGCATATTGTAGCATAGGAATATGTACTCGGGATTGGTGATTTCCTGGGGCATGAGTGGGGAGGTTGGGGCCAATAGTTGGAAGCCCATGAACATGAATGTGCGGAGCATGGTTGCACGGTCCGGACGGCTCTTTAGCACACAGATGATGCAGTTGTTACAACCGAGCCTCTCCTCAGCAAAGTCAAGCAGAAGCATGAAGCTCTCCTTGCTACCCGACTGGAGTACACCCGGCATACGAAGGTAGATAGTACCTCCATGTACCACAGCTTCCCAGCGGTTGATTGTGTTTTCAGTGAGAAAGATTTTTAAGTCCACCTTAACGGGCTGTCTGTCCTTGCGCTCGAGGATCTTGCTTATAGTCGCTTCTCTGCATTGCTGGTTGCTGGCTGGGTGAGCGTCGGTCGGTAATTGCGACTCGGTAATGAGGCTCACCGTGCTGCTTGTGAGTGAACTCGCACCGGCCCATAGCAGGGTACTCAACAAGTCACGGTTGTTGTCGTCGTGGTTGGGTGTTGATGGGGACGCGGGGCTCGCAGCCCCGCCATTCACCCCTCCGGGCGGTGCCGAGCCGCGAGCCGGAACATCAGGACCACCACAGAGGCCCGGCACCCAGGCACAGGGAGAAACACTCGGCGTCCGAAGCCAACAAAGTTGAGCTATGCCGCTTGCTTCCGGCAGCGGCGTTCAGCGACGCGCTATCGTCGTAGTTTTTCATCTCCTCAACAGCGGGGGGTTCCAGTCCAGCGACATCGTAGTCATTGTAATTACTACTATTAAAACTTAACTGTTGTATTAAGTTCGTCATCTTGGTGAGTCGTAATTAAGCCTTGAAATAACTTGGGGAGAAAAACACGGTCAGACCGTAAAATCTCACAAACTGCGTACACAACAAACACGAATCAAATCAGTGTTATTGAGTTGAGTGAAATACTCAGAAATAGTGTTGATCCTGTGGCGTTGATTGAATGAAGTGCGGGGCGGGGCGGGCGTGTGCGGGTTTTTTTTTTTTTTTTTTTTTTTTTTTTTTTTTTTTTTTTTTTTTTTTTGGAATGGCATCTCGTAGTGTGACCATGAGAGGTCTCGACTACTTAACCGGACTTTCCTGTGGGTGCCTTTAAGCGAGCTCAAAAGCCTCCAGCCAGGGGCATAAAATACTAACTAAATTATAAACTAAACGACTGCGCACTAAGGGCACCCCCTGTGGGGTACGGACCTCGGCTTAGGGAGTCGTTGTCATTGACCAATGATAGACAAGGCAAAGCAATAGGCTGGATCAAGTTAGGGGAATTATTATTATCAGGGGAGTTTAAAGCTACAGGCTCAGCTACGCCACCAGCTGGCTCGATTAAACCGATCAAGGGACATGAATTTACATTTACGTTAGATGGTCTTAAACGCGGTGGGCCTCGGCGGCGAGGCCGGAATGAAGATCTGTGTTTGTGTTGGACTGTGCTAGTGTCCCTACTACTTTCCTGGAGGAGGGTGATAGGGTCATCGGGTTCAGTGAGGGCATGTCGCGGACGGCGGATACTACTGATTCTACTGGGGACATAGCTAGCGGCTTCGACAACCAAGGGGTTGCGATGTTTCACGGCGGAATCAAAGAAACGCTTGGAAAGGCGTTTCAAGTACTGACGGATGGTCGGGACTTTAAGGTCAAGGTGGAGGTCCGCGTTCCGAACGAACCAGGGGGCTCCCGTTACCTTGGGCGTGTGCGGGTGAAAGGTGTTAACATAATATATTTAAGAAGTTCACTATTTACATACAAAACATACGTGTTGGAAGGTGTCTGAATTTGGTCGCTTATCATATTTTTTCCAAAATGGCCACTGGATGCGTCACTGACAGGACAGAACTATTGTTTGTTGCCATTATGCAATTAATAAAAATTGTTAATCCTGCACAAGCCATCCGACTTTCGGTACCTCGGGTCGCTTGTTCAAGGGGATGGTGAAGTAGACCGAGACGTAACGCAGCGGATCAACTCGGGAAGAATGAAATGGCGACAGGTCACAGGAATAACTTGCGACCTACGGATGCCCCTCAAGTTATAGGGGAAAATTTACAACTCCGTAATAAAGCCTGTACTTTGGAAGAAAAAAGAGAAGAGAAGAGAGAAGATGGATGAAAAAAGATTGCATGCAGCGGAGATGAGAATGTTGAGATGGATGTGTGGAGTGACGAGAATGGATAAAGTAAGAAATGAGTAATTAAGAGGAAGTTTGAAAGTGGCGCCAGTGACAGAAAAGTTAAAAGTAAATCGTTTGGCTTGGTATGGGCATGCGATGAGGAGGGACAAAACGCATGTAATTAAAAGAGTGATGAATATACATGTTGATGGATGGAGAGGCAGAAGAAGGCCAAAGAAAAGATGGATGGATTGTGTGAGGAATGATATAAAAGAGAAGGGAGTAAATGATAGCGTGACGGTTGACAGGGAAGAATGGAAGAAGAAAACGTGTTGCGCCGACCCTAAGTAACATGGGATAAGGGCAGGAAGATGATGTTAATTAATCCTGTACAAACAAGACGCATACGGCACACCTCAGCGGCACACCATTACAAAGAAAAGACAAAACAAACACACCATACACCACTAATACGAAGTACCAAAAAGCCTCATATTCAACGCATAAAAGTTAAAAAATTGACAATGGTGCCGATTCTGTTGTCACAAATGCCACTAAACTAGACTAAAAATCACTAAAATTTAGTTTATTCCCGTCAAACGACGATTTCCCATTCTGAAATTGACTAAAGTGACACAACTTAACTATATTTTAGTTTGACAGGACTAAGATTGTATGGAGTTATTAGTTTAGTGAAAATGGCAATTTTGCTATTCTGAATTTGACTGTTTTAAACTAAAATTTTAATTGTCAAACTAAATCAGACTATGTTTAATCGCGATTAAAAAGGTGTGGAATAAAATTAGTTGATATGAACTAAAATTCACACCGAGACCTTGACTTCGGATGCAAAAACGGTAGTGTATTTTTTTCTTTTCTTTTGCATATATCTCGAAAACGGTGAGTCCTATCGCAAAAATAATGAAAATTTGGCCCCCTTTATAAACCCCATGAACCCCTATGACTCAACATGTAGGCACCAAAAAAAAAAAAGTACCAAAAAAAAAAAGGTACCAAAAAAAAAGGTACCTACATTCCATATAAAACACGTTGAAGCTGCCCCCTCCCTGCGCCCCTCCAGCTCTAAAAGATATTTGACCCGGTAACGACAGCGACGTCGGTGAACAAAATATGACAACCCTGTCACTTCATAGTGATTTCGTTAGTTCCAATTAAAGCCACCGGGTCAAATATACTACAGGCACTATACCACGCGGAGTCACGATTGTCAAACTCGATTTTAGTTGTGTCAAAATTGTTATTAAATTTAGAGGTTTTTTTTGTCAGAATAGCTCTAAGATTCTCATAGCAAAAAGTAAGGAATTTTAGTGATAGTTTAGTTAGTTTAGTTCGGTGTACAACAGAATCGGCACCATTGTTGTCAATTGCTTGATGCCAAAACTGGATAGCGCTCCTCGCTCCTTGCTATATTATATTAGTGATCTGTGGCGCTCTACGAAAGAGAGAGATAGTCAGATTCTCGTCTCGAGTTCCCCGCGAAATTCAATTTTTTTTAGTAACAAGTTTAGTCAAAAGTATGATTCGCGATAATAAGAAATATTGTATTTAATTATAACCATAAAACAATAATTAATACATCTCTAGCAGTTAGATTTGTTTTAAAATGTCATCATTTCGAAAAATAATTATAATTCAGGGCTACAATACCTTTGCGATAGCAATCTTTAAAGTCAGCCCAGAATTTGGCTATGAGCTTGGCACCTTCAGTAGCGCACAGAGAACTTTTACATCAGTAGCGTCCATTGCAGACAACAGGATACGCCGGACACGACATGAAGTGCCCCATTTTTTTAAGTGCACCCATTAAGTGCACCTTAATTACACTTTATAGGACGGAGTCTTCTGTGAATCCCCATCTAAGCAGGATTTCTTCTATTGATTAGACTTCCAGGTACAGACGCCAGCAGGTCAAGCCACCGAAACTGTCAAATTTTCCCAATCAACCTTGAATACTTAAGCGATAAAGATTTATTTATTTATTTATTGCACAATGTACACACAGTTACAGGCTTTGCTTACAACTAATGAGTGCATAACCCCGTTGGGGCGCGGCAAGATAACTTAAAACTAGAATATTGTGTCTAAGATGAAGATCTATTAAAGTTTGACAGATTGTAGTAGCTTGATGTGCTGGCGTCTGTACATAAGCCAAGGCTACTCATGTGTTGGGCGAACCGCCCCTCCTCGGCCGATCACCATGTTTGGCAAGCAGATCCCTTGGGAAAAGCGAGCCAAATACTTAGGTGTGACGCTCGATAGTCATTTATCATTTTCAGAGCACATAAAGCAGGTTCGTTCGCGGGCCTACTTTGCTCTTGGCCGTTTACACTCCGTTCTGAATGCACGCAGCAAATTGTCCCTTAAGTGCAAGTTGCGTATTTACACAGCGTGCATTCGACCTATCATGACCTATGCGGGCCCAGTCTTTGCGCACGCAAAGCCCCACCTCATCCATAGGATGCAGACCCTTCAGAACCGTTTCCTCCGAAAGGTAACGGGAGCCCCCTGGTTCGTTCGGAACGCGGACCTCCACCTTGACCTTAAAGTCCCGACCATCCGTCAGTACTTGAAACGCCTTTCCAAGCGTTTCTTTGATTCCGCCGTGAAACATCGCAACCCCTTGGTTGTCGAGTCCGCTAGCTATGTCCCCAGTAGAATCAGTAGTATCCGCCGTCCGCGACATGCCCTCACTGAACCCGATGACCCTATCACCCTCCTCCAGGAAAGTAGTAGGGACACTAGCACCGTCCACAAGCACAAACACAGATCTACATTCCGGCCTCGCCGCCGAGGCCCATCGCGTTTAAGACCATCCAACGTAAATGTAAATGTAAATTCATGTCCCTTGATCGGTTTAATCGAGCCAGCTGGTGGCGTAGCTGAGCCTGTAGCTTTAAACTCCCCTGATAATAATAATTCCCCTAACTTGATCCAGCCTATTGCTTTGCCTTGTTTATCATTGGTCAATGACAACGACTCCCTAAGCCGAGGTCCGTACCCCACAGGGGGTGCCCTTAGTGCGCAGTCGTTTAGTTTATAATTTAGTTAGTATTTTATGCCCCTGGCTGGAGGCTTTTGAGCTCGCTTAAAGGCACCCACAGGAAAGTCCGGTTAAGTAGTCGAGACCTCTCATGGTCAGACTACGAGATGCCATTCAAAAAAAAAAAAAAAAAAATGTGTTGGGCGATTTTCAGTAAACGAATGGATTGGGTAGGGAAGAACTATCTCGTCACAGCTTTAACCTTTCCTTAGTCCGTTTCGGCGGTGAGTACTTAAAAGTAAAGCTGTTGCAGCTTTCCAGCCTTTGTGATTCGATGATGTGGATGGTGGTGGTGGTAGAATTGGAACTATCAAAATCACTAAGATACAGTCCTACCGTCCAGATGGCGCTGCCATCACGCAAACATCGCGCTCTGTTTGTTTTTATTTTTAAAAAATGATAAAATAGTTTTTTGTCCCGACTTTAAAATAAATACGATCTATTTAGTGCAGACAATGATCTCTAGTGTTATCTAAAGTTAACAAACTCTGTGGAATTATAAATAGTGATTTTATCAACCCTACTTAGGTGATCAGTTTTCATCCCAAAAGTATGTTTGTGCTACAAAAGTGTCTTAAAACCAAAAAACTAACCCAGGGAGTGTATAATCAGGCATGCTTTAAGGACGCTCTTACAAATGTGTAGTCAAGTCATTACTTTTTTACACAAAAGTGTATTTATTAAATAAAATGCTTTTCATTCTTAAATTTTTTTTTGGCCCAATTGTTGATAGATGTGCATGGTACGATTCTGAACTATGAATATAATTTTAGATAAGTACATTTTCTCAATAAACGTACCGAAGTAAAAAAAATCATTTCGGTACATTTATTGAGAAACTGTACCTATCCTAAATTATATTTATAGTTCAGAATCGTACGTTGCACATCTATCTATCAACAATTCGGCCAAAAAACACTTTAAGAATGAAAAGCATTTTATTTAATCAAAATATTTTTGTGTATAAAAGTAATGATTTGACTACACATTTGTAAGAGCGTCCTTAATAGTTTTAAACTAACATTATCATTTCATTATTCAGTGTATCAATTTTCAAACTGGGCGTTGGTTTTTGAAATGAAACCATCGTAACAGGCATTTCAATGAACTTTAAAAAAAATATAACATACAGAACCGTAATTTCGATATACATAATAACTGTCACATTGACTCTGACAATAATTGTCAGAGTCAATGTGACAGTTATTAAGTAAGCACAATTATTGTGCTCGCCTGGCATACGGGAGTACTCGAGTTTGGATCTTACGAACTGCTTTTCTTTTTGTATTAATATAATTACAGAATATTATTCTCAAAATTAAATTGGATTGATTTGAACTATTTTCTTTAATAATATTATTTAATATTAGGTTGGGGAAAAAGTCTTTTCGCATTATAGTATGTATGAACTTAAAATAAAATCTCTTTGGCTATACTATTTGTATCTGGCTGGTTTTGGTAACATTGAAAGTTTAAATTTTAAAGAACATAATTCCAAATTCAAATTAGGAAAATGTGTGATTTTCATTTGTTTTTCGTACTGTCAAGATGAGTGAATCTAATGAAGAAATTCGATACATTTTTAAATTTAACTACAAAAAAGGTAAAAATGCAACGCATGCCGCGAAAAAAAATTGCGATGTTTATGGACCCAATGCAGTGTCTGTGAGAGTAGCACAAATTTGGTTTAAGCGTTTTCAATCCGGAAATTTTGATGTCAAAGATGCACGTCGCTCTGGTCGCCCTATTACGGATAAAATGGATGCCATTTTTGAAAAAGTGGAGCAGGATCAGCATATCAGTAGTTACGACGTAGCTGAAGAACTGGGAATTGACCACAAAACAGTTTTGGCGCATTTGAAAAAACTGGGTACACAAAAAAGCTCGATATTTGGGTACCTCACGAGCTCACTGAAAGAAACCTAATGAACTGTGTACTCATTTGTGATTCTTTATTACGACGTAATGAAACCGAACCATTTTTGAAGAAGCTACTAACTGGAGATGAAAAGTGGATCACGTACGACAAGAACGTGCGAAAAAGGTCGTGGTCAAAGGCCGGTCAGGCTTCACAGACTGTGGCGAAACCCGGGTTAACTCGCAACAAGGTGATGTTGTGTGTGTAGTGGGATTGGAAGGGCATTATTCATTATGAGCTGTTACCACCAAGTAGGACCATCGATTCTGAACTCTAATGCGAACAACTGATGAGATTAAAGCAAGAAGTTGAGAGAAAGCGGCCGGAATTAATCAACAGAAGGGGTGTGGTTTTTCATCATGATAACGCTAGACCTCACACATCTTTAGCCACTCAGCAAAAATTAAGAGAGTTTGGCTGGGAGGTGTTAATGTATCCGCCGTTTAGTCCTGACCTTGCACCTTCAGATTTCCACCTGTTTCGGTCTCTTCAGAATTCTTTAGGCAGTGTCAGGTTAACATCACGAGAGGACTGCCAAAACCACTTGTCGCGGTATTTTGATCAGAAGTCCCAAAATTTCTACAGCAATGGGATCATGTCCCTACCTACAAGATGGCAAAAAGTTACCGAACAAAATGGTACCTACATACTTTAGATAAATGTAAATAATGTATATTAAAAAATGTTTTGAATTTTCTTCAAAAATGCGAAGAAACGTTTTCCCCAACCTATTATTATAATAAATATTAAGATTTATAACTATGCCTCTTAGACATACACATGGGTATCAAATGAAAGGGCTTAATTAGCAAATTTCAAAAATAAACGTGAGGTTCGGATCCTTATTATTATTTGTGCAGCCAAATCCGATGCAATATAGTTTTGCCTTCATTTTAGTATCTTGCGACGAACGGACGACGCGACGCGGCGCATGAGTATTGATTGACGTGCGACCCGGCGGCGCGCGGCAGTCCTACTGAATAGGCCCAGTGAGATGGGTCCGCCGCGCCGTGTACTTGTAGCTTTATACCTAAACTGCGGAGTGACCCATCTATATTAATCTGTGGTCACGTTTGCAAAGATGGAATAATTTACTACATCGTGAAAATAAATAAGTAGGTACCTATGCCTTTTACGAAACCAAAACTTTTAATAGTTTTTTGTCTCAAGGTGTGGACTTGCTATAATTCAATGGTGTAAATACAATTATTAGGTAAGTATGGACCTTTTGGAAATAGAATACCTACGGTATTTTACTCTGTAGGAGCAAAAATCTAAAATATATTATTTAGATAGCTTAGGCAAAAAGCAGTCGGAAAAAGTTATTTTTAGTTCATAAAATAACAATATTTATAAAATTCAATTCAAAGTTTTCAGTTTTTTAAATCTGTTTTCTAACACCATGAAAGTAGTCGCCATTCTATTACGTCATACGGATGTGTAAAATAAAAAGTGTCAACTGTCAACTGATCAGCGTTTATAAGTGTTTGTTTGCACTGGTCATGGACCTAATAGTTTACGGTTTATATATTAGGTCCATGGCACTGGTTTGCACAGCCAACTGACGTCATGACCATATAGCAGTATGGCATCCACTGTGTCCAGTTTTTCGTCAAATTACGCGCGAAATTTGAAAATGTAAAATTTAAATGCATTTTCATGGCACTTATCGATTCAATAAAAATTTTGTTTTTTTTTAGTGGCTCATTAGCACTATAGAATCTAATTGAGACACTTTTCTCAAAATGGGTGTAATACCATATTGCGATGAGCATGTAGAAAGGTTCCATCGAATGACGTATTATAAAGGTAAAATAAGGTAGGTAATACATCATTGGTTCAAGATAATTCAAAGATGGAAAAACTTTATCACGCAAGGACACTAAGTGGAGCCCGACATTGGCCAACCGGAAGCCAAATACTCCAGAAAATCGTAGATAGTTATTCATTTATTCTGGAAAACTTTTTTCTTTAGAAATATTTTTTTTTCACCAAATAAAATGCATGGCTAATAAAAATTAAAAAGCTTTTTATTATTGACACCCTACTACTATACTACTGGTACTATATATAAAAATAAAAACTAAAAAAGTTCGAGGGGCTTGATGAAACTTTAATTTTGTATGATTGAATGTTTTATTTTTACCTACCATACTTATGATACCAAAATACCATAACCTTTTACAATAAGAAACTCCATAATTTTATAATGAAAACTCAAATAAAAATACCTTCATCTTGCAACAGATCGAATCATCATCAATAATTCATAATTCTTCATCGTTGAGGAATTATTTACAGAATAAATTAGTATAACTATTATTTTATTAATTAGCAATTAACCCAACACCTACTTAATTAATAATATGGATATTGCCTGAGAAAAAAAAAATATATTTAATCTGTCAGTCAGATAATAAAAAAAATATTAGACTCGTATTTTTTGCTTTAAAAAATGACTCAGATAAAACGCAACAATCGCAAAGTTGGGGAGTGGGGTTAGCTACGCTATGTCATAACTAGCTATAACAAACTACGTAGATGACTGACGTCATGCCAATCAAGTACGGGAGTACTTGATTGGCAATTGGCATGACAGTAGGTTTAAATATTCTGTGATCAAGTAAAAGAGTAGTAAGTGTTAGTCAATGTATCGCCGTAATGTTCAGATAACGTAAAAAAAGAAAAAAATACGTGTTTAATATCCTAAATTACGGACAAAACATTTTTTTTGACAATATAGGTACCTACCTATTCAAATTATTGTTTCATACTTTCATGTAACATAAAAACTAAATGAGGTCATCCACATAATTATAGTTTTTACTTTGCATGAAAACGAAATGCAGTATTTTGCCATTACCAGTAGTAGCAGCAGTTGCAGTATTTTATTAGTATTTTACCTTGACGCATTAGCCAGGCACAAATCCAGACTCTAAACATTACAGGTAAACTGTGGGAGTACTAGGTACACCTCTACTGCCTACCCAAACGAGAAATACAGGCATGGTATTATACATTTAGACTAATAGTAAATCTGAATATTTTGTTTGTTTGTATGTTTGAACGCGCTGATCTCTGGTAATAAGTCGGATTTTAATTTTTTTTTTTGCATTTGTTAGCCCAATTCTTGAGGAAGGCTACAGGCTATTTGTCATCACGCTAGGACACATATCAACTCGGAAAGGGATCGTCACCATATCAACTCGAGCCGTGCAGTATTCTTTGTATGAAATTCTCTATTGCAACGCACACTAATCGGAATCATAACGTAATCGCCTCGCCTCGGGAACTCGGGACAAAAGGCAGCGAAAGGCGATACGGTGAGGATCCCTTTCAGAGTTGATATGTGTACCTTTAGGAGCCGGGCAAAATAAAAAAGGTCAGAAAGAGAGCTAAGCTATGTTAGTACTATTATTTATTCTGTGGCTAAGCGAAAACAATCTAAATACGGCAGGCGATGCGAAGCGGGGTGGGTCGGGGGAATAAGAAATTTCATGCGGACAAAGTCGCGGGCAGAAGCTAATTAAGTATGGGTTTTGTGATAGAGGTCTATCTAACTGAAAATACTATTTACAGTAAAATATATAAGTATATTTAAATAAAAATCTAAAATATAACATTATATTTAGTTCAGAAGACTGTTAGTACCTAAAGCTTTCAAAGCTTCCTCTCCTACAATTTTGCGGTGCTCGAAAGGGTCCACACACCACAACGATCTCATAAAATTTTAAGTTAAGTACAGACGCCAGCACTTCAAGCTACCTCTTTCTTTAATAGATTTTCATTTTTATCGCTAGAGTATAATGTTCAAGGTTGATTGGAAAAATTTGACAGTTTCGGGTGGCTTGACCTGCTGGCGTCTGTGCCTACACATTATGGAATGCAATAAACGATTGAGTATCTATTGACTACATCCTTATTTTCTAGTGCAGTCAGTCTCAAACAGATGTTTAGGTAGGTATATGTCGTGGTACGATAGTAGAAATGGCCATATCGTGATCTGCCTGGCCATATCATAATTTGACTATGTATCTAACACCCGCCATACTACTCAAACGCTCAGCGTTCGACGAAACGAAGAAACAAAGAGATTTTAGACAATGTAATGAATTCTTGTCGAATGTTTACATCATCTTGAGGCTAACTGACTGCACATAAGCTTATGTAATAAGGATGTGTCATACATTTGTAAATAATAAGCGCAAACACTGGACAATTATTGAAGGTTAAGTGTTACACTTAAGTCTAGCCATACATGAGGAGATATGACGTACTAAATGCAAGACGGGCCGGTATTATAGAAAGAATAGTATAGAACTGAGATTGTCCTTGTTTGGATTGAGTTTTAAAACCCATAGATACAGAACCTCAGTCAAGACTAGCATTACGTAAAACTAGTTTCAACCAAATGAATATAGTAGTCAGGTACGAGCAGGGTGTGGATGTGGACCACCTCTTATCCTGCCGTGTCCCAAAAAATGCAGCCATAGCGACCTCTGCGCTGTCACCGACGACGCCGGGGAAGTGGCGCAGTTTTGGGCCAACAAAATTTTAATAACTGTCCTTTCACCAAAAGAGATGTTGCCCGAGTCAAAAAAAAAATATATTAGACACATATTTTTTGCTCAATAATTATATTAATAAAAAATGACTTGGATAAAACGCATTAAAGTGGGGGTGTAGGGGCTTGCTACGTCACAACTACGTATAAAATCTAGCAAGGCGTGACGTCATGCTACATTTTAACTCAACGTATCGCCGCGCCGTAATCTTTTGATTACGTAAAGAAAGAAAAACTACGTACCTACTTATCCAGTATTTTTTAATAATAACATGGCGGACAAAAAGGTTGGTAATTTTAGTCAGGCTAGTCTTGAGTGGGATATACTCGTATGAACCAAAGTCGAGTTTAAAGTTTGACAATCACTTTATAAAACAGACCATACTTTGTGACAACATTACATTTCAAATAAAGAAATACATTCAATCTGCCTAGTTTTTTCCCAACTATGTTGGGGTCGGCGTCCAGTCTAACCGGATGCAGCTGAATACCAGTATTTTACATGGAGCGACTGCCTATCTGACCTCCACAACCCAGTAACTGGGTAATACGATACCCCTTGAAAAGACTGGTTGTCAGACTTTCGGGCTTCTGACGACCCGTAACGACTATCAAAGATCGACGAATGACAGCCAGGACCAACGGCTTAACGTGCTTTACGAGGCACGGAGGAGTCTCGGTATGTAAAGAATGGTCACCCATCCACTGACGAACCCCGGCAAGCGTAGCTTAACCTGATGGATCGACACGTGCGGCTGTTATTACTTTGCCACGAGCTCCTCAAATAAAGAAATACACTATCTAGTTATTGCAAACAAGCTTACTTACCCGTTACCCAAAATACAGAACAACTAACAAGAGTATTTTATCGAGCCATGTGTTAGTTCATTCCACTGAGCACCTTATAATACTGGTTCATTCATCTTAACATTGATGTGTCAGACACTGGTTGGAGTGAGTTTCTGTTATTACGAAATGTCAATTATAAATAATACACTATTTAGTTATTTCAATCATACTTCCATTTTGATTGTATAGTAGGTACTGAATTTGGCGTACTACTGACATAAACTTATAACGAAAAATGAATTATATTATAGAACAAATAAACATGAATCTTACATAATTATGATTCAGTTAAAAAAAAAACAAAACCAAAAAGTTTATTTTTAGATGTAGTTCAGCAGCCATTTTACTGATGCTTGGTGGGGAAAATAGTCATGAACTAATGAAACATTCAAATATTCAAACTTCCGCTAAAGCTTCAGGTTCAACATAGTGTCAAAGAAAATGTTGTGTACAATAAGTGCCACAAAAGTTGAGACTTGACCGAGCGTCCCGCGCTCTTTCCGCCACATTGATGACGCCCGATCCTTTCCCGCGCTCAGATCTCATACCGCTAAAGAGACTAAAATCGTCTACTGCGCAACTCAAATCACGTGGTGTGCCAAGCTTTGTGCCAAGTATCATCTTTCGTGGCGCGCATTGTACACAACATTCCAAGATCAATAACCACAAAATTGTATGCAACAGTTATAAAGTGTCATGAATACATAACATTATAATACCTTATTTAAACTACACCATCTAAAATATTTATTTGTATCGTCCCAATTATAATTTCCAAATCCATTAATTTAACAAACATCCTACGAAGCCCACATATAGAAGTAGATATCTTGCCAATGGCTCAAATACTGAATGATTGGTCCACAAATGAATGACATGGCAGGTACCTTGTTTGTCATAGATTTCAATGCATTCTCAATAACATTCTTTGAATAACCATTGTACATTGGACTCCTTAGTAAGTACAATACTAGGCTTAACTTCCTACGGCTTATCTCGAGCCGTTGGTCATAAGACAAATCTTTCATGTATTTGCTGTACATTTTCATACTTGCTATATCTACGCAAAGAGCCACCACCCACTGCTTCCAAGCCTTTGTTCCAAACACTCTCATAGATGCTAAATGTATCAAGGGCTTCAGAATGTGGAGTGACTCAGCATAAACCAAATCTTGCACGTTCACAGCTGCACCAGGCCTGTCATCCTTTATCTTCACAGGCTCCCAGTCACGGAATGCTACCGAGGGGGCGCCGTCAACACGTCGAATGACGCGCCCCGATCTCCTCAGAGTGAAGAATGAATTAGAGTTTTCATCTGTCTCTTTACCTTCTGTGAACTTCTTTCTCTGCAATGCAGCTATTGGGGGATGTGCCACAGGTAGCTCTTTGAACCTGAAGAGCAGGACGAGCGCAGAGGAGCACTTGAATACCTGCAGTAGGGTTGCTATGGTCCATTTCCCTCGCGTGCCCCATCTGTTCTTCACCAGCAGCTCTACAAACACTTCACAGTAGTGGACGACTGTCAGCCACAGCTTGATCTGTTCCCGGAGCCCATAGTAAGGCTCCTCCGTACCGTAAGCCTCTCTTATAAGCCTGTCATTGAACAGTGACACGAGTTTGGACAGCGAGTAAACCAACTCTGATACTATGGGCGATTTATTTATCTTCCCCGCCACGAAGTAAGAAGACCACGTCGCTACTGTCTCAACGTCCGTCACTACACCAGGATTGCTAATCACCCATCGCTTATACATTGCGTATAGCTCTTGTAAAGATAATGATTTATTCATTTTGCTAACAGGAACTCACGTCAGCTCACAAAATAAACACCTATACAATCGGATTTCGCGATTAACTGTTCATTAACATAAAGTTACCTTTGCGAACACCCTTAAAAATAGATTTTTGTAAGGCACTGTGAGCGAAATTATCGTAAATTAAATTTCGGCTGGGGATACTGTACTCCAGTCGTGTTTGCGAGTTTGACTTTTGCCCCCAGTCGAGCTACCCGAGCACCTGCGTCACCGATAGTCAACATCAACGTCAAGTAATAAGTTGTCAGTTTTGACATTGGCACTATACGTTCTAAAATATTTTTTTTCTTACGCTGGTTTCTTCGGTCTCTTTATCTATGGAATTTTTTTTACAGTATGCTTCACGGAGGCTTCGTGTTTATTATAAAATAATGTTACAATAATTGTAAAGTTGTTATAGTTTAATAATACTACTACAAATTATTCGTAATAATATACTTTATCAAAGTCTTATCAAGTTGTTACCCGTGCCAGAGTTTGGAGAAGGAACACAGGAACTCATACTCAATACAGGCTACATAAAAATAAATATATTATTATATAAATATAATAATAATTATATAAAGAACCACGAAAGCGTTGTGCATTCGACAATATAATTGTCGAATGAATGAAAGAATAAAATAAGTGAACACACCTGTCAGTGTCATACTAACGATTAATGTTTTGTAATTTGATCTTATTACAACTAGAAATTGTACAATACAACACGGGTGTCAGGAACACATTCTTGACGCGATGCGACGGCTGGACTGTAGCTTGTACACACGGCTACACATCAAATTATAAATATCCAGTTTACACTGACCTATCATTGTAAGGAAATCCTACACAATGCGAGATCATCTTATACTGGAATTGATAGCTAGATCTATAGCTGTGCGTACATACAGTACGGCTGATTTATCTTGGCAAGTCCGAACTTCGCGCAAGAGGCTGCGCGGTAAGATTTTTTAGAAATGACATGAGGCGAGAATGAGTGAGATTTAACACTATGTATTTAAATTCTTTCGTAAAAGAAACAACGTTTTATGTATGGAAAATTAAAGGGGGACCCCTTTAATTTTTTATATATTATGTTATTGGGCACTCATTTTTATTTTTGTGGTTTATAAACATTATACAAGTTAATACTACTTACACTAGGTCCAAAGTTAATTACTAACTAACTAACTATACAAATAAATACAAAACAAAAGGACACTTAGGCGTCGAAGTACTCGTCCGCATCGATGTCATCCGGAAACATGCCCAGTAGATTGGCAGCATTGCCACGTTGAATGGCAATGCTAATTCTTTGGCCAAGGAACGAGCCAGCCCTCTGGTCACGTGAAGTCTCGACCAGTCGGCGAGAAATTTCCTTAAAAAGTAGACGCGGACTCGGGCCCCATGACCCGAGCGTTTCGACCCCAAACGGCTCAAAACTGTAGTTACCTATAAGGTTACAGTATTTGCGCCGCTTGAGGGTCTCATCAGCCGCAGCAGCGGCGCAAACACAGCACGTGGTGCTTGGAACATGAGATGGCGCAAGGGTGTCGACACATGTTGCGTCCCACACCAGAGGCCTACCCATCTTCCAAGGCAACAGCGTCATGCCATCTGGTCTTTTCCAAACGTCACGTACCAAGCCGTTTGGTTCTAATACCGCTGGTACGCCGGCGGTGACAAGAGCTCGACGAATAATGTCGTTGATGCTGGCGTGCCGTGTTATGCGACCTGCGCTCCTGTAGCAGGACAGGCCATGGTGCCCGAGACTCGACAGCTTCACCGCAGTGACACCGATGCGGAGTAACACAAGGTGCGCCCAACCGGCGACACGTAGCGAGCCGAAACGATGAGTCATCCATCATAGTACCTATGGTGGATGACGGGAGCGCCTGAAGCCACAAGCCTTTCTCCCATTCTCCCACAGCCAGCAGACGGGCACGCTCAAGTATAAGAGTATTCCGTATAATACTGCAGAGCGGCACGTCCCACAGTTTCTGGGAGGACGGGTTGTCGGGCAAATCCGTATTGGGACAAGCCATTTTCCAAGCGTTCAACGCATCGGTCAAAACCGGTACCTCAAAATCGACCAGCGAGGAAGATAAAATTTTCCTGGTTAATTTATCGGTACTGTGGACCGAGGAGAGGAAGGCCGGTAAATTAATACTTGAAATTTTGCGGATTATGTTATTTGTGTTTAACAATCGCAAAAATAACTTTGTATATCATAATGATACTGTGAATTACAGGGTTATTTTTTGCAGTTGCAGGATGAACCGGCGTTTTTAGTATTTGTTGATTAAATATAGTATATATAATATAAACAGACAGACGGACGGACGGTCGGACGGATGGACCGCGGACGAGTAATAATAGGGTTTCGTTTGGTACGGAGGACGGCTACAGATCAAGCTTAAAATTTCCAATATAAACTGATCTCGCATTGTATAGGATTTCCTTATAATGAGAGATCAGTGTAAACTGGTAATATATAGCTTGATGTACCGTGTGTACCCTCGAGGATAATGTTCCTGACTGAAAAACTTGAGGATACTTGAGGAACTAGATCAGAGCTAGAATTAACTTGAGGGTTAATTCTAGCTTTGATCTAATATGACAATATAAACACACGCACCTTACTTTAATTTACATAATATCACACAATAAGTGCCTGTAGGTAATGAACATAGACTTAGTTCTCTTGGAAGCATCACTGTTTTACGAATTTCTGCCATAAAAATCTTCAGATTTAAAAAGGATAGCACTAGCACAGTATAAAAACATACAGTGGCACTAGTCTCGAGGAAATATTGAGTTACCAATTTTTTTCGGAGAGCTTTTTCCAACAACTTTCGGCTTTTAACATCTTTGGCAAATACTGCAATTGGGGTCCCTGTATTTTTGCAGTCAACAGCTGCGTAAATGGGCATATTATTAATTATGCGTAAAAGAAGTCGCTCGTTTACAAAAAAGACACGCGACAATAGTGACATCTGAAGTGAGCAAATGGCAGTGTTTATCCCCATTAATATAAATTGTAAAGTCTGTGGAGAAAAAAATAAGTGAGTTTGTCTATGGTGCACGCCTCAAAGTGAGTGAAGCAGTGAAGTCCTTGTTTTGATTTATTAATTCCAAAAATGGTTATTCTATTACAAATGTGTAAATTATATAATTAACTCTTCGTGTGCAGATATACGTTTGCTGCAATCAAACGACAAAATGGACGGGAGTCCTCCCGACGACCCTGATGCACCGGAGATTTTAGAGGGCAGACTTCAAGGATGTTTCCCAGCCTTGGAAGAACAAGAAGACAAAAAGAAATTATTATGGATGGGGGGCGTGATGGAGTGCTTTTCCACCGTCTTCTCCCTGTTCAGCCAAGCAGACCTCAAGCCTCAAGGTGAGATAATCAATCACATTTTGTTTGTTTGGACCTTATGCATTTTGTTCTAAAAATAGATTCGGTGCTGAAGGCTGCTGCGCTGCGCGTTGATTTGGGGATGTTTGAGATAATTATATTGATGTTTAGGATGCGATGTACGTGCACTGGTGGGTGGTGTATGTGCATACGTGGGTGTGCGATCGAGCCTCGCTTTGCTTGCGGTGCATCACTAGCGAAACCGACCGCGCGGGTCATACATCCTTGACCCATTTTCCCAGTAATTTACTTGTTAACTAAGTTACTTGTAGCTGGCTGTGCACATTCTTCTGAGAATGAAGTAAGAAGCTAAGATGGATTGGTTAGTGAAGCTTCATTCCACCTGTTGTGAAGTAGTAAATACATTTTTTGAAAATTTAAAGGAAAAAGAACCTGGTAGGTAAGTGTTTTTTGTGTTTGATATTTTATTTTATTATTTACTTGTTTTTGTTATAATATTTTATTTTATTTATTCGGAAGAACAAACAATTACACATTATATATTACAAATAAATAGAAAATAAGGAGTTATACAAATGTGCAACCAACAACATTCTCCACAGATACACAAAAAGACAAAGACAAAATTGATAAAGTATAAGTCGGACAGAATAGAAAAGATAGACATACATTACAGCAGCAAGGAACACTAGAGAAATTTATAATACATTTTTGATTGTGTCAAGCATACATTTACATACTGTTGGTCAAGTACAGTTGGTCCCGGCTGTCATTCGTGGATCTTTGACAGTTGTTACGGGTCGCCAGAAGCCCGAAAAGTCTGACAAGCAGTATCCAGTTACCCAGTTATAGGGTAGTGGAGGTCAGATAGGCAGTCGCTCCATGTAAAATACTGGTATTCAGCTGCATCTGGTTCGACTGGAAGCCGACCCCACCATAGTTGGGATAAGGCTAGGCAGATTGATTGAAATAAAGAGAACTGTAGAAATAATGAAAAGTGCAGAAAATTTTCTTCATATCTTGAACAAAGGAACTGAGGACTCTGAACAGAATTTTGTAATGTGAGCTCGAAGACTGACTGGACTGACCTTTTAGTAGATATTCTTATCATAAGACAATGGTATTTAGCTTTCAACTTAAGGCGAAAGCGCCAGGGTAGCCCGCAAAATTCAAATTTTCATACGTTGTATGTTGATCAAAATATGATTTGTGACTGTAAAAAGTACTTATTTATGTATTTACAGAATTATAATCATTAGAATCAGTAATACAACTCCTTAACTCAGAAATTGCGAAAAACTTTGTTTGACGTTTTTATGAGACTGCATTTACCCTTACTGCCCCATTTCTAAAAACCGTCCTGTGAAGTTCAATAATTATGAACATTTAGAATGTAAGCGGCTTATTGCAGATACACTTAATGCATTTTTTTGAAAAAAGGATTTCTGATGCCATCACGCGTTCATATTCATTAAGTAAATCAGTTTTTCGAAATGAAGCTGTAAATCCGTAGCTTTTTATAGTTCTATGTATAGGCCTGAAATGTACATGATACTACTATACACGGTGTCCCGTAATTAATTGATAACCTCTTAAGGAGTCATAGTATAATTATGAACAACTTTTACTATGGGACCAAACCAGAAATCGCAAAAAGAAATCAGCTGTTCCCTATATTTTGACGAGTTATTTATATAACTCGTCAAAATATAGGGAACAGCCCAATTCTTGACGAAGGCTAGGTATAGGCTATTTAACATCTCACTTATGACCTTTAGGAGCCGAGCAAAAAGAAAAAAAGTCAAGAACGAACGCTAAGCGAAAACGATGTAATAGCGAGGGCAGGCCATGCGATGCGACGAGGTTGGTCGGGGAACAAGAAATTTCACGTTGACGAAGTCGCGCGCAGAAGCTAGTGCGAATATAAATGTAGGGAACAGCTGATATGTTTTTCGCGATTTCAGATTTGGTCCAATAGTAAAAGCTGTTGACACTGATGGGTACAATGACTCCTTAAGAGGTTATCCATTAATTACGGGACACTCTGTTTATGGCCAGTCTGTTCTACCTTCAGATCCTATTGATCTGACCAAAGTTCGTACGGTGTCCAAGATCGATCGCCTGCGACGCCGCCGCCGACTAAAAGTAAAACGCTAAAGGTAAACAGCTTCATCGTTTCGTGTGATGCATCACGGTCCATGAACCTTGATAAGACTTCACAGAACATAACATCACGACTGTTTACCCTGTTAAGTTAGGCAGAAGTGTTCCTATATTTCACCCACATTTGTCCAGTTATGTGTATTACCCGTTCACTTCGAGAATGCCTACCTACCTCGCGTCCCACTTCCCTACCTCTAACACCCGCTCAGTTTCGATAGCAGCGTGCATAGGAACTGAGCGGGTGTTAGAGGAAGGGAAGAGGAACGCGAGGTAGGGGCATTCTCGAAGTGAACGGGTAGTAAATCTCATGTAATAGGGGACGAGCCTTTTGCCATTAGCCGAGCATAAATCCAAACTGCGGGCTGCTACTGAGAAGTTCCTAATGGGATAACCCAATAAACCGCTACCCCACCTGCAAATCAAAGCCAGGACAGAACAAAAACAACAAGACAATACAATAAACAACAACAACAACAAGACAATACAATAAACAACAACAACAACACTTACAACACTTATTAGGAAAAAATAACCTAACTTAAAATTCTCTCATTGTCAACAGAGGAAGAATGGGATATCTCATACGAAAAGCTGTCGAGTCTGGTGTATATGGGGGCAGGGGCCCAGGGCATCGTGTTCGGCGGCCACTACAGAGGCGAACTGGTCGCAGTCAAACAGCTGAGGGACAGGAACGACGTGAACGTCAAGCATCTGCGCAAGCTGAATCACGAGAACATCGGTAAGTCTACCTAGAGCTTGGTGAGGGTCACGGCGTCTTCTTTGGTGGAGTTGGCTGTAACATCGCAGCTAGTGGTGTGAAGAAAACACCTTCAGGGGTTTTGGACTTCCAGAAATAAGTGGCAGGTCGCATCAATCAAATCAATCATTAGAGAATTATTAAAATTTGATTGAACGTAAACTTTTAGAACGTCAAAGTTACAAAAACCAGCCTTTAATACCACCACCGTACACCACTTTTCTAGAGTTTTAGCTGGGAATGTACCTAACACAATGTACTTACAGTCAGCGTCAGAAATATCGGGACGAACAGACAGTTCAAAATTAAACTTTATCGCAATTGGATAAAGTTCTTGTCAGAATGACAGTTGTCGTGTAATGTCTTCATTCTGAAACATTCATTGAGTTAATATTCATTTTCATGAAAAAAAAAGAAAAAGATAAATGATTATTATTATTATGAAATTTTCATGATTTATAGTATTTTAGTTATATCATATTTGACAGTCTGTTCGTCCCGATATTATTGACGCTGACTGTAACCATGAATGAACTCTTTGCCACGGAACGATGATGGTTTTAAAGCGCGACAGTCTCATTGGGAAACTTAAGAATTTCTGCGCCATTTTTTAAAGTTTGGGTATAAGATGTCATTGTTCGTGGCTCGTTTGCAACGAAATAGACGAAACGGCACGCGCGTTTACATAACCTTTTTGAAACGCGAACTTTGAAAAGTATCGTTGTAGTGGCAGTAAAAATAGCACCGATGCCGATATATAGGCAAACCCGAAGTATCGCCGATATATTGGCATCGGTATCGGTATCGGATGGGCCCTAGTCTTCAGTATCGACAATGTTTTACAATTACGGAAACTGATATTTTTATAATTAATTAAAACAACGATTCTATCGGTAAATTAAAATTATTTTAACAATTGTAACTTTTATTGAATTAACGGTGCACGTCAAGAACGGAAAGAATTTTAATGAAAATTCTCAGTATGCGGTGGCCAACCCGCCAAGAGGCTCTATTTAGACTGTACAGCATCAGGTCTAACTGCCATTATGACGATGTCATCGACAAAGCGAAGGTGCTTACGAACCTAACATGTTACTTTTAGGCCATTTTTTATTTTCCTGCAAATTTATCGGTTACATGGTCCTACACAACCGGCACGCGGATAGCTTATGCTACAATATTAGTGTAGGGTTTGTTTCTTTAAAAGCTGGCAACCCGTCATACTTTTCATACAAAGGTCATTGGGCAAAATCTGACCCAGTTAACGAAAGTTTTCCTACAAAAACCAATTTAGTTTTAAATTGTTATCAATAATAATGTAATTGTGTATGTAATGTAATTGTTGTTATAATAATTGTTAATACTTATGTATTAACCCACACATAATTTTATATAGTTATTTTTTTTTCAACCATGGGAATCAAATGTAAAAGATGAATTAAAAATAGGTATTCAATGAACATTTTAATCTATTAAAAGTGTGCATAAAAATTTCAGTGAAGCATTCTGTTAAATAAACAAAATAAACGTCACGTCAGACAAGTAGAAACCGGTTTTGTCATTGCGTCGCGTCGCGCAAAACCTAGAATCGACCCACGTGTTAGAAAAATACGGTAAAGGTATGATTCCGATCTCGGCAGCACGCAGCAGTGCTGCCGCGACATTGCTGCCGGCCTTGGAATGTAATCTCATATAATCTTATAGAAAATGTATGGGGACCAGTAGTGACGCAACAGCACTGCTGCGTGCTGCCGAGATCGGAATCATACCTTAAGGCACTATAAGTGTATGTATAGATATCACAATAGCAAGCCTTGAATGTCAGTAGGGCTACTGGTTATTTAATGTATATGAAAGTTCTTGCGAATATGGTTTGCAGTGAAAAGATTTCATGAAGTAAAGCACAGAAAGACAAGGCTAGATATTTATTGCAATTAGGCTTGTCAGTAGTTAGTCAGAAAGCTAATCGACCGTTAGCAAAACCAGGTCTTCAAGACAGGTCAAGAAGGACAAGATAATCCATGGAAACATTATAAAGTATTACATCAATTATTCTATAAATGATTGTTATTTCAAAAACGGTTAATTCTATCTCTTGGACAACGGTCCAAGAGATAATAGCAACATAATAACAATATCCAGGAAAAGAACATGAATATTCCATTATACAGTTTGACATACACACATCAAAAGTGTCTAGGGATCAAGCATTTTTATGCGGATTTCTTGAGATTGAGATGTGGCTTTGTAATAAATTTATGATTTTATAAATTTATATGGATCCTTTTTGGTGCATTTCATAATTTGAATCAGGAACTGTGAATCAAATTCGAGTAAAAGATGAAAATCAGCTGTCAATATTTTCCCTATAAAAACATACAACGCATTGAAGACATTATTAGTGCTACTGTTTCCCTACTACTGATTAAAACCAACGTTATTATGGAGCGGCGACGTCATTTAAGCAGGGAAGAAATGCTCAGAGCCGTGGGAATGATAGAAGCTGGTTCCCGGCAACGTACTGTGGCTTTAGCTCTGAATACAAGTCAGTGTTATCAGTCGACTTTGGACACGTTACCGAAGCACTGGTACCGTGGCTGAGCGCCATGGAGGACGGTATCGCTGCACCACACGGAGACAAGACCGATACATTCAAATCTTAACTCGAAGAGCTCCAACTATAACCGCCATGATGTTAGCCGTGAGGCTTCATCACTCTTCAGGGAACTTAATTAGCGACCAAACAGTCAGAAACCGCTTGCATGAAGTGAACCTTCATTCCCGAAGACCGCTACGGGTACCACCTATAGCAATGCACAATCGTAGGATTCGATATCAATGGGCTCTTGAACACAGAAATTGGGCAGAAGAACAATGGCGTTTCGTGTGCTTTTCTGATGAGTCTCGTTTTGGTATGAGACCGGATACAAGACGTATACGACACTGGAGAACCCCTGGACGCCAACAGCGATTAAAATCCTGCCAGGAAGTCCATCCTTATAGTGGTGGAACCATCATGGTATGGGCGGGTATTTGGATCGGCGGAAGAACTGAGTTGATTTGGATCAGAGGCAACCTCAACGCTCAAATTTATGCTGAGACGATTGTATCAGACGTCATCGTTCCTCTACAAGTGCAAATCGGTCCCTTATTTCAGTTAATGCATGATAATGCACGACCGCACACCGCAAGAGTTGTAAGACAGACTCTCGCCGCAGCTAACATCAATGTCCTGCCCTGGCCTGCTCAGTCGCCAGACTTGAACCCGATTGAGCATGCATGGGATATGCTACAGAGAAGAGCTCTGCCGAATATGGAGGGTATCCAGTCGCAAGAAGACCTTTTTTTGTTGTTGCAACGAACATGGGCGGCCATTCCACAGCGTGATTTGGATGAACTCATTTTGAGTATGCCAAACCGATGTTCTTGTGTTGTTAGTGTTCGCGGTAGAAACACGGATTATTAATTGTTTAAGTTACCCAATAAAATTTTAAAGAAAACTGTTATTTCAGTCTTTTTTTCGAACTTTAATGTTAGTGGTTCAAATGTCAAAAATCCCTTTATTAGGAAAATGGCAAATTTCTTTATTAATGCAAAGGTGACTTGGTTTATCGTTACTGTGACAAACGAAAACACTTTATTTGATGAATCCTTAAAGAAAATTTTAATTAATATCAATCAGGAGAAAAGTTATTGCAAAAATATATGTTGATCCCTAGACACTTTTGATGTGTGTATTATGTTATTGTTGATGTTAATGCATTATCAATAATATCAAGAACTATTATAGTCATAATAAGCAATAATTGAGGTATAATATCAAATTATCTTACGTGACACCTGGTTGATCTATTCCACACCAAAACGGCACTAGAACTAGCCAACTGAATAACTACTGAGCTACCGACCCGATAACTTCATTACAATCCTTTTTATTATGTCCTACCAAACGTTACTACGTCAAGTATTAACCGCCATTTTAAACCAATCACAGATAATTATATGTTTTGGCTTAATAACTTCTAATGCTTGCAGGTCATAAACAAATTTTATATAGTGAAACCGTTTTAAAACATTTTAAGGTAATTAAGCAATTTGTCTTGGGCCAGACATCAAGAGCAAATAGATGCGCCTGCGGGATTATTAGACAATAAATTGTTCCTGTAGACATTGATCATGTCGTCTTAAAACTTTTCTATACTTGTTTTATTCTTACTTATAATTTTTTTAATTATGTTTACTATCAAGAAACCAATAAAAATGTGCTAAGCCTTGTTAACCTTAACCTTATTAACCTTTATACTTATTTTTTTTAGATTTTGGGTTTTTCCCAAATCCATTATCTGCGACGCATATATTCGTAAACTAGAGACGTTTATCTAAACATCTTACCCAATTTTTTTTTCTGTAGGCCGTGGGTACAGGTTCCATACTAAGTTGCCCAATGACCTTTAACACTCTTACTGATAATGGCGTTGTAACAATCTTTCTTTGAAATTTTTGAGCTAATAGGTATCTTGTGCACTACTTATATCTTGGTTTCTGCGAAAGCAAAAAATAAAAATTTGAAGAAACAAATTCAGTATAAGCTTCCAAAAATCGGATGTTTTCACAAATTTTACCAGAACTGGCCGTTCATGCTGTATACCTACTCATAAACTGTAAATTTCTTTACACATTTACAAGTGCGAGGTTTCTATAAAGATGTTTTCTTTTCAGAAAATATCTTTATAGAAACCTCGCACTTGTAATGGAGAATCTAAATGACAATAATTTATTTCAGAAACTTGTAAGGCTTACTCAAAAACACGTATTTCCTGGAACAAGTTTTATGAAATTTCCGCACACTATTTTTCGTACAATGTTATCGCGTTCTCACTTGTGCTGGATGAAACAAGCTTTTCGACTATGCTCGGATTGACGATAGACGGACCGGGAAGGGCCCTCTTAAAGAACGGCATTTCCAACGGAAATTCTTCATCTATTCGTTTAATCAAAAAACAAGCAATCAAACTAACAATTCTAGACGCGGTGGCCAAAAGCACTTAAGTCAAACCTTTGAAGATTTGACTTAAGCGCTTATGGCTTCCGAGTCTTGAATTATTGTAAGCCTATGATAAATGTATATGCTCTTATTATATAAATAAATAAATAAACACCACTTCTTTACTACGCGGAACTACATCGGAGTTTTCCGTACACGGAGGTACATAAAAGAGAATATTCTACTCTACCTTGGTTACCGCGCTACTAGATTTACGACGGCGGCCGTTCGTGCTACGCGGGATTACGTTAGATGACGCGCGACTAGGTCGACCTACGACGGTGTTCGCGCTACGCCTGTCTACGTTGGATGTAGCGCTAAGTGGGTCTACGACGTCCTTCGTGCTACGCGGGTTTACGTTAGATGACGCCCTACTGGGTCGACCTAAGACGGTCTTCGCGCTACGCCTGTCTACGTTGGATGTAGTGCTAAATGGGTCTACGACGTCCTACGTGCTACGCGGGTTTACGTTAGATGACGCGCTACTGGGTCGACCTACGACGGTGTTCGCGCTACGCCTGTCTACGTTGGATGTAGTGCTAAGTGGGTCTACGACGTCCTTCGTGCTACGCGGGCTTACGTTACATGACGCGTTACTGGGTCGACCTAAGACGGTGTTCGCGCTACGCCTGTCTACGTTGGATGTAGCGCTAAGTGGGTCTACGACGTCCTTCGTGCTACGCGGGCTTACGTTAGATGACGCGCTACTGGGTCGACCTACGACAGTGTTCGCGCTACGCCTGTCTACGTTGGATGTAGCGCTAAGTGGGTCTACGACGTCCTACGTGCTACGCGGGTTTACGTTAGATGACGCGCTACTGGGTCGACCTACGACGGTGTTCGCGCTACGCCTGTCTACGTTGGGTGTAGCGCTAAGTGGGTCTACGACGTCCTTCGTGTTACGCGGGTTTACGTTAGATGACGTGCTATGCGGGTCTACGACGGCCTTGGCGCTACGCGGGCTTACGATAGCTTTAGCGCTACGCGTCTCTACATTGGTGGTCGGCGCGGGCGTCACACTAAAAGGGTCTATGAGGCCCTACGCGCTACGTAGACCCCATATCGGTCGTCGCTCTATGTCCGTATTTTGTAGTCACAGTTTGTAATCAATAATGTTTCATACCAAATATTAGGTTGGGGAAAAGTCTTTTCGCATTATAGTATGTATGAACTTAAAATAAAATCTCTTTGGCTATACTATTTTATCTGGCTGGTTTTGGTATCATTGAAAGTTTAAATTTTAAAGAACATAATTCCAAATTCAAATTAGGAAAATGTGTGATTTTCATTTGTTGTTCGTACTGTCACGATGAGTGAATCTAATGAAGAAATTCGATACATTTTAAAATTTTACTACAAAAAAGGTGAAAATGCAACGCAAGCCGCGAAAAAAATTTACGATGTTTATGGACCCAGTGCAGTGTCTGTGAGAATAGCACAAATTTGGTTTAAGCGTTTTCAATCCGGAAATTTTGTCGCTCTGGTCGCCCTATTACGGATAAAATGGATGCCATTTTTGAAAAAGTGGAGCAAGATCGGCATATCAGTACTTACGACGTAGCTGAAGAACTGGGAATTGACCACAAAACAGTTTTGGCGCATTTGAAAAAAACTGGGTACACAAAAATGCTCGATATTTGGTTACCTCACGAGCTCACTGAAAGAAACCTAATGAACCGTGCACTAATTTGTGATTCTTTATTACGACGTAATGAAAACGAAACATTTTTGAAGAAGCTGATAACTGGTGATGAAAAGTGGATCACGTACGACAAGAACGTGCGAAAAAGGTCGTGGTCAAAGGCCGGTGAGGCTTCACAGACTGTGGCGAAACCCGGGTTAATTCGCAACAAGGTGATGCTGTGTGTGTGGTGGGATTGGAAGGGCATTATTCATTATGAGCAGTTACCACCAGGTAGGACCATCGATTCTGAAATTTACTGCGAACAACTGATGAGATTAAAGCAAGAAGTTGAGAGAAAGCGGCCGGAATTAATCAACAGAAAGGGTGTGGTTTTTCATCATGATAACGCTAAACCTCACACATCTTTAGCCACTCAGCAAAAATTAAGAGAGTTTGGCTGGGAGGTGTTAATGCATCCGCCGTATAGTCCTGACCTTGCACCTTCAGATTTCCACCTGTTTCGGTCTCTTCAGAATTCTTTAGGCAGTGTCAGGTTAACATCACGAGAGGACTGCCAAAACCACTTGTCGCGGTATTTTGATCAGAAGTCCCAAAATTTCTATAGCAATGGATCATGTCCCTACCTACAAAATGGCAAAAAGTTACCGAACAAAATGGTACCTACATACTTTAGATAAATGTAAATAATGTATATTAAAAAATGTTTTGAATTTTCTTAAAAAATGCGAAGAAACTTTTTCCCCAACCTATTACAAACTACAATATTTCTAACACAAATTACAACCATAATCGTCATCATTTATTTTGCATTAAAATAACCCAGGAAAATAGGATATTTTTATTAAATCCAAGTGACAAATTCTTATCAGGATTATATTTATTTAGTTATTAGAAATACTGTGTGAAAAATATGGGTGTGTATGTTCTACGGCTTTTTTGAGCATACAACATCACTTTATTGGCATAGCACTATTTAGATTAGTAGTTTGCACTTTAGTTGAGACTTTCTGAGACCTATATTACGAGAACCATTGTAACGGTACAGGGTTTGTGGCGGTATTTTATGTTAAGTTATTTATAACATTTAAAACTTGTTTTCACCAAAAAGAACGTCAAAAAAGTTGGAACTTTGACCTTAAATATCTCCGTAGCCAAAAGGTTCCCAGGTATAGTCCAGCACAGCAAAAATAGGGAAGAACAAGCGACTCTCGGCTTCGTTAAACGTCTATTTATACTCGTTATAGAACAATGGCTGTAGCCATGGCAACTCAAGGCTCCCTTAATTAATTACACTTCGCCTTTTAGAAAAAACGAGACTGAGATGCAGTATGTTTTTTTTAATTTCTTCATTTACTTTGCCAAAGGAAAACTAAACCTATTTCAAATAGGTCTTTTTTATGAAATGGTTGGCTTATAAAGCCACGGTCAGACACCAACGTATGAGCCGCGAATGGTTCGCCATGTATGGCTCATGGATGGGGTGTTGCTCAATGTGAGCATCCGTCGATGCGGAGACTTCGACTTGTCTGTACAGTAGGCCTCATGTCGCCGCCTCGCTGGTTGTCACACCGAGTAAGCCTAGTGTAGTACGGAGTTTCAATAAAATAGGAGGCCAGCTTATAATGGTTTTGTTACCACTGACGTGCTGCCTACCGTACGTGTACTCAGAATCATCGAACTGCTGAAAAAAGTCCTCTCCTCACTTTCTGAAAATAAACTCACGTGAAAATCATATCAAAACATGCTTTTTAATTTCGTTGAACTTATTTTAACTTAATCATAAAAAAAGAATAGCAGCTGGCGTTCTATAGTTTCTGCTTACCCCCATGGGAAGAAGGCGCGAGTTTATGTATGTATGTATAAAAAAAACGCAACGTGTTATTTATTTTTCTGCAATAAATTTTTTTGCTACTTCATCGAAATCAATATCAGAACTCATGAACAGAATTTGGACTGTATATTAATTTTATTTTTTTATTGAAGAATGTTTGATCTGCAATCTCCACTTTCGAAAATTCTGAAATGTTGGTATTTTATTAAAACGCATACACTCTTGAGCTGGATTTATGCTGGAATCGTGAAGAGCTGTAAGGATTCTGTATCGACTGTAAGTCAGTCCGACTAACTAAAATCTATTTATGTAGTACGAAAGAGCCATATCAGCTTTGTCTGTTAGTCGGTAAAGCTTTATAATAATATGATAATTATATCCAGGCCTTCCTTCGATAATGCTTTATGTGAGCGTTGAAATATAAAGTTATTTAAAAAGTTGGTCATTCATCTATTCTATTGCAGCATGTTTCCTAGATGACCAGCGGGGTAATTGATCTATTCTATTTCAGCAAGTTTCCTAGATGACCAGCGGGGTAATTGATCTATCCTATTGCAGCATGTGTCCTAGATGACCAGCGGGGTAATTGATCTATCCTATTGCAGCATGTTTCCTAGATGACCAGCAGGGTAATTGATCTATCCTATTGCAGCATGTTTTCTAGATGACCAGCGGGGTAATTGATCTATCCTATTGCAGCATGTTTCCTAGATGACCAGAGCGGGGTACTCGTAATTGATCTATCCTATTGCAGCATGTTTCCTAGATGAAGAGCGGGGTAATTGATCTATCCTATTGCAGCATGTTTTCTAGATGACCAGCGGGGTAATTGATCTATCCTATTGCAGCATGTTTCCTAGATGATCAGTGGGGTACTCGTAATTGATCTATCCTATTGCAGCATGTTTCCTAGATGAACAGCGGGGTAATTGATCTATCCTATTGCAGCATGTTTCCTGTGATGACTAGCGGGCTAATTGATCTATCCTGTTGCAGTATGTTTCCCAGATGACCAGCGGGCTAATTGATCTATCCTATTGCAGGATGTCTCATAGATGACCAGCGGGGTAACTGCGTAAACACTTGCAATGGCAATGCCTTTCATTTTAGCAGTTCAACTACAATCACTTACGTTCTTGAGCAGACGAATTTTTCAAATTTATGAAACAATGGATTAGGACTTTCCTTCAAAATGTTTTGGATTGTGATTGAAAGTCTTTTCCGCAAATATAATAAATAAAATATAAAAAAATAACACTAACCTATGCGCACGCGGTTCTGAGTACGCGCATGCGTAGTCTGTTTTGAAGCTAGTGTTTGGGATGTAAGTCGGATATCTTATAGTCTGCAAATTCAACTTCATCATCATTTATCATCGCCACATCAACGGGGCGCTCAACCTATTAATTTCACCAACTGTATCGAACACTACATCATATGGGACGCTCAACCTTTTGTCACCAACTGAAACTCCTGCCTTTTTTCAATATAATTTTCTATTTAATGCTCATATTGTGCCTGGCATGTGCGATCCAACAGGTTGTAGACCGCTGAGTGAGCTCGCTGCGGCAAGCTCGGTACGCGCCCCCGACATTGACCTAATAACACACTTCACACTTCTTTGCAACATTGACACCGCCTGTGCGAAAGGTCTTAGACCCCTGGAAAAGATATTAAGTTATGTACGGGTACGCACTTCTACGTGTTATTTGAGATTTCTATGTGTTTTTAATTATTAATTTGTGTGCCGTTTCTTTTAAGGTATCTAAACAATGATATTATAATAAGTAACAATACTTAGATTAGGTTACCTACCCAACGTTCGATGTTCAAAAACGGCACAATGTCGAACTATTAGATGACAAGTGGAAGTAGGACGGCAAGTCGTAATTAACAAAAAGAGACAAGACGACGAAAATGTGGCTAATTAGCCAGATTTTGACGTGGCTCTTGCGGAGCGTGTATAACCTATCTACCTTTTTTTACTTGTAATATCTAAAAGTAAATATACTTTGTCTAAAATTTTATAAAAACACAACCTATACGAGGGGGGATCAAAAAGTAGTGAGAACGACATACTCCTTGGTAAGAAAAAAAATAAATACTGGCAGGCATAGCTTTTTTTTTTTTTTTTTTTTGTGGATGGGAATATATTCATACATTCAAATCTTAATGCCATAAAATTATCTGTCAAAGAAAGCCAATTTCATGGATATTAAAAATATTTGTCTGTGTTTTATTTCAATTTAAAGTTCTCCGCCTCTAAAATAAACACCCGATACATATACCCCCAAATAATCAAAACAATTATGTTTCACTCTACTGTTTTCACATCCTTCTAAAATGTTATGAAGGCTGCTTAACAAATCATTGGTATCAAATTCTATTGGCTACCGACACTCAACGAACCCTAGGTACCCCCAAAATAATTGAAATAAAAAACAAAGTTATAAACTTAAACCCAGCTACAGGAATGCTTACAAGCATCGAAAAGTTGGTCTTGAAAGATAAAACTGAACTTTATAGTGTGTCCCTTATCAATAAGAACATACATTTACTGGAAAAGTAGGATATGATGGAAAAGTTAAGTTTATGTATTACTTTATTGACGGAATGTATGTAATAGTAGGTAAGAAGTGAAAAAAATATTTTAACTGTTATTTACCAAGGCAGTGAACGGTGATCGATGAAACGGTGTTGGAGTTTATAAGTCTTATAAGAGGGGGGATCAAAAAGTAGTGAGGACGACATACTCCTTGGTAAGAAAAAAAAAAAAATACTGACAGGCATAGCTCAGTTACATATTTGTAATATTAATAAAGAAAAAAATCTTCGATTCTCTTTTATTTTTTTCTGAATGTAGTCATTTGTTTGCTTCGTGTCGGAACATGTTGTTCCGACACGAAGTTGTTGTTGTTCGAGCGATCGAAGAGTTACTATCCGATACTTAATTCAAGAAACGGGCATTTCATATGGAAGTATTCAATCCATATTGAAACAATCTTTGAATATGAGAAAAGTCTCCGCAAGATGGGTGCCGAGAATGTTAACCGACAGTCAGAAACCAAATCGACTTGACATTTCGAAGATATTGTTTCAAGAAGATTCTGAAAACTTTTTGTCTCGTTTCGTAACAATGGACGAAACATGGGTCCATCATTTAGATCCCGAGACAAAACAGCAATCTTCGCAATGGAAACGGCCATCATCACCGACCCCGAAGAAGTTTCGTGCCGTGGCATCGGCTGGCAAGGTTATGGCCTCAATATTTTGGGACTCAGAAGGGATATTGTTGATTGATTACCTGGAGCGTGGAACCACTATTACAGGCCAATATTCTGCAGCTTTAATTCCTAAGTTGAGGAATGCTATTAAAGAGAAAAGGAGAGGGAAACTTCGAAGGGTCGTGCTGTTTCATCACGATAACACACCCGCGCACAGGTCGGCAGTTGCGATGGCTGCCATTCAGCAAGCTAGCTTCGAATTGGTTGACCACCCCCCTTATTCACCAGATCTGGCGCCTAGCGACTTTTATCTGTTCGCCAAATTGAAAGAATACTTAAGGGGAAACAGGTACGAAGACGATAACGAGGTGATGGATGCCGTGTGGAGAGCTTTATGCAGGACCAAGACAAAACTTTTTTTTTTGAAATGGATTGAAGTCTTGGAAAAGCGCTGGACTCGGTGTGTAGAGAGACTCAGAGACTATGTAGAAAATTAAATTATTAAGTTATCAATAGTCATTATAATCTATCTCATTCTCACTACTTTTTGATCCCCCCTCGTATAACCATCGCATGACCTAGACGAGTCGATGAACACCTGTATTAAAAATCTATCCCGCCGTTATGATGCTTCGAGGGTAGAAAGAATCCCACGTGCAAAGATACACGATACAAAACCGTGCCTTTTTTGTCGCGCAGTCGGGTAAAAAACAAAATTGTTTGACACTCCGCGTAATAAAGCTACATAGTCCGCTGAGGTTAAGTTCAGGGGTCCAACTTGGCACTGCGTATTCGATGTTTTACTTCCTAAATTTGTGGCCTTTAATGGGGCTAACAAGTTGGGTTCAAAAGTTGAATTTACTTTGACGAGACGGCCGTCGGCCGGATGTTGTGTTCGGCGTCGATATGCGGTTCTGGATAAAATCAGTTTTCTCTTTGAAGCACTGTCAACATCCGCTGCAGATGCAATTACACATCGTTGTCGCCTAAGTGGAGAATGTTATCAGATCATATGTAGGACGATCTCTTTGACCACGTTTCACGGAATCCCGGGGGAGTAAACTTAAACAACCTAGTTTGTAACTTAGGTATTAGGAGCCAGCGCTGTATCCGGAACGATTTCCGAAAATTTTCCCTGGGATTGCTCTACGCAATGAACTACCGGGAATGTGTGATTTGAGGAAGTCCGATTACTGACGAAACAGTTAGATTGATGCGATTCCAGCTACTACCTGCCTGTATATGAAAAGCAAATAACAAATGATAAGCACCAATAATAAAATATAGCGTATATGCAGGGTATTTGTCAGCAATCCATTAAGAGGATGTAGGAGAGGTCATTTGCAATGACCTATGCAAATAATTTGCAAATATTTTTTCTCCGTATTTACTTTTTGTTAGATACGTCTTTATTATTATCAGGGGCAGAAATGACAACCATTTTCGAGTAATTTGACATTTAATATTTTTTTGAAGTTATATGCGGTATACAACTTTGAAAAATTATTTTAAAAAAAACAGTGCATGAAATGACATATCTTTAACAGTTTTTAAACCAGAGCTACAAATCGTTACAATTGTCACAATTACGAGCAGGTATTTTGAATAAAATGGTCGATTTGAAAAAAAAAATGGTTGACATTTGCATAGGAGTCATAAGGGGTCATTTGGTTGCTAATGACCTCCTACATCCCAAAATGGATTGCCGTCATAATTATTACCAATAACCCTGTAAATAAAATATAAGCAGCGCTTTTGAAACTTTGTGCCATTTATTCAAATTTTCTTCATGGATGACTTCATTTATTTATTTTAATAATGATTGTAAGCAAATATTTGTGTTTACTGTGACTGTCTAAATTTCATAATGTTTGTATCAAAAATTGGTTAATTTACTTTATTGGAGGTGCACTACTGTGTTAATATAAATACTGACACATATTGACCAAAAGCTTTGCATCACATACTACTAATTGCGTAACACATTATCAATCGGAGTTGGTTTCATTTTGACAGTTCAACAACATTAATTGCGTTATTTACATCGTCGAGCACTGTAGACTGCATTTATTTCTGAACAACTTATTATTACAGATGTTACCCTGGTGATTTTGTTTTCTTTCTTCATTATTCAACTAAATATTACGATTTTTACGTGTGGTGCAAGTCTTTGCAAGACTCCGCGACACACTGTCATTGCAGTGTGTTCGTCTTAAGCCGTGTACTCACGGACGAACAAAAACATGGTGAACACGAACATCGAACACTTTAAATGTTCCACAGGGTCCTGAGTTTCTTCAAGTGTTTCGTGATCGATGTTCGTGTTCACCATGTTTTCTTCGTTCGTGCGTACACGCCTTTCCACGTGTGTGTTCGTCTTTCACGTTTTAATTTGTTCCTTTTTCATTTTCTCCCTTTAGTGCAATTCAAAGGGGTCAGTACCAACGGCCCCAACTCGTGCATTATAATGGAGTTCTGCCAGTACGGCCCACTGTTTGAATACATACATAGTGGGTCCTGCTTCGTACCAGCGCAGATCGTAAAATGGGCCAAAGAGATCGCCCAGGGGATGTCTTATTTACACGTGAATAAGATCATCCACAGAGATTTGAAATCTCCAAAGTAAGTTGGTTTTCTATTACTAAATCTAAAGTTACGAGCTTTTTAAAAACAATACTTACTATAATTGTATTTAAAAATGTCTTCTGAAAGAATGGACTCCTTGTGAATGCCATTCTATTTCGTGTTTATCAGCCACTGCACAAGCTACGAACTTTTCAAATAATTCCTCTTTCATTTAATTTAAGTACGACGTTCTGAATATTGCATTACAGACAATGAAAATATGTCTGTAATGTTTATAGAAGATGTTTACTCGGAAACTTAAGACTTAATTTCCTTCCATTGTGCTAGTATTATTGCATTGTGGGCAATGCTAAATACAGGTTTCAAACCGACAACATAACTCTTTCATCACAAAAAGCTCGTAATTTTACTTTCCTATTGTTTCAATTCTCTGTATAATACTTATGTAGAATTTGATGGATGAAAATTGTAACAAATTTTCATGTTATGGAAGCAAGCCGGGATTTAGAAAGAATTCAAAGAAAAAATATAACAATACGCATGGGAAGTTTATTTGGTATAAAAATGTTTTTCCTGCTGTTATTGTACTTGTTGTTGCATGTTCTAAAAATAATCTCTTAAGCTCTCTTCAACGTTCCGAGAAACCTAAAAACAATTTAATACGATTATTATTATAATATAGGAGCTCGTGGCTAAGTAATAACAGCCGCACGGGTCGATCCATCAGGTTAAGCTACGCTTGCCGGGGTTGCTCCGTGGATGGGTGACCATCTTCACATACCGAGACTCCTCCGTGCCTCGGAAAGCACGTCAAGCCGTTGGTCCCGGCTGTCATTCGTGGATCTTTGACAGTCGTTACGGGTCGTCAGAAGCCCGATAGTCTGACAACCAGTCTTACCAAGAGGTATCGTATTACCCAGTAGGTAACTGGGTTGTGGTGGTCAGATAGGCAGTCGCTGCATGTAAAATACTGGTATTCAGCTGCATCCGGTTAGACTAGAAGTCGACCCCAGCATAGTTAGGAAAAGGCAAGGCAGATTGATATTATTATAATATAAAATAACCGGACAAGAGCGAGTCGGACTTGCGCACCGAGGGTTCCGTTCCGATTTCTGAAAAAGTATGTTATTTAGAGACATCGTTTTATTTTTCGTGTAATCTTTACATAAACTTCTATCACATAGAATAATTTCAGATTTTTCTCTATGCAAACTTCGGAGATAATGGGGAACGGTTTTTTTTTTTACATTTTTCATTAAAAGTCGAAAACTATGCGGCCTAAAAAAAGGAAAAAAAAATGAGAATGTGCAAACAGCGCTTTTTCATATGATACCCCACATGCCTTAGTAGCCCCACTTGAAAATTTTAAGATCCCCTTTCAGTCGTGTGGCTGTTATTACTTAGCCACGAATTCCTCATCCATTGTATTGATATACGTACGGTCAATTCTCCAACGTCTTGTAATCTCAAAAAAAAAAAAAAATTATGTGATAAAGTTTTAGATTAATAATTTTCGGACTTTTTCCTTTACTTGTGCTGTGAGACCTTCATTCTTGCCAAACATGATTCTAGGTCAACGGTAAGTTACCCTATAGATATACTTGCGAGTATCAAAATATGTTTATTAAACGTCTTCTCAAATTTTTAACTTATTTCAACTAACTTGCCCGTATCGTGCATCAATATTGTACTTGTTGTTTATATGGCACCAGTTAATTGCCCTTCAATTTTATGGAATGCCACAGGCAATAAAGTTGCACCGTGTAAATGGAGCTTCATGATTTATGCTGACAGCTAATCAATACAATTCTATACGTACGTTTGCGAAACTTAGCATTGGCGGGATAAAACACTCAAAAACATGCCAATATCATTCATGAATTTGAGTCTCGGTACGCTCCAGCAACCAATAGAGAATAGCGAATTATTATTATTTTTTTTTTTTTATTCAAAAGCAGTTTACACACATTATATTACTTTAAACATACCACACATACCAATTGATCCTAAGTGCAAAGCTCATTGCAAACTTTAGTAACCTTATGAGAATGGCACATTTCTATTGAATGTAACCTAACTTGTTAGTGTAACGGAATGTGAATCAAGTATGGCTCAATGTTAGTTGATTTTTTTCTTTTTTGAGATTACAAACTTAAACGAGACAGAAATATATATTTCTGTCTCGTTTACTCTTACTGGATCTAATTAGTGTGTCCTTGTCTTATTATTATTTAATGACATGTCTATTGCTAAACTCTGTCGACGTTCACAAAAGAAGTGCTGTCAAGTCTCATGTCAAAGTGTTGTTGAAACTGAAACTACGCAAAACTTCTGATTCGGAAAATTGAAATGTATCCCATGCCCATGTGGAACAAAAGGTTTTGGCTTCCAAATTACAGGGGGTAATCTAATACCTGTCACACTGGTCTGCCGACAGTGAGGTTTCGCAAAATTGTTATTGTGTGCTTTTGCTTAGAAATTCTCGTCCGTCTAGCTACCCGAAGTTTCGTATTGTGCTGTACAGATGGCAGCTAGCTAACCCTAAGACAATAGCGTTGATTCTAAAAAAAATAGATCTTTATTTGCCAAATAAAATACAGGGTGGAAACTTTCAGCGGGGCAGTAAGGGGAAGTACCTTATCCGTTGCAGCTACGCGAAAATGGTCTTAGGAGACTATCCATAATTTTTTACGGAAATTTGATCCCCATTCACAGATTTTCAAAAAATATTACATTTAGCAAGAAAATAGCCATTTTACACAAAAACATTTTTTGATACCAATCGATCCTGTTTCTAATACTGATCAAACACTTCTATGGGGACAACCATCGTCGGTGTACTCAAAAAGTCACAAATTGCAAAAAACTTTTCCCGTACATTTTGTAAAGAATTTGTGAAGGTAACTGAAATGCAAAAAAATAAAATAATACACAAATAATCACGTAGAATTTTACACATATCAAAAAGAAGGCGTATAAATTTTCTTTTTTTTATTAACTAACATAACTTGATGATGTTATTCTTATTTAAATAATATGAAATTCAGAAAATGGTAATCTCTGCTTATTTTTCCTCTTAACCACCTGCAAAAAGTAAGTTTTCGAGCGGCATCCCCTGAATGTAAGGCTTGAACTAGTCGCCCCTGTCGGTAACATTTATAACCATACTTCTTCCATATCTTTAGTACGAAACGATGTGAGACACCTACTTCTTCAGCGACTGCTCTTGATGATATTTCGGGATAAGCTTCGACAAGTGTAAAACCAGAAATGATCAAATTTTCATCTAGTATAAATGGGTGGCGTACAGATATTTTCTTGAAAGAGCCACCTTGTGCAAGATTTCTTAAAAGATTTGTAATAACCTTTCTGGTTGGCACATACATATATGACGATATGGATATTTGATCCTATACCATTCTAATGCAGCCAATGTATTTTTATTATTTACGTAATATGCTCCTAGCAAGTCTAAACGTTCTAAATTGGAGGTAATTTCTCTGTTATCAATAGCTGTCCAATTATGCACATAATGTAAAATTGACAACATACTCAGAGCTTTTCTGACGCAACAAACAGTCAAGATTGTTTTTTATTCAATAATAACGAGTACGAAATTTGAATTGTTTTTAAACTTATCTTTTTATTCAGTTAACAAAAAGATCTCAACCGTCACTAAAAAAACTTTTGCGTAAAATTTTCATACAAAATGTACGGGAAAAGTTTTTTGCAATTTGTGACTTTTCGAGTACTCCAACGATGGTTGGTCCCATAGAAGTTTTTGATCTGTATTAGAAACAGGATCGATTGGCATCAAAAAATGTTTTTGTGTAAAATGGCTATTTTCTTGCTAACTGTAATTTTTTTTGAAAATCTGTGAATGGGTATCAAAATTCCATAAAAAATTATGGATAGTCTCCTAAGACCATTTTCGTGTAGCTGCAACGGATAAGGTTATATCAAACAACCTTGCAAAATTCAATTAAGTTACAAATAAGCAGTAAAATTATGTAATTTTTTGTTTAGTAAGTTTTGGTAAACAGGTACGGAGGGGTCTCGGTATGTAGTGTGTGCGGGATATTATCGCTTATCGCTCGCTTAAGCAGCAAAATAATTGTCAATCAATGGAACTTAGCATTGTTCACAAATCGATTGTCTAGACGATATAATTAACTCTTTCATTCATTTGAAATATAAATGACCAAGGGCTAGTCTGAAAATCGCTTCGTCCCGACTTAAAATAGTCATTTAAACTATTTTGGTTACCCCTGTTCCCAGGTTCGTGAATAGTTTGGCTAACAGCGCCACTTGTTAATGCCTGTAAATAATACACAGAGTAAACTGTATTCAAGCGTGTCTTCGAGGCTAATCGATAGCTTAAACAAACTTTTCTATGTTGTTCGTGGCCGACTTAAAATTCAGTTGCACATTGACCAGATGACACAATTACTATATATGAAAGTGTATTTTTCATGAGATACCAGAAAATGAGGTGTTAAAATAAGCCAAAAAATATTTTTTTGTATGGTGCCGTACCCAAAGGGTAAAACGGGATCCTATTACTAAGACTCCGCTGTCCGTCTGTCTGTCTGCCCGTCTGTCACCAGGCTGTATCTCATGAACCGTGATAGTTAAACATATTTCTGTTGCCGCTATAACAACAAATACTAAAAAAAACAGAATACAATAAATATATAAGGGGGCTCGCATACAACAATCGTGATTTTTTTGCTCGTTTTTGCTCGATGTTGATTACGGCAACAGGTAGACTCTTGAAATATTCACAGAATATTTAGTTATATATTCACTTTAAAAATAAAATATTAAATTAAAATAAAACAAATATTTAAGGGGGTTCCCATACAACAAACGTGATTTTTTTGCCATTTTTATAGATATGGTACGGAACCCTTCGTGCGCGAGTCTAACTCGCACTTGGCCGGATTTTTATTTCGTTTTCTAACGAACTAGTAATTACCCGACCCCAGCATACACTATTCTATTCTTAATCTAGTCCATTTGGTCATCAATAGCCGCTTTGAAATGGATATAAGGCTTAGTACTCTACACTTATGCTCGACTATACCTAATCTTAAAATTAGCTTGTAATACTCTCATCATGGCGGAGGATGCACGAGAGTAGATAAGGGCGTAGTATGAAGACTAGCCTGCCCGGGGGATTCCTGACGTAGAGCTTGTCTGCTCTGAAATGACTGAATGCTTGAGTGGTTACTTGTGGAAGCTTGAGTGTTCTTTGCTGACGCACGCAACGCGTCGTCCGCCCACCCAAAAGGAGCGCTGTCCCAAATGCGTCTAGCATTATTAATTTATTATAAGTACATAAAAGAAAAGGTAGTATATTGAAACACGTATGCTAAAAAATAAGACTATAAGATAAATAATTAAATTATCTTTAAAATGGTGAAAGTTTCATAAAAATACGCTTGATAGTGTTTGGGTGGTTCTTAGTTTTTATCTGCGTTGGACATAACATTACAAAATAATTACAGTATGTAATATAAACATAATCTAAAAAAATCACATATTAAGTTATTAAGGAAATGCTCTAATTTCACGTAATATATTTTTTCTACACAACTCGTTTAGGCGTGATCTTCAGTTTAAAATCATTAAAGTCGGTTATCGTCGCTTTAAATCGGTTAAAGCGGTAGTGGGCCGCGTCATTTCAGAATAAGAATAATTTATTTGCAGAAAATACTGATGTAAAACTTGGTGGTGTAAGCACAGTCCATATTTTGCCTGTTTAGGGCATGCAAATTAGTTACTAAAATAGGTACCTTACGTAGGTACTTATAACATGTACCTATTAATATAAATTACAGTACACACACTACAAAACTATAAAATATACCTAATCTATATAAATTACAAGGCAACCTAACAATATAATCTAATACACACGACCTCAATATGATCTAATATAAAATTACAAATCAACCTTAACATAAAAAAATTTATTTACATACTATTTATCTTAAAATAATATTTTTTTCTCTATGCTGCAGAAATTCTTGCAATGTATAAAAACAATTTTCGACTAACCATCTGCGCAGTTTTATTCTAAAATATTTAAATGGAAGTTCTCTTAAATACTGTGGTAATTTGTTAAAAATGGTAATGCACATATGATAAACATTATTTTTACTCAGAGTGGAAGGTTACACCCTCAGTTAACGCCAATTTGATGTATCTCCAAGAAAAATATTAGATTTGAAATCCATCAAACTGGAAAATCCATTTATAAAAAAATATGTCGGGCAACGGTGAAGGTTCGCACTATCGCGATAAGTAAAATTCTATCCTATTTTAATTACAGTAGAATAGAATTTTACTTTTCGCAATAGTGAAAACTTTCATCAAAGCCTGAGAATGTGGCCCTAGAGTAATAAGAACAGTTTATCGTCCATCTGACAAAAATAATGGAAGCAAAATGAAAATGCACCATTTTACAAAATCTTCGTATTCCAAAGTGTGTAACGTCTTCCTCCATACCAGGCTGTAAGTCCATCCCTCCAGTTTCTAAAATAGTCCTCTGATTAAACTGCTCTGTTCCCACGGTATCAGCTCGTGCCTTTTATTACAAATCTTTACGTTTACACCTAAGACGTAAACGCTCACAATTTATGGCAGCCTGGTTCCCTTACGACAGTTTCATCGCTTCGGCGAAATTAAATTAGACTTACACGTGTTGTGTTTTAAATTGGCGGTTGTTAGGATTCCGTACCTCAAAAGGAGAAACGGAACCCTTATAGGTTCACTTCGTTGTCCGTCTGTCTGTCAGTTTGTCAAGGGCTCTTTTCTCATGAACGCGTGGAGGTATCAAATTGAAATTAATATAAAATATGTAGGTCTATGGCCCCTTGGAGTCCTAAAAAAATCAATCTTCTAAGTCAAGGCAATAAAAAATACGGCCATTTATGCGACATATTTTGATACTCGCAAGTAAATCATAACCTACTTCCCGTTGATCTAGAATAATGAAATTTGATAGGAGCAAGGTCTCACAGCAGTCACAGCACAAGTAAAAAAGTCTGAAAATTGTTAATTTGTAATTTTATCACATACATTTTTTTTGGTAATATGTTGTTGTTTGTTTTTGGGAAAAATTCTTTTCACTACGGAACCCTTCATTGTGCGTGGTCCGACACGCACTTGGCCGGTTTTTCATAATAAACAGTCCCTTTTTATGTAAAAACTTTTAAAATTTGAATATTTTAGCTCATCTTCGTAGCGTGTCAATGCTAATCTAAATTATGTTAGCCCAGAACTTAGCTGCGAGTATAGCATCATTAGTAGCGCGCATACCATGATATAAAGTGTCCCATGTACGTGGAATAGCACCATATTAGCACTTTAGGTTGGATCGTCTATAAATCTCCAATTTGTGTCCGTAGATCTTTTCACGAGCGCTTGAAATCGTGATTCGAGTATTGCTAGTTACCTACCTGTGTCTGCGGCGTCATGCTGCTTCGGAGTTGACAAGTAGGCACCCATGTTAAGTAAACTACTGTAGGGCTCGCAAAGGCGCCAATGTGGGTCGTTAGGCTGACTGCATTAAAATTCAGTCACGCGTATCGATTCTCCATAAATGCATTCTTAAGAGCCTTGTACCCTAAATAAGCCTGTTGATCGCTCAAAAATGCATTCGGTGTTCTGTGCAGTGACTCGGCAAAATATCCCGCGCGTTGGTGTCTGCCCAATTTTGCAATGTCAAACTTTGTCTCAGCATTATTTTTCACAAGTGTGTACTTCAGAATTGTATTTTTCGTAAGAAGCTCCTAAAGTTTGAGAGCAGAATTCTATTGAAGTTGCCCTATTTCATTGCAAAGCACCTTTAAGGAATTAATTACCTATTGCTCTTCAGTGCTATGAAATGTTAGCAGAAATCTTATTCTGAGTTAGTTTTTCCGAGACGCGACGCGACGCGACGGACTTACTACGGAATACAAAGAATGCTCTATCTGAAAAAAACCTAACTTTGACATAACTCTGCTTACCCCCGCTTCTACGCATCGAGTCTCGTTTATTTACCTCCATATTTTCTGAACACAAGTCCCATAATACCAAATTTAAAAATAATTCATAAATTAATTAATTTTGATGCAGTTTTCACCAGCATTTAGATAATTTATTCCGAAAGGTTTTTGTGGAATACATTAATATAAAACTTACATAATAATAAATAAGAGGAGCTCGTGGCTAAATAATAACAGCCGAACGGTTCGATCCGGCAGGTTAAGCTACGCTTGCCGGGGTCTGTCCGTGGATGAGTGACTATCTTTACGTACCGAGACTCCTCCGTGCCTCGGAAAGCACGTTAAGCCGTTGGTCCCGGCTGTCATTCATGGAGCTTTGACAGTCGTTACGGGTAGTCAGAAGCCCGAAAGTCTGACAATCAGTCTTACCAAGGGGTATCGTATTACCCAGTTAATGGGTTGTGGAGGTCAGATAGGCAGTCGCTTCATGTAAAATACTGGTATTCAGCTGCATCCGGTTAGACTGGAAGCCAACCCCAACATAGTTGGGAAAAGGCTAGGCAGACAAATAAGATTTACTTGATGTTCAGTCCTGTCGTTATAACTATATGTAGAGCAGGGTTCTAGCTGTTCGCTAATTAAATATTTAAGCTTTAAATCTTGAATATATTTTATACAATTTATTTAAGTAATGCTTCTCTAATAAAATAGCAACTGGAATTGAAATAAACTTCCGCGAGTATTCTCTAAAGACTGCTCGCTTATTCATATAATATTGAGTATTACTTGTAGAAATAGAAATAGCACAGAATTCTACTTGACTACGTACGTCTTAATTGGTCACGCTTCATAATTAAGCTAAGATCTCAACGTGTTACTGTTTTCTTGCGCAACTACTAGAACTACTTGTGAGATAGGTACTGTATTTGCATCCATTTTCTTGTTCAATATTTAAAGGGCTTGCTTCGTAGTCGCTTGACTAATAAGCTACTTATGTTTAGCCTACCCAACCGTCAGAAATCGATAGAGCATTGCAAATTTCGACGTGATATGGTATGGATCCTCATAATGTAGGTAAAAGCCGTACGGAAAAAGCGCGGATACATTTTTCCCGGAGAAAGATAACATGGGATAGTAAAAGCCTTCACGCTGCTCTCCGAATGATCTCACCAACATGTGTTGCAATAAAATGCTTTTTTTCAGCATACTGATTGCTGATAATCTCGTGGTAAAAGTGAGCGACTTTGGCACAAGTCGCGAATGGAATGATGTAAGTGCCGTAATGAGTTTTACGGGCACTGTAGCCTGGATGGCTCCAGAAGTTATAAGACACGAACCATGCTCTGAACGTGTCGACGTGTGGTCCTACGGCGTGGTTCTCTGGGAACTCCTGACACAAGAAGTCCCATACAAAAATCTCGAAACACATGCCATTATGTGGGGCGTGGGGACTGACACGATCGCGTTGCCAATACCTTCGACGCTTCCGAGTAGTATGCAGCTACTCATGAACCAGTGTTGGAACAGGACGCCCAGGAATAGGTGAGTGTATGCCAATCTTAATAAATTACATTCGCTACAGGTGGCCTACATGTTGCATGGGAACACGCTGACTGGAATACAGTCTACTTTCATAACGTACTAAGGTATTTTTGTATCGCTATGTTTTTACTTATGTTGACCCATTTTCAAAGTCTACTAGAATTGATTGCTTTCATATCCGCAGCAATTATAACAAGATAGTTATGAACCGGCTTTATTATTCGTATTTTTAGTCCATCTATAAAAATATAAAAAAAAAAACAAGTGAAAATTTAAATAGTAAACGTTCAATTTTACTATTCACTAAATTATTAGAGAGGGAAGCTTTTGCCGTGCAGTGGGACAGTACAGGCTAGCTAATTAGACTAGATTTAGTTAGATTTTACTTAAAAATTATTCACACGCTGGAAACTTAGAAGAAGAACAAAAAGAGTTAAGAGCGATCACACCATAGACCTTAAAATAAAAGTAAAAACTTGTGATCCATCCCCACAGTCTGTCCGTTTCCAACGTCAAAGCTCATATTTTTACAATTTTTAACGAGTGTCCGTCAATATTCTGTTTTACGGATTTTCCATCAACCTGCGGTTGTTTTACGAATTTTGATTCAAAATTAATTTGTTTTGCGATTTTTGTACACTTGGTGAGTTCGGAGTGATACCTAAGAACAAAATACATAACCCAGACAATCCAAGATTCTATGATATAGCACAGATCTCTTGTATAGTGAGAGTTCGGTACTATCCATTAGGAAGCTCTTTGTGTTGTCTACTATACTCCGCAAGCATATAAGTTTTGCATATAATCCGATCTCTAAACGCAACAAGACAAGAGTTTGTTCTATCCCCCCTTACCGTACAACACTCGCAAGACACCAGTACTACATTATAAGTAATAAATTGTATAACATAGCAAACCGAGCCAATAACATTTATGAACTTCCTACCAACAAATGTAAGGATAAAATTCGAATTTGGCTATTACAACTAAACTATATACAAACGGAGGAAATTTTAAACAGTTAACACTACACACTTTCACTACACATAAATTTACTCATCCACACACACACACACACACACACACACACACACACACTATACATATGGTAACGTATCTATGTCTATTCAATGTTTAACTAGGTTTAATTATATTTCAAACATTTGATCTACAATGTAAAGATATGAAGTTTATGTACAGAGTGGAAGGCGCTGACGGCTGTGACACAGTTCATACTACTGCGGTCGTCAACGTATTCTCTCGTTTAATGTCACCCATTGTTGTCACATATTATCCTTAGACTAAGAGACATTTGTAACATTTAGTGATGGAAATAAACTATTCTATTCTATTCTATACTTATTGTTACTCTCTTTGCAAACTAAAGATATTCCTTTTATACACCGTAAAAAGAAAAAGTATCTATCTATCTATCTTTATAAAGTTTTAAAACCATTCATAATAGTCCGATATTTCATTTTACAAAATCATTGAAATATTTCTGAAATCAGTTTTAAGAAAAACACTATTATTTTCATCCCGTAGCTACAAAATCAAGTGGACGCATCGAAAATGCAAAAATCATTACAGGAAAATGAAAACTGGTAGATAAGTTGTTATCCTTGTAAGCCGAGCGGCGCACATGCGCAATAAAAAAATCCGCTTCAGTCTGTCAGTTGGGACTGATGCATTGTTGCACCGGGCCCAACATCACAAACGCAACTTGTGTGCCGGTGAGTGCTGTCTTTCCCGCGGTCACAGGAGACACACGGCGCGCTTGCATTCGTAAACTGAAAAAACTTCCGTGAATTATTATTTTATTCTGATAGTGTAATATTATTCTGATTGTGTAATATTTTACTGTGATTGCGTTTACATTGAAATGTTTGTTTTATCAGGCCGCCGTTTAAAATAATCGCCGCTAATTTGGAAATAGCTGGCGACGAGTTAGCTACTTATCCTATGGACTGCTTCAAAAAGAGTCAGGCAGCTTGGCGCAAAGAAGTACAAGACAGCATGAAACGTTACTATGCAAGGTAAGTTAGTGATTTTGTTCTGCGGATTTTAAGCGACTTAGGGCTAATTTGACCAAAGTCGGATATCTTTTATTCGTGGAATAAAATTGACGACTGACAGTTTTTGTTTGGAGAAACTGTCAAAAATTCAAAACTTAATCGAAGAATAAGACTTATGCTGGGTATAAATGTTTGGTCGAATTCACTCTTAGTCGATTTTAGTGACGATTTTGCAATAAATTCAGCAAGGCTTTGTTTTTCAATATTTTGTTACGGTTTTTATTTTAGAGATTGGACACGGAGTTAGGCCGTGTTTTGGTGTATTCGTGGTATTTTTTTCGGGAAGTTTCGATTTATTTTCGCCCGTTTTTAGTTTTTTTTTCGTGAATTGGTGTTTATAAATTCGTATAGTCGGATTTAATGCGTTTAAATTCGTTTTTCACGGCACAGTCTCGCTGCTGTTCGTTGGTAGGAAGGATAGGCCTTTGAGAATTATTGATAGGAATTTAGCGAGTTTACTTAACTTTTAGTGAAAATTTAACTGAAACTTATAGTTTGTAAAGCAGACTGCTGGTGATCTTGTTTTACTTACGAGCCTGTTTAATTTTATGACGTAGTTTATTGAATTATTTTAATGATATTTTTTTTTACTCTGAATCATTTAACTTTAAAATACGTGAAAATGACTATCTGTTTTTCCGTCCGCAAATATAATTCTAATTTCAGTTTTATTTATTTCCGAAACTGATAAAAATCAGGTCCTTTCAGTTTTGGAATTATTGACAGAGTTTTAAGAGTTTTGTTGAGTTTTTAGAATGAGTTATTTGAGGTTCGTAAGTTTGTGGAGCAGACCGTTGCCGTCGGTGGTCTAGTTTTTATTTAAAGTCGGTTTGATTGTTTAATTACTTAGGACTGATCTTACAATAGTCGGATATATCTGAGGCTTTTGTAGAAAATATCTACAAACTGTCATATTTATTCTTCAGATAAAACTGACCGTTGAAACGTCAGCCCTTATTGTTTTTAATACTTTTGATGATTATTTTTTTAAAGTACTTTAAAGTTAAAGACAGTGATAGTTGTTGAATAATTACTGTAACTTATCTTCCCTCCGTAAATATTTTTTTTTTTTTGAAAGAGAAAAAAAATACTCGATAGGCTTGGCTGCGGTAGTTTGTCAACGTGCGACTGTAATGTACTGCGTCTGACTTTATAAAAAAAAATATATATATATAAAAAAAAAATATTCGTTTTAGGATCGGTTTTGCAATCGTCAGTTAACTTTTATCAAATAAAGGGCTTGAGACGATTCCAAAAATATTAGTTGCAGTCGTTTTTTTTTTCATCTAAGCCTTTATTAAAAATGTGGTGACTTCCTAGGGTTACCAAGACCGACGGCCAGGAGGGCGCTAGCGGCGGCGATAGCAACCGTCGCGAAGATCTGAAGACAGCACGTAACATTCGCAAGATCTATGAAAACCAGCTCAGCCATGCCAACGAGCTGTTCTTGGAAGTCTGTGCCGTGCGGCTGCAGCTAGAGCAAAGGGAAAAGGAAGTTGAAGAGTAAGTATATTTGACTTTCATCTAGGATTAGAGAAAAAAGTCGCCTGTCTTATATAGATGCGACTTCTCAATAAGCCGTCATGCGTCGTCTTCAGCGGTCAACTTACATGAAATACTTGTTTGGTGCAGTTGTGTACGTAATCTACATACTTTCAGGAAGGCTTTAGTCAATCAATCTGCCTAGCCTTTTCCCAACTATGTTGGGGTCGGCTTCCAGTCTAACCGGATGCAGCTGAATACCAGTATTTTACATGGAGCGACTGCCTACCTGACCTCCACAACCCAGTAATTGGGTAATATGATACCCCTTGGTAAGACTGGTTGTCAGACTTTCGGGCTTCTAACGACCCGTAACGACTGTCAAAGATCCACGAATGACAGCCGGGACCAACGGCTTAACGTGCTTTCCGAGGCACGGAGGAGTCTCGGTATGTAAAGATGGTCACCCGTCCACTGACCAACCCCGGCAAGCGTAGCTTAACCTGGTGGATCGACCCGTGCGGCTGTTATTACTTAGCCACGAGCTCCTCAAGGCTACTTACTTTCAAGGGTACTTATATAAAATATTAGGTAATTATTCTTATGTACGAAGTTATATGCGTAAATGTACTGTATCTCCGGTATTTCTAAGCGGATTTCGATGATTCTTCTTTTCGTTCGTCTTGAGCATAATTATGTAATTGTTTAAATAAAAACGAAAAAATAAATTCACTTTAAAAAAGAAAAGCCGACTTCAAAAACCTAAACGAATAAAATGACTTTCATAAAAAACTTAACGGCTTCTGAAGTCGGTGTTTTCAATTCTTCAATGCACCTTAGCACCGACTTTAGAAGCTGTTAAGTTTTTTTTGAAAGTTATTTTATTCGTTTTAGGTTTTTGAAGTCGTTTTTTACTTTTTTTTAAAGTGATTTTTTTTTTATGTTTTGGTAAATGCGGGTATCAGTGGTACTCGATCTGTTTTCACGTCAGTACCTACCTCAGTAAGCCGCGGTCGCTGTTGCATGCTGAACCGGCAATAACTCGAAAGCTACAGGTTGAGTGCGACTGATATTTGCATTTTTCAGCTTTTGTTTAGGCTGTTAAGCGTTTTTCAGGGCTGCGCGACGATTTGTTTTAAAAGCAAGAGTCACATAAGTTTATCTATACTCATTATCATCTGCATAGCCTTTTCTCAACTATGTTGGGGTCGGCTTAACTGAATACCAGTATTTTACATGGAGCGACTGCCTATCCGACTTCCACAACCCAGCTACTGGGTAATAAGATACCCTTGGTAAGACTTTCGGGCTTTTGAAGACCCGTAATGACTGTCAAAGATCCACGAATAACAGTAAGTTATAATAATATTATAAATTTAATGGAGCAGTGGTGGCCCAGTGGTAACGGCCGCGACTTACGAGTTGTAGGTCGTGGGTTCGAACCCTGACAGGTGCTTTACTTTGAGTAAATTATTTCATCAGCACTGCTCTCTTAACGGTGAAGGAAAACATCGTGAGGAAACCGGCATGTCCTAGAACCAAAATTTCGAAGACATGTGACATCTACCAACCGTGATTTAAAGCTACTCTTAAAACAGTTTGGAATCTGTCACTGTAACAGTGGCGTCAAAGAGTATTAGAGTATTAGTAGAGATATTGTAATTATATATTATTGTGGCGTAAATTAATGTTGCTTTAAAATGTAGGAAAAAACGAGTAATAAACAATATTTAGCGTATTATGTTTAGTCTGGATGTCATCAAGGACCAGAGTCCTTGTCAAGACGAATCTAAGAAGCCCAAACTCGATAGGTTTGCGTCGTCTTATTACTGAGTCCCTATGGCCACCTTCCGGCTCCATTATCAGATCAACTTGCATTGTCATTAGATTTACATATGCATGTGAAACGGCTCAATCGGAAACCGGACAGTGGGTCAAATTTAATTTGCCAGATTCGATTACATACGGACACCGGGACAGAAATAGAAAATTTAATAAAAATGACCAATTCTTTCAAAAATGTACCTTGGTAATAAATTTCCGATTTTCGATTTCGTTCGAGTGTACCTTTAGGTCTCAAAACGTGTCGGCCTTGTTATTCTGCTCCGATTCCCGGGAATCGTTGCTTTGAACTTGTAACGAGCTGTCTGTAACCCTTGGCGACCAACTATGTGCCGGCAGGCTTTCGGAAATGTACCTATCTCCTGCTGCTTTGCGTACATATCTTGTTATTAGTATCTTATGCTGCTTGCTACAAGATCATAAAGGTTATGCGTTTTTACCTAAGCTAACGGGAACATCAGCACAGTAATTCACAATAATTTAATTTTACTTAACATTTGCACAACCGAAAGGTTGAATATAGTGTTTCAAACAAACTCTATAATATCTAATGTACATCCTATATTCTAGCAAATAAAGTTATCATTCATTCATTCATTAATTCATTCAAATTCAAAATTTTAAGAGTTTTCTAAACTTTTAAAGATACACTGGGTGTGTCACATTCCACGTGACCAATTAAGGTGGATCGGCAATGGTAGTCCGCGAAATTCAAATTTTCTTGTGCTTGTTGCAATTTGCGGATCAGTGTCAGGTTGTATCTTGTTCAAAATCTGATTCGCGACTTTATCAAATATGTAATTACATAATTATAACCGTAAGAATCGTCAATACATCTCTCTAAGTTAGATTTGTTCTAAAATGTCATGATTTCCGAAATCAGATCAAAAAAGAAAACATGTAATTTAAAGAGATGTATTGATAATTGTTATGGTTATACGTAAATACATATTTTTTTACTTTTGAAGTTATTTTATACCTAACAAAACTCAGTCACACAAAATGCTTGACGGGACGGGACCTAACCATTTGGCGAGCGACAATGACAGCGCTATTTAGCGGTGCACTTTATAAATAAGCTACGACGACGGGCCAATTAAATATTTACTCATGCAGTGCAGTTTGAAACTTATGTTTTAAAATGGAAGTGTGAATTCGGTTATAGATTGCCTGAGTAGCGTGGAAGGTCTGCCTTAAGTGCTAACAAGCACCCTACAATTTTATATTATATTTTTATATTATTATTTTTTCCCTCGCACATAGTTTCTGTAGACTACATACCCACAAGAGTTTATTTATAAAACTATAGTTTACTTAACCTCATAGGTGCAGGGATTGTAGGAGCTTTAAATTCGGTGTATTTAACCGCTCATACTGAAACCGTTAACCCCCGTTCGCACGGGCGTAATAAAATCGCGGCGGGATTTTATAGCGCACTGGATTTTCAACACTCTGCTTAGCGCCGAGAGTGCAAAATCCAACAGTGTGTTTTTTCGACGCGCTAGAATGTACTCTGTTATTCTTAAGTTGGATTCTCTACGCTCAGCTCAACAACGAGAGTTGAAAATCCAGTGCGCTATAAAATCCCGCCGCAATTTTATTACGCCCGTGTGAACGGGGGTTTAGTGGTTTGTCTGTTACCGCGAATTGCATTTATAGGTAGGCACCTAAGCTACTTACTCTGTCAGTTTCCTTTTTGGATACCTAAGCTCTAATTTTTATTTCATCCGTATTTTGCCAACCAGAATCAAAGTTTTGATTATTTCTATAAAAAACGCACACGCGCTTCGTTCGTTCGTTAACTACTTTATACGTAATTTGAATGTATACAGACATTCAGGTTTTATGAATTCGAGAGTTAAAAATAAAACCGTGCAGGTTTTGCAAACAATGTCATCATCTGCCTAGCCTTTTTCCAACTATGTTGGGGTCGGCTTCCAGTCTAACCGGATGCAGCTGAATTCCATTATTTTACATGGAACGACTGCATACCTGACCTCCACAACGCAGTTACTGTGTAACTGGGTAATACGATACACCTTGGTAAGACTGGTTGTCAGACTTTCAGGCTTCTGACGACCAGTAACGACTGTCAAAGATCCACGAATGACAAGCCCGGACCAACGGCTTAACGTGCTTTCCGAGGCACGGAGGCATCTCGGTATGTAAAGATTGTCTCCATCCACGGACCAACCACAGTAAGCGTAGCTTAACCTGATCGATCGACTCGTGCGGCTGTTATTACTTAGCCACGAGCCCCTCTATTATAAGGTTTCAAATTACGAAAACCTCGCTAGGAGACACATCGACATTTTAGTTCTATAACGTCAATTGAGTATTCAAGGGAACGTAATAACACCCAAACAAATAGAACGTCCGGCTTTTACTGAACAATGTCGGGTTCAATTCCATGATGAATACCAGGCTTTCATGAAGGCCTGTGACGCTTTGAAAACCTAGCGGCGTTACCATCGCTTAAGATAATTGACACTGATACAATGATAGCTGGCCCACAAGCTTAAGAGCGCTATCACAATTTCTCTTGTATTTGAGCGTTTGACTCGAGTTTTGATATGTGATTGTGGTTTTGTTAGAGCCACAAAATTAAATAAAAACATATGCCCAAGAAAGCTTGATTATTTTTCTTGGGAGTGTTCTAAATACATATTTCAATTTGTTTACAAAAATCAGTAAAAAACTTGTCTCTGCAAAGGATGTTTCATAAAATTTTACTTTTGGACATGTTTTGATGCTTTGTTACATCGAAGATATAATAATTTAATCATTTAAAAAAATGTCCTTGCAACAACTGTATCTTCAACTTTGGAGTGCTCAATTCAGTTTTTTATGTTTCATACAGTAATACACCAAAAATAATTCCGTAAACCAGAGAGTTACTGACAATTTTTCGTCCGAAATTATATTTTTTATCTACGAATGTATAATCCAAATTCATACAAAATGTATTTAATAAATAAGGTTACTATGTTACCTTGCTTGATAAAAAAAATCAGTCTATTTAAAAGTAAAATAATATGTTTAATTAATTATTGTATGCAGTGCTAAAAATCAATGTAAATCTCGGGACACGCGGTCTTTAGCTTTAGACGCCGACGCATCGCATTATGTAGCAATTTAGCAGTTGTGATTACGTTTATTTTGAGTCATATAATAATTATTTTTTTGTTTATAGTGTGCAATTTCAATTTATGAAAAAATCACGGTCAAAATGTAATAGCGCCCTTAACATCTCTCACTGCAGGGCAAAGGCCGCTTCCCATATAGAGATTAAGGCACGAGTACTAGTCACCACGCTTGCTCAAGATGGGTTGGTGATTTCAGACTTATATTAAGTATAATTCTAGGTTTCCTCACGATGTTTTTTCTTCACTGATATCAAGTAATGTCAAGTTTCTAAATATTTTATTTATTTATTTGTTAAAATTTTATGCACAAGTAAAAAAATACAGTACAAAGGCGGACTTAATGCCTGAGGCATTTTCTACCAGTCAACCTTAGGAGATGCAGACACAAAACATGGCAGGTGCAACATAAGGGTTATACAGTGTGTCTGTATTCGGACTGGCGAAAATTAAGGGGGTGGTACAGACGATCAAACTGAACAACTTTCTCCCGGGGACCAACATCGTAATCGTGAAAAAAAAATCAGTCATCCCATACAAAACTTCAATACCTACTCGGCCAAATGTATGGGACGACTGAAAATGTTTTCGCGATTATGATGTTGGTCCCCGGGAGAAAGTTGTTCAGTTTGATCGTCTGTACCACCCCCTTAATTTTCGCCAGTCCGAATACAGACACACTGTATAACTCGAAACAGAATAAATACTAATACATATAAACAGAATAAACTTTGTCAGGAGAAATAACGAGAGGTAGAGGAGAAAAAGAAGAGGAGCTCGTGGCTAAGTAATAACAGCCGCACGGGTCGATCCATCAGGTTAAGCTACGCTTGCCGAGGTTGGTCCGTGGATGGGTGACCATCTTTACATACCGAGACTCCTCCGTGCCTCGGAAAGCACGTTAAGCCGTTGGTCCCGGCTGTCATTCGTGGATCTTTGACAGTCGTTACGGGTCGTCAGAAGCCCGAAAGTCTGACAATCAGTCTTACCAAGGGGTATCGTATTACCCAGTTAATGGGTTGTGGAGGTCAGATAGGCAGTCGCTCCATGTAAAATAATGGTATTCAGCTGCATCCGGTTAGACTGGAAGCCGACCCCAACATAGTTGGGAAAAGGCTAGGCAGATTGAGAGGAGAAAAAGAATCCAGCAAATCAGCGCTGGGATGATTCTGCCAACTTCTTACGAATACCTATGTTCACGTGACTTCACTTTGAGAAGATAATCGACTGGTTGCCATCCTGATGTTCAGAGGGAGCGTATTCCAAAGAAATACCGCCTGGACAAAGAAAGAAGAGTGAATGAATCCAGAGCGGTGAGAAGGACATCGTAGAAGACGATTGTTGGTTGAACGAAGATTAAATAACGATAATAATGAGACAAGGACACACTTATTAGACCAGTCCAGTTCTAAGAGTAAACGAGACAGAAATATAATTATTTCCTATAACTCTATTGCGTATAAAAACTTTTTATCTGAACCCAGTTGTTAGCCATAGACTGAAGCCCAACCGTGGCGTACAGTCCGTTCAGAGCTATTTACCTCTGATCTTGCATAACTGTCAAAATGGCAGTGATCTTTATTTTCATTACGATAAGGTTGCTGTTGGATTGCTGCCACTGACAAGTCTGTCAAAATCAAAGTGGTCTTTAGTTTTCTTTAAAATAAGGTTGATGTTGGATTACTGCTGTCAGAGACTCAGAGGTAAAATAACTCTGAATTGGGGATGTTATGGAGGTTGTTTTACCGGAAGTGGAGCTGGAGTCGAGGTTTTAAATATGATTGATCGGAGTCGGCGCCAGAATCGGAGGCGGAGGTAGAAGAAAGATTTCTCCTTTCCTTGAATAAGTTTTCTCACAAATATTACACTTAGCTGTATTCGCGTCAACTTCAAATACTTTTTTTTGGCTTTTTATTAACACAATAATTTAACTACACAATTAAATTGCTCTAACTAAACTTAACGCAACTGACATACTTTACACAAAACAATAACAGATTTCGAGCGCGAGCGTGTATATAAAAATTACCCGGGTGACCAGTTCAGACAGCAACAGGTGGTTGCTGACATAACAACTTGTACGCGCTCTACAGTCCGGCCGCCCAGAGAATGCGTTTCTGCCACTTATCAGTTGGACAATTTCTACTAACTATAAGGATCAAATTCACAAAACACGTTTTCGTTAGTATGAAAGTGACAGGTGTCAAGAACGCATTCTCGCTGCATTTCGAGTTTCGATTTAACTCCGATTCAAAATTATCGGAGCCGACGTCTAAATCGGAGGTGTTAATCGGAAGTTCCGACCTTTCGGAGTCGGAATCGAAGCTCCGTAACGACTCTGCTCTGAACGGTCTGTAATTATGAATTACAAGTGACTGTCAAAGACTATCGCTATCTCATATATTATGTGGTATACGATGACAGTTAATTTATACAATACCTACTCTATCTACGCTCAATATACACGACGAAACGTAGAAGCTAGGCTTTTGATTACAGTAGTGACGTAATGGACGGTATCAGATGCACTCTGACCTTCAGTGGGCGGATTCGGATAATTTGTGACAGAGCTATATATAAGCTAGCGCTATGAGCTATATGATTTGGTTATTTTTAGTTTATTGAGGGAAATTATTAATCGCACACCAGAAAACTGTTCTTACAACAAATACTTTACATCTAATAATCTACTGTACTCAAATCAATTATTGCTCTACTTAACTAATTGGATATCAAAACTTGTACAAATAAAAATCATTATTTACTTATACATAAATTTTTGTCCAAAGTCACAACAAAAATATTAATTATAAATCAAAAATACTAACTGTTCATCAAAAATAACAAATGTGCATCTAATAAACTTTTTATTGCATTACTAGTTAACTAATTGAATATAAAATCTTGTACAATTTATAGTTATTGAGCACGGCACCCTGAGGGTCGGTTTGGTTAGATTCCATTAAACCGTGTAGATAGAAATAGGAGCCCCGCGCAGTGAGGCTCCGTCGACCTAACGTTAAGTTTAATTTATTAAAACATGCAAATTTTTATGTGCAAACAGTATTTTTGGTGTACGTATTCTGTTGGAAAAAATTGGTAATTTTTGATGTGCGTTTAAATAGTACCCGTTTATTGATTGTTGCTTTGTAAGTTAAGAAGTGAGACTGGCAGTTTTAGGGTAGGCCGCGGCCGCTAATATGTTACCGTGTATATTTATATATGCATACTATCGTCGCATGGGTAGATCGCGCAGGTTAAGCCACGCTTGTCGCATTTGGTCGGTGGGTGGCTGACTATCTTTACATACAGATACCCCTAAAGCATTTGGCCCCGGCTGTCATTCGTGGAACTTTGACAGTCGTTACGGGTCGTCAGAAGTCCGAAATTTTAAAAAAACCAGTGTTACCAAAGGATATCGTATTACCCAGTAACTGGGTTGTGGAGGTCAGATAGGCAGTCGTTCCATGTAAAATACTGGTGTTGAACTGCATCCGGTTAAACTGGAAAGCCGACCCTGACATTGTTGGGAAAAGGCTAGGCAGATGATGTAAATATTGCGAATAGAGTTCAATTTCGTTCGATAGTTGTGTTACATAGAAAGTTTGCGGAAGCAACTTCAAAGTGTGCGAACGTTTTCATGCGTGTGGTCCTTGCTCTCTATCTATACTAATAATAAAGATGAAACTCTCGAAAACAAAAAACGTATGTTTGAATGCGCTAATCTCTGGAACTACAAGTTGGTTTTGAAAAATTCTTTTTGTATTTGATAGCCCAATTCCTGAGGAAAGCTATAGGTTATTTATCATCACGCTACGACCTTTAGGAGCCGAGCAAAATGAAAAAAGTCAGAAAAAACGCTAAACCAAAACGAAGTAATAGCGCGGGCTGGCGCACGGTGGGCTGAAAAACGGCTTTCATAGACTTAGGCATTTTATTTTGCAAGTGCCAGTTTTTGTGCTGGATATCACTTCTATTTGTTATAACAATATACAAAAATGACACCAGAATTGATTCTGCACAAAAACGAAGGAATTATAATTTTTTTACGAAAATTTTGTATGGAGCTAGTATGAAAAATCGAAATATCTCTGAAACGGCAGCGATAACCGTAATATCCTTATAGGAGGTTTTAGTACTAATTATTTATGATTTTTTGACATACGTTACATAATGGTTGTAGATGCCTTTTTTTTTTAAAAAAATCGTCAAAATATTTTTATTTATTTTTACATATTTAAACGTTCCTTTTAGTGTTTAAGTTGAAGAATTCAGAGCTTTAACAACTCTTATCATAAAATAGCATCACCCCTATAGACCTGAAGGACTAGACAGAGGTGTGTAGTGTCTTGTTGATCTTGTAAGATTTCCAACAATACCAAATAGTTGAATATCAGTGTCAAAGTGCCCGTGCTGTCGCTTCTTTTAGAAAGATAGGGGAATGAAATTGTTAATTGATCATACCCTAAAAGTATGATTACAACATAACCGGACACATAATAATATCGACACAAAAGGAATTTTAAAACCTTGCATACGTTCAAAATACAAAATAACATATTGTGTAGTCATCTAATGAGTCTGATGACAAGTAATTAAGTAATTAGAATGATGGTTGTAGTCTTCTGATTCTAATGAGCCTATTAAGTGATTAAATGATTTGAAATATCTCGCAACAATACCAACTAAGAACTGCATTCACCTTTTTATAATTAGTGAGCTAATGTGATTTGCTAATGTTGATTAGGTCTACTATGAGTTCTACGAAATGTTTTTGACGATTATGAATTTTTATTATCATATCTTTTATAACTTTAATGAGGGTAGTTAACTAATTATTGACTTTATACAATAAAAGGGCTATAATTTTGTTCCATAATTTAGATTGTTCACAACCGTGTAACTGCTAACACTAAAACTATTTGCTTTGCGACTACAAAATCTTAGAATGGAAAGTTTAATCACCAACTTAGATTTGTTTGTTCTTCTAAAAAGTGAGTGTCCTTCATTTAATCATGAAGTATTGTTTAGTGCAATTGTGTCCCGCATAGGCGATTGCCTTTCTGCCGAAGATCAAGTAACTCTCAAAGAATTTTGCCGGAGATTCACGCGAGCTGCTTTAAACAGGTGGCAGAAATCTAAACGATTCTTTGATAAGTTTAGAAATACGTACGGAGAGTGGTTGCAAGCAAATATTGATTGGCCGAGTTGCGTGCAAACTTTAATAAATCAAGAACCAACTGTTGATGAGATACCAAGAGCACGCTCAGTCTCTCCAGAACCTTCGACATCATCGACTGTTGGAACAATGACAAAAAGGTCCCGAAAACCATTCAAAGATCTGGGAAGCAAACAGAAAAAGAGAAGATCTAGTGAGCACATAGGCGAGGATTCCTGTGAATTGGCATATGCAGCTGCAGCACGTTTAAAAGAAGAAGGTTATGAAGATATCGCATCTGTAATCAAATATATGATCAAAAATCCAGAAGCTGCCGTTAAAATCAAGGAAAGCATTAAGAAAACAGTAATATTTACACCAGAGAAAGCACTTGGATTGCTTCTTTCACTTAAGCTTTCAAAGTGGCAATATATTACGTTGCGAGAGACTGCCATTCGGGAAGGTGCTAAGGATATTTACCCATCCTACTATAAACTGCAACAAACTAAGCTTGCATGCTACCCTCCTAATCAATCAGTATCAGTTACGGATTCATCAGCTAGAATTACACTTCAAGCTTTACTTGACATCACGGTGAAGCGGATTCTTCAAAGTCTTTCTGATAATGTGGAAAATAAGCAGTTAAAGCTGATATCGAAGTGGGGATTTGATGGTGCTTCCAATCAAAGCCGATACAAGCAGAAAATGGACGGCGAGCATGATGATTCAAGCATTTTCATGACCTCCTTGGTGCCACTGAAACTGACAGATGGAGATAATACTATATGGACAAACCCGAAACCATGCTCAACTTTTTATTGTCGTCCGGTTCAGTTCACTTTTGTAAAAGAAAGCCATGCAGTTGTCATTGATAACAAAAGAAAAATGGATGAGGAAATTGAGGCCCTTAACCCCACAGAGTGCATTAATAGTAACAGGGTGACTCATAAACTAATGATGACAATGATCGACGCAAAAGTCTGCACGTACCTTTCTGAAGCTAGATCAAATGCATCATGCTACCTGTGCTTAGCAAAACCAACAGAAATGAACCACTTAGATGCTGTAACATCAAAAACTGTGTGTTCTGACATATATGAATTTGGCCTATCATCCCTACATGCCCGTATAAATTGCATGGAATGTCTGTTACACATTGCGTACAGACTTGACTTCAAACAGTGGGCAGCAAGAAGTAATGAGCATAAAGATATGTTACAAAACAGAAAAAAAAACATTCAAAATAAATTTAAAGAGGAGCTCAATCTGTTAATTGATATAGTAAAACAAGGCTCGGGAACTACCAATGACGGGAATACCGCAAGGAAGTTTTTCGAGTTTCCCAATAAAACTGCAGCTATTACTGGGTTGGATCAAAACCTGATAAAAAGATTTGCTGTTATTTTGCAAGCAATAACATCTGGTGAGAAGATCGATGTCATCAAATTTAAAGATTTTGCTCGCAAAACAGCAGAAAAGTACGTGGAATGATACGACTGGTACTACATGTCATCAACCGTACATAAACTATTAATACACGGAGCTGACATAATCGAAAAAAATGATATTGTCCCGATTGGGACTCTCTCGGAAGAAGCCTCAGAGTCTCGAAACAAAGATTTTAGGAGGTTCCGGGAACATCATTCGCGGAAAAGAAGCAGGCAAGATTCTAATCAAGATATCCTAAATATGCTTGTTGTTTCTTCGGATCCTTTTCTAAGTGCACAAAGGCCGAAGTTAGATGCCAAAAGGAAGACAACCTTTTTTGCTGAAACTCTCGACCTAATACAGTTTCCGGAAACTGAGTTCGAGTTTGTAGGTATATCCGATCTGGATTCTGACTCGGAATTGGAGTCCGACAACGAAAGTTGTAAAGAAAATTTGTAAAATTTAATTATTTTTCTTTATGTTCTTTTGTTATTTATGTTAGTTTATTGTACCAATATGTTTAGTTAATAATTTCATAAATTATAGTTTCAAATATGTATTTTGTATAATTGAATTTATTAGATATTATTTTTGTTACTTCTGTTTTATTTAAATTACCTATCAATAAAAAGTTAATATACAGTCTTTTTTTTTCACATATTCTTAATATTTGGGGAAAAAGCATGCTTCCTAACGATGTTCTTAACTTTGACACAGTTCATGGATCGTTTTGAACAGTTTCATATGTTAAAATAAATAATGTTAGTACTATAATCCCCTATAAGGATATTATTATTATTATGTGTCCGGTTATGTTGTAATCATACTTTTAGGGTATGATCAATTAACAATTTCATTCCCCTATCTTTCTAAAAGAAGCGACAGCACGGGCACTTTGACACTGATATTCAACTATTTGGTATTGTTGGAAATCTTACAAGATCAACAAGACACTACACACCTCTGTCTAGTCCTTCAGGTCTATAGGGGTGATGCTATTTTATGATAAGAGTTGTTAAAGCTCTGAATTCTTCAACTTAAACACTAAAAGGAACGTTTAAATATGTAAAAATAAATAAAAATATTTTGACGATTTTTTAAAAAAAAAAAGGCATCTACAACCATTATGTAACGTATGTCAAAAAATCATAAATAATTAGTACTAAAACCTCCTATAAGGATATTACGGTTATCGCTGCCGTTTCAGAGATATTTCGATTTTTCATACTAGCTCCATACAAAATTTTCGTAAAAAAATTATAATTCCTTCGTTTTTGTGCAGAATCAATTCTGGTGTCATTTTTGTATATTGTTATAACAAATAGAAGTGATATCCAGCACAAAAACTGGCACTTGCAAAATAAAATGCCTAAGTCTATGAAAGCCGTTTTTCAGCCCACCGTGTGGCGATGCGATGCGACGGGGTAGGACTGGGGAACAAGAAATTTCACGCGGACGAATTCGCGGGCAGGAGCTAGTCAAGTATAACACTGTGGCGGCAACTGCCCGACGCGACAGTGATGTCGGGACTCGGGATGTTGTATAATATGTATATGTTATGGACCAAGTGATAAATTGAGCATTATACATAATGCCCGGTCATTATGAAAAATGCCCAATATGAGAGTGCAATTTGATAATAATTATTCAAATAATCAAATTGACCAGGCATTATACATATTGTCCATCACCTTTTGGGCAGATTAATACAATCATATGTAATTACTATTTTTTTTCATTGTTATTGTCATTTAACTTAAAATAAACTAAATATTAAACCATTTAAATAATCAGACTCATTATTTGGATTAATCATCAAGGACTTCTACATTAAGAATTCACTAGTTTTGGCGTTTAAAACTTAAGGAAAGTCATATTAACAATATAACATAAAACATATTAAATTTAAAACAAAAATTTCACAACATATCTTTGTTTTATAGAAATGGCGGTCTCTGATTGGTCAAAGCGTGTCACTCTTCCCTCCCAGCCCTCGCACCGCGTCAAATTTAGCTTTATTATCAAATTGCCCAATTGTCATGTAGCAATATAATAATGACCGTGCAATGTGATAAATAATGAAGTTAAGATAGTAATTAATCACTTAGCCCGATAGAGCTAGACATTATTCATAATGCTCGTACATTATTAATAATGCCCGCATTAATCACCTGGTCCATAACATATTATATACCGGTGGCGCGGTAAACTCTGCTTGCGGCGATGCTGGATTTGTGTGACGTCAAGTCTTTGATGCGTAGTTCGCATGTGGCGTTGTAGATGCCGCCACAACACTATTCAATTCGAATTGCTAATGCGATTAATGTGCCATGGCTCATGATTTGAAGTGCGTCTTACTTGCGAACATTTATAAGCGAGTGTCCATTTTTTGTATCTATATGAAAGTTTCCAACCATTCATTCGATAAGCGGGAAAATACTGCGACTGTTTAGTTTTGCCCAACTAAATTACGTGTTAAGGTTTCCGCAGGCAGGCGCGACGATACGTCGCGACGCGACTGGTGGAACAACTTACATGAAAACTACATTGAAATCGTTCTACTGGAGTCGCGTCGCGCCTGTCTGCGAGAGCCTTTAAGCTTGAGAGCATTTATAGCCAGCAAATTGTAAGAGTACTTAAAACATATTTTGTAAGTAGGTGTGGAAGTTCTAGTGTAACTTGTGACGGCTCTAATTTTCTACCATCGCTTTCTTTTTTTTTTACCAGTGCTAAGCGTCATTAGGGAAAATATATTTAGTTTTATAGCCAGAAGGCGTTATAATTCCCGTAATATATCTCCAGATAGTTAGTGAACTATCTGGAGATATATTACGGGAATTATGACGCCTTCTTCTTCTTCTTTTATAAGTTGTCCCTTGGCCTTCACGTTGGCACCATTGCTTTCAATGAAGATTGAAAGCAAATGACTTGGAAAAGCAATGGTGCCAACATGATTGCTAGGGACAAAATATAGTGAACTGTCCGTAGTTGCAATCTCATCTCAGCGACAACCAATGTCAAAAACTTGCCAAAAAGTAGGTCCTTTTTAAATTCGAGGTAATTTGACAGATTGCGACTGATATAAGAATGCGAACGTTCTTCTGATGTTACTAATCCTCATTTATAATCTGTAACTCCCGATCTCTAAGTTCGCTTCCCAGCCTAACCTAGTATTTTTTTTACAGGCGCGAAACCGCACTGAAAGCCTGCCGATGTGGTTTACGCAACAAGCTGAAGTACCACTACCAACCTTCGAGCTCTTCGTCTGATTACGCCGCAAAAGACCCCCGCCGTCGCGTGGTGAAGAAGGAATCCGCTCAGGTAGTAGTGACTTATGACGAGAAGAAGCAGCATAAAGCAGTAACTGTAGCCGTTCAGGCGAACGCCGTCAACACGGTGATGAAGGACGTTACTTGCGCCTGTGGTTCTAGTAACAGTATTGAAAAGAACAACAACATGGCGGTCCCAGAGATGAAGGACACCGTCGCCGTTGTTGAGCAGAACGGCAACATTGACATCAAGCCGAAACAAAGCCGTCGTCGCACTGACAACAACCACAAGATTCCCGACATCGCGCAAGTGTGAAGCGCTCTTTACTTACTTTTATTTTCCTACTTGTCTTCTTGTCGTCCGCGTGGGCGACACGTGCAAGTACTTGATGATCTGTGTTTTCAGAGGCTCAATTATTAGTGAGTCCATTTGGTGTTTGCGAGGCAATGCCCGCTCTTCGTAGTTCGTTGGAGGAAAGGATCTCTGAATGGCAATCTCGTCTGTCTCTCTGTGTCTGATGTGAAGAAAAAAAAACAAAAATAAAAAAAATAATGTTCGTGTTGTTAGGCTAGGCCATGGCATTGCTGGATCTACCAATGGATTGGAACTTGCTTGTGACACAAACAAGCAACGAAGACCCAAGTCTATGGTCTCGCAATCTCATCTCTTAGTCTATATAAATGTCAATGTCACAATCAGAATGCTAGGAGGTAGTTTTGCTCGTCAGTTGAACGAAATTACGGACTGAAGAGTAGTGGTCTTCCGGCCACTTTGAATGTTATTTACGTAACTGAGCAACTGTCTCCTACACTTAAACATAAGTCAATGTAAAACTGTTTGTTAGTATACCTCAACATTCAATCATAATTTTAAATATGATCCTTTCCTGCTTCATGTAGCGGACTGAAAGTTTGGCCGCTTCTGCTATGCTCGGCAGAGCCCGGCCAAGCCCACATATATATCTTTTTATTTAAAAAGCCCCGCTTACCCCGGCCCTCTTATATCTTAGACTATAAGGTCTCATTTGGCTTTCTAAATCAGGGGCTTATAGCTTTAGTGATTTCGTATAAAGAAAATGCGAATTCGCGACCGATTTTTTAGTCACTTTCAGTCTGCGAGTAGTTTATTTGTATATTGATTCTAGTGAGTAGATAAATTATGTAGGTATATTTATTATCATTTTTCATTTTCCGATCAGTTGTTGTAATTTGTTTCTCTCTATCTTCTTCCCTTAAAACAGGCATTCCGAATAATATTTTTCGCTCATGTTGAAGTTCAAACTAATTAGTAATCAAAACGGCTCATAAATTGTTGTAAAAATACCGATTTATTTCGGTATAATTGACTAGTATTCGCGCGAATCTCTTCCACGCGGGACTTAATTGAAGAAGTTAATTGTAGTTCAATTTTACCATCGTATTTTTACGACGGTAAAATTAAACTACAATTAAGTTTAAATTAAGGTCAAAACTAGATATTTTTAGTAAACAAATCACATTCCAGAGATAAATTTAGGAGTATTCGCAAACACAGTGAACCAAACTCAGTGACTCAAAGAATTTCTTCAAACATCTATGGATCTGAACTTCATATTTCACCCCTTTGAATCTAAAAGCAGATTGTCAAATATTGATTATTATACAAAAAAAAAAACTTCAATTACTTTGCAAGATTTTAGAGATTTTAGTTTTATTTTAGAATTAATAATTAAGTCAAAAAAGTAGGAGTATACAATTATTTAATTTACTCATTTTTAACAGTTTTAGCTGGCCTAAAACTAATTAACTACTTATTTGTGTTCCAAACCTTGATTTAATTATTAAACCGTCGCGCGCCAATTACCAGACACAATAGAAATTTTATTGTTATCTGCACACATGGTGTGCAATCGACATTTTAAGAGTTAAAGGCTAATTTCACCAAACTGTTCATAATTGGACATTAGTAAATCAGCCATTAAAAAAAACATCGATGTTAATGGTATTTACGTAAGACATTAATCATGGTTTAGCGCATGGTGAAACACTCGCTACTCTTAATGTCCCGTAAACATTTTAACAGAAGACCTGTTAACGCCCGCCGTGCCCAATTGGGCACACCTTCAAATCTTCCCTAAACTTTTTGTTATGAAACGGGTTGTACTAAGTAACATGGTATGGTGAAACTAGGTCTTAATCGATGATTTGATTAATAAACCATTGTTTTTGAGGAGGGTGGGTGGATCAACTGTCAGCCTAGAGAAATTAACGAATTTGTGTAGAGCTTGTCCACTCTAAAATGACGCGCCCCACTACTGCATATACCGTGTACCTATACAAATTTAAGTAGAGGGGCGCGTCATTTTAGGGTGGACAAGTACGCTCTAGTATGCGAACTATAACGTGGGCCGATGGTTGGTGGATGTACCCTTCTCTTATCCCCATTTAGCTTTTCTACCCTATTTTTGTAAAAAAAAAAAACTTAATATTAACGAGTAGTGAGAAGTAATATTTTTATAACATATTTTTTGCTAAGCGTACCGCGTTCGCATCTACACGGCAGGAATACTGACATAGTACCTACTTTTTACCACAATATTTTGCTTTGAAAAAAAAAAAGTAAAAAATTTATCTCCTTGATTCCTGGGCCTGTATGAATTTTAACCAGAGCTTCGATATTAAATGAACTTGTCTTTCGACCACGGATCGTTTGAACACATTGTTTGAAAGCGAGTATTTTTAGTATTGATGGTACGGTTGATCTTTGTTGCTGTAAGGGAAACCCATTTTTTTTGTGAATTTTGTCCTCTGAATAATTTGGGATAAAAATTACCGGATATGCGTCATCATATCAGAATAATATGATGACGCATATCCAGTAATTTTGGTACCTAATAATATCTTAGAAATAGAATCTAGACAACATAACAAATACTATGTCGTATTCTGCACGATGCACATGCACAAACGCGGCATTGGATCGAGGGCGATAGGAAAAGAATAAAAAGTATTATTAATTTTTTAATATAAGGCCATGCTTTCGAGAAACCATGGCGAAGGCGTTATTAGCAATTAACGGCTGTATTTTAGAGCTAAGTCGCTCGTATTTTTAGGCTGTTTGAAAGCGGTCGGTAGCCGAGTCGACGTTCAATGCTAACTCTATGAGATTAGCACAAACGTAGACTTTTCGGATGTCAATTTTTAATTATAGGACTTAAATATATTTTTATTTAATTTCTGACATCCTGGCGGAAGCAAATTGGTAATTGACTGCTGTAAATATGTACGTTTGACGACGTATTTTTTATTTTAATTGAATTTAAAAGTGTGTGCCTGACAAAAGACGGAGCCATTTTTCGCCCTGGTTGGAAGGTCGACTTGCGATGCTCACCTCGGCTCGCGTGATTCTTTTTCGTTGTTTGAACAACTAACCCGGAGCATACGAACCGTAGCCCACTTAACTTCGACTATTTGTGATACACAGACTTAAATATCAGACTTTATAGTTATTTTTAACTAAATTATGGAGTGTATTCGACCGCTTTCAAAACAAAATTAGAATCGAATAAGGAATGAATTGCTAACCTTTTGTAAATACATTTTGACGCGATGTAAAACTTGCCAGAAGCAAAAAATATGTTACCGTAAAATTATTATTGTTTTGTTTTTTATTTTATTTTGTAATCTGATTTTTGGGTTCCGTACTTTAGTGAGTAACTATTCTAAATATGTGCTCAGTTTTTTTTACATAATTATTTTATAATTAAGTTTATTTAAGGAGTTTTGTGAGGGTCCAAAATTAGAGATCTCGAAATGATTGCATTTATTTTTTTTTACTTTGAGATTTAACTTTGTTTGTGATTTTGTACGGAACCCTCGGTGCGAGTAAGACTTGCGCCATATTGTGATTATAGTTATTTTCATTTTGTAAACATACGAGTTGGTTGTATCAGAGTGGATGGGAATAAACTTGCTTGAGTTGGCCATTTGACATCATTTAGCCGATTTGACAGGAGCACCGTGTCAAGGCAAGTGCTACTAAAACCAAAGATCCTCGGTATTTTTCCATTCATCGCCTGGTATCACTCAATCTGTGTCCATTTACCAGCTTCACAAGAAGGCTTTTGTACTTCACTTTACCTACTACAAAATGAATGTATACTGCACTTAGTCTGAACATATTTTATAAACTTTACTGTACTTAACTTATTCCTTTGACCTTTTGGCACTGTTCTTAAATGCTCAACTTAGTCGAGTAAAAGATGTTGAGCACATCTTTTTAAGTACCAATATTTGTACGAGATGTTTTTACAAATTTTATAAATTACAATAACGAATTTAAAAAGTTTTTTTTAGAAAGAAAACAGTAAAATCTTCAAAACTCTGTTCCTGACGGTGAAGTTACTATTTTAGCTACCTGTACACCTCGACAGTGCCAAATTGTCAGTCTACTGCTGGAACCTTTGGTATCTCTAAATACTTCGTATGGTAAGGTGAGAGGCATCTGTCGTAAATACTTTTCAGACAAACAGATAAACTAACAATCCTGTCACAAGAATATTTAAAATTAAATAAATTCAAAACTGCAAGAAAATACATACCTTCTTCGTATACCTTCTGTGAGTAAATATATGAACAGAAAAAAAATAAGGCCGTCACGGGACGCCCGGCGGATGTGAAACATGGCGGGAAGGGGCGTGACGGCATAAGAGAGCGTCACGCCGTTTGCCGTCACGCCATACGAGTCGATCTTACCTCCAAGGGGCGCCAATAGATGTTTCACATCAAAAAGTTGAGCTTCAACGAATAATTTCACTAAATGGCAAAAATCCAAGTTTTATACGTCCGGAAAAATCCAGATTTTTACGACAAGTTAAACATTCATTAAAAGTTTATCGTGTCGCTTTTGCCAGTTTAAAAATACACACCGTTCGGATTTTGCAGGAAAGGTATTTATAGCAGATGCAATAGTTGGATAAGAATGGTTGTAGGTAAGTCCCACTTCTTTTGAAGAGTACCAGATTCTCGTTATTTTGGGATCATTATAGCCTGATGAGGCTTTAGTTAAAACTTGAGATACACAACATAGAGTTCATGTTTGTCGCAAATACCTACGGTACTTATCAAACCTAGTATCGAGTGCATTTTTCTATTCCACCAGGGCCCTTTCATTTACCAGCTGTATGTCCCAAATATTAAGTCACATTACGTTATGTCATTAAGTTTATAATTTTGCAAAATTATGTTTGCTTCGTTGTAAGTAAATACACCCGGCCCTGTTTTACTTTAAATTATTATAGATTAGCCTAATTTGTGGTCTAGTCGAGTTAATTTTAAGTGTATTCGAATATGTATTTTGACTTATGATAAATAAATATATTAAAATATCCATCATTTTGTTGTTTATTCTAACACCTTTTTTGTTAAGTTATAATCCCTACACAGTACACACGCAATATGTCACACGAAAGCACAGAATGGTCACTTCAAGATTAAAGTCACAACTCAAAACAAATTGCTAATAATTTGAAAATCATCGATTATTATGCTACCTGTATTAATTAATTAAACCTGACTTAAGTAAAAAGCTCTCAGATGGCCAGATTAAATAATTAGGTACTCAAAAGAAATTATTTTTAATCAAATTTAGCTAATGCGACTAACGAACCCACCTGTAAAACGTTGAACGACTACCTACTATCACATTAAAAAATAACATCGTTACATTATACACCACAAATTTTTAATTAGTACAAATACTTAAAGGGCTTATTAGAGAAGGTCTTGTTATTATATATGTAAAGTCCCAATAAATAATATTCATAAACAGCAAAGTTATTAGCGTTTGTATAAATCCCAAAATGTCACTCAGTTTATGGAAATATTGTACAGGCTACATAGTAGTTATTCATTAATCATGGAAAAGCACTGCGCGTAGTATTTTCTAGTTGCAATTGTTATGAATGATTGATTCAATTATGAAATATATGAATTTACCAATTATGACAAATTTTCGTGGACAATTTTGGAATTTCATTTTTTTGATTTTTGACTACACAAATATGATCAGTAACGGGTACGGATAGAGCCCCATTTTTTTTTGTATTTATTAAAAAATAGTAGTGTATACATAATATTTATAGATAAAAATAACTATATCATCAAGGTAGCGCTGAAAATTCTCTGAAATCCGGTTAGATTCAACAATCAGTGATAGGGTAGTGCATTCCTAAGGGCTAAAACACATCACTCACGATACGACGTCGCATCGTGCCACATTGCAACTGACGTTGTTCCAGACATGTTTAAATAAAAACTAATCTTATCAACGGGAAACGAAAATAATAGGTCTTTACCTATGAAATTGCCGTTTTGTATGAAAAAATTTAAACGAGTTTTTTTCATGCATTTTTTATTTGTATTAATCGAAGTAATCACCCATGCAATCAATGCATCTTTGCCAACGCAGTGGCAGTTTATTGATGCCCTTCTTAAAGAAATCAGCTGGACGGGAGGCAACAAATTCTTCAAAGGCATTTTGTACTGCCTCTCGGGTATTGAATTTTTTTTCCCGCCAAGAAGTTATCCAAATTCTGGAAAAAGTACTAGTCTGTAGGCGCAAGGTCTGGTGAGTAGGGCGGATGACGGAGAGCTTCCAACCCCAGTTCTTGCAACTTGGAGACTGTCGGCTCATAGGTCAGTCTTCATGTGTGTGTGTGTGTCTTGATGTGTGTGTGTGTGTGTGATGTGTGTGTGTGTGTGTGTGGTGGCCTTCATTCTTGCTTACTGACCCAGCTCTTTGGCCTTCAACGCCTAACACAGATGTGAACACAGTACTACCTGAACTATTGAAATCACATTCCATTAACATAAATAATCAATCATTACCTATCACTAACCCTAATATAAATATACCTACATGATAATTTATTTCAAACTTTAATTAATAATTCATCTAATTATTCACATTTACAACGTCTATTAGCTTACGTATTTAGATTCATTAATCGTTCTAAAGGGGTACATAGTCATAGTGTCACTCTTGCTAATTCAGAGTTGTCCTACAGCGCTGATTTCATAATTAAAACAGTTCAGAGGGAGATGTTTCCTGAAGAGTACGAGTTACTTTCATCAGGTAAACCCTTACTAAATAAAAATCGTCTTAAGAAACTATCGCCATTTATCGAGTCTGGTATTATACGAGTTGGAGGCAGATTAGGTAATTCTTGCTATGATTATAATGTCAGGCACCCTATCATTATCTGTAGCAAGCATAACTTTGCTAAACTCATTTTTAATACTTATCACTTACGTCTATTCCATGCTGGTCCACAGCTACTCTTGGCCACAATTAGACATGAGTATTGGCCTTTGGGTGGAAGAAGCCTTGCCAAATCAACTGTACATACGTGTGTAAAGTGTCAGCGATTCAACGGTAGAACAGTTCAACCCATCATGGGTAATTTACCTAAGGAACGAGTTCAGTTAGAGTTTCCTTTCTTAGAGACTGGCACAGACTATGCCGGACCCATCCTCCTAGCCGACCGCAAAGGTAGAGGATGTAGACTGATTAAATCATACATATGTGTTTTTGTTTGTCTGGCCACGAGGGCGGTTCATCTGGAGCTTGTCTCAGATCTAACAAAACATGCTTTCATTGCAGCACTGAACAGGTTTATTGCTCGTCGTGGTAAACCAAAGACCATTTATTCCGACAATGGTACAACCTTTATTGGCACCTGCAACGAAATAGCTGACATATTGAAACAGGATTTTTCTTCAGAAATGGCAGATACAGGTATCAATTTTAGCTTTATTCCGGCATATACCCCACACTTCGGTGGCTTATGGGAGTCTGCCGTAAAATCCATAAAACATCACCTGAGGCGTATATTAGGCTTCGCACATCTCACTTACGAAGAGATGTCTACGTGTCTGGTTCAGGTTGAAGCAATACTAAACTCTCGTCCTCTCACTCCTCTCTCCACTGATCCATCAGACCTATACCCTTTAACTCCTGCTCATTTCCTTATTGGGAGATCTCTCACATCCCTGCCGCATCCGCAAGTTACCAACCAGAACATCTCCAGCCTGAAGCGTTTCCAGCGTATCGAGCATCTAAAGCAACAGTTCTGGAACAGATTCTCTAACGAGTACATTTCCTACCTCCAACAGAGAACCAAGTGGACGGACTCCGATGGGGTGCTTGAAGAGGGAGCCATGGTGGCACTCAAGGAGAGACAGTCACCGCCACTGATGTGGCCACTCGGTCGTATCGTACGTCTCATACCTGGGAGGGACGGAATAAGCAGAGTCGCAGACGTAAGGACCAAAAAGGGAATAGTCCGGCGTGCTTACAACACCATCTGTCCTCTTCCAGTATGACCATTGAACACAAGTCTTCAACGCCGGGAGCATGTCGAGAACATCACGCCGCGCCGGGCGACTGCGGGCGGAGGCTGCGGTCGCGGAGGGGCCCTCGAGCAGCGGGCGCGCACCGGCCGGCTCGCCACTGCGTCATCGTCCGTGCTACTGAGCGGCCACGTACTCATATACATAAATCACTCGCCATAGTCAATCTATTGTCCGTTTGTACTTGTTTTCCCTAAAGAATATCAATAATACAGTCCACCATTGTCGAAAGTTATACGAGTTTGATTTCGTCCTCATAACACCAGGAGGATATTCCCAATCTTCTTCAGAGACCGTCTGCTGTGCAATATGAGGTCGCGCGTTGTCGTGCAGGAGCAGCGGAGACGAACGATTGACCAATGCTGGTTGGAAATGTGCCAGCTTCTCCATCATTGTGTTCAGTTCTTCACAGTACACATCTGAAGTAATGCTCACCCCGTTTGGTAAGAAGCTGTGATGAATCACACCGGCGCTAGACCACCAAACAGTGACCATCACTTTTCTAGGGGTAAGTTTTCGTTTAGGGCATTGTTTAGGTGCTGAACCAGGATCCAACCAACTTGCTGAGCGCTTGCGGTTATCAAACAGAATCCATTTTTCATCGCAGGTAACAATGCGGTTCAAAATTCCTTCATTTGTGTGTCTGTTGAGCAGTGCAAGGCACGTCTCGACGCGTACTTCGCGCTGGCGATCATTGAGTTCGTGGGGCACCCATTTGTCAAGCTTTTTACCTTGCCAATTTGACGCAAATGGACCAATATTGTTTTGACGCTAACGTCGAAAGCTGCTGCTAATTCAGCCGTAGATTGTGTCAATCGCAACACAATCGCCTTTAATTCGTCATTGTCGACCAAAGTCTTCGGACGACCGCGAGGTTCATTTTTCAGGTCGAAATTTCCAGAACGGAAGCGAGCAAACCAATAACAAGTGGTGCGTTGGTTTGTAGTGTTAGCTCCGTAAACGTCGTTGATGTTGCGTGCCGCTTGTGCCGCGTTGCTGCCACGACGGTACTCATATTCCATAATTACTCGAATTTTTAACGTATCCATGATGACGAAAAAGATTGAAATGCGATGAAAATGTAACACTAATCTATAAACAAATGGCTACTTTTGGAAAAAAAATCCATGTTTTTAAAATAAAATTAATTTGAAATTAGAATTCTTAGCCAAACAAAAATTATTTTGATTTGAAATGGCCAGTACTGCAGAACGGCAATTTCATAGGTAAAGACCTAATAATAGATGGTTATCAATATAAAAGAGTTGCTTAAGTATAGACATGTCTGTAACAACGTCGCGTCGCCGTCGGTCGCAACGTGCCACGATGCGACGTCACATATAGTCGTATTGTATATTATGTGTTTTGGCCCTAATGCCTGCTATTTATAACTCCAAATAGCTGCGCCCCGCGGTTTCACCCGCGTAGACCGGGATAAAAAGTAGCCTACGTGTTAATCCAGGGTATAAGTTATCTACTTACCAAATTTCATCCAAATCGGTCCCGCCGTTTGAGCGTGAAGAAGTAACAAACGTACACTCACAAACTTTCGCCTTTATAATATTAGTGTGATGTGATTAGTTACTAAGGCACCTCTCACTGACAAGTCTATGCACTGACGTCCTATACTATTAGGTACAATACAATACCTTTATTTCAGACAGAGCCCATAGGGTTAGTAACAATTTTACTTATTATCTAGTGTTAGAAGATATAGGCACAGATTAACAAAAAATAAAATAAAATAAAAATTCAGTGTGGAGCATTCACCTCCGCGAAGTCGGGGAATCCCACCGATCTGTGAACAGCACACCTGAGAAGACTATTAAATGAGCAATATTTATATTTATATATATATACTCATATTTAAATATAAACACCAACCCACACTGGTTGGGCACGCCACAATTGCGGCGATAAGTCCCCTCTTTGAGGAGTGGTTGGAGAGGCGCCACGGCGTCCTCACCTTCCGCCTGACGCAGATCCTCACCGGACACGGTTGTTTCGGGAGGTTCCTGTTTCGGATAAGGCGGGAGGAAACGCCCGGGTGTCACCATTGTGTGGATCGCCCGGAGGACACGGTGGAGCATACAGTGGAGGTCTGCCCGGCTTGGGCGGAGCACCGCCGTGTTCTCACGGAGGCGATCGGCGGCGGCGATCTCTCGCGTCCAAACCTAGTCCAGGCCAAGGTGCGGAGCGAGAGTGAATGGGAAGCCGTCACCTCCTTCTGCGAAGCAGTAATGCTCGCGAAGGAGGAAGCGGAACGCGTGAGGGAGAGGCAACAACCGCGCCCTCGCGCCCCTAGCCGCCGTAGGAGACGCCCTGGGCGGCGGGAATCGGTTGCCGATTCCCGGCCACCGTAGGCGCGGGCTTGCGGACGACGAGTAATGGGCAGCTCGCCGTCCGGTAAGGACCAGGCCCGGGTCGACGGCGCGTTGTGTTCCACGCGCGCCTCAAAGAGATGTCAGCAGTGACGGGGTCAATTGGGCCGATGCCGCCGGGGTCGCGGGTAGTTCGAAAGAGATACCGTGGCCCTGGCACGGGCAGCTGAAGGAACATGGGTGGGTTTTAGTCAGTAAAAGTCTGACACGCCCTCCCGCTCTGCCCAGAGCGGGAGAAGTCATTTGATGATTTCCCATCCACAAAAAAAAAAAAAAAAAACCCACACTGGTGGTGGTGGAGGTGCTGTTTATACAGGGTTAAAGGTTAAGTCGACCTAGATCCTTTAAGAGGTTTTAGTTTTCATCATTCCTAGCTGATTTGACTATGAAACCCCACCCCAAACCTAACCCATATTGAGAGATATTGGATTTTATTGATTTTTTAAATAAAATGAAGATTTTTGTATAATTGTCCTATTTTTCGGATTTTGTGCCTCTAATTTATAATATTTTTGCTAATTTTGTGTAGTAGATTAGTTTGTTTATTACTCTCGACACAAAAAAACAGGTAAAACGGCTCTAACGATTTCGATGAAAGTCGCAATACAAGGGCGAACAATCGATGTAGCTAGGTCTCATATCTGGTAAAATTCGTTTTCTCCGTATTTTAACCAGGGACCATACAACCCCGGTTAGGAGTTAAGTCTTTTAAAGGGGTAAGCCATTTATTAGGTTACCTTTATCATGTGTAACTCCTTGAATGGGTTCTATACTTGAAACCCAGTGTTTACCCTTATATTAAGATATCCTATCTAAATATATAAAAGAAGAAACTGTAAAATATAAGGGTTTTGTACGGGTAACCATATTAGCAATTTGCAACGTACCTACCTATGCCCATCATCGAGAGATCATATGACATTGCTCCGAGTCGGGATGTTACGCTGTTATCGGTTGAACGGCTTAAATTAAGCCGTAAAAGGGTTACCCATATCGTATACCTAACTGCTTAGAAAAAAATTATCGAAATACCTTTCAATGGATAACCAAAATGGTCCTTTAAGTCATTCAAAAGGGTTACCTACATCGTATGGGTTTTTGATTAACTGCTTAGAAAAATGCTATCGAAAACCCTTTCAATGGGTAACCAAAAAGGCCCCAGATTTTCACGCAAAAAGTTTCGGTTATCGGTTAAGATCGCGTATCGACAGCTCTTTTTAATCGTAATTTAAGAGTTGCAGGAGCGAACAGTTATTTCGAATCGCTGATACACGATTTCATTTTTTGTTTTAAATGCAAGTAACATATACAAAATATTTTTGTTCCTACGTCTCATTTCTGGGAAAATTCGTTTTTCGACGTAGAAATATTGTAGTAAAAGCTTTAATAACAGCCTTCCACGTATCGATAATTTATTTTCTTGCTAAAGTGAATATTCACAATGTCGCCTTTCACATAGCTTTTTATTATCAAGAGGTACTGTATTGAGAGAATAATATGAATAAAAATCTATTTTTCACCGACATGAGCCAGCTAAAAGAACCATAGACAAATAATAGATACCTAAGCGTTTTCTCAGTAAAACAGGGGAAGTCTTATTTGTTACATTGAGTGGGCGTTCTAGAAGGTACTATTTTGATCCTTGGAATAATACGAGTAATAAGAGCCAAGTAGGTAGGTAAGTATGTAAACAATATTATTCAGACAACATTCTTAACAGTTTGTTATCCGTAATAATTGTGTCTGAATAATATTATGTAGATGTTTCTTAGTGCACAGGCACATAGGTTTCTTTCTACATAATTAGGTACTTAGCTCTTAAGGGGTCCCCGAAACTATCAATCGCAATTGATGAATTGCCACCTATTTCTATTGAATATTGTCAATCGCTTCAATTGCACTTGGTAGACAACCAATTTGCGCATCAATGTGTATCAATCAAGTAAAAATTGACGATTGCAATTGATCGATGCGGAGACCCTTTATACATAACATATTGAATCTATTCCCACTGCTGGCTCAGGCCTACAGTACTCTTGTTGGCCACCACGCGGGTCACGTGTGGGTTTGGTGAAAATTACGATACCTATAGGTACGATAGAAAAACCTACAAACACTTGCCAGACATTATAAAGTAGGTAGGTAGGTCTACCTACTAGCGTCCTAATAAGGACTCTAAAGGGCCAAACTCAAAGAATATTTTGAATTCACCCTATGTTAGGGTGCTTACATAAAGAGACAGGTGTCCGGTACGGGCGGGTCGGTATCGATCGGTGCAGGTATTCATTTCTGTTATCTTATGCGCTCACTTATAAAGAAACAGGTTTGAACTTGTCGCACAGATTTGCCTGTACCGGCAACCTGCTTCCTTATGTTTGTTTGCACCCTTATTCACGTGGTCGCCTCCTTAAGTCGACGTTCGCACGGACGTAGAAATATCGCGGCGATTTTTTTTCGCGCACTGGTTTTTCAACGCTCTGAGAGTGTAAAATCCAACAGTGTGTTTTTTCGACGTGCTAGAATGTACTCTGTTATCGTTAAGTTGGATTCTCAACGCTCGGCTCAACAATGAGAGTTGAAAATCCAGTGCGCGATAAAATCCCGCCGCGATTTTATTACGCCCGTGGGAACGGGGACTTAAAGGTCCCCGAAACAATCAATTTTCATCAATGTCTATTGTAGTAATATTACCAATCGCTTATTCTGTGAATTTTTGGTAGAAGATGAGTTTGCGCATCTATGTGTAGGTGTCAATCACGTAAATATTGACAACCGCAATTGATCGTTTCCGGGACCCATTATTTTTTAGTCACATTTATTTCCAATTTTTTTCAAAGATTGCAGACGTAACGGAGGTGAACTGTCTTTTGTTAAAAAGACCGCTGACTGTGAAGTTAGGAATTGAGGCAGGCAAGGTGTGGGGAACTGAAGAGTAGGCGTTCAGGGCAACAGGCGAGAAGGCGTGTCGTAACTCGTACAGGTATGTAAAAAACTTTTTTACAAAAATTATCAACCGATTTCCAAAGAAATACACTATAAAGTGAAAAATAACTTTCGGAAGTCGGTGGCAAAAAAACGAAATTACAAAACCAAAGACACCAACTTCCGAAATTAAAGTTATTTTTCACTTTGTAGTGTTTTTTTTTGGAAGTCGGTTGTTAATTTTTATTTAAAAGTTTTATTTTTACCCGACTACGGCGAAGCAAAAAGGAGGGTTATTTTTTACCCGACTACGGCGAAGCAAAAAGAAGGGTTATGATTTTGACCGGTATGTATGTTCATCTGTTTCCTCATAACTTCTAAACTACTTATTATAATTTGACAAATGAGGTATCATTAGAAGCGTCTTGGCCGTCCGCTGGTTATAGGCTATATGACGTTACAAATAATTTAATGTGGCGCCCTCTAGAGGACATAAAGTCATTAACTAAAAAACATTTTTCTTCTAATTATGCCGTGTGGGGTATGAAATGAAAGGGCTTAATTAGCATATTTCAAAAATATATATATTGTTAGCTATTGGTCGCGGCTTTGTTTGCATGCACCCGATAATTGCGAATAATTTCTAAAATCACATCTCAGATGTGAGCCAAACATATTTTCTGTCCAAACCTACCCAAAATACATATAATCATAATAATTATTCTTCTTTAAAAATGTAAAGTGGCTCTGCAAATACTTTATCACGAAATTATAACCCCAAAATAATTTAAATAAAAAGTAAGTTTAAAAACTAAAACCCGACTACTGAAAAATCACACTCTAAAAAGTATGAAATAAGAACATATTCTCATCTGAAATAAGAAAAAGATAGACAATTTAAAAATCCGGAGTCACACGTCATGTTAGGGCATGAATCAAACAGATTACGTGTGACTTCTGATTTTTATATTTGTCTGTCTTTTTATAAACTTACTTTTTACTTCAATTTTTAGTTGTGGTACTACCTACTTACCCCACACAAATTCGAATACCACCACTTGCAAAAGAAATTAGAACATCATCCACATAAAAAGTGGGAACAAAATACGTACCTACCTATTATTAAACCTAACTCAAAAATTACACAAGCAAACTTAATGAATTTTACATGGGACCAACTTCGAGGTACACCCTCCCGAATAAAACAAGAATGTTTCAAATCAGAAAACCCAGTAAAAAGTTATGCGTGGTCATACAAAAACAAAAATATACGTGTCGACTTGAGAACATCTTCCTTTTTTTCGTCGGTTAAAATACTAAAAACTTTTTTACAAAAAAGTACAACCGACTTGCAAAAACAACACTACAAAGTAAAAAATAATTTTAATTTCGGTAGTCGTGTCTGGTTAAATGTATTTTCGTTTTTTGCCACCGACTTCCGAAGTTAAAGTTATTTTTTACTTTGTAGTGTTGTTTTTGGAAGTCGCTTGTATTTTTTTGTAAAAAAGTTTTTATTTTTCACTTTTTAGTTGTGGTACCTACCCCACACAAATTCTAATACCACTACCTGCAAAACAAACTAGAACATCATCCATATAACAGTGGGGAAAAAATACGTATTATTGAAGTTAACTCAAAAACTAACCAAACAAAGTTAATAAATTTTATATAGGACCAACTTTGATGTATACCCTCTCGAATAAAACAAAAGTTTTTCAAATCGGATGACTCTGTAAAAAGTTATGCGTGGTAATACATAAAAAAAAAATATACGTGTCGAATTGAGAATCTCCTCCTTTTTTTTCGTCGGTTAAAAAAGGTAACATTTTATTCGTTTAAAAGGAAAAGTATCAACTGCGTTCAGTTGAAGAGTTGAGCAGTATGAAGTTAGAAACTTACTGAATCATTCTTAGAATTTGCTTAATGGATTAATCCATTGATGAAAAGTATCTAGCATCTATTTTCTGAGAAATATAAAATATCTTATGTACCGACGTTTATTAGGTAAAATCTGAATTAAAACATAGCTTAGGTACGTGTTAGGTACTATTAAATCAATCTGCCTAGCCGTTTTCCAACTATGTTGGGGTCGGCTTCCAGTCTAACCGGATGCAGCTGAATTGAGCTGAATCTGAATACTAGTATTTTACATGGAGCGACTGCCTATTTGACCTCCATAACCCAGTAACTGGGTAATAGATACCCCTTGGTAAGACTGATTGTCAGACTTTCGGGCTGCTGACGACCCGTAACGACTGTCAAAGATCCACGAATGACAGCCGGGACCAACGGCTTAACGTGCTTTCCGAGGCACGAAAGTAAAATGTATGGAAATATAATATGAAGACGCTTTTTTTCGTCCACGATAACGTTAGGGGGGCAGGGGGGCACGTGCCCCACCAAAACTGGGAGATTAATACAATAACAAATGTCGTATGTACTATGGACAAAACTTAAGCATGCTCACTTTAGAAAATATTACGAACATTGTGCGCTCGAGTCGTGAGCCGTGCTATGCGATTATCGCCTTTGAGGTGATCATGCGGAACTTTGGCCCATAGTACACACAGCAGCAGGTCAAGCTACTACAAACAGTCAAATTTTGTCTTTCGATTTTGAACTTAACCGTCAACATTTAAAGGTTTAAAATCATTTGGAGTTTCACAGTTTGGTATAACCTGATGTGCTGTTGGCTGTGCCGGTCGAGATTGTGCTTAAGAAAATTGCACTCGTAAAGACAATTTAATCACCAAAACTGTTAGCGCTTACAAGGAGACTGCTTCTGGTATGCGATCGCTTGACGGGTTCATAACATTCGTTTCGTTCGTGAATGTTTCCTGTGACAACCAGCACTGCCGAGCGATCATTCTCCACCTTACGCCGGTTGAAGACAAATATTCGCATAAGTATGAAAAAACCGGTCAAGAGCGAGTCGGACTCACGCACCGAGGGTTACGTAGGTACCGTCTTATATGTAATTTTTTTTTGTTGATGATTTCTGAAAATGTGTGCTACTTAGAGACATCGTTTTTTTTTCCTGTAATCTTTACATAAACTTATATCACATAGAATAATTTCAGATTTTTCTCTATGCAAACTTCGGAGACATAGGCAAGATATAGGTATGTTTTTTACATTTTTCATCAAAAGTCGAAAACTGTGCGGCCTAAAAAAAGAAAAAAATGTTTGGGTATATGCAAACAGCTCTCTTTCATATGATGTCCCCCATGCCCTAGTAGCCCCACTTAGAATTTATAAGACCCCCTTTCAGTCCTTGTTGCAAAAAAAAAAAAAAAAATATGTGCGAAATGGTTGGTCAAACGTTATCTAAAACTGTTCCAAATTTCAAGTTGATAGCATTAAGTAGTAGGTAGAGAGATATCCAGCTGTAACAGACGGACAGACAGACAGACTGAGTCGCACCATAAGCGTCCCATTTTACCATTTTGGTACGGAACCCTAGAAAGATCGTCTTAATGCACTGGCCGTAATGTATTAATTCACCAAAATCAAAATATTTTATTTCACATAAACCTACATGGGCACTTATATGAAACGTCAAAAGCTAGGTGCATCAAGACATTGCTTCAATGATGAACGCCGAAGAAATACATACTGGACATCTTCAGCAGCAGTGGCGTAACTACTAAGGTGTATAGAGGTGCGGTCAGTTCGTGGTCGGGCCCGGAGGTCTGGTACGCCAACAATGCACCTGCTTAGAACCGCGCAGCGCACAGTCCGCGAGAGGATTTCAGGAGAACATAATTATAAAACTAAAAAGATGGCGCGGTTCAAGGGGCCTCGCGGCATCTTTCCTCCACTCATCAAAAATATTTAGCTAATATAATTGCCAGCACGAGTCGTGACCACAAATTCCACCTTAATTTTAACTGCCCTCGTCAGCGTGCTCTTGTATTCTGTTTACTATCTGTATCTAAATATGCTCGCAGGAGCTCGTGGCTAAGTAATAACAGCCGCACGGGTCGATCCATCAGGTTAAGCTACGCTTGCCGGGTTGGTCCGTGGATGGGTGACCATCTTTACATACGGAGACTCCTTCGTGCCTCGGAAAGCACGTTAAGCCGTTGGTCCCGGCTGTCATTCGTGGATCTTTGACAGTCGTTACGGGTCGTCAGAAGCCCGAAAGTCTGACAATCAGTCTTACCAAGGGGTATCGTATTACCCAGTTACTGGGTTGTGGAGGTCAGATAGGCAGTCGCTCCATGTAAAATAATGGTATTCAGCTGCATCTGGTTAGACTGGAAGCCAACCCCAACATAGTTGGGAAAAGGCTAGGCAGATTGATTGATCTAAATATGGTTGATAGTACCTATATTGATTTAATTGCTCCAACCCGTGTGCAACCTGCCGTGATAGGAAATAGGATTCGTTAGGTTTCAGAGTAGAGTTTGTGCTCACGACTCGTGTCAGCAACTATACCTACCTAATAAGAATGACCAAAAGAAAATCTAACCAAACCTATCTGAGTTGTGAATTGTGATGCTAAAAATATTGAGCTTGCTTCGCTCGCTCTTGCAGCCCAGTGCAGTAGATAATTATGGGGGACACTTTTGTACCTGTCTTCTGGCCCATGTGCCCCTCCAATACACAAATCTAGGATCCGGTCTGGCGTATGTCCATGCATTTCATGGACGTGGTCTGTGGACGTCCACGATAATATCATCGCGTGCGCACACTAGGATTTAATTTTCGTTTGGCGCCTGACAAAAAAAGTCGAGCTACAAACAGTTTGTCTGAAATAGTCTGTATTCAAAACTGTAGGCGAAAGATTGATAAAATTGCAATTATAAGTAGGTACTTAAATATACCTATGTGGAGACTAGTCGATAAGTATAACGGTATTTTTTTTTCTTTCTTAATTGATCATATTCTTTACATTTTAACTACAATAAAAATAGGTAGTACAGACTATCCTTAATTCCAATATTTCAAGCTGTTCACAGATAGTCAAAGCTTTTACATTCTAGGTAAAAGTATCCTGCAAAAGAATTCCGATTTTAATTTATTAAAAGATAATGGAAAAAAAGGTCTAAAAATAAGAAACTAGGTACCCACCATTTTACTTGACTGGTTGTAGAAAATCCCGAAATAAATGAAAGTTTTCTAATAGGTAGGTGTATAATAAAGAGGAAATAAGTTAAACCAGGGCTTGCATTTTTAGGGAAGTATTATCCAAATCTCAATCTACGTTAATCTCAAGCAACACATTCACTTAAAAGTCAAACAAAAAAGACCTGCATCTAAAATATATTTCTCCAGCTCGATACTTCACTAAATAAATTTCCCAGAATTGTTTCTGCGAAGAACCATTACAAGCTTTTAAGGTCTAAAAAGAATCTTCTGTGCTCATCAAAAAATTCGTCCGCTCAGTCGATCAGCTGATCGCGTACAAAATTCGAGCGTACCAGTGGTATTGGCAAAATATTCGCGTCGTACGAATTTCGTGGCGCGCGCGTTACATTTTTCCGTATTATTTTTAGATAGGCGGCGGGCGGGCGTCGTCGCGCGCACACGGCAAGTCGCGCGCGGCCCGAGAGGACTGGAGCCCTATGGAGCCCCCGGCGTTCCCTCCCAGCGGCCTTGCCACGGTGCGGGCGGCACCCGGGAGTGACGCGACCCTCGCCCTACCTCTACCCACCGGCACACCACCGTTCAACTATCAATGGTACGTTTTTCACCATTTTTTCAGTCCAGCTGAACAAATTTAGGTTATAATTTAGTCCTGTACTACGATCACAATAGATCGTGCAGTGTTCGACGCGAGAGCATGTAGGTTAGATGAGACCGGAGCTGCGCCCGCGCCGCGCCGGCAAGCGTTGTTTGTTTTTCGTGTGTCGATTATAAATACAACACCAGGAAGCTAGCAAAGACACTTGACACTTCGGCGCTTACTGTTATAATAATTTGGGGCATTTCGTAATAGAAAAATGTGTATTACTGCATGGACGAGGTGTGTTATTAAAAATAAAAACGGGATGCAGAGCTTTCCGTTAGCTCGGCGCGAAGAATGTATCGCTTTAATATATTTTTAAAATTTTAATGTAGCCATTAAATTGTTTAACGGAGTTTAACGGCGATGTTTTTTCAGTTGTCAATGTCAGATAGTTATCGATCGATACATGTTGTACTTATTGCGTGTTGGTATGTTGAAGCTTAGATGTACCTAAGTATTATACTATGTATCTAACTACATGACTGTGGTGTATGACTTATGAGTAATACCGTCGTTTGCCAAACGTTACTGAAGCTAAATACTTTCTCGCGTAAAGTGGTCCGTCTTAATTTGTAGTCGTCGCTAATATTTTAGCTTGGATTTAGATGAAATCTTATAATTATAAACCTCATGGATACTTTGATGTCACACAAACAGACTATCCTACAGATGGTCACCATGTAGGTAAGCTTTTATTATTACTGTTTCTTACACACTACTATGTTGCGTTTAATTTATTTCTATATGCTCTGTGGTGATGACAATAACAAAAATATGAAAGGGCCAGTGAAAACCAATGCATTCTTTCTACCAAAATACTCCGAGGATTCAAATAAAATAATAAAAGACAAAATGATAAAACAAAATAAACAAAATACAAAAAATAACAAAACAAATATTGTAAGAGGACGTGAAGCTATAAATTTTCATACAACAAGCGATAACGTTTTCCCCCCGTAAACGTAGCCTAATTTTCATATTTTTTGAAAATGTTGTAGATATAATGGAAAACTAGGTCCGTAAGTTTCTATTACAAAGAAATATTCTGTACGATATAAATTATTAGCATCTTAATCAATCTGCCTTGCCTTTTCCCAACTATGTTGGGGTCGACTTCCAGTCTAACCGGATGCAGCTGAATACCAGCATTTTACATGGAGCGACTGCCTATCTGACCTCCACAACCCAGTAACTGGGTAATACGATACCCCTTGGTAAGACTGATTGTCAGGCTTTCGGGCTTCTGACGACCCGTAACGACTGTCAAAGATCCATGAATGACAGCCGGGACCAACGGTTTAACGTGTTTTCCGAGGCACGGAGGAGTCTCGGTATGTAAATATGGTCACCCATCCACGGACCAACCCCGGAAAACGTAGCTTAACCTGATGGATCGACCCGTGCGGCTATTAGGCTGTTATTACTTAGCCACGAGCTCCTTTTATTAGCATCTAAATATCTATATTTTTGACTTAAAAACTTTCTCGAGCGTTTTTTTTTTTAAATTAAACTAAACTGAATTACTAAGAAAACCGTACAGACCTAGATTAAGGTGTATTGAATGTAATGAGACCAAAATTGTCTCATTTCGTAGGTTTAGGGGGGTGAAAACGTTATCGCCCGAAACAATATTTCAAGAAGGAATTGTAGGTAATTGCCTCCAAGACTTGCAACTCTGTAACACGCCCAGAGGGAGGCAGAGTGAGCGGAATGAAACAGACAGCATTTTTGAAATTCAATCCATACTTATATGCAATGATTCAATTCTCTGGCAATGACAATACAGTCTTGGTTGAGAATTGGTTGGATGACATTTCTGATACTTATCAGGAAAGGACGGCATTCTACATTCTTCATACACGGATTACCACAGCACAGATAAAAGAGGTTACCAACTTACCACCCGTCGTGTCGGTGGTAAGTTAGTAACAGTTTCGACTGTAAGTAGGTACCTACTTAGTTAATTTTACGCAAACAGTATTAGAAAGATGCTAAACAAGGAATATTTTGAAGATAGTCATGAATAACTACTAAACTATTTTGATGTTGCACGATTCGACTTTATTAGCATTTATTACATTTATAAACTTTTTACTTTTGTTTGCAAATCGCTGTTAACAAACACAGTCAACTGAAATATTTGTATCTAGAAGTATATATGTATGTGGAAGCTTATCATTAGCAAATTGTCCTGCCTATGAATGATTGTTTACTATGTTATTAGTATGTAAGCTTTCTGTAAGAATAAATAAATAAATTTATTGCAGTCAAGTATACCTAAGTATTACATTTTAATCTTTGCAGAGAACACTACAAAATCTGCCAAAGATAGAAGCTTTAATTTTTTAAATCATTTATAGAAACACATCCTTCCCTTCGCAAAGCTGAAACCTTCAGCCTGTAAGTGTGCATATTTTGTTATCGTCTATTTTACTTTTCACTTTAATCCCCCACGAATGCGTGGAGTAGGTAAACGTAATGTAAATTCAAACGATTTTGAAATTGAAAATACTTCTTTTGCATAATATTTACTTAGTTTTAAAAAAATAATAAAATAAAATCATTTTATTTCATGTATCACTGACTCATAATATCAATACACTCTACTGTCACATTACCTACAAAATATTACAAATTAACATTAATTTATGATCCAATTCATTAATTAATACAATAATACAACATAATACACAATAAAAAACCATAGGCAATAAAAAATAATCACATTTAATTAAAAACTTACACTGTATACAATAGGTATAGGTATAGGTTTGTTAGTCGCATCAGCCTGCCACATGCCGCTTAGCTTACAGCAGTGGGAAATGTTGGAACAATCAAGCTTTTCCGCGAGCGCGGCCAGGATGCTGTTAGCGCTCCCTCGCACACTCGCACTCACCGCACCAGCGACGCGGCGACGTGCCTCTCTCTCTTTTAAGACTTTATGTTTTATTTTACTGGGTTTTCCATCAGGAATTTCAGTAGCAGCCCGGAGTCAAGTTTTCTGCCCGGTTGATGGCAATAGGCTCTCCTCCTATTACATGGGACTGTGGCGAAGTGTGGGTGTTCACTTTACTATAGATACACCTTTGAATAATCCTTCGGGGATTACTTACAGGCGTGTTGTATTTTTAATTTCAAAATCGTTCGAATTTACTTTTTGTTTACGTCGCGCGTTCGTGCGAGGTCCTCCGTAGGGAAGGTAGCGACCATAGATATACATTTTTATACGTATTTCTACGGTAACGACATTTAATTTGTACAGCCAGCAGGTCAAGCCACCCGAAACTGTCAAATTTTCCCAATCAACCTTGAACCTAATGCTTAAGCGATAAAGATGAAAATCTATTAAAGAAATTTGACAGATTGTAGCAGCTTGATGTGCTGGCAACTGTACCTACGTCAGTCGTCCCCGCGTTACGGAGAAATACTTAGGTAGTACCTACTCATAATAGCGTGTACAGCATGCAGGTTTATTTTTCAGTCTTATGAACATTTCCTATGAAGCGCTATACTGAGATCGTTTCCATAGAATTTATATTGTCATTCATGTTTTAATTTGACATCTGCAGATTAGATATGCATTTATTTGCAAATCTGACTTTCTGTTGCACAAAAAATAAGTATGAAAAGGTTTGCCAATTATCTGCTATACCTGTTTAAATAGATTTGTATGTTCGAAAACTTACTGCGCTGGCTCCTAGACGAGGGCAGGAGAATGATATCATCCTCCTTCCATCAACATTGATGATGGTGATGATATTGATCAGTTTGTTTCATCTACGTGGATGTGTACCTACTGCCGGTCTATTCTGTAAAAATATCATCGTGATAACTTAGATGAAGTGAGCTATCACTCCACTTGATGCTAGGGATCTTAGATAAGTAATATACTTATAGATCGAGCCACCGCATGACCGCTCATGGGACAGAACCTAATATAAAGCTTTTTCTAGGTTATGTGGTATGAGAAATGATGGTTATCGTAAGAAAATTCCATATTTTGGCCTGAAACCCATGTCAATACATACGCACAATGCAAAAACTGCCCAAAAATATTAAAATAATCGACGCAAAATAAATTCTGTACCAGTGACAGCACTTTGTTTGGCTATCATTTAAAAGTCCACCAAGCAAAAATACGACACGCCGTAAGAGACAGAAGATACGGTGCTTTGTCTTAATTTTCCTACTAAATTCGTACCTATACAACGTGTCGTTTTGCATCCTCGTTAAAAAGGACCATCAAACCGAACAACTTTTTCCATGGCACCAACATCGTAATCAGCCGTCCCATACATTTGCGTCGAGTAGGTATTGAAGTTTCCTATGGGACAGTCGAACATTTTTTCGCAATTACGATGTTTGTCCCATGGAGAAAGTTGTTCGGTTTGATGTTCTGTATCACACCCTGTTTGACGGAGATGCAAAACGGCACGATGTATATGTGTCTTAATTCCACACTTCACACTGTAATCATACTACATGACTACGCCTAGAGGTATATAGTCTAAGCTAGGGATTGACACTATTGACAGCTCACATACCTAAGTTTTCACGCTGTGATTTTTACAGAATAGATCGGCTGGTCGCCGTGTGCTCACTGCACTCGCCAAACATGCGTAAGGATTCAATTCTCAGCTAGCCGTCCCGGTACATAATATTTCCATCGCTTGGCATCGTAACGTGTTCAAGATTTATATAAGTAGCTACCACCGGAATTCAAGCTCCATTGAAATTCTCTTGTGCATATAAATGCATCGCTGTAATGGAAATTTATTACGAGCTATCGTCGCACTATTACACCTAATGGGTGGGCAGAAGTGGTTGGCACCACGGTTTGACGCATGATGATGCCTCGGTAAAAAAAAAAAAGAAATTCTATTTAGTCCGTCAGGGCGATAGTCATAATAAGTCAAAAGCCAAACAAAAATAAAGAGGTTAAATTATGTGTTTGTTTGTAAGATGTAATCTCTGAAAGTACTGAACCGATTGCAAAAATTCTTTCACTGATAAAAAGCTTAACTATTGCCGAGTGCCTTAGGATACCTACTTATATTTTGAACTTCACGCGGGTGAAGTCGTGGGTAGAAGCTAGTAATATTACCTATAAGTGTCAGGACTCGCGATGTTACATACTAATGAAATTTCGATAGCGAATTATGCAGTATAGCTGCATTAGATCAGTTAGATACCGATTTCGCTGTTCTCATCAAAATTAATACCGTTCCTGTAAACAGATTATTGCTGATGTACTAATGAATACGCTGAAATTCACGTGCTTTGTTAATCCAGCGCACCATAATTATTATTTGGCTGGCGCTTACCGTTCCACAAAATATTCTCGGTTTGAATACACCTAAAGCGTAAAGACACATTGGTCTTTTCATACTTCCGTTTTCGATTCGCTTCGGTGTGAACCGAACATAGAGCAACACTGCCTCGGCGGACTCCGCCGGGGGCCGTGATGCTCAATGGAACCGAAGTATGAAAATATGTGGAAGAAAGCTAGACGAACTTAGCTTCGTTTCGCTTCGTTCCCAGTATGGTCTGCGCTTAATCCATCATCGGCTGAATTACATAGTATTATTATAAGTATTATCTGTGGCTGAACTATGCTCGTAAATCGTCGGCCGAACTCGGCCGATCGAACCAAATAATGTAAAAGAGCGTGCGTCAGTGCGTAAACGATGTCGGACTTACCTATGTGTCCGACGCACTCACTTTAGAGGGTTGCATATTAGATAATCAAAACTTTCCTGAGCAAATTTCAAAAGAACAACGTACAAATCAACAAAGTTTAAAATAACGATGGTCATTTGATCAAAAGTTCAGCTGACCAAAGTCTGGAATATCAATGTTTAAATTATTTATTATAGGTACTATTGACCAAATCGTTTAAAGTTTAAAATGGATTACTGGATAAATTATTAATTATCAAATGGATTAACTGAAAAAGGTATAAATAATATTAATATTAGCGAATTGTTCGATTAATCAAGTTCTAAATAATGTCAGAATCAGAAGATAGAAAAATACAAGTGTTTAAATTGAAACCCTAACCCTGGACGGTCGACGTCAGGGGCGGCCCGAGGTTCGGTTGGTTAGGTTCCTTTAAACCCTGCAGACAGAAATAGGAGCCCCGCGCAGCGGGGCTCCGTCGACTTGCTGACGGAAATCCTAACCCTAGACGGTCGACATCACGGGGAGTTAGGTTCGAAATGTATTGATATTTTAAAATTACATCTAGCAACTTTTGGTCAGTCGTTCATTTGATGTCACATACATTGGGATTTTAAATTTTTTCTAAATAAAACATTTGGTCATTTAAATTTTGTTATTTCGTTTATTGTTCTTTTGAAATTTGCTCGAGAAATTTTTGATTTTCTAATATGCAACCCTTTAGAGTCACACAATCATTGACTTATATTCGTATATTACAATTACATTTTTTTTAAATTTAAAATTAAAATTATTAAAGTTTAAAATTTAAATTATTGCGTTACAAGATGATAATAAAATCTAACAGTTGTAATGTTGATCAGGAGGAGCTCGTGGCTAAGTAATAACAGCCGCACGGGTCGATCAATCAGGTTAAGCTACGCTTGCCGGGGTTGGTCCGTGGATGGGTCCATCTTTACGTGCCGATACTTCTCCGTGCCTCGGAAAGCACATTAAGCCGTTGGTCCCGGCTGTCATTCGTGGATCTTTGACAGTCGTTACGGGTCGTCAGTAGCCCGAAAGTCTGACAACCAGTCCTTACCAAGGGGTATCGTATTACCCAGTAATTGGGTTGTGGAGGTCAGATAGGCAGTCGCTCCATGTAAAATACTGGTATTCAGCTGCATCCGGTTAGACTGGAAGCCGACCCCAACATAGTTGGGAAAATACTAGGCAGATTGATTGTAATGTTGATCAAAACAGTTAGCTACGTTCTTTAAACAAAGTTTAAAAACTATTTTACAATTCTTACTTAAACATACTTAACATTAGTAAGGGCTCAAAAATATCCTTTTTTTTAAAGTAGGTAAATCTTCGAGTCATTTCTAATTATACTGCATGTGAAATCTTAAAAGTTCAAAATGCCTGGGTATAGTCTGCTATTGTGTCCGTAGTTTCTTGGTAGGTATATGTGGCTCAAAGCGAAATGTTGCTCTATGAAGAGTATTCCGCGTCGCATCGGATGATTACTTCCATAGACTACTATTATGTATTTATACTGTGAGACACTTCAATGAACGTTTTGAACGGAGGAACGTCGTGACTCCCGTCTCGTGGGCCTTTGTAAATAATACATAAAATAACTACTGAAGTAGAAGCTTATTTATCCAGAGATACTATTCACAGAAATCAGTTTGTAAATAAATATTATTCTTGCTTTTGAATAAATGGAGCACTATCCAGTGTTCAGTGAACTTTTTGATTACAGCTTCCGGGAATTGTTCAATAACATGCAGCTTAATTAATTAAATTTTTAAGTAAACTCCAGAAACTATCCGTCTATTCAAAAATGTTTTCAACATATGTCGTATATTATTTAGTTTATTTCCAACGTCATATTACAATATAACCATTTGGTGCATAAAAACGGGGTTACCTGGAAAGTTTTGCGGGAGTTTTAAACATTGGCGATTTTATTGTGATTTTTTTTTTAATTTTCACTTTGCCACCTCATCTTGACGCGATTTGACGACCTCATTCTTATGAAGGCGATTCAAAGCGAACGCGATTGCGTAGCGATCCGATGCAGTCACACGCGAATTCAACGCGTTGCGGTGGGACCATAGATATAAGAAAGAAGGGTGGGACACGGCGGCGGCTTTGTCCTACGAGCGCGCGGACCGCCCGCGAACTGTCACCGTGCCTAAAAAATGTTCACTTCAAAAACGATGGCATCGCATCCAGGGGTCGTACTATGACGTGAAAAAAGATCATGGATACATCATGGTTCCAGTATGAGAGAGAGACGGAGCTATATGCGAACTAGCACCATCCTTTTTTCTCAACGAAATCATGATGGATCCATGCTCTTTTTTCACGTCATATATGTAGTACGCCCCCTGATCGCTTTGGAAAATATTGGTTAACTTAATATGAGGCTTTTGCTTACATTACTTTTGAGTGTATTTTGTCATTTTTTATTTTTTCTAATGTGCGTTTTATTTGTGCAGAATAAACAAGTTTTCTTTCTTTTCTCTCTTTCTTTCGCTTCGTTTCCTTTCGCGCCGCGCTGCACCGCACGCACCCCACGTGCAGGCCACTTCAATAGGTATCGACTGTTTGTTGTTTTCGCGCTGCGCCGCGCCGCTTCGCGTTCGCTTTGAATCGCCTACGTAAGACGTCGCCTTACCGGTCTCGCCGCAATGTCAAATGAGTCTGACTCTGCGTCGTATTCAAAAGCGATGGTCGCGCGCATAAGTACTGCTTTTTGTTCGGTAAACTGGAAAGCGCCCTCTGTCGGCGCGACCCATGTGGGCACCGCCACAGGGCAAACTATGGTTCACCGAATAAAAAGTGATATAAGCACGCGACGAATGCGTATTCTGGCGACGATCGCTTTTAAATAGGACGCGGCCTGTTAAAAACTTTTCATTTTTGGACGCCGTTTTGCCAGTATGGCGGCGCAACCGGTAAAGAAACGAGGTGGCTAAGTAAAAATTCGAAGAAAAAAGTCGAAATCAATGAAACACCAATTTTAAAAACTCTCAGAAAACTTTCCAGCTAACGCCCTGGCGAATAACATGCGCTTGGTACCTACTGAAGACAATGAACTTGCAAAACCTGCTCCATAAAAACATTCAAAACACGCGATCCTATCTTATCAAGGATAGCGAAGCGAAGGAGAATGGGCTAAATGTTGTAATATTGCAATAGGTACATGTGGATTAAGACAACTGGAAAAATCACAAAAAAAAACGCGCCACTTTTGTAAGTAGGTACCTACCTCATAGTGTCATGAGTCACTTGGCCAAAACGCGTATTGGAGTAGACTTTGCTCTTCATTTTTACAAAAAAAAGTTAGTTTAAATTACAGGCAATTTTCTCTAGTTTAATTTATTTCAAAACTATTTTAGTCGAAAAGGAATTATGCGTTATCAAAAACGCGTTTTAGGGCGCCTTTTTTCCAATATGGTGGCACGAGCGGCAAAGACAAGATGTGGCAAAGTGAAAATTCTAAGAGAGCACGGCAAACTCAATAAAATCACCAATTTTTAAACTCCCGGAAATCTTACCAGATAAAAACTAGCAAATGACTGGACTATCAGCGGACACTCAATTTGTACGGCGCCGGCGCCTAGAGGGGGAAAGGGGGAGAAACTTTACAGGAAACTACACTGGCGATAGGATATCAAAAAACGTTTTTGAACAAAGCTTTCCGCACAACAGTCGGATGACCACAAAACTATAAGGGTACTAGGTATGCGTTTGTGCAAATAATAAAAAAAAACTTCCGTCGTCATGTCCGTCACAAACAAATGCATGCACAGGCCGGATAAATACATTTAGGTACAACGAAAATCCTACTAACCTACTGCTTTATACCGTAAAGCAATCCGTAAAGTAATATAAATTGTATTGAAAAATCCACTAACGTAGAAAAATCTAAAATTCAGTTTCTGTTGAATTAGGTACATTTTGTTAATTAATAGGTACCTCTTCCTAAAGTATCGAACTGCAGACTTCCTTTATGAACTAGCGAGGTCATAAGCTTATTAACTGTAGGTATTTAATTTAGTTCCTCCCATTCAGTGCCAGATTACAAAGTGACTCTTCGCGTACTAAATGAATTAAATTCAGTCTGGAATATTGCCCTGTTTGCTATATCAATGCTACGAGCCGTAGCAGCGTAGCACGTAGCAGCGTAGCGCGTAGCGCGCTTGCGTAGCGGACCCTCTACGAATCCGGCAAGAGTTACAATAATTACATTTTACATTTTTGTGTTACTAACAGTATATGGACTACGTCTGAAATAAATGTCTTATTATTATTACTTTTATTTGTAGAATAAATATGACAGTTTGTAATATATTCTTGCTTTTATAAAGAAAATGTCAATCTGTCAAACCACAATATTATTCCTTAGTAATAATAAGTCATCGGTCATCTGCCCTAAAACTACTAAAAGTAACAAAAATAAAGTAAGATAAGTACATAGTAGTAGATAAGTATATATTATAATCTACGAGTATCTATATAAATAAATGCTGTTCGTTGGTAAGCGCAGGACTTGAGAATGGCTAGACCTATTTGGCTGTTTTCTTTTAAATTGTTCGTCATTGAGTTAGGTTTTTATGGAAAGAAAAATTGGAAGTTTTCGTAAAAATTTGCAGATTCGAGAAAAACTGAACGTTATTTTTTCTATGAAGTTTTTACATGAACTATTGTCGGGTCAGCTAGTAAATAAAATTCGTGGAAGAGCTGCTTTTCCGGTGTTCATATTCTATTTTATGTGCAATGCAAATAATAAAAAAAATATTAAAAAATAGACGGCGCCGCCGAGGCTGAGGCCGGCCCAGAAAGAGGTGGCGGGAGGACGCCTACCGAGAGGGCTCGTGAGGTGGCGCGGGAAAAGAGTTCCTGGAAGGACTTGGGGGAGGCCTTTGCCCAGCAGTACGACAGTATAAACAAAGTAAAAAAAAATATTAATGCAGTTTTCGTAGTACGCACGGCTACAGATCAAGCTATAAATTTCCACTATAAGCTGATCTCGCATTGTATAGGATTTCTTACAATGAGAGGTCAGTGTAAACTGGAAATGTATAGCTTGACGTGTAGCCAAGATTCAAGGTTTATACCTTTATGCTAATAAACATGTCGAAGATTAAGGTGAACAATGAAATTCAATGAAGGAAATACGTCGTGTGCGACTTAGTTTACGGAAAAATATTCTGAAAACAAACTTCATTATTATATCGCTTGAGGTCATTGTACTCATCATTATGAACAACTTTTATTATGTGACCAAACCTGAAATCGCATAATGTTGAGTTCAATTAAATGACCCCTTAATAGGTTGTGCGTTATTTTAGTTACAAGATTTACAATCGGTATTCAACACAATACTGAGTTACATAAATACAAATATCTAGCATCAAAAAACTTTTTTACAAAAAAAACAACCGACTTCCCAAAGTGAAAAATAACTTTAATTTCGGAAGTCGGTTTTATAGTTTGGATCTGTATTATAGTTTTTTGCCACCGACTTCCGAAATTAAAGTTATTTTTCACTTTGTAGTATTTTTTTGGAAGTCGGTTGTTTTTTTTGTAAAAAAGTTTTTTATTTTTCACTTTTTAGTGGGTCAGTCGTAATTTATCTAAGTTAAAATAGCCTTATGTCAACTGCTCATCACCTTTTACAAAATATTGCTTTTTCCGATACAAGGACGTTAATTGTTGAGGATTTCTTCCAGTAAGGAACCAGGAGAACTGGAACTGATGGTGAAGTCACCATCAGCTCTACTTCAACATATGTATTGTGACGAGCTTAAATTGCTTAGCAATAATCGAATCGCAACCCGTGAAATACGTATTATTGAGTAGTTCCGATGGCCATCTGTGGTCTTCCTCACTAGTTCCACTTCATCAAATGGTGCTTTTCGGGAGCAAAAGCACGAGTTACTGTAAAAAATACCCAAATCGCTATAGGTGTGCCTATAAAAATTGAAGGTTCCCCTCCATTTCTCTGTGATGCCATCATCAGATCCTGGTTTCCTTATCATAATACCACACTTGGGATATCTCCTTTCCAACAAAAAAAGAGTAATTAAAATCGGTTCATAAACGACGAAGTTATCCGCGTACACACGTAATATATATATATATATATAAATATATATACGGTCGAATTGAAAAACCTCCTTTTTTTGAAGTCGGTTAAAAATAAGTAAAATCTGTTTTGAATTTCTTCGTATAGAAACTTCATACAAAAGTTTTCAGACTTGGTGAGACACCAAAGAATCTTATCTAGGCTAAATGTACAATGTTGTGTTTGATTGAAGAAGCAGTAAATAATTTCTGGTAAATTCTGTGATACGTTTAGCAGAACGTGACCATTCGATCACGAAAGATTTTCAAGGAAATTGCTAATGTTTAACTTCAAATGTTTGAAATATTCATCTGTTTAACAATCTTAATAAAGCAATGAATTATTTTGAACAAAATGGCAGGCATTGCCACTAGCGTGTTTCAAAATTCGAAAGACGATGACAACGATGATGATAATCTATACAAATAAATAAAATTGAAGTGTCTGTTTGTGTAGTGATAATGTTTGTTTCGTATGTATCCGATTATAAGTTAATATGTATTATCTGTGGTGTTTCCGCATCCTGTCGTGGTCTCGTCTCCGATCGTCCGTCATGGCTGAATACACGATATTAAAAAATAGTCTGGTCGTGTTATTTAGATATCTACCTGGCCACCCGTCATAACATGGTGTCAGCTTTTTAGCATATGAAAGTATATACGGTACTCATAACACAAAAACTGTTTTTAAAATTTATGTCTGTCTGTCTGTCTGCCTGTTTGTTCCGGCTAATCTCCGAAACGGCTGGACCGATTTTGACAGGACTTTCACTGGCAGGTAGCTGATGTTATAAGGAGTAACTTAGGCTACTTTTATCTTGGAAAAGAATTAGGGTTCCGTGCAAAACAATAAATCCCATTGAATTGTGAACAAAATGTCGGATTTGAAAAACTCTTTTTGCAATTGGTAACCCAATTCTCGAGGATGGTTATAGGATAACATCACGCTACGATCCTTAGGAACCGAGCAAATAGAAAACAAGTCTGAAAGAACGCTAAGCGAAAAAGAAGTAAAAGCGCGAGCGGGCGATGCAACGTGGAGCGGGACGAGGGAGTTCTATTAAAATGTGGCTGTTATTTTGGTATATTGTGTATCTTACGACTTCCATGCGAACGAAGTCGAGGGGCTCAGCTAGTAAATAAATAAAATTATTTATTTATAAATCGGGCCCATTTACAATAAATACCTTAACAACTAAAATAGAGCACAGTTGCTTATTTGCCTGAACTAAGTAGGTTGAACCTATGCTTCAGGCTAGAAAGGGCATATACACATACTATTGTGGACTGGTTCTTAGGTTCACTAGTTCTTGATTATCCGGCTCGAAGGACCAGACTGTTCACGACTGGTCCTTCGAGCCAGACGATGTAGATGATGAAGATGTTCTGTATGACTATGAATGATAGGCTGAGTAATGATGTGAAAAGGCAACGGGTGCGGTTTAAAAGAAGACGTAGTGACAAAAATTTAAAAGAGTCTGCTTAGATGGTTCGGTTATGTTGACAGGATGAATGAAAGGCGACTAAAAAGGCTTTTACAAGGCAGATGAGTGGAAAAGCTGCGCACGGATGCCTTAGAAGGACATAGTATTTAGTGACCTTATAGGTGACGTTTTTCAGAAAAGTCAGGCGTGCAGTAGTTACAATCGGAGTGTGTGCATGACCAGATCTATGAACGTGAACGAAGCAAAAGGAAGTATGTAAGGATCGTAAAAGGTGGCGTTCTGTAATTTCTGCCTACCTCCATGAGGAGAAGTCGTGAGTTTGTGATGTAATGACGAGTCCTAAGAAGGCCATGTCCAGCAGTGTAAAGCTCTAGAATCGGTATGATTGTGTAAACAATGTATACTTGGATAGGTCACTGATTGTTTATGCGCGAATCGATCGATCAATTTATGTGAGTTGACGCCGTCAATGCCACATTGGAAATGTATCTAGGAGGCCGTACGTCTGTATACTTACAGTAGTTTTTAGGGTTCCGTACCTAAAAAGGAAAAAACGGAACCTGTATAGGATCACTCATGTGTCTGGATGTCTGTCCGTATGTCACAGCCAATTTGCTCCGAATCTAATGAACCGATTAAGTTGAAATTTAGTACACATATGAACTTCTGTGACCCAAACACGGACGGGTAAAGTAAACAAATGAATTTTGAATATGGGGGTCACTTTTGCGGGGTAAATAAGAAAATTAAAAAAAAAGTTTTGCAAACTGTACCGTGTGACATATCAAATGAAAGGACTTACTATGAGAATCTAAAATATATTTTTTTTATAATTTTAAAATAAATTGTTTTAAAGTTATTTAAGAAAATAGACGATAATTTACCATCCCCCCCCCCTTATCTCCGAAATTACTTAGCCTAAAATTTTGAAAGAGATACAGATAATGGACCTGTAGATTACAGGAAAACCTATAAGAAGTCTGTGGTCTTAAAATAACATGGTAAATCTGTCAATACTGTGAGTACAAACTTACATTTTCAATTGGAATGTATGGGAGAACATGTTTTTCAACTACAATGTGAAGTTTATATTTTAAAAAAATATTAAAAAATAGACGGCGCCGCCGAGGCTGAGGCCGGCCCAGAAAGAGGTGGCGGGAGGACGCCTACCGAGAGGGCTCGTGAGGTGGCGCGGGAAAAGAGTTCCTGGAAGGACTTGGGGGAGGCCTTTGCCCAGCAGTACGACAGTATAAACAAAGTAAAAAAAAATATTAATGCAGTTTTCGTAGTACGCACGGCTACAGATCAAGCTATAAATTTCCACTATAAGCTGATCTCGCATTGTATAGGATTTCTTACAATGAGAGGTCAGTGTAAACTGGAAATGTATAGCTTGACGTGTAGCCAAGATTCAAGGTTTATACCTTTATGCTAATAAACATGTCGAAGATTAAGGTGAACAATGAAATTCAATGAAGGAAATACGTCGTGTGCGACTTAGTTTACGGAAAAATATTCTGAAAACAAACTTCATTATTATATCGCTTGAGGTCATTGTACTCATCATTATGAACAACTTTTATTATGTGACCAAACCTGAAATCGCATAATGTTGAGTTCAATTAAATGACCCCTTAATAGGTTGTGCGTTATTTTAGTTACAAGATTTACAATCGGTATTCAACACAATACTGAGTTACATAAATACAAATATCTAGCATCAAAAAACTTTTTTACAAAAAAAACAACCGACTTCCCAAAGTGAAAAATAACTTTAATTTCGGAAGTCGGTTTTATAGTTTGGATCTGTATTATAGTTTTTTGCCACCGACTTCCGAAATTAAAGTTATTTTTCACTTTGTAGTATTTTTTTGGAAGTCGGTTGTTTTTTTTGTAAAAAAGTTTTTTATTTTTCACTTTTTAGTGGGTCAGTCGTAATTTATCTAAGTTAAAATAGCCTTATGTCAACTGCTCATCACCTTTTACAAAATATTGCTTTTTCCGATACAAGGACGTTAATTGTTGAGGATTTCTTCCAGTAAGGAACCAGGAGAACTGGAACTGATGGTGAAGTCACCATCAGCTCTACTTCAACATATGTATTGTGACGAGCTTAAATTGCTTAGCAATAATCGAATCGCAACCCGTGAAATACGTATTATTGAGTAGTTCCGATGGCCATCTGTGGTCTTCCTCACTAGTTCCACTTCATCAAATGGTGCTTTTCGGGAGCAAAAGCACGAGTTACTGTAAAAAATACCCAAATCGCTATAGGTGTGCCTATAAAAATTGAAGGTTCCCCTCCATTTCTCTGTGATGCCATCATCAGATCCTGGTTTCCTTATCATAATACCACACTTGGGATATCTCCTTTCCAACAAAAAAAGAGTAATTAAAATCGGTTCATAAACGACGAAGTTATCCGCGTACACACGTAATATATATATATATATATAAATATATATACGGTCGAATTGAAAAACCTCCTTTTTTTGAAGTCGGTTAAAAATAAGTAAAATCTGTTTTGAATTTCTTCGTATAGAAACTTCATACAAAAGTTTTCAGACTTGGTGAGACACCAAAGAATCTTATCTAGGCTAAATGTACAATGTTGTGTTTGATTGAAGAAGCAGTAAATAATTTCTGGTAAATTCTGTGATACGTTTAGCAGAACGTGACCATTCGATCACGAAAGATTTTCAAGGAAATTGCTAATGTTTAACTTCAAATGTTTGAAATATTCATCTGTTTAACAATCTTAATAAAGCAATGAATTATTTTGAACAAAATGGCAGGCATTGCCACTAGCGTGTTTCAAAATTCGAAAGACGATGACAACGATGATGATAATCTATACAAATAAATAAAATTGAAGTGTCTGTTTGTGTAGTGATAATGTTTGTTTCGTATGTATCCGATTATAAGTTAATATGTATTATCTGTGGTGTTTCCGCATCCTGTCGTGGTCTCGTCTCCGATCGTCCGTCATGGCTGAATACACGATATTAAAAAATAGTCTGGTCGTGTTATTTAGATATCTACCTGGCCACCCGTCATAACATGGTGTCAGCTTTTTAGCATATGAAAGTATATACGGTACTCATAACACAAAAACTGTTTTTAAAATTTATGTCTGTCTGTCTGTCTGCCTGTTTGTTCCGGCTAATCTCCGAAACGGCTGGACCGATTTTGACAGGACTTTCACTGGCAGGTAGCTGATGTTATAAGGAGTAACTTAGGCTACTTTTATCTTGGAAAAGAATTAGGGTTCCGTGCAAAACAATAAATCCCATTGAATTGTGAACAAAATGTCGGATTTGAAAAACTCTTTTTGCAATTGGTAACCCAATTCTCGAGGATGGTTATAGGATAACATCACGCTACGATCCTTAGGAACCGAGCAAATAGAAAACAAGTCTGAAAGAACGCTAAGCGAAAAAGAAGTAAAAGCGCGAGCGGGCGATGCAACGTGGAGCGGGACGAGGGAGTTCTATTAAAATGTGGCTGTTATTTTGGTATATTGTGTATCTTACGACTTCCATGCGAACGAAGTCGAGGGGCTCAGCTAGTAAATAAATAAAATTATTTATTTATAAATCGGGCCCATTTACAATAAATACCTTAACAACTAAAATAGAGCACAGTTGCTTATTTGCCTGAACTAAGTAGGTTGAACCTATGCTTCAGGCTAGAAAGGGCATATACACATACTATTGTGGACTGGTTCTTAGGTTCACTAGTTCTTGATTATCCGGCTCGAAGGACCAGACTGTTCACGACTGGTCCTTCGAGCCAGACGATGTAGATGATGAAGATGTTCTGTATGACTATGAATGATAGGCTGAGTAATGATGTGAAAAGGCAACGGGTGCGGTTTAAAAGAAGACGTAGTGACAAAAATTTAAAAGAGTCTGCTTAGATGGTTCGGTTATGTTGACAGGATGAATGAAAGGCGACTAAAAAGGCTTTTACAAGGCAGATGAGTGGAAAAGCTGCGCACGGATGCCTTAGAAGGACATAGTATTTAGTGACCTTATAGGTGACGTTTTTCAGAAAAGTCAGGCGTGCAGTAGTTACAATCGGAGTGTGTGCATGACCAGATCTATGAACGTGAACGAAGCAAAAGGAAGTATGTAAGGATCGTAAAAGGTGGCGTTCTGTAATTTCTGCCTACCTCCATGAGGAGAAGTCGTGAGTTTGTGATGTAATGACGAGTCCTAAGAAGGCCATGTCCAGCAGTGTAAAGCTCTAGAATCGGTATGATTGTGTAAACAATGTATACTTGGATAGGTCACTGATTGTTTATGCGCGAATCGATCGATCAATTTATGTGAGTTGACGCCGTCAATGCCACATTGGAAATGTATCTAGGAGGCCGTACGTCTGTATACTTACAGTAGTTTTTAGGGTTCCGTACCTAAAAAGGAAAAAACGGAACCTGTATAGGATCACTCATGTGTCTGGATGTCTGTCCGTATGTCACAGCCAATTTGCTCCGAATCTAATGAACCGATTAAGTTGAAATTTAGTACACATATGAACTTCTGTGACCCAAACACGGACGGGTAAAGTAAACAAATGAATTTTGAATATGGGGGTCACTTTTGCGGGGTAAATAAGAAAATTAAAAAAAAAGTTTTGCAAACTGTACCGTGTGACATATCAAATGAAAGGACTTACTATGAGAATCTAAAATATATTTTTTTTATAATTTTAAAATAAATTGTTTTAAAGTTATTTAAGAAAATAGACGATAATTTACCATCCCCCCCCCCTTATCTCCGAAATTACTTAGCCTAAAATTTTGAAAGAGATACAGATAATGGACCTGTAGATTACAGGAAAACCTATAAGAAGTCTGTGGTCTTAAAATAACATGGTAAATCTGTCAATACTGTGAGTACAAACTTACATTTTCAATTGGAATGTATGGGAGAACATGTTTTTCAACTACAATGTGAAGTTTATATTTTAAAAAAATATTAAAAAATAGACGGCGCCGCCGAGGCTGAGGCCGGCCCAGAAAGAGGTGGCGGGAGGACGCCTACCGAGAGGGCTCGTGAGGTGGCGCGGGAAAAGAGTTCCTGGAAGGACTTGGGGGAGGCCTTTGCCCAGCAGTACGACAGTATAAACAAAGTAAAAAAAAATATTAATGCAGTTTTCGTAGTACGCACGGCTACAGATCAAGCTATAAATTTCCACTATAAGCTGATCTCGCATTGTATAGGATTTCTTACAATGAGAGGTCAGTGTAAACTGGAAATGTATAGCTTGACGTGTAGCCAAGATTCAAGGTTTATACCTTTATGCTAATAAACATGTCGAAGATTAAGGTGAACAATGAAATTCAATGAAGGAAATACGTCGTGTGCGACTTAGTTTACGGAAAAATATTCTGAAAACAAACTTCATTATTATATCGCTTGAGGTCATTGTACTCATCATTATGAACAACTTTTATTATGTGACCAAACCTGAAATCGCATAATGTTGAGTTCAATTAAATGACCCCTTAATAGGTTGTGCGTTATTTTAGTTACAAGATTTACAATCGGTATTCAACACAATACTGAGTTACATAAATACAAATATCTAGCATCAAAAAACTTTTTTACAAAAAAAACAACCGACTTCCCAAAGTGAAAAATAACTTTAATTTCGGAAGTCGGTTTTATAGTTTGGATCTGTATTATAGTTTTTTGCCACCGACTTCCGAAATTAAAGTTATTTTTCACTTTGTAGTATTTTTTTGGAAGTCGGTTGTTTTTTTTGTAAAAAAGTTTTTTATTTTTCACTTTTTAGTGGGTCAGTCGTAATTTATCTAAGTTAAAATAGCCTTATGTCAACTGCTCATCACCTTTTACAAAATATTGCTTTTTCCGATACAAGGACGTTAATTGTTGAGGATTTCTTCCAGTAAGGAACCAGGAGAACTGGAACTGATGGTGAAGTCACCATCAGCTCTACTTCAACATATGTATTGTGACGAGCTTAAATTGCTTAGCAATAATCGAATCGCAACCCGTGAAATACGTATTATTGAGTAGTTCCGATGGCCATCTGTGGTCTTCCTCACTAGTTCCACTTCATCAAATGGTGCTTTTCGGGAGCAAAAGCACGAGTTACTGTAAAAAATACCCAAATCGCTATAGGTGTGCCTATAAAAATTGAAGGTTCCCCTCCATTTCTCTGTGATGCCATCATCAGATCCTGGTTTCCTTATCATAATACCACACTTGGGATATCTCCTTTCCAACAAAAAAAGAGTAATTAAAATCGGTTCATAAACGACGAAGTTATCCGCGTACACACGTAATATATATATATATATATAAATATATATACGGTCGAATTGAAAAACCTCCTTTTTTTGAAGTCGGTTAAAAATAAGTAAAATCTGTTTTGAATTTCTTCGTATAGAAACTTCATACAAAAGTTTTCAGACTTGGTGAGACACCAAAGAATCTTATCTAGGCTAAATGTACAATGTTGTGTTTGATTGAAGAAGCAGTAAATAATTTCTGGTAAATTCTGTGATACGTTTAGCAGAACGTGACCATTCGATCACGAAAGATTTTCAAGGAAATTGCTAATGTTTAACTTCAAATGTTTGAAATATTCATCTGTTTAACAATCTTAATAAAGCAATGAATTATTTTGAACAAAATGGCAGGCATTGCCACTAGCGTGTTTCAAAATTCGAAAGACGATGACAACGATGATGATAATCTATACAAATAAATAAAATTGAAGTGTCTGTTTGTGTAGTGATAATGTTTGTTTCGTATGTATCCGATTATAAGTTAATATGTATTATCTGTGGTGTTTCCGCATCCTGTCGTGGTCTCGTCTCCGATCGTCCGTCATGGCTGAATACACGATATTAAAAAATAGTCTGGTCGTGTTATTTAGATATCTACCTGGCCACCCGTCATAACATGGTGTCAGCTTTTTAGCATATGAAAGTATATACGGTACTCATAACACAAAAACTGTTTTTAAAATTTATGTCTGTCTGTCTGTCTGCCTGTTTGTTCCGGCTAATCTCCGAAACGGCTGGACCGATTTTGACAGGACTTTCACTGGCAGGTAGCTGATGTTATAAGGAGTAACTTAGGCTACTTTTATCTTGGAAAAGAATTAGGGTTCCGTGCAAAACAATAAATCCCATTGAATTGTGAACAAAATGTCGGATTTGAAAAACTCTTTTTGCAATTGGTAACCCAATTCTCGAGGATGGTTATAGGATAACATCACGCTACGATCCTTAGGAACCGAGCAAATAGAAAACAAGTCTGAAAGAACGCTAAGCGAAAAAGAAGTAAAAGCGCGAGCGGGCGATGCAACGTGGAGCGGGACGAGGGAGTTCTATTAAAATGTGGCTGTTATTTTGGTATATTGTGTATCTTACGACTTCCATGCGAACGAAGTCGAGGGGCTCAGCTAGTAAATAAATAAAATTATTTATTTATAAATCGGGCCCATTTACAATAAATACCTTAACAACTAAAATAGAGCACAGTTGCTTATTTGCCTGAACTAAGTAGGTTGAACCTATGCTTCAGGCTAGAAAGGGCATATACACATACTATTGTGGACTGGTTCTTAGGTTCACTAGTTCTTGATTATCCGGCTCGAAGGACCAGACTGTTCACGACTGGTCCTTCGAGCCAGACGATGTAGATGATGAAGATGTTCTGTATGACTATGAATGATAGGCTGAGTAATGATGTGAAAAGGCAACGGGTGCGGTTTAAAAGAAGACGTAGTGACAAAAATTTAAAAGAGTCTGCTTAGATGGTTCGGTTATGTTGACAGGATGAATGAAAGGCGACTAAAAAGGCTTTTACAAGGCAGATGAGTGGAAAAGCTGCGCACGGATGCCTTAGAAGGACATAGTATTTAGTGACCTTATAGGTGACGTTTTTCAGAAAAGTCAGGCGTGCAGTAGTTACAATCGGAGTGTGTGCATGACCAGATCTATGAACGTGAACGAAGCAAAAGGAAGTATGTAAGGATCGTAAAAGGTGGCGTTCTGTAATTTCTGCCTACCTCCATGAGGAGAAGTCGTGAGTTTGTGATGTAATGACGAGTCCTAAGAAGGCCATGTCCAGCAGTGTAAAGCTCTAGAATCGGTATGATTGTGTAAACAATGTATACTTGGATAGGTCACTGATTGTTTATGCGCGAATCGATCGATCAATTTATGTGAGTTGACGCCGTCAATGCCACATTGGAAATGTATCTAGGAGGCCGTACGTCTGTATACTTACAGTAGTTTTTAGGGTTCCGTACCTAAAAAGGAAAAAACGGAACCTGTATAGGATCACTCATGTGTCTGGATGTCTGTCCGTATGTCACAGCCAATTTGCTCCGAATCTAATGAACCGATTAAGTTGAAATTTAGTACACATATGAACTTCTGTGACCCAAACACGGACGGGTAAAGTAAACAAATGAATTTTGAATATGGGGGTCACTTTTGCGGGGTAAATAAGAAAATTAAAAAAAAAGTTTTGCAAACTGTACCGTGTGACATATCAAATGAAAGGACTTACTATGAGAATCTAAAATATATTTTTTTTATAATTTTAAAATAAATTGTTTTAAAGTTATTTAAGAAAATAGACGATAATTTACCATCCCCCCCCCCTTATCTCCGAAATTACTTAGCCTAAAATTTTGAAAGAGATACAGATAATGGACCTGTAGATTACAGGAAAACCTATAAGAAGTCTGTGGTCTTAAAATAACATGGTAAATCTGTCAATACTGTGAGTACAAACTTACATTTTCAATTGGAATGTATGGGAGAACATGTTTTTCAACTACAATGTGAAGTTTGTTCTTAGGATAAATTTATCCCAACTACGGAACCCTTCATTGTGCGTGGTCCGACACGCACTTGGCCGGTTTTTTTTTTAAGATTTCACTTTGTGATTTTTAAATAAAAGCCTTGGTTCCGAAGTTTCTGTGAGCTTGTGGGGCTTGTAATATCAAAGTTCGAAAGGCTGGTCGTCTGTGGTCCTCTTATTCTTTTGAAACTCTGTACTACTCTAGGCCTAGGCCAGCTCAACCTCGTCGTAAGTCGACGTAAAAAGTCGAACAAATTTCGATTAAGTCATTATTATTTACCGTAAATATTTTCTATAACCCTAATAATCTCCATGTACCTACCTATTCAGTTCTGTTTTCCCAATAGCTGATCGGCACTCATTAAACATGTATTATCTCTATCGATTGCAACTGATATTTATTGCTTCAATGAAAATAAACCGAGCTACTACTCGTACGCCATATTGCGCCCGTCGGCCACGTAAATAGACTTGACTCCGTTGCCTATCTGTGATATCTGCGCGGTGCACGGCAGTGCAAGTTCGCTGAACGTGTTTAAGGCAAGTAGTGCCGCAAACTAGCGCCACCATTAAGAAAAAATCATAATTCTGGAGGTATGGAACATTTTGAAATTTCCTATGTTCACATTTTTAGTCGGGTATTATTTGACATCTTTGTACTTACCTAAAATACATAAATCAACCAAACAGGCTTCCTAAAAAAATAACTACTATCTTAAAATTCAGAATTTGACTAAGTATCTACACTTCTTTTCGAATCGGTAATAAGTAAGTATAACATTCATCATGTTTTGACTTTCGTTAGCAATCATAGCATACCTTACATTCCCACTGCTGCGACACAGGCCTCCTCTCTGTGAGAGGAACACTTTCATTACCACTCAGTATTATAATCAATTAAAATCAATAAACACGCTATGGGCGTCAGTGGCACTGTTAGTTCTTTAACTGAATTTGTGTCGCCATTTCTTGTCACTTACTAGCACGAACTAGAAAAAAAAGAAGGACTCCGTGCCCCGCGCATCGAAAGTGAAGCACCGTACCGATCTATGTGTGCGTGAATTGACAAAGACGCCGTCGTGTCACGTAATGGCGGCTGGTCGGCATACTATGACGTAAATGTGTGCGTGAGGCGTGTTTGTACAAATAGTCCCGGCATACTTACTGTGCTTCACTTTCGATATGCGTGGCGCAGTCCTTCTTTTTTATCTAGTCCTTGCTTACTAGCTAGATAGAAAATGTCGACTCCATTTAGCATATTAATTTCAACTAGATTACATTGGCCCAGTAATTTCCCCACAATTAAGGCGCGTAGTGCTGCCAACTAGCGCCACCATTGAGAAAAAAATCATAAGTCTGCAGATATGGAACATTTTGAAATTTCCTATGCTCACATTTTTAGTCAGATGAGGTATTCAGGTAGTTTGCATTTCGCTTTGATCCCCATTTAGGTATGCTTGTTGCTGGTTGAATTTTGTTAAAATTAAGTATGGATTCATTTACTTAATTAGGTATTATGAATCATGGTTTAAAGTGACTAGGTACCTACTTTAATTACTACCTATACCTACTCTGCATTCGTATCATAATAATATTATGAGTAAACGCGAAAGTTTGTGTGGACGGATGGATTGAATCATTTTGAAATTTCCTATGCTCACATTTTTATTCAGATGAGGTAGAATTTTTGTATCAAAAAAATCAACATTAAACCTCCTAGGTTCGATGCCTTAGCAAGGCCGATTTTGGCTTTAACTGCCAAGGCTTCGAACCTAGGAGGTACAGTGTAGTTTTTTCTCTCTCATTAAATTCTACCTCATCTGACTAAAAATGTGAGCATAGGAAATTTCAAAATGTTCCATAAAGAAGAAAGATAGAAGAAAGAAAATACGTTTATTTGCGGTAAACATGACAAAGAACATATCTCCAGACTGTCCAGACATGATTTTTTTCTCAATGGTGGCCCTAGTTGGCGGCACTACACGCCTTAAGTGCAAATATATCACCAATAATACGTTTGATCTTAATAATAATGTTGTAAACCTACATAGCTAGTTGAAAGGGTACTTCAATAATGTTAGAAGTAATTGTTTGTAGAATCCCGCCGTATCGAATCCCGCGCATACCGCACCCGGTGTAAAATAGTCAGCTGGCTGTTCGCTCCCAAGCCAGAAATCTTATCTAATTTAAATAAGCGCCAAATATAGCTGTAGGTAACTGAACTTCCCTAATTTCTCCCGAGAAATCAGACTAATATAAAACGTTTAAATTAGAATGATGTCTGCCAACCTGTTTACCTTTTATGACCAAAAATAAATGCGAGACGCTCAAGCTGTGACGCTCATAGCGCCATCTAGCTTGTTACGGTGCAAACGCATTAGTACTGTGACCTAGTAAATGTTTGTTTGTTTAACGCCATCTGTTGGCGCACGCGTGAACTAGTTTCCTGGCAGTTTATTTTTATAGTTCGATCATTGTTATGCAATATAATTTTAGGAGCTTGATTTCTTTGAAAAGCTTGTTGCTTGTTTAGAAGCCATTGCCTTACTCCATTTTTATAAAAGGAACAGGATTCCGCGCACTGCGCATGCGCATGCGACCGTTAAGTACCTAATTTGATATGTACTTCAACATTCCTTGATTATTATTATTCAATTGAACACCAGTAGTGCTCTCTGTGAAGGATCATTTCCGTAGAAGACCTATTTCTGCCGAAGAAACCGCATCACCGACGTCCGGCGTGTAGGGCCATACCCCAGCTGATACTCCCTGTAGAATGTGCGCAAGAGCTCCACGACCTGATCCCACTATCTCCCTTTCACTACCGGACTACCACACTTGGTTGATATCCCATATCCCAATCCTCTGCCAGCGAACTCTCTGCCAGCGTCTGTGTTCCCTTCCTCATGTTCACTCTCGGCTCTGCTCGATCTCGTCTGATGGAAAGCGATGGATGGGGTCTATACCCCATCCATCGCTTTCGATCAGACGAGATCGAGGTCAAAAGCAGGCCAATTTCGCAATAATATAAAATAAGACTTGTTTGCCATAACATAAAAACAAGTTGATGGAGAGTAGTTGTTGAGATATCCAGCTGTGACAGACGGACAGACACACTAAGTCGCACCATAAGGGTTCCTTTTCACCATTTTGGTACGGAACCCTAAAAATAATTATTATGCTTTTACAGCGTCTCTTGTAATACTGTTGCTGTTAATAGGTCTTCTTCTCTCGTTTTGTCACAAATTAAATAAGAATGGCTCAGAGAGTAGAAAAATTAGTCAGAAGGTAGCAAGGTAATTTGTTGAAGTACCTACACAACCTGGGTTACCTGGGTACTGTGAAAGAGGTACTTCAATGAATAATAAAAGACTATGTAGGTAAAGCTTTTAAAGCGTACCTAATTATTGAAATCATCAAATGAATTTAAATTATTTTACACTTTGTACAAGGTGTTAAAGGGTCAACCTCTTAATATGAACAACTTTTACTATGGGACAAACCTGATATCGCAAAAAAAATCTGCTGTTCCCTACATTTATGTTCGCATAACCACAGATAATATAATACTCGTAGCATCAGCAGTAGGGAACGGCTGATTTTGTTTTTCACTATTTTAGGTTTGGTCCTATAGTACATACGAGTATAAGTTGTTCATAATGGTGAGTACAATGACCCTTAAGAGGTGACTCCCTTGTTTTTGAACCTTCTAAATTCGTAATAGTGTTTATCTCATTACGGCCTGGTTCACCACCTACGATTAAGTTCCTATTAACTTACTTGGCAGATAATTTCATACAAATTCTGTTCCATTTTTGAATTTATTCGGTGAGTAGTGGCTATTCGGACATCGAGAAATAGGCCCTCTATTAACTTATAATTACTCAAAAAAATTGCATGGTAAAAGCACAGGTTAAGATCTTTACCTGCAGTACCTACTAAGGCCCCCCGCGCACTAGACAGCCCGGTTGCGGTAGCCAGGCTGCGGCAGCTCGAATATGGATCAAATTCGTGGCCGCCTAGTGCGCGGGCTCCCATACAATATGTTCATATAATGTTCGACTGGCTGCCGCAGCCTGGCTGCCGCAGCCTGGCTGCCTAGTGCGCGGGGGGCCTTAGTCGTGATAGGTATTGTAGAGTTCTATAGCTCTAAGTCCACAGTAGTGAGACAGTGAGAAGGTCTCGCAATAGAAAGGCTCCGTTGATTTTAATCTACATATTTTTAGCAAGACTTGTTTACATCAGATCGACAAAAATGGGCATCATAAATATCAAATTAGGGAATGTGGGAATCGACCAATATAATGAACGAGACTGAGCAATATCTTGAAATGCCATCATAATGAACTAGCTTCTGCCCGCGACCTCGTCCGCGTCAAATTTCTTGTCAACCCCGTCGCATTGTATCGCATCGCCTACCCACGATGTTATTTTGTTTGCGCTTAGCGTTCATTAGCGTATATAGCGTCTGACATTTTTTTCTTTTTGCTCGGTTCCAAAGAGCCAAAAGGCTAAGGGTTTCGGGTGATGTTAACTTCTGCATCGCCTGCCGCGCTATTACTTCGTTTGCGCTTAGCGGTCCTTCTGAATTTGTTTTCTTTTTGCTCGGCTCCTAAGGGCACTAGAAATAGCCCTCCTCAAGAATTAGGCTATAAAATGCAAAATATTTTTTTCTTTAATCCGACTGGGGTACTTCCAGAGATTAGCGCGCTCAAACAAAATAACAAAAAATCTTCAGCTTTATTCCACCGACAATATTGAAATAATAAATCGAGAGGGTCATCCATCCGCGGAAAATCTCGCTATTCAGAAAAATTACGTATTTGCACTTGCACAACGCCATTTATGGGTAAATGGATAAAACGTTCGCACTAAGCATGTTCTATGCTCAAGAGCGTTTTAGTAGTTTTATATTATCTCCGAAAATAAGTGACCAATTGACATACTGTAAAGGTCAAATCTTATTTCCATGATGTCCTTGTGCTCTTACAATAGCTTATTTTGATAAGGATTAATATTTTGTTGTTTAAATAATCATCCAAACGTAAGTATGTCGAAAAAATACTTTTTTAAAACAATAAAAGATAAAATATAAAAGATAGAAATATGGTGTCACGGACTTTTTTGTAGAATTATTTAAGGCGGACCAGGTTGTCATACATTGTTTTCAATTTTAAACAACCATTTAGGCAGCGCATGCAAATAATTCTGTTTTAAGAGGTTCCGACTTGCTAGACAAAAATTGTGATAGCTCGGCTAATATGCATGATATAAATATAATTTATAGCCTATAGCACTCAGGAATAATGTAGCTTTCTACCAGTGAAAACATTTTTAGAATTGGATCGTTAGTTCCGGAGATTACCCCCTACTTACAAACTTACAAACATACAAGCTTACAAACAAATTTTACCTCTTTATAATATTAGTATAGATTTATAGTGTGCGTGATGTTTGCTTATTATCTACCGCATTACACTTAGATAGTACCTGGTCGAGCGAGCACTGGCTCAGGTGAAACTAAGGAAAACGATTTTTTCCAGTATGAGACTTAAGGCAGCTAGCAGCAGAATAAAGGTAGCAGCAAAACACTGTGTGGTTTTAGTCAGAAAAAGTCTGACAGATCCTCCCTCCACCCACCTCAGGCTGGAGGGCATCCATAAGGCCGCAAATTCGGAGCAGCGTTTCTTGTAGCGTGCAGTGGAGCGTTTAAGGTATACATCAATATTTTTTTTAAAAGTTCCTATAAAACCAAATGAATATGAAAATCAATTTGGTTTTATAGGAATTTTAAAAACTCAAAAATTACTCTGCTTCGAATTTGCGGCCTAAGGGTTTCCACAAGATAAAAAAAAAAAGATAAGATACCTAGCTAGATCGGTTTTTCTCTCCGTAATAGCCTATATTGCAACTTTCATCGAAATCGCGTTTTCGAGAACGTGATCTATGTAAATAAAAATTGGTTTATTAGATTTTGAGAAAATCGCGGACAAACAAACATACATACATACATACGGGTCGAATACAGAACCTCCGTCTTTGAGGTCGGTTAAAAATGAATGGCCAATGTGTTGCTAAGCGCAAAACTTGAGAACGGCTGGACCAATTAGACTTAGTAATTTATTTATTTATTTATAAAAAAATTGTTTATTTTTAACCGACGAAAAAAAGGAGGAGGTTCTCAATTCGACACGTATGTTTTTTAAATATTCCTTGAGGTCCGAGGAAGGTTCTTATGAAGAGAAAAATTGGAAAACTTTCCGGGAAAATTGGAAAATTCGGGAAAACTGAAAGTGCATTTTCTATGGGAATTTTGTATGAATTATTGAAATTTGGTCAGGACAACATCTGTCGGGTCAGCTAGTTACAAATATACAAATATTGCTCATTTAAAATACTAGGTACCTATACGAGTAGGATGAATACGGACATGACACGTGCCCATTAAACTGTGTTTTAATTAGCAAAACATCTTTCTTGTTGCTTGTTCTACATTTTCTTCCTCCACTTCAACTCCGTTAGATAACAGATATTTTTCTGACTGCCCTTCACTTCCAGTATTTTTCTTTGTGAAAAATAAAGGAAAATGAAGATTAAAAAATAAAACTAAGTGGTGTTTTAATAAATTAGTAGGTATCTACTTCATTTTATTGCAAACTAGCGAGCCGCCCTTGATTCGCTCGGGTTTAATGGCGACATGTCAAGACATCGAAATAAATACGCTAACCAAGTCAAATTAATAATATTTTAAATACTCCTATAACCTCTGGAATAAATGCTCTAAAGCTTCATTTACAGGTGCAAGTTTATTGACTGTGGCATACCATGAAATTGAAGGGCAATTAACTGGCACCATCTAGACAACACGTACGATATTTACGGGCAAGTTAATGGCCGTTCAAAACTGGTGTAGGTTTAAACAGCATATACAAAAAAATAAAAACTTTTTTACAAAAAAATACAACCGACTTCCAAAAACAACACTACAAAGTGAAAAATAACTTTAATTTCAGAATTCGGTGTCTGGTTAAATGTATTTTACGTTTTTTGCCACCGACTTCCGAAATTAAAGTTATTTTTCACTTTGTAGTGTTGTTTTTGGAAGTCGGTTGTATTTTTTTGTAAAAAAGTTTTTATTTTTCACTTTTTAGTGGTTCACATGTGCTTACCCCTTCACAGCGTACCGGCGTGATGTTATGTTATGAACTGGTGTAAACAATAAACAGACATGAGATTTCAGCAATCCCAGTCCATTTGCTATCATTTATTGAGGAGTTCCGTTGCCTATCTCAGAAGTTCTTCATCAGATCTTCACCAAATTGAAATGGGACCACTCCGAGAAAGTACTCTTTCAAAAACTATCCAAATCGCTTCAAGTGTGCCTATAAAATTGGAAGAGTTCTCTCTATTTCTCCGGGATCCCATCATCAGATCCTGACTTGATGATCACGGGACCACCTGGGAATTATAGTCTTTCAAACAAAAAAAAAAATACAAATCGGTCCAGCCATCTTCGAGTAATCGGGGCTCCTACGAATTGAGAACCTCTTTTTTGAGGTCGGTTAAAAACCGCACGTTCAATAAAATCAAATTCAATTCTGGCATGAAAATTTTCTATCATTCAAACTTGAGCGAACGAAACAAGACGTTCAATATAATTTAATGAAATATTTGGCAGTGTAAATACTTGAATCAATTGTACAAGGACTTGCAACTTTGTGTTTAGACCGGAAACCTGCATGCAATAATCTTATTGCCTTGGTCGCATGCAATTTTTTGACCGGAAAAGCTTTAATTCAATTATTGTATGCCATTTTGTGGAAAAGCAATTCTTGAATAGCAATAAAATTGAACCTGCTTTATGCGATTATTGCTCTTGAACGTACTAGAAACTTGCACCGTGTACCTATAAAATTTTAATGTACGCGTAGTTTAGAAGAACAACACGGATCGTACAGACAGACTCGAAGAACGACATTGGTTTATAATAGGTATGTAGATATACAACGTGTCGTTTTGCATCCTCGTCTTTCAGGATGTAATACAGAACATCAAACCGAACAACATTCTCCATGGGACCAACATCGTAATCGCGAAAAAATTTTACGAGAATGTAAAACGACATGTCGTATAGTAATACCGTGTAGGTATTTAATATTAATTTTAACGTGATACCTCCACGCGTTCCTGAGAAAAGGGTCTTGACAGACAGACAGACAGACAGACAGGCAGAAAGATGGACAACGAAGTGATCCTATAAGGGTTCCGTTTTCCTTTTGAGGTACGAAACCCTAAAAACCAGTGAATCAGATAGTTTAAGTTAAAAGCTCATGACGGACGGAGATATTGCGTTTTATCTAAGGATCTCCTTTTATGAGAAAATTGTAAGCTGAACATGATTTTCTATCCCATAAATAAAGTTATCATTTGCAACTATGGAGAAGTCTAAAGGCATCATGTACACGACGCCGGAACCGCACCGGGCAACGGACCGCATGCTCGTTGTTTTACTACGAGTATATAACTCGGTATCAATGCGGTGTGCGGCGCGGTGGTGCAGCTCTTGGGCAATATTTCATTCGTATACACAAACATGCGGTCCGGCGCGGCGCCCCGGTGCGGCTCCGGCGTCGTGTACATGAAGCCTTACTCTTCTCCATAGTTGCAAATACACAAATATAGGGGTGCTACACACTTGTTCGGCTCGATTCGGCGGTATTTGTTGAACAACAAAGCCTCGGCTATACATACTCGACTATCATTCGGGTCGTGCCGATCGGTAAACCCTGTTCGGCATCTACCCTCACTGAATCATGTTCGGGTCGGCTTGGCACAATTCGGGCTCAGCCCAGCGGCTTTTTCTCGAGCATTATAATATAGGGTGACTGGTAAATTAATGACCGATACTTAAACACATGATTGTACTCATGATAACAAACAACTTTCACTACGGGCCCAAACTGAAATCGCGAAAAAAAAAAATCAGCTCTTCCCTCGTCAAAATGTGGTGAAAAACTGATTTTTTTTCCGCGAGTTCAGGGTTTGGTCCCATAGTAAAAGTTGTTTGTTTGCCACTAATTACCAGTCACCCTATATATCTACATAAATTCGATTTTTCCGCCCGGCTATGATGATTCGGATCATGCCGAGCCGAACAGTGTGTATGTCCCGCTAAAAGTTCCCGGAAACAGGACCGAGATTGAATTTGTGATCTTAGAATAGTAATCTTATCTAGCTTTGATTTAAAAGGGAATGAATGTAGGGTTAGACTTCCAAGTATACTTTTTGATGTCAGAGTCAGTAAACAGGTGGGTAAATAAATCCAGAATAAAATTAAATATACTTCCGACTAGCGTCTTTGCCATGCACTAGTAGTTTGATATTGGACTTTAAAACCAGAGTGCAGAGAATCAATTTCGTTCAAAATCTTGTAATTCATCAATCACATGATTTTTTGATATTACATCTTAACTAGTTACAAAAAACATGTTTTTAGTTTATGTGGGAATTGTCTCTCTCTGGAGTTGTTTTATAAAGGGAACTAATTTTTGAGCTGTTATTTAAATATTCGAGATGTTATTATGATCAGTTGAAAAACATATTGAGCAGTTAATGGCGGTTGATTAATTATTGCGAAAGTAAAACATGGACAGAAATAAAAAATCAATTAGTCGGTTATTTTATCATACAATGGTGCCGATTTTCTTGTCACAAATGCCTCTAAACTAGACTAAAAATCACTAAAATTTAGTTTATTCCTGTCAAACGACGATTTCCCATTCTGAAATTGACTAAAGTGACACAACTCAACTATATTTTAGTTTGACAGGACTATGATTGTACGGAGTTATTAGTTTAGTGAAAATGGCAATTTTGCTATTCTGGATTTGACTGTTTTCACCTAAAACTTTAATTGTCAAACTAAATCAGACTATGTTTAATCGCGATTAAAAAGGTGTGGAATAAAATTAGTTGACATGAACTAAAATTCACACCGAGACCTTGACTACGGATGCAAAAACAGTAGTGTATTTTTTTCTTTTCTTTTGCATATATCTCGAAAATGGTGAGTCCTATCGCAAAAATAATGAAAATTTGGCCCCTCTTTATAAAACACATAAACCCCTATGACTCAACATGTAGGTACCAAAAAAAAAATAAAAAGGTTCCATCAAAAACACGTTGAAGCTGCCCCCCTCCCTGCGCCCCTCCAGCTCTAAAAGATATTTGACCCGGTAACGACGGCGATGTCGGTGAACAAAATATGACATATGACAAGCCTTGTCACTTCATAGTGATTTTGTTAGTTCCAATTAAAGCCACCGGGTCAAATATACTACAGGCACTATACCACGCGGAGTCACGATTGTCAAACTCGATTTTAGTTGTGTCAAAATTGTTATTAAATTTAGAGGTTTTTTTTTTTTGCAGAATAGCTCTAAGATTCTCATAGCAAAAAGTAAGAAATTTTAGTGATAGTTTAGTTAGTTTAGTTCTGTGTACAACAGTATCGGCACCAATGTCAATTCTAAAAATAATTGAGCAGTCCAATAACTGAATGAGCGGTTATTGTTGGGGAATCATTTGGGTTAGGTTAGGCTAGGTTAGAACAGTGACCATTAACACCACGATACCCTTTATTGTTGGTGAATCAATTTTAATTACTTAAGTATGTTTCGAATTACGAATAAAAGTTCCTATTATTATTATACAATTTGTTTTATTGAATTCCTTCAGTCAAAGCAAAAGTAATTTAATTTTTCATACTATTTAAGTACCTACTGTTTTTAGGGTTCCGTACTAAAAAGGTAAAAAGGAACCCTTATGATGCGACTTCGTCCGTCTGTCCGTCTGTCACACCGCTATATCTCGAAAACTAGTTTACCACCTCATTGTTTATAGAATTGCTTAGAATGAGATTTCTTACGGACAAATTCCGATTTATTACTGCCCACTCGTAACCGCTCGTTCAATAATTTTTACCGCCCATTTAATTATTTTCCTGCTCAATTATAAATTCACTGATCCATTTCATTATTTTTATTACTCATTTTTGTTTACTTTACTGCTTAGTTTTAACTGCTGAACTAGTTATTAAACGTGCCATTTATAATTTTTAACTTACCAAAACCGCTATTTACAACTGCCTCGTTAAATCAGTGCCTTTTATAAACATCACTTCGAAATTCGTACAGTGCTGAAATATGTGAATCCGCGATTGTTAAAAAACCGGCCAAGTGCGTGTCGGACCACGCACGATGAAGATCCGTAGTTGAAAAGAGACAGACTTCAAAGTATGTACAGATTCTGTACGATCAAAAGTCTGTATAGTGTGGACTTTTTAAAAAAAAAAACATTTTGTGGTTTATACATGGATCACTAATAAAAAATTAGTGATCGATGGGTTTATAAACAATATACAAGTTAACACTATTTACACTATATTTATATTTACTAGGTACTAACTAAATAACTATACAAATAGTGGACTTGACTATCAATATTCAAAAAACAACTGTCACTCTTAAGCTGGGCACTCACGGTCAGTACATTTGGATTCAATGAAATGGACGGTCGCCGCATAGGGAATTGATTCGTGTTGCTTTGTTAATAAGGTGCATAATCGTAAGCCACTATCGTATAGACGGCCCACGGTTTTCGCACTCACGGACGGACGCATCCGTGGATTGACTCGCGCCAGAATATTCAAATTCAAATTCTTTAATGCGAACTAAGTGTAGAATTTTGAAGATGTTCAATAGGTAGGTTCTTAGAACTTAGTTGCCTTTTAAGGCATTGCAATTTAAATGGTTATAAATAATAAAAAAAATACATAAGTACTCATATGGGTTGATGAATCGACACTCACTTCCAAAAGTGATCATCGTTCTTCAATCCATATTGAATACTTATGTATTTTTTGCCTTGAGCTTTTGACAGTTGTCTGAAATGGCTACAACATGGCATATTGACGTAGGGTATTAATTTGCTTAATAATTATTTTTTCCCTAGGCACGAGACTTTTATAAAAGCAAAGGGAAAAGTTTCGTCTCCGTCTTAAAATAACAAAAAACAATTAAAAAACCCGACTGCGGTAAAAAACTTAAGTAAAAAAACTGAAAAGCTAAAAACAAGCCCATTTTAAATTAAATAAATGTTGGAAGCAGGAGGGACCCATACCATTTTTATTATATTTTTAAATGGGTCCCGCCTGCTTCCAACATTTATTTAATTTAAAATGGGCATGTTTTTAATTATTTTAATTACTTTTTGTTATTTTTTAGTTTTATTATTTATTGTAATCACCTTTTAAAACCCTTTATTTTGATACCCCACTCGACAGGTTTCGGGAAAAAAAAATATTTTAAAACATAATTTGGCGCCAAAAATCCGCCATTTTGTTTTTTTTATATTTTGATAACCCAGTGTCACTTTCACAGTAAATACGAATCTAACGACACCTGTCAAGCTAAAATCCATCGAGCCGTTCAGGCCGCAGAGCGTGCCAAACAATTATACATACATACATACTCTCGAAAAACATAACCCTCCTTCTGGCGCAGACGGGTAAACATTTTCATACTTCTCCTTAATTTTGTAGTCTATTATTTAGTGCTACAATTCTTGAAACATTGTCTTTGCTTTCTGAAATAATAAGCCTTTGGACCGGAGAAGAGAGTGAGGTACTTTTTTTATTTTATAGTGAGTTTAAAACATTTAAGCAATAATTATCTTATAAATTGTCTTAATATTTTTCTTGTAGTTTATTTTGTTGGTATGTAGGCACATAAACTAACAGATTTAAAATAATAATATGTACGTGGTTTATAAAAAAGGAGGGGAAAGCATCATAGGGCACCAAAAATTCGTCCGCATCGCTGTCAACAGGAAAAGTGCCCAAAAGGCTGGCAGCATTGCCACGTTGTATGGCAATGCTGATTCTTTCCTCTGGTCACGTGAGGAGTCGACCAAATGCTTAGCGATGTCTTGAAAAACCATGTGGGCACTCGGACCACATGGCCCTAGAGTTTTCAACCCCAAACAGCTCGAAAATATAAGTCTCAAAAATATTTGAATATTTTCGCCGTTTGAGATTTTCCGCACCTGCAGCAGCCGCACCAGCACAGCCCACTACTGTGCTAGGAAGGTGGGATGGCGCAAGGGTGTCGACACATGTTGCATGTTTTTTATTAGTACAAAGACTAATTTTATTGTAGTGTTGTTTCCCCACCCTTTTTTTGTGGATGGGAAATCATCAAATAACTTCACCCGCTCTGGGCGGAGCGGGAGGGCGAGTCAGACTTTTACTGACTAAAACCCACCCGTGTTCCTTCGGTTGTCTGTGCCAGGGCCACGGTATCTCTTTCGAACAACCCGCGACCCCGGCGGTGTTGTTTCCCCCTGGAGTTCCTTCGCAGGAACTCGCCCTGTAGGTATTTATTTTGAGACTCAGTGATAATTTTCACAGAGTCAATGGCAAAAATATCAAAATAAAGACAAGCTGCAGACCTAAGTACTGTCGTGGCGACATTTACTATCAACAGCACAGCATTAGGGCAAAGCAAGAGTTTTACACTTACAGATTTAGATTTACACAATCTCGTCAGATTTATTTAGAATTAAAATGAAATATACATAAATAACAACTCCATCTCAAACCATTCATTTCAAATAAACCAATTACAGACACTTTTGAATTGTCAAGTGGTCGGTCAGTCAGAAAGATGAAGCTAGGCGCCCATTCCAAAGCGTAGTAGATCCCTATGGAGAAGAACGGGCAAGAAACTCCACGGACACTCTTGTAAATCAAAATATTTTTACAAAATATTGGTTAAGTACATCGTTCATGTTGAAAATATACATATGAGAACAATGTAAAAAGACATGCACGTTAAAAGCGTCCGTAATAAAAGATTAAAACTAAAAATACCTAACTAAATTAAAAATAAGCCGTGGCAGCTAAGAGACCACCAGTCCCAATTGACGGCAACTTGTACCTAATTAATTAATATATACTTAGCTAATATACATAATATCCTAACTAACTAAAACAACTATCACAACATCGCTGTGACTGATACAGAACCCAAGAGACTGGCATGTATTAATACTCCCCTATCGAACCTCCAGCATCAATTCTAAATTTCCCTCAAGACACGGAACTGCTAACAAACGGACATAAAATAGCGAAACGACAGAACTATAAACCCGAATCGTTCAGTACGTGTGGCAACATTGTCTGTCGCGTCAGACGCTCGCGTGTGCCGAGCCTGCGCAGAACCGCGCGGCGCGGCGCTAGAGTCGCTCCAACGAAAATAAGTCTGCGCTCGCGCAGTTATCGCCCGGCTCCGCGGGTATTCGAACGAAATGCGCCCTCATTATGGGCAGCAACTGTTGCAAAGGCGATGCCGGCGGTAGACCTATCAGGTCTAACTCCTCTATATACAGCAGGTATTTCTTGCTGGCTATAACCATACTTCAGGAGTTCTTCGGCGTACCTTGGGTCCTCAGACCATTACGCCCGTACGTAGTGTAGTGATAGTGCCTCAGTGTAGTGTTGTGCTTGAGGTAGTATAGCTTTCGTTATGTAATTAAGGTCGGATACCAGTGAAAAAAAAAGCATGGCTCGCTAAAATCGAACGGTAACATTTTTCAGGCTAAGTTCGAATTTCGTGTGACATGATTGGAGTGATTGGCTTTTGGTTTTTCTGAGCGAATTTACTGGTCTTCATTGATTTTATTTGTGTCATGAAATCTGTTGATAACCCTCGGTATGCTGCAGGTGTCTACTGTCGGCTCCGTAGTGCGTAGTTTTATTTGTGTCATAAATTAATGAGTCCACCTCTTATTTTTAAGAGTCGCGTTATTTTTATAGATAATTTGATGTCGTATATTTATCAAGTCGATTTGTGTCCGTGAGGATGATGCGGCGGACAATTTTGTTCGTCATTGAAAATATTGCATAGCGATTTATATATAAAGTTTATTATGTAATATAAAGTGAATTATATTTTAGTGAGTTTATTAAAATAGCAAAATGTTTCCGGAAAGCTTTTGACGTACTATCTGGACTTGTTTACATAAAATAGTGAATGGGATATAATTTAAACTGCTCTATCTAATCACAGTAATTATGTTTAACGAATATTAGGTACATAATATTTACATAACAGCTTAGCAGGAATTATTTTTAGCCATAGTCATTAAATCTTTCTTAACCCGAGTACCGATTATAATAAAATTGATTCATAGTTCTCGAGAGTACTGCCGGCCGGATACATGCTGTTTTATTTAACTGAAGCGAAGCAACATTGAATGCTGCTTTTTATAGCACAAACTTTTGTCGTAATACGTCAATACTACAACTGTATTTTTAACCGACTTCAAAAAGGAGGAGGTTATCAATTCGTCGGAACCTTTTTTTTTTTTTTTTTTTTTTTTTTTATTTTTTTTTTTTATGTATGTTCCCCGATTACTCAAAGATGGCTGGACCGATTTGGATTGTTTTTGTTTTATTCGAGAGGGTATACATCACAGTTGGTCCCATATAAAATTTATTAACTTTGCTTTGGTAGTTTTTGAGTTAGCTTTAATAATACGTATTTTTTCCCCACTTTTATATGGATGATGTTCTACGAGTACTTTGTTTTGCAGGTAGTGGTATTAGAATTTGTGCGGGGTAGGTTCCACAACTAAAAAGTGAAAAATAAAAACTTTTTTACAAAAAAAATACAACCGACTTCCAAAAACAACTACAAAGTGAAAAATAACTTTAATTTCGGAAGTCGGTGGCAAAAAACGAAAATACATTTAACTAGACACCGACTTCCAAAATTAAAGTTATTTTTCACTTTGTAGTTGTTTTTGGAAGTCGGTTGTATTTTTTTCATTATTTAATTTTAAAACTTACATATCTTTAACGTCTTGTTTCCCCCGAAGGGTTGGGCAGAGGTGTACATAAAGAGTTATTTTAAATTGGCTAGCTAAACTTCGCAGGCTTTGTAATGTATAGACATCTAAAGATGATAGAATAAAAAAAGAAAAATAATTTGATGTTTTTTTTTGTCGACCGCAGAATTTTGTCGGGCGCACTTGAAATATCAGTTTAAAAAATCTGGTTTTCTTTGTGTAAAATACACATACTAGATGGGTATCGATATCTGAACACGATAATAAGTAAGAAAATAGTTTTTCTCAACTCAAACTTCACGTACAACACTAACAGAGCTGGTTGACATCCAAAAAAAAAAAAAATCTTTTTATTTTATCGTGGTTAGAGGATTTGCGGAGTTTAGCTAGCCAATTTAAAATAACCCTGTATAGTAAGTAGGTACGCCAATATTTCTAAGTCTTTTGCTTATAAAACTTTTCTTTATTTAAATTTAAATTTTGTGAGATAAATCGTCGTTACTATTTTTACGTACGTATTTATTTTCGGTTTGCCCGACTAGTTTCGAACTTGATAGGAGGTGTATCTAAGTAAAATCGTGAACCTAGATTCAATGAAACATGTCTTTTTCTTCCATACTTCTCTATTAGTCGTCATTGCGGTAGTCACCCACTTTCTAGCCATATCATCTTTCACACAGAACATAACCAGATTATCTTAATTAATAAAGTTACTTAATTCGAAGTAGATTATACAGGATAAATTTTATAGCAGTGCGCAAATTTTCACAGAGTGTTCTGCCCATGAATATGAACAACTTTCACTATGGGACTCGACTATGAAAAAAAATCAGCTGTTCAATACATTTATCTAAGTACACCAAACTCGTGAAAATGTAGGGAGAAGCTGTTTCTTTTTTCACTATTTCAGGTTTGTTACCTTAGTACAAGTTGTTCATATTCATAGGTAGAACACCCTGTGAAAATTTGCGCACTGCTTGAAACCTGTTTAGAAAAGAATCTCACTTGCTGACTTGTTAATTTTTGCTGAATAGAAAATAATCTGACACTATGTAGGTACCTCCTGTAAACATATGAAGGATGTTTACTATTCCGGAGATAAAACATTTATATCAAGATTAGTAGTAGCGACTTACTTAGTTATAAGAATTCAATTAAAAACATATTTTAATTCTAGCTACTCGGCGCGACGCCCTCGTAAGTCATCATCATCATCTTCCTGCCCTTATCCCATATTACTTGGGGTCGGCGCAACACGTTTTCTTCTTCCATTCCCCCTGTCAACCGTCACGCTATCATTCACTCCCTTCTCTTTCATATCATTCCTCACACAATCCATCCATCTTTCCTTTGGCCTTCCTCTGCCTCTCCATCCATCAACATCTATATTCATCACTCTTTTAGTCACATGCGTTTTGTCTCTCCTCATTACATGCCCATACCAAGACAAAAAGTAAGTAAGTAACCGATCAAATTATCTCGCTTGTTTTTTCCTTCAATGTTTTTCTCTTTATCTAAGTATTCTTCAAACCCACGAAGGTTGTATGCAAAAACCCTTGTAGCCGAGGTCTCTACAGGTCTCTCTCTAGCTATACTTAAACTACCAGTATGAATTTATGATGGTGCCTATCTGTGACAGTTTGCAAAATTTAAAAAACTTTTTTACAAAAAAATACAAGCGACTTCCAAAAACAACACTACAATGTAAAAAATAACTTTAATCTCGTCGGTTGGGTCAGCTAGTTACAAATAAACGTGATACTGTGAATTAAATCTCTAACAGTGAGGTAGTGAGGTAATTTTCCCACAGAGCGTGATATTGCTTTGTAAACACCATTCACTGGCTTCACGTTGTTAGGAGGAATACTTTAGTATTCCACCCCCTGTCCCAAGCGACTAGAGTTAGCAACTAAAAAACTTTTTTACAAAATTACAACCGACTTCCAAAAACAACACTAAGTACAAAGTGAAAAATAACTTGAATTTCGGAAGTCGGTGTCTGGTTAAATGTATTTTCGTTTTTTGCCACCGACTTCCGAAATTAATGTAGTGTTGTTTTTGGAAGTCGGTTGTATTTTTTTTTTGTAAAAAAGTTTTTATTTTTCACTTTTTAGTTGTGGTACCTACCCCACGCAAATTCTAATACCACTATCTGCAAAACAAACTAGAACATCATATAAAAGTGGGGAAAAATTACGTATTATTGAAGCTAACTCAAAAACTATCCAAGCAAAGTTAATCAATTTTATATGGGACCAACTTTGATGTGTACCCTCTCGAATAAAACAAAAAAAAAATTCAAATCGGACGACTCTGTAAAAAGTTAAGCGTGGTCGTACATAAAAAAAAAAACATACGTGTCGAATTGAGAACCTCCTTTTTTTCGTCGGTTAAAAAATATAGCTTATCGGTTGTAAAATTTAAGCCTAGCGGTAAGTTATTATTGCGGCCCGTACAACAATGTAGTATATCAGCTGACGTACCTATCAATCGACAGCTGTCTAGCGTCAATGTTAACGGAAAATCAAGCCATTGATAGGTTGAATTTCTGTCTATTATATTGATTGCTACATTAGCCCCTCACACGGTTCATCCGTGAGTAATTTTGCCTAATATTGTGCGTGGTATGGGTTCTATACCGGGAAAATATTTTTTTATTATTAACGTTGTTCCATCACTATTAAGTAATAGTAAAAAAATTACTTAATAGTGATGGAACAACGTTAATAATAAAAAAATATTTAAAATCTCACGGACCCGATTCACACCGAAACCGTATGAGCGGTTAGGACAGTGCCGCCATTGTAGTCAATTCAAACCACAGAAATCTAAATAATAAGGCACTTATTATTTAGATTTCTGTGGTTCAAACTGTCAATTTTTTAGTAAATACTTCAATAACTTATTTCTATTATTTTAATTTATTGTTGAATTATATGAACGCAAATTATGAATCTTAAATGTGGCTAAGTAATACTTAACAGCTGCACGGGTCTATTATTTTAATTTATTGTTAAAATAAATGAACGCAAATTATGAATCTTAAATGTGGCTAAGTAATACTTAAAAGCTGCACGGGTCGATAGATCAGAAGGCCAATTCTCGTATCTAAAAACGATCAAATACAAGTCGCAATCTCATGCCAGCGACAATCAAATGTCAAAAATGTAGGTAAACGCTATACAATTTTTAACCGACTTCAAAAAGGAGGAGGTTCTCAATTCGTCGGAACCTTTCCCCGATTACTCGAAGATGGCTGGACCGATTTGGATTTTTTTGTTTTATTCGAGAGGCTATACATCACAGTTGGTCCCATATAAAATTGATTAACTTTGCTTTGGTAGTTTTTGAGTTAGCTTCAATAATACGTATTTTTTCCCCACTTTTATATGGATGATGTTCTAGTTTGTTTTGCAGGTAGAATATTTTGTATTAGAATTTGTGTGGGGTAGGTACCACAACTAAAAAGTGAAAAATAAAAACTTTTTTACAATAAAATACAACCGACTTCCAAAAACAACACTACAAAGTGAAAAATAATTTTAATTTCGGAAGTCGGTGGCAAAAAACGAAAATACATTTAACTAGACACCGACTTCCGAAATTAAAGTTATTTTTCACTTTGTAGTGTTGTTTTTGGAAGTCGGTTGTATTTTTTTGTAAAAAAGTTTTTGACACATTGAGACTGAGATGACATTGCAAACGTTGTTAAAAATACGGGAATTGCCCCTCTGGTTAAGCTACGCTTGCCCCGGTCGGTTTGTCGATGGGTTACCATCTTTACATACCTCCGTGGCGTTAGTCCCGGCGGTAATTAGTGGTTCTATATCAGTCGTCACGGGTCGTCAGAAGCCCGATAGTCTGACAACCAGTCTTATCAAGGGGTATCGTATTACCCAGTTACTGGGTTGTGGAGGTCAGATAGGCAGTCGCTCCATGTAACATACTGGTATTCAGCTGTACCTATCCGGTAAGACTGGAAGCTGACCCCGATATAGTTGGGAAAAGGCTAGGCAGATGTTAAAATAATAAACATTGTTTTTTATCGTTCTATTATGTATTTTCAACGGCGTAATAAAAAAATGCCTCGACTCGTTGACTTAGTGCTCGCAAGCGCGCTGAGCATTGCTGAGCATGAGGTCGTGGGTTCGATTCCCAGGTCAGGCAAGTCTGGATGTGTGCCCGGTTGATGGCAATAGGCTCGCCCCCTGTTATATGTGGGTGTACTATTATAACTTGGGGGTAACAAGGTGTAATTTATGCTATTATGAAAAATTAATATACCTAGAACAGTTACATAGAGTACCTACAGTAAAGAGCTGACTACTGGCAATGTAGGATTCTCATTAGGTATTTCCTAAAAAAGAATGTGATTTTCTTTCGTACGTAACTGGGGTAAATGTTAGCACTAAGGAACATCGATTTCGTGTTTGATAGTAGAAATTCTGTTAAATGTCAGAAATTCGTGAAAGGATTACGTTACGTAAATCTACTAAAGGTACTGGATCCTTTCACTTAATTAGAAAGAAAAACGTTTATTTGGACACACTTCGTGAAACACAAAAACAAAAGTAAAAAAAATGATTAATGTTTTAAAACAATAGTGTGTGCCTCACGGCTGCGCCAAAAAGGTTATTTTTTTCAAATTCCCGCCAGTTTTCCTTTTGAACAGTGACAAAAAATGGCCACTTGAATTTGCATGTGCGAATTTGCGAACGAGATTGTGAGCAATTTTTTTTATTAAACAGGTCTAAGTAGCTAACTCTCTGGGATTTTAATTAATGGTATTTTTTTCCTTACAAGTATTTAGGTTTTGTATTAAATTTAAAATTTTTTCGATTTCATTTAATTACGTACAAACACGAATTATTTATGAGTTTTTTTTTTTATCTGGAACTAGCTGACCCGACAGACGTCCAAATTTCATGTAAGAGAAAATGAATTTTCTTCATATTTTTTTTTTGTGAATTTTATTCTGCTATTCGGGGCGGAGACAAATCAAACATCGTAAAAAGCGGTCCAGCCGTTCAAGAGTTATAAATAGTGTAAACCCGAGTTTGTTTTATATTTTATTTTTATGTTACATTTGAGTCCCGATTTGCGGAATTTTATGCTTGTACTTGTGCCATAACGGGTAAAAGCAAAATGAATAGGAGAGGAGGTATGAGCTTATCTGACTCTTGGTCAATCATCCACTGCCTTTGTTTTTGGTTTATTGTTTAGTTAGGAAAATACACATGCCTGTAGGTATACGACTATGCAAGTAGCTGGCATGCCGTGTGCCATAACAACATCTGATTGGTCAATGTCACAATGGCATGCCAGCTACTTGCAGTTTTGTACCAGATACAAGTAAGTATGTGTATTTTCGCCCTTAAACATTACTTTTTTGTTGATTTTCCCATAAAAATATACTTACCCGTTTATTAAAAAAAGCTGCTGTTTCATACGAAAGTGTAACTTCTACACTTTCAAAATGTATGGAATTACTTTTTTTGTGGTTCTAGAATCATGAACTAAATTCTTGGTATTAGCTTGCACGACAATGTCCCTTTACACCCTGCATTGAGTGAAGTATTGACTAATTCCATAATTCCAATAAAATATTGACGCTACTATTCTGGGTCGTTGGACGTTGTGCCGTCTCCTCACCTGCTGGCATTGCTACCAACATCTATAATTAGCAATGCTATCAGGCCACAATAAAAATAAGCACTAATATGTCATCACGGCTTTTTATATCATCTCTTTGTGACCTTGTCTCTTGTATTTGGGTCACTATGTCGGATTCCTCCGTGTAGTCCAACGAACAAGGTCTTAGTGACTTTTCTTTTAAAAGAATATTATTTATTTCGAGGCAGAGAATTACAACTTATTTTTCTAATGTTGGGGCCACATTCGTGGCTAAGTAATAACAGCCGCACGGGTCGATCCATCAGGTTAAGCTACGCTTGCCGGGGTCGGTCCGTGGATGGATGACCATATTTACATACTGAGACTCCTCCGTGCCTCGGAAAGTACGTTAAGCCGTTGGTCCCGGCTGTCATTCGTGGATCTTTGACAGTCGTTACGGGTCGTCAGTAGCCCGAAAGTCTGACAATCTGTCTTACCAAGGGGTATCGTATTACCCAGTTAATGGGTTGTGGAGGTCAGATAGGCAGTCGCTCCATGTAAAATAATGGTATTGAGCTGCATCCGGTTAGACTGGAAGCCGACCCCAACATAGTTGGGAAAAGGCTAGGCAGATTGTTGGGGCCACATATCTCAAATATCGTCACGAAGCTTCGCGTTATGATACTTACGGTTACGCGCAGATGCATCCAACCTCGTACCGAAGTGATGGATCGAAATGCATTCCAGTTAACACACGGGTGGACTAGAGCTGTACGTTCAAGGAGCGATAATGTTAAGCAATTTTCTAACAAATTCCTTTCTTGTGCATGTCACCTTTTTCGAACCGTAATTTTCATTGAAAATGTTGGCAATGACGAATTATATATATTATGATATTTTTGTTTTAATAAACCTTCATGGGCACTTATAAAACGTCAGAAGTGCACGGTTCCAATTGGTCGTTTTATAAGGAGAAGAGCCGGCAAGAAACTGCACGGTTACTCTTTTAAAAATAATTAGCTTTTACAATGTTTTCAAAAGTATCAGGAACGACGCGCGATAGAGCGAACGTGTCGTTCCATACAAAGCGCATGCTTCCCGCCGTGCAATATTGTTACCTGGACTGATCGCACAATTAATTGACCTCTACGTGCGGCGACGAGTCCATGGTAACAGTAAAGTCGCCGCACGCACACAAGTGTTGCAATAAGTATTTCCTCTCACACATTGAAATAATCACGTTTTGTGGAGGGCGTTAATTTTTAGAATGGTTCATCTCTACCTAAAAGTTTTTGAAAAAGTAGAACTAAACAATAAGCAATAAAAGAATGGAAGTACTAAATAAAAAAAGAATAAAATAAAAACTTTTTTAAAAAAAAAAAAAAACAACCGAGTCCCAAAAAAAAAAACACTACAAAGCGAAAAATAGCTTTAATTTCGGAAGTCGGTGTCTAGTTAAATGTGTTTTCGTTTTTTGCCACCGACTTCCGAAATTAAAGTTAGTTTTCACTTTGTAGTGTTTTTTTTTGGGAGTCGGTTGTTTTTTTTTTTTTTGTAAAAAGTTTCATTTTATTCAACACACACACACAAACACTACAAAGCGAAAAATAACTTTAATTCCGGAAGTCGGTGTCTTTGGTTTTTTAGTTTCGTTTTTTGCCACCGACTTCCGAAATTAAAGTTATTTTTCGCTTTGTAGTGTTTTTTTTGGGAGACGGTTGTTTTTTTTTTGTAAAAAGTTTTTATTTTTCACTTTTTAGTGGTGCCTAACATATACAAATTCGAATACCACTCTGCAAAATAAATTAGAGCATCGTTCCCATAAACTATGTGGTAGTAGGTGTGCAGTAATAAAAATACTCTATGAATTTTAGTAGAATAGTTGTGAGCTAAAAGTATCAAAATACACTTGGAAAAAAAAAGAAAAAAAAAAGAAATGATTTTAGATTAATGAGTAATACAAAATATAGCTATTGGTCACGTGACATTGAACGCGAATCAGAACGCGACACGTCACGATCTTCAGTCATCAATTTATAGTGTCAAAAAAAAATCTACACGTAGCGTTGGGAAAACAGAATTTTACTTACATGGAGTGAGAAACTTTGACTTTTAATTCTAACTAATACAAGTATGACGAAAGCAACGAGCTGATTCACTAATTAATAATGTGTCAAGCACTACATAAATCCAGTAACAAGCTCAATGTTTACATATTATAAAAAGGTCCAGTGTAAATATTTTAACATGATGTGAAAGAGTTTTTGAAGCACTTATTCACTAAGACAAAATATTTATAGGCAATCGATGCTAAGTGAAGTTGAAGTATGTTGAAGAGGGTTTTCAAGCAAATAATGGTGGAAATTTATATGCAACATATCCCATAGTTTTTATTAAATAGAATATACATCATTTACATTTAACTGTAGACAATGGTGGCAATGCTGCCAGTCTTCTGGGCACGTTTCCGGATGACATCGATGCGGACGAGTACTTCGACGCCTAAGTGTCCTTTTGTTTTGTATTTATTTGTATAGTTAGTTAGTCATTTACGTTAAAAAATATTTCTACTGTTTGATAAGTTTGTTGAATAAATAACTGTAGACATAACCTAAAAATAACAAAATTATATAGTAACATAACTAAAACTATTAAAAAACTAAAATATGGCGTCGAAAAATTCCTCCGCATCGCTGTCGACTGGTAAAGTACCCAAGAGACTGGCGGCATTGCCACGTTGTATGGCAATGCTAAGCCGCTGGCCAAGGTAAAAGCCAGCCCTTGGGTCACGGGAAGTGTCAACCAGCCGTTTGGAGATTTCGTTGAACAAACTATGAGCACTCGGACCCCACGGCCCAAGGGTTTCAACCCCAAACGGCTCGAAAATATAATTACCGATAAGGTTATTATACTTCCGCCGCTTGAGGTTTTCCGCAGCGGCAGCAGCAGTGCCAGCACAGCACGCAGAGCCAGGAAGATGGGATGGTGCAAGAGTATCGACACACGTTGCGTCCCACACTAAAGGCCTTCCCAACTTCCATGGAAATAAAGACATGCCGTCCGGTCTCTTGCCATCGTCGCGTGCCAAGCCATTGGGTTCTAATACAGCTGGAACGCCGACGGTGACAAGGGCTCGTCGGATGATGTCATTGATGTTCGCGTGCCGTGAGGTCGTGGTGCCCGAGGCTGTTGACAACTTCGCCACAGTGACAGCGATCCCATAGTTGAATACACAACCGCTGTACTCATCATTATGAACAACTTTTACTATGGGATACTTACCTGCAATCGCGAAAAAAATCAGCCGCTCCATAAATTACGAGATATATCTCGTAATTTATGGAGCGGCTGATTTTTTTTTTCTAAATCTACATCCTATAGGATGTAGATTTAGAATTAAAATAAAAGCAGCCAAGTGCGTGTCGGGCCACGCGCAGTAATAGGGTTCCGTAGTTGCACAATAATGCGAACTAAGAAGAGGGCTTTTTGTTGTTTCATGAATATTTGACTATTAGTCGTAAACTTGAAAAGCCTACTTAGCTGTGATGGTTTTTCTTTTAACTTCGTTATATATACTACTACCATGAATTTTTTCACCCATCCATAACTAACCATTTACTGACAGGGGACACTTGACTCTAACAAAAATTAGCACTTATTTCAGAAACGGATCCCTAAATCGAAAAATTGTTTTCACAAACCTGCAATATTTTTAAAAGACCCATCCAACAACACCACACCGTTAAAAAATCGTAAAATTTTTTTTTTCATGATTTTATTTTACCACTTTGTCGGCGTCATGGATATGTATATTCATGCCAAATTATAGCTTTCTAGTACTGAGAGTCTCTGAGCTAAGCTGCGGACGGAAAAAAGGCAGGCAGACGGACATAGCGAAACTATAAGGATTCCTTGTTGAACGGAACCCTAAAAAAAGCAACGGTAATGCATGCATGGCTTTTAGGAATTTTCTTTGAACCTTTTCAATACGTCCTTATTGTAAAAGGGATCCCACACTAGCACTGCGTACTCGAGCTGTGATCAGAGTCCTTAGTGCGAGTTTTTATACTCACTCGATAACGTTAACGTAAACTTCAATTTGTACTGAAACTGAATAAGCGCCGTCTGGTGACTATAATGGGAATCACAATTATTCCATACAAATTGACGTTAGATAACGTTAACGTAAACGCGATCGAGTAAGTATAAAAACTCGCACTAAGGCCACTGAGCAGAGACTTATACAGATCTATGTAGAGGGGTGTACAGACTCCTTTGCAGATTTAACACAAACGTACATTGTTGTTGTTTTTGTTGTTCATTATATTATACGTACTGCCAGAATCTACTGTAATGTATGTTCACACATAAACGCATACTATACTTGAAGAACGGACAGTCATACATATCCGCTATCACAATCAGCCGTGTGATTCTGTAAGACCTCATTCTGAACTTCGAATCTGAATCCGCTGTGAGTTTCTTGATTGGCATTCTAAAAACTCGGTTGATATTTCGAATTTACACTAGCGCTACCCTTGCGAGCGTGTCAGCGAGTTGAACTAAATGGACCGTAAGATTTTGACAGATAAAGTATGAGAAGACGTAAGAAGTGGCATTCAGTAAGGTAATTCCCCAGTCACTTCGACGCTCACTTCGCACTTGAACTCGATTCAAAGTGTCAAATAAAAAGCATCTAATATATTTTACGAGTGAGGGTGAATAGCGATGTGAGATGCGAGTTGTTTGAATTTTACAGAATCGACGTACTGGATAGGACAGACAGGACAGAACAAAATATGCATTTTGAATTTTTCTATAATATAGTGAAAAAAGGGTTTTTGCGATACTTCTAGCTGCCCTTCCGGAAATAAAGGCATGTGTTATGTTATATTTCAAAATAGGTAAAGTCAGCGTCAAAAATATCGGTACGAAAGGACTTCAAAATGATCTCAACAACTAAGAAAATTAAACTTTATCTCAATTGGATAAAGTTGTTGTCAGAATGACATTTGTTGTGTAGTGTCTTCTGATCATAGTTGTTTAGATAATTTTGAACAGTCTGTTTGTCCCGATATTATTGACGATGACTGTACCTATAGGTATTTTTATACAAGTAATAAAGTAAGTAAGTAAATAGTGTTAACTTCTATAATGTTTATAAACCACAAAAATAAATAAATCCCGTGAATTTACTTTAGATTTTAGGTTATGTAAATGTTTTTATCAAACTAACCTTAGAAGAGGAACTACATTCGTTATTATTTTCGCCCGTCTGATGGAATTCGATAACATTTTGTTATGTTTGATTATTTATGCTGACTTAATCCTATTTTCAGTAAAAATAATCCTTTGCGCACTTAAAAAAAAAAAAAGTAATAAAGGATTGAAGAAAGCCGTACCTACTTACTTATTTAAAAAAAAGTGAACCGAGTATCTTTGAAATATATTTTTCGAAAACATAGGATAATTCACAAAAAAACTATGAAGAAAATTCATTTTCTCATACATGAAATTTGGGCAGGGCAATGTCAAATTAATTTTTATAATCAGTTGTTCATTTGTTTTCCCGCCGTTCGATTTATTGAAATTTTGACTGGACGTCGGTTGGGTCAGCTAGTTACAAATAAACGTGATACTGTGAAATAAATCTCTAACAGTGAGGTAGTGAGGTAATTTTCCCACCGAGCGTGATATTGTTTTGTAAACACCATTCACTGGCTTCACGTTGTTAGGAGGAATACTTTAGTATTCCACCCCCTGTCCCAAGCGACTAGAGTTAGCAACTAAAAAACTTTTTTACAAAATTACAACCGACTTCCAAAAACAACACTAGGTAAGTAGGTACAAAGTGAAAAATAAGTTGAATTTCGGAAGTCGGCGTCTGGTTAAAAATAATTTTCGTTTTTTGCCACCGCCTTCCGAAATTGAAGTTATTTTTCACTTTGTACTTACTGATGTTTTTGGAAGTCAGTTGTATTTTTGTTAAAAGGTTTTTATTTTTCACTTTTTAGTTGTGGTACCTACCCCTCACAAATTCTAATACCACTTCCTGCAAAAGAAACACATTATCCACATATAAAGCGGGGAAAAAATACGTATTATTGAAGATTGAAGCCAACTCAAAAACTACTTAAGCAATGTTAATAAATTTTATGTGGCCCAATTTTGAGGACCCTCTTGAATAAAACAATTTTTTTCAAATTTGATTACACTGTAAAAAGATATGCGTGGCCGTAGGTAGGTACATAAAAAAAAAAAAATATACGTGTCGACTTGAGAACCTCCTCCTTTTTTTTCGTCGGTTAAAAACGAGTTTGCGAGCAACGAGTTCGTGACGTCGACGAGCGTGCGTCTTTCAACGAGTGTTCTCCCCGCCAAGCCAAGCGAGCTTCGCTGAGCGAGCTTTGATAGTTCATGTCTCTGCGACAAACGAGTACTCGCTAGCGATGGCGGTTGAACAGTCAGCGATCAACTATCAATGTATAAATATGTCACCATATGATTATGAACTTCGTTACTTTATAATCTATCCCGCAAAATTATAAACCGACAAATTGTGAACTGGTATCAAACTTTCATGGACCCAATAAACGTCTACGGTTGTCATCATAGACCCAATAAACGTCTACGGTTGTCGTCATGGACCCAATAAACTTCCATGGTTGTCATCATGGACCCAATAAACGTCCATGGTAGTCATCATGGACCAATAAACTCAAACTCAAAACTCAAACTCAAAGCATTTATTTCAAATAAACCAATTACAGGCACTTTTGAATTGTCAATGGGTCGGTCAGTCAGAAAGATGAAGCTAGTTGCCCATTCCAAAGCGTAGTAGATCCCTATGGAGAAGAACGGACAAGAAACTCCACGGACACTCTTTTAAATCATAATATTTTTACAAAATATTGGTTACATCGTTCATGTTGAAAATATACATGTGAGAACAATGTAGAAAGACGTGCACGTTAAAAAGCGTCCGTATTAAAAAGATAAAAACTAAAACAACTAAATTAAATATTAAAATTAAAAATAAGCCATGGCAGCTAAGAGACGACGAGTCCCACCTGACGGCGCCCGTTCACGAACATGACGCATGGATCAGCACCAATTAGCTCAACCATTTTGAAGGGAACTTAATGATCCAACACTGAAATAAACGTCCATGGTTGTCATCATGGACCCTGCTATAGACTGCGACTGTCTGTATAATAGAGTATTGACTGAGTCTGTAACATGTTTCAGATATACCTAACGCGTGAGTAACCTAACGGCGCAAATACTGTAACCTTAGGTAACTACAGTTTTGAGCCGTTTGGGGTCGAAACGCTCGGGTCATGGGGCCCGAGTTCGCGTCTACTTTTTAAGGAAATTTCTCGCCGACTGGTCGAGACTTCACGTGACCAGAGGGCTGGCTCGTTCCTTGGCCAAAGAATTAGCGTTGCCATTCAACGTGGCAATGCTGCCAGTCTACTGGGCATGTTTCCGGATAACATCGATGCGGACGAGTACTTCGACGCCTAAGTGTCCTTTTGTTTTGTATTTATTTGTATAGTTAGTTAGTAATTTACTTTAAATTCAAATTCAAATTCATTTATTCGTGTGATTTTTGGTACATGAGATCTTAATATTAATAAATAGTTCCTCAAAAAATCTACCTTAAAGGTGTACAAGCTTTCACGTAATTATTATAAAAAAAAAGAATAAGTAATCAATCCAATAAAATAAAATAATTACAACAAAACACAACATAACTTAAGTCAGAAAAAAAAAACAAGCAAAACATTAACAATTGAGTACACGTAAATAAATAATTAATGGAATTTAAGATAATAATGCATTGTCAAAATTAAATAAATATGAATGTCAAATAACTTACAATTTATCATTAAGGAATTCGTCAATAGTATAATAACATTTTTCTAATAATAAATGTCTTAATTTGTTTTTAAATTGAATAATATTTAAGTCCTTAATTTCATTTGGTAACTTATTAAATATTTTTGGGGCCATGCAAAGTATGTTTTTGTGCATCAAGGCGGTCTTTGTTGGTCGAACGCATAATTCATGTCTATATACGTGTCAAATCATTCTATAGCGATGTTCAGATGCTTTTCTGAATAGATGCATGTTCTTTTTAACAAATAAATACAAATACAAATACAAATACAAATATTCTTTATTGTGGTACATAGGTAAGCAATAAGTTGTTACATGTTTCCGAAATTGTACACAGCTATGACCCGCCATAATGGCATACAATAATTTTAAAATGGGTAACATTTTAACAGCACAATCAAATAGAAAATTAAAATAATAACAATTTAAATATATAAATATGCAGCACTTTAGAATTAACGAATATTTTTACATGTCTCAAGGCAACAATTAAAATAACGAGACATAAATTATAAATTCAGTTAGAATTAAATAATACAAATTATGAAATATATACATTTTACTTATCAGGGGAACAATTAAAATTAAATAACATCATCGAGATAATCTTTTAAAGTATAGTAACATTTGTCTAACAGCAACTGAAATAATTTCTTTTTATAATTATGCAAATCTAAATCTCTAATTGTCTTTGGCAATTTATTATATATGTCAGGTATTAGATAAAAAACACTTTTGTGGAAAAGAGCAGTTTTGTGGGGTTCACGTGACATTTTGTCTTTATGTCTGTCTCTATTACTAAATTTGAAACGGTGAATATTTAATTTTGCGAAAATGGCACATTCGTAAATAAACATACAGGGAAGTGGTAGTATTTTTAGTTTCTTAAAATGTGGAACACAGGAGTCCGTTGAATCAATGTTCACGATTGATCGGATACACCGCTTTTGCGCCTTAAAAGCTAGGTTTTTGTTGGTTGAATTGCCCCAGAACATAAGACCGTACCTTAAAATGGAAGAGACATAACCATGATACGCACTAAGAACAGCAGATTTATCTGCTATTTTACTTAATTTATAAAGGGCATATGACTGTTGATTTAAGCGTTTACAGACATAACCTATGTGATTTTTCCAGTTAAGTCTTCTGTCAATATGTAGCCCCAAAAACTTAATTTCATCTATTTCTTCAATATTTGTATCTTTGAATATTATATTTAAATTTGGTGATGCTAGAAAATTTTGTCTAAATTTCATAATTTTTGTTTTTGACAGATTTATGTTTAAATTATTAGATGATAGCCATTCAGTTGCATTAGTTAAAAACATATCAATCTCCACATTAATGCTAGAATGCAAATTGTCACCACCAAACAGAACTGTGCTGTCGTCAGCAAAAAGCGTCATTTGATGGTGCGTTATGGATGGTAAATCATTAATATATACAATAAAGAGTAGTGGGCCCAATACGCTACCTTGTGGTACCCCAAAACGGACATTAGTGAACTGAGATTCGTAAACTTTTTCTTCTTTCGATATTGGGCATACTCTATTTATTTCAGTAGCTTGGTGTCTATCGCTTAAATAGGATTTTATTAGATTATTAACATTACCCCTAACACCATAGTCATTTAATTTTTGGAGCAAAATGTCATGACGAACGTGGTCGAAAGCTTTTGACATGTCTAAGTACATGGCTACAGCTGGTTTTCTATTATCTAAATTGGTCATTACTGTATATATGAAATTATAAATCGCATTATTTATTGATTTACTTTTACGAAAGCCGTATTGTTCGCTGGCAAGAACGTTATTGGTTTCAAGAAAAGTGTACAACGATGTATATATAACTTTTTCATAAATTTTCGAGAAGATGGGTATTAACGCTATAGGTCTGTAACAATTGAGATCTTCAACATCACCCCTCTTAAACATAGGTTTTATAATGGTGTACTTAAGTTTATCTGGGAAAACTCCGTGTTCTATAGTGAGGTTAATAGTATAGCTTAAAACAGTAGAAATTATATGAGCTACATCTTTCACAACTCCAACTGTAACCTCATCGTAACCAGTGCTGCGTACATTTTTTAAAGAATTAATTATTTTAAAGATATCATTAGGAGTTACAGGTTTCATAAAAATAGAGTTAGGTTGACTTTTACCCGTTAAATATGGTATTGTGTTTGCTCGTTCACAGTTAGCTACGTTTAAAAAGAAATCGTTAAATAATTGAGCTATCTCTTTCGGATTTGAAATTGTATTACCATTATCATTTTTCATTTTATTTATGTTCTCCTTGAGTACATTATTTTTGTTTTTGTTTATAACTTGCCATGTAGCTTTACTTTTGTTAATAGAAATTTTAATATAATGGCTATTTTGTGATTTTTGGGTAAGATTCAGAACAGATTTATATCTTTTTGAGTAAGATTTAAAATTACTTTGGTTTTTGCTAGTTGGGGATTTTCTATACTTCCATAAGAGTTCTCGTCTACGTTTGCTGCACAAACTAATGCCTTTTGAGATCCATTTTGGCATAAAGCAGTCTCAAATATGTACAAGCAAGGTAAAGTCATTATTTTTAACAATATAAAATAAGGTTTACAGCTATCAGTTATTTTTATACCAGTAATAGCTCTAATGCATCTTTTTTGCGATTTAAACACCATGTCCTTATTGCAGGAGTTACCCCAAAACATGACTCCGTAGCGTAGAATAGAGTCGACATATCCATAGTATGCAGTGACTGCCGCTGCTTGATTGACTACTTTCTTTAGTTCATTCAAAGCAGCAAACTTACTAATTTTTTTAATTAATATTGAAGTATGTTGTTTCCAATTAAGTTGATTGTCGATTGTTAAGCCTAAAAATTTTGTGTTTGCAACTTCTTCAATTTTCTCATTATTAAAGCTTACATTTAGTTCCGAATTAGCTACTCTTTGACGAAAATTCATAATTTTTGTTTTCTTGAAATTTATAATTAAGTCGTTATGTTCTAGCCAGTTAACGGCTTGTTGTAATGCATTGATTATGTCAGCTTCAAAGTCTTTATTATTTTTGTCAAGTTTAACAATGATAGTACTGTCGTCGGCAAACAATTTAGTATCGAGTTTGTATAGTGTTAACTTGTATAATGTTTAAACCCGTGAGCGGCTCTGAATTGGTGATTTGAACAAGTACCTGCATGAAGTTGAAACAATACAAATACCTACACAGCCTAGTACCTCTATTGCTCAGCTCATATCATATTACGAAAACGGATCACCTTTGGACTTTGTCACATTAAACTTCTTTCTTGTCATTGAGCTGTCTTTATTATTATACCTATACTTAGTGTCATTTCTGCTTCGCCATTTCCATCCAATAATATGACAAAGTTCTAATTAATTTTGATCAAGATTTACAATTTAGGTCAAGTTTACAGGGATAAGTACTTAAATTGATATTTATTTCTGTGAATTGGTTTTAAGGACGCTGTTACAAATGGGTAGTCAAATCATTACATTTTTACACAAAAGTATGTTTATTAAATAAAATGCTCTACATTCTTAAAATGTTTTTTGGCCAAATTGTTGATTTTGTTTGCCAAATTGTGCATGGTACGATTCTGAACTATACATATAATTTTAGATGGGTACATTTTCTCAATAAATGTACCGAAGTAAAAAATTTCACTCCGGTACATTTATTGAAAAACTGTACATATCTAAAATTATATTGGTATACAATAATTGAATGCAAGTATTGCCACTCAATAATTGCTTGACACTTCTGTGTAAACCAATCAATCTGCCTAGCCTTTTCCCAACTATGTTGGGTTCGGCTTCCAGTCTAACCGGATGCAGCTGAATACCATTACTTTACATGGAGCAACTGCCTATCTGACCTCCACAACCCAGTAACTGGGTAATACGATACCCCTTTGGTAAGACTGGTTGTCAGACTTTCGGGCTTCTGACGACCCGTAATGACTGTCAAAGATCCACGAATGACAGCCGGGACCAACGGCTTAACGTGCTTTCCGAGGCAGGGAGGAGTCTCGGCCTGTAAAGATGGTCCCCCATCTGTTGACCAACCCCGGCAAGCGTAGCTTAACCTGATGGATAGGCCCAGTCAACAATAAAAAAAAAACTGGGTTGTGGAGGTCAGGTATGCAGTCGCTCCATGTAAAATACTGGTATTCAGTTGCATCAGCTTAGAAAAGCCGACCCTAACATAGTTGAAAAAGGCTAGGCAGATGATGATGATTTTCAAAATATTAAATAGGGACTAGCTTCTGCCCGCAATTTCGTTCACGTGGAAGTCGTAAGACACCGCAATATAGGTAAGTACTACAATAACATCACATTTTTATAAGAGTTCCCTACACAGGGTGAATTTTTCAAGTGGGCGTGGATGGCCAAATTCGAAACTATGAGGAATATTGTAATGCTGAAAACAATGCATCATTTTGAACAATTAATCAGTTAAGCTTTAATAACATAAGAAAAATAAAAAAAGTATTTTGTTAAAAATGAGCTCTTTCCTTTAGTTTTCCGTATGTCATTACTTCCCAGAATTCGATCCTTATTAGCGACACTATCGAATGGTGTAACAATACAGTGTGGTTTTTTTTTTTATTAAAAATCAACGGGTACGATTCCTGGCTAGAAATATTGATTTTTCAAATATCGAATGATGCAGTTTTAGTTTGCATCAAAATCGAGCCCGAGACTCCTTTGAGTACTTTTCACTATTCCTCATAGTTTCGGATTTTACCATCCATGCCCACTTGAAAAATTCACCCTGTTTACTACGTTTGTAACAAAGAGTCAGGACTGGCCACGCTGGGGCAAGCGACGTACAGTTGTCCGTATGAGAAGCATGATGAATTAAATATTCTACGGGTTTTCGAATACTACCTTCATAAATTAGTTATTTACTGGTTCTACTTTAGATTAGATACGGGTTGTTCGAAAGAGATACCGTGGCCCTGGCACAGGCTACTGAAGGACCACGGGTGGGTTTTAGTCAGTAAAAGTCTGACACGCCCTCCCGATCTGCCCAGAGCGGGAGGTCATTTTATGATTTCCCATCCACAAAATTAAAAAAAAGGGTATTTAAACTTTTTAAACTTTCGCGATTCGTACACAAAGGTACCAGTAGGTACCTGTTTACCTCGTAAAAAGAAATATCGCGAGAAGACCCGTTTTCAATGGTATCTAATTTTATCCCCTGGAGAGTTTCATGCTTGTAGACTGGCGCTTAAGTAGATGTTTTATTTTATTTAAAAAGGAACAACTAACAGCTACAATATATAACATATAAAAAGAAATACACAAAACATATAGACAATATTGCAGCCCACAACGCTGTTCACAGATTAACTACAGGATACAAACAGTGAGAATAATCGCTAGGGTTACAAATAAGTTTTTTTTTTTTTTTTTTCTAAAGTACATTGCGTATTGTGTTTAAAATAATAATAATAAAGTGTACATGTGTAGTGTGTGTGGGGGTGTGTTTATGTGTGTGTAATGGGTGTGTAACAATAATGTAATGACACTCAAAAAAAAGGCACGAAAAAAAAAATTATAAAATAACAATTCAAGAAAGCTCCTTGAGTATAAGACTTTTGAACTTATAGGGAGGACATGCAAAAATGTCTATATGTTCAAAAGTCCTATTATAGGAATCGACCATTCTGCGAACAGGCGAACGCAAACCAGAGTTGGACTTGCAAGTGCCCACTGAAAATAATCTGCCAGCGCGCACCTTTCGCTTATGGACTGTCCTAGGAACCGCATAACACAACATGTTGGACAGTTCAATGCAGTCAAATTTATTTTTAACAATATTATATAAATTCACGGCTTCTAAATACTTACGTCTATTTTCAAGTGTTGCGAGCTTATACTTTGCAAGTAAATCTTTATAAGACAAATAATATCCATAGCATCTATAATGCATGGTACGCAGGAATTTGTACTGAACACGCTCATCATTTCAACGTACTTTTTGTAATATGGACTCCAGACGGATTTAAATAGAGATTTGAAAACAGTCATCTTTATAATCCGATTATATGCCAATGTTATTTTAAGGAGAGACGAGTGACTTTTGTCCCTCTGGATGACACGTCGGGGCGACAATGCGCGGTTTAACGACGTCGGGCTCTCATAGACAGACGGGCTGAGTGCATGTCCAGATAAGGCATATCACACGCGCAAAATAGGATCCGACCAGGCGCCCGGAGCATCTGGGCTTACATATTACGCGCGTAAACCGTGTCCATGCGTGGACGGAGTGTATTGGCTCCATCCAAGTATCTCAGCAACGCGCCTGTTTTACGCGCGTACCTATATGTAAGCGCGTAGAACACTATCAGTACTAGATGGTTTAGAAAAAGTGATAGCGATGATGGAAAAGTCAAAAATTTATTGGATTGGCATAAGCTATATACCGAAAAGCTTATGTCAATCCTGTTGAAGGTCGTTGTCAACTGTCTAGGCTAGGCCCTAGGCCTGATATTCTGCGACTACAAAGCGACTTTGTAGCATATTTTTAAATGCTATTTAAACTGTCAGATAACTACATAAAGTAGCTATATTGCAAGCTGAAGTATATAATTTATTACATGTTTTCGTAACTGCGCGTCCACTCTATGCCAAGTTGTGTAATGTCAATAATACTGAATGACGTAGAGAGTAGATCTATACGAACTTTAGAATTCTTTAGTGTATGTAAACATTATGAGTAACTACTGAAGAATTTTATAATAAGGAATCAGACATTGGATAATATAATATGTTTATTAATTTATAAACAAGGTGGACCTTAATAAAAACTAGGATTTTTTCTAATTTATGGATTAGGAAAAATAAATGTGTGATGTGTGTTAAATGAACGTGTTAAATTAAAATAGGAAGTCGGTGGCAAAAAACGAAAATACATTTAACTAGACACCGACTTCCGAAATTAAAGTTATTTTTCACTTTGTAGTGTTGTTTTTGGAAGTCGGTTGTATTTTTTTGTAAAAAAGTTTTTATTTTTCACTTTTTAGTTGTGTACCTACCCCACACAAATTCTAATACCACCATCTGCAAAACAAACTAGAACATCATCCATATAAAAGTGGGGAAAAAAATACGTATTATTGAAGCTAACTCAAAAACTACCGAAGCAAAGTTAATCAATTTTATATGGGACCAACTGTGATGTATACCCTCTCGAATAAAACAAAAAAAATCCAAATCGGTTCAGCCATCTTCGAGTAATCGGGGAACATACATTAAAAAAAAAAAATAAAAAAAAAAAAAAGGTCCCGACGAATTGATAACCTCCTCCTTTTTGAAGTCGGTTAAAAATAGGGATGATGACTAAAATTTTTATTTGTTCATCAGGTAGATTATTCAAAAATATTGGACACGTATTTTTTATTCTTTTACGTAATCAAAAGGTTACGGCAATACATTGAGTTAAAATTTGGCATGACGTCACGCTTTGATAGATTTTATACTGATTTGTGACGTATCGAACCCTCATTCCCAAACTTTAATGCGTTTTAACTAAGTATTTTTTTATTAATATGATTAAGCAAAAAATACGTTTCTAATATTTTTTATATCAGGCTGACAGACTAAATAGAATTTCTTTTTTTACCCAGGCATCATCCCTATTCTCTGGTGCTCAAGCCAGGCTTACAAAGTGTTGTGCCTGCATAGCTCTTCACACCCATTCGACAGCCTGCCGTGTTGATAATGACACATTGTCGGTTACCTAATTTACATTGCTCCCGACAGCTAATTTTATAGCTGTCGGAAGAAAACTTTCGTCCGTTTGATTTAAACGGTCAAGATTTTCGGGTTTCGGAGGTTTGAACTGCGGCTAGACGACTCCTTCATTAGCATTGATTGATGTTCGATTCAGTAAGGAAGCGTAGCAATTGGTTGTGACTCTCTGTAAGCCGTACGAATATTGGTCCGTGTGGGAATCAATCCTGTTGCTTAGTGCCGGTGACAATCGATGAAGCACATCAACACGTGGGCCTCACGCATTTCTTTTATTAGTGTAGGGTGTAAAAATACCCATCTCACAGCCGTAATTTACCCATTTTGTCCATCAAACTAAGTAACATTGAGCTTAAATCATTGCTGGGAAACGAGTGTTATTTGTTCGAAACATACGATGACTTTTTTTACAGTCTTGAAAAAGTTGGCTATTTTGGTGAACAGGTATTTTTTTTTTAAAAGAAAAATTAAGAGAATCAAAATTCCAATCATATACAGGTTGCTTAAGATTTGAATTTCGATATTTTTAAACGATTTATTATTTTTTTGCAAAATTTCTGTTTTTATTGTTCTAGTTTACGTCGAATTTATAGTATTTATTGATACTTAGACATTTTTTTCTGTCTACGCTATTAAAAAAAAAACTAGGTATGCTATAGGCTTCTACTTCGTTCACCTAATATACCCTATTTTTTTTTTACACATTTTATACATCATTGAGAACGGGTGTTCTCGCGATATTCCTTTTTACGAGGTAAATAGGTACCTACTTGTTTCCCAACAAAAATAAAGAAGAAAAAGAGAGAGAAGAAGAATATCGCGAGAAGACCCGTTCTCAATGTAGTTTATAATATCAAATTGGTCAAGCCGTTTTTGAGTTTTAGCGAGATTCAATTAATCTGCCTAGCCTTTTCCCAACTATGTTGGGGTTGGCTTCCAGTCTAACCGAATGCAGCTGAATACCAGTATTGTACATGGAGCGACTGCCTATCTGACCTCCATACCCCAGTAACTGGGTAATCCGATACCCCTTTGTTAAACTCGTTGTCAGACTTTCGGGCTTCTGACGACCCGTAACGACTATCAAAGATCCACGAATGACAGCCGGGACCAACGGCTTAGCGTGCTTTTTCCGAGGTACAGAGGAGTCTCGATATGTAACGATGGTCACCCATCCACGGACCAACCCCGGTAAGCATAGCTTAACCTGATGCATTGACCCGTGCGGCTGTTATTACTTAGCCACGAGCTCCTCCTCTGGTTTTAGCAAGACTAAAGAACAGCAATTGATTTAAAAAAAAATGGAACTTTGACTTCCAATATTTCCGTAACCAGAAGGTCCCCAGGTCCAGTACAAAAAAATATCACAGTGACATGGGAATATAGTGGCTCTCGGCTTCGGCTTCGGCCGTTACAGGTTCGATAAATGAAAATAAAGAAGGTTATCGTGCGCGCTAACTGAACAGCTTGCTTGTTGCTTCTTTTTATTATGAAAATGAAAATTCATTAAATCCGTAATTTTCAAAGCAATTTGTTGTCCTCCAGACAGGTAATTTTGTAGAAGGTTAGGCGAAATTTCTATTCATTAATTTGAATGTTTTTATTTAGTAACTTGATAATATTTATTAGTAAAAATAATTCCTTTATTTTCAGGTATTATGGTTAATTGTGAAAATAATCTTAGTTTTTGTGTTTATATACCTACTATACTAATATATTATATAAACACAAAAACTAATATTATTTTCACTCGCTAGATACCAAACCCAAACCTCGCCATATGGCAATTTTTGATAATACGATACGTTATGCCCTTAATCTCTCGCTAGAGTAATTGAGTGGGCATGTAAGGACATGCGCAATAATTTTCTTTCGTTATCCTTTTTCTTTTGTGTTGTGATTGTGATTGGTCGATTCCTGCTCGTCTTCGCTCCGCTCCGTGTCAGTGGAAACGCACCCTAAAGACTCTCATAATTCGAATATAATTTCGATGTTATGTCTAGAGTTAGGAATCTAGACATAATTTTGATATTCGAACGATATCGTGTTGAAGTGCGAATCTCGATAATTTAGGTAGAGTCGATCTTGTAATTGTGTTACCGCTTTTGACAATAATTCCCAGTAAATTGAAGCTTCAACTACAGTCCTACCAACTTATCTGTGAACTGAAAGAGGACGCCACCGTCGATGCGTCGACACAATCGAATGACATGCGTCGGCACAATTGAATGACATTTCAACATGACGGCCGTAGTTCCAATTTAAGCCATTTCACAGATAAGTTGGTAGGAGTGTAGGCTGAAACTAAGTCTATAACTGTCAAATAGACAAGTATGTCATAGAGACAAATATGTCGGCCGTTCTATGACGTGCACGAAAAAAAACATTACTATTTATTAGTCTGGATACATTCTAGGACCAAACTCGGTAGGAAACTAACTCGGTCGTTTTATTACTGAGTTCCTGCGATCAGATCAGCTTGATGGTATCAAAATATTGCATTGTCACATGATTGTCACCGATTTTACATAAGTATGCCAAATTGCAGCTCAATCGAACACCGGGAAGTGGGTCAATTGTAACAAGCAAATTTTGAAAAAGACAACCTACATACGAACGTAATCAACCTATAACGTTCCCACTGCTGGGACACAGGCCTCCTCTCTGTGAGATAGCAAGGATTGCAAGTTAATTAAAAGCTTGTAAAAACAAGTGAGTTCGCTTTACACTTTAAGTGAACTTAACAGACCTAGTGAACTTACCAGATAGAGTATATAGCTATCTACTGATCTTCGTCGAGAACTAGGCGCAGGAGCCGATTGATCGTACGTAGGTATTTGTTTATAATCACACGGCATAGATATGCAGCGGCCTTTAGATCTGCACTATGTAGCGAGTTATTTATAAAACATGCCAGTCTGACTATTTTTAACTGCCACTAAAATCATTTTGGAACATTATCAGGACACTAGGTTTGGCTGGCCGATTCACTACGTCGATATATCCGCAGATAATGCTGTTAGAGCTAGGGTTAAGTCTTACAACCATCCTTATTCCTGCCACGATCAGGAGAATCACAGGCAGTTACGTATACATAATCATAATCATTTATTTGTCAGAATATGGTACACGGAGATGCGCTAAGGTAGCCCGCGAGATTAAACTTTTCTTACATTTTTTGCAATTTGCAGATCAGTGTCAGGTTGTATGTTGATTAAAATATGATTCGCGGCCGTAACTAATATAGCTTTACAGAATTATAACCATTAGAATCAGCAATACAACTCCATAAGTTAGAATTGGCCTCAAATCTCATGATTTCATGAAATAGTCATTCAATAGGGTAATATGAACTTAGAGAGTTCTATTGATAATTTTTAAGATTATAATTCTATATATAAATATTTGATACGGCCGCGAATCATGTTTAGATCGACATACAACCTAATACTGACTTGCAAATTGCAAAAAAAACGTAACAAATTTTGAGTTTCGCGGGCTAGCCTGGCGCTTTCGCCTTAAATGGTCTTAAGATTAGTCAATGGTATCCATCACATTCTACCAAGTGTGGCGAGCAAATAATAGGTTGGGGAAAAAGTTTCTTCGCATTTTTTAAGAAAATTCAAAACATTTTTTAATATACATTATTTACATTTATCTAAAGTATGTAGGTACCATTTTGTTCGGTAACTTTCTGCCATCTTGTAGGTAGGGACATGATCCCATTGCTATAGAAATTTTGGGACTTCTGATCAAAATACCGCGACAAGTGGTTTTGGCAGTCCTCTCGTGATGTTAACCTGACACTGCCTAAAGAATCTGAAGAGACCGAAACAGGTGGAAATCTGAAGGTGCAAGGTCAGGACTATACGGCGGATGCATCAACACCTCCCAGCCAAACTCTCTTAATTTTTGCTGAGTGGCTAAAGATGTGTGAGGTCTAGCGTTATCATGATGAAAAACCACACCCCTTCTGTTGATTAATTCCGGCAGCTTTCTCTCAACTTCTTGCTTTAATCTCATCAGTTGTTCGCAGTAGAGTTCAGAATCGATGGTCCTGCCTGGTGGTAACAGCTCATAATCAATAATGCCTTTCCAATCCCACCACACACACAGCATCACCTTGTTGCGAGTGAACCCGGGTTTCGCCACAGTCTGTGAAGCCTGACCGGCCTTTGACCACGACCTTTTTCGCACGTTCTTGTCGTACGTGATCCACTTTTCATCTCCAGTTAGTAGCTTCTTCGAAAATGGTTCGGTTTCCTTACGTCGTAATAAAGAATCACAAATGAGTACAGGGTTCATTAGGTTTCATTCAGTGAGCTCGTGAGGTACCCAAATATGGAGCTTTTTTGTGTACCTAGTTTTTTTCAAATGCGCCAAAACTGTTTTGTGGTCAATTCCCAGTCCTTCAGCTACGTTGTAACTACTGATATGCCGATCTTGCTCCACTTTTTCAAAAATGGCATCCATTTTATCCGTGATAGGGCGACCAGAGCGTCGTGCATCTTTGGCATCAAAATTTCCGGATTGAAAACGCTTAAAACAATTTTGTGCTACTCTCACAGACACTGCACTGGGTCCATAAACATCGCAAATTTTTTTCGCGGCTTGCGTTGCATTTTTACCTTTTTTATAGTAAACTTTTAAAACGTATCGAATTTCTTCATTAGATTCACTCATCTTAACAGTACGAAAAACAAATGAAAATCACACTTTTTCCTAATTTGAATTTGGAATTATGTTCTTTAAAATTTAAACTTTCAATGTTACCAAAACCAGCCAGATACAAATAGTATAACCAAAGATATTTTATTTTAAGTTCATACATACTATAATGCGAAAAGACTTTTTCCCCAACCTAATATTAGGTAGGTACATACATTTATTACAGGACAGATTATTAGGCTATAATTAACATTATTGATTGCATAATTACAAATTAAAATTACAATTTGAGGTATTTTAGTTAAAAATAAAATCATAAACATACACAATTTATTTAGGATGTTACTGTAACCTGGATGGCTTGCTCAACGAACAAACAACCAAGAACATTCAATTTTGTTATGTTCATGTCTTACTTTACCCCGGTCACTCACATACGCGCATGTGGAAAAAATGCAGCGAAAACTTTGCATAAGTAATCATTTGCAAATGTCGTACTACACTTGTGGGTTCGCGTATGTGTGCGAATGTGACTGACCGGTATTACAGATAAGCACTATTTCATAAATTAGAAGAGAAAAGAGTTTATGGTCGGTTCCGTTGGCTGAGAGAATGTGTATTTGATTATAAAAGTATTTTATCTTCTTTAATGTACAACGTATCGTTTTGCATCCTCGTCAAATTTAAGGATGTGGTATAGATAATCAAACCGAACAACTTTTTCCATGGCACCAACATCGTAATCGCGAAAAAATAATCAGCCGTCCCATACATTTGAGTCGAGTAGGTATTGTAGTTTTCTTTGGGAGAAAGTTGTTCGTTTTGATGTTCTGTATCACACCCTGTTTGACGAGGATGCAAAACGACACGTTATTTATAAAGAAAAGTTCTGACTGACTGATTCATCAACGCCCAGCCCAAACCATTAGACTTTCCCCTTATAATGTAGACAAGGAATAAGGAAGGATATTCGTTCCCGTGGGATATTTTCCGACATCCACGCGGGCAAAGCCGCGCGGGAAGTGCTAGTATTAAAATAACTTTTTTACAAAAAAATACAACCGACTTCCAAAAACAACACTACAAAGTGAAAAATAACTTTAATTTCGGAAGTCGGTGTCTAGTTTTAAATGTATTTTCGTTTTTTGCCACCGACTTCCGAAATTAAAGTTATTTTTGCTTTGTAGTGTTGTTTTTGGAAGTCGGTTGTATTTTTTTGTAAAAAAGTTTTTATTTTTCACTTTTTAGTTGTGGTACCTACCCCACACAAATTCTAATACCAGTACCTGCAAAACAAACTAGAACATCATCCCTATAAAAGTGGGGAATAAATACGTTTTATTGAAGCTAACTCAAAAACTACCAAAGCAAAGTTAGTCAATATTATATGGGACCAACTGTGACCCTCTCGAATAAAACAAAAAAAAACCCAAATCGGTCTAGCCATCTTCGAATAATCGGGGAACATACAAAAAAAAAAAAAAGGTTCCGAAAATTGAGAACCTCCTCCTTTTTGAAGTCGGTTAATAAGAATTATTTGGTCATTTTTGACGTACGTGATAGACGTATTGAAGTATATAATATTAATAAGTATTATTATTGAAATGGAATGAGATTAGGTATACGTAGAAACATGGATTAGGTCTCTAGCAGAGCTTGCAAATTCTGTTTCCATCAAATAACAATAAATAATTAATTAATTAATGGTCGATCCATCAGGTTAAGCTACGCTTGCCGGGGTTGGTTAGTGGATGGGTGACCATCTTTACATACCGAGACTCCTCCGTGCCACGGATAGCACGTAGCACGATAAGCCGTTGGTCCCGGCTGTCATTCTTGGATCCTTGACAGTCGTTACGGGTCGTTAGAAGCCCGAAAGTCTGACAACCAGTTTTACCAAGGGGTATCGTATTCCCCATCAGTTACTGGGTTGTAGCTTGTGGAGGTCAGGTAGGCAGTCGCTCCATGTAAAATATTGGTATTCAGCTGCATCTGGTTAGACTGGAAGCCGACCCCAACATAGTTGGGAAAAGGCTAGGCAGATTGATTGATTGAATTAATTAAGTAATGCAATAGGTATTTCAGCCAACGTATCAATTAGAGATACTCATTCTATAAGAAATGCTGCCTATTTATTTGCCTTTGAGAGTATTCTATGAGAGTTCCACATACCAATCGCACCAATTATCAAGTTCGTTTGATAATTTAGCATCATGCAGTAGGCAATGGACAGTACTATTCAAAGCTAAATATCAAAAGTTATTGCGTTAGATATTTAACTTCTATTAGCATCACTGACAATAATACAGCATTTCAATTATTACGAATTTTGAACTTGGATTCGGAGGCTAACGACGCAGATATAGCAGATATAACGACGAAGATATAGCTTTTGTCCCTTATAGATTATTACTTTTTACTGGAAGATACTGGAATTGCTAGCTGGTATTGGGAACCATTCCAATTTCGAAATCAAAGTTCCTGGCGTAAAATAAAATTCGTAACCTAAAACAATTAAAAATAAACTTGTAAACTTCAATCAAGGCTCGGAAAACATTGTCAGAATTTTTCAAAATTTCTAACGCAGAGGATCATGTGTCGTATTTTTCTGTTCCATTTTTACCTATTGCCTTTTTATATGCGTGTACATAAACTGTTCAAATAAATAAAATCTGTGTGATTTTGAATGAATGTGTGGCGTGGAATTATGAAGATAACTCCTTGTAGAAAGTTATGGTATGGTATGTTTTATGTGGATAGTTGAAGTGTGTCTACAGGGTCTACGTATATAAATTTTTCATGTTTAATTGGAAAGCCAGAACATAAATCGTAATGTAATAACGTTATTTATTCGGGTGTTGGACGTGCTTTCTTAGTACCTGCCACCTTAAATGTCACTCACTTCTCTTTCACTTTACTTCCATGCTATGTAGTCCATGCAATACGATTCAGTCTGTACATCGCTGCCGTATCCGAATGCTATTAAACCAACGGTTAGTTTATATCGTGCGCATCTGTCAATCGTTTAGATTGCACGACGCTTGGACGTTATCCAGCGGTTGTGCGAATTTGCGCAATTGGTGGCTCTCGCCAGACGGCGTTAGTACTTTACACTTTCATATGACGAAAGTTTTGCAAACACTGGCGCATTTTCGACTATCTTCAATCAGCTGAAAAATTCATAATCGAAATTCATTCAAAGGCTGAGAATCGGTACTTTTTGAGTTTTGATAATTTTCTTACATGACGGCTCTGTGCCTCTTATGAGCAACGGATTCCTGCAACTTTCCTCTTATGACCAGCGGTATCACGCGCCCTTCACGCAATTCCAATATTTCTATAAACGTTCGCATTCTAATCTCAGTTTCTGCTGTCAAAAATAAATCGCAAGTTGATAGTCGTTGAGATGCGATTGCGTCTTGAATCTGGGCTTCTGGCCGTTGGTCCCTTCGGGGGTTTGACAAATTCTGCGACCTACAAATGCTTGGTCACCCTTTAAAAAATTTCAGCCATATTTATCGACAATTACTCTGGGAGCTTTTTGATTGTTGGCATAATATTTATCGCGGCGTATTTTAGGGTTTCGTAGTCAACAAGGAAGCCTTATAGTTTCGCTATGTCCGTCCGTATGTCTGTCCGTCCGACCGCAGCTTATAGCTCAGAGACTCATAATCTAGAAAGCTATAATTTGGCATGGATATACATATTCATCACGCCGACAAAGTGGTAAAATAAAATCATGAAAAAAATTTTTTTAGGGTACCTACTGTTCACGTAAAGTTGGGATATTTTCTTTCTCGTCTACTCCATGGTATGGGGTGTTGTTAGATAGGCCTTTTAAAAATATTGCGGGTTTGTGAAAACAATTTTTCGATTTAGGGATCCGTTTTTGAAATATTAAGCTTTAAAGTGCTAATTTTTGTTAGTCAGGGCCCCCCCCCCTCCCCCTGCCAGCTAAACGTTTAGTTTAGCATGGGTGAAAAAATTCACGGTAGTAAGGAAATAAAAAATAAAAACTATCACAGCTAAGTAGGCTTTCAAGTTTACGAGTAATAGTCAACAAACTTGTAAAATGTACTTGGAACAGTAAACATTTTGTACAAATTCCATTAAAAATTACATATATAATGTTGTTAGTTGTGTAAAGCAGGTAGTAAATATATGTTTATGAACCTTGCAAAAATATTCAAAAATAAAATCATAACATTCTTATTAATAATGAGAATTGGCATAAGCTTTGTGAGAAAACGGGTGACTCCCGCTCCGGCTCGTTCTTGGTGCAAAGGTTAGCCATTGCCATACAACGTGGCAACGCTGCAAGTGTTATGGGCACCTTTGCGCCAGGAACGGTTTGGGGCGGGTTATTTGACGTGCTATTATAATTTTTTTTTTTTACATCATAAGTTATTTAATCTTATTTGGAAGTATATTGAAAAATATATTTTCTTAAAGTAAAAAAAAAAAAAAATAATGATTTCTAAATTAATAATATTTACGCTCGAATAACGAAGGGCGGCGGCGTGCACTACGGACCCTATTACTGCGCGTGACCCGACACACACTTGGCCGGTTTTTTTTATTGAGCCCGCTTTCTCTTTGATTAGGTTTGTGAAAGTGACACAATGGTTAACGATAGACCGTTCAACAAAATAATCCGTAATTTTCTGCTGTGGGTTAACGCTTTTGAAAAATGAACTGAACATTTCTGGTGCCCAAGTCACAGGCTATTTAAACCTAGTTTGGGTGCCAGGAGACAATACTTAATGCTCTTTATGTTGTATCATAAATTCATAACCTTGTAATCATTTTACTGGAAATAAATTTGTAGGTACAAGTATATAAAAAAGGAGGGGAAATAACCATAGGGCATCAAAAAATTCGTCCGCATCGCTGACGACAGGAAAAGTGCCCAAAAGACTGGCAGCATTGCCACGTTATAATTATGGCAATGCTAACTCTTTGGCCAAAAAATAGGCCAGCCCTTTAAAATTGAATTTTTGACAGGTTTTCTTTACAAAAACGCAGGCGTCAATTTTATTAAAAAAAAAAAAAAAACTTAGAACTTATCTAGGACTTGGGTAAAATCAGCCCATAATGCCGGGTATATTAAAAAAAAAAGTAAGAATCTTTAACAATAAACCACCCCATTTTGTGACAGAAGTTGAGCACTCAACCAGTAGTAGTAGTAGTCAGTCACTAGTATAGTGACTTAACGTACTATCAGTGCCGCGAGTATTATTGTGCGCGCGCTAGTGCTTGTCACCGTCTGAGGTATGTGTGCGGTGAGGCGGGGGAGATGGACAAAGGTGAAGCTAACTTATTCTGCCAATTTTGTCAAACCCACCCTCCCCACCATATTTATAGGTCCTTTGTTTAACTCTCTCAAAGACACTAAACGGCCATAGCCATCATAACAATAAAACTTTTATTCAAGGACACTGAACGAGACACTCGTTCTGTGTCCTTGAAAGCGTTAGTAGACCGTGCACGGGAACACAACAGGAAGTTAATTTCCCTATAAACCTACGACGCAGAAATGTGGAAATGCAGTTTTGTCAATGTCACGTAGCTTCCTCGATTTAAAAATAAACTGGAGTGTAGTGTCGGTACAACTGATGCCTATATACTCCATTATAATTCATCAGAAACATTTACCTATACATAGTGAAATTTTAATCGTTTTAATCCTCTTAAGGGGTCATTGTACTCATCATTATGAACAACTTTTACTATGGGACCAAACCTGAAATCGCAAAAAAAAAATCAGCTGCTCCCTACATATTGAAGAGTTAAATGTAGATAAATGTACTGAACAGCTGATTTTTTTTTTGCGATTTCAGGTTTGGTCCCATAGTAAAAGTTGTTCGTAATGATGAGTACAATGACCCCCTTAAGAGGAATAAAACGATTAAAATTTCACCCTGTATACATTGCGAACTTCTGATATATGTTTGTGAAGTTGAATAGCCTCATCTGTCTCATGGGATCGAGGATAGAGGAGCTTGTGGCTAAGTAATAACAGCCGCACGGGTCGATCCATCAAGTTAAGCTACGCTTGCCAGGGTTGTCCGTGGATGGGTGACCATCTTCACATACCGAGACTCCTCCGTGCCTCGGAAAGCACGTTAAGCCGTTGGTCCCGGCTGTCATTCGTGGATCTTTGACAGTCGTTACGGGTCGTCAGAAGCCCGAAAGTCTGACAACCAGTCTTACCAAGGGGTATCGTATTACAAAGTTACTGGGTTGTGGAGGTCAGATAGGCAGTCGCTCCATGTTAAATACTGGTATTCAGCTGCATCCGGTTAGACTGGAAGCCGACCCCACCATAGTTGGGAAAAGGCTAGGCAGATTGATTGTCTCATGGGATCAAAATTACAGTTTCATTTTGAATAACTGAGGTCGTGAGGTGGGTCTTAATAAGCCCTTTTTATTCTTGCAACACTTAAAATTTTTGATATTGATAACCAAAACGTAAAGGTGTTCGGTTATTTCAGACATACAATTACCACCGCTGGAATTCTGATTTCAGGTGTGGATCCCTACATACTCCTTTTGCTTCGTTAACATTTATACATAGGGGCTAGCAAGGGATTAGGGCCTAGACAAATGGCATTCGTTTCGGAGCGATTCTGTGTGCATCCACACTGCCGGCCTAGCGCGCTGGCGACGACGGGCGTGAAATATCAAACATATGAAACCGCCGTTTGCGTCCATAGTGTAGTGACTAAGGCGCCTAGCGCGACGGGCTCGAGCGAGATAGCGCGCGTAGTTTTCAAACGTTCCTATCCGCGCGTTATGGCCACACTACGGACCTAGTCAGCAAACGACTTAATGCGCGGGTGACAGAAGTATCAAACCAGGTATCAGTTTTGTCCGTAAGAGAGTCTGCAAACATTTTTTTTTTTTTTGTAAAATGGCGGTAAATACTAAAGTATTTATAAATACGATTTAATCTAAACCAGATATATGGCACAGTAAACATCCACACCACAGTAATCGCACAATAACAAGAAAATTATGGAGCAAAACATGGAGAAAAATAATATAAAGTTTGAATCTTCTGTGGTTTATCTAAGTTAGATTTCGTGCAGAGTCGTTAGATTTCGCTCGTTCGACGAAACTCTAATTAGAAAGATGTATTGATGATTTTCATGGTTAAAATGATATAAATACATATGTTTTATTGTCGCGTATCATATTTTGATTATGATACAACCTGACACGGACCTGCGAATTGCAAAAAACCCAAAATAATATTGAATTTCGCGGGCTACCACAGGAGTTTCCCAGAAACCTAACTGTAAGAGTGCAAGGCAGCACGTGACCACTGTGCGCCATCTTCCCCTCGCGCCCGCAAATACCTGACCTAGTAACACTACTTCTGTCAATCACGATAGGAATGTACTTATAGTCTGTGATAACGATATATGAGTCATACGAAAATGTCGTGAGGAAACTTTTGAGTAGATATTAATGTCGACGACTATAAGAGTAGGGTAAGACCAAAGAAACGATGGATGGATTGTGTGAAAGATGACATGGCTAGAAAGGGGGTGACTACCGAGATGACGACTAATAGAGAAGTATGGAAGAAAGCACAGAAAAGATTTATCTGTTCTGTGGAAGAAAGGGACATGTTGCGTCGACCTCAAGTAAATTGGGATAAGTGGAGGAGTATGGTGGGAGTAACGACATGAGTCAGTCACCATTTTCATTCTATAACTCGAAGTCATTGGCAGCCCTTCACGAGTGTCTTCATCAATCTTGCTGTTTATTGTACGCCAAATGTTTATGTTCTTAGTGCGTCGATGTATTTACTCGTATGTAGTTAATTAAAGGCTGATTTTTCAATAGCCAGATTTCAATTGATAACAGAGGAATAAATATGATATTTTGACATACATAATTATTATCTAGCTTATATTCAGGAGCACAGCAATACTAACAGCCGCACGCGCTACGTTTGCCGGGGTGGGTCCGTGGATGGGTGACCATCTTTACATGCCGAGACTCCTTCGTACCTCGGAAAACACGTTAAGCCGTTGGTCCCGGCTGTCATTCGTGGATCTTTGACAACCATTACGGGTCGTCCTATGACCGAAAGTCTGACAACCAGTCTTACTATCATGCTGCATCCGGTTTGACTGGAAACCGACCCCAACATAGTTGGAAAAGGCTAGGCAGATGATGATATGTTTTCTATTATTAGATTATACCTGCCCACATCGTGTTTACATAAGATCATATTAATAGTTTCAGAATTCATCTCAAAATAACTTACATAATAAACAAACAATGAATTTGCCAATCTGCAGTTTGTATGGTGTACAAGTACATAATAAAAATATCCTGCCTAGCCTTTTCCCATGTGTGTTGGGGTCGGTTTCCAGTGTAACCGCCTACCTGATACCCACAACCCAGACACGATATCAAATATCTACGAATGAAAGCCGGGGCCAGCGGCATAACGTGCTTTCCGAGACACTCGAGACCCCTCCGTGCTTGGGTGTCGGTCGGTGTGGAAGTCGGTCCGTGGATGGGTCGACTTCGGCAAGCGTAGCTAAAAACCTCCGATCGACCTGTGGATATAGTCAGCTTATAATGTTTCACTGCTAGGACACAGGCCTCCTCTCTCCTCGAAAGGAATGGGCTGTAATCTACATTTGCGACACTGGCAACAAGTGACAACAAACAAACAAAACAAAAACATTCATACATACGCTCAAAAATACACACTCACTCGCCCCCATGAACTCCCGTGCACGCGCACAGACAAATATTTCAATTTATTTAAATAACGTTATATTATTGTAGTTTATCTTTTTAGGGTTCCCTACCTCAAAAGGAAAAAACGGAATCACTTCGTTGTCCGTCTGTCTGTCTGTCTGTCTGTTAGTCGGTCAATACCCTTTTTCTCAGGAACGCGTGAAGGTATCAAGTTGAAATTAATATCAAATACGTAAGTCTATGGTCTCTTGGAGTCCTATTAAACTCGAGCTTCTAAGTCAACGCAATAAAAACATACGGCCATTTATGCGGCTTATTTTAATACTCGCAAGTAAATCAAAACCTTTAGGGTACTTCCCGTTGACCTAAAATAATGAAATTTGCAAAAAAGCAAGCTCTCACAGCACAAATAAAGGAAAAAGCCCGAAAATTATTAATTTGTAATTCTATCATATAAAAAAAAATCAACTCTGTCAGTCTGTCATGAGCATGACCCTTTTTCTCAGGGACGCGAGAAGATATCAGATTGAAATTAATATCGAATACGTAAGTCTATGGTCCCCTAGAGTCCTAAAAAAATCAAGCTTCTAAGTCAACGCAATAAAAAAATACGTAGACACTTTTGCGCATAAGTGCTGTCTTGGCTGACTTTAGTAACAATCAACAGTAATACAAATAGACACTATGCCGTGCGTCGCATCTGTGCAAGTACAAGTCGTAGCTCAGCAAAATACTGTGACTTCGGTAGAACCTATCGTCAACAACTCTGATTTTCAGTAACTAACACTAGAGTGACACAATGACGATTCTCGTATTAGTATCGACACGAGCAAACCATCTCGGCTAAACCCAAATTAGGACGCATTCGCGCACAGTTGTAAATTAGAAACACGAAATGAGCATTTCAGCTGTTAAATTAGTATTCCAATGAACTGTTCGCCTAAATATATGGCGAATTTATGAGATTTTGTGTAGTAAACGTGAAATATTATAAAAACATAAAGAATTCCAAATAACCACATTAATAAATCCTTTTATGAGATAAACCATCAAGGCGCGCCACACAAAGGAACCAATCGTCGCGCGACACGCGGCCGCGCGCTGCCTTTGTATCGCGTGTCGCGCCTGTTTGAAGGAACCTTTACGCCTCAATTCGTAAGAAATGATTCTCCCAGATGAAAACAGTCATGAAAATAAGGAAGTAACAAAAAACACAATCTCAAAGAAATTAGGTCGCAACATCCGCTTCCTGGGTAATTCCACTTACTGCACATTACAAATTTTTACCGCCACATTAATAACTATTACTAAAAATATCCAATGACGTCGTCGCATTGTGTACATACATGTTGCACGCAATGTTACTAAATCCGACTTTGTACTGATTTGCCAGACACGTTCCGGCAGGCGGAAGCTCTATTTCTGAGTATTTGGAAATTTTAACTGTTTTCGTGCGTGTGCATGTTAGTGAAAACGATTTTGATTTTTCCCGAAACGAATTTATTCAATAAGTAGACTACTAGAAAATACGACAGAAAAATCCAGTTTTCGTGGAAAAACACCTATTTTTCTACGACTTTATATTTAACCTAATAAGGTTATATAATATATTTATGTACCTTTATAGAAATGTTTTATTAAGAGTTAAATACTTATTAACCTCTTAAATGACCGACGCTTCGCTTGGTGCGCAAGGAAAAACCAAAAAGAATATAATGTATAATAGGTATATAAACATATATCATATATACAGGGTGTAAGTGTAATCATATAAACAGTGCCAACCTTTTAAGGGGTCACTGTACTCATCATTATTAACTACTTTTACTATGGGACCAAACTTGAAATCGCGAAAAAAATCAGCTGTTCCCTACATTTTGACGAAATAAGCGAACATTAATATAGTGAACAGCCGATTTTTTTTCGTTATTTTAGGTTTGGACCCTTATTAAAAGTTGTTCATAATGATTAGTACAATCAATCTGCCTAGCCTTTTCCCAACCATGTTGGGGTCGGCTTCCAGTCTAACCGGATGCAGCTGAATACCATTATTTTACATGGAGCGACTGCCTATCTGACCTCCACAACCCAGTAACTGGGTAATACGATACCCCTTGGTAAGACTGGTTGTCAGACTTTCGGGCTTCTGACGACCCGTAACGACTGTCAAAGATCCACGAATGACAGCCGGGACCAATGGCTTAACGTGCTTTCCGAGGCACGGAGGAGTCTCGGTATGTAAAGATGGTCACCCATCCACTGACCAACCCCGGCAAGCGTAGCTTAACCTGATGGATCGACCCATGCGGCTGTTATTACTTAGCCACGAGCTCTTCATAATGATGAGTAGTATAATAATGTATATAGAATAATGATTAGTACAATGACCTCTTAAAAGGTGGCCACTGTTTATAAAAAAAAAACGAACGAACGTAAAAAGTCATCATTTGATGACCGACCGCGGGCTTACAATAGTTGTGAACCTACGGGGTTCGGTTGACATTCGAGCACACATTGACATGAACCTATGGGGTTCATGGTGCCAGCCATAGGGAGTGGCACTATTGGCAGCTCACATTAAGGGCCTGCATTACCACAGATTGCGAAAATTGTCTTATTATGAATGGCTGTAGTTTCAACAGTTCTGCAGTATTCACTTTGTTAAAGATGAGGACTACTGCTAAGTATTCTCGGTTGCGAATTCACGATTCCATACAATTTTCTCGATACAAAGAAATCTCAAAGTTAACCGTACAATAAATACTTAATCAATGAAAACTTTCAAATTAGGTCATGAAACTGTGCAGGATAATAGAACTATGTATAATGCAGGTACTAAAGGTTCGTTTTTATTTTTTAACCGACCGTAAAAAGATGAGATTAGAAAAGTCAAGCTTTATAAATATAACCATTCACACTTCGAACCGCCCTTCACTATTTAATCATAAGCTCACCTCACCTAAATTCTCACGGTGAGATTCCGATAAGCTCAATTGTTAGATGGATGGAAGTGTCCGTATCTGTGAACTGTTTATTATATTAAAGATGTAAACCAACCAAATCAACGCTAATCTGTAACCTACTTAGAAAAAATGCAACCGTTTTATAAATTGTACACACATTGGAAGAATATATTAATATTCGTTTAACGTTCGTCAACAAAGTTTTGTATTTTATTTGCAACAGAAATATTTCTGAGTTTCATACGTTATTGCTCTCATGTTTTATTGCATCCGAATGGAATAGTACTTACTGTTTTTTATATTTCTATGTATATACTCCATTCGGTTGTAATAAATCGGCAGAACGTTTATTCAATCATGATAAAATAATATATTGATGATTCATGATGATGCACTACAATTTAAACTTTTTTTGAGGGCGAAATGAAAACACTAATCAAACGTATGTTGTTTACATTTTTATTACTTTTTTGATGTATGTGTGATATCATCAAAACTCGGTCAGGCATAAAGTTGGAATAGTGCGGATTTTGTGGGGGTATGGGGTGAAAATCGTCGTTTTTTTTTGTACTGCCGGACTTTCCCCTTTGATTTGGTGAATTGCCACTTACGAAGGCACTATGCGTGGAACGTTCGTACGTAGTTCGACTTTCAAACGCTGCATGTTAGTCTCCTAATCTGTCGAGTGTCATATGGACACATCCCCGTATTGAGTAAAGTGTGATGTCGATTGAACGCGGAGTTCACTCAAGAGTCAAGACTTCACGCTTCACGGGATACACGTACAGTACTTTTAGGCGCACAACATTGGTCTAAAATTGATGTAATTCGTCAATAAAATACAATTATAGGCATAGGCAGACATTATGAAAAATTTTGCCAATTTAAATGAATGATTTCTGAAATGTACTTTGGCTAAGTATAAAAATTACTAGCTGCGCCCTACGGTTTCACCCGCTTAGACCGGGATAAAAAGTAGCCTATGTGTTAATCCAGGGTATAAGCTATCTAAATACCAAATTTCATCCAAATCGGTGCAGCCGTTTGAGCTTGAAGAAGTAACAAACATACGTGATACACACTCACAAACTTTCACCTTTATAATATTAGGTGATGTACTCAATACTTACTAAATATTTATTTGCGGAATGCAAATAATGTATGTGAACTTAGGTGGTAGGTTTTACAATGACATGATCATTGTGGACCCTGTCGGGCATAGCAAAGTAGGAGAGAGGAAGAGGGCTGCCTACTCACATGAAATTAAAACGGATTTGTCGGAACAAAAATATTAATTCAAACATTCCAACAAAGTTACGACTTAACCCGAAGTTAAACTGGATATAATCAGTCTTTGTATGAAAACAAAGACAAGGTACTTACCCTACTTTACACGAAGACGGATTTAGCCCGGGTCCGGTTTTAAAGACGTGTCCTAATAAAACTAAAGTCATTTAATATCGGAAAACTCAAAACATTTAGTTCAAACAAACCAGGCACTTTTGAATTGTCAAGGAGTCGGTCAGTCAGAAAGATGAAGCTAAGTAGTTGTCCATTCGAAAGCCTAGTAGATTCTTATGAAGAGGAACGGGCAAGAAACTCCACAAACACTCTTTTAATAAAAAAAATTGTTTCAAAACATAGGTTACCTATGTAATTAATTTGGAAAATAACCAAAGTGATCCTTATTTAATTCGACTTTCAACACCATCTTGGCACATCTAACACATAAAAAATCAGCTGTTCCCTACATTTATGTTGGCATTACTCGTCAAAATGTAGGGAGCAGCTGATTTTTTTTCGCGATTTCAGGTTTGGTCCCATAGTAAAAGTTGTTCATAATGATGGTCACTAATTACCTATATTATAATATATACAAATAATGCTCATTTAATAGTACTTATAGGATAGGATAAAACATTTAAGTTTCAATAATCCATAGAATAACATTAATTAAATTCTTTGATAAATTCAGTCCGATTTTGATAAGGCTATTAGCGATGAAATGAAATCGGAAACTGCATAGCTCGCTATAACTGAAACGTACTAATGTAATACACACGTGCATAGGCAGTGATTGTATTGTTCTACGACTATTACCTATCTCAATCAATCAATTGTAATTATCTAGCAGATCGAAATCTATTCACGGATATTCAATAGTATCATTCGATACGCTGGGTGACGTAGGTAATACCTGCATCCTAATTGCATAACACACTATCAATCGGCATCGGTTTCATTTTGACAGTGCTTTTAGGGTGTTGCTCTTGAATAATAGGAAAACATAACGTCACGCTTTTGTTCTTCAAAGGGTTGGGTGGCAGAGGTGTACCTATTAAATTAAATTAAATTAAGCTTTATTTCAGACTAGGTCCATAAATATGTTAGTACATTGGTGTTAGTAACAATAATGCTTATACATAGGTTAGTATTGTTAGTTTTGAACAGTAATATTATTAATTCAGACCTAGGACTGCCCCCACCCAGTGTCCCTGAAAGGGACAGTCCGCTCTGGCAGCAATCATTTTTAGAATGCTGTTGTTACTACTATGCAGGTGTTGTAGTAAGGAGGCCGCTTTCTTTCGCATAATGGCATGGAATCCTTCTGTGCGAGGCTCTGCGAACATTCCCGAAGCACTACACCGCCACGGCAGTCCCAACAGCATTCTAAAAGCATTTTTAAATTGAACACGCAGGACGTTGTAGGCTCGGCGCGTGTACGACACCCACAGGCCACTCGTGTAAAACGATTGACAGAACGCCTTAAAAAGAGTAACTTTGACGTCTGTAGTACAACGAGCGAACCTGCGGGCAAGCATATTGCTCCTCACAGACAACGCCCTGCGCTCCCTCTCTATATCTAGGTCGTCCCTTAGGTCGCCCGTGACAATGTGGCCAAGGTACCTAAAACTATTGACAACCCTTAATGCTACACCATTGAGACTTATGGGCGGAACACTGCGCGGCTGCTGCTTAGGTGATATTGTATTCTATTGTAGGTACACCCACATTTCGCCAGGGGAGACTATTGCCATCAACCGGGCACAAATCCAGACTCCGGGCAGCTACTGAGGAATTCTAGATGGAAAAACCTAATAACACTTGCCCGACCCGGGAACAGAACTCAAGACTAACCGCTCAATAGTAACGCTTGCGACCACTAGACCAACATGGCGGTCCAGAATAAATATGATACAGCAATTAGAGTTTCTTTTTATAAACGTATTTTTTTTCTTTCTTTCTTTCTTTTTACCACGTAGGGACGTGGTACGGCAAAAAGAAACTCTTTACAAGGTGGATGGTAAAACGAGCATAGGTCAATGAAACGGGGATGTACAGATTGTAAACCTATAAATAAAATTATTTAAAACTAATATAAATGCTAAAAAATGTATACGTAACTTATTTTACTTGTAGTAGGTGAAATATTTTCTCCCATCTTTAACATTTTTATCATTTGGCAATTGAGCAAAAGGGGGGGAGGGAGGGAGGGAAACGGCCTTAGCTCGGGCTATCTCTCGTCTCGTTTTGCCTCAGCTAAGATATCCTATCAAAAGTAAACCTAAGGTGCAATCCTTATGATTCATTTTTGTATGATACGATTTTTGGAGAACTCAGTCCTGCTTGTATATTTGGTCCATGCTACCATGTCAGTCAAAAACAAACATAAAGTATCTCTTTGATAGCACGCGAATCGTCCAGTAAAAAAAATGATGACAAAGACAGTAGCCGGAAACATAAAGCTTGTAAAAAAGGTCCAAACAGGACCAAACTTTTCAGCGGCCATATTGTTTTTATTGTTTTCGGTGTAGTGTAAAAGGAATTAGGTAAGAACAAAGCTTGGAATTAGTATGTACTGTGCTTATAGTACACCGCATAGACCTAATATACAGGTCCATGCACATGGTACAAAGAGAACAATTTTACGGAAAAAGTTTCACTCATCCGTTAACTTTGTTTACATTGATCTATTTTCTACTAATAGGTTTCGAGTTCTATTACAAGATCAAAGAATGTGACGCTAAATTAAGGATGTTCAAGATTGATTAATGTCGTGTTTTTAAGTCCATTGCATGCTGTATTTGTTGTTCGGAAAAAAGAATCGTTGACTTTTTATTTTGGTAATCAAAAGACGTTTTAGCTGTAAATCATGGTTGACAACCCTTTTTGTTTCTTCAAAAATGTTTCGACATTTATTGCTGTTAGGTAATATTAGCAGGAAACTGGTTATAAAAAAACCTTCAGCAAAACCCTTCTAGTCAACGAGAATTATCCTACTAATAATATTATAAATGTGAAAGTTTGTGAAGATGTTTGGATGTTTGTTACTTAATCACGCAAAAACGGCTGAACGGATTTGGATGAAATTGGGCACACAGATAGTTTATAACCTAAATTAACACATAGGATACTTTTTACCCCGGTAGTAGGTTCCCGTGGGATAACTTCCGACATTCACGCGGGCGAAGCCGCGGGCAACGGCTAGTTTTGTATAATTTTAAATCTATTTTCGTCTAGAAATTACGCAATTAACCAGAAAGTTATAAATGATTCATTTTCGCCATAACTTTAGTAAATCACCGATGATCATTAAGATTAAATTCGATGAAGAGGAAGCATTACAGGTACCCACCTACCTTTTCTTTTGCTTTAAATTCCTAGAAAGATAGTTTTCGGGGTCGCACGCGATCTTGTGCGCCTTTGTATCGCGTTCTATTCGCGTCGCGAATCGCGCCTGTTTGAAAGAGTCTTTAGTCCCGAAAGCACGTACTGTAACTGGATCAATCGATCGACTAGTTCAACCTTAGTCCCGCTAGGTACTTACTGCATAGTGTTTACTTAAAAAATTTATCTATTCCGTATTACTGGTCGTAAGAGCTATTGAGGCCCTGGGTTCGATTCCCAGATCGGGCAGTGTTATTGGATTGAATGAATTTCACAGTAGTAATCCGGTACCTTTTTTTTATTTTTTTTTTTTTTGTGGATGGGAAATCATCAAATGACTTCTCCCGCTCGGGCAGAGCGGGAGGGCGTGTCAGACTTTTACTGACTAAAACCCACCCGTGTTCCTTCAGTTGCCCGTGCCAGGGCCACGGTATCTCTTTCGAACTACCCGCGATCCCGGCGGCAGTAATCCGGTACCTGGATTTGTGTCCGGTTGATGGCAACAACACAAACAACCACGGACACAACACAACAACACACAACAACAAACACACACACACACGTGACTTAAAACATACTTAACTGGTGAAATGTGGGTAAAGATAAAGATAAAGATATATTTATTTGTAAACATGTGTGACATTAATTATACATATAAATGCAAATGTGGATGTAAAAGTGAAAATCTGTGAGTTTCAACATGTTTTGCCACCATTGGCGTACAAAATGAATTATAGCAACTTGAAATTTAATACAATAGATTAGAAGCTATCATTTAAAAAATCTTTAACGCAATAATAACATTTATCGGTAAGTAACTTCTTAAGTTCTCTTTTGAATAAGTTTGGCTGGTTTATATTTTTAATAACCTCTGGAATCTTGTTATATATTAATGGTGCCATACAAAACACGCTCTTATGAAGGAGTGCTGTTTTCGCAGAGTGAGGTTGTAAGAAGTTCTTATATTTAGTACGTCTATTTCTACTGACATTGTCTGACAAAAGCGGAAACCAGTGAGGATTGCTTCTAACAAATAAAGCTATTTCCAAGATATATAGCGACGGAAGTGTCAGTATATGGTATTTTATAAACATTGGTTGACAGCTGTCGGTATTTTTGATCTTAAACATAGCCCGAATACAACGCTTTTGCCTTTTAAACACCATGTCAGTGTTTGTCGAATTACCCCAAAATATTAGACCGTATCTAAGCACCGATTCAACAAGTCCAAAATACGCCATGAATAATGCATTTCTACTCACTGTTGGAGCCAGTTTGTACATCGCAAAAAAACCTCTGCCTAACCCTTCGCGAATTACAAGCGTGATGTCATGTTATGTAATGTTATTATCTATTCAATAGTCACACCCAAGCAGTATCAAACAGCTGAATGTCTTTATGTTGGAATATTCCAGAATTTTTAAATTCCTTCTGAATTCAAATGAATAAATGAAATGCACCGATCCCAGCGTGGTTTGACTCGATTACTCGAATGAACTCAAAGATTTGCACTAGCCCCTAGCCACCATTGCATATCAAGGAGTAGACCGGGGGGCGCGATAATTGTAGAGAAGACGTGCCCTTAGAATATGGAAGGATTATTAGAGCAGTACCGGAAATGCATCCTCTAGGATGCAATGGAAAAAATGCAATGGAATGGAATTGTGGAGTGACGGGTGGTATTTAACTATGGGTGGGTCTTTTAACGACGTCGACGTCGCCAGGTTGGTTCAGGTCCAACTTCACCGAATCTTGAATGGTGTATCTTTTGGCGGGGTAGAAAGCATTCTGGACTCTTTCCTTCTTCGCTCCGATGAGTCGTCAGCAGCAGTGTCCAGTGCGCGGTCGGCCCGCTCCTCGTTGTATATGTCCAGCACAGACGCGATACCTGCGTAATTAAAAACGTTCAAATTCCAAGTCGCAATGTCAGCCAGCGACAATCAAATGTCAAAAATGTAGGCAAACTCTATACAATTTTGACAGATTGAGACTGAGATGAGATTGCGAACGTTGTTATAAAAATACGGGAATTGCCCCTCTGGTCTGCTATGCTGACCAAATACGCGGTAACTCGAATCATTTAGACTTTGTAACAACATATACAGGGTGTAAGTGTAAACAGTGACAATATTTTAAGGGGTCATTGTACTCATCATTATGAACAACTTCTACTATGGGAACAAACTTGAAATCGCGAAAAAAAATCAGCTGTTCCCTACATTTTGACGAACTCGAACAAATCTATAACTCGAATTTGAAAAAGACGAATATAATGACGACAGAACACAGTCACAAGTGCACTGTCATAAAAATAATTCCTGACACTACGCAACACAAGAAATAAACAACAGGGGTTCGAACGCAACGCAGGACGTGTGTCACCCTCAAGGCTGTTGACGGCCGGCGCGCCAATCTCTCTAATGTTAGAATATTCCTCGGTGATGGTAATTCTAGGAGCATTGAAAGGCAGGATTCTCGGAAGCTGCCTATTGTAAATTGTGAAGTCTCAGTCCATTTGTAGTAACGGATTTTGACTCCATTGTTGAATGGTTTCTGGAAGCCTGGATAACTCAATACTCACCAAAAGTATCTCGTTACAACTGTCATTGGGAACATCAACCAGAAAATAACAATTCAGATTTTTGACGATTATTTTATTTTATCTGTCCTCAATAAATGTTACCGTTGTTGTTGTTGTTAATAAATGTTCCTGATGTAAAATCACCATGGCCACAAAAATTCACGATGTAATAAAGAACAACTGAGTGATTTTAACCAAAGCTGCGTATGTGGAATGGTTTAATACATTTTAATCAATGTTGTATTTCCCTTTGACAGCGCTGCTGGCGAATTTTATTATGCCCAATGAGCTCATTACACTTTTAGATCCAAAATATTGTAATGATGTGTGGTATCTGGGGAGATTGGTGGCTCAGTGGTAACGGCCGCGACTTACGAGTCGAAGGCACTTTACTTTGTGTAAATTATTTCATCACCACTGCTCTCAAAACGGTGGGTGAGGAAACCGGCATTTTCTAGTAACAAAAATTTGAAGACGTGACATCTACCAACCCGCACTGGGCCCGCGTGGTGGATTACGGCCGACTCGCTCCCAACGAGAGGTGGTATAGTGTCCCAGCAGTGGGAACATTATAGGCTGATTATGTGGTATCTTGATAGTTTCAGCACAACCCACAACACAAGTGACGTATAGTCGAAAACATGTAACAAAAAAATGTTCGTTTGCAGTCGCCATTGTGTGCTTTTATGATTTATTCACTTTTTATTTATATAGATAACGTGACGATATTATCGTGGACTTGTAAATCCACGTTCATAAAATGTATGGAAATACTGCACGTTATAACGCTATAGTGGACGGAAAAAGGCGTCTTTATATATAAGGTCCTATTAAAATAGATGGACAAACATTTAGACTTCATTCAGACCACCAACACAAGGACAGTGGTAAAAAAAATAATAAGAAAAACGCATTAGATACAAGAAAAAAAATTAGCTAACGAAAGTAGGTAGGTACACTAAAAATGTTTCTTACCCAATGCATAAACACATCCATGTCTTTGTTATCTCATAATTCTGATACCTACTACAAATGAGCAGGCGCACGTGACCACGACACCGCCCGCGCCCGTCGCGTTTGTTTTATTAATTTAGGTCAAAATAAAATCACTTTAATCAGTGTTTTTTTTTTTTTTTTTTGCTTTGTTTGGTTAGAAATAGTGAACGCTACGTTAAAATTTGTCCGTCTATTAATATTCCATACATTTTACTTCTTGTGTTATAGTGATGCCGTGGACGTCCACGACAATATTATAGCCGACATTCACACAAGTAAAATAAGTGATAAAAAAAAATAAACAAGCTTTTATTAGTCAGGATATCATCTGGGACTAGAGCCCTTGTTAAGACAAATTAAACGAGCCCAAACTCGATAGGGTTGAGCCGTTTTATTACTGAGTTCTCATGGCCACCTTCCGGCTTCATCATCAGATCAGCTGCATGTCATAATAATATTGCATTGTCATCCGATTTACAAATGCATGTAAAATTTCAGCTCAATCGAAAACCGGGAAGTGGGTCAAATTTAACATGCAAGATTTGATCAGAGACATACAGACAGACACCGGCACGGGTGAAACTAAGTAAAAGCTTGTAAAATATCTTAACATATCATCAATATCGTCACTTTATTGTGACGATAGATTCGAAGATATATCGCGGGCTTTAGTGCTACAAATAGGCACACTTGACGTCTGTAAATTCTTATTCTTGTTTGTTTAGATCCATGGGGATCTATTTAGGAGGGTTCACTGACCTCTTAATAACATGCTCTATATTTACTTGACATTCCACCATAAATTATACTGATATTTAGGTTATGTTTAAAGTTATTAAATTGTCGGAAATAGGAACACAGCTTTGAAATGCTTATAAGCTGGCTATGGTACTGTAAATAGAGTAAGAGTTAGTTTAGAGCTTATTTACTGTGTTGTAAGGATTTAATTAGGAGTTATTCAATTCTGATCTCATTTCGGCCTGAAACATGTGATATTTATAATGTAGTGACCTTATTGGTGATGTTCTTTAGAAAGGTCAGGTGCGTAGTAGGTACTCGCAACCGGTGTGCGTGTATAAATAAAAAAAATATAAATAAAAATAATTTATTTCGTAACCATAATAAATAAAAAACACAATTAGTGATTGGAGCCTCCTTGTAAGCAAACAATGCCTGTATTAGGAGACTCCGCTCTTTCACAGCAAGGTACAAAATAAAATACAAAATAAAATAAAAGACTAACTAATTAAATGTGTGTGTGTGTGTGTGTGTGTATGACCACCCTAATTGCGTAAAACGCTATCGATTCAATCGGAATCGTTTTGAAGCAAATTGCTTTGCTCGACAACGTAAATAACGCAACTGTTGTTGTTGAACTGTCAAAATGAAACCGATTCCGATTGATATTGTGATATGCAATTAGGGTAGATATGTATGAACTTAGGTAAATAAATGAAGCAAAAGGAGTACACACATCAAAAAAGTTTGTGATCACCACTAGCAAAAGCTGATGTATTTTTAAAATTTAACTTTATCATGTAAGTGTTTACGTTATATATTTTTAGAGTTCCGTACCTCAACAGGAAAAACGTAACCCTTATAAGATCACTTCGTTGTCCGTCTATCTGTTTTAAATAGAAATACACAGTGTATTATAATATGTGAAACGTAAACACTTTTTCTTGATATAAGTACTTACCTACTTAAATTTAAAAAAATATATCAGCTTTTACTAGTGATCACAAACTTTTTATGATGTGTGTATGTAAGGATCGTAGCAGGTGGCGTTCTGTAGTTTCTGCCTACCCCATGTGAAGAAGGGGCGAGTTTATGTTTGTATGTATGTCAGTATAACCAACTGACAACTCCCTGTTACTTTTCATAACTTCTCTGCCGACCACATCGATCAATAAATATCCCGATTGTTTATTTCACCACATCGGTTAATTTTAATGACGTACAAAGTTACTAACTCTATCCATTATTTATTCTCTTTTTCCTGGTAGATTGTAGGTATTTAGGTACGGTAAGCCGCCCATCAGTGGTAACATAACCAGTATAAGTTAGGCTTTTTAACCGACTTCAAAAAGGAGGAGGTTATCAATTCGTCGGAACCTTTTTTTTTATTTTTTTTTTATGTATGTTCCCCGATTACTCGAAGATGGCTGGACCGATTTGGATTGTTTTTGTTTTATTCGAGAGGGTATACATCACAATTGGTCCCATATAAAATTTATTAACTTTGCTTTGGTAGTTTTTGAGTTAGCTTCAATAATACGTATTTTTTCCCCACTTTTATATGGATGATGTTCTACGAGTACTTTGTTTTGCAGGTAGTGGTATTAGAATTTGTGTGGGGTAGGTTCCACAACTAAAAAGTGAAAAATAAAAACTTTTTTACAAAAAAAATACAACCGACTTCCAAAAACAACTACAAAGTGAAAAATAACTTTAATTTCGGAAGTCGGTGGCAAAAAACGAAAATACATTTAACTAGACACCGACTTCCAAAATTAAAGTTATTTTTCACTTTGTAGTTGTTTTTGGATGTCGGTTGTATTTTTTTTGTAAAAAAGTTTTTATTCTATTGAAACTCCGTACTACTACTAGGTCAGCTTAAGAGCCAAGTATTAGGTACCACCGGCGTGAGGTCGAGTGTACACATCCGGACATGAAAACAGGCCCAAAGACTATAAAAACGGCAAAAAAATCACGTTTGATGTATGGGAGCCTCATTAAATATTTATTTTATTCTGTTTTTTTTTGTATTTTTTGTTATAACGGCAACAGAAATACATCATCTGTGAAAATTTCAACTGTCTAACTATCACGGTTCATGAGATACAGCCTGGTGACAGACGGACAGCGGAGTCTTAGTAGTAGTAGTGTCTCTTTGGGTACGGAACCCTAAAAAAGCGACGGGACTTACAATTGTTTTCAACAAAAAGCCAAGTTAAAACTACTACAATAATAACTGTTGGCAATTATTAGTGAGTGACACGACGCTTTCTGGCGCCAGAATATATTTGTATTTACCAACCTACCTACATTTATATTTCTAAACTCTGTTTTACAAACGCAAATGTGTGGAATTCAAGGCCGCGACGTGTGGAACGAACCCGGCTAGTACATTGACTATAGGTACTGCGCAATTTTGATTACCAATCTTAGTGTTTTTTTAACCGACGAAAAAAAAGGAGGAGGTTCTCAAGTCGAGGAGTATATTTTATTAATATTTTGTTTATGTATGAATCACGCGTGGATCACGCATAACTTTTTCTAGAGTTGTCCGATTTGAACGATTCTTGTTTAATTCGGGATGGTATACCTCGAAGTTGGTCACATGTAAAATTTATTAGTTTTTGAGTTAGCTTCAATAATAGGTACGTAAGTACGTATTTCTCCTACTTAGTCTATGTGGATGATGATCTAATTTATTGCAAATTTGTGTGGTGTAGGTACCACGACTAAAAGGAGAAAAATACAAACTTTTTTAGAAAAAAAAAAAAAAAAAAAACTACAAAGTGAATAATAACTTTAATTTCGGAAGTCGGTGGCAAAAAACGATTTCTTTTTTGTTTGTTGTAAAAAAGTTTTATTAAAGTATTGAAGTCTGATGAAACAAATAAGTTCGTTTTCGGCGGTTACTTGAGCGAGGTTCGACCCATTCCTCTGTATTGAGAGGGTATCAACTTTATATCTCACTACTTTTTCCAATAATTATTGTTTGAATATCAACAATATATTGTAATTGAAAATTCATTGACGATAATTTTAGTTACTTATAAAATTAACCTCTATTGAAAAACATCTAGGTGATATAAAATTAGAATTTCGGGTTTAAAAGTATTCAAATAATCAAATCAAAGCACTCAGTAAGTGCCACTACAGCATCCACACTTTTTCTGATCTATTTGTTTATATTTTCATCACACACTTTTGGCACAGACTACAAACTATTTTACTTCTAAAGTACCTAGTAGTTGTATTAAATTGCTGTTTTCTGCTAGAAATAGGCAAACTATAACATAACATGGGTGTGTGACTTGGCTATCGCATTAAATTATAGTTTTAAGGCATTTATATAATTAAATAATATAATATAATACTTAATTCTTAACGCCGTGATAAATTAAGCTTTAATCAACGCTCCGAAATTATTGTTCCTATTATTTTGGCCAAAAATAAGTACTTCAATCTGCCTAGCCTTTTCCCAACTATGTTGGGGTCGGCTTCCAGTCTAACCGGATGCAGCTGAATACCAGTATTTTACATGGAGCGACTGCCTATCTGACCTCCACAACCCAGTAAATGGGTAATATGATAACCCCTTGGTAAGACTGGTTGTCAGACTTTCGGGCTTCTGACGACCTGTAACGACTGTCAAAGATCCACGAATGACAGCCGGGACCAACGGCTTAACGTGCTTTCCGAGGCACGGAGGAGTCTCGGTATGTAAAGATGGTCACCCATCCACTGACCAACCCCGGCAAGCGTAGCTTAACCTGGTGGATCGACCCGTGCGGCTGTTATTACTTATCCACGAGCTCCTCAAAAATAAGTACTTATTTTCAGAAATTCGTTTAACAATTTTATTATACGAGTAACCTCGCACAAATGAATCAGAAGTATTACATTCATAGTTCGTAAGACCAAAGAAGTAGACCCTAAAAAAAAGTGTGTGTCAGCTCCGACGCACGACGGGAGTTTACTCCTTAAGTACATGCACATTACATCCTACTTGTCTTTGAATATAATGGATAGATAAGACGGATAGATTGACCGCTACAATGAAGACTGACCGTAAATGAACAAAACAAGTATACAATTTTCAAAGTGAAAGCACTGCGCAAGCTACGTTGTGCAGAAAAACGCAACGTTTTTGAGTTAACGCTTGAATTAAATTCACTCCTTAGAAGATTTAGATGAAATTTGGCAAACAGATAGTTTATAACTTGGATTAAACATAGGGTACTTTTAATCCCGGTAGTACGTTCCCGTGGGATATTTTCCGACATCCACGCGGGCCAAGCCGCGGCCAAAAGTCAGTATTAACTATTATAGTTATATAGTTCCATCATGATGTTCTCCTTCGTCGATGTCAGTAATTTCCAAGATAAACTTAGTAATTACATCATGACATAAATGAATTGAAAAATTCACATTGGAACCCGGATTTGAACCCACAAATTAATTAAATGCATTTGAAAAATTCTAATTTTAATGGGAGTTATATGTTCGAGCCATTTGGAGTTGAAACACTTAGGTTTTCGAGACATCGCCAAGCGGTTGGTCGACTCTTTACGTGACCAGAGGGCTGTTTTTTGGCCAAAGAATCAGCATCGCTATACAACTTGGCAATGCTGTCAGCCTTTTGGGCACTTGTCTTGTTGACAGCAATGCGGACGAATTTTTGATGTCATTTGATTTTATTTTTCAGTCTTTTTTTATACATACATGTACATATTTTTATTTTAAATGTGTTAGATTGTATATTATGTAAAAACTCATGCTATTGACAGCCAGAAAGTAATCGTACATCTGATAACTAGGTTTCCGATCACTAATAAACACACAATAATTGGGCTACGATTTTGGCGACCAGTACATACATCGCAATAATATTTATTTCGGGACGCTCTGCGGCCAGCTGTGTCGAAAGGGACGCAAGGTCACGGGTTCGCTTCCAAGTTCTCGTACCGAAGGCCGGCTATTGGTCTTTTGAGAAACTAGTCCTCCTAAGAGCTGAAAATGTCTGGAATTGGGGTGCACCCCAATTCCAGACATTTTTTTTTTCCTTCTGTGGCAATCCGCGATCAGTTTAGTACTTTTAGCGTATGAGTTGTAGGTAACACTGGCGGGAAGAGCGTGACTCCAGCGAGCCATCTCCTCCATATTCGTGCTCAGTTCCACACACACAGGTGTGGGTGGACTACGCGATGTCTTTCCTTTTAAGTCTTTTCCTGTAATTTCTTGTTTTTACTGCAGCATACATAGCCAATTCCAGACATATGCCTTGCATTGTAAGACTCACATAATGTTTGGACTAGGGTGTACCAGAAAGGTGTGATAAAATTTAAGGGTGTGGTACAGACCATCAAACTGAACAACTTTCTCCATGGAACCAATATCGTAGTCACGAAAAAATTATCAACTGTCCCAGACAAAACTTCAATAGGTCGACGACGAGTCGTCGTAAATGTATGGGGGACGACTGATTATTTTTTCGCCATTACGATGTTGGTCCTTTGGAGAAAGTTGTCCAGTTTGATGGTCTGTACCCTTAAATTTGACCACACCTTTCTGGTACAACTTGTAAAAGAGATCTGTAAGACCTCGAAGTTGGTTTAGACATTTCTTCTCAGGGATAAGGAAATCGCCATCTATTTTTAAAATATTTACCAAAAAATTTACGTGATAAAGTATCTTAAAAATCTCCACTTCATTTCAATTGCATATCACACTTTGTACCTCAATCCGGAGGATTTTGAAGGAAATTCCTAATCCATTGCTTCATATGTTTGAAAAATTCGTCTGAACGACTAAGTAAATAACGCATTGCCGTTGTGAGTATGTTACGCAATAAATCCAGCTAGCCCTCGTGAAACAAAGCAGAACAATACAATGCGACTGGTGTTATGTTGCCTCGCCGCCGCCGTGGCGTGCCCCCAAGCCCTGAAGACGCAGATCTAAGCCAACGGCCTTGAGTGGTTAGCTTGCGTGTTCTGTCTGAGCTCACGCAACGCGTCGTACAATACGTCCACCCAGTAATAGGACTCGCCTGTCAAGAAACGCTGTCCAAAATTAGACGCATTATCAGAGGCGGATTTGCAGTCTTGGCCGCCCTAGGCCCCAGGCCATATAGTAAAAATAGGTACCAGCCGCCCCTTTCTCAGCACCCATCTTATAGACTGCATAATGCATAATTTACTGTATTGCCAACTTTTATTGAAATCGAGTTACTGATTTTTTTTCGCTATTTCAGGTTTGGTTCCATAGTAAAAGTTGTTCATAATGATGAGTACAGTGACCCCTTAAGAGGATATTGGTCAATAACCAGTAACCCTGTATACGAGTGATTTAGGAAGATTATTGTTTTACGATGCGGTGCAGTGCGGCCCGCCATAATGTGCGCGTGTCTTTAAACTAATTAGGTATTTTCAGTTATTTCTTGTTACATCAGTTTCTTGTTAGATTGGCCGCCCCTAATATCTGACCGCCCAAGGTCCGGGCCTAATGTGCCTTATGGCAAATCCGCCTCTGCGCATTATTAATTTATGATAAATAAAACAAAAGCTATTATACCTATTATATTAAAACACGTATACTGAAAGATAAATCATTAAATTATCTTTAAAATGGTGAAGGTTTCATAAAAATACGCTCGATAGTTTTTGCGTGATTCTCAGTTTTTTATCCGCGTTAAACATAACTTTACAAATTAATTATAATAGGTTGGGGAAAAAGTTTCTTCGCATTTTTTAAGAAAATTCAAAACATTTTTTAATATACATTATTTACATTTATCTAAAGTATGTAGGTATCATTTTGTTCGATAACTTTTTGCCATCTTGTAGGTAGGGACATGATCCCATTGCTATAGAAATTTTGGGACTTCTGATCAAAATACCGCGACAAGTGGTTTTGGCAGTCTTCTCGTGATGTTAACCTGACACTGCCTAAAGAATCTGAATGGACCGAAACAGGTAGAAATCTGAAGGTGCAAGGTCAGGACTATACGGCAGATGCATTAACACCTCCCAGCCAAACTCTCTTAATTTTTGCTGAGTGGCTAAAGATGTGTGAGGTCTAGCGTTATTATGATGAAAAACCACACCCCTTCTGTTAATTAATTCCGGCCACTTTCTCTCAACTTCTAGCTTTAATCTCATCAGTTGTTCGCAGTAGAGTTCAGAATCGATGGTCCTGCCTGGTAGTAACAGCTCATAATGAATAATACCCTTCCAATCCCACCACACACACAGCATCACCTTGTTGCGAGTTAAACCGGGTTTCGCCACAGTCTGTGAAGCCTGACCGGCCTTTGACCACGACCTTTTTCACACGTTCTTGTCGTACGTGATCCACTTTTCATCACCAGTTAGTAGCTTCTTCAAAAATGGTTCGGTTTCATTACGTCGTAATAAAGTATCACAAATGAGTACACGGTTCATTAGGTTTCTTTCAGTGAGCTCGTGAGGTACCCAAATATCAAGCTTTTTTGTGTACCCAGTTTTTTTCAAATGCGCCAAAACTGTTTTGTGGTCAATTCCCAGTTCTTCAGCTACGTTGTAACTACTGATATGCCGATCTTGCTCCACTTTTTCAAAAATGGCGTCCATTTTATCCGTAATAGGGCGACCAGAGCGTCGTGCATCTTTGGCATCAAAATTTCCGGATTGAAAACGCTTAAACCAAATTTGTGCTACTCTCACAGACACTGCACTGGGTCCATAAACATCGCAAATTTTTTTCGCGGCATGCGTTGCATTTTTACCTTTTTTGTAGTAGACTTTTAAAATGTATCGAATTTCTTCATTAGATTCACTCATCTTGACAGTACGAAAAACAAATGAAAATCACACTTTTTCCTAATTTGAATTTGGAATTATGTTCTTTAAAATTTAAACTTTCAATGATACCAAAACCAGCTCGATACAAATAGTATAGACAAAGATATTTTATTTTAAGTTCATACATACTATAATGCGAAAAGACTTTTTCCCCAACCTAATACTATGTAATAAATTATATACATAATCTAAAACATTTACATAGAAAATGCTCTAATTTAACATATATAGAGTGACTGGTAATTAGTGACAGATAATTAAACATGTGATTGTACTCATGATAACAAACAACTTTTACTAAGGGACCAAACCTGAAATCGCGAAAAAAATAAGCTCTTCCCTACATTTATGTTCATATAACTCGTCAAAATGTAGGAAACAGCTGACATTTTTTTCGTGATTTCAGTTTTGGTCCCATAGTAAAAGTTGTTTGTTATCATGAGTACAATCATGTGTTTGAGTCAATCAATCTGCCTAGCCTTTTCCCAACTATGTTGGGGTCGGCTTCCAGTCTAACCGGATGCAGCTGAATACCATTATTTTACATGGACCGACTGCCTATCTGACCTCCACAACCCAGTAACTGGGTAATACGATACCCCTTGGTAAGACTGGTTGTCAGACTTTCGGGCTTCTGACAACCCGTAACGACTGTCAAAGATCCACGAATGACAGCCGGGACCAACGGCTTAACGTGCTTTCCGAGGCACGGAGGAGTCTCGGTATGTAAAGATGGTCACCCATCCACTGACCAACCCCGGCAAGCGTAGCTTAACCTGATGGATCGACCCGTGCGGCTGTTATTACTTAGCCACGAGATAATCATGTGTTTGAGTATCGGTCACTAATTACCTACCAGTCACCCTATATAATATATGTTTTCCAAATCATTAACACCAATCGTTTAAACGTCATCTTCAGATCAATCTGCCTAGCCTTTTCCCAACGATGTTGGGGTCGACTTTCAGTCTAGCCGGATGCAGCTGAATACCAGTATTTTACATGGAGCGACTGCCTATCTGACCTCCACAACCCATTAACTGGGAATACGAAACCCGTCGTCGTTTTACACGCGAGCGGACTTATAATGGCACCGGTTATTTTTGCTTGGAACTCTTATTGGATTGTTTGCATTGCTGATTCCCTACGATATTCAGCTTCAGTAGAGGCGCTTACATAATTTTCAATAAAAATGTATATGTTGGGAGACGAGTATAGCCTATTCAATGTACGCGGTAGACGATATCTCTAGAGTTTTGTATGGGAGCTGTATATAAAACTGTCGTTGGAATCGTTATGAAATAAGCTACCACATTAAAATGGATTAGTCTTGATACAGTTTATGAATACAAAAACAGTCAAAATAACGTCGGGAGCCGATAGGACCACTGGGGTCCGATTCACAGACAGAACTATTTTGACATCTGACCATCGTGGTCCGTCTCGCTGTTATAAGGATAGACAACGGTTCGGTTTAAAAGAAGTAGTGACAAATATAGAAAGGAGTATGCTTAGATATGCTGCTGGTCATGTTGAGAGGATGAAAATAAGGCGCCTACCTAAAGGTACAAGGCAGATGTGGGTGGAAAAGCCGGGGACGCTCTAGAAGGATATTGACATTATTGGTGGTCCTTCAAAAAGGTCAAGTGCGTAGTTCTCGCTCTCATGCTTGATAAGACCAGATGTAAGAACGTAAACGAAGCAAAAGGAGTGTGGAAGGATCGTAGCAGGTGGCGTTCTGTAATTTCTGCCTACTCCCACGGGAAGAAGGCGGGAGACTATGTGAATTGTATGAGATAGATCTTTCGGTATATATTATATAAATACTTATTGTTTTGTTTACTATTGTTGGTAAGTTTAAAGGTTTCATTCAAAGGGCAGGCTAGTTAGAATTAGAACAGGCTGCTTATATCTTGACACATTCGAACATTCAGTCACCCGACGAAAAAAAGGAGGAGGTTCTCAATTCGACATGTATATATTCTTTTTTTTTGTGTATGACCACGCATAACTTTTTACAGTCGTCATATTTAAAAAAAAATACACTGTTACAGTTGCACTGTACAGGGTGTAAGTGTAAACAGTGGCAATATTTTAAGTGGTCATTGTACTCATCATTATGAACAACTTTTATTAAGGGACCAAAAATGAAAACGCGAAAAAAAAGTCAGCTGCTCCCTACATTTTGACGAATTATGCGAACATAAATGAACTGAACAGCTAACTTTTTTTCCGGGATTTCAGGTTTGGTCCCATAGTACAAGTTGTTCATAATGATGAGTACAAATGACCCCTTAAAATATTGCCACTGTTTACACTTACACCCTGTTTAGTGTAACTTTACGTTAGTGTAGCCATCCATGCTCAATAAATAAAGTAATGAGTATTGTCATTTTATGACTATAATCGATAGTTCAATCAATCTGCCTAGCCTTTTCCCAACTATGTTGGGGTCGGCTTCCAGTCTAACCGGATGCAGCTGAATACCAGTATTTTACATGGGGCGACTGCCTATCTGACCTCCACAACCCATTAACTGGGAATACGAAACCCGTCGGTAAGACTGGTTGTCAGCCTTTCGGGCTTCTGACGACCCGCAACGACTGTCAAAGATCGATGAATGACAGCCGGGACCAACGGCTTAACGTGCTTTCCGAGGCACGGAGGAGTTTTGTTAAATATAGATTGTCACCCATCCACGCATCGACCCCGGCAAGCGTAGCTTAACCTGATGGATCGACCCATGCGGCTGTTATTACTTAGCCACGAGCAGAATAATCGATAGTTTTATATCTAAACTGAAGACCGGAAGAGTTTATCTGTAAAAGTTAAACATGCACTCTAAATTCCCAGCGTATTTGCGTCCATTCGTTTTCAGTGTTGTTCGAGTCAGTAGGCCGTCAAATCTAAATATCACACGACCGTTGAGCGTAACTAGAAATAAATTAGCTATACCAGCCAACCGATTCCATTCATCACTACGTCATCTCTATTTAGGAATAAATAATTGCACAATCTGTGACTAGTCTGCTTCTTCTTAGAGTGTCGATGGCAATCGTAATAGGGATGATGATTAAAATAAGTAATAATATATTGGATAATATGTTTATCAATTTAAATACGGTGGAACTTAATAAACCTAGGATTTTTCTAGGAGGATGGATTTAAGTTTAGCTAAAGAGTCAAGGTTTAAGGACATACTCAGACCAAACCAAAAATCAACACATAGCGCTGCGAACAATACAGTGAAGCATGCGCAAAACTACACCTCGCTCTGTGGCACACGCTCACACGCACATATTTACACCAAACCTGTGACCAAACTACAACTAAACTACACCTCACGTGCTTGTCATAGTGCGGAGTCGGTTTTTCAAGTAAAAAAAGGGAATTCTTGTCCCGGTGTGAGATTTTGAGAAGGTAGGACGAATGATATTATCTCGCAAACCTGTTCCTGGCCTAGCGATTTAAGACGACATAAGTAAAGTTTTACTTAGAAGCTTTTAAACATCATGTGGATGTGGCAGCGAGAATTGGATCGATGTGATTCGATAATTTATGCGTGCTATTTTTTTAACACCCGACGCAAAAAGAGGGGTGTTATAAGGTTGACCGCTATATGTGTGTGTTTGTGTCTGTGTGTCTGTCTGTGGCACCGTAGTTCTAAAACGGGTGAACCGATTTGGATGCGTTTTTTTTTTAATGTTATGTGTAGAGAAACGTAACATTCTGTAACAACGCATTTCTATATTGACAAATTGCTTAAAAATAGTAAAAACCCCCAACCCCAAAAAGAAATGCAGCATTTAAAAACTCAATAAAAATTACCTGTATACCGGATGACTTTTTTACCGTCTCGAAAAAAATAGGGTGTTTTAGGTGAACGGAGTAGAAGCGTATGGCATAACTAGTTTTTTTTTTTTAATAGCTTAGTCAGAAAAAAATATCTAAGTATCAATAAATACTACAAATTCGATGTAAACTTTTCATTTTAGAACAATAAAACATACATTTTGAAAAAAAAATAATAAATCCTTTAAAAATATCGATATTCAAATCATATGCAACCTGCATTATGATTTCAATTGTGATTTTATTAAATTTAAATTTAAAAAACCTACACCGAAATGAACCGGCCAAACATCACGACATGCCACAAATTATGTATTTTAAAATTGACTTTTATACCTTTTTGGAAAGCTTACAGAATAGGCAAGTTGTTTTAGTTATTTGTACGATTAATGTCATAGTAATTTTTGTGACGAGACAACATTTTTGAAGCGTAAAATGAAAATATTAATAAGACATTATTCTTAAATCGCTCATTATTTTAATTATTTTGTTAAATTGAGTAGTTTTAATTATGTCAATAGCTTAATTAAAGTGCCAGCTACAACATCATTTTTAATGGTACCCATTCAAATATGTATTTTTTTTTATTTGGAATTAAATGTCAAATTTTGGGTAAATATCGAAAAACTCTTTAAATATCTCGAAAACTATTGAATTTCGGCCATACATATGGGGCAATTTGTTGCATTTTGGCCCCCTTATCAGCCCCTGACGGATATACGTCGAATTACCAGTAACCCTGTATATATTTTAAATAGAAATTAATGGATGTTAAAAATTGCATTGGTGTCGCATTGATTTTTAAACATAGTGAGAATCTGAATAAGGAAAAACTATTTGCAAAAATAAATCGGACACAAAATTATTCGAGTTTCTAGTAGTTTGATTGATTATAACTAATTGTATGTAATTCTCGAGTCTCGAGTCAATCAACCTGCCTAGCCTTTTCCCAACAATGCTGGGGTCGGCTTCCAGTCTAACCGGATGCAGCTGAATACCAGTCCTATTTTACATGAAGCGACTGCCTATCTGACCTCCACATCCCAGTTACTGGCAACGATACCCCTTGGTAAGACTGGTTGTCAGTCTTTCATAACGACTATCAAAGATCCAAGAATGACAGCCGGGACCAACGGATTAACGTGCTTTCCGAGGCACAGAGAGTCTCGGTATGTTAAGATGGTCACCCATCCACGGACTGACAGCGGCAAGCGTCGCTAAACCTGATCGATCGAACCGTGCGGCTGTTATTGCTTAACCACGAGCTCTTCAGCTGCTTGAGTCTTGAGTAAGGTTCTGTAATATGGGCCTCAACATTCCGTCGATTTCATTTGTTTTCCCATCAGTAAAATATCTAATTGCTTAATGACATTCCATTATGTCTACTACCAAAACATCACGGCATTTAAACATCTAACATAGTACCATAGTAACATAGTCGTAGTTAGCTTAATTTGTTCATCTATCTTGAAATTCCTTTGACGTTTGCGTGACTGTGTAGGCTAGATATCAAGCCAGCGACCTATTTGAAACCCTATCCGCTCGCCGTTTCTGCCCTATTGTCTTTCACACGGTTCCGTGATCTTCTATGCGCCGCGCCGCCGCCGTGCTAACTTAATCAACTTTTGATTTAAGGGAGATTGTACATTGGATTGTATGCAGATATTTTTTTCGGATCTGGGCATCAATTCCGGTGGCATGGAAATGATCTCCATGGTCGAAATATCAGTCGAGAAACCGCTTATCTCGGTTGAAAACGAAAAATTGCTATTCTAACGATCTCCATTCATAAATTTTTCGATCGCAAACCAGCTAGATATTACGGCTGGTCGTAAGGTATGGAGATATGAAATCTCCGTTGGAACAACAGTCAAAATTGACATTATCAAACAAATTAACGTAAAATGTACATAACGTCTATTTGTTTAAATGTTATTATGGATGAATTGTTGGCTAATTTTATCACAGAGCTTGTGGGTGAAGCTGAAGCTGCTTTTGCTGCACCTCGAACTCGAGCTCCATGGCGAGTCGAACCGTTTGAGACGAGTGATGCAGAATTAAAAAAGAATTTTCGCCTCTCAAAGTATTCTCTGCTTTTCCGAGCGCGGTTCCATATTCACAAATGCAAAAGTTTGGGGAAACTTTTTGTAAAATCTCCGGCACTTTTTATAACCTAATTATCACGACAGTGAGTGACAGCCAGTCAGTCAGACAGTCACGCAAGATACGTGCGACAGCGCTGTTATAAAAGTCGTATTTTTTTGAACTTGGTTTGAACAATAACAACACAAAGCAAAGTACCTAGCGCTTTACGTCAGAAAATGGACACAAACACAAATCATGCGAAACGCGTTTCGGATCATGCTACTTTGCAATTAATATCTTCAGTAATTATAAAAAACACACAGTTATAAAAACACAATATACTAAAATAATCTTTATAAATTAAACATACGTCATTATTACTAAAAAAAGAAAAACGTGGCGTAATCGATTATAATCAAAGTGAATCGATAAAAATGGAACGTCTCTTAGAAGAGATTATTTTCTCCGTTGTAAATCTTTCTCCATGGTCTACCAGAATACGGTTTTTTGATAGTATCGAGATTTGAACCGGACATTGATGCGGAGATTTGAAACAGGGATTTATCTCCATGGTCGTGATATCTAGCTCGAGCCCGGAATTGATGTCCTGTGGCGGATTAGTAAGCGAGTTATCGGTGACTTTTCCAAAGCGTTGTTAACCGTTTCTTAGAAGAGCGGTGACCGGCCACAACGGCCACATGACTGCCGTCATGAATCATGATGGCACCGGGGTTTGACTTTACGGTGTCAAAAAACGCTCTCTAGGGAAATATAACAACTTAATTTCTTATTAATAACGTTCCAGTGACGTCATCCGATGCGGACGTTATGTGGTGGCCACCGCAGTCTTAGTGAACTTAAGCTTTAAGCCGACGTTCGCACTGACGTAAAAATATCGCGGCGGGATTTTATCGCGCACTGGATTTTTAACTCTCGGTGTTGAGCCAAGCTTCGAGAATCCAACTAACAACAACAGAGTGCATCCCAGCGCGTCGGAAAAACACACTGTTGGTTTTTCAACTCTCGACGTTATGCAGAGCGTGAAAATCCAGTGCGCGAAAAAAAATCGCCGCGATATTTTTACGTCAGTGCGAACGTCGACTTGAACAGTATTTTTATCTCACGAAACGACACGCGCTTTACTTGTGGTTACCATGTGTACAAATACAATGTGAATGTGTGCGTGAAATGGAGTAGTGTGAGCAGTGCTGACACAACTGCTACTCATGCACACACATGCTCATGCTCCTGCTCATGTGCTCACTGAGCACATATGTACTTAACACACACACGCACAACGCACATACACCCTCAACTTCGCCATTGTGTCTAACCGTGCTGAGAACTCCTGCACACACATTCACAGCGTGTTTCTACACTTGGTAACCTGAAGTAAAGCGCGTGTTGCTTCGGAAGATAAAAATACGTACTCATTGGACGTGTTTCATTAGCATTTTTGTTTATATAGTTTTACAGTTATAGAATACAGTAATTGTAAGTCAGTTTCACTGGTTGTTTGTGTCATTAAATTAGAGTACCTAAGTGTTTCAGTGTCAGTGTCTTTCATGGGTCATTATTAACAATTACAAATACTTCATAAGTGTCATGTATCATTTCATCTATATGTTAGTTTTTATTATGTGAAAATACATAGAATGCTATAGAATAGTCCCAAATTTAATAAAAAAATTGTCATGATGTTATGGTATATTTTTAAATTTTAAGATAAAGATTTCCTGGAAAGACTTTGCCCAGCAGTGGCACAATAAATGGCTAAAAAAAAACCGAATATTTTTTATACATAATAAGTACATCAAGATCAAAATGAACAAAATGTATGGGATAGAGTACCTAGTGTTAGTATGTACTTTGAACGTACGCATATCTGCCAGCTTGGACCGACGGCCAATTTTCAGGTATCAGGTAACAAAGTTACGTAAAAATATTACTCACTTTTCTTTAAGTCTGACTGCTGATTTTTATGTATTCTTTATAGAATAGAATGTTATTAATAATCAATACTGTTAAACACTTCCCGTCGGCGATTTTTAGCGCCAGACGCTTTAACGCTCGCAAAAATGACGTCATCTTACTTAGGTATAGTTTGAGTCATAGTTTTTAAATAATGATGCTCGGGGAACTTAGTTATTTCAATACTAACATTTGTAAGCAGCCAGGCCAATCATAGCGGTCAAACATCCCACAGAATCAGTAAATTGTGTCTGTCAAAATATATCCCCAAAATCAGCAGTCAGACTTTATGAAAAATGAGTAATATTTTTACGTAACTTTAGTACCTAATACCTGAAAATTGGCCGTCGGCCCAAGCTAGCAGGTATGCATACGTTCAAAGTACATACTAACACTATATATATGTAAGGTCTGGTGGCTCTGGAATCTTGGACTATTATGATAGAGTATAAGCCCCCGTTCCCACGGGCGTAATAAAATCGCGGCGGGATTTTATCGCGCACTGGATTTTCAACTCTCGTTGTTGAGCCGAGCGTTGAGAATCCAACTTAACAATAACAGAGTACATTCTAGTGCGTCGAAAAAACACACTGTTGGATTTTGCACTCTCGGCGCTAAGCAGAGCGTTGATAATCCATGCGCGAAAAAAAATCGCCGCGATATTATTACGTCCGTGCGAACATCGACTAATTGAGTAAAAGTGCAGTACCTACCTGTTCATAGTAGGCAATGGTTCAAAGCTTGTATTTTTCATGTAATTCTCAAATCCCTTCCTTATCTACGAGCCTTTCTTAATAATAAAATATTGTTATGTGATGTACAGGAGTCGCGCCGGAGCGTCATTAGACGAACGGTTCACGGCGTCGGATGATGCGGGCGGCGTCCGGCTGACGGTATCTGCGGCCCGGACCGGCGACACCAATGTGTACACCTTACAAGTGAGTATGCTGCCTTCTTCAAGTACAGAAATGTGCAGAGGTTAATCTGCAGTCGTTTCGGGTCGTCAGAAACCCGAAAGTCTGACACCAGTCTTAACAAGGGGAATCGTATTACCCAGTTACTGGGTTGTGGAGGTCAGATAGGCTGTCGCTCCATGTAAAATGCTGGTATTCAGCTGCATCCAGTATGACTGAAAGCCTAGACAGATGATGATGACTATTGCGGGACTGGAAGGCTGAAAATCAGGGGTTTATGTGAAGCAAATTAAAAAAAAAAAATATGGTTCATTTTCTTGACATATTATAGCTATTTTATAAACATTTACCACGAGTGATTGTGCTCTTTTATTTGATAAAATATCGTTCAGAAGTTTACCTACTTAAGTAATATTACATTTTTACGGTTCTGTACCTCAAAAGGAAAAAAACGGAATCCTTATAGGATCACTTCGTTGTCCGTCTGTCTGCCTGTCTGTCATTCTGTCAAGACCCTTTTTCTCAGGAATGCGTACAGGTACCAAGATGAAATTAATATCAAATATGTAGGTACATGGTCCCTTAGAGCTCTAGAACAATAAAGCTTCTAAGTCGACGCAATTAAAAATACGGCCATTTTTGCGACATATTTTGATACTCGCAAGTATATCTAAACCTATAGGGTACTTCCCGTTGACCTAGAATCATGTTTGGCAAGAAGCAAGGTCTCACATCACAAGTAAAGAAAAAAGTCCGAAAATTGTTAATTTGTATTTTTTTTGGCACTTATTTATTTGATTGTAAAAACATAACCTAAAAATAACAAAAATATATCATAACAAAAATAGTTTTTGTGATTACAAAAAAATTACAGTGACGATCAATGTATGGGAGAACATGTTTTTCAACTGCAATATTAAAAGTTTGTTCTTGTAATGTTATAATCAGGATTAAAAAATAAAACCTAATTAATTATTAAAATATATATATATATATAACTGGTAATGTACCCAAGAGACAGTGGTATTGCCACGTTACATGGCAATGCTTAGCCTCTGGCCAAGGTAAAAGTTTTTCCTGGGATAAATTCTTTTCAACTACGGAAGCCTTCATTTTGCGTGGTTCCGACACGCACTTGGACGGTTTTTCTTTTAGATTACTTTTTAACCGACTTCAAAAAGGAGGAGGTTCTCAATTCGTCGGAACCTATTACTCGAAGATGGCTGGATCGATTTGGATTTTTTTTGTTTTGTTCGAGAGTGTTCATCACATCACAGTTGGTCCCATATAAAATTGATTAACTTTGCTTGGGTAGTTTTTGAGTTAGCTTCAATAATACGTATTTTTTCCCCACTTTTATATGGATGATGTTCTAGTTTGTTTTGCAGGTAGTGGTATTTGAATTTGTGTGGGGTAGGAACACAACTAAAAAGTGAAAAATAAAAACTTTTTTACAAAAAAATACAACCTTACTTCCAAAAACAACACAACAAAGTGAAAAATAACTTTAATTTCAGAAGTCGGTGGCAAAAAACGAAAATACATTTAACTAGACACCGACTTCCGAAATTAAAGTTATTTTTCACTTTGTAGTGTTGTTTTTGGAAGTCGGTTGTATTTTTTTGTAAAAAAGTTTTTATGTCTTTATATTATTGAATGGACCAAATACAAGCAATATCTAGCCAACATTCAACATTCAACAATACAGAGGAGCTCGTGGCTAAGTAATAACAGCCGCACGGGTCGATCCATCAGGTTAAGCTACGCTTGCCGGGGTTGGTCCGTGGATGGGTGACCATCTTTACATACCGAGACTCCTCCGTGCCTCGGAAAGCACGTTAAACCGTTGGTCCCGGCTGTCATTCGTGGATCTTTGACAGTCGTTACGGGTCGTCAGAAGCCCGAAAGTTTGACAATCAGTCTTACCAAGGGGTATCGTATTACCCAGTTACTGGGTTGTGGAGGTCAGATAGGCAGTCGCTCCATGTAAAATACTGGTATTCAGCTGCATCCGGTTAGACTGGAAGCCGACCCCAACATAGTTGGGAAAAGGCTAGGCAGATTGATCTAGCCAACATTCGTCATATTTATTGTATTTAATTCTCGCCCTTCATATTCTTGAAAATACGGGAATTGCTCCTCAGTTATTGACGCTTCTATTCAAAACAGATCCAACTGCCTTGTCTGGCTGCCTTCCGCAATGACAATCACAAGGTAGCAATAACAAGGTAGGGATATTACCATTGCACTTCGTCTGGCAGGTAAATTAGTGACTGATAATGCAATTACTATTGTGAACAAACTATTAGTGTTTCATATTTTCAAGCTTTATTTTATTGAGGCGGTTGCCTCCACAAGGAAGGAAAGGGGGGAAAGGTGAGTCGCCTCACGCTTCCTCAAATCCGCAATTATATTACTTGTTTTGCAAAGGAAAGCCTCTGCGATTCAGCTACCTACAATCAATCTGCCTAGCCTTTTCCCAACTATGTTGGGATCGGCTTCCAGTCTATCCAGTTGCAGCTGAATATCAGTATTTTACATGGAGCGACTGCCTATCTGACCTCCACAACCCAGTAACTGGATACGATACCCCTTGGTAAGACTGGTTTTCAGACTTTCGGGCTATTGATGACCCGTAACGCCTGTCAATGATCCACGAATGACAGCCGGGACCAACGGTTTACCGTGCTTTTCGACTCATGGAGGGGTATTGGTATGTAAAGATGGTCACCCATCCACGGACCAACCGCGGCAAGAGTAGCTTAGCCTGATCGATCGACCCATGCGGCTGTTATTACTTAACCACGAACCCCTCCGAAGATGGCCAATTACAAGTTTCTATTCATAAACATATGCATGAAATTGAAAAATCAGCAGAAGGAGCGTAACAGCGTATGTGAAGTAATTAATTTGCGTCGACTTTATTGTTCAACAAATTCGTTTAAAACCATCAAAAGAGGTGAACAAAATAATTAACACTAGGTACATGACTGAAATAACCTCAATACATTTATGATATAAGTATTTTATGTTTTAAATACACGACGCTTGTGGCTAAGTAATAACAGCCGCACAGGTCGATTCATCAGATTAAGCTACGCTTGCCGCGGTTGGTCCGTGGATGGGTGACTCCGTGCCTCGGAAAGCACGTTAAGCCGTTAGTCCTGGCTGTCATCCGAGGATCTTTGATAGTCGTTAAGGGTCGTCAGAAGCCCGAAAGACTGACAACCAGTCTTACCAAGGGGTATCGTTGCCAGTAACTGGGTTGTGGAGGTCAGATAGGCAGTCGCTTCATGTAAAATACTGGTATTAAGCTGCATCCGAAACTGGAAGCTGACTCCAACATAGTTGGGAAAAGGCTAGACCAGATTGATTGTAGGTAGCTGAATCGCAAAGGCTTTCCTCCGGCAAGTATTTTATAGAACTTGTCGAAAGCCAAGTATGACAACTTGTATATGGGTGTAAACTGTCTTACCCCGACAGGCAAAACTAGCCCAACATCCTTGAGCTCTTTAGCAAAACATCACTAAACTTCTATGTTGTCCCCAGGCGAGCAATGCAGCCGGCAGCGACACAAGTCGGCTCCGTCTGGAAGTCTGCGCCGACGAGGCTCCCACTGGCGAGGATCCTCCGACCTTCCTGCGACGTCTGCAGGACCTCACCGTGAAGGTTGGCACTAGGACTCGGTTCCTCGTCGAGATCATCAGCTCCACTGAGTGCAAGGTGAGTCGAGAAAAAATTTGGCGAAGCTGATTGCGATTGTAAAATGTTTTGTAGACGCAAAGCACGGTTTTTTGACAATTTATAGCCCAGCACCCCAATTCATGTTTCACAATCCGGAGGATTTAGAAGGAAATTGCAATGCAAAATTGAAATTGCAATATGATTTTAATTAAATATTCGTCTGCTCGGCAAACTCAATGACGCAATGTATGTTGTTCAATGGTCAAAAGTATGTCGCAGGTATGCTGGGAGAGATTTCTTTTGAAATAACCCTCACCTTTGTACATAATTTTCTGTTCCTTTCCGTTTGTCTGTTCATTGGTGTATACAATAAATAACTAGGTATTTTTCGCATTTACTTAATGGGACTCATCCCAGTTGCGGTGATATTTTTGATTGTTTTTTTGAAAAAGCTTCTCTCTGAACATCATCCTGTTTTTTTATACTGAGCGGTAGTGTTGTTGACAAGGACAATACTGCAATGGAATACTTTGTGTAAAATCATAGAAAGTGCCAGTTTCAGCAATTTATAAGTTTAAAAAATTATGCAACAAAAAATTGCCAGTTCCTTTGATTTGTCACATTATATTTGTTCAAAGTATTTGATTAATAAATTATATACTTATCGTTCATAGCGAAACATGCAATATTTACGTATTTGGTAAATTATTGGTTTTGGCTTAGTGCGTTAGGTATATGCCCGAAACGCGAAAACCTAATTAGAGTTAATCAGGTGTAGGTACGCATTTACCAATAATTAATTTGTTTTATGGTTGCAATACAAAACCATAGACGTATAAAAAAAGGCGGACAGATTCTCGCTAGCAAAAAACTGTGTCTATCGGAGTCAGCCAGCTCGCTGTACCTAACGGCACACATCAGTTACCCATTCGTAATATGGTAAGGTATATAATATAAGGTAAAAATACAGCATGTCTTGCGAAATGTGTGCGTGTCTGCCTGTAGATACAGCGAGCTGGCTGACTCCGATAGACACAGTTTTTTGTTAGCGAGAATCTGTCCACCTTTTTTATACGTATATGTAGTAAACTTGGAACAATACGTACAGACAACAAAAGAGATATCTAGGCAGGACACACTAACATATTGGTATGTGTATTGCTTCATGTTCAATTTTATATATCGCAGCTTTGGAAACAAAGGGTCATTTCTGCATGTTTCCCAACTTTACAGAAAGAGTTTTTTTTTTGACGTATTTTTTTTAAATAACTCTTTACTGTTATAGAGTATTAAGGGATTCTCACCGTCTTACTTATACTGTGTACATAAAGTCGATTATCGCGGTTTTTTCTGCATATTTAAGTTGTTTATGCAAAAGATTGCAGATGTGACGCTTTGTTCCCAAAGATGCGATATATTATTTTGTTTTTGTAACACACTAACATTGTAAAACACTAACACAAAATTGTATATTGTCACGAAATTGTACATAAAGCAATACACATACAAATATGTTAGTAACCCTGCCTAGATATCTCTTTTGTTGTCTGTACCTACATAACATCACATATATTCTCCCATAATCGTGCACATACATATTGCCAGATATATTATGTCCCATGTAAGGAGGCGAGCTTATTGCAATGTACTATGGGCCAAAGTTCCGCATGATCACCTCAAAGGTGATAATCGCATGCACGGCTCACGACTCGAGCGCACAATGTTCGTTTGTCACTAGCTGTGCTCTCACAGGAATATTTTCTTAAGTGAACATGCTTAAGTTTTGTCCATAGTACCTTGCACAATTTCAGACTCCGGGTTGCTACTGAGAAATTTGTAATGGAAAAATTCAATAACACAATACAAAAAAATAACAACCGACTTTAAAAAAAAACACTACAAAGTGAAAAATAACTTTAATTTCGGAAGTCAGTGGCGAAAAACTAAATTACAATACCAAAGACACCGACTTCTGACAATATCTGTAAACGTAGCTATGAGTATAATGTGTTGCACTTGGCCAGCAGTGAAAGTGAACATAAGTAAGTAATATTATTTACCTATGAAATTGCCGTTCTGCAGTACTGGCCATTTCAAATCAAAATAATTTTTGTTTGGCTAAGAATTCTACTTTCAAATTAATTTTATTTTAAAAACATGGATTTTTTTTTCCAAAAGTAGTCATTTGTTTATTGATTAGTGTTACATTTTCATCGCATTTCAATCTTTTTCGTCATCATGGTTACGTACGATACGTTAAAAATTCGAGTAATTATGGAATATGAGTACCGTTGTGGCAGCAACGCGGCACAAGCGGCACGCAACATCAACGACGTTTACGGAGCTAACACTACAAACCAACGCACCACTTGTTATTGGTTTGCTCGCTTCCGTTCTGGAAATTTCGACCTGAAAAATGAACCTCGCGGTCGTCCGAAGACTTTGGTCGACAATGACGAATTAAAGGCGATTGTGGAAGCTGATGATACACAATCTACGGCTGAATTAGCAGCAGCTTTCGACGTTAGCGTCAAAACAATATTGGTCCATTTGCGTCAAATTGGCAAGGTAAAAAAGCTTGACAAATGGGTGCCCCACGAACTCAATGATTGCCAGCGCGAAGTACGCGTCGAGACGTGCCTTGCACTGCTCAACAGACACACAAATGAAGGAATTTTGAACCGCATTGTTACCTGCGATGAAAAATGGATTCTGTTTGATAACCGCAAGCGCTCAGCAAGTTGGTTGGATCCTGGTTCAGCACCTAAACAATGCCCTAAACGAAAACTTACCCCTAGAAAAGTGATGGTCACTGTTTGGTGGTCTAGCGCCGGTGTGATTCATCACAGCTTCTTACCAAACGGGGTGAGCATTACTTCAGATGTGTACTGTAAAGAACTGAACACAATGATGGAGAAGCTGGCACATCTCCAACCAGCATTGGTCAATCGCTCGTCTCCGCTGCTCCTGCACGACAACGCGCGACCTCATACTGCACAGCAGACGGTCTCCAAGTTGCAAGAACTGGGATTGGAAGCTCTCCGTCATCCGCCCTACTCACCAGACCTTGACCTACAGACTACTACTTTTCCAGAATTTGGATAACTTCTTGGCGGGAAAAAAATTCAATACCCGGGAGGCAGTACAAAATGCCTTTGAAGAATTTGTTGCCTCCCGTCCAGCTGATTTCTTTAAGAAGGGCATCAATAAACTGCCACTGCGTTGGCAAAGATGCATTGATTGCATGGGTGATTACTTCGATTAATACAAATAAAAAATGCATGAAAAAAATTCGTTTAAATTTTTTCATACAAAACGGCAATTTCATAGGTAAAGACCTATTATAAGTATTGTTTTAAGTTTTCATTTTATTGTTTCATGTTTTTTTAAACATGACTAATTATAACTCCTACATTAATTATTACAGCTAGTACGTATACATACAGGGTGTACCAGAAAGGTCAAAAAGGTTGTGGTGCAGAAAAACTGAACAACTTTCTCTATGGGACCAACATCGTAATCGTGTATTTTGAGCCAAAATCCGTCATCGAGGCACATAAAACGCTTTTAGCGCCTAATTTACCACTAAGGTGTACATTCCAATATATTTGTGATGAAATGACGTTCTTAGTTTAATTAAAAATAAATTTGCGACGAAAATAGCGTCCAGCGAGCGGTTGCGTTGCGGTGATACAAATAAATAAGAACATTTAGTAAATGACTACTCCCTTTGACCTGTTAGTATCTGTTGCCACCCGCCTCTATGAACAAGTTACCAACCAATAAATATTGGTAACTAAGATCACTAAATGGAATTCAGTTTTATCTTCTTATAAGTTATAAAAATCAATTGATGTCCGTTAGTTTCGCTAAAACTCAAAAACGGCTTGCCCGATTAGATTTTTTTTTTGTTTACTTTCTCCTCTTCACCATTTACTGCGGTGGCTTAGAAGAAAAAAAATAAATTCAAATTTTGACAGGACAACGTCTGGCGGGTTACACAATAAAATTAAGTAGGGACTGGATTGCTCGAAATCATAAACTGCGAGCATTTTTTAGTAATTACCTAAAATTAATTTGTACTTTGCAGAGCCTTTTTTGATATGTTTTTAAACGGGCTTTCTTTTGTCAAAAATTGATAAATGCGCTTTTAGTACTTTATGATTAATATATTTGTTACTTTACTCAAAAGTACATGTGTTGGTCATTATTTTGCCAACCTTCTTTGAGCAAAGTCTATTTTGCATGCTGAATTTCATTGCTGGTGACTTTGAAACTTGCATGTGTTTATTCAACCTAATAATATGGCGTGGAGAAAAATATTTGTGACAGTTTAGCTGTAATAAAATAAAGAATATTCTCGAAACACAAAAACATCTAACATGGTGCCCACGCTTATCCTTAATTGTTTGAGAAAAAGTGCAATAAAATACTATGAAATCTGGACACATTGGCGAATATTATGCAGTAGATTAGGTAGTAACTACTTATATAGGTACCTATGTAGCTACGTCATACATATAGTAGCATTGGCCTTTGATTTGTAGCCAACTCCGACCATTACGAGCAGTAGTTGGAAGGAGTTTTACAAATCGTCGACTTTTCTTTCACGTCTCGTCGAGTATACCCACGTTTACCCGTAACACATTTTCATTAACGCTACGCAAGAACCTTGAGAAACATCGGAATGTCCAACAACGCTGCTCGTGACATAATTCGTCTATTTCAAACCGCATCCGTTGTACGTATTTATAATCTGTTATTCAGTTCCCGCGCTTCTTCTGACAGCTCTCGGAAAAACAAAGATGGCGGCGAAAGCGTGCGAATTATGAAGTGTTTAGTTTTAAAATGATTTGTGCGGATTCTTTTAAAGATTTGTGCTTTTTTAAATTAGGCAATTTATAGTGTGCTTTTTATATTGCAGCGTTTTCACAAACACTTGACGGGCGGGATCTTTATCAGAAATGCTTGGGTTGATGTTCAGTGAACCTACATATTCACAATAAAACCTGTTATATGCTCCACAATTATTTCAATCAGACCCTTAAATAACCTTAAAAGGGGAAGACGGGGAAGATCTTTTCGGGGACCCTTAATTAACATCGCAATCACTAAACCAGCCGCCGAATGTTTACGAATATGAATGTCGTTGAGGTAGCGTCAGTACCAAGTTTACCTAGTCGGTAAGTATAGTGGGTAAGTATCGCGCGAAAGTCGCGTGATGCGTCGCGTTTTGTATTATCTATCTCGCTCTCACAAAAATGGCGAAGCAAACAATCAATCTGCCTAGCCTTTTCCTAACTAGGTTGGGGTCGGCTTCCAGTCTAACCGTATGCAGCTGAATACAGTACTTATTTTACATGGAGCGACTGCCTATCTGACCTCCACAACCCAGTAACTGGGTAATTCGATACCCCTTGGTAAGACTGGTTGTCAGACTTTCGGGGTTCTGACGGCCCCTACGGACCAACCATCGACCAATCGACCCATGAGGCTGTTATTACTTAACCACGAGCTCCTCTAAAAATAGCGAAACAAACAATTATTAAAATTATAATTTTCAACTTTACATTTTTGGTTGTAGAAAGAAAAATAAGACACACGGGATTACCTACTTATCACGCATAACTGATAAGTAATCCCTTGTTTAGAGCTTTTCTAGATGACGCGATTTACGCGCGAGTTTATTTGCGCGTAAGAATTTGCACTGCGACTAGAAGGCGCGTTTTATGCATGCTTTTACGCGCGAGTGTTCTGGGATGGTTTGGGTAGTCAGCAAAGCTTCGGACAAAGCAGTTGTGTTGTGGCTTGCGTACCGTTGATGGAAACGACGCAAGCAAAGAGAAAACCAACAATATAGAGTGCACCCAATTCTACATGTTAGAACGAGTCTTAGTACCTATGTTAATACACTTCTGGACACATCTATTGGCCCACCTTAGAGTTTAGGTTTCGATGGCCCCTACCGAAATATGATTGCTAGATTGAACAAAAACTGTTGATGCAGTTTTAAACCTGATACATTTTACCATCTTTTTCGATCGTATTGTTTTAAATTTGAATTCAGAATACCATACGACATGGAGCTACGCCTAACAAGTCGGATATGCGCCTTGTTAAAGGCAATTGATTTTTGAATAAAAAACATGTTTTATCAAATAAAGGTTTAATTTAATAACGCGTGTTGCCTCCATGGGCATCTACCACAGCTCTCATACGATTAGGCATAGAGTTTATCAACCGCTCTATGAAATTTTGAGGGATCATCTCCCATTCCTCTTCTATGGCAGTTTTCAACTCCTGCATCGTCTGGGCAACTGGCTGACGAGCCCTAACACGTCTTTTTAGCTCGTCCCACATGTGCTCAATGGGGTTCATGTCTGGGCTTCTGGCTGGCCAGTCCATAACTGTGATGTTCACATCCCGAAGATATTCCCTGACGATGCCGGCCGCATGGGCTCTTGCATTATCATGCATAAAAAGGAAATTTGGGCCCACATAGTCCGCGTATGGTATCACGTGAGGTTCTAAGCACTCACGAATGTACCTTTCAGCATTTAATGTTGGCAGCCGTGGTCCTGTAACAACCTCAAGTTGAGTTTTGCCGCTCGCGGATATACCGCCCCGAAAGTCCATGAGCCACCGCCATAAGCAACCCTCTCTTCAAAGCAGCATTGTGCGAAACGCTCTCCCTTACGTCGGTAGACCTTCTTCCTTCCATCATTGCCATGTAACACAATTTTAGACTCATCAGAAAAGAGTACACGGCTCCAGTCTTGCTGTGTCCAATTTAAATGACTGCGTGCGAAATGAAGGCGCGCTGTTCGGTGGGCTCGCGTTAGTTTGGGGCCATTAGCTGGCTTGTGTGGTACCATATCGCGTTCTTTTAACCTTCTCCGAACAGTTCGAGCGCTCACAGATACTCCGTGGAAGTCGCGAAGTTGGTTTTGTATCTCAATGGAGGTAAGGTGACGATTTCTCAAGCTGGTCGTCACGATGAATCGATCCTGCCTTTCAGTTGTGACCCGAGATCGTGGCCTTCCTTGGCGACGAACAAAGCCGCCAGTCTCTAGGTACCTCCGATAAACATTTCGGACCGCAGATCGACTTAAATTAAGTTGAGCACTCACGTTTCTTTGGCTGTGTCCGGCCTGAATAAGTGCCACAGCTTGGGCGGCGACTTCAGGTGAAGTATCCATAGATTATTGATAGAACCTCACCTTAATGTTAAGAATAAGTAATGTTTATTGCAAAACCAAAGATATCAATCACTTTTTCAAGAATTAAATCCAAGTAAACCAATAAAACCAAGTTTTCTTAGTATTCGATTGTTTGATATCAACAAACAGGCTCCAAATTGTCTTTAGTTTCTTTAAATTCTGTGTTCGAAATTCAAAAAAAGACTATTGAATGAAATTGTGAATGTGCCAGGTTCAAAACTGCATAAAAACTTTTTACTCGACCTAATATAAAATTTTAGCTAGGACCAAACGAAACTGAAAATACAAGGTGGGCCAAAAGATGTGTCCAGAAGTGTAGCATTTGGTATATCCGAAGCTTAGAGAACGCAATAAAAAGTTTTTTAACTACTTCCGGATGTCAATAACACCTTTTGATAATTTGCTTGAAATTTTAAAAGAAGTCCTTGTGAAAATGTTGTTCCGTTTTATTAATATTCGCGTGTGTACAGACGGAACAATCACGTCAAAAATGGCGTCCCTAATATCTCGACTCGCGCGCACGACGCGCGCCTTTCGCATGAGTCGAGAGTCCGGCCGACTTGCATGCGATTTACGCGCGAGTAGCAAAACGCGTGACTGCATGCGAAGGGAATGTATGACCCACTATAGTTTAGTTAAAATCTCGCTGCAGACTCGGTCATAAATCATTCGAGTGTTTCGCTCTCTTTCCCACTCACGGGCATTATGGGCAGGCCACGCTCACACGTAGTCCTGTGCATTACTGCAGTCGATGAGTGATATCGATAGTTTTATATATTTATAAATGGGTGATAGAAATAAATACACATTTTTTTTATTTTATTACCAAATTTACTACAAAGCACATTAAATATACAAACAAAAGAACGTATATATAAAACTAAAAATAGAAAATTTAAATTCTTCGTCTGAGTCATCGTATATGATTCTGTTATCGATAATGGCCTTGAGCGCGCGCAACTAGCGCACATCCCTACTCCGATTATGATTTATGACCAAGTCTGCAGCGAGATTTTAACTATACTATAGTATCTCACAATCGCGCGATTGTCTATGCCCGACTTGACTCGCGCGTAAATCACGTCATCTGGTCATAGCGATGCGACTTGCAGTGCGACCCCGAAAGCGCTTGTCGTGCGATTATGTGATTACGCTATCGTTTACCTGAATAATGACGTACCATCGCGGACATTTGCGGTGAACCACTTATGAACCTTATTACCATAGTAATAAGGACGAGAAGCGTTTCACCGATGTCTGCGATGGTACATACGCGACTAGATATGTCATATTCATATAAACGAGCGCGAAGGAAACAAAAGACGCGCGAGTGTCGCTTGATGTAGGTACAGTCAACAAAAGAGATATCTAGGCAGGGTAGAGTAACATGTGAATTGCTTCATGTTCAATTTTATATAAATTGCTTTGTTTTTGCAATACTCCTACATTGTAAAACACCTACACAAAATTGTATATTGTCACGAAATTGAACATGAAGCAATTCACATACAAATATGTTAGTATACCCTGCCTAGATCTCTTTTGTTGACTGTACATAAGCCGCGTCGCAAGTCGCGCCGCTCGAGGCCGTGAATGAGGCCTTAATTTCAGTTGCATCCAATTAATTAGTGTTGCCCAAATTCAGTCTTGGTCTTGCAGTCTTGGTCTTGTTCTTGCGTTTTTGCAAGACCAAGACCAAGAACAAGACCGCGTATTTTTAGCAAGACCAAGACCAAGACTGACCGTGCAAGACTTGAGCAAGAACAAGACATAGCCTGCAAGACTCTTGCGTCTTGCAGCTAGGACTTAGCGCTATTTCACTGAGTAGTTGGGTGTAACAGTTCGGTGTATAGGTAGGTACGCTTAGGAATTCTATGAGACGCAAAAAACTGTATCAAAGAATATGAAAAACTGGACCTATGCGCATTACGACTAATACCATAAACATAGCGAATAAAAAAATATCTATTAAAATCAAACTGAGTGCATGCATAGTTATGTTTTAACCATCGGCACTTTGATAATGCGGCATCAAAGGTTTTGTACTTACTTCTCAAAGAAATTTGCCGCTTTTCGGAAGTACATGGTTATGATACACGCGCCGGCGGCTTCTTTTGAAATCTAAAACAATCGTTGCCGCCACGCCGAAATCATAACATTTGACACTATTTGATTGCCGCCATAGGGCGTAGGTATACTCATGCAAAATAATTTCCTAGTAGAGTACCTACAGGTGTTCCAAAGAATAAATAAGTTTCAGAGTGCTTAGAATGAAAATGAATACATTATACTGATCACGCAAGTAGTATTATGATTAGGATAAAATGGTAAGGATAGGTAGTAGATGTCATATTAATTCATTCTAGTAAGTATATATTATAATATTGATTACTTATATGGTTTTAAACTAATTACTTAGGTACTATTATTGTACATTTAGTCATTATATTTCTTAAGTTTTTACAAGAAAAAATAGCAAAAAAGTGTTCAAATATCACCCGTTTAATAAATATTGTAGCCACTTTTAAATATACTTGAAACGTGTAAAAAAATTCTACAAAACTAATAAAATAATATAAAAAGCGTAGGTACTTACCTACTAATAAAATAAAAAGCCTGCGATAAGAGTTTTGTATTACTTACCAGCCCGAATATCTCTGAGAGAGATGATGAGAGTAAGTATTTACTAGCTGTGCCCGCGACTTCGTCCACGAGGAATAGTAACTTTGGAGGTATAGTGACGTTCAGGACTTATTTATTTATTTTAAAACTTCTGTCATCAAACATACAAACGAACTCTTCAGCTTTATAATATTAGTATAGATGTACGCCAAAACATTCACTTATATGTAAAGAATAGTGATTGGCACTAATTCTATTTTATTAACGCGTCGTGTCTGTACAAGTAGGTAATATTTAGTGTGTGTTTGTACGCCGCACGCGGCATTGTTTGATTTGCGGCGGCATCCTTTTCATAGAGCCGGCACGTGGCGAGGCGGCGCGGTAGAAAGCAAGGAAACGTACTATAAATAAAGGAATTATTTTAATTCCAGTCATTTCCAATTGAGCTGTGCTTCGAGTCTAACTTAATAATTGTTTTTACTAATTCTCGTTGTTTTCTAAAAACGTATCACGTGTACAATTTAATATGAGTGACGAAGATTCAAATTATTCTAGTCCGAGTAACGAGAGTTTGAGTCACGGATCTAAAAGACCCAAAAGCAAATTTGAGGAGTTTTTCGAAATAATTCATGCATCCCAAACTGCCTTCTGTAAATTGTGCCAACATAAAAAGATTGAAATAAAAATGAAAAACAGAAACACTTCAGGCTTAAGGAAACATCTAATATCTTTCCACAAAAAGGAATCAGAAACATTTCTTCCTGTTAAACCAAAATTAAGTGGAGATATCACAAGCTTTTTAGTAACCGCTGGAAGAAGTGGACAGGTAAGAATATTTTTTTAACAGTTAAAAGAATTTTAACTCCGCGTAGCTATTCATGCGATACTTTCAAAAACGCCATTAACTTACGTAAGTATTTTTGAGTTAGTGGTGTTTTCACAGTTTTCATCTAGGGGTGCGACATATTAAGTATGTAATTATCGTCTTAAATATTTTTTATAAACACCCATATTTTCATTTAATCGGCCAGTAACAACTAAGTACTTTATTTTGGTAAATTACAGTACAGTGCAACCTTAATATAACAAATATCAATTTAACGATTTTCTCGATTTAACAACAACAAACCTCCTCCTCTTATACGCTCAAACCTAGTATGTTTTAAATAATAACACAAGATTTATTGTTTTGTTTCAGTCGGAAAACAGCAGTGACAACATCACGACAGCTACAGTTGATTGGGTGGTGAAAAATATCTTCCCTTCTCATTTTTCGATGACGAAGCTACACAAGTATATTTTCGACGTATTTGCCCTAATATGGTGTTTCCTAAAAGGTCTACACTTAGAAGGAAAGTCAAAGAGCGATTTGAACAGCTCCAATTGAATCTCAAGGAACGACTTCAACAATTATCATCTAAAATGTCTTTTACCATTGATGGGTGGACGTCAATTGCTGGTAGGAGTTACTACGGGGTTACTATTCATTATATAGACAACGAATGGAAGTATCAATCTGTAGTTCTTGATTTTATACCATCACGCGGTCGACATACTGGGGAAGATATTGCAACGATTTTCCATGAATGTTTATTGGAATATGGCATAATTGATAAAATACAAGGTATCACGGTCGACAACGCAACTGCAAATACCAAATTTATGTATGAACTGGGCAAACAGCTGCCGCCACACTTTGATTCAGACAATCAACATTTCCGGTGCTTTGCTCACATTTTAAACCTTGGTGTACAAGATTTATTAAAGACCTTAGCATTACACTGTGAGTCTGACACTAACGCGCAAGATCAGCAGTACGAAGACTATGCAGACGAAACTGAGGATGAGGAAGATGAAGAATCTGCACCAAATATTGCTGACTCGCGTACATCTGTAACAAAGTTACGCAGTATTTCCAGTAAAATAAAAAGAAGTGAGATAGTGAAGAAGAAGTTTCAGTCTGCTTGTGAAGCAGCTGGCGTGCCATCAAATCTAAATGCCATTCTTGACTGTCCAACGAGATGGAATTCCACACATGATATGATTGGATTTGGTTTAACCCGTCGCGCGCCAATTAGCAGACACAATTGAAATTCTATTGTTATCTGTACACATGGTGTACAATCGACATTTTAAGAGTTAAAAGTGAGAGCGGGCATTGACATATTGTGCAGTTCTGTCCTAATGAATGGCAGGTACTCGAAAAATTACATAAATTTCTAATAAACTTTAAACTTTTAAGTACAAAACTTGGTGGAGACAAATATGTTACATTACCGCTAGTCATTGTATCATTCAATCTCTTGCTAGATAAAATTGAATCCATGGTAAAAGAGTTAGATGAGAAACCTAATCGATCTGAAGTGAATGAAAGGCTCATTCTAGCTTTCCAAGCAGCTCGAGACAAAATGCTTAAACATTACAAGAAGAGCAACTGGATTTATTGTACTTCTTTAATTTTAGACCCAAGGCATAAGGCTCAGACTTTTGACCTGACAATGTGGGGGAAGCAACTTAAAACAGAAAGTCTGCGCAAGTTCAATGAACTTTATGAAGAATATAAAAGTCTACACTCACTGAACAAATCTCTGGAATTACCAGAAAAAGAAAATAAAGTATGTGATGAAGATGAAGACGTAATAGACTTTGATAAACTCTATGAATGTCCCTCGACGTCATCTGGATCTTGTCTTCAAGGCTTAGTGATAGACGAGTTGGAGAAGTACCTGAGAAAACCAAGAACTGCCAGCTCGGAAGACATTTTAGATTGGTGGAGGACGCATGAGACAGAGTATCCGATTTTATCGAAAATGGCCCGTGATTTTCTCTCAATACCTGCAACTTCAGTACCTGCTGAGAGGTTATTTTCTAAAGCATCATTAGTAATTAGAAAACATAGAAATAGGTTAAGTGATGAGTCAGCCAGATGGTTACTTTGTATTAATTCTTGGTCAAAAAAAATTATATAAAGTATCATAACCTAATGATAAAGCTGTTGATTTGTGTTGTATTTTATTTTTTATTCAAATAAATGATAAATCGTAAAACTCTTTTATTAAATTTCTTATAAGTTGAGGGTTCAATCTCTTTCTAGACAGATAAGTATTGTTCTTTAAAATACAGTCAAGTTATTGTAATTAATTTGTGTTTTTACATGTTTTAGCAAATGTAAGCTTATAAATCATAAATGTTTATTAAGAAACAGTTACTTCCATGGAAAACGACATATAGGTCAGTTGATTTTTCGAATTTCTTATCAAATCTTCAGTTATTTATTAATCTGCTTGATCTTTACTATGGCTATGTTAATTCAAGCTCACAATGTTCCAATTCTAATACGTTTTTCTAAGATTTAAAGTAAACTTTAATAAATAGTAATAGACTAATAGGTAATTGCAAGACTTGCAAGACTCTTGCTGCAAGACCAAGACTGGGAGCGCAAGACCAAGACCAAGACCAAGACCAGGTGTATTGGCGCAAGACCAAGACCAAGACTGGCTAAGTCTCGTCTTGTTCTTGCATTTGGGCAACACTACAATTAATAGTAATAGGTACCTTTGTGTGGTGTCCATGAATGTAGTTAGTTGGGAGTCGCACAAAGCGACCCAAAATGGCGATAATATTACCCACTGGATCGGACACTTAGCCGCCGTTCCCACGGGCGTAATAAAATCGTGGCGGGATTTTATCGCGCACTGGATTTTCAACTCTCGTTGTTGAGCCGAGCGTTGAGAATCCAACTTAACAATAACAGAGTACATTCTAGCGCGTCGAAAAAACACACTGTTGGATTTTGCACTCTCGGCGCTAAGCAGAGCGTTGAAAATCCAGTGCGCGAAAAAAAATCGCCGCGATACCGACGAACCGCGGTCCGTGCGAACGTCGACTTATTGACACGATTGGTGGTAACGTCTTAATGCGGCTGACATCTCCGCAGATATTGCGAATCAACATTGCACCACAGATTAATAATCATAATTTGTTATTGCACTCCAATAAATAGATAAGGTCTTATTACAAAACGAGGTTTTTCTCCTGTCATGGTTTAAACCATCGAGCCAGTTTTTGTAATAATAACCTAGCTGTGATAGAAATACAGTTCTTTATTCAAAACTGACAACATAGTCCGGTACTAAGTTGTCAGTTTTGTAAAACTGACCACTTAATGTGTCGGAATAAAGTTCGAAATTCAAAAAAGGGTCCATGGTTGAAACCTCGGTTTGAAGATGAACCTTGTTTTGTAATAAGGCGGATAAAGTTTAGGAAATATTTATTGTAAGCAAATTAAATTCAACTAAATTTAATATGCCTAGCCTTTTTCCGACTATGTTGGGGTCGGCTTCCAAAAAATAAAACTACCGAGATGACGAATAATAGAGAAGTATGGAAAAAAAGGACATGTTGCGCCGACCCCAAATAGATTGGGATAAGGGCAGGAGAATGATGATGATGTTGGGGTCGGCTTCCAGTCTAACCGGCTGCAACTGAATAATATCATTATTTTACATGGAGTGACTGCCTATCTGACCTCAACAACCCAGTAACTGGGTAATACGATACCCCTTGGTAAGACTGGTTGTGAGATTTTCGGGCTTCTGACGACCCGTAACGACTGTCAAAGATCCACGAATGACAGCCGGGACCAACGGCTTAACGTGCTTTCCGAGGTACGGAGGAGTCTCGGTATGTAAAGATGGTCACCCATCCACTGACCGACCCCGGCAAGCGTAGCTTAACCTGGTGGATCGACCCATGCGGCTGTTATTACTTAGCAAAAGATAAAAAATAATGGATAAAGTTTTTTTTTTTCATTTAGACCAAAATTATTTATTTATTTATTTAATTTTAAAGAAGGCTTACAGACTAACAAACCAATAATACAGAGAATGTAATATAAAAAAAAAATAGCTAATAACAAGCCTCCACATATAGTCAAAGGAAAAAGTCGATTATAAAGAAAATACATACAAGTTAATATCATTATTTAAGAGAATTATAGATAAGTTAACTATCATTGAAAAAAGACTGTGCCAATAGCCGACTTAAGGTCGCCACACTGGTGCAGAACAAGTCGACATTAAGGTCCCTAGGAAGCCTATTGAAACTAAGTACACTTCTAATTGAAAAAACATTTCGCCTATAATTAGTCATCGCGAAAGGTACATTTAACATTGGCCGGCACAAGTTCATCCATATTTTACCACTAGCTTTTGTCAGCGGCTTCGCCCGCGTTAAGTCGGAAATTACCCCACGGGAACCGTACATTTTTCTGGGATAAAAAGTAGTATTCCAGATACTATCTATTTCTGCGCCATCCGCCGTTCTGGTGTGATTGAGTAACAAACATCTTATAGTAGTAAGATGTAGGCATGCAAAAGATACACAAAAATACACTAACTTAATAATATTTTTCATTCAGGAACTCACTTAGGTATATTATAATAATAACCTTTCACCACTAAAAAGCTTCGAAGTCTTTTTTTAAATAAAGAAAGCGGCAGCTCTGTCCAACTCTTCGGTGTTTTGTTGAAGATTACTAAATTAAAATGTGTTTAGTAGTATTTCACCAACATTTCAGTTTCGAATGCAACCAAAAGTTGAATGCCATATTGTATTGCGTATATTTGGGAATTCAGATTATTTTAATGGATAGACCATTAAAGTAATCTAAAAATAAGACGCGCCGTATAATTGCGCCTGTCAGCCTTTAAGCGAATGAATTTACAGCCCTGGCGATGGTTTTAAGGTTGATATACACAGTGCGATTTATTTGCCTGTGTCGCGCTTTTTTGAAAAAGCCCTTTTGGTATATAAGGCTCCTTCAAACAAGCGCGACACGCAACGCGAACCGCACGCGAGACAAAGGCACCGCCTTAAGGTGCTTAACATGAAAATGTTAAAACAATGTTAATGTTAATGTTACGACATTGGCATACCTAGCACTGATGTTTTTTTTTCAAATTTTAGAAATTATTTGCCATCTTTTACATACTGAATGATATAAATAAATAAAAATGCAATCCGTATAAAATATTTGTATATATTTGATGAGATGTTAAGATATATCGAAACGTCTGGTTGACACTTCCCGTGACCGTGACAAGGGCTGGCTTTTGCCTTAGCTAGAGGCTAAGCATTGCCATACAACGTGGCAATGCCGCCAGTCTCTTGGGTACTTTACCAGTCGACAGCGATGCGGATGAATTTTTCGACGCCTTGTTTTAGTTTGTGAATAGTTTTAGTTTCATGTTAGGTTATGGATATATTTTTGTTATTTTTAGGTTGTTTTTATAACCAAAACTTAATTTTCTAAACAAATTTTTCTAATGTACGAAACATAATTTCACAAAATCCCCGAAGTATCAGGCAGAGGTGTACTTAGTACACAAATTTTTCTAATGTACGAAACATAATTTCACAAAATCCCCGAAGTATCAGGCAGAGGTGTACTTAGTACACAAATATTTCTAATGTACGAAACATAATTTCACAAAATCCCCGAAGTATCAGGCAGAGCTGTACTTAGTACACAAATATTTCTAATGTACGAAACATAATTTCACAAAATCCCCGAAGTATCAGGCAGAGGTGTACTTAGTACACAAATATTTCGCCAGCTATGTTTAAGTCCCATGTAATTGGAAGCGAGTCTATTGACATCAACCAGGCACAAATTCAGATTCCGAGCTGCTATTGAGAAATTCCTGAAGGAAAAACTCAATAGCTTTTGCCTATCCCGGGTATCGAACCCAGGACGTCATGCTCAGCAGTAGCACTCACGATCACTAGACCAACAAAGCAAGTGATTATTTTTAATTTTTTTTTTTTTGTTTGCCCAGGTGACATGGTTCCGCAACGAGCGACGTCTGTTGGAAGCGGAGCGGGTAGCGTTGGCCCGGGATGGCAACTTCTGGTGTGCAGACGTGGCAGCCGTCAGCGTGGACGATGCTGGTCGATGGACCTGTACCGCGGAGAATGCAGGTGGTCGGGCCAGCTGCTCTGCGCATCTTAATGTACTTGGTGAGTTTTTCAAGGTTCAATGATCTGAAAGTAACGTAATAAAGTAACACGTCCGTTTCTTTTTATTTTTCTATGTTTGCGTCATAAAATTTAGCATCGTCACAACGACCAGTCCTATGTTTCTCGTATCTAGTGCATGGGGGATAAATATACAGGGTGTAAGGCCGCAGACTAATAGGATGAATTCAGTAAGATATCATATTACGATGACCGGTATATGAAATTATTTCAGGAACGTTATGGGTATCCAATAAACCAGCCGTGTGATTCTGTAAGACCTCATTCGAAACTTCGAATCTGTAGTGCTATTCTGTAAATACATCACCGTGAAAACATAAGTGAAGTGATCTTAAAGTGAGCTGTCAATAGTGTCAATCCCTAGCATTATGTGGAATGAGGGCTCACTTATTTATTTATTTAACCTTTTCGCACACAAAACGTACAAAGGCGGACTTAATGCCACTCACTTCACGCTCACTTCACCCGAGTTATCATGGTGAGATGTTTACAGAATAGCACTACTGTATCCGCTGTGAGTTTCTTGATTGGCATTCTAAAAACTCGGTTGATAATTCGAATTTACACTAGCGCTACCCTTGCGAGCATGTCAGCGAGTTGAACTAAATTGACCGTAAGATTTTGACAGATAAAGTATGAGATGACGTAAGAAGTGGCATTCAGTAAGGTAATTCCCCCGTCACTTCGACGCTCACTTCGCACTCGAACCCGATTCAAAGTGTCAAATAAAAAGCATCTATTTTACGAGTGAGAGTGAATAGCGATGTGAGTTACGAGTTGTTGTTTGAATTTTACAGAATCGACGTACTGATTTGTTTGTGTTTTTGTGCATAAATCGGAGCGTCTGTTACTGGTGTTTTACATGTGGTGAGTTCGATGAACTCTGTAGCTAGGCAGAAAGTGAACAGCTGATTTCACGCGTCGTTCGTTAGAGTAGGTACCTATTTCAACATCCATTGCTTGTTTTTTTTACAAAAATGGAGTGCGAATGTAATGTTACATTGAAATATACTAGGTAGTAACTGAAAAAATGATTAAAAAAAATTAAAATTTTCCTGAGAAATCCGGTGGAATATGATTCAAAATAAGGAGCTGAATGTACCCTGATAGTTTCCCTTACACCTTGTATACGTGAGAGCAATGGTAGCCCAGTGGTGACGGCCCCGACTTATGAGTCTGGATTCGTGGGTTCGAAACCAGGATCGATACTTTGTGTAAATAATTTCATTACCACTGCTCTCAAAACGGTAAAGGAAAACATTGTGAGGAAACGGCATGAAACAAAGATTTGAAGAGTTGTGGCATCTATCAACCCGCACTGGGCCCGCGTGGGAGATTACAGCCCATTCCCTCTCGAAGAGACAAGGCCTGTGTCCCAGCAGTCTGAACATTATAGGCTGATTATGCTTGTATACGTCCGTAGCGCAAAAGGCAGTAAGCCTCTTACATACCTTAGTATTACTTTCTGCAAAGAGAAGAAAAGAACAAATGATAAAATTAGTGTGTGTAGGAGTGCGGATACTGCTTATATCATCATCATTCTCCTGCCCTTATCCCAATTTATTTGGGGTCGACGCAAGAAGTCTTTTTTCTTACATACTTCTCTATTAGTTGTCATCTCAGTAGTCAGTCCCTTTCTAGCCATATCATCTTTCACACAGTCCATCGTTTCTTTGGCCTTCCCCTACTCGTGTATAGCCATCCACATTCTTACTCAAAACTTTCCTGACGACATTTTCCTGATTCCTCCGCATCACAAGCCCATACCAGGACAACCGATTAAAAAAAACAGATACTTATAATTTATAAATTAAATTTTTATTATTTTTTTTTTATTAATATTCCGTGTTTTCTAATTTTTCGTCACAAATGAAAAAGAAATCTTATCTTACCAAATTTCTTTTCACAGTACCGAAAGCGTACAAGCGCCCTGAATTCGTGGAAGAACTCCGCGCTCTCCTGACTGAACAGGGGACCGTCTCGCTTGAATGCAAGGTGGTCGGCGTGCCCACACCCGTGCTGCGATGGTTCAAGGTAAAGCTCTTCATTAAAGTACTAGCCAAGTGCCCGATGGGATTGTGTACTCAATTTGTAATCAAATTTACAATATTTTTAACATCAAACTTAAGTTTGATGTACTATGGGCCAAAGTTCATGATCACCTCAAAGGCGATAATCGCATGCACGGCTCACGACTCGAGCGCACAATGTTCGTTTGTCACTAGCTGCGCTCTCACAGGAATATTTTCTTAAGTGACCATGCTTAAGTTTTGTCCATAGTACAAAATGCGTAGATGGCTTCTTTGTGATGGATCTTTTTACACCGTTTGTGAGTTAAAAGATTATAAAGCAAGTAACTACAAGCTTTCGTATTATGTTATGGATGTTCCGCTACCCGAGTAGTGGAACACCAGCGGAACATCATGCGCTTTCGCGGCGGAGGTGTGCTGAGGCCCTAAGAAAGTAATACAATTAATAATAGTAGAAGACAAGTGAAGTCGGTGTCAAAAGTGTTTGTCATGATTTCTTTTATCTTTCTAGTTTTGGATTTATAGGAAAATGGTCCTACGATCTAAGTGAGATTTTTCAAAACCAGTCTAATAAGCATTTATTCCAACAACCGCAATCAGTTATTTGTGGAATATTTTTTCATACGGAAATAGATTCTGCAACCGGTACTTATAACCTAATTAAAGTACACTAGCTTTTGCCTGCGGCTTCGCCCGCTTGGATGTCGGAAAATGTCCGATGGGAATGTACTACCGGGATTAAAAGCACCCTATTCAGGATCACTCCGTCCATTTGCAAAAACCGAATATCCGTTCGGTAGTTTTTGAGGTTATTGCGTTCAGTCGCGGCGGGGTGGACTTTGTTTTATAATAATTGAGAGTAAATAATTATGACACAGCAATAAAATACACATCTTAAAAAATATTTCTATCTGCTATCAATCTATACAATGTGTCATTTTGCATCCTCGTCAAATTTAAGGATGTGGTATAGACAGTCAAACTGAACAAATTTTTCTATGGCGCGATTCGCAATGAAATTATTTTTCGCGATTACGATGTTGGTACATCGTAATCGCGAAAAATAATTTCGTCTTAGAAAAGGCGGTCAAAAAAAAACCGGCCAAGTGCATGTCAGACCACGCGAAGGGTTCCGTAGTTGGGATAAATTTGTCCCAAAACAAACATTATTGTCGATATACGTCACGGTCAATTCAAATGTAAGTTTGTAATCGGAAAAAAAATATTATTTATGCGATAAAACTACAAATTAACGGTTTTCGGACTTTTTCCTGAACTTGTGCCGTGAGACCTTGCTTCTTGCCAAATTTCATGATTCTAGGTAAACGGGAAGTAGTAGGTTTTGATTTATTTGCGAGTATCAAAATATAATATGTCGCATAAATGGCCGATTTTTTTTATTACGTTGACTTAGAAGTTTGATTTTTTTAGAGCTCCAAGTGACCGTAGACCTACGTATTTGATATTAATTTCAACTTGATACCTTAACGCGTTCCTAGCGATGGCGAAGTAGATCGGACGGTTAAGCATAGGATTAACACTGGATGGATGAAATGGCGGCAGATCATGGGAATAATCTGCGACTCCCTCATCCCCCTTATACTTTAGGAGGGGAAGATATATAAAACAATGGTTAGACCTGCTGTCTTGTATAGATCAGAATGTTGGGCCACAAAAGGGATGAACGAAAAGCAATTGCATGCAGCTGAGATGAGAATGCTAAGAGGGATGTGTGGTGTTACAGGAATGGATAGAATAAGAAATGAGTACATAAGAGGAAGACTGAAAGCGGCACCGGTGAAAAGTTGTGCGGAAATCGGCTGTCATGGTATAGGCATATGATGCGGAGGAGTGAGGAAAATGTCGTGAGGAAAGTTTTGAGTATGAATGTCGATGGCTATAAGAGTAGGGGAAGACCAAAGAAAAGAAGGATGGACTGTGTGAAAGATGACATGGCTAGAAAGGGGGTGACTTCCAAGATGGCGAATAATAGAGAAGTATGGAAAAAAAGGACATGGTGCCCCGACCCCAAATAGATTGGGATAAGGGCAGGAGAATGATGACCTTAACGCGTTCCTGAGAAAAAGGGTCTTGACATACTTACAGACAGATAGACGGACAACGAAGTGATCCTATAAAGGTTCAGTTTTTTCTTTTGAGGTACGGAATCCTAAAAACAGTAAATTATTTGAGAACTTCATTATAAGTTCCTTTCAGATCCTAAAACTCTACTCTATTTATTACAGGACAGTCGCGAAATAAAGGCAGGCGATGTATTCGCTCTCACAGCGAATGCCGAGGATCCCACGTCACTCGGCACTTACACCTGCGAGGCTGTCAATTGCATGGGCAGGGCGTACTCCTCATCGAAGGTCCACGTTGTCGGCCGCGGTAGTAGGGAGGGATCTGCCAGGCCGAGCTCCAGGTAACTACGAGTATATTATAAATAGACTTGGTATTCAGAATTCAATCGAAGTCAAATTACTAATTGAATACTAGCATATTAAACGCATAGAGCAGTGGTGGCACATTGGAAAAGGCCGGGAGTTGTAAGTCGTAGGTTCGAATCCGGGCAGGCACTTTACTTCGTGGGAATTATTTCGCCACCACTGTTCTCAAATCCTGTTTCGAATCCTCCTTAGCATAGCATAACCAGCCGATAAAGTTCCCACGGTAGACATAAGCTTCCTTTCTGTGAGAGGGAGTAGGTCATAATCCACCACGTGGGCCCAGTGCGGATTGCTGGATGTCACATGTGATGAAGAAATAAATTACATAAAGAAAGTGCCTGTCCTGGTTCGAACCCATAACCGTAAGTCAGGGGTGTGTTTCGATATTGGTCACAAAATAAACACTCCTTCTTGGATTCCAGCAGTGTGACTCCAGAGCCGCCTCCGATCTTCACGAAAGAACTTGAGGACCAGTTTGTGAGGGTCTGCGAGCCGCTGACCCTCGGCTGCCACATCGTGGTACCTCCTTGGCCCCGCAGTGTCGTCTGGTACAACAAGGAGGGAAAAATTGAGCCCAGCGAGAGGTAATTGGAAGTCTTTCACTGTTTCGTTTCCTTTTTGGGATGGGATACTTGATGTCGTGTTAGATTGGTACATTCCACAATGCACAGTGGCCATAGTGTCAGTTGTCACGACAGCCCTCAGTCCTAAGCATTCTTCTCCGCCCCCAAATCCTCATTCTTTTTCAACTCATTGTCAAAACCCATTGCAGTTTGCAATAATTAAAAACGTATCTGAATTCAAATATTGTACCAAATACAAATCGGGAATAGGCTGGTAGCTATGGGTATTATTGCCAGCCTGATAATCCGACACGGTTTATTTTCCATAATTTCATTAAAAATAACGCTTCAGCTGCCATAATCGTGCAATTACATAAAATAATTTTCACTAATTTCATTGGTTACATAATCGATCAAGTGTCATAATTTTAATCCATTTTATTTGCTATATTTTTCATTTTCAATAATGTCGTTTTCCTTAATGACAAGCCTTATTAGTGTATATGATAATAGTGCAAGATAATAGTGATAAGCGTTATTAGCGTTATTATGAGGGGGGATTATTATGGAGAACAAGACAATACCATCCGACACTGTACCAAAAGCCACTTAGGCTTTAGCCTAAAGCATGCAGGGTAATAATTGATTAAATTTCACATTTACAAACTGTGTTGTGATCCATGTATAATATTGGTATTCAGCTGCATCCGGTTAGACTGGAAGCCGACCTCAACATGGTTGGGAAAAGGCTAGGCAGATTGATTGATTTACAAAATATTTTTCGTTCTTTTAGAACAATGTTCGAGTTTGTATCCCGATTGCAACATTTGAGTAGGGTTACGTAAGTATGACTTTGAACGTCCACAGATAGGGATTTATGAATGTGAGCATACGTCGCATATTTCTGGTAATTGCATGTTAGTTGATACATAGTTTAAATCTGCGTGACGTATTGACATCGGTATTTATTTGCCTTTATAGTGACTGCTTTTTTAATGCAGAATACGGATACTTATCAGCCATTTACCAAGGGGTATTGAGTTACCATTGTGTTACCTATAAACTGGGTTGTGGAGGTGAGATAGGCAGTAGCTTCATGTTGGTATTCAGATGCATCCAGTTAGACGGGAACGTGATCCTAGCCTAGTTGGTAAGGCTAGGCATTCAACATTTACGCAATATGGTTTTTGTAATGTTTAATATTTTTGGTGTCAATAAATTATTATTTATTTTGATTCTTTTAATTTCTTCGCCTAGCCGGGAAGTCCTGATGGCTCGGGCCAAAGGCAGTTTATCAGTTCAGTTATGAGTGGGAAATATGAATATTTGATTCTAAGCGGTTGTGAGTAGACTGTAGGTATAATGGATGAGGACGAGTTTGGGCAAGAGTGCTGCAAGTTGTCGAACTTACATTGTAGAAACTTTCTTACTGGCGTGCAGGCTATAATAAGGAAGAAAGTTTCTACAGTGTGAGTTCAAATTTCTTACTTTTGGCTATGAGAATCTTAAAAGCTCGTGCATAAATATTTTTTTCTAAATTAAAAACAATTTTGACACAACTAAAATCGAGTTTGACAATCGCGACTCTGCGTAGTACTTGTTTGCCCTATCCCGAGATTAGTTTTTAGAGCCGGAGGTGCGCAGGGAGTGCAGCCTCTGCCTGCTGTAATAAGGCAACCGCACCATGCGAGCCTTAGCGCCGGAGAAGATGCGTTTCTCGAAGACGTGTTTTATATGGAATTTTTCAGTTTTTGTATGGAAAATATTAAATGTTTTTATTACTGATTATTTATTACCTACAATAGAGTTTTAGGGGGTTATGGGTTCTGTAGAGGAGCAAAATTTTCATTATTTTTGCGATAGGACACACCGTTTTCGAGACATAGGTAAGCAAAAGAAAAGAAAAAATAGATACAGTACCGTTTTGTTGTGAATTTTAGTTCATGACAACTAATTTTATTCCACACCTTTTAAATCGCGATTAAACATAGTCTGATTTAGTAATCAAAATTTTAGGTGAAAAACGTCAAATTCAGAATAGCAAAAGATGCCATTTTAACTAAATTGAATAACTTAGTGCATCTTAGTGCTGTCAAACTATAAGTAATATAGTTAAGTTGTGTCATAATAGTCAATTTCAGAATGGGAAATCGTCGTTTGACAGGAATAAATTGGTGATTTTTAGGCCGCTAACCCACTGGGAGTTTTACGAGCGTTGGCGTTTCTCCAACGTTGATTGTACCTGTTGCCGAAAAACGCAACGTTAACGTCGCGTTGATGCTACGTAAAGTTTTAACAGTACAATCAGACGTTGGAGAAACGCCAACGCTTGTAAAACGCCAGTAGGATAGCGGCCTTAGTCTAGTTTAGAGGCATTTGTGACAGAAGAATCGGCACCAATGTGTAAAAATTTAAACTGTCTACCTATTCCAGTTCATAAGATACAGCCCGCTGACAGGCAGACGGACGGACGGACAGCGGACGCTTAGTAATGAATAATTTTATGAAAGAAGCAGACGAATGTTCATGTACTTTGTGATCTTCGGTGTCGTGTGAACGTGGAATGAAACAAAAATGATCAGTCACACGAGTGGACCGTTCACTCGAGTGGGGCTGATGAAGTTGTTGAAAATATTACCATGTCCTTGATGTTATTCCAGGTATCACGTTCTCGAAGACGGTGCTGGTGGCTACCTGCTGGAGGTGGGCTGCGCCGAGTGGCCGGACGAGGGCGAGTGGAAATGCGTCGCGACCAGCACGGGGGGCCGCATCGGCATCTCCACTTGCTATGTCACCATGGATGGTGAGATTCCTACCTACAGGAGCTAGGTGTTAATATGGGACATTGAGCTTTAGTAGGAGTCTGTCGCAGTGGTATAAGTGACAAGAGACACTACAAATCTTTATCAGGTGCCATGTTACCGACATGTTGCTGCATACTGGCGGACCTTTTTTTATTTTTAGGATGGGAAATCTTCAAATGACTTCTCCCGCTCTGGGTAGAGCGGGTGGGGCGTGTCAGACTTTTTCTGACTAAAACCCACCCGTGTCCCTTCAGTTGCCTGTGCCAGGGCCACGGTATCTCTTTCGAACAACCCGCGACCCCGGTGGCATATTGGCTGGCCTAGCAGTAACGCGCGAAGTCACTGGCAGGCAATCTAAATGTCACTTTTTTGAACTGTAGCAAACGCGTAACGTTAATCCTCACGATTTTAAAATGAAAAAAATACTAGTTTCGCTTATCTACCTATTTACTTTTAAGAATTTATTCATATTATCGACTTTAGGATAGTGAATTTTCGATTCAAACTTAGCTCGAATTTACGTTACGTTTACGTCGCGCGTTCGTGCTAGGGTCGATTTTTATGTTTTAGCAACCCGTACCTACATTGTTTAAGTTCGTGCTAGAGCCTCTGTTCTATTTTAGCAACCCATACCTACATTGTTTACGTTGGTGCTAGAGCCTCTGTTCTATTTTAGCAACCCGTACCTACATTGTTTACGTTGGTGCTAGGGCCTCTGTTCTATATTTTAGCAACCCCTACATTGTTTACGTTCGTGCTAGGGCCTCTGTTCTATATTTTAGCAACCCGTACCTACATTGTTTACGTTCGTGCTAGGGCCTCTGTTCTATATTTTAGCAACTCGTACATTGTTTACGTTCGTGCTAGGGCCTATGTTTATGTTTTAGCAACCCGTACCTACATTGTTTACGTTCGTGCTAGGGCCTCTGTTCTATATTTTAGCAACCCGTACCTACATTGTTTACGTTCGTGCTAGGGCCTCTGTTCTATATTTTAGCAACTCGTACATTGTTTACGTTCGTGCTAGGGCCTATGTTTATGTTTTAGCAACCCGTAAATTGTTTACGTTGGTGCTAGGGCCTCTGTTCTATGTTTTAGCAACCCGTACATTGTTTACGTTTGTGCTAGCCCCTGAGCTATGTTTTAGCAACCCGTACATTGTTTACGTTTGTGCTAGCCCCTGAGCTATGTTTTAGCAACCCGTACATTGTTTACGTTTGTGCTAGCCCCTGAGCTATGTTTTAGCAACCCGTACATTGTTTACGTTTGTGCTAGCCCCTGAGCTATGTTTTAGCAACCCGTACATTGTTTACGTTTGTGCTAGCCCCTGAGCTATGTTTTAGCAACCCGTACATTGTTTACGTTTGTGCTAGCCCCTGAGCTATGTTTTAGCAACCCGTACATTGTTTACGTTTGTGCTAGCCCCTGAGCTATGTTTTAGCAACCCGTACATTGTGTAGGGTCCGTCAGTCTGTGTGTAGGGTTTTCGCGGATATCAGTCGAAATTAGAACACTGTCGGATTAGGTACTCAAGAGATCGATAACTTGAGTGAGGTTAATGTCCGCTTTTAACTGACTTCAAAAAAGGAGGCGGTTATATTATGTTCGTCTGTATGTATTTTTTTTATTATGTATGTTGGTCGATATTTTCGTCAATAGTGGACCGATTTTGAAAATTCTTTTTTCATTCGGTAGACAAAGCTAGCGTAATGGTCCCATATAATTTTTTTTAACTTTGCTTGGCTAGTCTTTGAGTTTGCTTCGATAATCAATCTGCCTAGCCTTTTCCCAACTATGTTAGGGTCGGCTTCCAGTCTAACCGGATGCAGCTGAATACCAGTATTTTACATGAAGCGACTGCCTATCTGACCTCCACAACCCAGTAACTGGGTAATACAATACCCCTTGGTAAGACTGGTTGTCAGACTTTCGGGCTTCTGACGACCCGTAACGACTGTCAAAGATCCACGAATGACAGCCGGGACCAACGGCTTAACGTGCTTTCCGAGGCACGGAGGAGTCTTGGTATGTAAAGATGGTCACCCATCCACGGACAACCCCGGCAAGCGTAGATTAACCTGATGGATCGACCCGTGCGGCTATTATTACTTAGCCACAAGCTCCTCTTGAGTTTGCTTCGATAAGACGTATTTAATCCACTTTGTGTTTCTTGATGATGTTATATTAGATTTTTTTAGATTTTAGTTTTTTCTTTGTGTTATTCTCAAGTCTGTCATTTTTACTTCCTGTTTCTTCAAAAAAAGAAAAAAACACTACGGTGCCTACCTCAAACCTAAATATTACGCATTATTTCGAAATTGTTTGTTATCCTGAAAAAATAAATAATAAAATAAAATACTACAAAATGAAAAGTAACTTTAATTTCGGAAGTCGGTGGCAAAAAACTAAAATACAGATCCAAAGACACCAGCTTCAACGAAACTTGAAAATTCAACAGCGCACTTTTAAAACGTGTCATCTAGTGTTAGTGAACACGGGAAATAGTCTCAAGATGGTCTCAAGTCACCGCTCACTTGGGTGTGTTTGGAATGATTTACAGAATAGGGTTAATATTTGTTGAAAACAATTTTTTTTTTATTTGTTTGAGTTTTAGCTTCCGGATTATTTCTATATTCATTCATACCAATTTAGGGGTTTCTTTTGATTACTTTAACGAATATACTTTGGTACATGGCTGTTACTTTTTATTTATCGTGTATAGTTGTGTACTAGCTTTACTTACCTATTTAAATGATATTTGAATCATTTTCTCATTTTCCACAGTGCCCAAAAACTACAGAAAGCCAAGATTCATGGAGAACCTTCAAGCTGTACTAACAGAAGAAGGGCTAGTCTCCTTCGAGTGCAAAGTCGTGGGCTTCCCCACTCCAGTCCTCAGTTGGTTCAAAGATGGCCAAGAACTAAAGCCAGGAGACGTGTACCAACTCACAGGAACCAACTCCTTAGGTTCTTACTGCTGCATAGCCAGGAACTGCATGGGCCAAGCCAGCAGTTCCGCTGAACTGACAGTTGAAGATATCCAGAACCAGCTGAATGAGGAAGAGAAACTGCAGCTTTTCTCCAAGAATCAGGCGCCGAAGTTCATTCAGGGATTGAAGAGCGTCGAAGCGAAGATTGATGAGCCATTCCGTTTTACAGTAAAAGGTTAGTTAGATTTTTTTAAATTCTTGTGTCTCTCAAAAAGTGCTGTGTATATTCTTTTTTCCAATAAGAACGAATATAGGTAAGTACCTACTACTACTTTTTGAGAGCGTTTTACACGCATAAAGTTCATGCAACTCTGTTCTTACCGTAAACGTTACGTAAATTTGTACAACTTTTAAATCGAAAATACAACTATCCTAAAGCATTTTAGTGCAATATTTTCCGAAAATCACAATTAATTACCTCTTTTTGCTTAATCATTACTAGAGAACTGTTAAACGGATTCATATTTTCCTAAATTTGAGGTGTTGGCTAATATGGAATGGGCTTTTGTATCGAAATAATCCCAGAATTCTAGAGATTCTAATCTACATTTTTAGAGTTCTGATTATAGAATCGACTCAAGCAACTCCACTTTCAGGTGTTGGCTAATATGGATTGCACTTTTGTATCGATCGTAAAAATCTTGCGATTCCGGAATTGATAAATTTTGTACTTTTTGATTATGGAATGGAATGCTAGCAAATTTTGTAAAGTATGTTGTCAAACTGGCATAGCAAACGTCAGGATATGTGGGTAATGTTAAAAAAATAATTTCAAGTAATTTATGCATAGGAATAGTTATGTGATCCCGGTGTCCCGATATTTTTTAAATAAATAATACCGCATATTTAAGAAGTCGTATTCATACCATATATACCCGATTAGTAGTGCATTCCCAGATTTTCTGGAATCTCGGGATTTTTTTGCCAAAAATTAACTTTAGGTAAATATGCATCCGATTATCCGATCTCTAATCATAACACACCACCTTTATGTGATATGTTTCAGTCGCCATTCCGCCTGAACCGTCGGTACTGTGGTACCGCGACGACCAGCCGGTGGACGAGTCCTCGCGCTGCCACCTCGGCCGGGAGGAACGCGGAGTGTGCTACCTCGACATACAAAGCCTGGAGTTCCTCGACCAGGCCGAGTGGAAGTGTGTTGCCATGAACGACTTTGGACACAGCGTCACTTCATGTTTCCTCAAACTAATCATACCTAGACACTACAAAAAACCCAGATTCTTAGAAAACCTTCAAGCCATACTATCTGACGAAGGAGCCGTGAACCTCGAGTGTAAGGTCATCGGTGTCCCGCAACCCATCCTCAAATGGTACAAAGATGGCGAGGAATTAAAACCTGGTGATATTCACAGAATCATATCCGGCCAAGACGGCACGTGCTGCCTTGGTACTTATACTTGTGAAGCGCAGAACTGTATGGGCATTGCCGCCAGTTCTGCTTCACTCCTCGGATTTGATGATTCATTGAAAGCAAAGAAGAAAAAAGCTGAAGAACAAGCCTTACAAAGGAATTTATCTCTTAGCACCATACATGAAGAAAGAACTTCACAGATGTACGACACACCAGTCGGTGACGTCACCACTCTTGACGATAAAGGAGAAATATCCTTCTCCTTCGATGGCAAAGAAGTTTCTGTGTCTCTTTACGAAACTCCAGACTTGACCGAAGAAGAAGCTTTACAAATTGTGGAAATGTACGCCGATCAATTGTCAGAAAATATTACAGAACACAACGTGGTGGAACTGCCACCATTAAGATTCGTTAAAGAAACATCTACATCTGGTAATTTGTTGATGGAGGCAGTTATAATTGACGTCTCACCGGAATATTTTGTTTCTCCTGATGAAGATATGCGAACAGAAGCAGATCTTGAAGACTTATCGATTGCGGACGAGAACGGCCCGCCTCAGCTATCATTAGATCAAGACTTTGAGATTGGTGGAGAGGATTACTTGGAAAAAACTATGGCGTTGTTATCAGATGAAAGATCGGATCTTAAACTAGGTAGGAAGAAGTCAGATTCCCAAAGAAGCGCCGATGACTTTTTCAGTTTATCGCGTGATCAGTCACTTTCAGAAGAAAAGAGAGACGATGACACTCAAGCCATATCTGATCTGCAAAGCTTTGCGAGTGCACACAGTTCTGGAAAACCTAAATCGAAATCTTCGAAACCATCAGGGGAAGACGGTCAAGAGTCATCGGAGCCCACAAAAACTATTCTTTTTAAAGATGAAGCTTTGAAGCACTTTGACATCGAGCCAGCTCCTATTGTAAAACCTAAGAGAGAGCGACGTACTAGCCGTAGTTCTAGACGATCCAGTTCAGGAAGCGAGAAGTCAAGAGAAGAAGCCCTTCGGAAAAAAGATTCGTTTGAAATGGAAATGCCCAAAAAACCCAAAATTACAGATGAAGAATTCAAAAACAAAATGGTCAACATTAGTGCTTCTTTGTCTAAAGTTATAAACGACGTTCAAATTATTGAAAGAGATATTATTCTTAAGTCAGAACTGATGTCGTCGGCAGCAACTGCTTCAAGAAGTTTGGAAATTATCAGTAGTTTGATATCTCCGCTTTCGGAAATACATAGTATTGCAGATGCTGCCAAAGAATCGGGTTCAGAAACTAAAGAGGTCAGCAGCACATTATTCAATAGCTTACCTCAACCATTAAAAGCTCTTCAACAGTCGTTGACTATCATTGAAAAATGTATTGACATGGAAAGTGACAGCAAAACACTTGTTAAGAAAACTTGCGTAGCATTCGTCGAAACATGCGGCAGTGAAATGCAAAAATTTATCTCGGATATTAATTACGTTACGTCTTCAGATTATTTACTTACTGAAGATAAAGTTCTCACAGAAATTGAGTCGTTGAATAACGAGATGAGCTCAGTGATCAAATTCTCTGCTGATACTATCAAAACCAGGAATCTTCTAAGCGAAGCTAGCGAAATTAAAGTGGACGAGCCCTCTATTGAAGTCAAACATCTGAGAGATACACAAAAAGCAGTGTTTGAATTAAAAAGTCCTCTTATTTCTTTACTCTGTATTGCTGAAAGTGCTGAAAGCGGGAAAATAATAGATGTCGCTAAAGTGCGCAATAGTGAAGTGATACTTAACGATATGTATTCTTCTATTCAAGATCTGCAAACAGCTTTGGAACAAATCGAAACACTCTCAGTCAAGGAATCAAATACGCCTTTACAAAAATACAACACTGTTATCATTGAAACTGTGATGGAGTCCGTTGTAAAACTTAGGAGTTCTTTTGAGCAATTATCCATAGAGTCTGAAGGCGAAGATGAAGCCATACTGAAACAGGCCGTAGCTTCAATTAAAGAAAACCTTTACATAATATCAACACAAATAGAAGTCATTGAAAACAACGTGGGTACGTTTGATGTTTTACAGAGCGAAAATAAGCTGGATGCGCTACAAAAGATGGCCCAGATTCTTATAGCATTAGAAAATAATCTGCCGAGATTAGAACCGATGCCAGAAATTAAGAATCACATGACCATGTTCCACAAAAACTTAACAAAAGTTTTAGAAAATGTAATAGAGAGTAATGAGTCTAAGAAATACTTTGCTCTGATGGAAACTTGTGATGCAGTAAACAGAATCAATGCTTCGATTAAGAATCTAGATGTTGATAACGTGTTGTCCCTTGCTAGCCTTAATAACACTTTACGAATTATTCAAGACCAGTTCATCACTAACGTTTTCGATTCGGAGCTTAATTGTTCGCTTCTTACAAATATCGCTGATACTTTGGTTGATATTCAAGAGGCTATCAACACAGCTGACGAAGTCAGCATTCATGTTGATTCCGAACACATACAACCCATAGCTCCTCATGAGTATGATGAAACAAAAGCCAAGGTTGTAATGGAACATATTGACCAGGTGATAGCCGCAATTGAAAATGTGAAGGCAATAGAATCGACACAGGATTTCAAAACAAGCATCGTTCCTACATTGGAGAACATTTGTCCTGTTCTAGAGGAACTAAAACGAAGTGTAGCTTCAATTAAAGCTAGTGGTGTTGAAGAAGAACATATTTCTGATATATCAGAAGTTTTATCTTTTGCTCAAACTTACGCTACGCCACTTTGTGAACTAAACCAGAATATAATTGTTCTAAATCAACAAATTGTCGAAAACATTGAAAGTTTGAAACAAAACAGTGAAGTTATGGCTACGATCGCAGAACCTATTCACGAGCTCCACACAACACTTGAAATATTACAGCAAGATGTTATTTCTCAATATGGTGAAAGTCTGACTCCTTATGATGTCAGTGTCAATATGGCTAGCGCAGTACAAAATCTACAGAGTTGCATTTTAATGGTACAAGAACAAGCAGGAGTAGAAGCGGCAGACGATATGTCTACTCTAGAGGATATATCGGGAATAAAGACTACAGCAGACGCTATCCCATCCGACCGTTTAGTACTACCGGCTGCCGAAGAAACTACGGTAGAACAGGCGATCTCGCCATTTAATCAGGAACTGCAGACTACTGCAACTGCGCAAGCACTACAAACATTGCATGAACATATTACTGTATTACAAAATCCTGAAATCATTGACGCATTAGATACGTTATCTGAAGTCAGTGATTACTCTAGTTTAAAATCATTCGTTATAGGCTTAGGTGAATTGCATTCTGGAATCGAAGAGGTTTTACATCCTCTACTGATGGAGGGATCAAATGAGATAGCCAACTTAATCAATCCATCAAAACTTACAGCTATTGCTGAGCCAATGCAGGAACTACAGCAAAGTTTGTCGGTGTTAGACACAAGTAACATTCCAATATATGAAAATTTATTAGAGATGCCGCCGGAAAGAATACATTCCGTGATTCAGAGCGTATCTGAATTCAAAGAGCATTTAGATAAGTGTATGCTTGCTGTGTTCCCTGCCATGCACACCGCTGACAATACCGTTGAAATAGCGAACAAAGTCGGTTCACTTAGAGAAGTGTGTGAGCATTTAAAATACATTATTGAAACTACTAAGGCCGTAGAAAAAATATCTGTACCAGAAGAAGTTAAAGCTTTGGAACGTACTGTTGACAGTTTACTTAATGCTACTGATGTATCCAAAGGTATCAGGATTGAGCAAGTTAAAATTATTACAGAAGAGTTATATGAAAAAGTAGCTACCGTGCAAGAAGAGATGATTAAATTTACTCCACAAACGCCGGAAAAATTGGCTCAAGAGGCAAAACTAATTCAAACTATTGATGAAGTGCAAAGCAATATTGCTGTGTTAGAGCAATATGATTTCGTTGACCTTTCTCGTGCTTCAGACTTGACTTGCACGTCACCACAACTTGCAGTTGAAATTGAATCCGACTCTCTTATGTTAATGGAGGATATCGTAGATAGTGCTGTTAATGTGGTGCAAGACTCCACAAATGATATGCCAATAGCTGATCTTATGATAGTAGAAGACTTCTTTAAGACCTGCAAGAATGAATTTACCATTCTGCGTTGTCTAATATCTAAAGCTACAACTCATAAGAAAATTATAAGATTATTACAAGAGTTTAGTGCTTTGCAAAATACAATAAATTACTTCAAAACTAAAAGATTTGAATTAAAGTTAACTGATGACGTTAACGGCTGCTTAGCTACTTTCCTAATTCATGCCGATGATTGCCTCCAAAATGTTCAAACTTCTCTTATAAAGATTGTTGATTCTCAAGCAGAACTTTTGATTCAAGCACCTTTGGCGAAGTTTGTAAATTCGGCCAAAGAACTTAAAATGGCAAAAGAAATTAAACACGATGAACAAGTATTTAAAATAGTTGATAAATTCGTAGATATATTAGAAATAGCTAAACCTTCTCTGCAACATGTACAAGCAGATATTTTAGAGGAAATTAAAAGTGGTAAACCTAATGTGGTTGAAGACAGTAATTTAGTTAATTTGATTGAAGAATTCGCATCATTTATTGAGGAAGTCAAAATGCAGAAAATAGATGTGGTAACAAAAGACATGTTAGAAAAAGTTTCAACTGTAATTGAGAAACACCATGACTTTAAAGATGCGAGTGGTACAGGCAAGACTTTGATTTTACTAAAATGTTTGGCTGACTGCACGGATGTATTACAAGAGAGCCTTCTTGAAGTTAAAATTCCAAAACAAAAGTTGGAAGAAGGTCCTTTAAAAGCAGTTTTAACAGAGATGTTAGAACCTCTACAAGCATTACACAGTCAATTAACAAATGTTCAAGAACAAGTTCTTAGCGGTGTTGACAAAGATTCAATATCCGTCGATATAACTACTACGGAATCTCTCGTTCAAACGATGACTGAAAAACATAAAGAAATGATAGAACGGATGGAAACGGAAGAAGCAATTGCCAATGAGGAGATTTCTTTAATCATAGAAGTTGATAAAGAGATACACTCGATACAAGACAGCTTACGATCTATAGAAAACGTCCAAGTTGCTCAGGTTGTCAAAGAAATTGCGAAACCCGTGGACGACTTAGAGAAGTCCATGCAAAGTATTTTGTCTTCAGAGAAAGCCAACATTTACAGTGAAGATAAACTTCCTAAAGGTGAGTTTTTATGCTATGTTTATCTTTTCATATAAATATTTCTTATACACTTTTGTATCAGTAGTGCTATTCTGTAAACATCTCACCGTGATAACTCGGGTGAAGTGAGCGTGAAGTGAGCCGTCATTCCACATAATACTAGGGGTTGACACTATTGACAGCTCACTATATGATCACTTCACTTATGTTTTCACGGTGATGTATTTACAGAATAGCACTACAGGACCAGAACCAAAGTTTAAATAATAAATACTCGTATAAAAAAAAAATGGAGCTACGTCTAAATTCATCGAAGAGGTAATATGCAAAATACTATAGTATATCCATATTTCACCGATATTATAACTCATGTTTATGGAAATCTACCTTAAATAAATAAATTCGTGGTCTTTTAATGTCAAAGGTTATAGATAATTAATTGGTTTTACCTAACGTGTGGAGGAAAAATATCTAACAAAATTATTACTAAATATTTCTGTCGAAATTTTTTATAGATGTCAATTCGAATATCGATTCTTTGGAAAATGCAATAGATCGTTTCGTAGGTATTGAAATGGACATATTAGTCGAATCAGGTACATTTAGCGACGCTGATTTGAACGAAAGCTTAACTATTGCAATTGAACTACAAGGACTATTGGCACTTAACCCCGAAGAGCTGGCCTCTTCCAAAATATCAGATTTAAAAAACAAAAAAATTAAGTCTCTAAAAGCTATCATATCGAAATTCGATTGGCAAAGTACAGATGCGTACAATGGAAAGAATCAATTAGAAACTGAAAACATGAAGCTCGTATTCCTTGCGGCTTATCAGCTATTGGTCGAGTTGGAAAAAGTTGATACGTGTACTTGTATACTGGGAAATATAGAAGTTAAAGAAGGTAAAGTAGGAGTGGATGTCAATAATCTGGCTTTGTCGTTTTTAATCAGAGCTTTGTACAAACGCCGTCGTGAAAGTGAAATATTAAGCTTTAATGTGTTTCGTCAATTTTAAATATAGTTGCCTATTTTTGTCTAGCTTAAAAAATTAAGCCGACAAACATGATGTATAAAATCATCATGAGCAACAATCAGTTTTTTCCATTCCTCAAACTCGTGTTTTCAATATTTATATTCACTATTTTACAGTTTTTTAATGCTTCATTCTTCACGTGTTTTTACCATTTTATAGCTAACAATACAATTTCACTAAAATAAATATTCTATTTTCAGAAAAAGCTAAGCAAATCATTCAGCATATTGATCAATACATAGAACTAATCGAAATAGTGGAAGAAATATCTGCTATCATAAAGATTGATGATATAAAAGAGACCATGGATATTGCGAAAGAGTTACGTGAAAGCATTTCTGCTTCAGAAATAGTCTCAGAAGGAGAAGAAAGCCTTGAACGAGTAAAAGAAGTTCGCAAAGAACAAAATAGGTTAGCTTTAAAACTCCATACAGCATTATCTGCTTTGCAAGTTCATGTTTTTGACAGCGTACAAGAGTTGGCCCCAACACTCAGTACAGAAGTGATTCAGCGAATTGCTCGAGTTACTGCACAATTACAAGCAGATTTGGTCGCAGTCACTGGCATCAGAGTGGCACTACAAGCTCCTGCTGAACCTTTAAATGAAATCCTAAAGAAGATTGAAGTTGTCGAGAGCCAAGCTGCCATCACTACTCCAGAATTGTTAACAGCAGCTGTAGGATCGGAAGCAACTATTTTAGAACAAATAAGTTTAGTCGCGCAAGTATCATCAGCTGAACAATTAATTGCTACAACAGAAATATTGGAAAAATCAATCGCTGAAACTAAAGAAATTGTCATAGCGGAAGACGCCAAGCTTTTACCATCAGAAATAATAAACAAGTTGGGTCACTCTGATACTGAACAAGCTCTTGCAATAGAGGGCACTGAAGCTGTGGTTCTGGAACAAATTGAAGTTGTTTATACAGAAACACTTCCCAAAGAAGATGTTGCGTTTGGTGTAGTTGAAGGAGATCAAGCCCAAGAAGTGGCATCTGTAGAGACATTGAAATTAGAATCAGAAAGTGCCGTTGTAATTGAAGACCTCGGACCAGTGCTTCATGAAGTTGCCGTTGATGAGCAGCAGATTGATGTTGGAATAAGCCTACAAGCCGAGCTACAAGAGGCTCCTAAAGCTACTATTGGTAAAAAGCTACTTCTTACTGTTGTTATATTGATATTTTAGTATTGTCTATATCTATAAAACGCTTGTTATCAATACATACTAACGAAAAAACTTTTTATTTTTTTCAGAAATGTTAGTTCTGCATATAGATCAGTTTATATCTGACGATATAACAGAAGTGATCAACGAACTAGCCAATGTCATCAATGCTGAAGAACTGAAGCAATCGATTAGTATTGCTAAAGAAATGCGTGAGAACATCGCTGCTTCTGAAGTCGCATTAAAAGCAGAAACTAGTGATGTTCTGAAAGAAGAAGTTATTCAACATTATGCACAACTAGCGGAACAGCTGCACACAGCTTTGGCGGCACTGGAAACTCTGCCATTGGACACTTTAGCAGATATCCCTTCAATAAACAAGGACACACTACAGCGCTTTGCTGCAATAACTGAAAATCTGCGCGCGGAACTCGAAGAAGTAAAAACAACACCAAAATTGTTTGACGAACTTAAAGATGTAAAACTTAAAAAAGTTTCATCTGATGCTGCGCAATCGAAAACTTCTGATTCCAAAGTGACTGAAGCAACTGTATCAGCCGAGCAATTGGAAATTACAATGGCTGAAGTTGCTGTTGTAAAGCCTACTGTGTCTGAAGATAAAGAGAGTGTAGCTGCAGAATTACAACGAGTAGAAGAAGATACTGAATTGCAAAAAAAACTGTTGGCTACTCAACCATCTCTTGAATTAGCAGAATCAGAATCAATCGAAGTTGATACTAAATTGGGTGAAGCATTAGCAGTTACTACCGAAACTAAACCAATTCTTTTAGAAGAAGTGACAGTAAGTGATCTGAAGGCGGTGGCTGTAGAACAGGTGATACAAAAATCTGAGGAACCTATACAAAAAGCAACAACAGGTAATTTATGTAATTTTAATCACTAGGCATAATTTTTATTAGGACATTAATTTATTATTAGAACAGATGAGATGATTGATAATTTTCTTTGATTTGTATATCTAGAAGTAAATTAAGTACAACAACTTATTTAATATTCTATTCTGTCTATAAATCAAACAGAAAATGCTATTTAAATGAGTGATTTCTGTAAAACATAATTGATAACTTTTGAAAGTCTTTAAAAAATATACTTTTGGATTACTCTCTAGATATAATTATGAAATAGTTTAACGAAAGTGCAAAAGAGATGTGGAAATGGGATCTTACTCACTGTAGGAACGTAATATGTGTAGGTATCCACTCAACACCTAGACATACTGTTATTGTTAATACTCATATCACATTCACCTTTCATGTTATTTCAACTTCACTACATGAAAGTTACATATTTTCAGAAACACTGTTACAAAACATCAATGAATTCTTATCAGACAACATTGTCCAAACAATCGATCAAATATCTGCAATTGTAAATGTTGTTGAACTTAAACAATCGATAGCAGTTGCGTGTGACTTACGTGAGAGTATCGAGACAGCTACAGACAATACAAAAACAACAATTAGTGTGGCAAGCGGTGAACAACTTCAACAACTACAAAACGCTTTGTCCATGGTACAAAAACTTGCATTGGACTCTACCAATGAACTGACTCAAGCGATTGGAGAAGAACAGCTGCAACAACTTACCAATACCAGTACTCATTTATCTTTGGAACTTGCTGCTGTAGTATCACAAGTACAGCAAGAAACATTAAAAGGAAAAGGAGAAGTTAAAGAATTAACCATCGAACCTCCTCAGCTTGAAGTTGACACATCTGAACATCAAGAAATTCTTAAACAAGCTGAAGGTTTGTCTGAAAATATGGAACAAATATGCGCTAAAGCCGAAACTATCGTAGATAATAATTTGCCAATAGCAGAAACTATGGAATTGCCTTTTACAGGCACAATCGAGGATAATGTTACTGCTGAAATAAGCAGAATATTAGACCAAGTAGCTATCGAAATTCTTCCAGAACACATCACAGAGGATACTGACCAAGCACGTATTGAATTAGGCAATGAAAAAACATTCAAAGAGGAAATCTTATTAGAACAACTCCCAACAGAAACAGTTGATACTACTGCAGTCATACTTAAAGAAATCATAAAACCTTCCGATGAAAGTGAAGCTCAAATAATGTCGAAAGCAATTGATGTTACCGAAACGATAACAGGAGAAGACACTCCACAAACATTGGAACAAGCTAATGCACCATTGAAACAGGCTGTGCTTAAGGAAGAAGATAAAAAAACAGGAGAACCGATTACATCGGAAGTGACTACTGCAAAGGATTTGTATATAGAAGATTATTTGCCAGAACCTGCTGTAATTACGGAAGGTTTTAGTGAAACTGTTGCAACCACTCCAGTTACACCTACTGAACAGCTGACTGAAGATGCTCTGCAAACTCCTGTTATAGTTACTGAACAACAGGTTCAAAGCGCGTCAGAAAATATAGAACAAGTTGTAAATCAGGACAAAATGAGTACAGACTTAGTAACTAATAAGCTTTCATTGAATGAAGCTGCAACAATTGCTGCAACTGAAGTAATACAATCTCAAAAACGGGAAAAAACCACAAAGGAAGTTATTATCGATCAGCTTGCCATTGAGAAAGTAGACACTGATGAAGTCATTGAAACAACAATTATATTACAGCCCGAAAAAGTACCTGAAGCGCAAATTGCAGATAGTGACAGTGTTGTTACCACAATTACTGTAGTTGAAGACAGTGTACAGCAATTAGAGCAAGAAGTGCCACCTACTGTTATTGATATAACTAAATTTGCCAACGAAATTGTCAATGCTGCTATTGTTATTGCTGAAGAAGCTATACAGCCTTTAGTTTTAGAAAAAGAAGTTACAACTGATGTTACAAAAATAGAAACAGAACTCCATGAATCCACAGAAACATCGTCAATTTTTATTGAAGAACAGCCGAAAGATATGGAACCATCGGTTATGGACAGCGAACATGTTGATGTAAAAGTAACTGAAGAAAGTTCTTTACATTTAGTGGCGCAAAAAACTATTTCAATAGATCAGGCTGCCATAGAAAGCCCAGAAATTGATGCTTCTATAGACAAAACTAAACCACTCGATCAAGAAAAATCTGGAGATAGTGCTCCTGAAAAATTTGTAGAAGAGATTATTGAGACAGAAACTGTTATCACTGCTAAAGAAATAGCGCAGGTAGAGCCTTTAGAAGCCAAAACTATTACGGTTGAGCGAGCAGTTTCAGAAAACATTGAACCTATTGCTGCTACAACCACAGAAAAGACAAACCTTTTGAACCAAGACATAGTCATTAGTAAAACGGTCTTAATAGAACAAACTGTAGCTGTTGGTCAAAAAACTACTGCGTGTATTGAAGTGGAGGAAACTAGACTATTAAATCAAGAAGAGATAGTAAGTGAACATGCCAATGTAGATAAATCTATTGAGCAAGAACAAAAGATTATTAAAACTGAAACACGGTTAGATACAGAAAGTATTCAACTACGGTGCAGTGACAAAACAACCGCGGCTACAGATGTAGCAGAACCTCAACTTTTTGAACAAAAATTCGTTCTTAGTGATTCCATTGTAAAAGAACAACCTGTAGTTGTTGGTAAAGAAACTACTAGAAGTATTGAAGTGGAGGAAATAAGGCCATTACATCAAGAAGAAACAGCAAGTAAATATGCTAATGTAGATAAATCTATTGAGCAAGAACCGAAGTTTATTGGAACTGAATCCAAGTTGGATACAGAAGTCGTCGAAACAACCGCGGCTACTAATGTAGCAGATCTTCAATCTTTAGAAGAAAGAATACCAATCAGTGATGCCATCATAATAGAGCAATCTGTAGCTGCTGGTAAAGAAACTACTACAACTATTGAAAAGGAGGTAATAAGACCATTAATTCAAGAAGAGACAGCAAGTGAACAAGCTAATGTAGATCAATTTATTGAGCTAGAACTGAAGGTTATTGAAACTGAATCACAAGTTGTCAATGAAAGTGTTACCGAGTGTGTTGTCGAATCAACCGTTCAAGTTGAACCCAAAGTATTGGAACCACAGGAACATGACAAAGTACCCATAGGCACTGAAAATACAGAAGTATCAGCTATAAAGAGCATAGAAACTATTACGGAAGCAGAAATAAAGCAGTCAGAACAAGAAAAATTAGTCAGTGAAGTTGCACAAGAAACATTTGAAGAAAACATTGGTGTAAAGCCAGAAATAACTGGAGAGACTAAAGTTCCTGAACGAGCGATTGAGGATAAACCAACTAAAGTTGTAGAAGATACACAAACGTGTGAAGCTTCTTCTGCTTTACTTCTGCCGGAGACGAGTGAAATTGTTTCAAAACTAACTTCAGAAGTACATGTTCCTCAACCAACTGAAGCAACAAATATTACTCTCGGTAATAATAATAAATATTGTGACGCTAAATATTAATGATTTCTTTAATTTTGTAGAACAGCTTTTGTTATTCTAAATTGCTAAATAGCTACACAGTATGTTTTTAAAAAAATAGGCATTTTATTTTTTCTTTTATTGGTATTCACCAATACAATGTCAAAACTATAACGTGTAACTTCCATTACAACGGCGGTATGGAAATGTACGGTTTACGGATGCATAAAATCTTTCATACGTACTGGCATTTTTCTGGTACTATATCGACCAATATTTGAAAATGCCGTGATGGCTGACTCATTTATTAATCGAGTATTTCTATCAGATTTAACTGTCAAACGAATTTTAGTGATTCTTATTTGTAAAATATATTTTCCATACTGTGGAGTTATAAGTAATCATATAATAATCATATTAGCAATTGCACGGCTGGCTGAAGTCAAAATTAATATTTTTGCATCAGTGTAAATATTCAAATACTTTCTTCTCTGCAGTGGTATCCGAAAAATACTAAATTAGCAATTTCCTCTGTAATTAATTTATTTTCATGCATTTAACAGTTATTATTAACAATACGACCGACACTATTCGCCTTGTATTTTGTAATTATGGTATGTACATATGTAGTTGGGATTTTGTGATATCATGGTATTTAGTTGATACGCTATAGTTCACCTGTACGAGCTTATGTTTTTACGGATGGCGCCCGCCTTCATTTGTTTGTTAAAGATGCAGCAATTAATTATTCGTTATAGCTTAATCCGTAAGTCAAGTAGTAAGGTTTTGGAATCCATCATCATCCTACAGCAGTCCATTGCTAGACATAGGCCTCTCATAATGCACGCCATTAAACTCTGGCAACTTTCATCCAGCACCAGCCACACTGCGAAGATCGTCATGGAACGACGATCTTCCTTACTTTACTTTACGTCCTACCTTACTTTTTTGACTTCGGCATCGATAATTTATAATTTAAGTAGTTAGTAACATTCATTGCAATACATTGCGACTCCAGCTATTTTAGTTTGCAACATATACTCGCATAATAATCATGGCTTCTTATTTAATACGTTGGTAGAACGTAACGATTCTTAAACAGTACAATCTTTAATTGATCAATTAATATAAAACGCTATAACATAATGAAAAATAAACACAGATCTCTTTGATGAATAAAAAATACACGGGGTAGGTACAAAATTAAGTATACTTTGGCAGTGTAGTTGTTTCCTTGGTATTAAGGGAAAACTTAAATTGGCAGAGAACTTATGAGCTTATGTACATGATCATGGTACAAGACGAAATCAATTAATACTATGGTAGATCTTTATTTTCTTCTTAATTACAAGAGTCAATCTTCAAAATAATGTCTTGGGAAAGTAACTGTAATGAGATTTCATATTTTTTATACAACTCGTGAATAATGTTAAAATTGTGAGTATTACAGCAAAACAATGAATGTTCCTTAAATACTAGCATAATAATAAATACCTTCTACAAGTAAAAAAGGCTACTAAAATTGAACCATCAAATTAGCTTATTAAATTCTACTAATTATTAAAAATTACCTTTTGTCAAATTCCTTATCTCGTTAAAATATAATCTATAATTTTTTACAGACACACTTTTACACACCATTGATCAGTACTTATCCGATGACATAATTGATATAGTCAATAAGTTAGCTGAAGCTTCAGATAACACTGAACTCTCTCAGTCAATAGTAGTAGCTAAACAGTTACGCAATAGAATAGAAACACTTAACGAAAATACGCAAGTAAAAGAAGAACATGTCCCGTTAGTACAAGACTTAAACAGTGCTTTATTAGCATTGCAATTAGTAGCTCTCGAAGCTGTAGAACAAACAAACCCAGTAATAAGCAAAGAAGCGTTGTTGAATATTCTCGACATTGCTGAATCCTTTGCAAGTGAACTTGATGCCGTAATATCACTACGTTTAGAGTTACTTTCAGATGATAAATGCAATGAAAAGTTAAATGGTACTCAATCAGAAGTAATTTTACTTAAAATAGAGGCCCAAAAGTTGAATGACGAAATACAACACAAAGATCAGCATAGTTTAATTAATCAATCAGAGATAGCAGAATTTGAAAAACATGTTGTTAATGAAATCACAAAATTCACTGAAAGTAGTGAAAATACTAGTTTAGATTCTAAAGAAGAAATACTAGAAGCCAAAAAAGTTGACGATAAGTTGCCTGCAGAATGTACCAAGGCAGATGATAATTTAAATGAAGACGCTTCAGTAGCAGTGCTTGTAGAAGCTGAAGGAATGATTGAACTAGCTAATCATAATGAAACAGTTACAGACTCTATTGAAGATAATCAAGAAGTTGTGATGATTAAAAAAACTGATGAACCAATTAACTTGGAATGTGACAGGACGACTCGAAGTGATGTTCTAGAATCATTGCTAATAGAAACTGCAAAAACTATCATAATTCCAGTAGTGGGTGATGTTCTTAAAGAAGAATTACAAGCTACTTTCGAACCAATAAATGCAGAAATTCCAGTGGAAAATCCGAATACAGATACTACTCTAGAACTGGATTCTCTAGAAGTAGCTCTGGGCAACAATAGTGTGACGGAAAACAAATGCCTGCAAGTTCTACAACAGACATCGGATTCCCACAACTTTATCGGTAAATCGAAACAACTAATGCAAAATAATATGTAACTCTTTTAAAGCTCCATTTACACGGTGCAAGTTTCTGGAACGTTCAAGAGCAATAATCGCATTCCATAAAGCACGTTCAATTAGCCATTCAAGAATTGCATGCAAGTGTTTATATATGCTCGCGATTTCCATAAAATGGCATACAATAATTGAATGCAAGTATTGCCACTCAATAATTGCTTGACACTTCTGTTTAAACCAATCAATCTGCCTAGCCTTTTCCCAACTATGTTGGGGTCGGCTTCCAGTCCAACCGGATGCAGCTGAATACCAGTATTTTACATGGAGCGACTGCTTATCTGACCTCCATAACCCATTAACTGGGTAATCGATACCCCTTGGCAAGACTGGTTGTCAGATTTTCGGGCTTCTGACGACCCGTAACGACTGTCAAAGATCCACGAATGACAGCCGGGACCAACGGCTTAACGTGCTTTCCGAGGCACGGAGGAGTCTCGGTATGTAAAGATGGTCACCCATCCACGGACCGACCCCAGCAAGCGTAACCTGATGGATGACCCGTGCGGCTGTTATTACTTAGCCACGAGCTCCTGTTCTTCTTCTGTTCTTCTTAAACTTGTTTAAACCAAGGCAATTATTATTGCAAGATGATTATTGCATGCAAGTTTTGCCTCGTATAGACACAGAGTTACACGTCCTTGTATTTACAATTAATTCAAGTATTGCCCGCACTTGCGCTGCCAAATATTTCGTTCAATTTAATCGAAAGTCTTCTCAAATTTTTTTTAAAATTGTTTCTTTCTTCGTACTTATAGAATGAAATGCGATTTTGTTGTACGTGCAATTTTATTGTACGTGCGATTTTATTATCTTGCTGTTTACACCTATACCAGTTTTGAACGGCAATTAACATACCCGTATCATGCAACAATTGTACGTGTTGTTTAGGTGGTGCCAGTCAATTTTATTTTTGCTTTAAATTTATGGTATGCCACAGATATTAAACCGCACTATTGCGCGATATTGCACCGTGTGAATGGAGCTTAACACATATAATTTTGGTAAAAACTAGAAACTTTTTAAAATTCTAATGGTCGATTGCATTATAGGTCACACAGATCAAATATGTTTGTTATGATGTCTAAATACACTAATAAATAAATTCAGTTTTGATATAATATTTTCTTCCAAAACCAACTAATGAACAATAAATCTTTTCTATTTGCTAGCAGTTTGTTAATTTCTAACATTTGAAATGTAACTTTATTATTACTCGCTGTATTTATAGAAAGTATTTTTTAACACAGAATTTGAAGGTTCAAAATCTTACGTAAAATCAAGTTTGCTTTTTGATAAAAATATTTTAAACTTGGAAGAAAAAGCACTATTTGATTTGGAAAACCAATCAGTTAATGGTGGACAAATAGAACAGCTTCCAGAAATAATCCCTATTTCGCAAAATGAACCTGGTATACTAGAAGTTCATGAAGACAAAATTTTAGGTGAAAACAATCAAATTGATGACCTACTTGAGGAACCTCTTGGTAAAGATAAAACTGCGGAAATGAGAGACGAATCCGAAAGAGAAATAGGGAGAACCACCATTAAAATACAAAGAGATTCCGATGAACTAGATAATAAACAAGATGTTGATGTGAAAGGTGATGATATTATTATTCGAATTCCAAACGAAAAAATCCAAAACCAAAAAATCCAAATGAAAGACGGTAAAAGATGAATAATTATTTTTATAATTCACTTTTAATGGCGTTGTAGTTAGCATAATATTACATTTATTAAAACAATAACAGCAAATTTGTCATCACGTCGGTAAACTAAAATACGTTTACATACGTAGAAACGCCATAATCTAAAATTATTCTTGATAGTGTAGTGTATATGGATACTATCGCAAATAATACCGAAATCATTAACTGCTTAACATTTTAAGTTACGTTGTAGATGATTTTATGACGTTTAAATAAACTCGTATAAAAGTTGCATTTACAATCACATGAGAAAAAATTATATAGAGCTGTTTATTAAAAATACTTCTTAATTAATTCTTCAAATTCAACTCTCTGAGATAATAACGCTTACACTTTCGCATGCACAATACACAAATATTCAAATATCCTTACTTACTTAATTTCAGACACACACTCTGAAAGCGCTGTGATGACAACAAGTACAAACAATGTGATTAAAACTACACATGAACACACACAAAGTATTGATGTATTCAAGTCTAACGAAAAGCCTGTGATGTTAGAATTTTCTTCTATTAAAGAAATCATTGATGCTCAAAATACAGAGATAGCTATACAAATAACTGAACCTATTATAATAACAGAAAGTTTAACACTGGAGAATAGTAACCAAAAAGAGGAGGTAGCTTTAAGTGAAACTTTCCAACCCATGGTTATAGAACCTTTGACTCCTATTCCAGAGCTAAGCCCTGTGATAGCTATTCAATTGGAACCGGAAATAGTTGAAAAAGTACTCCCCGGTCAAGAAATCATGCCAGTGTTATTTGAAAGTATCATCGATGGAACTAATCAAAATATTGCTGAGAAGAAAGATGTAGGATTTCATGAAACGATTACTAAATCGTCTCAACCTTTCGTTTTTGAATCATTAATATCTATTGAATGTAATATGGAAATAACTTCTTTACAAACATCAACAGATAGTGAAATCATCAACGAGTGTCATAATACTGTGACTGAAAAAAACAAAGTTGCATTTGATACGGTTATAGCCGTAAGTCAAACTTCTCCACCCATGGTTCTAGGATCTGTTACACCTATAGATGAAATGAAGTCAATGATTGCGGCCCAATCAACTGAAGTCAAATCAGAAAAAGTGGTACCAGTTCTTGCAAATGAACCAATCCTTTTGGAACAAGTAGTTTTCAATGAAACTGAAGCTACCATTTTAATTTACGATGGCGGATCTAGACTAGTGGCCTTAAGTGAAAGTTCCGAACTGATGGTGGTGGAACCTTTAACTCCTATGAAAGAACCTAGCCCTGTTATAGAAACAAGGCTTCAAGCTGATATCACTGAAAAAATTGCACTAAGTGAAAATAATGCATCTTTAATTATCGAACGTGATGCTGATAGAAGTTCTCATAAAATTATTGAGCTAAAAGATGTTTATCTTGATGAAATATTAGCTATAGATGAGACTTTGCAGCCTATCGTTTTTGATTCTGTATTGTCAGACAAAGAATCAGAAATGGCAACCACACCTATCACTACAGATAAAATATTGGATTACGAAGCGATAAGCCTAGAAGTGACACCATCATCGCTGCTGAAAGAGAGTGACAGTCCTATGGTTCCTGCTGAAACAAATGAAATGGCTAAAGAAGCATTAGCTATTCAGGAAAAGACCAAAATGGTCATTTTAGACTCTGTGGCACCAGTTGAAAAAGTGCAATTAATATTGGCAATCACATCTGACGGACAATCTACTGATGGACAAATTGCAATAAACAGCAACTTGTCTCCAATGTTGTTAGAGCCGGTAACACCTATTGAGGAAAAAAGTATTGAGATTGCTCATCCAAATGTTGAGGAAAATTCTCTAAAGGAAATGAATTTAAGTCAAAGAGATGAAGTGATTTTTTCAGAATCTGTAAATATTGACGCAGGTCCAATCGCGGCAACTGTAATGAAATATTACGAAAAGGTAGAAGATTCTTTCAGTGAAAACTCGCAACCTCTAGTTTTAGAACCAGTGACACCTATTGGCACGTTCGCGAACGTTGCTTATCAAACCGATGTTACTGAAGATTTATTAAAATATGTTGCCCTTGTGCATCAAGTCGAATCTTCTATGCCAGCGCTTCTAGAAACTTTAATACCCATTGAAGATACTCAACTGGTTGTTGCAATTCCACTGAAATCAGATGATGATGAAACACAAAAGATTGCCCCAACTCAAGTTGAACCAGTTATACTTGAGGAAATAGAAGAAAACGAAAAAGATGCGGTTAACAGCGTAGAAGAAATATTAGGAACAATTGCTGTTAAAGAAGACATTCTACCAATTTTAGAACAAGTAGTACCTATTAAGGAAGCTAGTTTTTCTGGACAAACAACTAATGTTAGTTTTACTGGCCAAACACCCGGGGTAACCGATATAAATTTGTTCTTAAGTGAGAATCTACAACCTCTTATATTAGAATCCTTAAAACCAGTAGAAGAAAAAGAGGTAGAATTTTTTGCAGCTCAATCTATAGAAAACATTGAAAAATCTATTGTGTGTCAGGAAATAGAACCAGTTTGCTTAGAAATTGTTAGCTCTGAAGAAACCGAAAGTTTTGCAACAGAATCTAAAATATTTTTTGATGAAAAAACAGTGGCAAGCGAGGACTTGCAGCCTGTTGTTTTAGAAATTCCTATGCAATTAAAAAAAATACAATTAGTTGTAGCAACGGAACTGGAAACCGAAAATTGTGTAGTAGAAAAGGTAGTTCCAAGCCATGAAGCTGAATTGATGGTACTTGAACAAATTGAAGAAATTATCAAAGATGCCATCAAAACTGTTGAAAACGAGAAAAATACTATAAATGAAGAAATTCCTCCACTTATTTCTGGGCAAGTTCAACCTTCTGATAACCTCCAACAATATGCTCAGAAAGATTTTTCTCAACCAAAGCTAATTGAACACTTACTTGAGTGTGATAAAATATCCGACAATTTTGACATAAGCCAAAAAATTCTACCATCTAAAAAAAATTATATTACTGAAAGTTGTCAGGAAGTTATGGACTCCAATCCTTTCATTCTTGATGTGCAAACACATATCAAAGAAGTCACAATTTCAGAAGCTGTAGAATCTACAGGCAATATATCTGATAAGGAATCACAAGTATTTGAAAAACTTTTACTAGAAAATGTTACTAAAAGTGAAGAAGTTCAACCTGATGCTGCTGTTGTTTTAGTATCAGCGCTTTCAGAAATATTTACCGTAAATCAAAAATCTGCACCAATCAATTCAGAAACCTTAAGTGTAAATGAAGCTATGGTAACGAGTACTGAAACTGATGCAATAGATTTCGCAACACCGATTGATGAAAAAGCATCGGAACTTATCATAACGAGCCCAGAATTTGATGATGGTGTCAGAGAAAGGTCATTATTAGATGCGGAACCAACATCAAGGACAAGTACAGTAATTTCTTGTCCAGAAGTATCACTTTGCACAGAAATCTGTCATCCTTTAATTTTAGAACCATTGACATCCATTGCAGATAACTTCACGATAACCACAACTCCAAGAAAAACAGTTTCGGAATGTGAGGCAGTTTCTGTAAATGTTCTGACGACAACTATCGAAGCAAATGCTTCAGATGAAACTGTTGAATCTTTATTAGACACTATCACTCCAATAAATATAATTCTGACTGAAAGTGCGTTACAGCCGAATGCTACTGATACTCAATTAGAAGTACTAACGCCAATACATGATATGAGTATAGCATTCGAAAAAGAATCAATTTCAGTGACTACTGATGTTTCCATGGAATTAAAACTTTCAGATAAAATAGAAATAAATGAATGTGTCATAGAAGTCATAAAACCTCTAATATTAGACAAGGCTTCGTTGGAAGACTCGAAACTAATAGTTAAAGACGTAAACAATGATTGTAAGTCTTCAGAGACACTAGAACCCATTTTAAATGATACATCTAGTAATGAATTTGTTGTAGTTCCTAATTCAAATAATTTATCAGAAATATCTGATACAAACGTTGAAATAGGTACAAAATTAAGAGATTGTGAAAAAGATGATACCATGATGCGTAGTTTGGTAGCAAGAACCGGTAAACAAGATAATTTATTTAGTCATCTGTTTGAAATTTTACATCATACTTACCTAATTCATGATACCTTCATAAAACCTATCTTGCGCTAAGTTTTTTTAGGATTTAATATATTTTTCTCCCTCTACTTTTTTCGTGGCCTAATTAGGTACTTAGATACGTTATAATATAATTTAAATTAGTCCTAATCTTCCGGCTTATAGGATCGGCAATTTAAACATAACTCACATTATCACGCACACACACAAAGACACGCACACTTTTACACGCATTTGATAACTATGTAGCGGCTTTAAGTCTCGCTTTCGGTGTTATGAACATTCTTGGATCAAGGATAACATTTTTTTTAATTTCAGAAAAAGGAAGTCTCATTCAGCACATTGATGAGTTTATAACGGATGAAATATCACAACTAGTTGGGGTCATTTCGGAGTTAACCAACACTCAAGAATTGAACGAGTCAATTGAACTGGCTAAAGTCTTGAAAAAAAGTATAGAGTTTATTGAGGCAGCTGAAAAACCTAGTTTATTGGAAGAACCCAAAGTAGAACAGGCTAAATTAGTACAAAGGTTGCAAGATGCTTTATCAAATCTTCATACTAAAGCATTAGAGAGTGCGGAGGAGATCGCGCCGATTGCAAAACCTGACACTCTTGAAAGAGTGTCGGAAATCATAACGCATTTGCAGGAAAATTTGGAGAAAGCGATCGTTTCTGGGATGCCTCTAGTTCTCAAGGCAGCGGAAGTAGGTAAGCTGTTATCATGACTGAAAAATCATCTTCATAGCAAACATGCCATGTAATGGATTTTGGTGTCATCTCAATTTGTCCTTATTGAGTCTATAATAAATGCTTAAAGAATTTTATCCTCTTATGTATAAATAATAACATTTTTTTTTTGTAGTTGAAACTTCTGAAATAGAAGAAAGCTCAATGAAACAACTGGAAGTATTGCTTCAAGAAGTGACAGATAAAATAAATCTACCAACAGTGAGAGAAGTTGAAGACAATGAAGCTCTTAGAGATGCACTTGATGAAGTACAGACTGTCATTATTAAACTCAAACGAGATTATGATGGAGCTGCAAATGACACACTCAATGAGACTCTTGAAGATTTAGAGTGCAGCGTGAGAAGTGTGCAGCTCCAGATTAATGAGGACAGTCCACCAGAGCTACTTCAAGAAGCCTGTGCTACATTACAACTACTAGTCAACAATATGAGTGAAACGCAAGAGGTTCAAGTTGCTGAAACCTTATCTGTGGAACTCAAAAATGAAAACATCCTAGAAAAATGCTCCACTGAAACAGATGAAACAGTAAAACTTTTAGAACAGGCCTCCAAAGTTAATATCAGAGAAGGTAACTTAGCTGGTATTGTGTTGAGTTTGAACAATCTTAAGGATACAATTAAAACACTTAAGCTAAGCTTCGCGGATAGCGCTGATGCTTTGATAGAAAAAGGCGTTGATGTTATGCAAATTCTTGATCAATTAGAAGACAGAGTGTTTACGCTAGAGAAAGATTTGGCTGAAGTTAGTCTTAAAACAGAAGTGCGAGATCAAATACTTACAGCCGTCCACTCTGTTTACGGGAGTATTTCTAACATGCGGGGGACTATTTCAAGCATACAAAAAAATTATATGTTTGAAAACTACGGTAAACCATCCGAAACTCTTTTACGTTCTATTAAGAACATATCATGTATTTTAGAAATTAACGAAGCAGATAAACAAAAGTGGAAGGCATTTAAAAAATCATTGCGCAAAGTTTTGAATCATTTTGAAGACATCAAGTTTTATATCAATCTAGATAAAACAGCTAGATTACCAAGTGATGCAGCATTTACTAAAATTATACTTGAAGAACTGAAATCTAATCTCTGTGAAGTACTGGTTCCACAAGCTTTGGTATTAGGCTCAGAAGCAATTAAAAAGGTAAACAATATCCTTGAATGTGTTAACAGATGTCTTACTAACATCGAATCGAAATCTACTTTAGAGGTCAAGGAAAAAATTCCTGTTTTCAAAGAACTTTCTTCTCAAATATTAGATGTAACCGATTACATAAAAATCAAAATATGTGAACTATCCAAAGAAACGAAGAAAGATGAACCTAAAGGAAAAGATCAAGAGCCAGAAATATTAGAGCAACAAGTAATACCTGCTGTTGAACAAGAACCTTCCCTCGGAGCTGTCTCATATCTTTCTACAAGTGGTGATATTAAGGAAAACCTCGAAATAATTGACAAAGTGGGTGACATCAATAAGGATGCTCAAGAAACGGAACGAATTACAGAACATAAGAAAGCAGAAGAAACAACATTAGAGTCACTTAGTAAAAGTCAAGCTGAAGATGAAACGCAAAAGCGAAAAGTACGTAAACAAGTGATGATTCAGGAAACGGACATTAAAACTGAAATAGAACAAATTGCTTCTGAACTTGTAGATGAAATAGCTGCACATGCTATTGCTGCTGTACAAAATTTGGAGGAGTTGGGTATTTTATCGAGTGAAGCAATATTACCTGAGGCCCTGGCACAGTCCATTGTAGTAGAAGAGCTACATGAGGCTAAAATTTCAGAATTAATTGAAGGATCTGTAGAGGAAAGTATTTCCGTACCTGAGGAACAAACTTTAGCTGCAGTTGAGGTAGGTGAAAAAACAAATATAGACGATGCCAAAGTTTCTCTGCCTATCGAAGATGATCAGATAGCGAGTGTTTCTCCTAAAGTCGACGAAACCATAGATTCCAAGGCAGAACAAGAACAAGAAAACAAAGCTGTAGAGGCAAAAGAAAAGGAATCTGAACAACCCAAAGTATATACGTTAGACAAACAAAAAGAGTTTGATAAAAAAAAAGAAAAAAAAGAGGAACCAGAAAGCGTAGAAAAAGAACAAAGTTCTGAAGATATGGAAATTCAAGATATTGAGATCATGCAATCAGCAACTGAAGAAGAAACTAAAAAATCTAAACCTGAAGCTGAAGCTTTAGAAGTTTCTGAAGACATATCAATACAAGATGAAAAAGAAAAGAAAGAGAAAGTATCCAAAAAGAAAGAAGGCGTGCTGGTACAGGAAAAAGAAAAACTTGAAGAAGAGACTGCAAAACTGGAAAAAATTGAAGAAAAACAAACGAAAGGCGGAGTTTCAGGCCCTTCTACTTCTACTAGTAAAAATCAAGACTCAGAAGAAACAGCGTCGCAGGCTCCAGATAAAGAACAGGAAGACGCTGCAAAAGAGTCTGAAGCAGAAAATGAAAGAACGAAGGTACTTAAAGAAGTAAAAGAAAAGTCAGATGAACTGCCTACAAAAGAAGAAGAATTATTTAAAAAGATAGAAAAAGAAGAGCAGGAAACTAAACTGGAGTGCCAAAAAGAAGTGGAAGATGTTCACGAGGCAAAAGAAAAGGAAATCCTCGAAATGGGAAAACAAGAAAAGCAGAAAGAAACACTTGTTGAAGAGCAGCAATCAGAACTAAATCTCTTACAAAAAAACGTAGCACTTCTTCAAAAAGACGAAGCCGAAAACTTAGAAAAAGTTTGGCAGGAACAAGAAAAACTTGAAAGAGAAAAAGAAGAAGCTTGCAAATTGGAAGAAAAAACAAAATCTAAACAAACTGAAGAAGTTAGCTTACTTGAAGAAGAAAAAATAACAGTTATGACGGCACAAGAAAAAGTCACAGACGAAGAACAGCAAAATACTCAACAAAAAGATACAGTTAGTAATCAGGATGCCAAACTATTGGAAAAAATAGAAACTGAGAGAGAAGTGGCAGACGACGCAATAAAACAAAAAGAAATTGAAAAGAAACTTACAGAAGAACAAAAAGAAGTACACAAAAAATCTGAAGAAACTCAAGCAATCAAAGAAACCAACGATCAGTTAAAGTCAAAAACTGATGGAGCTGAAAAAACTACTAAAGAACCTAAAAAGCTTGAGAAAAAACCAGAGGCAAAAGAGACAGAAAATAAACAGAAAGAAGAAGAAATCAAACAAGCTGAACTGAAAGAACAATTGGCACAAAAGGATGAAATAGAATTAAAACTGGAAGCTGAACAAAAAAGTGATGAGAAAATAGCCAGTGAAACTCAGGATATCGAAAAAACTAAGGAAGCCGCTGAAATGGCAAAAACCAACCAAGAAGAAGCTCAGTTACAATCACAAGCAAAAACAAAACAGGATGAGGCCAAAATAAAACAAGAAGAATTTCTCGAAAAAGAAAGAGAAGCATCAGAAAAGGCAGAACTTGCTAAAAAGAAAAATGAGGAAGATGATAAAAATAAAGTTGAAACTGAAAGAAGACAAAAAGACGAGGCTGAAAAGCGGGAACTGCAGCAGACTGAGGCTGATCTCGAAAAAGAACGAATTGAGGCTGAAACAAAACAACAAGATCATGAAGAGCAAGATAAGAAAGCAACAGATCAATCTGAAAAGAAAAAGCTTTCAAAAAAGAAGAAAGAAGGGGAAAAGGCGAAATTGATAGCCGAGAAGAAACAAAAGGAAGAGGCTGAAAATCTTGAGAAAGAGCGAATTGAGGCAGAAAAACTCGAAATGATGCGGAAAGAGGCTGAAAAACTCGAGAAAGAGCTGTTACAAGCAGAAACGATTGAAAAAGAGCGAATTGAGTCCGAAAATATTGAGAGACAACGGGTAGAGGCTGCAAAACTCAAGAACGAGCAAGTTGAAGCAGAAAAGAAACAACAAAAAATTGAAGAACGAGCAAAGGAGGAGAACGATCAGGCAGAAAAGAAAAAACTCATGAAAAATAAGAAAAAAGGGGAAGATGAAACAGCAAAATTGGAAGCCGAAAAGAAGCAAAAAGAAGAGGGTGAAAAGCTCGACAAGGAGCAATTTGAGGCTGAGAAGCTTGAAAAAGTTCGTGTTGAAATTGAAAAGCTCAAGAAGGAGCGAGTTGAATCTGAAAAGATCGAGAAAGAAAGATTAGAGGTTGAAAAACTGGAGACCGAGCGTGTTGAAGCAGAAAAGCGACAAGAAGATGAAGAACGAGCGAAGAAGGAAAAAGAAGAGGCAGAATGGAAAAAACTCACGAAAAAGAAGCAAAAGGAGGAAGAAGAGAAAGAGAAATTAAAATTAGAAACCGAAAAGAAACAAAAACAAGAAGTTGAAAAGCTTGAGAAGGAGCGAGTGGAGGCTGAACAGCTCGAAAAGAAGCTAATTGTGGCAGAAAAACTCGAGAAAGAGCGAATTGACGCTGAAAATCTCGAAAAAGAACGTATAGAAGCGGAAAAGCTCGAGACAGAGCGAGTTGAGGCTGAACAGCTCAAAAAGAATCGAGTTGAGGCTGAAAAACTTGAAAAGGAGCGTATTGAAGCGGAAAAACTCGAGGAGAGCCGAGTTGAGGCTGAGAAGCTCGAGAAAGAGCGAAATGAAGCTGAAAAGCTTGATAAGGAGCGAAATATGTCCGAAAAGATCGAGAAAGAAATATTAGAGGCTGAAAATCTCGAGGCCGAGCGTGTTGAAGCAGAAAAACAACAACAAAAAGATGAAGAACGCGCTAAGAAGGAAAAAGAACAGGCAGAAAAGAAAAAACTCACAACAAAGAAGAAGAAAGAGGAAGAAGAGAAAGAGAAATTGAAATTGGAAATCGAAAAGAAACAAAAACATGAGGCTGAAAAGCTTGAGAAGGAACGTGTTGAGGCTGAAAAGCTCAAGAAGGAGCGAATTGTGGCAGAAAAGCTCGAGAAAGAGCAAATTGAGGCTGAAAATCTCGAAAAGGAACGAGTTGAGGCTGAAAAGCTCAAAAAAGAGCGAATTGAAGCGGAAACGCTCGAGACAGAGCGAGTTGAGGCTGAACAGATCGAAAAGAATCGAGTTGAGGTAGAAAAACTTGAAATGGAGCTAATTGAAGCAGAAAAGCTCGAGAAGAGCCGATTTGAGGCTGAGAAGCTCGAGAAAGAGCGAGTTGAAGCTGAAAAGCTCGAAAAGGAGCGAAATGTGTCCGAAAATATCAAGAAAGATAGATTAGAGGCTGAAAAACTCGAGGCCGAGCGTGTTGAAGCAGAAAAACAACAACAAGAAGATGAAGAACGCGCTAAGAAGGAAAAAGAACAGGCAGAAAAGAAAAAACTCACAAAAAAAAAGAAAAATGAGGAAGAAGAGAAAGAGAAATTGAAATTGGAAACCGAAAAGAAACAAAAACATGAGGCTGAAAAGCTCGAGAAGGAACGAGTTGAGGCTGAAAAGCTCAAAAAAGAGCGAATTGAAGCGGAAAAGCTCGAGACAGAGCGAGTTGAGGCTGAACAGATCGAAAAAAATCGAGTTGAGGCAGAAAAACTTGAAATGGAGCTAATTGAAGCAGAAAAGCTCGAGAAGAGCCGATTTGAGGCTGAGAAGCTCGAGAAAGAGCGAGTTGAAGCTGAAAAGCTCGAAAAGGAGCGAAATGTGTCCGAAAATATCAAGAAAGATATATTAGAGGCTGAAAAACTCGAGGCCGAGCGTGTTGAAGCAGAAAAACAACAACAAGAAGATGAAGAACGCGCTAAGAAGGAAAAAGAACAGGCAGAAAAGAAAAAACTCACAAAAAAGAAGAAAAATGAGGAAGAAGAGAAATTGAAATTGGAAACCGAAAAGAAACAAAAACATGAGGCTGAAAAGCTCGAGAAGGAACGAGTTGAGGGTGAAAAGCTCAAGAAGGAGCGAATTGAAGCAGAAAAGCTTGAGAAAGAGCAAGTTGAGGCTGAAAATTTCGAAAAAGAACGAGTTGAGGCTGAAAACCTCAAAAAGGAGCGAATTGAAGTAGAAAAGCTCGAGATAGAGCAATTTGACGCTGAACAGATCGAAAAGAAACGAGTCAATGCTGAAAAACTTGAAAAAGAGCGAATCGAAGCGGAAAAGCTCGAGAATATGCGAGTTGAGGCTGAGAAGCTCGAGAAAGAGCGAGTTGAAGCTGAAACGCTCGAGAAAGAACTAATTGAGTCCAAAAAGACCGAGAAAGAAAGATTAGAGGCTAAAAAACTCGAGGCCGAGCGTGTTGAAGCAGAAAAGCAACAACAAGAAGATGAAGAACGAGCTAAGAAGGAAAAAGAAGAGGCAGAAAGGAAAAAACTCACGAAAAAGAAGAAGGAAGAAGAGAAAGAGAAATTGAAATTGGAAACCGAAAAGAAACAAAAACAAGAGGCTGAAAAGCTCGAACAGGAGCGAGTTAAGGCTGAAAAGCTCGAGAAAGAGCGGAAAGAGGCTGAAAACCTTGAAAAAGAAAGGATAGAAGTTGATAAGAAAGAAAAAGAACGGATAGAGGCTCAAAAACTCGAGAAACAACGGATAGAGGCAGAAAAACTTGAAGAGCAAGAAATGAAGAAAAAAGGCGAAGACAATGCGAAATTAAAAACCGAAAGAAAACAAAAGGAAGAAGCTGAGAAATCTGCGAAAGAGCGCATTAAAGCCGAAAAACTCGAAAAGGAACGTACTGAGGGTGAAGAACGAGATAAAAAAGAGAAGGAAAAGCAAGAGGCAGAAAGCCTTTCCAGAAAGAAATTAGAGGAAGAAGAAAAAACTAAAATAGAAGCCGAAAGAAAACAGAAGGAAAAGTCCGAAAAAAAACGATTAGAAGCTGAAGAGAATAAGAAAGAGGCTGAAAAGAAAAAACTCACTATTAAGAAGAAAAAAGAGGAAGAAGAGAAAGAGAAATTGAAAATGGAAACAGAAAACAAACAAAAACAAGGGGAAAAGCTCGAGAAGGAACGAGTTGAAACTGAAAAGCTCAAGAGGGAGCGAATTGAAGCAGAAAAGCTCGAGAAAGAGCGAATAGAGGCTGAAATTAAACAAGCAGAGGATGCCAAATTAGAAAAAGCAAAAGTAGAGCTAGAAGCAAAAGCACAAATAGAAAAGCTAGAAACTGAAAAACGTGAGAAAGAACAAGAACTTGAAAAGACGCGTCTACAGGAAAAACAGGTACAGGATGAAAAGGTAAAACAAGATGAGCTTTCTAAAAAGCAAAAAGATGAAGCCGATAAGCTCAAAAAGGCAAAATCTAAAAAGCGCAAGGAAGAAGAAGAAAAAGCCAAGAAAGAAACAGAAATGAAACAGGCAGAAGAAGTTAGATTAGAAAAAGAAAAAGCAAAATTAGAACAAGAAATAAACGATAGGCATGAGAAAGCAGAATCAGAAAAACGCGAAAAAGAAAGGTTCGAAGCTGAACGACTCAAAAAGAAGGAAGAAGCCAAAATAAGAGAACAAGAAAAGGAAAAAATAGAAGCCGAAAAGAAACGCGAAGAAGAAGAGAAGCTTCAAAAAGGTAAAGAAGAAGAAAAACGGGAAAAAGATAAAAAAGCAGCCGAAAAGAAACGCAAACAAGAAGAAAAGTTAAAATTAGAGCAGGAAGAAAAAGCTGCTAAAGAAAAAGAAGACGCCGAAAGAAAACGCAAAAATGATGAAAGGTTAAGAGAAAAAGAAAAACGAGAAGCTAAAGAGAAAGAAGAAATTTCAAAGCAGGAAGAAGTCAAAAAACGAGAGTGGGAAAAGAAAAGATTTGAGAAACTTGAAAAAGAAAAACAAGAAGAAAAATTACGTCAAGACGAAGAAAAGGCGAGGTTAGAAAAGAAACGAGCAACTATAAAGAAAAGAGAAGAAGAGGAAGCACGCTTGAAAACAGAAGCCGAAGAAGCGGAAAAAGCTAGAAAAGACGCTATTAAAAAGAGAAAAGAAGAAGAAAAACTCCGTATGATAAAAGAACAAGAACAATACGAAAAACGTGAACAAGAAATTAGGGAAACAGAGAGAAGAATAAGAGAAGAAAGGCGACGAGAAATAGAGAGAGACTTAAATGAAACAACTCGGAAGCCTATATCAACCACAACCTCGGAGGTAGACACATCAAGAGAATCTAAACCTAAAAAGAAACAAAACGGTGATGTCTCTACAAACCGAGAAACAGATGGAGAAGATCACTATATAAGAGAGTATAATTATGAACCAACAAGACAAAAGTCTGATGATCGAGCTAAATTCGTTGACCACAACCACAGAGATTACACCATGGAGTTCATGAGGCCTTCTGGCTACAGAGAGAAAACATTTGAACATGAAAAGTTCTCTGAAAGAGAATCATTAGGCAGAAGTGCTACAATATACAAAGCTCAAACGATCATATTGGATTCGCAGCTGAGATCGTCTGCCCCACCTCAGGCTGATAGAAGCGAATCTGAAAGAAGAACAGAGAGGTATGACAGAAGCGATTCCGAGAGACGAATTGAAAGGCACAGGTGGAAAGCTCTAAGCGAAGCTAGAAGCCTGATATCTGAAAAACGTTCAGGGCTCTCTAGGGACTTAAAGAGGAAACCAGTATTTTCTACTTACCTCACAGACAGAACTGCCGTCGAAGGTTCCCGAGTCAAACTGACATGCAGCGTTCTATCGTCCTCAGATCCTAAGATCACGTGGTATAAGAATGGCGTGCTGTTGGACAACAAATTAAAGTATAGAACTAAATTTATGGATGGACTCATTACTCTGGAGGTTTTGAATGCAGTTGTGAGTGACTCGGCTGAGTACAGTTGCACAGCGGAGAACGAGAACGGATCCGTCAACACGTCTGCCAACCTGAAGGTCTACCCGAGTTTCGAAGCCTCACCTATTCCGCCAACCTTTACGAGATCGATTCGTGGTAAGTAACTACCTTTATTAGATAATATCCTTTGAGAAAAATTGTTTCAATACTTATTTCCTACTACAGGCCAGACTATCCATCATAAAAAACCGGCTGTGCACGCCATCTTGTACATCGTAAAAACCGGCCAAACAATGAAGGGTTCCGTAGCTGGTTGACTATTACTCGTAAACTTGAAAAGCCTACTTAGCTGTGATAGTTTTCCTTTTAATTTCATTATATATACTACTACGGTGAATTTTTTCACCCATCCAAAAGTAACCGTTTAGCTGGCAGGATTTTGATGCAGTGTTTATTATCATTTAGACAATTTATTCCGGATGGTTTATGTGTGTCTACACCTAATACAGGGTGGTCAATTCGAAGCTATACAACTTTAAATTAAGATTACTTTTATTACAAATGAAAATAACTAAATATTTTCCCATAATTATAATAAAATACAGGCTTATCAATTTTGAATGAAAAATAACATCCTCCTAATCTTCACCTTTTTGCGGGTTTAAAATGGGATCGATTTTTATCGTGTTTGTCACTAAATTTTCGCATTATTCGGTATTCCACTATCAAAGTGACAAATATTTTGTTTTATGTGTTCAATTATGAATGGTGAACCTAGGGGTCAATTAATGGTCAAAATTTCATGGTATGAAACATTTCTATCAAAGTTTCGATTATGTTTCGTGCTGCATGGTTTCTGAGTCAACCTTATTGGAACCACGTGTTTTCTAGGTCTAACTGATTGAATTGATGAAATAAAAAACTTAACACTATTGCGATTGCCAGTCGCAGTAACAGCAGCACCTGTCCTGCAGCTTTTTCAAGTAAGAATGGTGCAACCAATTAACCAGTCAGACAAAAAAAATTAGGGGTTCTGTCTGGGTCAACTAAGGATGCTATTTTCCACAATAGTAAAAATGTTGTTTATTTACAAATCCTCTGTGATCAAAATGGTAGGTGAAAAAATTGGGTCGTTTTTTAATCCGTTGATATAACTTTAGAATTATAAAATTACTGAAGATAATGCGGTAGTCATGGTCTTATAAATGGTGCACTAGGAAATCGCTATTGCCACATCTATATATATAAAACAAATTCGTGCTAACGGCTGGACCAATTTCTACGATCTATGATTTGTTGGATTTGTCGTCTCGAATAAGTACTTAATACAAAAACATCGAAAAAACTCACGAAAAAAAATATGAAGAAAATTAACTGTCTCACACATGAAATTTGGACAGGACAACGTCTGTCGGGTCAGCTAGTTTTAACTAAATAGTGGTTATCAAAGAACCGTAAAATTTGGTGCCAAATAAAAATGGAGATCAAAAAATGTGTTATACATTCGTTTTGGCCACCTATACATTCATATTACCTACAGTTATTTATGGTAAAAAAATCTGAATGTTTTGTCAAGTCATAAAACCTTGCAAAACAGGGGCGGCTAGCTAGTAAATTATAGAAAATAAATCGATGCCTATTGGCCAAAAGGGGATAAACGATGTAACTCGAATTTAGGCACTTGTATCTCCAATGTATTATTATTATTCAATGATTTAGTAATAGCTTCTGCCTGCCACTTCGTCCGCGTAAAATTTCCATTCGGTAATACTAGTGTACTATCAGTGAAAGAAATTTCGGAATCGGATCAGTAGATCCGAAGATTACCTACCCCCCTACATACAAACTCACGAATTTACCTTTTTATAAGTATAATGTAAGTAGTATTTTATCTAAATAGTACTGAATTATTATTATTTTACCTTAGAATCTTTCGCTAGAAAGCTATACCAGGCGTACTATCCCACACCTCTGCCTATACTTCGGCGAATTACTCGTGTTAATACCTACCTACTTATTTCTATGTTCTAGATCTTTAGTGTCATTACATGAAATTATAGATTTAAAAAATTAGCAGTAGTTCCTAGAACTTTAACCCTAAATATACCTGCGCGAGGCTACGTGTAACGATGACTCACGCAAAATATACCCAAACTGTTGATAACTCCCAGTCTATACTATAGTATTCTTTGCTCCCAGTACCATCTAAAGGTCACGGCCCCGTATGACTCGTCGAGGTTCTCCTTACGCAGTCACAAGCGCCATCTTTGTGTCAGGAGAACTAACTACCCTATAGCCTATTTATTTAAATTGTTTCGATTGTCGTTCTTCCCTTTTAAATAAATTTAGTTTTATTTTAGTGTAGATAATAATTGTAATATGTTCATTTCAATGCTGAAGTTTTGAACGCAGTATAAATCTGGAATTAGGATAATAATATTTTTTAATAGGCAACTTTAAAGATATGGAGTGGAATGTCAAAACTGAGCTTTAATTTGCGTTTACAAAACAGTACTCGCGGGTAAGAGTCGCCCTCTATCAGTAAACTGTTGAATGAACAACATTGTAAGTGCGGCGGCTAATTTGAAGCAATTCTTACAGGTGGCGGTTACATTCACTTTGTTAAAATCAAAATCAGATGTTTTCTGATTGATGATTGATGATGAACTTAAAATCTGATTTCAGGAATGTCTAAAATAGCTTGAAAATATCATTATTTTGATCTATTATCTATATCCCTTCAAAAATTAGTTACCATCATTTGTGTAGGAGATAAGTGGATTTTATAAATAATACCTTAGCATATTAACCTATGTTACTTGGGCTTATAACGACATAAATAGAAGTACCTACACATGTACTTACACCTTCAGGGTCTAAACAAAACCAAACGAGTCATAATTTCTATAAATCTTAAACATTGTTTACATTCAAGTTTATTTACTAGCCATTATCCAATTCAATCAGGCTATTTTGCGATCTGGTTTAACTGTTTCGCTCCAAAACCCGTATGTAGAAACTCAATCCACACTAAAATTTCTAATCTTTCAAATCCAGATCCCATTAAAACTTCTGTAAAGTATCGTCGATGATTGGCAAGGGAGAATGATCCTTCGCCATTTTTCTATTTATCTTACGGCTAGCTTCTGCCCGCGACTTCGTCCACGTGAAACTTCTTGTCTCCCCTACCCACTTCGTCGCATCGCATCGCCTGCCCGCGTTTTTACTTCGTTTTCGATTTTTTTCTTTTTGCTCAGCTCATACCCTTATGAGCTAGCATGCTAGAACCCTTTCTAGCGTGTTGTTAAATAGCCTATAGCCTTCCTCAAGAGTTGAGCTATCAAATGCAAAATAGAATTTTTCAAATCCGACTTCTAGTTCCAAAGGTTAGCGCGTTCAAACAAACAAAAATCAAACTCTTCAGCTTTATTGAAACTTGTTAGATAGATGTTGGACTGTTGTTGTTGTAGGATAGGATGATAGTTGTAGTTTGTGTTGTGAAAAGAATGAACATGAATGTTTGATTGATACCTATTTGAGTATTTTTACAAATCAGGTACCTATCTACAGGGTCAAATAATGGGATCAATATCTAAACATGATAAAGCAAAAAATAAATTAATTTGACGATTTTTTTTTTGGGTCATCAACCGCATTGTAGTTTAAAATATCAGTTTAAAAAATCTGTTGTTTTTTTTTTGTTAAATTTCACAAACGTGATAGGTATCGGTATAACACGATGAAAAAAAAAATTGATTTCATAACTTGTACCTACTTTAAAAATCATCAAATGATTATTTTTTTAAGCGGGTATAGATCTCGATACCATGACGTGAGCGAAGTAACGCTAGCTAATTTAATTTGGCCCTATCGCACACTGCTTTTTTATAGGCTAGGGAGCTGCCACGATAGTGTTGTAGATACTCATCCTTATGAACAACTTTTTCAACAACAAACCTGAAATCGCGAAAAAAAAACTGCTGTTCCCTACATTTTGACGAGCTATGCGAACATAAATGTAGGGAACAGCTGTTTTTTTTTTTTGACGATTTCAGCATTGGTCCCATAGTAAAAGTTGTTCATAGTTGATAAGTACCTACAACAATAATTGTGGCAGTTCAAATACGTTTTTTTAGCTTATTTAATTCGAAAAGTGTTAAGTATGAAAGTGAATAGAGCAAGAAAAAGAAAGCTAAAGAGAAGATAGATGGATTTTGTAAAGGAAATATTATATAGCTAGGACGGCAGTGATTTTTGAGATTACGGGTAATAGAAATGTATGGAAGACAAACACTTGCCGCTGATCCCAAACAAGTGCATATTTTGTAAAGGAAATATTATATAGCTAGGACGGCAGTGATTTTTGAGATTACGGGTAATAGAAATGTATGGATCTTCCATACATTTCTATTACCCGTTCAACCCGTTACCCGTTTCAAACACTTGCCGCTGATCCCAAACAAGTGCATATTTTTGGTCATCAGCAAAAATCCTTTACATGTTAATATGTTATATAAATTTACGGTTTCTTGAGTCAATCAAAAATGAAAACTTAACGTTGAAAATTGAAAAATATTTTTTCTCCTTTTCTCTAAGATACCATTTTTTTTAATTTATTTATGAATAGTATCGCATTCTTAATTATTTTCCCGGTCTATTAGAACGTGAACCTATCGGTACCTATTATAATAACTTTACTAAAGCTTTTATTTTCCACACAGACTCATACCACCTCGCCGAAAACGAGCTAGTACTCGAATGCCGAATCCGCGGCCAGCCTCTCCCAACGATCACGTGGCTAAAGGAAGACAAGCCGGTATCAACCAACGAGAGGTACCAAGCCTACTACCTCGCAGACGGAGTATGCAGACTGGCAATCAGCTCACCTACTTCCGAAGACAGTGGAAAATACACCTGCAAAGCTGAGAATTCTGTATGGACGGATCAAATCACCCATATTGTTAGTTTTACCGGTGAGTTGCCACATTGTGTATACACTCCATTTAAGGTGATTTTCCACCAGAGATGTGCTATGCTACGTTTGATATCCACCAATCATATTTATTGATCCACATTAGCACTGGTGGAAACGGGTTCAGCTAAGCTACGTTTCTTATATTGAAGGATGCGTGCTATGGATGCATGCTATACAACATCAGTTTTAGTATATGCGAAACCCGAAACACGTGTCTCTAGTATTTTTATGTAAAGAATCTATGTACAAAATTTCAAAACTATATCAGGAAAAATCACAAAGTTATAAGCTTGTTATGTTAACTGGTTGTCCGTACAAAAACATGATCACCACGCGGCGCCCACTGTGCGCCCGTACCTAGTGCCGCTATGACCTGCAGTGACTTGTGTTCGTCGCGCGGTGTCCATATTATAACCTTTTTTAAAGATTTTTGGGGCAAATTATAATACGGTATAAAAATTATTGGAATTGATTCAGTTATTTATTCTGAACAAACTATATTCAGGTTTCGCATATACTAAAAATAATGTTGTAGTTGCGTGTGGATGGAAGCTAAGAATGCGCGAGTGGTGTAGCTGCCGCTCCCCGTGCCTTCCCTACATCAACATCACATCAGCACAGAAGCTTCGCATAACACGAGCTGCGCATCTTCCTCGCACAGCTACCTCGCAGCGGCACCTCTTCATAGCATATCTTACTCGCTTCGCCACACAGCTTAGCATTAGTGGAAACGGTCACATAGTTTCGTAGCTTAGCTTTCAGATTCTCGCAGCATAGCTACAAAGCACATCTCTGGAGGAAAAGCAGCTTTATAGCCAATTAGCGCGCTCTAAAATCGCGTCACGTTTCAAGAGTGGATCACTGGATCAAAAATCGTGAACATTTAAAAAAAAAGTGCAGTATTTCCCGTAATATGAAGTAGGTAGGTCGTAGGTTTGAACGCGGACAGGCGCTTTACTTTGTGTAAATTATTTTCATCATCAGTGCTCTTAAAAATGTGAAGGAAAACATCGTGAGGAAACAGGCATGTCATAAAATCAAAAATTCGAAGAAATGTGACATCTACCAACCCGAACGTGCCCGCGTGGTAGATTAGGTACGGCCTGCTCCCTCTCATCGAGAAGAGGCCTGTGTCCCAGCAGTGGGAACATTATAGGGTGATTATACGAGTACTATGCTATGCATGTCCAATAGTTAGTTACAATAGTTAGTCTGTAAGGATATAGCAAAAAATTTTGTAAGTAGTTCCAGAGATTCGACTCCATACATTTTTTTCGTAAAAAAAATTATAAGTCCTCAGATTTCATGTGGCATATTTAACTAAATAGAAAACATTTCAAGCCCAAAAAACGACACTAAAACTTCAAAGCTCTAAGAATTCGAAACGCGATTTTCGATCCAGTGTGCGGCGTCCGTCCGAGTAGGTACTCTGAGCACAACTCTGAGTCCCGCACCGGCCACCCCGCCACGCCAGTCTCGCGCGGGAATCACGGTCGTAACCACACGCTGCCTTTTTGCCGCGAACGCTTTTAAAACATTTCGCATTAAATCATTCGTTCCAAATTCAAAACTATACGTTTCGAACTTATTAGGTACCTGGGTAATGTACCTACACACATTTTTGTTTACTATTACTGGCTCTATTTACGAGATAAACCAACACTTTTTGATTCTTGAGTTGAATTTGATTTATCTCCTGTCTGAGCTGTAAACATCCCTCACCCTAATGCATCGAAAGAGTTACAGATAGGTTTATATTTTACAACATGAGTACCGTATTCAATCACACGACTCTGCAATCAATACTAACTTTAGTAGAAGTTTAGTAGTTTGTACTAGTAGTACTAGTAGTAGTTAAAAGTTTGCTACAAATATTTGAGAGTTTGTAATTAGAAGCTTATGCTATTTTTTGGGCTTATGCTAGGGCTCGTGGCTCAGTAATAACAGCCGCACTTGTCGATCGATAAGGTTAAGCTACTCTTACCGCAGTCAGTCCGTGGATAGGTGACCATCTTACCATGGCGAGACCCCTTCGTGCCTCGGAAAGCACGTTATGCCGTTCGTCCCGGCTGTCATTCTTGGATCTTTAACAGTCGTTACGGGTCGTCAGTTGCCCGAAAGTCTGACAACCAGGTCTTATAAAGTTATCGTGTTACCAGTAACTGGGTTGTGGAGGTCAGACAGGGAGTCGCTACATGTAAAATAGTGGTATTCAGCTGCATCCGGTTATTCGGACCCCAACATTGTTGGGAAGAGGCTAGGCAGGTTGTTAGCTATTTTTGTAGTATCAGTGTGTAAATCCATACTAATAACCTTTTAACTGCGAACCGGACCACGAAGGTCCGATGTCAAAATCGTTATTTCTGTGAGTCGGACCCTAGTGGTTATAGATGCGAAAGTAATTCTGTCTGTCATCTACTTACTTACCTTTTCATCCCAAAACTAACCGATAACTACCTAACTAACCACCCACCCCCACCCCCCTACCTACCCCACCCACTACCTACTCCACCCACTACCTACCCCACCCACTACCTACCCCACCTACCCAACCCCCCCCCCCCCCACCCCCCACTACCCCACTACCTAACCTAACCTACTAGCTAACTGATCGTAATGAAATTTGATTTATTGGTAGCTTGGGACCTGGAGAAAGACATGGGCTACTCTTAAATCTGGATATAATACAAAATACCCGCAGACGTAATCGCGGGTTAAAGCTACTACATGATTAAGAAAATGTAATCTCCTATGTATTTAACAACATCTAGTACTGACGCCTAACTATTCAATTACAGGTAAAGAAACCCGCCTCAGCCCAAACATAGCCACAAGAGAACGCTCGCATTTTAACCGCCAAGCTTTGGAGTCCCGCCGTCCACACTTTACCAACGTCCTATCCGACTTCAAAGTCGCCAAAGGGGGCACTATAGGCCTCCAGGTGGAGATCAGAGGCTGTCCTACCAGGGTAGAATGGCTGCGAGAAGGTCACTCCGTCACCGAAGTGTACAGAAACGCAAGAACCTTTGTGGAACAGGGTTTATACACTCTAGCACTTTCTGATGTCACCGAAAAAGAGTCAGGGATGTATACGTGCAGGGCTTGGAGTACTCACGGCAATGTGGACATGAATGCTGCAATCACTGTGGTGACCAATGAACTGGAGGGAAAGCCTGCCATCATTGCTGGTAGACCGGAGAAAGATATCCTCATTTCTGTGGGCGAAGATGTTAATATTTCGTTTAGGGTTCAAGGAGAACCTAAACCAAAAGGTGAGAATTTATTAATCAATTCGAAGTTTATCATTTTTCTTCAGTACACGATGGCCCCGACTTACGACATGTAGGCCGTGGGGCCGAACCCAGACAGGCACTTTACTTTGTGTAATTTATTTCATCACAATTGCTCTCAAAATGGTGAACGAAAATAGCGTGAGGAAACCGGCATGTTCTAAGACCAAAAAATTCGAAGGCATGTGACATTTTTGTCGTCAGCGTACAATCAGTGATATCGAACTAATGTGCGTTGTAAAAGAAAGGTCCCTTATGGCAACCCTGAGGAACACCGCTAGGGATTTCAATGAAGTTGGAACGGTATCCTCCTACTAATACAGCTTGTAATATCTTATATATAAAAATCAATTGCTGTTCGTTAGTCTAGGGTCAGCTAGTCTTCTTCTTATACAGGGTTATTGATAAAATACCAGCAACCTCTTATTAGATCATTGTACTCATCATTATGAACAACTTTTACTATGGGACCAAACCTAAAATCGCGAAAAAAAATCATCTGTTCAGTACACACAGCTACATGAAACTCGTCAAAATTTTGGGAGCAGCTGACTTTTTTTCGCGATTTCAGGTTTGGTCCCATAATAAGTGGTGTTTTACCAATAACAGTGTATATCAAAATCAATTGATGTCTGTTAGTCTCGCTAAAACTCAAAAATGGCTTGATCGATTTGATTTTTTTTTTGTTTTTTATTTGCTCCAATACAGGAGTGGTTCAAAAGAAAAAAAAAATAGGAAAAAACAAATTGAAATTTTGACAGGACAACGTGTCAAGAACGTGAAATGCGTAGCATTGCCATGCATGGCATATTTTTTAGTGTTATTGGATGGTAAACAAGGTGCTTGTGGCTAAGTAATAACAGTGAAGTTCAAATGTGAAGGTCAGATCAGATCAGTCGCTCCATGTAAAATATTGGTGTTCAGCTGTATCTGGTTGGACGGAAGCTGACCCCAACATAGTTGGGAAAAAGTTAAGCAAATGATGAGGATGATGAGGATGATGAGGACCAACCACCCGAAGCTTCGATTCAATTTCCGATGAACAAAACCTACATTTATAAACAACCCTTTTTCAGTAAAAAGTAAAAAAAAATTGTCAGTATTCTAATTTGATTATTATTTTCAACAGTGGTGTTCATGAAAGGCATCCGCGACATTACCACCAACCAACGAGTCTGCAAGATGACTTCAGATGACTACGTCAAGTTTACTCTCAAGAGGTCCGTAGTTTCTGACGCGGGGACTTACTGCATACTCGCTAGAAACGCGTATGGATGCGACCGAGCCTTTGTTACCGTTGTGGTAAGTTGTGGTAATAATAGAACTTTACTAAAAAAAAAAAAAAAAAAAAAAAAAAAAAAAAAAAAAAAAAAAAAAAAAAAATTGCCGTTTTGTATGAAAAAATTTAAACGAATTTTTTTCATGCATTTTTTATTTGTATTAATCGAAGTAATCACCCATGCAATCAATGCATCTTTGCCAACGCAGTGGCAGTTTATTGATGCCCTTCTTAAAGAAATCAGCTGGACGGGAGGCAACAAATTCTTCAAAGGCATTTTGTACTGCCTCTCGGGTATTGAATTTTTTTCCCGCCAAGAAGTTATCCAAATTCTGGAAAAAGTAGTAGTCTGTAGGCGCAAGGTCTGGTGAATAGGGCGGATGACGGAGAGCTTCCAACCCCAGTTCTTGCAACTTGGAGACCGTCTGCTGTGCAGTATGAGGTCGCGCGCTGTCGTGCAGGAGCAGTGGAGACGAGCGATTGACCAATGCTGGTTGGAGATGTGCCAGCTTCTCCATCATTGTGTTCAGTTCTTCACAGTACACATCTGAAGTAATGCTCACCCCGTTTGGTAAGAAGCTGTGATGAATCACACCGGCGCTAGACCACCAAACAGTGACCATCACTTTTCTAGGGGTAAGTTTTCGTTTAGGGCATTGTTTAGGTGCTGAACCAGGATCCAACCAACTTGCTGAGCGCTTGCGGTTATCAAACAGAATCCATTTTTCATCGCAGGTAACAATGCGGTTCAAAATTCCTTCATTTGTGTGTCTGTTGAGCAGTGCAAGGCACGTCTCGACGCGTGCTTCGCGCTGGCGATCATTGAGTTCGTGGGGCACCCATTTGTCAAGCTTTTTACCTTGCCAATTTGACGCAAATGGACCAATATTGTTTTGACGCTAACGTCGAAAGCTGCTGCTAATTCAGCCGTAGATTGTGTATCATCAGCTTCCACAATCGCCTTTAATTCGTCATTGTCGACCAAAGTCTTCGCACGACCGCGAGGTTCATTTTTCAGGTCGGAATTTCCAGAACGGAAGCGAGCAAACCAATAACAAGTGGTGCGTTGGTTTGTAGTGTTAGCTCCGTAAACGTCGTTGATGTTGCGTGCCGCTTGTGCCGCGTTGCTGCCACGACGGTACTCATATTCCATAATTACTCGAATTTTTAACGTATCCATGATGACGAAAAAGATTGAAATGCGATGAAAATGTAATACTTATCAATAAACAAATGGCTACTTTTGGAAAAAAAAATCCATGTTTTTAAAATTAAATTAATTTGAAATTAGAATTCTTAGCCAAACAAAAATTATTTTGATTTGAAATGGCCAGTACTGCAGAACGGCAATTTCATAGGTAAAGACCTAATATATAGTACCTTTGTTTAAAAAAAAATAGGTAATTCAGTGGTCAAGGTCTCGCCTCTGATGCACGAGGCTTTGACCTCAAATCTAGCGATTTCATGAAACCATGAGGTTTGAGGTCAATTCTAATTTATGGAGTTGTATTGCTGATTCTAATGATTATAATTCTGTAAAACCATTTTAGTTACGCCCGCGAATCCTAATTTAATCAACATACAACCTGACACTGACCTGCAAATTGCAAAAAACGTAAGAAAATTTGAATTTCGCGGGCTACCTTAGCGCATCCTCCTTAATATGTACTTATTTCATTTCACAGGTAAGACAACGAGCTTCTTCTGAAAATCTCATATCGGACTGGACTTATCCAACGGATGACTCTTCCATGTCAATTGGTGAAAGGAAATATAAATGTAAGTATATCAATACATTAATAAATTGTACAAGGTGAATTTTTGAGACGGGACAGTAAGGGCAAGTACGGTCAGTACTCTGCATTACCTGACCCCTCTTACAAAGAACAGAAGAAGAACATGGAAAGGGGTCAGCTTGCAGTTCACTGACTAGTACCTTAACCGTTGTAGCTACAGCAAAGCGTTCTTCGTTGACAGACCTCAACTGCTTGAGTAGTTGCCAACTACATTCACAGTTGTTGGAAGAATGGTCAATACAGTCAGCTAAAAAACTTTAATTCTCACATTTTATTTTGATGATGCCAATCGACGCAGTTTCATATTAGGATTAAAAGTCTCTTCTGCACCAACTGATGCTAGATTAGATATTAAAAAAACTACAAAAACTTTCCCATAAATTACCGAAGAACGTTTTCCTGTAACTTCAACAGTGAAGGTACCTGCCCCGTCACAAGAATCCTCGCTTTATACTTCTATCTTTTTGATGTTTAGCATTCGCAAAGGTGAATGCTCTGTGGGGTTATGGTTTCTGTGGGGGTATGCATAAGATCGGTTTGAATGCTCTCAATAGCAACGCGAAGTCTGGCACCACCAATCACTAAATGCGTTGAGCGCTATTTAATCGTGATTTGTAGTGCAAGTGGGCCTAGGATTTGGGACCGAGGACTTATAAATGTGAGTGTACTACTGCAGAAAGAACAAACCTTGCCATTGCAAGCTCACCGCTTTAATAGTAGGTATCTGATCAAAACTTACTTTACATCCATAGTTTTAATCGCTGTGTACCTTCTCAGTTTACTGATCAATTAGGATCTAAGTCTTAAGAAAAATATGTACTACAAGTATATAATAAAAGGAGGGGAAATAATCCTAACGCATCAAAAAATTCGTCCGCATCGCTGTCGATAGGATAAGGGCCTAAAAGGCTGGCAGCATTGCCACGTTGAATGGCAATGCTTAATCTTTGGCCAAAAAATAAGCCAGCCCTTTGGTCACGTAGATTAGTTTAAATATACTTCTAGAAACTAGAAGTGCCTTACTGTGGTTACCTTAATAAATACTGATGCGCCAGACGCGAATTCTGCCAGGAGATCAACTCATAGCATTATGTAATAGACTCTTTGCAACAGGAACCTATTCACGCGTCATCAGTCAATCAGTCCTCGTAACGATGACAGTTTTGGTCACTCAGCAACAAATCATTAGATCATACCCACTATATATATTTAGCCTAACCTGCCAATTCTGGCTCGATCAATCTCAAATCAATACTATAACTCATCTGGCAGTCTCGGCTGGCATCACGTCAAGTATTCTTTAAGGTCAGTGCCGCATCGGTTCTCGTTTTAGCCGTGCCGGATCGCATCCCGGGTGAGCCGAGCGTCGTGGACGGAGGCAACAACTGGGTCTCTCTCGCCTGGCCGAAAGCCGACCCTCGGGACACGGCACCAGTTCTCGCCTACAAAATAGAGAGCTGGCTTCTCGGCAAGGAAGGTGGTGCTCGCTGGGTGGAACTTGGAATCACACCTCTAAACTCTTTCGACGCATTCAATTTGAAACAAGGAGAGGAATACCACTTTCGAGTGACTCCTAGGAACAGATACGGGTGGGGAGAGTCAGTGCCGACTTCCTCACCGGTCGGTATCGGCCTCGCAGGTGACAGGCCGGAGTTCGTGGACATCCTGCCGGGACAGTTGAAGGTGTTAGCTGGCGAGACAGCAAACCTCAGCTGTAGTGTGAAGGGCAAGCCCTTACCTGAAATAGTTTGGATGAAGAATGGGCACGAGATTGAGGAAGAGAACCGGATGACGACTCTGTACAATGGTCAAGACTGTTCGTTGACCATCAAGAACATTAGCATCGAGGATGAGGCGCGGTATAGCTGCGAGGCGTCGAATGTTCACGGAAGGGCATCCACGTACGCGCGGGTGGCCGTCGTCACGGATAGGCTGATCTGGGAAGCTGATGCTAAGCTCAAGAGGTAATTCTTAAAGTATTATTGTAATATTGAGATTGGTAATGATATAATGGAGTTTAAATTTTGAGTTTAATATGACTTTAAAATGCGCTTGCGAACTTGTCGATAAAGGTTGCTTTGCACCGTAACTTGTAGTTTAATAATAACAAGCTTTAATTATTATCTCCTATCGATTTTCGATAAAATAATATTTCAATTTAATAATTATAAGATTATTAAGATCTAAGTAGATATAATTGTCTATTTAAAATCTTTTCATGTTACGAGTACCTATTAATTAGTTAATTGCACGGAACGGGCCTATGTTTTGTTTTTTCTGTTTGTAAATAGGAAAGTTTTATCTGTCACGGTTCCAATAAATGCATGACGAACGTACTACACTGATTGATCAAAATTGCAGACAACTCAGTATAGAATAAATATAGAATAGAAAGTACGAAAGTAATTTAGTAGATACAGGTTTTTAGAGTAAATAATGAAGCTTTAGTTCTAACTAACTTGCGCCAGCTGCTTCCCCCGCGTGCAAGTCGGAAATCATCCCACGGGAGCATACTACCGCGATAAAAAGTATCTTATGTCCTAATCCAGGTCATGGTCTACCCGTATGTCAAATTTCATTCAAATCCGTTCAGTCGTTTTAGAGTGAAAGCGTAACAAACAAACAAACAAAGTCACTTTCGCATTTATAATATTAGTTAAGGATAAGTAGCACGTCAAGTGGTTATTGTAGCAATATTTCACTAGGCCATTCTAAGTATTCTGCGCGAGTTTGGAACGAATCTTATTTCGCTAATTGAGTTGTCGAAAATCATAAATACTTAGTTATTATGAGGTACCTAGCCAAAATATTTATTTATTTTAGGTAATACATAATATTAAAGCTTAAACAAGTTGACGTGATATTTCAGGGCCACAGCACACCTCCGTCGCGAAGCCATAGCAGCAAAACCACAGTAGTTCTATTCAACTGACAAAATGATGTTTCGCTACTCGAATCGCGATTCCAGTAGCGAAACATGCGGTTTCGCGGCGGAGGTGTGATACCCGCCTTAGTTACACGTTATGAGAAGAGATCAATGGCCTTGGTTGGAAGATATCCAAGCCAATGTGCAGAGTTTATCTAAACCTACATATTCACTATCTCTACGACTTGCATAGGATGCCTTAGAGAAAATCTTAAGCAGAGTCTAGTGCTAAGTATTATGCCTAGTTGGATAGATAAACAAGAACCTTTGATTATACACATGACATGTATATAATCAAAAACAAGAACAACCAAGGTCAACATTACCTACATTTTTCTGACATATTATTTTTGCAATTTTTTTATATAGACACTCATTTGCTTAACTTACCTAATTTGAATTAAGAACATGTTGTACCTGGGACGTTTGCTAACGCCAAAGCTCGGCGGCCATCTTGGACCTTGATGCTTTAATCGGAAAACTAATGCTGCAACTACCATTATATAGTTACTGCTAATTCGAATGATAGTAACATACCTACAAGTGAGTTTCCAATCCAATCCTTTAAAAAGTAAGACTGATCGAGGAGCAAAAGGAACAACTGCTTGTTTCGATATACTTATTCTAGCATGAAGTCTGTCGTAATTCATTGCGTTATTGTTAATTTGATGCTTATATGTTTCTAATTCAATTCGTCGTCGATTTGATTCAGAACCTAAACATGCATTAAAGCCTGCAATTTAAACCTACACTCACACAAAGTACATCATTGCACGCAACACACATGGGCTCGAAAAAATATACTCTAAGCAGTATTAAAGAATCGATTGGTCGGCCTTTTCGACCTGTTGCAGAGTGCACTTGCATCCACCCTCCATTTTTATTTATTCTACGTCATTATGCTATGTGGTGCAATGCAGCGGTTTTACCATAGAAATATAAAAAAACAGAAGTGGCAAGGGGGCGTTACTGTGTCCGCGCGACGAGATCGGTATGAACCATTCATAGTCAAATGGCCGTCTCCGCGAACTAGTGCGCTTTCGACTGTGATCGTGACAAATTATAAGAATGCCGTGTTGTTCAGTGGTTTCTTGTAAAAACCGAAGCCAAAACAAAAACTATACAAATCATGGAATCACTTTCCATATGCAAGAACAAGTATTTTACTACATTTGTCTTTAAAATCATGAAAAACAACAAATTGTAAAATGTTTCTTGCTTTTACTACGTTATTTTTGTTTTCAAATATCACAGCGATTGCACTATTTATGCAATAAATACCTTAACCACTGCTCCTTAACCACTACCTAACTACGTCGCTAAGTGACTGGACGAGCAATGTAATAATCACAAAACGATACTTTATTTATGCGGATGGTCGCGTAGTACGGCCTTTTTTCTTATATCTATGGGTTTTACCCTAACAACTAACTAACTACTACTACTACTACTAACTTAGGACAGCTTTGCGGAAAGTAGCCCGCGCGATTTCAGCTTTTAACTGTAATAGGACAAACCTATTGATATCATACTAAAACACGCTCAGCGCCAGGTGTATATCCTGATATACATCCTAATGTTTTTGTCCCAGACCAGTGTATAACTGAACGGCTAGAACACAACTTCACAGGCCGGTGTATATTGATTTATACACGTTTCACACGAAATCTATATGTCACCATAGATAAACAGATCATACGGTGACTTAAACCGCCGGATCGTACTGGTCAACACCGTGTGAACGAGGGTTTTAAGTATGTGTCCACTGCTTTAGTAAATAATTAGGTAAACACAAAACTAGGAATCTGTTAGTAGTTAGAGTCTTCATCTTCGCTTTTTGCCAGGGGGCTGAAACAAAGTAATATTCTATCAGCGACAACGATGGTGGAAAAGTCAAAAATGGGACTGACGTAAGCTGTCGAAAAGTTTATAACAATCTTGTTAAAAGACTTTGAAGAAATGCGAAAGACTTTGAAACCGATTGTCACATGTCTAGGACCTCAGGACTTTCAGGTCTCTGGTCGTCCTAGCTCAGTGTCCTATCAGAGAAGGCTTTCTGGCATAGTATGGGTTTGTTTCACAGACTTCTGGTCTGCAGGCTTTCCGAGGCCTGTAGTATTCCAGATACTCCCTACACTAACCCAGAGCCCTAGTCTCGGATCTGCTTATTAATGTCCCACTGCTGCTCATCATCAAGCTTACTCAGGGTGGGTTGGCGGTTTCAGACTTATCCATACTAATATTATAAATGCGAATGTAATTCTGTCTGTCTGTTACCTTTTCACGCCATAACGGTTAAATGGATTTCGACGAAATTTGACATTCAGGTAGACCATGACATAGGAAACTTTTTATTCCGATAGTAGGTACGTTCCCGTGGGATAATTTTCGACATCTTTGCGGGCGAAGTCGCATGCAAAAGCTAGTAATTATAATTATAACGTTTTCTCGCTGTTTTCCGATGTCACGATGTCAGTGATGTCCAGGATAAACGAGCTAAGCTAGTCTTAAAAACTTCAAACCTCGTTACCAGGGAGCGTTCACAAGACGCGGAAGGCGACTACCCGCCGCAGTTCACGATGCGGCTGCGTGACCGACGAGTACAGGCCACCTACCCGGTTCGACTGACCTGCCAGGTGGTCGGCAACCCGCCCCCAACGCTCACGTGGTTCAAAGATGGCAATACGTTGGTGTTTGATAGTAAGTAGATGTTGTTATATCGCCGTATATACTATCCATCTTCCTAAAGAGTGGAAAAGCTAATTGCAAAAAAGTTTAGTTAAGTGACTTCAGAAGAAGTGGGTACCAGCTCCAATGCTGGATTTGCCGGTTCTCCACATATTGGACACCATTTTTTTTTTTTTATATGGGGACCTTACATGCAAAGTAAAGTGATCCAACTTGGAACTATTAATTTATATTCTCAATTTATATTTTGTACCTATGATACCCTAACCAAACGAATCCAACCCAAACGAACTTTAAAATATCATTGTTCATCTTATGCATGGTATAAATATGGATAGTAAGGAACCTACGGACAAACGTACGAAACAGCACACTCACAGACGCGCGCATCGATGAGTCCCTTATGCCGCAATAAATATAGTGAGAGCACCGCGATTATCGCTTGGGGCCTCGTCGGTGCGCGGTGAAAGTGCCGTTTCGACTATTTGTTCGTAGTTTCCATACTTTGTACCCTGTGTACTTTGTGTTCTTTCCATAGTTTGTTTGTTTGTACTGTCCATATATTTATTGTGTCTTATGGGTCTGTATTTGATAACAAACTAAGTACACACACTCCAATACCGCAGTCAAATAGCAATCGACATTACAGTACAATTTTTTTTTTAATCTTTTTTTAAGGTCGCCGGAACACCTACCAGGACGAGCACTTTCACACATTAGAGATCGCTCCTACGACACTGGAAGATGGAGGGGTCTACGAGGCGATGGCACGGAACAGCTCCGGCGCAGTCAGCTGTCGCTGCAGCCTAGTGGTGGACAAGGGCATCAGGGCGTATGTGGCCCCCGAGTTCTGTTGCGGATTGGAACCGTTATATAGACTTTCTGAAGGTGAATTATTTGATATACTTTCACTGTCCTAATGGTGACAATGAATAAAATCGATAACTAATAAAATAATATTAGGTCTTTACCTATGAAATTGCCGTTCTGCAGTACTGGCCATTTCAAATCAAAATAATTTTTGTTTGGCTAAGAATTCTAATTTCAAATTAATTTTATTTTAAAAACATGGATTTTTTTTTCCAAAAGTAGTCATTTGTTTATTGATTAGTGTTACATTTTCATCGCATTTCAATCTTTTTCGTCATCGTGGATACGTTAAAAATTCGAGTAATTATGGAATATGAGTACCGTCGTGGCAGCAACGCGGCACAAGCGGCACGCAACATCAACGACGTTTACGGAGCTAACACTACAAACCAACGCACCACTTGTTATTGGTTTGCTCGCTTTCGTTCTGGAAATTTCGACCAGAAAGATGAACCTCGCGGTCGTCCGAAGATTTTGGTCGACAATGACGAATTAATGGCGATTGTGGAAGCTGATGATACACAATCTACGGCTGAATTAGCAGCAGCTTTTGACGTTAGCGTCAAAACAATATTGGTCCATTTGCGTCAAATTGGCAAGGTAAAAAAGCTTGACAAATGGGTGCCCCACGAACTCAATGATCGCCAGCGCGAAGTACGCGTCGAGACGTGCCTTGCACTGCTCAACAGACACACAAATGAAGGAATTTTGAACCGCATTGTTACCTGCGATGAAAAATGGATTCTGCTTGATAACCGCAAGCGCTCAGCAAGTTGGTTGGATCCTGGTTCAGCACCTAAACAATGCCCTAAACGAAAACTTACCCCTAGAAAAGTGATGGTCACTGTTTGGTGGTCTAGCGCCGGTGTGATTCATCACAGCTTCTTACTAAACGGGGTGAGCATTACTTCAAATGTGTACTGTGAAGAACTGAACACAATGATGGAGAAGCTGGCACATCTCCAACCAGCATTGGTCAATCGCTCGTCACCGCTGCTCCTGCACGACAACGCGCGACCTCATACTGCACAGCAGACGGTCTCCAAGATGCAAGAACTGGGGTTGGAAGCTCTCCGTCATCCGCCCTACTCACCAGACCTTGCGCCTACAGACTACTACTTTTTCCAGAATTTGGATAACTTCTTGGCGGGAAAAAAGTTCAATACCCGAGAGGCAGTACAAAATGCCTTTGAAGAATTTGTTGCCTCCCGTCCAGCTGATTTCTTTAAGAAGGGCATCAATAAACTGCCACTGCGTTGGCAAAGATGCATTGATTGCATGGGTGATTACTTCGATTAATACAAATAAAAAATGCATGAAAAAAATTCGTTTAAATTTTTTCATACAAAACGGCAATTTCATAGGTAAAGACCTATTAAAATAAAAATAAATAAAATAAAAATAAAAATTGTATACCAGATACATTCACAAACGATTGCAGGCTAAAGCGAACTATCTTGGGAACTATTATTAGTCTACAGGAAATAGTCTTGTTATTTCTAACCAGAATCATTTGTAGGTGCAATATGGGCAATACAGAGGCCCTAGTAAGAAATTCAAACAATTTTTGAATCGAAAATAACTATCCTACAGCACTTTGGTTTTTGCGACAAGCACAATATTTTTCACCCATAGTTATGAATAAAATCATAAAACTAAGTAAATATAGTAGTATAGTAGTATAGTCCATTCTATGGTTGCCTGGAAGAGATTGCAGAAAGCGATAAGGCCGCCCATTGTATATTTTGTAGTTTGTGTCTTTTTTTTTGTTATGTATTTTTGTGGTGTACAATAAAGTATATATAAATAAATAAATAATAAATAAATAAATATAGTGTGCAAAACGAGTATTTTCAATTTTAAAACCGACTTTACGTTATTTTTTTTCCGCGCGTTTATGCTGGGGCCGGTAGGGCCCACTGATTTTGAAATAATGTCGACTTCAAGCATTAAACCTTCGTTTTCGTAGGAAACGAAAGTTCGGCAACAGTTGCTAAACATTGCTTACCGTACTAACAACAAATGTTGCTGGCCAGTCTGCAGGAAAGGAGGAGAGTATTATTGCACTCCTAAAGCCGTGTTTACTGCGCATCTTTTTGCGAAATATTACACAAAAACATCGAAATAAAGAGGCGTGGCCATACACATTTGTGTATGCAAACACTATGTTTTTGTTTTCCGAGCTGCATGGAAAACATTCCATGCGCGGGGGAAAAAGGGAAGGGTTTGTTTCATTTTCAACTACCACGTGCACCGCGAACTTCTGTTGTCAAACTGATAGCACGTCTTCCTCGTCGGAACTCATTACGACATCTACACAAAATGTGTAACTAAAAATATTTGAATACGCAGAAGACAGCTTGAGTATGAAAACAAATGTTTATGTGTAACGTTTTTTGTCTAATGTTTCGCAAAAAGACGCGCAGGAGACACGGCTGTACTTCTGATGTTCACTGTGTCACCTCACTGCCATTCATAAACTTCCTCAATCCATTGACAATCATCCATCAATTGTCCAGGTGAAGAGCTCCGAATATCAGCAGTCGTAGAAGCATATCCATCAGTAGGAGTCACATGGTACCGCGACGGCGTCCGTCTGCGCCCGAGTCGGCGCGCCATCATGACACTAGATCGAGATGGTCAAATAGAACTGGCACTAGCCTTTGTGACTTATCGAGATGCTGGAGTCTATACTTGTACGGCTTCCAATGAAGTCGGCAGAGCCTCCACTTCAGGGAAAGTGATTGTGGTAGAAGGGACACAGCCGAGGGAGATGAGAACGCCGCCTGTTGTGATTAATGCTCCTGATGAACCGTGAGTTTTTGTTCATTTGTATTTTTTTTTATGTGGGACATAGACTCTGCAATCATTGTACCGATAATCGTTACGGTTAATGGCCTGTAGCGGAGAGCCTGGACCAACACCTCAGGAGGCTCATTGCGCGGCTGGGTCAAGGCTTGATTCAGAAAGCAGTACTCCTGGACACGGCACGCGTAATGAGGATGTTTCTATCTCTAGAGCCCTTACCATCGCTAGCTTGGACCCTGTTCCCGATACCGGTGGGCTATTATTTTATCTTGACTGTATTTCTCGAATGGCTAATGACTTAGTCCCTTGTAACAGATGGTCAGAAAGAACTGGCTCAAGCCTTCGTAACTTATCGAGATGCTGGGGTCTACACATGCACAGAAATGAAGTCGCAAAGATGTATGGAAGGTTACCTATCTATGAGTACAGGCAATATAGCCTTTGGGGGCTTCAGGGGTGATTTTATATTATGTTTTACATCAGTAGAATTGGCAGTAAATAGATAGATAGATAAATCGTTTAGCACCAGCGTCGCCAGCAGCAACGTTGGATAATCGGTGCAGTTAAGCGGCGGTTTCCAGTTGCAGCCTGATGTTCGTAAAAGCACCAGTCAGGGTTAGGATTCCTACCATGCTTACCATCTGCGGCAGTAGTAACGATGTTGTCTAGTTTTCATGTACCTAGTTATTATGGCTAAACGTTATTATGGTTAACTTTGTCATTTATAAGAACTGCTATTAGTGTTATTGGTCGGTGAGCAAACCGCCGCATATTATACAAGGTGTAAATTAAATAATGCACGACCTCTTAACGCGTAATTGTACTCGTCATTATGAACATTTTACTATGGGACCAAACCATCACGAAATAAAATCAGCGGTTCCCTACATTTTAACATGGGAACAAAACTGAAATCGTGAAAAAAAAATCAGCGATTTCCTACATTTACGAGTATGTTCGAATAACTCGTCAAAATGTTTTTTTTTCGCGATTTCAAGTTTGATCCCATAGTAAAAGTTGTTCATAATGATGAGCACAATGCTGCTGTGCAATTCTAAAGAAGTATAGACATGTGGGTAATACAGAGGCAACTCCAAAGACAAAGCTGACCAGACTTTTCTGCCTGTAATTGCAACGGCCTTTCAGACTTACTGCAATGCTGCTTGGCGGCAAACACAGTTTCGGTGGAAGTACCTACTTCTGCGGACGAGCTCCTTCACAAATCCCACTACAATCTACTATGGTTTTAGGTAGAATAAGAGGTTCTTGAAGTCATTAAGGCTAAAACTTGAACATTGCAGGTACTCAAAGGAGCCGATGTTCGTACGAAAGCCGCGCTCGAGTGAGGCCAGGGAGGGAGACACCGTCATCATCGCCTGCGAGGTCATCGGAGATCCCAAACCTGATGTGTACTGGCTCAGGGACTTCCTGAAGGTGAGAAAATAATGAATTTTACTCTCTAAAGTTGGAAAAACATAGCACCCAATAGAAGGAATAGAGCCTTAAAATTCCTAATTTGGCGCCGACTCATAATATTAATAATTCAAATTATTTTAGGCTAAAATGTTTGTTTTTGTTTCTTTTTCGTCCGTTTAATTTTATGTTAAAAAGTTTTTATTTTATTTTAAAATGTTCGGAAAAGAAAAAAATAAAAATTTCCGGGAAAATGTTCAATTTCGGGAAAAGGAACGTGCTTTTTATATAGGAATTTTGTATGATACTTTTGGACAGGATAACGTCTGTCAGGTCAGCTGGTAAATAATATAGTTTAAAAATAAAATTCACACCGCCAGCCGGACTACTACCGGGACGCAACACACTTCAAACGCGTCGGCGACGGCCCGGAATACCGGTTTGAGATACCGCACGCCAAACTAGACTACACTGGCGCCTACTCCGTCGTCGCAAGGAACGTGCACGGAGAAGCTAAGGCGATTATATCACTGCAAATTAAGGCTAAAGGTGAGATTTTGACATTACTTTTTCACTTTTGCTTACTCCCACAATGTGGACCAATCACCCGAGGGCCTAGACAAACTGTCATTCTATCTGCGATAACGATAACGGGAAACTAAAAAAAAAAAAAATGAGCTGACATTAGCTACGAAAAAGCTTATGTTAGTCCTGTCGAAAATAGTTGAAGAAATTTGAAATGCTTTGAAAACGATTGCTACTTGTCTAGGCTCTCAGGTGAAGAGTGTGGGAAACCGCGTGATGCGAGAAGCGAGACGCACGGGACCGGACGATGTGGCGTCGCTTGTGGGAGGCCGCGCGTTGCGAGACGCACAGGACCGGTCGATGTGGCGTCGCTTGTGGGAGGCCGCGCGTTGCGAGACGCACAGGACCGGTCGATGTGGCGTCGCTTGTGGGAGGCCGCGCGTTGCGAGACGCACAGGACCGGTCGATGTGGCGTCGCTTGTGGGAGGCCGCGCGTTGCGAGACGCACAGGATCGGTCGATGTGGCGTCGCTTGTGGGAGGCCGCGCGTTGCGAGACGCACGGGACCGGACGATGTGGCGTCGCTTGTGGGAGGCCGCGCGTTGCGAGACGCACAGGACCGGTCGATGTGGCGTCGCTTGTAGGAGGCCGCGCGTTGCGAGACGCACAGGATCGGTCGATGTGGCGTCGCTTGGGGGAGGCCTCATGATGCGAGACGCACAGGACTGTCGATGCGGCGTCGCTTGGAGGAGGCCGCACGATGCGAGACGCACAGGACCGGATAAAGCTCATTTATTTATTTATACTTTAAGCACACAACAGTGCTACAGTACAGAGGCGGACTTAACGCCTTGGGCATTCTCTATCACTGAACCTTTGGTGATTCACAGACAAACAGTCGTAGAAAGAAACGAACGATTGGTTCAGAATGAAGCTGCCTCTAACAATAAAGGCAAGTTATGTTACCTTTGATTTTGCATCACTGTCAAAATCACATTATTATTTATTTTATTATAATGATTTACTTAGCTCCACGCGCTTACATTGATCTATATTCTCATTATCATAATGGTTGATTTTGGGTTGCTGCCACCACAGAAATCTAAATAATGTGGCTGCCACTGACAAATCTGTCAAAATCACAGTGATCTTTGTCGTCGTTACTATAAGGTTGCTATTGGGTTGCTGCTATCACGGGTAAAATATTTGTGAAAGGACTGTAAGTTCAAATCCATTCCCCGACATTATTCTTAGTCGGTTAGTCTCCACCCCTCGAAACATTTGACCTACCAACACAATCTCTTTGACAACTCTCTCACGCCCCCCGAAAATAAATTGCGCGGCACGCCCCGTGACCCATTTTACTGAACTACTTAGTCAAGTACCCCAATTTCTCATGTTCTTTACGTTTTCACGAGAACGGCTAGTGTGCTGCATTGTATTGGATGAACCGTTAGGGGGCGGGCTTAAATTCTCTAACGGCTTTTTGATTTGTGGGTGAAACGGTTGATAATTCGAATTGAAGGTTGTAGGGCTAAGCTTTCTTTGGTATTGAAGATCGTTTTTGACTTTGGAAGAAGGTAGGATTTGTTATTTGCTCTTGAGACCTTTCGACGTAGTCATATAGTACTTAGTAAGTTAAGTATAGCTGTGTAATGAGGTGCTATTAAATATTGTAAGTTCGGACTACGAGCGCTCTGAGGCGAAGTAAGGACCACGACCAAATATTGCAAGGTAGGTTCTAGGTACGAGAGCTTAGCCTCCCATTTTTTGCAAGAATCCTGATATTCCAATACTTATAAAGAAAAGAAAGAAAATACGTTTATTTGCGGCAAACATGACGCAAAAAAAGAACATCAAAAAAGAACAAGTTGGGGGAAAATATGCGTCACGTCCACGTAAAACGGCCATCGCTCAGCATAATGCTGCGACCCTATGCGAGACTGACCGAGCGTTGGTTTTCAGCGACAGCCGGCGTGATGACGTCTTGATTAATGATTACTCGCGCTGCCGCGCATGGCCGGCGCTGATTTTTTTTTTTTCATGGATAGAGAATGACTCTAGCTATCATATACTCACGCCACACACCCAAAATATTAGTACAATTGAAGAAAAAAAATTAAACGTGATTCGCTCTATACGAAAAAATCTAATTAATTTTTTTCAAGACAAACTATCAACTTTAGAAGAAATTTTATAAGAATAAAAGTTGTCAGGAATATCATAACACGTCATATAAAAAAAAATCGCATCGATATTGGAACTTTGTTGCCTAAGTCCACAAATTTTCAGTATGGGCCCACTGTGCGGCGGTGCCGTGATGACGTCAAACGGTAGCATTTAATGAGATAAAAATAACAAAATAAGAAACTACTTCTATTCCAGTTCGGGATAGGTATTTTAGTAATATTTTATCCTTTTCGATTTCAGATCCATCATCAACAGACGATTCACACAACGTAAGATATGGGTAAGCACTATACTTTTTGTTACTTTGTTAAAGCAACATACATCCCAATACCTAAAGAAGGCGTCATCTCAGTGTTCACTTCATTCGTAGCCTTAAAATATTATCTTTTAGACAAGGAGGATCTACTTAGGTAATAACAGCCTCACGGGTCGATCCATCAGGTTAAGCTAAGCTTGCCGGAGATGGTCCGTGGATAAGTGACTATGTTTACATACACTCACTCGAGGCACTCTTCCGTGCCTCGGAAAGCACGTTAAGCCGTTGGTCCCAGCTGTCATTTGTGAAGACTGTGACAGAGACTCTTCGACGGCCGCTGCTAGGGATTGTCAAGATTTTCTAGACAAACCAAGTGTTTCCGTCAACTCGACACTAATAAGACGTAGAGAAACTCGTCATACGATGGTCATACGTCATTACTTAGTGTGAATGGCGAAGGTGACAGAAGCAGTGCGCTCAAAGCACTTGCGGCTCCACGAATTTTCCAATTTAGAAACAATTTTGCTTGCAAGCTGCAACAACTTATGACAAAGTAAAACAAAGGACCATAGGGTCATTGTTTTTTCAATGAATCAGTGTATACAAAAAGCAACTTTAAAGTGAAAAGAAGTCCGTTTTGTCGATAGTATACCTACTGCCGTTTCTAGAAGTTGCCGGTGCGGCGATTTCGTGCTTTGTGAGACAATCCATCCATCATTTCTTTGGTATGACACTACCTACTCTAACAGAATTACTTACAAAGTCTTTTCCTTTTTCTAGCCGTGTGGAAGTGATTCCTCGCTTCGACCGGGAGCTGACTGACTTGCTGTCATACGACGGCGACGCGATCGAGTTCGAGTGCCACGTCACCGGCAACCCCGAGCCTGACATCCGGTGGTTCCATTACAATGAGGTATATGATCAGCGAGGAAGAAACTTTTCATGCCCGGTTTCACAAACACTAAGCAACACATAAAAGAATCTACTTACTGAATAAAAATCTTAAATTCTCTCACTGACAGATAACGCACAGCCTAAACTGCTAGGTGAATGCATGAAATTTTGTACAAGAGTTCCATCTCTACATAGTATATAACAGTCGCTTCCCGCTGTCTGTCTGTCCCTATGTACCTATGCTTAAATCTTTAAAACTACGCAACGGATTTTGATGCAGTTTTTTTTAATAGATAGAGTGATTCAAGAGCCATGTTTATATGTATAATTCATGCATAATATAGGAGAGAAACACTGATAATTTTAGAGGTTTCTAATGTGATGTTGTAAAAAATCATGCCAACTGGGAACTTTAAACCCACCATTCATGGCAACGAATATCGTAGCGATTTGAGTTAGCACAGTTATACCATATATGTTCTAAATATCCCATGGGATATTTTCCGACATCCACGCGGGCGAAGCCGCGGGCAAAAGCATCTGTATAGTAAGCTAAAGAGTTTGTTTGTTTTTTTGTTTGAACGCGCTAATCCCTGGAACTACCAGTCAGATTTGAAAAATTATTTCATCATTTGATAGCCCAGTTCTTTAGGAAGGTTTTTGGATATTTAACATCACGCTAAGAACCTTAGGAGCCGAGCAAAAAAAAAAGGAAAAAAGAATGCTAAGCGAAAGCGAAGTAATAGCGCGGGCACTAAAGAAGAAATAACCCATCGGATTTGTGCCTAAATAAAAGTGCGCAGTTGGATTTTAATGTTTCGGCGCAGATTGGGAGCATAACCTGTACTCGTATACAGATTCACAACGAACCATGTTACTTAGTTTGATGTACAGAATATATAGATGACGCTTTGTGATGGGTCTTCTATCACCCTGAATAATATTAACTATTATAATTTTCCAGTTAATACACGACTGCCCGGACTTCGAGTCCTCGTTCGATGACGGTGCCGCGCGGCTAAAGATCAAACAAGTGACGGCTGAAGATGAGGGCACGTACTCCTGCGAGGCCTCCAACAACCTCGGCAAGGCCAAGTCCAGTGCCTGCCTTGTGGTGTACCGTAAGTATCCACCATTTGTATGAAAGTTGTGTGTTACAACTTTTTGTAGAGGGGGACACTGCAATTTTACTTGCAAACGGATTGTCAGTATTTTTTTCGGTACACAAAAACGGCTTCGTGATTCAAAACATGACATGATGCATCGACTTTGCACGATCCTAGGCACTTGAAGATTTATAAACTGACAAAATTTACGGCCCACTCCCTCTCACAGAGAGGAGGCCTGTGTACCAGCAGAGGGAACGTTATCTAGGCTAATTACGATGCTTGCAATACCTAAATGTTATATTGTTATTTTTGAAAAACATCTTCTGTTTAAAAACTAGCCGAAGAGCTAAGGCTCTTCGGCTAGTTTTTAAACCATGTTAGCAGGCCCAAGCCAACTAGCGTGTGTGGTGAATATACAGGGTGGAATTTTGTAATGCCTCCTGAAGGGAAAGTATTCTTAATACTGTAGATAGAAAATTTTACTCAAAGAAAACATTCCTTTATTTTTGAATAGAAACTGCATTCAAAGATATTCTAAAATTCGCTTGCCACACCCGGGAATTGAACCGACTAAAATCTGTAAAAACTACATCCTGTACTTTTATTGCATTAAATCTCTCTAAGAAACTTAATAAATTAAATGAAAGGAAAACCATGAAATCTGAACTTATAGTTTACCATTTTTTGTAAATAATTAAAATAATTTGAGATTTCATGGTTTTCCTTTCATTTAATTTATCAAGTTTCTTAGAGAGATTTAATGCAATAAAAATAAAGGGTGTAGTTTTTACAGATTTTAGTCGGTTCGATTCCCGGGTGTGGCAAGCAAATTTTTGAAAATCTTTGAATGCGGTTTTCTTTCCATTCAAAAATAAAGGAATGTTTTCTTTGAGTAAAATTTTCTATCTACAGTATTAAGAGTACCTACTTTCCCTTCAGGAGGCATTACAAAATTCCACCATGTATATCGTGAAGAAAGGATGTTAGGAGAAATGTTACTTTCCCTAATTTGCTTAATTGCTTTATCACTTTTCTACAGGTATTTAAAATTGCGGGTTTTTGGAGTATTAAATTGAGTTGTAAATTGAGTCTTTCAGGTCTATTAGGTTGAGGTTATGGTGGTGGTGATATTTCATAAAATACATATAAATTAAATAAGTACATACAATTTAAATACTAGAATATAAAAAAATTAAAAATATAATAAATAGTAGCGCACTGGTATCTGGAACAAGGTCCAAGCTAAGCGGTCAGGGTTCCAGAGAGAAGAACGCCCTAACAATGCGAGCCGTGTCCAGAAGTATCGCTTTCTGAATCAAGCCCTTAGTCCAAGTGCCCAACGAGAGCCTCCTCAGATGTTGGTCGAGGCTCTTGGCTGTTAAGGCAATGGCTGTCACGACTATCGGCGATAGCTGAGTCAACATCCCGAGTCAAGTCAAGGATACTTGATTCGTTTATCTTTCTTTTTCTTTATTATTAATCATTATTATTACGCTACTCTCCAGCACCTGGCGAGCCCAACACTCTGAGCCAGCGCTTGCGCCGTCCGCCCGCATTACTGTCGGCCGCGTCCACGCCACGCTCCACACCTCGCAGCACGCCCGCCAGATCCGTATCTAGAACACCTGGTAAGTCTTGCATGCCATTCACGACTGACGATACTTAACTGAAGCCTTTGGCTGAACTGAGACACACGCGTGATGCAGCAAGAAATTTACTCGCGCTGACTGTTTCAACTGACTCATTAAAACAAACGACGCTCACAATCGAGTCCCGCGTCTCGCACGATGTCTGGTGAAAGATGTTCAATTCCATGTATTTTTAACCGACTTCAAAAAAAGGAGGAGGGTCTGAATTCATCGCGTACATATTTTTTTTTATGACCGATTTCTCCGTCAATTGTGGACTGATTTTGAAAATTCTTTTTTTATTTGACTCATTGACACCAAGTCAGAATCTGATCAGGGGATCTCATGGAAATCGAGGAAAACCCTCAAATATTATATGCATATCTATATAGAGATATGGATATTTTTTATAGTAACTCGTGTATTTGCTCTCGGAAAGCACCATTTTGGTGAAGTGGAACTGATGATGAAGACCACACATGGCCATCGGAACTTCTCATTAATAGGTATGTCATGGGTTGTGATTCGATTACCAATTTATGCTCGTCACAATGCATATGGTGAAGTGGAGCTGATGGTGACTTCACAATCAGATCCAGTTCTCCTGGATCTTTAGGAGAACTTCTCAACAATTATAGTTCCTGCATCGGGAAATGCGATATTTTATAAAAGGTGATGAGCAGTTGACATTAGGCAGTTGTTGTTTGTGTTAGATAAATTACAAACTGACCCACTAAAAAGTGAAAAATAAAAAACTTTTTCACAAAACAAAAAACAACCGACTTCCAAAAAAAAAACTACAAACTGAAAAATAACTTTTTACTTGCATAAAAAAAAAACAACCGACTTCAAAAAAAAAATTACAAAGTGAAAAATAACTTTAATTTCGAAAGTCGGTGTCTTTGGATCTGTATTTTAATTTTTTGCCACCGACTTCCGAAATTAAAGTTATTTTTCAGTTTGTAGTTTTTTTTTTGGAAGTCGGTTGTTTTTTTTCTTTTTTTGTAAGTAAAAAGTTTATTAGAGACTGCACCACTTTTCATACACCAGATAAGTAGTCTTGACTGTTGCAAGATCGCACCGTTAAATCCTGTACTGTACGAGTAATATCGTTCGGTTCAAAAAAAACTAGACAATATTTATTTTCAAAAACGCAGATAATGATATCAGACAATGACATTTTTTTTTAGTTCTTATATGAATGAATGTATGAATGCAAACCTTCATTCCTCTAGTAACATTTTTCGTCCATTTGTTACAGGCCCAGACACCCGCCGCCTCTGCAGTCCATCCCGACAGATGGCGCCTTCCTTCTACACGTATCCCTTCAACAAAGTTGTGGAAGAAGGGGACCACGTGACCTTCAAATGTGCCGTCAAAGGCCAGCCCGCCCCCTGGGCCACGTGGGACAAGGACGGCATCATCATCACACCCTCTGCCAGATTCACCATCAGGGAAAAGGATGAACTTCTTAGGATACTCGAAATTGAAGAGGTTGGTGATTCTGCACCGTATTATGCCAGATACATGATTGTGTTGCTGGAAACATTTTTACACACATTGTGATATGATTGATTATTATGCATGTACCATGCATAATAATCAATCATAAAATGATAATTATCTTTAATAGTTTTTAAATCACAGCTACAAATAGCAGGTTTTTTTACTTAAATGGTTGGTTAGGTACTGCAAAAAAAATGCTTGACATAGGAGTCATACATATTATGAGGTCATTTGGTTGCAAATGACCTCTCCTACATCCCCTTAATGTATTGCCGACATATTACCAACAACCCTGTCTATTTCTTAAATTTTTCTTATAGGCTAAAGGATATGGTCCTAGATTATGTTAGTGTAATATCCTCATAGGCGTCGTCCTGATTGGCTTCGATCGTACGAGCAAACGATGCGATTTCGTCGCACGACGAGATTAAACACACAATTTCTTTAGTGTGTCCTAATTGAAGCTTGCAAGTCATCGCGCAAGCACAGGAACACATTTTTATCGTTTGCTCGTACGATCGTTAGCCAATTAGGACGACGCCATAGAGGACTTGTCGAACTTAGGTTAGACTAGTAGGTTCTGATTCGATTTATCAATCAATCAATCATTTTATTATCAGGCAACTGAAAGCCCATAGAAAAAATACACAAAATAATATAAACAAATATTACTATATAACTAAAACTATACTCGTAATGTTGTCAGCGTCGTGTTTCGCTGCACGGGGTCGCGTAACCGTCCTCGGAAACGTCGAAATGCGACACCTTTCGGCCAAAAGTCCTCTTTCAAGAAGGTTTGCAGATAGTGGGTGGGTGGGATTTATATCCAGTTTATGGCAATAGGCTCGGCCACTACTAAGTACCTACTGTATATTATGCTATAAGTATATTATGTCACCTTAAGATTGTGGAAACCGTTAGTTCATAATCTATCGGTGTTATTTCCGTTAGAATTTAAAAAAAACTGTTGAAAAATTGTGAACTGTGTGAAATGAGTTAGGTTAGGTTAGGTGAGAACTTGTGACAATCCGCGCGCGAGCCGAGCGAGCGAAGCGAGCGGTTCCGCGGTAGCGGCTGGCGAGCGCTACTTCCAAGTTGCTCGCGCCTAGGCAAGCTGTTTAGTATTAGCGCAAGGTGCATTACGTCGCATGCAAGTTTGATACCAGTTCACAATTTGTCGGTTCCCATGGATAGAATATTAACTTTAATTGTAAATGGTTTGTTGCAGTTTACAATTTCGACAGTTCTAATGGAAATAATAATACCGATAGATAATAAACTAACGAAGTTCATATACGGTGACATATAATAATATATCCCTGGCAAACCGTTTGGGAAATACAGGTATGATATTAAAATTGTTGGTATCGTTTCCAGGTCACGATCGAAGACGTCGGTATCTACAGGATAACTGTCGAGAATGAGTTCGGGAGGGCTGAAGCGTCAGCCCGGTTGGAGGTGATCACTCAGAAGGGCAAGTTCTACGCAGGAGTAAGGGCATACAGCCCCTCTCCGAGGAAGTCGCTGACCTACCGGAGGTACCCCTCAGTTCCCAGACAAGACTGAACATCTGGACCAGTACGATTACGTAAGTTTTCAAATGGTTTGTAGATAATAGTCTTGAGATATTGATTGATTTTCGCTGCATTTTGAAGTGTTGAAAATCAATCAGCTTTTCGGCTAGTAGGAGCGACGCGAATTTGGGTACCCATTTTTCTATGTAAGCTTTGCGATTTTTAGCATTGCGAGTATCGTTGATAACGCTATATTATTTTCTAACAAATAATATTTATTTCAGGAGATGAAACATCGCGCGTGAAGATAATAACAATAATTAATTTAATTTGTTTTTTTTTTCTATTGTAATTTATTTTCTGTGCATTTTATTTATTACTTTTTTACTCGTATGACGTAACTTTTGTTTTTTTTTAACGGCGAAGTAGGAAATGTTAAGTTTTTTGTTTTTTTTTTCTGTTAGGTATTTTATAGGGTCGGTTTACATGTCACATCTAAAATAAAACTTTAACAAACTACAATATTATATATTAACAGATTTATTTGTAAGTGTTGTGTTTTTAATTACATATTTATAAAAGTTTGCTAAGGAAATAGTCAAAAAATATTAAGTATTAAGATCAAAATATGCACGAATCATTATAAATATTTCACAAGGTTTTTTTTTTCAAAGTCACGTATATTTATTACTTATATTTAAAATTAGTCTGCATTACAACAATTATTTACCAAATTATGGTAAAAGGTAGGTAAGTAGGTATGTAACTAACTACTTAAAAAGTGAGTTTATATTTTATTATAATACCTAGGTATATAATTGAAATTTAAACACATTATTTACAACTATTGTAATTTTTTGTCCAAAAATATAAAGAATACAAGCATAAACTGTTATACTCAAAATATTTGAATAGGGGTTATTGAACATTATACTCGAAGCATGTTGTATTGTTTTTTGCCTGGGCTCTAAAAATCAATGGGTTCGGGATGGTACACAAGACGACACTTTTATGACAGCTACGCGTTAGAAAGAGAGCGAAATATGGAGTGACCTAACCTTGAGTGAAATATCTATCGACATGTAAATCGACCTACTCCACCATAGTTCTTAGATACATTATAAAGTATTATTTGTAAAGATTTATTCAGCGTTGCCTAAGTTAGATAGTCCAAACTTCCAAAGGTAGCACCTCGGGGTATTGGGGATTTCAAATAAATTTTATGACGAGTTATCAAGTTGTATGATTTTTTTACTAATGACCTCCTTTACTAACATTCTCAATAATAATACCAGTGTCGCACTGCAGGACAAATGCCTCTTCTTAGACAAAGAAGGCATGAGCATTGATCACCACGCTTACTCACTCGAGTGAATTTCAACAACTATGATTTATTGCCTAATTTTGGTAGAAAATTTTGTTACTGAATTTTTAAATAATATCAGTTGTTGAGATGCAAGAAATACGTATTCAGTTACATAAAATGTAAGAGAAATTTAATTAATCCTGAAAGCTTCTAATATATGGTCGACACCAGAATTGGTAAGACAACAAAATTGATATCCGACACCAAAATTAGAAATATTGACACAAAAGTTTACAAAAATTTGTTTTATGGAGAAAGAAGGCCTGTTTATGATGAACTCCTTCTTCAGAAAACGTGAACACAGAAAGTGGACCTGGCAGAGCCCTGATGGTGCAACTAAATAAGTAGGTATGAGATTGTGAGATTGACTTCATTATGTCGACGAAGAAGTATCTGTGATCAACGCGGTGAAAACCGGACGTAATCACCGCATGGTAAGAGGCACATTGAACTTAAATATGAAGCTGGAAAGATCTTGTCAAGTCAAGATACAGTCCAAAACCCTGACAGCTTTCAATTCGAGCTTCAGAATCGTTTCGAGTGCCTAGGGAGCTCCGTGGGTGATTATAACCTATTCATACGGTCGGGTCTAAGGCCGTGCGCTGCGTTAGGCGTGCGCACGGCGCGGTCGCCCGCGTGGCGTGCTGTTTCATGTAATCTCATAGATCAGCGCTGCGTGCAGCGGGTCGCCCGTCGCACGCGGCGCGGGCGGCGGGACCCGCCCCGCGGGCGACGGGTGTCCGTGTGACGGAGCACCATAGTAATTCAAGACCCGTCGTACGCACGGCTACAGATCAAGCTATAAATTTCCAGTATAAGCTGGTCTCGCCTTGTATAGGATTTCCTTACAATGAGAGGTCAGTGTAAACTGGATATGTAGAAAGACGTACAGTTTTGGCCTTTTCTGTCATCATTGGTTATAATAGAAACAAAACTCAATGGTTAGGTGACTGTTTGAGAAATTCCGTGTGTTTACAATCTCCTGTACCTAATACCTATTATTTTAGTGATGGCTGTTTGTCAGGAAAAATCTTGAAAATAATGAATCAGTCAGTTTAACAGCATTGAGCTGTAAGATGGTAGGTATATAGCAGGAACGCAGGCGTTCATTACTCGTAATTCACTAAAAAGGAAAAACTTCGCAAGCAATAGGATATTGCAAGTTGCAACTGAAGGCTGCGGTTCGACCTTGGACGAGCTGCTTCTCACACGACCATCTGTACCTACGTCTCTTGCTCCAGCGTCACCAGTCCTGACTCTCTTCTTATTTTGGCTGTAGAGAGCAAAATTACAAACGTGCCTACTTAATAAACAGGGAAGTTTTATAAAAATTTGCCTGTTATTTTAAGTAGTATATTGTGATGTCTTACGACTTCTACAAAAGTATCAGAATAACATTACCGACGCGACCTTCTCGTGAATCAAAATACTCTGCAGCAGGGTCGAGCTTACGGCGGTCGGACTATAATAACTAACTTTAGACGATTTAGCACATCTATTAAATAATTTTATGAACTAACAAGCTGTACCCCGCGACTTCGTTCGCGTGGAAGTCGTAAGATACACAATATACTAAAATAACAGCCACGTTTAATAAAACTCCCTCGTCCCCCGACCCGCCGGGTTGCATCGCCCGCCCGCGCTATTGCTTCGTTTCCGCTTAGCGTTCTTTCAGACTTTTTAGGGTTCCGTACCTCAAAAGGAAAAAACGGAACCCTTATAGGATCACTTTGTTGTCCGTCTGTCTGGCTGTCAGTCTGTCAAGACCATTTTCTCAGGAACGCGTGGAGGTATCAAGTTGTAATTAATATCAAATACTATATAATATAAAACTCAAGCTTCTAAGTCAACGCATAAAAACATACGGCCATTTATGCGACATATTTTGATACTCGCAACTGTCGCAAGTAAATCAAAACCTACAGGATACTTCCCACTGACGTAGAATAATGAAATTTGGCAAGAAGCAAGCTCTCACAGCACAAGTAAAGGAAAAATTCTGAAAAATGTTAATTTGTAATTGTATCACATAAAAAAAATTCAAGTCTGTCAGTCTGTAAAGACCCTTTTTCTCAAGGACTCGTGGAGATATCTAGTTGAAATTACTATCAAATACTATATAATATAAAACTCAAGCTTCTAAGTCAACGCATAAAAACATACGGCCATTTATGCGACATATTTTGATACTCGCAACTGTCGCAAGTAAATCAAAACATATAGGATACTTCCCACTAACGTAGAATAATGAAATTTGGCAAGAAGCAAGCTCTCACAGCACAAGTAAAGGAAAAATTCTGAAAAATGTTAATTTGTAATTGTATCACATAAAAAAAATTCAAGTCTGTCAGTCTGTAAAGACCCTTTTTCTCAAGGACTCGTGGAGATATCTAGTTGAAATTACTATCAAATACTATATAATATAAAACTCAAGCTTCTAAGTCAACGCATAAAAACATACGGCCATTTATGCGACATATTTTGATACTCGCAACTGTCGCAAGTAAATCAAAACATATAGGATACTTCCCACTAACGTAGAATAATGAAATTTGGCAAGAAGCAAGCTCTCACAGCACAAGTAAAGGAAAAATTCTGAAAAATGTTAATTTGTAATTGTATCACATAAAAAAAATTCAAGTCTGTCAGTCTGTAAAGACCCTTTTTCTCAAGGACTCGTGGAGATATCTAGTTGAAATTACTATCAAATACGTAAGTCTATATAAGTCTATATAAATATAAGGGGGAGGGCGCCACCGTTGTGCCGTTAACAGCTGTTTCAAATCGCTCCGTAAAATAAAATCATAAAAAGTGTTTAAAACGTCTATTTCGAAGTGTGTATCGTCTGATAAGTTACAAATACAGTCGAAGTGCACTGTGCAATAAGTGAAGGTGTATAATACTGAAGAAGTCAATAGAAACAAGTCAAAAACCGTAGTGGATAAAAGCTGTGTTATAACGTCAGAAACACAAATCATCTGCTTGAAAACTTTTAAACGAAGCAGTTGATACACTCCGAAGGATTATAAAGAAAAAAAACAGTGAGTAAAGTGAACAAAAACAGCAAGATAGAAATCCTAACCTGCAAAATAAACATTATACGGTAAAAATTAAACCATCGCAGTGACTTGCAGCGACATCTGTTGAGGAGTAGTAGATACGCCATCTATTGTGAAGTAGTGAAACCACCAACTGATAACGTAGTGCGATCGTTCCTCAAACTAGATAGATAAGCAACGCCATCTATTGTTCAAAAGCCAAAAATTCACTACTACACAAAAACATACTTTTTAATTGAAATACTAATAAATAAACATGGAAGAAATTAAGGAAATGCTAAAAAATATCCAAGAAGACATAAAACAACAAAAAGTACAGATGGTAGTTATGCAAGAGGAAATAACAAACACTATAAATATCAAGGTCAATGAAAGGTTGGAAAGTATAGAAATAAAACAATCTATTTTGGAAGAGAAAATTGAAGATCAGAAAAGGAAAATAGACAATTTTGAAAGATACACAAGGAGGAAAAACTTAGTTTTCTTTGGTATTCCAGAAGAAATAGAAGGTGAAAAAAATATTATAGAAAACATCGTCGAAAAAATAAACCGAGATTTGAAGATCACATGCGACAGTAATAGCATCGAGACGGCCACAAGATTAGGCAAAAAGTGTGAAACTGACAGACCTGTCCTAATAAAGTTTGCCACAATAACCAAGAAAACACAGCTCCTTAAAAACAAAAAAACAATTGAAGGTAAATCTTATTATTTCAAAGAAGACTTCCCTAAAGATGTACTCCACAAACGCAAAGAATTACAGGAGCAACTGAAGACAGCAAGGGAAAATGGAAAAAGGGCTATATTAAAATACGACAAATTAATTATTCTGGAAAAAAACGAAAATCAGAAAAATATTAACAAAAAACAGAAAAACTCGAATAATAAGAAAAGAAACATGTCTGAATCCCCGGAAAATAGCAAAGCCGTTGACACAGCCTTAACCGAAAATCGGCCAATAAAGAAAAACAAAAGGGGCGATATAACTAATTTCCTTAAACCAAGGCCCACAATTAATCATACCAACAACGAAAATGAACAACAATCCTATAACTATTCAGAATAGCAACTAGCAACACCCCCCTCTTCACTCCCAACACGGTTGGTCCCCGCGGGAGCTGTAGACCAAAACCCTCCAGGGAAGAAAAATTACCCTTCAAGCAACTCTACAATGAACGCATCAATTAATGAGAGTAATGTTTTATACATAGCAATATATAACGTCCGGACTTTATCAACTTGTAGTCGTTTGATAGAGCTAATGGAATCATTAAAAAACATAAAATACGACATTATAGGTCTCTCTGAAATCAGAAGACTTGGAAACTCAATTGAAGAACACAATGACTTCATCCTTTACTACATAGGGGAAACACCGGGACTATACGGTGTAGGATTCATAGTTAAAAAACACCTGAAGAATTATATTGAAAGTTTCATAGGTCTTTCTGAGAGAGTAGCACTACTTAATGTAAAATTCAATAACTTCGAAACAAGCATAATTCAAGTTTACTCTCCCACTGAGGCGGCTAGTGACGAAGAACTACAATCTTTCTATGACACTATTGACAGAGCTTTACAACTATCAGGAAGAAATACAATAGTTATGGGTGACTTTAATGCCAAAATTGGCCAACCGAAACCTAATGAAAAATTAGTCACGAGAAGTCATGGCTATGGCAAAAGAAACAGTAGAGGAGATAAACTCATTGAGTTTGCTTACGAAAACAACTTATGTATAATGAACACTTTTTTCAAAAAAAAAAACAATCAAAGATGGACTTGGAGATCTCCAGATGGCGCCACGAAAAACGAAATAGACTACATTTTAACTAATAGGCATAGAAACATTCAAAACATGCAAGTTTTAAATGTCACTTTCCCTTCAGATCATAGACTTGTCAGAGCCTCATTGATAATGGAAACGAACAAGAAAAGTCGGAAAAACTTTGGCAACATTCCAAGAGCTTTACTGAAAAATGATGAAGATGTATCAAGGTACAAAGAATCACTAAGTAGCTGTTCAGAGAACCTACACAACTGTCAAGAAATCGACACTGTTCAAGAATATCATGACAAAATATTAAGCGCCATAGACAGTAGCCTTAAAAAAGCTCACGTACCTCACCCATCGAAGAAAATAAGTATACTGTCAGACCACACGAAAAAGTTGATCCAACGAAGACAAATACTACAAACATCCAAACCAAAGACACGTTCTATGAAAAATGAACTTAAAGCTTTGTACAAACTTGTGAGTAAATATATACGTAACGACTATAAGAATCATCGTACACAAACGATTGAAAAACACCTCAATACTACCGGCAGCGTCAAGAGAGCATACAAAGAGCTAAGATCACACAAAACATGGATTGAGGGACTTCGAGGACCATCAAATACAACACAAAATAGGTCAGAAATACTACAAATAGCAACAGCCTTCTACAGGAATTTGTACAGTTCTCAAGATCAAGAGTGCTACCCACTTAACACGCACATACCAGCAGATAGAGATGAGATTAGCGAAATGGATGAAGCAGAAGTGATCAGAGGAATTAACTTACTCAAGGAAGAGAAGAGTCCCGGTCCCGATAAGATCACAAATGAAGCATTAAAGAAAGGACTCCCACATCTAGCAACTCCACTAGCGCGACTTTTTAACATGGTATTGCATTCTTCATGTACCCCTAGACAATGGTCCGAGTCAGACATAATCTTGCTCTACAAAAAAGGTGACTCTAACAACATCAGCAATTACAGACCGATCAGCCTACTGCCATCAATTTATAAATTATTTTCATCCCTTATAGAAAAGAGAATAAGAACATCAATCGAAAAACATCAACCTATTGAACAGGCCGGTTTTCGAAGAGGCTACTCTACTGTGGACCATATCCATTCACTAGAAATGCTTATTGAGAAGTACCAGGAATTCCAAAAACCAAAATACATAGTCTTTATAGATTATCAAAAAGCTTTCGATAGTATTCTCCACTCATCAATATGGGAAGCTCTGCACTCTCATGAAGTAGAGATTGAGTACATAAGAGTTTTAAAACATCTTTATAAAAATAGCACAAGCAGAATAAAGCTGGAAACCACAGGACCACCTATACACATAAAGAGGGGGGTCAGACAAGGGGACCCAGTATCCCCAACGATCTTCATAGCGGTGCTAGAATCAATCATAAGCAAACTAGACTGGAGTAAACTGGGTTTAAATATAAATGGCAAGTACATAAACCATTTACGATTTGCGGACGACATAGTCTTGTTTTCTGAGGATACAAAACAGCTACAGTCGATGTTAAACTCACTATATGAAGAAAGTAAAAAGGCGGGTTTGGAGATAAACCTAAGCAAGACAAACGTCATGACAAATCACATCGAAACACCCATATACGTTGAAAACACACCTTTAAATTATGTCAACAGCTACATTTACCTTGGAAAACAGATTTCATTTGACCGACAAAACAACGATTTGGAAGTTGAAAGAAGAGTAAAAAATACGTGGAAAAAGTTTTGGAGTCTTAAAGAAATACTCAAAGGTGGTATGCCTATTAGAACAAAGAAAAGAGTCATGGACACCTGCCTACTGCCATCATTGACATATGCTTGCCAGACATGGAAATTTACCCGTCGATTAAAAACAAAAATAACATCATGTCAAAGAAGCATGGAAAGGAGTGTCATGAAACTACGAAAAATTCAAAAGATACCCCATCATCGTATAAGACTCAAAACTAAAGTGATAGATGCTCTCAACTATTCGCAAAAGCTAAAATGGCGATGGGCTGGACATATTGCAAGACTCAAAGACGATCGCTGGACTTTAAGAGTAACGTATTGGCCAGGCCCATCAGGTCATAGAAAAAGAGGTAGGCCCGTAGCTCGCTGGGCCGATGACATTGTGAAAGTCGCTGGCACTCGCTGGATGCGTACAGCAGAAGATAGAGACCGTTGGTCATCTCTGGAGGAGGCCTTCACCTTCTAATAAGAGGGGTTCTTGCTAGTAAAGCTGAAATGGTTAAAATAACTAAAATAATAAAATGTAATAATAATAAATAATAATCATAATAATGTAATAAAGTAATATTTAATGAGATTGCAAATTTAATTGTACTTAATTAATTATGAATTTTGAAATGTTTTTAAGATTGCATGCAGTATTTATATTATTTTCCTGTAATATTCAAACAGTAAGAAATAAAAGGCTATTTTATTTTTATTTTATTTTTATTTATTTTATTTACGTAAGTCTATGGTTCCTTAGAGTTTAAAAAAAATCAAGCTTCTAAGTCAACGCAATAAAAAAAGTCAAGACTTCCTCTTCTGAGAAATCAGTAGGAATGCCACTTACAACACCCATACGAGTTATATTGAATGACGGAATAACAGCCTCATACAAATTTGTCCCTAAAACATTATTTGAGATAAAAGCGTTTGCATCCTTAGGGGATGAAAACTCAGTTGATACACGATTTCTACCAACTCGCTTGACTGCAACAATATTAGAAATGTTATGGTTTGCCAAAAAACGTCCAAATGAAACTGGATGTAGGGTAGTTCCAGAGTTAGGTTGAGTTTCCTGACGGGAAACATGGACAATAAAAGGTCCTTTATCTGTTACCGAGTACCTAACACGGCCTACATGAGTTCTTGGTTGTTTGCTAGCACGATTGGATAAATCAGATTCATTACCGGGACGTTTACGGTTGTTAGTCTGGGAAGGAAGGATTTGGGCCTCCAGATTACAGACCACATCTGCAAACTGGCTTAATGGGTTAGGTGAGGGACTTGTGTAGGACAGGGAAAACTCAGATGGAGGGGTAGTAGGGATATTTATTCAGGAGGGTCGGGGGGTTTATTTTTATCCATATTCATAGTGAATATGGATAGTAGTGACCAATACCGTTAAAAAACAATCACTAAAAAAAAAACCTGATAACAACACAACACACAAACACACTAACAAGTCACCAACACACACAACACACACACACACAGCTAATAACGAGACAACACAAAAACAAACACACTAACAAGTCACCATAAACTCAATATCACAGAAAAACTGTCAAAATTCTGGACACACGTGTTACCCAAAATCACACTGTGGCGAGAATCAGGAAAAAAAAAATCCGTACAGATGTTATTACTATAAATAATTAAATAATATTTGATAGTAACTGTAGTATATCTTAGAATTTATATTGCTATTTTAATATAACAGAGGGACAATTCCCGTATTTTTAACAACGTTTGCAATCTCATCTCAGTCTCAATCTGTCAAAAATTGTATAGACTTTACCTACATTTTTGACATATTTTGATTGTCGCTGACATGAGATTGCGACTTAAATTTGAATGTTTTTAGTCAAGGCTTTGGCCGCCGCGGGCTGGGAGGAACGAATAGAGGCCAGTACAGGCAGCTGGCCCTCTGTTTTTAGATTATGCCGCTCCCTCACGAATACCCCAGCTCCGGTGCGCCCTCTGCTTAGCAGCGACGGGGCGCTCAAGTACGTAGCGGAGGACCGGGCGGAGGTCTTCGCTGAGCACCTGGAGCGTCAATTTCGTCCGAACCCGACCAGCGACCTCGAGCATGTCGCAGCGGTCGAGAAACACCTTGGTGCCTACTTCGCGCCGCCGATAGCTCCCGAAGAAGACCCAGTGTTTTTCTCGCCTGGCGCAGTTAGACGCGCCATCCTGAACACAAAGCCCCGCAAGGCCCCTGGTGCTGACGGTATCACCAACGCAGTGCTGCGCCACCTGCCGTACCGTATGGTAGCGGCGCTGGCGCGCCTGTTCACGGCGGTACTGCGCACCGGGGCTTTTCCTGCGGTGTGGAAGGAAGGGCGCGTCATCATGCTGCCCAAGGCGGGGAAAAACATACTGAAGCCGGAGAGCTATCGGCCGATAACTCTGCTGTCCACGATCTCCAAGGTGTTCGAAGTACTCCTGCTGCGACACCTCCAACCACACATCGCGCCGCGTCCGGAGCAGTTAGGGTTCCGGGCGGAACACAGCACGACGCTCCAGCTGTCGAGGGTACTGCACCAACTCACAGCTGCACATAATAAGAAAGAACACTCGGTCGCAGTACTCCTCGACATGGAGAAGGCTTTCGACCGTGTGTGGCATGACGGCCTTATATACAAGCTGGCCACCTCGGATGCGCCCCGTCGCGTCGTCAGGGTGGTTTCCAACTTTCTCTCCAACAGGACGTTCCGTGTGGTGGTCGACGACGCGCTCTCGGGCGCCCGCCCGGTGCTGGCGGGTGTACCCCAGGGGAGCTGCGTGTCGCCTGCGTGTTACTCACGATACACGGACGACATCCCCACTACAGCAGAGATGATGCTCGCGCTGTACGCCGACGACGCCGCGTATATCGCTTCTTCAATGAATGTGAAGTACGCGGCGGTCAAAATGCAGCGCGTCCTCGACCTCCTCCCTGACTGGCTGTCCAAGTGGCGGCTGTCGGTGAACGTGAGTAAGACGCAGGCGCTTGTCACGGGACGAGCGCGCCTCCCGCCACCCCTGAAGCTGCAAGGAGTCGACATCGATTGGGCGCCCCAGGTCAAGTACTTGGGTGTGACCATCGATCGTCGGCTCTCTATGGGGCCACACGTGCGCAGTCGCCGCACAAGGTAGGGTCGCCCGCAACCTGCTTAGACCAGTGCTCTCATCCCGCCTCCCTCATAGCGTCAAGTTGGGCGTGTACAAGTTGTACGTTCGCCCAATCTTGACCTATGCCGCCCCCGCTTGGTTCGCCCTCACAAGCGAGTCGAGCCGAAAATCGCTCCGCGCGCAGCAGAGACTCGCGCTGCGGACGATAGTTGACGCTCCTCGCGTCGTGAGGAACGACATGCTCCACCGCGACCTCGGGATTGAGAGCCTGGACGAGTTTGTGGGCCGCCTAGCGAAGGGAATGTTCGCGCGTGCCGACGCGTCTGCTAGGCCCCATGTCAAGCAGATAGCGCCGTGACATGCGCGCCCCCCCGACGCGAGGCCCCTACCCCGCGATTTACTTGCGGACGTTGACCCCATCTCCGCACCGGACTGACCTCCAAGTGAGTCGCTCCCGGCTACACGCGGCTCACTTGTGACACTAATGCTTTCACCACATATTACATACGCTGTCACGTGATGCGTGCTATGATAAATTAGGCGTATCGCGTGACAAACTACAGACACTCACCTCTAAACAGGCGCAGAGACACACACGTTGAGGCGCCGCGCGGGCGGCGACTCGCGTAAGATACTGGGTGGGGCGGGCGGGAGCCATCCACCCCATCCGTAGGAACGTTGAGTCCGCGTCTCTGTCGCTCTCTGCTAGGCTTCATGCATGTAGGTGTGTGTTCCACCCGGTAGGGGTTGACCACCGGGACGCGGTGAAGAAAGCGGCAGTATGCATATGTCGTGACGAGCTTACGGATACATATTATATACAGACTACTGTTAACATGGGCGTGTTACTTCATCCCAAAATAGTTCTACATCATCAGGAAATGTTTTGATTTGTTCACAATTTCTTAAAATGCGCCACTCTGTATCAATTTCCTGGAAATCATTGCTGTGAACAATATTGGGAAAGAGCCTACTTACAGGAACTATCGAAGCAGTTTTGCCAATTTTAACATTTTTTGGATCAATTATGTCTAAACCTTTTATTGGGTTATTTTTCAATGGAAACCGCGTGGTTATTTGCTTACAAGCTTCGATATAAAAATCTAGGCATCTGCATTTAAACAAATTTACTTGATCTGAGTTTAGATTTTCTGAACTATCTATATACGTATATATCTTTTTTAAGGAATTCGTATTTGGGACTTTATTCACACAAATACGGTGATAAGGAGCATTATCCATCTCTATTAGGGATGGCTCTCGTAAATTAGGCACAATTTTTCAATAACCCACTTTTTAAAGTAGGTACTATTGATCTCGTCATGGTAATCACCACTTTTTGTGTTTGATTTAAACACAAGTAGTGCATTTGTAACAAATCCAGTATCTCTTCCCGCATTAACAAAAATATTATCTTTGCCCTTTCGATACAGACTCCAATACTTCGTCTTCACCCTCTCCTTGCCAACATTTACCCAATGTATGCGAAGAGTGAATATAGGTCTCATCTAAATAAATTATGGACCGGGGCTGGGGAGATTTATTATTTTTATCCACTGCATGCAAGCTGGTATTTCATTACGCTCCATAAGAACCTTCCGATTGGATTGAGATTTTTTAAAACGAAATCCCACCTTGTGAAGCAGCTTTCGCAGACTCTCTCGCTGTCCTGTGTAATTTATTTCTGTCTTTAAGACCTCTAGAAGCTTTTTAACAGTAGGGACCTCTTTTTTAGCAGAATAAAATTCATGTAAGTACATTCCTCCGTATAACTCCCATGTCAAAATCATCAACACGCACAAATCCACTTTTACGTTTTCTCTCCTTGCCTGGTGTCAGAATTTTTGTACCAGTTTCATCTGCTGCGTTTCCTTCCTTAACTATTTTTGAAATTTGTCCTTGACTCACACCTGAAATATAAGATAATAAAATAAATGTTAGTAGAAATTTGAAACCTGGCAGGTTAGTTTGCTCACTCACTTAGCAGGTTACCTATTAGATGTACGTTACCGTTACGCTAACCTGCAGCAAGAATAGAAACGAATATTTTGTGGATTTAAATAATTAGTTAAGAATCGGGTAATTTATAACAAGAAAGTTGACAACACTAACCTGTCAGTGCCGAAGTTCGTTTGTATACTTGATTAAATGCAATAATCGGAGACCCCGCCCGAGCTACTTCTTCAAAAAAGGTTTTAACCTTTAGAATAATGTTTCGAGCATCACTTTTAATAGCTTTCGGCTTATTTAACTTTATAAATTCACCAATATCACGACAAAACAACCAGAGAACCCGAATGTTGTAGACACTGACAATCGAATGACATTTCAACATGACGGCCGTAGTTCCAATTTTCGCCATTTCACAGATAAGTTGGTAGGAGTGTAGTAGGTATCCGAAATTAAAAAATGCATTAGGTACTCTGACTCTCTCTGTCCAATGACGTTCTATATACCTAATATTCAAATCATAGTCTCGAAACGAATGCCATGTGTAGGTATCTACAACAATCTTGTAAAGGCTAGTTTATCCACTAGCGCGATAAATGCCCGAAAGTGTCCCGGAACGAAAAACGAGGATTGTTCATGTGCACCAAAGCACCAAAGTGACCTGGAACGAACGGTGACAGCTCGCGCGTTCTGGCTTTTACTTTTTTATTTTTTGTAATTTTGTGTGCGGACCCAGGTGGTAAGGTGTACTATATTTTTGCCAAAAGCCATGAGGTTGTATCGGCATTACGAACAAAGTTAGTCTGTGGTTGAAAAAAAGTATGGGCGGGGGAGGGGCGCGCGGGATGTCGTTTTTTTACCGAGATTATTTTGCTGGTATTTCAAAACTTTGAAAGAGCAAATATTTACCATATTATGATGTCATTTGATTATTTGACAGATAGGCAAATTTTAGGCTAAAAAAATAGGGTATCGCTTTAGATTTTGAAATAATTTATTAATTTTTTATGTTGGCGGTAATATAAACAAATTGATTTTTTTATTTGGGTATTGAAAAAAAACTAAGTCATCTATTGTTATAAAACAAAATTCGTAATCTAGCCTAGTCTATCCACTTTAGGAAACAGTCATTAGTTGCCTGTCCGTTCATAGGAATATTTTGTGTACAAGCAGTTTATAAGTGGCTAGACGCCCCTTCGCGCGCCGAAAAAAAGTCTCAAGGACAATCCTAACGGCGTCACGCGGGGGAGCCGGGCGCGGGAGTCGTACAAATTTTGCCTATGTTACTTTAGGTTGCTAACAATACCTATTCAAAAATAATAGCTTTGAATGTTCATGTTTTACTTCTAAAAATATTATTCTCGTTTAGGTAGTCTCGATACTCTGAGACCACAGTCTCCTTGCTTCAACTGTTTTCCATACTGGCTGAAAAAGCTTGAAACTACGCGCACAAATTCTGTCACAAAACAGAATCGAATTAAATCTGACAGTAGGTATCAGGAACCAATGTAAAATTTTACTCTTTCGATAAATATTTGCATACTAAAAATTATAAGTAAAAACAAATGTAGGTCTAACAATATGGAAACAATACATAGGATCACGACCACATTCGAAAATGTAAGAACCAACTTAAAGAAAAACTCTTCTGAGCGTCTACAACACTTGAAGAAAGATATTCAAATCATATCTAATGAATTGATAGTCCTAGGTAAGGAGAACCACGATCAATATGTAAGGTCCCTAGCGATGGAAGGCTACCTGGCCCTCCTTTCCGCTAAAACTATGCCATTATCCATAATCGAGAAAAGGAACATGCTTCAAGCTTCGTTTGAAAAAATAAAACAATTTGCCCTAAGAGACGAATGTCTCTTCATCTTATTAAGATTACAGAATCTTCTATGCTATTACATGATCCAACTAGACCAGACCACTGAAGCCCGCCAAATCCTCGAGAGCATGGAGGAATTGTATGACCAGATCAGCAAGTCTGAGCCCGACAAGTTCCTAGACGCCGAGGACTTGTTCACGGCAGAGCCGGTGAGCAAAATCAAACGTGTAAATCCTGAAAAAGTAGACAAAGTCATCACCAACAACGTTCAGATGCAGGCATTCTTGTACAATAAAATGAACTTGCCTCAGAAATACACCTTATACAACCATACAGCTCTTCGGAGGCAATTAGAAATGAAGGAAGGTACGCCACAAGACTGGGCTTTGCGAACGGCGCGGCTTGGAAACTATTTTACATATCTTAACCAGATTGGCAATGCACGCCATCACCTGTGCGCTGCGTATCACGTGTTGAGAACCTGCCACGACAACTGCAAACTCATGCCTGAGGAATTCGTATTACAGAAGGCAGATTTCGAAATCCACTTCTTAGAGTTGAGCCATCACTGGGTTAAATTCGGATTGACGCTTTTTAAAATGTCCAAAAAGAAGATTCTGAATAAATACTTCACGCAACCGGCATCCGGAGCAGATCTGTGGAAGACTGTGGACTTGTTGGAAGACAGGCTGGACAGCTCAGAGAACATGGAAGAAGAAAACTTGAAAGATCTGGGTCCAGAAAAGACGGGAAAGGGAGATTGCGGTACCCCTGAGAAATTATTCACTTTTCCATCTCTGGATTTGAAAGAGATGGAGGCCAAAGTGCCGTTAGAAAGCATTTGCAGCGTTGAGGAAGCAAGGAAGCTGTTCGCATTCACATATAAATGGCTGATGAGAGCCAAACACTATTACGACTTCGAGCATCATTCTGCCCAGTACATATCCTGCTCACTGCAGCTGGCAGAGCTGTACGAACACTTGGCCTTCTTCGAACGAAATATAGACAATCAGTACAGTATCCAGAAGAGACGTGCCAACGTTCTGGAGACGCTAAACTCCTTACTAAAGACGTGTGACAACGTGATGTCGGTGCAGATCGACGTGATCAGAGAGCTGTCTCAGGTCCAGTTGGAGTTGATGGCGCTTAATCTACAGAAGCTGTGGCGCGAGGAGTCTCATACTAATATATTAAATCTAGACACGGATGCAGACTCAATCATTAATTCTTTGGGTTCAGAATCCAACAAGACCTTGACGGAGAAAACTCTGAACACGTCCAGTAAAAATATGTTTTTGAGGAAAATGGAAGCAGCGACTTCGATCAACGGAAAGCTGTTCCGGCTAAGTGGGCAGCTGGTTGCTCGGACCCCTTCACAGCTAAGTTTCGGCGGAATCCTCAAAAACTAAATTTATAAACAAACTCATTGTAGGTCCCATAATAGATTCGAGGATTCACGGCCTATTTGTTTTAAGCGACATCCTGGCTGATGCGCCGTTTGAGTCTGGCGTCGTGGTAGTCGTGAACATTTTTTGCCGCTTGAAACATCAGTAAATTTAGGTTTAAGTTATATTCATAATAGTTTGAATCTGTTTAGATTGACTTTTGTGATTTTGACGGAAGCAGTTTTTCCTGATATAAATTTCGTAACACAGAGGGAGTTTGAAACGTTTGGCTTGCATCTGAAATTCATACTTGATGTCGCTTAAAACATAAATTTGTATGATATTTCAGGTACTTGAGCTGAATTCTTACTAATGCCTGATTCAATTTTAGTATCGCGAAAGTTGTCGTACTTAGCCTTAAACTAAAACAACGCAGAGTATCGCTTAAATCATTTTTATTCAAACCTTTAATTTACACTTGAATGCGCTAGAATCATATAGCCTGTTTCTATATAAAAGTTATTTGAGGTCATTTTGTATTAAGCGACATTTATTTCTCGTAACAACAGCTAAAAAAAATTAAAACTAGACTAAGTGGTGCGGGTTTTATAAAGGAAAACAACATTATGCCAGTTTTTTCTAGAAATATTGATGCTTTTTTTGTAAAGATTTTTTTTTTCGAAAAATAAAACTGAAAAGCTCTTACTCCTGTAAAGTGCGCTTAATACAAATAGCCCGTGAACCCTCGAATTATGATTGCAAATATTGGAGTCGAAGAAATGTTTATATGTGGGAGAAAACGACTTTACAAAATGAACATTTAAATTATTGTGTACCTACGAATAATAAAATGAATCAATTTTGTACGTTATTGGTTTTATTGTTCAGGTTTAGGTTCTGTGACACCTGATTTGACCTAACGATTTCGTATAAATACGACGTGGTAAGGCCGATTCTAATGGCTTGGCTATGGTTAGGTACTCTTTTTTGGTTCATTCGCATTATGGGAGATATGAAATATAGCAAAGTTTGCGGTCGTGTGTTTCAGTCTTTACAACACATTTTTTTACGGTGTCCGATTCTGCAATTGCAGCTACCTATTGTATTTGCTCTTGCTCAGCACTGGACTTAAGCTCATTACATTCCCTAGAATGCAAACTTTCTTTGATTGGTATTTCTGAACAGTTTTACGCCCGATATGAGGACGGCATCCGATTTTTTTTCTTCATTCCTATAAATTTTTTAATCCTATTTGGGCAAATATTTATGTGGCTTCTCTTTAAGTTCTGGTGGCTTTGACAAAGCCACCAGAATCACCGTTCTAGCTAAACACGTCTTTGGGCTATACGAACTGGAATTTCAACGCATACCTAGTGAAAAAAAAGTGCTTGCGTAATTTGCAATTTCTCGTGTGGTTGGTTGGGCATTTGTCAAATTACTTATTACCACAAATTACTAATATTAGGTCTTTACCTATGAAATTGCCGTTCTGCAGTACTGGCCATTTCAAATCAAAATACTTTTTGTTTGGCTAAGAATTCTAATTTCAAATTAATTTTATTTATTTTAAAAACATGGATTTTTTTTTCCAAAAGTAGTCATTTGTTTATTGATTAGTGTTACATTTCCATCGCATTTCAATCTTTTTCGTCATCATGGATACGTTAAAAATTCGAGTAATTATGGAATATGAGTACCGTCGTGGCAGCAACGCGGCACAAGCGGCACGCAACATCAACGACGTTTACGGAGCTAACACTACAAACCAACGCACCACTTGTTATTGGTTTGCTCGCTTCCGTTCTGGAAATTTCGACCTGAAAAATGAACCTCGCGGTCGTCCGAAGACTTTGGTCGACAATGACGAATTAAAAGCGATTGTGGAAGCTGATGATACACAATTTACGGCTGAATTAGCAGCAGCTTTCGACGTTAGCGTCACAACAATATTGGTCCATTTGCGTCAAATTGGCAAGGTAAAAAAGCTTGACAAATGGGTGCCCCACGAACTCAATGATCGCCAGCGCGAAGTACGCGTCGAGACGTGCCTTGCACTGCTCAACAGACACACAAATGAAGGAATTTTGAACCGCATTGTTACCTGCGATGAAAAATGGATTCTGTTTGATAACCGCAAGCGCTCAGCAAGTTGGTTGGATCCTGGTTCAGCACCTAAACAATGCCCTAAACGAAAACTTACCCCTAGAAAAGTGATGGTCACTGTTTGGTGGTCTAGCGCCGGTGTGATTCATCACAGCTTCTTACCAAACAGGGTGAGCATTACTTCAGATGTGTACTGTGAAGAACTGAACACAATGATGGAGAAGCTGGCACATCTCCAACCAGCATTGGTCAATCGCTCGTCTCCGCTGCTCCTGCACGACAACGCGCGACCTCATTACTGCACAGCAGGCGGTCTCCAAGTTGCAAGAACTGGGGTTGGAAGCTCTCCGTCATCCGCCCTACTCACCAGACCTTGCGCCTACAGACTACTACTTTTTCCAGAATTTGGATAACTTCTTGGCGGGAAAAAAATTCAATACCCGAGAGGCAGTACAAAATGCCTTTGAAGAATTTGTTGCCTCCCGTCCAGCTGATTTCTTTAAGAAGGGCATCAATAAACTGCCACTGCGTTGGCAAAGATGCATTGATTGCATGGGTGATTACTTCGATTAATACAAATAAAAAATGCATGAAAAAAATTCGTTTAAATATTTTCATACAAAACGGCAATTTCATAGGTAAATACCTATTATGTAGCAAGATAATTATTCCGCAAGTCGCAACTCGCAACCTCTCCTGTTTGTGATTTTTGTGTTTGGCATTTGGGACGCATTGAAATGTTGCCACATAATTAATTATTATGTCTCTGTGTTATTAGTTTATTATGCTCTTTTTTTTAATACTATGATTATTAATACCAAGTTATAATAATCGTTGTGCGCGCCGATACAGCGTCGTTTTGTGTCTGTCGCTGTAGACAGAACTTGTGAGATATTATACATGTTCTGAGACAGTGACACGCCGGCTTACACTGAAAACCAGCGCCGTTGATTCGTGCACGGGCCACGGCATTATGCTGAGCGTTAGACGTTTCGCGCGGAAGTGACGCAAATTTCCGTTTTATTTTGGTTTTTAAGCCTAGATATAAAATAACTCTATGTAATGTGCGTCACCTTCATGTGAATAAACAGTTTTTCTTTCTTTCTTTTCTTTCAAAAATAGAGGGTTTTGCGCATGCTCCTGCACTCGCGGTGTGACGTCATTAGCAAATCAAATCCTGCTTCAATGGTACTAATATTACCTATATTTTGAATGCTCGACCTTTACTCTACCATTTAGTCTCGCAGTTATTAGCAGTTGAAACCTTCATGTTTTTATCAGTCAGAAATATTGAACCTACCAACAATAGGTAGGTAGGTACTCCCTGATAAAAGCAAGCGAAAAAGCGTAATCACATCAAAAAAGACATGTTGCACCGATCCCAAATACATTGGGGTAAGGGCATGAGATTGATGATACCTAATAGTGATTATTTGTATCACTGTCAGCAGCACAGTGATATTTTTTGTATTACTTACCTAGGTACAATAAAGGTTGATTGGATTGCTGCTGTCTGAATGAATGAATGAAATGCACTGACCCCCGCGTGGTTTCACTAGACTCGATTCCTCGAATGAACTCAAAGATTCATACTAGCCCCTGTTGCCTCATGTAACATGGTGCAACACAGACCATTGCGTATCAAGGAGAAAACGGGGGGCGCGATAATGATAGGGAAAACGTGCCCTTAGGATGTGGAGGGGATAAAGAGCCTACCGAGTATGCACCGTAAAACAACGTCGCCTCCAGTACGCTTAGCATGACCGCCATAGAAACGGGTTTTTTCGACGGAAGAATAGACAAAATGGCAGATAGTAGAAATATTTGTACGCATTCTACGCTTCTAAGCATGGCAATGTGTAATTTTGTCTATTCTTCCGTCGACAAAACGTCGTCATGCTACGCGTGCTGGTTGGCTCGGCGATAAAATGAATTTGAAAGGACTGTAGGTACCTACCTACTTCTTCGCCATCAAACTAGCTGCCATGACTTTAAGTGACCTTGAACACTACGCAGCTACGACCACAGCCAGTGAGCCCAACGCGAACATCCAAGTAAAAAGTATCGTAGGCAAATTAATGCGCAATGACCATAGCAAGCAACGACCATCTGATCGCACCACAGCATGCCGTCCGACCAAGTTGCGGCCAACCTTTGTGAAGATAGGTATTATGAATGTCAGTATCTTGGTCGCACAACCCCACTAAGATAGCGGCCAACCGTACCTACTTACGTGTAAATTTTTTCATTCGATTTTGAACTTAACCATCAACATTTTAAGGTTTAAAATCATTTGGAGAAATTTGACAGTTTGGTATAACCTGATGTGCTGTTGTCTGGACCTGAGTTCTCGATCGAATTGAAGACTTTCTCGTAGTCACAAACGTTAATCAAATAGGCAGGAATCATTGAGATGTCCGGTTTTTATATAACCTGTTGCAGCGTATAGGTATATTGTGTGGTGTACCTACTATTATGGGTGTTCAGAAGTGAAACGGCGATACACTCAGTAATAACTTATATTCAGCTAAACAATATTCGAAAATACAAAAATAACACACCGACAATTTGATCGCGCTTAAAACGTGTCCCCACAAGAAGTACTGCACCCGCAGGAAGTCAACTATCTCCCCTATTTCTTATTATTTTTAAATATCCGGAACACTTACATAAATTGACATACTTATAACAAAAATCATATGAATGAAAGCTATAAGTTTCCAAAGTACAATTTTATAATTGAATATAATTTGCAGTACTATTTCCAAGATATTAAGTTAATGCTCTGAGAAATAAGGTTTCTATAATAATAAAAAAATGACAACATATTAGTGTTTCTATGAGTTGATAGATGGCGTTAGTAAGTATGTTAAATAGATTGGATCAGTAATCCTGATGAGTTGTTATACTAGTTGCTTGTAATGCCGGTAGATGGCGTTGGTTGTTTGGTCCTGACGAATTTACAATGCGGGGATAGATTGAGGCTTCCTGGGCTCACAGCTGCACAACTGGCGGATAACCGTTACACTACGGCGATGAGTTCTTGGAAAGATAAGAACTCGAGTGTTCGTAGCCAGCACAACCTCCACGTTTAAAAATTCGCTACGTCGCATTTGATGATCGATACGGCCCAAAACAAATTGCATACGGTGTGGCTGACGAGAGATCCGAACTGTGGAAGAACACACCTCCACACTTCATCACTCCGGCAGAATATCTGCCCCCTGAACAGAACATATACAGGGTTATTGGTAAAACACCAGCAACCTCTTAAGGGGCCATTGTAGGTACTCATTATTATGAACAACTTTTACTATGGGATCAAACCTGAAATCGCGAAAAATAAATCAGCTGCTACATTTGACGAGTTTGATGTAGATAAATGAACAGCTGATTTTTTTTCACGATCTCATGTAATTGGTCCCATAGTAAAAGTTGTTCATAATGATGAGTACAATGACCCCTTAAGAGGTTACTGATGTTTTACCAATAACCCTGTATATGTTCTGTTCACGGGGCAGATATTCTGCCGGAGTGATGAAGTGTGGAGGTGTGTTCTTCCACTTGCGCTTCTCTCGTCTGCCGCACCGTATTTGGAAGAAATTTAACATTCAGATCGGAGGTTACCTACTTGACTAATGAAATGCAACAGCCAGTACCTCTTAGGAGAGACAAAAATAAAACAATGTTCGTACTTAAATTTTATATTTTTTACAGAATAGGTACTATGACAATATCAAACGACAACCGTCTTACACGGGTATAATAGTTGTACCTACAATCAGTTTACGAAAACGTTGATCACTATTTATGAACTTTGCCATTGTGTTCTAACTAGTAATTTTTTACTTCGCCAATTGCATCGTCGAACAGGGGGTATGGTCACATTTTCATAGACTGACTGTACTTAACAAGTCATCTCATTCAACTAGTACGAACAACTACATAATCTTATTAAGTACACATATAGTAGTTCGAACCAGTTGTAGTGAGCCAACACACATCGAGGGTAGTCCTGTAATCTCCAGACAAAGGAACTAGATTACTTAAAATGTTTAGTAGGTAGCGTTAACAAAAATATGACTTTTACCAGAGATTAATACACATGGGACACTCCGCAAAATCATTGAAATAACAAGCGACTCTTGCTACGACACGATAAAGTGCAATTCAGGTCGCACAACGCTTCGTTACCTACAGTTATATTCACCTATAAGTAGCCTTCTTTTTTTTGCGCGGCGCGTGAGTGAGTATCAAACAAACGTGCGAGCCGATCGGTGCGCGGCACCCTACACTGAATTGACCCAGAGAGATGAGCCCGCCACGTACTTGTAGCTTCACTGCGGAGTGTCCCATCTGTATTAATCTGTGCTTTTACCGTCGTGCCTCCATCCTATCTATCTTTCAAGTAGAACGATAAAAATGGCGATTGCAAACTACCCTCATAATTTAAATAAAGTGACTATATTTTCCACACTAAAAAGCTTTTGCTATCGGCATTGAAAACGTTTTAGGAGGCTCATTGAGATCAGCGGTAGCAACAACGTTGTGGTCTGTAAAATACTTTAAATTATCACTCTCATGCAGTACTACCACACGAGCAAGGCTAGATTCACGGTCATATTCGTGAACGGGCGCCGTCAGTTACTGGTCATCTCTTAGCTGCCACGGCTTATTTTTAATTTAGTTGTTTTTAGTTTTTATTTTTATTACGGACGCTTTTAACGTGCACGTCTTTCTACGTTGTTCTCACATGTATATTTTCAACTTGAATGATGTAACCAATATTTTGATTTAAAAGAGTGGCTGTGGAGTGGAATCGCCTTAGGAGCCTCCTACACTAAAACCTGGCAACTTTGCCCTTGAGATTCAACTTTGCCCAAACCTTTGACAAAGCCTTTGACTTTGGCTGGGCAAAGTCGAACCTCAAGGGCAAAGTTGTCAGGTTTTACTGTACGTATAAGCTTTGTAATGCGCAACTAGCTTCATCTTACTGACTGACCGACCGCTTAACAATTCAAAAGTGCCTGTAAATGTTTTATTTGAAATAAATGCTTGAGTTTGAGTTTTATGCGGGATAAATGTTACCGAGGTAGTGGCGCACATATTGAGTATTTAAAGTACCGTTCACACGCCGTTTGTACTGCAAAAAACGTACATAGATAAATACGTTTATCGAATACCCACCGGACTTGTCAAGCAAACCGAAAAAACTGTTAACGTTTTTCGTCTGAAAACCATATCAAAACAACATTGATATATTAGAGGAAGATATGTTACGCACTAACATCGCAATCACTAAACCTGGACTCGGCGCACGACTACATGCACAGAAATTTACATATCTGCGATCAGTCGCAATCCTACAGTTACCAATAGACAAGGACAGAGATAGGAGTTGGCGCTGTAGTGCAAGCGAAATCGCGTTTGCCGCCGAATGCTTACGATTATGAATGACATTGCATATCTATCTCGCTCTCACAAACATGGCGAAGCAAACATTAAATATTATTATAATTTTCAACAAATTAACATTTTTGGCTGTATTTATGAGTGAAAATTAATCCCGTGGAACTTGTTTTTGGCTTTTGAACTATTTGTGCACATTTTGAAAACACATGAATGCATTGTGGCTGCTTATTTAGACGATTACAGTATTGTGACTAAGGTCAATTTTGTGCGGTTAACTCAATTTATGCGGTCCACGTCGAGGAGCGCGAACCTTATCTTCCTAACTTACACGACAATGCAATTTTTTTTTTTTCATTTAATTCAATCAACTAATTGTTACTGAATTTCGAATTGTGTAAGTACTGTTTTTGTGGTGACACTTTTAAAATGGAAAAGTTGTGTTTTTGTATTTAATATGGGTCAATGACCTGAAATAAATGAATTTGATATGAAAACAAACAAAAATTTAAACCTGCTATGAAAACTGTGGCTATTCGTTTTTACTCTGAGAAAAATGTATCGTGTTAGTATAGTGTTAGCCCGCTGTTGATACGGTTTAAATCGAATATTGTAAAAAACATGCGGTGTATTGCCGTATGAACCCGGTTCATACGGCAATCCACCGCACGTTTTTAAAATTGCATACTTTAAACAAAAAAAAAATAAGATTCAAAATAATCGTAATTACAACTGCCAAATTACTACATAATATAATGCGTCGTCGTGCTTTATACCTAATCTGTCAAAACGGATTTGCAGAAACCGGGTGAGAATACCGTACAGTTCATAATTTATAGCAGCGCCATCTAGCAGTGGAATCTTAATCAGTGGTACAGTCACGGCGGGAATTTCAAATTTCTAAACTGCCCAACGTTTTCAACGCAAACAGCAGTACACATAGCATTACTTTATCTAAATAACAATTATAATAATAAATTATTATTACAAAGTAAAATCCTTACAATCGCCAACACAATTCACATTTTCTTTGGAATATATTTTATTTCAATTTTACGGACATCGAGATATATGTTTTTGTAAAATAAGCATTATCAATATAAAAAAATACCATAGAAAACAGAAAACAAACAAGAGTGTCGTGGAATGGTTTAAGGCTCCGGCAGACCGGCGCAGCGCGACGCGACAGAGCGGCGCGAGTCCGCTAGATCAATTTTGGAGTTGTTATAGAATGTTCCACCAGTCGCATCGCGCCTGTCTGCAGGAACCTTTAATGAGTGTGTTGGTGATTAAAACAAACATTCACTTAATAAATGCTAAAACACCGTCCCTACATTCTGCTACGTATAAGAATGGTCTTCAGGTACGGATAATTATGTACTCGGTTCTAAATTTCGAAACAAGAATCTTCTTATTCAATATTTTATGAACTGGACTTATGCCCGTTTTCACCAATCCTAAGTGACACTTAAATGAATGCCTAAATAAAATTGCACTGTTGGATTTTCAACGCTAGACGAGTTGAAAATCCAACAGTGCAATAATATTTAGGGATTCATTTTAAGTGTCACTTAAGGTTGGTGAAAACGGGCATTAATTATCTAATTAGATACTTTTTAGATTAAATCCCGGTTTTTGAAAGCCTGATTCTGACGTTAAGGGATTTTTATAAAAAAACATTTCTTAAAGTTTAAAGAGGTATTTAAACGTCAAAAAATGTACGATTAAGCAATAGTTAATCATTACTTAACTTAGACAATGTTTATAAATAAACCCCTTTATGATTGAACCTGTCAGCCAATTTCGTCGAATAGTGTATCAGGGCCCGATCACACGTACTTCAACCACACGTGGATGGCCGCTCATTTGTAAGAAAATTAATAGTTTATTCACATGGCCCACATTTGGCCGTCAAAACCAACCGTGTGGGCAATACCGACCACATCAAGGCCACGTCGCAGTCACAACGCAACCACCAGCGAGACCGCGAACACAACGTTGCGTCGACCATTCGATTTGATTATGTAGAATCACAACGCAACTACAAACATCTGCAGCGACGCTATTCACACGTAACCACTGTCACCAGTGGCGGATTTGCCCTAAGGCCCAGTAGGTCCGGGCCTAGGGCGGCCAATCTGACAAAATTCACTGATGATAACAAGAAATAACTGAAAGTACCTAAATATTCTAAAGGCTCGCGCACATTATGGCGGGCCGCACTACACCGCATCGTATAACAATTATCTTCCTAAATCACTTTCGTACATCTAAATATACAAGGTTACTGGTTATTGACCAATATCCTCTTAAGGGATCATTGTACTAATCTTTATGAACAACTTTTACTATTAAAAAAAATCAGTAACTAACTAGCAGATATTAAAGTTAACAAAATTTCTGAATCGATTTCGATAAAGTTGGCAATATAGTAAATTCTGATGGTGAAAAAGGGGCGGCTGGTACTCACTATATGGCCTGGGGCCTAGGGCGGCCAAGACTGCAAATCCGCCACAGACTGTCACACAAATTTTGTCGTTGCGACGTGGTGTGGTTATGGTATGTGTGATCGGACCCTTACTGCGTCATAATTTTTCAATAATTTGTTTAATTTTTAGAGACAAGTTCTCTAACGGATGTTCCGTTTGGTTTGATTTTGTGTGGGTCACTTATGGTGCTAAATCAAACTAATAAAACTGTTCGTTTATAATATTACATTTTCTGAACATGATGACAATGGTTATACCTATTACATTTTGTTATCATTTTGTAATACGTTTATATAGTGGCAAATTTTAATGGCGTATTTTTGCATTTTAGTAAATGCAAAAGGAATCTTTCTACAATGAGTAAGAGAAAGGCTGTCAATTCAATGTGTTTGTATGTCATGTCCTTTTTTTTCATAAGATACGATATTAGAAGATGCCATTTTATAGTTATTGAAATATGAAAAGGATCGATTTTTATCTTGACTTGTATTGAAAGTCGATTTCATCATCATATTATTAAAATTCTGTAAATATACATAAACTCTCCCGCCTTCTTCCCATGGGAGTAAGCAGAAACTACAGAACGCCACCTGCTATGATCCTTACATACACCTTTTGCCTCGTTTACGTTCATACACGCACAACTTTTTATAAACCATACATCCTAGCATTATTATTGGCAAAATGCAATGGACATTTTAAGATTGTATTTTATAAATCAAAGGCACCTCCAAATACTATAAGATATATTTGTTATTTTAACTTTGAAACTGTATTTATTTAACTTTTAAACTGTATTTATATAGTTTTTAAAGATCGCTTCTTTGGCCTACTTTGAAAGCCGAACTCAGATTAAAAACTTGTGCTAAGTGCGTCGAAGCGAATATTATAGCAATACTAGCCACACTTGCACCAGGTGTCAGAGTTGAGAATTTGAAGTGGAGAACTTGTCAAACATCAAAACTGATTTGCAAAAAAGTATTAAATTTTGAATTGCGCGGGCCGCATTGAAGGAAACATTACATGTAAGGAAACGACAAACTAGTAGGATTGTGGTAAACACCCGCTTCCTGAAAGGCTCACCAACACAGAAATAACATGAGTTTGGCAGTCTATTATAGTGAGCGCAAGCAATTTTTGGCCCAAGGGCAAGGAAAATAGCACCGATGTACACAAAAGACAGACAACACCGAGTTACAAATAAAACTGACGTAATAATGCGATGGGCAGAACATTTTAGTGACGTTTTGAATCCCGATGCACTCAGCGCTGATCTGTCGTACATAAATACACTAGAGGATCTCCCAGTTTGTCAAGATTTAGAAGCCCCACCTACTTTTGAAGAGTTTGCAAAAGCAGTCATGCGTCTCAAAAACTCCAAAATACCTGGAATGGACCAACTTCCAGCGGAAATATACAAATACAGTGGAAAAAACATTGTAAATAAACTCTACCATCTAGTCAAAAGAGTGTGGGAAAGTGAAGAAGTTCCACAGGACTGGAGAGATGCGGTGATCTGCAAGCTGTACAAAGGGAAGGGAGATGTCTCCGATTGCAGCTCCTACCGAGGCATATCACTTCTCTCTAGTGCCGGTAAGATTCTTGCCCACATTATCACAAGCCGCCTTAGCAAACTTGCTGAAAAATACCTGCCTGAGAGTCAATGTGGCTTTCGTCCTTGCAGAGGTACAATCGATGCTATATCCGTCGTAAGGCAACTCCAGGAGAAAAGCTTGGAACATCAAAGGCCTCTCTACATGTGCTTTGTCGATCTAGAGAAAGCATTTGATAGAGTTCCACGTGAGGCTCTTTGGCTTGTTCTCCGAAAGTCTGGATACCCAACGAAGTTCGTCAACCTCATACGCCAATTTCATGTCGGCATGAAAGCGCAGGTTCGACATGAAAGCGAACTTTCTAAGGAGATCCAGATTACAAGTGGAGTAAAACAAGGTTGCGTCATGGCGCCCACACTCTTTGCCATTTACTTCGCAGTTGTTATGAGAGACGCCCTGCAGTATTGTAGTGACCAAATCCAACTGAATGTCCGGACTGATAAAGGCGTGTTTGATATTTCTAGGTTTAGAGCCAAATCGAAACTTCAAAAGATTTCCATTCTGGAGATACTTTACGCTGACGATGTGTGCCTTATGTCCGACAGCATGGCGCATCTCCAAAGCTATCTTGATGCACTACATCAATCCTGTCAAAGATTTGGATTAGTTATCAGTGCTTCCAAGACGCAAGTCCTCAAACAACCACCCCGAGGCGGCGAAGCTGATAAAGCCACACTTAATCTAGACGGGAAACCACTAGAGGAAGTCACGCAGTTTAAATATCTTGGAAGCAACATACTTCATGATAACACCCTGGCTTCGGAGATACCATCGCGCATTGCAAATGCCGCTGCGACTTTTGGACGGCTTAATGATCGTGTCTGGAAATCCCATGACCTGAAGCTAGAGACAAAAATTAGTGTTTACAAGGCATTAATCTTACCTGTTCTTCTATATAGCGCAGAAACATGGTGCCTATACAAACCAGACATTAGGAAACTGGACACATTTCATCTAAGGTGTCTCAGATCGATCTTGAGCATTAAGTGGCAAGACCATGTTCCTAATACGGAGGTCTTGCATCGTTCCAACATATATGGCATGGAAGCCCTACTCATGCAACGTCAACTCAGGTGGTGTAAACACGTTCTTCGCATGAAGGACCACCGTTTACCCAAAATGGTCTTTTACTCTGAGATGGCAGAAGGTAAACGGAAGCATGGCGGTCAACATCTCCGCTATAAGGATTTGCTCAAAAGGCATCTTAACGCGTGTGCTATTGATCCTACAGGTTGGGAGAGGCTCGCTCTACACAGGTCGTCTTGGCGCTCTACTATTCACAAAGGTACCAAAACTTTCGAAGAAAAGCGACACGACGCTATTATTGAGAAGCGCCAAATACGCAAAGAGAGACCTAAGCCCTCCTACACGTATACATACAACACTACAGGCCAACTTTATTGTTTTAGTTGTGACCGGGTGTTCAAAACTAAATTCGGTCTAGCGAGCCATCTAAGAGCACACGCAAGGAAGTGATTTCGAAGGGTCGCCGTTATCGAAATCGATAAGGAGGACTATATATAGTGAGCGCGCAAGCGCTAGTCACCACCTGAGGTATGTGAGCGGTGAGACAGGGGAGGTAGACAAATGCCAAGCTAACTCAGTCTCCAATCTTGTCAATCGCGCCCTCCCCCGTCCCCGTAAGTTTGTTTGTTTCTTACGCTTTCACACTAAAACGGCTGGACGGATTTGGATGAAATTTGGTACACGGGTAGTCCATGGCCTGGAATAAGTCACAGGATACTTTTTATCCCGATAGTGCTATGTTCATGAGGGATAATTTCCGAAACGCACGCAGGCGAAACCGCTGGCGAAAGTTAGTACGAAAAAATAAACGTGCTTCTCCTAATGCGCGCAAAGATAGCCCGCGAAATTTAATTTTTCTTATTTTTGCAATTTGCAGATCAGTGTCAGGAGTTCAGGACAAACATGTGTTTACAGAATTATTGCCATTAGAATTATTACTGAATACATCTTTCTAAGTTCAAATTAATCTATTAAATGAAAATGTTATGATTTTTACGAAATCATAACATTTGAGACCAATTCTAACTTAGAGAGATGTATTAATGATTCTAATGAAAAAAAATTGTAAACACATTTGGTACGGTTACAAATCATATTTTGATCAAGATACAACATGACACTGACTTTCAAATTGCAAAAACAAGTAAACACATAATTTGAATTACGTGTTTCATTGTTATAACGGCTATAACCGTATACCGCGCCGGAACGTGATAAGGAATTGTAAAATGACTATGCTTTAATGGCAAAACCGTCCGCAGCTCGTTTTAAAGGGGACATTCATTACGGGTGAGGCGATTTTTCGACCCCCCCCATACCCCCCCCGCCCCTTGGTGAGATGTCGTGAGATTTGGCTAGACCTCCTCAATGAAAAATCCACCATTTTGATTTTTTTTATAATTTTAATATACCCAGTGTCACTTGCGCAAAAAAGACGAATCTAACGACATATTATTTATGAAAATCGGTTCAGCCGTTTAGGCTACAGGAAGATTTTTTACTTAGTTGAAAAGTTTCGTTAACAATGTAGTTTTGTAAGGAACGGGACTCTTATGACAAATATTATAAGAATTATGTTCTAACACAAACGCTATAATCATCATCATCATTAAATATATAATATATAATTAATAAAATTAACACGTAAATAAAGCAATTTCACTTGTGTTACAATAATTATATTATATTTGTACTATACCAAATAATTTTAAGGGAAATTGGAATGTAGGGCACAAACGACAGAATCGATTGCATTACATTTTTGAATTGCATTAACATACAAAATAATAATAATAAGTTTATTCATTTCACAAATGTTCAGTGGAAGTTCTTAAAAACTAGCTAAGGAGGAAGCGCCAGGCAAGCCCGCGAAATTAAATTTTTCTTACGTTTTTTAAACAGGTCCGGAGGGACGGTGGACTCGGGGACGTCCGCCGGCCCTCATCCAGCTGGACCCGAGGCGGCGGCGCGTAATGTTTCGCGCGCGCCCCTATTGGACGTTGCGGGGGGAGTCCTTCACCTCACTCCCCTCGCAGGCCTGAGGAGGCCCGCAAAGGCGGGCCGGCACTAGCCAGGGATCGTGGAAGGCGCACAAGTTCCCATGATCCCCGGTCCAGGTGTGGGAAGGGAACACCGGGGTGGTTTTTAGTCAGTAAGAGTCTGATAGACCCCTCCGCTCACCCCAGGGCGGGAAACATCCATGAGGATTCTCATGGATGAGGATGTCTGTCGATTAAAGTAGGTATCTTTCGCGACTGTAACTAATATTCGTATTTATTTACACAATTACAATCATTAGAATCAGCAATACAACTCCTTAAGTTGGTGCAATCCTCAAATGTCAATATTTCATGAAATAGTCATTCAACAGGATTACCTGGTCTTAAAGAGTTGTATTGATGACTTTAATGATTATAATTCTGTAAATACATACTTGTTACGGTCGCGAATCAAATTATGATCAACATAAAACCTAATACTGACTTGCAAATTGCAAAAAAACGTAAGAAATTTTGAACTTCGCGGGCTACCCTGGCGCTTTCGCCTTATGGAAAAAAAACGCGAGCGGCCGTGAGACCCCCGTCAGGAACGAAGTTCCTTCTCACGTATGATTTAAAACAACAACAAAATCTTTTGACAGTTAAAACTTGAGAACTTGAAACTGGCATACTCTCTTTTTCGTTACGTGACGATTTCTACCAGCCAACTCCTATCGCATGACGCGAACGCAAGAACTTCGTTCCAAAAAAAAAAACTCAATTTCATTTTTATCTTTTTAAAGGCATATTCCGCATAATAATCTGTTACCAAGCAATATAAATTGTAAATGTCATTTATATAAAATTTAATTACATTAAACTTTTTTATGTAAATGTATAACTTCAAGGGAATTTTTTGGAGTGTAAAATTAGAACTGCATTTTTATAATCCTTTTCTTTCTGTGTCAGAATAATAATTTCATATAATAATATGAAATTATTTTTACCTAATAGGTACATTTTATTATCGTACGATTGTGTTAAAAACAAATAAAAAATCCAACAAGAAAAATAAATATTACTTACTTACATGTTTTTTTTAAACTTATACCCTAATATAATAGTGTTGTCTTAGTAAGTATAAAAATATCAATATAAAAATACAATTTCCATAGAACGCTTTGTTTCATCACTCAGAGTTCCGATTAGTTGCTATGCCTATGGTAAAAAGACTTCATGTTATTCCGATTAGAGATTGTAGCGACCAAGCGCTAGTCACAATGTGGTTGTAATGTGGTCTATTCGATATAATACGATTTTTTGTCACACATGTCACATCACTAAACACTACAATTTGAATAATTATTTTCATATACAGGGTCAAATTAAATTAGCTAGCGAAACTCCGCAAACGTGATGGGTACACGACAAAATAAAAATATTTGATGTTTTTTTTTTGGGTCATTGACCGCTGGTAGTGTTATTAGGTACTTGAAGTATGAGTTGATAAAATCTGTCTTATCGTGTTGAGGTATCACGACTGTGAAGTTTACACAAAAAAGAACTGATTTTTAATCTGACATTTTAAGTGACTAAATGACCCAAAAATAAAAAATCATCAAATTAATTTCTTTTTTGTTTGATCATTTTAGATATCGATTCGCATCACGTCTACGCAGTTTCGCTAGCTAATTTTATTTGACCCTGTATAACAAGTGATTGCAGTGCTGTAACGATGCTATGGTTTCATATCCCAGCAACTAGAATCGTTTAAGTTTACCTAACGCCTGTTGAATCTTCAAAAAGTCACTTTTTTTTAAATTCAGTAGGTATATAACCCACGTATTCTCGCATCGATTAAGGAAATTAAATTACATTATCATTAATCTCACTTCGTATAAACATTTCATTTACTACCTCTATTAAATTATTCTGTTTAGAGCACTGTATGGTTAAACACAACATAGTTTGAATGGCTTATATTTGCTTTCCTATTAGTGTAATGCCCCTTTTCACTAAAATTGCGCTGTTGGATTTTCAACTTTAGGAGTTAAACCGAACGTCGAAAATCCAACGGCGCGCTTTTATTTAGGCATTCAGTTAGATGTCACCTAGTGTTATTGAAAACGGGCATAAAACACCAAGAGATGGAAACGACAATAAGTTAGTGATATAGTTATATCCCTAGGGATATAGCTATGTATCGTAATGTATGAAGGCGGTTAGGTACCAAATAGGTAGGTTAGAACTGTGACGCGAGTGTGTGTGCGAGGTTTGTGTGTGTGCGCGAGCCGAGCGAGTGCTCGTCGAAATTGGTCGCAGTATCAAAATTGCGGCATTCCGACAGTTTTCATACAAGGTTGATATGAGCGAGAGGCATTAAATTAAACCACATATACTATAGGTGCATAGTGTTAGCTCGGAACTTTTAAAAAAAAGTTTAGAAGAAAAACAAGAAAAAATTTTTTTCGAAGAAATAAAACAGCTTAATGATCTAATTATGATCTTGTTATGATTATTGTCATCCTTTGTAGACATTTCCACTGACGTGCGTAACAAAACGGCAACGTGGCGTCAAAAATTCTGTCGTTTTAAGGTACATACACCTTTAAACGACAGAATTTTCATAACATGCTTAGTCAGCTGTTAGGGCAGATACATCGTGTTTCAACAAAGAAAAAACTAAAAAATAATCCTGTGACTAAACTATTGCTTCTATTTATCTGATTTTAAGTATAGAGACTGAAAATGATACAAAGTATATGTGGTTTAATTGAATGCCTCTCGCTCATATCAACCTTGTACGTATAACTATATTACGGTAGATAGCTATATCCCTGGGAATATAACTATATCACGGCTACAACCATCTTATTGAGACATATATTCTATCTTGGTCTGGTTATAGGTATATTTTTAGTCATGGCTGTGTTTTTTTTATGGATGTACTTACTTTGTGAAAGGTGATATGGCTAGAAACGGGGTGACTACCGAGATGACGACTAATAGAAAAGTATGGAAGAAAAGAAGAGTTGGGCCGACCCCTAATAAATTCGGATAAGGGCAGGAGAATGATGATGATGGCTATAATTATTTACGAAGAAAAATTTATTTAAGTATTTGTTACAAGACCATAATCTACCTTTGTTAATTAAATATATAATGTCTGCTACAGTCTGATTTTTAATTCGACGTAATTCTGACAGCTGTAATATTTTGACACTTCAGATATCCTAAAACTTTTCTGTCTTGTCCTTTTTATAAGTTATATAAATGACTAGAATTTTTGGATATAAAATAACAAAAAATATGAAAGAGAATGAGATGAAGTAAACTATATGACAATGTAAATAGTGTTTGTTCTGTGCATTCAATGCAGTGTGCATTGAATGCATCTAAAATATTAATTTTGGTTTATTGGAAAAATGAGTAAAAGAGCATGTTTTTTAAATTTTATTATTTATTTAGGTGTCATTATCACTAATATCATCGTCGTTGTTTGTCAGTAGTTACAAGAAGCGAAGATTTTTCAAAGAAAAAGATATTCCTAAAAAATGTTTGTAACCTATGGATTAGTGGGCAGGTATTCCTGTGAAAGAAAAATAATTACTTACCTTACCTTATTGTAACTTCAATAATTTGATAATAAAAAATCTGATTATAATTTTAAAGTATCAGTCAATTTTGAAGTTTTAGTTTTTCTAATTGAAACCTAAAATTCAAAAAAGTTATTTTTTTTAATTTCGCTTTTATGCGTTCCGTTTTTAGTAGGACCATTTTATTATTGGCAACACTTCTGAAACTTCAGAATTCCGTCGAATTAAAAACCAGACTATAAGTGGTTGACCACCTAATAACTTAACTATTCGTATAACATTAATTGTGCGTTATCTCTTCTATTATTCTTACGATATAACTAGGCAAAAATTACTGTGCGTTTTTTCTCTAGAATTCGTTTACGATTAAAACCTGCCAAGCCAACTGCGTAACAAACTATCAATCACATTTTGAATTATTTTGAAGAATATTGATAATCCATTGGTTCATATTAGGTTGGGGAAAAAGTCTTTTCGCATTATAGTATGTATGAACTTAAAATAAAATCTCTTTGGGTATACTATTCGTATCTGGCTGGTTTTGGTATCATTGAAAGTTTAAATTTTAAAGAACAGAATTCCAAATTCAAATTAGGAAAATGTGTGATTTTCATTTGTTTTTCGTACTGTCAAGATGAGTGAATCTAATGAAGAAATTCGATACATTTTAAAATTTTACTACAAAAAAGGTAAAAATGCAACGCAAGCCGCCAAAAAAATTTGCGATGTTTATGGACCCAGTGCAGTGTCTGTGAGAGTAGCACAAATTTGGTTTAAGCGTTTTCAATCCGGAAATTTTGATGTCAAAGATGCACGTCGCACGGGTCGCCCTATTACGGATATAATGGATGCCATTTTTGAAAAAGTGGAGCAAGATCGGCATATCAGTAGTTACGACGTAGCTGAAGGACTGGGAATTGACCACAAAACAGTTTTGGCGCATTTGAAAAAAACTGGGTACACAAAAAAGCTCGATATTTGGGTACCTCACGAGCTCACTGAAAGAATCCTAATGAACCGTGTACTCATTTGTGATTCTTTATTACGACGAAATGAAACCGAACCATTTTTGAAGAAGCTGATAACTGGTGATGAAAAGTGGATCACGTACGACAAGAACGTGTGAAAAGGGTCGTAGTCAAAGGCCGGTCAGGCTTCACAGACTGTGGCGAAACCCGGGTTAACTCGCAACAAGGTGATGCTGTGTGTGTGGTGGGATTGGAAGGGCATTATTTATTATGAGCTGTTACCACCAGGCAGGACCATCGATTCTGAACTCTACTGCGAACAACTGATGAGATTAAAGCAAGAAGTTGAGAGAAAGCGGCCGGAATTAATCAACAGAAGGGGTGTGGTTTTTCATCATGATAACGCTAGACCTCACACATTTTTAGCCACTCATCAAAAATTAAGAGAGTTTGGCTGGGAGGTGCTAATGCACCCGCCGTATAGTCCTGACCTTGCACCTTCAGATTTCCACCTGTTTCGGTCTCTTCAGAATTCTTTAGGCAGTGTTAGGTTAACACCACGAGAGGACTGCCAAAACCACTTGTCGCGGTATTTTGATCAGAAGTCCCAAAATTTCTATAGCAATGGGATCGTGTCCCTACCTACAAGATGGCAAAAAGTTATCGAACAAAATGGTACCTACATACTTTAGATAAATGTAAATAATGTATATTAAAAAATGTTTTGAATTTTCTTAAAAAATGCGAAGAAACTTTTTCCCCAACCTATTATGTTCGATAAATTTGTCAGCTCAACAACGTAAATAACCAATGAATGTTGTTGAACTGTCAAAGTGAAACCGATTCTTACTGTAAGAGCAATGTGTAACGCAATTGCTCCGCTATTTTTATTGTGATCGATTTTGTTCGTTTTGGCAATAAAGCACGCTTTCACTAAGGCATTCATGTCGCCTACAGTTTAAACAGTGAAAACGAGCATGTGTTCACAAAAACTTGTACTTATTTTTGAGTTCTTGTTGCGTACATTTTTATTATTAACAGCCTTTTTGTGATATCGACAAAGTTTGTAGCAGCGGGAAAAAAATCCGTATTTTTTTAAATTCTTAGCCAGATTCCGTTATGAAAAAGATAATTCTAGGTCTGCTAAATATCTCCAGCAGGATAACTAGGTACATGCTTAGCAAATATGTTGTATAAATTCCATGACTTACGTACATTAATTTGAATACTAAAGTTCTCATTAAAAGTCAGGCACTTATTTACACTAAGATTTTCATACTTGACCTCTTCGCTTTGTTTTTAAGGCTATAAAAATTAAGTTCAATACATACGGTTTTGCTTTTTGTTCTTTGTAGTCCTTTCAGTGCGACTCACGTTGCGCCATCTCTTAGAATTAGCAGGAACTATATCGATGGCAAAAATAACTCAAAAAAAATACATCGTTTTTTTTTTAGTGTACCTACTTGTTTGCATGAGTGTCTAGTGGCGTGTCTAACACATTAAAATGTATTATCAAATTAGCGCTATTTTATCAGTAGATTACTTCTTAATTGACAAAGTTAGAGCTTAATCCGAGGCAGTGAAATATTTCGTTGCATTGTATCTACAGTCAGATTTTTAATTCGACGGAATTTTGACAGCTGTAATTTTTTGACACTTCAGATATCACAAACCTTTTCTGTCTTGTCCTTTTTACCTTTTTATAATTACATAGCTAGAATTTTTTGGATATAAAATAACAAAAATATGAAAGAGAATGAGATCAAGTAAACTACATGGCAACGTAAAAAGTGTTTGTTCTATATTAATTTTATACGGCTAAATGAAAAAAAAGAGTAAAAGAACATATTTTTAAAATTTAAATATTTATTTAGGTACAAGAAGCGAATATTTTACAAACAAAAATGTATTCCTAAAAAAGGTTTGTAACCTATGGATTAGTGGACAGGGATTTCTGTGAAAGAAAAATAAACACCTTACTAAGTACCGTAACTTCATTAATTTGATAATAAAAATCTGATTACTATTTTAAAATTATCTGTCAATTTTTAAGTTTTAGTTTTTTTAAATGAAGCCAAGAAAATCAAGCAAGATTTTTTTTTTATTTCACTTAAATGCGTTCCGTTTTTAGTAGGACCGTTTTATTATTGGCAACACATCTGAAATGCCAGAATTCCGTCGAAATAAAAATCAGACTATATACTCGTAATGTTAGAAAAAGTTCGCTAGTGTGTTTTAAGCCTGTGTACATCTAATATGCTTGTCATACATTTCTGTATAGGTTTTCATTTTTTAAATATACTTACAGTCAGGGAACTTAATTAATAAGTAAATCGACACCCTTCGTTAATTTGCCTGCCGTGTTTAAAACATTTCATATAAGTGGGGCAGTTGTGATTTCAATATACTGACAATTTAACTTGGTCAATTAGCTTAACGTTTAATTTCCTGACTTTAACTAATACATAGTAATAAAGGACGCTACCAACCCGCACCCGCGTGGTGGAATACGGCCCGTGCACTCCCTCTCACAGAGAGGAGGCATGTGTCCCAGCAGTGGGAATGATCTGCGAACGGCTGATTATGCTTATGCTACCCTCTTTAAAACAAAATTCCTTGTGAATGAGATCTTAATTGTAACTTAGTTTTTATTCTCATATTTAGTCTGATTCCTTGAGTGTTATGTTCAACCATACAGCGGATTATTGTTATTGCAAAATTATTTTAATAAGCCACAAACTTCGGCATATTAACTTCCTAATACAAGGTGTAACTTAAATAACGCACAACCTCACGGGGTCTCATTATGAACAACTTTTACTATGGGACCAAACCTGAAGAAGCGAAAAAAATCAACTGTTCCCTACATTTATGTTCGTATAACTCGTCTCAAATTGTAGGGAACAACTCTTTTTTTTTTCGCGATTTCAGGTTTGGTCCCATAGTAAAAGTTGTTCATAATGATGAGTACAATGACCCCTTAAGAGGTTGTGCGTTATTTAAGTTACACCTTGTGTGATATGGTTGGTGATCCGTTTTAGAAGGCTAACATCAGTCTATTATTTGTCTATGCGCTTACACTATTTACCTTTACGTGATCATGTGTTCCTATCCAGCTGGGCCCCGCGAGCTAGGCTCATATAACTAGTAGCAATGCTTTGTTTGTTCAATGTACCTCATGAATTTATCAACAAGATCCAATGTACCTCGATCATTTTGATAGAAATCAGGATAAATCGCCTCATCTATCCAGCGGGGCCCTAGGCTATACTGCGCTCGTAATACATAAAAAGAAATATTGATCGCATCTGCTCCTAAATGTACCTCTCGATTTATATATTAAATTCTAGTAATTTTTGATAGAACAGGAGAAATTCAGCATGAAAGTTTCGTCTTTCCAGTAGGGTTCTTTGTAATTAGAATGAATACGAACAGGAAAAGCGTACCATTTTTATGTATTACCAATGTACCTCAAAGATCTTCACGTTTTACCAAGTGTTGATACAAAATTATGATAATAATAGGTCTTTACCTATGAAATTGCCGTTTTGTATGAAAAAATTTAAACGAATTTTTTTCATGCATTTTTTATTTGTATTAATCGAAGTAATCACCCATGCAATCAATGCATCTTTGCCAACGCAGTGGCAGTTTATTGATGCCCTTCTTAAAGAAATCAGCTGGACGGGAGGCAACAAATTCTTCAAAGGCATTTTGTACTGCCTCTCGGGTATTGAATTTTTTCAGGCCAAGAAGTTACCCAAATTCTGGAAAAAGTAGTAGTCTGTAGGCGCAAGGTCTGGTGAGTAGGGCGGATGAGGGAGAGCTTCCAACCCCAGTTCTTGCAACTTGGAGACCGTCTGCTGTGCAGTATGAGGTCGCGCGTAGTCGTACAGGAGCAGCGGAGACGAGCGATTGACCAATGCTGGTTGGAGATGTGCCAGCTTCTCCATCATTGTGTTCAGTTCTTCACAGTACACATCTGAAGTAATGCTCACCCCGTTTGGTAAGAAGCTGTGATGAATCACACCGGCGCTAGACCACCAAACAGTGACCATCACTTTTCTAGGGGTAAGTTTTCGTTTAGGGCATTGTTTAGGTGCTGTACCAGGATCCAACCAACTTGCTGAGCGCTTGCGGTTATCAAACAGAATCCATTTTTCATCGCAGGTAACAATGCGGTTCAAAATTCCTTCATTTGTGTGTCTGTTGAGCAGTGCAAGGCACGTCTCGACGCGTACTTCGCGCTGGCGATCATTGAGTTCGTGGGGCACCCATTTGTCAAGCTTTTTTACCTTGCCAATTTGATGCAAATGGACCAATATTGTTTTGACGCTAACGTCGAAAGCTGTTGCTAATTCAGCCGTAGATTGTGTATCATCAGCTTCCACAATCGCCTTTAATTCGTCATTGTCGACCAAAGTCTTCGGACGACCGCGAGGTTCATTTTTCAGGTCGAAATTTCCAGAACGGAAGCGAGCAAACCAATAAAAAGTGGTGCGTTGGTTTGTAGTGTTAGCTCCGTAAACGTCGTTGATGTTGCGTGCCGCTTGTGCCGCGTTGCTGCCACGACGGTACTCATATTCCATAATTACTCGAATTTTTAACGTATCCATGATGACGAAAAAGATTGAAATGCGATGAAAATGTAACACTAATCAATAAACAAATACTACTTTTGGAAAAAAAATCCATGTTTTTAAAATAATATTAATTTGAAATTAGAATTCTTAGCCAAACAAAAATTATTTTGATTTGAAATGGCCAGTACTGCAGAACGGCAATTTCATAGGTAAAGACCTAATAGTAGTATTTGCTTGGTAAGGTCAACTAAATGGATATTTTCCGCAATGCGGGTAGGAGTGCTAAACTATTGATATTGCATCATTTTTATCAGTTGGAAAACAAAACTCACACCTGCAACGCACACATGGGGTGCGTCTGACATTTAAGGGGAATTGATATATTTTGTTCGAAGATTTATTTTGAGTTGAAGAACGGAGTGATTTAGAACTGATTGAATGATAGAATGTGAGCAGTGGTAGCCCAGAGGTAACGGCCGCGACTTAAGAGTTGTAGGTCGACACGTAACGTCGGCGTCGTGTTTCGCTGCGTAGTGTCGCGTAACCGTCCTCAGAAACGTCGAAATATGAGACCAAGCAAGATTATGCAAGCTACAACCAATCGGAACTCTCGCGACCCGGAATCTACCTACCGTCTCTTCGCTGCAGCACTTCAAATAACACCAAATTGCTGTCGAAATCACTTTCCTCGCTCGCAGGCCACGCTTGATCTTCGAGCAGCGGCTTACCGTGCTCCCCTTTCACCTTCGAAGTCCGTCGGATGGACTCAAAGTCTTTGATGGTGTCGAAGTCTTGGTCGATGGCGTGGACCGTGCCGGCCACAGACTTGATGAACAGGACTTTGTGGATGATGTGGCCGATGATGCCGAGGAGACAAACGGCCAGGCCGACCACGTTGATCGGTGAGAGAACGTCGCCGCTTACTTCGACTGCCAGGACTAGGATGCACATTTCCTGGAAATGTTTAAATTTGTTGTTTTAGTAACTGCCTTGCTCTAGTGACAAAAGGAATCAGGTTCGATTTCTGGCTCAGGAAGCTTTTTAAAAAAACAAGAATTTATTATTAAAAGCCTGTGACGTCCCATAGGGCATAGGCCTGCCTATTCTATTTCCACTTCTCCACTTCTCTCTGTGTACAGCTACAAGGACCAGTGGCCTTAGTGAGAGTTTTTTTATACTTATTTGATCACGTTAACAAACAATCAATCAATCAATCAATCAATCTGCCTAGCCTTTACCCAACTATGTTGGGGTCGGCTTTCAGTCTAACCGGATGCAGCTGAATACCATTATTTTACATGGAGCGACTGCCTATCTGACCTCCACAACCCAGTAACTGGGTAATACGATACCCCTTGGTAAGACTGGTTGTCAGAGTTTTGGGCTTCTGACGACCCGTAACGACGGTCGAAGATCCATGAATGACAGCCGGGACCAACGGCTTAACGTGCTTTCCGAGGCACATAGGAGTCTCGGTATGTAAAGATCAAGCGCAGCTTAACCTGATGGAACGACCCGTGCGGCTGTTATTACTTAGCCACGAGCTTTAAACTTCAATTTGTACTGAAACTGAAAAAGTGCCGTCTGGTGACTATAATGGGAAACACAATTATTCCATACAAAATTACGTAAGTTACCGTTAACGTAAACGCGATCGAGTAAGTATAAAAACTCGCACTAAGCCCACAGTTCTTGGTGAAGGAGTTCAGCTCATCCCGCCATCTCCATCTGGGCCTACCGCGATGTCGCTTGCCATACTCTTCAAGTGCAGTTATATACTATATAATTTATAAACCCAAAACCCTCAGGGGGAGGGGGGAGGGGGGGTTAGTTGCGAACCCCATAGGTTCACAACTACGTAGGATGATTTTTTTTCCATCGGATGGTGTTTTTTTACGTTTAGATATGTATTATATAAGCTTATATACCTATTATGTAAAGGGATTTTCCTTATGCACACATGGGGTGCAGAAAGCCTTTGAGGGGTTAAGAGGGACCCTTGGGTCGTAAGTTTGGCCCACTGATCGTCTGCCATGCGGCAGATGTGTCCAGCCCAATTCCATTTTAGCGTGGCAGCACTCCAAGTGGTATCAGTTATCTTTGTGATGGAATGGATGGTCGTAATCCTAACCCGGTCTGTTAGTTTCATACCCAGAAAACTCCGTTCCATAGCCCTCTGGCAAACCTCGACCTTATTATTATGGTAATAAGATTCAAAAGTAGTCCATCGCAAATGTCCGCGATGGTACATGTATCATCGCAAAAATATTGTTCATTTACGCGGCTGACATACTTATATTCCCTCCACTTCCATGCAGCTGACATTCTTTTTGGATCGAAGATGATCCCAAAAATCGCCAAAAATCCCAAAAGGTTTTGGCGCTTTGGTATGAAATTATCTTGTTTATTTTTTTTTTACAACTTTGACATGCTTTAACCTTGGATTCCCTCGCTACTGGAGCATCTGACGGTCAGATCTCATGTACTATGGGAAAACTATTTATAGTTCTCTTTTTTTCGTTTACATACATATACACACATCAAAAGTGTCTAGGGATCAACATATATTTTTGCAATAACTTTTCTCCTGATTGATATTAATTAAAATTTTCTTTAAGGATTCATCAAATAAAGTGTTTTCGTTTGTCACAGTAACGATAAACCAAGTCACCTTTGCATTAATAAAGAAATTTGCCATTTTCCTAATAAAGGGATTTTTGACATTTGAACCACTAACATTAAAGTTCGAAAAAAAGACTGAAATAACAGTTTTCTTTAAAATTTTATTGGGTAACTTAAACAATTAATAATCCGTGTTTCTACCGCGAACACTAACAACACAAGAACATCGGTTTGGCATACTCAAAATGAGTTCATCCAAATCACGCTGTGGAATGGCCGCCCATGTTCGTTGCAACAACAAAAAAAGGTCTTCTTGCGACTGGATACCCTCCATATTCGGCAGAGCTCTTCTCTGTAGCATATCCCATGCATGCTCAATCGGGTTCAAGTCTGGCGACTGAGCAGGCCAGGGCAGGACATTGATGTTAGCTGCGGCGAGAGTCTGTCTTACAACTCTTGCGGTGTGCGGTCGAGCATTATCATGCATTAACTGAAATAAGGGACCGATTTGCACTTGTAGAGGAACGATGACGTCTGATACAATCGTCTCAGCATAAATTTGAGCGTTGAGGTTGCCTCTGATCCAAATCAACTCAGTTCTTCCGCCGATCCAAATACCCGCCCATACCATGATGGTTCCACCACTATAAGGATGGACTTCCTGGCAGGATTTTAATCGCTGTTGGCGTCCAGGGGTTCTCCAGTGTCGTATACGTCTTGTATCCGGTCTCATACCAAAACGAGACTCATCAGAAAAGCACACGAAACGCCATTGTTCTTCTGCCCAATTTCTGTGTTCAAGAGCCCATTGATATCGAATCCTACGATTGTGCATTGCTATAGGTGGTACCCGTAGCGGTCTTCGGGAATGAAGGTTCACTTCATGCAAGCGGTTTCTGACTGTTTGGTCGCTAATTAAGTTCCCTGAAGAGTGATGAAGCCTCACGGCTAACATCATGGCGGTTATAGTTGGAGCTCTTCGAGTTAAGATTTGAATGTATCGGTCTTGTCTCCGTGTGGTGCAGCGATACCGTCCTCCATGGCGCTCAGCCACGGTACCAGTGCTTCGGTAACGTGTCCAAAGTCGACTGATAACACTCTGACTTGTATTCAGAGCTAAAGCCACAGTACGTTGCCGGGAACCAGCTTCTATCATTCCCACGGCTCTGAGCATTTCTTCCCTGCTTAAATGACGTCGCCGCTCCATAATAACGTTGGTTTTAATCAGTAGTAGGGAAACAGTAGCACTAATAATGTCTTCAATGCGTTGTATGTTTTTATAGGGAAAATATTGACAGCTGATTTTCATCTTTTACTCGAATTTGATTCACAGTTCCTGATTCAAATTATGAAATGCACCAAAAAGGATCCATATAAATTTATAAAATCATAAATTTATTACAAAGCCACATCTCAATCTCAAGAAATCCGCATAAAAATGCTTGATCCCTAGACACTTTTGATGTGTGTATATTTACCTTTTTAAATATTCTTATAAAATAATTTTAGTATTAAAATAATTTTTTAATTGTTTTAATTTGTTTTAGTGTTTAATCCTTTATTTTACGTTTAATGTTTCAGTACGCTAATTGATAGTGCCGTACTTTCCCATAATTTAGATACATGCGAGATCTATATTATGACAAAGACGCTGGGTTAATGTTGTGTATGTGTTTAGTTGGTTAGCCTTTATAAATAAATAAAAATATAAAATAAAAAAATAAAAAGATATTTATAAATATAATAAATAGTAGCCCACCGGTAGCGGGAACAGGGTCCAAGCTACCGGCGGTGGTCAGGGCTCTAAAAACAGGCGTCATATTAAGTTATCAATAAGCAGTTCTCATACCTTAAATATACCAGAGATGGATAGAGTAAGACTAGAAGTGTAGGTGACCACCAGGAACTCGCTGATCTCCATCGCGAAGGCTATTGTGGCTCCGACGGAAACCTTCAGGATTGTCGGCACCAGCTTCTCTGCCGACATCCTCTGCAGGTGGTCGTAGCACGCAAAACCTGGAATTGACAAGGATGATTATTACATCATGTTTTTTCTAATGTTTTTTATTAATAAAAAATCAAATCAAATTTTCTTTATTCGGACAACAAAGATCCGGATAATGATAGTAATACCCATAGAAATATAAATAAACACAATAGAAAAATTCTTTCTTATATCTATGGCTAGAACTAGCTAAAGCTAGTGTTTGTGTGTGTGTGTGTGGGGGGGGGGTGTGTGTTTGTTTTAAGTACCATCCGAGGACGTGCGTACACAAGGCACGACCGGGGACCTTTTCAAAGCGAGGACCTTTTTGAGGGTCCTCGGTTTGACTTGACCAAAGATTCGTATTCTGCAAGCAATTTTGTATACTTAATACGAAAAAGTTGTCTGAACCTCGGTTTGATCAAGATTATTCATAATCTTACACAAACGTTGTGTATCCACCAGATGGTGCCACTGTCGCCTTACACACAGGCTCTTTACACTCATTTCACGTTTGTTGCATTATCCGAGGACCTATGTGTTAATTTTAACACAAAAGACCTCGGTTAGATAGCTTTTCCGATACTTAAACACATGATTATACTCATGATAACAAACAACTTTTACTATGGGACGAAACCTGAAATCGCGAAAAAAAAATCAGCTGTCCCATACATTCATGTTCGCATAACTCGTCAAAATATAGGGAGCAGCAGATTTTTTTTTTTCGCGATTTCAGGTTTGTTCCCATAGTAAAAGTTATTTGTTATCATATGCACAATCATGTGTTTAAGTATCGGTCACTAATTACCAGTCACCCTATATAACAGTTATTAGAAAACGACTCTAACAAAACGACTTAACAAACCATAAATACAAGAGATCGACTTAATTTCGGCTAAAAACTTAACATAACATTACTTTTAACAATCCTAGCAGCAACACCAGCACAAACCGGTAATTATTTTGGTGTTACTATCATGGCGGCTACTTTCATAGTGTTAGAAAGAAAACAGATTAAAAAAATTGAAAACTTTGAATTGAATTTTAAAATTTGTAATGTTATTTTATGAACTAACAAAAACTAACATTTTCCGACTGATTTTTGCCTAAAGCTATCTGAATAATATATTTTTAGATTTTTTCTCATATAGAGTAAAATACTGTATTCTTCGACACAAGTAAATTCAGATAGAAGCACGAGGATGATGATAATGACTTATTAGTATAATTTAGTGGAATGTTGTATGTAAGCTTTTGGACAACTTCATCTTGACCCATCAAGTAGAGCGGCTATTGAAAGTAGAACATCAGCTATTCGCATGACGATCATCTGCCTAGCGTTTTACAAACTATCTTTGGGTCGGCTTCCAGTCTAACCGATTGCAGCTGAATACCAGTATTTTACATGGAGCGTCTGCCTATCTGACCTCCACAACCTAGTTACTGGGTAATACGATACGATATTACCCCTTGGTAAGACTGGTTGGCAGTCTTTCGGGCTTTTGACGACCCGTAACGACTGTCAAAGGACCACGAATGACAGCCGGGACCAACGGCTTGACGTGCTTTCCGAGGCATGGAGGGGTCTTGGTATGTCACCCATCCACGGCCCAACCGCGGCAAGCGTAGCTTAACCCGATGGGTCGACCCGTGCAGCTATTATTACTTAGCCGTAAGCCTCTTTGTGCTATCCGCTAGTTAGATTTTTTCTAAAATGTCATGATTTCGGACATCATGACATTTTAGAACAAATCTAACTTCGGCGAGGCGATCTGCGTCGATTGTTCTGATTTCGGAATTCAGACGAATCCGGAGGAAATCTTACTTAGAAAGATGTATTGCTGATTATTATGGTTATAATTATGTAAATACATATTTGTTACAGCCGTGAATCATGTTCTGATCAAGATACAACTTAAATTTCGCGAACCACCTTAGTTACCATAAACTATGAAGACAAAAACTACTGTGAGAAGATAGAACGTGTGACTACACAGTTGGATAGGCTCCGCTGTATATATTATGAAGATTATGTAAATTGCTGTCGTAAGTACGCCATGTGTGTTCTGAAGGTCGACGCGGGCGGGCAGTCAGGAGGAAAACTGAAGGACGACGCGGGCGGGCAGTCAGGAGGAAAACTGAAAAACGATGCGGGCGGGCAATCAGGAGGAAAACTGTTGTCAGTTGGGTGCCTTCAACCGCAAACAATCGCACAACAGCAGCGCCGCAGCCACGTGGTGTCTGTTGGGCGCCTTCAACCACATACAATCGTACAATAGCAGCGCCGCAGCCGCGTGGTGTTAGTTGCCTTCAACCACAAACAATCGCACAATAGCAGCGCCGCAGCCACGTGGTGTGAGTTGGGCGCCTTCAACCACATACAATCGTACAATAGCAGCGCCGCAGCCACGTGGTGTTAGTTGGGCGCCTTCAACCACAAACAATCGCACAATAGCAGCGCCGCAGCCACGTGGTGTTAGTTGGGCGCCTTCAACCACAAACAATCGCACAATAGCAGTGCCGCAGCCACGTGGTGTTAGTTGGGCGCCATCAACCACAAACAATCGCACAATAGCAGCGCCGCAGCCACGTGGTGTTAGTTGGGCGCCTTCAACCACAAACAATCGCACAATAGCAGCGCCGCAGCCACGTGGTGTTAGTTGGGCGCCTTCAACCACAAACAATCGCACAATAGCAGTGCCGCAGCCATGTGGTGTTAGTTGGGCGCCATCAACCACAAACAATCGCACAATAGCAGCGCCGCAGCCACGTGGTGTGAGTTGGGCGCCTTCAACCACAAACAATCGCACAACAGCAGCGCCGCAGCCGCGTGCCTTATACATTTTGGTACAAAATAAAACCGCGCGACTGCAGCGCTTACAAGCTATGTGCCCGAAGGGATTTCCCATCGGCAAAAATTACGAATTTTCATACAAACTTTCATAACCTATTTAACCCCCTTTGAGGTAATATTTTCAAAAATGCTTCCATAATGCCACTGCCACTTTCTATAAGGAACTCTAGTGCAAAGGTGCTTCTAGAGCCAGCGGTTTAGGCTGTGCGTTGTATGTTAGTGAATGAATGAATTTAAGAGACTTTTTTATTTATTTACTTCTGTAAAATCACATAAACCAGAGAAGTCGTCAAAATTTCGTGTACGGCCTTTTAATATTTTTATTACCTAAGCAGATTTGTATGAGCACAGCGATACAGCGCTTTTGTCGCGCAATTTATTGTGGCTTATTTGAAAGCTCCCTTAATTTATTTACGCGACGCGGTCACGCGGTGGTTTTCGTTATTTAACTGTTACCATGACTTGAAGGTGACTGTACCACAGGCAGCGCTCTGCGTAAATAATTAAAAGTGGGCGCCTTTATGTTCACAAGTGTTTTTAAAAAGGTGAGGTGGTTAAAGTGAAGGAGGTCGTATCTATTATATGTATATATAAAAACTTGAATCTACATATACATGCCTATATTAAAATAATAAGAATGCCTATAATTTATATTTTAAAAACAAACAGAAGACACTAGGCATCCTTTTATCGACACACTAGCTCATCAGCTAATGCGACTGGATTTTACATGCGATTTGCTTCATTAACTGTTTATTTATTAAACCATTTAGTATCTACACAGTCAAGAACAAGGGCTTCATTCGTAGACCACTATTTACTCATATGAACTTTATTCTCATAAGGATAATGTTCATGTTCTAATGATAGAACTGCTCACATTTGCTACCTACGAATATGAACATTACACGAAAACGAATAAGGTTCATATTAGTATGAATCGTTGTGTTAATATGTAATATGTTCTGCGATTTCGGCGGTATCTCCAGTTCTAGAGCCATAGCGCTTGATGGTGCGCTTCTCCCAGTCTGCTCCGACTTTCGGTATCTCGGTTCAATCGTGCAAAGCGATGGGGAAGTAGATCGGACGGTTAAGCATAGGATTAACACTGGATGGATGAAATGGCGGCAGGTCACGGGAACAATCTGCGACTCCCGCATTCCCCTTAAACTTAAGGGGAAGATATATAAAACAATGGTTAGACCTGCTGTCTTGTATGGATCAGAATGTTGGGCCACAAAAGGGATGAATGAAAAGCAATTGCATGCAGCTGAGATGAGAACGTTAAGAGGGATGTGTGGCGTTACACGAATGGATAGAATAAGAAATGAGTACATAAGAGGAAGTCTGAAAGTGGCGCCGGTGACTGAAAAGTTGTGTGGAAATCGATTGTCATGGTATGGGCATGTGATGCGGAGGAGTGAGGAAAATGTCGTGAGGAAAGTTTTGAGTATGAATGTCGATGGCTATAAGAGTAGGGGAAGACTAAAGAAACGATGGATGGATTGTGTGAAAGATGACATGGCTAGAAAGGGGGTGACTACCGAGATGACGAATAATAGAGAAGTATGGAAAAAAAGGACATGTTGGGCCGACCCCAAATAGATTGGGATAAGGGCAGGAGAATGATGATTCGTATGAATCGCTTTATTAACAAACTATAAAAAAAAAACTATGCAACGTTACAACAATGGAAAAGAGTGTTTTCGATGAACTCTGGCACCCAAAGTAAGATTTAACTTGTGTTTAGGGTGCCAGCGTCCTCGCCTAAGATTTGAACATAAAGCAATAGTTGTAAGACGAGCACAGTATCAAATCAAATTACATTAAAATATACTAAACTAACTAGCTAAAGCAGCAATGATGTGGCCTATTTCTGTACCTATGAGTGAGTGTTTGTATGAGTGTGAGGGAGAGATAAATATGATGAAAACTTGTGTATATGTAAGTCTGTATAAATATAACTATAAACATATTACTTTATTAACTACATTAGGTTAAGCGATTGATATACGTAGTAAATCTTCAGTCTTATTATAACTCATAGTCAAGAGCCATTTTGTAACCTCGGTTTTGCATTCATTTAGACACATGGGAGCAATGGAGCAGAGTTTATTTATTTTATTATATAAATGGTTTGAAAATACACCAAAATGACGCTGAGCATGGGCCGTTCTAGAACCGTGAGTTGGGCAAACTTCAAAGTGTCTACGCTTTTTGGTAGCATTCGGATCATATACCACAGAGGGATATTTGCGCAGAATAGTGGCAAGGACAAAGAGCTGTCTCACAGTGAGAACCTGACATTCGGTGTAGAGCCGTAGCGGGATACCCAAAAAGGCCTCGAGGTCATTACCTTGAGTACAGCTCTCTGTGCGCGTTCAAGAGGCAGGAGGACAGTCTTGGGAGCCCCACCCCACACCGTGATGCAGTAGCTTATTATGCTCTGACACAGGGCATAATAAACAGTTTTAATCGTAAGGTGGTCCGCGGAGTGTCTTAGTTTAAAAAAAATAAAATATACACTTGCGGACTCGCGAAATGAGATTACTAAGATGATGTTTCCAGCTCAGAGAACTATCTACATAGACTCCGAGATATTTGACAGACTCACACCTTTTGAGTTGAGGACAGGCACATTGTGAAGAAGATAGACCAAGTAAACAAGTATGAGCTCTGAGCACCATTGAATCAGGTGGAGGTAGGTTGGTGGATAGTAAGGAGAAAGGTAAGTATACCGTTTTATTTAAATTTAAGGTTAGGACACGGCGGGTGCCGACGGGGTCGCGGGTAGTTCGAAAGAGATACCGTGGCCCTGGCACGGGCAACTGAAGGAACACGGGTGGGTTTTAGTCAGTAAAAGTCTGACACGCCCTCCCGCTCCGCCCAGAGCGGGAGTAGTCATTTGATGATTTCCCATCCACAAAAAAAAAAAAGGTTAGGACATTATTAGACAGCCACTTCATCACTGAGTTTAGAGCAAGTTCCGCGTATTTTACTGTTTCAGGCGGCCAGTCATTACCATGAATTAGAGCCGTACCATCTGCGTAAGTAAAGATTGAACAATTCTTTAGAGACATTTTGCATAGGTTGTTAATATAGATGAGAAATAGGATACGATAATAGGACGTCTTTCTACATTGTTCTCACATGTATATTTTCAACATGAACGATGTAACCAATATTTTGTAAGAATATTATGATTTAAAAGAGTGTCCGTGGAGTTTCTTGCCCGTTCTTCTCCATAGGGATCTACTACGCTTTGGAATGGGCAACTAGCTTCATCTTTCTGACTGACCGACCCATTGACAATTCAAAAGTGCCTGTAATTGGTTTATTTGAAATAAATGCTTTGAGTTTGAGTTGTTTGAGTTTGATAGGACCCAAATTTGAGCCCTGAGGAACGCTAAAACTCAATGAAATAGTGTCACTAATACTCGTAACATCATTTATTTTAACGGATTGAGTTCTATCGCACAGGTAATCCTGGATTTTTTTTAAGGCATGTGCGCGAATTCCAGTAGCTTCCAGCTTTGATAAGAGGTGGGGGACGGACACAGTGTCGAATGCCTTAGAAAGATCCAAGAAGATAGCCAAGCAAGTGAGATCCGAAAGTATTTACTGTAAAAATTTGGGTTTTCAGCACATATCTCGCTTTCAGTAGGCATCAAAATTGTTGTACTAATCTGTTGGTGCCTCATTTCACTAAAAGCGACTAACGGGCCTCGGCGAATTATCTTCGGCCCCTCGTACGTTAGTTGTAATTTTTTTAGTTTATAATTCAGTGACTCAGATAATTATCAAGTTTTGGGAACTCAAACTCAATGTGATAAATCACAAAGTTCAAATTCCATTGCAATGCAACTGAAAAATATAGGACGTTTTACTACAAAGTGTCAATCAACAATCAACATAGAGTACTTAACGCTAAAGTAGATAGGTAGTGGATTAATGGTACCTAGGGGAGCCCTATTCCCTCATTTTTCAGAATCAGCCCGGAGTCTGGATTTGTGCTCGATTGATGGCGATAGGCCTCGCCCCCTGTTAGATGGAACTTAAAACATAACTGGCAAAATGTGGGTGTACTATAGGTTCACCTCTGCCTAACCATCGGGGAACACAGGCGTGATGTTATGTTATGAGTCATCTAATCTTAAACACTAGCAGACTACTGACTGACTCATCAACGCCCAGCCCAAACCATTGGACCTAGAAAGCTGAAATTTTGCACAGAGGTTCCCTTTATAATGTAGACAGGGAATAAGGAAGGAATTCCAGGTAGTACGTTCCCATGGGATATTTTCCGACATCTACGCGGGCAGAGCCGCTGGCAAAAGCTAGTGTTTAATATAACTTCTATTAACGTTACTTCTTATGATTCTAGCATTCTAGCTTGCCGGGGTTGGTCATTGGATGGGTGACCATCTTTACTTAACGAGACTCCTCCGTGCCACGGAAAGCACGTCAAGCCGTTGGTCCCGGCTGTTATTCGTGGATCTATGACAGTCGTTACGAGTCGTCAGAAGCCCGAAAGTCTGACAACCAGTCTTACCAAGGGGTATCGTATTACCCAGTTACTGGGTTGTGGAGGTCAGATAGGCAGTCGCTCCATATAAAATACTGGTATTCTGCTGCATCCGATTAGACTGGAAGCCGACCCCAACATATTTGGGAAAAGGCTAGTCAGATTGATTTTTTATGATTCTAGCATGCGTTTTTGGATTCTAGCATGCGTTTAAGTAAAAACCAGATTGGTGTAATTTATGTTGCCTATTCGTGGGTTAATCTTTGGGAAGGACATCAATCACCAACAGCCTTTAAAATTCAAATTCAAATCATTTAATTCAAGTAACAAGATTCTTACAAGAAATAAAAAGAACACACATTAATTAAAATTGCCTGCCGGCGCTATTACTTCGTCTTGCTTAACGTTTTTATTGATTTTTTTATTTTTGCTCGGCTCCTAAGGGGCTTAGCATGATGTTAAATAGCCTACAGCCTTCTTCAATAATTGGACTATCAAATGCAAAAATATTTTTTCAAATCCGACTGGTAGATCCAGAGATTAGCGCGTTTAAACATACGAACTTTTCAGCTTTATTATTAGTGTGTTGGAACCAGTCATTAGTACGGACACGAAACGAATCGCAAGCGCGCAACTGGCGACATCACGTGATCTACCCACACCTACAGCGCGCTTCTACAGAGTCGTGATGTTTTAAGCCCATGGCGAGGAGGACATTCCAGTGTCTGATCGCATCGGAGTTAAGACGTCGCGGAACTGTACTCAATTCGTTGTGCTCAGTGATTGTGTTAATTTTACTTTGGAGTGATTGTGGTAGATTGTGATTTTAATAAACACCGTGTATCGCACCCAGTGTCTTTTCGTTGCACGAAACCCATCTTCTGCCCACATGATGTCTGAATCTAACTGAGTAAATCCTGATGATCCTACAAGTATATTTAATTGTAATGGAGGCTGTACATGCTCGTCGAAACACCACGAGACAGGCTTTGTACTTGGTCCCCTAGTCGCATCGCGTCTCTCTTCGTCTCGGAAGCGTGTCGAGAGGCACGAGACGAGACGAGCATGTACAGTGGGCTGCATCAATTGGGTACCCCAGTTGTATTAAAATTCTAATACAACTGGGGTACCCAATTGATGCAGCCTACTGTACATCCGCCATTAAAGTCGAAACGGGGCATTATTGTCATGGCGGCTCGAGTGAGTGACGTCAGTATTTCCATTCCGTCCAATACGAGTAAGTGAGTTCTACCATCTACTATAGGTAATTTTATTACTGTCAACTAGCCAGACAATTTACCTTCGAACATGATGGTGAACGGCAGCAGCGAGATGAACATCCATGGTTGCACGTGGAACACCATGTCCACAGGGTTGTGTAGTCCTAGCTTGGACTTCTGCATGAGCATCTGTGCGAAGGTCCACCGCAACCCGGCTGCGAAGGACGCGATGAGCAGGAAGTTGAAGCCCAGGAGATTGAACTGCGTCGCTTTGTACGTGAACATGATCAGGCCGACCGCGATCATGAGGACTATGAACACCAGCGACCACGACTGTAGAACAAACGTTTTGGTATTAGGGTTACCCTTCTTAAAATCCTACTAACATTATAAATGCGAAAGTTTGGATGGATGGATGTTTGTTACTAAATCACGCCAGAACGGTTGAACGGATCTGGATGAAATTTGGCACAGGGATAGATCATAGGCTACTTTTTATCCCGGCAGTACGTTCCCGTCGGATCTGTGTTCCAGCACTGAAGGAACACAGGCATTAGGGATGGTTGTCAAAAACAGTATTTTGGTATCTAAGGAGAAAAAAAAAAAAAAAAAATAATTTAATACTGTTTTTAAAACAATATGTATGTAAGTATTGTTGGCAAACCCTAGCCATGCGATGTTTTCTGAAGTAAAAGAGTTTTGTTTTTAGTTTTAAAACATACAAACCTTAAAGTAATTAAATAAACAGATCGCTACTGACTATGAATGTGAGATCAAGTAAATTACAGTGTTACGTTAAGTGGCACCTTTAAAACGGCAAATAGGTCTTTACCTATGAAATTGCCGTTTTGTATGAAAAAATGTAAGCGAATTTTTTTCATGCATTTTTTATTTGTATTAATCGAAGTAATCACCCATGCAATCAATGCATCTTTGCTAACGCAGTGGCAGTTTATTGATGCCCTTCTTAAAGAAATCAGCTGGACGGGAGGCAACAAATTCTTCAAAGGCATTTTGTACTGCCTCTCGGGTATTGAATTTTTTTCCCGCCAAGAAGTTATCCAAATTCTGGAAAAAGTAGTAGTCTGTAGGCGCAAGGTCTGGTGAGTAGGGCGGATGACGGAGAGCTTCCAACCCCAGTTCTTGCAACTTGGAGACCGTCTGCTGTGCAGTATGAGGTCGCGCGTTGTCGTGCAGGAGCAGCGGAGACGAGCGATTGACCAATGCTGGTTGGAGATGTGCCAGCTTCTCCATCATTGTGTTCAGTTCTTCACAGTACACATCTGAAGTAAAGCTCATCCCGTTTGGTAAGAAGCTGTGATGAATCACACCGGCGCTAGACCACCAAAGAGTGACCATCACTTTTCTAGGGGTAAGTTTTCGTTTAGGGCATTGTTTAGGTGCTGAACCAGGATCCAATCAACTTGCTGAGCGCTTGCGGTTATCAAACAGAATCCATTTTTCATCGCAGGTAACAATGCGGTTCAAAATTCCTTCATTTGTGTGTCTGTTGAGCAGTGCAAGGCACGTCTCGACGCGTACTTCGCGCTGGCGATCATTGAGTTCGTGGGGCACCCATTTGTCAAGCTTTTTTACCTTGCCAATTTGACGCAAATGGATCAATATTGTTTTGACGCTAACGTCGAAAGCTGCTGCTAATTCAGCCGTAGATTGTGTATCATCAGCTTCCACAATCGCCTTTAATTCGTCATTGTCGACCAAAGTCTTCGGACGACCGCGAGGTTCATTTTTCAGGTCGAAATTTCCAGAACGGAAGCGAGCAAACCAATAACAAGTGGTGCGTTGGTTTGTAGTGTTAGCTCCGTAAACGTCGTTGATGTTGCGTGCCGCTTGTGCCTCGTTGCTGCCACGACGGTACTCATATTCCATAATTACTCGAATTTTTAACGTATCCATGATGACGAAAAAGATTGAAATGCGATGAAAATGTAACACTAATCAATAAACAAATGACTACTTTTGGAAAAAAAAATCCATGTTTTTAAAATAAAATTAATTTGAAATTAGAATTCTTAGCCAAACAAAAATTATTTTGATTTGAAATGGCCAGTACTGCAGAACGGCAATTTCATAGGTAAAGACCTAATATTTAAGTAATGATCCTCTAAAAACTTATTTACCTTCTAATGATGTACTTTTTTAAACAATTAAACCTCTAAAAAACATCCAACTTGATCGCAGTTACTTTGGCTATTTAGTATTTTTACCCCAAATTAGGAATTATTTGAGGATCACAATAGAGGCGCAATCATTATATTAGATTGTAAATAAAAAATTTAGGAATGTAAATTAGGAATTATTTGTGGTTCACAATAGAGGCGCAATCATTATATTATAGCGTTAAATAACTTTTTTTAGGAAAGTAATTTAGTAATTATTTGAGGTTCATAATAGAGGCGCAATCATTATATTAGAGTGTCAAATAACATTTTTAGGAAAGCAAAGTGGGAATTATTTGAGGTTAAATACATTCCCTAACCACTTGCTGCCAAATGAGATTATTCCTTACTTTATTTATTAATACATGGGTTATTTATAAAAACTTTTTTACAAAAAAATACAACCGACTTCCAAAAACAACACTACAAAGTGAAAAATAACTTTAATTTCGGAAGTCGGTGTCTAGTTAAATGTATTTTCGTTTTTTGCCACCGACTTCCGAAATTAAAGTTATTTTTCACTTTGTAGTGTTGTTTTTGGAAGTCGGTTGTATTTTTTTGCAAAAAGTTTTTATTTTTCACTTTTTAGTTGTGTACCTACCCCACACAAATTCTAATACCACTATCTGCAAAACAAAGTAGAACATCATCCATATAAAAGTCGGGAAAAAATACGTATTATTGAAGCTAACTCAAAAACTACCAAAGCAAAGTTAATCAATTTTATATGGGACCAACTGTGATGTATACCCTCTCGAATAAAACAAAAACAATCCAAATCAGTGCAGCCATCTTCGAGTAATCGGGGAACATACATAAAAAAAAAAATAAAAAAAAAAAAGGTTCCGACGAATTGATAACCTCCTCCTTTTTGAAGTCGGTTAAAAATTGGCTAGCGAAACTCCGCAGACGTGATGGGTACTTATCGATATCTAAACACGATAAAACATAAGTAAACAGTTAATCACTGTTTACTGTTTCATTTCGTAAGAAAACACAAGTAATTCACAAAAAATTTTGAATTAAGGACGCTGTTACAAATGGGTAGTCAAATCATTACTTTTTTACACAAAAGTATGTTTATTAAATAAAATGCTTTGCATTCTTAAAATATTTTATGGCCGAATTGTTGATAGATGTGCATGGTACGATTCTGAACTATAAATATAATTTTAGGTAGGTATAGTTTCTCAAAAATGGTACCGAAATGAAAATTTTTACTTCGGTACCTTTATTGAGAAAATGTACCCATCTAAAATTATATTTATAGTTCAGAATCGTACCACGCACATCTATCAACAATTCGACCATAAAACATTTTAAGAATGCAAAGCATTTTACTTAATAAACATACTTTTGGGTAAAAATGTAATGATTTGACTACCCATTTGTAACAGCGTCCTTTAATTGATGAGCGATTGTAGGGCACTATAATACAGCCGACAGGTATGTTGGCATGTTCAGTCCATCTATACATACTTTTCGCGGACACACAGACAGCTGTGTCCGCGTTGTTCTTGTGTTAACAGCGACCTTAAGTATTTTAATAAAAAAAAGAATAGCCATCTTTTGAAATAAAATAAACAGTGAATTATTTAGATTTTTTAATTATATATCCACTAGTATAATCCTTAAAAATGATTAGAACGTCACAGCATTAGCAAAAGATACATGCACTCAATCATTTTAGTCACTTTTTTACAAGATTTTAAATGTATCTATAACACATAAAAACAAAATAAGAACGTGCAATGTGATGATAGTAAATCGAACATGTTAATATCTAGCCTCTGAATAACGTACTATCCCAAGGTTTTGCTCGGGTAGACGCCTTAATTATAAAACTAGCAAGCAATCTTACTTCGATCTAGCTTGAAAGACATTGGAAGGCTTCCTCGGAAGCAATTAAACTTTTTATAGCCAATCGATTGATTTTTAGGTATCTAAAAAACGGATTTTTCTTTGTATAGTAGGTAACCGCAGACTTCTGAAGCGTAAACTGAAGGCTAAAGATGCCGTCGATTATTATATTCACGCTATTTGAACTCGCAAGGTGAGCTGGACTCAAGGTTATGATGTAGATAGCTTACTTTTTACCGAGGCACGGAGGAGTCTCGTTATGTAAAGGTGGTCACCCATCCACGGACCAACCGCGGCAAGCGAAGCTTAGCCTAATCGATCAATCCGCGCGGCTGTTATTACTTAGCCACAAGCCCCATGTTCGAAAAATTTGTCTTCTCAACACCGTACATAACGCAATGAATGTTGTTGAACTGTCAAAATGAAACCGATTCCGATTGATGTGCTGGCCACGACATAATACATTTTTACCCCGGTAGTACAGTTCTCGTGGGATATAATCCGCCCTGCACGCTGGCGAAGCCACGGGCAAAAGCTAGTTATGAAAGCTATTGTGAAACGACACAAAATAAAGCGAATAACAATTTGATCATTTGCCTTACAAGGAATCCTGATTTCCCCAAAGGTTCCGCTTTCAGCGAAAACATTCATTGCTGAAGGAGGAAAACTAGTCGCAATGCTTGCAACATTAATTTTATTATTCAAAGTTCATAACCATTAGCTGACCGCGCGCGGTTTTCTGACGTGCGTCAAATCGGTTTACATAATCGCTCAATTAAACTACAATCATATATAGAATTTACTATAAGCCTAGCTGCGTCCCGCAGTTTCACCCACGTAGACCGGGATAAAAAGTAGCCCATGTGCTAATCCAGGGTGTAAGCTACTTACATACCAAATTTCATCCAAATCGGTCCAGCCGTTTGAGCGTGAAGAAGTAACAAAGACACATACACACTCACAACCTTTCGCCTTTATAATATTAGTGTGATGTGATATTTCAATGTAGGCGTAGGACTCAATATGTGGACTTTCTTTTCCTTTCCTAAAGATAAAATTAATATTATTAGAACAACTAATTCTGTCTCAGAGGTCGATCAATATTTCCGTTACTAATTATATTATGAAATAGCTTTTGCCAACGGCTTCGCCCGCGTCGATGTCGGAATATATCCCACGGGAACGTACTACCGGGAATTCCTTCCTTTCCTTGTCTACATTATAAAGGGAACCTCTGTGCAAAATTTCAGCTTTCTAAGTCCATAAGGGTTTGGGCTGGCCGTTGATGAGTCAGTCAATCAGTCAGACAGTCAGGACTTCTCTTTTTATTTATATAGAAGATGTCTTTGTAATTATATACTTATAGTTATTGTTGTAATTAGGTTTAGCTTTCCACTACCAACGTGTACTTATAAGTTTCTTCGACTCTACCGAAGAATCTACCAGAATATAATCTATTCAAACAAATAAAATTGAAGTGTCCGTTTGTAATGTCAAAATTACAGCTTTTTACTAAATTCTTAAAAAAAACCATTTTTTAAATTCTTGTGTCTGTCACTTTGTTCCGGCGCGTGATTACAAAAGCCTGTTGATTTCGGCCAGGTACCTGGCCCAACCGCTCGGGCTTTTAAAGTAGACACCCTCACTTTAAACCCCAGAGGGTTGCGGCCAGTCAAGGGGCCGAAATCAACAGGCTATTAGAGTAGATCTATCAGTTAACTCCAACTACAAAAGCCCGAGTGACTCCGTCAGTGTGTGTTTGTCTGTAAGCCGACGTTCGCACGGACGTAAAAATAGGGTTGGGTTTTATCGCGCACTGGATTTTCAACTCTCGGTTGGATTCTCGAAGCTCGGCTAAACAGCCGAGCTTCGAGAATCTAACCTAACAACAACAGAGTACATCCCAGCGCGTTGAAAAAACACACTTGGATTTTCAACTCTCGGCGCTAAGCAGAGCGTTGAAAATCTAGTGCGCGAAAAAAAATCGCCACGATATTTTTACGTCCATGCGAACTTCGGCTTACAGGGAATTGTAGTGCAGGTATGTTTACTCTAAAACCCAGAGCGTTATGCGAAATTTAATGCACTAAGCAAGAGTCGATTTGCAGATCTTAAAACTCTTAGGCCCGTATTACAGAACGTCACTAAATACTCAAGCATTACTTAAAATTAGAAGTTATAGTTATTTATATATGGCATCTCGCAGTTGACCACTAAGGGTCGAGACTGCTCAACCGGGCGTTTCCTGTGGGTTCTTTAAGCGAACTTAAAGCCCCCGGCCAGGCTTAAAACTAGAGAAAATTATTAGTCGACTGAGCGTCGCTAATATCAATATGACAGCCAGACGGGGCAGGCTGGATCATGACGGGGGGGACAAGTGCTACAGGCTCAGCTGTGCCCCCAGCTGGCACAGCTTCACCGAGTAGGGGATAGGGGGGGGGCGGTTACGATTGCGACCTCGGCGGCGAGGTCGGAATGTATTCCGGGGTGGTCTACGTTTATAAACCGTACTGGTGGCCTTGCTACTCTCCTGAAGGAGGGTTATGGGGTCATCAGGGTCGGTGAGAATATGACGCGGACGGCGAGTCTTACTAATTTGAGAGGGGGTATAACGCGCGGCCTCGACAACCAAAGGGTTGCGATGCTTCGCGGCGGCATCAAAGAAACGCTTCGAGCCGCGCTTCAAAAATTGATGGATCGTGGGGATCCTGAGGTCAAGGTGGAGGTCCGCGTTCCGAACGAACCAAGGGGCGCCCGTTATCCTTCGGACTTAAAATTAGATTCAAGCCATTTGATTGGTTGAAACTAGTTTTAAGTAATGCTTGAGTTTTGAGTGACGTTCTGTAATACGGGACTTCTTAAACAGTCGCGATAAGGTGGGGATTAAAGTGAGGGTGACTACTTTAGAAGCCCGAGCGGTTGGGCCAGGTACCTGGCCGAAATCAACAGGCTTTTGTAATCACGCTGTTCCGCCTAATCTCCAAAACGGCTGGACCGGTTTTGAAGGAATTTCACTGGCAGATAGCTGATATTATAAGAAGCAACTTAGGTCACTTTTATTTTAGAAAAAGAATTAGGGTTGCTCGCAAAACAATTAAAACCCATGAAATCCGACATTCACGCGAGCGAAGCCAAGGGCAGAAGCTAGTGAGTAAATATGGCAACATGAACTCTACCAGAATTTATTTATTTATTTATTTATAGTTAATTAAAACGGTTATACACCAATTACAATAATTAACCTAGAAACACAATACTAATATTGTAATATCTACTACATACTTAATAAATAACAGTGGAAATTCTCTCATACTTTCTCTCGCAAAACTTTAGACACACTCGCTTTATCTCTCTCCATTCATCGGCAAACAGATCACAATCAGGATTGACTGCCAGGAGGGCATTGAGGGCTTCCAGAGTCCGACACACCGGCGACTAGAATAATGTACGTACGTCATAGCAACGAAACCATGAGAGTCGGAGGAGGTAATTCAAAGATAGCTAGCAAAAATCCATCTAATCATATATATTATACGTACTAAACAATAGAAAACCAAAAACAATGTGCCCAGCGTTTTCCCAACTATATTGTGGTCGGCTTCTAGTCTAACCAGATGCAGCTGCCAGTATTTTACATGGAGCGACTGCCTATCTGACCTCCACAACCCAATTCCTGGGTAACACGATACCCCTTGGTAAAACTGGTTGTCAGACTTTCGGCCTTCTGAGGACCCGTAACGACTGTCAAAGATCCAAGAATTACAGCCGGGACCAACAGCCGTGCTTTCCGAGGCACGGAGGGGTACGTTAAAATCGTCACCCATCCACGGACTGACCGCGGCATTGATCGACCCATGCGGCTCTTATTACTTAGCCACGAGCCCCTCAACCAATAGAAATGTGATACTAAATAAAATATTATTAAAAACGATAAGATTATCAATACAACGAAGAATCATCTTCAGGGATTCCCATTAATTAACGAGCTGACGTAATTATTAATTATGATCATCAAATCAACCAGTGGCACTCAACAGAAGTTAATAATAAAGTAACACGGTTACAGTAAATAATAAGTATAATATTATCAACAAACAATACGCTATTGTACTAATAACCTTGATATCATCGCCAACGTGGAACGGCTTATCGACGCAGTTTTAAACCTAAGACCGCAAATTCGAGGCAGCGTTTCTTGTAGCGTGCAGTGGAACGTTTAAGGGAGGGTATACATCGATAATTTTTGAGTTTTCAAAATTCCTTAACCAAATTGATTTCCATATTCATTTGGTTTTATAGGAATTTTAAAAACACAAAATTTATCGATGTATATTAAACGCTCCACTGCAGAGGAGCTCGTGGCTAAGTAATAACAGCCGCACGGGTCGATCCATCAGGTTAAGCTACGCTTACCGGGGTTGGTCCATAGATGGGTGACCATCTTTACATACCGAAACTCCTCCGTGCCTCGGAAAGCACGTTAAGCCGTTGGTCCCGGCTGTCATTCGTGGATCTTTGACAGTCGTTACGGGTCGTCAGAAGCCCGAAAGTCTGACAACCAGCCTTACCAAGGGGTATCGTATTACCCAGCTACTGGGTTGTGGAGGTCAGATAGGCAGTCGCTCCATGTAAAATACTGGTATTCAGCTGCATCCGGTTAGACTGGAAGCCGACCCCAGCATAGTTGGGAAAAGGCTAGGCGGATTGATAAACGTATATCATATATTATTTAAAAGTAAAACACCATCACCCGATGGCGACCGCGGCCTTACAGTAGTTGTGAACCTTTGGGGTTCGGTTGACATTCGAGCACACATTGCCTCACCCAGCTTAAAGAGTAAATGTTACTAACACTAGTTTATAAGTTTACAAATATGGAAGTGATTGTGCAATAAATGTTCATTTATTATTTTATTTAGCTGTGACAGACGGACAGACAGACAGACTGAGTCGCACCATAAGGGTTCCTTTTTACCATTTTGATACGGAACCCTAACAGGACCCGAGGCCGACATCACTGTAAGTACCCGTATGTAGTATAGTGTATGTACGTAGGTACCTACATAAGCATAGATAATACACTATCCAAAGTAATATAGATGGGCCACTGAGGTTTTCGTTTTGTAAAAAGTGAGTACTCAATCCTAGAGTCAACGGTACTGACAGTTTCTGTCTATCATCATTTACGTTTAGTTTCAATTGTGAAAAAGTTTTTATTTATTTTGCTACTGTACTATATTTAATAATTTATTTATTTTTATTTTTTTTTTTATTATTTTTTTTTTTTTTTGGCTGAACGCTGACCCCCAAAATACAGGTCCAGGCCTAGTTTGGGGGTTAGGATCTGATTGTTACAATACATTAGTGTGCTATTATTATAACTTGATTGCAACATGTATTTCCTAGTGTCAAATAAATATTTTTATTTATTTATTTATTTTGATTTATTTCTAATGCAATAGTAAAATAATCAATAATGCTTATTTATTATTATTTATTTTGTATAGTAGCTATACTTTTGTTGTAGATACTAAGGTAGGTAAAAGTAGCTCTATCTATCTGCTAAAATGTAAAACTATGGCCAAAGTTTCCTTTCCTTTAGACGGCAGCATTGTCTATGAATATTTTTTTTGAAGCCAATTTAGAAGTTTTTTTTTTTTTATATGAGTACGACTACCGCGGACTTGGTGGTCCGCACCTTTTTTTATTGTTGTATTTTATTTGTTTTTTTTTAAATCTATGGTACAATCATAAACTCCTCTCTCGGACACTTTTACTCTAATCTTAAAATCTACGTGAATGTATGGAAGTTTCACCCCCCTGTACATAAGTAAGCTAGGGCGACGCTTGATGCGGAAACGGTGGGGTTAGGGGGTTAGGGTTGCAACTGCACAAAAAAAGGGTCGTCACAGGAGTATTCTTAAAGGTTCTTCTCTAGTATATAGAGTCTACGAGTCGTAGGTCGTGGATTCGATCCCAAGCAGGCGCTTTACTTTCGAGTAAATTATTTTCATCACCACTGCTCTCAAAACGGTGAACGAAAACATCGTGAGGAAACCGGCATGTCCTAGAAACTAAAATTCGAAGACATGTTACATCTACCAACCCGCACGGATCCTCGTAGTAGATTACGGCCCACTCCCTCTCACCGAGAGGAGACCAGACCAGCAGGGGGAACATTAAAAAAAATATAATTCGAGTCTTACTCCACGAGCACTTTTTACTTGTATCACAAATTAAACCACAAATAGAAGACATTGTGTGACGCTACCTACATGTATATCTAGAGAAAAACAAGGAAAATCGAAAATAAAAGAAACCAATTTTCTAAATTGAAGCCAGCTAACAGGGAAGTACTTCTTTCCTCCTCCTACTGCATTGATTACATATACCAAGTACGGTGGCGAGATACAGGGTCAAATTAAATTAACTAGCAAAAAAAATTTTTTTTGGGATCAATGACCGCTGGTAGTATTGTTACTTCAAGTGCGAGTTGATAATTTATTTTAGTGAAGGCGCATTCAATTCTTAGACGACCCGAGAAGTAAAATCAAGTAGGTACCTACGGACACGGATGGTGCGCCGGCGGCCCTGTCGCCATACACCCGACAGGATTTTTGTCGGGGTCCAGTTTCATTCATTATTTGTGCTGATTTGTGTACATTACTTTGAATTAAAAACTGTAATATCTGCAATCGCGTCAACCTGAACTGAACAGCGGCGAGCTATAGGTCGAACTTTGAATAAAAACAAAAATTACATTATTTGAAGTCGGAGCTGGAAATAAACAACAAGGAGCGGTCCGACCGCGTCCTGGACATTCTGTTGCTGACAACTCATCAGAACGAAGAAGAAAAGAACCGAGAAGACAGATTACCCGTAATACAGCATAGCAGCGACATAAATAGAGTCGAAAACGCAGTTTAACCGCCAAAAGATTTACCGGGGAAGCTGGACTTGAAGCAACATGGCATCAACGTCGTAAAAAAGCCCATCCATATTATACGAGTATCACCCATCTCTCCACTATTCCAATGCTTATTTTACAGTGCATACTGGATAGGCTCTTTATCCCCTCCATATCGTACGGGCACCTTTTCCCTATCATTATCGCGCCCCCCGGTCTACTCCTTGATATGCAATGGTCTCTGTTGCACCATATTACATGAGGCAACAGGGGCGAGTGTGAATCTTTGGGTTCATTCGAGTAATCGAGTCTAGTCAAACCACGCTGGGATCGGTGCATTTCATTCATTCATTCATTCGTGCTGGTATATCGTTATCCATCGCGTCGGTGAAGTTTACACAAAGAAACTATACTACCCGCGGTTGATAACCCCAAAAAAGAAACATCATTAAATTACTTTATTTTTTGTTGTATCATGTATAAAATCATCACATCTGTGGAGTTTCGCTACCTAATTTAATTTGAGCCTGATACACGTAGCAGAAACAGTGCTCTTAACCGAGTGCTCGGTAAAAGGATGGTGCGATTGTGGGGCAAGTAAAATGCTATAAAAACAGTTACTGGTAGTTTATTTTCTTTAGCCGACACCGATACAGTGAAAATCCTCTTAAAAATATTTTCGTAATCTTCCCGTCTATAACTCATACCAAAAACCAACTAACCACGTTGCCTTCCTCCTCTCAACCGCCATCTTCTTCAAACCACGTGCTCTCAATCCCGGACGAGCCCCCAAAATGTAAGCCTGAGTACAGTAGACCAAGCGTCAACAGTAACGCTTTGACGCTGGCCTTGCGTAGTCCGCAGTTTCAATAGAATGCGGGGCCAGCTTATACTGATTTTATTGGCCTACTATACACATTGCGCCATTGAGAGGCTGAGTCAAGACGGAACCACTAGGCCGACACAGCGTAACACTGTATGATCATCACTGTATCATCTGGCATCTGTCTCGGCAGTTTGTACTGTCTTGACACTCACTGTACTCGGTCCGTTTAATCAAGGCATATACGGAAAGGCATCGTCATTTTCTTGCCCATAATCACAGTTTATTTGGGGTCGGCGCAACATTCTTCTTCTTCCATACTTCTCTATTCCTTCTATTGTTCGTTACCTCAATAGTCACCATCTTTCTAGAAATATAATATTTCACACAGCCCAACCATCGTTTCTTTGGTTTTCCCATACTCTAAAATCATACATTTTCCTCATTCATGCGCACCTACAAATCCATGTTCATAAACCTTATCATTCACACTCGTAAATGATAATATATAGGTATCGTCATAATTATGATTGTTCTAAGTTTATTGCAAATATCTACTTTATTTTGTAGGTACTAGCTTTCGCCAGCGACTCGTGCAATTCGTATATTATCCCACGGGAACGTACAACCGGGATAAAAAGCATCCTATGTTCTATTTCAGGTCATGGTTTACATGTTCTACATTTCATCCAAATGCGTTTAGCCGTTTTAGCGAGAAAGCGTAACAAACAAACTCACTCAAGTGGTTAGGATTCTAATTTTTTTCTTTGTATTTTTATTTTATAAGTAAGTATTATGTTTTTCTAGATAACTACGTTGTTGTCTTTATTGTGAATGCTGCTTATACCCACAACAGGCAATAGGCATACACACCAGCACTTTTATTTTGTCATGTTTTCTATGAATTCCTTGCATGTACTTACAGATGTATGCATCTGTAAGTACATGCAAGGAATTCACTTAGTCATAATAATGTGACTTACAAACATTTGGGTAAGTAATTATTATTGAGACGCGGTCGTGATATCTACTAGCTTAGGAACTGCTAGTGTTTCCTTATAAGTTGAGCTAGTGCAAATATACTTTTCTCATAGTTGTTAATAGATTATTATCAGTTTTACTTAAAATTTTAATGTCCAATGTAATTTAACTGTAAAGTGATGGCCTGAAACACAGGTTTGTTTAAACCTTGATCGGGCGGGTCGCTACCTATTGTTCTAACTCCGAACCATCATTACTTGCACCAGTAATAAAAAATATTTTAGCTTTAGTTATTATTCGTTTATTCATTTAAATTCTTATTTAGTTACATTTTAAATATTTTTTAAACAAAAAGATATTATAAAAAAAAAAAAAACATTTAAAAATATTTAAAAAAAAAAGAGGTCCGCCAGTATCGGGAGCAGGGTCCAATTAGCTTTAGTTTATTATTAGGAACTTTATTTGTATAGGAAAATTTTATTACTGCTTGGCGATTTTATTACTGTTTGCGATGCTCCATGCATCGCACGCCATTCATATATGAAGGGATGCTGCACCGCAGTTCTGTAGCAGGCGATTAGAAACATTCACATGCTGCTATAGTTCAGTTTTATCGTAACATAGTACCTAAATAATCGTTTTAGATTACGGCTCATATTCAACATGATAATCAGTTTAGGTGTGTAGCGTTTGTGCAGTCAGCGAAATTAATTATTAAGCAAATTGACATCCGACGTCGATTTACAGTGTTATACCAATGTCATGCAACTGTCGAAGAATGTCAGTTGTGATTTGAATATTCAAATCATTCTTACACTCTCTCTCTGTCATTATTTGACAGTTGTACAATTAATCAAGATTGAGACAATTTAAGTAGGTAGTCAATTAGCTTTCCAATTAACTTCCATGACTTTACAACGTCATTGTTTTTGTTCGGAAGCTAATGCCGGTGCGATATACATATTTATGACATGATAAAGGTTTAAGATAAGCGAATTCTGTAATGGCCGGTGTAGTAAAAACTAAAATATTATGAGGAATATTCTGTTGCCCGCATTTTCTACGCAAACGCATTCTACTTCATGTGCAGTCGAAGAATGAAAAAGTTAAGCGCTTTTGAGTCAATTTTTAGTCAAGATTTATAATCATCACTAGTTTTTAACCGACTACAAAAAGGAGGAGGTTATATAAATCGGCCACCTATAAACCCTTATAACTTTTGAACCAGTGACCGATTAATTCTGATATTTGGCGTACAATTTCGACTAATTGGCGACGAATTTTTTGTGTTATCAAAATAAAAATCCCTGATGGTGGCCTTGCCACACTTGGTGTAAATCACACTTACATCAAGGCAATTATTGTATGCAAGTTTTGCCTCGTCGAAACAAAGAGTTGCACGTCCTTGTACAATTGATTCAAGCATTACTTAGTATTTGCGCTGCCAAACAATTTTATTATATTTTTAACCGACTTCAGAAAGGAGGAGGAGGTTCTCAATTCGTCGGAACCTTACTCGAAGATGGCTGGACGGATTTGGATTTTTTTTGTTTTATTCGAGAGGGTAACATCACAGTTGGTCCCATATAAAATTGATTAACTTTGCTTGGGTAGTTTTTGAGTTAGCTTCAATAATACGTATTTTTTCCCCACTTTTATATGGATGATGTTCTAGTTTGTTTTGCAGATAATGGTATTAGAATTTGTGTGGGGTAGGTACACAACTAAAAAGTGAAAAATAAAAACTTTTTTACAAAAAAATACAACCGACTTCCAAAAACAACACTACAAAGTGAAAAATAACTTTAAGTTCGGAAGTCGGTGGCAAAAGACGACAATACATTTAACTAGACACCGACTTCCGAACTTAAAGTTATTTTTCACTTTGTAGTGTTGTTTTTGGAAGTCGGTTGTATTTTTTTGTAAAAAAGTTTTTATTGAACATTTTTACAACAAACAACAATGGGAAACTATCGTGTCCAGCGTATCCTGCTGTCTGCACGCTACAGGAGCTGATGCTACTGAAGGTGCCAAGCTCGTAGCCAAATTCTGGGCTGACTGTATAGATTGCCATCGACACGATAAGAAGAAGAACCTTTTACAAACACATCAGCGAGCTAAACCCTGAAGGTGAGGTTCACGATAGCGCTATTTGGCGTGGCTCCAAACGACTAAATTCAAATGGAGCGATTGGAAATCCAGAGTTTTACATCACGCCAACGGATTTTTAATATTCCGAATATTCCTGATGTGTTTGTAAAAGGTTCTTCTTCTTATCGTGTCGATGGCAACCTATACAGTAAAAACCGAATAAAATGTTGGCGTCAACTCTAGGCTCTAACGCTAAATTCCGGTGCAGTCAGCTGTGTAATTAAGTTTCATCGCTGGAAAACTGAATTTACACTGAAATCTGCCACGTTCAGGCATCGCATCCTAAATAAAGTCAGGCTCAAATTTCAACGCACACACGATAGACTAGATATTTTTTGCTTTTATTGATTTTATTATAATTTCTACTAGATATCATCATCGTCTGGCTAGCCTTTTCCCAACTATGTTTGGGTCGGCTTCCAGTCTTACCGAATGCAGCTAAAGAACTTAATAATTTCGGATAATGATACATATTTCTAAAAATTGGCAGCTCATCCACGGACTAAAAAAAAAAGAATGACTCCGCGCCACGCGTATCGAAAGTGAAGCGATCTATGTGTGCGTGATTTAACAAAGACGCCGTCATGTCACGTAATTGCGGCCGCCTGGCCGGTCCGCATACTATGATGTAAATGTGTGCGTGAGGCGCATGTTTGTACAAAGGTCCCGGCATACTACTGTGCTTCACTTTCGATATGCGTGGCGCGGACTCCTTCTTTTTTTTATAGTCCGTGCCCACATCATACAAATGTTTAGTTAACAATCAAATTCTCGTTTTTTTTTTTTTTGCAATTTGCAGGTCTGTGTCATAATCATCATTTATTGCATTCGTGTAGTTTACAGCGGCTTCTCCCGCGTGGATGTCGGAAAATATCCCATAGGAACGTGTTCATGTGGAGAACATAGAGCCTTCCAATATAACTGTGCAAACTCAAATCGCTACGATATATCGTTGCCGTGTATGGTGGGCTTGAATCTCCTAGTCAGCATGTTTTTTTCCGACATCTTCAACAAGAACAATCATAGTCATATTTCAGGCAATTTACACAAAACCTTAATGAATTGTACACTGAATCACTCCGTTCATTGGTGGAAACCCTATGAAAATCCGTTCTGTATGTACTTTTTAACTTTATCGCGTTCAAACAGACAGACAGACGCGGCGGGCAAACTTTGTGTAGTTAAAATTTATCATGCCAGTCACGCTCTTTTAATTGTTGCAATAATTTCGTCGTAAAAAAGTCGAATGAAATAAAGACATGTTTCTTCAAGATAGGAACTAGGACTACATTTCCAATCCCTTAAATCTCTTAAAATGAGGTAGATAACAAACATTTTAATATTATTTATGAATTTTTAAATCAACCCCTATTTTACCCCCTTATGGGATGATTTTTCAAAAACGCTGAATTGCATATTTCTTTATTTCTTGCCAAAAGCGTAAACTTGAATTTTCATATCCCTAACTTAAGAAATGCTGGGATTCCCATACAAACTTTCATCCCCTATATCAAAGATAGGATAGGATAGGGTTGCCTTGCCAAATTTTATCGAAATCCGTTCAGTGTGTTCGTGAATTGGTAACAGTAGACAGACAGAGTTACTTTCGAATTTATAATATTTGTATGGATTTAACACATCCCAAAAACAGAACATAATACTTATTAAGCTGAGTTTATTAGGTAACACAATAGAAATCAGTTTTTAATAATTACCTATTAAATTAATATTATTTATTAGTTCGCCAATTGATTACCTACATTTTTCAAAAAAGCATCTTTTCATTTAAAATTCTTAAAAATCAGGTCCCGTGTGAGCTATAGAGGTGACAAAATGCGACAGCCAACAAATATTTTAGTTGTATTGAGTAACAGATCACCGATGATTTTAATTACGATACTATCATAAGTAAGACATGTTTTATAAACACCAATCATTACAATAGCTACTATTAAAAACATTTCCTTACGCTCAAGAGACTTTGCTCCAACGTGGGCTCGTGGTCCCAAAGATTAGCTCGATCGTCAATATTTATTAACACGTACTAACTTGTAGTAACTTCAGTTTCAAACACATGAACACTTGAATACAAGAAAAGATTTTAGGCAGTTCGTAAATTTTCACAGAGTGTTCTACCCATGAATATGAACAACTTTCTTTATGGGACCAACTCTGAAATCACGAAAAAAAAAATCAAGTGTTTCATACAAAAGTTCAATACCTACTCGACCAAAATTTATGAAACAGCAATTTTTTTTATTTAAGCTTTTTGAAAATTCACGGGCAGAACATCCTGTGAAAATTTGCGCACTGCATAAAAACTTTTCCTGTATGTACAATGTCATGGTTCTACCACTAATTTGGTACATATGAAAATTTCTAGAAAATCGGAACAGAACGGTCCCATGCGTAAGGTCTATTCAAATCTTTTTTCCAACAGATATTATTCCCAGTTAAACGAATATCAACTGTATGACTGTTTAAGGTAATTTCAGAATAACTTTATACCATTGACAAAGTCATAAAAACTTTGAACTTGTAACGCAACTTTGTGTGGGTAGCTTTGCAATGTAGCTTTTTCAAAAACACATATATTTGTTTACTTGGTTCGAACAAATGTAAACACAGTAATTATGCTTTATAACAAATTAATAAAATTAAACATACCTTTTTCTCAAGCCCCAGCAGAATCGCGAAGCCGAGAATGAAGATGATGGTGGTAGACTTGGTCATGGTATACAAGGATATCGTGACCAGCTCCAGGCCCCAGTTCGAGAAGCCGACGTCAATCCCGCTGGCCAACCCCGTCGGCCCGACTGACTTGAGGCACGTCATGAAAGGCAGCAGCAACTGAGGAATGCCCGTGATGATGTGGAGGACCAGCCTCACCACGACTGACAGGATCCACTTCACTATGAGGTGGTACATCACCACACTGAGTGGGAATTTGAAGTCCTGGAAAAGAAAAGGTGGGTTAGTTGCATTGCAATTGGCGAAAATAATTTTTCAAATCCGATTCAGAGATTAGTGTGTTCAAACAAACTCTTCAGCTTTATTATTGTGTTATTAGTGTAGTCCGCTCAAAAGCATCTTGAAAAGTTCTTGGAAGATTATTTTCTTTGTTTTTGATTACTTAGAAATCTAATTAAATTCGAATTGTGATAAAGAATTTAGTTCAACAGAAGCTGCCTTTGACATTTTAATTTTCCGCTGTTATGATCACTTTGTAGTGTTTACAAAGAAATTATCATAAAAGTAGAACGCACATAATTTTTTTTTATCATTCTTCTAATAAAATAAATAAAATTACATCGATTTTTATTTTCATTTATTTATTTTATTATTTATTTATTATATAGTATAAATTACGGATTTTATATCTTCTTGTTACTTACTTACTCAATCTGTCAAATCTACTCAGTTTCCTTATGGCATTTTTGCCGATGTGATAAACTTAGAGAAAAGTGTGTGGAAAAAAACTGTGTGAGAAAAATAAATGCACATTGGTCTGACTTTCCAGTCAAGACAGCTTTTTTTTCAAAGATGAGAAGAGTGAGGCCTAGGCCGCACAACGATAAAAAATCGCGCGAAATTTTCATCGCCTTTCTGTAACACATGGTATCTTATGTAGCTAGCTACACGCACTGGTGATTTAAAATTCGCGCTGAAAAAATCTTTGGTTTGTTGCAGATTTGACGCTCCTCGCATAGCAAAATAAAAATCGCGCGAATGCAGTAGTACACCGCTATACATTTATGCGACCTCCCCTGTCGGACAAGTATGATACGGAATAACAGGGTTGTGGGAGGAAATTCATATATGTATAAATAAATATGTTTTACATGTTGTTTTTTGTTTTATATGTTAGTTTTAACATTATAACAGTGGAGCTCGTGGCTAAGTAATAACAGCCGCATGGGTCGATCGACCAGGTTAAGCTACGCTTGCCGGGGTTGGTCCGTAGATGGGTGACCATCTTTACATACCAAGACTCCTCCGTGCCTCGGAAAGCACGTTAAGCCGTTGGTCCCGGCTGTCATTCGTGGATCTTTGACAGTCGTTACGGGTCGTCAGAAGCCCAAAAGTCTGACAACCAGTCTTACCAAGGGGTATCGTATTACCCAGTTATTGGGTTGTGGAGGTCAGATAGGCAGTCGCTCCATGTAAAATACTGGTATTCAGCTGCATCCGGTTAGACTGGAAGCCGACCCCAACATAGTTGGGAAAAGGCTAGGCAGATGATGATGTTAGTTTTAACATTTATATCTGTAATTTTTTATGGTGTGCACAATAAAGATCTATCTATCTATGTTTTACGAGTTCTGTTGTCCATTGTAGACATACGTCTCAGCTGATATCTGCATAGAACTGACAAAAATCGCGAGGAATTTTATTCGCAATGCATGCATAGTTGTAATTCCGTATAATTCATGAGATTTCGCAGTGCGGCCTTACATGAAAAAATGAATAATGTTTTTTTACAACACAACACTTTACTGCTAAACTGTCTCGTTAGTTGTCTATTGGTCACAAGCGCTACTCCTGATTAGTGCTGAGCATGAGGTCCTGGGTTCGATTCCCACCACGCATAGCATGATGACGTTTTGTTGACGGCAGAATAGACAAAATAAAAAATAAGTTTAAAAACTATAACCCGACTAATGAAAAATCACGCTCTAAAAAGTATGAAACAAGAAAATATTCTTATCTGAGATTAGAAAAAGACAGACTTTAAAATCCGGAGTCACACGTCATGATAGAGATAAATCGAATATAATTTGTCTGTTTTTTTTCTAATTTCAGATGAGAATATTTTCTTGTTTCATACTTTTTAGAGCGTGATTTTTCATTAGTCGGGTTTTAGTTTTTAAACATACTTTTTATTTAAATTATTTTGGGGTTATAATTTCGTGTTAAAGTATTTGCAGAGCCACTTTACATTTTTAAAGAAGAATAATTATTATAATTATATGTATTTTGGGTAGGTTTGCAGAGAAAATTGTTTGGCTCACATCTGAGGCGTGATTTTAGAAATTATTCGCAATAGCTAACAATATATATTTGAAATGTTCTAATTAAGCCCTTTCATTTGATACCAAACACGGCATAATTAAAAAAAAATGTTTTTTTTAGTTCAGGCCTTTATGCCCTCTAGAGGGCGCCATATTCAATTTATTGTTACGTCACATAGCCTATAACCAGCGCCAGCAGGACCATCAAGACGCTTCCAAAAATACCTCACTTTTCAAATGATGATAAGTAGTGACATACCACAGAACAGATAAAGAGAGACCTCTTTATCTTTTCTGTGTGACATACCGTTCAAAATCATAACCCTCCTTTTTGCTTCGCCGTAGTCGCCGTATGGTAATTACGCATTTCCATGCTTATGATGCGTAGAATGCGTAGAAATATTTCTACAATCTGTCTTTTTGCCTTTTTTAGCCGACTTCAAAGAAGAGGTTCTTTTTTTTATGTTACCTCAGAACTCCGTCATTTATGAACCGATTTGGAAAACTCTTTTTTTATTTGAAATGATATACTTCCAGATTGGTCCCATTTTTATCAAAATCTAGTTCTGATAACCCAGATCCATGAGGAATTGAGGGAACTCTTGAAAAATTATAGGCATACATATAGCGATTTTGGTATTTTCATCAACAAATCAAGCATTTGCATTCAGAAAGTAGCATCTGGCGAAAACCTCCATCCATCCATCCTCCATCCGGTGTAGCCTCTGGTGGTGGAACCGATGAAGAAGACCACAAATGACTACAGGAACTTCTCAACGATAATAAGTATTTCCCGGGTGGCGATAAGATATCTCGATTAAGATATTTAAGCGACTATGACGAAGCTTTAAATAAATGGTTCTGATGAAAATGGTACCATCGAACCGATCTGACGAAGAAGCCGGAAGGTAGACACCGGAACTCAGTAATAAAACAATGTATTCTAGCCGTGTTGGGGCTTATTGGAATTGTCATGAGGTGTACTCTGGCTATCAATGATTTTAATGGTAATTAGATGCCGCTTCAAATTGCGCTACTTGAGTTGTATGGTAAGTGTGGCCTTGATTGTCAGGAGTCAGATTTCGTAGCCTCGTTATCTCCGTCAACATAAAACTACGCCTTCCAAATTTCTGACACGGCTTAGCGCGACGTATATTTGCCTTTTTGCAAAGTTTTTATTTGAGATGGTCGCATATAAATATCTTCAAGTTCTGATGAGTGGCTTTTGAGTTAGCTTCAATAATTTAATACGTATTTTTCCCACATAGTCTATGTGAATGATGCTCTAATTTATTTTGCAAAGTGGTATTCGAATTCGTGTGGGGTAGGCACCACTAAAAAGTGAAAAATAAAAACTTTTCCAAAAAAAAAAAAAAACAACCGACTTCCAAAAAAAACCCTACAAAGTGAAAAATAACTTTAATTTCGGAAGTCGGTGGCAAAAAATTAAACTAAAAAAAACCAAAGACACCGACTTCCGAAATTAAAGTTATTTTTCACTTTGTAGTGTTTTTACACCTCTGCCTTCGGAGATAAACAAGCGGAATGTTATGTTATAAACAATAAATATATAGTTATAAAAGAGGAGCTCGTGGCTAAGTAATAACAGCCGCACGGGTCGATCCATCAGGTTAAGCTAAGCTTGCCGGGGTTGGTCCGTGGATGGGTGACCATCTTTACATACCGAGACTCCTCCGTGCCTCGGAAAGCACGTTAAGCCGTTGGTCCCGGCTGTCATTCGTGGATCTTTGACAGTCGTTACGGGTCGTCAGAAGCTCGAAAGTCTGACAATCAGTCTTACCAAGGGGTATCGTATTACCCAGTTACTGGGTTGTGGAGGTCAGACAGGCAGTCGCTCCATGTAAAATAATGGTATTGAGCTGCATCCGGTTAGACTGGAAGCCGACCCCAACATAGTTGGGAAAAGGCTAGGCAGATTGATTTAGTATTAAACCTTCCGGAATAAATTCTCTAATGATGGTGAAAACCGCATCAAAATCCGTTGCGTAGTTTAGAAGATCAATGCTTGTATACAAGTGAGTGTAACAGGAGGCTCAGACTTGTGGACTTTCCTTCTGAGTGTATACAGTGTGCTGACTTTTACTGTCGTGACAATGGTCATAGGCGTGCCATTGACAAACTGTACTCTGATATTGTGACTGCTCTTCGTGACGCGTCTTTGGCGGGTCGGGGTAGCAGGAGGACGGGTGTGGCTGGCTCGTGTGTCGTAGGGTGGAACATCAACGTCAGCGAGGCTCACCGGGTGGCCAGAACAAAATTTATTGAATGGGTGTTATGCGGCAAACCTAGGTGTGGGGAAGTGTATCGCGTAATGTGTGAAACCAGAAGGGTGTTCAAATCCAGGCTTAAGTGGTGCCAAGATCATCAGGACCAATTGAAAATGGAGACCCTTGCTTTGAAGCACTCGAGTGGTGACTTTCGTGGTTTTTGGCAAGGTACCAAAAAGGTAAACTAAGACCTGGTCTACCGGTGAGCGTTGATGGGGTTAGTGAATCGGGAGACATAGCTGGTCTATTCAAGTCTTACTTTTCTGTAAAGCCACAGTTGGGAAGGCAGACTGGGGAGGTCAATGCTGAAGAGCCAATGGGAGCAATGGAGACAAGAATTTTAGCCAGTGAGGTGCGTAAAATCATTAAATATATGACCAGAGGCAAATCTCCTAGCCATGATGGCCTCAGTATTGAGCACCTGCAGTATGCCGGTCCACGTGTCTAGGGTTTTAGCTATGTTCTACTCGTTATGCCTGAGCCATTCATACCTGCCGTGTGACTTCATGAGAACGGTAGTAGTGCCTGTAGTGAAGAATAAAACTGGTGATCTATCTGATAAAACTAACTACAGGCCTATTTCTCTTGCGACTGTTATAGCAAAGGTGTTTGACGGTTTGCTTGATACACAGTTAAATAAACACGTGTCACTGCATGATAATCAGTTTGGGTTTAGATCCAAATTATCTACAGATAGTGCAATACTGTGTCTCAAGCATACTGTCAGATACTACACGGATCGTAAAACACCTGTGTATGCGTGTTTCCTCGACCTGTCCAAGGCCTTTGACCTGGTATCGTACGATGTGTTGTGGCAAAAACTTGAGGGCATAAACATGCCGCATGAACTTGTTAACATCTTCAGGTATTGGTACGAACATCAAGTTAACAATGTCAGATGGGCGGGTACATTATCGGAGTCATACAGGCTTGAATGTGGAGTGAGACAAGGTGGGTTAACATCACCTACACTTTTCAATCTCTACATTGATGCACTCATCGTCGAGCTCAGTAGTCGCCATGTTGGATGCCATGTTGATGATGTGTGTGTAAACAATCTGAGTTATGCTGATGACATGGTGGTGCTGAGCGCGTCGGTTTGTGGACTACGCGAGTTATTGAAAATTTGTGAGGAGTACGCTGGCAGCCATGGCCTTGTGTATAATGTCGTGAAAAGCCAATACATGGTATTTCAGGGAGGTGCCAAATGCCCAGAACAAGTACCCCCTATTCGCTTGAATGGTATACCGTTAGAACGGGTGAAACAATTTAAATACTTGGGGCACTGGGTAACAGCTGATCTGAAAGACCATGTCGACATTGAGCGGGAGCGGAGGGCACTGTCTAGGAGAGCAAATATGATAGCCCGTAGGTTTGCGCGTTGTTCAAATCAGGTTAAAATCTCACTTTTTAAAGCTTTCTGCACCTCCCTTTACACGTGCAGCCTATGGGCATCTTACTCACAAGCTGCTTACAGTGCCCTTCGTGTCCAATTCAACAACGCGTTCAGGGCGGTGTTGGGGCTGCCCCGTTTCTGCAGCGCCTCGGGCATGTTTGCGGAAGCGCGCACCGACTGTTTCCACGCCACCATGCGCAAGCGGTGCGCGTCCTTGGTGCGCAGGGTGCGGGCCAGCTCCAACACTGTCCTGGCGATGATTGCTCAGCGACAGGATTGTCCCTACGTTGGGCATTGTTGTGGCAGGCATATTGCTGGTGCTTGAATGTAAGTTGTCTAATGATGTATAATGATTTGATTAATATTTGCTTTTGACATAACTTAATTTAATTATTTAATCCATTGTAATATTTAATTAATTATTATTAACTTTGACATTATTTATTAGACATTAATTATTACATATTTAATCAGTTTTTATTTTGAATTGTGTTTTTGTATTTAATATGGGTCAATGACCTGAAATAAATGAATTTAAATTTTTTCATTTTATTTAATGCGGACACAGCTGTCTGTGTGTCCGCGAAAAGTATGTATAGATGGGCTGAACATGCCGACATACCTGTCGGCTGTATAATAGTGCCCTAAAATCGCTCACCAATTAATTAAATAATTTTATTCCAATGCTAGATTCATAGAAATGAGTATGCGGTTTGGTTCAATCGGATTTATCAAATCACTGTATAATAATAAATGTTTTATGCAGTGACAGGTTTAATTAAAACTCTTGGAATAGCATTATTGTTAGGTAAGCCATGTGCCATAGTCATCCCCTATTTAACCCCTTTAGGAGGTGAATTTTCAAAAACCTTTCATTATTGCTATCTTCGGTATGGAAGTACTCTTATGCAAAATTTTAAACTTCTAAACGCAGCGGTTTAGGTTGTGCGTTTCTGTTATTGAACATAGGATCTTTATTATAAGTACATAGAATGCATGAGGGGCCTGTGGTAATGTAATAGCAGCCGCACGGCTCGATCGATCTATGCTTGTCGCGGTTGGTCCGTGGATGGGTGACCATCTTTAGACCCCTCCGTGCCTCGGAAAGCACGCTATCATTCATGATTCTATGACAGTCGTTACGGCTCGTCAGAAGCCCGAAAGTCTGATAACTCTTACGAAGGGGTATCGTATTACCCCGTAAGTGGGTTGTGGAGGTCAGATAGGTAGTCGCTCCATGTAAAATACTGGTATTCAGCTGCATCCGGTTAGACTGGAGCCGACCCCAACATTAGTTGGGAAAATGAGGCATTCTACATAAATCTTATTACTGAGAAATGTCTCAAGAGTACATGATGCATACAAGTTTGGTAAATAAAATATGCCAAATAATAATCACTTGTATAAGCTAAATTAATTAAAGTGAAAATGCTATCGTAACTGTTTCAATATTGAGACCCGACTACCTTGAACACGCCGCACGTCAACTATTTTGCATTCTCAAAGTGATTAAACGACTGATGACGTATTAGACTTTGAGGTTTCATTAGCTGTTTCTGGCTTACTTCAACCAGAGCGTGCGAAGAAGCGAGGAAAAATCCACCAATGAGCAAAAATAAAAATCTTATCTTAAAAAAAATTACATTGCTTCATTTTGGATATTGCCCCGTTGGTCTGTGGTCGCAAGCCCTACCGCTGAGCATGAAGCGATTCGATTAATTACCAGGTTGGGCAAGGTTTTATTAGGTTTCTCAATAGCAGCCCGCTGTCTGGATTTGTGCCAGGTTGATGGCAATAGGCTAGCCCCTATTACATAAGGCGAAATGTGGATGTACTATAGGTACCTACACCTCTGCTTAATACTTCGGGAATTACAGACATGATATTATTTTATGTTTGGATATTGTATATTCCCTCACCTCGACGGCTTTTCACCAGTGCTGAGCGAGGCAGTGGTGAAAAGAAAGCCGTACCTACACTGTTCGTCCACCGCATCGGGAACGGGATGTCAACGAGAAAACAGATGACGACGCCGAAGTAGACAGTACATTTACTATGGCTGAATAATCTCGTTTCTCGTTGACCTCCCGTTCCCGGTGCGGTTGACAAACAGTTTCAGGGTGCGTCGATACCTACTGCAAAAGGGAACCTTACATCATGCAGGCTGGTAGAAAAATGATTGCACTCGATCACTCAAGCGAATTTAGAATTAGTTTCAAAATTGAATATGCGGCGAATGTTTTACAAAGCAACAGTTATGTAATAGGCGCGAAAAAGTAAGCAGGTCCTCTTGACATAAATACCTAGTAAAAAAATCCGTATTGCTTCTTATAGTCTTACGTAGGGCGGTAGCGCCAATACCCCATTTCGATTCCGGTACCTACCTTAGGCTATCAAAGTTTTACGGTGTGAACAAGCAAAGGCACCAGCACGCGTAGCTTGACCACCATAGAAACGGGTTTTGTCGACGGAAGAATAGACAAAATGACACATCGCCATACTTAGACGTTAGAAATCTTTCTACAATCTGTCATTTTGTTTATTCTTCCGTCGACAAAACCCGTTGCTATGGTACGAGTTTGCAGCCTAGCCTCAAGTCTGATCCCCATCATACTTAAGGTTAGGTCCAACAAATTTTGTGGTCCAGAAAATGACGCGTATAGCAGTAGCAGAGCACCAAAAATCCCTTTTTTACCGGAGATAGGTAACGCGATCATATTTCGTAACGCACCCTCTACCAAATTTCGGAACTCAGCTAACCACTCCCGCCACTATCAGCGCGCCGATTATTCATATTCATTTACTGCATGAATATCGTAGAAAAAATGTTATTAAAACTTTTTTACAAAAAAGTACAATCGACTTCCAAAAACAACACTACAAGGTGAAAAATTACTTTAATTTTGGAAGCCGGTGGCTGGTTAAATGTATTTTCGTTTTTTGCCACAGACTTCCGAAAGCAAATGAGAGAGGTCATTTTCCCATACACAAAAAAAAAAAAAAGGTACAGGGATCAAGAATTGGAAATCTAAGGAAGTCCTTCCGCGAGTAGCACTTTAGCGCGGCGGGCAAATTCGTAGTGATAAGAAACACAGACGAATAATTATCTTCGTGTTGCTAAACTTTAGGTACACTGGTCCATCCCCACTCTTGACTGCAGACATCAGTAGGTACTTATAAACCACTGGGGGACGATAATAAATTGCATTACAGTCACCAGTGCTCATACAATTATTGTGGTCTTTGAATTAAGTGACTGTTTCCTTTATCTAATTCTGACTGACAGGCTAACTGATGGTTTTCTTCTAAAGAAGTCAACAAGTCTATTTATGACTAGTATTGAAACGAGGAAAGTTACGCGGTTTTCATGACTCTCATCAGGCATGGTGGCTTACAATGAGCTCAATTATAGCAGGGCAGAAATTGAACGGTTCCAGTGTGAGAGAGAGATGGATACGACCTACCACCACCATCCTTTTTTCTCAACGGATCCATGGATGACATGATGGGTTCATGATCTTTTTTCACGTCACAGTACGGCCACTGAATGATTCAGTCAGAGGACTTCGAACAGAATAAAAGCTCCGCCAAAGCTGTGACCAAAGATTGTACCCGGTACAGACCCATCGTTCACGACATAATTTTGATTACGTGTCCAGATCTTAGTGTAGTCATGATAAACAGATCAGTTTCAATAAGTTTATTCAGTTTTTCCTTTAGGGATGCTATGTTGAGGACACCCGTCACAAATATGGGCTCTGACTTTGGTATGTATTCTTTACCCACTGTTTTAGTTTCCTTTGTAGATTCTTCATTAAGGATTTCGAAGCTGTTATGTGTGGATATCTGAAAAGCCGAAGTGTTTTTGGCCTTCTTATTTGTTTCATTTTGTATGGGGCTTGTTACTTTCCTTTTATTTCTCCTAGCTGGGATTTTATCCTTTTGCCATTGCTCTGCTTCTGTGTTTTCTGGGTCACTTAGTTCAATCTGTTTTTCAACAGGCTTTTGGGTTTGCTTAGGTAATGCCCCTAATGAGTTGCTCCTTGTTCTCTCGAAAATGCATGGATATGTTTGTTGAATCAGGTTTGGTTTTGTAAATAAGTAGTTTTATTATTTTGAGAGTTTTCCATGAGAATCCCACGAGTATGGGTCGATATAAACAGTCGCAAGAAGGGTGACGCCCATCCCCTCAAGAAGATACACACAACGTTTGCCAGGTCCGCCGCGGTTGGCGCTCGAGACTATTTTCCTACTAGCCATACATCCTATAGGCACGTCTCCCACCGTAGGATTAGGGTAATTTTTTAGAGAGATTTTGTTTGTCGCGGCCCAGGCGATGAAGCCAAGGCCCCCGATCGTCTACGCGGTTGCGGGTTGAGTTGATAATTTTCTACCAACCTCTAGTCAGACTTGTTAGGTCTTCGGTGTCAGGTTAATTAAGCGCCGCCTGAGACTCGGCGTTGTAACTCCTTTGTCACCACCCAGGGGGTACGTGTGGGGTAGTGGTTAAGTATCTCCCACGGAAGCGAATTACATGACTAATGGGACCGATGGGATATAGGGATAGGAGGGAAGGCATTTGTTGGGAGAAGGGTTTGGGGTCTCCCTAGGCCTTGGATTTGGCCCAGGGAGTTGGAACAGGATGGATGATACGGGAAAATGGGATTATGGGAGTTGGGGAAGGGATGAAATGCCTGGCGGTTTTTGTTACGTCTATTTCCTATGGAATTAGACCAAGAACGGGGTGGCAACCTCGGGAAAGTACATCCGCCAGACTTGTCTTGAGGATCTACACAACTGTAGCACTCTCCCTCAAGACCTCGCCACCCTACTACCTCTGAAGGAGGCAGCAGGGTAGGTCTGCATCTATACTACCAAGCAAAGCAAAGCAAAGCATAGTGTTGTGCAACCGCAAGAGCATAAATCCAGACCATAATATGGGGGGCCCATAGTTAGAAAGTAAAAATAAAATTAAAAGACAAAAAAAAACTTTTTAAAAACAAGCTTTTATTACTTGTTAATTTAAAGAACTAAAAAGTTAAAATAATTTAAACCTGATAAGAAAAATACCATTAATAGGTACCAACATTGCAACCGTTAACAATAATTAACCTTCTTCGTCTACGTCACAATAATCCCATATTGTACATGCCTAATTAAATATTTTTATTAAACCCTAAAACTTTACATGTTGTATTAAATCTTTGCATTTTTATCACAGATCCAATTTTTTATAAATAATAGCGTGTTAAATTGTTATTGCATAAGAAAAATAATGATGGTGTAATATGCTAAATGTTCTTTAATGTTCCATCAAAATGTTCAATTTAGTCCACATCCCACAAGTTGACAACCACACAAGCCAAGTCAAGATAATTATTATTAAAAAAAAAATGGTTTAGTGAAAAAATAATAGTATCTACTTGCATTCAGATAAAACCAGCACTATCTTTAACATTGTAAAGTAATTTATACCTAAATATCATTTAGCTGAAGTTTACAGAGATAACTGATTCATTACAGGATCTACAATTATTTCAATTAATAATAATTATTAACTATTATTATTCTACCTGTATTGGAATTGTTTGTTGTTTAATTATGTAGTTATTCTTATTAGAACAAACAATAAGAGTAATAAAGCCAAGATATTCAGCGTACCAAACATAATAAAAGAGTTCATTAGTTTTTTTTTTTTTATGTTTATATAGTTTTAACTATTAGTTTTGCAATACTTATCATATTTCTCAAAAACAAAACATTAGGTGACGTAACTCTAATAAGTGGAAACCCAGCGTGAGAGACTGCCATGCAAGATAAACAAGACAACAACTAGCAAATAATTATTGTGACTCTAAAAGCACATCAGAAACATTCATCTCTATTAATAATACGCCAAAGTACGCACAGCGGCAAACATAAATTCGAATATAGCAAGCAACTTATAAACACGTCGCAAAAAAAAGAAAACAGGTAACATGTAAAGCAAACAAACAGTATGTAACTGATAACAGAAGCCTTACCGTCAGGAGCCATCTCTGGTAGAATGTGAGGCCGATGGACAGCGAAAAGTAGAGGAGAATCAGACCCAAGGACAGTACACTCTTCTGGACGCACACATCAGACCATTTCGGCTTCGGCTTGGTTGTAAACACGTCCTCATCACCATCTGACTTCAAAGGCAGCTGTTCATATTTTGCGCCTGGCATGGTTAGCGCAGGACGACGAAACCGCTTTCAGAAACTCACTATGGCGCATATCAGCAAAGATTTTCGTTCGGAAGAATTTTAACAACTTTAAAACACGACTTGCTATAAAGTTTCCCGATTCCCGTTTCGTTCGCGATGCACTCCGTCTTACGTTGTACCACAGACTAACTATCTATATTATGACGTTTACGAATTTACATTGACAACAAATGTTGCCGCTCATGAAAATCCCGTGTCAATTTTTGCCTATTTTGTGATTTTGTTTTTTCTATATTATCAAAACAAATCAAAAAATCTAATCAAATTATTTATTTTTGGTGATTCTACCGTAAGGCAGGCATGCGAAATGTATACAATCATGGTATAACAATATCAATATTGATATTGAAATCTAAAAAGTTTGATAAAAAATTATTATTCAAAAATATTAATGGAAAGCAAAGATAGGGAATAAGTTTATTGTAAAGTTAATTAGAAAGTTATATAAACATAACCTAAAAATAACAAAATTATATCCTAACATAACTAAAACTATTAAAAAACTAAAATACGGCATCGAAAAATTCCTCCACATCGTTGTCGAGTGGTAAAGTACCCAAGAGACTGGCGGCATTGCCACGTTGTATGGCAATGCTAAGCCTCTGGCCAAGGTAAAAGCCAGCCCTTGGGTCATGTCAACCAGCCGCTTGGAGATTTCATTGAATAAACCATGAGCACTCGGGCCCCACGGCCCAAGGGTTTCAACCCTAAACGGCTCGAAAATATAATTACCGATAAGGTTATTATACTTTCGCCGCTTGAGGTTTCCCGCAGCCGCAGCAGCAGTGCCAGCACAGCACGCCGAGCCAGGAAGATGGGATGGCGCAAGAGTATCAACGCACGTTGCGTCCCACACTAAAGGCCTTCCCACCTTCCATGGAAATAAAGACATGCCGTCCGGTCTCTTGCCAACGTCGCGTGCCAAGCCATTGGGTTCTAATACAGCTGGAACGCCGACGGTGACAAGGGCTCGTCGGATGATGTCATTGATGTTTGCGTGCCGCGCAAAGCGACCCGCACTTCAGCTGCAAGACAGGCCGTGCTGTCCGAGGCTGTTGACAACTTCACCACAGTGACAGCGATGAGGAGAACAAGAAGGAGCTCCTAGTCGCAGTGAAGCAGCGAGGCGGAAAGTAGTGTCGTCGAACAAAGTGCCTATGTTAAAAGCAAAGATTTAACAATGCAAGAATTCAACTAATAATGAAAATTGAAAACAAGTTTACGTTTGCTGAAACCATGCTGAAATGCGTTTTTTTTTATTTTATTTAACCATAGAGAGACTCTGAAATAGAAATCACAAAATATTTGTGAGAAATGTTCTTGTCCAAAGAGTATAATAATAACAACGGGAGTTCTTGACTTGTCTGTGTTGACTTGACTTCTTGTCTATGGGTAGTTTCATCGAATTTTTCAACAAACATTGTTTCGTAAACAAAAAGAAAGTTATCACATTAATTAAGTACAATAATATGTTGGAAGTTCTTGAAATGATGCATTATTTTGATAAACCCTGTAAATTTATCGCGTAGTGTTGTGTTGTAGTGTTACTATAAATCATGTCCAAATTTTTTGTTTGACTGAGGACAAAGGTGATTGTTAATCAAGATGACTGATTCGAGTTCGTTTACGTCTCTTTTTGCTTTGGTGGACAGTCATTTATCGAAGAGTAATTTGAACGACAGTCCCAGCGAAGATGGGAGGGTCGGATCCATGCCAATGCCAATGTTAAATCTCCCTCGGGGATTGTCAGACACTAGGCTCACATCACCACTAAGATTACCTATCCCGACATTCAGTTTGAGTGAGAGCCCCATCACCAATGTCCTCTCAGAGCAGTTATCCAACATGCTCAAAGCTAAAGAGCTCAAAAAGCAACAAGAGATCGAACAAGAGAAACTACAAGAGGAGATGAGAAAGATGGCAATCGAGGAGCAAAACTGTGTGATTGATCTAATGAAAGCTGTGCAGAAACCTGGGCAACATGAACCACAACATACACAGGAAGTCATCAGCCCCAGCAGTTCCTTCGAGTCACTGGTTATGGACTACAAAGATTTTGTTAGCAATTCTCCAAACCAGTCAAGATCGCTAGAAACGATACCACCACCAGAGCCTGAGCCATTACTACCTATTAAAACAGACATGTCATACATACTGAAAGAAAAAATCAAGATGGGAAAGTGCTCAGCCTTTGGAAAAGTGTTAACTTCTCGTTTGAGACCTGTGGCTGCACCATATTTGAGAGAAAAGGTTCCTTCAAACATCGTCAGATTTGACTTTAGCACAAAATCTCCGTGTGACTTGATTAAAGAGAAGTTGAAGAGGAAACCTGTGCACACTTCAAGTAACACGTACCATGACTTTTTCTGATTAATGGGTGTTGCTATTGATGACAGTGATTCTGATCAATAGTAATGTTAAACCACAAAATTAAATGTTTACTATTGTTTAGTACTTCAATAAATAGCACTTTTCATTCTCATTATTAAAACATCTAGATGTAGTATATCAGGGTTCAGGGAGTAAGTTTTATTTTTGTCTTTTGTTAAGTAGTATTTTGATTATGAAATTGTGCGCATGCATTACGCGTGGTGCAGTAGGATTTCACTAAAAATAATTCATTATTTACTTTACACAATGTATCACTTATCTGTAATAGTAATTTCATAGAATGCACTTTTGAGCATTTGCATTCTCCACATATAAGGATGTTCCACGCTACTACAGCAACTATTATTAATATAGTTGACTGGATAAGATTTATTCTATTAAGATTAATAATAGTTGACTAGATAATTTGGCTGAGCTTGCCTTAAGGCAAGCTCAGCCAAATTATCTTCATTAATTTATATATTAATTTATACATTAATTTATATATTAATTTAATTTATATATTATTAAATTTCTTATTTAGTCTGAGAAGGTCTTACAGTTTTCCGGTATATTCTTAAATGTCTAAAATTATTTGTATAGAATAAGTACATAATATTATAATTCTGAATTTAGTAATAATTGTTAAGGGACTATTAATGATAATGATTAGTAAAAGATACAACAAGTTGAGATCAGAAAGCAAACTGTTTTATTACTTTTTACCCTCATTACCAAAATGTTACAATTGACAACTAATGAAAAAAATCAACAAGGTTCAAACATAACATACATTTCTCTCATAATGATTGGTCAAGACAATAATAAATTCAACAATAGATAACAAAATCAATTTAACCAAAAATGTCTACTAACATAGCAATCACTTTAAATCATTCATTAGGAATCCCTATAATATCTGGCCATAATTCAGGCGGCGGAATCACAATCGGCGGATCCTGTGATAATTCAGAGCCCGTATCATTGGCTGGCTGACTGTCAATGACAGGTGACCCATTAGCAGATGTGTCCGGCGGTTGAGCCAGTATTTGGTCTGCGTGTCGCTGATGCAGCTCTCCATAAAGCTCCACATAAGTGGCCGGCCCCTAAACCGTCTCCACGGTGGCCCGACACCACCGGTTCCTGGGCCCGTACATGCGTGCACGGGCTGCAGCAGCGTAAAAGTCCGCGCGAGCGGGCGCTGCGCGGCCGCCTCCAGTTGTTGCTCGGCGCGGCTCGGCGTCGAGTTGGAGTGTAAGCTCGACACTGCATTCCTGTATCTTCGCCCATTCAGTAACTCAGCAGGTGCCTTGTTAGTAGAGCTATTGGGTACAGTCCGTAAATAGTATAGAACGTTGCAAAGTTTCTCTTGCCATTGCATGTCCAGGTTCTCTAGATTCTTTATTTTGTTCTTAAATGTTTGAATCGTGCGTTCAATCTGCCCGTTAGTCTCTGGGTGGTAGGGCGGTGAATACAAATGTTTAATTCTATTCTTTTTAAGAAAATTATTCAATTCATCAGAGGTGAACGCACGTCTATTATCGAACACCAACACGTCGGGGCTGCCCGACGTGTTGGTGTTCGATAATAGACAAGCTCCTAGACAAGGGCTGCCTTGTGAAGTGAAAATTTTTCTCATAACAGCTATCACCGTACCACTGTTCATCGCTGGTATGTTTTCAGCCTCAAACCATTTGCTGTAGCTGTCTACTAGGACTAGAAACGTTTTTCCCTGAAAGGGCCCGGCAAAATCTACATGCACGTGGCTCCACGGCTTCTCTGGAACAATCCAAGTCTGGGCGTCCTTTGGTGGGTTATTTCTCACTAGCTGACATAGCTGACACGCGGACACCACACTTAATATGCCGATCCATGTCGACCCACCACACGGAGCCTCTTTCATACGCTTTTGTCTGGACAATGCCCGCATGAGGGGCATGTAACAACTAACACTTTGTCCTGTAAGGACGAAGGTATTATGACTGTTGCTCCACAATATCAATCAATCTGCCTAGCCTTTTCCCAACTATGTTGGGGTCGGCTTCCAGACTAACTGGATGCAGCTGTATACCAGTATTTTACATGGAGCGACTGCCTATCTGACCTCCACAACCCATTAACTGGGTAATACGATACCCCTTGGTAAGACTGATTGTCAGACTTTCGGGCTACTGACGACCCGTAACGACTGTCAAAGATCCACGAATGACAGCCGGAACCAACGGCTTAACGTGCTTTTCGAGGCACAGGAGTCTCAGTATGTAAATATGGTCATCCATCCACGGACCGACCCCGGCAAGCGTAGCTTAACCTGATGGATCGACCCGTGCGGCTGTTATTACTTAGCCACGAGCTCCTCAATGTTGCTCCACAATAAACAACCTTTATTATGTGAGTCTCTTCACAATAACCTTGTAAGTTCGGGTCTATGTTCCTTCGTGGCCATCCATGCAAAACGTGAAACATTATATTTTTCCAATACCACAGTTGATCTCCGCGGCTATCTTAGCAGCGTCCAGCTCCCGGCTGGGCGAGCGGCTGCTCGGCTGCTCCTCCAGCAGCAGCACGTCGCGCAGCACATCCTCCTGCACACTCGATGTGTCCGGAGCCGTCCACCTGCTCAACGCGTCCGCGTTGCCGATTAATTTACCAGACCGGTACTGTATACTGTAATCATAACTGGAAAGTTCAAACTGGTCTGGAATTGGTTTTGCGGGATTAAATAAACCGACCAACGGCTTATGATCTGTCACAATACAAAATTTACGACCCGCCAAGAATTCGTGAAACTTTGTCAATCGAAATATAATAGCCAGGGCCTCCTTATCAATCTGCCCATATCGTCTCTCGTGCGCCTGTAGTGTCCGTGAGGCCATCATCACCGGCCGCTCTGACCAGTCCTCCATGACGTGTGCAATAATCGCTCCGAGACCGTATTCCGATGAATCACAAATAAGAAGTAGTTCTTTCTGCAAGTCATAGCCCACCAACGTTCGATCTGATGACAGTAATCGCATCGCCTCCACAAACGCTTCCTGTTCTTTCTCACCCCAGCTCCAAGGTCTTTTTGATTCTAAAAGTCGATACAGTGGTTCTAACACAGTGCTCTTGTCAGCTGTAATTACAGAAACAATTAAAAAGTCATTGTGTCTTGCGTAGATCTGCGTCCGAAGAGTTAATAATAATTGAAATAAATTGACCACTATATATTAATAATTGTTTTTTGGACGTTATTAGTTGTGATTTGTGTCTATTAGGCATCTGGGACATTTCTGTGTAGAAATATCGTCGAAATGTTACTTTACAAAAGAAAACTATGTAACTTATTGGGATATTTGTAAATAAAACATTAATTCATAACATAGAATTTTATTTCTCCAGAGATTCCTATCTACAATAATTGCTCAAAATACATTATATGGCAAGACAAAATTCAAATTACTAAGTACTAATAAAATTAAACATTCGATTAAGGAAACCATTAAATAAAGGAAAATTCCACCTAAAAACATTATATTCAAAATAATTCACATGACTGTGTAAATATAAAACGGACTATGCCAAACTTATGCTCAAATTGTGCTCCACACAAAACGTGCAACTTGGCCTACGAATATATTTTAATATACAGCTTACGTAAATGGAAGCTTTCACTGCTTTACAAGGGAAGACTTATATTTACGAAGTCGGTATTACCATAATTACAGTTCAAACTTGCTAGTCGGTATAAATAACGTTACGATACTGAGCAAATACAATGAATGACAATGAGTTAATAAACATTAGTGTGTTAGTATTGACAACATCAACATCTGTTGGAAAGCCTATAGATTGCCAATTATACACCTAACAAAACCAATTCGCTTCGAAACTGTTGTGTAGTAAATTGTTTCATACTTTTGTCTATCTTAATATATATAATTCTTCTGTACGTTTGTGTGTCACCTAACTCCTCCTAAACAGCTGGACTGATTTGGATGAAATTTTGTGTGTATATTTCAATGGGTTCCTGGATGGTTAGGAAACACAATTGGACCTGGTAGGTGGCGTTGCAGTCGGGTTCTAGGATCGTTCAGACAGGACAACGTCTGTCGGGCCCGCTAGTTCATTATATATTTGAACGATTATCAGTTTTATATTAAAGAAATATGCACTCCCTATCCCTACAATAGCTCGAAGAGTACATGAAATGGTGAATCTACCTCCCAAAGGTATCTTAACCAAAGTAAGGATAGAATAACCTCAGAGCGCTGACGAAAAGAAAGGCGTTAAATCTTTTTCGCTAGTTTTGGTCGACGAGGAATAAACGGGACAGTGGTAGTACCCTATGTGTGAAGGCACATTAGCACACTTACACATTAGCATTACTGACAGCGTAGTGTCAGGCCTTCGCAATTCGCGTTCGTCATGATTTAAGTCTTCTCTTTACAAAGGTCAGACCTAATTATTGTAAATTTTATTTCTGGCGTTAGGTAATTGTAAGATAGGTTAGGTTAATTTTGACATCTTTCGTCTATTTAATTAGGCGCACAATAGGGACGTGTATCTATAGGCATAACCGGAACTATACAACCCTGCTTTATTTATATCTATGTAGGTATGTGTTTATAATTAGACTAGGCTATTGCAGCACGCGGCTTGTATAAGCTATGGCGAGGTTCTATTTCCCTTTCATGAACAACCGAAACGTAATCTGTGAGTTACACAAACTTGCTAAATTTTGTCATAAGAACAGAGTGTTGAACTAATAATCCACTTACTTTTTAGACTTAATTTATATGTTATTTTAACTTACGTATTAGATTTAGTCTATAGTTTTTCCATCTTGTCCAACTAGTTCATATAAAGAAACGGAACGTTTTTAGAAGAGATGATTATTATATAACACATTTTCTATGTGTAGAGAGTCATTGTATTATTGAAATTCAATGAATTCCTCCGCGATTTACGTGGCCAATTATTACCACTCAATTAATCCTGTTTAAAAGTGTTATATACATATATTACATTTTACACATAGGTTAGATACTGCAGTTAAGAACTAGTTGGACTCTAATTAAATAATTTAATTAATAAATTGCTTTCGATTTCTAAAATGTCTCATATGAAAAGTAAATTTTTATGTTAAGGCAGTACTCCTACAATTTCATACCTAATACAAAATTTGTGGTTTCCTATAATATCCTAATCAAGCAATAATATTGAGATTTTAGTATCTACAGCATTGGCAAACACTATTTACTTATCACACACTAATAATTATCATTAATATGATTCAACGGTAAATACAATAAATAAAATAATAAATTATGTAAAACTGCAACTGTAATATATGCAGACAAATGGTAAAAACTTTTTATAATATTAAACAAGAACATTATTAACGTACTAATTGTAAATATTACACTTATTATATAATTATATATTACAACCAAGTTTATTTAGGGTAGCACGGTTTTTATGGTAACAATTTTTTTTTACGTATTATTTAATTATTGTATGTGGATCATTTTTCAAAAATATAAATCACTCTAACAGAATTTAATTTTGGTACAACTATCGGGTTTCTTCACAACACTAGTTAAAAAATCGACCTTTAATTGAATTATTGGCCATTATAATTTATTTAACTTTTATATTTATTAAAGCCAATCATTGACCCACATTATTGCCAAGCCCACCACACTAGAGATGTGCCTATACTACGATGCGGATAATCCTCAATCGAGACTCCGCAGTTTCAGTCTTCTAATCCGAAAGTGCTAATACTGTGCGCTGCCCAACATAAAAATAAGAAATCGAAAAAAATCTCGCAAATTAAAATTAATACTGTTTCTGTCCTCTACTAGTTTGGAGGTAGAATTGTATTTACGTTGCGTCATTATGAGCCAATCACTTAAATTGAATTATTATCTTAAAGCCTTATAGTGTGATGTAATATTATATTACAATACTCGCCGTAATGCTCACTAAATTTAAATCTAGGCACTGTGGGACGTATCCTAAAATTAACTGGGAAACCGATATGAATTAAACATTCAAATGTCAAAGTAATTATTGTTAATACCGCTCCGATTCTCACATTTTCTCACCTCGATATAAAGTTTTTTCGGATTCCATCTTTACATAATATTTGAGCTGTTTCTAAAAGCTATAATAAATAGAATAATGTTGCAAACTTAAAAAAAAAAACAGTGTACGTACAGATGTAACCATTTTTAACCGACTTCATTGGTGTAAACATACAGGGTGTTAGGGACAGTGTTCAGTACATGATTTAGACCAACGGCCACCAGAGTTGAAATTTTTAGTCAATAATTAAAAAAAAAAATTATTTGAGAAAAAACAGCCGATTTTTTCAAACATACGGCCCGCGAAAACCTTATCAAGCGGCCCATGGCCCTCGACAAGATCTAAAGTTTTTTACTTACTTACACCTTTCGTTTTGTATTTATTTGTATAGTTAGTTAGTAATTTACTTTAGTACCTAGTGTAAATAGTGTTAACTTGTATAATGTTTATATACCACAAAAATAAAAATAAATATTAAAAAAAAATATATTTCAAGCGACACAGGCACACAAATACCATAACCTAAACTTACACCCAAAATTATAAAAATGTAGCTATTTCAATCCTAATTTTGATCCCGAAATAATTTGTTGCTTAATAATATTAGGATCGAATCATTTTACTTCAGTTTCTGAATAACTATTATATTCTATTCGGAATTCCATATTTAACTCTTCACGAAAAATTTTTTTCTTCTCGGGCACAAGCATGACCTTAATTTTATAAACGGCCCTATAGAGAATCCAGTTTGACGTGTAGGCTGTAGGTTTTTTTTTAATCAACGACGAAAAATTTCGAAGCTGGTGGGTTTAGAATTATTTAGGTACTGAAACGGTAATAGTTTGCGCGTCGACGCCCCTGACACCCTGGCAAAAGTTGAAAAGGCGACACTAATTATTATTGAGAAGATCGTAAATAAACCTTGGGTATGTTATTCAGTTATAAAAATATGTTTTTTGAAAGCTAGCTAGAAGCTTATTGCCGGATATGTTCTGCAAACCCTTGATAAAATCGATACTGGTTTTGTGTTTATTCCTATAAAATATTGCAATCTATGTTTACTACTCTTGCAGACAAATGTCTGTCACATTTTACTGATTCAATTATTACAAAAACAAAAAAAAAACGTTTTTTTTCTTTCCTTCTCTTCCATCTGCAATCAGCCCTTGAGCTTTTTAATCAGATTGGCTGTTGCTTCTTCACTGACAGTCCGAGATTGTTCACATCCTGCGATGCGTCATCTCGTTATTATATTATTATTAGTGTTAGTTAGATTGACGCTATTCATTCTCTTTTAAGTCTGTAGGTAGAGTCTGAGGACTTTAGAAGTGTCGCAGTAAGTTCATTTTTATGTAGTTAGAGTGTTTCCTTATAATTGAAATTTCAATTTCCTTTCCTTCACTATTAATTGACACTAAACTGACATTATATTCTGCTGCTGTATTAATTCTTCGTTGTAATCCAATTTTTATTATTATTTATAGACATGGGCATTATTGCTATTTTAAGAAAATCTATTGTATAAGGAGACGAGTGTGTGTAGCCACAATTGAATTGTTAGTTAATCATATGAGCGTTTTGGATAGTATGTCTGTTAGCTCGTAAGACCAATTGAATAAATAAATAAATAATTATTGTAGGACCTTTCTACAACCTCCTTGATAGTTGGGATGTGTAGGTACTCATGTACTTCAATGTTTTTTGTGAACCAAGGGCCACCACTTAAGGTTTTTAGTGCTTTATTTTGGAAGCGCTGTATTATCTCAATATTTGAGTGCCTTGCCGATCCCCAAAGCCCTATACCATATGTCCATATAGGTTTAAGGATGCATTTGTAGATTAGAAGTTTGTTTTCCAAGCTTAGTGACGTGACTACTGTCTGCCTATGACCCAGTAAATGTCTCGTAGTTTGTTCCCTTTTGGTCTTTATGTGTTCACGCGGTAAGTCTAGTGTCGATGTGTGTACCTAGGTATTTGGCAGTACTTTTCGCAAATAAAATAAAGACTTTGCGACTTTGCGTATTGGCTATTTTTGTCTAGATCTACAAGATTATTTGTTTCAAAGCATTCAGTTTCGCATTTGCTTGTGATCAGAGAATTCACAAAAGGAGCCAAGACAACTAGGTCTTTAAAAATACCTTGTAACACCTATAATAAGCATCAGGCCTTGTATATTATCTACACATGTTATTGCAAATAAATGAATCTGGATCGCTGTCGCGGGATACGGTGAAGAGGACTGTATTAATTTATACTCTAACTTGAGACATTGTGCGCAAGAGTAGCGACGTTTACAAGTATTTATGGTTGGTAGTGTCGTCCTAGGAATTCCTTTTGCTCGCTGGGTTTCCTGGTCGCCTGGTACACGTCACGCTCCTTATCCGGGTATTTAGTTGGCAGGTTCGGCGAGTGCAAGTTCAATTTGGCTGCGTATCTGTGAAAACATAATTTTGTGGTTTAGTTATAAAGGCTTATTGCCAATTCTCAATTTTAAACGTAGACCAAATATGGGTCTACGTTTAAAATTGAGAGCCGGCAATCGTGATGGTAATTTTGGAATACATTTTTGTTTAATAATAGTGTCACTGATTAGATTTTTGCAGTAACAGATTAGAATAAAATGCAAAAATCTGCTGCATTGTTATAACTGTAAATAAATAAGTCGGATGTTTGTTCAATTCACTTACTCGCCTTCAACGTTTTATCTTATCGATAATATAAGTTTTGTAAGGACAGATTCTGTTCTGTGCCGTACGAGATAAAGGCAAGCAACATATTTGTATTTAAAAGCACTGATAAAAGTTATTTATAGAATGTATTTATGTGTCATACTATTCGCAAATAAGTTGGTTAGTTCCCTGATGGAAAAAGAGGGGTGTTGTTATAAGTTTTAAACCTTTGAAAGGGTATCTCTGTCTGTCTGTCTCCGGCATCATAGCTCCTAAACGGATGTACCGATATCAATACGATTAAACTGTATACTAAAGTGGTCTAATATAAACTATACTCAATTCACAATAAGATTAGACATTTAAACAAAACTTTTATTACAGTCCGTTCAACCGATTTTGACTTCTATTGCGTTGGTGGCATGACAAATGGCAGCTGCAGTAAGCAGTTGGTATTGTAAACACTTTTTTGCCTTTAATGCCATTCGTATGCCTACGGAATAGAAGTCAAAATCGGTTGAACGGACTGTAAAAAAGGTTTGTTGAAATGTCTAATCTTATTGTGAATGGAGTATAATATTATTAAGAGGTAAAAAATTGCTTATTTGCAAGAGGTAATCTCTGAAAGTACTGACCCGATCCGATTACGATGAAAAGAGAAATCAGTTATTTCCTACATTTATATAACTCTTAATTAAGTAGGGAACAGCTGATTTTCTTTCGCGATTTCAGGTTTGGTACCATTGTAAAAGTTGTTCATAATGATGAGTACAATACCCCCTTAAGAGGTTGTGCGTTATTAAGTTATACATGTTTAATTTAGCAGTGGATCTCACCTTATACCACCGATGTCAATCTCGTAATGTCCGCTGAGCACGTATTCTGTGCTGATTGGTTGAGGCACACCACTCTCGTCCAGTTTCTCCACGAAACCGAGGCACACCTGTATAAAGTAACATTTATAATATAGACAAGATAAAACATATTGGTACTACTTACAGAAAATATACTGGATTATTGGTAATATGTACGAGGACGAGGTACGGTCAGCAACAGAAGTCGGTTAGCACTGCTACTTTTTCACATCATCTAAATTAACACAAAATGATTCGTAAAATGCTTTTTTCCGTTTAACTGTTAAGAGTTAATGTTCTTAATATTTTAAGTATTTCTGTTCCGATTTGAATTAAATATTTCGCTTAATAATTAAGATTAAAAAACTGCAAGTGCATTCTTACTACACCGGATTGCAGGTCGAGATAATAAGTAATTAAAAAAGTCTTCGTATTTATGTTTTGCATCACGCGGTAAAATTAACACAATTTGACAAACACATACGCAAGACGCGCGGACACGTGCTATTTTCTCCGCTGGTCGCGGTCGCCTAACGCGGACGCCAGACGCACCAACGTGGCGCTTTACAAAACGTCTCGTATTAGTATTTTTCCCGCTCATCGCAGACGCGAGACGCGTCGCGCCAGCGTGGCTTCCAACTAAAGGGAGACACACTTGGTTTGTATGGAAAGTGTTTACAATGCCGCCTGTAACAGCGGCCGCCGAGGCGTCTCCATGCTCAGTGGTTTTCTCATTTACCTGTTTCTTAAACGTGAACCCATAGCTGGTAGTAGTTGTCTGTCCGCAGTAGTTCCCATCCCTGTATATAGGCTCCCCACCCCACGACCACATGTCCAGCTCATGGTCGTGATCAGTCAACAGCAACTGTACGTATTGACGACAGATACCTTCGTCGCGCTGGCGGAGAAGGGCGTCGCGTCCGATGAATTTTATGTCTTTCTGTAACGGTAATTTTGAAGGAATTTTATTATTTATTTAATATTTTTTGCAAATATACATATTACAATATTATGTAGAGTGGGACTCAATTACATTATGCTTTTTCGGTCAATCGACCTTTGGGTGATGCGTTAGGCCTAATAAAAAAAAAAGGTGAACATCTGTCGATGGCTAAATCTGGTTCTTAATTAAACTATGTAGTTTCTTCAGTGAAGTGAAAAGCCCTTTTATATGACTTTTAAAATGGAGGTTTTAAATTCGATAGAATTTTCTTATTTATTTTTATGTGGTTTCATCATCGTCCTCTCACAGAAAATACGTCCAATGCTCTGTAAAGTTTTCCTCAATCATCGCCAGAATGGCTGGTCCCTATCCCCGCAAGAGTCCATCCCTACGAACGCTTTGATGAAGTACACTATACGGCCATAGCAGTAATAACTATAAAACTTATATTGTGTCTCGATATTGTCCTTCAAAGAGTTAATACTAAAAAAAAACCTCACACGCCCATACTGCCACAACTCTACCTGTCCTCTATTCTACTGTTATCTTTTTTATATTCACGTGTTTCTGTGACAAATATACCTATTTTTAAACGATTTCAAAAAAGGAGGTTCTATATTTGACCCGTATGTATGTATGTTTGTTTGTCCGCGATTTTCTCAAAAACTTATGAACCAATTTTGATGATTCTTTCGCTAACGTTATCTACATACTTTCAGGAAGGTTTTAGTGTATAAAACATTATGTAATATTCTTACGTACGAAGTTATATGCATAAATGCACTGTATCTCCGGCATTTCTAAGCGGATTTTGATGATTCTTCTTTTCGTTTTATTTTTTATTTCTCCCACTGCTGAGCAAAATCCTTCCAAACATCCTTTTCCAGCGCCACCTCGATCCAAACCGTGCGGTACGCGTCCAGGTCGTCTCGCCACATCTTCCCGGGCCGGGCTCGGCGGCGCTGTGCATCCTCAGGCACCCAGTGTGGAGACTTTTGCCCAGCGGTCGCTATGCATGCGGCTAACATGACCCGCCCTTACTTTCTATGCCATTCCAAAACTAATGTTATAAGTACTTACATCAAACTTGACACGCCAGGTCCGTCCGCACTCGAGCGGCGTGGTGATGGTATCCAGGTCCTGGCCCCAGAAAGCAAAGAACTTCTCCACGCGAAGAGCACGAGACGCGTAGTAACCTACGTGGGATATGCCGTACTTCTCGCCGATCGTCATCAGACGGTTGTACACGTGGAGGGCGAACTGGCGAAATAAATAAAAAGATGAAAGATGTTATTTAAATGCTTACATAATATAACAGCTTAGTTGTTATCTTTATTGTGCACTAGCGACCCGGCCCTGCTTCGCACGGTTTTTACGACTTGACAAAACATGAAGGTTTCTATATTATAAATAAGTTAAAAATTAATGTATTATTCATCCGTCGGGCTCTTGTCACCGCCGGGGTGCCAGCTGTTTTAGAACCCAATGGCTTGGCACGCGACGATGGGAAGAGACCAGACGGAATGACCATAATGCCTTGTAAGTTGGGTAGGCCTTTGGTGTGGGATGCAACCTGTGTTGACACCCTCGCGCCATCCCATCTTCCTAGCACGGCGTGCTGTGTTGGAGCGGCTGCTGCAGGTGCAGAAAACTTCAAACGGCGCAAATATAACAACCTTATTGGGAACTATATGTTTGAGCCGTTTGGGGTTGAAACACTAGGGCCTTGGGGGTCCGAGTGCTCATCGAGTATTTCGGGACATCGCCAAGCGGTTGGTCGACTCCACACGGGACCAGAGGGCTGGCCTATTTTTAGCTCAAAGAATTAGCATTGCCATCCAACGTGGCAATGCTGCCAGCCTTTTGGGCACTGTTCCCACTGACAGCGATGCGGATGAATATATTGATGCCCTATGAGCTCTTCCCCTTTTTTTATTATTATTATTATTATATACTTGTACATAGTTTAAATAATTTAGTGTTAACTTGTACATTTTAATTAAGTTTTATGTATTATACATCTGTATAATACATAAAATGTCTTTTATGTATTATCTCTCAATGATAGTGAAAACCGCATCAAAATCCGTTGCGTAGTTTAGAAGAACAACACGGCCACAGAGACAGACGCGAAAAGCGACTTTATTTTATAACTAGCGGCCCGCCCCAGCTTCGCACGGGTATTTAACAAAAATTGTAACACACACACATCTCTATTCTATAAACTAGCTTTTGCCAGCGGTTTCACCCGCGTGTATGTCGGAAATTATCCCACGGGAACCTTCCACCGGTATGAAAAGTATCCTATGTCTTAATCCAGGTTATAAACTATCTGTATACCAAATTTCATCCAAAGCCGTTCAGCCGTTTTTGCGTGATAGAGTAACAAACATCCAAACACAAACTTTCACATTTATAATATAAGTAGGATATGCACATAAAACTTACCTCATTAGGTATATACAGTACATAGCCCAGTTCCCCAGTATGCGTCAAATTCATTGCTCTAATCCCATTGGCGAGTCCCACATCAATCTCTTTAAAAGTGAAGAACGGGAAATTCGACGGAGCCAAGTCCGTATCCGTTAGTTCCGAAAGCAGGTTTCTCGTGAACGGGCCCATGATACAAATGGCTGTGTACATAGAAGTGACGTCAGAGAGGGTGACGGAACCGTTGGCGGGGAGGTGACGCTTTAGCCACGATTTGCAGCGGGTCTGTTGGATTGTTGGCGCTATCATCATGTAGCTGGAAGAGAAGTGTTTGATGTTTAGGTAAATTAATTAGACCGAAGCCACACAAATAAACGTAAACTTTTTTGATAACTATTTAATCATGTTATTCAAACATTCATTGTTGGAAATAGCCTCGAGAGGGGCTGGTGGCTAAGTAATAACAGCTGCACGGGTCGATCGATCAGGTTAAGATGCGCTTGCCGCGGTTGATCCGTGAATGGGTGACCATCTTTACATACCGAGTCCTTGCCTCGGTTCCGGCTGTCATTCGTGGATCTTTGACAGTCGTTACGGGTCGTCATAAGCCGGAAAGTCTGACAACCACTCTGACAAGAGTTGTCGTATTACCCAATAACTAGGTTGTGGAGGTCAGATAAGCATTCGCTTCATGTAAAATATTGGTATTCAGCTGCATCCGGCTAGACCGGAAGCCGAACCCAACATAATACTATATTATGTAGTTGGGAAAAGGCTAGGCAGATGATAATGAGCGTTGAGATATTTTGAAACCTAAATATAATTAGAGAAAGAAGAATGTAACCTGAAAGGTTTTGTCTACACTTTCATCAGACCCTTTTGGAGCTGACCATAAATAACTTGTGAGGAACGTCACTTACAGGTTGTCAGATATCCTGGCGAGGCTGCAATCGTTCTCGTAGCCTCCGCGCTCATTCTGCATGCCCGTGTGTATGATGCTACCCACGGGCACGTCCACATCGTTTGAGCACAGGTATTGCAGCAGATCCACTACCTCACGACCTTGGGACTGAATAGGCAACCAGTTAGAAGAGTTTTTAATGGTAACTTTCTATATACTCTTCCCAATCATTTATTTTACGCCTATGAACTTCCTTATTTGTTGACAGGCAAGCATAGACGAAAAAATGCAATACTTCATGGACGCTATGAAGTTCCTTACACCATAGGCAAAAAAATGCAATACTTCATGGACGCTATGAAGTTCCTTATTTATTGACAAGCACCATAGGCAAAAAAATGCAATACTTCATGGACTCTATGAAGTTCCTTATTTATTGACAAGCACCACAGGCAAAAAAATGCAACACTTCATGGACGCTAAAGTAAAATAAATGGTTGGAACGATTATATTGGGCTTATTTTTGCTCGTTTACGCCTGTTTTGGTAGGCTAATGTGACACGCGCGGTGACGTGTTTGTTGCAGCCATAAAGCAATATGGCGGCTCACGTATTGCTACTTATAAGTGCGTTTTGCACTGGTTTGAGATTGTCACTGTTTTGAAATGACATACGTTGACGACCAAGCAATTACTCCAGGATGAATGACCCTAAATGAACTTTGTTAATATTCAAAACAATGTACTCTACAGGGTTATTTTAAATTGGCTAGCTAAACTCTGCAGTCGCGATGACTACCGATATTATCTAACCACGATAAAATAAAAAGTAAAAAGATTTGAAGTTCTTTCTTCAGGAGGTCAACGACCGTTGTTGGGGTTGATAGTTAAAGTATGAATTGAGGAAAACTGTTTTATTATGTTTAATCGTGTTTAGATATCGATACCAATTGCGTCTGCCGACTTTAGCTAGCTAATTTAAAATAAGGTCGTATTCACCTGTATGTCGATCTTGGTGAACGACGAGTAGTCGGCCAGGCCCACTCTTTCACGGCACGCCCAGTATTCTCGCTGCACGGTTTCGAACCAATGAGGCTTGTTGAATGTCTTCGTGTAGGCTACTTTAAACGGACGAGGCTTGTCGCCAGCTTCTTTGGGATCTGCAAAATATATTCTTTCAATCAATCTGCCTAGGCTTTTCCCAACTATATTGGGGTCGGCTTCCAGTCTAACCGGATGCAGCTGAATATCAGTATTTTACACAGAGCGACTGCCTATCTGACTTCCACAGCCCAGTAACTGGGTAATACGATACCCCTTGGAGATCCACGTATGACAGCCGGGACCAGCGGCTCAACGTGCTTTCCAAAGTACGGAGGAGTCTCAGACTCTCGGTATGTCCCATCCACGGACCAACCCCAGCAAGCGTAGCTTAACCTGATGGATGGACCCGTGCGGCTGTTATTACTTAGCCACGAGCTACTAGGTGCTATACCGTATCAGGGCTCCCTTATGAATAATCGCGAAGTCAGATAGGCCAGACTTGTACCTCGAAAAATGTACGGTAATTCTGAATTTCACGAATACTGGTTGTGTAGGAAGTCAAGTCAAAATGTCTTAGTTCTTTCTCGTTACTTACCAACAGTTTCAAACCACGTAGGTCTTTCGTAGCCCATGACCTGTCCGAACACGGCTCCATTATCGCGCAACGTCGGGTAGATAGGAGACAGTCTCAGATTCCGACCAGTCTCAAACTCATGGAACGGGTAGGGAAGCCCGTAGTGTACTCCTGGAAATAAGGAATAGCTTCATTTCTTTTCATCATCTTCCTGCCCTTGTCCAATGTTAGTTGGGGTCGGCGCAACACGTTTATCTTTCCATTCCCCCTGTCAACTGTCACGCTATCATTCACTCTCTTCTCTTTCATATCATTCCTCACACAATCCATCCATCTTTTCTTTGGCCTTCCTCTCTCTCCCTCCATCCAATCCAATGGCTTGATTTCTTTTATTTTGCGCAATATTTAACCTTTCAGTTCAGTTATTATTGCAATTCATAATCAATATTTTAGTGTAAAAACTTTTAAAAAATGTAAGTAAATGAGTTTTGTAATTTTTTTTGCAGCGAGATTAGAATGCGAACGTTCCTGAAAATACAGGAATTGCGCCTCTGATCAAGTCTTTCTCGACTTTATAAAGCTCTATGTGTAATATTTAGTCAAGTACCGATTTCGCAGCAAAAGTATGTGCTTCGGCAAGTTGTCGAAGCGCATACTTTACTAACATTGACAATGATTGAATCATTATCTATCTTCGAAAATACGCATGCGCGATATGAGATCTAATATACAGGGTGTATCAGAAAAGTGTACGTGTCCTTACATACCGAGACTCCTCCGTGCCTCGGAAAGCACGTTAGGCCGTTGGTCCCGGCTGTCATTCGTGGATCTTTGACAGTCTTTACGGGTCGTCAGAAGCCCGAAAGTCTGACAACCAGTATTGCCAAGAGGTATCGTATTACCCAGTTCCTGGGTCATGGAGGTCAGATAGGCAGTCGCTACATGTAAAATACTGGTAATCAGCTGCATACGGTTAGACTGGAAGCCGACCCCAGCATAGTAGGGAAAAGGCTAGGCAGATGATGAATGTACATGTAAATTAAAAAAGGTACGTACGGATACGAGGTACGCAAGTATTCTTCGGACGCCGGGACCAACGGCTTAACATGCTATCCGAGGCACGGAGGAGTTTCGGTATGTAAATATCGTCATCTATCCATGGACCAACCCCGGCAAGCGAAGCTTAACCTGATGGATCGATCCGTGCGGCTGTTATTAGTTAGCCACGAGCTCCTGTGAATAACAATAGGAACCGAAAACTAACCAGGTACTTCCTTAACCCGATCCCTGAGAAACCTCTTGTTGTTATGAAGACCCAGAAACCTGTTGAGGCCCAGTTCATACATGTCATACTTGGAGTACCCCTCGACAATTTCATCTGCCGTAGCTTGGGCGACGCCACCAGCGGCAGATATACCCACAGTCTTCATACCAGCAGCCACGTGGTAGTTGAACATCTGAAATACAAGGATTTCTCGTGATGATTTTGATGGTTCAAGAATGGAAGGAGGAGGCAGATGATTAATGAGCTTGTGTAGAATCAAAATCGTTTATTTTAAATACCTACGAGTGGTGATACTTAAAATGTACTATCGACAAAACGGACGTCTTAACACCTTATTTATTTATAAAGGCTTACCAAATAAACACATACACAGCATCAACCTTAAAGTTGCTTTTTTTGTATAATGTTATGGGTAATGCTAGAAGATTGATGTAACCTAGGTTTACCCGGGTTTACTTAGTATTACCCAAGCTTTTTGGGTAAAGTTCAAATAATTATTGAAATAAATTTTAATTCGGGATTTACTCGTACACACCTAGGTCTACCCAACACTGGTTGGGTAATTACATTCTCTTGTGCCTAAACGGACCCTAGCACTCGCCAGCCGCTGCCGTGGCACTCCTCGCTTCGCTCGCTCGGCTCGTGCGTTGTGTGGTCACAGTTCTAACCTAACCTACCTTTCAGCCTACACCTAAGTTAAACTATTCTAACATTACCCAGCAAGCATTGGGTAGACCTATGTGAGTATGGGTCATTCATCATTCTCCTGCCCTTATCCCAATCTATTTGGGGTCGGCGCAACATGTCCTTTTTTTCCATACTTCTCTATTATTCGTCATCTCGGTAGTCACACCCTTTCTAGCCATGTCATCTTTCACACAATCCATCCATCGTTTCTTTGGTCTTCCCCTACTCTTATAGCCATCGACATTCATACTCAAAACTTTCCTCACGACATTTTCCTGACTCCTCCGCATCACATGCCCATACCATGACAGCCGATTTCCGCACAACTTTTCAGTCACCGATGCCACTTTTAGACTTCCTCTTATGTACTCATTTCTTATTCTATCCATTCGTGTAACACCACACATCCCTCTTAGCATTCTCATCTCAGCTGCATGTAACTGCTTTTCATTCATCCCTTTTGTGGCCCAACATTCTGATCCATACAAGACAGCAGATCTAACCATTGTTTTATATATCTTTCCCATGGGTAAATCCCAAATTAAAATTTATAACTATTATTCGAACATTACCCAAACTCCTTGGTCATTCTAAGTATACGAATTGGTATGGGGTAGGTACAATAACTAAAAAGTGAAAATTAAAAACTATTTTATAAAAAAAATAACACCCGACTTAAAAAAAAAACACTACAAAGTCAAAAATAACTTTAATTTCGAAAGTCGGTGGCAAAAACTAAAATACAGATCGAAAGACTTTTCACTTTGTACGAGTAGTTTTGTTTTTTGGAAGTCGGTTGTTGTTTTGTTTTAACATTAGTAATTTGATTAATTTTTTTTAATTGGTGTTACACGAATGGATAGAATAAGAAATGAGTACATAAGAGGAAGTCTAAAAGTGGCACCGGTGACTGAAAAGCTGTGCGGAAATCGGCTGTCATGGTATGGGGCATGTGATGCGGAGGAGTGAGGAAAATGTCGTAAGGAAAGTTTTGGGTATGAATGTCGATGGCTATAAGGGTAGGGGAAGACCAAAGAAACGATGGATGGATTGTGTGAAAGATGACATGGCTAGAAAGGGGGTGACTACCGAGATGACGAATAATAGAGAAGTATGGAAAAAAAGGACATGTTGCGCCGACCCCAAATAGATTGGGATAAGGGCAGGAGAATGATGAATTTGATTAATTTTGACACTTATTTAATGCAACGTCCTTTCAACACACACTGTATTCTTTCTTCATAACTCCTCTCTGCCACGACGTTTGCCCAATCCCGTCAAAACATTCGATGTCACGAATTTAGTTTTTATTTATTGCTATAATCCGTGGCATTGAATGCTCCGAAGAGAAGGGTTTCTTCTTACTTCTGTCTTCTCTTCTGGAGTTAGTATTTCAAAATCGAGCTGTATGCCAGCTCATTCACCATTCATCATTTTCCTGCCCTTATCCCAATTTATTTGGGATTGGCGCAACATGTCCCTATCTTCCATTCTCTATTCGTCATCTCGATAGCATAAGCATAATCAGCCTATAATGTTCCCACTGCTGGGACACTGGCCTCTTCTCGGTGAGAGGGAGTGGGCTGTAATCCACCACGTGGGCCCAGTGCAGATTGGTAGATATCACACATCTTCGACTTTTTGGTTCTAGGACATGCCGGTTTCCTCACGATGTTTTCCTTCACCTTTTTGAGAGCAGTGGTGATGAAATAATTTACACAAAGTAAAGCGCCTGCTGTGGTTCGAACCTGCGACCTACAACTCGTAAGTCGCTGTCGTTACAGCTGGGCCACCACTGCTCATCTCGGTAGTTACCTCCTTTCTAGCCATATCGTATCACCAAACCATGTCTTTTTAATATCCAATACGTAGTTTATATCAACGCAGACTGTGATCCTTATACTTCAGCCTCTGCATATTTCTTCTTTTTAGGGTTCCGTAGTCAACAAGGAACCCTTATAGTTTCGCTATGTCCGTTTCTGTCTGTCCGTCCGACCGCAGCTTAGCTCAGAGACTCTTAGTACTAGAAAGCTATAATTTGGCATGGATATACATATGCATCACGCCGACAAAGTGTTAAAATAAAATCATGAAAAAAAACGTTTTAAGGACCTTGTACACGTAATGTTGGGATGTTTTTTTTTCTCGTCTACCCCATGGTGTGGGGTGTTGTTGGATAGGTCTTTCAAAAATATTGTGGGTGTGTCAAAACAATTTTTCGATGTAGGGATCCGTTTCTGAAATATTAAGCTTTAAAGTGCTAATTTTTGTTAGAGTCAAGTATCCCCCCCCCCTCTCCCCCTGCCATCTAAATGGTTAGTTTTGGATGGGTGAAAAAATTCACGGTAGTAGTATATTTAACGAAATTAAAAGAAAAACTATCACAGCTAAGTAGGCTTTCATGTTTACGAGTAGCTTAACTTGTAAAATATACTTGGAACAGTAAAAATTTCGTACAAATTCCATTAAAAAATACTTATATACCGTTGTTAGTTGTGTAAGATAGGTAGTAAATAATAGTTTATGAACTATGTAAAAATATACAAAAATACAATCAAAACATTCTTATTAATAATGATTTCTAAATTAATAATATTTACGCTCGAATAACGACCGTCGGCGGCGTACACTACGGTACATTTTAAGGACGCTGTTACAAATGGGTAGTCAAATCATTACTTTTTTACACAAAAGTATGTTTATTAAATAAAATGCTTTACATTCTTAAAATGTTTTATGGCCAAATTGTTGAAACATGTGCATGTTACGATTCTGAACTATAAATATAATTTTAGGTAGGTACAGTTTCTCAATAAATGTACCGGAGTGAAAAATTTTACTTCGGTACCTTTTTTTGGGACATTTCTTATTTCAATTACAATGAACTTAATGTTTCATGAAATAATCCGTTATAACCTATTCTTTTTTACCCTTTTTTTAAAACTTTCTCACAAGCAAGTTTTCGCCTTTTTCTAACCTTTTTATGTTTTCTCATATTACTTGTACTAGTAGAAGCCATAATGACAGATTAAGCGCATGAAACTAAATAACCAGCGAAAAGCAATCTAAATCAATCCCGTGTTCACAGTTTTGGCGCGCACTCGCGTTATCGACCACAAGGAATCTGACCTAAACTCTATTTTGGTGTGGTGTTATTTTTACAGAATAAACCAAAACGTAAACACAAACAATAAGATTAGACATTTAATTACAACAAAAAACTTTTTTACAGTCCGTTCAACCGATTTTGACTTCTACTGCGTTAGTGGCATGATGGCAGCTGCAGTAAACAGTTGGTATTGTAACCACTTTTTGTCTTTAATGTCTAGTCTACGGAATAGAAGTCAAAATCGGTTGAACGGACTATAAAAAAGGTTTACCGGGTGCCGGGTACTGGTGGTGCCGGTGTACTGGAGTGCCGGATTACCAAGATTGTACTGTATTACATATTCAAGTGAGCTTTCCCTACAAACCAACCTACCTCAGGAGCCTCTCCGACGATCCATTTGCAGTCAGGCGAGAAGGCTTCCAGTCCGTTACAAAGTTTGTGCAGAACTGCTTGGCTGAGACTTGGCACACGTTTGAGGAGTTGCTGTAGGAGGACGTGGAAGTGGTCCCAGTCTTCTGGAACGCAGCGTTGAGCCATGGATGTGACTGTGAAGTGAGAATACTTGTTGGAATTGTAAATAAGCAGGCCTTTCTGATCACCATCGCCTAGCGCGATATCACTTCGAACTTTAAAAAATCCTGACAAAATGCCCTTTTTTTGTTAAAAAAAAAAACATTTATTTCGAAAATTCCGGACAAATGCCAAAGCCGGACAAATCCAGACGGGTGGTAAACAATGATATTACAAGTAAAAAGAGGTAGATAGGTTATACACGCTCCGCAAGTGGCAGGTCAAAATGTGGCTCATTAGCCACATTTTCGTCGTCTTGTCTCTTTTTCGCTCCCGATAATTACGACATACCGTCTTACTTCCACGTGGCATCTAATAGTTCGACATTGTGCCATATTTGAACATCGATTGTTGGGTAGGTCTACGTCTTTTTAACCGACTTCAAAAAGGAGGAGGTTCTTAATTCGTCGGAACCTTTTTTTTTTTTTTATGTACGGTCCCATTTCAATTTGGTGAAGATCTGATGAAGAACTTCTGAGATAGGCAACGGAACTCCTCAATAAATGATAGCAAATGGACTGGGATTGCTGAAATCTCATGTCTGTTTGTTGTTTACACCAGTTTATAACATAACATCACACCAGTACGCTGTGAAGGGGTAAGCACATGTGAACCACTAAAAAGTGAAAAATAAAAACTTTTTTACAAAAAAATACAACCGACTTCCAAAAACAACACTACAAAGTGAAAAATAACTTTAATTTCGGAAGTCGGTGGCAAAAACGAAAATACATTTAATCAGACACCGACTTCCGAAATTAAAGTTATTTTTCACTTTGTAGTGTTGTTTTTGGAAGTCGGTTGTATTTTTTTGTAAAAAAGTTTTTTTACTTATAACATCATTGTTGGTAAACTCACCATGGCCTATGCTCAATACAAAAAGCATCGCGGGTGCGTCACTCCACGATAATGATTTTAACAGTTCGTAATGAATGGTTGCTAAACCTACATCACTAGCAAACTCATTCCTCACATGCTGGTGAGGAATGAGTTTGCTAGTGATGTAGGTTGCATACAGCACACTATCAATCGGGATCTGAATCATTTTGAAGCAAATTGTTCGACAACGTAAATAACGCAATGAATGTTGTTGAACTATCATAAAAACTTTTTTACAAAAAAATACAACCGACTTCCAAAAACAACACTACAAAGTGAAAAATAACTTTAATTTCGGAAGTCGGTGTCTGATTAAATGTATTTTCGTTTTTGCCACCGACTTCCGAAATTAAAGTTATTTTTCACTTTGTTGTTGTTTTTGGAAGTCGGTTGTATTTTTTTGTAAAAAAGTTTTTATTTTTCACTTTTTAGTGGTTCACATGTGCTTACCCCTTCACAGCGTACTGGCGTGATGTTATCTTATGAACTGGTGTGAACAACAAACAGACATGAGATTTCAGCAATCCCAGTCCATTTGCTATCATTTATTGAGGAGTTCCGTTACCTATCTCAGAAGTTCTTCATCAGATCTTCACCAAATTGAAATGGGACCACTCCAAGAAAGTACTCTTCCAAAAACTATCCAAATCGCTTCAAGTGTGCCTATAAAATTGGAAGAGAGAATTGATAACCTCCTCCTTTTTGAAGTCGGTTAAAAATGAAACCGATTCCGATTGACAGTGTGTTACAAAATTGCCCCGCTGTCTTAGAACTTACTTTCTTCTTCGTACACCGGTTTCGCGATAGGTTCAAAACCCCCAGCTAGAATGCAGCCGTCTCTCTCTCGTAGATAGATGTAGCCATCAGGATCTCGGATAACTGGAACAATCATGATCAAGTACATCAGCTCAAATGTACAGAATTACCTTGCAACCATGATGTGGCAAGCGGTTACGGTTAGAGGTTAAGACATTGTACTCATCATTATGAACAACTTCTACTATCAAACCTGAAATCGCAAAAAAAAAACAGCTGTTCCCTACATTAATGTTCGCATAACTCGTGAAAATGTAGGGAACAGCTGTTTTTTTTTCGTAAATTCAAGTTTGTTGCTATAGTAGAAGTTGTTCATAATTATGAGATCAATAACCCCTTAAGAGGTTGTGCGTTATTTAAATTACACCTCGTATAGCATAACATCACGCCTGTATTCCTCGGAAGGGTTAGGCAAAGGTGTACCTATAGTACGCCCACATTTCACCAGTTATGTTTCAAGTCCCATGTAATAGGGGGCGAGCCTTTTGCCATCAAGCGGACTCAAATCCAGACTCCGGGCTGCTACTGAGTAATTCCACAAAACCGGTCAAGAGCGAGTCGGACTCGCGCACCTAGGGATCCGTACCATCATGTATATGTCATTTTTGTGGATGATTTCTGAAAAACTGTGCTTTTAGAGACATCGTTTTGTTTTTCCTGTAATCTATACATAAACTTCTATCGCATAGAATAATTTCAGATTATTCTCTATGCAAACTTCGGAGATAGGGGGGCGGAACAGTATATTTTAAACATTTTTCATACAAAAACGAAAACTACGACCTAAAAAAAATGTTTGAGAATGTGCAAATAGCGCTCTTTCATACGATACCCCACATGCCTTTTTAGCCCCACTTCGAGTTTTTAAGACCCCCTATCAGTGCCTGTTGCAAAAAAAAAAAAAATATTTCTTTCTTATTTGCACAATAGTTGGGCAGACATCATCTAAACCTGTTCCAAATTTCAAGTTGATGGCATTAGTAGTTCATGAGATATCCAGCTATGACAGACAGACAGACCGAGTCACACCATAAGGGTTCCTTTTTACCATTTTTGTACGGAACCCTAAAAAGGGAGTATAATATTATAGTACATACCAGGGGTCATAGGGTCTAAGTTTTCTATAGGTTTGGTGTGTAGGTAGTAGTGCTCGCAGGGGAGTAACGGTACTTTAACTTGAGGTCGAGCGAGTTGGCCAACCTGAAACAAATAATTTACTTCAGTAAAACTATACAAAAGACAGTAGCCCAACGGTTGAGGCAAACTGAACTGAGGACATCGTTCATCACATTAATTGTGTATAGTTGAACTATATTATACTAAATACAATCAGTAAATGGTCCCGTTATTAACTATAACACAACAGAAAGCCACCAAACATGGATATCATATTTGGGAGACATTAATTCTGTTCTTAAGGGGGATGCGTTAAGATAACCCGCGAAATTCAAATTTTCTTACGTTTTTTGCAATTTGCAGGTAAGTATCAAGTTGTATGTTGATTAAAATATGAGACGCGGCCGTAGCTAATATGGCTTTACAGAATTATAATCATTAGAATCAGCAATACAACTCCATAAGTTAGAATTGACCTCAAACCTCATGATTTCATGAAATCGCTATATTTGAGGTCAATTTTAACTTATAGAGTTGTATTGCTGATTCTAATGATCATAATTCTGTAAAGCCATATTAGCAACGGCCGCGTCTCATATTTTAATCAATATACAACCTGACACTGACCTGCAAATTGCAAAAAACGTAAGAACATTTGAATTTCGCGGGCTACCTTAGCGCATCCTCCTTAATTGGGAGAGGATAAAAAACTGAAAAGTTTTTTTAATTTTCGATGGTTTATACGTAGGTACATAAGTTTCGAGGTGTTTTTAACCGACTTCAAAAAAGGAGGTTCTGTATTCGACCCGTATGTATGAATGTATGTATGTTTATAAGTCGGCGATTTTCTCAGAAACTAATGAACCAATTTTGATGATTCTTTCACTAAGCTGATCTACATATTTCAGATAGGTTTTAGTATATAATGCATTATGTAATTATTCTTATGTACAAAGTTATATGCATAAATGTACTGTATCTCCGGCATTTCGGATTCTTCTTTTCGTTCGTCTTGGACTTAGGTACTTATGTAATTGTATATTCAACTAAAAATGGAAAAATAAATTTGCGAAAAGTAAAAACCAACTTCAAAAACCAAAAACTAATAAAATTACTTTCATAAAAAGCTCGTAGTGACCCTAGCGATGCGATTTGCTGAATTGCATTTTTGACATGGTAAAGGAACGCCAGCGCGGGGCTCGCCAGTCGCTTGCCACGTCCTAATTTGCTGTAATATTTGTAACCAACTTAGTGATCTTTTATTAAACTACTTATCATATTCAGTATAAACTAAATTTGCCTATCATTTATCTGGACCCTACAGTAAAAACATGCACAACAAACATCAGAAGCTTCAGAAGCAACAGCTTCTGAAGTTCTGATTCTGAAGTAGGTGTCTTCAATTCTTCAATGCACCTTAGCTTGGCACCGACTTCAGAAGCTGTTAAGTTTTTAAAAAAAGTTATTTTATTAGTTTTTCGTTTTTGAAGTCGGTTTTTAGTTTTTTTGTAAAAAGCTTATTCAGCTTTGTCGGAAGTGATACCCACATTATTAAAAATCGTTAAAGAAAACAAGCAAACACTGAAACAACTCCAGAAAAAAGATCAAGAGGCAAAACTGTATTGTCAAAATAAGACACATAACACAACACAACTTAATCATAGTTACTTTAGTAATCACATGCAAAATTAAGAAATCGCACGAGGCAGTGGCTTATCACGAAAATATTGGATAAAGCAGAATTGATCGATGAAGCAAGACACGCAAAACTTGAGAAGTTCGCAGAAGGATAAAATTTAAAATTAAGAAACAAGTGGCGTCAGATGCTTCAAAGATCGAAGCTGACTTAGAACTAAAGGGTCCTAATCGTGACCGCGGTCTTTTAATACCCTTTGAAACTTCGACAAACATGCAATTAGAATATCAATAACCCTACTGCGTCACATTCGATACCTGAAGAGCCCTAAGTTCTTTATAATCGCAGAGTAAATACAGAGCGAACAGCGAATGCACACAGCATTAGTCCACTTCAGTGCGAAGACGTAATTACAAGAGCTCCCCTACATGGAGGTCTATAATAAATTGTGCAGGCGATATTTTAAGCGACATAAATTGGTCATAACATCCGCGATGCAGATCAAGTGGACATGAATAGGAAAATTGCAATAGCTTGAATGGCATTGCCGCGCAGTTCTGCGTTTTATAACGCACACACACATAACAATTGCATTGTGCATAGAATCGCACCTGCCTCCCCAAGAAGGCATAGGGATATTATCTTGTTGTTTACATCGCCAGCTTTATTAGGTCTTAATATATAAATTATTCACACGATGCGTTGACTACGAGACTGACTACCCGCAGACACTACAACAAGTTTACCTAAGCGCTATGCCAATCGATAATACAGCATTCAAATCAAATATGTATCTTTATTTTTTATTTCGGATTCATAGATTATATCCATAGGTGTTAGTAACAATAAACTTAACTTAGTGTTAGCACAGTTTATTGTTATGTATAAAATTAAAATTTAATTTAAGCATGCGCCGGGCTGAGCACCCATCGCATGAACACTCGCCCACTGCTTCAACAGCGGAGAATCCTAGCTGTTTGCCAACGCGTGCAGGATGCCGTTTGCAGTGCCACGCACGCGTCTGAGCAGCGAAGCGCTTCGCTTACGAATGATTGCATAAAAGCAATCAGTGTGCGCCTGAGCAAACATAGTCGATCCGCTATAAAAACGAGGCAGCCCAAACACCCTAAACGCGTTGTTAGACTACCCGTGTAGAAAGACTGACAATACGCTTTAAAAAGCGTCAGCTTAACTTGTTTAGTACAACGTGCAAATCTACGGGCCAACATTTTGCAACGCATACACCAAGCCCTCCGCTCCCTCTCAACTCAATATCACGGTTATCATTCAAGTTGTCTGTGACCCAGTGGCCCAAGTATTTAAACTGCTGAACAACCCTCAGGGTATCCCGTCTAGTGTTAGTAAATTGTTGTAGTGTTTGCCTCGTGTGTGTGTATTGCATCAGCGTGTGGGGGTGTGCTGGGAAGACCTACTTGACGCTAAAAGAGCACAGAGAGCGCTTCTTAAAATATGTTGCAATTCAGTTGAACCTCATGCTCATAGCTGGCTGAACTTGTAACCACCGTGGAATTAACTACTTATTTTGATTCGCAAGCTTTCGTAAAAGGACCTTTCCAATAAGTTTAAAAAGGGGCTCGTGGCTAAGTAATAACAGCCACACGGGTTGATTGATTACGTAAAGCTACACTTGCCGCGTGGATGGGTGGCCATCTTTACATACCAAGACCCCCCCGTGCCTCGGTAAGCACGTTAAGCCGTTGGTCCCAGCTGTCATTCGTGGATCTTTGACAGTCATTACGACTCGTCAAAAGCTCGAAAGTCTGACAACCAGTCTTACCCAGAAACTGGGTTATGGAGGTCAGATAGGCAGTCACTCCATGTAAAATACAGGTATTCAGCTGCATCCGGTTAAACGATATATACGAGTAGGTTAAATAACTCTTCCTTGGCAGTCGGGTAAACAGGCAGTCGGTGATGATGCTTCGTTTTTGGTTGGTTGGGGTTGGTTAGTTGCGAAATGCCACTGCTCTTTAGATACATTTTCTAGCAGATGATCAAAGAATTGGATAAGCTTATAAGACTTAGCTAATAGTAGTGAGTTCATTAATAAGAGAATATTTCGCATCGCTAAAGTATTAAGCGCGCAAAGCTGGCGCGCAGGAGCACACGCTTAGCTTTAATTGCTTTTTCACTATTACAAACCATCAAGCTGAGGCGATTCCCGCGCGGGATGCGGGACGAAATTCTCTCGTGACGATTGTGTCAACTAACTTGTATGGAAGTGTTCAAACTGGCGCAAAAAGTCGCCTGACTTACTAATCAATAAAACAATAAACGTGAGTGTAGCGTCCCGCGCGGGATTCGCCTCAATTTAACCCATCCTTTATCGCAAGCAAGTTTTGAATAAAGATCTGAGATCTAATGATAAGACCGCCCAGTGTCACCCTACGTAAAATATATAGAGATGCACCATTCTAAAAATGAACGCCGCTCCACAAAACGTGCTTATTTCAATGTGTGAGAGGAAATACTTATTGGAACACTTTATTTGTGTGCGTGCGGCGACTTTACTGTCAACATGGACTCGTCGCCGCGCTTAGAGGTCAACTAATCATGCGATCAGTCCAGGTAACATCATTGTACGGCGGGCAGCATGCGCTTTGTATGGAACGACACGTTCGCTCTGTCGCGCGTTCATGTCATTTATATACTAGTTGGCCGACAAATCCGGCTGTTTGACCGTTTGGATAAAAAAAAGCCAGTGTTATTGTGTATATTTTTATGTATATTAGGCTGTAAGGTATTAATTTAGTTTAATTGTTGACCGTACTCGCCGGTGACTGAGCAACCAATCGTCGCCCTAATAGTGCTGACTAGGGAAGACTGTTTCTATAGTTATAGTACATTAAAAACTCTGTGTCTATACACTTCTTTGCATGTGAGCGTTACCGCTGTGGAGGGGCATTCATTTTCGTTTTTTTTTTTATCTCTACCCACATTTATGTCTGTAACTACCTTCTGCCTGCGACTTTGTCCGCGTGATCATAAAATTTATATCCTATGACATTCGGAAATACTGTAGTTTCCCGTTAGTGAAAGAATTTTCAGATTTGGATCATTAGTCCGGTGATTAAAACTACATAAAAAAACTTACAAGCAAATAAAAATACGTCTTTATAATATTATTATTATAGATTTAAGTAATTTAGGTAAATATATCGATAAAAGTTTCAATTGTGTCAAACTATTTACTTAAAAATAACTATAACTTAAAATAATAACCTTTAAAGTCGATCGATAGTTTAATATTAATAACAAAATGATCTCAATCTGCCTAGCCTTTTCCCAACTATGTTGGGGTCGGCTTCCAGTCTAACCGGATGCAGCTGAATACCATTATTTTACATGGAGCGACTGCCTATCTGACCTCCACAACCCAGTAACTGGGTAATACGATACCCCTTGGTAAGACTGGTTGTCAGACTTTCGGGCTTCTGACGACCCGTAACGACTGTCAAAGATCCACGAATGACAGCCGGGACCAACGGCTTAACGTGCTTTCAGAGGCACGGAGGAGTCTCGGTATGTAAAGATGGTCACCCATCCACTGACCAACCCCGGCAAGCGTAGCTTAACCTGATGGATCGACCCGTGCGGCTGTTATTACTTAGCCACGAGCTCCTCAATAACAAAATGATCTATACCTAAAAATTAACAGTGTTGTTCCTAGCCGAAACCAATAAATATATGTGTGACGCCGCGCCGCCTCAAAATTAGTTACTTACATTAATTTAGGACCTCAGTTAGACTATTTTTTTCTCAATTCCAAATTCCATAGTACAGTCAGCATCAATAATATCGGGACGAACAGACTGTTCAAAATGACAACTAAACAAATATGAAAATGAAATATTAACTCAATGACAAAAGGAATGTTTCAGAATGAAGACAGTACACGACAACTGTCATTCTGACAAGAACTATAAATTCAATTGATATAAAGTTTAATTTTCTTAGTTGTTGAGATCATTTTGAACGAGAGTTGGTCCCGATGTTTTTAACGCTTACTGTACCAACTTCAAGATATCTAATAAAAAAAAAACTTCAAAGTCAGACTACTCTGTAAAAAGTTATGCGTGGTCATAAATTAAAAAAAATACGCATCGCCTTGAGAACCTTTTTTACTTCGATTATAAATAAATGTATGTGTAACTTGCCATCCGCTGGATGTGGGAAGCACACAGCTGGACGAAGTGGCAGTGCTTGGGGGAGGCCTATGTCCATCAGTGGACGTCTTTCGGCTGAAATGATGTTGATGAACTTGCCTGCCTTGCCCAAAAGCCAGCGCAGTTGACGAAGTATTCGCACTCGATGGCTCCGTGGTTCGTCTCCACTCCACACACTCGATCGTTCTTCGAAAGCACAGCGGTCACAGAGCAATCTTCCATCACGCCTACGCCTGAGAAAGAAAAACCGATTTAATATTATAGGTAAAACAAGAAAAGTTAAATTTTAAATAACCCCCGACACAAATCTACCCTCATTTCTTTTTGATACTCCATCATCAGACCCTGATTACCATCTATCTATAACCTATTCTTTGAGACCATTCCAATGAGCCCAAACACGATACTTCTGCTGTAATTTGGTGAAGGAGTTGTGTACCCTGCAAATTCCAGATGGTGCTGCAGCATCGGTTCTAATATCATTGAAGTAATAGAATGGCAAATTTAGAAGAAGGTAAAGGTATAATCTTCAAACGGCTGAAAAGATTTTCTTGAATCATAGCTGAACACTCTTGGTCAAGTCACCTTTCAAACAAAACAAAGAAAATCTAAATTGGTTCAGTCGTTTGGGACACCCTTCTGTTTCCGCCGGGGCCGCGGGTGTTAAAAACTACAAGTCTGCTAAAATTCCAGCAGTAAAATTAATTTATACTTACTGTGTCATCAATTTATAACCAGAAAACATTTTTCCGAATACAAAATCAAAAGCAAATTAAAAAATGGATGACAAAGCGACTAACTGGACACTTATATGAACGAAGCTAATATAAAGCTTGTACAAAAATGCATGCGGCTACTTTAAACCTCAAACAAACTGATCAATACTATTATGATGCCACACGTGCGTCCTTAGGCCATCCTGGTAGCCATCTAGCCGAGGGGAGACCCCACCCATATATACTAGCTATGTTCTTGTACATTCTGTCGGCTGCACACATACGCAACTCGGAATCAAATTTGCACAGGGGAAATGGCACAGGACGGGAATTGGAGTTTAAAAAAGTATGATTATTACAAATTGTTGCGTCTGCCAGTCGATTTGATCGGTGGATTAAGATTGTGGAAGAACAATGCTTTTAATTAGGAAAGGAAAGATGCAACATTCAAACATTTCATTTGGGCTAAGAATCTGCTGGAGAGCAGTGGTGGTCCAGTGGTAATGGCCCAGACTTACGAGTAGTAGGTGGTGAGTTGGAACCCAGGCAGGCGCTTTACTTTGTGTAAATATTTTCATCACCACTGCTCTCAAAAACGGTGAAGGAAAACATAGTGAGTAAACCGGCATGTTCTAGAACCAAACATTCGAAGACATGTGACATCTACCAATCCGCACTGTGCCCGCGTGGTAGATTACACATTCCCTCTCGAAGAGAGGAGGCCTGTGTTCCAGTCGTGGGAACATTATAGGCTGATTATGTAAGAATCTGCACTTTTTGAAGGTTCTAAGTTACAAAAGATAACCCCAAAACGCTTGACCGCTTCCTAGTGTTTAAGCTGAGAAGAAGTGGCGGAAGTATAAGGAATAAACGTTTTTCTTCTTCATCTTTACGCTTATTATGAAATACCATGACACCCCAGTATTGCCCGAAGGGGAACACAGATGTACACCTACCACATATTCTGCGAAAAAAGTTGTTCATAATGATGAGTACAATGACCCCTTAAGACGTTGTGCGTTATTTAAATTACACCTTGTATAATGCACCTCATTTCGACAGTTACGCGTCAGCTACTTGTGAAATCAAACAAAGCTGAAACAAAATCAGAAGCAATAACGTACCGTTCTCCACGCATTCTCTCATGAGAGACATGCACAGCAAGTGAGGGTCTCCAACACCATCGCCAGGGATCCATAGGCCTCCTAACACGTCATCCACGTTCAGCAGCGGCCACAGCTCTTGGCATTTCTTCGGAGTGACCAGCTCGCAAGGTATACCCCAGGATCTGTTGGAGAAAAGTAATTATGATTTAGACACAGGAAAAAGGAGGAAATGTATTTTTACAATGTGAAATATGGCTATCGATCCGACACAGTTGAAAGGACTGTAGTGAATCTCTAGCGGACTGCTATACAGTCAATTATTCTATTTTTTTTTTTTTTTTTTTGGAAGCCGACCCCAACATAGTTGGGAAAAGGCTAGGCAGATGATTGGGTGGCAAAACTATCAGGCGATTTCTTATAAACATTTAAATATGAGAAGCATACAACTTTTATGTATGGCTGGATTATACAGGGTGAAATATTTTAATCGTTTTAATCCTCTTAAGGGGTCATTGTACTCATCATTATGAACAACTTTTACTATGGGACCAAACCTGAAATCGCAAAAAAAAAATCAGCTATTCAGTACATTTATCTACATTTAACTCTTCAATATGTAGGGAGGATTTCAGGTTTGGTCCCATAGTAAAAGTTGTTCATAATGATGAGTACAATGACCCCTTAAGAGGATTAAAACGATTAAAATTTCACCCTGTATGTATATTAGTCTGTATTCATCACAGTCACATGTAAAGTTCGTATACACAAGCAGACAGTGTAGCTCTAAAATTATTACAAAGATTTTAAACCAAGTTCGATCCTGTGTTGTCCAGTTTCTATGCAGCACCCCTTCCGGCGCATGACCTGCCTGGGCCTGTATAATTAGAGGGGGCTGCATGCCCTAAGCGAAACCTAAAAGCGTCACGTCTGATGTTATGCGGACTTAATTATCGCTTATTGGCAAGGTTTTGCAAAGGGTGATGTACCGAAAAATTTCAAAAACTATATTTTGAGAGTTAAAAATGGAATGTACATACTGAGGCTTTTTTTTTACATGCTTGAAAAGATAACTTATAGCAGCATTGTTCCATAATATTGATACATCTTGATTGTGAGTCGCGAAGTTTCTTTGATTCCTATTTAATCCTATCGACCTGTTTTTTGATGTATTTACCTACTCACTGATGTGTACCTACGTTTAAGACGAAGGAGACTGTCTTCACGACACAGGGAATCCTAGCGTGAAGGCTATTGTTATTTGAATGTTGTAATAGGTTGGGGAAAAAGTTTCTTCGCTTTTTTTAAGAAAATTCAAAACATTTTTTAATATACATTATTTACATTTATCTAAAGTATGTAGGTACCATTTTGTTAGATAACTTTTTGCCATCTTATAGGTAGGGACATGATCCCATTGCTATAGAAATTTTGGGACTTCTGATCAAAATACCGCGACAAGTGGTTTTGGCAGTCCTCTCGTGATGTTAACCTGACACTGCCTAAAGAATTCTGAAGAGACTGAAACAGGTGGAAATCTGAAGGTGCAAGGTCAGGACTATACGGCGGATGCATTAACACCTCCCAGCCAAACTCTCTTAATTTTTGCTGAGTGGCTAAAGATGTGTGAGGTCTAGCGTTATCATGATGAAAAACCACACCCCTTCTGTTGCTTAATTCCGGCCGCTTTCTCTCAACTTCTTGCTTTAATCTCATCAGTTGTTTGCAGTAGAGTTCAGAATCGATGGTCCTGCCTGGTGGTAACAGCTCATAATTAATAATGCCCTTCCAATCCCACCACACACACAGCATCACCTTGTTGCGAGTTAACCCGGGTTTCGCCACAGTCTGTGAAGCCTGACCGGCCTTTGACCACGACCTTTTTCGCACGTTCTTGTCGTACGTGATCCACTTTTCATCACCAGTTATCAGCTTCTTCAAAAATGGTTCGGTTTCATTACGTCGTAATAAAGAATCACAAATGAGTACAAGGTTCATTAGGTTTCTTTCAGTGAGCTCGTGAGGTATCCAAATATCGAGCTTTTTTGTGTATCCAGTTTTTTTCAAATGCGCCAAAACTGTTTTGTGGTCAATTCCCAGTTCTTCAGCTACGTCGTAACTACTGATATGCCGATCTTGCTCCACGTTTTCAAAAATGGCATCCATTTTATACATAATAGGGCGACCAGAGCGACGTGCATCTTTGACATCAAAATTTCCGGATTGAAAACGCTTAAACCAAATTTGTGCTACTCTCACTGACACTGCACTGGGTCCATAAACATCGCAAATTTTTTTCGCGGCTTGCGTTGCATTTTTGCCTTTTTTGTAGTAAAATTTTAAAATGTATCGAATTTCTTCATTAGATTCACTCATCTTGACAGTACGAAAAACAAATGAAAATCACACATTTTCCTAATTTGAATTTGGAATTATGTTCTTTAAAATTTAAACTTTCAATGATATCAAAACCAGCCAGATACAAATAGTATAGCCAAAGAGATTTTATTTTAAGTTCATACATACTATAATGCGAAAAGACTTTTTCCCCAACCTAATATAATGGTTTCTTGAACAATAAAGTTTATATTAATTATTATCTATCCCGCCCTATATTGTCCCACTACGTCCTTACGTGTCGACTGTACACACGGGTGTGCATAAGGAAAAATCCTTTATATAATAGGTTTTCCCTTTCCACGACAAACCAACCCCCAACCCCACCAATATTTATAGATACAGGCGACTCTTTTCATTCCATTGTTTCCGAACCACAAAGCATAGTACCGTAGTACGGTGTTGTGGTGCAAAGAGTTGAGTGGCATATCCAATTGTGTACACACGGCTACATATCAGGCTATAAATGTCCAGTATAGACTGATCTCGCAATGAACAGGGTTTCTGTAGAATGAGAGGTCAGCTTATACTGGAAATATATGTATGTAAATTAAAAATCGATATTATGTAAGTAGATATTTGGCAGATTTCTAGCACAACAAGGTAATACTTTTAGAGCTGATCTTTAGTCTCTGCTTCAAGTCTGGCAAAACTTGCTTTCGTCTGTCAGTTTGTTGCTCTTGCTACTCCTCTACAGGTTGTATTTTACAACCGATCTGGACGAAACTTGGTATTCTGGTTTTACGACTTTATAGCTTTTTTTTTTGTCATTGGGGATTTTTGATTGGAGGTGTACTTCCTCCAAAAAGGGGGCTACTGGATATCCACGCCTTATGAGTTCTGCACGCTAATTGCGTAACACACTATCAATCGGAATCGGTTTCATTTTGACAGTTCAACAGAATAATTGCGTTATTTTCGTTGTCAAGCTGACAAATTTTTCGTACATATGAAGCAATGGGTTAGCAATTTGCTTCAAAATGATTCAGATTCTGATTGATAATGTGTTACGCAATTAGGGTGCCGATTTCGATAGTTCTTTCTTTATTTGAAAGGTTTACGAGTAAATGGTCTCATAAAAATTTGGAAAAGATCTGAAAAAAAAAAACCGGTCAAGAGCGAGTCGGACTCACGCACCGAGGGAGGGTTCCGTACCATCATTTATATGTAATTTTTGTTGATGATTTCTGAAAAACTGTGCTATTTATAACATCAGCTACCTGCCAGTGAGTCCCGTCAAAATCGGTCCAGCCTTTTCGGAGATTAGCCGGAAGAAACAGACAGACAGACAAATTTTAAAAACTGTTTTTTTAAGATGCGTGCAGTGTTTGCTTTCATAATTATACATTTAGTCAAAAGCTGTTATTTTGACATTACAAACAGATACCTACTTCAATTTTATTTATTTGTATAGATGTATTTGCTGCAAAAAAGTTCGTGCTCGCAAGGTCTACTGTTCGCAGAACTACTAGTTTTAACGACCTAAGGCTCTATAATAAAGGCTTAGGTTCGATCCCCAGTTGGTCCAAAGTATTAGTGCAGAATTTTGTTATTAGGAGTTTATCAGTAAACAGCCTAGAGTCTAGATAGGCTCGCTCCGTTATGACAATCAACATAACTACCACACTCGGAATATGCAGACAGCCTGCGTTGTAGGTAACGACATGTTAAGTATTGATTTTATTTATAACCTACACAATAACTCTACGGGGTCAAATTTAATTAGCTAGCGAAACTCCGCAGATATGATGAGTACCGATATCTAAACATGATAAAACAAAAAATAAATTAATTTGATTTTTTTTTTTTGTGGGGTCGTCGACCGCAGTTAGTGCAGTCACTTGAAATCAATCTGCCTAGCCTTTTCCCAACTACATTGAGGTCGGCTTTCAGTCTAACCGGATGCAGCTGAACACCAGTACATGGAGCGACTGCCTATCTGACCTCCACAACCCAGTAACTGGGTAATACGATACCCCTTCGTAAGACGGGTTGTCAGACTTTCGGGCTTCTGACGACCCGTAACGACTGTCAAAGATTCGCGAATGACAGCCGGGACCAACGGCTTAACGTGCTTTCCGAGGCACGGAGGAGTCTCGGTATGTAAAGATGGTCACCCATCCACGGACCAACCCCGGCAAGCGTAGCTTAACCTGACTGATCGACCCATGAGGCTGTTATTATTTAGCCACGAGCTCCTCTCTCTCTGAGTGCAGTCACTTGAAATATCAGTTTAAAAATCGTTTTTGTTTATACTTCAGTGACGTGATTGGTAATGGTATCTAAACACGATCAAACAAAGATAACAGGCCAGCGGTCGTTGACCCCCCCAAAAAATCATCAAATATTTTATATTTTATCGTGTTTAGTTAACAATATCCATCACATCTGCCGAGTTTCGCTCGTTAATTTAATTTGGGCCTGTATATTCACAGTACTGAATTACTTGCTCTGTCCGGCACACCCCAAGTGCAATTAGCCATTTCACACAGTTTCAATTAAATTTGAGTTCCCCCTATGCTGTGCATAAGCAGTCAAAGCAATGTTTGTCTGGGTTTTGGCTCATGATATTATATGTTTTGGCCCAAACATCTATATAAATAAAAAGAGAAGACCTGACTGACTGACTGAACAACGCCCAGCCCAAACCCTTGGTCCTAGAAAGCTGAAATTTTGCACAGAGATTCCCTTTATAATGTAGACAAGGAATAAGGAAGGAATTCCTGGTAGCACGTTCCCGTGGGATATTTTCCGACATCAACGCGGGCGAAGGCACGCGGAAAGTTCTAGCTTTACATAAATGGAATCTGCAAACATTGAGTGACTGACAGAGAGAATGATCATTACAAAAAAGAAACTAATAGCTGAATGCAACTTAATTGCATTAATGAGTTTCTGTTTACAGATGCAGCAATTATTAGCCTATTCATTATTTTAAGACCACCGTTGTACCAGACATAGCCCGAAGAATTGACAAACTTAAGTGGCAGTAGGCAGGGCACATTGCTCGCAGAACAAAGGCCGATGGGGCCGAAAGATTCTGGAGGAGCGATCGCGTACCGGAAGACGTAGCATTGGAAGGCCTCCCACAAGGTGGACCGATGACCTGGTGAAGGCCAAAGGAAAGGAAAGGAATCCGCTGGATGCGAGAAGCACAAAACCAGTCGAAGTGGCGGTGCTTGGGGGAGGCCTATGTCTAGCAGTGGACGTCTTTCGACTGAAATGGTGATGATGATGTTGAGAGTATAATGTCATATTCACTCAAATGTGTCGCTGGTGGCGTGTGAGTTGGATCGTTGGATCATTTAGTTCCCTTCAAAATGGTTGAGCCACAGTCTATACATCACTCAGTCGTCCGACGAAGCCTGAGCTGCATACGAAGTTCGGCGAACTAAGTAAGCAGCTCGGGCTCGGACGACTGTATGATGTTATAGACTGTGGGTTGAGCAGTGAGCTAAATGGTGCTGATCCGGTGTGAACGTGCGCAGTCAGTTGGGGCTGGTCGTCTCTTAGCTGTCACGGCTTATTTTTAATTTATTTGTTTTTAGTTTTTTTCTCTGTGTTACGGACGGGACACTTTTAACGTGCACGTTTTTCTACATTGTTTTCACATGTATATTATCAACGTGAATGATGTAACAAATATTTTATAACAATATTTTGATTTAAAAGAGTGTCCGTCGAGTTTCTTGCCCGTTCTTCTCCATAGGGATCTACTACGCTTTGGAATGGGCAACTAGCTTCATCTTTCTGACTAACCGACCCCTTGACAATTCAAAAGTGCCTGTAATTGGTTTATTTGAAGTATTTGAGTACCCTGAACATAAATGGTTTTGTAAATGAGCTTAAATTTTGGTGTAGCATGCGTGGCAAGCATGTTATTACAATGTATATGTACCTACATTGTTCCGTAACTAACTCGATTATGTGATTCTTATGAAAATGGTGTATCCTGCATAAATATGTATAAATTAAATTAAATTTCATTTAATTCGGACAACAGTGATCCATATTGTGTTAGTATTACAAAGACTTATAATCTAGTGTTAGTAGTACAGGTACAAATAAAATAAAAGTAAAATAACGCACACTCCATGCAGAGGACGACCAGATAAGGAAACATGTTTCCTACCTGATCAGCCTCTGCACAAAATGCCTAATATTAGGAGTATAGCTCTCCGCCACAGCTCTCAGGATATAGTTGCGACTACCTCGCAATCTGCTCAGCAGCGACGCGGTTTTTTTGCGAATTATAGCTTGAAAGCCATCTGTGTGAGCTTCAGCAAACATTTCCGAAGCGCTGCAGAACCGAGGCAGTCGCAACAACATCCTGAAAGCATTATTATACTGTATGCGCAGGGCATCCAGCGATCTCTTGGTATAGCTGACCCATAGATTGCTCGTGTAAAAACTCTGACAGTAGGCCTTGAAAAGAGTAATTTTCACTTGGTCAGAGCACCGAGCAAATCTACGGGCCAACATGTTACCTCTGACCGCTAGCGCCCTACGCTCTCTCTCAATATCTATATCATCCTTAAGGTCTTCGGTGATGAAATGCCCGAGATACTTAAATTTTGGCACTCTGTTTAATGGGAGCCCATTCAGCCTTATTATTTCCGGAACAGAGTCAGGACACCTACCACCGGCCCTAAAGACCATATATTCACTCTTGGTGACATTATAAATCAGTCCGTGTGAGGCAGCATATGTCTCACACACTTTGAGCAATTCTCTGATTGCCCCAGCAGTTGGGCCCAGCAGCACCGCATCGTCGGCATAATTGATGTTATTGACACTCACTCCATTTATTCGACATCCAATGCTCATGCTACTGAGCTCAGTGATGAGGCCATCAACATACAGATTGAAAAGCCTAGGGGATGTCAACCCCCCTTGTCTCACACCGCATTCCAATCTGTATGCTGAAGAGAGAGCGTTAGACCACTTTACCTGGTTCTGTTGATTGGCATACCAGTAACGGAAGATTTTCAACAGTTCAGCAGGTGCACCCCTGTCCCTCAACTTGTCCCAAAGCACATCATAGGAAACAAGATCGAAAGCCTTTGAGAGATCGAGGAAACAGGCGTACACCGGCGTCTTACGATCAGTATAGTATTGAACAGTATGCTTGAGGCTCAAGATAGCAGTTTCAGTTGATAGTCCAGGCTGAAACCCAAACTGTGCTTCATGAAGATTTAAAATATTTTTCAAACATGAGTCAAGCATACTGTCCAACACCTTAGCCATGATCGTTGCCAAGGAAATCGGGCGATAATTCCCTTTACTGGATATGTCCCCTACCCTGTCTTTAACTATAGGAACCACAATTGTTTTCATTAAATTTTCTGGCAGGTATGAATGCCTAACACACATCGTATAGAACAGAGACAAGACCCTCGGCACGTGGACCCCTGCATATTTCAGGTGTTCAATACTAAGTCCATCATGACCGGGAGACTTGCCTCTGCTCATTCCTTGTATAACTCCTTTGACTTGCTTGGCAGAGAAGTGCATAAGCGTCTCCCGTTCCTGACAACAATAATCATCACCCGTAGGAGGAACTGAGGGACCAAGTGGAGATTGCACTTGGAAATGTTTCTTAAACAGGTTTGCAATGTCCTCCCGATCACTCTTCCCCTCCACACACACCGCGAGGCCAGGCTTAATATCCATCTTACCTGTGGATTTCCAAAATTTGCCAAAGTTCTTAGTAGCTCGCTGTTCTGCCAATATGTCCATTTTAATTTTTTCTTGATTCTTTTGGCACCATTTCAAGCGACTTTTGAATACTTTACGAGCCTCTCGCATTTGCTCACAAATGTAACCCTGAGTAGGTCGTTTGTATTCTATCCAGGTTTTAAGTTTAAGCCTAGCCTCGCTGTGAGCCTCCCGTACATGTTTATTCCAGCCATAGAGAGGCCGATATTGTACGTGAGGCCTATAGTCACTCTTCTCCTTAGATTGTTCAGCTGCCTCACACAGAACATTCACAATCCGATCATACAATTTATCCAGTACAATTTTATGTTCAGCTAGGTTGCATGACCCATGACTGCACTCCGTGAACTCTTGGGGGAAATCAATGTCCCGCAATTTACTATTGCACAAAAAACGGTACCCCTCAATTTCAGAACAGTTTCTTTCACCCCATACAATCGCACTACGGAGCACTGTCTGAGTCTCTAGTTTTGACCTTACTATACTTAAATCACATACAATATAGATAGGTAAATGATCAGAGTTATAAACATCCTCTTTAATTCCTACATCTACAACGGTGTGCCACGCCGATAAAGATACCACACAGTGGTCGAGCCATCTCTTACACCCATGCGCATCACTAATATATGTGTAGTGATTCCGTTCAGCACCTAATTTTTCAATGTCGGCACAAACCCATGACTGATCCGTACAAAAGTTCAATAATTCATTATAAAAGTTTTCTTTGGGGTGCGCGTTGAAATCTCCCAATATAAATACGTTTTCAACATCGTAACTCGCTACAATAGCACTTATCTCACTTAAAATGTCAGTAAACATAGTTAAATTCTCTGGCGAGTCTATAGGCATATAGACAGAGAAAACAATAATAGAGCGCTTTCCAGTCACTGCCCTAATGGCCACAATTCGTTTACTACTACAGTCCAGAATAGAAACTGACTCAAACATACCTTTCCGCCAGAGTATGGCCACTCCCCCATACGGTCTTCCTCGTAACGGTCCAACGGATGTGTCAACCGCTGACTTACCAGTAAATTCAAAGTCTTGACTAATGGTCCCTAACATCAATAAGTCATGGGGAAGAAGCCATGTCTCTTGGAGGGCTACAAGATCTGACCACGCACAGATTGCTCGAATGTTATCAATAGAGCGCTTTGCTGACTGACAATTAAAACTAGTAAATTTTGAGTACTCATTCTTGTTACTATACATTGTGAAAATATTTAACTAACTTTAACTTTAGACTCAGCCTTGGTTCTATACATAAAATGCACAAAACGCCTAAAAGTAATGCCATCCGGCCACAATTGGTCATTTAGAAATACATCAACTTTACGTTTTGAAACAAATATTTTATAAGCATTGTACTGTTTAAATGATTTAATGTTAATCTTTTTTAAAGACACACTCTCATTTGTTTTAGTCTTAATGTAACTAATAATATCATTTTCTTGCGTTTCAGTACTAACGTTTGAAATTAACAATGGCACCTTTACATCGGCCGCCCGAAACTTAACATCAGGATCAGTAGAAGCACGACCCCTCTGGCTAACTATCCTATTCAGTTTCGATGATTTGTTTTGCACTAACTGCCATTCCTTGTTATGGTCCGCTACCATTTGCTCACTATTCACATTCGAGTTAGACATACTCGAACTGTTCACTGTTTGTAATTCACTCGACTTATTTCCAGTCGACACCACATCGGCAAACGTAACGATGGTAGGGGCCTCGATCGGCCCAGGCGCACACATAGACGTAGTCGGCGCAATGATTGGCTCGCTCAAGGTCACACCTACCGCGTCACTTGCTTCCGTCGTTGCGAACATCATGCTTTCTCGTGCGCTTATTTTTGACGTATTTGTCTCGCTCTCGCTCGCAACATTCGTAATCGTCGCTGCTGCACTTCTTTGCTTACTATTTTTAGACACACCGTCTTTAGCGGTATCTATCGCAATTAATGAAGAATCTACCGCCACTAGGTCATTCACCTTTGTATCAGCTGTTAATTGCGTTGACGATATCGGTACATACTGCAAACCTACAGGGCCACTATTATCAAATGAGTCACTATTCTCCAAGCAAGCACCTCTCCTTCTATTTATATTAATATTAGGAGTACAGTAATTGTCTACTAACGAAGCACATTTCATATTTTGTACCTCAAACTTGAGCACATCAAACTGTTCTCGTGTCACCATTTTTTCTTCAAAAGCCTTGCACTTATTTTGTAATATTAAAATGTCCTTTAATAGTCTGGTCGCATCCACATGATCAAAGGTTACAGGTGGAAGTTTATGCAACTCCTTAGCCACAAATATAGGGAATAGGTCAGGATCCGTTGTTTTCATTAGACAAATTATGTCATCTAAATCTCTGGACATTTTCTTCTTGCCATCTTTTCGACGAATTGGCATTTTTTTTGAGGTGGCCAGCGATTCAAATAGCAATGATTTCGCTTTAACAATATCATCAGCTGTGAAGGATGACGTACACAACTGATGAATGCTCTCTTCATCCATAAAATCCAAGACATTTCTTAGAAATGCCAGAAGCTCACTAATCACAACATTGCAGTTCACACATTTTACAGTCATTGACGACATTATTCTCGCGATGAGTCACTTGTCACTTCGGCAAGCAATACGCGTCCGTGCTCAGTTGAGACTGACCCGAGACTGATTGCCTACACGATAGACGAAGCTGAAATGTACATCCGAAGCACCCGGATATAGGTACCACACTTCTATTTTCCTATCGGGAGGATATTTTTACAGATGTGTGCAGATTTTGGAATTTATCACACCGCTCAGTATATTAATATATGTCGCAGCCAACTGGTTTAATTATCTGATAATTAATCGCCTAGCCTTTTAACTAAACGGCGGTGCCGTTCAACTGGTGGCCTGAATGATATAATATTCAATTATAGGTTAGGTTGGAACTGTGACCAACAAAGCACGCGCGAGCCGAATTGGTCGCAGTAACTAAGCCAGAGCACCCCGACCAAATGGGTTAGGTTAGGTTAGAACTATGACCAACCGCTTGCACTACTTTCAAAGGCTAACTAAACGACTTAAACCAGTTGGCTGCGACATATACTGAAAAGAATCCTTTAAACACATACATAATCTTACACCATCTCCATGGGGGTAGGCAGAAACTACAGAACGCCACCTGCTGCGATCCTTACATACTCCTTTTGCCTCGTGTACGTTCAACGCGCCTGACCCTTAAAATATGTTTGTTCTTTTTGTTTTGTATAATGACAACAGCACATCAGGTTATACCAAACTGTCAAACTACAAATGATTTTAAACCTTAAAATGTTGAAGGTTAAGTACAAAATCGAATGAGAAAATTTGACAGTTTGTAGTAACTTGTCTAGCTGCTGTGTACATGTCAAATTCAAGACTGTTCGAGACTGTTTAATAAATAAATATAACGTACAAGGTTTGGATCTGGAACTGAGCAACAAACTGTGTCTCATCTCCCATCTTTAGTGTTTAAACACCAGTAAACTAAGCAACCTCTTCGCTATCAGTGATAGATAACTCCGCAGAAGTGGCGAATATAGTATTATCGAGACAAAGAAGACAATAATACATACACAGATTGGCTCTTCATTCTCCTGTACACCGTCATCCGATCCCGGTTCCTCGCCAGCAGTAAGGATCCACATTGTTTCCAGCCTGTCGCTCTGCCTTTAGCTTCCAGGTCTTGCAGAAGCCTAATCGAGGACTGGGTCAGACGAACTTGTGCTAGGGTAGGCTTGAAAGCGCCGACGAGACCTGATGAATGCCAGCGGCTGCCAATACCGACTCTGTAGAAGAAATATAGTTAAGTTAGAGTTCAGTGTTCACAATCATACTAGCCATATAATTTTTCACACAATCCATCCATCATCTCTTTGGTCTTTTGTCTAACCGTCCACATTCATACTATTAGATATGGAAGAAGAAAACCAGCTGCGCTGATCCCAAATGAATTAGAATAAGGGAAGAGAATGACGTTTGGAATTTACAACTAGCTTCATCTTTGTGACTGACCGACCGCTTGAAAATTCAGAAGTGCCTGTAATTGGTTTATTTGAAATAAATGTTTTGAGTTTGAGCTTTTGAGTTTGATGATCCTCTTTAAAACTTAACACTTTTCTTGTCTCAACCACGGCAAGTTTCAAAGATAGATGTTCCAGTCAGTTTCAAGTGCGATTTGTGCTTTTATTCTGGAATTTCTTCACAGATGGGAGTGAAAATGTATTGCTAGCTAACTGGCAAGAGGTTTAGCTTTATACACAAGTTCGACTCCACAGCTATTGTCAATACAACAGAAGCTTAAGGTTTTTTTTATTTAGTAAGATACAAGCCATGTGCCCAATGGCATTTTTCATCGGCAGAAATTACAAACTTCCTTACAAACTTTTACCCCCTATTTCATCAATTCAGGAGATAAAGGTACAAGAATCCTTCTGTATTGCTCAACTTCTTTAAACAGGGTGTCCCGTAATTAATGGAAAACTGCAGCTAAATTACACATGATGTGGATAAGGGTGGTCTTTTTTCAGGGCTCAATGATCCTTTCCCATTCAAAAAGTGCTGATTTATATGGTAAAAATTATTTTTCCAACTAGGTAAAATATAAGAGACAGGTTTTAATTAGCTAACAAAATAAATGATTTGTATATTTTTTTATATTTATATTTGTTAGGCTCACGTTTGAACAGAAATAACAGCTAAAAAAAACTATTTTTTTTTTAATTGATGCGTTGTAGAGAATTAGAAGAATTTATTTTGGCAATTATTTAAACAAGAAGCATTATTTAAAAAATTTGGTTTTTTGTCACGGTTTTAGTTTTAACAGAATTGTAAGCTTGTTTAAAATAGAATAGATTAGAATATATTTATTGTAAAACATGAGTATAGTGACGTATAAAACGGCATAAAAAAATAAAAAAAAATTGAGTCTACACAACAAACTATGAAATTAAAAAACTTAATCCTAATGCTAGTTAAAAAATAAAGTATTGTTTTTACAGATTTGAGGATCAAATGGTGAAATGTCATAATTATAGGAATGTCATAATCATCTGCGGTCATTTAAAAATTCGGATATGGTATAATAGCATTTGGCTATGAAATATTTTTTTAAATGTATTTTAAACAGAGCAGTAGGCATTTGTCTAATAGGTTTTGGGATTTTATTATAAATGATTGGTGCTAAACAAAAAATACTTTTACTCATCAATGCCGTGGTTGATCTTGGTACGCATCATTTATTATTACCTCGCCAATTATGAATAGAAACGTCCAATAGTTTTTTAAATAGGTTAGGATTGGTTTGTATAAAATTAGCTATTTCATAAATAAATAAGTAAGGCAGACTTAAAATGTTATATTTAATAAAATACTGTTTGCAACTATCAGTAATTTTCAAACCAAACATAGCCCGAATACACCTTTTTTGTGACTTAAAAATTATTTCTTTATTAGTAGAGTTTCCACAAAATATAACTCCAAACCTCAATATGGAGCCGACAATACCATGGTAGGCAGTTATAAGCGAATTGGTACTTATAATAGTTTTAGTTTATACAGGGCATAGGCAGAAGAACATACTTTTTTATTTAATTCTTCTGTGTGTGCTTACCAGTTCAGATGTTTGTCAATGGTTACACCTAAAAATTTAGCTGTGTCTACCTTTTATAAAACAGTTAATTTGTGTTGAACATTAATATTTGGTGCTTCTAAACGTTGACTGAAGAACATGATTTTCGTTTTTTCAAGATTTATTTTTAAATTATTATTATCTAACCAGTTAATTATTGAATTGACTGTGTTATTAATTTCATGTTCAAACCTATCTTTATTTTTATAGAATGAATAGTGACTGTGCTGTCATCGGCCTGTGCTGTTTGCTAACAATTATACTGAAATTGTGAGTATAACTAAGAGATTTTTTTCTGTTCAAATAAATCTATATTCTCCCACTGTTGGGCAAAGGTCTCCCCAACACATTTCCTGTTTGCTTTGTGTTTAAAAAGTAGCTTAAAATATTATTATTTCTTTCTTTCTCCTACAAAATATTAGCAATCTACACAGTAATATTATAGCTACTGTTTGTAGCAATATCATCCCTTTACACACCAAATTTTAATATTTTCATGCAAAAGGCTTTCAACAGACAAAAGCATTACCTGTATCAATGGTAGTGTGTCACCAATCAATGTCAAAAATCAGTAAAAATGAAGCAAACACTTAATTTGAACAATAACCAGGCATTGCTGAGCTTGGAACTGAGGAACACCAAAATTTTGGCCGCCGCTTCTGCTGAATAGTCGGTCTGAAACAAAGCTTAGGTAACATATGAGCGTACTTACTTCTCTTTCTCTATGACGATAGTTTTGTCGCCCCAACCGCGGCGCGCGAGGTGGTACGCCACGGCTGCTCCCATCATTCCTCCGCCACATATCACCACCTTAGCCTTCGGGGGCAAAGCCGACAAACACCCCTCCAACCTCTCTTCATGGTCTAACGCATCTAATCGACTCGAAAACTCCCTACATACTATACCTATACATCTATGTGCATTAAACCTCTTTATCCCCCGGAAACCTTTTATTAACATCTTATCTATTATTTACACATAAGTGAAACTAAAAAAAATAAAAAACTGTATATATATTACATTACATCTACAAAGAACAAAATTGTAACAAGAATCTAAATATAATTAACGAAGATCTGTGGCCAACTTTGTTTTGACATAACGCCTGCCCTGACATTCCTGACAGAAAGACTCTTGTGTTGTCGTTGCAAATAAAACGATAATAGAGTATAAACATTATGATACAGATAACAAAAAAACCAACATTTCCAAATAATTACAAGCGAAGCACCCAGCCAACTTGAAAGCGTTATGTCTCGAACAATAACATAACCCGCTCCCACTTTTGTAATATCGATTTAGACTATTTCTGCCTAACACAACCACATGAGTAATGAAACGGAACAGAGACAAAGTTTTGTACATACAACCGCGCTATGGCTATTTAAAAATAATTGTGTATGTTTGATGGTAATACCGAAGGAGGAGCTCGTGGCTAAGTAATAACAGCCGCACGGGTCAATCCATCAGGTTAAGCTACGCTTGCCGGGCAACCCCGGCAAGCGTAGCTTAACCTGATGGACCAACGTCCGTGGATGGGTGACCATCTTTACATACCGAGTAATATAAAGCTTGTTTGTAGAAAGTTATTATTCTGACATATAAAATCTATCATATTAAAGGAGTCTGTAACACCGAGACTCCTCCATGCCTCGGAAAGCACGCTAAGCCGTTGGTCCCGGCTGTCATTGAAGGCAATGCTCGCAGCAACTCACGACTCGGTCTCAGGGTACAGCCGCTTTTAGAGGCAGTTTTCGTTATGCGGCTTCCAAAATATGGAATAACCTGCCACCACCTATTAGAGTAATTAACACGATAGGCGCTTTTAGACGACGTTTACGGCAGTACCTCATAGAAGAGCAACAGAAGTTGGATTTGGTCACACTAAATGTCTCAATTATATAATGTATGTACGTACCTATCCACTTATGTATGTATCAGAGCTTTTTTTTTTTTGTCAGTGAATGTTGCACGAAAATTGAATTTAAATAGCTGCTGTTAAACTATACAGTTGCTGGGGATTGTTCTCGCTCATCCTAACGCTCGACTCGGCTTGCTGGCTCATTGTCCCATATGCTTCGGCTCGGAGATTGTTGTTGCGCGGAAGTCTGGCATCGTTTAAACAGGTTTTTTGTTCTGACACAATATCACATTATTTATGTACGTTTATTTGACACAAACTTATTTTTTTTTTTTTTATTTAAAGTAAGTATACATCACACGTTGCAGTATAAAACTGATTTACGTCCGTCACCTCACACTTCGGTCCAGTTGAAAACCAGCGTCAGGCACTAGTTGTCTGGCATTTTTTTGCTGAACTGGGCCTTTTTGGCACAGCCGTGAGGCACACTTTCCTGCATTGTAATTTTATTTTATTTTTTGTTGTTGTTGCATCGCAAATGTAGCTTTTTAAATTTTATTATTATTTTTTACTTTTTTGTTGTGCCTCTTTAATTTAGTCTGTGCTGAATAAATGTGTTTTCTTTCTTTCTTTTCTTTCTTTCATTCGCGGATCTTTGACAGTCGTTACGGGTCGTCAGAAGCCCGAAAGCCTGACAACCAGTCTTACCATGGAGTATAACATTACCCAGTTACTGGGTTGTGGAGATCAGATAGGCAGTCGCTCCATGTAAAATATTGGTATTCAGCTGCATCCGGTTAGACTGGAAGCCGACCCCAGCATAGTTGGGAAAAGGCTAGGCAGATTGATTTTTGATGGTAATACCGGAATTATTCCTATATAAAAAAAATTCAAAACCGAGATACCGTTATTTCGGTAGAAGTGAAAACACCAGTTTCTTTCAATTGTGTCATTATTTTTGTGACCATGCTTCTTGGATTCTAGGTCAACGGGAAGTACCATAATAGGCTTTGATTTATTTGCGAGTATCAAAATATGTCGCATAAATGGCTGTATTTTTTCATTGCGTTGACTTAGAGCTTTATTTTTTTTACCTACGTATTTGATATTAATTTCAATTTGATACCTCCACGCGTTCCTGAGAAAAATGACAGACTGACAGACAGACAGACGAACAACGAAGTGATCGCATAAGGGTTCCGTTTTATCCTTATGAAGTACGGAACCCTAAAAATATATTTAGAGTAGGTAGGTAAGTAATTTATATTACTTTACTAGACTATTACTTACCAAACAGCCAATATCTAGACTATTTGAACCGCTCACCTGTAGAAATAACAGTGGGAGACATTCGCCTACCTCTATTCAATACAATGAACTCAACTCAAAACTACCTGATTTGGATGGGTCCGTGGCTTAGGCCCCCAGTGGTCGAGGCACCTGTGGCCGACGCCCCCGATTTTATTAATTTAATATTTTTCTTTTTTTGGGGTTTTTCACTTAGTACGGTAAATGAGAAAAGTGTTTCACCATAATAATAAAGTATTTTTCCTTGCTAAACAAGTTATCTATCAAATAGCAGAGAGAATAAATCGCCACTTAACCTTATCTTTACACACCTTTTTCCCCATTAAAAGCATATTTATTATGTACAAACGTACAAAAAATCAAAAAAATACTTTATATAAAAGTTAGTGAATGTTGTTAATATACATTTATAATAAAGAACAAAGGGCGTTTTTGTATAAACCCCGTCCCTACCCTTGTAGCATGTTAAGTTTCAGATGGAAACATGTTACAATATAATAATATCTTTAGTAAAGATAACAAAAGTGAACGAATGAATAAATGAATGTGAGAATATGGTAGGTATTTTGTGTAAAATTATTTTACTTAATTTTAGGTTTCTGTATTCTAATTAATGTTTGGGGATAAATAAATAAACGAATGTGAACGAAATATATTATATTGTATTTCGGCTTTGTACAATAATATCGTCCCAGGCACTTGCAGGACCAACGATACCGAAGTACCAGATAAAGATCACGGTATGTGCGCAAGCACGAACAGCGCTCATGCCCGTTAAGCATGAGGAATAATATTCCTTTATGGCAGATCTGCTCTCCGAGGTGGAATCGATCAGTAAATAACTGTAATAAGTTCTATTTGATATGTGCCTCGATGAGATACGACCTCTCAGGAGCATACAATCTTCCGTTTGGATGTCATACTGTGTCATCCTTGGACTTTGTTATATGCACACTTCCATAATTATTATATACACCTCCTCGCATAATTATGTTCGCTAACATACGAGCGTGCCAGGCGCAACATCCAATATAAAAGCATTTCTGTGTCATAAATATAATTATGATTTAATATTACATATATACCTACTTACAATCAATATACATTTATTATTTTTATAAAAAAAATTTGTGCCTGACAGTACATTTGATCAAAAATTGCTTTGAATTAAATTAATCGAATCGGGGGCCTCGGCCACAGGTGCCTCGACCACTGGGGGCCTAAGCCACGGACCCGAAAATACTGTCGAAATCGCAGGTCATTGTCCTCACAAATAACGTGTGGGGATAATGCAATTTATTTATCAATGTTATGAAATGATTTTACCTACTGGCTTAACTTTTATGGCTCCGTATTAACCCGTCGCGCGCCAATTAGCAGACACAATTGAAATTCTATTGTTATCTGTACACATGGTGTACAATCGACATTTTAAGAGTTAAAAATGTAGCTGACCCAGCGAAATTGAAACTCTTCTATTTAACTCATTCCTCCGAATGGTTTTCGAAATTTAAAATAATTTTTGGAGTTATGACTATTTTAAGAACTTTACGCACGTTTGTTTTTTACTCTTGTGCTAATTTTATTCTATTATACCACTGATGTGACTGTGTGATGCTTACAACGAAGTTGCAAAAATGCGTGCTGTAGAAGTAGTACCTATTGAAACTTCTGTATTTTCTATAATAAACATTACTTGTTTATTATAGAAAATACATATTTATGTTCATATACCTATTATAGCTATAGCTGTAGTTTATAAATAGTATTGAAACCTCTGTATTTTATAATTTAACAATGTATTTTTTTAACAATTATTGTGCCAATAGTCGTGTCAGTATATTAATGGTTTGATTGAATACAATGCGTTTTTTAGCACAATATTGTAATGAATAAAATAAATAAATTTGTACATTTACAATCTACTCTGTTTTTTATTTTTTGTTCCAGCTGGCTTCTGCACCTGCAAGAAAACTGAAAAGTTATCTTGCAGGTGCATAAGCCAGCATTTTATCAATGCACTAGCTGTGCCCGCGACTTCGTTCGCGTGCATGTCGGAAAAGAATAATGTGTAGCTTAGATAAGGTATTAGGTATATCCTTTAAAACTCCTCCAATGAAAATGAAGAATGTTCCGATCTTGCCTGGTGGGGAGTAGTGCTTCCCAACAGGCAAGATCAGAACATTCTTCATTCCTGGGGTTCTCTACCATAGCCCTGTCGAATGTAGTCACTGCGGTTTATAATGTCAAAGCGACGAAGTGTCACTTTGATTTTGAAAATAAATAAATATCAAGGCACCTGCTCATGTGCACCGCCGTACTCAATAAATCGACTGCCCGTCTGGCGGAGTGTGCTGAAGTGTTATCATGGTGAAGAAGGATCACGCTTTAAGAGCGCTGTTGAAAATTTCCCAAGAAAACACGCAAAACAACGATGAAATTATCAATATTATATTATTGTGATTTCTATTCTATGTGTAACCTTTGCTGGAGATCCAAACAAATAAATAAACTTCTTAAAAACTTGTTTTAATTAAGAAAATGCTTCTCTGGAGACGATGTTTGAGCTACAGTTGTCCGTGTAAACTGAAAAGCAACCTATTTACTGAGATCCATCTCTGGTTATGGGCGCCATTTTGGATTTTAATTTCCTGATTTTCGGCCCAGCAGTGCCCTCAGAAGCTATGAAGATGACACCCCTTTATCGAACATTTTGTACCTACACCATTTTTGATTTGTACCTCTTTTAGTCCCGAAAACTGTAAAAAATACACCCCCGCTTTAAAATTAATACCTAGAGTATTTTATTTATGTGCCCATCGTTAAAAAAACTTATTACAAAAACAATAAAACTGACTTCCATAAAAAAACACTACAAAGTGCACAATAACTTTAATTTGGGAAGTACTTAGCAAGAATTATCGAAACTATAACTGTAAATACTAATAATTAAACGTCTTTTGCATTATGGTACACACGGCTACATATTAAGCTATACATTTCCAGTATAAGCTGACCTCTCATTGTACGGTAATCCTATACAAAGCGAGATCAGTTTATACTGGAAATTTATAGCTTGATATGTATATGTACGTACCACTAAAGATGAGACTTGATACACCACATGGTTTGACATGCACAGTAGACGATATAAAGGTAAAGACGGGGAGAGACCGGGCGTCATCGCGCTGCGCGGGAGGCGCGGTACGGCGCTCGTCAAGTCTCATCTTTCGTGGCGCGTATTATACCTACCTACCTGACACTACCTAATTGGTGTACCTACTTCTTTGAATTGATACTCAGCAATGATTAGTTGAGCACTATTAGGTAAGTACTTGACCTACTGTGTTTCATCTTCCGTACGATTAACACATAATTTGTACTGTTTTTAATTCATGTAGTTAATTCACAATTATGTGTACTGCTCGTCGATGAGGAGTTCCATGCAGTAAGTAGGTATTTACTTACCTACTTATTTTCAAAGTCCATAATTAGTTGACCACGGATAGTAACTAACCAGTAATTTTCTTTGATTTCTGTACAGTAACTAAATCACAATACGTTTACCTACTGTACGTTATTGATGAGTTCAATTGTCAGATCTTCACCATAATAAAGGTGACCATCTTGGGAGAATCCATATCCAGTATCAGCTGATCTCGCATGTATAAAATTTCCTTACAGTGAGAGGTCAGTGTAAACTGGAAATGATGTGTAGCCGTGTACAGCTGCAGGCTCACAAAGTGAAACCCAGTTTGATTTAAAAAAAGTTGTTGTGATTGATTATTCTATAGCATTGCATTCTTTATCATTCGGAACACCACATTAGTTAGTAACCTATTATCTTACATAGCTTCCTCCCGCGGCTTCGCCCGCATGGTATGTCGATAAAAAGTAGCCTATGTCCTTTTCCAGGTCATGGTCTACCCGCGTAACAAATTTCATCCAAATCCGTTCAGCCGTTTCAGTGTGAAAGCGTTACAAACAACAAAAAAATACAACCGACTTCCAAAAACAACACTACAAAGTGAAAAATAACTTTAATTTCGGAAGTCGGTGTCTAGTTAAATGTATTTTCGTTTTTTGCCACCGACTTCCGAAATTAAAGTTATTTTTCACTTTGTAGTGTTGTTTTTGGAAGTCGGTTGTATTTTTTTGTAAAAAAGTTTTTATTTTTCACTTTTTAGTTGTGTACCTACCCCACACAAATTCAAATAAGTACCACTACCTGCAAAACAAACTAGAACATCATCCATATAAAAGTGGGGAAAAAATACGTATTATTGAAGCTAACTCAAAAACTACCCAAGCAAAGTTAATCAATTTTCTATGGGACCAACTGTGATGACTGATGACCCTCTCGAACAAAACAAAAAAAATCCAAATCGGTCCAGCCATCTTCGAGTAATCGGGGAACACACATAAAAAAAAAATTAAAAAAAAAACCGACGAATTGAGAACCTCCTCCTTTTTGAAGTCGGTTAAAAAAACTTGCTTTCGCTCATTATTTTTGCTGCGGAGTTATTTTTAAAGAGGTATATCTCCGAAGATATTCATTGAAATGAAATGATGTAAAAGGCAATTTTATTCAAAATTAAATACTTGTGATAAATAACTTATTTATTTGGATAAGGATTAATACCATGTTTATGAAAACACCTTCGCAAATAATGCATTATTTTATAACAAATTTGATTACCATTAAAACAGTTATAGTGAGCCAGCCTTAAAAGATAGACATATGCTATCGCGGACTTTTTTTTCGAACTTTTTAAGAGGAAAATTTCTGTCTTAAATGATTGTTGCGTAAATTTAACCGTTTACGCAGCGCACGCAACAGAAGCTCTCAAAAAGAATAAATTTTCCCCGTTTTTGCAACATTTTTAACCGACTTCAAAAAGGAGGAGGTTATCAATTCGTCGGAACCTTTGTTTTTTTTTTATGTATGTTCCCCGATTACTCGAAGATGGCTAAACCGATTTGGATTGTTTTTGTTTTATTCGAGAGGGTATACATCACAGTTGGTCCCATATAAAATTGATTAACTTTGCTTCGGTAGTTTTTGAGTTAGCTTCAATAATACGTATTTTTTCCCCACTTTTATATGGATGATGTTCTAGTTTGTTTTGCAGGTAGTGGTATTAGAATTTGTGTGGGGTAGGTTCCACAACTAAAAAGTGAAAAATAAAAACTTTTTTACAAAAAAATACAACCGACTTCCAAAAACAACTACAAAGTGAAAAATAACTTTAATTTCGGAAGTCGGTGGCAAAAAACGAAAATACATTTAACTCTTAAAATGTCGATTGTACACCATGTGTACAGATAACAATAGAATTTCAATTGTGTCTGCTAATTGGCGCGCGACGGGTTAACTAGACACCGACTTCCGAAATTAAAGTTATTTTTCACTTTGTAGTTGTTTTTGGAAGTCGGTTGTATTTTTTTCATTGATGCTCCGCTCCTATTGGTCATAGCGTGATGTTATATAGCCTTCCTCGATAAATAGGCTATCCAACACTAAAAGAATTTTTCAATTCGAACCAGTAGTTCCTGAGATTAGGGTGTTCAACCAAACAAACAAACAAACTCTTCAGCTTTATAATATTAGTACCTATAGATAGGCAACGTCTTGCCCGTAATAATTTTTCATAGCAATTTGTTTGCGATTTTCTCCTAAAATCTCCATAATTGTTACGAAATTTTGTAAGTTAACAGCTTCTTGATAAATTGTGAATGTGTTTTTGTGTAGAATCGCAATTGACTGCAACGCAAAGAGACACTTGCGCCATCTAAAATGTGAGGCAGAGTTCGGTACTGACAGTAATTAGATTATTGATATACCTAGTAAAAAAATAGGAGTTTAATTTCAAGCAACATAGTTTTTTTTTATTTGATTAAATCACATGCTTACATTTGATAAATGTGAAACTAAATAAAATTCGTAAAACTTAATGTAGTTATTATCCTAGCAACGGTGATGTGTTGTAGATGGCGTTGATATTCTGGATATTAACGCCATCTACAACATATCACCGGTACTTAGTCTACGCAGGAACAGAGTAATGTATTAGTGCGTAGATAGATGGTATTATTTTCATTATTTAAAAAAAAAAAACCTTCTCACTAGTTCTGTTATCCTGGTAGCAGAGACGAGCTGGCGCTAGTTGGGGTTGGTTCAAATATTCGCCATATTAAGCCAATGTTTGAACCACCATACATTTTGGCGAGGCAAATGTTTGAACCAACCATCGGAGCCAACACAGATAAATCTTTTAATTACCTTACAAATATTAACGCCATCTACAAGACATCACAGATACTGTTTAAGCTTTAAGCATGTAGATGAACAATGTAATGTATTAGTGCGTAGATAGATGGCATTATTTTTTTAAAGAAAAACCTCCTCACGTGTTCTGTTACCCTGGTACTTTTGAGAAAAAAATCCAGAAAATTTTGCCTGGCATTTGAGTTTTGGTACTAGGATGGTAGAAGTTAAGAGGAGTTAGATTTCGATTTATTTCAACTTTGCAAATATTGTTTTAACCGACTTCAAAAAAAGGAGGTTTCTCAATTTTTCTTTGTTCGCGGATAACTTCGTCGTTTATGAACCGATTTGGATGATTCTTTTTTTGTTGGAAAGGAGATATCCCAAGGGTCGTAACATGATAAGGAAACCAGGATCTGATGATGGCATCCCAGAGAAATCGAGAGGAACCTTCAAATTTTATAGGCACACCTATAGCGGTTTGGGTATATTTTATAGTAAGTCGTGCATTTGCTTCCGGAAAGCACCATGTGGTGAAGTGGAACTGATGAGGAATATCACAGATGGCCATCGGAACTACTCAATAATACGTATTTCACGGGTTGCGATTTGATTGTTGCTAAGCAATTTATGCTCGTCACAATACATATGTTGTAGAGGAGCTGATGATGACTTCACCATCAGTTCCAGTTCTCCTGGTTCCTTACTGGGAGAACTCCTTAACAATTAACGTCCTTGTAGCGGGAAAAGCAATATTTTGTAAAAGGTGATGAGCAGTTGACATTAAGCTATTGTAACTTAGATAAGTTACAGACTGACCCACTAATAAGTGAAAAATAAAAAACTTTTTTACAAAAAAAAAATTAGACTTCCAAAAAAATACTACGAAGTGAAAAATAACTTTAATTTCGGAAGTCGGTGACAAAAACTAAAATACAAATCCAAAGACACCGACTTCCGAAATTAAAGTTATTTTTCACTTTGTAGTATTTTTTTGAAGTCAGTTTTTTTTTTGTGAAAAAGTTTTTTTTTTGTTTTGTATTAGTATGTAAGACAATACCTACTGCCATCCATGCTGAGTTTTGATAAGTTTTGATTAAATTTTTTATGTTAAGGGGGATGCGGTGAGGTAGCCCGCGAAATTCAAATTTTCTTGCGTTTTTTGCAATGTGGAAGTCAATGTTAGGTTGTATCTTGATTAAAATATGATACGCGACATTAAACAATATGTATCTACATAATTTGAACCACAAAAATCATCAATAATCGTTAGATTTCCTGAGGATTGCTCTGATTTCGGAAATTATTATTATTAAATTGAATTTCGCGGGCTACCTAAGCGAACTCAATATCAAACCAACGTCGTGTTTTGCAATGCTCTGACAGGCTTCATGTACAAAAACCGACCATATAATCTATTATAAAATCTGTGACGTGCATGAGAGCAAATAAATAAATAAATAATGAGATACATTCAATTAAGTACATTTTTTGGATCCACCGCCTTCTTGGACAATGGAGGGCAGGAAACTATCAAAAACTGAGGGTATTGGATAGTTTGCTGCGCTCAAATACTAGGAACGCAGAGTCATGCAGGAGGTTGCTTTACAGAAAGTATAAGTAGTCCTGCCCGGCACGAATATGATAGAAGAGAGAGAATATTTTTTATTGAACACACTAACATAATAGGTATGCTAATGTATGCATTATTTGTGACCCGGGTACTTTACAAAGAGAGAAAGGCAAAGTTTGTGCCATATCTCTATCTCTTTCCCTTTCACACAAGCATCTGCTGCTTTATTTCTCTGTATGTCGTATACAACAAGTGTTGATTGATTGATGAAATGACGGGTGCATTTTTACGTCAAAACCTCGGCAGTCAAGGCGCTGTACATTGTCGACGGACGGACGGTCTACTGCCGTCCTTTATTGTTCTATGATCTCTGTATCCATCTATCTCTCTCATTCGCAGTACTTCCACTCACTGCCGCGGTACTTCACTGTTTGACGCACACACGAGTACGCTATGTAATTCATAAATTGTCGCTTGTGACTGAATTTCTATTATGTAGGAGGTATGTTTGCACCTAGCACGTTCAACCAAAAAAAGCTTTTTTTTTACAAAGAATTCGGTTGTTTTTTTTTTTTTTGTAAAAAAGCTTTTTATTTTTCACTTTTTAGTTGTGTACCCCATACCAATTCGTATACCACTACTTGCTATGTAAACAGTGACAAGAACTGTTAGAACATTATACACAAAGTAAATCAATTCATAATTTATTTATTTATTTATTAAAACTTTATGCACAAGTAAAAAAATACTGTACAAAGGCGGACTTAATGCCTGAGGCATTTTCTACCAGTCAACCTTAGGGTGATGCAGAGAGAAAACATGGCAGGTGCAGCATAAGGGATAGATAACTCGAAAAAGAATAAATACTAATAAATAAATACATATATACATACATATAAACAGAATAAACTTTGTCAAGAGAAATAACGATAGGTAGAGGAGAAAAAGAATCCAGCAAGAATCAGCGCTGAAGTGATTCTGCCAACTTTATACGAATATGTTCACGAGCCTTCATTTTGAACGATAGCTGACTGGTTGCCATCCTGATGTTCAGAGGGAGCGCATTCCAAAGAAATACCGCCTGGACAAAGAAAGAAGAATGAATAAAACCAGAGCGGTGAGAAGGACATCGTAGAAGACGATTGTTGGTTGAACGAAGATTTCTACTATGGGCAGAGCACAAGTATTGAACATGGGAAGTCAGATAAGAAGGAGAAGTAGGCTTATTTAGTATGGAATACAACATAGACAGAGCCCTCAGCTCTCTGCGCTGACGTATGGGTAACCATTTTAAAAGCAATCGGTGCGCAGACACATGATCATACTTACGAAGATTGAAGACGAATCGAATGCAGTTATTTAGAAGGCGATCAAGTTTATTGAGGAGATCTGCATTCAGGTCATAATAACACACATCACCATAGTCTATTATGGGAAAGATTAGGGACTGTACAAGCATGGCCTTTATGTGTGATGGAAGAAGGTTTTTCAACCGATAGAGCGACCTCAACGTTCCGGTGACTTTCTTACTTACAGTCGTGACCTGCTTTCGCCAGTCAAGACAAGTGTCGACATGCAGACCCAGATCCTTAACATTGGAGCTAAACGGGATGACTGCATAATTGGCGGAGCGATCGCGTTGTCAAACACACAAAAAAAAAAACAGTTGAATTGAGAACCCCCTCCTTTTTGGAAGTCGGTTAAAATACTTATTGTTAAAGTTTAATATCTACTTGTTCACATTTTCAGTAAAATTAGTTTGTTTCTAACTAAGTTGACCTGCCAGGGTCGCGGGTTGTTCGAAAGAGATACCATGGCCCTGGCACAGGCAACTGAAGGAACACGGGTGGGTTTTAGTCAGTAAAAGTCTGACACGCCCTCTTGCTCCGCCCAGAGCGGAAGAAGTCATTTGATGATTTCCCATCCACAAACAAAAAAGGCTCTGATCCGATTCCGAAAATTCTAACACTAATGGGAAGCTACATTATTGCCGAGAGTCATAGGATATAAACAAGAAATTTCACGCGGACAAAGCCGCGGGCAGAAGCTAGAATAATAAAGCTGGTGAGTTTGTTTGTTTGAAGGCGCAAATCTCGGGGACTAGCAGTCGGATTTGAAAAAACCTTTTTGCATTTGATAGCCACATTCTTGAGTAAGGCTATAGGTTATTTAACATCACGCTAACTCCCTAAGGAGCCGAGAAAAATACAATTTTGGTGTCCTCTGCAAATGCCGCACCTACTCAGCTAAGTATTGACTTTTCGCCCTGTACGCTTGCTCAAATACCCTCTGTGCTACTGCCAATAGTATCTCATAAAAGATTTGTGTAAATACTAAATAAATCTAAAAAAAGTTGAGAGGTGTCAAGGGACACCCGGATGGAACGAAGTTCCTTTCGATTAATTAGTGAAGGAATTGTAATTTTTTTTTTTTTTTTTTAAGTTATAGTAATATTTTTTTTATTATTAACAAATATAATGTAATATAACCTTAATCTTTCTATAAGAGAGAGAGAGAGACAGACAGAGAAACATGCGCACGTCGCACAGCTTACAATAGCTTACTATAGCAAAAAGTGTCGTTACAACTTTTCGTGAGAATTTTTTCCGTCTAGCCCCCTTTCACAACGCGCGATAAGGAATTTCGTTCCAATATTCTTTTGTGTCGCGTGAGTGCACAAATCATCGAGCATGGGAGTCGCGGGCGGTTGGTGAGTAAATCTTTTCGATAATCCTTTGTTCCCCTAATCCTCCTATATTTTTCATAAGTTTTAAATGTTATTTTTGAGATCAAGCCTCGCTTATTATAACAAGTTTAATGTTAGTGTTTAATTAGATAACTCTGTACGAAATTATACCTGGTCTTATCTCTACTCTATTTAATTCTTAGAACATAACATAGTCTTAGATTAAAGAACTGAGCATAGAGGTGTGAATGTTAACCCCCCTTCGCACGGGCGTAATAAAATCGCGGCGGGATTTTATAGCGCACTGGATTTTCAACTCTGGTTGTTGAGCCTAGCGTTGAGAATCGAACTTAACAATAACAGAGTACATTCTAGCGCGTCGAAAAAACACTGTTGGATTTTGCTAAGCAGAGCGTTGAAAATCCAGTGCGCTATAAAATCCCGCCACGATTTTATTACGCCCGTGCGAACGGGGGTTTAGAGAGTACACATTTTTAATTAAGTACCGTAAAATGACGCTATTTTGCTCCGTAAAGGTAAATATGCTCCAAATTTAAAAAAAGATTGTTTCGATCTCATCTTTAATCTACGAGGAAATTGAGGTATTTTTGAACGCATTCGATAAATGTTTTACAAGATTGGCAACACTAAATTATACACTTCCAGTTTCCCCCATTTCTTTTCTTTGATAGCAGCCGTTTTTCGGAAGTTACTGTTTTGTTAAAAACATGATTTTGCAGACTATTATAGTCTGCAAAATCTACCTCCATCAACGAATCTATGGGTACCTACTATCTTTCAAATTACTTACATGCACATAGGTACTTTATTTTTTTATAATTACCTGTTATTTTAATATATTTATTTATTTATTTAAAATAGGTACGCCAACAGCATATACATTGGACATTAAATACTAAACATTAACAGCTATGGGTTCTTATGTATACTCGTACATATACCAATTACAGGTGTACACGACATTCACTTGTAACAAAGCAACCTTCGTAAATTATATTAAAATAAAATTATTATATTATTATTATTAAAATGAAAAACAAAATTATAAACAAAACAGCTTTGACTTACTCAAGTCTAAAAAAGAACTAAAACTGACTTACACAAATATCAAAAAAGATATATACTTAAACTAACTAACAATAATAAGCGTAACTAGGCGTAGGCGTAGCGTGCGTATGGCATTGGTCATGTAAATAATTGTTTAAATGACTGCGCAAGAGGGTTTTGAATTTCGGCAGGGAACCAAATAACACATCACTGCCACACAAACAGAGATAAAAACAATAATTTTAAACATTTTTATACTTCGTTACAGATTGTGTAGTCAGTAGCTACCTACTTTTATTATTCTCGAGGATTATCTAATTATTGTTTTATCATTCACGAAATAAAAGACGATGCTTTGTTTGTTTATGATAGAAATGATTTTTTTCAGAAATTATAGGGTTAGTTGTAATTCGACGTATTCCTTGCAGAACGTTATATTATAGTAAGCTTAAAATGCAACAAAATAAGAAATCAAATGTACTACCGAAATTCAGTATTTTTTTTAGTAATTTTTGTCTAAGAAAAGTAAGTATAAATTACGAAAAATTAATTAGGTAAGTAGTGATCTTTGCCAAAGTTTTAGGCATTTGTCAACTTTTAATTTTTAACAAAGATCTGCTACGGCATCAGCATAATAACTTAAGTTCCAGTAAAGTCGCGCTGTAAATCATTTTTCATTATTTACTTTATTCTTTTACAAACAATATACAAGTTAACACTATTTACACTAGGTACTAAATTAAATGACTAACTAACTAACTATACAAATAAATACAAAACAAAAGTACACTTAGGTGTCGAAGTACTCGTCCGCATCGATGTCATCCGGAAACGTGCCCAGAAGACTGGCAGCATTGCCACGTTGAATGGCAATGCTAATTCTTTGGCCAAAGAACGAGCCAGCCCTCTGGTCTATTTTTCAATTGCATTTTTTATAAAAAAACTAAAAATCTAACACAAAAGTTGTTAATTGTCGGTAGAATATTTTGATGGCTTAATTTGTTACATTTTAACCCTACTATGACGCCCTGCAAGGAATACGTCGCGTCGAATTACAAGTAACCCTGTATCTATGAGCCTAAAAATTAAGAATAGCACAATAGAGGCTAAAGCTTAGAAAAAGGCAAATCGTCCAAGAACAATAGCCCAAATATGAATTTTGATGACTGGTGAGTCTCCTAACGTACCTGCTCCTCAAGGTAATGTTCTAAGATGTGCAGTAAGCTACAAGCACACAAAATACTGAAACCGATCAGAATTTGGCGGATTTAAAGTTGTTTTAGCTTATTTAGGAAACTTTCTGTAAGAGTTTTATCGATAATAAAACCTGGGTTTATACTTACCTTGATAAATACTATACTAATATAATCTATAGTTAGTTATAAAGACTTATTAGTAGTCAATCAAGTGCCTACGTAACCGTAAAAACAAATAATATTGTAGTGTGATATCAGACAGTCCGCACTCAAATTTAGGGGTGTTAGTTAAATGGGATAGTAAAGTGTTGAGATATGACGGCCGTTCACACTGGTCGCAGGAAGTGCGTATCGGTACACCAGTACAGTTTGGAACTTCACTGTGTGCACACCAGCTACAATGCGTCCCAGTACTGTGCTCCTGATTTCCATCCTCACTTGCATCCAATGTAAGTACCTTGCGTATATATACGCCTCGCAATCGCCAATGCATTTTATTTTTGTCAACAGCGAATTGATTTTGACGTTCCAATTTCGACCCGATGTTTTTCTTTTTTGGGACTTCGTTTTTTTTTAAATCTGTGTATTTAAATTGAAAATAATTTTCTATTAGTACTTATTTATAGAGTTTTATTATAACAAGTCGTAATAAATGTATTATCGCTACGCATACTCAAGTCTCTTGTTTGGTAGTTAGATATCGCGAGGTCATGGGTTCATTCGGGTAAAACGAGGAGTATTTTATGGATCGTTTTACTTTACGATGTGAATGTGATTCAGGTGACTTGAACGTTTTAGTAAAATGTACCTTATAAGTTTCAAAATGCACGTTACCTCAAGGTTCTGATTCTGATACAGAAATCATTTGTTTTGCAGAGGTCATTTGTTTAAGAACTTGGGTTGTTTTCCTCTTGTTTGGCATTTTTTTTTTCTATTTTGGTAAATTTTTTTTGCTTAATTCTGCGGTGCCTCTGTTGGACTAAGATATTTCTCCAGATCATACTACTAGGTATAAATATGCTGTGAGCCTTGGGCTTGTACAATCATTTGCTTCATCGACATTATTTTTGTCCATATTAGATCCGTATCAGGCGCGATTGGTAGTGAGATTCCGCATACTATGAGGAGGAGCTACACCACATTGCTGAAATCCATTTATCTACATTACTTTCGTATATTTTGTATTGAACCATCATACATGGTTGGCCGCACCGCGCTTTTTTGTATGAAAATGCGAAGCGTCGTCGCGGCCCGATATGGTTGTAATGTGCGCTTAGCTTTCAAAACAAAATCAAAAGTCATTTATTCAAACTAGGCTGAGAATCAACTGTTTTTGAACGTCAAAATTACATGACGGTCCCCCAAAACGTTCGCCCTCCACCAAGCTTTAGCTGGGAAGAAGAACAACAAGATTAAGTTTATATTACATTATACCTATTTGTTATTAATAAAAAAAATATTATTATAACTTAAAAAAAAAAAATATTACAATTCCTTCACTAATTAATCGAAAGGAACTTCGTTCCATCCGGGTGTCCCTTGACACCTCTCAACTTTTTTTTCTTTGGTTCGAAGGATTTGTTCAGCTTTCGTAGACTTTACCCCTAATTTTCTCCGGACGAATTTGGACGTCGGAAAACGCGGAAACTACCGATTTCTAGGAGAAAATCCTACCGGCTGCGCCACTTTTGGTTTCGGAGCGTGAGAAACCTTAAATACCTACTAAACTTAACTAAGTACTCAAGATTTTGACTGAGGATAATAAAAAACTTTTTTACAAAAAATACAACCGACTTCCAAAAACAAAACTACAAAGTGAAAAATAACTTTAATTTCGGAAGTCGGTGTCTGGTTAAATGTATTTTCGGTTTTTGCCACCGACTTCCGAAATTAAAGTTATTTTTCACTTTGTAGTGTTGTTTTTGGAAGTCGGTTGTATTTTTTTGTAAAAAAGTTTTTATTTTTCACTTTTTAGTTGTGGTACCTACCCCACACAAATTCTAATACCACTACCTGCAAAACAAACTAGAACATCATCCATATAAAAGTGGGAAAAAAAACGTATTATTGAAGCTAACTCAAAAACTACCCAAGCAAAGTTAATTAATTTTATATGGGACCAACTTTGATGTATACCATCTCGAATAAAACAAAAAAAATTCAAATTGGTCCAGCCATCTTCGAGTAATCGGGGAACATACATAAAAAAAAATAAAAAAAGGTTCCGACGAATTGAGAACCTCCTCCTTTTTGAAGTCGGTTAATTAAAAATGAGAATACGTGTTGCCGATTTTGAGGCGACTTTTATTCTGAATAAGTACTTGGCTCATCCGGTGGGCACAGACCGCTGAGCTTGCAAATGATAACTATTAGTTGCTAGAATGGGAACATAAATATGTGCTTAATCTAGATAGCAGACGGGTGAGGCGTTTCATTTTCTCTAGATTAATGAAAGATCATTGTGAAAGATTGTTTGGATCATTGTTATTATACTCTTTGGTTTGGATTGTTTCCATAGTGACCACTATTACTTTACATAGTGTATTATCTATGGCGACCACATAACAACCGACAGAGGTAACTCGATAGCTCCATTTTTATAATTTTTTAAGTTCTAGTTTTTTGTCCACCTTTGCTGTAATTACAAATATGTCGTCGATTGAAATATTTCAACACGATGAAGTCATCTATACGATTTTGGACAAACCACCTCCAGAGCCACCCAAAACTCCAAGGTTTAAATCTCATTATCTACATACTTACGTTTTACGTCGCTTACAAGCTCACGGTATTTAGAACTTTTTCTAAAACTTGTATAATGTCGCAGAAAAGCCGTAATATAGTTATATGAAAACTGTCGCGAGTCATCGTGCCCTAATTTTGTTACTGCGACCAATTTCGACGTAGTGCTCGCCGGCCGCTGCTGCCGCGGCACCGCTCTCTTCGCTCGCTCGGCTCGTCGATGCTCGCGCGTAGTTGGTCACAGTTATCCTATTTGGTCGGAGTACCCTAATACTTATAATAAGTAGGTACTTAGATCATGCTCGTATTATAGTTAGTACCTGGTCGACCGAGCTACGCTCGGGTGGAAATAGAGAATACGAATTTTCCTAGATATAAGAGACCTAGCTAGATCGATTTTTCGCCCCCGTAAACCCTTACATTGCAACTAGTAAGATAGATAGGAACTGCTTTCATGTAACTATATTACGGCAGTTAGCTTTATCCCTGGGGATATAACGGTGTTGGTCAACGACCTTTTACCAGATGGCATAGAACAATAGCTTCATGAATGAGTCTTTTGCATAGAGTGATCCTAATTTTAGTTAAGTATTACTTTATTAAGTATTTAGTTTGTTTGAAATTGATTTTTTTTCAATTTACGAATTATCTTATTATAATTTTTATGATTACTCAACACTAGCCCTACCCGCGTGTTGAAGGAATATCGCGATTCCGGGAACACGTTGTATAATAAAAACTTTTGTACAAAAAAATACAACCGACTTCCAAAAACAACACTACAAAGTGAAAAATAACTTTAATTTCGGAAGTCGGTGTCTGGTTAAATGTATTTTCGTTTTTTGCCACCGACTTCCGAATTTAAAGTTATTTTTCACTTTGTAGTGTTGTTTTTGGAAGTCGGTTGTATTTTTTTGTAAAAAAGTTTTTATTTTTCACTTTTTAGTTGTGGTACCTACCCCACACAAATTCTAATACCACTACCTGCAAAACAAAACTAGAACATCATCCATATAAAATTGAGGCAAAAATACGTACTATTGAAACTAACTCAAAAACTACCAAAGCAAAGTTAATCAATTTTATATGGGACCAACTTTGATGACCCTCTCGAATAAAACAAAAAAAAATCCAAATCGGTCTAGCCATCTTTGAGTAATCGGGGAACATACCTACATAAAAAAAAAGGTTCCGACAAATTGAGAACCTCCTCCTTTTTGAAGTCGGTTAAAAATACTCCAGGATAGTTCTTTATCAGCCGATCAGCGAAAAATTAAACAATAATAATATATGACCACTAATTACAGATACGAATCCAAACTAGAAAAGGAATTGAGATTAACAAAAAAACCGCAACTAAGACGTACATTTGGTTACCCTGAAACACCAGTCCAACCTCCTACCAGCTTCTTAAAAAAGGGTGAAGGAATAGGTCAACCTATTAAGAAGAGTGATCATAAATGCTTTGTGTCTGGTAATCTTCCACCAGTACCAAAACGGCCTCCGCCGGGGAAGAAACCAGAGAAGCCAACAGTTAACTTCAGAGTTATTAACATAAAGAAAGCTATAAAGATCAAAGGGAAGCCTGTGGAGCCAAGGTAAAGTTATGCGATGGTCCTGCACGCGTTGACGGGGGTCGACTCCGTCAACCTCCATCTCTCATCTATCGTCTCGTCTTTTTTTATTTTTAACCATATTTTGTTTGGCGCAGGCGCCTGCACTCACGCTGCCACGACAACATAGGCATATAAAATGCTGCTTCGAAATTGGTACAAATATGGCAGTTTGAATGCTCAATCATTACCATTAGGTACTCAATCTGCCTAGCCTTTTCCCAACTGTATCGGAGTCGGGTTCCAGTCTAACCGGATGCTGCTGAATACCAGTATTTTACATGGAGCGACTGCTTGTCTGACCTCCACAACCCAGTACCTAACTGGGTAATAATACCCCTTGGTAAGACTGGTTGTCAGACTTTCGGGATTCTGACAACCCGTAGCGACTGTCAAAGATCCACGAATGACAGCCAGGACCAATGGCTTAACGTGCTTTCCGAGGCACGGAGGAGTCTCGGTATGTAAAGATGGTCACCCATCCACAGACCAACCCCGGCAAGCGTAGCTTAACGTGAGGGATCGACCCGTGCGGCTGCTATTACTTAGCCACGAGCTCCCAATCATTACCATCACTCTAGCATTAAAAGTCTCGTAGTTATTAGCGGTTGAAATCTTACATGTTTTTGTCTGTCGGAATTATTGAACTTTTCACCGAGAACAATGAGCAAAAAGGATATGAAAGTAGGTACATAATTTTCTAACGTTCGCTCTTTAGGCTGGTGGATACGAGAGACGGTCACATAAAGAAGATAAAAGGTTCCGGCGAGGTTCCAGAATACTGCCTCAGGCCCGACTTCGGTCAGATGCCAGCGTACCTGGTGAAGAGAAACAGAAGGATCCAGAAGTCCATAGAAAAAATGCAATACGAGGTGGACAACAGGGAAAGCTTGTGCAAGCTCATCAGCGTCGATGCTCGCACGAAACTCCTAGATGTAAGTTGCTTTTATTTCACACATTCTATAGGCAGGCATTTGAATACTTTCTCATCTAAGGTTAGGCCATCGCCTTCATCGTTCTTCACATCATCATGTTGCGAAGGACGATGAAGTTGGCTTGCCTAGAAGATTCCCGGTTTATCGGCTAACACAGATTTCAGTAACAAGATTCTCTTTTTCTCCAAGAGTTTCGGAAACACGTGCACTGCGTCAGAAACTAAACTGGGGAGGACTATAACGACGGCGACGCTAACGTTGTAGTCACTTGCTACCGCGGGCGAAATTAAATTTAGCTGTGGACGAGCAAACAGCGTAAACACATAAGTGACACCTGCGTTCCGATTTCAAGGCCGCCCTCAGATTCCCCGAGGACGGCCACCATAGTCGGTAGAAGTCCAATCATAAAAATAGGTTTATTAAGTACTAGCTGCGCCCCGCGGTTTCACCCTCGTAGACCGGGATAAAAAGCAGCCTATGTTTTAATCCAGAGTATAACCTTCTAATTGCGAGATGTGGTAGCTTATTGCATAACGATTCCAACGACAGTTTAATATACAGCTCTCATACAAAACTTTATAGATATCGTCTACCGTGCGAGACCACCTAGAAATACTCTCACACAAAACCTACAAAAACAAAATGGCCGTCACATTGAATAGGTTATGCTATCTACATACCAAATAACATCCAAATCGGTCCAGCCGTTTGAGCGTGAAGAAGTAACAAATATACAAACACACTCGCAAACTTTCGCCTTTATAATATTAGTGTGATTATTATATTATATAGCTGCTGCCCGCGACTTAGTCCGCGTGAAATTTCTTGTTCCCCCGACCCACCTCGTCGCATCGCATTGCCTGCCCGCGCTATTACTTCGTTTTCGCTTAAGGGTTACTTCTGCCTTTTTTTCTTTTATCTCGGCACGTAAAGGCCCTAAAGTGATGTTAAATATGCCTATAGCCTTCTTTAAGATTTGGGTTATAAAATGCAAAAAGATTTTTTAAAGTTCGACTGGTAGTTGCAGAGATTAGCACGTTCGTTCACCGTATCCCCTTGCCGCTAACTTGTCCCTGCCCCTCTCATCCACTCTAACACCCCCTTCATCACTTCCCTTTCCTATCCCCCTCCCCTCCCTCCTCTCAATATCACCCCCCCTCCCCCTCGACCATCCCCTCCTCTTCACTCTCCCCCTCTAATCCAGGGTAGTTTTGAAAAACAATTAACGACAAACTTTATTACTTACTACAAGTATCTGTGTCAAGTTTCAAGTTAATTAATGAAATGAATACGATTTTTCATATAAACTATATTCCCTGTTTTCATGCCCACAGGGGAGAAATTTTAAAGAATCGTTTCGGATGTTTCCTTAACTTGACTGAAAGATAATTTACACCAATTTTCGATTTAATCAAGCCCCGCAGTAAAATCCTCCCCTGAAAAATTTAGTACCCCTTTTTACCCCATTATGGGTAGATTTTCGAAAAACCCACGTTATTCTTCATTTTTAGGGTTCCGTACCTCAAAAGGAAAAAAACGGAACCCTTATAGGATCACTCGTGTATCTGTCTGTCTGTCTGTCCGTCTGTCACAGCCAATTTGCTCCGAATCTACAGGGTCGATTTAGTTGAAATTTGGTACACATATGAACTTCTGTGACCCAAACACGAACGGGTACAGTAAATAAATAAATTTTGAATATGGGGGTCAGTTTTGGGGGGCAAATAAGAAAATTGAAAAAAAAGTTTTGCAAACTATACCGTGTGACTCGATGTGACATATCAAATGAAAGGGCTTACTATGAGGATATCAAATATATTTCTTTTATAATTTTACAATAAATTGTTTTGAAGTTATTTAAGAAAAAAGACGAAAATTTACCATTCCCCCGCTCTTGTGTCCGAAACTACTGAGCCTAAAATTTTGAAAAAAAAATACAGAAAATAGATCTTTACCTGTAGATTACAGGAAAACCTATAGGAAGTCTGTGATCTTAAAATAACATGGTAAATCTTTCAATATTGTGAGTACAAACTTACATTTACAGTTGGAATGTATGGGAGAACATTTTTCTCAACTACAATGTTAAGTTTGTTCTTGGGATAAATTCATTGTGTGTGGTCCGACACGCACTTGGCCCGTTTTTGGTCTCAAGTATAAAAATACTGAGATAATCGCGGCGCGACATCGAACATTGCGTAGGCATTTATATACTCGTGATAACTGCGAAATAGAATGTCCGATTCGAATGAATTAAAAAGTATTTTATAGCTACATAAATATCCTTGATGATAAAACTATTTATTTGAATAAGAATTAATTCTACGATACGAATGTAACCAACTTTTGTTTCTATTGGCGCGGCGGTCTAATGAAATTTTAGAACACAAAAGCTTCTATTGTGACTTAACTATGATAGTTAGATATATTGCCTCGCGGGCTTTTTGGAAGGTGATAATGAGTACATTAATCATGTAGTACAGTCAACAAAAGAGTTATCTAGGCAGGGTATACTAACATATTTGTATGTGAATTGCTTCATAATCAATTTCGTGACAATATACAATTTTGTATTGGTGAGTTACAATGTAGGTATTGCAAAAACAAAGTACCTAATATATACAAAATTGAACACGAAGCAATTCACATACAAATATGTTACTCTACCCTGCCTAGATATGTCATTTGTTGACTGTACTACATGATACTTTTTATGTATCATCAATAGTTTTCTCAGCGCACGCCAAATAATGAATTTTATAGGTAAAATTTTCCTACTTTGGGTTACATTATTGCAATTTTCTAAGGATCTCTAAATTCTTTGAAAATAAATTATAGCCTATGTTACTTTCTGATAATTTAGCCTTCTATTGGTGAAAAAATGATTCAAATCGGTCCAGTAGTTTCGGAGCCTATTCGGTACAAACAAACTAACAAAAAAATCTTTCCTCTTTATAATATTAGTATAGATAAAAATAGAAATATCTGTGAATCCTAGTTTAAGTGTGGTGGAGGGTTAGGAGTCCTAACCCTCCACCTCCACACCAAGGGTGTGTCGACACTGTAAATCTTCAATTAAAACTTTTTACAGGATCTGAAGCACAACTGGTCACTGATGCAGAAGGCTTTTCTTCAACTACCAATGCTTACCGATACAATACCAAAGATACTTCGCAAGACTAAAATGGAGGCCGAACTGAGGCAGTTGGAAAAAGATATAGCTTTAGTTGAAAGCAATCCTTATATTTACATTTACGAATAAGTCTTTCGAGGCCTTTAGACAGTACCTACTCTGCTGTTTCTACTCCGATTGGAAATTAATCAAATATTTTCACCATGAATTCATGGAAAATAACTTTTTGAATTAGTTCTTTCGAAGTTGTAACACAGCAGTTTCGTTGATAATTATATTGTTTTCGATACTTTTATCGCTATAGTACCTACCTACTTAGAAATAATGAGCATGATATCATATTTTTAGTAATTGAGATGTGTCTACTTATTCAATTCGCAATAATTGGCCAGTGAAACCTGTCATTACTAACGAGAGCTACCTGTACCTATGACTATCTATATTACGAGGCTCTGCTTTTTTGCATTGTATCCTCAGATCAACAAAAAAAGGAAGATGGAGCGCCGCGAACATCAAAAGTGAAGTCACCTTTTCACCCGACTACCAAGGAAGGGTTATGTTTATCTATGTGTGTCGAAGGGTTGCCATTTTTTAAATTGTTTCCTTATAATTTGGGGAATAATATAATTGTATAGGAAAGGTCTCATATTCATCATGATTAATGAATGGGGAAATAAATCGTATTATGGCAACCCTCGCACTTTATATCACTGCGTTCGTACGTTGAGGTTTTTTGTTCCAAGTAACCTAAAACTCGGTAGTTCATTTAATAAAAAAAACGGTGTTATTTCAAGTACCTAAGTACAAGTGAAAAGTGTTTCCGTGAGACTTTTTATATGATTTGATATTGTTTTTATATGTTTTCACTACATAGGAACGACGACTCGTCACGTACTAAGAGCAGTGATAGCGTTTTAGTTGTATGTGTGTGCGTGAGCATGTATCTAAATAGCAAAAGTCAAAGTGAGAAGTGTCAAAGGGACAGGTGTCAAAGTGACAGGTGTCAAACTATGAAATGTCGAATATGAGTGTAACACGGGTAAAAAATACTCCCGTAGAACTACGGGCAACAAACGGTATTTTACTTGCAGGAGCACGGTTTTGTGGCTTCACTTTTGATGTTCGGGGCGCTCCATCTTCTTTTTTTTGTTTATCAGAGATTGCCTCCTATTTTCGTCACTGTCGGCTGCGGTGTCTCACTGTATAAATTTAAAAAATCTGGACGTCTGCATTCAGCCTCCCTCTATACAGGCATATTGTGATGGTTTCTACTTATGTAGAGATCTTTCAGTCTAAAAACGCACGCCCCACCACCACTGCTTGTTGCATATACTTTTCAAAAGTTTGAAGTAAGTAAGTATAGAAATTTTAGTGGATGGGCGTGCAGTTTTAGACTGAAAGATCTCTACCTACCTACTTTTATTCTGTAGGTTGATTGGTCTTTTGTTATTTAGTATCTAATATCACGTTAATTGCACAAAACTATTGAAAACTGTGTGTTTACGTGCAAAATTAATACGGTTCCAATTTTATTTTTGAATAAATTGGTGTGAAGGGATGTTTGTCTTTAATTTTTTTAACCAACTTCTTATAGCGTTGTTCCTATAAGGGTTATGATTCCATTAAGCGGAAAAACCCTGGCGGATACTCAAGCACTTTTTAAATTTGACTGAATAAGTAACTGTATCAATATTGACTAAGTATAAAATTCGACGCAGACATCAAGCGTGATGTCTGCGTCATATTGATGCATAGGTACGTACTTACTTATTCAGTGATAAAGTGCTCGAAAAAAACTTCCGTTTGGTGGTAACTGACCCAAGAGAATAATCACAAAACTATGAAGTTTCCCTAAAAGAATAATCCTGGATCTATTCTTAAGTTTCCGAGAATAGCTTGCAACTTTACTGAAGTTCCCGTGTAAAACGACAGCCCTTTAACATTTTAAAGTCCCCATAATAGTTCTGCACCATTTTGAACCTGCCTATATAAAAAAAACTTTTTACAAAAAAATACAACCGGCTTCCAAAAACAACACTACAAAGTGAAAAATAACTTTATTAACGGAAGTCGGTGTCTGGTTAAATGTATTTTCGTTTTTTGCCACCGACTTCCGAAATTAAAGTTATTTTCACTTTGTAGTGCTGTTTTTGGAAGTTGGTTGTATTTTTTTGTAAAAAGTTTTTATTTTTCAATTTTTAGTTGTGGTACCTAACCCAGACAAATTTTAATACCATACCCTGCAAAAGAAATTAGAAATCATCCACATAAAAAGTGGGGAAAAGTAAGTACCTATTATTGAAGCCAACTCAAAAACTACCCAAACAAAGTTAATCAATTTTTGGGACCAACTTTGAGGTATCTCGCATAATTTTTTTTTTTTTTTTAATTCAGACTATTTAAAAAGTTATGTGTCGACTTGAGAGCCTCCTCCTTTTTTATCGTCGGTTCAAAAAAGGAATTTGCTGGTAGTTTACCAACTTCCATGAACGGCCTAATTCAAGCGTGATTGTTCGTAGATATATTTTGTTGCCTTTAGCAGTCCATTATTGGATACACGTAGGTTTGCAGCGTTAAAGTCTGGAATGATGGAGGAATGATAATTCCAGAATTATTGTATGAAGAGCCCTACTGCGATAGGAGGACGATCCACATAACCATAGAGAGTAAATTTCTTTAAATAAAACACCTTTTGGACAAAACCAACAATTTTATTCAGACAATATTCACAAAAATAAAGTGTGATCGCTACAATATATTATCCTAATTGACTAGATTCTGAACTAGACTAGGGAGAGACTGAGCCTCAAAAGATATGTCATTATGGCCAAAGTCTGATTTAACACTTAATACTACATTTGTCGTAAAAATAAAACTATCTGAAGGCATGTTCTTTACTTTTTAGGTATTTGGACGACTACCTTTAGTAGTGAAATTTAGTTGATTTTTGTTAGCTGGCTCTACAAAATCTCACACTACAGTGTGCGCGCAAGTGCTAGTCACCGACTGAGGTATGTAAGCGGTGAGACGGGTGAGGTCGCGATTGATAAGACGCACATGCTTGACATAGCTTGACGTTTGTCTACCTCCTCCGTCTCACCGCTCACATACATCAGGCGATGACTAGCACTTGCGCGCACACATAGTAAAGAACCACGCCTTCACAGCTTCTAAATAATAATTCAGAAAGTCATAGTTAAGTATAATGCAATTTAATCTACCTCGTTTAAATGTCCACAATGTGTATAAATACAAATGGAAGAAGTGTTCGATGGCTATTTCATTCGCAGGTACATTATTATACTAAAATACACAACATCTAGACGTATGAACGGTAAAATTGGCACAAATAATTTCTGTATTAATACTTTAAAAGAATCTACTAATACGTAAAAATTGGCTATTGGATATTATACTAATGTTCTCTAAGACGGATAGAGTTACTAAATTATGAAAATAGAAGTTAGATTAGCTTTCTAATGCTGGAATGTTCTTATTTGTCATTTCAACTAGTTTATAGATAAAGAGGGGAAACAAACTTGCTACTCGCCACTGGCTGTGGCGTTACAAAGTGCGTACAGAACCCGAGCGTTAATTGGCCCATTGACTTTTAGAGACACCGATAGTTGAGTTTTAGTTTTTTTTTTTATGATTGACGCAGACGACCGCGACGCTCTACAAACCACTTTTACAACTCAATGTGCCATATCAACGTCCGCGTAGCAACAAACAACACCACCTTAATTGCGTAACACTTTCAATAACAATCCGAATGATTCTGAAGCATATTGCTAATCCATTGCTTCATATGTTCGAAAGTTTTGTCTACTCGACAACGTAAAAAAACTTTTTTACAAAAAAATACAACCGACTTCCAAAAACAACACTACAAAGTGAAAAATAACTTTAATCTCGGAAGTCGGTGTCTAGTTAAATGTATTTTCGTTTTTTGCCACCGACTTCCGAAATTAAAGTTATTTTTCACTTTGTAGTGTTGTTTTTGGAAGTCGGTAGTATTTTTTTGTAAAAAAGTTTTTATTTTTCACTTTTTACTTGTGTAACTACCCCACACAAATTCAAATACCACTACCTGCAAAACAAACTAGAACATCATCCATATAAAAGTGGGGAAAAAATACGTATTATTGAAGCTAACTCAAACACTACCGAAGCAAAGTTAATCAATTTTATATAGGACCAACTGTGATGTATACCCTCTCGAACAAAACAAAAAAAATCCAAATCGGTCCAGCCATCTTCGAGTAATCGGGGAAAATACATAAAAAAAAAAAGGTTCCGACGAATTGAGAACCTCCTCCTTTTTGAAGTCGGTTAAAAACACAATGAATGTTGTTGAACTGTAAAAATGAAAGCCATTGCTACTGTGTTACGCAATTACCACGCAGTCTAGACTACGTAACTACAGTCTATACAGCCATAACTACTGTCGGCTTTAAGAAAATATAAATAAAGTCTAATTTTGTTAAATCAAGTTCCATCCTTATTGCAAGAAATCTATACAAACTAATGTTTCTACTTAATGTTCATAAGCCAAACGGCAATGATATTGCACATACATTTCAATACCTAATCACACTTAATTAACTCGTTTATATACAAAAATAATTTATTATACTAGTTAGCGTCACGAATCTTATTGACTCGATGGCGAGTGCATATATTTTTAAAAGTGATTTACGGTCGACCTACGAAAAGTTTAATCATACTTAGAACTTTGTCAGGGGACTACTAATTACATGAAGTGATTTTTCAAAATTTGCTGTATTATGTGAGGCGCTTCTTTCGTATCGAGAAATCCCGGTCATAGACAATATTTTGTTATTTAATGTTGTCTATGACGGCTTTGATTTTCTTTAATTTTCAGTAGGTACCTATTATGTTTATTCTCTAAATTAAAACAATTAAGTGAGATTTTCATTGACCTGAATGAGATTTGGTGAGATTTTGCTGGACTCCTCCCCCCCATTTTCAGTTCACGTCATTAATGGACGCCCCCTCATATTATACGCCGCGAATGGCGACATCAAAACAGTGACGCGTAAGGCAATTATCACACTGCGCCGAACCGAGGCCATAGTAAACAATCTGTGCGCGGGAGTGTTTTGATACAATGTTAAATCTGCCGTCCCGCGCTACGCGACGGAGCGCGGTGCAGTGTGACAATCGCCTAAACAAACGAGTTTAATGTGATTATGTGACAAAGTCCAAAAGTGATCAACGTTTTTGTTAGGTGACCGTACATTACCCGAACGTTAGCAGAACACATCGACCCTTAGAAAGAGACAGCCACACTACAGACAGGTATGAGGACAGAGACGGCGCTCTACAAGGCGGGGTTCTGCAAATTCTTTATCTGTGATAAAGTTATAAGTTGGTTTGTTTCTCTCATTCAGGACAGATGCGTAAAGATAAATGTACCTATACAGTAAAAGTACTATGGCCAAAACTTAAGCATGCTCACTTAAGAAAATATTCCTGTGAGAGCGCAGCTAGTGACAAACGAACATTGTGCGATCGAGTCGTGAGCCGTGCTATGCGATTATCGCCTTTGAGGTGATCATGCGGAACTTTGGCCCATAGTACCTATAAAGCATGATTAACATTTGTAATCACGTGCACATTCTACTATAAACTGGGTGAGTCAATTATGATATTCTACAACATATACAGTTATCAATAATATACCATAACATGGTCTACATACGCAACTATTATTATCAACAAAAAAAACATCGTGTACGGACGTATAATCCTACAGAGACAACTGGGAGAAATGTCTATACTGAACGCTGTGGGCCACTCTCGACCAAGCGGAAAAATCGTCGCGAGTGCTCGAGCACTTTTTAAATTTCACTGAATAAGTAACTGTATCAATATTGACATTAAGTATAAAATTCGACGCAGACATCTTGCTTGATAAACGCATGATGCAAAGTTTATGTGCCGTATTTACGACGGGATACTGTAAATTTTAATTTCTACCTATTTCTCCCATTCAAACAGTGATTTTATGACCAAGATCTAATCGTTATCTAAGGTCGCATTTCCCTAACATAGCGCAAGCAAAGCTTCAAATTGTCGTTCAATATTTCACACTCTTTTTACAATTTTTTTTTCATACACAATATCTTTGGCCGGATACAGAGTCCCTGATATAGTAATTATAATATTACTAATTATTTTTCTTAAAATAATGCAAGAGGTCGGAAGAACTGGGCACAACGCAAGTCTATCAAATATTGTTGTTGGTTTATTAATTTTATTTATTGATCTTACAGTCTTTGAATAAATTAAACAATCCGATTCTGAATAATAGTGGTAATGAATTAAGTACCTATACTAAGTAATAACAGCTGCTCGGGTCGATCAATCAGGTTAAGCTACGCTTGCTGCGGTTGGTCCGTGGATGGGTGACCATCCATCCATACCAAGACCCATCCGTGCCTCGAAATGCACGTTAAGCCGTTGGTCCCGGCCGTCATTCGTGGAGTTTTGACAGTCGTTACGGGTCGTCAGACGCTCGAAAGTCTGACAACCAATATTACCAAAGGGTATCGTATTACCCAGTAACTGGGTTGTGGAGCTCTGATAGGCAGTCGCTCCATGTAAAATAAGCCATATATGGTTAGACTGGAAGCCGACTCCAACATCGTTGGGAAAAGACCAGGCAGATGATGATGAATCAATTAATAAGAAGTTTTTAATTAAATGTTAAAGAAATTACCTTGCCTTGACCTTAAATAAATTCTTTTGTGTAAATACGTTTTGCAAGATGAGGGTGGCGAGATGCAAAATATGTATTTTTAACTTTGCACACACACAATCATGCTCAAATACCAGTGCCTACCTTACATAGCATCTGTGTTAGTACAGTACGACAGGACTCACGAGGATCAATCGTTTATCTTCGGAAAAAACCGAGCTTTGCCGAATGAAATATGACTGGTTCATCAATAATGCCCGGGCCACATTAACGTCAACGTCAATGCCCATAAACGCCATAAACATCGCGGTAGTTAAATTCGTTCAAGATATGGTCAAATTAACGCGGTAAGTGGTGGCTACACCTACGACTAACGCCCTTCAACGCGATAATCAACGGCATATCCCGTTAATGTGGCCGCGGCATAAGGGAGTGACGCGTCAATCTATAATAATTTAGGTGGGAATATAAATGAATTTCTATTGGTCAATAATCACATTTCATTCGCAATATTTCGGTTTTTCCGAAGATAAAATATGGGACCTGTGAGTCCTGTCGTACTGTATTTGCGTAGTTGTCATGTATGTCGCTGGGATAAATAAAATAAAATTAAAAAACCACAACACGATAACATATTTGGCAATGATCAATTTTCTATCCTAAGTTGTACTAATATCCGATTAAAAAGAAGGGTGGAAGTTTCATCAAAGGACATTACATTCAGTCAATAATCCCTAATTTTATATTGAACTTGATAATATTGGGAGATAATTTGTTTGTTTCACCACTTCCGGATAAGTTCCGGTTGTATGTTTATCTGGCAGATAAATCCATAAAGATTTATTTTATCTGGTCCTTTAATTTTACATGATACTTTCTATTTTTATTAGTTATTTCAATGCCTTCGATAAAACCTTACGGACTGTTATTTAAATTTACGATATACAAATACATGAAATAACAACCACGTATAAAAACGGGTCAAGTAGTTGGTAAGGTATAAAAAAATTATTTTTTAAGAATCCCTACATTAGGCAAGATTTAATGTTAGTTAATATAGAGTGCCCCCTATTAATTATCGATATATTTTTGTCTTGAGCAAAAGTTTTTTATCAGGAATGTTTTAAAAACACTTAATGAGATCATTTTTTATAACTTGAATGCTTAAGGTTGAGTTTCATTTAGCAGCAGGCTTGAACCATGGAGGTTAATACAATGATCGAGCAGTTGGTTTAGTCACTGCAAAAACATAAATTACGTCATTGACATATGGTTTAAATTGCAATGACCATTCTGTTCTTGCTTCAAAATCCACTGCTTACAGGAACACAGATGAATTACTGAAAATCTATATTCCATTTGCAATAAGATTAGACATTTAAACAAACCTTTTTTACAGTCCGTTCAACCAATTTTGACTTCTATTCTGTAGGCTTAAGGATGGCATTAAAGGCAAAAAAGTGGTTACAATACCAACTGTTTACTGCAGCTGCCATTTGTCATGCCACCAACGCAATAGAAGTCAAAATCGGTTGAACGGACTGTAAAAAGATTTGTCTAACCTTATTACAAACGGAGTATATGCATTTCCATATTCAACCTGCTACTTAAATGTAACCATCTACTTCATAATTACAAGTACTATCATTTACATAATATTCATGTAGAATTTACGTTGAAGACGGTTCATGTCGTATGCTCTCTCCATTTAGCCGATGCTGGAAAGTAAAAAGATGTATCATGTTAATCACACAGAATTATTTATTTATTAAGGATCTCCAACAATACTTAAAAATATGTCGTAGCCAGTTCTTAGAACTGATCCTTTCATGAAGTGTTCGACCATTTTATGAAATAGGACATCGACCGCTGGTCACATGGTCACATCATGATGTGGTCTGGCCAGATCAACGTTTGACGATATGAACAGTTAAACGCACATGATGATGCGCTTCATGATGTAGCCAAACATTAGAGGTCATATCGTAAAATACTTAGATTATCCACCGGTAGAGGCGTTGATGTCGCTTTGTTTTTGTTGAGCAATGGTCCTAAAAATATTAAACAGCCAAGCAACTCCGACCAAGATGAATGTAGCGCTCGCCGGCCGCTGCCGCGGCACCGCCCCCTTCATTCGCTCAGCTCGCACACCGTTGGTCACAACCAACCAAGGTTAGGTTAGAACTGTGACTCACAGTTCTAACCTAACATAACATAAATAGGTTGATTTCGTAACGATATGGCCATTTCTATGATGATCATTAAATTTCATGAAGTGTTCGGTGATTTCGTGAAATGGTTGTGTTTCATGATATGGCCAAACATCGACTGAGATTATCATTTAAACGATATAGTCAATTTTAGCTGGTCATTTTATGATACTTCATGAAAACAAATCCAAATGAATTTTAAGATCTGGCCGCGACACTGATACAATACATGACACATCAATAAAGGGCAACATCAGGTATCAAGTAGGTGAACCCCTTCACTTATAGGAGACAGCATGCAGCACAATAAACTTAATAACTATGATAACAAAGTTGAAATTTGAATGAAAATGCACAGTCGAAAGTGATGTTAAGAAACACCCACAGAATAAGAGAAGATTGGTGTCTGGAACAACGTTGTTTTTCTAACTTTAAATGGAGTATAAACCGCACTCAAAAGCAGTGTCACTGTCAATATTCCACAACAACGATGACACAGACAGCTTTTGAACGCGGTGAAATTCACCCATCAGCAACAAAAGTCGAGAAAAAACTTACATTTTAGCTGACTTCTTGCTCAATTTCTGATATAGAGAGCCTTTGGCGATTCCGGAAGGGCCTTTCGCGAGGCCAGACGGGCCTCGAGCGAGAGGGAAAGGCCTGTCGCGAGGCTCTGGCCCTTCAGGCTTGACGGATTGGCCATTGCGAAGTACTGGGTCGGGCCCCGTCCAAGGCATGTAATCCAGTCTGGAAACGTAAAGTACTTTTCAAATACATAAAAACAAGCCAGTCGTTTAAATACCGTCAACAGGTCTTTTGCCACCTGACGTAAAGTCAAAAGCATTTGCCTAGCGTGTATACTGTGGTGACGTCAATGCATAGAAAAATAGGAAATAGTGGACATGTAATAGTAAAGCCCACGACACCAAATGAAGTAGGAAGGGTCGCAGTGTCAAGAAACGCAGTTTATAATTGCATTTTTTTTTAAACGAGATGTCACTCTGTGTTTGCAAAAGCTTGCATATTTGGGTACACGAATTTTTAAGCTTTATTCAGATGAGAAGCAACTCTAGGCAACTTGCAGGTGAACACACTGAACAAGTAAGTTTTGTAAAGCTTTATGAAGAGTTTAAACAAATGTAAACGCGCCAAATAGAGAATACTTCTCCTAGCTATAGCCGTTGATTGTCAGCAGCGCGACAAAATTATGTCGTCGCATTAAAATTTTGAAAAAATCCCGGCTCTTCGCATCCTGTTGAATTATTTTACATTAAATCATTTAAGAGTTTTTGGATAAATAATTATTGCTGACAAGACTAAGAAATCTAAAATATAACGCTTAATCTCAACTAAATACATACAGTAATAAACTGTCCTTTGGTCCTTGTCGCAGCGAAGAATTAGGACCATTGGTTGGCGAACTATACTGTGACTTGAACTTGGACTCCACACTGCTACTGGTCTTCAATATTGGCCTGCAACATTCGTAGTCCACAAACGTTTGAACCAATATTTGTAACCAACAAACCAATCTAAGACAGAAGACGGCATGCAATACTCCTAAAGACTATATTTTATTATTATACTAAGGAAATTTTGAAACTATTGTACTTCTGAAGTAGTCGGTGATAAAGAGTGACTCTGAGGAAGCTAAATAATAATAAAATGATCATGAATGTGATGGCTACTTACTAGCGAGATCTAGGTATGATGATCCAAATCTATTCGCTAACATTTTTATTAATATAAATCAGTCACATTCCTATAAACTATATTGCGATCATTTTGCATTTCTAAACGAAAACGTGAAGGAAATAAAACTAAGTTTGTTATTCTTTCCATGGTAAATCTATTCAATGAACTCATCTATGTGGTCCTTGATGTCAAAAAATATACAATGATGTTGTCAATCTATACTTTTGACCTGCTAAGGATTTATTTTATTGTAAGGAAAATTTAAAACACACAAGCAATAAGAACAATACAAATCACTGAACACTTTACACATATTTCTAAAAATATTGCTACCAGTATACAACGTACAAAATCTAGTTCCACTTTGACCTATGAATAGTGTTAATAAAAAAAGTTTTTTACCGTAAAGTTTCAGTGAACAAATTAATTTCATCGCAATTGCTCTGCAATTAGTATTCCAAAAGCGATTCACTTCGAGCCAAAATCTACTATTTTGTAACATTTTATTATATTCAAACACCATTAAATTGATTTCAGTGTCAGCATGCCTATTATTTTAATATTATAAAAGTGAAACTAATTGTACCTTTCTTATCATTAACTGTTCACAGAATATAAAAACACAGTTATTATTGCTGTAAAAAGTTTGCTTCATTGATACAAAATAAGCCTTTACACCAGAAAACTCAACATAAGCCTTCGACTAACATACACACACCATGCTTAGAAAAAACTCTTTTAAAACACACATTTCACACATCTAACTAAACTTGACAGTCACAAAAGACATTCACAAAACATTTGCGATACATTTAGTTTTATTAATAAACACGCACATTTTAAGTTGTACCATCACAATTTGGTGCTCTGCAAGGGTCGATGCTGGGTACTATTTGGTTTTTATGTTGAAATCTCCACTGTATCACAGTCAGTGATGCTATTTAGTTTACTAATTAGTCATTTAATTTTATAAATTTCACAAACGTGACATTTGTTTTATTTGGTTTAACATTTTGTAGAAATTTACAATTATTTAAAGGCTAGCTAACAATGCAGTATTTAAGCGTTGGATTTCAAATATTAATATGAAAAGACACATGTCATGTATTTATCTAATTATCAATTGTACTAGTTATCTTCAAGTGAATTACCTGATTAGGTTCTTTTTCACTATAGGTATATTAAAGTGTTTGAATACAATTCTATGAGTCACATACGGAACTAAAACAATATAATACAAAAGTAGATATTATCTGTTTGTGTTTTTTTTTATTAACTATTTATTAAAGATACTTTGATACGCTGATAAGTAATATCATTGGAGATTATCGCAATACATCTTATAAATCAAGCATTTTTAGCTGATTCATAAACCCTGTCCACAAAAGCTCTATTAGTCGCGTATGTCCCTTTACATACGCTTTACTACCGGGTAGCCGAGGCCAGACAGTTATGCTGATAGCAATTATGAAAGCTTTCACATGTATGGTAATGCTACAGTCACGAGCATATATATATTACTACGAACAGCTTGGCAGTAATGTCTGATTTCATGGTTCAGCCATTAATATCTGTCGTCAAAATGACGGCAAACATAATTATGTGAGCATTTGTAGAAGCAGCACAAATATATGACATCGAAGGAACACCAAACTATCTGACGAGTCAAAATTCATCTATTATAATATGATCTATGTATCTATCTGATGTTGCATCGGCTTCAAAACCACAAATGATTACATATGTTTGCCGTCATCAAACTCAAAACTCAAACTCAAAGCATTTATTTCAAATAAACCAATTACAGGCACTTTTGAACTGTCAATGGGTCGTCAGTCAGAAAGATGAAGCTAGTTGCCCATTCCAAAGCGTAGTAGATCCCTATGGAGAAGAACGGGCAAGAAACTCCACGGACACTCTTTTCAATCAAAATATTTTTACGAAATATTGGTTACATCGTTCATGTTGAAATTATAGATGTGAGAACAATGTAGAAAGACGTGCACGTTAAAAAGCGTCCGGAATAAAAAGATAGAAACTAAAACAACTAAATTAAAATTTTAAAATAAGCCATGGCGCTATGAGACGACCAGTCCCAACTGACGGCGCCCGTTCACGAACATGACACATGGATGAGCACCAATTAGCTCAACCATTTTGAAGGGAACTTCACATCTTGAAGACAGTTATTTATGGATGAATCATGAAGTCTCATGTTATTGCCGAGCTGTCCATAGTAATATATTTATGCACGTGACTGTGCCGGCAGGATTCATCCGGTCTTAGGTAGGTTCCCATCAAGGCCATGCGATGTAGCGGAGCAGAAACTACCAATAAAATTGCTTCATATTCAAAATGGTAAATATTTAACTGATCGTTCAAAATCTCCAAGTTGATTGCAGTTAATTATCAAGTCTTAGGGCCTGTATTACCACCTACAATTAAGTTCCTATTAACTTACTTGGCAGATAAATTCTTACTGATTCCGTATTTTACACTATGATACGTACATTTGAGAATACGATATTGTGTACATAATACGGAATCAGTATAGTTTAGAAGCCAAACGTTCGACTATAGATTGTGTTACTATTGTACAACTTAATCTTAAGACCTTCGATCAAGATCGAAGCTTAAGACACTATTTTGTACTATTTGGTTTTCATGTACTAAATAATAAAATTATTAATCTATATAGGTATAGTATTTTAGGATCACAATATGGGAATTATTTGAGGCTCACAAAAAGAGGAAAATTTATTATATTAGAATGATCATTAAAATTTTTAGGACATCAAAATGGAAATTATTTGGGGTTCGAATAAATATGCCATTTAAAATGGACCATTTCCATTGGTGGAGTTTTTTACTTTGTGGTTACTCTAGCGGAAAGTCAGCCTACGCGCACATTCGCAGTCATATTATGAAAAGATACCAAACAAACAGGACCCAGCATTCGTACAAGCGTTCGTAACATACTTCAAGTGCTCGGTCCACGTCTTGATGCGGCGCGAGGCGGGGGGCGCGGGGGCCGGGCTCGGCGTGCGCGCCTCCGCGTCAACACTGGCGTACGCGCGGGAGAATGAGTGGTGAGGGGCGGAGGCGATGAGCATTGAGCATGTTTGCTTTATTATAAACAATTTTGAAAAAAGAATAACGGTAGGGATCGGTGGGTATACGGTGTATAAAAAGACTCATCACATAGCCATTATCTACGTAAGTACACTAAGGCCGACACATCTTGGCGAGTCCGAACATCGCGCAGAAGGCTGCGCAGTAACATTTTTTAGGAACCGAATGGATGGAGGCGAGTGTGAGTGAGAGAACATGCGCGAAAGTTCGTAGTGCCTATGTTCAGACTCGCCAAGATATTTCGGCCATAAGTAAGTAACATTGAGAAAATGTTAAATTATTGTTGGGAAACTAACTTTATTTTTGGTGTGAAAAATTGCTGTTTACGGCGCAAGCAATGTAACGCACGCAAAACATTGTGCTTATGGGTGCATGCTACGGTACAGAAGTTGTAGGGGCATTTAAAATAAAGTTATAACAATTAAAACTTGTTTTCGTGAAGAAAAGTTTAAAAAAAATGAACGTTGACGACGGTCAACGTTCATTTTTTTTAACCAACCAATTTTTTTTTTTATTTTTTTTTGTACTGGATCAGACCTGGGAACCATCTCATTACGGAGAAATTCTTCAATTTCTCCGTAATGAGATGTTTCCCAGGTATGATCCAGTACAAAAACAAAATATCACAATGACGGGGAGTACAAGTGACTCTCAGCTTCGTTCAGCGTCTTTTTACACCCGTTATTAATTGTAATAAGGGCAGTGGATGGAATCATAGTCAACTTGTCAGATCTGCTACGATATGTAAAAATTGGCATTACAATAGGGATGATGCCTGGGTAAAAAAAAAAAATCTATTTTGTCCGTCATTCAGATAATAAAAGAAGATTAGACACGTATTTTTTGCTTTATCATATTAATAGAAAATGACTTACATAACACGCATTAAAGTTGGGGAGTGGGGGCTCGCTTCGTCACTTGTACGTATAAAATCTAGCTACACGTGACGTCACGCGATGTTTTAACTCAATGTATCGCCGTAATCTTTTGATTTTGTAAAAAAAGAAAAAATACTTGTCCAATATTTTCTAATAATCTATTGACGGACAAATGAAAAATGTTTAGTCATCATCCCTATTATGTCTAAGACCAGTTTCTGAAAGGTCAATCAAGACAGCGTGCCACATATCAAGTGTATTCCAAGTGCAACCCGGCTAGTGCTTTAATACAAAAAGGAACGGGAAATCAAGGTCCAAAGGGATGACCAACTCAATATTATTGGTAAAATGTCTAAAACAATATTATTCTATGTAATATTACTCATCAGCTCCGCCGAATTAAAATAATTTTCTCATGTATGTTTAAGTGTTGCAAAAATATCATTGAATGAAAAATGTTATGTAATTATTATTAATGAAAATTGATCAATACATTGGATAGTGCTTTTTGGATATGATGTGATGGCATGTATTTGCTTCTAATAATAAGAAATTAATTATCATGATAGTGAATTAGAACTTTTTTTTAGTTTTTGTGTTAATTACTTTGATCCCACTTACCTAATCAAACTTGGACTGCAGTTAAATTAAATTATATTTTTAGCGCATTAGAGGCAGTTAATAATCTTGATTTATTAAATCAAGGGATTTGTTATTTAGATATTTAAGCAACACCGTAGTGTGAGAAGCTAAGAAGCATTAGGATTAGGTTCGATTCAGAAAATGGCCACAGATTTCATACAATACATCTGTCATGAAAAGAATAAGTTATGATATTGAATCGAAATGAAGAGGAAAAACTGTTGAATCTTTTATTCTGTACATCTTTAAGCGTTACGCAGTAGTCGCTTTACTGCAGAACGAAATATATGCGCTGATGCGATGTTTAAAGCTGATTCCGAACATACAACAACTCTTGCGCATCAGCAGCGGGTTATTGAAGAACCGGGGTGCGCTTCTCCGATAGTTAACGAAGATGTAGATAGTGAATTAATGTATTTATTTTTTTCTTAGCATGACAGACAGATACTCAACTCTCTACATTCATTGACAACTCAGGTTAACAGTCAAGTATGTAAGGAATCTGTGGTTACAGTGTAACGTCTAATTTCCACAGGGTCAGTAGCTGACTCTAAATGAAGTCAGAGCTGGCGCACAGACTCTCACTGCTTACATGCGGTCAGTAACACGTCAGTAGTCGTACTACTGACTTCAAATCAATTTAAGTGAAGACAGTAACGGGTCAGTGCTGTCTTGGTTCGAGTTTGGAGTCAGCTACTATCCCTGTGGTAATCAGCATTTAGGGCTGTCGGCACAGAACTACTGTAACGTTAGCAACGCAAGAGTACAGTAGTTGAAGAAAATATAAATATACGTAGTAGGTTATTATAAGAGGGAAATTTGAGAAAATCTAGGTGGACAGTGCCCGGGCTGTAATATGACACACCGAGTCATAGAAAGAGACTGTCGCAAGGGAATGAGAGGCAGAGACAACGCCCTATTAAGTCAAACATGTTCTAAAGGCGCTCCTCACCCGAGCATTCGCCTGTAAAGTAACATTCCAAGATTTCATGATACAATCAGGGACCATTTTGGTTACCTGTTGAAAGGGTTTTCGATAGGATTTTAATGAATAACCTATACGATGTAGGGAACCCTTTTGAACGGCTTTAACGGACCATCTTGGTTATCCATTGAAAGGATTTTCGATAGTTTTTCTAAGCAGTTAAACAAAAACCCATACGACGTGCCCTTTTGAACGGCTTAGGGTTTCACATCAACTCTCTTAAAAACTATAACAGCGTAACATTCCGACTCGGAGCAACGTAATATGAACTCTCGATGATGGGCATACGTTGCAAATAGCTAATATGGTAACCCGAACAAAACCCTTATATTATATAGGTTATCTTAATAAAGGTGTAACCCTTTTACCTGGTTTCAAGTATAGAACCCACTCAAGGAGTTATACATTATATAAGTAATCTCATAAACGGCTTACCCATTCGAAATACTTAACTCTTAACCGGGGTTGTGCGGTCCCTGGTTACAAATAGTATCACGGGTGCTCCCACTCACTACTGTTACATTACAGGTGAAAGGTAATGTTACAAATTGTATCATTACAGGTTGCGTACTGTAATGTTCGGTTCTCATCACTCATGCTCAAATCTGAACCGTAACATTACAGGTGAATGCTCCCGATGAGGGAGCGCCTTGAACCTCAATGTGTCTTATTAACGTCCCCTTGCTGTACCTACAATTTATTTAATCAATAACGATTGTTGAATTGAACTAGATTTTACTCAAATCTCGTTTCAAAGCAGTGATTACTTTATATGACACTTTTAAATCATTTAAGATTTGTGAACTCTGTTCAATATTTATAATCACGGCTTTAACCTGGAATATTTTAGTAGGCAAGTTAGGATAGTAAGGTCAGTACCAAACGAGTAACTGATGCTAGAATAACTTTATGACAGAATTACATGGCATCATCTTCATCTTATGACGAAAAAGCTATAGGCTCACCTTCTATTACATAGGTCATAGGACTTAGGTTTAACAGCGTTGGCTCCGTACGGCATTTCATACAAACTTTCAAGTCCTTTTTTATCGAAATGAATGAATCGATTGTAATGAAACTTCATACGCATAAGCAGCATACTTAGGTCTAAAAAGTTAGTTAAGAACATTTTCGAAAAATAGTGTTGGAATTTTAAATATTTAGATTTAGATTTTAAATATTCCATAGAAACAGAGATTTCAAATTATCTTTTTAAAATAAGTAAGACATTTCGAAAATGTTCCTAACTAACATTTTAGATCTATGTATCCTGCTTATGCGTATGATGTTTTATTAAAATCGGTTCATTCATTTCGATAAAAAAGGAGTTGAAAGCTTGTATGAAATGCCGTACGGAGCCATCGCTCTCAATATAAGAATTTGTCAATAAGTCGTGATAACGGAAAATTTAAAAAGAGAATGCAATGCTTACTATTTCATGCACTGTTTAATGTATCATCGCTTTCGGTCTTGGGTGAGAAACGATGCTTAGCTGTCTGAATTATCTTCCTTACTATCCTACCTTGCTTATTTTCATACCCCAGGCACTTCCTCTTCCTAACATCAAACAGCCATGCATCTTACCCCTTCTTCGTTTCCACAGTACTGGGCCTCAGCGTCTCCTTAACCTCGACCTTCACGACCTTCGGAGCCGCCTCCTCCTGCAGCACAGCAATCAGCATCTGTTCTGCTCGCTCCTCGTTGAAGCCAACGCTTTCTAGAGCGAGGGATATGACCCGCTCTGCTATGCTGCTATATTTTTTTTGGAGTTTCTCCTTTACTGAAATAATTTCAGTTATTTTTGGATTGTTTTTGTTGTATTGTTATTGTTGTATTGTTTTGGTGTCAATTTTGAGGGTGGTGATTAAAGTAATAGGTACAAACAGTACTAGGATCTTTTGGCGCTTGGCCAAAATCGAAAATAACGCAATCCAACAACGCCCAATCTAATTCGGGCGCCAAAAGAATCATGTAGCACTCTGCTAGAACTTCAGTCTTAATTATTTCGTGGAGGGTATATAAGGCTGACAATCCATTAAGGCGGAGACGAGAAAACTAATGCCATTTCATATGAGGGTGAGCATATGAAACAGTCGAGCCCTCGCGCCCCTGGCCGCCGCAGGAGACGCCCTGGGCAGCGGGAATCCATTACCGATTCCCGGCCACCGTAGGCGCGGGCTTGCGGACGACGAGTAATGGGCAGCTCGCCGTCCGGTAAGGACCAGGCCCGGGTCGACGGCGCGTTGTGTTCCACGCGCGCCTCAAAGAGATGTCAGCAGTGACGGGGTCCAATAGGGCCGATGCCGCCGGGGTCGCGGGTTGTTCGAAAGAGATACCGTGGCCCTGGCACAGGCAACTGAAGGAACATGGGTGGGTTTTAGTCAGTAAAAGTCTGACACGCCCTCCCACTCCGCCAAGAGCGGGAGAAGTCATTTGATGATTTCCCATCCACATAAAAAAAAGGGTGAGCATATGGGTGCTCACCTAAAGATCTATCAAAATCTCGTGGATATTTGAGAATGAAGGAATACACGTGGACGTTCCTAAAAGCACCACATCAGCTGAAAGACGTCCTCTACTCGACATAGGCCTCCCCGGAGCATCATCACAACGATCAGTTCTACGTTGTCGCCTTCAACTAGCAGAATCCCACGACCTTTCCTAAACCATAGTTTACAAAAAACCATCTCATTTCTCAGGCTAGGTGGAGCAACTATCTTCGCAGGGTGACTGGTAGCAGATGGATGAGAGTTGTTGAGGATTGCTTTAAAAGACGTGCGTTTTTTTTTGCGAGGCCTCTGAAATCGCACGTCTTTCAATTGCGTTTAAAATCGCCGCTAGAGGCGTTAGCGTAAAGTAAGGTCTCTAGAAACGTTTACTGATTTCAGCCTTCTTAATCGCCGAGTTTTACTAATTATTCATGGTTGTTGTAAAGATTGTGCCATAACTAATTAATTATGGCTTAAAATTTAAAGTAACCAGTTAGGATCTAATTTGATTAAGATTATATTGAAGTTATGGGTTTAACATATCCAAAACATATCAAATATAAGTAGTGACCGGACCTTACTCGCCAGTGGCGCCAAGTGGTGAGCCCTTATTGACTGTTGATAACAGTACTTACATTCATTCTTCTCCGCCGTAGTCTTCATGATAGTGACGACTTTCTTCTGCGGTAATGGCGTGGATTCCTTCTTCTGTGCGACGATAGTCTCCTTCTTGGTGAACCCCATGACTATGAGCTCCTCACCGGCCTTCTGTACGTTATTGTCTTTGTTCGCTAACACGTCCAGGATCAACGTTTCTTCCGCTTTTGGGAATATGCTTTTAAGGTATCTGTAATTTTAAAGGGATTTCTTTAGCTATGGTCATAGATATGTAAGCTGAAGTATTTTTATTCGGCTAATTATTCCTGTGACATACTACAGGAACAAAATGTGACTAGCTCATGAGCTAGTGGCAAAAATATTAGCTGGTCAGAAATGGCTCTGGACTTGAATTTAAATATTAGGTTGGGGAAAAAGTCTTTTCGCATTGTAGTATGTATGAACTTAAAATAAAATCTCTTTGGCTATACTATTTGTATCTGGCTGGTTTTGGTATCATTGAAAGTTTAAATTTTAAAGAACATAATTCCAAATTCAAATTAGGAAAATGTGTGATTTTTATTTGTTTTTCGTACTATCAAGATGAGTGAATCTAATGAAGAAATTCGGTACATTTTAAAAATTTACTACAAAAAAGGTAAAAATGCAACGCAAGCCGCGAAAAAAATTTGCGATGTTTATGGACCCAGTGCAGTGTCTGTGAGAGTAGCACAAATTTGGTTTAGGCGTTTTCAGTCCGGAAATTTTGATGTCAAAGATGCACGTCGCTCTGGTCGCCCTATTACGGATAAAATGGATGCCATTTTTGAAAAAGTGTAGCAAGATCGGCATATCAGTAGTTACGACGTAGCTGAAGAACTGGGAATTGACCACAAAACAGTTTTGGCGCATTTGAAAAAAACTGGATACACAAAAAAGCTCGATATTTGGGTACCTCACGAGCTCACTGAAAAAAACCTAATGAACCGTGTACTCATTTGTGATTCTTTATTACGACGTAATGAAACCGAACCATTTTTGAAGAATCTGATAACTGGTGATGAAAAGTGGATCACGTACGACAAGAACGTGCGAAAAAGGTCGTGGTCAAAGCCCGGTCAGGTTTCACAGACTGTGGCGAAACCCGGGTTCACTCGCATCAAGGTGATGCTGAGTGAGTGGTGGGATTGGAAGGGCATTATTCATTATGAGCTGTTACCACCAGGCAGGACCATCGATTCTGAACTCTACTGCGGACAACTGATGAGATTAAGGCAAGAAGTTGAGAGAAAGCGGCCGCAATTAATCAACAGAAGGGGTGTGGTTTTTCATAATGATAACGCTAGACCTCACACATCTTTAGCCACTCAGCAAAAATTAAGAGAGTTTGGCTGGGAGGTGTTAATGCATCCGCCGTATAGTCCTGACCTTGCACCTTCAGATATCCACCTGTTTCGGTCTCTTCAGAATTCTTTAGGCAGTGTCAGGTTAACATCACGAGAGGACTGCCAAAACCACTTGTCGCGGTATTTGATCAGAAGTCCTAAAATTTCTATAGCAATGGGATCATGTCCCTACCTACAAGATGGCAAAAAGTTATCGAACAAAATGGTACCTACATACTTTAGATAAATGTAAATAATGTGTATTAAAAAATGTTTTGAATTTTCTTTAAAAATGCGAAGGAACTTTTTCCCCAACCTATTATGAAGGCCCTTTTAAGGCGCACTCCGCATTTTAGGTATGAAGCTACAAGTACGCGGCGGGCTCGACTTGTCGCGCTAATTCAGTGTGGGCTGCCGCGCATCGCCCGGCTCGCACGTCAGTTCGATAAACACTCACGCGCCGCGGCGTAAAATAACACAACCTTAACGAGTCAGAAGGTATAAGAGTTACGCGATAGAAAGAGAGACAACTTCTAGGCAGTGGCGTGCACTCCATACATGCAAATAAGCTCTGCATACCCTGTAGTCCCATACATACATGCCCCTCGAAATGATAAATAACTTTAACGCAAGAAAAATCATGGTAATAACTATATTAATCTAACTTATTCGCTATCTCACTGTTTATAACGCGATTTACGCGCCATCTGTTATTGTCATTTGAAACTAATTTCTTGAAGCGAGCGGCGACAACCGCGCAGGCAGCGCTCCCGGTGAGCATAAGCAGAACAACGCCGTGCTTATTTTTCATACAACGCAACCCGTGATTACCCGTGTAGTACACAGCAATAGTGTGACTGTGTGCGTGAAAATGTATGCGTGTGTTTAATTTCTGGAAGCACTGCTTATTTTGCAACCCGTCCAAATTGAGAAGCCGTAAAAGCACCGCTTAGTTGTTGATTACAGAGGGTTGACTTTTTTAGTCGGATTGACCAAGATTAGTTCGTATTATTTTGTAATCGTAAAGTTTTTACACGCTTTTATTCAACTTGCAATGTTTGTTTGTTTTTTCGCCATATTGTTTTGATTTGATTGTTTTTCTTGGCGCTTGTGATTGACTGTATATTATTATGTAATTATTTTAATCATTTGTAAAAAATTTAAAATTATACCTGTGAGACCTGTGCTGCCGAAGTGTGTTAAATAAATTAAAATCTGCCGCTTTTCGACGTTATATTTTGAGGAAAAAGTTAAATTCATTGTAAACGGAAGGTGTGAACCCGGGTTTTATTTAACTCAAAAAAAAAAAGGTAATGCCTCTCGATATATTCATAGAAAAGTTTTGTGATACCTAATTATTACCTACTGTCAAACATGTTGTGTATAACACAAACACATTGTATTTTATCCCTTGCTTTTTGTTTACAAATCAAGATAAAAATAATGTTTGGACCTTTATCGGATATTCAGATTAAAATATTTTAGATATTCGTTGTGGTCGCAAACAAACATCATGCGAAGCCAATGGCGCCGTGCGGTAAGAGTCAGTGTAAGATTAGGGTTAGGGTAGGTGAGGTCGGGCAAAACAAACGGTCGGGAAAAAAAAACTTAGGTACTAGTTTCAGCTTGTTCAAGTTTTATTTTTTTATTTTAGACGTGCATACCCTGTCTGAAATCTCTGTGCACGCCACTGCTTCTAGGTGAACATAACTACAGGTAATTAACGCTGTGCGACCTGAATTACGCTTTATTGTATCGTAGCAAGAGTCACTATTTATTTAAATGATTATGCAAAGTGAATCTTCTATACTTGTATGTATTCTGTGGTACAGTCGATCTCGTAATTGCTTTTTCGTAAAACGACAAGGTCTATTTGTCTATGCGACAGTTAGATAGTTTCAACCTTAGTGAAGCTTCAATTTACTGAGAATTATTGTAGGAAATTGGATTTTTTTTTTTGCGTTGTACGTGTATTTAGTATATTTAATATTTTAGTTTAAGACTTCGCATATTCATATTTTTCTCTTCTTATTCTCACACACTATTGCCTACATTTCTCTATCATTTCTCCTTTCACAGGTCTTCTTAAGAAAGAAGCAGTACTTTTGAACTCCAAATTATAATACGATGTTGTATCTCTATGTATTTTACTGTGTACATAAATAATGAAATAAATCATCAATAAATATAAAAACTAAATGGTATAAAGCAACGAGATCGACTATACCATTACACGTCAAGCTAACCTTTTTAGAAAACCAGTAATATCAATTTTCGTGTACGCTTCATCAGAAAGTTCATTTTTCGTGTATGCTTCATCAGAAGGTTCACTTCTCGTGTATGCTTCATCAGAAGGCTCACTTTCCACAGTTCCACAAACACAAGATGGCTTTATTTTCAACATTTCGGGGCCACTACGCTTACTCAAAAAACGCCTAAACGATAGTTTTCTTCCTATCAATTCCAACATACTTGATATGATATAATATTATATTATATTATAATTACAACTTAAATATCAATACGCTACCACGAAAATTAAATAATAGTGTCCGAGGTAATCGAAGAATCTGGACAATGTATTTTGGTGATAATGTCAATAAAATTTGAGATTATATTGATAACGTCTTGTGATGACTCAAAGACAATGATTACAAACAGCACACGTGAGAAATTACCTCGTGTTTGTTATTTTAAACCAGCTTTAGCAGCTTCACGCGCTTGGAGGTCTGAAATTATCCCACGGGAATGTACCTACTACCGGGATACGTGGAGATCATTAATTTTGGGCTAAATTTATAAAAGCCAAACAAAAAAAAAAGTTATATGTCGTTGGAACATGTTAATCTCTTCACTTTTCACTATGGGACCAAATCTGTAGGACCATTCCCTGCGCTGATAGACGAGTTTGAAAATTATTGTTTTCAGTATGTTTTAGTTAAGAATAATAGTAAAAAAATAAAAGAAAAACAGAAATAAATAGAGAAAAACATTCTTTCGGAAAATTGTTTCTTTTTGTTAGGTTTTCTCATAAAGCCCAAAAATGTATGGACGGTGAATGTTCTCCTATAGATGACTGATATATTATTACGCTCACTTCCATACAGCTGACTATGTTTACTATAGTATTGTTAAAATCTCGCTGCAGACTCGGCCATAAATCATAATCGGAGTAGGGATGTGCGCTAGTTGCGCGCGCTCAAGGCCATTATCGATAACAGAATCATTAAGGTTATCACGTAAACATCAAATGGCTTTGGAGCATGGTCATGAAGTTATCCGCTTGCCGCCTTACCACTGTCAGTACAATCCCATCGGGTTGGTGTGGGCTCAAGTAAAAAATGAAGTTGCAACGAAAAACAAAACCTTCAAGATAGCTGATGTCGCGAAGTTAGTCTATGCAGCCATTTCCAATGTCTCCATTGAAAATTGGCAAAAATGTGTGGAACATGCAGAATTGCTGCAAGATGAAGACTTAAGAAAAGCACATTTATGCGAAGAGTTCATCATTCATGTGGATGATGATGACGATTACTCAGACGAAGAATTTTAATTTTCTATTTTTAGTTTTATATATACGTTCTTTTGTTTATATATTTAATATGCTTTGTAGTAAATTTGGTAATAAAATAAAAAAAATGTGTATTTATTTCTATCACCCATTTATAAATATATAAAACTATCGATATCACTCATCGACTGCAGTAATGTACAGGACTACGTGTGGGCGTGGCCTGCCCATAAGGCCCGTGAGTGGGAAAGAGAGCGAAACACTCGAATGATTTATGACCGAGACTGCAGCGAGATTTTAACAATACTATAGGTTTGATGATCCCAAAAATCATACCATAAGGTTTTGGCGCGGTATGAAATTACTTTTTTCCAAGTTTTTTTTACAACTTTAGCAAGGTGTAACTTTGGATTCCCCCTTGGATGCGGTGACTGACTCTTATTTTGATGATTACTAAATATTATACAACTATTAGAAATAAAATTGATTTGGTAAAAAAATCTTTCCAAAAATTGACCAGGAAGTCCCAGTTTACTGTTTGAGCCTATTAGATCGCCACGTTTGTCTATAAAGGCTAATAGAAATATTATTATTTTTATTCGGAAGAGCAAACAATTAAGTAAAGTTAAAAAGCAAGTTAATTAAATAGAACTTACGGAGTTATGCAAAAGTGCAACCAACATCGTTCTCCACAGATACACAAAAAGACAAAGGCAATATTTTATGGAAGCAGAAACAAACTGAGATAAGGGCAAGGGGTCGGGGGATGTAGAGTTAAGTGAATGTCTCAGTCGTCATTATTTAGAACTTGCTTTCGCCAGCGGCTTCGCCTGCGTGCATGTCGGCAATTATACCACGGGAACGTACTACCGATATAAAAAGTATCCTATGTCCTAATCCAGGTCATTGTCTACCCATGTGCCAAATTTCACCTAAATCCGTTCAACCGTTTTAGCGTGAAAGCGAAACAAACTCATCACTTTCGCATTTATAATATTTTTGTTAGGATTCTGATGGTGATAAGAATCTAAAAGACGTAGTAGATAAAGTTTCAACTTACTTCAGCTTCATCTTGGGAGACTGGTGTCTCGGTGGCTGGCTGTCCATAGACCTCACACCATAGTAGCTGGAAGCGCCTGACGCTGGCCGAAGTAATGATGGAGATCCTATGAACAAGTTTTGCAATGATAATCATAATATGAGTCTCATAATGAAACACGATGGTAAGAAAATAAGCTCAAGCTAAGATCACCGCTTTTGCCATATTTTTCTGTAGCCTTTCATCCCTACGATAAGTTTTTATATCATTCGAACACATTATCGAACGGTATTTTACTCTATAAGAGTTAAAATCTAAAAATATATTATTTAAATAGCTTAGGCAAAAAGCAGTTGGAAAAAGTTAGCCTGCGTTTTCGCGCGAAATTTGAAAATGTAAAATTTAAATGCATTTTTATGACACTTGTCGATTGAATAAAAATTTTGGCTTTTTTAGTGGCTTATTAGCACTATAGAATCTAATTGAGACACTTTTCAAAAATGGGTGAAATACCCTATTGTCAATTTTGAGGAGAGTGTTTTAAAGTTTATATATTAGGTCTTTACCTATGAAATTGCCGTTCTGCAGTACTGGCCATTTCAAATCAAAATAATTTTTGTTTGGCTAAGAATTCTAATTTCAAATTAATTTTATTTTAAAAACATGGATTTTTTTTTCCAAAAGTAGTCATTTGTTTATTGATTAGTGTTACATTTTCATCGCATTTCAATCTTTTTCGTCATCATGGATACGTTAAAAATTCGAGTAATTATGGAATATGAGTACCGTCGTGGCAGCAACGCGGCACAATCGGCACGCAACATCAACGACGTTTACGGAGCTAACACTACAAACCAACGCACCACTTGTTATTGGTTTGCTCGCTTCCGTTCTGGAAATTTCGACCTGAAAAATGAACCTCGCGGTCGTCCGAAGACTTTGGTCGACAATGACGAATTAAAGGCGATTGTGGAAGCTGGTGATACACAATCTACGGCTGAATTAGCAGCAGCTTTCGACGTTAGCGTCAAAACAATATTGGTCCATTTGCGTCAAATTGGCAAGGTAAAAAAGCTTGACAAATGGGTGCCCCACGAACTCAATGATCGCCAGCGCAAAGTACGCGTCGAGACGTGCCTTGCACTGCTCAACAGAGACACAAATGAAAAAATTTTGAACCGCATTGTTACCTGCGATGAAAAATGGATTCTGTTTGATAACCGCAAGCGCTCAGCAAGTTGGTTGGATCCTGGTTCAGCACCTAAACAATGCCCTAAACGAAAACTTACCCCTAGAAAAGTGATGGTCACTGTTTGGTGGTCTAGCGCCGGTGTGATTCATCACAGCTTCTTACCAAACGGGGTGAGCATTACTTCAGATGTGTACTGTGAAGAACTGAACACAATGATGGAGAAGCTGGCACATCTCCAACCAGCATTGGTCAATCGCTCGTCTCCGCTGCTCCTGCACGACAACGCGCGACCTCATACTGCACAGCAGACGGTCTCCAAGTTGCAAGAACTGGGGTTGGAAGCTCTCCGTCATCCGCCCTACTCACCAGACCTTGCGCCTACAGACTACTACTTTTTCCAGAATTTGGATAACTTCTTGGCGGGAAAAAAATTCAATACCCGAGAGGCAGTACAAAATGCCTTTGAAGAATTTGTTGCCTCCCGTCCAGCTGATTTCTTTAAGAAGGGCATCAATAAACTGCCACTGCGTTGGCAAAAATGCATTGATTGCATGGGTGATTACTTCCATTAATACAAATAAAAAATGCATGAAAAAAATTCGTTTAAATTTTTTCATACAAAACGGCAATTTCATAGGTTAAAGACCTATTATTACGCACTAATAATTTTTAAAACATAAAAGAATTGTTCTATGCTATGATATATACACACATCAAAAGTGTCTAGGGATCAAGCATTTTTATGCGGATTTCTTGAGATTGAGATGTGGCTTTGTAATAAATTTATGATTTTATAAATTTATATGGATCCTTTTTGGTGCATTTCATAATTTGAATCAGGAACTGTGAATCAAATTCGAGTAAAAGATGAAAATCAGCTGTCAATATTTTCCCTATAAAAACATACAACGCATTGAAGACATTATTAGTGCTACTGTTTCCCTACTACTGATTAAAACCAACGTTATTATGGAGCGGCGACGTCATTTAAGCAGGGAAGAAATGCTCAGAGCCGTGGGAATGATAGAAGCTGGTTCCCGGCAACGTACTGTGGCTTTAGCTCTGAATACAAGTCAGAGTGTTATCAGTCGACTTTGGACACGTTACCGAAGCACTGGTACCGTGGCTGAGCGCCATGGAGGACGGTATCGCTGCACCACACGGAGACAAGACCGATACATTCAAATCTTAACTCGAAGAGCTCCAACTATAACCGCCATGATGTTAGCCGTGAGGCTTCATCACTCTTCAGGGAACTTAATTAGCGACCAAACAGTCAGAAACCGCTTGCATGAAGTGAACCTTCATTCCCGAAGACCGCTACGGGTACCACCTATAGCAATGCACAATCGTAGGATTCGATATCAATGGGCTCTTGAACACAGAAATTGGGCAGAAGAACAATGGCGTTTCGTGTGCTTTTCTGATGAGTCTCGTTTTGGTATGAGACCGGATACAAGACGTATACGACACTGGAGAACCCCTGGACGCCAACAGCGATTAAAATCCTGCCAGGAAGTCCATCCTTATAGTGGTGGAACCATCATGGTATGGGCGGGTATTTGGATCGGCGGAAGAACTGAGTTGATTTGGATCAGAGGCAACCTCAACGCTCAAATTTATGCTGAGACGATTGTATCAGACGTCATCGTTCCTCTACAAGTGCAAATCGGTCCCTTATTTCAGTTAATGCATGATAATGCACGACCGCACACCGCAAGAGTTGTAAGACAGACTCTCGCCGCAGCTAACATCAATGTCCTGCCCTGGCCTGCTCAGTCGCCAGACTTGAACCCGATTGAGCATGCATGGGATATGCTACAGAGAAGAGCTCTGCCGAATATGGAGGGTATCCAGTCGCAAGAAGACCTTTTTTTGTTGTTGCAACGAACATGGGCGGCCATTCCACAGCGTGATTTGGATGAACTCATTTTGAGTATGCCAAACCGATGTTCTTGTGTTGTTAGTGTTCGCGGTAGAAACACGGATTATTAATTGTTTAAGTTACCCAATAAAATTTTAAAGAAAACTGTTATTTCAGTCTTTTTTTCGAACTTTAATGTTAGTGGTTCAAATGTCAAAAATCCCTTTATTAGGAAAATGGCAAATTTCTTTATTAATGCAAAGGTGACTTGGTTTATCGTTACTGTGACAAACGAAAACACTTTATTTGATGAATCCTTAAAGAAAATTTTAATTAATATCAATCAGGAGAAAAGTTATTGCAAAAATATATGTTGATCCCTAGACACTTTTGATGTGTGTATATTAGCAAAACGTGTACCTATGGTCTTTATTTTCTTTAACATCTATAGACACCATGTTTTACGCAAATAAATATTATTTATATTTCTATTTATTTCTATTTCTATGCATCTATTCCAATCTATTCATAAGACTAATAATCCTTTAACTCCATCATAACTCAAAATTGTAATATTAGTATAACCATAACATTTAATTAAAAAATAGGTAGCTAAATAAACATACAACCCCAATCTAAAACATTTGTGCACTAAGATTGATATGTGTTGACGTAACGTAACGAATATTATTGAATTGTCCAAATGAAAGGTATCTATGTATATTATAAGGATGTCAAGCAATTAGTTAGCAGATTTATTTTCAATCTGGTTGCTTCATTAATTCTTTAAAATATATGTAGATGTTTCTCACCTTGTGGAGTGCCAGTTAAAGGTGTATAGTGACTGGATCCCGGTATAGATCCAGACATGCCTTTAGCGAGCTGCAAGGCCGAGTGGAGCCCTGGGGCGCCCTTCTGCAGCCGGACAGCTGACGGGGACATGGTGAGGGGGCCTGGCGTCGTGATGGGGTGCTTCTCTACCTGCAGCGCTGATATGACCACTGCCTCTCTGTTGTAGTACCTGGGAAGTAGTTGTGGGTAAAACTTTATGGCGTGCGCCTTTCGCTACAGCAAGAACAATTTAGCTACTCGAACTCGCCACACAGATTTCTGATAGTTTGTGTGAAGTCGCAGTCATACAATACAACGCACAGCCGAAACTGCTGGGTCTAGAAGTATGAAATTTTGCACAAGAGTTCCATATGTAAAGAAGGTGAGCAAAAGAAGGGAATGCTAGATATAAATAGGGAACAAAAGTAATATGATACAGTTCAAACAGACAACTTACTTTTTCAACAATATCTTGATATGCGTTTCGCTGACTGTCGGGAACATTGCACTTATCTTGGTTACCAGGGCATCAGTGTCCGATGTCAACGTCAAGGAGTCTTGGAACTTCTCGTTGAGGTGGGACACCCTGCCAGGGACCGGGCTGCCTCGAGGAGTGAGGCATAGTGCCCGACCCAGAATAGGGCTGTCGTTCGGCGTTCCATAAGCACGGGGATCCTGAAGAATTGGGTAATAGGTGAAAGAGTGGTGGAAACTATCGAGACCAATACCTTATTTTTCAGTAATACTACTTATGAAATTTTAAAATAGTGCCTGATTATTTGGTTTTCTGTATAGTCTAGTGCCCAATGCCATAATTTTAATAGTGACTTCAGTGCGCTTTATTTAAGAGCTCGATATCATATGTTTACCAAAAAGCAAGTGTCGGAAACATTGCGAATTTACTCCATACAAACACATAAGCGTTTTATTCTAGCCAGCAATACAATAGCGGTGCCGACACAGTGTCAGTGCTTTGTGCTTTAAATCTTGTCTGCATATAAATATGCAATATGGGCGGTTTTACATACCTCAAGAGTTGACCAATCACATTAAGATGAAATAGAATATTCTGAAAAAATTGCTCCCTATAATTCAGAATACCAAACTCTATTGGGAGTAGGATGGAGGTTGCACCAATAATTTGTTGTAAATTTGATCTGATACTTTGGTTAAATTGTCAATTAGTTGATTGAAAAAACCAAAAGATAAATGGGTTATTAACGGTGAAGAGCTCTTCTGAAAGAGAGATCATTATGAAAAAGTTCAATATTGTCCCATTTTGAACACACATGCTTGCTACAAATTGAGAAGGAAACCTTAAAAGGTTATGTCCATCATGCAGGGTGTTAGTGTAAACAGTGGCTATCTTTTATGGATTTAAGGATTCATTGTACAACAACAACAACAACAACAACAGGGTTCATTATGAACAACTTTTACTATGGGACCAAACCTGAAATTGAGAAAAAAAATCAGCTGTTCAGTACATTTATGTTCGCATAATTCGCCAAAATGTAGGGAAAAGCAATTTTTTTTTCGCGATTTCAGGTTTGGCCCCATAGTAAAAGTGGGTCATAATGATGAGTACAATGACTCCTAAAAAGATTGCCACTGTTTACACTTACACCCTGTATAATAAAAATGAAATATACTATATAAGTCAATGCCATCATGACTTTATATTATAACTAGCTGACCCACCAGACGTTGCCCTGTCATAATTTTTTTTTTTTTTATCTACTCCAGTAAAGAGGAGAATAAAAGAAAAAAAAAATATTCAAATCGGTCAAGCCATTCTCAAGTTATGGCGTACTATGGATTAATTTTTATATTAAAAGATATTCCAATGGCGCCAAATTGATGGTCTCACCTCCATCCAACAAATCAACATGATTGTACAGCTAAGCGTGTACTTACAAGGTGCGGTTTGAGCCCCTTCGGATGAAACATCTTGGGGCTGTGCTGTACGTTCTGGAACGCATGCTGGAGCCGAACTGGGGAGGGGTACGGGTGCACGTGATACGGTGACCCGTGTGCCGACTGCTAGTTCCAATGCACAGACATGGGTGGACAAATACCACTGTGAACAACCATGCAAAGATGGCATAGCTTAGCTTTTATAATCACCTCTCCGTGCCAAGCTATTTAGGAGTGACACAGGAGAGGTACCCGTGGGTTCCACTATTGCATCGCAGTAACATCACATTGGCAGCTGGATCTGCTGAACGACCCATAAAATGATATGTCTGTGAACTATTCATCCCAACCTAACCCTTTAGGAGACATAGGAATGATATAATATTGTGTTGGGATGCTTCACAATCCCATTATATACAAGACTAGCTATGCCAACTTGTGCTTCCACACTGTGAATATCAAACAAACAAGTTTATACATTTATGATGGTTCAAAAGTCAAACTTATCAACTTATAAAAGACACTTTAAACAATTTTCTTACATTGTTTCATTCATTAATCATATAATCTAAACAGTATAATTCCAAAAGATATCAGCCTTTTGGGCACTTTTTCCATTGACAGCGATGTGGACGAATTTTTTGATGCCATATGAGCTCTTCCCCTTATTATTTTTTATTATATACTTGTACATAATACGTATAATACATATATTTTAGTGATTGCTTATATTTGTAACTATGATTTGACTATTATATAAATAAAAACGAAAAAAAAAAGAAGTCATAAGAGTTCCTATAATTATACTGTCATTGCATTACAAAAGAATCACAGAAAAATTATACCATTTAAAATGTTGCTCTTTCATTTTGACTTTTGTGGCATCAATAAATATCAGTAGCTCGCTCAGAAAAGCAAGACACAATAATAATTATTATACTAAGAAACAAGCTGTTTATACAAACTTTTTGAAATCATTCCTTTATGGGACACAAATAAATTATTACTCAATAATAGAATAGTGTTGGTTGCCTCTTGCTCCCCTGAATTAATTTTGCTTCTGTATCAGCGGTGTAAAATGTATTAATTTATATTATTGTACATTGGGCACACAAAAGTGCAGTTTATTGAATTATAGTACTTTGCAGTAGTCAGCCTGATAGCTGCCATAGCTGAGACCCCAGCGAATCCGGCTCTTCATGGTTGCTAAAACTGACTTAAACCAATCCTATATCACATCTGAAAATTGATTAAAAAGTACATTATTGTTAATAAAAAAATAACCTATGAATTAATTTGCACATGGGCAAATAGAACCTATAGAGAATTCATGTTTTTATATCCATGGGGTGTGCTCTGTCTGAGGAGCTTGTGGATAAGTAATAACAGCCGCACGGGTTGATCCATCAGGTTACGCTACGCTTGCCGGGGTTGGTCCAGATTAATGACCATCTTTATATACAAATCCTCCGTGCCTTGGTAAGCATATTAAGCAGTTGGTCCCAGCTGTTATTTGTGCATCTTTGACAGTTGTTACGCGTCATCAGAAGCCTGAAAGTCAACCAGACTTTCGAAGGGATATTGTATTACCCAGTTACCGGATTGTGGAGGTCAGATAGGCTGTTGCTCCATGTAAAATACGGGTATTCAGCTATATCCGGTTAGACTGGAAGCCAACCCCAACATAGTTGAGAAAAGGCTAGGCAGAGAATGATTGAATTTAAACTATACTCTATAACCATTTTAGCAATAATTTGAATTATATTTACTGGAGCCAAACCAAACTTGTTTTTTTTTTCTTTTGGCTTTGCACGGTTTGTGCATTTAGCCAATGTCACATTTAGTTTAGTTTGTGGAAACAAAGGTAGGGAAACAAAAATATTATTATGATTAATTAATTATAACGGCATTTAGGATAGGGCGGAGAACTGGGAGTTGTTGTTAAATGTTTGAAACTCCCATGTTGTATTTGTACTATATGTATGTATTGTACCTATTATTTCATCATCAGATAATTCCTTGAGATAAGGCTCCCCAACGTTTTGATAGGCAGCGAGCAAACAGACTGTTCGCCATGCAGCTATGTAATTGATATACAAATAATTAGATTTAATAAGGGCTAATTTTTCAATAGTCAGGTAAATAATAACTGAAGAATAAATATTTCAATTTGACAGCTTTTGTATAGAAAATAATGTAAAGAAAGAAAGAAGAAAGAAAGAAAAATATTTTATTTGGGACACGCACAGGAAATACAGTTAAAAAGGAGCATATAAAAGTAACAAAATAAACATTATAAAACAAAATCACAACAAAAATCATAACAAAATCAATGTCACTGTCATATTTATTCTTCAGTTATGGGTTTATTTATTTTTATTTATTTAAAATAGGTACGCCAACAGCATTATACATTAATTATTCAAATTAACAGGTTTGGGTTCTTATGTATTTACCAATTACAGGTGTACCTAAACAACATTTACTTAAAACAAAGCAACCTTCGTAAATTATATCAAATTAAAATAATTATTAATTCAAATGAAAAACAAAACAGCTTTGACATGTCTAAACAAAAAAGGACAAAAAACTGGCTTACATTAATCGCACCCATTAATAGAATACTGAACTCGAGTCAGTTATTTCTGCACTTTTTTTTTTGCAAAGATTTAATGGTTTTTTTTATTGGTTTTCGAGATAATAATAAAGGCTAATAAATAATCAGCCCTTATTGTAAAAAGGTGGTGTTGTGTACATAGATACCTGATGGTGAATGCATTCCAGGGCAATGTGGTGAGCTGCACTCTGCAGCGATTTGTGTTTAGATCTCAACTCCTCCATTTGATACAATTTGATAAAATCGTAAATTACACAATCTAAACACACAAGTAACTCTCACTTATCTAATAAATAATTCGTCAAGGGAAACAACTGAACTAATTCACATTTTGCCTTAAAATGAAAAAGTTATTGAACTAAAAAAACATTTCAATCTATTTCAATATCAATAGCCATACTTTTTTAAATATTTCCCTCTCTTGTTTTCGTCGTAAAATCAGGAAGCCACCATTGATAATACTGCTAAAATTAAGAATGCGTACTTCAACCGACTCCAACGAAGAGAAATGATGAAGTATTCACAGAGTACTTTTATATACCTATGGAAGTATTGCAACTGCTACAACGAGCTTTTTAACTCGGTCATCTTATATTGCGTAGAAATGGCGTTCGGATAATCAATACTTTTACGCAGATTTTAGTCGTCTCGCGCATTTATAAAAGGCTTCCGATTGTCCCGCGAAATTCAGTTTTTGTTCATGGGTTCAATGTTATTTTATGAAGATACTGAGGTAGATTAAATCATTGATGGGGTTCATGTCATTGTGTGTCAACCTATATTTTGATTTTTGCAGTGAAAATGTCTGGGGATTCACGGTAGTACGCTTTGCCATCAAATTGTCCTCATGCTGTCCTCTACCACCTAGCGCTAGCGGTCCTCGCCTCTTGCAGGATTCAAGGTTAGGGTATACAGGGCGTTTAGTTGGTGCAACGTTAAGGTATGAATGATGGACCCAGCTGCACGCGACAGTGCTGCCGTGCTCTGAATGTAATCTCATATAAACCTATAGAAGAGGAGCTCGTGGCTACAGTAATAACAGCCACGCGGATCCATCCATCGGGTTAAGCTACGCTTGCCGGGGTTAGTCCATGGATGGGTGACCATCTTTACATACCCAGACTCCTCCTTACCTCAGAAAGCACGTTAAGCCGTTGGTCCCGGCTGACATTCGTAGATCTTTGATGACAGTCGTTACGGGGCGTCAGAAGCCCGAAAGTCTGATCTTACCAAGGGGTATCGTGTTACCCAGTAACTGGGTTGTGGTGTTCAGATAGGCAGTCCCTATGCAAAATACTGGTTTCCAGCTGCATCTGGTTTGACTGGAAGCAGACCCCAACATAGTTTGGAAAAGGCTAGACAGATGATGATGACCTACAGAACATGTATGGGGACCAGTAGTGACGCGGCAGAACTGCTGCGGCAGTACAGCCGTGTGCAGCGGAGTTCGCACTCATACCTTTAGCTTAATGAAAATGACGGCTATGAGGGGTAATGTGGGTATAACCTAAGGCGGCAAAAAAAAATCTTGGCCCCACTGGATTTTTTATTGTAATGTGTAATGTTGTACAGACGCCAGCACATCAAGCTACTACAATCTGTTTTTCATTAATAGATTTTCATCTTTATCGCTAAAGCATTAGGTTCAAGGTTGATTGGGAAAATTTGAGCTTCAGGTGGCTTGACCTGCTGGCGTTTGTACAATTCTATCAAAATAAAAATTAGAGTAAGATCCCAGAGCCGCCAAACCTTACTTATTTTCTGATTAACAAAATGTATGGGCTAGAGTAGTACGTACTTTGAACGTAAGCATGCCTGCTAGTTTGGGCCGACGGGCAATTTTTAGTTACGTACTACAGATACAGGGCTACAGATCAAGCTATATATTTCCAGTATAAGCTGATCTCACATTGTATATGATTTCCATACAATGAGAGGTCAGTGGTACGTGGAAATGCATAGCTTGATGTGTAGCCGTGTGTACCACAGATATAAAAAGAATCTGTGGTGGGTACCATTAGTAAAAATATTATTCACTTTTAAAGTCTGACTGATTTTTTTGTATGTTTTACAGAATATTGTTATTAATAAACAATACTGTCAGACACTTCTCGGCGGCGGATTTATCCGCCAGACGCTTTAAAGCTCGCAAAAAATGACAGCAACTTACATATAATTTGAGTCCTAATTTTTATATAATGATACTCGAGGAACTATTTTAATACTATTAAGCAGCCAGATCGGGGAGGGTCTGAATTTATGCTTTTGCGGTTGCACAACGACATGCTTTGCTTTGCTTGGCTTGGTAGTATAGATAATCAATGAAGAGTTTTGAATTTGAATTTGAAGATTTATTGTCGTATGAGTATCTTGGATATTGGATACGAGAGGCAGGCTAAGGTTAATAACCTCCTCCGGTACCCATGACGGTGCTAAATTATCTAAAAATTCACTGGCTAAAGAATCAGGGATGGGACAAGGGTTGTTATAAATGGACCTAAATCTACGAATATTGCGCCAGACAGTGGAAGGGTGATTATTTGGAGAAATTGATGAGCAAAAATTACGCCAAGACTCAAATTTTTTCTTCTTAAAAAGTTTACAAGTTTCATTAATTATTAAGTTGGTGACGATTTCAAAATTAATATCAGACATATCAAGGTTTTATTTGTATTCAGCCTCTTTACGTTTTTTAACCAATTCAGTGCACTCTGAATCCCACCATGGAGGCGAAGGAATTGTAATATTTGTTATATTTTTCAGGAAAAACTTCATCTGCCGCTGCGATTAATATTAGGTCTTTACCTATGAAATTGCCGTTCTGCAGTACTGGCCATTTGAAATCAAAATAATTTTTGTTTGGCTAAGAATTCTAATTTCAAATTAATTTTATTTTATAAGCTTGGTTTTTTTTTCCAAAAGTAGTCATTTGTTTATTGATTAGTGTTACATTTTCATCGCATTTCAATCTTTTTCGTCATCATGGATACATTAAAAATTCGAGTAATTATGGAATATGAGTACCGTCGTGGCAGCAACGCGGCACAAGCGGCACGCAACATCAACGACGTTTACGGAGCTAACACTACAAACCAACGCACTTGTTACCTTACCGTACAACAACTTGTTACCTGAAAAATGAACCTCGCGGTCGTCCGAAGACTTTGGTCGACAATGACGAACTAAAGGCGATTGTGGAAGCTGATGATACACAATCTACGGCTGAATTAGCAGCAGCTTTCGACGTTAGCGTCAAAACAATATTGGTCCATTTGCGTCAAATTGGCAAGGTAAAAAAGCTTGACAAATGGGTGCCCCACGAACTCAGTGATCGCCAGCGCGAAGTACGCGTCGAGACGTGCCTTGCACTGCTCAACAGACACACAAATGAAGGAATTTTGAACCGCATTGTTACCTGCGATGAAAAATGGATTCTGTTTGATAACCGCAAGCGCTCAGCAAGTTGGTTGGATCCTGGTTCAGCACCTAAACAATGCCCTAAACGAAAACTTACCCCTAGAAAAGTGATGGTCACTGTTTGGTGGTCTAGCGCCGGTGTGATTCATCACAGCTTCTTACCAAATGGGGTGAGCATTACTTCAGAAGTGTACTGTGAAGAACTGAACACAATGATGGAGAAGCTGGCACATCTCCAACCAGCATTGGTCAATCGCTCGTCTCCGCTGCTCCTGCACGACAACGCGCGACCTCATACTGCACAGCAGACGGTCTCCAAGTTGCAAGAACTGGGGTTGGAAGCTCTCCGTCATCCGCCCTACTCACCAGACCTTGCGCCTACAGACTACTACTTTTTCCAGAATTTGGATAACTTCGTGGCGGGAAAAAATTCAATACCCGAGAGGCAGTACAAAATGCCTTTGAAGAATTTGTTGCCTCCCGTCCAGCTGATTTCTTTAAGAAGGGTATCAATAAACTGCCACTGCGTTGGCAAAGATGCATTGATTGCACGGGTGATTACTTCGATTAATAGAAATAAAAAATGCATGAAAAAAATTCGTTTAAATTTTTTATTTTATTTTATTTATTTGGAAGAACAAACAATTACACATTATATATTACAAATAAATAGAAAATAAGGAGTTATACAAATGTGCAACCAACAACGTTCTCCACAGATACACAAAAAGACAAAGACAATATTGATAAAGTAAAAGTCGGACAGAATAGAAAAGATAGAATAAATTACAGCAGCAAGGAACACTAGAGAAGTTTACAATACATTTTTGATTGTGTCAAGCAAGATCTTTTTAAATTTTCCAACGGATAAAGCAAATAGATCCAAGTTAGAGAATAACTTATTAAAATTGCCTGTAAGGCGACGTAGAGGTGCCCGCAAGCCTGCATTTGTACGACTAGGAGTGGCGGCGAAAACAGGTCGTGTGCGCACCCCACGTCCCTGAATGGTTCTTGGGACAACATAGCATAGCTTGTTACAAATATCCATACAATCATATGAATTGTTACACAGATCGTATAGATACATAGTTTCTAGAAAGGTACGTCTAGACTTCAAAGAGAGGAAATTGTTTTTTTTCAGTAAATCGCTATAGGGAAAGTAAATACGACTTCTAGAACAGCGGTAATGCATAGTTTTTAAGAACTTACGTTGTAGACGCTCGATACAATCAGTATATTTATTATAATAGGGACTCCACACCGGCACCGCATATTCCAGTTGAGACCGGATCAGTGATCGATACAGGTGTAAATATGTGCTCGGGTGGACGAATTCCGTGGCTGATCTTATTACGAATCCATACATACGATAAGCCTGACTCATGATTTTATCAACACGTGCGTCTAGATGCAGTTTGTCATCGAGCAGAATTCCTAGATCACGAATTGTGTTAACTCTGGCCAAGACTTCACTTTGTAGTACATAAGGGTGTTTAAATTGGTTTTTGTTTTTAGTAAAGCTGATACAGCAACATTTGGGAATACTAAGTTGGAGTTTATTTTTAATACAATACTCACCCAAGCGATTGAGATCTTGTTGGAGTAAATGACAGTCTAGAATTGATCTAACGGGTCTGAAAATTTTAAGGTCGTCCGCGTAAAGTAAGAACTTAGTATTAAGAAAACACACATCGATATCGTTAATAAACATTACAAACAACAGAGGTCCGAGAATTGAGTCCTGAGGCACCCCTAACGTCACGGTTATGGTAGTGGAATGGAAACCATTGACCGCTACTTTTTGAGTTCTATTTGACACATAAGAAATGAACCAACGTAACAAATCCCCGCGGATACCGTTAAAGGCTAGTTTCTTCAAAAGCAATTCATGATCAACCTTGTCAAAGGCTTTTCGAAAGTCGGTGTATACAGTCGGTGTATATTTTTCATACAAAACGGCAATTTTATAGGTAAAGACCTATTATAAGTGCTAAAGCTTCAGCACAACTATTTTCATTGCCATCAGAGATAACAGGCAAAGAGCAAAGCTTACTGTCAACAATGTTCCTAAATTTATCCCAGTCATTATTATTTCTATTAGGTAGTTTATGTTTTAAGTTTGATCTCCTTAATGGTGCGTTTGGTTTTGAAAGAGGATAAGAAATAAATAATGGAAAATGATCACTGCCATAAGTAGAGGTTAAAGTATGCCAAGTTAATGAAGAGGCTAATTTTGGAGAACAGATAGAAAGGTCGATTGCACTTTGGATCTGAGTGGGATCTGAGCGACGTGTGGCAGCTCCCGAGTTCAAGATGCATAAGTTATGTAACTCTATTATATCAAGTAATTCATCGCCATAACAATTATATGTTGAACAACCCCATGACTAGTGATGGCAATTAAAGTCCCCCAATATTAAGAAAGGCTTTGGAAGAGAAAAAAAGAGATTATTCATCTCTTGAAGGACAGAAGAGGAAGGGTGAGGAATGTAAATAGAAACACACTTTAATAGCTACAATTGAAATTTCCTCACTATGAGGAGGTAATGTAATGATAGAAAAAGGTATAGAATTCTTGATGAGTATAGCTACTCCACCATACCCATCAGATCTATCCTCTCTAATGGTTAAATAACCGTTGATTTTAAAAATATGATTAGATTTGAGCCAAGTCTCTGCAAAGGCAAAGGCAAATGGCTCATATTTGTTTAAAAGATATATAACATCACTCTTTTTGTTTACTCGACTGCGGCAGTTCCACTGGATTATTTTGGATGTGTTGTCCATTATGAATGGATTGAGATACATTGAAAGACGAGGCAACGTTGGACGGTGAAATGTTGAACTGAGAAAGAAGATTGTGTAATGCAGAAAGAAAATCATTTATGGAAAAAATTGTGTCGTTTTTTTCATTATTATTAGAAAGAGCAGAGCCTGAGAGCCTGTGCGTGTCCCAAATAAAATATTTATCTTTCTTTCTTTCTTTCTTTCACAACCATTTGATGGTTGGGGAATGTCATAATCTTTAATAATGGCATTGTGAGCCTCTTTATTATATCCTTGTACTGATTTGGGAGGGGAGCGTGGTTTGAGGAAGACAGTCTTTTTATAACTACTTGAAGCAGGCATTCTATTAGGTGAAGAGATTGATGCAAAGTTTTTGGAAGGAGAAGATAAAAGTGTATCAGCATATGATTTAGTTACTGGTGGATAAAGTTTTTCCGCTTCAGTATAAGACACTGAACTTTGTGCCATGTATGTTTTAATTAATTTGTGCCTAGAAAATTCTGGGCAAGACTTATTCGTAGCATAGTGAAAACCAGAGCAAAGGCAACAAGATGCACTTTCTTGTTCTCTTTCACAACTGTCCCCAGTTTTTTTTTTTTTGGAATGGCATCTCGTAGTTTGACCATGAGAGGTCTCGACTACTTAACCGGACTTTCCTGTGGGTGACTTTAAGCGAGCTCAAAAGCCTCCAGCCAGGGGCATAATATACTAACTAAACTTATAAACTAAACGACTGCGCACTAAGGGCACCCCCTGTGGGGTAAGGACCTCGGCTTAGGGAGTCGTTGTCATTGACAATAGATAAACAAGGCAAAGACAAGATACCTGCAGTATAAGTGTAACACCCGCGATCACAATTATGAGTCGAGGTGCAAAAGATACCACCTACTTCCACTTAGGGAGAGAAGGAGTATATCAGATATCTCCTTCCTCGTTAAATTAGCGCAATCTTTCATCGACGCCCCGCAACTTCTCTCAAAGGTTAATTTACGCGCCCCTACCAGATCTGCTAGAATACCCTTTCTTTTTCTTAACGTCCCCCGCTGCCGCACAAATTACAGACAGAATTCGTTCTTTATAAGATGCGCTAAGTCCTATAATAAATTGGTTGTTTTTTCTGAACTTGACTTGTTCACCACTAAGCCGCATGTATTTATTCGATTACGTACTAAGCATTGGTTCGAATTGGTTCAATAACTGTTTTATTTCACTTCATGACGAGGTATTATTATGATTGTATGATATTGTTTAAGGTACATACCACACTTTGTAATTCTTTTTTTTTTTCTCTCTTTCTTTTTATTTTTCTCTGTAACAAGTTTGCTCTTCATAGTAGATTAAATGCGAAAACATATAATTGGTTACTAGTTGATAAGTTTCATGTTAATTTGTTAGTTGTTAATACTGTTTGTTTTCCGATTAAAATAAAATAAAATAAATAAAATAAAGCAATAGGCTGGATCAAGTTAGGGGAATTATTATTATCAGGGGAGTTTAAAGCTACAGGCTCAGCTACTCCACCAGCTGGCTCGATTAAATCGATCAAGGGACATGAATTTACATTTACATTTACGTTAGATGGTCTTAAACGCGGTGGGCCTCGGCGGCGAGGCCGAAATGTAGATTTGTGTTTGTGTTTATAGACGGTGCTAGTTTCCCTACTACTTTCCTGGAGGAGGGTGATAGGGTCATCGGGATCAGACTGTCCCCAGTGTGGCCTTGGCCACATTTATAACAACGAGGCTTGGACCTACACTGAATCACTACAGTAGGGAAAATATATAAATCTACAGGTAATCCATTATAGCACATAAAAATTCTCTTTGGTAGAACCTGCCCATCAAATGTAACAACTATGGATTGGGATGGTTTCCAAATTGTTGTACCATCAAAAGTGGTTTTAATATTGAGGCGTCTGACTTTTAAGATTGGCCCGCAACCTATAGGTACTGTTATGTTATCAATAACCTCCTCCGGAGACCATTCCGCAGGAACACCATGCACTAAACCCATTCTGGTAACATTAAAAGTAGGTATAAAAGCTTTATTATATGTTTCAAGACTATTATGAGTAATAAAGGAATTTGCGTCCAGAAAATTCGAAAAAGATAGAGAAATCTTATTGCGTCCGTTTTTTTGACGCTACCGTTGATAATATTTTGGAAGGCGTTGTGCTTTAAGAACTTGCCAAATGTGATTGGGTGCAGTTTCGATCCATCATCCGGTGAAACGATTATTTTTTGAACATGAATGACAAAAGGCGCGCTGTCCGTTTTACCGTATGTTTTACGACCTATCTGAGATTGAACAACTGAGGGCAGAGTAGAGATATCGGGCATTTTGTTAGAAGTAGTATTTGCTTCGTTAGGGACGATTATTTCAGAGCAGCTAGGCTCTGCTGCAGTAGGTTCTAGAGTAGAGTCCATGCAACAACAACCCGAAGACGCGGAACCGTGGTTTTTCCGGGTACGGCGACGCTTATTGCAGTGCTTGCACACATGAACACGGCTTCTTTTCAAATGTCGAGCTGAAGACGACCCGTCGGCATCCATGCCCGATTCATTGGAAATAGTAACAAAATTGCCTGCCGGGGGAACGAAATCCCCCGGATCAGGCGGGTCTTTCATTATTAGGTACTTCAAATAGCTAAAAAAAACTTCCCACTACCGATGAAAATATATAACGCTAAAATTAAACTACTAGTAAAAGAAAATGGAACACTAAAACTACGACTACTGATCTTATATTTAGGGTTTTTTAAATTTATAAATATTATTCAAAAAAGACGCGTCCGCCAAGTACGAAGTTTCCCGCGCTTTCCCTTATGTAGTTCTCAACCATTTCTCGACACTAGTTCGAAAAAACCAAAGTAGAGTTGCCTGTTCTAAAATACTTCATGCAAAATCAATAAAATCCTCACTCGTTTAATAAATTTATCAAACAGTAAATTGAGAATCATAATTATGTTGATTTAAATTACAATTGATATGTATGTGCAATGGAGAAAATAATTTGTAATTCACCTTAATGTTGGTTTCTATGGTGGTGGTTTGGTTGGTGTGTGTGGGTTTTAATGTGGGTTGGGGTATAAAATTGTTACATAAAATATTAAATAGAATAATAATTATAATCTTCATATAAATTAAGAAAATATGGACTTATAAAGAAATGCTAAGTTCTGGAATGAAATGATAAAATCCAAAGTTTGGCAACACTAATAAACACTGTCAATCAAAACTCTGAACGAAAATATTGAATAAAAACTCTTTTTTGTCAAAAACATTGTTATGACATAGTCTGCTATTGTTTACCGTAAATTAATAATGCTTCATCGAATTTATAAACTGTAAAACAACTTATTAATACCGGAACAGCATTGTGAAACGTTTAAAACATTATAATATTTATAAGTAAGGACATTTTATGATTTCAGATTTGAGATTCAAAATTCCCGCCATAACCTAAGTAGCGTACGTGAAATGTTTTTTTCATTTTTCGATTTAATTATGGCGGACCGCAGTTGGTGGGTGAAAGAAGTTCATAATCATTTAGTGTGAGTGCATACAAGTTGTTTAACGTTCATGTGATAGTTAAAATTCATCCGCACCGCAAGGGTGTATGCCTGGGTGGGCGGAAACAAGATATGGCGGAGAATAGAGGTTCGGACAACGTCGTTATGCCGGACATTACCGAAGTTTCCGAAGCCGATCCCCTGTCGGCGGGGGCCGATCACGATGCCGACCGATCTGATGGCGGAGCTGTTTTGTCGACTGCAATCAAAAATACAAGATTGTCTAGTGATTCTAATGGCGTGGTCACGGTGCCAGTGTCTCTGCCGGTCGGCACACTTATTACTGGCACGACATTTAACGTGATAACGTCAGACCATCTGCCGCATTTCAAGCCTATGATATGTGTTGACAATGGGTTTATATCTGGTGGGCCAGTGACAGATGACATAAAGCCGACTCATATAGTGATACAGAACCCTCCGTCGCCTGTGAATCGGCAGGAGGAGAGCGGCTCGAGTGCACCTAGTGCGCGACACACGAGTGCTCGCTCATGGGCAGATACTGCGAACTTGCCAATACTGCCCATTCGATGCAAGAATACGCCGGCTGAGCTACATAAACAAAGGTTCGGCTCTGGGGGCAGGGGCAGATGTATAAAATATGGAATGGAATGGTACACACCAAGTGAATTTGAGGCCTTATGTGGAAGGGCTTCTAGTAAAGACTGGAAGAGATCTATTAGGTTTGGTGGGCGAAGTATCCAGGCCCTGATAGATGAGGGGATGCTGACCCCTCATGCCACAAGCTGTACTTGTGGGGCATGCTGTGATGATCAGTCAGGTGGGGACTGTGACAGTACTTTATTATGATACAGTAAGTCGGTGATTAGCCAGGCATAAAAATACCAAAAAGTACACCACTTATAGCAATAGGCGTGCAAACATTATAATCATGATAACAAACAGTCTATTAGGCTAAATAAGCCCATTCTTTTGTTGATAAGAATATCAAAACAGACCACTTAGTTATCCAAATTTATAATCATAATAAATAATACTTGTGTTTCCTTTAAAATTTACAATTAATGTTAGTGAAAGAAAGGGGCTGTAATACTAGAGATGTTGGTGAGAGACTACAGAAAATTATAAACTTACGAAGCTTTTAGAAATAAATTAAAGAACATAGGATTAATGCAAGCATGCATAGTAAATGAAGCATTTTATGGTAAAACATAGTTTCGACATAGTAATGTGTTAGCCGGGGGTGTGGTTTTAACAAATTTCAGTTGTATTATCACAACATATACATGTTGTGTTCATAAAGGTGTGGCCCTGGCCATCAAACTGCATGACTTTCGCCATGGGACCAGCATCATAAACGAGAATAATCATCAGCATAGAAAACTTCAATACCTACTTGATCCAGGTTGATAATTTTTATCAATTACAATGTTGGTCCCATGGAGAAACTTGTTCAGTTTGCTGATCTGTATATGATAATAATAATAATAAGCCTTTTTATTCTGAACTTCTCAGTTGATTAAAAACACTAGATATGATCTTGTAGTTGTTATAATATATCCCGAAGCTCAGTTTGCCTTTTGGCATAGGCTTCCTCTAACATTTTCCATTGGGACCTATCCCGCGCTACCCTTCTCCAATGATGTCCAGCCGTGAGTTTTAGGTTGTCTTCCCATCTTGTTTGTTGACGTCCCCTATTTCTCTTTCCATCTCTGAGATACCAGTCAGTGACAACTTTGCACCATTTCTTTTGTGGATCACGTATCATGTGACCTGTCCATCTCCGCTTTTGTTGGTCTATCCGGCTTATTATATCCACAACTTTGGTTTTATCCCTTATTATGCTACATCTCACTTTATCCTGTTTCCTTATACCTATCATACTTCTCTCCATGGCTCTCTGACATTGTTCTACCTTTTCTCTATAGTGTTTGGCGAGTGCCCAGGTTTCGCATCCATATGTAATGACTGGAAGTATACATGTGTTAAAGACTTTCCTTTTTGTTTGCATACTTAGCTCCTTGGATTTCAAGACTTCTTTCAAAGACCAGTACTTTTTCCATCCGTTTCCTATTCTTCTCTCAATTTCCTTAGTGGTTTGGTCTCTGTGAGATATTATCTGTCCTAAATAGATGTACTCCGGCACATATTCAAGTATGTATAAGTAGTATGAACAAAAACAAAACAAAACTGCTTACAAACTCCGAACTAGTAATTATAAAAAGTGATAACCAACCACTTGAATATGATGATCTGTACCACACCCTTAAATTTGAACTCACACGAATTATTACATATATGACTATTTAAATTATGAAACTGTATTACACAATTCAATGTGGCAACAAGTAAGTACTGTGATATAAAACAACAGGGCTCAAAATAAAGTAGTAGAAAAAAACACAGATTAAATGGTATTTCATTAAAAGTTGAAGCTTATACCTACAACATAAACTTTTTTTACTGTTACTAGCCAGCCTGAATCATTCTATTGCCGGGCATTTGATTACAACTCGGAAGTTTATATATAAAAATCAATTGCCGTGCATTGGTCTCGCAAAACTCGAAAGTGGTTTGACCGATTTGAATATATTTTTTTTTTGTTTTGTTCGCCTCATTACTGGTGTGAGGCCAGTAAAAATTAGGAAAAACCCAAAGGGACAACCGAGAAATCTAAATTTTGTGTCACATGGTACGAAGCTCACAAAGTCAACTAGTAAATAATTTATAACTAAATCATGAAGACTTCTTGATACTAAGGAATCAAAAGGTTTCTTCAGCAGACTCCATCTCTAAAATTGAACAATTTGTAGATAATTAGCTAAATTCTCTGAACATGTTACTTTAGGTAAAATTTATGTAGTCGTCTTTCGCTGGAACCGACAAAGCTTTTATATTTATAAAGCGCTCACAACAGCAATTTTCATTAAAGTCCACAGAGGCAAAAGTGAAAGCTACTATCTTAAGTTACTCAATTGGGAATGGGAAGAGCTAATATAAGAATTCTTTTACACAATACATAAAATATACAACTCAAACATTCTGCAAAGTGGACTGCATAACATGCAAGCCAATATAAACAACACGTAATTGAAAATATTTTAGTTGTGCCTTTGCTTAGAATTTTGTGCTTATCAAATTATGAATATGAAAATTGGAACCTACTCTGTTTACTTCAGGTCTTATCAAAATTCTTTACTACTCAATATTATAGCAAAAACCTAGTGGTCCAAATTAGGTGAGCAGTTTATTGATTAAAATGTTCATGTAATTTAACAAAACAAATAAAAACATATGAGATACAAAGGAATTGCTTGATTTTCAATTTGGTCTGTTTTTTAATCTCAGAGACTAAATTGACAAGTGAAAATGTTAAAATGACCTTTATGATAATGTCAGATGTAAGCCAGTTTGACATTTGCACTTGTCAATTTACTCTCAGCTATTTAGAAATGCACTTTAGTTAGGATTACTTTACTGCACAAAAGGTACAAGATAGCTTCTTAACAGACAAGTGTACTGCCAGCTAAATTGGCACACATTTCACATTAATTTGGTTAATAAAATATTGGTTTTTATACTTTCCTATGAAAACACTCATTTGATTCAAATTACTGTTACATACTGCTAATATAAAGCTATAAAGCCGAATTGAATAGCAATATGAATTTTCACTTTCCAGCCTTGGGCCCTGTGCGGTTGTTCACACCCTACAAGAGAAGAAGACGCCACAACCAAGAAGGAGAAGAGAAGAAGCCAAAACTGAAGAGAGAGTCCAGCATAGGAGATGGAGATGTTGATAACATACACCAAAGCAGCAACAATAGCAACAATTCTAAGGAGGCCTGGCAAACGATTGCTGAAGGCTTGGACACCAACGCTGATTACCATTTATTAGAGAATCCGGACACCAATGCTGAATCCATTTCAGGTAAGCTTTATTCATAGATGGAAATGATAGGAAAGTTGAAATAGGAGCTGTAGGATTATAGGCCTTATGTTTTGTAACATAAAGGCCACTGTTGGTTTGACTTCTACACTTATTGGCAGCTGACCTGTTTGTTGATTTGAAATTTATTTTTATTTATTTATTTATTTTATTTGGCTCTACAACAATGAGTACACTATTACATGTATATAGTAAAACATTTCAAACTTAGGTCTAAGTGCCCCATTCCTTAAAGAAGAGCACTGCATGCACTACATTATGCGCTTATAACTAATTAAACAATGAAAAAGATGAAATAAAAATACAATTAAATAATGAAAACAACTTAACTGTTGATAATATTAAGTTAATTAGGCCAAACAGAATTAAACTTAATTATTTTGCGAGTTATATTTAAACATTTTTCTGATACATGACACTGACTATTTTTCTGTACAGATATATGACATAAGTCAACTTCTTCATCATGTTCTTTGTATACAGCATACATTCTATATAATGAGCAATGTTGTCTTAAATTTGTATTGCATTTTGGCATGCAAAACAGTTTCTTATTTGATTTTCTTGGCAGATTTCGTGGCACATGGAAGGATATTCTACTAAGCAACTCGGGACAGTTCAAAGAGCCTGTTACTAGTATTTTAAGGAAAATTAAATCCAACATATCTCTTCTTTTCTCTAACGAGACAATCCTTATATTTTAATCTTTCCCGGTACGATTTCAACCTTTTACCCATACCACAGTGAAAAGTAAGATGCCATAAAAATCTTTTCTGCAATCGTTCGATACGTTTGATGTGCACATTATATTTAGGAGACCAGACAACACTACAATATTCTAGGTGACTTCTGACTAGCGAGTTGTACATAATTTTTTTGGTTTTGACTTTTTTAAAGGTTTTTTAAAGGAAATGATTAAGTTGGTAAGAAGCTGAAGGATTATAAACGTTATGTCTTTTAATATAAAGGCCACTGTTGGTTAGACTTCTTCACTTATTGGAAGGCGGACTTGAAATTATTAAGATGTTATAGAGGCTGAAGGATTATAGACCTTATGTTTTAAAAAATTGATGTTTTTGGTTAGACCTTATTCTTTCTTGCCTATAATGTTCGCACTGCTGGGACACCTGCCTCTAGATGAGAGGGAGTGGGCCGTAATCCACCACTCAGACAGTAAACATAACTTATAATAATTGCAATAGGGATGATGCCTAGGTAAAATAAAAGAAATTCTATTTAGTGCGTCAGTCAGAAAGATTGGACACGTTTTACTTAGATAACACGCATTAAAGTTGGGGACTGGGGGACTCGCTACGTCACTTTACGTATAAAATCTAGCTAGACGTGACGTCGCCGTTGTGCCATATTTTAATTCAATGTATAACTGTTGATTACGTAAAAAAACAAAAAATACGTGTCCAATATAATTGTTAGTCATCATCCCTATTTATTTATGTTTTTTCCTGGGATAGTTATCAAGTTCTGATGATAACTTTTAGGTACTTAGGTATAATTAAATAAAAACTTGAGATAATATCAACTATTCTTGTTGCTGACTATACTTACTTACACTGAATGCTCTGCTGAATTTCCAAATTAATGCTCTCCTTTATATACAGTCTGTATTTTTTGAGGATTAAATAAATAAAAGAGTCCATCATGTAGGATTAATATAATTTCCTTCCCCCAGTATGTTCGCCCATGCTACCGTACATTCAAAAAGTATTTAATAATAAACTATGCAATCAAATATCTAAATAGGGCTGTTTGAAAATAAAGCGTGTCCTATTGATATTTGTTATGTTTTAAAGAGTCTTTATATATGTGGGAAGTGGTCTACGCATAAATAGAGATGTTAGGGTTGAGGGAAACTTGCCACATTTGTATGTGGTCTATGAATGAATAAAAATGTACGAGCTCGTCTTTGCTGAAATGAAGCGTACTCGCGGTAAATGCGGTAGGGGGGCGCGTCATTTCAGCTTAGACTAGGTACAGTTTCTAATATTATGTATTTTTAATATGACTGAGCGTTGTTTTAACGTAACACGTAATACAATTTATAGAACTTTGCTTTTGCTAATGTAAATGTTATAAGTATGCGGTGCGAAAATGCTTTAGTTTCAATCGAGTTCCTATTAAACTTTGGTGCTGTGCTTACGAGTTGTAGGTCGTAGGTTCGAACCCAGACAGGCGCTTTACTTTGTGCAAATTATTTCTCTCAAAACGTCGTGGGGAAACCGGCATGTCCTAGAACCAAAATTCGAAGACATGTGACTCTGCAGTGGCATGGGCCCGCGTGGTGTATTACGGCCCACTTCCTCTCACCGAGAGGAGGCCTGTGTCCCAGCAGCGAGAATATTATAGGCTGATTATGCTGTGCTTAGAAATAATGATCTCATGTTTTAAGTTAAGCTCTCCGAGGTTTACAGAATGAGACAATTAAGAAACATGAACTAAGAAAGTGCAATCAGTTATGTCGCGAGTTACGCTGTGCTTATAAATAATGATCTCAAGTTTTTAAGTTAAGCCCTTCGAGGTTTACAGAATGAGACAATTAAGTAACATAAACTAAGAAAGTGCGATCAGCTAAGTCGCGAGTTACGTACGCTGTGCTTATAAATAATGATCTCAACTTTTTAAGTTAAGCTCTCCGAGGTTTACAGAATGTGACAATTAAGTAACATGAACTAAGAAAGTGCGATCAGCTAAGTCGCGAGTTACGTACGCTGTGCTTATAAATAATGATCTCAAGTTTTTAAGTTAAGCCCTCCGAGGTTTACAGAATGTGACAATTAAGTAACATGAACTAAGAAAGTGCGATCAGCTAAGTCGCGAGTTACGTACGCTGTGCTTATAAATAATGATCTCAACTTTTTAAGTTAAGCTCTCCGAGGTTTACAGAATGTGACAATTAAGTAACATGAACTAAGAAAGTGCGATCAGCTAAGTCGCGAGTTACGTACGCTGTGCTTATAAATAATGATCTCAACTTTTTAAGTTAAGCTCTCCGAGGTTTACAGAATGGGACAATTAAGTAACATGAACTAAGAAAGTGCGATCAGCTAAGTCGCGAGTTACGTACGCTGTGCTTATGAATAATGATCTCAACTTTTTAAGTTAAGCTCTCCGAGGTTTACAGAATGAGTCAATTAAGTAACATGAACTAAGAAAGTGCGATCAGCTAAGTCGCGAGTTACGTACGCTGTGCTTATAAATAATGATCTCAACTTTTTATGTTAAGCTCTCCGAGGTTTACAGAATGAGTCAATTAAGTAACATGAACTAAGAAAGTGCGATCAGCTAAGTCGCGAGTTACGTACGCTGTGCTTATAAATAATGATCTCAAGTTTTTAAGTTAAGCCCTCCGAGGTTTACAGAATGAGACAATTAACTAACATAATGTAAGGGCAGTGGTGTCCCAGTGGTAACGGACACGACTTACGAGGTCGAGGTCGTGGTAGGTCGTGGGTTCGAACCCAGGCATGTGCCTTACTTTGTGTAAATAATTTCATCACCATTGCTCTCAAAATGACGAAGGAAAACATCATGAGGAAATCGGCATGTCCTGGAACCAAAAGTTCGTAGTAGTGATACTAGCAACCCGCACTGGGCCCGCTTGGTAGATTACAGCCTACTTACCGCTCTCGAAGAGAGAGGCCTGTGTTTCAGCTGTGGGAACATTATAGGCTGATTGTGTAATTTTATGATCTATGAAAGTGCAATCACAATTCAGCAATGGACAAAATTGACTTGGATACGAGGCTTTTGACTGCATTGCAAATGTGTACTTTGTAATTTTTTTTTTGGAATGTGCATTTTTGTTATGCAGAATAAACAATTTTTCTTTCTTTCTTTCTTATTTCAATCGGCCAAGTCGCGAGTTACGCTGTGCTTATTATAAATAATGATCTCAAGTTTTTAAGTTAAGCTCTCCGAGGTTTACAGAATGAGACAATTAAATAGAAAATTAACAAAAAATATTTGTGCTTATACAGTTAGCCCAATTACTTGGCACCTAGCCAAGTAATTGGACGCGAAGAGATAAATGTATTTAATACAGCCGATGCGAAAAAATTTGCTTTATTTGGCGACGAGTATTGATATAATTTTTACTTCAAGTTTAAGCATTCAGCGAAATTAACAGTTATTGTGCTGTAGTGGCTTGAACTTTCACCTTAAAATTCACGTGTTCGGCTTACAAACGAAGTAACGACATAGCTCTCAAGCTACATATTTATGAAAAAGGTTTAAGTAAAACTTCTTCGTCTGAAATGCCAAATATCGGCGATTGTCTTAAGTTAGAACTTGCTGTGCCCGCAACTCCACTCGCGACTGTATATTACCTTGCCAGAGAATTACAAATAACGGTCAAACAAAAAGCCGTTGCGCTGTATGATAAACGAAGGACACAGGTTCGACACTTGCTTTTAACATTACGCGACTCGAAATGAATTTCTACACATTTTTTGTTAACACACACATATATCTGCACAAAATTAGCACAAATTAAACAAAAAATTAAACCAGTTGTATCAAATGCAGTGCGCATGTTATACAGTCTGGCCGTAGAGAGACTGAGTTCCTGACACCTGTTAATTGGACAATTTCTGATATTAATAAGGATCAAATTAGCAAAACACATATTCGTTAGTATGAAACTGGCAGGTGTCGAGAGCGCATTCTCTCGCTCGACGGTCGTACTGTAAAGTGCGTTTTACGTAAGAATTTCCATCGCCGTAATGTTGGTACAGTCAGCAACAAAAGTTGATTAACACTTGCAGTTTTTTAATCTTAATTATTAAGCGAAATATTTAATTCAAATCGGAACAGAAGTACTTAAAATTTTGAGAAATTAACTCTTGGCAGTTAAACGAAAAAAAAGCAGTTTATCGAATCATTTTGTGTTAATTTAGATGATGTCAAAAAGTAGCAGTGTTAACCGAATTCTGTTGCTGACCGTACCATTGCTTTTCATTGAAGAATAATTGCTTGCAGAAACCATTCCTTGATTTCCTTGCATTGGTGCAAACATTACGGCGAAGGGAATTTTTACGTGAAACGCACTATAGTTTAGTTAGACAATTATAAAGTAAACTTGAGTCTCCCGAGCGACTTTCATTACTTAATACTTTCATCATTATGTCTGCTTTTGCGATTTATTTGCGCCATTTTGCTGGCTTTTTTTTATAATGATGGACCATTATATTTTATGGATTTGTCGAATTATTTTAAGTAATCAGTTAATCGTTTACTCTTGTAATAATTATGGTTAACCAAAGGGCAATTCCCGTAAGTTTATGAACATTCGCGTTCTAATCTCGGTCTCAATCTGTCAAAAATACCTTTACTTTACCGACATTTTTGATAAATTTTTGACAAGGATTGTCGCTGAGATGATATTGCGACTCGATTTTGATGTTTTAATTACGGGAATTGGCCTTTGATGCCTAGATTGTAATTACGTATTGAATGTCCTTTAAGAATAACATGTTTATATAGATTTGACAATGTTGTAGAAATTAACGCAATGCCTAGGATTTTAGAGCTGCAGGGACGTATATTCCCTATCTTTCCTGATCCCTGTCAATCCTATCCTATTTCAAGTTTTCAATCGGGATAAGGATTCGTCTCACAAACTCAATAGGTACTTAATTAATTAATCATCATCATCTGCCTAGCCTTTTCCCAACTATGTTGGGGTCGGCTTCCAGTCTAACCGGATGCGGCTGAATACCAGTATTTTACATGGAGTGGACTGCCTATCTGACATCCAGAACCCATTAACTGGGTAATACGATACCCCTTGGTAAGACTGGTTGTCAGACTTTCGGGCTTCTGACGACCCGTAACGACTGTCAAAGATTCACAAATGACAGCTGGGACCAACGGCAGCATCCGGTTAGACTGGAAGCCGACCCCAACATAATTGGGAAAAGGCTAGGCAGATTGATTGAGGTAGGTAGATACTAATGTAGGTACTAATGATACCTAAGGACTTTTTAAATAATTATCTACCGAAATGACGAAAATAAATGATCATGACAACATAGGTACATGGTAATCTGAAACCAATTAATTATCAGACGATCCACGCCCACATTTTTATTATTATTTGTATCGTTTTCACTTAGGGGGACGTTCATTCATTACATTCATTACGTGAGGTAATTTTGGCGATTTATCGATCCCCAACCCCCGTTAATCTCAGCTTGATTGCGTTGGATATAATTAAATAAACATATTTTGCTTAGTTATTTTTTATAATAATTGCCCAGTTTTCTAGCAATTTACCATTGTTATATGCGGAAAAAAAATTGCGTGGTTTTTACCGAGAGTCCCCTCTCCCCCACGTGAGATTGGGTGAGATTCGGCTCAACCCCCTCCCCCGCTCCTAAACGCCTCACGTAATTAATGAACGCTCCCCTAGCCTTAACGCATATACTTACTAAGAAAATATACTTTTAATACAAGTTTCTTTAGATTGTAATCCTAAGTAACGTTATAAATGCGAAAGTGAGTTTGTTTGTTTGTCTGGTAGACCATGACCTGGATTAGGACATGATACTTTTTATCCCGGTAGTACGTTCCCGTGGGATAATTTCCAACCTCCACACGGGCAAAGCCAAGAAAACTTATAGCAACTTACAAGCTCATCAAAAACATCATCAGCCGATATAGCAGTCGACTGCTGGAAATAGACTCCAATTCTCGGCTTCTTGCGTTCCAAAAAAACTCGTTATCCCGAAAAAAACATAACGTATAAATCTTTCCAAGTTCTGTCTGCCGTTGTTAAAAGCGGTGCTAGGGAATCTAGAGCGTAGCTGTGTATAGGCTAGCAATAATTTATCGATCCACCCTCCAGGCTGCGAGATGTGGAATGCAGCGCAGATCCTGACAAGAAATAAAACAGAACGTTGTGTCAAAGAATACATATAATATAATGAGAAAATAGTCATAACATTATCCCTATTAGTTGCGCAGTCGTATTTAGCGTAAAGGATATAAACAACAAAAGCAAGATTAGTCTGAAAAAAAAGTTGTATTTATATTCGCAAATGCGGCTTGGAGTTGCTATGACAACAGAGTTGGCGATTTGCCTGGCGCACAAGCGAAAGAGACATTACGAGAACGCAATACGATTCAGCCCCTCGGGAAAACGTCACCGGCAACCGCATTATGTATTGTTAAAACCTGAAGAATGAGCGCATTACTAAGCATGCGCAGCACTACATTACTCATGAATCAGATGGCACCGACGGCACACCGGTTTGTTGTGACTGAAAAAACGATGACGTCAGCGTTTCAGTTGGTTTCCCCTAGACACGAACCCCGACCTACGTAGCGTGACGTCATGGGCGACGCCGCCGACTCGGCACTTGTTACCATAGGTACAAGGTCAAGTTCTTGTCCCCCTAGTGCCCTGGGTGCGGTGGCAACCCACGAATGAGGATGGAATCGTTTTGCATGACTTTTACCACGTGCGGTGAATGATGTCTTGCTGAAAACTTGTTGATTATACAGGGAAGTGGGAAGTTCATACTCTCCTCTCTCAGCCCCTAAGCCCGAACCGAACATCTTATTGTTCAAATATTAGATGTTCGCTGAGGGGAGGTGAGGCGAGGGGTTTTATAAAATTTAAATGTTTACAAGAGTGAATGTTTTGGTTGCCTGTACAGGTGCAGTAAAATACAAAGGTGCATTTTTGTGCATACGCAGTTCAGTAGTATTTTTTAGGGTTCCGTACCTCAAAAAGAAAAAAAAACGGAACCCTTATAGGATCACTTCGTTGTCCGTCTGTCTGTCTGTCAAGACCCTTTTTCTCAGGGACGCGTTTAGGTATCAAGTTGAAATTAATATCAAATACGTAAGTCGCTTGGTAGTAGTAGGCTCTGAGCTAAGCCGCGGACAGACAGACAGACGGACATGGCGAAACCCTAAAAAGATATAATAACCATATAAAAAATTGCTTTCCTAGCATCTATTGGCTGTCCTAAGTCTCACTATGCTAGGGTAAATAGAAGCGATAAATAAAAATCGTGTTTCTTGGTTCTTGAGATATATACCTGAGCTGAGGTCCGGAACTCCGGATGGCCGAGCCCAATCAATAAATGCAACTCATCTACAGTACACTCTGGAAATAGTCGTAGCTAAAGGGGGATGCGCTGTGGTAGCCCGCGAAATTCATTTTTTTTTTTGGTTTTTTACAATTCGTAGGTCCGTGACAGGTTGTATCTTGATCAAAATATGATACGCGGGAATAAAACATATGTATTTATATAATTGTAACCATGAAAACCATCAATATAAATCTATAAGTTAGAATTCGTGCAGAGTCGTTAGATTTCGTTCGTTCGACGAATCTGCACGAATTCTAACTTATAGAGATGTATTGATGATTTTCATGGTTAAAATTATATAAATACATGTGTTTTATTCCTGCGTATCATATTTTGATTAAGATACAACCTGACACGGACCTGCAAATTGCATAAAACACAAGAAAATTTGAATTTCGCGTGCTTCCACAGCGCAACCTCGTTAAACCACCCTCCCCATTCCAAAATGCATTCATAGGGGTGGGTAAGCACGGCCCACGCCTCCGCGGCGGCAGCTCTTTGTTCTACAGGCCGTATCTAAGCAACGTATGGCCACATCGGATCGATAACTGCATCCCCTCGCTCTGTAGCGCGCCCACGTTATAGAATTTAGACATAATTGTTAAGGCCCTATGATCCGGCGCTCGAGCCGCGTACTGAGCTGAAGTAGGCTCGCGAGTGAGTCTCGCGCATTTGGTAGGTATTTAAACAGTAATTATTGATTATTGTAATCATTTTATCACGACAAGCTCAGCGAGTTCTGCTAAACAATCTTACTGCTTTTTCATTTATATAAAAAATAAGAAAATGTTTCCCATGGATTCAATAAAACTAGTAAGCGCGGTCTCTGTCGGATCATATAGCGTCTTAAAAAAAAAAACTCGGAACCTACTTATAATTTAAATTTCCTTACAAAATACTCCTTACGTCGCCGTGGCCGCGACGCGACTGGCGACCCCGGGCTCGATCCTCAGGTTCGAAGTTCGAACGTAGGGTAGGTCCGGACCTACCCAGTATCCTACGTTCCACAAGAGGACAAGTTCGCGGAGAGGTTGACTGAATTTAGGAAAACAAAAACGAAGGCCGATATGTCCCCATGATATATTTACCATTTTTTACATAAATAAACCACGTTATTTTTTCTATAGACACATATGATGACAAAATGACTGTTATGGTGAAAAAAAACCCTTTGAGAATATACACCTGCATCACGCTTATAAACCCGAAGGAGTTGGTAGAGAAGTACTTATAATATCATCCACCCACGTTTAGATAGCTATGGAGTAGGTCACATTTAGGTAATTAGGGGGGCGACCCTATTGCCATATCGGGCATAGTCCTAAATCTCAGCATCAACTGAGATTTTTCTGTCAGTTAAACCCGTTGACCCATGTGGGACTCGAGCCTGTGATCCCAGACGAGCGACGTATGACTAGAACAGCCTCAGTAACGACCACTAGACCAACAAGATGCTAAATATACCTATGTAGGTACCTACGTTTAAAAATATATATGTGCCAAAAATTACGCTGAAATGTTGGACCCAAAATGTTGTCCAAGCCTAATTCAACGTAAACTTGACTATCAGCTTTTGCTAGTGATCCCAAACTTTTTTTGATGTGTGTATGTTTATAAACACGATGGTCTTTGGGTGCTCAGCTGTCTTAAAACTTCGAGATCTTTGTTCTTTGATTCGAAATTGCGTAGCGACGACTCGGGCAGGATTATTTGAGCTGTATTGATTTCCAATCCCACATGACCTAAATGGAAAATACACGACATATACCACCGAATCTAGCATTGCTAGGGTTCCTTTTTGTCTGATTTAAGATCTTCTTCTTCTATTTAAGGCGTAAATAGGCAATGCGCATGCGTGAGCTTTGAGCCACCGGCCGCAGGCCTTCCGGAGTTCCCAGCGTCACGGCACTTCGGTTCGTTCAGTTGTTGAGTTAGGTCGTGTCTGCATTTTTAAAATTTTGGCCATACTTCTCCCCATCCAGCGTTTTAGATCAGTTTTCTATTTCGTGTTACTATTGTGTATAGAGTCGGGAGAGCCGCGTTTTAAAATTTTCAATTTTTTTTTGAACTTATAATTAGTTTCGATGGGTCACGTTTCATACAAACAGTACCTTGAAAACGTTAAATATCATAGAACTCTTTGTTACGTACGCGCTCAATTAGTTCGTTTCAATATTTTATCTCCTGAAGATGCACTTAAAGTATCGTTTAAACCGTCTAAGTAAGTATAAACACCCGAAATATTTATCCTGTACCAGTCGTCCCACAGGCTTCTAATTACCATCCTATGCACTGGTACCTCCATATCCACCACACATCTATCTACGGCACCACCCACCGCCCACCGACCCAAACCCAGTACCCACCGCCCATTAACCCTAACCTCCCCCGCTGCACCGGTTAGGAGCTTGGTATAGGATAGGTCTTGCGGGGTACACTCATTTCCGAGTCAGACGTCGCGTCGCCGCTTTCCGTCGTGTCTCTACGGTCATCTGCGGCCCTACCTGGCCGTAGATGGCCGTATAGACAAAGGTTGATTAAATATCCATAATTCGCGATTTATTTCGAAATTCTCTTATTAAATTAAATTCAAATTCGGTCCTTGGTTTCACAGTAAATAATAAAATAATAAAAATTGTTTTAGGGCTTCCCGACATGAGCGGAGTGCTCAAAAGACTGGACGACATAGGTCAATCCCTCGTAAGGTTAGCGTCGGAATTAAAACAGTGCGTCGAAGATGTTCGTGTTGTCAATGCTCGGCAGCTAGAGCGCCTCGAACAAGAGCGAGCATCCGCGTTGCTTGCCGCGAGTGTGGACGCGCACGTGGACGCCGAGCAAGTGTCTCTCCACAACGTGGACGACACTGAAGCTAAAAAGGTCAGTGTAATATTAAGATTTCATTGGTTGCCATCATACTAACATCGGAAATCAACGGAACTTTTCAATGTCTTGTGCTACTATAGCCTGTTTTTTTAACAAACGAGTACCGAAAATTTTTACTGCGTTGCTATTAGTCAACGTAATCAACATAAAGTCCGTTCCACACAAACCAAACGCTGTAGTTTCCATGTACATTCAGTTGATTCATCGACTACCTGCGCGTCGCACGTGTTTTAGTGAGTGAACCAGACGATCTTATTGTTTGTGCGTGAGTCGTGGCGGACAAAGTCTCCTGTACAGTAAATTTTAGAAGTATTCAATATGAACGGGCCTTAACAATTTCAAAACAAAACAAAGGCGTTGGCCCCACCCCGACCAATGACCCATCTCACTCTGTCAATATCTGAAATGTGCGAGAGATATAACTCAGTACTTGTTTGTTAAAAAAACAGACTATATCATCCTGTGCTCGGACTTTTAATTAGCTGCAGTAAAATGACACTTCCTAACCGTCGTTAAGTTAAAAAATGTTCCCATTTGATAGCGAAATGACAGCAGAAGTGTCATTTTACTGCACCTAATTCAAAGTCCGACCATAGGTATAGGTAATGCAGTTGTGTAAAACGCCATTTTGTGTCAAGTTTGAGATAGTACACTTTTAATGCGAAGAGACGATTTGTCGAACTACTTTCTTTTGTCACTATTTATGAGAAAATATTTGCGATACTAAACATTTCTGTAGGTATACAATAGTCCAGTAACCTTGTCGCTTGAAAGGGAGGTACTGTGCGTCAAATCCGGTAGTTCTGATTTGTTTCTGACTTGTTTATGAGGTTGGCTCAATGAATAATCCAAGTTTGAGACCTCGAGCGAATCCTGAGCAGTACCTAATGTTCTACAACATGTTTCGAGCTAAACAAAAATAATACTGCAACAATGTTGTGCGCATCTTTACTTTGTTTGTTTTTTTTTTTTTCATTTTTATGAAGGATTTTTTTTGTATATTTAACCTAGCGAATTGTCTCTTAAAATATTTTCCACAATTTTTCGTAGACCTTATTTTGAATTATATCTAATTGACATTCATCATAGAGGTCTCAAAAGTACCCCTTCATAATAAAAGAGTTTGTCCATGTAGTGTGCAAATTGCAACCGCGAGGCATCAGCCGAGTGCTCTCTCTGCCGACGCACGCCTTACTGCTCCACGTACTGCCAGAAGAAAGACTGGGCGGCTCATCAGATCGAGTGCTTGCGCTCAGTGCCCACCATCCACGCTGACCCTCAACAACATCAATCCATCATGCTGATCGTCGAGAGCCAACATCAGTAGCTGGGTCAGTATCATCCTCAAATATATAAGGGACTTGCTTGCTATCATTTCTTAGTTACAATCAATTGCGACACTGTCCTTCGTCGTTCCCTCAATGTTGAGAATCACGACCACATACGTCGCGTCTCTAAGCTATGCCGTATTCTGCAGCGTGGACCGCTCGGTAAATGCCAACAACAGCCTTCTTGGTCGCGTTTGACCATACGACATTACGCCAAGCTATTGTCTTGTTATAAACAATTTGTTCTGGTTTTGCTACAGCATTTGCAATTTACATCATATCATCATCATGTATAAAAAGTAAACAGAAAAATGTGCGTAGTCCGTCGCTCTCCGTGACCTCTTGTTTGCGGAACGTTTAACAGCGTTGGCTCCGTACGGCATTTCATACAAACTTTCAAGTCCTTTTTTATCGAAATGAATGAACCGATTGTAATGAAACTTCATACGCATACGCAGGATACATAGGTCAAAAAAGTTAGTTAAGAACATTTTCGAAAAATAGTGTTGCAATTAAATTCGACCGATTTGAAATATTCCATAGAAACAGAGATTTCCAATTATCTTTTTTTAAATAAGACATTTCGAAAATGTTTTTATTATACCTCATTCATTAAAATCGGTTCAGTAATTTAGGCGCTACGGTGGAACACACGTAAATACATACTTACATACATACATAGACTGCTAAAATCATAACCCTTCCTTTTGGCTTTGCCGTAGTCGGGTAAAAAGAACCATTCATGCATTTATTTTTTAAAGAATATTTCTTTCAAATGTTGGCTGTAACTGCGGTTTAACATGGTCCATTCTGATTTCTGAAGTTCCTATTTTCTAGACGCTTCCGAGCATTTCGATTACCTAGTAATTATTTTAGCAGGCACAGCTGCACCGAGTAGGGGGTGGGGGGGGGGGGGTTGGTTATGATTGCGACCTCGGCGGCGAGGTCGGAATGTATTCCTAGGTGGTTTGCGTTCGTTTACAAACCGTACTGGTGGCCTTACTACTCTCCTGTAGGAGGGTTATGGGGTCATCAGGGTCGGTGAGAATATGTCTCGGACGGCGAGTCTTACTAGAATAGAATAGAATAGAATAGAATACTCTTTATTATGCACACCATTTAAATTACTGTTACAATTTTACAATGTTGAAATTTTACATACGAGTGACACAATGGGCGGTCTTATCGCTAAAAGCGATCTTTTACAGACAACCTTTGGATGGAGTATGGGGACAAGGAGAGACAATTCTGTAGGTAGTCCGTGGTGTACCATATACATATACAACATATACATACATTAATAAATTTATATATACTAATTAATTTATTTACTAATTTTAGAGGGGGCGTAACGCGCGGCCTCGACAACCAAAGGGTTGCGATGCTTCGCGGCGGCATCAAAGAAACGCTTCGAGTTGCGTTTCAAAAATGGATGTATCGTAGGGAAGCCGTTAGTAAATTGTGCTATGGTTTTATACCCAACTGCAGTCAACTGTCTTTTTTGTTGTTTACTTTTTTTATACCCAGCCTCAAACCACGGCCTTTTTCTACGTTGCCGACACGCTAGCGAGCGGTTATAAACTGGCATTGCTAATGAATTATTTATGCCATTTTGTTACGAAAACCAAGTGCTTATAATCAAGTATTTTTCTTTTTCTCAGGAATATAACATCTGTGACCTTCCAACATCAAGCCGTGGCTTCAAATGCAGAAGAACACTCTCAATACCTCTTGTTGCAATATTTTGTTTTGAATAATTTATTTAGGTGTAATGTATTGTAAATATAGTTTATGTTATTAATAATTAATCGGTGTTAGGCTAATTCTTCTATGTGTATAGAATAGAATACTCTTTTTTTATGCACACCATTTAAATTACAGGTTACAATGTTACATTGTTGAAATAATAACACAACAATGATAATAACAATAGTCAAGCTCCAGGCAAAGACAGGATTGGAGGTCCTTGTGCTCGTGACTTACTATCTATTCAGTGTTCGTATTAGCTGTAGTTATCAATTCCCGGATTGTCTACCCTGAATTGCAGCTACGGTCTCTGTCTGCCTCTTTTGTATGTAACATTTAGCTATATTCGAGGTATCGCATATGACCGGTAATAATTGGTCCGGAAGTCAGTACAGAACATAATAAATTAACACAGTCTCACGAAATGACCGACACTTGTCGATCCGATCACCTTGTTATCGGTGGTTGCCATAGATAAGGACTGAGTACACATGCGGACGCGCGGGCGCCAGACATGAGACGGCCGCTTTAAGTTGGTGGCCGATTAAAGATCAGGCCAACTGGAGCGGCAGCGTCGTGGGAAGCGGCGGATCTACACGCTAACCTTCACAGTAGTCTTACGACTAGGAAGCGACCGCTATGCATACATCTATTATCTGTGGTTCATAAGAAGCGTAACTCCAGCTCAGCTGACGTCTCCCCACGTCGCCGCCGCGGATGCGTACGCGGCTACATTTAAACACAAGCGTGACTTCAATGCGGCGTCAGTTGCGCGACTGACGTTTCCTCTTCGCAGTCGCTTTAGTCGCTTGAAATTGGCTAAAGCTTGGCGGAAAATCGGCCACCAACAGAAACTGGTAGTGAAGTAGTCGTACTTAGACCGTAATCGGTCCTTGTTGGTGTATGTTTTTTTTTTTCTTCTAGGTATAATATTAGCAATAAGAAAGACGTGATTCATCAACAACGGTCTTTGGAATATTACTCGCATGTATTACTTAGACCATTGTGAAAGTTTTGTGTAATTTATCGATGTCTATAATATCTTTACGATAGGCGTTGCAACTGTTTTATTTTGGTGTTCAGCATCTTTGATCAGGAGCTGGCAAAAGGAGTCTTTCGAACCGCGACAGTGAATGTCATCTAAAGATTAACATCAGAACATCGAGCCATGGGCAATGAAGCACGTACTTCATGTCACTTTCTATTCAGAAAGAATCTACTCAGTCAATGATTTTGAACGCTCGTTAAGTTAAAAAAACTGATTGCTATTGTTGTTGAATAAAAGTTTTATAAGTGTAGTGCTTAGCTATGGCCCAGGTTTAGACTGAGCCAGGCTTTATCGGTATGTCTATGCTATGAGCGTGCCTATAGAGTCGGTCTTATCTAGATCTGCACAGATGTGACGCGGTTACCCGGTAACAAGGAGTGGGCCTGAACGCGCATCGCGACTCTTATTCCCTTTGTTGAAAAATGCTGACCAAAGGGCATAAACTTGTAACGTGCTTGCCTTAAAAGCAGATAGGGCAGCAGAAAGGGATTGTTTTGTGCGGTGACTCACAAGACACTCGTTGGACCCGTCATTTCGAAAAGGGTATTGGTCAAATCATTGAAACTTTTCAGAATCAACAAAAATAACGTTTCTCGTAAAAAAAGTAATTGGTGCTGAAGAAATTGAATATAGAGGTTGAATAAAAACATACTTTTGTTAAAAAAAAGTCAATTTTCATTTAGATACTTTCTTAGACTATGATGTATGTGTGTTGGATATTTTGAATTAAATTTTTTTTGGACTTGTGACTTTTTCAGTGTGACTCGAGCCCTTTTCAAAATGACGGGTTCAATTGGACAATTTGAATCGTTCCCGGTTCCGCCTGGAAGGGCTCTCAGGTAATAGCGTTGGATATTTGTCCGCGAGTATGTATATTTATTGCACTAGAAGGCCATTGCCTGGATTGTGAACATCTTTTAGAATAGGTACTAGGACCCGTGCTTCCAGAGTTTCTGCACTGATACGGTAAAAGTGGCGGCCCCGTTTATATTAGAAGGCAGTCATGGTATAAAGAGCGCCAGCATAGCATACATATAAGGTGCAGCAAGATTGTGGAGATTTATGTATAAGATGTTCGGAGTTATTGGGCTAAATTAGTAAATCTGTACAAGCATTACTGCTTTTGGTTGGCGCTCGTTTTGTGTTGACAAGAAATTTCATTGACCCATGGCCTCGTGGAGTTTCTATAGCGGGTAACATTCTGTTACTATTACATTTGCGGTGTTTCATTAATCGTATGTTTTTATACCAGTTGCAATCTTATTTGGAGTCTAGCGTTAAGATTTGGATGTATTTTTTTCATGTCATTCAAGTACTGTCATTATTTTAAGGCGGGTATAGCATAGTAAAGTATAGTAAATAATAAGTTTGGAGATATGGAACATTTTGTTTTTTTTTTCTCAATTTTTAGTCGGATGAGGTAGAGAGATGAGGTTTTGTATAAAAAAAATCAACATAATTTTTTTGATACAAAAAATTCTACCTCATCCGACTAAAAATGTGAGCATAGGAAATTTCAAAATGTTCCATATCTCCAGACTTATTAATTTTTTCTCAATGGTGGCGCTAGTTATCAGCTATACTCACCTTAAGTTTGATTTTCGTAGTCGCTATGCCTCATTCTGCGACCGTGAGGCTAGAGCGGCCCGGGGACAGCGCCGATGCGAGTATTTTTGTAAAAAAGCGATATCTATCAAAACATTGCATCTTTCTATTAGCAACGTGTTGATAGATATTAATAAGTATTAAAATCTAAGTTTCGCCTCTGCTCTGTACCTACTGGCGCAATTTTCGTGTCATCTTTGTCTATTTATTGCGTAACGCATATTTATATTAATTGATTAGTTCACTAGTCTATAATCAACGTTATATGACTTTAAATATAGTAATTGAAACCAAATCAAGAACCTAAATAGATGTGGACGACTACGCCTTATGTATATTTTATTTTTCATTCCTTAGTATAAATCCTTCTGTTTCTAAAAAGGCAGTAATTGGTTATTATTGCGCGCGAGCGTAAAAAAAACGGGCGTGGGTGCAAGCGTATCGCCTGCGCTCGGTGGATAAATAGGACTTCTGTCAAAAAAATACAATAAAACAACTAATAAAAATTAAAAAAAAAAATCCACATTAAGGCTAGAAAAAGTACAATATACACGATAATTCAAATTACCTTAGATTATTTTATAATAATCTAAGGTAATTTGAATTATCGTGTATACTTATGTATACTCATAATAATAATTACTATTAGTAGTACACCTGAAAACCAAGATATGCTCGAGCTACATGTGCGTTAAAACATCAGGAAATCCCATAGCTACACATAACTCACTAATACGATTTAACGAATTAAATTGAGCAGTTTCAACACATTTCTCATAACATGGATAATTATTAATTAGTTCACTTAATTTGAGCTTACGTAGTTCTTTGTTAAACGTATATTTTCATAAGCACTCTTTGACTGAGGAACACCAAATGATGCATGATTAACAGTAAAATAAATAGTAAGTTCAAACGTATCTTGGTTAAACAAAGAATCCACTCTTAAATCATTAAAATGTTTATTATCCTGATCTACTTTACCCACCCACATCATAATAACGATTAACCTCTATTACGCATACAATATTAAATTTTAAGAATAATCATCCCATTTTGATAAAAAAACACCCAATGCTTTACTACCAAGTGCTAAGCACTCACGCGACCATTGCATGAAAGTGAGCCCGAACGAAAACCCAGGATTGTCCGAGTGCACGAAAGTGAGCCTGAACGGACAGTGACAGCGCGTGCGTTCCGGCTCTTACTTTTTTATTTTTTGTAATTTTGTGTGCGGACCTACCCCTTGCGTTCTAGGCTCTTTGGAAAGGTGTTACATTTGATTTTAAAGGAATTTTAAAAACACAAAATTATCGTTGTATTTCCTTTCTGTTGTACCTATTTTCATTAATTATTTATTTATCGAAATCTTCTATTCACTATTTTCACTTCTGTTCCACTGCGAGTAAAAACTAGACTCAGCTCTGTTTCTAAGTTGCTTAGATAACTTTATTCTTAATTTCGTTTTTCGACGTCGGCGTCGGTGCGTCACATTTCAGTGTTGATTTTATAATAATACGGTTTCTAACTAATTTACTCTCCAATAATACCCAATTATTGCCTTTAATAAAATAAATTATAAATAATTTAACGTACAGTTGTATTTTGATGAATCTGCAGGTAGAATTTGGTTCTATTTCGATGAAAATGTTGTTTGAATGTTATTTAATTGTATTAGTTATATGGTTACCAATTACAAGTGAAAAGCGTTTTTTTCCGTGTTACCAAATATTATTGTATCATTTAGGTTTAGTTTTGTACTATTTGTAAATGTATTTATATAAGTAAATACATAAAATGTTGTGTTATTACTTTGTTGATTGTGGCGTACGTGGTTACAATGTTTTTCTTAATCTTAAGGACGTTTATAACACGTGGGACCATAGAAATATAAAAAACAGCGTGGGACAGATAAGAGCAGAATATTTTACCAGAAAATCGTCTATTAAAGTGGCGTTGTTCGAAGCAAAAAAGAACGTAAAGGCGTGTACGCACGACCGAACAAAACATAGTGAACACGACCATCGAACACGGATCATCTGAAGAAACTCAGGACCCTGTTGAACATTTAAAGTGTTCGATGTTCGTGTTCACCATGTTTTTGTTCTCTCGTGCGTACACGCCTTTAGACGATTGTAAAAAGACGACGTCTCTTATCTGTCTACTGAGCTGTTGTACAGAGTCCAGCACATTAGTCTACCAAAATCTGTCAAATTTCTTTGATAGATTTTCAACTTTATTACAAAGGAAGAAGGTTCATATTCAATTGGGAAAATTTGACAGATTGGGGTAGTGTGGGGGTTGATTTGCTGGCTTTGTACCATATCTATGTTCTGGTATAACATCCAACAGTATAAGTATACAACGTTGTAGCGCCGCTCCTTTAAAAATATTCTTCACAATGCAGTCCTTTTCAGACTTTTATTAAATTTCATTACAAAAAAATTCTGTTTTTCTTCTTTCTTAAGTTATCATCTATTTCTAGTCTTTAAGTCTGTCTATTAGGTGAATTCTGCGCTCTGAAAGTAGGCCTAATATCGGTACATACAATCAACTTATGCCAACCGCTCTTCACGGCATTTCTGGTCGCGTGCACCACCTCTTCTGTCCAAGCCACTTACCTAACCCTGACCAAGAATCCGTTGCCTGTTTCGTCTGCACTTTGGCCGTGTCTCCGTGACCTCTATTCCGATAGTTTCATTTGTTTGTATTTATTATAATTATCTCCTCTCAATCAGAACACCTGCCATCTTATCTCTTCAACACCCTTGGTTGACTGGTAAACAAGGGGGTTGTTCCATCGATGGTTGTATCCACTATCCTACCATGAATTCCTACCATTAGGTATATTGTGATTTTTGTTCACAGTTAGAACTACTTATTATAATATTAATAATTATTATACTAAGTATTCCAGTAAGATGCTGGTAGGGATCTTGACCGTACTTCCGGGATTGCCCTGATAGCCGTGGAATGCATCTCCACTCCTCAAGCACCTCGGAACATGTTGCTGCCTTGTCGCAACGTCACTATGTGCTAGCGACCGTTTCCGGGGGCCCATTATTGAGTGTGAAAATCACCCCCTGCCAATTTATCTTTGTACTTATATTATATAACTTTGGTCAGGCAGGGGACATAGTTTTTCCATAGTTCAAGGTACCCAATCCACTATAGCCACCCTGATCTGTATTTATCCCAAGATAGGACGAATTTGACAATAAATGTCTGTGTGCGCTCGCTAAGTCGACATGCGATTGGCTGTCCCGTACCCACGAGCTGCTGCACATATTCGCGACAACGCCACAAACGCGTCATCTTCAAGAAGCTTGGTGTGCGCGCAGAACCGTCAAGTCTGTCGTCCGCCATTGACCCGTGAACTAGCTAATTTTCAGCTCCGTGAGTGAAAATTGATAAAATAAGGACAAATTGTGCATTACCATGTGGTGTCACTTGTGCCAGTTTCCGTGGTCAACGGTCCACTCAAAAGACCGTTCAGATCTAGTGGGAGCCTGCCGCAGCAGGAAAAAAGGTGAGTCGTACTCAGCCATCTCTGTTGAATTTGTTCCTGGATTGGGGTGAACGGCAAACTCCGTTCGTACAGAACTACCTATATTTTCTTTCTAGAACCAGCGTAATTTCTTACAGTCCACTCCTCTATTCCACACACCCAAACCCATAGCCCAATATGTTTTGTTTCCATGTTCTGCAATAGTCCTGCACTAACCGAGGGTTGTCCTTGGGTGCACTTGCTTAGTGCATACAGGGATAATCGTCGGCTGGTGCCTCCTCGTCATTTAAAATTGTCTAAGGGACCTCTGCGAGTTGGCTTCGGCCCCTCGTATGCCTGCCAAAGGTCCAGGACCCCAGGGTCCCGAGATATGTCAAATTATACTAATATAATATTATTTCGTTTATTAATCTTTTTTCCTTATAAAATACATTTTTTAAAATTTCTTAAAAAATATAAAAACAACATCAGTTATGCTGACGATATGGTGCTGCTGAGTCCGTCGATCAGTGCCCTCAGGAAGCTGTTAAATATATGTGAGCGCTATGCTGGAGCCCATAGACTAAGGTATAATTCCAAGAAAAGCGAGCTTTTAGTTTTTATGGCGCAAAACAAGACGTATGAAGTAGTACCACCAGTCTCGCTATGTGGTGCTAGTCTAAACAGAGTAAAGCAGTTTAAATACCTTGGTCACTGGGTTACAGAGGATGGCACTGATAACTGTGATATGGAGAGAGAGCGCAGGGCATTGGCCGTACGATGCAACATGCTGGCCCGCAGATTTGCAAAGTGCGACCTTAACGTAAAGTTAACACTGTTTAGGGCATATTGCCAGGCTTTTTACACCTGCAGTCTGTGGACCAGATACACGCAAAAAACGTTTCAAGCCCTGCGGGTGCAATACAACAATGCTTTTAGGATAGGTACTGCTGTCGCTGCCACGTTTCTGTAGCGCATCTGGGATGTTCGCAGCAGCGCATACAGATGACTTCATTGCGATCATGCGTAAAAGATCCGCGTCACTGCTGCGTAGGATGCGAGACAGCGACAGCATTCTCCTGAGCATTGTTGCCAGTAAGTCTGAAGGCCATCTGATGGGGCACCTGTGCGCAGTGCATGTATTGTTGCCAGGTGTCTCCGGCAGATGGCAGAACAGGTATAGATATTTAACATAAGTTGTGTTATTTTATTATTATTGTTTCTTTTTTGTTTATCTTTGTGTCCTAAATTGATTATACTAACATACTCGTAGTTTAAGTAATACTAACAAATTATGGGTATTTTGCCTGAATTAAAGTTGAAATAAATAAATAAATAATAAATAAATAAAAAAATAGTGGTCCGTAGGTGTCGGGAGCAGGGTCCAAGCTACCGGTGGTTAGGGCTGCAGAGATAGGAGCCTCCTCAAAATACGAGCCGTATCGAGGAGTAGGTACTGCCTCCTGAATCTGGCCCTTGATCCAACCGCCTAACGAGAGCCTCGAGAGATGCTGGCTGAGGCTTTTGGCCATCAGGTCGTTGGCCGTTACTACAATCGGCACAATGACAGCCGAGCTCACATTCCACATGTCAAGAACCTCGTGAGCTAAGGCAAGATATTTTATTTGTTTCTCTTTTTCAGCTTTCACTAGGTACTCGTCATCTGGAATGGTAACATTGACAATCATTGCGCGGCGCGGATAATAATATTTCGTTTATTAATGTTTCTTCTTATAAAATACATTTTTAAATATTTCTTTAAAAATATATAATAAATATTTATGAATATAAAAAATAGTAGCTCACATGTATCGGGAACAGGGTCCAAGCTACCGGCGGTCAGGGCTCCAGAGAGAGGAACCTCCTAATAATGCGGGCCGTGTCCGGAGTGTTATTATCCTTTATTATTACTCATAATCATTTTTCTAATAATTAATTATATATATTATTCACACTAGTAGGAATTCGTGGTAGGAATAGAAAGAATAATCCAAAATTGCTAACGCATTAAGTCCGCTTTTGTACCTTATTGTGTGAGAAGTTTAAATAAATAAACACTTTGTTATCATGGCTTTTTGCTCACCTTTATTTTATTTTACAGTTTTTGGAAAACTTACAGCTAAACATTTTGTAAGATTGAGAATAATAAAAATAAGGCCAATTAAAAGTTTTCACAGATAGAAGAGAGCATATAAACAGAAAAAATACTCGGGAAGGTAGACAGTGTTTAAGCAAAATCAATATGAAGTAAAATGAGTTTCAAACAGTATAAATTCTAATCAATTAGTTTACGTGATCAAAAAAGAAACCACAGAGTCCTTTTTAATTTTGAGATGCTAGTATTGAAAATATCGATGTCAACGCCCCGACAGACCTCATTTATACGTATGACTCGCTCTGATTAAGTATGAATTTCGTCTGTAATTCGTTCTTGCCACAGGGGTATGTAATAGATAAGGATTGCGCAGAAAAGCAGAAGGAACCCTCAGTTTGTTTTTTTGCCTAAATATTCGGGACACAACACCCATAAGTCAATCCCCTCATAAGTCACACACGACAATTGACTATCTATGGTTCTTGCACGTCCAATCTTATTCTTCTCCCTTTCCTTTTCTCGTTACCACTCTTTCTTCGTTTTTTACCCTTCCCTCTTTTTCGCGCTTGCCCTCGTCCTTCTGTCTTCCCTCTTCTCCCCTTTCATTCTTCACCTTCCCTATTGTCATGTCTCCCTTTATCATAAACTATTCCTTCTCCTTACATTCCTAACACAAAAACAAAGGCTGCGTCTTCCAAAGTGGAGACAATAACATCTCAAAATCGGTTGCTAGGAATCTTTCACTTTGAGCACTATTGCGTTTGCCCTGTTGTTGGGATAATGCCTGGGTAAAAACAAGAAATTCTATTTAGTCCGTCAATCAGATAATAAAAAAATATTGCACACGTATATTTTGCTTTATCTAAAAAAAATACTTCAATAAAATTCTTTGTAGTTGGGGAATGAGGGCTCGCTACGTCACAACTATGTATAAAATTTAGCAAGGCGTGACGTCATGGCACATTTTAACTCAATGTATCGCCGTAATCTTTTGATTACGTAAAAAAAGAAAAAATGCGTGTCCAATATTTTTTAATAATCTATACGACAGGCGAAAAAAAATTTTTTCATCATCCCTATTGTGTACCCTCTGCCTAAGTATTTACTAATTACTATGTGATGCTGTATACTCCGAGCGGTGAACACGCTGGCTCATAAATGTTGGCTACGAAATTATTTCCATCCACCATCATCCATCTTCTTCCTGCCCTTATCCCATTTAGGTGTGTGGCGTGAAGTGGTTGGTGAATCTTGAGACGAGATCGTCGAACGTGATTTCGTCGATATAAATAAATAAATATGTTTGGACATATCACACAACGCCATCTAGCCCCAAGCTAAGCAACCTAATGCTTGTGTTATGGTAACGAGATGGCTGATAAACTACTTATATACATTTTTTTTTTTGTAAATACATACATATTATAGATAGAAAAACACCCAGACTCGGAACAAATACTTGTAGGTCGTACAAATATTTGTTCCGTGCGGGAATCGAACCCGCGACATGCTGCGCAGCAGTCAATCGCTCAACCACTGCGCCAACCGTAATCGTAATCGTAATATCTACGTTGAATGAGCAGAATATTGCTAGGGACTCGACTCCGATAAAGTGAAGCAAGATGGCCACCTTGCTGCTGTCTCTCTCGTTTTCGAGATTGTTAGCTCGCAGGTAAATTTTTAATTGCATGATCCAGTTCCTCCATGTCAAAGCCGTGTTGTGGCTTTTTAGGTCTAGTGGCCCGAGGTGTCCTGAACATACGGATTATCCCTGTGCCGTGCCGGAACGTGCGCCATCTTGGCTTCGTGATTTCGACTTTTTCTTTTCCTTAACCTTGCTGACTGCGTCTTCTTCTTCTGACACCATGTTTCGTTATGTCTATACGATTGATGATAATAATCAGATGTCTTTATTCTGTCTTTGAGACTGAGTGAGAGTGAGTCACAAAATATTCATGCTGTCATGCGACCTCATGCCGCCAGGACCCGACGTCCGTCTACACAGAACATATGCTATCAAGGCCGTAGTGTTGCTATGTAACAGAACCTACTTGGGGTCGGCGCAACACGTTATCTTCTTCCATTCTCCCGTCAACCGTCACGCTATCATAGGTACACCCTTCTCTTTCATATAATTTCTCACACAATCCATCCATCTTTTCTTTGGCCTTCCTCTGCCTCTCCATCTATCAACGTGTATATTCATCACTCTTTTAGTCACAGGCGTTTCGTCTCTCATCATCACATACCAAGCCACTTTCCTTTCAACTTTTCTGTCACTGGCGCCACTTTCAAACTTCCTCTTATATACCTACTAATTTCTTACTTTATCCATTCTCGTCACTCCACGCTTCCATCTCAACATACTCATCTCCGCTGCATGCAATCTTATTTCATCCGTCTTCTCACTGTCCAGCATTCCGATCCATAAAGTACGACAGGCCCGGACTTGTAAATTTTCCCCTAAAGTTATTTATTTCAACTTAATTTAGGCATATTACCCATAATTTGTTAGTAGGTACCTAATACTTAAACTACGTTAGTATAATCAATTAGGGCACAAACATAAACAAAAAAACCGGCCAAGTGCGTGTCGGAACACGCACAACAAAGGGTTCCGTAGTTGAAAAGAATATTTCCCAAAAACAAACTTAACAATGGATGCTAAAAAAAAAAAATTATTTATGTCATAAAACTACAAATTAGCAATTTTCGGACTTTTCCTTTACTTGTGCTGGGAGACGCTTCTTGCCAAATTTCATTATTCTATGTTAACGGGAAGCACCCGATAGGTTTTGATTTACTTACGACAGTTGCGAGTAACAAAATTTGTCAACGCAATAAAAAAATACGGCCATTATTGGCCGTATTTTTTTATTGCGTTGACTTAGAAGCTTGATTTTTTTAGAACTCAAAAGGACCATAGACTTACGTATTTGATATTAATTTCAACTTGATATCTCCACGCCTCCTTGAGAAAAAGGGTCTTGACAGACAGTCAGACTTGAAATTTTTTTTATGAGATAGAATTACAAATTAACATTTTTCAGACTTTTTCCTTTACTTGTGCTGTAAGAGCTTGCTTCTTGCCAAATTTCATGATTCTAGGACAACGGGAAGTACCCTATAGGTTTTAATTTACTTGCGAGTATCAAAATATGTCGCAAAAATGGCCGTATCTTTTTATTGCGTTGACTTAGAAGCTTGAGGTTTTTAGAACTCCAAGAGACCATAGACTTACGTATTTGATATTAATTTTAACTTGATACCTCCACGCGTTCCTGAGAAAAATGGTCTTGACAGACTGACAGACGGACAACGAAGTGATCCTATAAGAGTTCCGTTTTTTCCTTTTGAGGTACGGAACCCTAAAAAAGAAACAACAATAATAATATAACGGCATATATCTGTTATGCCTTCTGCTGGAGACACCTGGCAACAATACGTGCACTGTGCATACCTAGGTGCCCCATCAGATGGTCTTCAGTCTTACTGGCAACAATGCTCACGAGACTGCTGTCGCTGTCTCGCATCCGACGCAGTAGTGACGCGGATCTTTTACGCATGATCACAAAGAAGTCATCTTTACGCGATGCTGCGAACATCCCTTACGCTACAGAAACGTGGCAGCGACAGCAGTATCCTAAAAGCATTGTTGTATTGCGCACGAAGGGCATTAAACGTTTTTTGCGTGTATCTGGTCTACAGACCAATAATAATAATTCCTTTAGCTTGAGGGGCACCCGTGGGTCACAAGTTGTTCCTGTAACCTGTTGCCATTTCATCCATCCTGAGTTGATCCGGTGCGTTACGTCTCAGTCTACTTCGCCATCCCCTTGGACAAGCGACCCGAAGTACTGAAAGTCGGAACAGATCGGTAAGGACGTTCCGGCAAGAGATATGAGCACAGGACCGGAGAGACCGCCAAAATCACAAAACAAGTACTCCGTTTTGGTCCGACTTACTCTCAGGCCAACGGTCTGTCTTTTCCACCACATCTCCAATCTGCTCTGGACCTCTAAGCCGCTCTCGGCAACCAGCACAATGTCATCGGCGAACAGCATACACCAGGAAGCCTCTTCCTGGATACCCGAAGTAAGAGCGTTCATTATCAGCACGAAGAGGTAAGGGCTCAGTGCAGACCCTTGGTGCAAGCCGACTGTACTTACATTGCGCGAATCAACTGCACGTACTTCCCTGGCACACGTTTCTCCTTAAGTGCCTACCACAAAACTTCATGAGGCACTCGGTCGTATGCCTTTTCTAGGTCAACAAATACCATGTGCAAGTGTTTATGCGCACCTCTGTATTTCTCGAACAACTGGCTGATAGCAAAAATGGCATCTGCTGTTGACCATTCATAAAACCGAATTGGTTTTGCTAAATTTCACTCTCTTCTCTCAGTCTCCTTTCAATAACTTTCTACCAAGCCTTCATACTATGTGAAATTGCTTTATTCCTCTATAGTTGTTGCACTCCAGCACATCACCTTTGTTTTTAAAGATGGGCACCAGCGAACTGTTACACCATTTGTTAGGTATGGCTTCTTCCAGCAACAACTTATTGAATAATAACGCTAACCACCTCCATCCATCTACCCGTAATAACTTCCATACTTCGACTGATATTCCGTCCGGACCTATTGCTTTACCATTCTTCATCCCACTAACTGCTATTCTCACTTGCATCTATACTAAACATTCTCACTAAACCTTCATTACTGGTTTACTTCCAAGCACACCACCTCAGTCATTCTCCTCATTATCAGTCTTTCAAAATGGCTCTTCCACCTGTCCGTAATTTTCTCATCATCCGTAAGAACTGTTCCAGTTTCATCCCTTATACACTTTATCTGACAGACATCCCTCGTCTTCCTCTCTCTAGCTCTAGGCAAGCCGGTATAGACGTTTTTGGCCTGCTGGGTTATCCAGTGTGTCATAAAGCTTGTCTTTTGCTCTCGCTATGGCCTCGGCTTTCTTGGCTTTTTTTTTTAAAGCATCATACTCACTCGTTTCAAACTAACATTCTCATCTTCAACACTCTGCCATTCCTTGAACTTTCTCTTCTTATCATGCAACACATTCTGTATTTCTGTCGACCACCACCATGTATCCCTATCTATAGTACCCTTTCCTTTCGTCTCTCCCAAAATATCTTTCGCTGTACTCCTAATATACCCCGCCATTTCATTCCAACATTCATTTACACTTCGATCATTCATGTCCCCCATATCTATCGTTTTATCCACCACTCGCTCTTTGAATTTCTTTGCGCAATCATTCTTTTCCAGCATATGCCATTTTATTTCATAGATGTGGCGCAAGTTCAAAAGGTCTGATGAGACGTTGGATACATACCAAAAGGAATGACATAAAATAAGAAATACATTTGAATGGTAAATATATATATTTTATGATTTTGGTTTATAGTTTTATAGTCTTAATGTCTGTCGTATCGCTTACACTTTCGTACTCCATTTTAAATGTAATTTGTTTAATTCAAAGTCAAATTTCTGAACATGAAGTTTACAAACATTATTTTACATATTGATAATATTTCAAATGGCTATGTACTTGGATATAAATATATGAACTCATACAATAATAACAAACTGTTGGTTTCACTACGAGCCTATCCATACAAGTGAAAGCACCTATACATTTTATAAGGGGCCATCCATAAAATACGTCACACGGTAAAGGGGGAGGGAGGGACAACAAAGTGTGACATCGTGTGACAAGAGCGGTTCAGTCGATTTATCAGTTTCGTGACGTCACACGCATAAATCTAAAGTATTAAACTATAAACTTCACCTCAAACGAAAAACTTTAAAATATTACCAACTCATCATTGTTACTATGAGGTTTAATTTAAAATTGCAGAATATGTGATATCACACTAGGTTCTCACAAATATATACCTGCGACAAGGACCGGGGGACGGGGGGGCGTAATTTATGGATGGCCCTTAATAGGTGTTATATGGATTTCCATACAAAACTACATAAAATTAAGATTCGCTAATTCGTCTTTGGATAATTCGATGGTCGCAGTTAGATATTCCGCTAGTCGGCGGGACAAACACCAACGTGTGTGTTTCTGCGGGCGGCTGTTAATGGTATTTTGACGGGTGATTCTCCAATAATGATATTTTTAATGCAGCCGGTGAAGCCGCGACGGGAGCGAACGCCGCGCACTTTGTGCAGGGGCCGCTCGTGTCCGCCGATGTACAGCGCAGAGCGAGTATCCGTCGAAGAGTACGCGCCGAGCCCGGGCTTCGAGAAATGCCCGTCCACACCCACCGACACCACGTACAGCGACTTCACCACTGCAAATATTCAAAATAAAGATATAGATAAATATTAACATAAGACATTTTTTATAAGGTCTAAAGGGAAATGCCCATCAGCCACACAAAATAATGCTTGAAATGAACAACAATGAAATATACGCCAAATTGCACTACAAATCGTAGGGAATCCATTACAATTTCAATAATTATCAAAAAACTAGGTAGAAACATTTCCAAAAATGTTTTCTAAAATATATGTTAAGTCCAAGGTTACGGATTAATATGCAATAATTAAACAACAAAACAGCATTTAAATGTTTTAATCATCATTAAAAACCACAAATATATCATCAAGAAACTGTGCAGGAGGATAGATATTGGATTGGTACCGGGCCCAAGCTAAGTACCATATTATTGACATAGCATGAGCACAGGTACCAACTGTTCGCCGTCCCACTAGGCTGTTACAATAACGATGCTGTATAGCCCTAATTCCAGATAAAGAATTGTTAACTATTAATAAACAAAATATTTTTTTTTTGAAAAATATGTCTACTATATATTTATTCCTCGCAGTAAAAAACAACTACCCGGAAGACCTAAATCCTCAACCAATTCGTTATCCATTTCCCTGCATAACTCAATCCTATACATACCATTCGCTCGTGTATGCTCGGCATAGTATGAACGAGCCTGTTCTATTTGATAAGTTCCACATGCCAACAAAACCATTTCGCTGTATGTCGGTAAAAATGAGGCAAAATGGGTAATGTGTGCAGAAGTAAAATCAATATCCTTAAAAAATGGCCAGTCGTCGTTAAATATCTTAAACAGCAATGTACTAGTAACTCAAGTCGCAAACGCAAAACCATGAATAAGATCACAGGAATAGATCAATTCAACAATCGAAAAAATTAAATGCAGTAATGTCAAACTGTCAGTAACACAAAGGACAATGATGTATACAGCCTACGATACGTTTTCTATTTTGAAATTAATTTGACTGGATTGACAGGTGCTAGCTGTGACTTCAACAAGAATACACTTGAACTAAAAACCTAAAACCTCTTTCATAAAGAGGTTCTTCGTCTTTCTAGGACCACATGTGTATAATAAAATTAACAAATCCATAAATATTTTTTCCCTTAACAAATTCCATTGTAAAAGAAGGCATATGAATTTTTAATGAAACTATCATACGAAGACACTGAAAAACTTATTCAAATAATCAGTTAATATTTTTGTTTGTATATATATATAAATGTATATTACTCTATTCCTGTCCATTTATCATGTAGACATATGTATACACTTACACTTACACTTACACACACATACACCCCCACACAGTACACACACACTCACCCTCTCATTCTCACACACAAATCCTCACGCACACTCAAAAATTGTTAGTAATTTAAGTTTAGTTTACCTTAATTTCTTAATTGTATTTGATTAGTAATGGTCCTAAACTTTTGCTTCTTGCTAATTTTAGGTTACCTAGTATATTGTTTCTGAGGGGAAACGGCGCTGTTAGCTGAGATACAGGCTCACGCCTAGTTCAGCTGCGGATGCTCATTCTCTTATTTATTTAAACTGTAAGCCTAATATTTGTAAGAATGTACTGTACCTACCTACTGTTTTTGAGTAAATAAATAAATATTATTATTATTATTATTAACTACGAAAACCGCTCTTACTGTTACGACATAAAGGCGCAGCAATGTCAAGGCGGTTACAACAAACACAATCTATAAACAACGGTGTAAGGATCTTCCGGCGCGTGGCAAAAATGGAAATTAACGCCGCCATCTTGTTCAACACAATTTCTGTGATAACTTCACACCCCGCTGTCAGTATGATTCAGGCGCCAAAATATTTCTGTAGTACTCTAGTATCGGTTGTGATGTGAATGTCGACAGGGCCAAGTCTCATAACAAAATCCTTCAAAATCTAGTCGATCTTAACTCAGTGACAAACAATGTCAAAATCTTGTTTAAGGAATAGGAAAATTAGAAGTATTTTTGACAGATTGACACTGAGATTAGAATGCGAACGTTCTACCGCTAACTTACCAGCGTACACAAATTTACAAAGAATATTAGCCCTTATAAGGGTTAAAATCGTGTGTACATTTTGCGGTTAAAATAAGAGAATTGCCCCTCAGTTAGCTTACCGTGTATCTTGTGCCAGTTGCCATCACAGAGCGCGAACTTGTTGGCGAGCGAGTAGCTCGCACGGAAGGGTCCGTTCCCATTCTCCACGTTGGCAACGACCTCGTTCTCCAGTAGTTCGAGGACGAGATAGTCCTTCTTGCCATGGACGCTGAGCAACAGTCCCGTACTGTTGCGAGGACGAATCTCCATGGAAATTGATACCTCGTCGCCCACTTTGAAGTTTTCGAGGAGCTGTAATGGGGAAGGAAACTTTCTAATTAGTTCCGCGTACATGATTTTCATTCGCTGCCAATTGGGTTTCTTGTAAGGGCCTTAGCACACCGTCGCTGCGAAACCGCATGATGTTCCGCTACTCGAATCGGAACATCATGCGAGTCAGTTGAATTGAACTACTGCGGTTTTCGCGGCGGAGGTGTGCTAAGGCCTTAACAGCTTTGCTGCGAGATGGCGCTAAGTGTTTTGTATTTATTCAAGCTCACTTTGACAAGTTACAAACACGGTGCTCTCTCGCGGCGAAGCTTCCAGCAAACAACCCCATTGACATGCGTGTTTTAGATAGTTTTTAATAGACACCTCTCTTACTATGATAGAGCTTTCTCACTCTGAAATGACGCGCCCCACTTCCTAAATTTGTATACGTACACTACGGTAAATGCGTAGTGCGATGTGGTAATGCGCGTCATTTCAGAGTGGACAAGTTGCACTTTGCTCTTAGACCTCAGAAAACATATCTGTAAGATCTATTCAAATTCTTGTATAAACTTTACGCCAGTGTAAAGTTGATTAGTTATAGTCAAAAGCCCGAAAGTCTGATAACCGGTATTGGCATGGGGTATCCAATCCCAGTAACTAGGTATGGAGATCAGATATATAGGCATGTCAAATACTGGTATTCAGCTGCATCCGGTTAGACTCGAAGCCGAACCCAACATGGTCGAGAAAAGACTAGGCAAATGATGGTTGTTGTCAGCAGAAACTATATTTTATGCTTTATGTGTAGAGGATAAAGTATAATTTATTTTTTTCTGAAATCATATAAATTGGAAACTGCTTAAGTTAATCTGCTTAGCCTTTTCCCAACTATGTTGAGGTTGGCTTCCAGTCTAACCGAATGCAGCTGAATACCAGTATTTTACATGAAGCGACTGCCTCCACCACCCAGTACCTGGGTATAATACGATACCCCTTGGTAAGACTGCTTGTCAGACTTTCGGGCTTCTGACAACCCGTAACGACTGTCAAAGATCCACGAATGACAGCCGGGACCAACGGCTTAACGTGCTTTCCGAGGCACGGAGGAGTCTCGGTATGTAAAGATCCATCCACTGACCAACCCCGGTAAGCGTAGCTTAACCTGATAGATCGATCCGTGCGACTGTTATTACTAAGCCACGAGCTCCTCTGGAAACTGCTTCAGTAGGTATTACCTTCAAGTAGTTGCTATGCAAGTTGTTAGAAGCTCCGAAGTAGACTCCTTCCTCGACGTTATCGGCGCACCGCAGCGAGTTGACGCGGTACGACACGTCGGTCACGTGCTGACCGTTCATCATCAGCCCCTTGAGGCAGCCCTTGAACGGCTGGTAGAAGCCCTGCACAACAACATTTCAATTTAGGTGGTATTATATAAAGAGCTGGTGTCCGCAACTCCTCGTCGCAAGCGCGTATTTTGCGAACTTTTGTAATGTAAAGGGAGACCGGGTATGGTTGTCTCACGGGTTGGTTGTTACAGCGGTCATAACAGGAAACTTAACAAACGAATTGATCAGCGTCGAAAAATCGCGAAGGTTCTAACATTCTACACGACGGACAAAAATACAATTTTTGACTTACACACGCCTTAAGATGTTGATGTGAAATACAAACATTATGAATGAACTAATTATTACTATAAAAGTAGAGGAAGACCAAAGAAACGATGGGTGGACTGTGTGAAAGATAACATGGCTAGAAAGGGGTGACTACCGATATGACGACTAATAGAGAAGTATGGAAGAGGAAGACATGTTGCGCCGACCCCAAATAAATTGGGATGAGGGCAGGAGAATGATGACATGAATTAACTAATTATTATGAATGACCTTACCTTGAGATTATTACTAATATGTTGGTCGAGGTCTCTGAGCCCACCGTAGTAGTACGGCGCGGCTAGTACCGCGGGCGCGTTACAGATGGCGCTGGTCTCGCCAACCAGTTCAGAGTCCACCGCCAGCTTGCCGTGACCAGCCGAGCGAGTGAGCGTGACCACGTGCCATTCTGTATCGTTGTACGTCTGTGTTGATGAGATCAGAGCCGTCTCACCGCCGCAGTTGAAGGTGAAGTGCAGCTAGAGAATACAAAAATAAAAGATTTATTGTAAACCACACAATCTAAAAATCACAAATAAAAAACCAATAAAATGGCATACAACATGTCCTGGAATTAACGCACACCACCAAACACCCCAATTAGAATAACATGTTATAATCTTATTACGTTCACTGAATTTTAATTACTATTAAAAAAAAAAATTAGTTATACTGACTATGGGAGGCAATTATGGTCACAGTACAAATCCACGTACGCCTAGAGTCGGTAAGCCTCTAGCGTAGTAGGCATGGCTTGTGCACTCTGAAATGACGCGCCCCACTACCGCATTTACGCATTTAAGACTTGGGACGCATCATTTCAGAGTGGACAAGCTTTACTTCGCACATTTTGGCTTGTTTCGTTGACTGTTCAGCGGAAGTGTGTCGGTAATTGATAGTTTGAATATTTTTGGGATAAAAATTACGTATTTTAAAAATGACAGAAATTGATTCAATAAACGACTCGGAACAAACTACTTTCATAATATGCATTCAGTTACACATTGTATATAAACCATTTCACAAATGTTTACCAACAATGAGCCCTGTCCAGTGACCATGCCCTTCAAGCGCCATCTTTTGGCCCTTGTGTGCTACAAGGATCTTTTACCTTTGCATAATTAGATCCTAAACAACGACCTTATGTCTGAACAAATACAGGATGGTGCTTTTTAGTATCCAATCGAATTATTTATCCCAACGATGTTGAAGATAAGGATCAAATCCTGTAAGGCCCCGTTAATGACATCCGTTGCGTCAAGTAACACGCACGCGCGACACTTGGGGGGTGTTCATTAACTACGTGGCGGGGTAGGGGTTTCGGCAAATATCACGTACGTTTTTTTATCATAATACAGTGTAAAATTGTGAGAAAAGTAGGTAATTATTATAAAGAAAAACCTACGTAATCTAGCACAGATTAACGTATATATACTACAAATACGTATTTTGAAAAATCTCACGTGAGATTTGTCGAGCCAAATATTACGACATCTCACCAAGGGGGGGTTGGGGGGGTCGAAAAATTTCCAAAAACTAAACTCCCCCTTGTTTCCGTCCGTCGCTCCACAAAAGTCTTGTGTTGTCATTTGGCGCACTCTAAACCACTTCTTCCATTTGTTTCCTCCGCAGTCGCTATCACAAGACGCGTGTCGCTTGAGCATGTAGCTGTTGGCTACAGGGAAAAGGGATGTTGTGTGTAACATCAAAGTTCATACCTTAGCATCCTTCATGTAGAACGCGAGGAACTGCGAGGGATCCTTGTCGGCGGCCGCGTAGAACACCAGCCCGCCGTGCTGGTCAAATGTTCTGAACGAGATGGTGAGGTCGAAGCCCTGCAGGTGGCGCCCCGGCAGCTTCGAGTACTCGATGCGGCTGTCATTCCGAGTACCTGAAGAACACTTTCATTATAGACCGAGACGCTTATTAGTTCACACGCATAGCGTGACCTCGCGTGTATAATCGCACAAAGAGATAGGCAATGTCGTACAGGCAGTACAGTGTACAGTCAGCAACAAAAGTCGATTAACACTTGCAGTTTTTTAATCTTAATTATTAAGTGAAATATTTAATTCCAATCGGAACAGCAGCACTTCAAATTTTAAGAACTCTTAACAGTTAAACAAAAAAAAAAAAAAAAAAATTTTTGTGTTAATTTAAATGGTTACAAAAAGTAGCAGTGTTAATCGATTTCTGTTGCTGACCGTATCTAAAATTCACTAGTTATGTTGTATGCAATATGACGCGATTAGACATACAAATAACATACATAATCAATCCGCCTATAACGTTCCCACTGCCGGGACACAGGCCTCCTCTCAGTGAGAGGGAGAGCCACCAGCTCGATTGATTACTAAATGGATTATATATATCAAAATAAAATAGTTGTGTCTTACCGAATCTATATCCCACATCGGGGTCCCCTGTAGAGTAGAAGGGGTCATACGCCAGCGCACAGCCGGGCTCCGGCTTGGGCGGCGGGCGACGCGTGGTCGTGGTGGCGGGACGAGAAGTCGTGCTCGTGCTCGTCTGCGGCGCGACTGTCGTGTCCTCAGCCGCCGGCACAGGTAGCACCACGTTGTGGAATGCGGTGTCCCCTGTACCTATTATAATGAAATTTTTAATTGTGTAGTTAAGACGAAGTCGTCGAGTGCGATCGCGAGATTCTATACGTCCGTATGAAAAAACTGAACCATTATAGGATTATAGGATCACTCGAGTGTGACTGTGTGTGTCTGTCTCTCTGTCCGGCGGGTACGGCGGTATGTCCTTCCAAAAAGGTAGGGTAAGGTTTCATGAAGCCTTACCCTACCTTTGTCACATGACATTGAACAATCAGAAGTTGTTATGGCACACGGCGTGCCAGCTACTTGCATAGTTTTGTGCAAGTTACAGTCATGTGGAAATGCAGCACCTCACCACCATTTCAGTTGTAGTATTAGACTAATTTGTCAACCCTGTAAATTACCATGTACGCACGGCTACAGATCAAGCTATACATTTCCAGTATAAGGTGATCTCGCATTGTATACAATTCCTTACAATGAGATTGATTTTGATTGATTGGATTTCCTTACAATGAGAGGTCAGTGTAAACTGGAAAATTATAGCTTGATGTGTAGCCGTGTGTACAGTAAGCAAAAAAAGTCGATCAACACTTGCAGTTTTTTAATCTTAATTATTAAGAGGCTACGACCGCGCAGTGGCGCCCTCATCGTTTGTTTGGTAATTTCTTTTATTTTAGAATGAAAATGCAGAAAATAAGCAGGAATAATTGTGCTCCACACGACTATACGAAAATGGTGGCCACTTTTTCCCGTTTTAACGATTATAATAAAACTACACAATATAAAGCTACTAGTTGTAATAATAATAACGTATAGTCTTGTGGAGCACAATTATTCAGGCTTATTTTCTGCATTTTCATTCTAAAATAAAAGAAATAACCAAACAAACGATGAGGGCGCCACTGCGCGGTCGGTACCCTCTTAAAGAGGATGCGTTGTGGTAGCCCGCGAAATAAAAAATTTCTTGCGTTTTATGCAATTTGCAGGTCTGTGTCAGGTTGTATTTTGATCAATATACGATACGCGGGAATAAAACATATGTATTTATATAATTTTAACCATGAAAATCATCAATACATCTCTATAAGTTAGAATTCGTGCAGATTCGTCGAACGAACGAAATCTAACGACTCTGCACGAATTCTAACTTATCATATTTTGATCAAGATACAACCTATCACGGACCTGCGAATTGCAAAAAACCCAAAAAAAAAAAAAAGAATTTTGCGGGCTACCACAGCGCATCCCCCTTAGCGAAATATTTAATTCAAACTTAAAATTTTTAGAACAGTAACTCTTAACAGTTAAACGAAAAAAAGCGGTTTATTGAATCATTTTGGGTTAATTTAGATGATGTCAAAAAGTAGCAGTGTTAACCGACTTCTGTTGCTGACCGTACTACAATGCTATTTATGATGAATAAACAATTTATTTATTTATGGTAGCTGGAGTGGAGTCGTACGTACCTCTGGTAGGTGGCGTTTCACTAGCGTCCGGCAGCCCGGGCGTCGGCAACACGTCTGGGCGCGGAGTCGCGGCCCATTGTGCTTGATCTACATGTAAATAATCATAAAAAATCTTTATTTTTGTAACGGTTGGTACGATAGCTGTTAGGTATGTTATTTCATTATTTTTGAAGTGAAAATCCCTTTAGAAACAATAGTAGGTATACATAAAAGTACATGATTAACACAATAACTACTTAATAATAAATAAATAGATGTGAATTAAAATAAGGACTCAGTAACACAATATAATAATGTTATAAAGTCTATCTGGGCAGTGACCTTGGATTTATCATCTACGGCCGCTCCGTAGATAAATACGTGTCCATCCGTGCGTAACTGCCGCGCGCTCGAACTGTTGCGTAACTGAGACTGACTGAGATTTCGAAGCGCATCGTTTCGGCCGTTTTCTATGAAGATAAACTACTGTACCACTGTACTGTACTGTGTCTGTGTGTGTAACTACTGTGTGTGTTATACTGTGTCGTTAGTAACTCAGAATTATCGAGATCACATGTAGGTAGGTAACTAAAAACAGAAATCACCTAACGTTGTGCAATTTCGAGATATGTTTGAAATAAGAACCATCACGAGCGCTTGCGTAGCTGTCATTATGAACAATTGAGCGTCGACTATCGACTAGCCTCACTGAGAACTGAACTTGACACCTCAGGTCTTTATACCACGAGTTGCGTCAGCGACTGACACCGAACAATGATTTATTTTCCGTAAACATCCTTTTACCATAAAACTGCATTTCCATGTACGACTAAAGAGGTCAAAGTTGTACATTTTTTCATTTAGTAGTAAATGAACTTCGTCTGCAGCTACAGTCAAGTGCAGCTACACACACGGTACAAGAGATTTTTTTGACTACGTTCGGCCGACATCAATATTTGTATGTAGATACCAGCTTTTACGCGCAGCTTCACCTGCGTGGAAGTCGGAAATTATCGGAAGGTACTACCGGGACAAAACGTATCCTATGTCGTTATTAATAACTAGCGAGTAGCGATCGCACGGGTGCAATCTTCTAAAACTCTATTTATACCAAACGAGAGAATACACATTCTATTCCCACCGTATCCAATTTAAATATATCCTAACTAATATTATAAATGCGGAAGTAAGTTTGTTTGCTTGTCACCTATTCACGCCTAAGCCACTGAACCGATTATCCTGAAATTTTGCATATACGTTGTCAGGTGTACAGAAACGGACATAGGGTACCTTTCATGCCGAAAAAAAGTACTGTTCCCGAGGAAAACAACAGTAACCTTCTTATGATAATAGATGGCGCCACGTGTCTTTCGAATCATGACTGAATTATATTATTACAAGCAGAGTACAACCCGAATTGATTGTCCAATTCTAAATTAACGCGAGCCAAGCCGCGGGCAAAAGCTGTTGAATATAAATGTGAATAAAGACGAAGGTGCTTGAAAGAGAAGAGGATGTATCGGTGTGCGATATGAAAATAAATGATTGTTCCCTACATTTTGACAAGTTATACGAATATAAATGTAGCGAACTGCAGATTTTTACTCGCGATTTCTGTTTTGGCCCCATAGTAAGACTTGTTCATGAGTACAATTACCGCTAAAAAGGATAATGGTGTTTACGATTACACCCTGTAGAGAACTTACCTGGACTGATTCCACCCGTTGTGGTGGTACTGCCACACCTGCCGAAGGTGGTACTACTATTACTGAAGGGCTCCAGCAGGTTGAGCACGCGGCCGTTGATGGTGGCATCGGCGATGCAGCCGCTGAAGGGTGTCTTGGAGCCCACTTTTCCGCCCACCACGTAGCCTGGTTGCACGCCGCCCACGAATAACACGCCGTCTAAGATGTGGAGCGGCGCGGGCGCTGTGTCCGTGCTGGAATGTAAGTTAGTAGTATAAGTACATGTATGAGAAGGTAATCAACGTCTAGGAGCAACGGAAAAGTTATGTATCGATACTCCATCGCTTTAGCGACGAGGACTTTACTGTCAACATGGACTCGTCGCCGCACTTAGAGGTCAACTAATCGTGCGATCAGTCCAGGTAACAACAAACTGTACGGCGGGCAGCATGCGCTTTGTATGGAAGGACACGTTCGCTCTGTCGAGCGTTCGTGTCATTTATACACCAGTTGGCCGACAAATCCGACTGTTTGACGTATGGGCAAGTCAGGTAGGTAACGTTTGCATAAAAAAATCTGTGTTATTGTATATATTTTTATGTATGTTAGTCTGTAAGGTATTTATTTAGTTTAGTTGTTGACCGTACTCGCCGGTGACTGAGCAACCAATGACAAAAAACAATTATGTGTTTTGCGTCTATACACTTCTTTGCATGAGCGTAACCGCTGTGGAGGGGCGTTCATTTTTAGAATGGTTTATCTTTACCTAAAGTAGTCGAAGTCATCGACCACCAGCCGCAGCGCGTTGTTGTTGTGTGTGACGGTGACGACGTGCCACTGCGAGTCGTTGTACGTGTTCAGACCAGTGTCCAGCTGCTCTCGCTGACTCATCAGCACCAGTTTACCTGCAAATACAAATAATATAACATCTAAGCGCCAGTATTCCCCGAAGGGTTGGGCAGAGGTGCACCTATAGTACACCCACATTTCGTCAGTTATGTTTAAGGTTGAACTAGTCGCGGGCTCGAACTCACTGGTGGGAGTGAACAAAAAGCTCATTGTCCTGGTTTTAATCCGACAGAGATAGTATCATTGATGAGCAGTTAGACGCTAATAAAATAATAAATAGTTAGTAGTAGTATAATAAAACTAGTAATAATGAAACAAGCGCGTAAAAATTTACAAAAAGTCCTTTGGAAGATAGAGTTTTATGAAAAAAACACTGCATAAATCAATTACAAACAAAGTTTATTGAACTCTTCGATAATTGAGCTTTGTCGGTGCCGACGTTGTTTTGGAGATTTTACACTTCTTTCGTTACTTATTTACGCCCAAAGTTCCGTTCTTTTAGCAAGAAAAACGAATCTTTGTTGGCACAGACAACATTAATAATGAGACAAAACGATATCATGTTTAACTTTGGATGCACTAGTCAAACAGCGGAGTAATACCCTCCCGAAATTTGTATGGAAAAAATATCGACAGTTCCACCTTAAGAGGGGACGTGGGCTGCGAGGAATTTGATAAATAGGTATTTGAAGAAACTATTGCCGTCGGGCTGCGCCCGAACAGTGATAACACAGTGCGATCTCAGACCGATTACATCACAACATTTTTGACGAGATCGATGTTTCCTATTTCGCTTTTTTCTCCTCGAAAACTGAGCCGATTCAATTATTTTTTTCATTAAAATTTTAAGAAAGATTATGTCTATACTCCATTTACTATAGCATTAGACAGAATGAAAAAAAGGCTATTTTAGGGGCACACTTTGTAATAAAAGTACAACAAACATTATTACAGTAAAGATTGACGTGGAGTTAAATATAATCAATTTAAATAACAGCTCTCACAGTTAATTGTACTTGTCTAACCTATCTACCTTCTGAAATTACAAGGCTTTCATTTACTATTATTTATTTTTTTACATAAAATGTTGTCGTGTCAATGTTTAAAATTTAAAAGAAGCAGGGGCGGTCAGTACCGGGAACGCTTTTCATGTTACTATAACTCTACCAAATCTAAAATGTTACATATTCCCTTCATAAGTTGTGGCAGCACGTGTTATTTTATTTTGTCGGTTTATGATGTCATCTATCCGTCAAATTGCGTAAATAATCTGCAGTTGTCAATTGCCATTCACTTGTGGATACTTTTGAATGCTACGCCTTTTCTCGTTGTTATTGCTGAATTTTCGTGGTTTAGTTGTTATTTGTTACTGTTTTTCTATTGTTATTGTTTTGTTATCGATATTTGTGTTAGTTTTGTTTTGTTTGTACAAAACGGTACTTTTTTGAACTATGGACAGGGACGATCCCGGTGCAGGCCTGAGTGGCTTGGAAGCGCAACATGTACGCTCTGAAATTGCTGGTAGCGCTGATCAGCGTCAACAGCGAAAAAAACGTGGCCCCAACGTTAATCACAAGGTTAAAATACTGTCTGCCAAGAAAAATAGAATAAAGCAAACACTAGCACATACATTATTTATAAAAAAAAATTGAACTTAACTTGAAAATAAAAGGTTTCGTACTCCTGCTTCTGCGAGCTTCTTTTTTCTAATGTTATAATAAATGGAGTATAGGTACCTATCATTTTCTTTTATGTTAAAAACTTTTATAATGTTAAATAGCCTATAGCCTTCCTCAAGAATTGGGCTATCAAATACAAAAAGAATCTTTAAAATCCGACCAGAACCGAGTAGTTCCAGAGATCAGTGCGTTAAAACAAACACACTCTTCAGCTTAAGTATACATAGACGTATTAAGTATGCATAGACGTATAATTATCATAATTATAACGTTCCCATTGTTGGGACTCCGGCGTCCTCTGTTAAGGCTGTACTGCACTACTCGCGAAGTTGTTTCGAAGAAGCACTGTCGAAGTTGAAAGCGGTTAAAACGATTGCACGAAGCGAACCAAAGTGCCCTTCTAAACTCTCGTATTCGCTTAACTTCGATCAACTTCGCGAGTAGTGTAGGTTTTAGGATTAGGCCGTAATTATGGTTTGGTCCTAAGGTTTCCTGCACCGTTTAAAGAGAAGTGGTTTGGAAACAAATACCGCCAAGAAATTATCGCAGTGTTTTCGTTAAGTCAGGGAAATTAATGGTATATCAAATAGACTAGGTACCAACTTAAGTTGTCTGTATATTCAAATCACAACTTTTTTGACAGTTGTATGAAATGGCTGTAACACGACAAATTGACGAAGTGTCGATTTGATGAACTATTAATGTCTCTGGATTTACTTCTGGGACAGTTGTTCAAGCAACTTTTGTTTACGTTGATGTCTTGAACTTGAGCGTCAGCTGCAGGTTCTCATTAAATCTGTATAGTATTTTTATACATGCGCTTTACATGTGGTCACAAAGTGTACAAACACGCTGTGAATATGTATGTAAGCGCAGGAGTTCTCGGCACCCTCCGAGCCAATGGCGAAGTCAGACATGTGCGTGTGCGTGAGTGTGTCATGTGCTGACGCTACTCGTCTTCAAGCATACTTAGCCGACGTTCGCGTGGAGGTAAAAATATCGCGACGGGATTTTATCGCGCACTGAATTTTCAACTCTCGTTGTTGAGCCGAGCATTGAGAATCCAACCTAACAACAACAGAGTGCATTCTAGCGCGTCGAAAAAACACACTATTGCATTTTCAACTCTCAGTGCTAAGCAGAGCGTTGAAAATCCAGTGCGCGAAACAAAATCATCGCGATATTTTTACGACCGTGCGAACGCTGACTTAGTAAACCACATGTGAAGCGCGTGTGTACTTACAATATAAAAAAATAATACACGCACCTCTGATGAGCGACAGTGATATGCTGTCGTCCATGGCGGTCGTCTGCGTGCGGCTGACATACACGAACAGCAACCCGTCAGGGCTCGATGTCTTGAATTTGAGTGTCAGCTGCAGGTTCTCTGTCGTGGTGTACACGAAGCGTAGATAGCTGTCCTTGCCCGATAGAGATACCAGGGACGCGAACTTGTGGAAGAAAATAAAATAATATTATTAAAAACAAAAAACATAATTTATTTATTACATCCAATTACAAAAAAAATACTTACAATTCTAGATGTTAGTAAACTATTTGATTTATTTGCTATGTTAGCACTTAAATTCTACTACCATGTCCATGTACAGTCAACAAAAGAGACATCTAGGCAGGGTATACTAACATATTTGTATGTGAATTGCTTCGTGTTCAATTTTATAAATTACTATGTTTTTGCCATACTCCTACATTGTAACACACCAACACAAAATTGAACATGAAGTAATTCATATACAAATATGTTAGTATACCCTGCCTAGATATATCTTTTGTTGACTGTACCATGTCCTTGTCCAAATATGAGTTTTGACAAATGAGCGGCCTGCAGTGCCATCTCGCCGCGCACATACCTAAGGTCCGGTACAGTGGTATCGGTCAAACTATACAAAGAATAACTTTATAAACTCTCACCTGACAGCCATATGCAATGCCGATGGATTCCAGGTTCTCACTAAGGTCAATGTTGACGCCATCCATGCTGATCTGTCGGATGCAGCCGTCGAAGCCAGCGCTCGTCACTTCCAAGATACCCTTGTTATTGCCACCGAAGTTCATTGTGTCCAAGGCACCTGTAGGCGATAGTTATTTATTGGTAGTGTGAAGTACAATGGCAATCGATCGCAATGCCAACAATGCAACGCAATAAATGCAAAAAAAAAAAATTATGTTGACAGTTCAGCCATGTTCATTGCGTTATTTACGTTGCTGAGTAGACGAATTTTTAAAACCTATAAAACATTGGTTTGTGCGTTTCCTTCCCGAACCCTCGGATTGTGACTGAAAGTGTGTTACACAATAAAGGTGCAGGTCACATAATAAGTACGGTCAGAGAATGAAAATATTAGCACATTTGGGCTAATATTTACTCGATGCCAAAAACTATGAATTAAAACGACAGTTCGAAAATAAGACTCGGTATGCGCTGGGGCAATGTACAGTCAACAAAAGAGATATCTAGGCAGGGCAGAGAACATATTATTTGTATGTGAATGTGAATGCTTCATGTTCAATTTTATATATATTTTACTTTGTTTTTGCAATACTCCTACATTGTAACTCACCAATACAAAATTGTATATTGTCACGATATTGAACATGAAGCAATTCACATACAAATATCGAGGGTTTACTGCGAAAACCAACTAAGTGCAGTCAAGTCTGTTATGAGTTACTGCGTTTTAAGTCTATAACTAATTAAAATACTATAATTTTAGTAAATCCATGAAGTATCTTCTAAACCGTTTAACGTAGTGCTTAGCCGGTTTTACCCGTATAAAAAGCTCAACAAGATGAGAATTTAAATGCATTTATCTAATTTTTGTCAAAAATGTTGGTTAGCAGGTTTTCGCAGTATACCCTCGATATGTTAGTATACCCTGCCTAGATATCTCTTTTGATTGTACATATTTAGAAACTGCTCGATCTTCTATGAATGTACTTACTCTTTATTTATTAAGTAGAATACAGTAACAACATGGACGTTATTCAATCAATCTGCCTAGCCATTTCCCAACTATGTTGGGGTCGGCTTCCAGTCTAACCGGACGCAGCTGAAAACCATTATTTTATATAGAGCGACTGCCTATCTGACCTCCACAACCCAATTACTGGGCAATACGATACCCATTGGTAGACTGGTTGTCAGACTTTCGGGTTTCTGACGACCCGTAACGACTGTCAAAGATCCACTAATGACAGCCGGGACCAACGGCTTAACGTGCTTTTCGAGGCACGGAGGAGTCTTGGTATATAAAGATGGTCACCCATCCACGAACCAACCCCAGCAAGCGTAGCTTAACCTGATGGATCGACCCGTGCGGCTGTTATTATTACTTAGCCACGAGCTCCTCAACATCCATGTTGAGGAGCTCGTGGCTAAGTATTGATATTTATAGAGTCCATTAATAACGTCCACGTTATTAATGGACTATAAATCAGCCGGCATTTCATCCACCCAGTATTAATTTTTTGCTTAATAGTCCGATCTACTTCGCCATCGCTTTGCACGAGTGAACTCAGATACCGAAAGTCGGAGCAGACTGGGAGATGCGCGCTATCAAGTTCTATCTATGCTATGGGGCTATCTCAGAACGGAGACCGCCGAAATCACAGAACATATATTCGGTTTCGGTTCTGCTGATTTTCAAGTCAACATTCACCAGCTCCTGTTGCCATTTCTCCATCCTGCTCTATAAGTTGCCAATCATAAATATAAATAAAAATTACCTATCGAGTCTTCTCTAGCAACGGAATCCATCTTCAATATCTCGCGGTCCACTTTCAGGGAGCATTTGGTGAGTATTCGAGCGGCATCAAGTCTGTGCCACTTGCCGTCGTTGTACGAGTTCGTGGTGCCGATAATAAGCAGGTCTTCTGGGTTGCCGAGGGAAACCTGCAAACAAATGTATGAGGTTAAGAAGGAATGCTCTGTATGGCTTATTTAAGGGAACAGGCTAAGGTTGCCCGCGAAACTTAATTTTTCATACGTCTTTTGAAATTTGCAGGCCAGTGCCAAGTTGTACGTTGATTAAAATATGATTCGCGACCGTAATAATTATGTTTTACAGAATTATTATCATTAAAGTCATCAATACAACTACAACTTTTTATATTTTAACATTTAAAAAATGTAATTGTTAAGTATATACTTGTAAAATAAAGGAAATAATAAAGAAATATCTTAAATATAATAATAATGTTATCGAGGAAGATAAACAAATCAAGTATCTTGACTTGGCTCGCGAGGTTGTCGACAAGAAAAATGTGGACTCAGCAATCATTGTGCCGATAGTCGTATCAGCCAATGGCTTAATTGCCAAGAGGCTCGACTAACAGCTAAGGAGGCTCTCGTTGGGCAGCTGGATTAACTTCTGGACACGGCCCGCATTGCTTGGACCCTGTTCCCGATACCGGTGGGCTACTATTTTTTTATGTTTATCAATGATTTTATATTCTAATATTTAAAAATGTAATTTATATGTATGTATTAATGATATAAAAGAAATAATACTAAATAAATAACATTTATTTTGGACTCAATGAAATATAACCTAATACTATAATTATATTTTTAAGAACTATGAGTATAGACGGCGAAAACGATGACTCCTGAATTCCAAACTAGCTCAAAACCTGTATCTTGAAATAGTGCTCTTCCATGGTAAATTTTGAACAAGCGAACATAAGCGTAGGGAACAGCAGATTTTCGCAATTTCAGGTTTGGTCCCATAGTAATTTTTTTTTGTTATCATGAGTACAATCATGTGTATATATAATCATCGCGCGTTTCTGAAGATCTGTTGTGTGATTTGCAATGTGACAACACTTTATTACCTCCGAAAACATATTTCTTGGTGGAGAAGTCTTTTCACCAGTAATTTTTAAATTACCCTGCATCTCTATTAACGCAGCAAAAACTAAAAACCCTTTCCTTACCTGCAAGAACACCCTTCCATCCTGCATCTGAATGGAGAAGAAATAGGCGCCTTCTCCCACTAGGTATATCAGCCCATTGGGTGCATAGGTCCTGAAGAACAATAGCACCTGGTTCTTCTGCGGCGTCAGATAACCGCGGCCCGGCATCGTGACGTGCGAGCGGCCGTTGAAACGGTACTCTTGGGGACCCGTGTGTGGAGGTAGAAGCTTGTCTCTGGTTGGGTAGAAAGGAGGATACGGAATTAGTTGTTTTACATCAGAAGGCCTATTCCGTTAACGAAATACGTACAAAATCTAGTGTCAAAACATGTTAAAAAAGCGGGTAAATTAGTGGTATTTTTGACAGGTTGAGATTGAGATTAGAATGCGAACTGTAAGCCGACGTTCACACGGACGTAAAAATATCGCGGCGGGATTTTATTGCTCACTGGATTTTCAACTCTCCTTGTTGAGCCGACGTTGAGAATCCCATTTAACAACAACAGACTGCATTCTAGTGCGTCGAAAAAACACATTGTTGGATTTGCAAAACTCTGCGTTAGCGCAGAGCGTTGAATGTCCAGTGTTCAATATAAACTCGCCGCGATATTTTTACGTGCGTGCGAACATCGATTTAAAATGGAAAACTCCCGAATCTTTTTAAAAAAGGTTTATTTAAACTTGCTAAAAATATTTGACAATATATTTGGGGAATACTCGGTATACGTCCCAGATCATTGAATGCCAAACCCGGACTAGCTGGAAGTCGGTGAGCTATCATGTTCTAGAAGGCCCGCTGCTGACTTTAATCTGTTTTTTTTAACAAACTAGTACCGAATATTTTGACTGCGTTGCTATTGGTCCACGTAATCAACATGAAGTTTTTTTCACACAAACCAAACGCTGTAGTTACATGTACATTCAGCCGAGTCATCGACTACCTGCGCGTCGCACGTGTTTTAGTGAGTGAACCAGACGATATTGTTTGTGCGTGAGTCATGGCGGACATGTCTCCTGTACATTAAATTTTAGAAATATTCAATATGAACGGGCCTCAACAATTTCAAAACAAAACAAAGGCGTTGGCCCCACCCCGACCAATGACCCATCTCACTCTGTCAATATCGGAAATGTGCGAGAGACATAACTCAGTACGTGTTTGTTAAAAAAAGCTGACTAAGCATTAGTATCAACGTTTACTAATACAATCTAGGGATGTTACAGAACGTTCCTAAAATACGGGAATTGCTGCACAGGGGACGCCTAAGCAGTCTGCTGTTATGTTTGGGGCTATCTTTTTTTTGTTGCGAAAAATGGACTGTGCTGATATTGATCCTGCATACTTTATCTCTCTCTCGCATTGGAATAATGATGTCTCCATCCGTATAGTATAATTAACTCTTACCTCTGCCTGGCCCCCTTCAAATTATCAGCGCCGACGAAGTTCCATAAGCCCACAGGCGTGTCTCCGATCATCAGCTCTTCAATCTGGCCCTCAAAGGCAGGGAAACTGACGGATTGCAGCTTGGCATCTGACGGCGCACCTCCCACGTACAACTTGGACTTCTGCCGATCCAAGTTGAAGATCGTATGCTGTCCTGGTAGTACAGCTTCTTTGGAGTGCTCGTAGTCTGCTGATCCATTGTCTAGAGGCTCCCGGATTGATAGTTTGACGTTGCGTCCGACTCTGTAGATAGAAAACGAAATTGTTTATTTTTGTTAGGAAGAATAGAATAGGGATGATGACTGAGTAAAAAAAAAAGAAATTCTATTTAGTCCGTCAGTCAGATATTGAAAAAATATTAGACACGTATTTTTTGTTTTATCATATTAATAGAAAATGATTTACATAACACGCATTAAAGTTGGGGAGTGGGGGCTCGCTACGTCACTTGTACTTATAAAATCTAGCTACACGTGACGTCACGCGATGTTTTAACTCAATGTATCGCCGTAATCTTTTGATTTTGTAAAAAAAGAAAAAATACGTGTCCAATATTTTCTAATAATCTACATGACGGACAAAAGAAAAAAATATAGTCATCATACCTATTGTAATAAAAAAACCGCATCCAAATCGGTTCACCCGTTCACAGACATACACACACATGGCAGACAAACTTATAACACCCCTCCTTTTGCGAAGAGAGTTATAAAAAAAATCCGACAAACTGAGAACGTCCTCCTTTTTTGAATTCGAATAATTAAATTTAATATACGAGTATATCACGCCGGAATTAAGGGTAGGCCAGACCAAATACTTAGTTATTTTATAAGGCCCATGTAGAGTTACGGAATGAATATGTTTAGCCGATTCTCACTCGATGTTGTACTGTACAGCTGTAGCGGCAAGTCGTGTAGCTAATGTTAAATTTCCCAACAGGATAGAGTTACTCGACCAAAACCAGCTGTACCAGCTTGGCAGTGCAGCATTGAGCATCGTATCGGTGAGGCTAGAACACTCATCGGTAAGCTAATCTGCTTCAGGGAGAGTCGCCCTAGAGTGAGCTTCTATACTTATTATAAAATAAAGTCGCTTTTCGTGTCTGTCTGTGTGGCTGCGTTGTTCTTCTAAACTACGCAACGGATTTTGATGCGGTTTTGACTATCATTAGAAAGAAATAGAGAATTTATACTGGAAGGTTTACATGTATTATACATTAATATTTAACTTATGTATAATATAGAAAACTTCATGTTTTGTCAAGTTGTAAAAACCGTGCGAAGCAGGGCCGGATCGCTAGTTTTTTATATTTTCGATTCCGTATTGCCAACATTTTTAATGAAAAGGTTATGTCGAAACGGTGACATGCGTCCGTAATGTGAGAAGTGGAACGGAGTGACCACACTTGTCGACGCGGAAACAGCTTGAGCCGATCACGTATCACCACACTTCAGTCACTTCGGCGATCGGAAATTTATCACGATGCAAATTAGGCACGATGCAAATTCCCCACGATGCAAATTCTACACAATGCAAATTCACCACGATGCAAAAGCGCCACGATGTAAATCTGTTTCCGATAAGTGTGGTCATTGCCATACAGACAAAGATTTTCATACCTGTCCACGATGACTTGGTACCAGCGGTTGTCGGCTACGAACTTGTCGCTGCCGATCCTCGCGGGCTCCCGACCTGACTCCGCACTGTCTCCGATGTCCATCTTCAGGTACGGATAGCCGTTCTCTACACCGACTACCATGAAGTCATCCTGGAAAATACAGCTAGATAAACAACTGTGATTTGAATGCTGTGAATTTTGCTAAATGTTTTGAGTTTTTCACTGTTATTTTATTGTTTCATTCATTTTAAACAGTCAGCAGTCATTGCTAGTAGATAATAATCAGAGACTAAATGTCTAATGGTAGATTTTCCTTTACAACTTCTCTTAGGAATTAGAAGAGTAGGCATTACAATGATAAAGAAAAGTTGCATCACACTAAAACATTTTGCATTCAACTCGGCAAAATAAGAGGATCCCTCATCCTTTATTACAAAAAAAAAAAAAAAAAAAAAACAATTTTTTACTTCATTCGGGGCGCATCGAATTCCGCGAAACCGATTTATGGTATCAGGAGGAACGCCATAAAGTTTTAGGCAGTAGAAGTTCGACACAACCCTTCATTGTCCTTTCAAGAAAGGTTTTCACGGGGAATTCCCCAAACATAACTGTTTTCTAAAGTAAGGGGTGCTCGTAATCATTTTCGGTTCGGCATGATTCGGCACAGACCGGGCGGCACATTGAATGTATATTTTGCCAACTCGAATAAGTATGTAGAACGCCTAACAAAGCTTACCGATTTAGTCCTCCTAAGCATGGTGTCCTTCGGGTTACCGAGGTACAATATGAGGCCATCCTTCTCCTTCGTCTTGAAGTAGACGGACACGTGCGTGGATGTGGACATCTCGTCCACGGTGTCCGGTAAGCGTGGTTGTAACGTCGTGCGCCGGTCGAATGTGACTCCTACTTGGATGCGGTTCGCTACTGTGCGGGCCTGAACGGAATGAAAATGAGTATGAAATGCTTTGTTTTAAAAACAAAAATACAAATCACAGAACAGTGCAACAATGATCTTCTATCGCTTGAATGATATTGTCAGGGGGGCGCTGTCCCCGCTTTTGTTAAACATTTATGAAATAAGGAATAATATGCACATAATAGGGAAGAAAACTGTCAAATTAGTTCCGCGTAGATGGCGCTAAGTGTTTGTTACTTTCGTTCAGCTGTCAATGGCTTTCTTTCGGGTACCCTTTTAAAACTTTGCCGCGAGATGGCGCTAGGTGTTTTTTCTTGTCGCAGATTGGTCGCTTTGTCTTCAAGTTGACTTTGACAAGTGACAAACACACAGCGCTTTCTTGCAGCGAAAGTTCCGAGAAACAACCCCTTTCAAAAATTATTCATTATTTAAATATGCATTGTATGGAAGTCAAGAAACATATCAAACATAAGCACAAGCGTCTCGTCGGCCTCCTTGCGTAAATGTTCGAGGTCAAAACTTGGTGAAATGTGAACCCTATTCCGAATGCTTGAAGATATAAAATTCAGTGGAACTCTACCTGTTCGATGAGCTCCTTCAGTTTGAGCAGCTTCTCGTTGGCCTCCTTGCGCCTGTGCTCGAGGTCGTCCTGTCTGACCTTCACGGTGCGGTACGTCTGTGTGATGGTCGGGTTTAATTTCTCGATGTCCTTTACTAAAGGGGAAAATGTCTTATCAGATATAAAGAATACTCTTTATTGTACACTATAGCAAATTACAGTTAGAATCAGATTAATGTGGTTGATTTAAGAACCTTTAAGGTGCAACTACAGTCTGATTTTTAATTCGACGGAATTCTGACAGCTGTAATTTTTTGACATTTCAGATATCATAAACCTTTTCTGTCTTGTCCTTTTTATAAGTTATATAGAGGACTAGAATATTTTGGATATAAAATAACAAAAAATATTAAAGAGAATGAGATCTAAACTTTAAGAGAATGTACATAGTGTTTGTTCTGTGCATTCAATTCACACTAACTAAAATATTAATTTTAAATGGCTAAATGGAAAAAAAGAGTGAAAGAACACATTTTTTAAATTTCAATATTTATTGTATCATTATCACTAAAATCATCATCGTTGTCTGTCTGTAGTTACAAGAAGCGAAGATTTTACAAACAAAAAGGTATTCCTAAAAAATGTTTGTAACCTATGGATTAGTGGACAGGAATTCCTGTGAAAGAAAAATAATTACCTTACTAATTATTGTAACTAAAATAATTTGATATTAAAAAATCTGATTACCATTTTAAAATTATCAGTCAATTTTTAAGTTTTAGTTTTTTTAATTGAAACCATAAAATCAAGAAAGTTTTTTTTTTTTAATTTCGCTTAAATGCGTTCCATTTTTAGTATGATAGTTTTATTATTGGCAACACTTTTGAAATGTCAGAATTCCGTCGAATTAAAAATCAGACTGCAGATTGTCGTCTATCGATATTCGGCAGTATTTATTGAGGAACAAAGCCGATTCAAAGCAATTACTACACATATTTGGCTTTCATTTGGCTCGTGCACGTTGACAAAATCCGTTTGGCATCTAACCTCGCTGAGTCATGTTCGGGTCTACTATCGGCTATCGGATACATCAACCGCTCTTATCGATCCAGTTTGATTTTTAATTCGGAGATAACTCGGAACTCGAAATCATATCGAATGGAGTGCGCATACGCTCTTAAGTGAGAACTCATCGAATGGAGTGCGCATACGCTCTTAAGTGAGAACTTCTGTTGAGGTGGTCCTTAAAGCCTGATTTACACGGGGAAATTTAATTGCTTGCGGCATACCATAAGTTGAAGCAACAATAATAGTTGCACCGTCTACTCTAAACGTGTGTAACGGTGTTTGGACGGTGTCGGTCTTTTGTTGCTCCATTTTTATTGTATGCCATAGGCAACTTGCATCGTGGAAATGGGGCTTCATTATTGTATACAAACCTAAGTTATCAACATTAGACGTCATCTTCTGCGCCTCATCAGCAAGTTTGGGCAGAGTTTGCGCCCACTCCTTGCTGGCAGCCAGGTCGGCTCCCAGCTGTGACATGATGTCCAAGGTAGACTTGACGGTGCTGTTCACCTTGTCGGCTTGAACCACCTCGTCTTCTAAGGAGAACGGCGGCGGCTTTGGAAGGGAACTGGAAGAAGATGGTATGTTATTATTGGGATATTGGACCAATATTTGTTTACATCAGGTTCTGATTGAGATGAAGAATATTTAGGTAAACTGCGTTTACAATAATTACTAAAATCTTCTGAAATCAAAGGACAAGGATTAAGTTCGGCCCAGCACAGACAACCAGTTCATTATTATTTGAAAATGAATGATGACCACAGCTTTCGTTACTTCGTAAAACTTTGCAGCAAATACTACAATTTAAAACATTATTATTTTGATTCTGGTATTCGGGGCGATATTTATGTCGGCAGTTTTGGAAATAAGATGGTAATGGAGTTGTTTCCCAGAAGCTTAACCGCAAGAGAGCGCTGTGTGTTTGTCACTTGTCAAAGTCATCTTGAAGACAAAGCGACCAATCGGCGACAAGAAAAAAAACTTAGCGCCGTCTCGCGGCAATGTTTTTAACAAGGCCTGCATGAAAGCCATTGAAAGTCGAATAAAAGTAACAAACACTTAGCCCCATCTACACGGCACTAATTTGACAGTTTTCTTCCTCAATGTGACATGCTAATTGTAAGAATTGATACGATCTCACAATTTTCAGAATATTAAAACTAATATTTTAAACGAATAACAACACTTTATTGAACATAATATTCATAATTGATTAATGTTTCAATTTCATTTATAAATCAATAGATTAGTCCAGTCTATAAAGTATGTAATGGCATCACCTCGTTTAACTTTCATAATCATCATTACTGTCCGTCACTGTCATATATCTGTCATTTATGTGATTTACGCATAGACATAGAGAACTGGACTGAGCGTTAGCCTCACAAAAGTGACCACTCTCTAGAAAGAGACAAAGCGAATACTAAAAAGTCTTTTACAACATGTACATGGGTATAAACGCGGGGTCTGATATAATAAAATAAATCTTACAACTGTATAGCATTATTTTCATCATCAGCGGAACCCATGGTCTTGACCGCATGTTCTAGCTTCTTTTCCGCCCTCGTCAAGTTAGGACTCAGAGATTCTTCGACGATGTTCTGCGCCTTCGCAGCGCCTTCCTTAAGACTCCTGGATCTAGCGCTAGCTGGCCCCACACGGTTGTTCAGTTCGTTTGTCTGTAAGAAGAAATACTTGTCTAAACTGGTCCTAGTGTCAAGATGAATCAATGTGTGGGTGAATATCATTTCCAACAAAGATATGTTAAGGTGAACCCAAACGCTTCACATTGTGTTAACTGTTGTCTCATTGGGCGTCTTTCATTCGAAGTGAAACGTCTAATCGCAAAACGAATCAAAAGTGATAAATTAATTAATTAGTGAACCCATGTAATGTTGGATTTCGGCACTCAGCATTTTTTACTCGCCTACCGAATGATCCCAAAATTTAACGAAACGAGCCGATGTTTATTCCTAAGTAATTTTGCCGGTGTCGTCGAACTTGGAATGAGACAAAAACTGAACATTCACGAGTGAAGCATCTGGTAACAGTTAAAGCAGCGTAGCTATAGATGTGTATACAAACCAATAGGATTGTTTGATTTTCATAGCGTTGTTTGAAAAACAGTTTACCAACCAATTTTTTTACATACGCGAAAAGCGCATCATCGTAGCATATATTATCCGCTCCGCTTGACAATTGACCTTTGGTGCAAATATTAATAGACAGATTGCTTGGTAGCTCAGCAACCTGGCATGGTAGGACTAACTTTCTATCAAAAGCAAAAGACGGAACCCTTATAGGATCACCTTGTTGTCCGTCTGTCCAGACCCTTTTTAGAGGTATCAAGTTAAAATTAATCTATATGAATAAAAATAAATGGCTAAATGTGTTGCTAAGCGCATAACTCAGAAAAAAAAAAAAAAAAAAAAAAAAAAAGAAGAAAAGAAAAAGAAAAAAAAAAAGAAAAGAAAAAAAAAAAAAAGAAAGAAGAAAAGAAATAAATAAATCTATCTATCTAACTCGAGAACGGCTGGACCAATTACGCAACATTTTTTTTTCAAATATTTCTTGAAGTCCGAGGAAGGTTTTTATGAAGAGAAAAATTTAAATAGTTGCCGGAATAATCGGAAAATTCGGGTGAACTGAACGTGCATTATCATTTATTTATTTCAGCATGGAAGACTTACAGCTAAAAAAAAACTTAACAACAAAAACGGAAACAATAGTCAACAGAAAACCAATTACAAGGCTTCGCGTTTAGCCTTCTATCATGGGAATTTTGTATGAATTTTTGAAATTTGGACAGGACAACGTCTGTCGGATCAGCTATAGTTAAAATCTCGCTGCAGACTTGGGTCATAAATCATAATCGGAGTAGGGATGTGCGCTAGTTGCGCGCGCTCAAGGCCATTATCGATAACAGAATCATTAAGGTCAAGAATCATTTTTAGTTTTATATATACGTTCTTTTGTTTATTTATTTAATATGCTTTGTAGTAAATTTGGTAATAAAATAAAAAAAAATGTGTATTTATTTCTATCACCCATTTATAAATATATAAAACTATCGATATCACTCATCGACTGCAGTAATGCACAGGACTACGTGTGAGCGTGGCCTGCCCATAAAGCCCGTGAGTGGGAAAGAGAGCGAAACACTCGAATGATTTATGACCGAGTCTGCAGCGAGATTTTAACTATACTATAGTATCAAATACTAATGTTCGCGGCCACTTGGGCGTGTGAAAAAAATCAAGCTTCAAATACTCGATTTACGTAATTTAGCGCCTTCTAATATAATGTTGACGTTGATTGTTGTAACTTACTTGTTGAGTGATGTTCCTGACGCCTTCCTCTGCATCATCAGCCGCTTTCTTGGCGTCGCCAATCTCCTGCACTATGGAAGAGTAGGCAGAGGCTGCGGTGTACGCGTGTTGAGTGCGCGAGTTGTTGTTCTCTCTCTCTGCCAAGTCGCGTAAGTTGTCCGCCTGGGGAGAACAGAATAGTTCAAATAATTGTTATTACCTATTATTATTTATTTTCTCATCAAAAATGTTGTTGTAGACATGAAGTAATTAATAATAAAGAAGTTAAACTACCACCAGTCTCTCACAAATTGAGAGACTGCTGTCCGAAAAAGGCAAAAGCGCATGTGAGGGTCACCAGGCCCTCAAGACTTACGTCAATCTGCCTAGCCTTTTCCCAATTATGTTGGGTCCGCTTCCAGTCTTAACCAGATGCAGCTGAATACCAGTATTTTACATGGAGCGACTGCCTATCTGACCTCCACAACCCATTAACTGGGTAATTTGATACCCCTTGGTAAGACTGGTTGTCAGACTTTCAGGCTTCTGACGACCCGTAACGACTGCGATCCATGAATGACAGCCGGGACCAACGGCTTAACGTGCTTTCCGAGGCACGGAGGAGTCTCGGTATGTAAAGATGATCACCCATCCACGGACCAACCCCGGCAAGCGTAGCTTAACCTGATGGATCCACCCGTGCGGCTGTTAAAACTTAGCCACGAGATCCTCACTTCCTCAAGACTTACATATTAGACTAATTTAGATGAATGAAAATATAAATTTATATTGATGATGCAGGAACTAGGATCACAGAGAGCTGATATTGGATAGTGAGCCTTATCATCAGTGTGACTTGTTTTTCACCAATAAGTCATTTACTGGGCCCCATTATAAGATAAATAGATTCTTGTGGCGTCCTAACGTAAGAGTTTAGTTCAGAGGGGCAATTCCCTTATTTTTAACAACGTTCGCAATCATCTCAGTCTCAATCTGTCAAAAATTGTATAGCGTTTACCTACATTTTTGACATTTGATTGTCACTGGCATGAGAATGCGACTTGAATTTGAACGTTTTTAGGTACGAGAATTGGCCTACAGTTACCATCAAACGGAAAAATCCTCGAGGATGTTAGAGCAATTTTTAAATTTCACTGATTAAGTAACTACTACTACTACTACTACTTGTGTACTACTTGTTTTTATTATATAATGTAGTAATCTGTGGAAAATGTTGTGGGTAGTATATTTGTAAAGTTCTAATTTTAAGACAACACTGTTTATGATTAGTATACTACTGTTTGTTTTCCCAAATGAAATAAATAAATAAATATCAATATTGACTTAAGTATAAAATTCGGCGCAAACATCATGCTCGATAAACGCTTAACGTCTGCATCGAATTTTATACTTAAAGTCAATGTCGATACAGATACTTATTCAGTGAAATTTAAAAGTGCTTGAGCACCCGCGAGTGTTTTTCCGTTTGTTGGAGGAGTCTCACCCTAAGAGGGGTGGTGACATTAGTAAATTAAGAATTGTAATTCAAATATTCATCCTTGATTGTTTATAATAACAAATACTACCGAAACTTGATGGTGATACTACTTTAGAAGTACTAGAAGGCAGACTTTGAAAAGCTTGTCCACACTATGTACCAAAACGTGCTTCATGTTGCGAAAACATTTCTTTTAATCCTCAGACATAATCCAATTTAATTGTACGTACATAAGTAGATACAAATAATTATACTGTGTGAAGCCATGACATTATCCTTTTTGTAATCCACAAGTAAAGATGCTGCTAGCAATTTAAACCTTATATCAATATTTATAAAATTTACAAGATCCGCGCTCGTTTGCAAATACCTTAATGCCCATGTTCACTTACACTAGACGACACCTACATGAAAAGCGCGCTGTTGGATTTTCAACGCTGGCCTTAGCGGCGAAAGTAAAAAATCAAACGGTATGTATTTATTTATTTAACTATTCAATTAGGAAACGTTAGGTTACTCACCCTATTCCTCAACATAGAGGTATGATGATTAGCAACATCAGTCAGGTTCCTGAGTTCAGGCATCTTCTCTTCTAGATCAGCTAGTCTATCAACCATGTCCTGGTTAGCTGTCCGTATGCTATCCAGCGCCTTGGTAGAGTTATCCACCACCGTAGCCGCGACTAGGTTGAAGAATGTTCCGTTGCCAATGTCGTAACCAGCGTCTATGAGGTCTGTCATTGCAGCCGTGTTTAGTTTTGTAACTGAAGTCACTTTGTTGCCGAATTTTGATTGTCTGGAAGAAATTACTTATTTGTTTTAATATTGTCGAGTGAGCCATCATCCTGGGAGGAAGAGAGGGGGGGGGGGGTTCAAATTTCAGGCCACATAACGAACACAACACTGCGGGCCAAAACCAAGATCACGGCCGTTACCGAAAAAGCCGCTAAGCTTAAGTGGGACTGGGCCAGACATATCAGTCAAAGACAGACATCATATAAAATATGATCTGTCGCGCAGGATGACACGTCAAAATTTTTCGTTTCTTTTCAATTTAAATGTATTTATTTTGAAAAATTCATTGAATCTCAATAATATCGCAATGAACGTGCGCAATATGGATGGAGTTATGGAATTATGGAGAAGTGTCTTGACGCTGCGTGACAGCGTAAGCGTGGGTGAGCCGTGGCCGCCCGCTCGATGTTGTAGCAGCTCATACTTACGTACAACATACAAATTAGAAGAGATCGTTATTCGTCTTCTCACTTGCAACACACATATATTTCCTAAAGTGGTGACCCCGCGTTCAAAATGTCAGAAGGAAATACTACTCCGCCTCAAGACGTCGAATCAATTAGCGTCCAGTCACGCATACCTAAATTCTGGTGCGACAGACCAAAGCTGTGGTTCGCCCAATTTGAGGTCATTATATTCAACCAGAAGCTCGGCGATGAGGGCAAGTTCGCGCTCGTTGTGGCTCAGCTGGAGATCAAGGACATCGACCAAATCAGCGATATCATCTTGTCACCGCCCAACTCCGGCCGATACGACGCTGTGAAAAGAAGACTGCTGGAGGTTTATGAGGACAGCGAGGGTATTCAGCTACAGAAACTGCTGAATGATATGGAACTCGGCGATCAACGTCCATCGCAGTTGCTTCGCCGAATGAGGAACCTAGCTGGGAATAAGATGCCAGACGACACCCTGAAAATGTTGTGGCAAGGACACCTACCTGCTTCTACCCGCACAGTGTTGGCAGTGAGTGAAGAATCCAAGCTGGACTCGTTGGCTGCTATGGCAGACAGGATGCAAGAACAGTTAAAAGAGGTGAGCGCCGTGTGTTCCTGCCAGTGTCAACCTTCCACGTCAAAAGCGCCGGCGACAGCGGCGTCAGCCGAAATAGCGGCTACATCTGAACCTGCACACCAGAAACTCTTCAACATGATTGAAGCACTGACCAAGGAAGTTGCAGCGCTGAAGACAAATCAATCCCGCAAATTTCAACGCCGATCCCGCAATTTCAGAAGCCGTTCCCGCTCGAAATCTCGGAAAGTAGCACATGAAGTAATTTTTTGCTCCGTTGGTGTAATTGCTGTATGGCGTTCCAGTTGGAGGATAAATAAATAAATAAATCACGGGCAGAAGCTAGTATTACATAGGACAGTCGCTCAACTGCATCATTTCCCAGTGGTTAGCTAGGAAGAAGTACGCAACAAAACGAAGTCAAGAGCAGGCCTAGTAAGCAATAAAAAAAAACTTCCTAACACAACATTTGTCTGTGAAGTTTGAAATACTTTACGAGCCTCTAACTGTTCCAGTACCTGTTCTTAGCGTTAAGTTGCTCGGCACTGTCAGCGGTATGCTGCGCCAAGTCAGTGTACTGTAACATCTCGTCCAACTTGGTCTTCAGGTCGCGCGTGTCGTTCACCAGGATGTGGAATTTCTGTAAGAAAACGAAGGACAGAGAACAGTGGTTAGTTAGGTAAATGAAAAAGAAGGTATCAGTGGATACTCTTTCCAACCATTTAATTTACTTTTGACATACGCACGCTTATAAAGTTGCTTATATATTGACAGGTAACCAGAGACGAAAAATGCAATCCTTTTGGACGCTAAAGTAAAATTAATGGTTGGAAAACTTAAAGTATTTTTTTTTAATTGTTGATCGGCTTATTGTCCAATGCAAACTAATAATTGCTCCACAAACTAAATAATATGTTGGAGATTAGCATTCGCATTGGTGGGCCATTGACACCCGGTTTAAATAAAAAAGACCAATCAATACGAAAATTGCCTATACAAATAATTATAAGTGAAGTAATTTGATTGGCTGTTATTATTTCAGAAAAATAAAAGCCAATCATTGCACTTAAGGTTGAACTAGTCGCAGGCTCGAACTCACCGGTGGGCGTGACCAAAAAGCACGCTGTCTCACCTGGCATCGTGTCATCATCAGTGTTGAGCAGTTAGACTCTAGTAAAATGCTTTTTATTTTACTATTCTGTTTCCGCACAGACGAAATTAATAATGAGACAAAATGATATCTCGTTTAACTTTAGATGTACAATGTACAGTGGAGTAATACCCTCCGGAAATTAGTATAGAGAAAACGTCGACTAGTGCAACCTTAAGAGGCCTGTTATGTCAGATGCTTCAGCCTGAGGCATGATCTACATATAAAAAAGTAGCTTTTCAAATATTGGAATTTGCCAGTTTTTTGCACTTTTAAAAACTAAATTCATGCTCGAAAAGTAATTACGAGTATAATCAAAAAAATTGCCGGAGGCATAATTCTGAAGTACGAGTAATACAGTAAAAAAAATAATATTCGAGCCTTATTGGAATCCCATGCATATACCCTATCTATTGTGATCGCTGGATCTGTTGAATAATAAAACTATTCTCTACCTTAGCCTGTTCATTGACCGGTTGCACGAACACATTCATGCGCTCGATTTGTTTGGTCGCGTTCGTGAATGCGCTGTCTGCTTGCTGCTTCTTTGGTGCCAGGTCCTTGGCTGTGAAACACAATAACCATGAATTAGGCCTCTCTATGTAACAAACTTTGCGATAGACGGGAAGATCTTCTTTCGTATAATAAGAAACAAATTGAAAATGTCGGCCAAATCAATCTGCCTAGCCTTTTCTTAACTAGGTTGGATTCGGCTTCCAGTCTAACCGGATGCAGCTGAATACCAGTATTTTACATGGTGTGACTGCCTATCTGACCACCACAACCCAGTTACTGGGTAAACGAATATCCCTTGGTAAGACTGGTCGTCAGACTTTTGGGCTTCTGATTACTCGTAACGACAGTCAAAGGTCTACGAATAACAGCCGGGATAAACGGCTTAACAGCTTTCCGGGGCACTGAGTGGTATGTAAAGATGGTCACTCATCTACGGAACAACCGCGGCAAGCGTAGCTTAACTTGATTGATCGACCCGTGCGGCTGTCACAAGCCTTGTCATGACGTCATTCAACAGTAACTTGCGGCCGCTATGTGGCGGCACCTAGCTTTAGCTACGAGTTACATACATCTATTACACCTTGCATTGAAAACTTTTAAGCGTTTTCTGTGAACCTATTTTAAGGACGCTGTTACAAATGGGTAGTCAAATCATTACTTTTTACAAAAAAGTATGTTTATTAAAATGTTTTTTGGCCGAATTGTTGTTATATGTGCGATGTGCTATTCTGAACTGTAAATATAATTTTAGATAGGTACATTTTCTCAATAAATGTACCGAAGTAAAAATTTTCGCTTCCGTACATTTATTTAGAAATCGTTTCATAAAAAAATTATATTCATAGTTCAGAATCGTACCTTGCACATCTATCAACAATGCGGCCAAAAAACATTTTAAGAACGCAAGCATGCTATTTAATAAACATACTTTTGTGTAAAAAAGTAATGATTTTACTACCCATTTGTAACAGCTTCCTTAAATATTTGTTTTTTCTTTATGCGTCGCGTTTAGTGGAAATAAATGTTTTTCTTTCTTTCTTACAAATCGAATGAGACAAGAACACATGATATAACGTACCAGCAATATCCCCCTTGATCTGCCTAGCCTCAGCCAGCGCGCTGTCAACCTTTGGTTGCTGGCTCAGTTCCAAGCCAGTGGCTAGTTCGGCCACATGTGTCACTATAGCCTTGGCCTTCTCGCTGCTGTCGCGAACTGAAGCCAGGGTCTTGTCAGCGTCGGCGGCTATGTCTGCTGCCCTGGTGATTTGTTTGTCGGAGTCCGTGGCTGCGAATTCCGCCTGTGGGAAAAAGATGGTGATTAGATGGAAGTTAACACCCGTTCGCACGGGCGTAATAAAATAGCGGCGGGATTTTATAGCGCACTGGATTTTCAACGCTCGTTGTTGAGCCGAGCGTTGAGAATCCAACTTAACAATAACAGAGTAAATTCTAGCGCGTCGAAAAAACATACTATTGGATTTTGCACTCTCGGCGCTAAGCAGAGCGTTGAAAATCCAGTGCACTATAAAATCCCACCGCGATTTTATTACGCCCGTGCGAACGGGTGTTTAGGGAACCAAATTTGTCGACCCGAACATGATGTGTGTGTTCGGGTCGACAAATTCGATTCGGCAATATTTTATGAAGAGCAAAGCACGGCGGGCTGTGCTGGGGCAGCTGCTGCAAGTACGGAAAACCTCAAACGGCGCAAATACTCCAATCTATTTAGGACTTGTATGTTCGAGCCGTTTGTGGTTTAAACACTAGGGCCATGGGGTCCGAGTGCCCACTTAGTTTTTCGAGACATTGTCAAGGGGTTGGTCGACTTTCACGTGAGCAGATCTATTAATTGTTGGTCAAAGACACTTTCTGTTGCCGTATACATATAAATATTATTCTTACTATTTTAAGACTATCAGCTTTTTAAATTAGGTAAATATTTATTATCTTGGAAATTGAAATAAAAATCTTGATTGATTCACAACAAAGCTGACCTGAAGCACATTATATTCGGCTTTCATTCAGCCGTGCCGATAAGCAAACTGCGTGACAAGTAGAACTTAATCGTAGGTGATGATACAGGACCTTACTGTATATCTGTTCTGTGTAAACTTACAGATCTAAGCAGATTCTTGGCACTGTTCTCCAAGGTCTTGACGGCGGCGGTAACATCAAATACATCCACGTTCTTGAGTTCAGCGACCTTCGGCTGAAGGAGCTGCGTCTGATTAGCGATGTAGTTCAGCCGCTGTGTTGTGAAGAATGAGTCGGCTTTGTCCTGTGGGTAAGGAGAGAGTGGTTCAGTGCAAAGGTAAAGAAGCAATCAATTGTTTTATCAGCTAAGCTAAAACGGTATGATATATTTCCGTTCCTGACTAGTGTGTCGTCAGCCAGGAAGTGCTTAAGCCGTAACTTTTTTAACTAAAAAATGTTATGATGGTTGTTATGCAGTGCAAGCAGCATAGCAATTATGCTGTTTATTTAGTAACTGGGTGTGAATGTCCTTAGAATTTAGGTTCTTTTTTTTTCTGTTTTTTAAAAGTGGAGACCTGTTATTGGCTTTCTGATTAATGTACTGTCCTTGATCTGTTTGTTTTAGCTGTAAGTCTCCCATATTATTTAAATAAATAAATAAAAAGCAAAGTATGTATGTTGGGACTGTGGTCAAGGAGTCAAAAACATTTCAAATGTTGGAGAATGCTATCCTGTTGGTAGACCTACGGCTAAGTTTTGTCATAACTTAATGGCTAGTTTACACAGTGCGAGCTGCTGACTAGACAGTAGACAGCTACACGCATTGGGTACTCGCATGTCAGTAGCTCGGCTTGCCTTGGTTGTTTACACAGTGCGAGCTGCTGACTAGACAGCTACTCGCACTGTGTACTCGCTTGTGTATCTCGGCTTGCCTTGGCTATTTACACAGTGCGAGCTGCTGACTAGACAGCTACTCGCACTGTGTACTCGCTTGTGTATCTCGGCTTGCCTTGGCTATTTACACAGTGCGAGCTGCTGACTAGACAGCTACTCGCACTGTGCACTTGCATGTCTATACCGGCTTGCCTTGGTTATTTACGAATGTCGTTACGAGTGTCGGCTTGCGTTGACTGTTAATTATCGTTCGCCTTTATTTATTGACATGCAACCGTAGACGAAAAAATACAATATGATGTACTTCACGGATGCTAGTAAATAATTAGTTGGAAAGATTATATAGGATCCTCTTGTGACTATAGTCCCCCGTCAATCTAACTCAGCTGCGAGCTACTGCCCAACTCGCAAGGGCGATTAACTCGTATGATACGTTCACATAGTGCGAGTAGCTGCACTACAGCTACTCGGTAGGCCGACTCAAAGAAACAAAAAAATGTTAAACAGAAAATGTTAAAGTTACTCGGCTGCGAGATACTGTCCATAACATAACTTCCTAAACTTGTTACGATAGCAGTTTAGTTGGTTAAACTAGCAGCAAATTGCTACTGGTGCCGATTCTCTTGTCACAAATGCCTCTATACTAGACTAAAAATCACTAAAATTTAGTTTATTCCTGTCAAACGACGATTTCCCATTCTGAAATTGTCTAAATTGACACAACTTAACTATATTTTAGTTTGACAGGACTAAGATTGTACGGAGTTATTAGTTTAGTGAAAATGGCAATTTTGCTATTCTGAATTTCACTGTTTTCACATAAAATTTTAATTGTGAAACTAAATCAGACTATTTTTAATCGCGATTAAAAAGGCGTAGAATAAAATTAGTTATCATGAACTAGAATTCACACCAACACCTTGACTTTAAGTGCAAAAACAGTACTGTTTTTTTTTTCTTTTGCTTATATCTCGAAAACGGTGTGTCCTATCGCAAAAATAATGAAACATTGGCCCCCCTTTCAACCTATAGGTACCAACAAAAAAAATCCATAAAAAACACGTTGAGCTACCCCTTCCCTGCTCGTTGAGCAAAATATGACAAGCCTTGTCACTTTTGACAGTGATTTCGTTAGTTCCAATTAAAGCCACCGGGTCATATAATACTACGGGCACTATACCACGCGGAGTCACGATTGTCAAACTCGATAATAGTTGTGTCAAAATTGTTTTTTAATTTAGAGGTTTTTTTTGCAGAATAGCTCTAAGATTCTCATAGCCAAAAGTAAGGAATTTTAGTGATAGTTTAGTTCGGTGTACAAGAGAATCGGCACCATTGTCGACTATTACGCAGTGCAAAATATTGTTTATAATTAAACAAAAAACTTTTTTACAAAAAAATACAACCGACTTCCAAAAACAACACTACAAAGAAAAATTACTTTAATTTCGGAAGTCGGTGTCGGTGTCGGTGTTAAATGTATTTTCGTTTTTTGCCACCGACTTCCGAAATTAAAGTTATTTTTCACTTTGTAGTGTTGTTTTTGGAAGTCGGTTGTATTTTTTTGAAAAAAAAAGTTTTTGTTTTTCACTTTTTAGTTGTGTACCTACCCCACACAAATTCTAATACCACTATCTGCAAAACAAACTAGAACATCATCCATATAAAAGTGGGGAAAAAATACGTATTATTGCAGCTAACTCAAAAACAAAACTACCGAAGCAAAGTTAATCAATTTTATATGCGACCAACTGTGATGTATACCCTCTCGAAAAAAACAAAAAAAAAAAAAATACAAATCGGTCCAGCCATCTTCGAGTAATCGGGGAACATACATAAAAAAAAAATAATAAAAAAAAAGGTTCCGACGAATTGAGAACCTTTTTTTTGAAATCGGTTAAAAATAACATGACATCACGCTTATATTCCGCGAAGGGTTAGAGGTGTACCTTAGTACGCCTACATATCACCAGTTATGCTAAGTCCCATGTAATAGGAGGCGAGACTATTGCCATCAACCGGGCACAAATCCAGACTCCGAGCTGCTACTGACAAATTCCAGATGGAGAAACCCAATACTCGAACCCAGGACCTCGTGCTCAGCAGTAGCGCTTGCGACAACTAGATCAAAGAAGCAGTCTTTCTTTCTTTTTAACCGACTTCAAAAAGGAGGAGGTTCTCAATTCGTCGGAACCTTTATGTATGTTCCCCGATTACTCGAAGATGGCTGGACCGATTTGGATTTTTTTTGTTTTATTCGAGAGGGTCACAGTTGGTCCCATATAAAATTGATTAACTTTGCTTTGGTAGTTTTTGAGTTAGCTTCAATAATACGTATTTTTTTCCCACTTTTATATGGATGATGTTCTAGTTTGTTTTGCAGGTAGTGGTATTAAAATTTGTGTGGGGTAGGTACACGACTAAAAAGTGAAAAATAAAAACTTTTTTACAAAAAAATACAACCGACTTCCAAAAACAACACTACAAAGTGAAAAATAACTTTAATTTCGGAAGTCGGTGCAAAAAACGAAAATACATTCAACACCGACACCGACTTCCGAAATTAAAGTTATTTTTCACTTTGTAGTGTTGTTTTTGGAAGTCGGTTGTATTTTTTTTTTATTTACAAAATATAAAAATGAAATCGTACCTTGAAGTCTTTAGTTTCGTGGGCAAGCAGTGCACTCATGTCTTCGATGGTGAAAAGCAGTGCATCTGTGCAGGAGTCGCACTCCAGACAACCCTCACTTGGAATGAGGACCCACCTGAGGACATTAGTAGGTATACAGGCTCGGGTTAAAAACAAGGTTTCCAGTTATAGAGAGTGAAATTATATTCATGTGCATCCTTTTAAGGGGTCATTGTACTCATCATTATGAACAACTTTTACTATGGGACCAAACCTGAAATCGCGAAAAAAAAATCTGCTGCTCCTTACATTTATGTTCGCATAATAAATAAATAAAATAAAAAGCCTTTTATTTCTTGCTTATTCTTACAAATTCAATTTCAATATTCACATGCAAAATTATTCACAGTTTCAAATTTACTTTACTAATTTTAGTGCATTTATAAAGAACAATAAAAATAATATGGAGCTTAATTAATTAAATGTTTAGTAAATACTTACAAGTAGTATAGTTAATTGCATTCTCATTTTAAGAAATAATATCATTAAAAATATAAATAAGATTCGTAACACAATCATAATATAGTTACATAATTATTAGATTTGGAATGAATGTTATATTGGATAAAATAATGCAAATGTAAATAAATAATTATGTTCGCATAACTTGTCAAAATGTAGGGAGCAGCAGATTTTTTTTTCGCGATTTCAGGTTTGGTCCCATAGAAAAACTTGTACATAATGATGTGAACGATAACCCCTTATGAGATTTCGTGAATGTATAGATAGATCTAACATAGATAGATGTATGTAGGTATGTCTGTTACCTTTCCGGGCACCTGTCGCACTTCTCTCCGACGACGCCGGGCAGACACTCGCACTGGCCGGTCGCGTTGCACGTGAACCCGAGCGAGTATCCCGTGTTGCAGTTACAGTCTGTTCGAAATAGATGTATGTTAGACAGGTTTTTAAAACCCGGGTAAAGGGGAGGACATAACATAGGGCTTAGTGCGAGATTTTTATACTTACTCGATCGCTATTACATTCCTTACGTCAATTTGTTTGGAATGATTGTGTTTCCCATTATAGTCACCAGACGGCGCTTAGTCAGTGTCAGTTCAAATTGAAGTTTACGTTAACGCGATCGAGTAAGTAATATAAAAACGCACACACAGGCCTCAGGTTGGCGATTTAGTCGCCTGCATCCGTCAAGGGGGTGATCCAACCCGTCATACTACACAAGTTTCGCTTTGAAACTCATATCCGATTCGACAAAAAAAAAAAAAAAAAAAATCATTCATGCATCGAAATAGCCCGTCTATTGTTTTATAAGGAAATAGTTTTTTTTTTCACGAATCGTATATGAGTTTCATAGCGAAAGTTGTTTAGTGTGACGGGTAGAATTACCTCCTTAACAGCGGCGCCTAAACTGCCGCCCTGTTGACCCCGCGTTTACACCCATATATATGTTGCGCTACTTGTTCTCGATAAGTTTTTTATACAAATAGTCTTTAAAACTTGTTTTAGGTGTAAACGATTAACGACAACTATGGCAGGGTGACTGGTAATTAGTGACCGATACTTTTAAACACATGATTGTACTCATGACAACAAACAACTTTCACTATTCTCTACATTTATGTTCGCATAACTCGTCAAAATGAGTACAGGCATATGTATAAATATCGGTCACTAATTACCAGTCAGCCTATGCGTATAACTAGAAGACATAGATAATAAATGTTTTATATATCTTGGTTTAAACGCAGAGTAAGTTAAAAGAAAAAAGTGCGCACTTAAAAAAAGAACTGAACTGTTTCTTGTGATAAGCCAAGACTTAATTTAACATCGATAAGGTTTAGATTGCATTAATTGACTTCCGCTCGTGATATGAAACAATTTAAAGCAGTAGAAGGCTACTTACGATCGCATCCCTCCTTGGTGTAGTTCCAGTATCCAGCCGCGCACTGGTCGCAATGTTTGCCGGTCACACCCTTGGAACAACTAGAAAAACATAAGTAATTAAGTAATTAATTCAGTAGGCTAGTGGGAAATTTAGCATAGTTATATAAGATTAATTACTAAGGCTAGGCCGTTGAAAATAAAGCCGCTGATAGACTTGAGGATTCACTTGAGCATTCTATACTCCATTTATACATTAGACATTTAAACAATCCTATTTTACAGTCCGTTCAACTGATTTGACTTCTAATCCGTAGGTTTAAGGATGGCATTAAAAGCAAAAAAGTGGTTACAATACCAACTGTTTACTGCAGCTGCCATTTGTCATGCCACCAACGCAATAGAAGTCAAAATCGGTTGAACGGACTGTATAAAAGGTCTGTTGAAATGTCTAATGTTATTGTAAATGGATGGATGCTATGTCTAGAGTCAGCCAAGACAGCACTTATGCGCAAAAGTGTCTACTGCATGGCTCCAGTAATCTTCAACAAAACACGGAAGAGTTAGAAAGAGCTGCCGCTTTCTCTATTTAAAAAAAAACTTCGAAGCTTTTAGACATAGGCCTAGAGACATAACGCACTGGATCAACTCAGGATAAATGAAATGGCGACAGGTTACAGGAGCAACTTGCGACCTACGGAAGCAAGTTGAAGGGGAAAATTTACAAGTCCATGATAAGGCCTGTCGTACTTTATGGATCGGAATGCTGGGCAGTGTAGAAGATTGATGAAAAAAAATTGCATGCAGCGGAGATGAGAACGTTGAGATGGATGTGTGGAGTGACTATAATGGATGAAGTAAGGAATGAGTATATAAGAGGAAGTTTGAAAGTGGCGCCAGTGACAGAAAAGTTGAAAGGAAAACGTTTGCCTTGGTATGGGCATGTGATGAAGAGAGGCGAAACGCATGTGACTAAAAGAGTGATGAATATACATGTGGATGGATGGAGAGGCAGAGGAAGGCCAAAGAAAAGATGGATGGATTGTGTGAGGAATGATATGACAGGGAAGGGAGTGAATGATAGCTGATGATTGACAGGGGAGAATGGAAGAAGAAAACGTGTTGCGCCGACCCCAAGTAATATGGGATAAGGGCAGGAAGATGATGATCTTTTACTGTCCTATATGGTAAAATATGGCTGAACTAGTTATGATTTTTGTTATCCTTTATACCCATATTTGCAAAATAAAATGATCTTTATCTATTCTAGCGAATGTTAAAATGAAGCGTTTTAATAGGAGCTTTTTAGCGAGCATTCTAGCAATACGACAGTAAATTTCCTTTGAGCTTATTGCTGAGCCGAGCAATTTTCAAGTCAAGTCTGACGAACTGACGTTTGATCTTCGTGAAGAATACATCTTTAACGAGCGTTCGCTAGAATGATAGTGAAAATATTCGTAGCGATGTTTGGCTCTATGCTTGGCTCTGTTCGTTGTTCAGTTCGACAAATTTAAAAATGACGAATGCTCGATGTTCTATTACAAGTGAATGCCTATTCATATGTCCGTCATGCCATGTCCTTTTATCTCCAAAATGAATTGTTTGTGGAACTCTGTAATATAGTTCGTAAGACCATCGTGTTTCATGCAACTAAGGAGATCCAGTTATACACTCAAAAGACTAAAAGCTGAGGTTACACTTATTTGCATGTTACCTTTTTGAACTGACTTATGCAATTATAACTTTACAATGAAAATTTAACTAAATCTGTTTATCCTTTTTTTCCACGAAAGTACCATCGCGAAACTTTCCGGTGAACCACTTTTCAACCTTATTACGTTAGTAATAAGGTCGAAAAGTGATTTACCGCAAAGTTTCGCGATGGTATATGCCTATTTATTGTCTGAAAAGATTACTAACTTGCACTGTCCAGTGTTATGGTCACACTGAGCAGACTCCGAAGCGATGCCGCAGTCGCAAGGCGTGCATCCCTGGCCGCTGTTGAGGCCGTAGTGGTTGGGCGCGCACTGGTCACATCGGTTGCCGATAACGCCGGGACGACACACGCAAGTACCCGTGGCTGGGTCGCAACGCTCCATTCCGAATTCGTCACAGCTGCATGCTGGAAGGAGATAGTGGTTTAGGATTAATAATCCTAACTAATATTATAAATGCCGAAATGACTGTTTGTTATTTATTACGCTTTCACGCTAAAACGGCGGAACGGATTTGAATGAAATTTGGCACATGGGTAGAGCATCACCTGGATTAGGACATAGGGTAGTTTATCCCGGTAGTACGTTCCCGTGGGATAATTTTTGACCTCCACGCGGGCAAAAACTTTGTGTCTCTTTGGAGTGTGTTGTGTGTCTGTAAGTGCAATATATAAGTGGTCCTCAGTCCTCATGCCCAGCGTCAGTACTGGGCGGGAGTACCTACGTGTCGAGGGTGTATATGTGTGTGTTTATTAAAGGTGAAACGCGGTCTACGAGTTTATGAAAATATATACACGATTTTTTTTAGATAATCATGATTTTTTCAGTCTCTGCATTACCTAATTTATGTTAGCTATGTGCTATGTGCCAGGGTATAAGCTATCTACATACCAAATTTCATCCAAATCAGTCTAGCCGTTTGAGCGTGAAGAAGTAACAAACATACAAACAAACACACGCCCACACTCACACACTCACAAACTTTTGCCTTTATAATATTAGTGTGATATAGTGTGATGTTACTCTTTATGTTTAAATTAAAATTTGCTTCGAAAAGGGAAACTGAAGCAGTTTATTCACCTCGATGCTTGTAGTTTCCCTGCGAGATGATAAGAGAACCAGCCTTGGTTCTGGCTATGGGTAGGTTTGGTTCGGGTTATGTCGGTTACCGAATCGGTACAGCCCGAAGAATCCTTCGGGTTGTATTGGTTACATTGGTACTTTTAAGTTTGGCAACTACCTAATTTAAGTGACAGTAGACAGATTACATTGCTTGCGGAAAACATGGCCTATGGGGATCCAAACATTTTTAAGTAACGGTCCCGTGGCTAAGTCCTCGCCTCACAAGCTCGAAGTTGTGGGTTCTAATCTGGACCACTACTAATGAGACTTTTTCAAGTCATATGTACTGAGGTCAGATAGGCAGTCGCTCCATGTAAAATACTGGTATTCAACTGCATCTGGTTAGACTGGAAGCCGACCCCAATATAGTTGGAAAAAACCTAGGCGGATGATATACTTTCTAGAGTTATATTTGGACATCACGACGAAAGAAAACATCGTGAGAAGCACCTGAACATATATAATTAACATAAGTCTGAAATCGCCAACCCGTCTCAAGCGTGGTGAGCAGTGCTCGTGCCTTCTCATACAGTCATCCGACGAGAGCCCGAGCTGCTTACGTAGTTCGCTGAACTTCGTATGCAGCTCGGGCTTCGTCGGACGACTTTATGACGTATAGACTGTGGTAATAGAAATGTTTTGCATTAAAACAAAACAGTTATTATGTTATGAAAAACACAATAGGCTGGTATTATAATGTCCAGAGGACATCTTTCGGCTGAATGAAGATGCTGATGTTAAGTTGCGTGTGTTGTGTGATGTTGTGTGTGTTGTTATTGTGTTGTTGTGTGAGTTGTGTTGTTGTTGATAAGGAATCTTACCAGTGCAGTTCTTGGACAAGATGGCGTCTCCGTAGAAGCCGGGCGCGCACAGATTGCAGGCGGCACCGGCGGTGTTGTTGACGCACTTCAGACAGTCACCGCTGATGCTGTCACAGGAGCCGGGGTCGTTGGGGTTGATATTGCCGGAGCAGTTGCAGGGCTTGCAGTAGTCACCTGGCAATAATAGGTACTTTAGTTTTAGAAACTCTTTGTAGAGTTAAGAGGTTGAGGGCAATATTCACAGATCGCTCTTAGTAAATTAGTCGTTTTGTATGAATGTGAACCTTATTTTTAACCACTGACGAAATCAGAGGGGTGTTATAAGTTTAAAATGGTTTATTTATGAAACTTAAAGGGCCGATACATATTATTTTTTTACGTTTTAGAATCATGTTTGTGTTAAGGTTATTTTTAATTTTTCTTTATAATAAGGTTCGTATTTGTATGAAATGCTAACTAAACAAAGTATGGCCAAAGCGCGGACTATGAATTTCACCATTAGACCGAGATCTATAAAAGTAACATAGCACGTAATTAGGCTAAGCGCTTTCCCGACACTGTAGCACAACATACTGTCAAACTACAAGTGCAAGATAGAGTGGCTTTTATAAATCTCGTCCTTAGTGGCAATGCAAGAGTAAAATCAGCTTTTTATGGTTCCGTAGTCAAAAAGGAACCCTTATAGTTTCGCTATGTCCATCCGTCTGTCTGTCTGTCTGTCCGTCCGATCGCAGCTTAGCTCAGAGACTCGGAGACTCTTAGTACTTAGTACTTAGTACTAACTAAAAAGCTATAATTTGGCATGGATATACATATTTATCACGCCGACAAAGTGGTAAAATAAAATCATGAAAAAAACAATTTTTCGATTTAGGGATCCGTTTCTGAAATATTAAACTTTAAAGTGCTAATTTTTGTTAGAGTCAAGTGTACCCCTCCTGCCAGCTAAACAGTTAGTTTTGGATGGGTGAAAAAATTCACGGTAGCAGTATATATAACGAAGTTAAAAGGAAAACTATCACAGCTAAGTAGGCTTTTCAAGTTTACGAGTAATAGTCATTTATTCATGAAACAACAAAAAGCCCTCTTCTTAGTCCGCATTATTGCGCAACTACGGAACCCTGTTACTGCGCGTGGCCTGACATGCACTTGGCCAGTTTTTTTTTGATAAATGATTTCTGTAAGTAGGTTTGTACAAACACTTTATACATGTCAATAATATTTTTAAAAGCTAAATGAGGTCGGCGTTTCCTATCTGACTACTCTGAGAAGAAAGGCTGAAAAAACTCAGAGGTCACAGTCTTTTTTAAAGTCCAGACATCATCTTGGTCAGATCATGTGAAGTCCACGTAGAGTGATGTCTGAAATGGTCTTTCCTTTTGGGAAAGGAACCACACAGATTGAGTGGACATGTCAAATCAGTCCACGCATTTGTCAGTAATCGTGCAGCTCAACTCAATTTTTAAGGAGCTCAATGATTCGACGAACTATACCAAACAAGAGACATTTGGGTAGGCCGCATAAATTACCAAACTGCCAGACTATGTGTAGTATCCGCTTATTATAATATCAGGGCTATTTTACACGTTTATTTACAGGCTCACCAGCACATCCAAGTCGTAGTTTCCGGTACGCCTCACGTTCGTCTTCCCGCCATTCCTCATGACTGACAGTTGACATTAGTGACAGCTACCTGACACTTGTGTGTGTGAGACAGTGTTTACATATCTATTAAATAGATACACTACACTATGATTAGAACTAACTGAGAAAAGGATAAAAAAACAGTGACCCACGTAGTCTTCACATTCACAATAATTAAAAATAATATAATACTTATATTAGACTACACGGGCACATGCCAGTGGATTTGATGAGCCGTGATTATGATACATTATGTCACTGTAACCAAGAATAAATGTACCAGGGGAGGGAGGGGAACACGTCAACCAAAATAAACGCTAAATACATTCCTTTTTTACAAGTACAGTAAAAAAGGAAATTGATTATCTACCCGATAAATTAACAGGGACTTTTTATTTATCTGATAGATAGTGCCTATCCAGTCACTCTGAAATAGGCTTATGAGCTTAGAAACCCTATATTCTAATCAGGTTTCTTAATTCCTTAGATGTTGTCGAAGATTTTTTTTTAAAGTTGGAACCTCCTTTGCTCCTTTGTTGGACCTGTCATTTTGATGTTGACGTTTAACTTTTTTTTCTAAGCTTGCGTGTAAAATGGTCTTATATGTTGAAACAGCACTTCTTATGTACAGAGAAACTCACCTATTTGTTCCGGCACGCCATAATACCCAGCCGCACAGAACTCGCACCTCACGCCTCCGTACCCGGGCTTGCACTGACACGAGATGAGGGAACCGTTCTCACTCAGGTCACAGCCGATAGCAAAGCTGCAAAGAGTTTACATCTAAGTTTGTTCACTTGAATTGTATTGGCTCAGGATGAAGTTCAGTGGTAAAAAAAAGAAAAGGGAGGCCCCTGCCAACAAGAATTAAGGCTGATTACTATTATTATTTACTCCTATCAGAATACCAGCGCTGCGGTATTTATTTTTTAAATATAGCAGCTTTATGCTGAGATAGGAAGGAGCCTTTTTTGGCCTCGCACAGATCTTTTTTAGTTTGAATTTTTATTTATTTATTTTGTTACTTTAATTTATGCTCCTTCTTAATTGTATTTCCTGTGCGTGTCCCAAATAAAATAATTTTCTTTCTTTTTTTATTTTTCTTCGTTCACTAAGTAATAGGGTAGCTATTACCGGATATTTTTTAGTTCAGTTTTCAAATTCAAATCATAATGCACCAGCGGGTCATAATGAATTTCATTACAACATTATTGTCCGGCTAGAGCCTAGAGGGTTTTAATGACGCTTCAGATTTGGTTTGCATGACATATAATTTGATATTAGCGAGCATGTGGGGTGAAAATTTTATTTCTTTCTATCTTACTTCTTTCACTGGGACTTACTTGTTCGACACGTAAGGCATGGGACAGGCGCAGATGAGACAGTCACGCATTGTGCCAACAGACGCGTCGCCATGGTAACCGGGGATGCACTGCTCACAGTGGTCACCCATCGTGTTGTCAGTGCACTCCTAAAGATAGTAATAAAATTTTATTATTTATGTTTGCATAAAATCTTCATCATCTATAATTAATTCCTCGATCGCTATATTACACGCCAATGATCACCAATCAAAACCAAAGCAAATAATAGCAACCAAAGCTTATCCACTAACCCGCACTGTCCCGCGTGGTGGACTATGGACCACTCGCTCTTAGCCGACGTTCGCACGGACGTAAAAATATAGCGACGATTTTTTTTCGCGCACTGGAAACAGTCTGCTTAGCGCCGAGAGTTGAAAATCCAACAGTGTGTTTTTTCGATGCGCTGGGATGCACTCTGTTGTTGTTAGGTTGGATTCTCAAAGCTGGGCTCAACACCGAGAGTTGAAAATTCAGTGCGCGATTAAATCCCGCCGCGATATTTTTACGTCCGTGCGAAGAGGAACGGATAGAGAGGAGGCCTGTGTCCCAGCCATGGGAACGTTATAGGCTGATTATATTATATGACACGAATTTTTTTTTTTTATGTTTGTAATGTAACTATGTAACGTCACTGGAACTACTGAATTTTCTACAAGATACACAATATCAGCCCACTTGCACCTATACTTGAACTTGCCAATTTACAGTCAGCGTCAAAAATATCGTGACGAACAACTAAGAAAATTAAACTTTGTCTCAATTGGATAAAGTTCTTGTCAGAATGACAGTTTGATTCTGAAACATTCCTTGTGTCATTGAGTTAATATTTAATTTTCATAGTTGTTTATTTAATTTTCATTTTGAACAACAGTCTGTTCATCCCGATATCATTGACGCTGACTGTACAAACATCGTGTTCAAGCAACATTAAAGCAGAGGACATGATGTAATTGCAGAATTCTCACTTTATTTTATAAAATGTTAAATTGTGGGCGCACAGACGCCAAAAATGATGCCCGGAGACAGCAATATGGGATCCAGAAAGGAGATAGCAAGACAAGATTCAAAATTCCTGAAAAATTGAGAAGTATAAGCGCTGGGGCGCGTGAATGGGGAAGAAAACTGTCAAATTACTTCCACGTAGACGATGTTTGTTGCTTTCATTCAGCTGCCAATGAAGTTCCTTGCTGAAAACATTACCGCGAGATGCCGCTAAGTGTTTTTTCTAGTCACCGTTTTAGTCGATTTGTCTTCAAGATAACTTTGACAAGCGACAAACACATAGCTCTCTCTCGCGGCAAAGTTTCCGGTAAACAACCCCATAAATAAAAAAATAGACGGCCAGGGACAAGAAGCTAGGAAAAAATTATTGCTACATGTAAAAACTTACCAAACAAACTCCCGTGTTAACATCGCACTCCCTAGAGTGTCCGTTGCACTGACATGGCACGCAGAACCCAGAACTCAGCCTGTAGTAGCCCTCCGCACATTGTTCGCACGACAACCCGCGGTACGCCTTAGGACATTGACACTCTTCGACGGATGATGCGCGTTTAGAGTAATCGTCGTATTCTTCTACGCCAATGTCTAGGGTTACGGCTATTAGGCTGTGGAAGAGATACAGAATGTTTATGTGATATGGCTGTGCTGTAGATGAGATTAAGGCCCGCTTGCACTAAAAAAAGGCTTTGAAGGTCCGTGGCATACCTATTACTGTCCGCAATTTTGTTTTTTTTTTTCAGAATGGCGGCCACGCATGAAAGCTATACAGGGTGTAAGGACAGCCTCCAAAAACTAACAGGGTGCCATTCAGCTCCTTATTTTGAATCATATTTCATGGGAAAATTTCTCAGGAAAATTGTATTTTTTTTATCGGTTTTTCAGTTGCTTTTGCTTTATTTCAATGTATAGTTGCATCCTATGTACGTAGCACTCCATTTATTTAAATAAAACATATAGAATCAAATAAAAGTCAGCAATGGATGTTGAAATTCTGAAACGAACGACACTTTCTGCCTAGCTACAGAGTTCATCGAACTCACCGCATACCTATTACCTACCCCTCCCAACTAGCAACAGACGCTCCGATTTGTGCTCAAAAACACAAACAAATCAGGCTTATTGGATTCCCATAACGTTCCTGAAATAATTTCATATACCAGTCATCTTAGTATGATATACTGAATTCACCCCATAAGTCTGCGGAGGGCTGTCCCTTACACCCTCTATAAAGCAGAAAATATAATATAAGACCAAGCGCCGTAAAGTGCCACGTTTCCGAGATATAAACGTGCAAAGTTGATATATCATTCAGAGTGATTACTTCAAACATCTATCCAACAAGAGGTATAGTTTGATTTAAACTTAATAGCGGTTCGGAAGTCAGCTGCGAGTGCAGACCGTGCAGGTACAGTCAGCATCAAACATATCGGGACGAACACACTGTTCAAAATGATCTCAACAACTAAGAAAATTAAACTTTATCTCAATTGGATAAAGTTCATGACAGAATGACAGTTGTCGTGTACTGTCTTCATTCTGAAACATTCCTTGTGTCATTGAGTTAATATTTAATTTTGATAGTTGTTTAGATCATTTTGAACATTGTCTGTTCGTCCCGATATTTTTGACGCTGACTGTACTATCAAGTCGACAATAATTTTGGCTCCATTTAGTTAAGCTCGATTAAGTTTTTTCAAAGATTTAGCTCCAATAGGTTTGAATCATACTATACCTGCACTCGCAGCTAACTTCCGAGCCGCCATTAAGTCTGAATCGAACTATAAGCAAGTTAAAAAAATATGGATGTCACGTGATCAACTTTGAACGTTAATATCTCGGAAATATGACTCATTATGGGATTTGGTCTTAGTATGTTTTCTATTTGCATTGATGTCAGCTATCGATTTAAATACTGTTCAGTTTCATGCGTGGCTACCATTTATAAAAAAACAAAAAACAGTCATGGGGATTGGGGACTGCCTTCAGTATAACAATGCGTTGAGGATGTTGTTGGGGCTGCCTCGATTTTGCAGCGCGTCATGTATGTTTGCAGAAGCGAGGCTAGACGACTTCTATGCCGTCATGCGCAAGAGATGTGCGTCTATGAGGTAGTCCTAACAACATCCTTGCTACTCTGGCGGACAAAATAGATGGGCCGTTTATCAGGCACTGGGTGGGTAGACATGTGCGCGCAGATGTCCATGTCAGCAATTAATTTATGTTTTAAATAATTACTAACATTTAGGCTGAGGCTATACTAACACTATATGGATCTATGGTCTGAAATAAAAATTTGAATTTGAATTAAACGTAAAACTATACATAGCAAGTGGCATGTCAGTGACGCCGACATGCGTGACGAGAACCCATAAGATTTCCCCAACGCGCTTAAAAACGTTTTCACTTCAAAAATAATTTGTAATAATTATGTTTAACTGTAATTTATGAGTTAATAATATTGCATTCAGCAGATTCCCTTCCTAGACTACATGTCAGTTGTACGTTCTAACCATCAACACTTACCTAGTCTCAATCGAGTGGTCCCAATACGTCGCTCTAATGTATATGCTGGTGACATTGACCAGGGTGTTCATGAACTGTTCTCTACTCGCTGGTGTTCCGTCCGCGTTGGTGAACTCGTCTTCTGACAGTCTGACGGGATGCATCCATGACGTCAGAGATGGTGGCTGTTCGACGCTGTTGTGGACTAAGTACCTGAGTGAAGAGGATAGCAGTATTTAGTGATGTTGAATGTGCGAGGGAGAGGCTCAATTCGTTTCTTAGGCAATTAATGGCAATCATGTTTAGACTTGTAACCGTTGATACAGCCAGGAAGTAGCTTCACCTCGTAAAGTCGTCAAACGAAGGCATTGGCTCTCGTTTGACCACTTCAGCTCTTTATTAATGGCTTTTGTGGATGAGACACCACAATTTTGCCATTATCACGTAAAGTTGCATTGCGCTGTCGCATTTTAATGACGTTTGAAAGTCAAGATCACGCGCCGCTGTTCGGTTTAGAAATCACGCGTTCAACAAAAAAAAAAAAAAAATACATATGATATCTCACTTTACCCCCCTTGTGAAATTTTATAATTTTCCGACCCCTCCCCCCCCCTTCGAGTCTCACGTGATTAATGGTTGATCCCTATATTGCCGAGTTACGAGAGATATTACTTTGACTCTTCAAGCAGTAGAAGAAGTATACTTTTGGATGGCTGTGTAAAATATCAATCAATCTGCCTAGCCTTTTCCCAACTACGTTGGGGTCGTCTTCCAGTCTAACCGGATGCAGCCGAATACCAGTATTTTACATGGAGCGACTGTCTATCTGACCACCACAACCCAGTAACTGGGTAATACGATACCCCTTGGTAAGACTGGTTGTCAGACTTTCGGGCTTCTGACGACCCGTTACGACTGTCAAATATCCACGAATGACAGCCGAGACCAACGGCTTAACGTGCTTTCCGAGGCACGGAAGAGTCTTGGTATGTAAAGATGGTCAGCCATCCACGGACAACCCCGGCAAGCGTAGCTTAACCTGATGGATCAACCCATGCGGCTGTTATTACCACCCAAACAGAAATACGCAACCGATTCATACCTCCGTAAGTACTTTTAGTTTAGTTTTTTTTTTTGTTTCTTTTATTTTTATTTATGCACGGTTTTAGGTACCACATCGTCGCTGGTTTCACTTGTCTTATGGTAAATATAATTTAGTCCTACACAATGGCTGAACCCTATCTCTTAAGATACAGGCCAGACCTAGTTTAAGGGATAGAGTGTAAAATTATTGTACTCATAGGTTAAAGTTATATTGGATTATGTCAACTGAATGCATGCAGTGCAATGTGATTTTTGTTTGTGCAATAAATTTATTATTATTATTATATTATTATTAGTTAGCCAATGCTGGATGTGTAAAAATATCGTAACGGTATTTTTGGAGCAGTGAATACCCCGTATTCATTGGGAAACAAAATCACACACCTTTGTTTCAGCAACATATTTTTGTGATGCGGGAACCGTACTCATTGGGAAAGCCAAATAACATTGTCTCATGGATAACATTTGTTGCGCAATTGTTTCTCAACTTTGTTTTGTTTCATTGAAAAAGGTTGTACTACATACCCATCGGAGCCTCCAATGATGACGTCAGCAGCTGCGATGGCTCGTCCATCGGGACCGGTCTCGTAGTATATCGAGTACGTCAGGTAACCGCCGTACGACGTCAAACGTTTGCCTATAATTTTATAGGAATATGTTTAGAGAAAATCATTACTACATTACAAAAATATACAGTACACCCTCTTTGCTGAAGTCCCATATAATATGGGCGAGTCTATTAGACTCCGCGCTGCTACTGAGAAATTCCCGATGGAACGCACTTTATCAAGTTTGCCCAACCAGGGTACCGAACCCTGGTCCCCGTGCTCAGCAGTAGCTCTTACAACTTCTAGACCAACGAGGCAGTTAACATCCAGCGTTTGAGGATACAGATTACATCATATATTGATGTTAACGGATACATCTTGTTAGTGAGGGTACTCTGCAGGGGAATGGTGATTCTCTGATCAATGTTTTAGGAACAGATGCTGGTTGATTGACAAACGTTTCGACGGTCCAACTTATGGTGTATGGTCGCGGCCGGATATGGACGTATGTTACGCTTGTTTTGGTGACGTATGTTTTGAGAGCTCGTAAAAACCGTGCGAAGTAGGGGCGGGTTGCTAGTATCAATAATTACAGGGTGTAAGTGTATACGACGTTATCCTTTTAAGGGGTCATTTTACTCATCATAAAAAAACAGCTGTTCCCTACATTTATGTTCGCATAACTCGTCGAAATGTAGGGAACAGCCGATTTTTTTTTCGCGATTTCACGTTTGATCCTATTGTTAAATTTGTTCATAATGACTAGTACAATGACCCCTTGAACTGGAAGATAACAGGGGGCCTAGCACAAAAGCGGGGAGATAACGTAATGTACATCCGAACGATTTTAACATTAAAAATACTCGTTTCGCCCATTTTAATTTACTTGGTTTTAAGACCTTGTCAATCCATAGGAATAAATGAATGAATTCATGAAATTCACCGATTGCATGGTTTGATCGGACTCGATTACTCGAATTAACCCTAAGATTCACATTAGCCCCTGGAGTAGACCGGGGGGCGCGATAATGGTAGGGAAGACGTGCCCTTAGAATATTGAAGGATTATTAGAACCATACCGGATATGCATCAAAAGGTGATAGTAATATTGTGCTTGTCGCAAAAACTTACACCAAAATTGTATAGGACAACTGCATTTTCAATTAAAAAATCGTTCGAATTTAGGTTATGTTTTGATGAAAACTTATGTGTTTGAGTTATGGACTGACTAGATTTAATTAAGTAAGAGAGAGATTAATTAATAAAGCGGAGCTATCGTTGCACAGCGTGTATTTCAAATCAGACAGAAAACAGACAAAATACAAAATTAATTTTGACACTTAGATAGAACGTAACGTTTGTCAACACAACAGAAGGTTGCGTTCATATTTCTTCACGTTTACGTCTCGGGGCAGGACAGAACAAGACTTGGATAACCCAAGTCAACTGACAAAGACTTCTATGTTCTATGTTAATGGATTTGGTTTCCGCACTTAGTCCTTCATGTGGACCATTGTGCGTGTAACAAAGACTTACCAAGATAATAATCAGGCGCTCCGAAGTACACGACCTTCTGCCCGCTGTCATCGCCGACCAAGTCCGCGGTGATCACCGAGTCGTTCACCATCACAGGCGCGAGCGTGCGCGGGAAGATGTTCAGCGTTCGGTTCGCGTCTACGTTCACGAGGTACCAGTCGCTCATGCCGTCGATCTGGTGAAAAATTGTGATTAATTAATGAATGTTTGGGTTGATCTGTTTATAGACTATTCCAAAAGTATGAATTAATGAATGAAATGCACCGACCCCAGCATGACTCGAAAGAATTGCACTAGCCCCTGGAGACTCATTTTTCATGGGGCTACAGAAACCATTGCATATCAAGGAAAAGACCGGGGGGGGCGCGATAATGGTAGGGAAGACGTACCCTTACTGCCCTTAGAATAAGGAGGGATACTGTTTTTTTTTTAAATCAGCTTTAAGCTAATTAATTAATTAATTAATTAGCTATTTATTAGTTAATTAGCTTTTTGTTTCAATTTGTTTGTTATGCTTTCATGCTAAAACGGCAGAACGGATTTGGATTAAATTTGACACATGGATAGACATCTAGATTAGGATTATAGGATACTTTTTCTCGGTTCCTCTGGGATAGTTTCCGACCCCACGCGGGCAAAGCCGCGGACAAAAACTAGTAGATATATAAAAATAGGTTGTTAGGTTACTTACGCCTGCCCAAGATAAGTAGGAGCTGACACATCTAGTGGTCTTCCCGAAGCAGTAGCACTTGGTACAACCCTCAGGGTTCGAAGACTGCAGGTTGAAATACTCCTCCACGCAAGTGTCGCAAGCCTAATTAGAAATAAATACTGGTTAATATCACTAATATGATTGACAGTTTTAAATAAATAACGAAAATACATTTATTTAAGCACATACTAAAATACACACAACATATTCTGCAAAGTAAATACAAAGAAAAGTGTATTCTCTTCCGTCTCGCTCGCACTATACTCTTTACTTGTACCTATTAACCTGTCCAGTGACATACTTATGCATATATGGGTGTCCACACCTCTCCTGGCTTCTATGGCGTACACCGCTTGTATAATGCCCACACACTTCGCCTGTTACTCGTAGACGGTGTTGAGCATTTCCAGTGGGCTGGATAGGTATATTGAGTTTCGGGGCTTTGTCGCACGTGCTACCATTAAATACTCTTTGCCTGTACTAACCTGTCCAGTAACATATCTCTTGCAGTAGCACTGCGCAGTGCCCTGGTCACACACGTCATCAGTAGTGCCGTCTCGCTCACACGTGCATGGCACGCAATCGGGGAACGCGTAGTGTCCGGGCACGCAGTGGTCGCAAGTACGGCCTATTACGTTCTCCCGACAACTAGGAAAGAAATTTTCAGTCAGTAAGGAATGGGTGGGACTTGTTGAAATGTCATGTACACATAGCAGCAGGGCAGCATTATACTGTCAAATTTTCTCATTCGATTTTGAACTTAACCATGGACATTTTAAGGTTTAAAATCATTTGGAGAAATTTGACAGTTTGGTATAACCTGATGTGCTGTTGTCTGTACACAAGCGATTTAGAACCATCTGCAACTATTGCTATCAACTTAGCCTGCCTTAAAAATGATTATATTATGGGTTCAGCTGTTTAGAAAATCTCTTTACAACTTATGTACCCATGTCTACACTCAAGCGCTTTCCTATAAATATTTATCTTCAACTTTTAATTTATCTTGAATGCTTATAAAAATTCATGAATTCATTAAAACAAGTGCTACAGGTGTGTATGTTCTTTCCTTCAACAAAGGAGACCATTCATTTTGGGCTAAATTATGAAAGTGCCGGACAAACGAAAAAACAGTTATGTTCCGTTCAAAATATTATTCTCTTCATTTTTCACTATGGCACTAATCTGATCTTTTTTTTTCAGGGATTTTATGTTTTAGTTGGATAGTAAAAGTTGCTCATAGTGATGAGTAAAATGTCCCCTTTTCGGGTTTATGGTAAACTAATTTTTTTTATAACTCACGCGCAGTTTCCGCTGTCAGCCTCGCACTGCAACCGGTTGTCGACAACTCCGAGCGGGTTGCAGTTGCAGTCGTCACAGCCGCGTTGCACGTCGAAGTTGAAAGTGTAAGGCTTACAGCGATCACAGTTCTCTCCTTCTACGTTCTTCGGGCAGATGCACATACCTAGAAGAAACAAAATATTATTACATTACAAAAAAATACAAAGGCGGACAAGGTTATGCTAGTCGGTCATTCTTCCATAAAAACGTAGTATGGTGATTACTCGTCTGTTTGACGGTTAAGTTATCAATTTGTCTCGTCATTATCTAGCCCTGTATGGAAGCAGAATTGAAAAAAAATTGTTTAGGAAGTTATGAGCGTCGAAACTTCCCACTAATAAAAATATTTCAACACTAATTTTAACGCATCTTTGGGCGTAAATAAATAGCTCGCGCAGTATGGCCAAAATTTTTACCATACAGTGGTAGATAATTTATTCAAGAATTCAAATAACTTTATTTTTAATAAATACATCTAGTAGTTTTTTCATAATATCTATACGCCCAAAGCGAACTGATTAACAATTGGCATAAGTCGTGTTAGTAGCAAAGGTTCTACTTGAAAAGTTCTTTGCATTGGTATATATCTTATAGCTATTGGGTTTCAGGGCAGAAACCCATAGTTAAGTGCCCATTCTCCTTTATAATTTACTCTTTGTCCTTGCTGGGCCAAACTTTATACATGCCCATTGAAAGTTGAGAGCTCTAATAGACAAAAAAATACGATAGTTCAGCTGTTTTTCTTTATATTAAAAAAAATAAAATAAAACTAAAACTACTACAAACTACCAAAACTACTAAAACTACTACTACTGTTACTAGTTACTAGCTTCATCATAAATAAAGTCGATTGTTATAAGAAATTGAATCGGTAACGCATCAGGACATAACTATTTGTTCACTGTTTGTTTTTATTTGTTTGTTTGTTGTTTGTGTTGTGTTTGTTTGTTTTTTAACCGACTTCAAAAAGGAGGAGGTTCTCAATTCGTCGGAACCTTTTTTTTATTTTATTTTTTATGTATGTTCCCCGATCACTCGAAGATGGCTGGACCGATTTGGATTTTTTTTGTTTTATTCGAGAGGGTGTACATCACAGTTGGTCCCATATAAAATTGATTAACTTTGCTTGGGTAGTTTTTGAGTTAGCTTCAATAATACGTATGTTTTCCCCACTTTTATATGGATGATGTTCTAGTTTGTTTTGCAGATAGTGGTATTAGAATTTGTGTGGGGTAGGTACACAACTAAAAAGTGAAAAATAAAAACTTTTTTACACAAAAATACAACCGACTTCCAAAAACAACACCACAAAGTGAAAAATAACTTTAATTTCGGAAGTCGGTGGCAAAAAACGAAAATACATTTAACTAGACACCGACTTCCGAAATTAAAGTTATTTTTCACTTTGTAGTGTTGTTTTTGGAAGTCGGTTGTATTTTTTTGTAAAAAAGTTTTTGTTTGTTTGTTTGTTCGAGTTCATACTCGAGCTGTCAACAGTAAAAAGTAACTGGTTGGAAAGATTAACCTCCTTATTCATAAAAAAAGTAAAACGCTCTTTTAACCTATTTTAGTTATAGAAGTGTTTTGTCTTCTTCTGTCAAACTCAAATCATATTTCGAAAGAAATTCAATCACTAAAACAGGTTTATAGAGCGTTTTAGTTTTTGATGAATAAGGGGGTAGAGATGACCATTCTAAAAATTAATGCCTCTCCACAAAACGTGATTATTTCATTGTGTGAGAGGAAATACTTATTGCAACACTTTACTTGTGTGCGTGCGGCGACTTTACTGTCAATACGGACTCGTCGCCTCACTTGAGGTCATCTAATCGTGCGATAAGTCCAGGTAACAACATTGTAATGCGTCACGTTCGCTCTGTCGCGGGTTCCTGTCATTTATATACTAATTGGCCGACAAATCCAGCTGTTTGACGTTTGGGTAAGTCGGGTGGGCACAGTTTCCATAAAAAAAATCAGTGTCATTGTGTATATTTTTATGTATGTTAGTCTGTAAGGTATTTATTTAGTTTAGTTGTTGACCGTACTCGCCGGTTACTGAGCAACCAATGACAAAGACCAATTATGTGTATTGCGTCTATACACTTCTTTGCATGTGAGCGTAACCGCTGTGGAGTTCATTTTTAGAATGGTTTATGGTTTGTAAGTATAAGCAATCCACTCACCGTTATCATCACAAATAGCCGTCGACGGACAGTGACAAGGTCTGCAGTTAGGAAAGCCGTAGTACCCAGTACGACAGGCGCTACAAGACCGTCCTATCACGTTGGGCTTGCAAGGACATTGCCCTCCGAAGGTGTTGCACTCTAGCTCCGTTGAACCCAAGAAATCGCACACGCAGGCCAAAGCGCCGCTGTTGTATTCAGCGGTGATCGAGAACATGGCGTCGCGGCAGAAACCTGCAGGGAGAATAATTTTGTATTTTTATGTTAGTGTACCGTGCGTTTCGCACACTAGCCAAATAAATGATTATGTTTTTTCTTAAATTTTTTAAAGAATTTATTCCTGTCATACCATTTACAGGCACTTAAGAATGTCAAGGAGTCGGTCAGTCAAAAGATGAAGCTAATCTCCCATTCCAAAACGTTGATGTGTCGTTCTTCTGTTTCATCGACTATCATGACATGTCTCCTCCGAAAAAAATCGTTTTTCTTTCTCAATGTTCAGTTTCACAAATATTTTTTTTCACTAAAAATTCTTTTCACAATAAAACCATTAACATAATCTTAAACACTTCCGTTTTTATTGTTACTGACAGAAATACTAGATTTCAGCATGTTTTGATGTGAATGTTTCGCCAGAGTGCCAGCGCACTGTAATAAATGCAATGCAGTAGTACTTCTCCCGAGTCGGGAATTAAGCCCGGTTCATCAGGTAGGTGAAATATACTGGAAACGTCCAGGAAAAATAATATATAGGTTAACTAGCTGAAAAGGGGCTAAAGAATGACCTAAAACTGACCTGTTTCATTGGATTGTATGTGGAAGTGGTTGTTGGCGCACTTCTTAATAAACTCGCGAGTGTAGTCGATGACGTTCGCCTCGGTTAGCGCCGCATCTACGAAGTCAGGCGCCGCGATGACCAGCACGTAGTCTATCCAGAGACTCTTGCTATTATTGCCCTGGATAACATAGAACAAGTTTAAAAAATATCCTACATCCTCTGCCTGCCTTTTTCCAACATGTTGCGGTCGGCTTCCAGTCAAACGGGATGCAACTGAATACCAGTATTTTACATGGAGCGACTGCCTATCCGAGCTCCACAACCCAGTTACTGGGTAATTTAATATGCCTTGGAAAGACTGGTTGTCAAACTTTTCTGACGACAGCGTAAAGCTTAGATTTCCGAAAAAAGTAGTGGCGTCAAATAATAACAGCCGTCCATAATAAAAGCGCATTTTGACACTTAATATCAAAAGAGCGCTGAAAACTGCGGATTGTGATAACAGACGTCATTTGCGAGAGTTATACGACAGCAAGTTTTTAAGGAGCCAGTTTTTGTTTTGAAATATGCAGGATAGTGTCAGGCTGAACGGATTTGGATCTAATTTAGTACATAGGTAGACCATGACCTGGAAAAAGACATAGGCTAAAGTCGCGGACAACAGTTAGATTCTATAAATAAGTATTTGCTATGCTCGAGGAGCTCGTGGCTAAGTAATAACAGCCGCACGGGTCGATCCATCAGGTTAAGCTACGCTTGCCGGGGTGGGTCCGTGGATGGGTGACCATTCTTTACATACCGAGACTCCTCCGTGCCTCGGAAAGCACGTTAAGCCGTTGGTCCCGGCTGTCATTCGTGGATCTTTGACAGTCGGCACGGGTCGTCAGAAGCCCGAAAGTCTGACAACCAGTCTTACCAAGGGGTATCGTATTACCCAGTTACTGGGTTGTGGAGGTCAGATAGGCAGTCGCTCCATGTAAAATACCGGTATTCAGCTGCATCCGGTTAGACTGGAAGCCGACCCCAACATAGTTGGGAAAAGGCTAATCAGATTTTGAAGTATTTGCTATGCTCGCAAATCATATTATATTTTGATCAACATACAACATACTGGCCTGTAAATTGCAAAAAAAATATAAGAAAAAAAGTAATTTCGCGGACTACCCTGGCGTTTTCACCTTAACGGTGAGTTGCACGAAGCCAACATTAGTTTAACGGAGACTTTAAATCGATGCTGTCACTTTCTTTTTGATATAAAATGTAAGGGATGGCATGAATTTAAAGTTTCCGTTAAACTAATATTAGTTTCGTGCAACTCAACGTAAGTTCACTACGGCGCTAATGAGCGTATAACAAAACAATGGATTGACTAATGCCCAGTTTCTGAGGCACTTTTAACTGTAGTTTATCTATCCAATAGCGCTATTGGCTCGATAACTTGTGAAAGTGCTTTAAACTCCGTTTAAACTTAAGTTAACTGACCAATGTTGGCCGTCCATCCGTTCCATAACTATTTGACGTTTCATTCCTTAGTAAACTTTTTATTTTCCTTGACGTCTCTAAAGATTAACAAAGTAGTCATGGAAACGACATCACTTCTATTTAAAATGTCATAGACACATTAGGTCCATGCATTGTCATACGACATAACATATTTTTTTAACTAAAACAGTGTTAAAGCCACTTAATTACCTTCTAAAAAAATATTATTATAAATAAAACTAATATTAAAGACGAATTAAAACAATGAAATCAATTTTAGACGCGATCTCTTTTACAGACCCATCTAGCGAATTTAATATAAAACATCTAACGATCTAGATCCAGTACAAAATTATTATTTTTATTTTTTATATCTTTATTGTACTTAATTATATTTTGATTACTAGTTTATTTATTTATAAGTATATAAATTATCAATTAGGTATATTGAAACTGTTTGTACTCCCCGTCACTTGTCTCTACAGGTTCATTAGAAAACCAGCGTCAGGCAGCATCTGTCTGGCATTAATGCTGAAATGAACCTTTTTGGCGCAGCCGTGAGGCACACACTTTTGTTTTAAAACATTATTTTAATTTTTTTTTCTTTTGTTTTTGTGTTTCACGAAGTGTGTCCAAATAAACGTTTTTCTTTCTTCTTTCTTTCTTTCTAGCGGCAAATAATGAACTATTAAATGGCTTGTTGCGTATTCAGAACAGGGACCATTTTGCTTACCCATTGAAAGAGTTTTTGAAAGGGTTTTTCTAAGCAGTTAATCAAAAACACATACGATGTGGGTAACCCTTTTGAACGGCTCAACACTTCAACTCTCTTAAAAACGATAACAGCGTACCTAACATTTCAACTCGGAGCAATGTAACATGATCTCTCGATGCTGGGCATACGTTGCAAATAGCTAACCCAAACAAAACCCTTATATCAATCAATCTGCCTAGCCTTTTCCCAACTATGTTGTGGTCGGCTTCCAGTCTAACCGGATGCAGCTGAATACCATTATTTTACATGGAGCGACTGCCTATCTGACCTCCACAACCCATTAACTGGGTAATACGATACCCCTTGGTAAGACTGATTGTCAAGACTTTCGGGCTTCTGACGACCCGTAACGACTGTCAAAGATCCACGAATGACAGCCGGGACCAACGGCTTAACGTGCTTTCCGAGGCACGGAGGAGTCTCGGTATGTAAAGATGGTCACCCATCCACTGACCAACCCCGGCAAGCGTAGCTTAACCTGATGGATCGACCCGTGCGGCTGCTATTACTTAGCCACGAGCTCCTAAAACCTAAGGGTTTTATCATATAGGTTATCTTAATGCCTTCATTAAGATAACCTATATGATAAAACCCAGTGAAAGGGTTACCCCTTGGTAACCCTTTCACTGGGTTTCAAGTATAGAATCCATTCAATGGGTTATCCATATTGAAGGGATAACCCTTTTACTGGGTTTCAAGACTAAAACCCATGCAAGAAGTTACACATGATAAACGGCTTACCCATTCGAAAAACACTTAACTCTTAACCGGGTTTGTACGGTTCCTGATTCAGAAAAGCGCTGACAGTTAACAGATGTTATCTTATCTTAGTTAGTTATCTTATGCATTACTTTATTGAGTCAATAGCTATTGAGATTTTATCTGCAGATCTCAGAGTCAGCAACAGAGCAAAAATCATCGATTACGAGTCCTTCTATACTCATCATGAAAGTGACACAATACAGTTGTCAGCATGGACGGGGAAGTGGCTGGCGCCGTTGGTTGACTTATAGCCAGTGCTTGAGAGACAGCGCTGTACTGGCATGGTGGATTCCAATTGTGGCGAGTAATACTTACCAAGAAAGTGATCGTAAAGTTGTCAGCAACTGGGAAGTGGTTGGTGCCATCAGCTAGCTTGAGCAGCGACCGGCAGCCAGTGCTGGAGGGACAGTGCTGCACTTGCATGCTAGTGTCGAACTGTTGTGAGTCTGTCTTTATTACTGCGTCGAGGCTGCTTTCTGTGAAGTAAAGGGATGTTATTTGTAACTTTTAATTTATTTAAGGAAAGGTGCTTGACCAGATTTCGATGAAATTTGGCACACATACTAAATAAATTCAAAAAAAATAAATAAAAAACCATTCTAAAAAGAAAAAAAAAAAAAAAGAAAGAAAAAAGAAAAGAAAAAAAAAAGAAAAGATTAAGGCATAGAATCCTTTTTTTTTATTCCGGTAGGAAGTTCCCGTGGGATAATAGCGTGCGCATAAGCTAGTAGCTCTTATGACCGTGGTACTGTTTTATCCTACCTGGATGAACGGGCTGGTAATAATGCACCATGAACATATAGTCTCCTGGAGCTGGCATCTTGGACTCGATCTTCAGAGGTTCCACATCAGCAGTCAAGTAGACCACCACGGTAGAATTGTCAAGAGTCGGAAGTCGAATGTCACGGTCACCACCTGAACCTGATTCTACTTCCACCTGCAAAATAAAAGGTTTCAAGATGTTATAATGAAGTTGTTTAGCAGAAGGAGATCGAGTTCCAACCTTCCTACTGAAAGTGTGTTACAGTAGAAACCGAATAAATATTACAATAGTAGAGAATAATATAGTATGTGTGCGCGCAAGTGCTAGTCACCGCCTGAGATATGTGAGCGGTGAGACGGGAGAGCGCGATTGACAAGATCGCCAGACTGAGTTAGCTTGGCCTTTGTTTAACTCCCCCGTCTCACTGCTCACATACCTCACCTCAGGCGGTGACTAGCACTTGCGCGCGCACTAAAGTTAAGCTCTTTGTGAAGGCATAATCAGCCTATAACTTTCCCGCTGCTGGGACACAGGCCTTTCAGTGAGAGGGTGTGGGCCGTAATCCGCCAAGCGGGTCCAGTGCGGGATGTCACATGTCTTCGATTTTTTTAAAATTCTAGGCTATGCCGGTTTCCTCACGATGTTTTCCTTCCACGTTTTGAGAGCAGTGGTGACAAATTATTTACACAAAGTAACGCTCCTGTCAAGGTTCGAACCTACGACCTACAACTCGGTAAGTCGCGGCCGTTACCACTGGGCTACCACTGCTCTACTCTGCTCTTTGTGAAGGAATTTGCTCAAATGCTATCGCCATATACCTATTTCTATCACCTAGAAGTATTGCCGGTTTGAAGAGGTAATTGCGGCCAAAATAATAACATAATCAGTCTATAATGTTCCCACTGCTGATACACAGACCTCCACTCTAGTGCGGGTTGGGGAATGACACAATTTTTCGAAATGTTAGTTCAAGGACATGCAGATAACCTCATGTATTAATGGTAGCCACCACAGCTCGCGGTGAGCAGTGGTGGCCCAGTGGTAACTGCCCCGAATTACGAGTTGTAGGTCGTGGGTTCGAACCCAGGCAGGCGCTTTACTTTGTGTATATGTTATGGACCAGGTGATTAATGCGGGCATTATTAATAATGTACGAGCATTATGAATAATGTCTAACTCTATCGGGCTAAGTGATTAATTACTATCTTAACTTCATTATTTATCACATTGCACGGTCATTATTATATTGCTACATGACAATTGGGCAATATGATAATAAAGCTAAATTTGACGCGGTGCGAGGGCTGGGAGGGAAGAGTGACACGCTTTGACCAATCAGAGACCGCCATTTCTATAAAACAAAGATATGTTGTGAAATTTTTGTTTTAAATTTAATATGTTTTATGTTATATTGTTAATATGACTTTCCTTAAGTTTTAAACGCAAAAACTAGTGGATTCTTAATGTAGGAGTCCTTGATCATTAATCCAAATAATGAGTCTGATTATTTAAATGGTTTAATATTTAGTTAATTTTGACAATAATAATAAAAAAATAGTAATTACATATGTTTGTATTAATCTGCCCAAAAGGTGATGAACAATATGTATAATGCCCGGTCTATTTGATTATTTGAATAATTATTATCAAATTGCACTCTCATATTGGGTATTTTTCATAATGAGCGGGCATTATGTATAATGTTCAATTTATCACTTTGTCCATAACATATAATTATAATTTCATCACCACTGCTGTCAAAACGGTGAAGGAAAGATCGTAAGGAAACCGGAATGTTCTAGAACCAAAAAACGAAGACTTGACATGACGTGACCAACCCACAATGGGCTTGTCTGGTAGATTACAGCCCACTCCCTCTCGAAGAGAGGAGGCCTGTGTCCCAGCAGTGGGAGCATCAGAGGCTGATTATATGTGTGTACACGTGGAGTTTACGACGTTGTCGTCCTGTTGTCGAGCGTTCGCGATATCTACGCCGCACTGTTAACGCACCGCGCGCTTTGTATGGAAACAAACGACCGTCCGTGCGCAATAATAATAATAATATATCATTTATTTCGGGTAACAATGACCCATAACATAAATACCTTACAGACTATCATACATGTTTATTAAAACCACAAAATATTAAAACTATTGTATACGATGTGACGGCGCCGTATTGCGCTGCGTGGTGTCGCGTAACCTTCCGCGGAATCGCCGATACACGACACCCTTCGGCCAAAACTCTTCCTTCCTTCCTTCAACATATTGAGTCGGAACTCGCACCACGAACGACGTGAAATTCGTGTTGTGGCGCGACGCCAACTTCTCGGCCCTTAAGATCCAGCTGGTCTTCGCTCGAACATACTCCACAATCTCCTCAACCTTCGTGGTGTAATGTAATCGGGACACATAGAGCTGCGTCGTAGGTATAGCCGGACGCAGCATATTGGGTCCTGCCAGCGCGGTCCCGCACTAGTTCCGACTAGGAGGCTTCTTCCTATTCTTCCTCTCCACTTTCACAACCCAATCAATTCTTTCAATTTTTCTTTTCGTTTTTTCAATACGACAAACACCGCTTCGGCACCTCAGCGGTCCGACACGACACGTCTAAATTGTAAGCGCCCTAATATAGGTACTGCTAATTATCATTCAAATGTGTGTGCCTCGTGACTGCCTCCTTGGACTAGAGGTCGCAATAGCTAAGCATGAGGTCCTAGGTTCAATTCCGTCAGGTCTGGTATTTGCATTTGGAATTTCTCAGTAGCAGCTCGGAATCTGGATCTGTGCCCGGTTGATGGCAATAGGCTCGCCTCCTATTACATGAGACTTAAATATTACTTGACGAAATGTGGCTGTACTATAGGTACGGTCAGCAACAGAAGTCGGTTAGCACTGCTACTTTTTGACATCATCTAAATTAACACAAAACGATTCGATAAACTGCTTTTTTTTCGTTTAACTGTTAAGAGTTCTTGAAATTTTAAGTACTTTTGTACCGATTTGAATTAAATATTTCGCTTAATCATTAAGATTAAAAAACTGCAAGTGTTAATCGACTGTTGTTGCTGACTGTACACCTCTCTGCCTAACCCTTCGGGCATTACAGGCGTTATGTTATGTCATGTTGTGATGTTATTTACCTTCTTAGAATCAACAGCAGCTGTGAAGACTGACGGCGCGCACTTGCCGTCGCGTCTCAAGCAGTACGGACGAGGGGTGATGTAGTCCAGGTGCCATTCCGACTCCGGGATCGCTACAATTGACTTGATTCCCACTAAAGTGTCGCGGTCACCCTGTTGCAGAAAGAATAGATTAAAACAGATCTTATTTCTAACATTGGATACACATAATATGAAGGATACAGGAAAAGAAGGCCCTCATCGACGTATTTCATAAAATCTAACTACAGTTTGATTTTTAATTCGACGGAATTCTGACAGCTGTAATTTTTTGACACTTCAGATATCCTAAACCTTTTCTGTCGTGTCATTTTTATAAGTTATTGAAATGACTAAAATTTTTTGGACATAAAATAACAAAAAATATGAAAGAGAATGAGATCTGAGAACTATATGCCAATGTAAATAGTGTTCGTTCTGTGCATTCAATGCACACTAACTACTAAATATTCATTTTATATGGCTAAATGGGAAAAAAGAGTAAAAGAACATATTTTTTAAATGTAAATATTTATTTAGGTATCATTATCACTAATATCATCATCGTTGTCTGTCTGTAGTTACAAGAAGCGAAGATTTTACAAACAAAAGGTATCCCTAAAAAAAGTTAACACTTCTGAAATGTCAGAATTCCGTCGAATTAAAAATCAGACTGTAACTGTGCCATTTGATTTGTTTTAGGTCTATTTGGTTTATCCAGAACAGTAAAAAAAGAGCATAGATAATCTACAAACAAAAAAATCCACAAACGACTAAAATAATCACATTGCAGCTCAAACTTGACTTTAAGGCTGACTGCAAAACCGGTAAAGAAGACACACACTAGATTATGTGATATATAAAATTTACAGTTATTAAATGTAAGCGCTGATTTTAAACCGAATAATTACATGTTGAACATTTTATTAGCCATTATTTCTGAATACTTTTTTTTTTTTTTGTTTCAATGTGTTTTTAGATATCACCATTATAAGTCAGTGGTAATAAAATCAGCCTCTAATGTCCCCACTGCTTGGACACAAGCCTGCTCTCTGTGAGAGGGAGGACTCAGGGGTGCTACACACTTATTCGTGTCGGCATAATCCATTCGGCAGTATTTATTGAAGAGCAAAGCCGACTCGATGCAATTACTGTACTTGTCATATTTGGCTTTCATTAGATTTGTGCCGATCAGCAAACTCCGTTCAACATTTACCTTCGCTGAATCATGTTCGAGTCAGCTCGGATCTACATGAATATTCGATTTTGCCGCCCGGCTGTGCAGAATCATGCCGACCCGAACTAGTGTGTAACACTCCTATTGCCTCTATTCTTTACAAGTAACCCATACCAGCCACATAAATCGAGTCATTATGCCCCCAGTGTTGCAATTAAAATAAAAAACATACACTTACCATCAAGTAAATGATATTATTCGCATCATGTACATTGAACACTTGTATCTTCGACAGATCATCGACCACCGCTTGCCGGCACGCCGCCGTATACGGGCAGTCATTCAGGTTCACAATAGCATCCGTCTCCGGTTGATCGCCGGACTGGAACCGCACGGTAACCGGGCCTCGTTTGACGAACGAATAGCTGGAGTTGTAGGCTTCAATTTCGTTGGAACTGTCGACGGTTCTGTTGATTGGTGTGACGTATTCAATGATGAGGATGTAAGCTCCGGGAGGGTCTATCTTCATGTTGTACTGAATCTCGTCATTCGTCAAGATCGGGATGGAATCAGCTGATGCTTGAAGCTCGTTCAGTTGCTGTGAAAGAGTAAGAAGTTAGCAAGAGCGAAATATTTAATTTTTATAAAAAATATACACGGTCGAATTGAGAAACCTCCTTTTTTTGAAGTCGTTTAAAAAATAAAGTCGCTTTTCGTGTCTGTCTGTGTGGCTGCGTTGTTCTGCTAAACTGCGGAACAGATTTTGATGCGGTTTTCACTATAATTTAGAGAATTTATTCTGGAAGGTTTATATGTATTATACATTAATATTTAACTTATATATAATTTAGAAAATTCATCTTTTGTCAAGTCGTAAAAGCCGTGCGAAGCAGGGCCGGGTCACTAGTATAGTATAAAATGAAGTCGTGTGACCGCTTTGTTCTTTTAAACTACACAGTGTATTTTGATGCGGTTTTCACCATAATATAGAGAACTTATTCCAAAAGGTTTATGTGTATAATACATTCATATTAAACTTTAATATATTATGGAAATCTCGATATTGTGTCAAGTCGGTAAAACCGTGCGAAGTCGTTTAGTCGCATGTGTGTTAATAAAAGATAGTTTCGATATTCATGCAATTACTTTCCGCACGATACGGTACGGTCCGACACGTACTTGGAACTTATGTCCCTAAAGTATGTACAGCATATAAATGATTAAATGTAGAAATTTTACATAACCTGATAATATATGTGCGGTCTTATCTGTGATGCGGTCTATCCTTTCGGCGAAACCAAGCTGAGATAAAATGGTACGTGTGACTCACCTCTACATCATCAATATACCCGCTGACCGACGTGCTAAGTCCGCTGACGTCGGCAGTCGGCCTGCCGAACAGGCTCGGGTACGCGAAGTGTCGGCAAAGCTTCCTGTCGCCGATGACACACGGCTTGTCGACTAGCTTTGTTAGAACAGTAGCTTCGTAGTACGCTTCGGGGATGAGTACGAAATAGTCCTGGATGAGAAATAGACACATAAGTATTTAACAAAAACCATTTGGTTTAGGGAGTAAATAGAACATTTACACAAACTACAGGGTGTAATTTTAATCACCGTTATACTCTTAAGAGGTCATTGTACTCATCATTATTGACAACTTTTACTATGGGACCAAACATGACATCGCGAAAAAAAAATCTACTGTTGCCGACATTTGTTCGCATAACTCTTCAAATGTAGGGAATAGCTGATTTTTTTCGCAATTTAAAGTTTGGACCCATAGTAAAAGTTGTTCATAATGATGAGTACAATGACCCCTTAAGAGGAAAACGGTGATTAAAATTACACCCAGTAAATAGGCCATTTTTAATTTTAACATTTTTATAGTAGTGTAAAGCTCGTCTCCAGACGCAGCATAAGATTAATGAATTACTTTACTAAGGGCTAATTTTTCAATAGTCAAATAACTCATAAATATGACAGATTGACTTATTTTCTATACAAAAGCTGTCCAACCGCCATATTTATTCCATAAATAAAAGATATCTGACGATTTAAAAATTAGCCCTGATACTACTAATTACAACTTTCCTAACACTACAATATAGATTATCTGTAGTCAGAAATTTAAAATGTTACCACAGAGAGATAAAACTGAACAGATGAAAAATGTGTAATTATACAACATGGCGTGATGGCAGCCTATCGAATGTTTATGAATAGTAGCTATGCCCTACACGAAACGTGAGGCTGTTCAGTTTCAACGGTTTGCTTCTATTAGCAATCGTTCGGCGTCGTAAGCGACCGATCTGATGGGATCAACAGCCTGATGATAGAACTAGCAGTGAATGGGCGCTGTAATCCTAACTAACTATAACACTCAATACTCAATATATTTATTGCTTCTACAGGTGGTAGGTTTAATATTATAATCACGGAAGTGAGTTTGTTTATTACGCTTTCACATTAAAACGGCTAAGCGGATTTGGATGAAATTTAGCACATGGGTAGACGATGACCTGGATTAGGACATAGGATACTTTTTATCCCGGTCGTACGTTCCCGTGGGATTATTTCCGACCTCCACGCGGGCAAAAGCTAGTACCTAATACATTCATGTTATGCACTTATGCTCATTCAAATATACAATGCGTTAAAAAAAACTCCTGCCTGATCCAAAAGTGGTACATAGGTACTATATTACCAGAAAGTAATAAAAAATCATATTATAATTGAAAATAAAAATGTTATTGCTATTTAAAATTCACTTTTTCGGTACCGAAATCCCTCAACTTACATTAAAAATTAACAACAGAGGTCACAAGTTATTTGACGTGTAGACTCCTGCGCCCCACCTATTGCCTGGTAAAACTCTCCATAAAAAAAAAATGCCGAGTGTACTTTTTTTCTGCAAATGTCCACATGAAAATACTTTTAGTACGATAATTAACAACACCCTCAGTTAAAACCACTTACTATCATGACTTCCCTGTTGGTTTTGATGGTGATCATCCAGTTGCCGGGGTTCATAACGAAGGGAGATGGCGCCACGCCTTTGTCTCCAGCTACTGTTACCAGCTGAGGCTTACTCGTCGGTCGGAGCGCAACGTTAAACCTGGAAGATTAGCTTAGCTTTTAGGAACTTAGAATTTCTGTTAGTTGGCGTTCTGGAGATAACTGTAAAAAAAGGTTAGTTCAAGACCCACATCATAGCCACCCAAATCCCCAGAGACGTTGTGAATTTAGACACCTTGTCTTCTTCTTCTTTCTTGAATGGATTGCCAAATACGGTAGAACAACCACTATTGTTCATGGATTGTACTGCATAATCTTCATTGGGGATGGAGTCCATACAAAATAAGAGATGAACATTCTAAAAATTAACGCCTCTCCACAAAACGTGATTATTTCATTGTGTGAGAGGAAATACTTATTGCTACACTTTACTTGTGTGCGTGCGGCGACTTTACTGTAAACATGGACTCGTCGCCGCACTTAGAAGTCAACTAATCGTGCGATTAGTCCAGGTAACATCATTGTACGGCGGCGAGCATGCGCTTTGTATGGAACGATACGTTCGCTCTGTCGCGCGTTCGTGTCCGTAGACTAGTTGGCCGACAAATCTGGCTGTTTGACGTTTGGGCAAGTCGGGTAGGTACCGTTTGCATAAAAAAGAAAGTGTTATTGTGATATTTTTATGTATGTTAGTCTGTAAGGTATTTATTTAGTTTAGTTGTTGACTGTACTCGCCGGTGACTGAGCAACCAATTACAAAGACCAATTATGTGTATTGCGTCTATACACTTCTTTGTAATCCGCATCATCGACGTGCGAATCAATATGTCGTCTGCTGCATCAACTTCCACCCACCTCACTTTCACTAGAGAGCCTCTGGACGGACGCGTGCTTTAGCGTCGTCCCTATAAGTTGTTTTTTTAAAATGTTTTTGATGTACTACATACAGTTTTAAATATTCGAGTCAATTCATAATAAAATATTTCATTGAAAAGTTCCCGTTGCGTCTCGCACACAAAGACTATAAACCGACGTTTGCACGGACGTAAAAATATCGCGACGATTTTTTATCGCGCACTGGATTTTCAATTCTCGGTGTTGAGTCGAGCATTGAGTATCCAACCTAGTAACAAACGAATGCATCCCAGCGCGTCGAAGAAACACACTGTTGGATTTTCAGCTCTCGGCGCTAAGCAGAGTGTTGAAAATCCAGTGCGCGAAAAAAAATATTTTTACGTCCGTGCTTACGTCGGCTTACAGTTGATATTACTATAGAACGGTGAATACTTACTTCTGCTGTATATCGATGACGCTGTCCGGTGTGATCACGATGCTGGCGATGATGGGGTCTTGCAGAGGGTTCGCATACTTCAGCACCATGCGGTACAGCGACGACTTGGGTATCATCACTCGGTTTGTGACTTCGTTCTAGAAGAGAAGGCAACCCATACTAATTCCGTACTTTATATAATATCCTAACTAATAACAGAATAAACTAACTAATAAAAATAGATAAAAAGGGGAGGCCTTTGGCCAGCAGTGGGACACAAAGTGGGCTAATAAAAAAAAATAATAATAATAAAAAAAGTTGAGAGGTGTCAAGGGACACCCGGATGGAACGAAGTTCCTTTCGATTAATTAGTGAAGGAATTGTAATATTTTTTTTTTTATGTTATAATAATATTTTTTTTTATTATTAACAAATATAATGTAATATAAACATAATCTTTCTATAAGAGAGAGAGAGAGAGAGACAGACAGAGAAACATGCGCACGTCGCACAGCTTACAATAGCTTACTATAGCAAAAAGTGTCGTTACAACTTTTCGTGAGAATTTTTTCCGTCTAGCCCCCTTTCACAACGCGCGATAAGGAACTTCGTTCCAATATCTATATACAGGATAAGTTTTTAAGCAGTGTGCAAATTTTCACAAGTGTTCTACCCATGAATATGAACAACTTTCATTAGGGGACTAACTTTGAAATCGCGAAAACAAAATCAGCTGTTCAGTATATCTATCTACACCAAACTCGTTAAAATGTAGGGAGCAGCCGATTTGTTTTTTCGCGATTTCAGATTTGTTCCCATAGTAAAAGTTGTTCATATTCATGGGTAGAACACTTTGTGAAAATTTGCGCACTGCTTAAATCGTTTGTTGAATTTGTCTCCGCCCCAAATAGCAGAATAACTATTAAAAGAGGAAAAATTCACAAAAAAAAAAATATATATGAAGAAAATTCATGTTCTCATACATACAATTTGGACAGGGCAACGTCTGTCGTAGAGGTTTAGGTAATTAAATAAAGTTTTAAAAACCTTCGTGTTTTTTAATATTGATGCGACTTTTTCACAAACACATATTAAACAAATAAACTACTACTTAAACTAATGGAACAAAAGATTTATAGTTTTAGCGCTCTAGCATGGTGCGGGTGACACATGTCAGTATGGCATGACTAGGTCAGTGACAATATGCACAATTCAATTTTATCGATAACGATTCCTACAGCAAAAATCTCATTATCCTAATAATTTTAAAAAATGTCTTTGTTAAATCATATTATTATATTATATTATACAAAACATTAAAAAGTCACATTCAAAGCCCTACAGATATTTATTTAAAAAAAAAAAATTCATGGTATAATTTTTTCGGCTAATTTAACTCTTTAGATGTCTAACAACAAAAAATTTAAAATACATACAGTAAACTTCTTTTTCTATAAAAAATATCGACTATCGATAAAAACCCATAATAGCAATACATCTCATCACTAAACATGTCTATGGCGTTACGTTACACGCCTATCACATTGCTTAATTTTTCTTTAAATTTGATTTTATTTGTAGATAATGACATTTTGGCAGGATGATTTATTTAATTTACTACAGTTATTATTGAATCCGTATTTTACGATTATGATATTTAGGGTGCAGCTAAAATATTAAATCATGATTGTAAATCGCGATAACGTTCAAGAGTGAAAAGGAACAGTTCGTCGAATGTCACCCGCACCATGCTAGAGCGCAAAAATTATAGTAAGTAATCATTATTGTTGTATTTATGTATATATTACATTGGTTTTTAGTTGCATTTTATTTTTAAACTGAGATTTCAAATAAAATAGATAAAAAGACATCTAGATTGTTTACCTTTATTTAACTACCTAGACCTTTCTAGTGTAGTAATATTATAAATGCGAAAGTGAGTTTGTTTGTTTGTTACGCTACCACGCTAAAACGGCTGAACAGATTTGCATGAAATTTGGCATATGGGTAGACCATGACCTAGAGAAGGACATAGCCTACTTTTCATCCTGGATAGCAGACGAAGTCGCGGGCAACAGTTAGTTATATTATAAACAAATTTTCTTTCTTTCTTTTCTAAATGAGAAAATAACTCTGTTAAATTTTCAAAAGCTAGTTGAATAAAGAGAGTTGGTATACCTCGATGAGGAGTGTGTATTGAGTGAGTGAGTGTGATTGTTTTTTTTTTTAATAAAATTTTTCGGATCGATTCGTGTTTTGGTATGGGACCTGCTTTTACGACATAATTATGTGCCAACAAATTAAGGACGCTGTTACAAATGGGTAGTCAAATCATTACTTTTTTACACAGAAGTATGTTTATTAAATAAAATGCTGTTGTATAAAAAAGTAATGATTTGACTACCCACTTGTAACAGCGCAGCGTTTATAAGTGCAAAATTTCAGTCAATCTTAGTCAAGTAGTTTGAAATACTGGTGCTATAATGATGTCTTTATCATTATTCTGTTGGGAAAAAGGGATGGCGCTACACAACAAGCATAACTCCATCTATATATTTCAACCAAAGTATGATGGCTAAAAAAATATTTCCAAAAAACAATTGAACACGCACCTGCAGCATAGAGAACACGACATATCCCTTCCAGGAGAACCCAGGGAACACTTCTTCAGAGCTCCTGTACCTCACAGGTCCAGACTGGGTGTAGCCTTCCTCAATCTCGTATTGGAACTGATGGAGTGTTGGGAAGTAGTGCGCGCGTATGGGACGGTCACAGCGCCGACCTTCGACGCGCGAGTGACAGCGGCACTGCCCTGACGTCTTATCGCAGGTGTTGTCTATAGATCCGCCGATGTCACAGTCGCATTCTGGAAGGGAAGGTGTAAAGGCATTGTCAATTTGTAAGTTATACAAATAAGAAAGAAAATGCGTTTATTTGTGGAAATCATGACGCAAAAAAGAACACAATCACTAAAAAGAACAAGTTGGAAGAAAATATGCGTCACCTCAACGCAAAACGGCAATCGCTCAGCATAATGCTGCGACCCTATGCGAGACAAACAGTTATGATTGCTGTCTTCATGTTTTTGAGTTACAAATAAATGATGAATGATGAAAAACTTACAATAATTTAGCAATAACATTGCTACACTTAAACTATTTTGGGTTATCTGATTGACATAATTACTTACCAGTACATCCAAACACATTGTTAGTGTCCAGCTTATAGAATCCATCCTGACAGTGGTTACACTGTCGGTCTCCTACGTTCATCTTACAGGTACATTGTCCGGAGCGAGTGTTGCAGGCTCCCAGACCTCCGAGAGTACCCGCTAGGTGGCAGTTGCAGTCTGTTGGAAAGAAACAGTATGAGAAAGAAAGACAGGAAAGAAAATACATTTATTCAGCAAATACTATAATGAGAAATACAAGTCTGTTTTAACCGACATTTATGTATGTAAGCTCCCTTTTACCGAGAGGAGGCCTGTGTCCTAGCAGTGGGAACATTATAGGCTGATTGATGATTGATTGATTGATGTTCATCGATATTTTCGTCAGTTGTGGACCGATTTTGAAAATTCTTTTTTAATTTTGTCAGAAAAAATCTTTAAGAAACAACTTAAACCAACAACAACAACAACTTAACTTTAACTTTTTGATTTGTTCTACATAACATTACTCTTGTATATCCCAAAAGATAATGTGGGTGTAATGTTACACCCACATTTCGTAGAGCCGAGTATTAGGGAGCGGCAATGCTGTGATTCGCTAGGCACAAACCTAGACTCTGGGTTGCTACTGGAAATTGATGGAAAACCAATAACACTACTTGGTCTGGGGATCGATACCATCAGGATCACCTGTCGCGTTTGCGACCATTCGTCAGACGAGGTAATCAGATGTTTTACGCTAACGTCGCCATCATCATTATCCTGCCCTTATCCCAATTTATTTGGGGTCGGCGCAACTTGGCCTTTTCTTCCATACTTCTCTGTTAGTCCTCATCTCGATAGTCACTCCCTCCCTTTCGAGCCATATCATCTTTCCCACAATCCATCCATCGTTTCTTTGTAAATACATCCACACTCATACTCGAAAACTTTTCTGATGACATTTTTCCCATTCCTCCGCATCACATGCCCATACCATGACAACCGATTTCCGCACAACTTTTCAGTCACCGGTGCCACTTTCCGACTTTCTCTTATAAACTCATTTCTAATTCTACACCTCCACACATCCCTCTTAGCATTCTCATCTCAGTTCAATGTAATTGCCTTTCATTCATTTCTTTTGTGGCCCAACATTCTTCTGACATTCATTTTTTGCGTTAACATACAATACGCGCCACGAAAGATGAGACTGGACCGCGCACTTTCCGCCGCCCTGATGACGCCCAGTCCCATCCCGCGCTCACACCTCGTACCGCTAAAGAGATTTAAAATCGTCTACTGCGCAAGTCAAACCACGTGGTGTGTATCATCTTTAGTGGCGCGCATTGTACGTGCCTGAAAACCTAAACTTTCAAATCAACTCTGTATTTTACTCACTAAGCCAAAAATCTTATAAACAAAACCCGTCTTATTTACAAAACATGGTTCATCTTCAAACCCAGGTTTAAACCACGGGCCCTTTTTTGAATTTCGAACTTTATTCCGACACTTTAAGATGTCAGTTTAACAAAAGTTGTCAGTTTCAAGTAGTTAGTTTAGTTGAACTGTATTTCTATAACAGCTAGGTTCTTATTACATTAACTGGCTCGATGGGGACCATGGGAACCATGACCGACGAAAACCTCGTTTTGTAATAAGGCCGAACAAGTTTTAACAAACAATATATTTACCTTCACATCCAAATGGATTGTACTCCTGCAGGTTCCAGAATAGAGGCTTACAGTCGTTACAGATGCGACCTTGCACTCGGTCCTTGCACTGGCAGAGTTCACCAGCCGGAACCGAACCGCAACCTGTACGAAAAAGGAAGGTTTAATCTTGAACCTAACTGATTTAAGAAAACAACGTATGCGTACATTCGAGTTCCGAAAGAATATAATGACTGATTCCCAGATTCTGAAGAATTCTTAAACGGAGTTTAAACTCTAGCCCCCTTATTCATGAAAAACTAAAACGCACAATAAACCTATTTTAGTTATAGAAGTGTTTAGTCAATTTCTTTTGAATTGTGATTTGATTTTGACAAAACACTTCATATTATCATTGAAAATAAAAAAAATATTGCTATTTAAAATTCACGTTTTCGGTACGGGAAATCCCCCAAATTACATAAAAAAATTGCAACAGAGGTCACAAGCTATGAAGTGTAGACTCCCGCGCCCCATCTATTGGCAAAAGCTAGTTCAATAAAAGCTAACTTACCAGCAAAACTAGCGATGACACCTCTCGGGTCACAGTTGCACTCCTCACAGGCAGGATAGTTGTAGTACTGCTCTTTACACTTGTCACACTTGGTGCCATCGAAGTTAGGGTTGCAGTGACACTGTCCGCTGTCGTCACACGTTGAGCCGATGGAGCCGGACACGTCGCAGTTACAAGCTGTTGGTATTGGATGAACGTGTTGTAATCTACCATCGTGGACAACGGCGGTGAACCACTTTTCAACCTTATTACTAGGGTAATAAGGTTGAAAAGTGATTCGCGTTGGCACATGGCAAAATAGTCGTTATGAGTATGGTGAAATGATGCTCGACAGTCAGTTTTTCCTATATGTTGAATGTACGAGAAAATACCACTTTGTCGGCGTGATTAATATGCCACGCCCATGCCAAGTGACAGCTTTCTAGTACTGAGAGTGTCTGAGTTAAGCCGCGGACAGACAGACAAACAGACGGACATGGCGAAATTATAAAGGTTCCTTGTTGTCTACGGAAACCTACCTAAATAGTTATATTACACTTGGCAAGGCTATGTCCTGTATGCAAATAAGTTTTAATATGAGCTACACTTACGATATTGTTATCATCGCGGGTAGAACTTGGATAAGACTGACATAGGAACTTGGAGATTAGCAAAAATAGAGAGAGGTTCATGCCTAACAGTAGGTAAAGTCTTAATGTTGATTATGAAGGCACACTTACACAAACATTCCGGGTACTTATAATACCCTGGAGAACACTGGTCGCACTGTTTGCCGCCAAAGTTTGCGAGACAGTTGCATTTGCCGTCGGCAGAACAACTGGTCGAGGTGGACCCTGTGGAGTCGCAGTTGCAGGGCACGCAAAGCCGCTCCCGGCCACGGACTTCCATGTAGAACCTAGAGAAGATGAGCTATGTATCTCTATTCCTTTTTAACGCTCAAAAACATGCTTTACTAAAGCGAGAAAGGTTGCTTGTAAGCGCTCGCGCTCGTCCGCATCGGTGGGGTGATTCCGTAGACTAATCATTCTCGCTTTAGTGATTTAGTGAAGCAGGTTTTTTCTGAGCGCTATAAATGGGACAGAAAGTTAAGCGAATGAATGTGGATGGATATATAGAATATCTCAGTATACGGCAGCCTGTGGGTGAATTACAAAAAGCATATGAAGCCCTCTGCGTCCAATATAATAACGTTTTCAGAGCGCTGATGGGGCTGCCGCGACATTGTAGTGCCTCGGGCATGTTCGCCGTCGCTAGCGTCGACTGTTTTTATGCAAAGATGCGTAAGCGGAGCGCGTCCCTGGTGCGCAGGGTTTGCGGCAGCTCCAACAGCGTGCTGATGATGATAGCCGACAGGCTCGACTGTCTATACATTAGACACTGCAGAGACTTGCATGTCATCTACAGTCGTCGGATATCACTATAAATTTGTGTCTTGTATGGATATTGTTTTGTATTTGAATGTTTAATGTATTGTGTGTGTATTAATGAGTCTTTGTTACTTGATTGAATAAATGAACTAATAGGGCCAGTATATAACATCAAATCTGACTTCTGTGTCAACACATTCAGTTTCAAGAACAGTCTGCAATTATATAAGTTAATTTGAGTCTTAAGAGCGTTCATCCTGAGCGGGCTGGCAACGTCGCATTTCTAGAGATTTTTCGAGATTGTTTTAATAAATTTATATCAAAGTCCAATTTTTTACGGCCAAGCACTAGATCGTTGGTATTTATAAGTACCTATGTATGACATTTTTGGACAGTTATTTTGGTAAACTCATAAAAATGTATATACCTATTGTCAATTATTTTTAATTTGTAGTATTACGATTAAATATTTTTATTTAATAGTAGAGTAAATGTTAAAAATAAAATACAACGAAGAACAAAAATGCTTGGCCGAAAAAAATGTTCTTTGATTTCAATTTAATAAAACAATCACCTGCGCAGCGCGGCACAGCGAGACGTATATAGATTTGTATCTTTTTGTGTAGTAAATAAAGTTATATTTTGTAAGAAAGTGCGCGCCGCCTTGCATAGCATCGCGTCTGTGTACTGACCCTAAATTCAGCCGGTAGATTCAACAGGATTCGAAAAGACATTGTAGGTACTACTAGTGTTTGCAAATGTTTGGTGACCAATACTCTAACGTAGGTATGACGCAAATACTGTAGAGTTTAGCATAAACCGCACCAAATATTTGATACTTTACAAAGTAGGGAGATTGTGTATCCTCTTACCCATTCAAGCATTGATCACACCGAGCTCCTCCGAAGCCAGTCTTGCAGATACACGAGCCAGTGACGTCATCACAGATGCTGGGCTCTGTCCCACTCACGTCACAGTTGCAGTCTGAAAAACAGAATTAATTATACGTTTGTGAAACCAATCAGGACTCAATACGAGAGAGCACTAGCACCCTAATTGCGTAGCACTTTAGTAAATCACAATCCGAAGGTTTTGAAGAAAATTCCTAATCCAATGCTTCATAGGTTTGAATAATTCGTCTGCTCGGCAACGTAAAAACGCAATGAATGTTGTCCAGTTGTGAAAATGAAAGGCATTGCAATAGGGATGATGACTAATATGGGAAATGTTCGTACAAATAATGTATTTCTCAATGGCATAACTTTTAGATTATTATTGCTAAATTGTCTCATTTCCTTGACGTTTTTAAGTCTTAATACGGTTTTCAAAATGGTTGATAAGACGATAACAGCCAGCAAAAAAGGGATGACGCCTGGGTAAAAAAAAAAACTATTTAGTCCGGCAGTCAGATAATAAAAAAATATTAGACACGTATTTTTACCTTATTTATTTATTTAATAATAACCAACTTATACTAACAGCTTTCACCACACATACAAGTTATAGGTCAATAGGTGTTAATACACATACAATCATAAAATTAGATTAAGTCATAAAACATTAACATTATAAAACATTACAACATACATTAGCATTATTACATAAAACTAGCCAACATTTGATGAAATAAAATAAAATTGAAAAAATTAGATTAAAACTTGTAAAAAAAATTTATAAAATTATATACAATTAGACAAAAGTAGACAATTAGAAAAAAAATTGCAAATTTGGTATAATTAGGATAAAATTGGAATAAAAATTTAAAAAAATATTATTAATATGATACAATCTAAAATCATTTACTCCAAGGAGATTGTACTGGGAGTAGCAATGGACTCAAAGTATCGAGTAGCAGTGTTCAGGAAACTCGGTTCACCATTCGCGAAGACATCAGAGGATACATCATACAGCAAAATGTTATTAATATGGGTTAGGGCTAGGTACAATGGACTGGTCTTAAGGGATAGGGTACTGGATTGAGGTATTGAGAATAGAGGACGTTGGCGAGGGCGAAGTGTGTGCCTAATGGGTAGTGGGATGTTAAAGGAGGATGTCTTATCATATTAATAAAAAAAACTTAGATAAAACGCATTAAAGGTGGGGAGTGGGGGCTCGCTACGTCACAACCATAACAACTACCTACGTATAAAACCTAGCAAGGAGCGACGTCATGCCGTATTTCACCGACAGAATCATTTGAAATACTCACGTTTGCATGTTGGATAGTTGTAGTACCCAGCTTCGCACTGGTTGCATGTCCGTCCGCTATATTTGCTCTTACATGTGCAGTTGCCGCTGTCTTTGTCACACACTGACGATACTGAACCCACGGAGTTGCACTCGCAATCTGTAGGAAAGAGGTAGCATTAAGAAGAAAAGTCAAGTTCTAATATGTTTGTGAATTTTTCCACTGGATCAAGAGGCACAGGACCAGTTTGAGGGGCCTTTGTAAATCAATTGACCTCTTTCCACTAAATTATGACGATGAAGTTATAATTTCATCATCATCATTTCAGCCGAAAGACGTCCATTGCTGGATATAGACCTCCCCCAAGCACTGTCACGTCGACCGGTTCTGTGCTTCCAGCATCCAGCGGATTCCTGTGGCCTTCACAAGGTCATTCCACCTTGTGGGAGGCCTTCCAACATACAGCCTGTACTGAAACACCACTACACTAGTTACAGCCAATCTTCACATATTACTTTCTTCACAACCCCACAATTTCAGATAATGATTTTCAGCTCAACACTCTTTTAGGGTTCCGTACCCGAAGGGTGCCAAACGGAACCCTATTACTAAGCCTCCGCTGTTAAATATTTAGTGTTAAATATTGTACAGTGTTACAGAACCCTTTGTGTGTGAGTCCAACCCACACTTGGTCAGTTTTTTTAATAAGTTTACAATAAAATAACAAGATTTGACATGTTTCTGATGACTTACAGCTATAATACAACCCCCGCCACAATTTGTTTGTACTTACTTTTACATTCCGGTGAATAAAATCCATCTGCACAAATCTCACAGGATTTTCCAGCATAGTTGTACTTGCACGGACACTGTTGACAAAAAAATATTGATATTCTTGATTTGCCAATAACATAGTACACACGACTACACATCAAGCTATAATTTCCAGTTTACACTGACCTCTCATTGTATGGAAATCTTATACAATGCGAGATCAGCTTATACTGGAAATGTATAGCTTGATCTGTAGCCGTGCATACATATTTTCTTCAGTGGCATAGGTTGTAACTAGATTCTCACAAATATATTTGGTTGGACCAGTGTTAAGACTGAGTTGAATAACAGGAATTCAGACCTGACTAATATTTCTAGACTGAGGAAATCATAGATTTTCATATCACTGTTTTCTACAGTTTTGTTTACATTTCATTATTGACCATTCAGGACGCTGTTACAAATGGGTAGTCATTACTTTTTTACACAAAAGTATGTTTATTAAATAAAATGCTTTACATCTTATAATGTTTTTTGGCCAAATTGTTGAAACATGTGCATGGTACGATTCTGAACTATATGTATAATTTTAGATAGGTACAGTTTCTCAATAAATGTACCGGAGTGAAAATTTTTACTTATATTCATAGTTCAGAATCGTACCATGCACATGTGTCAACAATTTGGCCAAAAAACATTATAAGAATGTAAAGCATTTTATTTAATAAACATACTTTTGTGTAAAAAAGTAATGATTTGACTACCCATTTGTAACAGCGCCCTTAACAGCATAGACAGGGATTGGATTGAATGTGACATTACTTCAAAAGGGATTTCCACTTTGTTATTGTTGTTTATTGCTTACGAGCACTCTAAAGAACATTTAATAATTTTGTCTTTAAATTTTAGAGACACTGGTGCCGATTCTGTTGATGTCGACTAAAAACACAGTGAAGCGAAAGGCGTGAACTAGTTTGACATCTCCAACTTAGTTCATATCTATAGCCGTCCTTTTCTCGCGCTGCCTGTTAGTAAAAGATAGCGATTCTCTAATTTTAGTTTAGTGCGTTCACAAGAGAATCGGCACCATTGTTTGCTTAACTTAAGTACATAATCCAATTATTTCAACATTGGATTATGTACTGTAGAGGTTTGTTGCATAAGTCACCCTTAGTATGTTACTGGCAGACATTCTATCACTCAAACATAAAATTACTAGGTATTGAAGAAAAGCGGAACTTGCTTTTGTTCAATAATGATGTCAGATCATAGCTAGGGCTCCACTAGCACAGTGATATATTTTAAGCTGAAACTGAGTCTTATTAATGTAAAAGCGGCCTCGGCCCTCTTACCTCCCGTCTCCCTCATTGATTTATAGTGTAGCAACACCCTGTAAGGTTCATTTAGGATGTACCCCTGCACCTCTAATCTCCATGCCAGTTATAGCCAAAATGTACCTACCAGGCCGTCAACAGGCGTGCACTGCTGTCCATCAGTTCCATTCAGGTTACAGGTACAAGGCTTGCAGTCGGGGTAGTCGAAGTAGCCGTATGCGCAGGAGTCGCAGTTGGGAGGGCTGAACTCGACCCGGCACTCGCAGCGGCCTGACTCCTCCTCGCAGTTGCCGGTCGAATAGTGCAGGTTGCAGTTGCATGCTAAATCAGAAAGCAATTTAGAAAAGACAGAAGGGCTAAGTTTTATGGGATTTAGATAAACTTTTAGGTTAAGTTCTTAATACAAAATGTTTGTCTAGTACCTAGTTTTATAAGGTAACCTTGAGGGTTCCAGGAAGAAGGTATAAAACTTTAACAGTGTTTTGGTTTTAAATACAAGAATGTCAGTAAATTAGGTATTATATTTTGGTAACTTTATAAAAATAGTTTGTTGTTTACTAACAACAAATACACTGTCACTTGACATTGACATTATGGATTTTTTAACATGTTGTCAAAAATAGGGATGCTACGTTTACGTAACGTACAATTGTAATCGATAGATTTACAGACGGGTCGATTTTGTAAAAATAAAAATAATTATAAATCAAATGGCACTGTTGCAACATCGTGTACTGTGACGAACAATAAACTAATTTGAAAATGAATCTTTCTTTGAAGTATGTACGGTTAAATTATCAGGAGCAGACTAGCAGTTTATGAGATTATGGTCGTATTAATTGTATTTCAAACTACACTTATTATTTTAGTATTATAATAAATTTTACAGGTTTTACTTAAAAATCAATTTTTATTCCATTATTATTCGAAGTAACATTGCACCTCTCAGGTGGTTTCTTTCTTCGGGTATTATTTCTAAGATATTTAAACTACTTAATTGTTTTATGAATTTTTTGACATTGGTTATAACTCGAAATTGAATCAATAGAATCGACTTAGACTTTGAAAAAAGTATGATCATCTCTACGAAATTACTGACGCGTTCACAAATAAGGTATTGCGTTCTTATCGTAATTATTTTAGAAGAGCTTCTAAAAAAACTGATGATGATCAGATAATACATTATTATTTAAATGAAGTTGTTCCGCAGACATCAGCTAGTTATGTAATAATTATACTCACGCTGACACACATCAGTATCATTCCAGCTCTTTCCATAGGGCCTAAAGAAGGTCGGCACGCATTTGTTACAGTTGATGCCCTCAGTATTATGCTGGCAGTTCTTGCATACGCCACCACCTTCGTACCTGCCGTAGATGTCAATGGAAAGCCTCTTCCTATCTATTTCGGGGTCGTACTCGCATTCCGTTGAGTGGCTGTGACAGTTGCAAGCTGCGAGAGGATAAAAAGTGTTTTAGTTTTCTGTGGAACAGTCAATACAATAAGTATGTAAGTATAGGTATTCCGTGTGTCTAAACCCTTAAAATATTTTGGCATAGTTCCACGAGAGAAAGTAGGTTATACTTACATTTCTAAATGCCAAGGGCAGTGATTAATTTAGGGATGCGATAGGTCGTGAAAAATTAAATCAGACTAACTTCCTCCAATTTGAAAGATCTTTAAGAAGGTAGTTTTAAGAAGAGCTATTCTGATATAAGACGACCAAAAAATAATAAGCTGATTCACGAGATTCGGCAATGGATAACTGAATGTTCATTGGTATTCCTTGATACATCCAAATGCATTTGGATGGCTCCAACGAGGCTAAGGCTTTTGTTAGATACGTATAGTCAACTCACGTTCACAAGTAAACCTGTCCCAATGCTGCGAGATCCTCCACTTCTTCTGCTCGAACCCTGGGCAGCATTCCGCGCACTGGGGTCCGCATGTGTTGTGCTGGCACACACACTCCAGAATGTTGGTGTTGGTGGCGGGGTCCGCTGGCTCACACGTGTCCGCGTGACCATTGCACATGCAGCGACCGCCGATACTGATGTCTTTTATACTGTAGAAGTACTGGTGGGAGAAAATAGTGTATTAATTTAGAGTCCTAAAGAATCCGTTTAGGAACTATCTAGGTATCCTGGTGCTGCAGACAAAGACACCGCTAAACAGACAAACAATCAATTGCTCTGTTCTTGCGTTGACATTTACCTACCTCATAGGTATATCATAGAAATATAAAAAAAAACTATATCTATGTCACATAAGAATAACATAATTGCCATTCACCGCTAGTGCATAGACGATAAATATGACGTCTAAGTACCTACCTCCTACTGCTACTGATGGACGCGGGGTGGTTGCTATTGTGCTAGCACTGAAGCCAGAAGAATATAAAACAATACTAAACGTAGGTACGCGTCGTATCACTGCCAGTGGCACACCTTAACTTTGGCCCCTCACTGAGCTGGCTCAAACCGGTTTGGACCCGAGCGGGCGCCGGTGCACGCTCCCCTCACCTTGTCGGTGACAGGTCACGCACACATAGCTGTGCGTGTGGTACTGTTCCCGCGCAGGGCGTTAGCATGAAGCATTCCGTCTGCTTGGTTTTTTAGTCTTGTGCTGAAGATAAGAACCGTTCCTAATGGTTGTCTCAAACTTACTAAGTTCTCTAGTGGTATGCATTTGGGACAAATACACACAAATAGGCAAAGATCTATGTACCTATACAGTACAACAAAAGGTTGACATGGGCGCTGAAATTGACCTTATAGCCCTGGACCAGAAGCACGTATCGTCAGTTAAAGGACGTGTGTTTTGCTATAAATAACAGGTAGGTTACACGCTCACTGATTTTAAATTTGAGTAGTAGAATTACAGTACCGGTTACCTGCATTTATTGGTATTTGCACGCTTTAAATAGCAGATGATTAGGTATTGTTCCTACAGCGTTTTCAGACCCGATCCTATATCCAACTGTATGAGTTTACAGCTCCAGTTAAAATATTTTTTTAAGTAGGTAGGTAGGCACTGTAAGGATTGATGCTATGATCAAGCCTCGTTGATATAATGCTGGCTGACATTCCAAAATCTACCTATCCCTAATATATAAACTACCTAACTCCGGGAAAGGGAAGACATCTGGGGAATTGTACTTATAGGTACAGGCCAAGCTCTGGACAAACAAATTGCAAAAATCTAACACTATGTTAAGTGTCAGTCAAGTTAACATCTATGCGTGCCAACGTGCACTCAAAAATAACACATTTATCCAGTCTGAGCCCCGTCAAACAAAACCCGGAGGCAAAAGGATGACGTGCCCTCTGCGATAACAATATGATGTGATGATTCACATCAACCCAGAAGGGGTTGAACAAACTAAAGAACACAACATCGTGATTCATTAATCCATCGGACTGTATGGAGCCAGAGGGAGGAATGTGCCAGGAAGTTAAAATTCTATCACCGCATCTCGTGATGAATCTCCAGCCATTTCAAAAAAAATATCGCATAAAGTCAACACTGAACCCTCACGTACAACTACTGGTCCATATTGACCAAACTGTGAATCCTTAGATATAAACTGCACCAATTGTGTTAACTCAACACACCTTGCAAGGACTGTGCCCCGTCAGCAAAGTTGGCTACAACTTATACCAAGGTCTCTTCCCTCTCTAGGAGATTCACAGTTCTTCAAAAACATTTACTATTCCAAATCCGTCATACTAAATGCTAGAGGCTGTTCATGCTAATCTTCCCTATCGACTTGTAATGACGCGACGACTTTGTTGAATCTCGGTTTGGTTTGTATGATCGAATGTCTTGCGTCTGAATAAGTCTTATTTAGAAGTGGACTACTGCAAGACTTTTATTCAAAGGGGGCGTAGCTCAAGTAAGGATTGATGCTAAGATCAAGCCTCGTTGATATAATGCTGGCTGACATTCAATCATTCAAATATGGAATATCTTCGGTCAAGAAAAACAATCCTGGTTTTCTTGACAGGATGACAGAGATAGAGAATCTGGCCAGGGCTCGGCCCTAGTAGGAGTGTTTTTATAATTTATTCTGAGCTTTAAATATACAGGGCTTCAGCCCCAGATAAATGGAATCTCTCTAGTATTATTTATTAGTTCAGTTAATCTCCTACTGTGAAGCTCGAGGCTTCACAGTACTAGCTGCGGCTGTAGCCCGCGATTTTACCTGCATTATTAATCGACACTTCTTCAATTAACTGGATGAATGTCCTTGGATAAGCAGCTTGGCTTATGAAAATAATTGTTTATCCGAGTGCACCTAGGCGAATAGACAGGGTGAATAGAATTCATGGGCATCCAGGGGTCATTATTATGGGACCAAACTGAAGGCCAATCCTCGTACCTACTTAAAAACGTTCATATTCAACTCAAGTTATCTCATGCCAGCGACAATCAAATGTCAAAAATGTAAATAAATGCTATAATTTTACACAGATTGAGACTGAAATGAGATTGCAAACGTTGTTAAAAATACGGGAATTGCCCCTTTGAAATCGCGAAAAAGATCAGCTGTTCCCTACATTTTAACGAGTTATGCGAACTTATATGTAGGGAACAGCAGTTTTTTTTCACAATTTATGGTTTGGTCCCATGGCAAAAGTTGTTCATAATGATGAGTGCAATGACTCCTTAAAAGGATGCCCATGAATTCACTTTCACCTTGTCTATGTACATGATGGAGCCACAGACATTTAAACAAACTTCTACAATTTATCAATAATATCGAGAAGACTTGCGGCTCGAGCACGCATCGCAGCGATGTGGACTCCTTGTTACGGCGACCGCTTCATACAAAACGCAAGTTGAACTCACACGTCTGGTAACAGTAGGATCCTGCCTGGCCACGGACATCAGATGTCCCAGTAAGTTCTTGGTCCTCAGCAGACGGAGCCGCACGTTAGTAGCCCTGGTCCACTCCTGGAGAACTGAGGAGTTGAAGTAGGTGTTCGCAGACGGACGGTAGTTCAGCAAGGAAATCGGTATCTGGAAACAAAGAAGAAATTAGCACCTACGCTGTGGTAGCCCGCCAAATTCAAATTTTCTTGCGTTTTATGCAATTTTCAGGTCCGTGTCAGGTTGTATCTTGATCAAAATATGATAAAACATATGTAAGTATTTACATAATTTTAATCATAAAAATCATCAATACATCTCTCTAAGTTAGGTTTCGTGCAGATTCGTCGAACGAACGAAATCTAACGACTCGTCAAAGACACCGCTACTCGGGTATATTTAGTAGCAACAGTAATAAATAATTACTCGTACTAAATAAGCCTTATTTCGACACTTAATACTCAGGATGCAAGAGCGAATGAAGCGAGCTCGGGACTTTGGGCACCCCGACTCGGACAGGTTAGGTTCGAAGGGGATCTATGTTCGCTCGCTTCGCTTGCTCACTCGACCCCGCCATCCCCTTCGTGGTTATTTTGTTTAAACCATTGAGCCCCGCGAAGTGGGGCTCCTCGACTATGCATTACTACTAGACTACGCCTTACTATTTAAAAAGGTACCTTATCTTCATAATTCATTACAGACGCTTTCGCTGGCCGGATATATTTTAGTAGTACGTAGTCACGCAATACCAGGCCCTAACTATACCCGGTTATGATACTCCAACTCGGGTTTAGTTAGTAGTTAGAAATGCTGAAAGCCTCATCACAACTATACCCAACTAAAACCGAGTATGCGGAGTTCCACAAGGTACATTTTGTGAAGACGCGTCACTGCAGGCACCGCTTTTCTAGGAAACTAATCTCACTGTGAAAACTTTGGTGAAGTAAGCTTGAAGTGAGCTGTCAGTCCACCTGATGCTAGAGATTGACATTATTGACAGCTCACTTCAGGCTCACGCTGCGCCTGACTTATCACGGTGACATTTTTACAGACTAGATCGGCTGCTTACTGAGACGAGGATGACTATGCATCAAAGCATTTTTATCTATCTTTCTACAAGCTTATGACGTCACCGGTACTGCGACATGCTAAATCAATCAATGGGACTGACCTCACCGCCCTCTAGCGGCACAATCTTGGAGTATTCAGTGCTGCAGATGACTGAATCATCTTTGGTGATGGGCTGCAGACTCTCCTTGCCGAAGTAACGCTCGCAATCCCTGTAGAAAGAGTAAGCATTAGAATTCGAATGTTAGTTATAGTACTGGTAACTATTTGGAACCATTTGGAGCCAGCTGCTCTGGTGCAATTTCTGTGAGACCTATCGGTGTATTCCTATCAGAGTTGATGCCCGTGTTCTGCTATCTGAACACATGTCTTTACTCTGTGATAAGGAGTGGTCCGTAAGGGTCAGACTTACCAAACTGAAAAATCCTCGCGAACGCTCGAGCATTTTTAAAATTTTACTGAATAAGTAACTGTATACGCTTGATGTCTGCGTCGAATTTTATTGGGGTTTTTTTGGATTTTTTTCTATAGAAAAAAATTCTAGTAATCATGTTTCGGTTTTAGTACAACAGTATATTAGTCAAATAACACATATAGAAAATCCAATTGATTTAACCATATAAATTTGGTTTTATAGAAATTTTAAAACACAAAATTATCGTTTAAAGAGTCTCTGTGATGACTGATGACCAGAGGTCGGAGAATCGGATAGGTATTTACTTACCGAAAGTTGAGGTGTTGGCTATTATGGAATGCACTTTAGTATGTATCAAAAGAATCCCGGGATTCCTGAATGGAGTTCAGCGGGGCAGTAGTGTAACAAATTATCAATCGGAATCGGTTTCATTTTGACAGTTCAACAACGTTCATTGCGTTATTTACGTTGTTGAGTAGACAAATTTTTCGAACATATGAAGCAATGGATTGTTATTTGCTTCAAAATGATCCCGATTGATAGTGTGTTACACAATTAACGTGCTGATTATAGAATAGTGTATATTTGCTTACGTTCAGGTGTTAGCTAATATGGCACTTTAGTATCGATCATAAAAATCTCGCGATTCTGGGATTGATCTTTTTAATACTTTTTAACTATAGAATCGAATGCTAACTAATGTTGTAAATTATGTTGCTAAACTGTATGCAATTTCAAGTAAACAATCAAACGAATAGTTGTGATCTGGCATCCGGTATTTTTAAAATAAATAATACCACTTAACTAAGAAATCGTTCCCATACTATGTATCCGATTAGTAGTTAATTCCCGGATTTTCTGGAATCCCGGGATTTATAATAAGAAAAAAATGAGAAGCCGCTTCCAAAATTTCTTAGCCAAAAATTAACTTTAGGTAATGTATCCGATTATTCGATTTCTGCTGATAACTGATGACAAATAGTAGATGACCGTCCTACATCAATTAAATACTCACTGAGGGGAATCGGAGAAGTACTGCCAAGGCTTGAAGGTCTTCCCGTAATCCGTAGACTTCTCCAGCATCCAGAGACCAGGCCTGGGCGAGTTACCCATCTTCACGAAAACGTACGCCACGTGAAATTCCTGAAACAAACAGTATAGGCATCAGTTATGTATATTTCTCGATAGTTCAAGTTCCTGGGCTAAAAGTAACATACTGGCCGATGTGTTTCGATATTGACGAGAAATATAACGAGGGGATTTCCCGGAAGATATTTATGTACAATTAAATCATATTTATGTAAGTAGGTTCTGCATAAACGATGCAACTTATCAAGTAATAAACTAATAAATAAGGGTTAGTTCGACTGTAATTTCAGCAGCAGTTTTGCAATCATCATTATTCAAGAGAAAGGTACATTGCAGGATTAAGACAATGACATTACATCACAGATGAATTCCCCGAAGGGGAGCCAGAAGTGTACTAGAGTCTGCGCCACCACTCAAGTCCAATAGACGCGGCGCTAATGTCTACGTCATTGCATCACATTGCTTACAGAAAAATGTAGTTCCACAATTTTCTGCGGGCCTTCTTTCGAGGCGCGCACTTTACTATTAATAGTAACTATGTGTTTTGATTCTCTTTGTAGTTGTTTGATTTGAGATAGATAGATAAAACATTTATTCGGTGCACACAAAAGACACAGCACAACACACAAAAGTACAATTAAATTATTTCAATTTAAATAAAAATTTAAGAACAAGGTGCCAACATACAAAAAAATAAATAAAGAAAAACGTACATAAAACATGGAAATAAAAGTGGCACTATCGCATAATAATATATGTACCTACTTCAAGCCAAACAACGAATATACACAGTGCGGTGTGCGTCTCAAGGTTCTCATGGAGAGGAGCTCGTGGCTAAGTAATAACAGCCGCAAGGGTCGATCCATCAGGTTAAGCTACGCTTGCCGGGGTTGGTCCGTGGATGGGTGACCATCTTCACATACCGAGACTCCTCCGTGCCTCGGAAAGCACGTTAAGCCGTTGGTCCCGGCTGTCATTCGTGGATCTTTGACAGTCGTTACGGGTCATCAGAAGCCCGAAAGTCTGACAATCAGTCTTACCAAGGGGTATCGTATTAGCCAGTTAATGGGTTGTAGAGGTCAGATAGGCAGTCGCTCCATGTAAAATAATGGTATTCAGCTGCATCCGGTTAGACTGGAAGCCGACCCCAACATAGTTGGGAAAAGGCTAGGCTGATTGACTGGTGTGCGTCTCAAGGTTGCGCCAAATGGGAGTCCAGCAAGTATACCTGACGCTGGTATTCTGCTGGAACCCAAAAGGAATAAATGGAACCCGTGTAGGATTACTCGTGTGTCTGTCTATCCGTCTGTCACAGCCAATTTGCTCCGAATCTAATGGACCAATGAAATCTGTGACCCAAACACGGACGTGTAACGTAAATAAATAAAGGTCACTTTTGGGGGCAAATAAGAAAATTAGAAAAAGTTTAAGAAACTGAGCCGTGTGACATATCAAATGCTTACTGTAAGGGACTCAAATGTATTTTTTTATAATTTTAAAATAAATCGTTTTAAAGTTAATAAAATTATAGACAAAAATTGACCATTCCCCCCCTTATCTCCGAAACTACTGAGCCAAAATTATGAAAAAAAAACAGGAAATAGACCTATAGATGACAGGAAAAATTATAAGAAGTCTATGGTCATAAAATAACATGGTAAATCAATATTGTGCGTACAAACTTACATTTGCAATTGGAATGTCCCATTCATCATTAGAACATATTTTTCAACTACAATGTTAAGTTTGTTCTTGGGATAAATTCATCCCAACTACGAAACCCTTCATTGTGCGTGGTCCGACACGAACTTGGCCGGTTTTTGTCTATATTACGCATCTATCATCAACTGGTAAGTAAAATGCAAACCATTCCATTAGCCTTGACAGCAGCATCAGCAGCACATTTTCATCGCTCATCATACCAATAATAGACACGTGTGATGTGAATCTAATAAACTAGATTATAGTTTATCATATAAAACATAATGATCATGTAACTATATAATATTTTTACGAGTTGCCTGATCTGTTTGTGACATCCACATAATCACGTTATGAACTAATAACCTCTCGCCCTTTGGGCACATAAAGTTTTTTATCTCTTCACTATCGTTACCCACGCAAACACACATCCTCTTTGGGTCACGCGGACACCGAGTGATACAATCCTAAAACTTATTAGTTAGACGACATTTTCAAAGCAAAGATTAGGAGGTACCTTGCAGTTTTAGTCAGTAAGTGTCCCACAACCTACCTGTCTCCCCAGAGGTACAGTCAACAAAAGAGATATCTAGGCAGGGTATACTAACATATTTGTATGTGAATTGCTTCATGTTTAATTTTGTGTTGGTGTGTTACAATGTAGGAGTATTGCAAAAACAACGTAATACTCGTATATATATATAAAATTGAACACGAAGCAATTCACATACAAATATGTTAGCACCTAGATATCTCTTTTGTTGACTGTACTTATCCATGGAGATTTAAATTGGCCCACGAATAATGGGCATTGCATTTTTTTAAATAAAATCAGCGTAGTATTTCAACTAAGGTAGGAAATAAAATTTCGCTTGAGTGTGTGAACTGAGGATAATACCAACAGTCGAATGGGTCATAGGAACTTATCATTATAGCCACACCATAAAAAAGAAAGATCAAATAAAGTCTGTAATAGATTATAATAGATCAGATCTGAAAGCAAATTATATTCTATTGTTGTATCAATATTATAAGAGATAATAATGTCTGAAAAAACTAGGTAACAGCCGCTTTATTTGGCATACAGCAACCGGTGATCACACGGTATTTTTGTACCTAGTACTCAGCAGGATATTGAAAATTTGAAACCCATATACATTATTTAGTCTCTATTTTAATGATTATTACAAGGGTGCTCGTGGCTAAGTAATAACGGTCGCACGGATCGATTCATCATGTTAAGCTACGCTTGACAGCGTCGGTCCGTGGATGGGTGACTATCTTTACATACCGAGACTCCTCCGTGCCTCGGAAAGCATGTTAAGCCGTCGGTCCCGGCTGTCATTCGTGGATCTTTGACAGTCGTTACGGGTCGTCAGTAGCCCGAAAGTCTGACAACCAGTCTTACCAAGGGGTATTGAATTATCCAGTTAATGGGAGTGTGGAGGTCAGATAGGCAGTCGCTCCATGTAAAATACTGGTATTCAGCTGCATCCGGTTAGACTGGAAGCCGACCCCAACATAGTTGGGAAAAGGCTAGGCAGATTGGTTAAAAAAAAAATATTATTACAAATTAGTGGGCAGTTAGCATTGCTAAGTACTTCTTGCTACCCAAAATTGTAGGCAAAGAATTCGAGCAAAAAAAATTTGATTACGTATATTATAATATCCTTATGAAGCAGTTCCATGACTGACTCATCATCTGCTGAGCCTTTTCGGCTTGTTAACAGCAACAATATATTGATGGATTGTTTCAGGAATGATATGAAAGAGAAGGGAGTGAATGATAGCGTGACGATTGATAGGGGAGAATGGAAAGAGAAAACGTGCTACGCCGACCCCAAGTAACATGGGATAAGGGCAGGAAGATGATGTTGGGGTCGGCTTCCAGTCTAACCGCAGGTGAATACCGGTATTTTACGGTATAGGCGTCGACGATAGTATTCCCCAGTAACTGGGTATCCCCCTTGGTAAGACTGGCTGTCAGACTTTCGGGCTTCTGACTATAATGATAACGCAAAGCTAGAACCCAGTGTAGAAATGAATACCAGGAAAGCATGATTCTTAGATAGGCGTTAGCTAGAGGTAGGAGGATTGACGATGAGTTGCATGAACCTAACATTAGTTTAACGAGACTTTAAATTGATGCTGTCACTTTCTTTTTGATATAAAATATAAGGGATGGCATGAATTTCCGTCGAGTCTCCGTTAAATTAATGTTGGTTTCGTTAAAGATATACTAAAGAATATCGAAATTATATCTTGTCCCGGGAAAGTAAAATGAAATGAAATTAGTGATTTTTTTTATTCTGTCAGTTGGATATCGGAATCTTTTTTACACTGACTTTACACTTTTACAGTGACTAAGTAGGACTAAAGCGAATACGAATTCCTGGGCAACAAAGATAAGTATATTAATGAAATTATGTTACAGCATCTAAAACGACCTTTGGTGAAAATAAACCTCACAGTAAACCCAACAATTACCCGAAAAATTAACCACCACCACGCCTTCCAAAACAAATATTTGAAAGAAACTCGCATTGCATACTGTAGCGAAAAATAATAATTTCGCTACTGTTTTAAAAAATACACCGAAAAAATAAGAAAGGATATAAAAAGGACTATCAAAATTTAAAAACCACGCTAGTCAATACGAATACGAGGCTTCTAGAACGATTTCTTGATACTTTCGTAGTAAAAAAGATTTGAGATGAAACTAAAACGTACCTACGTGTTAGTGGTGATTAGGTACTTAATAATTATACCTTATCAAATTACAAAGTTTGCTATTTGCTATTAGACACATTAATGCACTAAGTAGGTACTATTGTAGGACATCAGCAGTAGCTCATTTATGACAACATTCGCTTGGCAATATGTACAAGAGTCGAATCGCAAGATAGTCAAATTTCGCAGTATCATAATTCGCAGAGAGCATTGCGTGCAAAAACAAACATTATATGACAGTAAGTATATAGTTAAATGTAGACTATGCATAAACTAGACGCCATATTTATACTTATACGAGTATGTACTTATCCACTTCAACGGCGACATTTGCGGTGAACCACTTTTCAACCTTCTTACCTTAGCAATAAGGTCGATGAGTTTTTGGTGGCTTCACCAATTATGTACCTACTTGCTAGTTGAAACCATAAGCTTGTTTATTCTATGGATTTTAATTATGTACTTCATTCAAGTATTTTGTTACGTTTTTAATAATTAAATTAAGAGAAAAACTAGATTTATTACCGTTTTGGCTAGCGTCCTAACCTAGGACCGACTAGGTAGTAAGTAGGTACAGACGCCAGCACATTAAGCTACTATAATCTGTCAAATTTCTTTAATAGATTTTCATCTTTATCGCTAAAGCATTAGGTTCAAGGTTGATTGGGAAAATTTGACAGTTTCGGGTGGCTTGATCTGCTGGCGTCTGTACAACAGTAAAGTTACTGAAGAATTTTACAACAGAAGCTCATCGATAAAGAGTCTCAAACTACCTGTCTCCTATTTCTATAGGTTTTTTTTTATAGCATAAAACAAAGTCGCGTTGCGCGTCTGTCTGTGTGGTCACACATTATACGTCTTAGATCTTCTAAACTAGAACTACACTATACGGCCGAATTATCTTGGCAACTCTGAACATAGTCATTACAAACTTTCGCGCATGTTCTCTCACTCACACTCGCCTCATGTCACCATTTGGTTCCTAAAATATGTTACTGCGCAGCCTTTTGCGCGAAGTTCGGACTCGCCAAGATAAATCGGCCCTACACCATAGATTTTGATCCGGTTTGCAATCTCATTTGGAGCAGTTATACGTACAATCCTAACTTTATTTTTTGATGAGGACATTGAGCTTAAATCCTACGAGTAAGTACAAGTATACGGTGATGCGGAAGAAAAACCAACATCATAAATTCGAGTCTAGTCAAAATTCAAAGGGATTCGTCCCAGTGAAAGCATTGGGCTAGGCTCGTAAATGTGTTCTATAATTATTTAATGTCTCACCATCGCATGAAACTGGGGTCGATGCCCTCTCAAACGTTACGTTATTCCTGGAGTGTCCTGAATAGTCCCCATTGGACATATGGCGCGAAAGATTCTACGGAATTAGACACAAAACGAGGTTCACTCGGTGCCGTAACATGCAGTAATAAAACATAAGAGTTTTTGGTGTCAATACCCGCTTTCGTGTCCCGACTACTGTAGTAGCCTCGCTGAATTTATAAAAACAACGCTATAAAAAAAATATTACCTATTAAGATTGATAAATCAATTAACGAAATAAAATAGAAATAAACTTTCTAACAGCGGACATTCAAGTGGATACAGTAAGACAACGAAATAGTACCTAATCACTCGCAGGCTGAACAACAAAGTTATGTTTAGTCGAGCCTATGATGCATAACGGTGGACTAAAAATAATTTCGGTGTCAATTTGGTACCTAACTACTTGCACAGAAGTTTAGACTACACGCATTACAGATGATACGATAGATTGTCGGTCAGCAAACCCTTCAGAATGTCAACTATCCAGCCTAAGCAAAGGTGCATCTTGATTGCGTTCGATCTACGTCGACCAATCGATATTGATGAAATGAATCTGCAGATAGGTTTATTTAGCCCTGTCAATAACAACATCAAACATAATGTTGTTAAGTCCCCTGAGAGCAGTCTATACCCAAGTTTGCAACACTGAAAGGTGTATTAGAGCGATCTGTAACTTGCAAACCACTGACAGTTGTAAATAATATTTTAAAAGTATGAAAATTTTAACAGTGCCCTCATTGTACATATACCAGACATCTATGTTCATCAAAAATAATATGTATAAATTTGACCGAGTAGGTAGTCAGCGTCGAGCTGACCGGCTACAAACTGTTGGATCTAAAACTGCTTTATACAAGAACAGTATTTTCGTAATGGCTCCAAAATTATACAATAAATTGCCAAAGTGTATCAGAAGTGAGGAAAATGTCAGCCATTTAAAAAAAAAAGTTGTTCCTGTTTCTAGTTGAAAAGACTTATTACTCGATTGAAGACTTTTTAAATGACAAATTATGACTAAATTTAATTTTCTTTGACATTCTAAATAATTAATAATATAATTCAATTACTTTATTTTATGCGGCTCCTGGCATTTTTCAATTGCTTAATTTCTTTTATCCTAGACTTTATTAATTATGATAGTAAAAATAACCTGTAGTGCTATTCTGTAAACATCTCGCCGTGATAACTCAGGTGAAGTGAGCGTGAAGTGAGCCGTCATTCCACATAATGCTATGGGTTGACACTATTGACAGCTCACTTTAAGATCACTTCACTTATGTTTTCACGGTGAGATATTTACAGAATAGCACTACTGCTTACTAATATTATATTTGTATGCCGATTACTGGCCGAACATACAGATCAGCTAAAATGTATAAATAACACCTTTTTGTACTTATGTTCACAAATAAAGATTGATTGGATTTGATTTGAAAACCTTGTGCTCCTCCCATGATGCCGAAAAACTGTGAAATTCTGGCAGTTTCAGTATTCTTGAAAAATATACTTTAAGGTCGCGTTTTTAAGTATCTTTGTTCATATTTTGGTAAAGAAAACTAAATCTGGTACAATTTTTTTACGTTTGCGATGTTTGCATTTTTAACCGACTTCAAAAAAGGAGGTTACTCAATTCGACCGTATATATATATTTTTTTTTATGTGTGTTCGCGGATAACTTCGTCGTTTTTTTGATGATTCTTCTTTTGTTGGAAAGGAGATATCCCAAGGATAGTACCATGATAAGGAAACCAGGATCTGATGATGGCATCCCAGAGAAATCGAGGGGAACCTTCAAATTTTATAGGCACACGTATAGCGATTTGGGTATTTTTTATAGTAACTTGTGCATTTGCTCCCGGAAAGCACCATTTGGTGAAGTGGAACGGATGAGGAAGACCACAGATGGCCATCGGAACTACTCAATAATACGTTTTCATGGGTTGTGATTCGATTATTGCTAAGCAATTTATGCTCATCAATACATATGTTGAAGTGGAGCTCATGGTGATTTCACAATCAGTTCCAGTTCTTCTGGTTCCTGGGAGAACTCTTCAACAATTAACGTCCTTGTAACGGGAAAAGCAATATTTTGTAAAAGGTGATGAGCAGTTGACATTAGGCTATTGTAACTTAGATAAATTACAGACTGACCCACTAAAAAGTGAAAATAAAAAACTTTTTTACAAAAAAAAAAAAACAACCGACTTCCAAAAAAATACTACAAAGTGAAAAATAACTTTAATTTCGGAAGTCGGTGGCAAAAACTAAAATACAGATCCAAAGACACCGACTTCCGAAATTAAAGTTATTTTTCACTTTGTAGTATTTTTTTGGAAGTCGGTTGTTTTTTTTTTTTGTAAAAAAGTTTTTTTTGTGTCGATTATGACTGGGCTATATACAAACAAACACGTCAATAATATTTTAAAAACTACTGAGACACTGAAACTAACTTGGAGTTCACATGTGGAAGCAATACATAATGAATATTGACATAAAATTGGTCAAATCATGTGAGGACCATGTAGATTAGCGTCTGAAATAGTCTTTTGAGAAAAGGACCACACAGATTTGAGTGGTCCTCTATCCAGTCCGTGATTGATCTACTTAAATTGGAATGGACTGCAATCTGGCTTCCATACACCACCCTTGAATCGATAGGAACGGTCAATGTCATTGTTTGAATGCAATGTATGACTCTACATTTTGCCAAAACAACAGGAAGCTTTCCATATTTGTGGCAGGTTTAGATTTTAGGTCCGAGGGAATATGTTGGCCCGTAGATTCTCTCGCTGTGCGGACCAAGTCAAAATCGCCCTGTTCAAGGCGTTTTGTCAGGGTCTGTACGCGGGGGTCTATGGGTCAGCTACACCAAAAGATCGCTAGATGTCTTACGTATCCAATATAACAATGTTTTTAGGATGCTGTTGAAACTGCCCCGTCTCAATTCTCAATTCTTTATTGCATTCCATAATGAGGAGCTCGTGGTTAAATAATAACAGCCGTACAGGTCGATCCATAAGGTTAAGCTGCGCTTGCCAGGGTTGGTCCGTGGATGGGTGACCATCTTTACATAGCGAAACTCCTCCGTGCCTCGGAAAGCACGTTAAGCCATTGGTCCCGGCTGTCATTCGTGGATCTTTGACAGTCGTTACGGGTCGTCAGAAGCCCGAAAGTCTGACAACCAGCCTTACCAAGGGGTATCGTATTACCCAGTAATTGGGTTGTGGAGGTCAGATAGGCAGTCGCTCCATATAAAATACTGGTATTCAGCTGCATCCGGTTAGGCTGGAAGCCGACCCCAACATAGTTGGGAAAAGGCTAGGCAGATTGATTGAATGTAAAACAGTTGGTAACCTTAAAATTAATGACACAATTATGGACCCTGTCGGGTAGCGCATCGGAGATGTTTGTTCAATATCGAACTGACGGCTTCCATGCAGTGATTCGCAAAAAAGTCCTTATGAATTTCTCAGTAGCAGCCCGGAGTCTAGATTTGTGCTTGGTTTATGGCAATAGGCTCGCTCCCGATGATTACACGGGACAGAAACATAACTAGCAAAATGTGGGCGTACTATAGGTACACCTCTGACTAGCCCTTTGGGGATTACAGGCGTGATGTTATATTATGTTTTATAATTACAATTCCGAGTACGAACTCAATGAATGATACATTTAATAAGATAACGAACATTGTAAGACACACAAGGATGACTGATGATATCATCGGAATAGTCTGGAATATATTTATGGGAACAACATTGCATTCTGATCCGTATGCTGCTTTAATTAAAAATAAAACGGTAGCAAAAAATTATTGACCATGTGGTCAATAATTTTTCAGCTATGGCAATGACGTGGCCGTGTCAGAAAATGTGACGATATACTTATTGTTAGATCTTTAACGCTTCATCCATACATATAATGACATCGTAAACCTGCTGTGTCTCTACATTAAAAATTTTTGCAAAAAAAGTACTGGAAGACGCGAGAAATAAGTGACAGAACGTAAAAAAGCAATTTTTGAAATTTTGGTCTGTTTGTCGGTTTGTTTGTGCCCGCATCACGTAAAAGCTACTCATTGGATTCAAAATCGAATTACTGAAAGACAAGAAACTTTATTGTAACATTTATTTTGGCGTTTATTCCATCAAAATTGACCAACAGAACCAAAAGATATCAACTTTTTAAATGTTTTTTTTTTACCTCATTGCGCCATATTTTTTTACTGTCCTGAACCAATCGTTTTGAAATTAGACAGCTAGGTATCTAGCCTGTGACCTTGAAAAGGTCGTAGGCTACTTTTCAACCTGAATATTTGTATACTGGGTGACTTTTTTTACCGTCTTGAAAAAAATAGGCTATAATAGGTGAAGGGAGTAGAAGCCTATGGCATACGCAACTTAAAAAAAAAAAAAAACAGTATTCAAATCATAAGCATTTTGCTTAAGATTTGAATTTCGATATTTTGAAACCATACATTTTTTTTTTTTCAAAATTTCTGTTTTTATTGTTCTAAAATGAAAAGTTTACATCGAATTTGTAGTATTTATTGATACTCAGATATTTTTTTTCTGAATAAGCTATTAAAAAAAAAACTAAGTATGCCATAGGCTTCCACTCCGTTCACCTATCCTACCCTATTTTTTTTCAAGACGGCAAAAAAAGTGATCCGGTATAAAAAAAGCCGACGAACTCACGGGCAACAGCTAATTAAAAATATTGCTTTCATAATTTTTCTTAAAGAATTTGTTATTTCTAGCTCCTATCCTACTTACTTATTCTAAATCCTTCTGATTCCCTTTAAGGAATACATTTCACATCGTGATTTGTTCAAGTTGACCTAACTTATCTATCTTACGAGTAGTATACAAAAATACTAAAGCTGAAAAGTTTGTTTGTTTGAACGCGCTAATCTCAGGAACTACCAGTCGGATATGAAAAATTCTTACTGCATTTTGATAGCCCAATTCTTGAGGAAGGTAATGGGCTAATTAACATCACGTTATTACTCTTAGGTGCTGAGCAAAAAGAAAAATAGGTCAGAAAGAACGATATGCGAAAACGAAGTAATAGCGCGTGCAGGCGAAGTAGCGGGCAGAAGTTAGCGATACGTCCTACGTCAATAATAGACTGAATTGTGGATTACTGACACTGAAAGACCAAATGAAAGTTCGACTAAATGCTTTCTCTTCAGCGACTATGCAATAGTGTTCATTTTATTGACCATTCAAAAAGAATATAACTTTCTTTACATAATCAGCCTATAATGTTCCCACTGCTGGGACACAGGCCTCCGCTCAGTGAGAGGGAGTGGGCTGTAATCCACCACGCGGCCCAGTGCGGGTTGGTAGATGTCGAAATTTTGGTTCTAGGACAGCCGGTTTCCCCATGGTGTTTTCCTTCACCGTTTTGAGAGCAGTGGTGATGAAATTATTTACACAAATTAAAGCACCTGCCTGGGTTCGAACCCACGACCTACAAACTCGTAAGTTGGGGCCGTTACCACTCGGCCACCACTGCTCTCAGTAGCTTTCTTTGCTGATTAGTAAATACAGTATTGTTGTTACTGATTGCGCTAAGTTGAAAGTCTAATTAATACATTTACTTTATTTTTGCACTTCTTCTTCAAAAATCGTTCTTCATAGCGTGTATCTAAGTATGTGCCTTTCAGAACCTTCCAAGATCCATAACCTAAGCTCAAAAACAATGTTGCATGCATCCTCAGACTAAATAAAAATCAAGACTTAGCGCTGTCAACAGTGACGTGAGGCCGGTTACCTAAACATTTGTGTGCACTTAGTGAGGTGTAGATTGGTGTAACATGTGTGTGTGAGCATGTATGCACAGAGCGAAGTTCCATTTTTTCGCATGCTTCACTGTATTGTTCGCAGTACTTTATCGTGGTTCTTATTTGGTTTGAGCACGACTCTTTCTCTCTACGTATAATCTATGAAAGCGATGACATTGGGGCCATGTAAAGTAACTGTTTAGCAATTGTCTATGTGGGTGGAGGCGTGACCTAAGAGCTCCTGCTTGGAATCTGAACAATGTAAATGACCCGAATATCAACTGCCCTGTTGGTGGAGCAGTCACGATTGCTGAGCATGGCATGGGGTCCGTGCATAGAACTATTATTACCCGTGCATAAATCTATGAAATATATTTCTTTCTTACCTGTCCAAGGTCGATAGTGAGGTTGACCTCATTGTACTTCATCCCCCTGGACAGCGGCGGACTCTGCCACCAGGTCTCCGAGCTGTCCACGGCATACTCCGGAGGATGCTTCTTGGCTTCGTTCGTGGTATCGCAGATATCACACACCTAGGGATGACAAAGTACTACAGATTAATAAATCTACTTAATAAAAATCTTATAACATTCACTCATTCACTTACAGGCAACGCACATCCTACACCGCTGGGTCTAGAAGGATGGAGGGTTTTCGAAAATTAATAACCTCATAATCATAATCAGCCCCACTGCTGGGACACAGGCCTCCTCTCAGTGAGAGGGAGTGAGCAGTAATCCACCACGCGGGCACAGTGCGGGTTAGTAGATGTCTTATGTCTTCGAATTTTTGGTTCTAGGACATGCCGGTTTCCTCACGATATTTTCCTTCACCCTTTTGAGAGCACCGTGGTAATGAAATAATTTACAAAAAGTAAAGCGCCTGTCAGGGTTCAAACCTACGACCTACACTCGGTAAGTCGCGGCCGTCACCACTGGGCCACCACTGCTCACCTAAATGGATCAAATAGGGCTGAAAGCTTGTATGGATGATCGGCATTTTTGCGAATGGGAAATACCTTGAGGCGCAGGCGCAGGCACGACTTGTTGAACTATAAATTGCGTCTGTACTTATGGAAATATTGAGACATTTACCCATAGCGATGAAACAACGATGTACCTATTGATTTTATGAGTCTACGACTGTATAGGGCATGACGGTAGCAGAGCGTGGATGTGGAGCTGTATCACGAACTATGCTCCACTTCCTATCCTGTCCTCTGTGCCCCAAAACCATGGAAGTGGCGAAGTTTTGGGCCAACAACATAAATGTCGTGCTAATGACACAAAGAAGAAGAATAGTGTGTAGCCCAGTATAGCCCGACTGCCTGATGGCTAACTTAGCCTAAGGGCGGTACAGCTGCTATAGAACATGCAAGATCAAGTTACTTTACATCAGCGTTCAAGCCAAGTAGATGGTCGAAGACAAAAACGATAAAGTACTTCGATCAATAAGAAGTAGGAGTATTTTGTATTACCAATGGTCATCGTAGCGAGCCCATTACAAAAATGGGAGCAGGAATTAGGAATTTTTTACTTAATTAACCCGGTTCAAATTAATTACTGGCGATACTTATTAACGACAGCCAATCTGCTATAGACTACCTTGCCAATTGGATAGTATAATTGTACAAATTCAACAAATAGGTAGGTACCATGTTAGATACATCTTATCAAACCTTGTGAGGACATTAAGTATGATGACAAAGCCAATCAATCGAAACAAAGGTAGTCGTTTGGTACACTTCCCCTTCTTTAGTAAAAATCTATTCCAAACACTTCTAATAAAAACTCGGAGCGATTGGAATCACTGTGTTTGTAAAAACAAAGGAGCTAAGTTGTATAGGAGGATGCGCGAGAGCATTTGGCCGCCATATGTCCGCAAAAAGGCCACGAGGGTCGCCGATGTTTGGCGAAATTCGCCGAACTCGCTCAGGAATGGGATCATTGTAAGAAATGCAAGCCTGTAAATATTGTGTTACAATGCAACCCGCATATTTGTAATAGGTCGTGAAGTCGTGATAGTATCAACAAATAGTTGTGCAGTGTACACAAGTTTCTGTATAACAAACAAAATTACTTAAACAAAGTTTCATACACATGAGGTCAGAAAAGACCATTTACTCATGGCAGAAAAACATCTGCCCAACACTTTTGTGATAAGGGTCACAATGACATAACCCCATATAAGAGCAACACGGCCCCCGGCGGCCGTGTTGCTCTATGAATCCTACTCATCCCAATTTTTGTGGGTTTCGGTGTTGGTGCAGCACTCTACATCTCAAAACGTCATTCTTCACCTCATTAGCCTCACCCATTTTCTAGCCATATTATTATCATGGATCAAACAACAGATCTGTCGTTTCTTTGGTCTTCCCCTACTCTTTCCTCATTCATATCAACCCTATCCCCTACCCTAGGTATGGGGCTCGTGGCTAAGTAATCGATCAGGTTAAGCTACGCTTGCCGCGGTCGATTCGTGAATGGGTGACCATCTTTACATATCGAGACCCTGTGTGGAGACCCGAGTGCCTTGGAAAGCACGTTAAGCCTGATAGTCCTGGCTGTCAATCTTGGATTTTTGACAGTCGTCAGAAGCCCGAAAGTCTGACAACCAGTCTTACCAAGGAGTATCGTGTTACCCAGTAAGTGGGTTGTGAAGGTCAGATAGGCAGTCACTGCATGTAAAATACTGTTAAGTATTCAGCTGCATCCGGTTAGACTGGAAGCCGACCCTAACTTAGTTGGGAAAAGGCTAGGCAGATTGATTGATTTATATAAGGTGTAACTTAAATAACCTTTTAAGGGGTCCTTGTAGATACTCATCATTATGAACAACTTTTACTATGGGGCCATACCTGAAATCCCAAAAAAAAAATCAGTGGTTCGCTACATTTATGTTCGCATAACTCGTCACAATGTAGGAAACAGCAGATTTATTTTTAGCGATTTCAGGTTTAGTCCCATAGCAAAAGTTGTTCATAATGATGAGTACAAGATGTTGTGCGTTATCTAAGTTACACCTTGTATAGTCAATCGTATAGTAATCTATTTAAAATAATGTACAACAACCAGCCAAATACGCGTATAACATGTCACAATGTAGAATAAGTACCTAAAATTTGTAAGTAGTTAAAATATCTACGTTATCTGTAAACTTTGAACTGTCTATCTCATAGATGGTTAAATGTTTATTTTTGACTGAGTTATTGTGCCGTTTCATTTACATATTTGAACTGTAACGTTTAAAAGAATATTTTTTGAAGTGAGAACTTCTTGCTTTGATACAGATTTATCCTAGTACAGGCATCCAACATTATTAATACCTTTGTATATTATTTCTAAGATTTTATGTTAATATTTTACCAATTATTTTATACTGAATAAATATTTTATTTATTATAATTTATTTTAAGGGAAAATTTCACGGGTTCGCGTCACCGCGTCACCGCGACACCTCGATACCGCGACATGCTATGCATAGTTGTACGTGTGAAAACTCAAACGTAAAACTATGCATGGCATGTCGCGGTGTCGAAGTATTGCGGTGTCACGGTGACGCGAACCGCTAAGATTTCCCTCCAACCAAAAATCACTCAACGCGCCTAAAAAGTTTTCACTTCAATAAATGTAGCGTCACATATTATCACGTTTTTATGTAGTTATCATTAATTCATCATTCTTACAATCCCTTTTGTTCAGTTCTCACCCATGTGTGTTTTTAGAAGTCAGGGGATACTTAGTAGTTAATATAATTGACCAAATATTGATTGCTTTTACAGCTTTTCATGAAATCCATGCAGCGTGGCGACTGCCTTATTTCTACTTTACAGTCCTACCAACTTATCTGTGAACTGAAAGAGGACGCCACCGTCGATGCGTCGACACAATCGAATGACATGCGTCGGCACAATCGAATGAAATTTCAACATGACGGCCGTAGTTCCAATTTTCGCCATTTCACAGATAAGTTGGTAGGGATGTACCTACTTCTCTTTCCATTCATAAGTTGTCTTATTTCTTAAACCTTTAACTGTCTTATTACAAAACGAGGTTTTTCTTCCGTCATAATTTAAACCATCGAGCCAGTTTTTGTAATAACCTAGCTGTGATAGAAATATAGTTCTCTATACAAAACTAATAACTTAGTCCGGTACTTACGGTAGTAGTACTTAGTAATGTGTTGGAATAAAGTTAGAAATTCAAAAAAGGGTCCATGGTTTAAACCTGAGAGCCAATTCTCGTAATTAAAAACGTTCAAATTCAAGTCGCAATGTCAGCCAGCGACAATCAAATGTCAAAAATGTAGGCAAACTCTATACAATTTTGACAGATTGAGACTGAGATGAGATTGCGAACGTTGTTATAAAAATACGGGAATTGCCCCTCTGGGTTTGAAGATGAACCTTGTTTTGTAATAAGACGGTAAGGGTCTTACCACAAAAACTTAGACATTGTTCAACGCGTGTCTAATGTCAGTTTTACGTCAAAACACATACATAAAATTAAATGTCTTGTTAAACAGTTCGTCGCCCTAGTGCTTGAATAGCCAACCGACCATTTTTTTTGGAAAAATGTCTTTTTAATGTATAAATGTAGAAAAAGGCTGTTACTGCAAGTATACATTAAGGACGCTGTTACAAATGGGTAGTCAAATCATTACTTTTTTACCCAAAAGTATGTTTATTAAATAAAATGCTTTGCTTTCTTAAAATGTTTTTTGTCCAAACTGTTGATAGATGTGCATGGTACGATTCTGAACTATAAATATAATTTTAGGTGGGTACAGTTTCTCAATAAATGTACCGGAGTGAAAATTTTTACTTCGGTACATTTATTGAGAAAATTTAACTATTTAAAATTATATTTATAGTTCAGAATCGTACCATGCACATCGATCAACAATTTAGCCAAAAAACATTTTAAGAAAGCAAAGCATTTTATTTAATAAACATAGGTACTTTTGGGTAAAAAAGTAATGATTTACTACCCGTTTGTAAGAGCGTCCTTAAAGTCATTTTCGCAAAAAATGGTCGGTTGGCCATTCAAGCATTAGGGCGACGAGTTGTTTAGCCTAAACAACTGATAAACACAGTTTTGTGGTATTACGGTATTAATCCAAGTACACAAGTAGGTACGATGACGTGATCTCATCATATTTATGTAAAAGAAAGAAAGAAAGAAAATATTTTATTTGGGACACACACAGGAAATACAGTTAAGAAGGAGCATAAATAAAAGTAACAAAATAAATATAAAAAAAAACAAACAAAAAAAAAGACCTGTGCGAGATCAAAAAGGCTCCTATCTCAGCATAAAGCTGCGATATTTAAATAATAAATACCGCAACGCTGGTATTCTGATAGGGCCTGTGTGATGCATACATCGAATTGCTGAGTACTACGTCCTCCCCACTTTTACGATGCTATGCTATGATGACCCCACGCTTATACGATGTATGGGTCATGTTTCCAGAGCTACAATGCTTATGTTAATCGTCACGATATGTGAGCTTATATACTACTCTTAATGTCCGATTTCATTTTTGCAATTTTAAGCCATTTTTCAAGAGTTTCTTGAAAAGGTGGATGGTGTACCTACTAAACAAGTAAACTATTTCACAACTTCAACCTAGATTAAGTTTGAGAGCTTTCAGCGCCACCGGAGCATCGAACCCGTTATCAGGCGGACGCTGGGGCAGCGGAACGGAGATAGCTTATCACTCGCTTATCAGCCGGTAGCCGATTGTTCTACACTGTATTCAGTTTATTATAAACTTAAGTGCTTTACAATTTAATTGTTTAGGCAGGATCGCAGGCGTCTTGCTTTAGGTTATGTACAAATGGGACTAAAATTAGATTATGCCATATGATTTGATTATGATTGTGCTGCCAACTAGTGCACCATTGAGATAAAATATCATAAGTCTGGAAATCATAAGCCCTAGCAGTTAGCGCCAAAAGCGGCTGTTTTTGGCGTTAACTGCTAAAGCTTCGAACCTAGGTTTAGCGTTGATTTTTTTGACCTCACCTGATCTACCTCTTCTGACTAAAAATGTGAGCGTAGGAAATTTCAAAATGTTCCATATCTCCAGACTTATGATTTTTTTCTCAATGGTGGCTTTAGTTGGCAGCACTACTCGCCTTAAGCTTTGAACTGTCTAATTTTATGTTTCAGCAAAGTCTACTTTCATGAGTTTTGAGGAACCTAAACTTGTCATTTTGTCAGTAAAAGCTTAGGTATAACTTACAGCAGAATTTGAACTTGTTGTGGTTTTAAATGGCCTATAAGTATCGTACCCTTATGGCCTGACCATGGTGTATAACCATGGTCATGGCGCATACATACCTATTAGCTGTTCTGTCCGTTGATATAGTTATCATTGGTCTTTAAAAAAATGCGCTACAAAGGAACGGTCATCAAACACAGGACATTGAAGAAAGTGTACGGAAGATATATAAAAACGTAGGTAGTGTCTAAACACTGATAGACCAACTAATAGACCATATTGTGACACAAAATCAAATCGCTGGTACTGGTAAATCAGTCATGGTCAGTCAGTCAGTGACGAGTAAAGCACAGTATCTCAGCGCGTGGGCGCCGGAAGGGATCCGGCGGTTAGGTTATATTATTATAACGGTTGTTTTATAACAGACAAATGACAGTATCCAATTTTACAATCATCCTCACTAAAAGATTGTTCAATCAAAGTGAGGGCAAACCTAGCACACCAAAGCAATCATCGTCACTCATCAATTGCTTAAGTACCTACGAGTATATCGGAACCACAGAGCCGATAACAAAATGTCAAGTTATTAACAAAACTTAAAGCTCTCTCCAGCCATTTCTTTATTCATAGATATTATGAATTATGTAGGGTTTATTACGATAATGGGGTAATTCCTATTGATGATAATTTCTATCAAACGCAGCGGCATTTTACATATTGACAACATAATGATTAGACGCCATTTTATCCGCCGTCTTTCGCTGTCACTACATAAAATGCCGCTGCGTTTGGTAGGAATTATCATCAATCGGAATTACCCCATTATTGTAATTACCCCAATATACTCTAAATGGTACAGTAGGCATACTGTACATTAAAGAGTTTATTGGGGCACGTCAGTTGTAACAAAACCAGTATAAGCTAGCCTCAAATTTAATGCACGTACTACGCTAGACTAGCTAAAGGCTCAGTGTTACCACATACGTGCGATCGATTGTACAAAAGACCATGTCAATAAGATCAAAACAGAAAAAATATAAACACAAATCTCCCTAACTTCCTCACCGCACAATATATAAACACAAATAGCCCCAACTTCCTCACCTCACAAAATATAAATACAAATCTCTATAACTTCCTCACCTCACAAAATATAAATACAAAATCTCTATAGCTTCCTCACCTCACAAAATATAAATACAAATGTCTATAACTTCCGCACCTCACAAAATATAAACAAGTCTCCCTAACATCCTCACCTCACAAAATATAAACATAAATCTCCCTAACATCCTCACCGCACAAAATCCATTCACACACAAAAATATAAACAATCTCACCTGTCCTTGAATCACATGCTCATCATGATCTGCGTTTGCGCCGACCAATTTACAGTAGAGTTCTGGTCCTTCGTCGCCGCAGGTAGCTGTCGCCGTAATCTTCTTTTTCGACGCTAAGTTAAAATACCTCGGAGTCAATACTTCTGCGTGAACTAGGGCTGTGTATACTAGTAATAGAAACGATAAAAATACGCCTGCGCGCGCCATGTTGCGCGGACGGCGGCCCGTCGGCGAATGCCGGCTGCGCGTGCAAGCAAGGCAAGGGTAGCGTCGTTTTTTTTTTGTGGATCAATTATTGATTGTTTTGTCCGTATGTTTGGTGGCTGGCTGATATGGGATTAGGGACCGGGGTTTGTTCGGACATGTTTGGCTTTTTGGCCCCCGTCCGAACTTTGTCCGGCCTTGTCATTAGTCCGGAGTCCGGACTTTTCGACTTCCACGTTTTTTTAAAAAGTAAATTAATAAGTAAGTACTGAACAAAGAAAGATTATTTAAAAAGTAAAATGTCCGGATTTTTGCCAGTAGGTTTTTGAAATTTCGAAATGGTTTGAGATGGGTTTTTTGATTGACAATTAAACATAGAGAAAAAAGCTATAAACAGGGTACATAATAGAGTCCGTTCTGTCTGAACTGACTAACTTACTTCTGCTTCTTCTCGTGTCGATCGGTTAAGTACCTATTACCTATTTATGTTAAGCGACTTGAGAGCCTAGCTAGACACTATTGTCATTCGCTGCGGAGCGATTCTATTTATGTTAAGCGACTTGAGAGCCTAGCTAGACATTAATGTCATTCACTGCGGAGCGATTCTATTTATGTTAAGCGACTTGAGAGCCTAGCTAGACATTAATGGCATTCGCTTCGGAGCGATTCTATATAAGTTAAGCGACTTCAGAGCCTAGCTAGACATTAATGGCATTCGCTTCGGAGCGATTCTATTTATGTTAAGCGACTTGAGAGCCTAGCTAGACATTAATGGCATTCGCTTCGGAGCGATTCTATATAAGTTAAGCGACTTCAGAGCCTAGCTAGACATTAATGGCATTCGCTTCGGAGCGATTCTATTTATGTTAAGCGACTTGAGAGCCTAGCTAGACATTAATGGCATTCGCTTCGGAGCGATTCTATATAAGTTAAGCGACTTCAGAGCCTAGCTAGACATTAATGGCATTCGCTTCGGAGCGATTCTATTTATGTTAAGCGACTTGAGAGCCTAGCGAGACATTAATGGCATTCGCTTCGGAGCGATTCTATATAAGTTAAGCGACTTGAGAGCCTAGCTAGACATTAATGTCATTCTCTGCGGAGCGATTCTATTTATGTTAAGCGACTTGAGAGCCTAGCTAGACATTAATGGCATTCGCTTCGGAGCGATTCTATATAAGTTAAGCGACTTGAGAGCCTAGCTAGACATTAATGTCATTCTCTGCGGAGCGATTCTATTTATGTTAAGCGACTTGAGAGCCTAGCTAGACATTAATGGCATTCGCTTCGGAGCGATTCTATATAAGTTAAGCGACTTCAGAGCCTAGCTAGACATTAATGGCATTCGCTTCGGAGCGATTCTATTTATGTTAAGCGACTTGAGAGCCTAGCTAGACATTAATGGCATTCGCTTCGGAGCGATTCTATATAAGTTAAGCGACTTCAGAGCCTAGCTAGACATTAATGGCATTCGCTTCGGAGCGATTCTATTTATGTTAAGCGACTTGAGAGCCTAGCTAGACATTAATGTCATTCACTGCGGAGCGATTCTATTTATGTTAAGCGACTTGAGAGCCTAGCTAGACATTAATGTCATTCACTGCGGAGCGATTCTATTTATGTTAAGCGACTTGAGAGCCTAGCTAGACATTAATGTCATTCACTGCGGAGCGATTCTATTTATGTTAAGCGACTTGAGAGCCTAGCTAGACATTAATGTCATTCACTGCGGAGCGATTCTATTTATGTTAAGCGACTTGAGAGCCTAGCTAGACATTAATGTCATTCACTGCGGAGCGATTCTATTTATGTTAAGCGACTTGAGAGCCTAGCTAGACATTAATGTCGTTCACTGCGGAGCGATTCTATTTATGTTAAGCGACTTGAGAGCCTAGCTAGACATTAATGTCATTCACTGCGGAGCGATTCTATTTATGTTAAGCGACTTGAGAGCCTAGCTAGACATTAATGTCATTCACTGCGGAGCGATTCTATTTATGTTAAGCGACTTGAGAGCCTAGCTATACATTAATGTCATTCGCTTCGGAGCGATTCTAGTTCTACAATCACTACAGTATCAAAATGGCATTGATATGATCAAGTGACATTTCGATAGCTTATGTCAATCCCATAATTTTTTTGGCTTTTTTTGCTTTTCTACAAGCGTCATAACATAATCAGCCTATAATGATCCCACTGTTGGGACACAGGCCTCCTCTCAGTGAGAGGGAGTAGGCAATAATCCACCACGCGGGCCTATGCGGGTTGGTAGCTATGTCACATGTCTTTGAATGTTTGGTTCTAGGACATGCCGGTTTCCTCACGATGTTTTCTTTCCCGTTTTGAGAGCAGTGGTGATGAAATTATTTACAATAATAAGTAAATTTAAAGACTAAAACCAGACTACTGAAAAATCACGCTCTAAAAAGAATGAAACAAGAAAATATTCTCATCTGAAATTAGAATAAAAAGACAGACAAATTAAGATTCCGGAGTCTTTAACTGCTAAGGCTCATCTGACTAAAAATGTGAGCATAGGAAATTTCAAAATGTTCCATATCTCCAGACTTATGATTTTTTTCTCAATGGTGGCGCTAGTTGGCAGGGCTTCTCGCCTTAAGTGCTGAACGGTGCAGGGCTCAGTTATTTCCGCATCTTCTTTCATGTGATAACAATTAACATGCACATCTAAGTTAACCAAGTAGGTACTTAACCGCAAATCTATGATATTTTTGTAGATGAGTTTTGTAGGACATTGGTGCCGATTCTCTTGTCACAAATGCCACTAAACTAGACTAAAAATCACTAAAATTTAGTTTATTCCTGTCAAACGACGATTTCCCATTCTGAAATTGACTAAAGTGACACAACTTAACTATATTTTAGTTTGACAGGACTAAGATTGTACGGAGTTATTAGTTTAGTGAAAATGGCAATTTTGCTATTCTGAATTTGACTGTTTTCACATGGTTTTCACCTAAAATTTTAATTGTCAAACTAAATCAGACTATGTTTAATCGCGATTAAAAAGGTGTGGAATAAAATTAGTTGATATTTATTTATTTATTTATTTAAATAACATGGGAGACTTACAGCTAAAACAAACAGATTAAGAACAGTACATTAGTCAGAAAGCCAATAACAGGTCTCCACTTTTAAAAAACAGAAAAAAAAGAACCTTAATTCTAAGGACATTCACACCCATTCACATGCTGCTTGCACTGCATAATTACCATCATAACATTTTTTAGTTAAAAAAGTTACGGCTTAAGCACTTCCTGGCTGACGACACTCTAGTCAGGAACGGATCTATATCATACTGTTTACAAAGCTTATTAAAATTTATGCTTGCACGCACAACGCACGAATTCTGCCTATAATTAGTTGGAGCAAACGGCACTCGCAAAGGTGGATTGTATCGCTTAGACATCATGGGAGTGTTGAAATAGAATCTTGCCAAAATATCGGGACAGTCTATAGTATTGCTGAAGATTTTCAACAAACACACACAGTCAGAGATCTCGCGGCGGTTGATTAAAGGTAATAAATGAAATTTTTTACATAGATTAAGATAGTTTTCCGAATGATACGGTACTTTTTGATGATAGCATAGAAACCTTATGAACCTTTTTTGGATGCTCTCAATGCGGTTAATATATTTGTAGTAACATGGGTTCCATATCTCAGATGCGTATTCCAAGTGGCTTCTAACAAAAGTACAGTATAGAATTTTTAGAGTTTTGGCTTTAGTGAAGCACTTGGATAACCGCATTATGAAACCCAGTGATTTTGAGGCCTTAGCGACTATTGCATCAACGTGAATTTCAAAACTGAGCTTGGAATCGTGATGAACCCCCAGATCACGGATGGAGTTTGATCTTGGTAGAACTTGATCACCTAGGGTATACGATGTAGCAATGATTGAGCGCTTCCGAGAATACGTAATAACCGAGCATTTAGCGGGATTAAGATCCAACTTGTTTCTTTGGCAGTAGTCCTCTAGGCGACGCAGGTCATTCTGGAGTGCCGTTACGTCCATCTGTGATGATACTGTGGCATAAATTTTCATGTCATCCGCAAAACACAAAAGTTTGGATGAAATCAAGCAGGAGTGGATGTCGTTTATGTAGATTATAAAAAGCAATGGACCGAGCAATGAACCTTGCGGGACTCCACTAGGAACAGGGACCCAGCTAGATATATAATTATTTAGTACTACTGCTTGGGACCTGTTGACAAGGTAAGAGGCAAACCATCTGAGTAGGTCACCACGAATTCCCATGCCATTTAACTTGGATATCAGAATGTTATGATCGATCCGATCAAAGGCTTTGCTGTAGTCTGTATAAACAACGTCAACCTGCTTACCGTTGCACATGGCATCAGTTATAAAATCATTAAGGAGAATGAGGTTCGTAACAGTAGACCTCCCTTTTAAGAAACCGTGTTGGAACGAGCTAAATGAATTTTTCAAAGCACTATAAACCTGATTATATATTATTCTTTCAAAGACCTTTGCTATAATACACAGTTTAGATATCGGCCTGTAATTCTCTATGTCAGTTTTGATACCTTTTTTATGTATAGGCGTTATAAACGCAGATTTCCATATTTGCGGCACAACACAGGTGTTCAAGGACTTTCTAAATAAAATCGAAATAGGTTGCGCTATCGAAGGTGCACACCGAACAAGAAGTTTAGATGGGATGTTATCAGGACCTGCCGACTTGCATGTATCCAAATTACGAAGCAAATTAGTTATTTCATCACTATTAACAATGATACTGCGGATATCAGATGTTAGGTTCGACGAATCGTTAAAAAGAAAAGGAGAAGAGACTGCATGACTAACAGTGGAATTAGAGAGAAAGATAGAATGGAAGTATTCGGAAAAAGCCTGACAAATAGATTCCCCCGTCCGCAAGGTATCACTGCTATAGTTCAAGGTACTTGGGATTGCGTTGGAGTTATGACGTTTTTTTACAAAAGTCCAAAAATATTTTGGGTTATTTTTAATTGAGTCTTCAGTTAGATCCAAATAGTTACGATAGCATTGAGATTCCATAGTTTTCACCCGTTCACGAAGAAGCTTGAATGTTAATTCGTCAGATAAATTACCATAGGTTTTGAATTTTTTTAAGTATTTATATTTCTCTTTAATTGTTTTAATAAGTGACGAACTATACCATGTTGGATACTTTTTATTCCAAAACAGTTTTTGTGGAATATATTTTATTTGTAGATCAAAAATTATCTTATTAAAGAAGTTAATTGCGTCATCCATTGACCGCGCGGAGAACTCAGTTTCCCAGTCAGTAGCACAAATGTCTCTGCTGATAGACTTATAGTCACCTTTATCAAACAAGAATTGAATACGTGGCGCACATTCTAGCAGAGGTGCTACAGATAGGTCCAAATTAATTAATAACGCTGGATGATAGAAATCTATAGGCACCAGTGGGCTAGAACACTCGGTCACATTAACATTTTCATTGGAAAGTACGAGGTCTAGAATTTTACCAACCCTATTAGTTACCGTGTTATACTGTCCAAAATCAAGAGTGCATAATTCATCACAAAACAAAACTTCGTCGTTACTATTAGGATTCAATGGGACAAGCGAAAGGTTGTCAGATGGAACCCAGTTAATGCCGCTCATATTAAAGTCGCCTAATACGAGAAAGGTATCAGAAATATTATTAATAACTATTTAATTATAAGATATGAACTAAAATTCACACCGAGACCTTGACTTCGGATGCAAAAACAGTAGTGTATTTTTTTCTTTTCTTTTGCATATATCTCGAAAACGGTGAGTCCTATCGCAAAAATAATGAAAATTTGGCCCCCCTTTATAAAACCCATGAACCCCTATGACTCAACATGTAGGCACCAGAAAAAACCCGCAATAAAGCGCCCCTCCAGCTCTAAAAGATATTTGACCCGGTAACGACAGCGATGTCGGTGAACAAAATATGACAAGCCTGTCACTTCATAGTGATTGCGTTAGTTCCAATTAAAGCCACCGAGTCAAATATACTACAGGCACTATACCACGCGGAGTCACGATTGTCAAACTCGATTTTAGTTGTGTGAAAATTGTTATTAAATTTAGAGGTTTTTTTTGTCAGAATAGCTCTAAGATTCTCATAGCAAAAAGTAAGGAATTTTAGTGATAGTTTAGTTAGTTTAGTTCGGTGTACAACAGAATCGGCACCATTATTTTACTATAATTACAATTGAAATGCATGTTGCTTAAAAATACACAATTCATCGTTACTGCTCCCTGTAGAAGATGGCGGGTCGAGCTGGACAAAACAAACGACGAGTGGTCCACATTAGCTTTGGATCGCAAGCAATGGAAGTCATGGGAGAGGCCTTTGCCCAATGCCCAGCAGTGGGATAATACAGGCTAACAGTACGTAACAGTACCTGCTGCCACTGCTGGGACTCCGGACTGTTTTCGATTTCATATAGTAGTCATGTTATCGAGTTCAAACTCGTTTTTTCGCAAAATGAGCACTTTGTTCAATTTCAGAAGCACCTATCTAATTGTGAATCAAACGAGCTTACCTGTTAAGCGAAGTCTTGATTCTAATTTTTTGAACGGCGATCTGAAATATAATTGGTTAAACAGAGTAGTATTTCTAATACACACGTCTATTATCGCGATTTTTAGGAATAAAATATATAAATATTTTTTTTAAAATATGATTATTTAATCTTATGTAGCAACACAGAACGTCACTTATTTTAAAGATCCTTAAGGTAACAAGCTCTGTTTTCTGTACAGAGTGGTTCCATATACCTACTTAAATTCAGTAGGTTTTCCTGAAAGGATAAGTGAATAAAATAGGTAGACTAATTATTGCAGCTTTGGGCTGTTAGGTGGCGGGTGGGTAATTATATTTCAGATCGCCGTTCATAAAATTAGAATCAAGACTTCGCTTAACAGGTAAGCTCGTTTGATTCACAATTTTACTTCACGGCGATCTGAAATATAATTGGTTAAACAGAGTAGATGCTTAGAGTTGTCTGCAATAATTCAGTTAGTTAATAAATTATCTGGTTATAAGTATACTAGTTTTTTAAGTAAGTAGATACTTATATTTTCCTTCAATTAGCCTTGCTTATAGCAAAGAAACATTATCAGCAGCAAGTCTTATTAATCCACATTATTTTCTCAATTGATGTCAGCTCTAGGTTGAGCTGCTGTATGTACTGTGAGAGTTGAAGTATTTATATTATCACTCTCACTAACCACATCTTACAGTTATAAAAACCATTAAGTCAGTCTCCGCAGAGGTCTTTGTTTTATTAGTCCACATAGTGGACATTAGGGCCAAAAGGGCAGCCGACTTCTTTGTAGGGTCTCCTAGTTTGTTGAATTGTAAGTTTAGAAAGTTTCCCTAAATGAGAATAGCAGTTGTTTAATTGTCTCCGTAAACGTAAACGGTCACTGTCTTATTTGAGATGCAGTGTAGAACTGCAGTGCGTGACTTTGCAATAAGCTGTGTTGATTATGTTGAATTGCGCATTATATGTAATAGGTCTTTACCTATGAAATTGCCGTTTTGTATGAAAAAATTTAAACGAATTTTTTTCATGCATTTTATATTTGTATTAATCGAAGTAATCACCCATGCAATCAATGCATCTTTGCCAACGCAGTGGCAGTTTATTGATGCCCTTCTTAAAGAAATCAGCTGGACGGGAGGCAACAAATTCTTCAAAGGCATTTTGTACTGCCTCTCGGGTATTGAATTTTTTTCCCGCCAAGAAGTTATCCAAATTCTGGAAAAAGTAGTAGTCTGTAGGCGCAAGGTCTGGTGAGTAGGGCGGATGACGGAGAGCTTCCAACCCCAGTTCTTGCAACTTGGAGACCGTCTGCTGTGCAGTATGAGGTCGCGCGTTGTCGTGCAGGAGCAGCGGAGACGAGCGATTGACCAATGCTGGTTGGAGATGTGCCAGCTTCTCCATCATTGTGTTCAGTTCTTCACAGTACACATCTGAAGTAATGCTCACCCCGTTTGGTAAGAAGCTGTGATGAATCACACCGGCGCTAGACCACCAAACAGTGACCATCACTTTTCTAGGGGTAAGTTTTCGTTTAGGGCATTGTTTAGGTGCTGAACCAGGATCCAACCAACTTGCTGAGCGCTTGCGGTTATCAAACAGAATCCATTTTTCATCGCAGGTAACAATGCGGTTCAAAATTTTTTCATTTGTGTGTCTGTTGAGCAGTGCAAGGCACGTCTCGACGCGTACTTTGCGCTGGAGATCATTGAGTTCGTGGGGCACCCATTTATTTATTTATTTATTTTATTTTTATTTATTTATTTATGTCAGACACAATGATCCATAGTTATGTTAGTACAGGTACCTACTTAAAAATTATGTTAGTAACAATAGAATAAAATACACGCCACATTAATACCATTATAATTAAACAATAATCACTTAAACTAAAACTATTAAAAACTAAAATAAAAATCATTTAATAAATGGTGACGAACTGGCATGCAGGTGCATCCACCTCTCCAACAGCACCGAGTCCCACCGCTCGGACAATACGCTCAGGATACTGTTAGTGCTGCATCGGAAGCGACTTAGCAGCGAGGCGCTCCGTTTCCTAATAATAGCATAAAAGTCATCAGTTTGCGCCTGCGCGAACATAGTTGAAGCGCTGCAAAACCGCGGCAGCCCTAGCAGCACCCTAAACGCATTGTTGTACTGTACGCGTAAGGCACTGTATACTCGCTGCACATAGTTGGCCCATAGGCTGCACGCATAAAAAGACTGACAATAGGCTTTAAATAAGGCCACCTTTACTTGTTCAGTACAGCGTGCAAACCTACGTGCCAACATGTTACAGCGAACCGACAGCGCCCTACGTTCCCGCTCGATGTCCTCATTGTCAGACAAGTTATCTGTGACCCAGTGGCCCAGGTACTTAAAATGGTTAACCCTATTCAGACTGACACCGCAAAGGGTGATCGGAGGTATAAAAGAGTAACATTTGGTACCAGCTTTGAAAATCATGTACTCACTCTTTTTAGGGTTGTACCTGAGCCCATGAGCCCCAGCGTATGTCTCACAAATGCGCAGGAGTTTTCGCAACCCCCCAACCGACGGGCTCAACAGCACCATATCATCCGCGTAGCTGATATTATTAATAGGCACCCCACCTATTGAGCAACCCGCATTAGCACTGCTGAGCCCGCCAATTAGCTGGTTCATATACAGGTTGAACAAGCGGGCCGAGGTCAACCCCCCCTGCCTCACACCGCAATCCAACCCGTACACGTCGGAATATACTCCCGCCCATTTCACACTGTTCCGCTGGTGACTGTACCAATACCTAAATACTGACACTATCTCACTCGGCACCTGTGTCTCACTGCGCATCTTGTGCCACAGCATGTCATAATTTACTAAGTCAAACGCTTTCGAGAGGTCCAGGTAACAAGCGTAAACAGGAGTATTTCTAGCCGTGTAGTACTGTACAGTCTGCTTGAGACAGAGGATAGCACTCTCAGTCGACACACCAGGCGTGAAGCCAAACTGAGCGTCATGTATATGAAGGTGCTCCTCCAGCTGTCTGTCAAGCAGCCTGTCCAGCACCTTGGCTATGACAGTAGCGAGCGAGATAGGCCTATAGTTAGATACATCCGACACATCACCCGTCTTGTTTTTTACGATCGGGACTACCACCGTGTACATGAGATCATCAGGTAAGTAATTATGGCTGATGCACAGATTATACAGCATTGCCAGTACCCTCGGTAGATGTACACCAGCGTGCTTCAAGTGCTCGATGCTAAGGTCATCATGACCTGGAGACTTACCTCTCACCATCTTCTTAATAATGACAGCTATATCCTTGGCTGTAAAGCTGATACGAACGTCTCCATGCTGACACTCAGCACCAAGCACCTGCGCCGCCGGCCGAAGCGGCGACTCCACTTTGAAATGGCGCTGGAAGAGGCTAGCAATGTCGCATGGTGTATGAGCGTCACCTACACTCACTGGAAGACTCGACCCTGGGTTTAATTTATTTGTTGCCTTCCAAAATTTATTGAATTTCTTATCAGTGTGATGTTTTGCAATAATGTCCATTCTGATCTGTTCCTCATTGTTTTGACAGTATTTTAATTTTGATTTAAATAATTTCCTAGACTTACACATTTCATTATAAATATGCCCGGATTTAAGTTTACCCTGTAATAACCACATCTGAAAACAAAGTCGAGCCTCCCTTTTCATTTTCTTTTCATTTGTCAAGCTTTTTTACCTTGCCAGTTTGACGCAAATGGACCAATATTGTTTTGACGCTAACGTTGAAAGCTGCTGCTAATTCAGCCGTAGATTGTGTATCATCAGCTTCCACAATCGCCTTTAATTCGTCATTGTCGACCAAAGTCTTCGGACGACCGCGAGGTTCATTTTTCAGGTCGAAATTTCCAGAACGGAAGCGAGCAAACCAATAACAAGTGGTGCGTTGGTTTGTAGTGTTAGCTCCGTAAACGTCGTTGATGTTGCGTGCCGCTTGTGCCGCGTTGCTGCCACGACGGTACTCATATTCCATAATTACTCGAATTTTTAACGTATCCATGATGACGAAAAAGATTGAAATGCGATGAAAATGTAACACTAATCAATAAACAAATGACTCCTTTTGGAAAAAAAAATCCATGTTTTCAAAATAAAATTAATTTGAAATTAGAATTCTAAGCCAAACAAAAATTATTTTGATTTGAAATGGCCAGTACTGCAGAACGGCAATTTCATAGGTAAAGACCTAATATTTGGTCACTCACATGGCACGTTTTCTTTAAAAGTTTGAATACTAAAAGTGTTACTTTTATTTTTTATTGTAAGAAGTTCCAATATCTAGTCGTATGACTGTAATACGAGTGTAGACTAAAGCCCTGGATAGAAGAAAGATTTGGACCATGGAGAAAAGAATGAAGCGGAGATGCCGCAAGGCCTAATCTCTTTAGAAACAAGCGTCGCCTGAATGCGGGTGAGAGGGGTACGAGGTACGGCGATGGCTACGCCCCACGATGGAAATCCCGCCCATTTTTTGTAACGCCATCTACCGGTGACAGGAATAATTACAGTGAAACTGAACTAGCTATTTTTATTATAATTCGTCTACTGGCCACTATGGCGTAACACATCATGACACATTGTACCAGAAGATTCTAAGGGTATTAATATGGCGGGACCACATTATTTATTACCCAACTGCGGGTGAAGCCCAAAAGGTGGGTAATGTGTTCCCTGTTTGAAATTAAAAAAAAATATAGTGTCATGTAGAGTATCGGGTATACAACATTAGTTTTTGTTTACCCTACACCCGAAAAGGGGGGGTGCCTGCCGTTTTGCCAAAAAGATTTTGACAAAATTTCATTACCCAAACAAATTTTAGCAACCTTTTTTTATACCATTGCAATATTTCGAATGATTTTAGTACGCATATTTTCATTTGGTCAAATTTTTACTTGGCAAAATATTACTAAGTATAATGTCATTATGGAATTTGGTCTTTAATCAAATGATTTATTACAGCAAACAATCTTCAGACAATAAACGTTTGGTGAAATGATTGGTTAAGACAAAAAATATTAAGGCAAAAATAAGATTTTTAGACATTTGACTTGCTGGTTAAATTTGATGTCTTTTGCGTACTTCTTTGTAAGTTTTTGTGCTTGAATTTGTCTGAAACATGTCAAATTTATGGTTACTTGATATTAGTTTATTTATGGAAGTAGTTAGAGTAGGTTAATTATTTTTAAAAAAATGGTTAGGTTAGGTTAGGTTAAAACTGTGACCTCATACGCACGAGCCGAGCGAGCGAAGCGAGCGGTGCCGCGGCAGCGGCCGGCGAGTGCCAGACACGACATGCATTAATAGAAAAAAATATATTGTTTTTAGTAGGTTATCCGGAACTCAACAATTTAGATTAGGTTAATTTCTTCTTTAAAAAAAATGGGTAGGTTAGGTTAGGTTAAAACTGTGACCTCCTACGCACGAGCCGAGCGAGCGAAGCGAGCGGTGCCGCGGAAGCGGCCGGCGAGTGCCAGAAACGACTTGCATTAATAGAAAAAAGAGATTGTTTTTAGTAGGTTACCCGGAACTGAATTATTTAGATTAGGTTAATTACTTATTTTAAAAAAAATGGTTAGGTTAGGTTAGGTTAAAACTGTGACCTACTACCTACTGTGCCAGGAACGACTACATTATATAGAAAAAGAAGAGCACACATTGAGCGCCATTTATGATTTACCTCCTACCCACTTAGTAGTTCAAATTTTTGTTATTGAAGTTTGACTGAATAGGAAAGGGTGAATTGAAAACTGACGATACTAAATAAGTATTTGGCTTATTTGATTTTGCATAAAAACTGTTATTCCAAATGAAATATTTGACTAAATAAAAATGTTAGAAGTACTAGTTGGTAAACAAGTTATAGTTTAAACGTTCATTTGCCAAACATTAGGTTTGCGTTACAACTTTTTGTGAATAGATTTTTTGATAAGTAATAATTTGGCAAATGAAATTATGCGAAAAATTTTTTGGGAAGTGAAAATTTGTCAAATTCCTTTTGGTCAAACAAGGGAGACCCGAAAAGGGGTCATTGTACTCATCATTTTGAACAATTTTTTCTATGGGAGCAACCTTGAAATCGCGAAAAAAAATCAGCTGTTCAGTACATTTTGACGAGTTTGATGTAGATTACTGTACTGAACAGCTAATTTTTTTTCGCGATATCAAGGTTTGTCCTATAGAAAAATTGTTCAAAATGATGAGTACAATGACCCCTTTTCGGGTTTAGGGTAAACAAAAACTAATGTTCTATAGATAGGTAGGTAGTCAAACAAAAACATTGTTAACATAATCAATCTTTATTGGACAATGCTTATTATTGGCCACTAAACAACACAGTTTTATTTAAATGTTGCCTTTTAGACAAAACAATATTTTCGAGCTTACTATAATAATTAAGTCTCGTATTACAATAGCTATGGCTTATAGCTTTGGTCAACAACGTGACATGGTTGAAAATTGGATCTTGATCATGCGCATGTGCATTTAATGATCTGAAGTAATTATCTGAAGTAAGTATTAGGCATGGTATGTGATGTTCCTTCAAACAGATTTGGTTGAGATTCCTGTAAAAATGAATAAAATATAACTTTCAGTTTTTTTACTATTGTTAGGCTCGCGTTTGATCATTATCTCACCTGATGTGTTATATTAAGTTTAAGATTATTTTATATATTTATCATTATACCTGATTACCTGATTAGTTATAAACAATTTGGGTAACGCTCCTTGATGCAATTTCCTATAGCCATTTTTTGTTTTATAGAAATAATTTTCATCGAAATGAAGTGAACATATTTTCGAATACTATGTTGGTGTCCAGTTGTTAGGTTTATTTATAACACTTATCCATGCATTTCTAATGTCTGTATTAACAGGGAATCTAAAATGATAACAAAAAATAAGTTTAAAATAGGGTCTTGCTGGCATGAGGCACACATTTTTATTTGTCAGTTAGGACCGACTACTTACCGTTATATGGCGCACTTTTCTTATTTTAAATTCTTCTTGTTTCATGTATCAAGGTATGTAATTTATCTATAAAATAACTTATAACAGGCTAAATAAACTTAAACAAGTTATTTGAGCCGAAAATTGGTCATCGTATCATGCTTAATTGTGATAAAAACACGGAGTTGTCATGAGTGGTTATATTGCATCTCTTCGACGACAGATGTCTCTAGCTACTAGCAAACGAGAAAATGTGTTTTAAAATGAAAATATACATTTTAGGGACTTACACGTGAAATGTTATGCCATCATATGTTTCAGTTTTGATCCTGAACAATTTTTGCATCCAACAACAGCGCACTTCATTATAAAAACAATAAAACAAATAAAAAACCATTAAAATACAACGGACCCGAACGCGATGACGATTCACTCGAAACTAAGGTTCGTGTCCCCGCCCACCTGTGACGTCTTGACCTAATAGAAGGCGCACGACCTAAATGCCTTGCGGCATCTCCGCTTCATTCTCTGCTCCGTGATTTGGACTAACTAATTTAGTTAATTTCTTAACTGACTAATAATGCATAATAACATTGTCAGGTCGATAGCTAAACAAGAAAAAGGTAGATTAATTCTAAGAGCTTATAAGTATGAATCTCTTTTCTCTGACCTCATATATCCACAATTAGATTACTTATGGAATGAGTTACCTATATAGTTTAAGTGAGAGAGTTGTACATAATTAGTTACAATGGTGCCGATTCTCTTGTCACAAATGCCTCTAAACTAGACTAAAAATCACTAAAATTTAGTTTATTCCTGCCAAACGACGATTTCCCATTCTGAAATTGACTAAAGTGTCACAACTTAACTATATTTTAGTTTGACAGGACTAAGATTGTACGGAGTTATTAGTTTAGTGAAAATGGTAATTTTGCTATTCTGAATTTGACTGTTTTATGTGCAATTGGTGAGCAGGTGGTTTTAGTGTAAAATGATTTGTAGGTACTTAGTTACTTAATTCATTCATGTTGCCTACATTGATTGTATGGTATTTGAACTTGGTTTGTATTCTAATTAGGTACCATCCCTCATTACTTTGTGCCTCCCCCCCCCCCCCTTTTGTTTCCTTGACAATTTCACTTTAGTGATGACTTGTAGTTATCATTGAAGTCTATTGCTAAATATCTATTTAGACTAGTAGTTAAAATGGTTGAATGTTTAATTAGGCATTTTGGTTTTATAACCTTTGAATAAGGTCGCCCATCTCTGCCCGGTCCTTCGGGAAATACAAGCCTGATATTATTTAATGCCACTAAGGTCACTAATACTTTAGCTTGAGTCTTCATAAGTATTAGGTATTTCAAGGCACATGCTTCGAGTAGGTATAGCTTAATAGTCTAACTTAACAATTCACATTATGTTTGTCAGGTGTTAGATTTCCATCGTTAATTTTCAAGTTCAAACATTTAAATACACTTTAGTGGTATTTATAGGTATTGTGTTTTATGGCAGTCTTTGATATTTTGACAAATAGATACCAGTCATGGTAGGTTGGTATGAAATCATGTTTCGGTAAGTGTCACTCCCTACAAGTATGAAAGTTCTAATATGGAATAAAATGTCAATAAAGCGATAAACTAATACTTATTATAAATGCGAAAGTGAGTTTGTTTGTTTGTTACGCTGTCACGCAAAAACGTATTACCTGATTTCGATGAAATTTGGCACACGGGTAAAATGACCTGGGCATAAGATACGTTTTATCCCGGTAGTACGTTCGGATAATTTCCGACATCCAGCGAAGCCGCGGATAAAAGTTATTATGTATATAACTAAGATGATGTACTCCACATCATCTTAGTTCCATTTTTGTAATTTACTAAAACTATCTGGAAATATAACACATTCAATCGGAGTTTACTGACATTGATACTTAAGTTTAATCCAAACTCCTAGTGACTTAGAACAATTTGCGCTAGTGTACCAAGCACAAATTGTTGTATGTCACTAGGAGTAGCACCCAAATTATGTAACACATCATCGATCGGAATCTGAATCATTTTAAAACATATTGCTAATCCATTGCTTCATATGTACGAACAACTTGTTTGCTCGACAGTGTAAATAACGCAATGAATGCTGTTGAACTGTCAAAATGAAACCGATTCCGATTGATAGTTATTACGCAATTAGGGTGCAGGGTCTAACTGGTAAGGGGTGCTACGGACTCATTCGGATATTAGATTCGATAATATTTATTTTATTGAAAAAACAAAAGCCGGCTCTTATTAGTTTAGTAATTTCCTTTATTTCATTTATGTACATATACTTTACATTTAGTTCAGTTATTATTATTACACATAATACCAGCCTATTACCACAGTATAGAAACACACACATACACTTCTGGACACATCTTTTGGCCCACCTTGTATTTTCAGTTTCGTTTGGTCCTAGCTAAAATTTTATATTAGGTCGAGCAAAAAGTTTTTATGCAGTTTTGAACCTGGCACATTCACAATTTCATTCAATAGTCTTTTTTTGAATTTCGAACACAGAATTTAAAGAAACAAAAGACAATTTGGAGCCTGTTTGTTGATATCAAACAATCGAATACTAAGAAAACTTGGTTTTATTGGTTTACTTGGATTTAATTCTTGAAAAAGTGATTGATATCTTTGGTTTTGCAACAAACATTACTTATTCTTAACATTAAGGTGAGGTTCTATCAATAATCTATAGATACTTCACCTGAAGTCGCCGCCCAAGCTGTGGCACTTATTCAGGCCGGACACAGCCAAAGAAACGTGAGTGCTCAACTTAATTTAAGTCGATCTGCGGTCCGAAATGTTTATCGGAGGTACCTAGAGACTGGCGGCTTTGTTCGTCGCCAAGGAAGGCCACGATCTCGGGTCACAACTGAAAGGCAGGATCGATTCATCGTGACGACCAGCTTGAGAAATCGTCACCTTACCTCCATTGAGATACAAAACCAACTTCGCGACTTCCACGGAGTATCTGTGAGCGCTCGAACTGTTCGGAGAAGGTTAAAAGAACGCGATATGGTACCACACAAGCCAGCTAATGGCCCCAAACTAACGCGAGCCCACCGAACAGCGCGCTTTCATTTCGCACGCAGTCATTTAAATTGAAAACAGCAAGATTGGAGCCGTGTACTCTTTTCTGATGAGTCTAAAATTGTGTTACATGGCAATGATGGAAGGAAGAAGGTCTACCGACGTAAGGGAGAGCGTTTCGCACAATGCTGCTTTGAAGAGAGGGTTGCTTATGGCGGTGGCTCATGGACTGTCTGGGGCGGTATATCCGCGAGCGGCAAAACTCAACTTGAGGTTGTTACAGGACCACGGCTGCCAACATTAAATGCTGAAAGGTACATTCGTGAGTGCTTAGAACCTCACGTGATACCATACGCGGACTATGTGGGCCCAAATTTCCTTTTTATGCATTATAATGCAAGAGCCCATGCGGCCGGCATCGTCAGGGAATATCTTCGGGATGTGAACATCACAGTTATGGACTGGCCAGCCAGAAGCCCAGACATGAACCCCATTGAGCACATGTGGGACGAGCTAAAAAGACGTGTTAGGGCTCGTCAGCCAGTTGCCCAGACGATGCAGGAGTTGAAAATTGCCATAGAAGAGGAATGGGAGATGATCCCTCAAAATTTCATAGAGCGGTTGATAAACTCTATGCCTAATCGTATGAGAGCTGTGGTAGATGCCCATGGAGGCAACACGCGTTATTAAATTAAACCTTTATTTGATAAAACATGTTTTTTATTCAAATATCAATTGCCTTTAACAAGGCGCATATCCGACTTGTTAGGCGTAGCTCCATGTCGTATGGTATTCTGAATTCAAATTTAAAACAATACGATCGAAAAAGATGGTAAAATGTATCAGGTTTAAAACTGCATCAACAGTTTTTGTTGAATCTAGCAATCATATTTCGGTAGGGGCCATCGAAACCTAAACTCTAAGGTGGGCCAATAGATGTGTCCAGAAGTGTATTTACAGTACGAGTACAAATTATACAGTAGGACGACGCCTTTGATCTCGTGGTCAATGTCGCAACAGCAAGGGTAGTAGGGGGTGGGTGGGGTAAACGATATTAATTAATTAATTTGTTTATTTGAGATCAACATCGTCATCAACATTATTATTATTATAAACGACATTTGAGTGCCTGCTTATTTCTTTAGTTTTTTTTTTCTAATTATTTTATTATTTTTCTCTTTAGTTTATTTTTTTTCGACATGGATGTCATACTCATGGTTTTTGAGGTCGTTGATAACGATAACGGGGTTAAAATCAAAATTCAAGATAGCGGCTGCGAAAATTTTCAAATTTTTCGTCATGGTGTCTCATTTCCGCAACTTTTTCGCGCATCTGTCCAGTCGCGCAAGTGGATTAGCGCAAGTGTCCTTCGCGCAAGTGTCTTTCGCGCAAACGTCCATGCGCGCAAAAGTCCATTCGCGCAGAAGTCCACTCGCGGAAATGTCTTGTCGCGCAAGTGTCTTTCGCGCAAGTGTCCCTTCGCGCAAAAGACCATTGGCGGAAATGTCTTTTCGTGGGTTCGCGCAGGTGTTTTTCGTGGAAATGTCTGACGCGCAAGTGTCCTGCTACCCTCAAATGTCGTATCTCTGTATCTTTCTGTGTACATAAATTAAATAATAATAAATTAAAACATTGTCGACATGTGGGACGTGGACTCTGCAATCATTGTTCCGATAATCGTTACGGCTAAAGGCCTAATAGCGGAGAGCCTCGACCAACACCTCAGGAGGCTCACTATGCGCGGCTGGGTCAAGGGCTTGATTCAGAAAGCAGTACTTCTGGATACGGCACGCATAGTGAGGAGGTTCCTCTCTCTAGAGCCCTGACCACCGGTAGCTTGGACCCTCTTCCCGATACCGGTGGGCTACTATTTTTTTATATTTTTAAATGTTTTTTTATTTTATGTTTTTATAAAAATATTTAAAAATGTAATTAATATGTAAATGTAAAAATAAAGGAATTAAAACAAACAAACAAACAACAAACAAAATAAATAATATGTTTGCAAATGAAATAAAAGATAATAATAATTAAAACAATAATAAAATCAACACGATAGCCCTGAAAATTATGTCCCGAGGTGCTAACACGGTGGGAGTATGCAGCTCGGGCTCGCGCCTCCCGCGTCTCGCCCCTCACACCCGCACGATTGCCCTGTCTAGACGTCTTCGTCGGACGACTGTATGATGTATAGACTGTGCTATTACTGTCCCACTCCGGGGCAAAGGCCTCAGAGTCCTCTCATACAGAGAAGGCATGAGCATTGATCACCACGCTTGCTGAAGATGGGTTGGCGATTTCAGACTTATATTAACTATAAGTCCAGGTTTCCGCACGATGTTTTTCTTCACTGCTGTCAGTAATGTCCAAGATAAAAAAAAGAACAAAAAAATAAATAAAATACTTAAGAAATTCAAAAAGTCACATTGGTACTTGCCCGGATTTGAACCCACAACCTCGTGCATGAGACGCGAGGCCTTACACTGGGTCATCACATCACGACTATTACACATAATAATAAAATGATATCCAGCTTTAAATCGGCTCATGCCGATCGGCAAGCTCCGTAAGGCATGGACTCTTGCTGAATCATGTTCGGGTCGGCTCCGTAAAATTCTAAGTTAGCTAAGCCGAAAAGTTTTTTCCAGAACATAATTATAAACACAAATATTTGTTTTTGCCAGCCGTACATAATGTGTTGCACCCCTTACTCTCATAAATGTAGCATACCGGTAATTGGACCCGTCTTTTCAGCCGACTTAAGTACCAAAATATAAAATAGAATAGAATAGAATACTCTTTATTATGCACACCATTCAAATTACAGATATCAATGTTGAAATTTTACGTAGGGTGACACAATGGGCGGTCTTATCGCTAAAAGCGATCTTTTACAGACAACTTTTGGATGGAGTATGGGGAAAAGGAGAGACAGTTCTGTAGATAGCCAGTGGAAAACCAATACATTAAACTTCTGTTATTTTGGGGATCTATTCAGTTCGTAATCATTGATTATTTGTAAATGTCTATAAATAAGTACTTGTATCTTGAAGCCACTAATAATTAACCAGACCAGCATCGCATTACGACGGCCCAAAGGGTTCACATATAAATAGGTACATACATGATAAAACACTTAACACTATTATGGTTAAAAGATTAACACGCAAGGCTTGCCCGTGGTTGCAGTACTTACCAACACATATACAGACATGGTATCTAGCGTACAACGAAACAGATTTGCTGAAGGGAGTTAAGGAGGAAGATGGGCTGGAGATGCAGCCCTCTTTCAGGTTATGTATGGATTTTTCGAGCATCGTCATTCTTTTGGACACGAAGCTCTTGCCCTCCAGCGGAGGCATCATCCGGCAGCCCCTCTCGTCGTACGTCATGCCAATGTCAAGAAACCGTTTAAAGCATCCACCTAGAAGAAAAACTTTACTCTCCAAAATTCATTGAAATAAGTACCATGGGAATTCAAGGTCTTAAATTATTAAAAGATCGCCTGAAGATATTGGTTTTCTCCTGTAATGTTATGCCTCCTAATTGCAGAAGTGTGGGCTGTATTTGAATGCGTTCGGAGCGGAGGTTCACATTGGACAGAGTTGTTTATAGTAAACCATAAGTGTCATATGGGTGCTCGTAGTTGCAAAATGTTACCTTTGTATAGCTTTTCGTCTTCACACGTGACTTTGTAACGTTTTTTCAAAAACTTAAACTTGCGATCAGGGACTGAGAATATTTGGTAACACGTTGGTTCATATGGGATCTCTGCGACATTAAACAAGCCACACTGGTAGCACTTGGTGACGTTTTCCGTTTTTGTTGCCTTTGTAATTCCTGGAGTTGGCAGATCTTGAGCTGGTGCTGCAGTTGTAGTTGGTACGATTTTTGCAGTTGGTGCTGCAGTTGAAGTTGGTACGTTTATTGCAGTTGGTGTTGCAGTAGTAGTTGGTACGTTTATTGCAGTTGGTGTTGCAGTGGTAGTTGGTACGTCTTTTGCAGTTGGTGCTGTAGTTGTAGTTGGTACGTGTTTTGCAGTTGGTGCTGCAGTTGTAGTTGGTACGTGTTTTGCAGTTGGTGCTGCAGTTGTAGTTAGTACGTCAGTTGTAGTTGGTGCTGCAGTTGTAGTTGGTAAGTCATTTGTAGTTGGTGCTGCAGTTGTAGTTGGTATGTCAGTTGTAGTTGGTGCTGCAGTTGTAGTTGCTATGTCAGTTATAGTTGCAGTTGCAATTGATCCACGATAAACAGCATTATCGCCGAACTTCTCGAAATTGAGCGGAATCCAATTCATTCCAAATTCATTGGTTTTAGGAGTTTCTGCAACAGTATCATCCTCCCCGATATCGTGTTGATCATCAGAATCTGCATTTTCTGTAGAAAAATATCAGATATTACATAATCACAGATCGATAGTGCTGTTCACAGAACTGTGAACAGCATTATCGGTGAAAGTCTCAAAATTGAGCGGAATACTATTCATACCAAAATCGGTGGTTTGAGAAGTGTCCGAATTCTTCCCGGTATCAATTTGATCATCAGAATCTGCATTTTCTGTAGGCCTGTACCTGTATTTTAAGTGGGGGAAGTAGTTAGGAAAAGTTTTTTGTATTTTTCTCGGTGTTGTTGTTCTCTCCGTGCTTGACAAAACTAGAACGACTTTCGGCCAAGCCTCTTCGTCATCATCGAAATGGTGCCAATAAGGTTTTTTTTTTGTATTCTCCAAGTAAGGTCTGTATTGCTGTAAAATAACCTTGGGTCTGGTCTTCAATGGTCTTTCTTGTTTTGATGAAGTACTTTTTGTAGTTATTGGCGTTGGTCTCCATAATGTCCTACTGTGTCCTGTAAAAATTAACTGTTTGTGGTTTTGATCTATTTTATTAATATACTAGGTGACCTGACAGTCGTTGTCCTGTCCAAATTTCAATAATCCCATAGAAAAAAAGACATTACGTTTTTTCAGAGTTGACTAGTGGACGCTCACCTTTATGTGATACATTTTGACACTCGCAAATAAATCTAAACCCGTTGACCTAGAATTGTGAAATTTGCCAAAAAGCAAGGACTCACATCAGAAAGGAAAAAGTAAAAAAAATCGTTAGTTTGTAGTCTTATCATCACATAAAAATTGTAATGTATAATGCGTGCCACGAAAGATAAGACTTGACACACCACTTATTTTGACTTGCGCAGTTGATTATAATTATCTGATTCTGATTATTCTAATTTATAGAGGATCTGTATGAGGTCTGAGACGGGAAGGGGCCGGGCGTCATTGGGACGGCGGCGGAAAGAGCGCGATACTGCGCTCGTCAAGTCTCATCTTTCGTGGCACTCATTAGGTCTATGTATATCAATGTATGGGAGAACATTTTTCAACAACAAAATTTGTTTTTCGTATAAATTCTTTGCAACTACGGAGCCCTTCATTGTGCGTGGTCTGACTCGCACTTGGCCGGTTTTTTTAAATTTAAGCATATAGAAGAGATTATAATATGACCCGACTGACATTGTGCTGCCCTAACAAATAATTCATAAAAAAAAATGACGTTCAGGTCGTTTTTCCGTCTTTACCCAATTTGAAGATTTTCCGGGAAACATCAAATTTTTCTTTCCATAAAAATCTGATTCGGACTATTAAAATAATTTAATTTAATATTAATATTAAAATAAAAAATAGCTAAATCGATTCAGCCGTTTTCAAGTTGCGGTTACCAACGAGCGAACATTTCATTTTTATTATACAGGGTGTAAGTTTAAACAGTGGCAATCTTTTCAGGAGTCATTGTACTCATCATTATGAACAACTTTTACTATGGGACCAAACCTGAAATCGCGAAAAAAAAAACTAGCTGTTCCCTACATTTTGGCGAATTTTATGCGAACATAAATGTACTGAACAGCAGATATTTTTTTCTCGATTTCAGGTTTGGTCCCATAGTAAAAGTTGTTCATAATGAACCCTGTTGTTGTACAATGAACCCTTAAAAGATTGCCATAGATAGATTCTGATAGATTATTATTTATTATTCCTGTCTCATACATAACTATAGGGGCATAGATCGTCTGTTGAATAGTGTATTGCTCACAGAACAATATTACTCCTTAGCGGAGGTATTGTTTGTGTATTGATTGCATGACATGTAAGTAGTGAAGCCTTGTGGTGTGGATGCACGGATCATCATAAATCAAATGTAAAAAACATATAACGTGTGGTAGGCAATTATGTATTTAATTATTATGAGGTATTATCCTGTAACCACTATATTACGCGAGGATAAGAAAAAATAATATTATCAGAAATTACCTCTATACGGTTCATATCTGTAAATATTTTCTGGCAGCACGTACGACGCTGCTGTAGTGGCGGACAGAATATGTTCCACTCGGTTTTTGGCACGCGACAACAATGAGCAATTAGTAGATTTAAATTCATAATGCAAATAAAAAAATATAAAATTAATATGATATAAAATATTTGTAAACATTCTATAAAAGAAATACAATAATAAATAAAAACCAAAAAATGCTATAAAACCACTACAAGCTATTCAATTGAAATGATATGGAAATGATTGCAATCAATTGGAAATCATTGAAATTGAAAGCTATGAGCAAAGAGTATAATGAGCTCATAATCATTCTGTCTACGGCTCTTATGTATTATCTATGAATGACCGTAGCTCATCGATTACGACTACAATCCTATTAAGCTGAGCGTTCACTGGTCCGCGCACGCACGGCACACAACGGATTTCGGTTTTGCTTTGTATGAATTCATATAGCATTGCGTTCACTACCGGTACCGCCCGCATTTTCATTTCTTGTTACAAACCAACCAAAATCCGTTGCGTGCTGTGCGTGCCTTGCGGCCGGCGCGGACCTGGGGGCTTACTATGAGCTCCTATAGCAGGGCAGAAGTCGAACGGTTCCAGTGTGAGAGAAAGACAGAGCCCATGTACGACCTATAGCACCATCCTTTTTTCTCAACGGATCCATGATCTCAGCTCTAATAAGTGTGTGTTTCATCAAATAGTTCCTCCGGTATTGCTGGCTCCACTGTTAAACTTCAACAATGGACCTATGAGGTCCACGCTTTATAATCAACGCAATCTAAGTTCGTTTGGACAGCTGTCAAAATTTATTTAATTACATGGGACATGAACGTTACTCGCAATTTTTCTGCGTGTCGATGATTCCATTTTTATATGTAATTGTCAAAATTGTTCAATTTATTTTCTAATTCAATCCCCTATGTGCATGATTTTCGAATATTTTTAGTAGATTTTAATTTGTAATCCTCAGCTAGATTTGCACACCATATTTTGTACGCCTCCTAGCATAACATAGCGCTCTATTCATCAAACATAAGACCTGTATTTTTTTACTTATGTTACTTATGTTAAAAAAAAAATGTTTTACTAGCTTTTGCCCGCGGCTTCGCCCGCGTAGATGTCGGAAAATATCCCACGAGAACGTACTATCGGGATTAAAAGTATCCTATGTGTTAATCCAGGTAAAAAATGTCTTCTCGCACTGCTTATATAGTATCCGAAGACCGACGCCTTTAAATATGGTTGCTGGACAATAAAAAATCCTAAATACTTACAATAGTAACGGATATACATTGTGGAATGCAATAAATGATTGAGTATATAACGGAACGGAAAATTACCTACTTGTATGCCTCATTTGAAGTCAACTCTAGAGCGAAAATATAAATCTTCTTTATTACCTAACACTAATTGGTTTTCCAAAAACGCCAAAACACGTCATTCGTAATTTCTAAACAAAAGGCTTGATATCAATTTTTCCTTACAAACTTTCATCCCCTATTTTCCCCCCTTAGGAGATGATTTTCCAAAAACACTGAAACATGTGGTTTTTAATTTTGAACCGGAATGTTTAATACCAATTTTCATTGTTTAAACTACAAAAATGTCGATTTTCCATACAAACTTTCATCCCCTATTTTATTGCCTTATGGGTTGAATTTCGAAAAATCCTTCCTTATTCCTTGTCTACATTATAAAAGTAATCTCTGTGCAAAGTTTCAGCTTTCTAGGTACAAGGGTTTGGGCTGGGCGTTGATGAGTCAGTCAGTCAGTCAGTCATGACTTTTCTTTTTATTTATACCGGCACCCTAATTGCGTAACACATTACCAATCGGAGTTGGTTTCATTTTGAAACAAATTGCTAATCCATTGCTTCATATATTCGAAAAATTTGTCTGCTCGACAACGTAAATAACGCAATGAATGTTGTTGAACTGTCAAAATGAAACCAACTCCGATTGATAATGTGTTACGCAATTAGGGTGCTGGTGTCTAATTAGGGTGTTGGAAATTTAGGACTGTGGTACGTGTGTACCACAGACCTAATTGCGAAAAAAATATTAGTCGTCCCATACATTTAGGTCGAACTGGTATTGAAGTTTTGTATGGGACGACAGATTTTTTTTTCACGAATATGATGTTGGTCTCTGAGAGAAAGTTGTTCAGTTTGATGGTCTGTCTCACACACTTAATTTTCCGTCACTCTTTCTCAGACAATTGTATATGTAAGCGTCTCGTCGACCCTTCGATCAATAAATAAATAAATAAATAAATATAAATATGTTTGGACATACCACACAACGCCATCTAGCCCCAAGCTAAGCAACCTAATGCTTGTGTTATGGTAACGAGATGGCTGATAAACTACTTATATACATTTTTTTTTTTTTTGTAAATACATACATATTATAGATAGAAAAACACCCAGACTCGGAACAAATACTTGTAGGTCGTACAAATATTTGTTCCGTGCGGGAATCGAACCCGCGACATGCTGCGCAGCAGTCAATCGCTCAACCACTGCGCCAACCGTGTCGTCAATAATAGTGATCAAAGCGTCGACCGGTTCAGTCTAGTCGCAAAGGTTTTTCATAGTGCATACAGAGCAGCACCCTAACTGCGTAACACACTATCAATCGGAATCTGAATCATTTTGAAGCAAATTGCTAATCTATTGCTTCATATGTTCGAAAAATTTGTCAGCTCAACAACGTAAATAATGCAATGAATGTTGTTGAACAATCAACATGAAACCGATTCCGATTGATAGTGTGTTACGCAATTGCCCCGCTGGAATCGTTTGTCATGTGGTGTCACAGTCACAATGTGGGTATCGAAGTACCCTCAGCCACAGACCATTTAAGCTGACTAATACATTGTACCTACAGTGACCCGTTTTACTTCATCTTGGTTTAGATTTCCAGGTAAAAAAAAGGCTTTCTGCTACTGGAGCTTTTCCGCAGGCTCAACATTATAGGCAGTTGGAGGAGGATGTCTGAGGAGCCACAGTGGCGCTAATGACGCGGTGACTTCAATTGATTATGATAATCAATTGAAAACAGCTAAATTAAATTAATTAATTAATTAATTAATTAGCAGATAAATTATTAAACAGCGTTTCCATGATGGAAACGCTGTTTAATAATTTATGAGCTCACTCTTCTCAGTATGTAAACTTTTTCTTGTGAGGGCACATCTAACGATTTAAATCTCTAGGGGGCGGGGCTTGACCTATTGTCAATTATTAGTGGTTGCTGGTGAATAATTAAAGCAATCATTAATAAGAAAAAATTAAGAATAATTAATGCTTTAATTATTCTGAGTGAAAATATCAGATTTTATGTTATGCTGTGACGGCCGCTTTCTGGAAACCATCATCTGCCTAGCCTTTTCCCAACTACGTTGGGGTCGGCTTCCAGTCTAACCGGATGCAGCTGAATATCAGTATTTTACATGGAGCGACTGCCTATCTGACCTCCACAATCCAGTACTGGCTAATACGATACCCCTTGGTAACACTGGTTGTCGCAATTTCGAGCTTCTGACGACCTGTAACGACTGTCAAAGATACACGAATGACAGCTGTGACCAACGGTTTACAGTCTTACCAACTTATCTGTGAACTGAAAGAGGCGGCACCGTCGATGCGTCGACACAATTGAATGACATGCGTCGGCAAAATCGAATGAAATTTAAACATGACGGACGTAGTTCCAATTTTCGCCATTTCAATGATAAGTTGGTAGGAGTGTAACGTGCTTTACGAGGCACGGAGGGGTCTTGGTATGTAAAGATGGTCACCCATCCACGGACCCACCGCGGCAAGCGCAGCTTAACCTGATTGATCGACCCGTGCGGCTGTTATTACTTAGCCACAAGCCCCTCTGCCGCTTGCTGGAAATCGTGAGGGGCAATTCCCGCATTTTTAACAACATTCGCAATCTCATCCACAGATCTTATCTCAGTCTCAATCTATCAAAAATTGTATTGTAATAGTAATTCCATGGTGTTTACCTACAATTTTGAAATTTAATTGTCGCTGGCATGGCATTGCGACTAGAATTTGAACGTTTTTAGGTACGGGAATTGTGACCATCTGGTATAGAACCAACCACTAACAGAGGTCACCTTGGTTGAGTTTGCATAAAAATTTACCGTGAAGAGGTCTGTTGATGTCCAATATTTGGTTGGTTACAAACTACCTTGGTCGTGAGCGCATTCCTCACGACCAAGGACTAACAGAGGACATTGAGTCAGTTGGATTTCGACCGTGAGGACGCTTGTTGGCGGTTGCGAACGCGTTAGTTGGGTCTTGGCCTTCGACCGCTTGACACGTCCGCGTCGCATGCAAGATGCATGAAGATGGAATTTAATGAACTTTATTGCGATCTTTCATGTATGGGATACAGGGACCGAATTATATACAGATAGAAATCAAAAGACCCAAGCTTGGCAGTTACTGGGCAAAAAATTTAAAAAAGTAGACCCGGCAGCAAATATGCACCATTTTTCATAATTCATTTAAAGTGTTCTGGTTCAATATACTAATGGTGCCTCTTCACAATCGGCGATCATAATCTTTCATCCCCTATAACACCCCATTTATGATTATTTTAGAGACAAAAAATAGCCTATGTCCTTCTCCAGGATATCTCTATCTCCATGCCAAATGTTACCGAAATCTGTTCAGTTGTTTAGTTTTTCAGGTAATCGTGTATGATCGACGATTCTGTAGAGGCGCCATAAGGTTTTTACAAAAGTCGTCAGAGTCGAGTATTTTTAAAATGTTTTGTGACATATTGATGTTCTCTCTTTTAGCCATTGTTTCATGCATTTTCTTTTCTTTCTTTGTTTTTCTTGGTCACTTGCGCCTAAAAGAGTGAGCTCTGCCTCGTTAAGCCGCCATGGCGACGTTGCCGGCTACGTATCTAATTGGCGACGGGTTGGCAACGTCGCCAAGTTGGAAGCGTGGCCACGAGCTACAGCTCCCTACGTGGCTTCTGGACACTCTGACGGCCTGTCGACGTTGCCACTATAATGTCCACGGTAAACTGCACCTCGCTCACTCAGTCGCCAGTCAGCTGCCATTTTGGACGCTCGCTCGGAATATAGTATCCTGTTTAGTTAAATAATTTCTACATAAGTTCAATAACTCGTCAAATGATGCTATTGACATTCTCGTGTAATTGTAAGATAAATCTCCATACAGTTTAAAAAAAATACCACTTCGGCTTCGATCAGATATAAAAGCATTAACCCATAGTTTCATTTATTTCTTCTTTTCTTTTTTCCATTTTTCTGCGACGTTAATAACAAAGAAGTGCGATTTCTTCTACATCCATTCCTAACGACGTAAATGAACTGACTGACGAGACGCCATGGCCACTCGACTTGGCGATCTTCGGATGCCAGAAGTAGCCAGGCCTGCGCTGTGCCGCTGGCGACGTCGCCATGGCGTCCTAATGAGGCAGAGCTCTTATTGCTATTCAGATTTTTTGATGTTTTGAAAGTAAAGGTGCCATATTTAAAAACGTATTCATCTGTTGCGTTCGCAGTATGCACTGACAAGTTGAATCAACAGCAAGATCGTGTATCAAAATAAAATTTGGGTGACCCAACCAAGGTGACCTGTGTTGGTGGTTAGTTCCAACCATGGTTCCAACCGTGTATCACCCCTTTTACATACTATACCACAGAGTACTGTCATTTAGTATCTTTATACATTAATAAGATATTGATAATAATTTACATATAGTTTATATATCATGATCTAATCATGATGCGTGCTGAAAATTACTCGCTACTAAACCGCCAGCGACCAAAGACTCTATTATAATAATAATAGTTTTTTTATATATTTAAAAATGTAACGAAATAAGAATTAAAATGAATAAACGAATAATAGTAGTCTATGGACCAGAGACGAGACCACGATCACAGATTATAAGGAGTCAACAGTTGCCATCTTGTGGTTGCCATGAGTTGCCAGGTTGCCAGCAGTGCAATACTACTTCATGTGCTACTTCATCTGTGCAGCAGTGGCCAACAGCGGCTGTTTATAATTTTATTTATTTTTGATATAGTTATATATTTATCATGATAAATGCTTTAAATGGTTTTCTCATTTTCGTATGTTTTGTGAGACCCTTACCAGCAACCTTCATTAATTCTCGTGCAAAGAAACCTTACATTTACTTGGCAACCACTGATGTTATTATACTTCCCGAGGATTATGAAATAGATTTTTTGCAATCAACTACAGGCAGTATGCCCGGAGACGACTATAATTATGATACAGAATCAGAAACGTTACCTGGTGAGACTTCCTCTGAAAAGATTAAAGGTGGGATAGAAAACGAAAACTGGTTATTATCAGGAAAACATAATATTGACAGGTTTAGGCATACCAAGTTTGATTATATACCAAGAGACAGGCAGCACAAATTTCTTACAACAATGACCACCGAAGAATATATGAATGAACAGTGGCCGTTGGCAGTTCCATATGAACTAAATAGCAGCAGCATAGAATACTTAACAATATCAGACCTAGATTATCCATCCAGTTCCAGCAGTATGAAGACATGGAAAAGTTATTTTCCAACAAGACCAACAATCGAATATGGACATAAAATAATATTCTTTCCAACTAGGACACCAGAAATAAACGAATATGGTGAAATCGCAAAAAATACGCAAAACCTGGAAACCTACAGAATAATATACTTTTTAACTAAGACACCGAAAATAAATGAAGAAGGTGAAGCCGTAAAATATTCTGAGAACCAGGAAACTACGCCTGTACCATATGTTACAGATTCAACAGACCTTGCAAGTCCATATTATTCTGACTTGCAAGAGTTTGAGAAAAGCACTTCAGAAAAAACTCGCTATAAGAATAATTACACCATAGAAATTGCAGATGTTGAGATGTCTCGTGACACAGGAAAGGCAAATTATAAGAATCCTTATTTTGCTGAGTTGGATGAGTTTAGTAGACTTGATCCTACGGAAAAAGTATATAATAAAGAACCTGCGACAAAAACTTTAGATAATGCGAGAACCTATCCTACAATAAAATTACCTAATAAAAAACCTTATTCTCCATTAACGGAAGACTTCAGAAGACTTCATTCAACAGAAAAAGCATACCACATTAATGAACCCGCTTCAGAAATATTAGATTATGGGAAAACTTATTCTACAAATAAGAAATATTTCTCTCCAGAAATGCAAGACAACAGAAAACTAAATTTTTCAGAAAAACCAAATTTTACGGAAATGGATATATTAACTAAATTATCTGATAAGGAAAGGCTTTATCTTAAGAAAATTTTAGGATTCGGTAGATCTAATCCTGTAGAAAATACATATCACAAAAAATCTAGCTCTGTAGAAAAGGACCTGTTCAGAAGAATTTATTTCACAAAAAAGGTTAACGAGGAACCTGTGGCAAAAATGACAAATTATGAGGGAGCTTATCCTACAAAAAATGCAAATCTAGAACCTGCGATAGAAATGATATATTATGATGGAAGCTATCCCATAAAATGTACAAACAAGGAACCTGCGACAGAAATGTCACGTTACGAGGGAACTTATACCACAAAAACTGTACCGTATGCAACATATTATAAGAAACCTTATTCTATAGAAATGGATGAGTTTAGAAGACTTTATTTTACAAAACATGCAAATACGGAACCTGTGACAAAAATGTTGGATTATGGAAGAACTAATCCTACAGAAAAAATACTTTATATGAAACCTTATTCTATAGAAATGGATGAGTTCAGAAGACCTTACTCAATAGAAGAAGCATACAAAAAACCTGCTACAGAAATTTTACATCATAGAAATTATCATACAGGAAATACACTTTATAGAAAACTTTATTCTATAGAAATGGATGAGTTCAGAAGACCTTATTCCATAGAAAAAGCATACAATGACCATGCTACAGAAGTGTTACATCATAGAACGTATCCTACAGAAAATACACTTTATAGAAAACTTTATTCTATAGAAATGGACGAGTTCAGAAGACGTTATTCCATAGAAAAACCATTCAATGAATCTGCTACAGAAATGTTACGTCATGGAACGTATCCTACAGAAAATACACTTTATAGAAAACTTTATTCTATAGAAATGGACGAGTTCAGAAGACCTTATTCCATAGAAAAAGCATACCAAGATCTAACAGAAATGTTCCATCATGGGACTTTTCCTACAGAAAATACTCATTATGAGAAACACTATTTTGAAATGGATGATTTCGGGAAACTTACGGATCCGGATAAAGTTATAACAATGTCTGATTACGAAGTACAATATACGACAAAAGAAGCTTTTGAGGAAAAACCCTATTATTTAAACAAAACAGATTATAAACAGAATTTATTTCCAAAACTAAAAAAAAAACGTATAGGCAATAACACATGTTATCAATGTGGAATACTTGAAGACGATGTGACGGAATTAAGTGCAAACAAATGCTATCAGGCTTTTGATGCCCCGGATAGGTCAAGCAAATTCAAGATGAAGGCCTATAGAACCGTATGTCTGGGTAGTACATATATAGGTGGCTGTTATAAAAGATTCCTAGATATTGGTCACACTTATAACGAGAGAGGATGTAGGCACATTCCGCCGATGATTGGGCGCAGTTTTGCCTCTAAAAGATTCGTAAAGCTCGAATTAGTACTTCATACAATCACAGATGGATGCACCACCAGTCCGGCCGCTTCTCTTGTGCCGTTCAGCAGGGCTGTATCGCTGTACACTAGGTTCCATGTCTGTGTTTGTGGCACTAAACTATGCAATAATTCATCAATGAAATCAGGAACACCTTTTTTATTTTATAATTTTTTGTATCTATTTATAATAAGTAATAAATATTTATTTACTTAATCTTAATAATAAGTTCTTTTCATAGAGAGCTGCAGGTTAGTTCATTTATACTTAAACTAGTCATACACATGTAAGGAGACAATTTAATAGTTTTTGCTAACATTTGGCTGTTATTTTACAAATTAATAGCTTGCTTACCCCAGGACTTACCAGGCTACCTGCCGCATTTGGCAAACGGCTTCGGATCGGCGAAGGTGGCAGTCGAAGCTCGAAGCGCCGCTGTTTTGACTGCCCGACAGTGTTGTGGACTAGTTTGACTTCGGCTACGAACTGAGTCAACTATGGTCAAGGTCAAGGTTACACGGGAAACTGAAGTCAACCTTTCGACGTCAACCCTTCGAAGCGAATCATTAAGCTGCTTATTTTATTGATACCTACTTTGTATTTACGCTTGTATCCGTGCGTACAGTCAGAAGTTACGCTGTAGTTACGCTTGTATCCATGCGTACAGTCAGACGCAAATATTTATAAAGGGTCTTTCAACAAGGACGGGTCGATGTTAAAATTGAATAAAACAAGATGTGTGTGAGATATTATCGAAATTTATTTTTTATTTAAAAGGCCCATTTATGCCATTATGGATGGAATATGACATCGTTCAAATGTCCGCCGCGGCTTCGTATGGTGGCACGAATCCGAGAGGTCCAATTTTTAATGACTCTGCTGCATAGATCTGGCTGAATCCGAGCGATGGCCTGCGTTATGTTGGCTTTCAGGGCAACGGTCGAATGTGGTTTATTGGCATAGACCTGCGACTTCAGAAAACCCCACAAGAAAAAGTCTAGCGGAGTCAAATCACACGATCTTGGTGGCCAATTCACGTCACCTCTGCGAGAGATAACTCTACCCTCAAACCGTTCATGCAGAATGTCGATTGTGTCGTTCGCTGTGTGGCAAGTAGCGCCATCTTGCTGGAACCACATGTCGTTCACGTCCATATTGTTCAATTCAAGCCAAAAGAAATTGTTTATCATTGATCTGTAGCGCTCGCCGTTGACGGTGATGGCCTCGCCAACGTCGTTTTCAAAGAAGTACGGACCAATGACGCCGCCACACCAAAATCCGCACCAAACAGTAACTTTTTGTGGATGCATTGCCACCTGGTGAACCTCATGTGGGTTGTGGTCATCCCATATACGGCAATTTTGCTTATTAACAAAACCATTCATCCAAAAATGTGCCTCGTCGCTAAAGATTATTTTTCGGCCAAAATCGGGGTCCTCTTCCAAGCGTTCCGATGCCCATTCAGCGAACACACGGCGTTGTCTATGGTCATTAACTTTGAGCTCTTGGGTCAGTTGGATCTTGTACGGATGCAGACCCAAGTCCCGACGCAAAATTCTCCAAGTTGAGGTCTGCGAAAGGCCGAGTTCTTGAGCACGGCGAGAAATCGACTGCGTCGGAGTCTCCTGAACACTCTCACGTACAGCGGCGATGTTCTCGGCCGATCTGGCGTTCCTTTGACGTAAAGGTGTTGGTTGGTTGTTTACCGAACCGGTCGTCTCAAATTTAGTCACCAATCGTTGGAGAGTGGACTTTGAAGGGCCACCGCGTCTGCCGTAAAATGGGCGCAATGCGCGCAACGTTTGCACTAACGAACACTCATTTTGATAATAAAGTTTTATCATTTGCACATGCTGCTCAACCGTGTAACTTGCCATGGTGATTTGGCATCAGTGACTGAATAAGAAAAAACAGATTTGACAGTTGCCGCCAAAACAAAATGGCCGCCACAGATTATTAACATCGACCCGCTCTATTTGAAAGACCCTTTAGTATCTACTCTCTCTTTTTGAAACAAAATCAAGAATCAGATTGTTGTCTTACCCTTTATGAATATGGGAGAGTTATCGCTCAGGGCCATTTAAGACCGACCACCTAAAGAGCAAACTGAGGTGTGAGTAAACGCGAATAACATCACTAGACTTTGTCCCTCTGACTCCAGGAACATCTGCCCCTCCGTGTGCGTGCAGCGACATATGTGTCAAGTTGTTAACATCGTTTACGAATTCGAACGGTCATTGCTCAGAGGCCTTAGTGCGAGTTTTTATACTTACTCGATCACGTTAAAGTAAACGTCAATTTGTACTGAAATTGAACAAGCGCCATCTGGTGACTACAATGGGAATCTCAATTATTCCATACAAATTGACGTAAGGCAACGACGGCGCTTACTCTGTTTCAGTACAAATTGAAGTTTACGTTGACGTGATCGAGTAAGTACCTATAAAAACTCGCACTAAGGCCACACATCTTAGATGAGCAATGACAGTTCGAATTCGTAAACGATGTATGACGTGGGTATTTACCCACGCTCTGTCTCTTCCCGTACGTGGTCTCCGCTCCAAAACTTTTAAATACATCGGCGAGCCTTCTTGTTTAGCCTCTAGTCTATCTAGCTAGGTTACCATGAATGAAAAGCTAATAAAACTACAAAGTTGAACATTTATTTGAACTATTACTACGTGATGTAACAATGTTTACAATGAGTATTGATACTTGTGACCTTCTTCTTGTCTCTTCTCTTGGGGAGGTTTATTTTCATTTATGCTTTCCACACTGCTCTGTCGCCGTAGAGACTTTAGATCTGGAGTTTTCCTTGGTTTTCCTTCGTTCTTTACTTTCTGTCCATTTTTATCGTTATTGTCTTTGTGAGATAACACTTCTTCGTCACTTTCTGTGGTACTTATAGTTATAACAGGTATAACAGAACCGATCGAGTCGGACTGTTTTGACTGAGTACTAGATTGTGAAGTTTGCTTTTCATTAATTTTTTTACCATTATTTTTTTCTTTAGACAGTTCCTTTACGATTTTGGGTTTTGTTGATTCTTTTGCATCCTGTATTTGTTTTTCAATCACAGCTTTCTTTTCAGTACGATCGTCAACTTTCTCGAGCTTAACTTTTAAACCTTTATTAAATATTTCATTAATTTTATGCTTTTTCCCTCCATCTGTTTTGAATTCAACACTGTTTCTTATTTTTTTATCGGGTTTGATTATAAAAATATCTTTTATTTTGAGAACTTCCCTTGGAAGAGTTTCATGAAAGTCCGTATCAGTTTCATCGTCTACTTTATTCGGCGAAGGCGATGGACCATCTACTTCTGAAACGCCTTCTACATCACATTTTTTATCGAGTGCCATCCCTACTATTTTAGCAAAAATACCACCTGAAAACAACACAATTATCATGGATTTAGATATACTCACAGTTCTGTGTGTTAGTGTTCACTAAGAATCTTTGTATTAAAATAAAAAATACGTCATCCGATAAATACATGCGCACTTCATGGCCACTCTACGATTCTAGATTAGATAATTTAATTTATGATCAAACTTTTAGGTAATCATTTAAGACTGATGACTGATTTTGTACTGATGGAAGATGCATCGAGCGTAACTTCGTTAGTACGGTTGACGCACTAACGCATCATCGGTTGAGTGTGTAAGATTGAATGTTTGGTTATCTACTAGTCCTTTCTTGCGTTACGTGACCAACGATACACGACGCATCTTCCCTCAGGTGTGCGACCACCCTGAAACTTGATTAGAAGAAATACGTCAAAATTCATACCTTTTTTCTTGGCCATCTTTATCGGTTCATTCATCTCCTCTGTCAAAGTTTTGCGGTCATCGGAATCAATAGATTTGCTCATTGGCAATGATGGCAGTGCCTTCTTCCATCTTCCAAAAGGCGTGTTGTCCATAGCTGTGGACCCAGCTCTTCTCCTGGTGTCAGCTAGTTGGAACATCTTTCTTCGTTCTTCAGTTCTTTCACGGCGCAATTGGATCTAAAATTTTGGAATTAGTATGTTAATAACACGTATAGTCAAGCGTGATTCGAAAGCTCTTATGCCCGGTTTCTGAGGTTTTTAAACAGAGTTTATCTATTCATTATTGATTATTGGTTCGATATCGTAATGTTTTAGGCAGGATTCATATTTGGTATATGAGATTACCGTGGTGCAAGTACCACAATATTTTCAAAGTATGCCCACGTATGTCAATAGGTTATTATAAAAGTAAGTAATGTTGTCTTTTATTAACAGGTACGTTCCATTGACCGATTTTTGCAGCTTACATAAAATACTTACCTTTAAATCATTATTCGCTTCCCGTAAGGAGTTTGTCAGTGACGTCAAATAGTAAATGATAAGTATCAGCAGAACCAACAAGGGTATAACGATAGCAGGCGACGCTATGTATTCCAATGCAAAATTCAAGCTCTTTGGCAAAATGTTGTAGATATTTATCGTCAATATATAGTAAATCCTATCGTATTCAGAGAAAGGTCCACAATGCCATGATGGCTTCACCCAAACTATGGTGTACCCGACTGGCAGTACGCAGAGGAAGAGCATTGTTAGCAACAGGGCTAGATAGAAATTATTGCTTTTTGATACCCTGAAAACCACTTCGTGAGGGACGTTGCAGGTCATGACAGCCCAAGAGCGTAAGTACATCATTATCATTAACTTGACGACGTTTAACACAACGAGGCCTGGCGAGAAGAACATTCCCATCCAGACCATTCCCTGGTTATTGATGAGGTGTAAAATATTCTCTGCGATCTTAAAGTCTCCATACTCTGGGAACTTCTTCTCAAGGTCCCAGCACCAGCAGCGGTTCATGTATCGTACGAACAGTGCGCGGAAGAAATCCATGAACAGTGTTCCGAGGAGAACGAACACCTGAAATAAGGAAATCAATGTAACCGAAAAACTGTATACAACTGTACTGTACTGTACTGTGTGTAACTGTGTACTGTATACTGTGTACATCATTGCCAAGTTAACAATTATACCTACGTTACAAAGTAATTTTAGCGAAATGTGGATGTAGGTACTATGGGCCAAAGTTCGGCATAATCACCTCAAAGGCGATAATCGCATGCACGGCTCTCGACTCGATCGCACAATGTTCGTTTGTCACTAGTTGCGCTCTCACAGGAATATTTTCTTAAGTGAGCATGCTTATGTTTTGTCCATAGTACCTACACCTCTGCTAAACCCTTCGGGGAATACGGGCGTGATTGAAGTATTTTTTTTGTAGTGATAATGACTGAGTCCAAAATTTTTTATTATTATTCATGGTGGCAAGTAAAAGCAGACCCTGGATGGGAAACAGTTTAAATATTGATGCTACCAATTTTTATTCCAAGGAAGAAGTAATTAACATTGCATTCAATCATTTTTAGGGTTCCGTACCTCAAAAGGAAAAAACGGAACCCTTATAGGATCACTCGTGTGTCTCTCTGTCTGTCCGTCTGTCACAGCCAGTTTGCTCCGAATCTAATGGACCGATTAAGTTGAAATTTGGTACACATATGAATTTCTGTGACCCAAACACGGACGGGTAAAGTAAATAAATTAAATTTGAATATAGAGGTCACTTTTGGGGGGCAAATAAGAAAATTAAAAAAAAAAGTTTTGCAAACTACACCATGTGGCATATCAAATGCCACTACACACTGGCTTACTATGAGGGTCTCAAATATATTTTTTTTATAATTTTAAAATAATTTTTTTTAAAGTTATTTAAGAAAATAGACTAAAATTGACCATTCCCCCCCTTATCTCCGAAACTACTAAGCCTAAAATTTTGAAAAAAATACAGAAAATAGATCTTTACCTGTAGATTACAGGAAAACCTATAAGAAGTCTGTGTTCTTAAAATAACATGGTAAATCTATCAATATTGTGAGTACAAACTTACATTTACAGTTGGAATTTATGGGAGAACATGTTTTTCAACAACAATGTTAAGTTTGTTCGTAAGATAAATTCATCCTAACTACGGAACCCTTCATTGTGCGTGGTCCGACACGCACTTGGCCGGTTTTTTTGAAAAGTCGTTTACCCGAGAATCGAACCGACACAACAGTACAAAAAGAACATCCTACATTTTTATGACACCATTCCAAAGATAAAATCTCTATCTAAATAAATGAGGTTCAGGCTACCCTCACATTAGCAGATGTTTTTGAATAAGTATTTAGCATAATGTAATCAATAGAACTGTTTCCAACTTCCACGTGAAAATTAAAATAAATGAAAGGCAAACTTTTGTAATTGTAACGTCTATATGTTTTTCAATGCATTATCTGTTTTTTCACCAGTTCAGAACTTCAGACTTACTTAATAGCTACTTCAAAAACTTTAAGCACTAATATCTTACCAAATCCATCATAGTCAATTTGACCAGTTCCTGACCAAACATGGTTTCCCAGCACAATTTCAGTAATTTCTTCTTGGTAGGAACGGACAAATTATACATCTTCCTCTCATTATCATCTACATATACCAAATCTATTGTGATATTAGTGCCATTTTTCGAATCAACGACTGCACTTATATTTGCAGGACAAAGCTTCGCATAGCAGACTCTTTTCACTATGGTACAGTTTGACATAAAGAATACTTGCTTTACATTCTTCCCGTTACAATTTACTGTACAATTGAACGTAAAGTCAGGACAAATATCGATATTTGCAATCGTTTTGGAATTCAAAGTAGTTCCTAAAGTTGATTTTGTTGATATTTCCGTAGCTACATCATATTTCTTAGCATTATTTTTAGCAGTAGTTTCATGTTGTGATGTTTTATACGGACTGGAAGTCTCTATTACATCGTAGTCAGTAGTATATTTTAAAGTACTATCAGTTACATCTAAACTGGTACTCGTATCTATTGTATAAGTAGTAGTGTCTGTTATTTTATTTTGTGCTGTGTCTGTTATTTTTTCAGATGCTAGGTCTAAAATATCAGTTGTTGTTTCAAAAATGTTAAAATACGTGGATTCGAATTCACTGAACGATCCAATATCAGTGAGCGTCGTTTGACTGTCTGTAGTTGTATCTGTGTTGCTGATGAAATCATCAATACCAAATGGCAATTGAGAACTGTCTGTGACTGTTGATTTCTCAGCGCCAACACTATTATCAGAAGTCATGAAATCTGCTGAGCTGTAATCAGCCACTGTGGTCAAGTAGTCAACATTAGTATGATCGAATGTGGTATCCGTCTTTGCTCCAGTAGTAGATTCAACAGTATCATAAAATGTGTATTCATATTCGTCTGTATCTGATGTGGTATCATTTTCATTTGTTATATTTACTGGTTGTTGAATACGTATATTTCTTAACCTTTGTAGTTCTTTTATCCCCAACAATATACTGTTCAAAGTGGTGGTTTCTTTTTTTTCGAAACTGCCCTTATCAATATTGTTTGATGTCACAAATTTGTCTTCACGTGGACGTCTCACTAGTATTTTAGGGTTGATTTTTTTCGGAAATGGCGCTGACCCTGTTTTCAAAATTATACCGTCTGCTAGACTCTGTGGTAGAGTTATTTGTGTGTCACAAGGTCCACAGGATATTTTCTGCTCGACGCAAAAGTCAGGTAAACTCGTAGTAAAGGATTCACTTAGATTAAGAGTTTCATTCTGTATTGTTGTCGCATTCAAACTCAGGGTTGGTTTTAATGAATCCAGTTCTTTGCTCATTCCTTCAATTTTGCTGAATAAAGCAAAGATAAGAGAGTATAGATTGAGCAGATTCAATAACATGATCCTACAACAAACCGAAAAGAAGATTATACCTATTTCTAAAATGTCAAAAGAAATGTCCTCTGTCCTGTGTCTAATGTCCTAGTCAAAATACCTTGCTAATTGTAGCCTTAGCTGCTTTCTCGGATGATAATGTTCCAGAAATCCAAGCAACTCAAAAAATACAGGAAATGTGATAGAGATGACCGTGACAACAATAGTCGTCTCGTTCTCGCGCCACCAACTCCTCACTTTCAAGTAATCGTCAGAGCGAGACACCACTGTTACCACGGCGTATGCTGATACTGCCAATAGTATGATCACACAAATGTTGACAAGAGCACGTAGGGATATAATACGCCAACTGAAAGGAAGAAGAATGAGGCCGGATGGCAATATGGAAAATTTTCTAAATATATTCGAAACTATTGTTGCCCGCGACTTTTTCTGCGTGTATTTTGTATTTCATCATTTTTAATACAAGTATCCAGGGTAAAAAGATGCCTTTGTCCTTTTCTAGGTCCTAGGCTACCAATATGTCAAATTTCATTATTTCTTTTTAGCGTACCGATGGCAAAATAACACACAAAAATATATTTTTTAAATTTGTTTGCCCCAAAATTCAGCAACGCATTAGCTTTAATTAGCGTAACGTATTAACGTTTGCTGACGCAGCCATTAGGTCCTCACATATGAAAGGGCATGTGGTGTAAGATGAAAGGTGGGCCATTATCTGTGAAGTCATTTCATAACGATAGGTTATGTAGTTTATTCGTCAAAGGTAACAGACAGACAGAATTACTTTTGCATTAATAATATTAGTATAGATGGATATGGATTGAATGAAATAGATGCAGTCCCATGTGGTAAGAAAATATTTAAAAACTAGAAGAACTCACTTCCTTAAATCCTTTTTCTTCTCAGCCTCCTCAAGCAATGCTTCTTTGAATCCTAAAATAACTGAGGCAATCCGATTGTGTGCCGTTTCCGTATTGCCAATCATGAAGTCCCAACCGGTGAACAGTTTCCATGAAAATATACATTCGTCTTCTTTTTCAGACAATTTAGACATTCTGGAATTTTCTGCCATTCTGTAGAATAGGAATTCCTTTAAAAAAAAAAGCCCGACACAAATTATGATTTTGAACCACATAGTTAATAAAAAATAATGTTTATATTATTTTGGTTTTGGTTTAGGTCTTTTAGCCTAAAATTTATCTATGATCTTAATTCCGATCTTAAAATCTTACATTTATCATCATCATCTCGACCCCCAAGACGACCGTTCAATCTATTCTTGTACAATCTGATTAAATTTGAAATCATCATTCAGCCCAAATACGCCTACTGGACAAATGCCTCCTCAAAGCATCGTAACAATGGTCCTGTGCCTCTCGCATCTAGCAGATTAATTCACGTGTCTACTGGACATATGCCTTCTGCAAGCGTCGCAACAATGACCGGTCCTGTGCTTCTCGCATCTAGCTAATTCATTCATGTGTCTACTCGACATATGCCTTCTGCAAGCGTCGCAACAATGACGGATCCTGTGCCTCTCGCATCTAGCAGATTAACTCATACACATGAATTAGACACCTACTGGACATATGCCTTCTGCAAGCGTCGCAACAATGACGGATCCTGTGCCTCTGTCTACTGGACATATGTTTCCTGCAAGTATCGCAAAATGACCGGTCTTTTGCTTCTCGCATCTAAATTCATGTGTCTACTGTACATATGCCTCCTGCAAGGGTCGCAACAATGACCGGTCCTGTGCTTCTTGCATCTAGCAGATTAATTCATGTGTCTACTGGACATATGCCTCCTGCAAGCGTCGCAACAATGACCGGTCCTGTGCTTCTTGCATCTAGCAGATTAATTCATGTGTTTACTGTACATATGCCTCCTGCAAGGGTCGCAACAATGACCGGTCCTGTGATTCTTGCATCTAGCAGATTAATTCATGTGTCTACTGGACATATGCCTCCTGCAAGGGTCGCAACAATGACCGGTCCTGTGCTTCTTGCATCTAGCAGATTAATTCATGTATCTACTGGACATATGCCTCCTGCAAGCGTCGCAACACTGACCGGTTCTGTGTTTCTCGCATCTAGCAGATTCATTAATGTCGACCTCTTAATTACTTTACCAGTTTTGATAAAAGCTCTCAGTAATTGAAACTACACTAAGGTTAAAATTAGTAGAATACTGTCACATTGGTATTAATTAAGAACAAAGAAAGTAACATTCTACATTAGGGTGTTAAAGCAACTACAAGATCGACTACACATAAGTGTATAATACATCCAAAATAACTAACTTTCTCAGAATGGCGACGAAGCTATAAATATAGACAGCGAGTCCTGTGAGGAAGTATGCCAGCGGCATTCGGTACTGAGCTCTTTCTACGTTACTGTAGTACCCGTAGAAGATGGGGGAGCATTTCAGGACCCCCTCAAATTCCCATAGAGTCAGAAGATTCGAGGCATTACGCTTTTCTTCGTCCATGATGATCTTTCTTTCGCCGTCTTGCTGTGGGTTAGCTGTCAGATACTGAAATGGTTAAATTGAATGTGTACTTAAAACGGGTATAAAAAACGTGCAGTATTTTTATTAAACTTGTCTTAGAATAGAACATCTGATCGTATCGAAATAAGCATTGAATAACATTATGACTAAATATTTACTAACAAAATAGATAATGCAGTTTTTGTGTGAGGATATTATGACTATATCCAAAGACTAGTTACAAACCTCAGGTACAATAACGAAAACGAGCAGTATGAAGCCAATGACGAGGTTCACCCAAAACAGCCAGCGAAGGAAGGTGAAGTAGGAAGCGACCACGGAGCCGAAGTGAGACTCAATCTCCTTGATACGAAGCTCCCACGGGATCAGCAGGTTGGAGGTATTGGCTGCCTCACGCTTCATTTGCTGCCAGTACTAGAGGGAGAGGAAAGTAATCAGAAGAAGCTAGAGCAGAATAACATCATGCCAATATTAAAGAGAAAGAAAAGTAATTAGAAGAGGTTAGTACACATCTGTATTAACCGTAGAGTTAAGAAGAAGTGTATAATTATGTTACAGGCTATGTTCAAGTGCCATGTAATGCAAGCAAAAGGCTAAAGAAAAAAAAAGAATATCAATTAGACTCGCTTATTACTTCGTAACTCCGTGATTTTAGCACAAACAATGATAATTATGACCCATGTGGCGACGATAACTGACATTTAATGATTTTAAACTGAAGATCACGTCTAAACAAGTAAGAAACGTGTTAAGGATTTGGAAAAAATACATGTTAAATAAGAGTCTTCTCTTAAAAAGTTAATCTGGGAATATTTCAGATTAAGTACAAATATTAATATTACATAGTATAATTAATTTGTAAAGTTATGTCTAACACGGATAAAATACTGAGAATCACGCAAAAACTTCACCATTATAAAGACAATTTAATTATTTACCTTTTAGTATACGTGTTTTATTAAAATACCTTTTGTTTTAAGTATAATAAATTTATAATGTTTCTAATTTGGGACAGCGCTCCTTGATGGGCGAGTCCTGTTACTGGTTGGACGTGGGACGCGTTGCGTAAGCTCAGCACAGAACACGCAAGCTAACCACTCAAGGCCATTGACATATATCTGCGTCTTTACCGCATTTTACCCGATTTTATCAAATTTACCGAATTTATCAAACCCGATTTTACCGCACGGACTAAATCGGGTTTTAGAAAGAGACTGTCGCAAAGGTATGAGTGACAGAGAAGATGCTCTACTAAGCGAAACTTTTCTTAACTGTGATCGGCCGTGTCCAGTAGATAAAATACAACAATACAATGCTCGTACAATAGCCTGAAACTCCTTTCTTGTGCTAGTTTAATTTTTGTTATTTTCTTTCCTGGGTTATATCTTATAATACTTAATATATCACGGAGTTTAGTGTGCCTCTTGGCAAAGGCCACCTTTAACGATTTCCATTGCTTTCTGTCTTTCCAGTAGATACTTAATAATAAAGAATAGAGATATTACTTACAGTATTCAGCAAGATGTTGAATCTAGCGTAGATGTCTCTGGTGCTCTTGGACTGCGCCAGTCTTTCCTGAAGCTGGCCTTCGTGTCGCTTGATGTACGCTTTAGCCTGTCAATAATGCTGGTGTGAAAAGTTTGGGAAACCATGCCAATATTTCTAAGCCATTCCCCGTTTGACATGGCTATTTAGGCATACGACTAGTCACCACAGGGTTCAATTCACCCGGAAGTATGCATTGATTCTACATCTTACTTACATACATCTCTATTCGGATTCGGAGTCATCTCAGGAGGAGCTCGTGGCTAAGTAATATCAGCCGCATGGGTTGATCCTGACGCTTGCCGGGGTTGGTCAGTGTATGGGTGACCATCTTTACATCCCGAGACTCCTCCGTGCCTTGGAAAGTACGTTAAGCCGTTGGTCTGGCTGTCATTCGTGGATCTTTGACAATCGTTTCGGGTCGTCAGAAGCCCGAAAGTCTGACAACCAGTCTTACCAAGGGGTATCGTGTTACCCAGTTATTGGGTTGTGGAGGTCAGATAGGCAGTCGCTCCAAAGTTAACTATAATAAAATAATGTTATACGTGAAACAAATAAAATAGGGTCCATTTTTAAATATCACCTGATGCACGATCTTGAGTTTCCTCCTCATACCAAGGGGCTGCTGCTTCACAGAACCTAGGACCTCCTTGTGCAGGTGAATGTTCTCAAAGATCTGCTCCTGCGTCACCACCGCCGCCAGCTGAGCGTCCTCCATTGATATTGCGGTGCTGTTTAACAAAGTTAAGGTATATTGTGGCTGGCACGACACAATCATTAGTTTTGTCTTGTTATCATAGGTATGTCTATAGAACGTTCTTAGAGGGGTTTACCCAAAAACTTTATAATTTTACAGGGGTAGGGGCAGATAATAGTATCAGTAGTAAAAAAACATTTTACGAGTATATCTTTATTAATTAGATTGTAGTTAGCCACATTACGAGTATAAATTGAAGACACAAACATGTACGAGTATATTTTAAATCCTTGTTGTTTTCTGCGTAGTCGCTGTCGCAAGACGCGTGTCACTTGAGCATATAGCTCGTGACCACGGGGAATAGGTGAGTCAATATTCTGACCCTCGAATTAAATACTCACTCTCCAGAGCTAGTAGTAAAGACAGAAGACCGTCGTCTCGGCCTGTTCTCATCAGCGAGAAAGGGTGATGACGGCCGTCTGGCTCTTCCCTTACGAGATCTTCTGACGCTCGCCCTGCGCTGACGCAACACCGCGCTCAAGCTTGCCGAGTAATCTTCGTCTTCTGAGCCATCTGGGAAAAATAATTCATTGATTATAGCGAATGTGCTAGGGCACTAGGGCTATACGAAATTCAAATCTTCTTACGTTTTTTTGCAATTTGCAGCTCAGTATGGTTGTACCTATACTAATATAAAAATCACGACACGCCCGTAACAGAGTTTTAACCTAAGTTTATGACCATGAAAGTCATCAATACAACTCTTTTAAGTTGAATTAGCCCCAAACAGAGACATTTTTATTCGAATAAACTGAACTAAGAGAAATGTACTGTAATCTGTAATGTACATATATTTACAAAATGTAGCTTGTGGAAACTCCGCATAGGGTTTCGGTCGGGTTTAGTTAGCATGAGGCTTTCAACATTTCTAACTAGGTAATAACTAAACCCGTGTTGGAGTATCATAACCGGGTATAGTTAGGGCTTACATACTAATGTGGCGGAATCTACATCGCCAGATACGAACTACGCGTCACACTGACGTCACGCAATCCTGCATCGCGCAATCAGTTTACCGCGCGACTAGCATATATACAACGTCCCGACATCAACCGTCGGGCAGTTGCCCACCAGACACGACACCCGTCTGGTCGGAGGATCCTCCCTTTTCAATAGAGGATGAGTGAACTTTACACCCTGTTCCTCATGCCTTTATACTACTACTAAATATATCCGCCCAGCGAAAGTATCTGTAATGAATTATGAAGAAATGGTATCTTTTTAAATAGTGAGCTTCGCGACTAACCATCCCCTTCGAACCTAACCTGTCCGAGTCGGGGTGCCCAAAGTCCCGGGCTCGCTTCGCTCGCTCTTGCATCCTAAGTGTTAGGTGTCAAAATATAGTATATTTAGTAATGATATATTTTAAACTATTGCTACTAAATATACCCGAGTAGCGGTGCCTTGGTAAGGTACATTTAGCGGTGGTCAATCCAAAATGCCATCTCCTAACTATACCCGAAGTCATCCAGTGTCCGTGACGTCACTGGCGACCTCACAAGATACATTGAGTAAAGAGCCGTTTAGCCTACGAAATATAACATGCGCATCCTCCTTCATCATCCTCCCAATTTATTTGAAGTCAGCGCAACATGTCTTTTTATCCATACTCTTCTATTATTCGTCATCCCTTTCTTACTCGTGATACAGAACAGTCTAATACACGGAGTTTTAATTAGTTGTTATGGTAAGGAAACGTAATATATTACACCAAAGTAATATTTACATCCATACACGATAAAGGTTTTTTAAGGGATGAAGCAAAACTGAATCTCGTTTGGTCATGAATGGTAGTCTAAATATTGCAACACATGGAATTGGCTCCGAAGTGTGTTTACTTTCACAGAAGCAGCTGGTAGCTAGCCATGTATTCAAAACTATGAGGGGCTTTCAATGACGGCTTAAAAAAGGAAGCTTTAGCAACAGGTACTCACAGACTAGAATTAGATAATAATATTGTATTGCTACCGCATTAATGTCTCCATCGAATTAGGTATAACGTTTAATGCGTAAAATAAATGTAAATTAACTATGTAAAAGCTATTTGTTTACAAGTTGCGGTTGTGTCATATCTTGTCAAATCAATAGTGCAGAACGTTTACATTGTTTTACCTCTGACAGTCCTGACAGCAGCAACCCAATAGCAACTTTATTGTAAAGAAAATAAAGATCACTGTGATTTTGACAGACTTGTCTATGGTAGCAGCCCAAAAGCAACCATAACGCATCGACAATAAAGACCGCTGTAATTTTGAAATCATTTAAAACTAGAGGTAGGTACAGTCCTACCAACTTATCTGTGAACTGAAAGAGGACGCCATCGTCGATGCGTCGGCCAGCGTCGACACAACCGAATGACATGCGTCGCTACAATCGAAGACATTTCAACATGACGGCCGTAGTTCCAATTTTCGCTATTTCGCAGATAAGTTGGTAGGAGTGTAAAATAATTTCTATGAACCGTAGCTATGAACGGTTTGTAATGACAGCTTTCAAAACATACCACAGTCAGCCACTAGCCCAGCCCAGCCCCACTCTCAGCCCACAGAGTTTTCACCTCTCTCTCTGGTTACCCAGTGGCCCAGCAGTTCAATGGGGAGAGACACAAACTCAAACTCAAAGCATTTATTTCAAATAAACCAATTACAGGCACTTTTGAATTGTCAATGGGTGGGTCAGTCAGAAAGATGAACCTAGTTGCCCATTCCAAAGCGTAGTAGGTCCCTATGGACAAGAACGGGCATGAAACTCCACGGACACTCTTTTAAATCAAAATATTTTTACAAAATATTAGTTACATCGTTTATGTTGAAAATATACTTGTGAGAACAATGTAGAAACACGTGCACGTTATAAAGCGCCTGTAATAAAAAGATAAAAACTAAAACAACTAAATTAAAAATAAGCCGTGGCAGCTAAGATACGACCAGTCCAAAGTGACGGCGTCCGTACACGAACATGACGCATGGATCAGCACCAATTAACTCAACCATTTTGAAGGGAACTTAATGATCCAACACACACGCCACCACCAGCGAGACATTTGAGTGAGCATGGAATACTCTCAACCGCCAGGGCACATTCAAGTCAGTGAAAGACCCAGTAAAAGGTAGCTTAATAGTAGCTACGTAGTGCTCACACATGTGCTATGCACTATACCTATAACACTGCATATTTATCGCTAGGAGTCACATCGTCGTTGGTTTTGTTTACCTATCAAACATCATATTTTTTTAGGATGAGACCGGGAATACTTTTTAATATCCTTGAAAACTTTCAACAGATAGACAGCTGATGGTTACCAGCGATAATGGCGCCACCTATAATTAGCTTTGCCTGTTCTTTCCCTGCATTTGTTTCTTAGAATCATAAAATACAAAGTATATGCGCCAGTGTTCATACTTAGGTAGGTACTCTAGGATTGTATGTGAATATCGGCAGGTGTGCCGCTTCAATATCAGTAGTCCATAACAAATCTCTCAATATCGTCTGTGCAATAAAGGACGCAATCTGTCCGAGAATGCAGAACCGCGTTCCCCTAAACCGGTTGAATTCAAACAATTCTCTCCACCGAACCTTAGCAATTTATAATTTTGGCCTACAAAATGCCTTTTATGACTCTGGATATCAGCAAAAAGTAAAAAAAGAACGCTAAGAAAACAACGCTGGACTCGCGGTGTTATGTATATAAATAAAAAGAGAAGTCCTGACTGACTGATTGACTGACTCATCAACACACAGCCCAAACCCTTATGAACCTAGAAAGCTGAAATTTGGCACAGAGGTTCCCTTTATAATGTAGACAAAGAAATAAGGAAGGAATTCCCGGTAGTACGTTCCCGTGAGATATTTTTCGACATTCACGTGGGCGAAGCCGCTGGCAAAACCTAGTTCTTTGATATAATTATTCCAGCTTGATGCAGTATTAGCTTGTGGCTAAGTAAGAACAGCCACACTGGTCGACCGATCGTGAATGGGTGACCATCTTTAGATACCAAGACCCCTCCGTGCCTCGGAAAACACGTTAAGCCGTTGGTCCCGGCTGTCATTCGTGGATCTTTGTGAGTCGTTACGGGTCGTCAGAAGCCCGAAAGTCTGACAACCAGTAAATGGGTTGTGGAGGCAGATAGGCAGACGCTCCATGTAAAATAATAGCGTCCAGCTGCTTCCAGTTAGACTGGAAGCCGACCCAACACAGGTAGTCCTATTTTGGGAAAAGGCTAGGCCGATGATGATGTAGTATTGGCTTCGACCTAGTCATCTAGAAATTTTGGGAGGATCACCTACAGCGGGTATAAAAATACCCCTCATATAGCCTTGCCTAGTCGCTATCTACGCATTCTGCACGTACGTCAAACTAAATACGTTGAGAAAAAATTATTGCTGTAAAGTCTGAAAAGCGACTTTAATGAAAAAAAAATAATAATGTGAAAATTGCTGTTTATCGCTAAGTACCGCACACAAAATGTAGTGCTAGTGTGCGTTTAATTTCTAACGTGACGATATTTATCGTTGACGTCCACGTCATCATGAAAACACAGGCAGGCGGGAAGTAAAATGTATGGAAAAAATACGTTTTTAAATTTCTGACAACGATAATGTGACGTGCATTAATTACTTATACAGGGTGAAATTGAATCCATGGGCAATATTTTAAGGGGTCATTGTACTCATCATTATGAACAACTTTTACTATGGGAACAAACCTGAAAACGCGAAAAAAAATCAGCTGTTCCATACATTATGCTCGCATAAATGTAAGGAACAGCAGATTTTTTTTCGCGTTTTCAGGTTTGTTCCCATAGTAAAAGTTGTTCATAATGATGAGTACAATGACCCCTTAAAATATTGCCCATGGATTCAATTTCACCCAGTAGGTAAAAATAAGAAGCTCAGTTATAGCCTATAAGTAGAAGCTCAGTTTGGGCACACGAGTTTTGGGTGCAAGCGTACAGGGGCCGTACTAACGTGAAAAAAGTTTATAGATTCATTATGGTTCCAGTGTGAGAAAGGGACGGAGCTATGTTAGACCTATAGCACCATCCTTTTTTCTCAACGGAATCATGATGGATCCATGATCTTTTTTCACGTCATAGTACCTGCGGCCGCAAGAGTTACTGTGCGTGTTTTTAAAATTAATTTATAACATTTTGAAAAATGTTTTCGTGAAAAAAAAAAAACGTTGAAAATTAAACCTCCAATATCTTTCTAACCAGAAGGTTTCCAGGTACGGTTCAGTACAAAAAAAATATCACAACTTGTACTGCACATGAGTACAAGTTACTCTTGGCTTCGTTAAGAAAGAAATAAATATAAATATGTTATTTGGGACAAGCACAGGAAATATAAACAGTAAAAAAGGTGCATATAAAACTAACAAAAATAACATGAAAAAAACACAAATAAAAAGGTACTGTGCTAGGCCAAAAAGACTTAACTCAGCATAAGATGTAAGCTGTAATATTTATTAAGCGTATTTTTGCACCCGCTTTATTGGTTAAAATATGACCATTATTTTTTCCATCGAGCATTCATAAATGAACGTGTTTAATTCGTGAATTTCGCGGTGCAAAATTACATAACATTAAATATCACAATTTTTTTTAAATGATGTCCTTAATGTACTGTCATTAACAGTTCAATATACTTTAGACTTTTTCAACAAATTAATTTGGTCTTCAGAAGGACAATTCCCGTACTTAAAAACGTTCAAATTCAAGTCGCAATCTCATGCCAGCGACAACCAAATGTCAAAAATGTAGGTAAACGCTATACAATTTTTGACAGTTTGAGACTGAGATGATTGCGAACGTTGTAAAAATACGGGATTGCCCTCTGATAACTAGGTAAGTACAGTAAACGACATAAGTCACGGATTTTAAAGCGAGTCTGAAATTTTTGAATTTATTTTGTAGCTAACTGCACACATACACTTGTTTAGAATTCGCAAAGCAATTGAAGTTACAATTTCGCTGATTGTAATTTAAAAAAAAAATACGCAAACAATTGACAATTATGATAAAATGTAAAATTATATTAGTTATCTCACCTCCAGCAGAAGGCGAGAATTTGACCTCGTTGCTGACAGGAGTCTCCGAAGGAAGGTGGAACAGGTTGACCCCTGACGAGGACATGCTGCCAGGGTCTGCCCAGGTCACCGACAGCCGGTCTACCGATGGCTGCGGAGACGACGGCGGTGGATCACAGGAGCCCTATAAAAAAGAAGTAGGAGTTCTTTTCATGAACAGTCAGGGAAACGTATCGTTAAGTAACTTCATTTGCGATTTAAAAAGAAAAAATTAAATTGATACTTGGTCAATTTGCAAAAAAATTATGTACAACGCCCAGCCCAAACCCTTGGACCTAGAAAGCTGTAATTTTGCACAGAGGTTCCCTTTATAGTGAAGGCAGACAAGGAATAAGGAAGGATTTTTGTTCCCGTGGGATATTTTCTGACATCCACGCGGGCGAAGCTGCGGGCAAAAGCTAATTAGACTAAAAACGTTTATAATTAATTGCAAACTCATCTTTGCGACAGTCAATGTTGCTGCGATAAGATATATCAAAACAGTAAGAAGATTAGATGTATTTTTGACAAATTGAGAGTAAGATTAGAATACAACTGCTCTCAAAAATGCAAGAGAGTCACCCCTCAGGTGCTTTGCCACGCTAAAATCAACCTAATTACACCGGCACTTATAGGTACCTTCCGTTCAAACTGGAACACATGAACAAATTGATTTCACTGTTCAGATATGATAGGTACTATCGAGGGAACTTACATCTGACCAATTTGAAAACAAAATCCCGCGCTTATACACGATAAACCACATCTGTTAGCAAGCGTTAGGTACTATAGAGTCCGAGCGCTGCAAGCAAGAGTAGTAGTCCTTACGGTGTACTTAGAGATGTAAGTTTTCTCGATGGTACCCACGAGCTAATGAGAATAATGCCTACATTGAGTTAGAAAATTATTTTATTAATAGAAAGAAAGTGGTAAAACCTTGGTAAAACTGACCACTTAGTAAACTATTAGTTAATTACAAAAACAAAAGTAATTCATGTGATGTTGTTATTTTAATTTAGTTTTCATTACTTAGCAAAACGATGACAATTACTATCACTTAAGTTCGTGTCAGATTTTAATTATACCTACCTAGTTTTTAATTTTACACTTTTTAACTTTGTAATCGTTTTTTGGATTGCAACAAAGTAATTAAAAACACAACGATGAAATTACATTTTTGTTATATTATAAGTATACAAAAGCTAACTGTTTTTCTTGTATAAAAAAGGAAGTATTAAAAATAAGACTTTTGTTAACCAAATAAGACTTTTCAAATCTATTCCATAATGTACACTCATGGAAAAAATGCTAAATTACCGTTCACAAAAATTCGAATAATAATATTCAAAGTTCGAACACAGATGTATTATTTAGACCAATCGGAGAAAGGTACTGCGGCGGATTATCGGGAAACGACTGACGCAAGGCAGGCCGCACACGAACGGCATGAAATCCTGCTATTTATGTTAACTACTTCAGAAGTTTTTCTTGTGTGTGTAGGTAGTGGCGCTCCATCTGAATGGCGATTGTGCACGCATTATCATGTATCTACTTTACCATATGAGCAGTGGTGGCCCAGTGGTAACGGCCGCGTCTGACGAGTTGTAGGTTGTGGGTTCGAACACAAACAGGCTCTTTACTTAGTGTAAATTTATTTCCACTGCTCTCAAAACGGTGAAAGAAAACATCGTGACATTTGACATCTACCAACCCGCACTGGGAATTTGTGCCAGTTTGGGGATAGAAACTTTCTTCCGAAATAGTCTACATAGAAAAGGACCTAGACAAAGATCGTTAGAAACGAAAGACAGCATGACAGATTGTAGAAGCATTTCTACGCTGTGATGTCAAAAATGGAGAAACGAAATGTCACTTTGTTTATAAAGATATGTGTCTATTCTTCGTAGAGATAGGAGAGGTCATACGCGCACAGGATAGGCTTAGTGTTATTGGATTTCTCCATTAACATATTGGTAAATAGCCATAGCATATAATAACGTTATATTGGTAAAAAAGTGGATCGTAACTATCGTACTTTCTAGAACTCAAAGCCGATGCTTATGAATAAAAATATAATTTCATCCCAGTGTGCGAAGAGCCGCTTGATACTAAATTAATATAGACTGTGCCCTGTTATTGTAAGGTGTGGTGAAGCTACTTATGTACAATCGCGGACAAAACTGATATGTAAGTATGAAAATACTTATACAATACCACATATAAAAACGTGTAAAAGTCGTAGCAGATAAACTCAAACTGAAGGACACCGAAAAGAGCTTTAAGTTAGTAGCTCGAGGCCATTAAATTATTACTCGCAGTTAGGTTTATTTTTTTATTCAGTAGGGATTAACATTTATTACACATGCAGGTTACCTCGATTACTAAGCAAACAAAACACCCGTGACATTGAGCCGTGGTCCGTAGGTAATTTAATTAAAATGTCATGTCGCATATTATTTGTAACAACGCTGTTGGCGACTGTCCTCGATGATAAAGTTGTGGCCATCACGCACAAGTCACATTCCGTCGCAAAGTGAACCAGAATTGCGAATTTAAATACATTATAATTATTAATTATGGTGATTTTTTTGTAACCTGGGTCTGATGTGTCCGTGGGGATATAACTGATATCTTTATTTTAAGTAAATCAACCTGTAGGTACTCTCTCTCTCTGTTGGGCAATGGTCTCAATATATACTTCCAAAGAGAGAGCCGTTGATGGTTCCCTGGAAGTTGGAGACAAGCACTTTATTTTTAACCGACTTCAAAAAGGAGGAGGTTTTCAATTCGTCGGAACCTTTTATTTTTTTTATTTTTTTTTTATGTATGTTCCCCGATTACTCGAAGATGGCTGAACCGATTTAGATTTTTTTTGTTTTATTCGAGAGGGTACACATCACAGTTGGTCCCATATAAAATTGATTAACCTTGATTTGGTAGTTTTTGAGTTAGCTTCAATAATACGTATTTTCCCCCCACTTTTATATGGATGATGTTCTAGTTTGTTTTGCAGATAGTGGTATTTAGAATTTGTGTGGGGTAGGTACACAACTAAAAAGTGAAAAATAAAAACTTTTTTACAAAAAAATACAAGCGACTTCCAAAAACAACACTACAAAGTGAAAAATAACTTTAATTTCGGAAGTTGGTGACAAAAAACGAAAATACATTTAACACCGACACCGACACCGACTTCCGAAATTAAAGTTATTTTTCACTTTGTAGTGTTGTTTTTGGAAGTCGGTTGTATTTTTTTGTAAAAAAGTTTTTTAACAAAAAACTTCTGTCCGCTACTTCGTCCGTGTGAAATTTCTTGTCCACACCCTCGACGTCGTGCGTCGCATCGCAACACCCACTTTGACTTTTTTTTATTTTTGCTCGGCTCCTAAGGGCCCTAGCGTGATGTTAAATAACATTCCTCAAGAATTCAGCTATAAAATTCAAAACACTTTTTTCAAAACCAACTGGCAGTTCCCGATATTAGCGCGTTCAAACAAACAAACAAAAAACAAACTCTTCAGTGTTATTACATTACTAGCCACCCACCCCTGCTTCGCACGGTTTTTACGACTTGACAAAACACCAAGATTTCAATATTATATTATGTTAGTTTAATATTAATCTCGGCGGAGGAGCTGGTAGCTAAGTAATAACAACCGCACGGGTCGATCCATCAGGTTAAGCTACGCTTGCCGGGGTTGGTCCGTGGATGGGTGACCATCTTTACATACCGAGACTCCTCCGTGCCTCGGAAAGCACGTTAAGCCGTTGGTACCGGCTGTCATTCGTGGATCTTTGACAGTCGTTACGGGTCGTCAGAAGCCCGAAAGTCTGACAACCAGTCTTACCTAGGGGTATCGTATTACCCAGTTAATGGGTTGTGGAGGTCAGATAGGCAGTCGCTCCATGTAAAATAATGGTATTCAGCTGCATCCGGTTTGACTGGAAGCCGACCCCAACATAGTTGGGAAAAGGCTAGGCAGATTGAGATTGATTGTTAGTTTAATATTAATGTATTAAACACATAAACTTTCTGTAACAAGTTCTCTAAATGATGGTGACAACCGCATCAAAATCCGTTGCGCAGTTTAGAAAAACAACGCGGCCACACGGACCGACACGAAAAGCAACTTCGATGTAAATACGTATAGATTAGTTATAGGTATTAGTACCTTTATAGAATATAGCATAGATAGCACACACACACACACACACACACACACACACACACACACAAACACACACAAATTCACACATACATATATTTAATTTTTTTTTTTTTTCTTATTTTTTATGTTTTTTTTTTTTTTTTACGTATAAGTATGTATATTTAGGTAGAAAAAACGTTTATTCGAAAAATATTTACACGCTAATACAATACAGGCCTCCTCTCTGTGAGAGGGAGTGGGCCGTAATCCACCACGTGGGCCCAGTGTGGGTTGGTAAAACAGGATTTGAAACAGGCTCACAGAAAACTTAAAAAAAGAGGCTTTGAACGTGAATCTTCTAGTAGACCACGACGGTTTCGAAAAAGATAATAATTTAATTCCGAAGCAATTTTTTTGCCAAAAAGTTCGCTTGTCCAAAATGAAATGCAAAGCATGGGCCACGCCCACTGGTCACAGTGGCCACGAATGGCCAGTGACGTGACACGCAGCAGTCCATCTTGTAGTGCCAATGAGTGCCGGTCCCGCACTGATTAACTCCACAGGGCTGTTACAAGAAGACATTTCTTTTTTATAGAAAAACTCTGTTTTATCTTAAAAATAATATCACTATTTCAGCAAAAACAGGGTGTAAAGAAATAACGTTTGTCCCCCTATGGTCTATTCTTGTTTGCTCAGTGCATTAATAAGTATTGTGTGACTAATAAAGACTCTGACAGACTCAATCTGCCTAGCCTTTTCCCAACTATGTTGGGGTCGGCTTCCAATCTAACCGGATGCAGCTGAATACCGGTTTTTTACATGGAGTGACTGCCTATCTGACCTGCACAACCCAGTAACTGGTTAATACGATACCCCTTGGTAAGACTGGTTGTCAGACTTTCGGGCTTCTAACGACCCGTAACGATTGTCAAAGATCCACGAATGACAGCCGGGACCAACGGCTTGACGTGCTTTCTGATGCACGGAGGGGTCTTGGTATATAAAGATGGTCACCCATCCACTTACCAACCGCAGCAAGCGTGAACGATCGATCAACCCGTGCGGCTGTATTTTCTTAGCCAGAAGCCCCTCGAAAATTCGCCTATTATTCTCTAAAAAGCAACCAGTATTTGTGACACCCCTGAAGGTTCATTCCATTATCATGCGCCCTCCCTATCGTTTATCACTCCGAATAATAATTAAGAAGTGATTTTTCACCAAAGATAGCGAAATCGATATTCTACTAATTCGTGGAAGCTTTTTTGATACGTTTAGAGCTATTATGATAATTTATTTATTCGTATCAATTCATGTCGCACACACGCACTACTGTCATATTTTAATACGTTACAGCTCTAGATTATTTGCAGCCATTAAGCTCCTTTTACACGGCGCCAGTTTATTGCCTGTGGCATACCATAAAATTGAAGGGCAAATTAGTTTTGAAACATTTTCTAACCTCGTGGCGTTAATATACAGGGTTATTGGTAACTCGACCACTTCCTTGCAGGATGTCATAAAGTAGGGTTAAAATGCAACAAATTAAGCCACCAAATGTTCTACCGAAATTCAGTAGTTTTTGAGTTATTTAGATTTTAGTTTTTATATGAAAAATCCAATTTAAAAATGATTTACGGCGGGGCTATACTGGAATTGAAGTTAGTAGGTAATATGCTGATGCAGTAGCAGACCTTTGCTAATAATTAAAACTTCAAAAATGCTTAAGACTTTGGCAAAGATTACTAATTAAACATTTTGTGTTTCGTAATTTTTGTCTGACAAAAATAAAAACGAAAAAAAAACTGAACTTCGGTAGAACATTTGGTGGCTTAATTTGTTGCTACGATTTCCTGCAAGGAAGTTGCCGAGTTACCAATAAGGGTCCGTTCACACAGACCGGCTCGGAGAGGAGAGCAGATTCTTATCACGTTGAAAACAGAGTTTTTAGTATTTGTATTAAGGTTTATTTTTGCATGTGCACTCCTTTTGTGATTAAGAATGCTTGAAGGCGCTTGGTGTGAAATAATAAGAGGAGCTTACCGGCTCCGATCGCGTAATTTTTCTCGATCGTGCAGCCGTTTGGCTCCGATTGCATGCTCTTTAACGCTCGCGCAGCCGATCGGTTCCGATTACGTGCTCTTTCTCGCTCGCGCAGCCGATCGGCTCCGATTGCGTGCTCTTTCTCGCTCGCGCAGCCGATCGGTTCCGATTGCGTCCGCGCTTCTCCACGCCCACCGCCATTTTGATAGCACAATCCTTTCAACGACCAAGCGAAAGCCGGCTCCGAGCGCATCCGACCGGCTTCAAGTGCATCCGACCGGCTGCGAGCGCATCCGACGGGCTGCGAGCGTATCCGACCGGCTGCGAGCGATTCCGACCGGCTGCGAGCGCATCCGACCGGCTCCGAGCGCATCCGCTTTCAGGTCGCTTCCAGCCGGTCTATGTGAAATAGTTGGCGGCTCCGCTCCGACCAACTCCAAGCGCATACGATCCGGTCTGTGTGAACGGACCCTAACCCTGTATATTACTAGCTTTTTGGTCGGTAATTATCCCACGGGAACTTACTAACCGGTATAAAAAGTATCCTCTGCCTTAACCCAGGTCATGATCTGCCTGTGAGTCGCAAACTGTTCAGCCGAAGGCTTAAAAGGTGACAAACAGGCTTACATCAGTTCTTCAGAGAGTTTCTTTCGCATTTATAATATTATTAGTAATTTTAGTATGGATGGAAGTATGGATTAGACAGGTGATACAAAAAAAAAATATCATAAGCCCATTTATCAAAAAAAAAATCAATCTGCCTAGCCTTTTCCCAACTATGTTGGGGTCGGCTTCCAGTCTAACCGGATGCAGCTGAATACCATTATTTTACATGGAGCGACTGCCTATCTGACCTCCACAACCCATTAACTGGGTAATACGATACCCCTTGGTAAGACTGATTGTCAGACTTTCGGGCTTCTGACGACCCGTAACGACTGTCAAAGATCCACGAATGACAGCCGGGACCAACGGCTTTATCGTGCTTTCCGAGGCACGGAGGTGTCTCGGTATGTAAAGATGGTCACCCATCCACGGACCAACCCCGGCAAGCGTAGCTTAACCTGATGGATCGACCATGCGGCTGTTATTACTTAGCCACGAGCTCCTCCATAAGCCCATTTATATATATTATATAGCAAAAACTTAACACGCCCTAAAACCCACAAGATTAGAATACAACTTCGTGTTTCGTCAGACTTTAGTAGCTTTCCTCCTATTTTTAAAATAAATTACATTAAGTTAAAAAGTGTTAAGAACTCTATATACTTCAAAGTCGATTGAGAGCGTCCGGTCTGCACCAAGTGCAAATAAATAAAATAAATAAACCATTTATTTTCAGGTAACAAAGACCCATAGATACATACCTTAACCGAAGTATACATAATAATATAGTAACAATTTTGTTAGTAAATAAAACTTAATAACTATGTTAGTATCACTTAGTAGCACTAAGTCTTTGTGCGTTCCGGTGGCATTTGCCCGCGAAAGCGGCGGAATACCACATCCTGCGACCCAAAAGCTTTCTTCCATCACCAGGTGCATGTAGCATGCACCACATGCTACATGCACCATGTGGGGTATGCGCACCACAAACGCCTTAAAGTTGACAACAGACAAACAAACAGACAGACAGACAGTTGACAAAGGGCAACAGATAGAAATCCGACGACTGACAAAACACGAAGTTTGCCGAGGGACATTAATAAAATAGTTGTACTGTAGGTACATAGTTGATTAGGTAAAACATATTCTACAGCTCAGTAAATTAATGTCTCCCCATGATTTCCAAACTACATGGTTAATTAAATAAATACTAATTAGGGCAGTCCAAGAATGCTAAGTAAGAGGTACTGAGTTCGATCCCCGGGTTGGGCATGTTATTGAGTTTCTCTGTGCGCAGAATTTCTATAGCACGCCGCTGTCTTTTGTCTCAAGACATTGTATCGAGGCACGACTACTACTAAATACTACTAAATACTAATTGAAAAACGACTCTCCAGGCTTTGAGTTTCCGGCAAGAATAGACCGGGCGACGGGTCTCATCATCATTTCAGCCAAAAGCGTCCACTGCTGGATATAGGCCTCCGCCACTTCGACCGGTTCTGTGCTTCCCGCATCAAGCGGATTTCTGCGGCCTTTACAAGGTCATCGGTCCACCTTGTGGGAGGCCTTCCAACGTTACGTCGGGTATGGGTATGGGTACGTTATAAAGGCGCTATAAATCTCAAAAGTGTTACCACTGATGTGTGGCTGACTGTACTACTCTGGATGAGCTCATTCTCAAAGAGCTCCACTAGTACACAGCTTACTATATTAATATCTCCTCTTGCCAACTAATTCTTTGAATACAGTACACATCTTCTCAGTGACGTTTATTTAAAACACTAATACCAAATCACAACATTGTCTAAAAGTCGAACACCGCCTTTACCGACTGCACAAGGTATTACATTTCGTTAATTGGCTCCGTTTAGAGGCCGGGGAGTGCCCTGATTGTCTGTAATTACACTTTGTGTACATTTCCCAGTAATGGCGACGGCGCTAAATGTATTCACGGTTTTGGGCGTTTTAAGGTAACTTGTATGTGGGAATTAGTTTTGTAAATAATTTAAAGTAAAGAAATTCATTAATTTGCACAAAGAACACAATAATTCATGCTAGTATATATAGTCATAATTCCATAGTTTTGTCAACAATAAAGTTTAATTCAATTTGGTATATAACTTATTCACTATTTTTCTCTAAATGTTCAATATCTCTGATGTTGTCATTTTTCTTTGACAACTTTTCTTTTTGATCCTTGTCTGGGATTTTGAGGGATCTAGACTTCATTTTCTCCTCGAGAGTTTCTATCTCTCTGAGTTTATTTCTTAAGTTCTTGAGCCGTTTGACGGGGTCTGTTGAAGTGTTACTGGGGGTGGAAGGTGCTGGACTTGTAAAGGCAGGTTCTGTTATATCACATTTGGCAAGTTTGTCTGCTGCTTCGTCAGCTCCTGTCTTCTTTTTCTCCTTCTTTTTGTCAACATTGATGACCATGCCCGGTATAGGCTGAATGACACCATGGTTCTTCTTCTTTTGTGCTTGCGCTACTATCTATCTCAGGGTGAGGCCCACAAGAAGTCCAGTGTTCTGACGAGCTCTGAGAGCTCTGAACTTTTGGAATTAGAACGACTGAATCTGTGCATCGTCATCGAATATTGTAATGATTTCTATACGATGTCGTGAAAGTGTAAAGACCACGGCCCATACAATCAGCCTACCATACTCATTTGCAGCTTGCAGTGCAATTGCATAGGTATGTGTGAGCAAGGCAAGCCAAGGTAGAGATCTTTTACTATAAAACTATACACCCCTCCACTGTTTATTGCATAGGTACACTTATCTAGGTTTGTAGAGAAATTTCAGTGGAGGGGCGTGCAGTTTTATAGTAAAAGATCTTGAACTCGATTACAGGTGGATGGTTTAGCTCGGTTTGTAAGTGAAATGGCGTTATGGCTGTCTAGTTTGACGCGAAAGAAATAGAAGACTGTCACGCGCACCGGAATTAAATGCGCTTCGTAGATGTAGATGTGGATGTAGATTTATGACAAAATGCTTGTAATCTGTAATATTGGACAGGGAAAATAAATAATAAATAAATGGATAATGTAAATGATTGAATATAATGAAATTTGTTTAACTGTGACTGATATTTAATGTAGGTATAAGTGGTAAATTAAAAAATAATTTATTCAATAATAATAATTGTACATGTGATATTTGCACGCCATGAGAAATGGCAGACATGTCGTGACCCACTCTTATTTTAAGATCTTGCATGCATGTATTATTTTAATTCTGTATGTACGAGTATACACATGTTCGAGCAAATAAAATTTCTTTCTTTCTGCTATACTTAAATCAATTTTTAGCTTAGTACCTAAGTTCTTAACATATTTAAATACCATCGATTTAAATCTTTTACTGCATAATAAGGAACTATTTACGTATTCGTATAAAACAGAGAATAGACTAGAATAGCTAGTTTGGATTTTTTTTATATAGAAAAAAATGTTAAGTAATCGTGTTTCGGTTTTAGTACGTACAACAGTAGGTAATATAGGCAAATAACACATGGAAAATCCAAATGATTTAATGTGTGTGTGTTTTTTATGTTTTTTGAGTGTGTGTGTGTTTTTTGATGTGTATGTGTGTGTGTGTGTGTGTGTGTGTGTGTGTGTGATGTGTGTGTGTGTTTTTGTGTGTTTTTGTTAACATTTGGTTTTATAGGAATTTTAAAAACAGAAAGTATCGTTGTAAAATCGGACACTTCACTCGAGTAAATATTAATTTTTGTTTCATTCCGCGAGTGACAGATGCCGAAAGTACAAATCCATTAACATTGTTGGACTAGTTCAATAATTCATTAATTTTATGCTTTTGATCCATTTTGTATTTCACTTCGAGTGGAAGATGCCGAATTAATGTGAGACATAATTAACATAAAGCGAAGCGTTTGATATCTGCTAACCACACGATTTCCTACTGCAACTCCTGACAGACAGAAACAACAGGGGCAATCAATCTGCCTAGACTTATCCCAACTATGTTGGGATCGGCTACCAGTCTAACCGGATGCAACTGAATACCATTATTTTACATGGAGCGACTGCCTATCTGACCTCCACAACCCATTAACTGAGTAATACGATACCCCTTGGTAAGACTGATTATCAGACTCGGGGTTCTGACGACCCGTAACGACTGTCAAAGATCCACGAATGACAGTCGGGACCAACGGCTTAACGTACTTTCCGAGGCACGGAGGAGCTTCGGTATGTAAAGATGGTCACCCATCCACGGACAAACCCCGGCAAGCGTAGCTTAATCTGATGGATCGACCCGTGCGGCTGTTATTACTTAGCCATGAGCTCCACCAGAAACAACAGGGGCGATTACCAGAAAAACCCCGAGATAATAAAGCTCAACGAGTGGTGATAGAGACGGTGGAATTGCTTTCCTCGACGAGCCCAATAACAATAAGTAATAAATAAATAAAACGTTTATTTACTCCATCACATAAGAAAATTTAATACAATACTTAATTTGTGTAGGTATACAAAAGTACATTGATGTTGTGGAGACTGGAGCCTGTACTAGGAACACCTGTATTACAGGTCTCCATGTCTCCAAGCTATCTCTCTCAAATCTCTGTCCTAACTCTCATTACATTATTTTTGAGCCCATTCGATTTTATTTTTTGAATTTGAACATCACCATGGAAAAATCAGTAAAGGTGTAAATTGGTAAAGGTGTTCTAATAAATTAATATATAATAATAATATATTTATTTGCGAAAATCATGGTATAAATAGGTCTTACAATACAAAAAAACTTTTTTAAAAAAAAATACAACCGACTTCCAAAACAACACTACAAAGTGAAAAATAACTTTAATTTCGGAAGTCGGTGTCGGTGTTAAATGTATTTTCGTTTTTTGCCACCGATTTCCGAAATTAAAGTTATTTTTCACTTTGTAGTGTTGTTTTTGGAAGTCGCTTGTATTTTTTTGTAAAAAAGTTTTTATTTTTCACTTTTTAGTTGTGTACCTACCCCACACAAATTCTAATACCTCTATCTGCAAAACAAACTAGAACATTATCCATATAAAAGTGGGGAAAAAATACGTATTATTGAAGCTAACTCAAAAACTACCGAAGCAAAGTTCATCAATTTTATATGGGACCAACTGTGATGTATACCCTCTCGAATAAAACAAAAAAAATCCAAATCGGTCCAGCCATCTTCGAGTAAGGTTTCGACGAATTGAGAACCTCCTCCTTTTTGAAGTCGGTTAAAAATAGAGCAGACATGTTTTGCCACGATTAAACATAGTTTGCAAATACTTGTAATAACGTTTGCCTTAACAAAATTATTATTATTAGTAGGATTACAACAACGCTATTTTCGTTCTAGGAATTGCTATATACTACAGGTTGTTCTCAAATTTATTCTTAAAAGCATATCTCGAGTTTAACATTTTCAGATCACTAGGTAATTTAAATTGTGATTTATATAAATAAATTGTTGGCTACATTCTCCCTTTTTAGGCCTACTTTATTCACCTTGTGTTTCAAACTAATGTACAGTCAACAAAAGAGTTAGCTAGGCAGGGTATATTAACATATTTGTATGTGAATTGCTTCATGTTCAATTTTATTTAAATTACTATGTTTTTGCATTATTCCTAACTAGCTGCGCCCCGCGCTGTTACCCGCGGTTTATGAGATACACTAAAACGTGTATTATTTAATCGGTGAGAAAAGTATTCACAAAAAAATTGCTCATCCCACGGGAACACTACATTTTTTCAGGATGTAAAGTAGCCTATTGTGTACTATGTGTATACAGGATGTCTGCTACTTCCACACCAAATTTTATCAAAATCGGTCGAGCCGTTTGAGTTTGAAGGAGTAACAAATATATTTGAATTCCTTGCTCATCCCACGGGGGCACTACATTTTTTTCGGGATAAAAAGTAGCCTATGTGTTAATCCAGGGTATAAGCTGTCTACATACCGGATTTCATCCAAATCGGTCCAGCCGTTTGAGCGTGCAGAAGTAACAAACATACACACACACACACACACAGCCTCACAAACTTTCGCCCTTAATATTATAGCGTGATTATTTATTTTTGTTTTTTTGTTTTCAAACTTTTATTAGTGTTTTTTGTTTGGTTGGTGATCTTCCTGTGCTAGTCACAATAAATACTTTTTCTTTCTTTCTCTATTTTTTCGGGATAAAAAGTAGCATATGTGTTTATCCAGATTGTCAGCTACTTCCACACCAAATTTCATCAAAATCGGTCGAGGCGTTTGAGTTTGAAAGAGTAGCAAATATATTTGAATTTCATGCTCATCCCACGGGAGCACTACATTTTTCCGGGATAAAAAGTAGCCTACGTGTTAATCCAGGTTATAAGCTGTGTACATACCGAATTTCATCCAAATCGGTCTAGCCGTTTGAGCGTGAAGAAGTAACAAACACACACACACACACACACACACACACACTCACAAACTTTCGCCTTTATAATATTAGTGTGATACATTGTAACAAACCAACACAAAATTGTTTATTTTCACGAAATTGAATATGAAACAATTCACATACAAATATGTTAGTATACCCTGCCTAGATATCTCTTTTGTTGACTGTTCATAACACGCTGTGTGTGCTCTGTTGCACATGCCTTTGCTCATATTTTCATTTGCTAGTACCATTATACAGAGATGATAGTTTTGAAAGTGGCTTTTGTTTTGACGAATGATAAAGGAGTGTTGTAGGTACTTACTATTACCAATAGTAGAATAGTAGTATTTTGGTACAAAAGGAATCTACGGTAGGTTTAAGGACCTCGCACGACGCAGCCACGACCACGACTGGCAGCAATCTTGATCTCAGAAGCTCTAAGGAAGAAGAATATTTGGCCACATGACGGGTCGTCCAACCAGTTATGCCCCAAGAATCTTTAGGATTGCGGGCGGTCGTGGTCGTGGCCGCAAAGTGCGTGAGATCCTGAAAAATTAAATACGTCTAGTGCAAATAAAATCACAGCACATTCGCCAATATAATGGAATAAGATCACTCTTCGCAAAATGTTAAATTAACTACTAAGAATATCGCGCAGGTAGTTCCTTATTTGCCTCGGGCTAGGCTCAGCGTCCCCGTAGATGGTTCCCAGGTACTACGAGAAGTCTTGTAGTTGACCACCAGACACAGGAAAACATGTCGGTATTTATACTAAAAGCTTGTTCAGAAATCGTGTCTAGTTATAGATAAGTGCTAAGCTTAAATGTTATTCGCTAAACCTCGAATGGTAGTGAGGTGGTGACCCTCTGCGAGGTGGGTATCCGATATGATAGACTAAATTCAAAACTTGTATAAAACGCACACTATGCAGGCAGGCATATTATAAGTTTGGGGATTACATAACTGATAAAAATGCTTGGCTCAATGCTGGTCCTGCTCCACAACCACAACTAATTAATTAACATTTGAAGATACTGTTGGAGCTGCTAAAGATTGTAAGACTATCATTGCATTGTATAGACTCAATCTCCATTGTATTATATAATTGCATAGCACATGTGTGAGTACTATGTACATACTCTAAAGCTACCATTTACTGGGTACGTCTTTGTTTGACTTGAATATGCCCTGGCGGCTGAGAGTATGTGACGCTCACTCTAATGTCTCGCTGATGGTGGCGCGTGTTGGATCATTTAGCTAATCCATGCGTCAGGTTCGTGAACAAGCGCTGTCAGTGAAGGCTGGTCATACCTTAGCGGCCACGGCTTATTTTAATTTAATTTAAATATTTGAATTGTTTTTTTTTTTTTAAGGACGCTTTTAACATTCTGCATCGTTCTCACATGTAAAATTTCAACATGAATGATGTAACCATTATTTTGTAACCATATCTTGATTTAAAAGAGTGTCCGTGGAGTTTCTTGCCCGTTCTTCTCCATAGGTACCTACTATGCTTTGGAATGGGCGCCTAGCTTCATCTTTTTGACTGACCGACCCCTTGACAATTCAAAAGTGCCTGTAATTGGTTTAATTGAAATAAATGCTTTGAGTTTGAGTTTGAGTTTGATATTATCAAACCAAATAATTTGTTCGCTTTCAAATCGTGTGCCGTCACTTGATCGAGGTTCGGTAAATCACATTTATTTCTGTAATTTATAAACAAGAAATCAATCGAATTGAGAATCTCCTTCTTTTTTGAAGTCTGATAAAAAGTAAATGGCGTCAGTCGAAGTGAGCTTTGCAGAAAAGAAGTTTAACGTGAAAAAGAAGTACATACCTGTGGAGTTAGCTCCGACTTTGTGGTGTCGATAACCACTCTCGGACGAGGCTCCAATTTTAGGATTCCACGTTCTCTACCCTGCACAAAGAGAAGGAATTATTTAGAGCTGATAAGATAAGTTACGATCAGGGACCATTTTGGTTACCCATTGAAAGGGTTTACGATACGGTGTTTAACCAAAAACCCATACGATGAAGGTAAGCCTTTTGAATAGATTTAAAGTATCATTTTGGTTATCCATTGAAAGGTATTTCGACAGGGTTTTCCAAAGCAGTTAAACAAAAACCCATACGCTGTGGGTAACCCTTTCGAACGGCTTAAATTAAGCCGTTCAAAAGGGTTAAGCTTCAACTCTCTTTAAAACGATAACAGCGTAAAATTCCGACTCAGAGCAATGTAATATGATCTCTCTTGAGATCTCTATGAGATCTCTTGCAAAATGCTGATATGGTTACCCGTACAAAACCCTTATATTATATAGGTTATCTTAATGAAAGGGTAACCCTTTCACTGGGTTTCAAGTATAGAGCCCATTCAATGGGTTATCTACATTGAAGGGATAACCCTTTTACTGGGTTTCAAGGCTGAAACTATTCAAGGAGTTACACATGATTAAGGTATCTTCATAAACGGCTTACCCCTTCGAAAGACTTAACTGTTAACCGGGGTTGTACGGTCCCTGGTTACGATGTCAAATACGAGTCCTGAAGATGAGTTTGTTTATTTAGAAGATTAGTGACGCAAAGGTTCAATCTAGATACTGAGGGGCCAACATGTTGTCAATACATCGAGATTTTTGTGCTAGGTGGTTTTTTATTTAGTCTGAAGCTAGGTATATCATCTGCCTAGCTTTTCCCAATTATGTTGGGGTCGACTTCCAGTCTAATCGGAAGCAGTTGAATACTATATTGCTGTATTTTACATTTACATTTTATCTAAGTGTTTATTTAATACACATTAACGTTCCAGAATAAATTCCCTAAGATCCATTATAATATATTATGTAGTTTAGAAGAATTGAGAGAACACACATACAGACACAAAAAGCTACTTTGTTTTACATTATTTACTATTTATAGCTGATCTGTTTTACGTTATCCTGTCCAAATTCCAATAATTCATACAAAAAAGGTCGTTCAGTTTTTCCTGAATTTTAAGATTTTTCGGGAGGTTTTACCAATTTTTAGGGTTCCGTACCTTAAAAGGAAAAAACGGAACCCTTATAGGATTACTTCGTTGTCCGTCTGTCTGTCTGTCTGCCGACGTTGGCACGGACCTAGCACGGACGTAAAAATATCGAGGCGATTTTTTTTCGCGCACTGGATTTTCAACGCTCTGCTTAGCGCCGAGAGTTGAAAATCTAACAGTGTGTTTTTCGACGCGCTAAGATGCACTCTGCTATTGTTAAGATGGATTCTCGAAGCTCGGCTCAACACCGAGAGTTGAAAATCCAGTGCGCGATATAATCCCGCCGCGATATTTTTACGTCCGTGCGAACGTCGCGTCGGCGTATACGACATATTTTGATACTCGCAAGTAGGTAAATCAAAACCTATAAGTACTTCCCGTTGACCTAGAATCATGAAAGGCAAGAAGCAAGGTCTCACAACACAAGTAAAGGAAAAAGTCCGAAAATTGTTATTTTATCACATACATTTTTTTTTTTGGGATTACAATGTTAAGTTTGTTTTTGGGATAGATTCTTTTCAACTATGGAACCCTTCATTATGCGTGGTCTGATTCGCACTTGGCTGTTTTTTTTTTCTATGAAAACATGATTCGGACAAACATTTAAATATTCAAATCAGTCCTGCCGTTCTGAAGTTATGCGCTTACCAATGAACAGCATTTCATTTTTAGGGTTCCGTACCTAAAAGGAAAAAACGGAACCCTTATTACTATAGGATCGAGCTCTATCGCAACAATTAGACATGTTAGGAATTTGAAACTTCTGTTAATCATGTACCTAAATCAACAAAGATTAAAAACGCCGATTCATTAGATATTTTGTTTAATGTGTGATTTTCTGCAACTTCAAAAAATAAACTTATTAAGTAATTCACAGTATCATTATGAAATACAAAGTTATCTTTCTAATATATTAAAAATAATAAAAAAAAAAATAAAGGGAAGGGGAGGTACTTCGATTTAAAAAAATTAAAGGGGGTTCCCCTTTAATTTTTTTAAACTGACGTATCTACCTTTACGGTGTATCTATGGTTGTGCGTGTGCGACTCCGACTAGTACTTGGCCAGTTTTTTTCTTAACAACCATCGGCATGGTTTATCCTCAATCTGATTTTTTCACTGACTGGCAAAACTCTTGAGCTAGCCAGACGTTATTTTTCGCGGCTAGTACTCGTAAATTGTCGATAAAAACTTTTTTACAAAAAAATACAACCGACTTCCAAAAACAACACGACAAAGTGAAAAATAACTTTAATTTCGGAAGTCGGTGTCTAGTTAAATGTATTTTCGTTTTTTGCCACCAACTTCCGAAATTAAAGTTATTTTTCACTTTGTAGTGTTGTTTTTGGAAGTCGGTTGTATTTTTTTGTAAAAAAGTTTTTATTTTTCACATTTTAGTTGTGTACCGTACCCCACACAAATTCTAATACCACTACCTGCAAAACAAACTAGAACATCATCCATATAAAAGTGTGGAAAAAATACGTATTATTGAAGCTAACTAAAAACTACCGAAGCAAAGTTAATCAATTTTATATGGGACCAACTGTGATGTATACCCTCTCGAATAAAACAAAAAAAAATCCAAATCGGTCCAGCCATATTCGAGTAATCGGGGAACATACATAAGAAAAAAAAAAAAAAGGTTCCGACGAATTGAGAACCTCCTCCTTTTATGAAGTCGGTTAAAAAGTTATCCAAACCCCATAACACGTTTTCCTAGTGGCCGATCCTTAAATATAAGTGAAGGGAAAGAACAAGGTTCGATAATTGGACTGTGTAGCAGAAATGTGGCCAGAAGGGTGTTTTATAAACCTTCCGCAATTTTCTTAAATTATTTACTGCATGACACCATAACTGAATCACAAAAAAAAAATATCCTAAGCGGAAATGCTGAAAACGCAACTTTGTCAACTTTACTACAAACAACTGTACATCACAAAAAAAGTCGCAAGTACACAAGTAGTACACATACACACAGCAAAATAGTCCACTCTTCGATCACAACAGAGAATTACGAAAAAAGTTTCGCCGTCAAATCTATTAAATTAAAAAAGTGTTGTCAGTACCTTTGCGTCCATCGTGTGCCGCGATGTAGACAACGGTGGCGGCTACTGCTGTGACGGCTTTTGGCGCGAATTGAAGAGGATGCCTGCGAAAAGGGGTATACGTCGAGTTTTTTAACTTTCCTCGACTGCCTGAGTATACGAGAATAATCACACGAGAGTAATGTACTGTTGAAAGTTTAGGTAGGTACATCTTTCATAAAACCTAATTACCTGAAAATGGACAGATTTATTGGCGGTAATATAAACAAGATAATCTAAAGTTAAACATAACCTAAAAATAACAAAATTATATCTTAACATAACTAAAACTATTAAAAAACTAAAATATGGCATCGAAAAATTCCTCCGCATAGTTGTCGACTGGTAAAGTACCCAAGAGACTGGCGGCATTGCCACGTTGTATGGCAATGCTAAGCCTCTGGCCAAGGTAAAAGCCAGCTCTTGGGTCACGGGAAGTGTCTACAAGCCGCTTGGAGATTTCGTTGAATAAACCATGAGCAATTAAAACCTGAAAATTACCTTGTTAGTAATCTTGGTAGACCCAAATGCTTGAGCCTAATACGTAACTTTCTGATGAAAGTCGAAAATCGGAGATAACACAATAATTACTCACTAATCGATTGCCACTTTTAAAAATGGTTCCGAATCTTAGTTGATTAACTCACTCACTTCATAATTTTTTCCAAGTAACACTATATCATTAGATCGGATTCTTCTTGACGGTACTGGAACATATACTAATATATTTAGAGGTACTATAATTCTTAAATTCATTCACTCGCTGACATTCGCACAGCCTAAACTGCTGGGTTTAGAAGCATATTTATAATGCACAAGAAATTATTTTCGAAAATTCATTCTAAACGGTTGAAAGTTTGTATGTAATTCGTAATTTTTGCCGATAGAACATCCCATCGGCACAGGGTAATTTTATTATATTTAATTAACTAGCTTTTGCTCGACATTTTGGTCGTATTTAACTTTTACCCTTTTATTAATTTATCCGCTACGATAGAACATAAGTATTGGTAATCTATGGAATAAAGCACACGTAGGACAAATAGACTCCCATTCCAAATTGTCCACTGTCTGAAAAATCCTTTCTTAGTGCACTTCTATATCCTTTAATTAAAGTCTTTATCATTTGAATGTCTGTCAGTCACAAAATCATGGTTGCCATGCCATGATGTCAGTCGTTAAAGTGATTAATGTTGAGTGCATAGTATGTGTGTCAATTATGTCATTTTACTTTTATATGTCATGATGGGGAACAAAAACATCGGCGAGTATTTTATGTGTATATTATATAATATATATACATAAAATACTCATACATAACAGCCGCACGGGTCGATCCATCAGATTAAGCTACGCTTGCCAGGGTCGGTCCGTGGATGGGTGACCATCTTTACATACCAAGACTCCTCCGTGCCTCGGAAAGCACGTTAAGCCGTTGGTCCCGGCTGTCATTCGTGGATCTTTGACAGTCGTTACGGGTCGTCAGATGCCCGAAAGTCTGACAACCAACCAAGGGGTATCGTATTACCCAGTTACTGGGTTGTGGAGGTCAGATAGGCAGTCGCTCCATGTAAAATACTGGTATTCAGCTGCATCCGGTTAGACTGGAAGCCGACCCCAACATAAATAGTTGGGAAAAGGCTAGGCAGATTGATTATTCTGAGGCTTGCAGAGGCAATAACCATAGTATTATTTAGCACTAATAAAATCCGCAAAAAAAAAATCTAAAAGTTTTTGGTTATTTATTTTAATAAAGAAATAGATAAGTTAAGGTTTTTTTTCCTTATAAATACATATCATTACAAAAAACTACTCCAAATTAACACTAATAAGTAGCAGATAACATGTATCATCTATCTATATAAATAAAAAGAGAAGTCCCGACTGACTGACTGACTCAACAACGCCCAACCCAAACTCTTGCACCTAGAAATCGGAAATCTTGCACAGAGGTTCCCTTTATAATGTCGACAAGGAATAAGGAAGGAATTCCCGGTAGTACGTTCCCGTGGGATATTTTCCGACATCCACGCGGGCGAAGCCGCTGGCAAAAGCTAGTCACATATAAAAAGATCAGAAACTAGGGTTATGTCCCTTTACAGCTAGCCTCTCAGTAATTAGTGGAAAACTGCGCAAAGGTGGGTAGTTAAAAGGGGTGAGACGAGCGGGTTGCTAAACATCGCATCCACTGATATTAAATAAAACATTCTTTGAACACGTTTTAGAGTCAGTTACTAGCTAATTGCTTAAAAAAAAATATTTATTGTAGTTTTTTTCAGTTTCTTTCTTTTCATTTAACATTTTTACCATTGACTTGGACATTTGCGTGGCTAAGTATACCTAACTAACTATAATTAGGCTTGTTTTCTTGATTAGAAAAAACGGCAAAAGTTAGTTTACTAAGAAAAGTAGGCAGCTAGAAAATTGGTTATACAATAAACTCATCAGTATCTTAATAAAGTTATAATATTATACTTCATCTCAATTGATTTTTGTCCTACGCAGCACGGCCCCTCATTCTTACATCTCTATCAGCCATTATCTCAGTATTGCCCCCTTTTCTAGCCGTATTACCAAAAAACTAAAACAACGAAGTAAAATGTCCCAACAGATGGAGGACTATGCCTTGTCGTCGCTGTCACAGTACTCGTAAAGACATGGCTTTTGACATGTTATTGTTTGAGTCGGTCACCCCCAATTTACCCCCTGCTTTAAAAGGGTAAACAGACAGGAAGGGTCAGCGTGTTAATTCGTAATTTTCACCTTTTCTTACATTATAGGTAAGTATAGGTACTTAAAACAGAATAAGTAATTCGGCTCTGGGTCTCTCGTGTTTGCAAATTGCGCAATTGATCTATCAGCTAGCTATCTACCAGCCTAGCCTTGTCCCAACTATGTTGGGGTCGGCTTGGTCTAACCGGATGCAGCTGAATACCAGTATTTTATATAGAGCGACTGCCTATCTGACATCCACAACCCAATTACTGGGTAATACAATACCCCTTGATAAGACTGGTTGTCAGACTCGGGCTTCTGACGACACGGACGAGTATGTAAAGATGGACCAACCTCGGCAAGCGTAGCTTAACCTGATGTATCGACCCGTACGGCTGTTATTACTTAGCCACGAGCTCATCCTATTTGATTATTAAGCTTTAATTTTAAATTTGGTTGATGATATAAATTAGATAGAAAATAAAAGTATTATTGAATATCGCTATCATGGAGATAGAACAGTACTTAATTTACATGACATCTTCAATAAGCCATTTTTAGGGTTCCGTAGCCAAATGGCAAAAAACGGGAACCTTATGGATTTGTCATGTCTGTCCGTCCGTATGTCACAGCCTATTTTTTCCGAAATTATAAGAACTATACTGTTGAAACTTGGTAGGTAAGTAGATGTATTCTGTGAATCGCATTAAGATTTTCACACAAAAATAGAAAAAAAAAACAATACGTTTTGGGGGTTCCCCGTACCTACTTAGAACTGAAATTAAAAAAAAAAATTATCATCAAACCCATACGTGTGGGGTATCTATGGATAGGTCTTCAAAAATGATATTGAGGTTTTCTAATATCATTTTTTTCTAAACTGAATAGTTTGCGCGAGAGACACTTCCAAAGTGGTAAAATGTGTGTCCCCCTCCCTGTAACTTCTAAAATAAGAGAATGATAAAACTAAAACAAATATATGATGTACATTACCATGTAAACTTTCACCGAAAATTGGTTTGAACGAGATCTAGTAGGTAGTTTTTTTTAATACGTCATAAATCGTAAAACGCAATTAGCTTTCATTCAATCAACTCAATTAATAAAACATCGATCAAAGTTACAACGAACTACAAGAACTTTTATATTATGTTACTTGCTGCTACGGAACCCTTCATGGGCGAGTCCGACTCGCACTTGGCCGCTTTTTTATCATAGATCAATAAGACATAAAATAACATGATCGGCGGGGGGGCGTTTTTTTGTAGTTGCCTTTTATTTTTCGTCAAAAGGTGCTCATAATTAAGATATGTACTTAGGTACCTACTTAATTATTTTAAAACAGAAAAATATATATAATAATAGTATAAAAACAAAAATCTAATCTAATAAAATAGCGCCATCTATTCAGAATCAATCGCATTAAACTGAGGGTTATCTTCTGATGAGGGGTGACTAAGGGGTGAGTTTTAGTAAGGAAACCTTTAGGGGTGTTCTTGATAGTTTTCAAATAAACTGAGAGATGGCGCTTTCCAACTTCATACTTTGATTTTTCTATAACCTATAGGTCGTTCGTAATAACCACCACACATTTGCTAATAGAGCCAGACAATTTTTAATTAAAGCAAGATAACTACAACATCCATTAGACGATAGTACGTGTCCCCCATAACTTTCAGCTATTATGGTGTAGGGTCCAACTTGCCCTAGACCGAAATAGCTCGAAGTCATGCGAAGAGGTCTTTGTCCAGCAAAGATCAGCTGTTTCCTACAAAAGTGCAAAACCTACGTGGTCAAAATTTATGCTTTTTAGGGTTCCGTACCAAATTAGTAAAAAGGAACCCTTATGGTGTGACTCAGTCTGTCTATCACAGCTGTCCGTCTGTCACAGCTGGATATCTCAAGAACTACTAATGCTATCAACTTGAAATTTGGAACAGTGTTAGATGACGTTTGCTGACTATTTTGTAAATAAGAAAGAATTTTCTTTTTTTAGCAACAGGGATTGACAGTGTCTTAAAAATACGAAGTGGGGCTATTAGAGCATGTGGGGTATCATAATGAAAGAGCGCTGTTTGCACATTCTCAAAATTTTTTCTTTTTTTTTTGGCCGCAAATTTTTCGACTTTTAATGAAAAATGCAAAAAAAAAATACCGTTCCCCTCCTTATCTCCGAAGTTCGCGTAGAGAAAAACCTGTAATCACTCTATGTGATCGAAGTTTATGTAAATATTACAGGAGAAATAAAACGATGTCTCTAAATAGCACTTTTTCATAAATCGTAAACAAAAATTACATATATATTATTAGGATGTTACGGGAACCTCGGTGCGCGAGTTCGACTCGCTCTTGACCGGTTTAAAAAAAAATAACAGATGAAAAATTTCAACGCAGCGGGTTCCGCAATCATGTACTGGGTCCTAATGCACTATGACCACTTAACGATTCCTTACCGTCAATTCTTCGAGCTAATCACGACACCTGCTAATAACGTTTTCGCTATGACACAATGAACGAAACCACCTATATTATAAAAAGGGGTTTCCACAAGACACCATATTGACGTGGTTTGCACGTGGTAAGATATAAGCGGGGAATCATACAGAATTGGGGCCTGAATAACCTAATCGCCAGTCTGAATAATAAAAGCTTTTGTTCTTTAAATTATTTTAGATACGCTATACTGTTTTCCTGTAGTCCTGCTTACCTCACAGCCTCATAAAACTGAGATTAAACTGTAATAATGTCAGTGAGAGTTCTTTGACCTCTTATCAGTGACGGTTTAAAAGCTTCCGTTAAGTCTAAAATTAGGCGGTCAGGATTTATCTCAAGTGATAATAAGTCAGATGCGTGCTTCAGTTCAATGAAATTCTTTTGTGACGTGACGATCTTTGTTGACTTGTATGAAGCTCATCAATGTAAGATCGTTTTTAGGGTTCCATAACAAAATGATAAAAATTAACTCTTATATGGTGTGACTGTCTGTCTGTCCGCCTGTCACAGCTGAATATCTCAAGAAATACTAATGCAATCAACTTGAAATTTGGAATAGTTTTAGATGACGTTTGCCCAACTATTTTGCAAATAGAAACAATTTTTTTTTTTGCAATAGGTACTGAAAAATTTGAAGAGGGGCTGACTGGGGCTACTAGGGCATGTGGGTTATCATATGAAAGAGCGCAGTTTGCACGTACTCAAACATTTTTTCTTTTTTTTAGGCCGCATAGTTTTCGACTTTTGATGAAAAATGTGAAAAAAATGCCGTTCCCGGGCCCTTATCTCCGAAGTTTGCATAGAGAAAAATCTGTAATTATTCTATGTGATAGAACTTTATGTAAAGATTACAGGAAAAATAAAACTATGTCTCTAAATAGCACACTTTTTCAGAAATCATCAACAAAATTACAATGTAATGTTATGGAACCCTCGGTGCGCGAGGCGCGACTCCGTCTCGCTTTTGTTTTTTAAATAAATTTATTTATTAGGAAACTCAACAGCTTATAACTAATTAGTTATAGTGTGGTGAACATTCATAACTCATGTAATTACATGAGTTATGAATGTTCACCACACTATCAATGAACAGCTCAAAGCAGTTGCGTCAAAGTTACAGCATCCTACAGTCTGTATACACTGTTCAATGATAGCGAGATGATGACAATTATCACTTAGCCAATAATGGAGTTTCACGGCATTGATAAAGCTGGGTAACTAGAAAGTAGCGAGAGAAAACAAATGAAAAAACTTAAACAAGTATTACGTATCAATAATAGGTATATAAATGTTAAATGAAGTGCATATGTAACCTCTAAAAATACAAGTAAAAAGAAGATATGCTACACCGATCGGTAGAGGGTGACATTGTTATAAAAAATAATGACTAGTGCAAATATCTATACAAAACGATTTGTGTATGTACCCTAAGGACTCCATGACTTGATGACACTTGATGAAATTTTCAGGCAATCTTTAGATTAGCCCAGCGAGTGATCCTGTGAAGTTTGGTAGCGATCGAGCTACCCGTGCGAAGTCGGGGCGGGTTGCTAGTGTTATATTTATAAGTGGAATTTAGGTTTTTAAAGTTTAGATAAATCGTCCATATGTGCTTCGTAATATGTAAGTAATTTATCTAATGTAACAACATAGTCAGATGGCTGACATCTGCTAGACATAACTCCATAATATTTCGTGCAGTCATGTCTTATAATACCTAAGCGTCGGAAGGTCATCTTCTCGACTTTATACTTATCTATACTTATTAAAAAATAAAGTTGCTTTTCGTGTCTGCGATATAGCTCGTACAAAAATGGTCTAAAATTGTCAACTTTTATGGCCCCCCATTTCTTCATTTTTGAAGATAAAAAAACATAAAAAATATATTTGTACTGTACTCGATGAGTTCTAGATAATGGCGCCCCATATGCTAGGGTAAGTATTTTTTTTTAAATGAAAAGTTTAAAAAATAAAGGGGGTCTCCCCTTTAATTTTATCTTTATTTTATTTTTATTATTTTTAGTTATAGCCGTAATAGAAACAACACAATCTGTGAAATTTTCAACTGTCTACTTATTGCCGTTCATGAAAGCCCTGTTGCAGACAGACGAACGGACGACGGGCAGCAGAGGCTAATAATAGGATTACTTACCCGAAGGTACCAGACAGAACTCTATTATTAGAATCCGCCCAAATCATACGTAACCAGCAGTGCTATTCTGTACAAATCTCACCGTGAAAACTTAGGTGAAGTGAGCGTGGAGTGAGCTGTCAATAGTGTCAGTCCCTATCATCAGGTGTAATGATAACTCACTTCACCTAGGTTTTCACGGTGAAATTTGTAGGTACAGATTAGCACTGCTGTCGTGCTATTCTGTAAACATCTCACCGTGATAACTTAGGTGAAGTGAGCGTGAAGTGACTCGTCATTCTAGGGGTTGACACTATTGACAGTTCACTTTAAGATCACTTCACCTAAGTTTTCACGGTGAGATTTTTGCAGGATAGACCGGCAGTTGATTCAACGCATAAAATTACCAAGAAACACGACTGGGAACATAGTAAGTTCATTGAAGTTATTATCATACCTCATCATCATCTGCTTATCCTTTTCCCAACTATGTTGGGGTCAGCCTTCCAGTCTAACCGGATGCAGCTGAATACCAGTATTTTACATGGAGCGACTGCCTATCTGACCTCCACAACCCAGTTACTGGGTAATACGATACCCCTTGGTAAGACTGGTTGTCAGACTTTCGGGCTTCTAACGACCCGTAACGACTGTCAAAGATCCACGAATGACAGCCGGGACCCAAGGGCTTAACGTGCTTTCCGAGGCACGGAGATTCTCGGTATGTAAACTCCAGCTGAATGAAACGAAATTTAAATCTTGTATAAAACGCACACTATGCAGCCAGGCATATAATAAGTTGGGGGATTACATCGCTGACAAAAATGCTTGGCTGAATGCTTGTCCTGCTCCACAAGGACGCATTAACTAATTGATTAGCATTCGGATATATTGTTGGAGCTGCTGAAGATTAAGAAGAGAGAAAACTTTCTTTGCATTATTTAAATTCAATCTCTTAGTATTATATAATTGCATAGCACATGTGTGAGCACTATGTAGCTACTATTAAGCTACCTTTTACTGGGTACGTCTTTCACTGACTTGAATGTGCCCTGGCGGTTAGAGTATGTCATGCTCACTCAAATGTCTCGCTGGTGGTGGCGTGTGTAAGATGTTGGATCATTAAGTTCCCTTCAAAATGGTTGAGCTAATTGGTGCTGATCCATGCATCATGTTCGTGAACGGGCGCCATCAGTTGGGACTGGTCGTCTCTTAGCTGCCATGGCTTATTTTTAATTTAGTACTTTTAGTTTGTATCTTTTTATTACGGACGCTTTTTAACGAGCACGTCTTTCTACATTGTTCTCACATGTATATTTTCAACATGAACGTGTAACCAATATTTTGTAAAAATATTATTATTTAAAAGAGTGTCCGTGGAGTTTCTTGCCCGTGCTTCTCCATAGGGATCTACTACGCTTTGGAATGGGCAACTAGCTTCATCCTTCTGACTGACCGACCCATTGACAATTCAAAAGTGCCTGTAATTGGTTTATTTGAAATAAATGCTTTGAGTTTGAGTTTAAAGATGGTCACCCATCCACGGACCAACCCCGGCAAGCGTAGCTTAACCTGATGGATCGACCCATGCGGCTGTTATTACTTAGCCACGAGCTCCTCATAATCATACCTACTTCAGCTTTAAAAATAATATAACTTTTGTGCATTTTATCTTTTTCTAAGCAGATAGATGCCCCGCAGTGACCTGTCGGCTCATGTACTATAGAAGTACATGATAAAATGATGACGTAATAATAGACTATACCATATTGTGCCTATTATTATCATTACTTTATCAAAAGTTACTAAAGATTTGTCGTAGTAATAGAATCTGTGAGGTACGAAATAAGACAGACTGTCAGACAGACTATCCGCACGCACATAGCTTGCAGACAGATATTATATGCGTTATGAATGTGTTTTTTTACGTAAGTATCTAAAGTTCTTAAAACTTTTCCAAAATAAAATGGTGTAGGTTGATCCCTCTGCTGGTTAGGTAGATCGACGGTATTCGCAGGCTGGCTGGTAATAGTTGCTTGAGAGTAATGCTGATGATGAATATGAACTGAAAAATATAAATTATAGAGTTTTTGAAAACCATCATCAGTCTCCTGCCCTTACTTCAATTTATTTGTGTTCGGCACCACGTGTCCCTTTCTTCTCTGCCTCTCTATTATAATGACACTGCCTTTCTAGCCATATCATCTTTCACACAGTCCATCCATCGTTTCTTTAGTCTTCCCCTACTCTTATAGCCATAGACATTCATTCTCAAAACTTTCCTCACGACATTTTCCTTATTCCTCCACATCACAACATGTCCATACTATGACAACCGATTTCCGCACAACTCGGGATTCCCGGAGTATTTCTGTAAAGCCCTGAAAACGAGCCTCACACACACATGGTCCTATTTAAACAAGCATAAAACAGATGTAGGTACCGGTGGTAGCACTCAAGCATTAAAAATGACCACAGGAAAGCTTTTACAATTGGTGCTTCAGCACATCTCCGCCATGAAACCGCGAAACAGCGAAACCGCATGCTGTTTTACTGATGTCCGGCTACTCGTGTAGCGAAACATCATGCAAGTCAGTTGAAATAAACTATTGCGGTTTTGCTGCTATGGATTCGCGGGGGAGGTGTGCTAAGGGCCTTAATAATAAGGTGAGATATAAGTGTATAAGTGAGGAAAGCTTTCAAAAGTTGAGTTGGAAAACTTTTTTACTTAATAACTCTCCAAGGCTTTTTTCTTAGAGAGTAAAGTAAGAGAGAGGAGCTCGTGGCTAAGTAATAACAGCCGCACGGGTCGATCGACCAGATTAAGCTACGCTTGCCGGAGTTGGTCCGTGGATGGGTGACCATCTTTACATATCGAGACTCCTCCGTGCCTCGGAAAGCACGTTAATCCGTTGGTCCCGGCTGTCATTCGTGGATCTTTGACAGTCGTTACGGGTCGTCAGAAGCCTGAAAGTCTGACAACCAGTCTTTCCAAGGGGTATCATATTACCCAGTTACTGGGTTGTGGAGGTCAGATAGGCAGTCACTCCATGTAAAATACTGGTATTCAGTTGCATCCGGTTAGACTGGAAGTCGACTCCAACATAGTTGGGAAAAGGCTAGGCAGATGATGGGACTCTCCAAGGCTTTTTTTACCTGTCAGGTGAAATAGACACTAGATCATCATTGTAGACTGATTAATAAAATGAAATGTACTTATTACTTTTATAACTACCTATACCTACCTATTCAAACCCTCTTTATCATCATTAATTTGAACTCAACATTTTTTTTGCGACCGCTACACATTTGGCTCCAACTAAACATTAAGCCTTTGTGCGAGCGAGATGTCGCTATTTGATAGAAAGAGACAGTGACATGAATGACCTAATGCACTGGTACGCTAAACCGGCGAAGACTATTCATGTGTTTAAAATGAAATAGGCTTACTAGGGAAACGGCATAGACTAAATTATTCGTGACGGAGGTGACACTTGGGTCAGGCATTTTGACTATTTTGCCGATTTGTTTTTAAGCTCCATACTTATCGTGGCCCATTCTTTCCCAAACTACTACCATTTTGGGTAATTTAATTTAAACCAAATTGATTTGATATTTATTCTGTTTTGAGGTCTTGGTGACAGCGAGGCATGAGATACCAAAGTTTTCTGGTTTTCCGACAGGAACATTCATTAGGAAATCTTGGTAATAAGCCAGTAAATGTATAGGTATATAGCTACATAATTATCGACCTATACATTTCTAGTACAAGCTGACCTCGCATTGTATAGGATTTCCGTAAAATGAGAGGTCAGCTTATACTGGAAATTTAAAGCTTGATATGTAACCGTGTGCGATTAGAAGTAACAAATTCTTACAAGTAAAAACGATCTCCCTAGACTCAATGAACAGCTTCAGAAGCTTAATGGTCTCCATAATTTAACATAATACATATAACACCACGCTTGTAATCCCAAAAGGGTTTGCAGAGGTGTAGTACCTATAATAGCACCCACATTTTAACCAGGTTCTCCATAATTTATTTTAAATAATAGGCCTAATGAAGGGCTCGTGGCTAAGTAATAACAGCCGCACGGGTCGATCGATCTTGCCGTGGTAGGTCCGTGGATAGGAACCATCTTTACATACCGAGTGCCTCGTGGTCCTGGCTGTTATTCGTAGATCTTTGACGATCGTTACGGGTCGCTGACAACCAGTCTTACCAATCGGTATCGTATTACCCAGTGACTGGGTTGTGGAGGTCAGATAGGCAGTCGCTCCATATAAAATACTGGTATTCAGCTGCATCCTGTTGGACTGGAAGCCGATCCCAACGTAGTTAAAAGACAGATTGATTGACATTAGGTACACATAATAATTAAATACTGTTCAATTTAATTTAATGAGATGCTCCTTCCCTGATCGATTTCTGTATGTAATAATGTTATAAAACTATAAATAACTGCAGATGACGCACCAGATTACTGCTACCTTGTCACGTTCTGGTTTTTCAGTTTATTGTCGAATATTACTATCACGTCCCTTTAATAACCTTTATTGGTTTAGTTATTTTCAGCTGAAACAGTTTGATTGCTCACTGGGCCTACTCACCTGCCTAGCCTTTTCCCAACTATATTGGGGTCGGCGGATTCAACTGAATACCAGTATTTTACATGGAGCGATTGCCTATCTGACCTCCACAACCCAGTTACTGGGTAATATCGACCCCTTGGTAAGACTGGTTGTCAGACTTTCGGGCTTCTGACGACCCGTAACGACTGTCAAAGATCCACGAATGACAGCCGGGACCAACGGCTTAACGTGCTTTCCGAGGCACGGAGAGTCTCGGTATGTAAAGATGGTCACCCATTTACGGACCAGACCCCTGCAAGCGTAGCTGAACCTGATGGATCGACCCGTGCGGCTGTTATTACTTAGCCACGAGCTACACGAGAATACAGATGGTCAAGATTAATATAAGTACGACGTCAATCAGTTATTATATTATAATTAGCTTTTGCAGGACAAAGAGTTCCCATCTACGTTCGGACGACTGTACTACTTACGCAATCTTTTAGCAAACTTCAAAGCCGACCGATGGTACATAATCTATTAGCCTTTTAAGGAACGCTTATAAATGGTGATCTGTCTCCATTTAAAGCACAGGCCAGTACTGAGAACGAAGTGAAACGAAGCTAAGTTCGTTTAACTTCTCTCATGCAGCTACTGCGTCTTTTCATACTTCGGTTCACGACGATAGACGCGGTATACATATAAGCTACATGAGTGAAGCTAAACGAACTTAGCCTCGTTTCGTTTCGTTCTCATGCACCGAAGCGTAAAAAGACGAGGCAGGTAGCTAATAAGCGAAGCTAAACGAACTATAGCTTCGTTTCGCCAGAAGTATACAAAGACGAGGCAGGGTAGCTAATGAGCGAAGCTAAACGAACTATAGCTTCATTTCGCCAGAAGTATAAAAAGACGAGGCAGGGTAGTTACATGAGCGAAGCTAAACGAACTATACCTTCGTTTCGCCAGTGTGGCTTGCACTACACGTATGCTTTATGGAGTGCAGTCACTTCATGGAGATATAGTACATTATTGGGTTGACTGGTTATTTTGTTCTATCAGATCGGACGTTTAATTTTATAAGCACTCATGCTTCTAATAGATATGTGCGTGGTTAGTTATATTTTGGGAAGTAAGAAAATCAATACTGTTTCTTCAATTCGCATATTTGCGAGAAAAACGTGCTATCTCAAAAATGTAATTTTACAGGAAGCGAACTAACTGTAAACTATAAAAAAAAAACATGAAAATTGTGTTTTACTTTAAATGAGTGAACTGATAAACTTTTAAAAAATACTTACACTAAAAAATTCTAAAATCGAATACTTATTAAATTAACGAATACTCGTAATAATGAAAAACATCTTTTCCGAAATGTCACGTTTTTCTCGCAAAGAGGCGAATTCATCCCTATCAAAATTTTATCTTCAATCATTGTTAGGTATAAAAAAACCACATAAAAAAAATAAATACGTATATATACACATAATTGTTTACTACCACACCAGCAAATGCTCTAGAAAAGTATACAAGGTGTCGTTTTGTATCCTCGTCAAATTTCAGGATGTTATACATCAGGACAAACATCAGGACAATCATCAGGATAATCATGAAAAAAATTTCAACTGTCCCATAGAAAGCTTCAATGGCTACTCGACGCAAAACTATGGGACGGTTGATTATTTATTTCGCGATTTCAATGTTGGTGCCATGGAAAAAGTTGTTCGGTTTGATGGTCTATACCAAACCCTTAAATTTGACGAGGATGCAAAGCGACCCGTTGTATAAGCATTAGGTAGTAAGTACATAATTATATTTTAATTAATGAACACATGGAAGATACAACAACAGCAAACAACTTCTATACCAAAGCTTTCCAATTAGCGACTTTGTATCTCTAAAATTGGGAACATCATCGAGACCTTTGCACGGCTCGCCGATTCCTTCTCGCTGACCGCACATGTTGGCATTCTAACAGAAAACAAAAGGCGAACCTTTTCAGGTTTGTTCACAAAAAACCGTCGGTATGGGGCCACGTTCCCTGCCGCTGCTGGGGTCGCAAAGATTAGGGAGCGCGTAGAAGTGGTAGTTGGTTGGTTTAAATTTTGTACATAATTATGTACCTACTATTTGACCCAACAGATGTTGTCTTAGCTATGAATATTCTAATGTAAATGCGTGAAGTTAAAATAGTCGTTAAGTTTTCTGAAATTTTCAAATTTTCTTAATTTTTTCTTTCATAAGAACCTTCTCCTGACAATAATAAACACAACAAAAAAAGAATTAGCGAAATTGTTCCATCCGTTCACGCGTGATGCGATGACCAAGGGAAATAGGGATTCATTTTTATATATTTAGATTATTATTTAGACTCAGTAGGTAATGCTTAAAAACACCATGCACCAGTGCAAGGAGAATGCCTCTTCTCATACAGAGAAGGCGCGGTCATTGATAACCACGCTTGCTCAAGACGGATTGGGGATTTCAGAATTATATGAATAAGTGCAGGTTCCACCACGATGTTTTCCTTTCCTGATGTCAGTGATGTCCCCCAGTGGTGTGCCCAGTTTTGAACCCACAACCTCGCTTTATATGCGGTTTCAAAGTCTCCCTTTGTGTCTTTGAGGAATAAACATTTACAACTTAACTATAATATAAGTACTTAATATTATAAAGAGGTAAAATTTGTTTGTTTGTAAGTATGTATGTAGGGGGTAATCTCTGGAACTACCAGTCGGATTTGGAAAAAATATTTTTGCATTTCATAGCTCAATTCTAGAGGAAGGTTATAGTCTATTCAACATCACGCTACGACACTTAGGAGCCAAGCAAAATGAAAAAAGTCAGAAAGAGCGCTAAATAGCGCGGGTGGGTGATGTGGTGCGATGGAGTGGGACGAGGGAACAAGAAATTTCACGCGGACGAAGTCGCGGGCAGAAGCAAGTTCATAATAAAACTAAAACGCTTTATAAACCTACTTTAGTTAAAAACTGTTTTGTTAATTTCTTTCGAATTATGATTTGAGTTTGACAGAAGAAGATAAAACACTTTTTTAACTAAAATAGGTTTATAAAGCGTTTTAGTTTTTTGTGATTAAGAGGATTAAACTTAAAACATTTTACAATACAACCCACCCAGACTCAAACCCAAAAATCCAAATTCACAACATCCAAAGCAGGATTCATAAAAATCCGATATTAATATAAGGTATCGTGTAAATAAAAAAATCTGCAATTTTAATTGATATATTATAATGTGTTTTAGTTGTAGAGCTAAAGTTGATCTGATTATTTGACGTTTTTATAGTATAAATAAACCCTATGATATGGACATAAGGTTTAAATTTCAATAAAAACCGGACTTGCACGTTATTTGTTGAATCCCCGAAAGTTATGATTATATTGCCACTTCGAAAAATCCAAATTGTAATTTTTTGTCAAGTGTTACTAGGGTAAATTTTGAATCTGCTAAATTTCTAGTTTTGACACAATTGAATTATAGGCATAGGTAGGTACACATAAATAGAAATTGTTATAACAACTTGATAAACAAACTTTACGACGTATGACTCAAAATGCTGAAAATTTTGTCAACAACCAACCCCTTAAGGCTTTGCACCCAGCTTTCAAACACCCTGTACATTAGCGAACCCTGATCTAAAGTCACAACGTCTCAAAAATATCCTAACTTACAGTCGTAATCATCCAAAGTCACAAACATTCAAAATCTCAAACATCCAAAGTCACAATATTCAATATTTTAGTAGCGCCCCAGCCTCTTCCTCACAGAGGCAAACCCATCTCACGCCCCACAACCACATAATCTTTGGTCGAGTGTTGTGAAACAGGCGCGCGTCACTCAGTGCTGGCTCGAAGCGCGCGGGCTCACGTCGCGTCGCGCAAAATGGCGGACGTCCCCACACTATTTATCACATTTATATCTATAATACTGTCTGTAACCGCACAGGATTACTACCACACGCCCCGGATTGGCTCGAAACAACTAGCTTCGTGTTACAATAGTGAAGGTGTTCCTCAAGTAAGTCGAGCTTTTACACTACACTTATTTTTTGTCTTATTTGTTCGGCTTTCGAGCGTAACTGTGTTTCGTTGTAGCTTTTAGAGTTTGTTGTGTTGTTCAAAAGTTGTGATGCTGAAATGTTTATGTCAATATACCTTAAAGTAGATAGATTATAGTGTATTTTGAGTACAGTCACTTAGCTATTGTTTATGAGAGCTTTTAGTTAAGTCAGTCCAAAGACTCTTATAGACAGTTTAAACTTAGTTGTGACCGCAACAAGAGAGACCCATTTTATAAACTTTTAATGTTGGACGTAGTTCAAGTAGTTTATCTCAAATTTTACATCAACAAAGACTTATAAATGTACGGGATAGAAGTTAATTTTATGTTCAAAAGCTCGTCAAAAGCTAAGAGAACATAAACAACGGAACGTTTGGTCCTACAGCCACATTAGGACCAATTATTTACTTATCAAGTTACCTGATGTCCAGCCCCACATAATGCCTACTCTATCGCTTTGTCTTTTACAGCATATGCAATGCTCTAGCGACTTCTACCATCTGGCTATGTTAGTTACATTACAAATGTTTCAATTTGTGCACTGCTTAGTTGGTAAAATTATATTCAGACAACTATTTCGGAATGTGAACATTAATTTACCCTATATGGCAAACAGACTTTATACCAATACAACAACACCTTCTTAATTAAGTATCTTATCACTCAAATACCCTTTACTGTGGAACATGGAATCTCCATTTATTAAGCTGCTATAATACGCGTCTTGTGCCTGCTGAAGTTGATAACGATCCCCCATTAACAACACAGCAGTGTGTTATCAATCTACTGTTGGATGCTGTGCTCTATTTGCTGATAACAAGCCCTTAGCCTTATTTCGACACCAGGAGGAGATAACAAAGCTATTACTCGTAAGAATATTGCTGAAGTATAAGATGAAGAGGTCACTTTTGGGCTCCGTAGAGTTGGCCTAATGTCGTCAGCATTGGGGCTTGACCAGTTGTCTGTATAAGTCATTAGTTTCCAGCCATGACTTTTGGGAGTATTTTAAGAAACCAGTGCTAGTAGGTATCATCTCTCTACTTCTCGCGTGACGCATGCCCAATTTGAGGAAAAGCCATGCCGTGAAATATAAAGCCAGTAATGAGGTAGCGTGACTGAGTCTCCAGGGTACGTTGGGCCTACGTTTAAGTACCTATCAAAACTTTACCGTAGCCACATGAAAATTATAGCAGCATCGCCAGAAATACTAGCCTCTACATTACAGCACATCTCTTCAACAAGTGTGATAATCCCATTGAAACCAACTTGAATGAACTATCACAGAAACAGATAAAAAATATAACCCTCTCAGTTGCTAGTTACTTTTAGGGGATCGAAGGTTATCAAGCGGAGTCGGGGGCTCTGTAATGAGTTCGTTAGCTCTCCGCCTAATGTCCCGTTATCAGTGCAAACGGAACATACTTATCACATCCGTCATGCTTATTTTATTGTCTACATGTAAATTGTGTCATTATTATTGTAGCTTAACGCTGCCCTTTTTGGGGTGTAAGTTGGGAGCTACAGCAAAAATTCAGTTGAGGTTTGGACACGTGGACTTCTGATTGTGGCACTAAACCTACCTATGGGTTAATTTTGATAAATATACAGATGCATATTTCATTTCCAACTGAATAATCTCCACGCTGATCAGAAACGCGTGTATCTTTGTCAAAGAGAAAAAAGTATGACAGAATCTTTGCTTCTGACCAAGATTATCTTCTTCTTCGCTTCGCTCTTGGCAGAGTGGTCGTGGTGATGAAGTAAGTCCAATCGCAGGTGTAGTCGCAGCTCGCCTCGCGAGGATCTCTCTACATCTGGTTCTGTTAGTTGACAGTCTGGTGCATTCATTGGGATTTAATTTGGTCGGTCCACCTCATCAGTGACCTTCCCGCGTGGTCTATTACCCTCTACTCTGCCCTGCACCACTAGAAGTTCTATGGAGGCATTATTCCCCAACGGATCTCCGTTGGGGAATAAGGAATTTGGAATTTCATGATTTTCTGTCTGTATTAAGATTAATACAGACAGAAAATCATGAAATTCCAAAGGAAAATCAGTAAAATTTGTCATACACACACATGCCCGATTTGGGGTTAGATAAGTTCTTGTAAAAGTTAACTTGAGTCAAAAGATACGGAATCTGGCAGAGGCTGAATAATAACCTCAAGCAGAACACAACCTAACAACAAAAGATCTATCGTTTGCCCAAAGCTTTATCACCAAACATTCAAGAGACGTTGCTGATCAGCCATGTCTAATGGCTTACTGATGATGATGAACATGGAAGCTTCCAATTTTCAAATGAATGTTATTTTGGGCGACCAACCTAAGTATATTAAGTACCAAAGTCTAACTGACCGCCAGCGAATTCCGCCAACTTCGCAAATCTCCAAGATCAATATCATCTGCCTAGCCTTTTCACAACTATGGGGTCGGCTTCCAGTCTAACTGGATGCAGCTGGATACCAGTATTTTACACGGAGTAACTGCCTATCTGACCTCTACAACCCATTTACTTGGTAACATGATACCCCTTGGTAAGACTGGTTGTCAGATTTTTGGACTTCTAACTACCCGCAACGACAGTCAAAGATTTACGTATGTATGACAGCCGGGACCAACGGCTTAACGTGCTTTCCGAGGCACGAAGGGGTCTAGATATGTAATGTCTGGTCATCCATCCACGAACTGACCGCGGCAAGCGTAGCTTAACGTTCGATTGACCCGTGCGACTGTTATCACTTAGCCACGAGCCCCTTTCAAACGCAAACGCAAAGCTCTAAGATAACCTCTAACAAATATGGTTATTCTTGAACAAAATGCTGCTTTCTGTCCATGTAGCCATCTATTGTTGATACAAAAACAAAGGACATCTGTTTTGCATTCTATAGATTCTTACATGTCTAGGAATAACCTCAGGCGCATTTATTGTGGTCGTGTTACTAAGCTCGCCTTTGTTCTATATGGTGATTCTTGGCTGACTGAATTGATAAGCTTTTATTATCTTGTGAAACTTTACTGAGTTCAAAAGATTTTCTTAGTGAAATTTCACTATTAAAATGAAATAGAAGCATTTTACTCAGTTATGACGGTTGGAATTTTGGTACCTTAATGACCGATTCTCTAAGAGATGCACATGCGTCACCCAGATTAGAACAAAAACCCAGATCTTACACAGATGTTCTCAACAAACCAGGAAACCTGATCAACTTCTGGAACATGATAGCACTTGGTAAGACTGGTTATCAAAGTTTTGGCTTCTAACTACCCGTAACGATTGTCAAAGATTTACGAATGACAGCCGGGACCAACCACTTAACGTGCTTTCCGAGGCACGAAGGTGTCTCGAGATGTAATAAATATGTAATATATGATATCTTCTGGTGGGCTGGTAGGAATAACCACCGACGGACGCCATGGCCCACGCACAATGGTCCACTTGAAGGACTAAGTGCGGAAACCAAACCTAACATAGAACATTCTCTAAGAGATAAGTCTATAGAATAATCTCTGTTCTGCGATATTTGGAGATGCCTATCACCTACTTGGCATACGGCATCCAAATTGACTTGATGATAAAAATTATTTCAAGTGCGCACGAACGGTGAACCCTTGCACTGGACCTAGCAACTTTAAAGTGCCCTTTCGGGATCACAGCCGTAACATGCTATCTATTATACAATAAATTAATTGTAATGAAACGAGCAATGAAGCGATTATACGCCTCATTACACTTTGTCATGGAAATGTAAGTACCGGTAATGCGAACTTATAGATGCATCAGCAATCAAGTACCTACTCACGCTACCTACTACAATGTCATTGTCAACTAGTCAGAATTGCATTGTTTATACTGAGGTAAATGTTTATAATATGAATCAGAATGTTGGGCCACAAAAGGGGTGAATGAAAGGCAATTGCATGCAGCTGAGATGAGAATGCTAAGAGGGATGTGTGTTATTACGAGTACACGAATGGTTATAATAAGAAATGAGTACTTATGAGGAAGTCTAAAAGTGGCACCGGTGACTGAAAAATTTTGCGGAAATCGGTTGTCATGCTATGGGCATATGATGCGGAGGAATGTGGAAAATGTCGTGAGGAAAGTTTTGAGTATGAATGTCGATAGCTATAAGAGTAGGGGAAGACCAAGAAACGTTGGATGGACTGTGTAAAAGAAGATATCATGGCTAGAAAAGGGGTGACTACCGAGATGACGCCTGATAGAGAAATATGGAAGAAAGGGACATGTTGCTCCGACCCCAAATAAATTGGTATATAGGCAGGAGAATGATGAATGATGATACTGGTATAAGCCCCTCGGCTAAACTCCTACCTTGGTTATTTACAAATCGAGATTCCGCTGTGTCTTGAGAAGCTTGTGTAGCTGACATTATTATCATACCCACAACCATAGTATTCGTTACTGACAGTTGATAGCTAGAAATCCCTATAGAACTCAGATGCCATTAAAAGCTCAGATAAAAGAGAGCATTGGTGTGGATTAGAAACCAGTAGATAATATATTCTGGATATTAAATGAGGGGCTCGTACTAGCAGCCGCAGAGTCGATCGATTAGGTTCAGCTAGGCTTGCCGTGGTTGGTCCGTGGATGGGTGACCATCTTTACATACCGAGACTCCTCTGTGCCTCGGAAAGTCGGAAAGCCGGCTGTCATTCGCGGATCTTTGACAGTCGTTACGGATCGTCAGAAGCCCGAAAATCTAACAACCAGTCTACTGGGTGGTGAGGTCAGATAGAGACGCTCCAAGTAAAATACTGGTATTCAGCTGCATCCGGTTAGACTGGAAGCCGACCCCAACATAGTTGGGAAAAGGCTAAGCAGATGATGAAGTGTGATAGGTATTATTCAAAGACAGTAGGGGAAGACCTAAGAAATGATGGATGTATCGTGTGAAAGATAATATGGCTAGAAAGAGGGTGACCACTGAGATGACGACTAATAGAGAAGTATGGATGAAGAAGACCACAAATAAAGGCTTTCGCAGACATTCGCGATGCTACTCTAGTAGAACAATTTCCATGAAGTTTTCATAGAAACTGTTCAACTAGAGTCGCGTCGCGCCTGTTTGCGGGAGCCTTAAATTGGGATAAGGACAAGAGAATGATGATTGAACAATACCTACCTACAGCCAGAAGGCTATCTAGAGCAGTGGTGGCAGCCCCAACTTATGAGTTGAAGGTCACCAGACAGGCGCTTTACTTTGTGTGAATGATTTCATCACCACTGACCACTGCTCTCAAAACGGTGAAGGAAAATATCGTGAGGAAACCGGCATGTCCTAGAACCAAAATTTCGAAGACATATGACACCTACCAACCCACAGTGGCCCGCGTGGTGGATTACGGCCCGCTCCCTTCATAAAGAGGAGGCCTCTGTGTCCCAGCAGTGGGAACATTATAGGCTGATTATGAGCCAGAAAGTAAGTCATATGTTTGGACGTTCAAAGGTCGATCTTTGGTTTGGAATGCTTGTAATTACTATTCTATGGCTTCCTATTGTATCGATCTAAGAATATCTAATTATCTTCGCTCGTTTCGTTTATAAGTTATTGAAATGAGGTGTAAAATATTTCATTAGGTAACCCTAGACACATTATAGCAGTTATTTGACGGGTATGTTTGTTTGTTTAAATAATCATGTCTCGACTATTCCCTACTGTCTCGTCATGATATTCATATCTGCTAAGGTGTCTCAAATTAAAAAAAAAAGTACAAAAAGTATAACTATTTCAAAGAGTTCAGGCAAAACTTTTGAATGAGTCTCGATTGGATAAGGGTGCGTTTTCATTGACGCGGAGCTGGGTGGAGTGGAGAGGAGCGGATCGTGAATTGACCAATCACAGTGGAAACAATCTCCGCGTCAGTGGAAACAGTGCAAGTGGAGCGGAGCGGAGCTGCGCGGACTTTTAAGTAAAATTATGAACACGCGGCCCCGAGCCGGACAGAATGGAGTCGAGCAGTCCGCCCAATCACAATGCTCGAAATCTCCACTCCGCTCCGCTTCAGTGGAAACACTTGCCACTTTTGACTGCTCTTCTCGGGTCCACTCCGCGCCAGCACCCTTCGACTGTCATCATAAATAAATATAACTAAATCGATGGGTGACGAAGTCGAGGTTTGAATCCGCGACTATTTTAATAAACAAGAGAGTTTCTCTTCAAATTACTTGCGGTCTTGAGTGATGTTCAAAATAAACTCAACAGTACTGGTAGACTGCTAAACCATAGAAAATTAACGGTCCTAACTATAAACATCTCTTTTCTCATGCATACAAAACAAACGTACCCTTCAAAAAGCAAAGAAAAAAATAAGAAAGCCAAGGAAACCCGCTTCATATCGCGACACATGGTAGCAGCCAAAATAGTGCAGCTATATATAGCGACGACTCATAGGACATTCACCCATACACCTTTCTTGCACTACGTAAGGATTTTGCGCTCACTATTACATCAGGGCAACCTAAACGTAAACTTACGAGTAAACATTTTTACGTAAACGTGCTAGTTTACGTTTTGACTTGATTATGTCGTGAAAATAGTGCTAACAAATTGTAAATACCTAGGAAGTACCTACGTGTAGGAAAGCTTTATAATAATATAAGTAAAATCAAAACTTTTTTTTTTTTTTTTTGTGGATGGGAAATCATCAAATGACTTCTCCCGCTCTGAGCAGAGTGGGAGGGCGTGTCAGACTTTTACTGACTAAAACCCACCCATGCTCCTTCAGCTGCCCGTGCCAGGGCCACGGTATCTCTTTCGAACTACCCGCGACCCCGGCGGCATCGGCCCAATTGACCTCGTCACTCTCTCACACGACATCTCTTTGAGGCGCGCGTGGAATACAACGCGCCGTTGACCCGGGCCTGGTCCTTACCGGACGGCGAGGACCAGGCCCGGGTCAAGCATTTTATTAAACCAAAAGAAAATCCCAAAAATATAATGGGTTTTGTGTACATACCAGCCATTAAATTACTTAGGCTAACTCATATATGATAAATAAATATGACAGTTTGACAAATTTTCTATACAAAAGCTGTCAAATTAAAATATTTATTCTTCAGATAAGAGTTACGAATATCTGGCTATAGAAAAATGAGCCCTTAGTACGGCACGGGCAACTGAAGGAACACGGGTGGGTTTTAGTCAGTAAAAGTCTGACACGCCCTCCCGCTCCGCCCAGAGCGGGAGAGAAGTCATTTGATGATTTACCAATATCAATCTGCCTAGCCTTTTCCCAACTATGTTGGGGTCGGATTCCAGTCTAACCGGATGCAGCTGAATACCAGTATTTTATATGGAGCGACTGCCTATCTGACCTCCACAACCCAGTGACTGGGTAATACGATACCCTTTGGTAAGACTGGTTGTCAGACTTTCGGGCTTCTGACGACCCGTAACGACTGTCAAAGATGCACGAATGACAGCCGGGACCAACGGCTTAACGTGCTTTCCGAGGCACGGAAGAATCTCGGTATGTAAAGATGGTCACCCATCCACGGACTGACCCCGGCAAGCGTAGCTTTCCCTGATGGATCGATTGATGATTTCCCATCCACAAAAAAAAAGCCCTTAGTATTAATTAATTATCAGTATCATATTGATACAATACTATATGTGGTTAAGGGCTGATTGTTCAATAGGTTGATAACTTATACCTGAAGAATAAATGTGACAGTTTGACATATTTTCTATACAAAAGCTGTCAAACCGCCATATTTATTCCTCTGATAAAAATTATCTGACTATTGAACAATCAGCTCTTAATATTGCATTAAGGTATGTAGGACCTACTTTATTTACATAATATTATAAACAACGCAGCAACAGATAATTATTCCGGATCACATTACTCGTGACTACACATTATTCCCGTTGCAGCAAGACTAGTAAATAGGACATTCTAAGAACTCGCCCGATGAAACATATTATACACGCTGTAGTTTTAATGCCTCTTGGACCGCCAGCATTGAGGATGGTTGGAATAAAGATAAAGGACATTGTTGAATGAACGAGTATTTTGAACTTTATCTCTTGTAATACGAGATATGTGAGAATATAATTACTTATATGCGTTCGTGCAATATTCGATGCGGTCTGTATACTTAGTATTTTATTTTATTTTATTAGGCTCTCCAACAAGGAATACACCTTACATGCTATATTATAGAACAGAAACCGGTGACTGAAAAGTTGTGCGGAAATCGGTTGTCATGGTATGGGCATGTGATGCGGAGGAGTGAGGAAAATGTCGTGAGGATAGTTTTGAGTATGAATGTCCATGGCTATAAGAGTAGGGGAAGACCAAAGAAACGATGGATGGATTGTGTGAAAGATGACATGGCTAGAAAGGGAGTGACTACCGAGATGACGAATAATAGAGAAGTATGAAAAAAAAGGACATGTTGCGCCGACCCCAAATAGATTGGGATAAGGGCAGGAGAATGATGATGACAAGAACAGAAATCTATGTGCTCCCTCAATTATAGGATACTACATCATGCAATAGTAACAAACAAAAAATTATGTATTATTATTAAAATTATTTAAATCCTAAACTAAAGTTGACCATTTGAATATAAATTGAATAAAAATAAATATTAAAAAGCAAAGAAGCAAAGAAAACACAAATAGATAAATATAGCAAACAATATTAGTATAGACAGGCAGTTCAACACTTACATATCATTTAATTGTGCACGGATTAGTGACTTGTATTTACCCAGAGTATTAGAAAAGATGTCTATGTCTTCTGAGGTACATGCTAAGGCATTGTACTGCTGGGTCATCCTGGAAACCGGTGAATGTTTATCCAGATTTGTAAGGCATCGTGGGGCTTTAAGTAATGGGCGGGGATAAAGCGGCATTCTGAGAGGAACATAAAGATTTATTCTGCTAAGAAGATCAGTACGTCGATTCTGTAAAATTCAAACAACAACTCGCATCTCACATCGCTTTTCACTCTCACTCGTACACTCCTACCAACTTATCTGTGAAATGGCGAAAATTGGAACTACGGCCGTCATGTTGAAATGTCTTCGATTGTGCCGACGCATGTCATTCGATTGTGTCGACGCATCGACGGTGGCGTCCTCTTTCAGTTCACAGATAAGTTGGTAGGACTGTAAAATAGATGCTTTTTATTTGACACTTTATATCGGGTTCAAGTGCGAAGTGACAGGGGAATTACGTTACTGAATGCCACTTCTTACGTCATCTCATACTACTCGTATGTCTTGTCAAAATCTTACGGTCAATTTAGTTCAACTCGCTGACACGCTCGCAAGGGTAGCGCTAGTGTAAATTCGAATTATCAACCGAGTTTTTGAATGCCAATCAAGAAACTCACAGCGGATTCAGATTCGAACTTCAGAATGAGGACTTACAGTATCACATGGCTGGACAGTCAATACTATTATTAAGTAATAATATGCACAGACTACTATATACAGGTACTACTATATATATATAGTATAGTAGTATCGTTACAATAGCACAGATCGTAACTCTGTGTGGGGTTTTTTCCTCAAAAGACACTATCCTCATGGTCCCCACATGACCTGAACACAATTAGGTATTCCTGGACTTTAATCGAGACCCTTAGTTGTTTTGGTCTTCTCAGAGAAGTCGGATAGGAAACACCGATCTTATTTAGTTTGAAGGGCCTTCGCACACCTCCGCCGCAAAACCACGATACCGCATGATGTTCCGATTATGTTCCGCTATTTGAGTAACGGAACATCATGCAAGTTAGTTGAATTGAACTTTTGTTGTTTCAATGCTGTGGTTTCGGCGTGGAGGTGTGCTAAGGGCCTCTAATATTGTCATTCAACATCAAACCTGCCTAGCCTTTTCCCAACTATGTTGGTCTCGGCTTTCAGTGTAACCGGATGGACCTGAATACCAGTATTTTACATGGAGCGACTGCCTATCTGACCTCCACAACCCAGTAACTTACTGACTGGTTTTGGTGACTTTCAGGCTTCTGACGACCCGTAATGACTGTCAAAGATCCACGAATGACAGCCGGGACCAACGGCTTAACGTGCTTTCCGAGGCACGGAGGAGTCTCGGTTTGTAAAGATGGTCACCCATTCACTGCCCAACACCGGCAAGCGTAGCTTAACCTGATGGCCACCCTTGCAGCTGTTATTACTTAGCCACGAGGTCCTCATTCAACATGGCATTTATAATTTAGTTATATCGGGGTGAAAATCAGCTTTCCGTGCTCAGACAGTAGTTACTATGGCCAAATTCTCAGTCAGGGCCAGCAGGCATTCGTTTTTATTATCATGGAGTCAGCCTTAAAAGCATCTTACGCGTTACTAAACTCTACGGTTTATATTGCCTAGTAAACGACATACATATTCGCTCAAATGACATGCTATAATATAAAGGGCAAATTTTATCTCTAGTATGTACTTATTACGATAGAATGGTTTATTTTAATATACGTTTTGTGTCGATAAGTAAACATTTTGTGGCTCATAAAGCTACCGAAATATTACCCAGCTAAGTGATTCTCAAACATAACATAATCAATCTCATATGTGCCCACTGCTGAGACTTAAGGATCATTTCTGTGATAGAGAAGAGACCCCTTTTCTTATTTTTTGTGGATGGGAATTCATCAGTGACTTCTCCCGCTCTGGCTGGAGCGGGAGGGCGTGTCAGACTTTTACTGACAAAACCCACCCGTGTTCCTTCAGTTGCTTGTGCCGGAGGGCGTGTCAAACTTTTACTGACAAAACCCACCCGTGTTCTTTCAGTTGCCTGTGCCAAGGCCACGGTATTTCTTACGAACAACCCGCGACCTTGGCAGGCATCGGCCCTATCAGACCCCAACACTGCTGACATCTCTTTCTTTGAGACGCGCGTGGAACACAACGCGCCGTCGACCCGGGTCTGGTCCTTACCGGACGTCGAGCTACCCATTGCTCGCCGTCCGCAAACCCGCGCCTGCGGTGACCGGGAATCGGTAAGGGGCGTGAGGGCGCAAAGGTTGCCTCTCCCTCACGCGTTCCGGCTCCTCCTTCGCGAGCATTACTGCTTCGCAGAAAGAGGTGACGACCTCCCATGCACTCTCGTTCCATAACATGGCCTGGACCAGGTTCAGACGCGAGAGATTGCCTCTGCGAGGTCACAGCGGTGCTCCGCCCAAGCCGGGTAGAGCTCCACTGTATGCTCCACCGTGTCTTCCGGGCGATTCACATAATGGTGACACCCAGGCGTTTCCTCCCGCCTTATCTGGAACAGGAACATTCCGAAACAACCGTGTCCGGACCTGCGTCAGGCAGAAGATGAGGACGCCATGGCACCTCTCCAACCACTAGAGAACAGACCCCTAAGGGACTGACTACACTTATTCAGCTTTCGTCCATAGGAAAAAAAACAGTTTTGTATGGAGATGCGTTCAGCTTTCCGCGTTACGAGGGTATCACTGGGCGAACACTACTTTTTACTGGGTCACCACTGCTCTCCATCTTCAAATAACTTAACATTAATTAGCTAAGCAATCTGACTGATTCTCTTTCTTTCCATATCCACAGAGATGTATACCGGAGTTCGAGAACGCTGCGTTTATGGTGCAGATGGAAGTGACCAACACCTGCGGAGACAACGGTGTCAAGGTCTATTGCATCCAGACATCAGCTGGCACGTCTACTAGGTACGTTCTAAATATTGTAGCGACAGCTTCTTCTTTAAAGCAGTTTGATTATAGAAGTCCATCACCATCATTTGCCCGGCATTTTCTTTACTATGGTAGGGTTGGCCTCCAGTCTTACCGGATGCAGCTGAATTCCAGTATATTACAAGGAGCGACTGCCTATCAGACATCCGCAGCCCAGTTATTGGGTAACATTGGACACAGACCGGTTCTGGTGGTTTTGGATTAAGTCCAAAACTTGTGAATACTTAAAATAATGGCCCCCGCACTGTGGATAGTTAGCCACAATTCTCGCTGGTTATTGTTTTTGAATGAATGAATGATATTTATTTGCAGGAATATACTCGTAGGTAGTTACAATGGGTTTCACTATACTCGGCATTTCAGCCGTACAAATATTTAGATTTACATCTTGGTTAACTTATAGCATGCAGTACACATTTAATAATAAGTTAATAACATAACATAAAAATATCAACCATAATTTCATAATTAAAATTTAGATTACATGCAATTAATAAATCAAAATTAAATACAATTCTATTAATTTCAAATAATAATTCATCATGTCAATATAAAATAGCAATGTTTAGATGTCATAATATTAAGTTGGATGGAATAAAAACATCTCTCACAGTTATATAGTTTTTTTTATTAAATTCTAAATCTGTAGCACTTTTACCACGCATGGTCTGTTCTCATACAGTTCGTGCTGAAACCAAAGAAAAGAAAGATGTCGGTGGACGATTCCTCACTTAGCTCCTTTTCAATGTACTGACTGATGGATTAGCTGGTACCAACTATCCGACAACCAGTCATGAATTAGGGTGCTTGCATAAAGAAGCGGGTTCTCGGTAAAGACAAGACAGTTCCGATTGGTGCGGGTGAAATATTCCCGTATTAATTTATGCGCTCACACAAAAAGAAACAGGTCAATCATGTAACCGTTTCTTTCTGTAGATCAACGTGCAGGAAACTGTACCGAACTCAGGCCCTCAAACCGGCTTCTTTATGCAAGCCCTGATGAAGAACTTAAGTACTATCTAATCTGTGCCATGGGATAGTGAATTAAAAATCAAACCAAGACGACAAAATCTTCATTAGTTACTTTCCTTTTTACAGGTCATGCGACAGCTGTCAAGCTGGCCAGTTCTCTAGCTACTATCTAACAGATCTCCACTATGAGCAGGACAACCAGACCTGGTGGCAGTCTGAGACCATGAAGGAGGGGATCCAGTACCCTAACCAGGTCAACCTCACGCTGCACTTGGGTAAGCTTATTTTGATGAAATACGTACATTCAAGCGACGAGAAGGGGAAACGTTTCATAAACAATTGGTTTGAAGCTAATAAAAACAAGTGAATATAACGCAAATGTATATTGGTTGGCAAGATATATTTTCTTCTCCTTGTTTTTTTGGTTTTTACCAAAAACAAACACAGTTACAGCTTAGCTGTCGTAGTTCGTAGGATGTCTCAACCAGGGAAGCGCTACGTTGTTGAAAAATACCATGCTGACTCGGCAACTTTTCAGTTAGTGAGGATATTTTGGACGGCGATGATAGCAGGCAACTCTCGCTTTGGTTTGCTTTAGCTGGTCGGAAGTTTACGCACATTTTAATATCTAAATGTTGACTGTTACAGACAAGGCATACGACATAACGTACGTGAGGATCGTGTTCTACTCCCCCAGACCTCAGAGTTTCGCCGTCTATAAGAAGACTGATGAAGAAAGGGTTTGGGAGCCGTTCCAATACTTCAGGTAACGTTGGTCTACATGATAACCATTGTATCAGATGAAATGTGTTATAATGTAAAACTTGAAAAAAAAATAAACATTCAAAATATTTACCGCAAAGACGCATACTATTAGATCGACGCCGATTATGCTGGACGCAACTGGGACCGCGGTCCCAGTCCCCTGAGTATGCAGTTACGCTTGTTGAACCACTCCTAAAGTCAGGATGGCAAAAGTTACCATGCCGTTTTTAAGGTCATTTGACAAATATAATAATTAATGAATCGTGGCCCAGTAGGAAACGTCCGTGACTTACGATTTAGGTCTTATGATGAAACCCAGACAGGCGGTTTATTTTCTTCAAAACGGTGAAGGAAAACATCGTGAGGAAACCGGCGTATTCTAGAACACAAAAATCGAAGACATGTTCACCAACCCGCACTATGCTCGCGTAGTGTTTACGATCCCCACTCTCTCTGAAAAGGGAACATTATAGGCTGATTACGAGCTAATGTTTGTATTAGCTGTTTTCGAGACATCTCCGCACCTCTGATGAAAACCAGTTCTTACTGCATAAAAGCGAGACCACTATCCGTATTTTTATCCCCTTAGTGCCTCCTGTCGCGACACCTATGGCGTTCAAGAGCAGAGGGCAGCTGAGCTTGGTGCCGAAACCCGCGCCCTCTGTACCAGCGAGTACTCAGACATCTCGCCACTGTCTGGAGGAAACGTCCTGTTCTCCACTCTTGAAGGACGACCTTCGGCTTTCACTTTTGATAACAGCCCTGAGTTGCAGGTAGAGTATTATAGTTTCAGCTGGTATTCTGGTGCTATAAGACCGTTTTATTATAGTGGCTTATACGTTTGCTTGTGCCGCTTGCACAATTCTTGAGGATGGCATACGTACAACTGTGGAGTTCTAGTAAATGCTCATATACACGAACGGCACGCGTCATCGGCAGAGGCAACGGCAGCCGTCGACACTCGTCGACTGCCAACGCGTCGACGGCTGCAGTTGCCTCTGCCGTTGACGCGTGCCGCTCTCGTATATGAGCACTCACTAAACTCCTTTCAAATTAAGTAGTAGTTCCATCGCACCTTAATCAATAATCAAAATGAAAATAGTAACAAATGTAAACTATGTGTGCCTCAGTGCTGTCGAAATTACCTTGCATAAAATATTCTTCTACAACTAGGAAGATTGTTTAAAATTAGTACGGGATACCGACTCTCTGCAAATCCTTCCTAACGCTAGCTTACCTTTGTGCTCAGGAATGGGTAACCGCCACCGACCTCCGGATCTCCCTGGACCGTCTGAACACTTTCGGAGACGAGATCTTCGGTGACGTCCAAGTGCTGCAGTCCTACTGGTATGCCATTGCCGATGTGGCTGTGGGAGCTAGGTGCAAGTGTAACGGCCACGCTTCAGTCTGCGATACGCAGGAACTACCTGATGGCACCAGGTCCAGAGCTTGCAGGTACATACAATATACAATACAATCTTCTTGCCGTGGGGCTAGAAAGTTCAGAACGCCACCTGCTTCGATCCATACATACTCCTTTTGCTTCTTTTATGTTCATACATCTGGTCACACGCACGTTGCGAGTACTATGCGCCTGATCTTGCTGAACAACATTTATTCTCTTCTTGGTCGCGTAATTCATTATTGAAGGTCGTGTCCTGAAAGGCCTTCGTGGCTTTATCTATATAAATAAAAAAAGAAGTCCTGACTGACTGACTGATTGACTGACTCATCAACGCCCAGCCCAAACTCTTGGACCTAGAAAGCTGAAATTTTGCACAGAGGTTCCTTTTAAAAGGAGACAATGAATAAGGAAGGAATTCCCGGTAGTTTGTTCCCGTGGGATATTTTCCGACATCCACCGACATCCGGGCGAAGCGGCTGGCAAAAGCGTATGATATTCTTCCACTTCGTTCGGTTCTCCGCTTCAAACATAATTAAAAAAACTGAAATGGCCGATTCTTTTCAGATGCGAGCACAACACAGCTGGTCGTGAATGCGAGAGGTGTCTCGACTTCTACAATGACGCGCCGTGGGGCAGAGCTTCACCAACCAACGTGCACGAGTGCAAGGGTTAGTTTCACATACATTGCTTGCTATATGCAGTGCGAATTTGTTCTTCAATGCGAAGGTTTATAGAAAGGGGGCAGTGGATAGATTTGCTGGTTCCTTCTTCGTTATGACAGGGGAAATACAGTATCTTATCTTACGAAGCTACACGCGCTTTGGTTACTTACTTATGGTTACCATGTGTACAAATACGATGTGAAAGTGTGCGTGAAGACGAGTAGCGTCAGCACCTGACACACACGCACACACACACCCCCACACACACTTCCGACTTTGCCACTGTCTCGGACGGTACCGAGAACTCCTGCTCTTACACACACATTCATAGCGTGTTTGTACTTCGTGAGATCAAAACACTAAACCTCATTATTGAGGATGATTAGCTCGTACTTTAGCTTCAATTAAATTTAATGTGTATGTGTGGCTTTGCGATCTTGTTGGCGGGTAAAATAATGCATGAAATCTCTGTACTACATACTTAGCTACATTGGGGCTTTCGGTTTTCAGAACGAATAAGAGACATAATATGAACGCGACGATCGGGTGTTCTTGTAAATGATCTTTTTGGTTCTAGGACCGAACAATGTTTTAGAGCGTGTGTTTCTAAAACTCTTTCTGTGGTTGTGACGTTTGTGGACAACGCCAAGGATATGGAATTAACTCAGTACCTACTAAAAATATACTCCATCCATTATAACATTAGATAAATAACTTTACTATGCCATCATCGTTATTTCCATATAAACGTAAAATAAGCTCTGTTAATATTTAGCGTATAATGTTTTGTATTTGACATTTACGTAAGTATAAAGAAGACTACAAATATACAACACAATAACTGTCGTAATTTGGCCGTTATTTATCTAATGTTATAATAAATGGAGTGTAGTGTTTTGAAATCCTGCCTGCCCTCTTTTATTATTTTGATGTTGCTTGATAAAAAATGTGCCTCGCGAATATTAAATTGAATTCATTTGGTATAAACCATGATGTTTGTGACTCACGACAGGAAAGGAAGACTAATAAGTAGATTATATTACTCTGTATAAATAACAGTATTTAAAAAAAAAACCTTTGTTAGATGTACAGAATATCTTAATGTATTTAATATCTAAAACACACTTAGTCTGTTTATACAAACCTTGACAGTCCAAAACTGCCTGTAAATGGTTGAATTGAAATTAATGCTTTGAGATGAGTTGAGTATTACCACAGAATAATAAAGCTACAGTAGTTTATCTGGACAGTGACCTTGAATTACCTACGGCCGCTCGGTAGATAAATCCGCGTCCGTCCGTGCGTAACTGCCGTGCACTCGAACTGTTGTGTACTGCTAATATTGAGATTTCGAAGCGCGTCGTTTCGGTTTTCTATGAAGATGTACTACTGTAACATTATTATTCTGTGGTATTACCTACTTTGAACTGTTGAATGTTATTCCAACATGGAAGGGGGTGTTCGAGACTTTGTGTGTGCCCATATTTTGCATTTTGCTTTTACCTACCTAAAACATTTAGCATTTAGAAATAATTAATCTAGAAGAAGGTGTGTGATTGAGCGAGATGTTCGCTCTGTCAAAAATTAAAACAATACCCTCCTTTTGGGCTTCGCTTCAGTCGGGTAAAATCATTTGTCTGTGTTGGAAGTTTCTTAAACTTCCCTAACATCATAACACAACACAACAGGGGGCGATACTTAATGCGCTCTCTGGCTAGTCAGGCAGTATAATCCGATCCAGCCTCCCCCCTGCTCTCCTCCTCTTTGCGACGCCCTAACCCGTAACCCGTACCCCTTAAAGGGTACCCTTAGCGAGAAGTCGCTTAATTTATTAGTCTTATGCCTTGGCTGGAGGCCTTTATTTATTTAGGCACCCTCAGGAAAGTTCGGTTAAGCAGACGACAACCTCCTAGGTTGACCTAAGAGAAGCTTTACAAAAAAAAAAAATAGTCAGCCGCTCTAACTGATAATTGGATAATATTTTAGTAAAATATTATCTATAAGTATGGTTTATGCCGATGCGAAAGCAACGATAGACACCACCACACCCTGATTAATCTCCGTTTACAGCGTGCAATTGCAATGGATTCTCCAACAAATGCGAGTTTGACAAGGACCTGTACGAGCGGACTGGCCACGGAGGTCGCTGCAAGGATTGTGCAGAGAACCGAGACGGAGCCAACTGTGAGCGGTGCAAGGAGAACTTTTTCCAGGGCTCTGGAGACATCTGCTTACCTTGCAACTGTAATCCTACTGGTAAGTGGAACCCAATCTTCTGATCTGAAATGGCCGGTTCATTAATCAGTTCCCACTTCTGGGATATTGGCCCCCTCTCCGTGAGAGGGGAGTGAGCCATAATTCACCACGCGACCTTCTTTGACACGACCACGACGCACAAAGTTAAGTGCCTGCTTGAGTTTGAACCCACGATCTACGGCCCGTTACCTATGGGCTACTGGCTCTCTGTCCTAAAAAGGAATAGATTTTTCAGATATAAGCGTTTAAATTGGGAATTTTGAATTTAACAGCCTGGGAGAGGCTATGTCCAGCAGTGGACTGCGATAGGTAGGTGCGATAGAATTGATTGAAGCGTTTGAATTCACTCTATACATAGTTTAGTTCATACGCCAAATTAGATATAGAGAATAATACTCTTTATTATGACTATCATAAAATTTACAGATATAAATGTAGAAATTTTACATTTAATTAGGTTGACACGATGGGCGGTCTTATCACTAAAAGCGAGCTTTTAAAGACAACCTTTGCATGGACTAAAGGGAAAAATAAAATAAAAAATGGCAATGGTGGCAAATTAGCCACCTCGGGATACAATAGTAATTGACTGTATTCAATTTACCAACACAATACACTTACGCATTTTATTAGAGTCCCAAATAGTACTAAGCCTTCAGCTAAGGTGAGTATGAAATGCCCAAATTAGCTTTGTCCAATGATATAGGTGCTGATTCCTTATAGCTGATTGATTATTTCTTTGTCCAGGATCCCGCAGCCTCCAATGTAACACTGAAGGCAAATGTCAGTGCAAGCCTGGAGTGACAGGCGACAAGTGCGACGTCTGCGCACCGAACCACTACGAGTTCACCACCCAGGGCTGCAAGCCGTGTGGTTGTAACGAGTCGGGATCCTACGTCAACACGCCACAGTGCGACCCGCAGAGTGGTGTGTGTTTGTGCAAGCAGAACGTGGAAGGAAGACGTTGTAGAGAGTTAGTATTATGTTTGAAACTTTTTGATACACATTTTTTTTTTATAAAAAAAATTATGTAAATGACTAACTAACTAACTATACAAATAAATACAAAACAAAAGGACACTTAGGCATCGAAGTACTCGTACTTTTTTATTATTTTTTTTGTTATTCAAAACAGTTTACACACATTAGTTAAACTTTAAACATACCACACAAACCATCGCGGGTTTAACAGCGGTATGGCCAGACACGGCAATTCGGTGCCACTACATATTACAAATTATTTACGTAGGTAGGTAGGTATACTTGGCGTCAGGTAAAAAGAAACGCTGGGCGAGAGTGGGAGGGGATGTGTCTGCACATGGGTAATAGGCGCGCGAGAAAGAGACCGCCTGAGTCTCGCCAGCGTTCCCCTTACATGACGCGGCTTGTATGTGCACGATGAAGTGCTCCATCCATCCATCCATCCAGGCAAACAATACATATGTACATATATACTATTTACCTAGATAGACAGACGGATAGATAGAACACCCCATCATACACACCACAAAAATTACAGATATAAATGTTGAAATTTTACATAGGGTGATACAATGGGCGGTCTGACACTTTTCCCTAAAGTTTCATCAGAAAAGTATCGTCAGACAGAATCGTTCATTAATGCTGAATTGGACCTATTTGGCGCAACCGTGAGACGTACAGTGGGCTGCATCAATTTAGTTGTCTTAAAATTTTAATACAACTGGGGTACCCAGTTTGCACCCATTGATGCAGCCCACTGTACACGAAGTGTTTCACTTTTTATTTTGTATTTCATGAGCTGTTGCCAAGGAAGCCTGAGGAGCTCGTGGCTAAGTAATAACAGCCGCACGGGTCGATCCATCAGGTTAAGCTACGCTTGCCGGGGTCGGTCCGTGGATGGGTGACCATCTTTACATACCGAGACTCTCCGTGCCTCGGAAAGCACGTTAAGCCGTTGGTCCCGGCTGTCATTCGTGGATCTTTGACAGTCGTTACGGGTCGTCAGAAGCCCGAAAGTCTGACAACCAGTCTTACCAAGGGGTATCGTATTACCTAGTTAATGGGTTGTGGAGGTCAGATAGGCAGTCGCTCCATATAAAATACTGGTATTCAGCTGCATCCGGTTAGACTGGAAGCCGACCCCAACATAGTTGGGAAAAGGCTAAGCAGATGATGATGATGAGCTGTTGCCAATTAAATAATAAGTATTCTTTCTTTCTTAGTATATATTCATTATTTTCATCATCATATTTGTTGGAAACGGCTAATCTATCTTGGTCTATTTTCTAGTCTAACCAAATGATGCTGAATATTTGATCGCCACAATTTAATTACTTATACCATATAGAAAGTCCCAGTTTTCTATATGGTTTTCGGATTTAGGGTCGGATTATATGTAACGACTGCCACCTAAAAAAACTAAACAGATACTAGGAGTAATTTAAAAAACGCACAATCTCTTAACGGGTCATTGTACTCATCATTATGAATAACTTTTAATATGGGACCAACCTAAACTCGCGAAAAAAAATCAGCTGTTCCCTCAATTTGACGAGTTATGCGTACATAAATGTAGGGAAGAGCTGATTTTTTTAAAGTGACTTCACGTTTGATCCTCTAGTAAAAGTTGTTTATAATGATCAGTACAGTGACCCCCTAAGAGATTGTGTGTTATCTGTGTTACATCTTGTAAGCCCAAAAAACCAATCTTGGGGCAAGGCAACCAATAAGATTACAGCTTTTAGAGATGAAAGATGTAAAAACAGCGCCTATGATGATGATGAAACTTCAATAAAATGATTAACTCTCCCACCTTTCTCTTTAACACCCAATTCTAACCTTCCGTCTTCTTCCAGATGCAAGCCAGGTTTCTTCAACCTGGACATCAGCAACGAGTTCGGCTGCACACCTTGCTTCTGCTTCGGCCACTCCTCTCAGTGCAGCTCAGCTCCCAAGTACCAAGCTCACGAGACTAGCGCTCACTTCATCAGGGATGCTGAGAAATGGGCCGCTGAAGACGAACAGGAAAGAACGGCGAAACTGCAGTTTAATGCTAATACGCAGAATATTGGTGAATATTTACAATGTTGTAGGTGATATAATGGGGATACCAATTTCTATGAAACTGGGTGGTTATTACAATATTATACAAACAGGTGACTAACCTAATGGTTTGGGGTGATAGTTGCCTGCATATATACATTACCAGCGGCATCGTCGGTGCGAAGCGAAGCGAGGAGACAAAAACGAATGTCTCATGAGCGTGAGGTGATATCAGAACCCACACCCTTGCTACCAGAACACAACAACGCTATATTTTTTTCTTCTTTCATTCAATAACTGCCATCAGTCCTTTCTGGACTATTATCAGTTTGGTTGCGTGAATACAGTTGGCGTATCAATTACAGTCACGAACACTAATAGGTATATACGAGTACTTAGCAAAATTCAAAAGCGATATTCTCGTGGAATAATTGTTTGCAGGGTTCCATAATTCTATGTCATAAAATTACAATCAATGCAACATGAGAAAATCGCTTTTAAAAGTGGCTCAATGTATACTTATTAGTGCTCGTGACGTACAGGGGCTATAGCCACGCTTACCTCTTTACTTCTCACCTGTCTCGCTCACTCACACGTGACCAAATTTTGAAATGATGCTTTTTTGAAAAATGTAATCCATTATTATTGTTAATAAACAATATTAATTTAATAGGTAATTATTAAAAACACATTTCTATTGTGTTATCTAATAAATTCAGTCAATAAGTTTCAACCTGCACCCTAATTGCGTAACACTTTACCAATCGGAGTAGGTTTCATTTTGAAAGTTCAACAACATTCATTGCGTTATTTACTTTGTTGAGCGGACAAATTTTTCGAACATAGGATGCAATGAATTAGCAATTTGTTTCAAAATGAAACCAACTCCTATCGATAATGTGTTACGCAATTAGGGTGCTGGTTTTAAGGTTTAAGTGATCTGTTTTTGAGCTAAGTTTATTAGGCAACACAATAGTAATGTGCTTTTAATAATTACCTATTAAATTTATATTATTTATTAACATTAATACTAGATTAACTACACTTTCCAAAAAAGCATCTTTTCATAAAATTTTCTTAAAAATTCGGTGCCGTGTGAGCGAGAGAGGTGATAACGTGACAGACCTCTTAATCTCGTTAATAGTAAGTATTAGCGGTGTTTCGTTATTAGAGCAATCCTCGATCACTTATCAAGAGCAACTTCTGTTTGTATACGCACAGCAACATGACATGGTTGACTCTATTATATTTTTAACCGACTTCAAAAAAGGAGGTTCTGTATTCGACCAGTAGGTATGTATGTATGTATGTAAGTATGTATGTATGTATGTTTGTTTGTCCGCGATTTTCTCAAAAACTAATGAACCAATTTTGATGGTTTTTTCACTATCGTGATCTACATACTTTCAGGAAGGTTTTAGTATATAATACATCATGTAATTATACTTATGTACGAAGTTATATGCATAAATGTACTTTATATTCGGCATTTCTAAGCCGATTTTTGATGATTCTTCTTTTCGTTCGTCTTGTATATTTAACTAAAAATAGAAAAATAAATTTACTTTAAAAAAAGTGAAAACCGACTTGAAAACCAAAACCTAATAAAATAACTTTCATAAAACACTTAACAGCTTCTAAGTCGGTGTCTTCAATTCTTCAATGCACTTTAGCTTGACACCGACTTCAGAAGCTGTTAAGTGTTTTATGAAAGTTATTTTATTCGTTTTTGGTTTTGAAGTCGGTTTTTAGTTTTTTTAAAGTAAATTTATTGTGTTATTAATCAGTTAGTTAATAAACAAATATTATTTCTGTCCCGTATCTAACTAACCACTCATCTTTTCTCCAGCCGTCTCATCTCAAGGCGCCGAAACTTTATACTTCATCGCATCAAGCCAGTTCCTCGGCGACCAACGACCTTCATACAACCACGACTTGAAATTCTCGCTGCGACTCGGAGAAGTTCGGGGCTACCCTTCGGCGCAAGACATTATCCTCGAAGGACCTCGGGCCTCTATATCTATCAACATTTACGCTCAAAATAATCCGGAGCCTACTAATCAGGTACGTTTGCTCCAAGATTTAATTTGCTGTGCGATGTTCTTTTTATGATTAGATGTTGTTCATAGTATATGAATGTACGATTACTTACGATGTTCTTAGTATATCAATTTTGCCTGTGGCTATGTCCGTTACCTGGTTGAGCTAAACTGGGCGGTGCGCTGTCAATAAGCCTGCCTGTCTGAAGATACCAGCGATTTTTTACACTACGACTTGTGGTTTTTGAAGACGCTATTGCAAGCAGAGTGCGATTGTATTAATAGATAATATTAATATTTTTTTTGTCAAAAAAATTATAATATTATCCGGTTAGACTGGAAGCCGACCCCAACATAGTTGGGAAAAGGCTAGGCAGATTGATTGATTGATTATTTTTTTGTCAAAATATTGTTACAGAGTTGATAAATAGTTATAACAGCACTAGCTTCTGCTTACGACTTCGTCCGCGTAAAATTTCTTGTTCCCCCGATTCACCCCGTCGCATCGCATCGCCTGCCTGCGCGCTATTACTTAGTTTTCGCTTAGCGTTCTTTCTGACTTTTATTTATTTCTGCTCGGCTCCATAGGGTCCTAGCGTGATGTTAATCAACCTAAAATAAAAATAAAAATAATCTTTCAAACCCGACTGGCAGTTCGAGAGATTATCGCGATCAAACACACACACAAACAAAAAAACAAACTCTTCAGCTTTATTATTAGTAGTATAGATAAGCAGGAGGAGCTCGTGGCTAAGTAATAACAGCCGCACGGGTCGATCCATCAAGTTAAGCTACGCTTGCCGTGGTCGGTCCGTGGATGGGTGACCACCTTTACATACCGAGACTCCTCCGTGCATCGGAAAGCACGTTAAGCCGTTGGTCCCGGCTGTCATTCGTGGAACTGTGACAGTCGTTACGGGTCGTCAGAAGCCCGAAAGTCTGACAACCAGTCTTACCAAGAGGTATCGTATTACCCAGTTAATGGGTTGTGGAGGTCAGATAGGCAGTCGCTCCATGTAAAATACTGGTATTCAGCTGTATCCGGTTAGACTGGAAGCCGACCCCAACATAGTTGGGAAAAGGCTAGGCAGATTGACTATAGATAAGCAAAGCAAAAGGCATATTATTAGTCAATTCAAAAATGTTGTTCTCTAACAAAAAAGTGTGTTTGAACTCCACGCTTTTTGATAGTAATACCTAGCTAGCATAATTATGTAATATATTTTGTGGTCACTGATTATGGTATTTTTAAACCTTTCCTAAGGGTGTTAGCACATGCACCTCCACTGCGAAACCGCAGTTGTTCAATTCAACTGACTCAACTGACAGCAGAACATCATGCGGTTTGGCAGTTTCGCGGCGGAGGTGTGCTAAGGCCCTAAATGTATAGTCAACAAAAGAGATATCTAGACAGGGTATACTAACATATTTGTATGTGAATTGCTTCGTGTTCAATTTCGTGACAATATATAATTTTGTGTTGGTGTGTTACAATGTAGGAGTATTGCAAAAACAAAGTAATATGTATAAAATTGAACATGAAGCGATTCTCTACCCTGCCTAGATATCTCTTTTGTTGAATGTACTATCGATAGACGTTGTGCCTCATCCTTTTCAAAACTTTTTCGTTTGAACGTTGAAATAGGAGTTTGCAACGCCCTTTTGTAGTTTGACCAATGAATGAAGGACGAGTCTTTTTTTTAAAGTTAATTGTTTTTGTTTGACCAATGAACGAAGAATTTTGCCTAAGAAGTATGACCCTAAAATAAACAATGTCCCTTTTCTTAAACGTTAAATTGCTGTTTTTTCTTAACTTGGCAAAATAAAAGGTTCTAACTTTTTTTTTATAATGTGCGTCGAAGCACTATTGGTGGGCGAAAACAATGCAGCCACTGGCCCGTGCATACGGAAAGCACCCTTATGGGGGTGACGGACAAAAGTCGTTGATGGTACATTTAGGGCCTTAGCACACCTCCGCCGCGAAACTGTTGTTGACTGTACATGTATTAGCTTCGCGAATGCTATCAGCCTCTTCCACCTCTCATCTTAAAAATTGTTGCAGGCACAAGAATACACCTTCAGACTTCACGAGGACTCTCGCTACGGCTGGTCTCCAACGTTATCAAACTTCGAATTTATGTCCCTTCTCCAAAACCTGACTGCCATCAAAATCAGGGGTACCTACAACAAGCCTGGTGAAGGTTACATGATGAACTTCAAACTGGAAACTGCGAAGATTGGGCGAGAGAAAGGTTCTGCTCCAGCAAACTGGGTGGAGAAGTGTTCCTGTCCAAAAGCTTACGTAGGGGACTATTGTGAGGAGTGCGCGCCAGGGTTCAAGCATGAGCCAGCGAATGGAGGACCCTACTCAACTTGCATCCCTTGTGACTGTAATGGACACGCGCATATTTGTGATACTGCTACCGGTAGGTTTCATAATATAACATCAGCCTACAGTACTTTGAAGGACCATTGGTGTTTCTATATAATGCTTGATCAGCCACAACGTTGAACCAATCAGTTGATAGCACATGGAAAACTAAATCGCTGATCAATTTTCACATCTTTGTCACGGTCAGGCGTCGGGAGTATTCCCAAAAGTGGCTGATGTCTCAAACATACTCGTAACAGAGGCCTGTGGCATTTTATCACCTCTCTGGCTCGCACGTGACCGTGACCGTGACCGCTAAAATGTAATCAATTATTATTCATAAATAATATTAATTTAATAATTAATTAATTAGTATTAATTTAATGTTAATTATTTTTGTATTAATTTAATATTTATTTATTAAAAATTTAAAACACACTTTTATTGTGGCATTTATTTAACTTATCTCAAAAAGATGAGTTTATTAGGTAACACAATAGAAATGTGTTTTTGAATAATTACCTATTAAATTAATATTATTTATTAATAATAGTAATTGATTACATAAAAAAAATCTTTTCATTTAACATTCTTCAAAATTTGGTCCTGTGTGAGCAGAGAAATGACAAAATGCGACAGGGCTCTTAAATTTCAAGACCATTAATTCTACCTGAACATCCGAATTTTTAGGGTTCCGTACCTCAAAAGGAAAAAACGGAGTCCTTATAGGATCACTCGTGTGTCTGTCTGTCACAGCCAATTTGCTCCGAATCTATTGGACCGATTAAGTTGCAATTTGGTAGACATATAAACTTCTGTGACCCAAACACTGACAGGTAAAGTAAATAACTGAATTTTGGATATGGAGATCACATTTTCACAAATAAGAAAATTAAAAAAATGTTTTGCAAACTATACCGTGTGACATAATAAATGAAAGAGCTTACTATGAGGGTCTCAAATATAAATGTATATTATAATTTTGAAATAAATTATTTTAAAGTTATTTAAGAAAATAGACAAAAATTTACCATTCTCCCCCCTTATCTCCAAAACTACTGAGCCTACAATTTTGAAAAATACAAAAAATAGTTATTTATCTTCGAATTATAAATATAAATCTCTCAATATTGTGAGTACAAACTTACATTTACGGTTGGAATGTATGGGAGAACATGTTTTTCAATTACAGTGTTAAGTTTGTTCTTGGAATAAATTCATCCCAACTACGGAACCCTTCATTGTGCGTGGTCCAACACGCACTTGGCTGGTTTTTTTGTATTGCTACAATTATTATTTTTACCAGGTTTCTGTATCTGCAAACACAACACTACGGGCAGCAACTGCGAGCTCTGTGCTAAGGGATTCTATGGCAATGCGATTGCTGGCACCTCTGACGACTGCAAACCCTGCCCGTGTCCCAAGGACAGTGGCTGTATCCAGCTTATGGATGGCAACATTGTGTGTACCGACTGTCCCGAAGGCTATGCTGGTAAGATCGAGTGATTACAATAGGGGCTAGTTGGCAGTAAGCAAAATATGTTTTGAATTTTGAATTGTAGAATGGTTGTGAGCTAAAAATATTATTTTAGATTTATTTATATGATTAAGAAATAATTCCGTAATATTAATTATAAATACGTAATATTAATTACGTAATATAATTTGTCAAAGTGACATTGAACGCGAATGAGCGCGGCACGTCACGACTTTCAGACGACGGTTTCAAATTGAAAATAGAAACAAACTATATACGTCAGACATAAAGTTGCTTTTGCAATACCAATAGACTCATGAAAGGAATTGTGTTGACAGAAACAACAATAAAAAAAAATGATAAAAAAAGCTTTATTCAGTTCAGAAAAAAAAGAAACACGGTACAATAAATACAAATTCTCTGGACCCCACACCTGGATTCCCTGTGTCGTGGGGTCCAGTCCCTTTCCAACTAAAGTACACATTTCCATTAATTAAATTAAATTTAATATTGACAAAATTAATCAATAGGGTGTGTGTGATGTGTGTGTGGGGTGTATGTGGTGATATTTAATTCATACTTATATGCCAGATATTACGACTGTACGTGCAAAAGCTCTTCCGTTTGGTCTACGTTAAGTTGAGTATAGCTCTATTGTTCGAGTAGAATTTTGAGTAGACATATGACCCAAGAAATGCAAAAGAATAATTGGTAGCGTGTCCCTCTAGCATAATGTGGTAGTGTTAATTATTCATATCTAAATAGTAGTATTTAGTCATATTTTTTGTAGGAACATTAACAATTAGGAAATGGAAATCGTCTACCTACGGTTGTCAAAGTAGACATTAACACAAATAATTTATTTGTCTGCTTTGAATATTATATTTTACATATTTAAAAACGTTGTTAGAGGAGCACGTGCCTAAATTAAATAAACAGCCGCACAGATCGATCTTCAAGGTCAAGCAACGCTTGCCGTGGTCGGTTTGTGGATGGGTCCATCCAATACATACCGAGACCCCTCCGTGCCTCGGAAAGCAAGTTAAACAGTTGGTCCCTGCTGTCGTTTGTAGATCTTTGACAATCTTTACTCGTAGTCAGAAGCCCGAAAGTCTTGACAAGCACGATAAAATCACGTCGTTGTCAAGCAATTTTGACCGTCTAGGGACCCCATTAGGACTTTGCGACCGAATTCGGTCGTAAAGCGATCGCTATCTATGTCGAGTATGTATTGATAAAATAAAATTACCCTGGTACGGGCGTGATACCAGGGTAATTTTATTTTAACAATGTATAATTTAAATGCCGCATTAAAACTTTTGTTTAATTAACTAACTATAGATAGGTACACATTAAACTAAAAGAACAATAAAATCATCATCAATCACCTGCCCTTATCCCAATCTATTTGGGGTCGGCGCAACATGTCCCTTTTTTCCATATCTACTTCTCTATTAGTCGTCATCTCGGTAGTCACCCCCTTTCTAGCCAAAAAGAACAATAAAATATCGTAACTTTAAACTTAACAACAAACTATAGGCTCCCCTTAAATAAATTCTCAGACACAAATACGTAGACCGATCAACGAAATATAAATTTGAGTTCAAATCAATCTGCCTATAGCCTTTTCCCAAATATGTTGGGGTCGGCTTCCAATCTAACCGGATGCAGTTGAATACCAGTATTTTACGTGGAGCGACTGCCTATCTGACCTCCACAAACCAATTACTGGGTAATACGATACCCCTTGGTAAGACTGGTTGTCAGACTTTCGGGCTACTGACGACCCGTAACGACTGTCAAAGATCCACGAATGACAGTAATAAATTTGAGTTCAATGGTAATGAAATAAGTCATAAAAGCCCTGTATTAATCGTAAACAAAAGTTGCTACATTATTGCAAAGACATCGTTTTGAGTTGCTGGCATCATGATGAAATGCCAACTATGTAGTAATATTGTCAACACGGAACTTTACTTTCTTATTGTAAAATAGCCATCGTATAGTTTAGATTGAGGCATGAAGCTCTCGCATAAGCTCTTACGGATGCTGCGGACCTGTCCACACTTATTTTCTTACACCATCATTTATTTACAGGTCCAAAATGCGAGGTCTGTGCTGACGGTTATTTCGGAGACCCGGCAGGTCAGTTCGGAGCCCCGAAACAGTGCGAACTCTGCCAGTGCAACGGCAACGTGGACCCGAATGCTGTCGGCAACTGTAACAGGACCACCGGGGCGTGTCTCAAGTGTATCTACAACACTGCTGGAGAACATTGTGACAAGTGTTTGAGCGGTAAGTCGGGCGTAGAAAATTAAATGTTTTATTGCAATCACTTTAACACGTTAATGCATGAGCGTAGCTTAGCCCTAACAAAGGCAGAGTCGATAAATTAAAGAGACTAGAGCCCATGATTTATAAATGTTACTGAGCATTTGTTTAGCTTTAGACATGTTCCCGTCTCTATCTTGCACTTGTAGTTTGACAATTGTGCGACAGTGATAGGAATAACGCTTAAGTATTAAGGTTTCTGCGCACCAAAGTCGTCGCTTATTGCGAACGTTGCAAACCGGACAATTTTTGTTTAAAACGAGCAAAATGGGTTGGGCTTGGTGTGTAAACACCTACAAGTAAAGTTTATACATCTCGGCCTTAGATCCTCAGATCTCGGCTACCAATAGCCGCCCAAAATCTAGACTTGTGTTTGGGTAATTGCAATAACCTCGCAGTGACAACCCTCAGAACATGATGCGAGGAGGAAGATAGACGTCTGTTTACCCCTTCGGGAAAATAAAGTCTCAGTGTCCATGTTAAAATACTTATAGCTGTTAAATCATTCTTATCAGAATTGTTATCAAAACTTTCTAAATCCAGGTTACTTTGGAGATGCGCTCGACCCCAAGAAGAAGGGTGACTGCAAGCCCTGCCAGTGCCACGAATCGGGTACAGTGGAGAGTGCTGAAGGACCGCCTCAGTGCGACGGTCTTACTGGGCTCTGTAGCTGTCATCCGCATGTCATCGGCAGGAACTGTGATAAGTGCGAGGTGAGCTGGACAAGAAGCCGTTTAAGGACAGTAAAAGAGGGACCACAGTTCTGTAAAGTCACAGGACTGTGGTCCTGCACACTAAGATATGTATATTTTATGATTGGGAAAAAGCCGCTAGGCTTAGTTTGAATTGTTTTTAAGCTGACCCAAACACTATTAGGCGAGATTTGAAGATTGGCATATGCCGATTGACGAGCCGAATGTATGTAGTAATTGCTTTGGGCCGGCTTTGTTCTTCAACAAATACTGCCGAATCATGTGAGGTAGCACCCCTAAACAAAACGACGCAAAATGGAGAAATTGGTCGCTGATCATGACGTCCACGTAATACACAGTCGAAACATATAATTATTTCGTCAAAGTGCGTGGAAACAATTTTACACCTTACCAATTTATAACTTTACTAAAAGGTCAATTCTTAACACTACTCAGCCGAAAGATGTCCTCCAGGCAACAGGCATTTCTAAAGCATCTTTACATTTATCGAAGTCGTAAAACAAAATGGTCACGTCAACAACCTTTCATCTAATATAAATTTTGTATGAACCAGGACGGTTACTTCAACATCAACTCCGGCGTAGGATGCGAGACTTGTGATTGCAACCTGGAGGGATCTTACAACAATACCTGCGACCCGTTCAACGGACAATGTTACTGCAAGCCTGGTATCGACGGGTAAGCTACTTATATCCTCATCATCATAGCTCTCCTGTAAAGTTCTCTTCAAGCCAGCCAATTCGACAGCGAAGTCTCTTGTTGGAATTTAGAAGAAGAGATGTTTTAATAGTAATAACAGCCGCATGGGTTGATTCATCAGTTTAAGCAACGCTGGATGGGGTTGGTCCGTGGATGGGTCCTCTAATAGATCAAAGTTTAAAATAATCAATGAACTTACCTCCATTATACTTAAAGACTTCGTGACTATTATATAATAAATGTTATTTGTATTTTAATTTTTAAACCAATGGGGATTTGTGAATCCGGTTAGAATGGAAGCCGACCCCAACATAGTTGGGAAAAAGCTAGGTAGATTGCTTGGTTGGTGATTTGTGATTTTTTTGCCAACAAATCCCCATTGATTTCTCACATAATGGGGATTTGTGGGTAAAAAACCCGGATTTCCAACCTGCGGCGCAAATTTTCTTTCTTCAAAAACTTTAAAATGGCAACAGAGTAGTAGTGTAGGTATTACTTCTTCCAGTAAACACTGCGACCGCTGCCGCGCCTACCACTATGGGTTCTCCGCGGACGGCTGCAGAGATTGCGACTGTGACGAATGGGGTTCCACTAACTACCAATGCGACATGTCCGGACAGTGCTCCTGCCAGGAGAACGTCGAGGGAAGGCGCTGTGACAGGTCAGGTTCAAACAAGTTTAAAGTAGATATTTAAAACTCCTATACAACGTGCTGCCAATATAGCGACATTGATTAAAGACACAGGTAGGGCTAGTGGTCAGTAATCGTAAAAATTATAATAAGGTAAAATAATTATTAAATTGAAAAAAAAAATGTCAAACAAACTAAATAATAAAATAATAACCAAAATTAGGAACACTCTATGCAAACGAATCATTCATGAACTCATTCTATGTCATTCAACTTGAATTCACATGAATGAATATTTTGCTAAACCCCCAGAAACAAACTCGAGTGGTGTGACCTTTTTTCTCGTTCGTTTTAATTTTATCTTTGCACTACAAGTTGCTCCAAGATGCTATTTTAGAAAATAGTAAATAAATCAATAAATAATAACGTTAAATGAAATTAAAACATCTTTATAAAACGAAAACGCAGAACCGTATACGCGTGTCAAGTTCATGTTGTGATTGCAGCAGCACGTTGTGTACCAAAGAAACGATGGATGGACTGTGTGACAGATGATATGGCTAAAAAGAAGGTGGCTACTGAGATAACGATTAATAAAGAAGTATGTAAAAAGAACACACGCTGCGCCCACCCCAAATAAATTGGTATAAGGGCAAGAGAATGATGACCGTATTAATAATGCCGAGTACTTATTGGGAAACACTGTGAAAGTTGCGTAACATTGTTTCAGCCACATGTTTTTAGGTTACGCGAATCAATGATGCTGGCAACATGTGCGTTTTTATAATTTCGAACGAGACGATAATTACTATCGTGAAAATGTCCACGTTCACAAAAAGTATGATTTTTGTTTATTTGTTTTTAATATGTTATCGTGGCAAGGAGAATGGGAAACGAATCATGGGTATCTGCCATAAAGCCTAAGAAATTTATACCAATGGAAAGAGCTTTTCAAAGATAAACTTTGCTACTAACAAAACGTTTGCCAATTCGCCAATTGTGATCCGATGTTAAATACCTAAAATGTGACTAAATATTTGAGTAACGAATTGTAGAAATCTCCTCTGTGCCAAATAACTAAGGTCCCTGTGATCTGATCTGGCGGAATCTACATTGCTACATACGAACTACGCGTCACATTGACGTTACGCAATCCTGCATCGCGCAATCAAAGTTTACCTACCGCGCGATTAGCATATATACAACGTCCCGACATCAACCGTCGGGCAGTTGCCACGACACCCGTCTAGTCGGAGGATCCTCCCTTTTTAATGGAGGATGAGTGAACTTTACACCCTGTTCACCATGCCTCTATAACACACATTCTCAATGAAATTCTCGTATCATACTCAATATTTCTATGACATTCTAGGTGTATGGAAAACAAGAAGCGTCGTGCAGACGGTCAAGGTTGTGAGGACTGTCCTCCTTGCTACAATCTCGTGCTGGATGCCGTCAATCAGCACAGGAGGGAGCTGAGGGAACTTGATGACGTGAGTACAACCAGTCCAGTTGTGCTATCCTGTAAACATCTCACCGTGATAACTTAGGTGAAGTCAGCAAGAAGTGAGTCGTCATTCTACCTGATGCTAGGTGTTGACACTATTGACAGCTCACTTTAAGATCACTTCACCTAAGTTTTCACGGGGAGATATTTATAGAATAGCAGTACTGCTCCCGTGTCGGCACGAACTATGTCGAAGAAAGAAAGAAAAATGTTTTATTTGGGACACTCACAACATACAAACAATAAAAATTGACAAAATAATGGGAAAGACATCAAAAAGTCTCAAACCTTAGCATAATGCTGCGATAAATTTAAAAAATAAATAAGGCAGCAATAGTATTCTGGTTGCCCGCTGTGACGCCACGGACACATCTACGGATATAGATATACCCCTAGACTTCACTTGAGGAATAAAACAATAAAATTAATATGTCTATGAATAGATTATTTTGTTTGTCAACCTGTTTTGTCTTATTTCTGGGCAAGGGACTACCCTACAGCCTTTAACTCTTCCCTGTGTGTTGCTGTCTCTGACAAACGCCCAAACCCCATAAACGTTTCTAACTGATCGCCAAGGTAGGACTTGGAAACCCTGGCGTTATAATTTAGGTAGATAATTGTATGAGAATGTTTTATCTCTTACTAAAAATATTATGTAAATAATATTTGACTTTAAATTAACGTACCTACTCACAAAATCTTTAATTTTCTATGTGCAGATTCTAGCAAAGATCTCGAAGTCTCCAACGGTAGTCGAGAACGCAGACTTCGACAATGAGCTGCAACAAGTTAGGGGTGAGATTGAGCGCCTGGCGCAGGACGCTCAGGCCGAGTTGGGCAATGGACCTGGTGCCAGCCTGACGGACAACCTGGCCGAACTGGCTGACAGACTCGCCGACGTCAGGTATGATAAATGATGAAAAATTATTTTCATTTCTGTGAAGGTTTTACACGTTAAAAAAAAACTAGATGAGTACGATGTTTCTTATCTGACTATTCTGAGATGAAACACCAAAACAAACTCATTGGTCACAATCTCTTTTAAAGTCCAGACATAATCTTCATCAGATTATCTGAGTAACCTACCATGTAGATAAGTGTTCTTTTGAGGAAAGAACCACACAAATTTGAGTGGACCTGTCCAGTCTGTGTACGCATTTGTCAGTAATCGCGCAGCTCAACTCGGAACTTAGGTACCACAGAAGGTTAGTTGGTCTAACGAGCCAAAATGTACGAAGATAGCTTGACTTGATGAACGAAGACTTACCGAGTCTGCTAAAATGGAAGCGATGGATAGTTAGTAAGAAGAAGATGGTAGATTGCATCCATGTTGCACCTGACTTTCACAGATAAACGCGGCTAAAATTATCGTTACTTGCGGAGATTGTTTTAGTCGAAAATCACATTGTATCACAATAACCCACATATAAAAATCGCTGTATATCTACAGAAACATGCTGTTCAAGATTGAAGACGAGAGTTACGATGGAAACGAGGCAGTTGAGAAGAGTAAGGGCAACGTGTCCAAAGCAGAGGATACCGTTGAAGCCGCACAGAAGGAAATCAATGTAAGACTATCATAAATTCATAAGAGCTCCACTGAACATTCCGGTTTAAAAAAGTTCAAATTTGGATAAATGCCGTATTCTTATAGTGTATTAGTTTAGTAAGTACTATCGAGGAAACTTACATCTGAAAATAAAAAATCCCGTGCGCACACGATGATGCATTTGTTAGCAAGCGTTATTATAGCGGCCAAGCGCTGCAAGCAACAATAGTCCTTACTGTGTATACAATATGTTCGTTTCTCATAAAGTACATACCTGACAACCTCAATTTGATGTAAACTACTAAAATTCTATAAGTAGCATTTCTTACTCCTCCTTGTCCCTTCCTACTTCAGTGAAGTTTTTTTTTTTTTTTCTAATGATAAAAATGATAATTCTGCGTCAGCCTAAAACAGTTTTTTTTTTATTGAACAAAGGCTTTACCAATTGCACGTGACTGAAGTCAATCCAGTCTCCCCCATCCATTAATTTCTAACAACACTGCACACATCGCCACTATCTTTCCTTTTAAGCTAATTATATTTTTTATCTTTACCTTCCCAGAGTGCCTTGGAATACATGGACGGTGAAGGAGCAGCAGCTTTGTCCAAGGCTCGCAATAGATCAGACCAATTCGGCAAGCAATCCGTCGACATGTCAGCTTTAGCAAAGGAATCCAGACTGTTGGCAGAAAAACTGGAGAACGAGGCAAAGAACATTCGAGAAATAGCCGATAAGGCGTTCAATACTTCGATTACAGCTAACAAGATTGCTAAGGATGGAATTACTAAACAGGCTAATATTAGGTAAAACATGTTTGATTATTGTTTGAGTCAGAGTCAGACATCTATCTGACTTATTTTAATACTAAGAAATGCTAGAATGCTAAGAAATTCTGGTGTTTCCGTTCGACGTTCGTGATTTACCTGAAAATGTAAATATTGGTTTTAATAGTTCCTATAATGAACACCTATCTGTTTTTAGCAACGAGGTCCAAATCCTGACCAACGAGCTGAACGCAGCATCAGGAAAACTGAACAGCATGACAGAACTGGCTGACCAGGCGCTCAAGAGAGCCAAGGAGGTGTATGACGAAGCTCTCGGACTATATGCTGAAGTCAACACCACGCTGCTGCCGGATATCAAACTGAACCAACTCAAGGAAACTGCGAGAGAAATGAATAAGACGGTAAGATGGTGACGTCATGCGTTAAAGTAAGGGTTTTCTCGTCACGACAATATAATTATCCATACAAACCAAGCGTGTCTCTAAAAAAGTCCATTCACAGTTGTTTTATTGAAGTGATCCTTATGCTCGTTAAAATAAGGTTACTATTGGGTTCATCATCATCATTATCAGCCTACAGCAGTCCACTACTGGACATAGGCCTCTCCTTTTGCACGCCATTCAACTCGATTCTCGGCAACTCTCATCCAGTTGCTACCAGCCACCCTGAGAAGATCCTCGCTCCACCTAGCCTGAGGGCGTCCTACCTTACGTTTGTCGATTTGCGGTCTCCAGTCAAGAACTCGTCTATCCCAACGGTCATCGATATTGAGTTGCTACTATTGAAAAGTCTGTCAAAATCACAATGATCTTTATTCTTGTTACGATAAGGTTGCTGTTAGGTTGCTGCTGTCAGAGGTAAAATAACTGTGAAAAGACAGTACTCGCAATACGACACCAATTACATATAGAAACTGACGGCTTTGAAAACGGTTCGCGACAGAAGTTGTTATTAGTACATCTGAGTCAGTTACTTGAGTCAGCAGACGTAAGTTCGGCGCGGCAATTCCGTGTTCTGTGTTCGAACCAGAGAGCCAAGACAAATGGCATTCACTTCAGAGCGATTCTATTTCTACAATCGCTACAGCTTCAAAGTGACATTGACATGATCACGTGACATTTCGATAGCTTATGTCAACCCCATACATTTTTTGGCTTTTCTACAAGCGTCATCGCTAATAGAATATTACTTGAGGGCCTAGACTAAGTAACATTCGATTAGCGATGACGCTAGTAGAACAGGAAAAAAGCCAAAATTGACATAAGAGTTGTTATAAGCTATCGAAATGTCACGTGATCATGTCAAAGTCACTTTGAAGCTGTAGCGATTTAGAAATAGAATCGCTCCGAAGCGAATGCCATTGGTCTGGGCCATAGATAAGCCATAGAATGAAGGTCTAATTCGAATAGAGACCATTTTTTTACTGGAGGCATTTATTGTATTATTTATTTATCTTAAATTCCAGATTGACGAAAAATCCTCTGAACTGGAACAGCTAATTACTGACAACGAGAACACTTTAGATCAGTTAGAGAACGCCATCAAGGAGGGACGTGGTCTCTTGGACCAGGGTCATGACAGACAGGACGAGTTGAATGATCTCCTTGCAAGGCTGGACGAACTTCAGGAACAGGCCAGGAACGATGTAGATCTCACCAATCAGACGCTGAAGGATGCTAACGAGATATATAAGACTCTAAAAGGTATGGTTGGAATGGATTTGTTGTGACTGTTTATGTGGCATTACTTGTTGTACAGATAGCAAAAGAGAGCTGCATGCCATCTGTGTTGGTTAACTTGCGTCGGTTAGAACCACCAAGTAATTGTTTAAAATTATACTACTATTAAATTAGAAATATTTGTGTAAGCTTCCTTTCTCCTACTATTTTTGGTGTGCCTGCCAGGGTCCATAATTATCACATATAATTTTTAAGTTACCACCCAAGTACACATTGTGGAATGCAAATAAATTATTGAGTATATACTGGGTTATTGGTAAAACGATTTCAGGTCCGTGATTTATGTGGTTCAGCGTTTTTGAAAAATCATCCCCTAAGGGGGTAACATAGGGGCGATCTCTCGCGTCCAAACCAGTAGTGCTATTCTGTAAACATCTCACCGTGAAAACTTAGGTGAAGTGATCTTAAAGTGAACTGTCAATAGTGTCAACCCCTTAGCATCAGATGGAATGCCATCTGATGCTAAGGGGTTGACACTATTGACAGTTCACTTTAAGATCACTTCACCTAAGTTTTCACGGTGAGATTTTTACAGAATAGACCGGCTGGTCCAGGCCATGGTGTGGAGCGAGAGCGCATGGGAGGCCGTTACCTCCTTCTGCGAAGTAGTAATGCTCGCGAAGGAGGAGGCGTAACGCGTGAGGGAGAGGCAACAGTCGCGCCCTCGCGCCCCTAGCCGCCGCAGGAGACACCCTGGGCGGCGGGAATCTATTGCTGATTCCCGGCCATCGTAGGCGCGGGCTTGCGGACGACGAGTAATGGGCAGCTCGCCGACTGGTAAGGACCAGGCCCGGGTCGACGGCGCGTTTTGTTCCACGCGCGCCTCAAAGAGATGTCAGCAGTGACGGGGTCCAATAGGGACGATGCCGCCGGGGTCGCGGGTAGTTCGAAAGAGATACCTTGGCCCTGGCACAGGCAACTGAACTAACACGGGTGGGTTTTAGCCAGTAAAAGTCTGACACGCCCTCCCGCTCCGCCCAGAGCGGGAGAAGTCATTTGATGATTTCCCATCCACAAAAAAAAAAAAAAGTTCGTGATTTCAGGTTTGGTCCCATAGTAAGTTGTTCATAATGATGAGTACAATGACCCCCTAAGAGGTTGCTGGTGTTTTACCAATAACCATGTTGTATACATGGTTTCCGAGAACCATGAATCATGAATCGTTAGAGCCGTTTTCGAGAACGTGATTACAAATTATATGTATTATAATTTGTTATCACGTTCTCGAAAACGAGAGCCGTTTTTTTTTGAGAACGATTTCGATGAAACATGCAATATAGTGGTTTACGGGGGCGAAAAATCGATCTAGCTGTACTCCATCGGTTTAGCTCAACCTTTATTTAATTACCTAAACCGATGGAGTATAGGTCTCTTAACTAGGAAAACTAAAAAAGTATCGATCTCTCTATTTTGACCCCAGCAGAGCTCAGTCGACCAGGTAGGTACTTGAAAATAAAACGTGCAATTTCGAATTTGCGCACAATCATTATTAGCCCAAAGCATTTTTGTAATTTACAATAATTATTAAGCATTGTTAATGCCTTTGAAAAACAAACAAACTATTAAGAATAATTGCTATGATAAATAATTGATAATTTATTACCTAGTGAAGGCGTCAGATTTTAGAAATCGAACTACGCCGCGCCGGCAGCGTACCGTCTTACTGTATAAAGATTTAATTTGGTATTTATACGAAAGAAAAGTATACGCGACAGTCGCTTATTTTTTTTTTTTTTGATTGCTGACTGGGCCTTTTCTTGACCTCAATCACGCCTTATGGAAAGCGATGAATGAGGTCTATGATAGAACGAGCGTGCCCAGAAGATACCAGTTCACTCTTGCTTTGAAGGTGGACGGGTTATATGTGGAAGAGAACACAGACGCTGGTAGAGAGTCTACACTTTGGCCGTGCGCATAATAAATAATGAGGAAAAGCGCTGAGTACGACTGGTCGGGATATCAACCAAGTGCGGATAGTACCCTACAGTACGCATGCTGCAGGGCTTAAGACCCACGATCAAAGGTACAATTGAAAGTAATCACAATCTTTTTATCCCACAGAATTCAGCGATCAAGTGACAGAATCCCGTCAGTTAGCTGAGCAGGCGGCGCTGGACGTGCCGTCAGTGCAGCAGAAGATCGCTGCAGCTGAAGACAGTATCAACAGGATCACTGAGCAGCTGTACACCGCCAGTGATAAGGCAAAGGAGGCCAGAGACTTGGCGCAGCAGGCGCAGAAGGAGTACGCTGACAAGGCGTCGCAGGTAAAAAATCTTAGTAATTGTTACAGTACGACACAACTTAGATGTAGCATCGGCAAAATTCGTAAAACCTATCACGATCCGAACTGAGTGCGCTTTCAACATCATCAATCTTTATTAGTGCTTTAGGCGAAAATGATCGTTTCAATACACTTCCTCGAAAACTGGTTCATATCGCACTACGATTAGGTTCACAATGTACTAAATTTCACACCCGTGCGATTTTTCATTTTCCAACACGTGTGCGGGAATAAAAATTGCCACAGATAACTTATACCTATACTTAGTCCAAATTGGTTCAATGCCTCTATACACACCGTCTCTATTCGGTGGTGAATGTTTTTTTTTAATCTCGGCAAAGAGTTAAGCGTCTTTACGGCGTTAATATTTTTTGAATATTTAAATAATGTTTATAACTAAAATATCATCAAAAACCATGATAATTACAATAAAAAAAAAAAACGTTTATTAACATTTATTTGTGTTCTACGCGGAGACTTTTCTCATATTCAAAGATTGTTTCAATATGGATTGAATACTTCCATATAAAATGCCCGTTTCTTGAATTAAGTATCGGATGGTAACTCTTCGATCGCTCAATACAATTTTCTCGACTTTCGCAACATTTTCTTGGGTGACTGACGTCGATGGACGGCCGCAACGATGTTTGTCTTCCGTGCTCGTTCTCCATACTCGAAATTGAGAAGCCCACCTTGCGACAGTGGAATAAGGCGGAGCAGACTCTCCTAATGTTGCCTCCAAATCGCAATGAATCTCTTGCGTCGTTATTTTTTTTAAACAGAGGTATTTAATAACAGCAGACATGTTGCTGTACCAGTGTCGGAGAGAATTTATTAATTTTAATTTTAATGTGACGATTGATTTAATTTTACTGTATGATTTATTTATTTATTTTTGATTTAATTGTATTTGTTTTATTATTTTGATTTATTTTGATTTGTTTTAATTTTAAATTTTATTTGATTTATTTTACATGTCTGACAATGGGTGTAATTTACCTGAAATAAATGAATTTATTTTATTATTATTATAACGGCTCGCACTTCGCTTTTCTCCATTTTCGAGAACACGTTCCGACACGAAGCAAACAAATGACTACATTCAGAAAAAAACAAAAGAGAATCGAAGATTTTTTTCTTTATTAATGTTACAAATATGTATCTGAGCTATGCCTGCCAGTATTTATTTTTTTTCTTACCAAGGAGTATGTCGTTCTCACTACTTTTTGATCCCCCCTCGTATATGTAATTTTTGCTGATGATTTGTGAAAAAGTGTGCTATTTAGAGATATCGTTTTATTTTTCGTGCAATCTTTACAAAAACTTCTATCACATAGAATAATTTCAGATTTTTCTCTACGCAAACTTCGGAGATAAGTGGAGGGCGGTATTTTTTTTACATTTTTCATCAAAAGTCCAAAACTATGCGGCCTAACAAAAAGAAAAGAATGCTTGAGAATGTGCAAACAGCGATCGTTCATATGATACCCCACATGCCCTAGTAGCCTAACTTCGAATTTTTAAGATAAAAAAAAAACTTTCTTAATTGCAAAATAGTTAGGCAAATGTCACCTAAAACTGTTCCAAATTTCAAGTTGATATCATTCGTAGTTTTTGAGATATCCAGCTGTGACAGACTGGCAGACAGACAGCCACACTGAGTCGCACCATAAGGGTTCCTTAATTGCAAAATAGTTAGACTAAAACTTTCTTAATTGCAAAATAGTTAGGCAAATGTCACCTAAAACTGTTCTAAATTTCAAGTTGATATCATTCGTAGTTTTTGAGATATCCAGCTGTGACAGACGGGCAGACAGACAGCCACACTGAGTCGCACCATAAGGGTTCCTTTTCATAATTTTGGTACGGAACCCTAAAAATATTGATACAATCAAAAAACCCGACTGCAACAAATAAGTTCATAACAAGCTCAATCTTAAAGCAGTCTAGTGCAGTTGGTGGCTTCAAATCTTGAGATAAAACTAAATTAACTTCTGAACTGAAATAAAAAAAGATATGATTTATGGACGGGTTTACATTTTCCATGAGATAGGTAGATAGGTGCGGGGCCTAACTTGTTCCAACATACAATTATTGAAAAATAACCTATTTAGGTAAGTAATTTGTAATTATTTTTCAGGCGGCGTTTGAAGTTAGGAAGAAGTCGTCGACATCTAGAGCCGATGCTTCCAAGTTGCGGTTCGAAGCTGAAAAACTGTCAAGTTAGTATTAAACACACGTTGTTAATTAGAAAATTATGTCAATCTCAATACTTCCACGCCCTCTGGAAAGCGAGATCGCGGCAGGCCCAGACAGACCTGGTCATATGCTTTTTTACCTTACAGTGAGACTTTTTTACCTTAGAGGAGCTCGTGGCTAAGTAATAACAGCCGCAAGGGTCGATTCATCAGGTTAAGTAACATAACAGCTTTGTATCTACAATATTCTGACAAATAAATGCATTCTATTCTAAGCTACGCTTGCCGGGGTCGGTCCGTGGGTGACCATCTCTACATATCGAGACTATACTCCGTGCCTCGGAAAGCACGTTAATCCGTTGGTCCCGGCTGTCATTCGTGGATCTTTGACAGTCATTACGGGTCGTCAGAAGCCTGAAAGTCACCAAGACCAGTCAGTAAGTTACTGGGTTGTGGAGGTCAGATTTTTGACAGTCGTTTGGGGTCGTCAGAAGCCCGAAAATCTGACAACCAGTCTTACCAAGGGGTATCGTATTACCCAGTTAATGGGTTGTGGAGGTCAGATAGGCAGTCGCTCCATGTAAAATACTGGTATTCAGCTGCATCCGGTTAGACTGGAAGCCGACCCCCAACATAGTTGGATAAAGGCTAGGCAGAAGATGATTGCAACCGTAGTCGATAACATTAATTTCGTTTATTTACAAAGGAAACTTATTTCAACAGCTCGCGTTCAAGAAACAGCCACACAGATCGGAAGCCTGGAGAAGGAGGCAGCTGACAACATGCAGCTCACCAGAGACGCTAAAATGAAGGTTCGTAATCATATTCTATTACTTAAATTATAAAAAAAAAACTTAAATTATTCAGTACCTAATATTATATAAGTACTAGCTGACCCAACAGACGTTGCCCTGTTCAAATTGTTATTGTTGTCTTGTTATGAGAAAATTAATTTTCCTCATATTTATTTTTTTGTGAATTTCCCCTGTTTTAATAGTTATTCTGCTATTCGGGGCGGAGACAAATCCAACAAATCACACATCGTAAAAATTGGTCCAGCCGTTCTTGAGTTATAGATGGTGTAAATAACCCAACTTTGTTTTATATATATGAAGATTATTCAATCACTGTTAGCCTAAACCGCTGGGTCTAAAAGCATGAAATATTGCATAAGAGTTTCCTTGATAACGAATTAAACACTAAGAAAGGGTTGTAAAGGGGTCAAATAGGGGATGGAAGGTCGTCATTATTGCCGATGGAAAGTCCCATCGTGCATGTACGAGTATCTTATAAAAAAAACTAGCTGACCCGACTGACGATGTCTGAAAATGCACTTTCAGTTTTTTCGAATTTTTCAATTTTTCCCGGATACTTTTCCAATTTTTCTCTTCATAAGAACCTTTCTCGAACTTCAACAAATATTTGGAAAAAGAAATGAATTAGTTCAGCCGTTCTCGATTTTTGCGCTTAGCAACACATTAAGCTATTCATTTTTATTTTTAGATAAGATAGAAGATAAAATAGTTGTATGACTGACTGAGTGACAAAGTTAAGACCAACAAAAAGGATTTTTAAAAATTCTACCCCTGAGTGGATCTAACGGAAGGTCGAAGTTAGTATGCAAACCAATTCGTGTGCTTATAACAAAAAAAAAGATATTGGTGCCGATTCTCTTGTGAACGCACTAAACTAAAATTAGAGAATCGCTATCTTTTACTAACAGGCAGCGCGAGAAAAGGACGGCTATAGCTATGAACTAAGTTGGAGATGTCAAACTAGTTCACGCCTTGCGCTTCACCGTGTTTTTAGTTGACATGTTTTTACGTGTCGTCTAAATGTCTATGGAAAAATTAGTTCTAACTAATTTGACAGCTCTAATTTACTTCCGTCCCTTTCTTGTCATAATAGAGAGAAAAAGTTAGCAATAGCCTAAATTAAGTTTAGTTTGTGCACAACAGAATCGGCACCATAAACCTTTCGGAACAAATGCTCTAAACGACGGTGAAAACCGTATCAAAATCCATTAAGTAGTTTAAAAGATCTAAGCGGTCACACGATTATTTTGAAGACTACTTAATAATTAATAAAGTAGATATATCAGTAACATTTTTAACAATAGTCATACGTTCGTGACGTGTATGACTTGGAACAAAAAAATTATATTTAGGGTACTTAGTCCAAATATTCAAACATAATTTTAGAGCTAGTTGAAATATTTTTTTCCAATTGTTCAAACCTACAGAAAGAACTACGGCCGCCAAGAACGTATGTTCTTGACATTGCAGTTTCATACTAACGAGTATGTTTTGAGAATTTGATCCTTATTACTATTAGAAATTGTCCAACTGACAGTTATCAGGAACGTATTCTCTCGACGGCCGGATTGTAAGTTGACGTTCGCACGGGCGTAAAAATATCGCGGCGATTTTATTTCGCGTATTGGATTTTCAATGCTCTGCTTAGCGCCGAGAGATAAAAATTCAACAGTGTGTTTATTCAACGCGCTAGAATGCACTCTGTTGTTGTTAAGTTGGATCCTCAACGCTCGGCTCAACAACGAGAGTTGAAAATCCAGTGCGCGATAAAATCCCGTCGCGATTTTATTACGTCTGTGGGAACGAGGGCTTACTCTATGACTACTTGGAATAAGACTCAAAAGCGATTTATTTAATAATATGTAAGTTATGATCCTACGCGTCAAAGGACGCGCTGTTTAGACACACCGAAGTGCTATAGGTATGTTTTTGTTTAAACCATTCTTTAGTAGTTTTAGTGTATCAGTAAATAAAGGCTTTATATTTATATATATAAAAATGAATCCCTATTTCCCTTGGTCATCGCATCACGCGTGAACGAATGGAACAATTTCGCTAATTCTTTTTTTGTTGTGTTTATTATTGTCAGGAGAGGGTTCTTATGAAAGAAAAAATTAAGAAAATTTCGCAGAAAATTGGAAAATTTCAGAAAACTTAACGACTATTTTAACTTCCCGCAACATATATAACATTAGAATATTCATAGCTAAGACAGGACAACGTCTGTCGGGTCAGCTAGTTATATTATATTTAAGACTAGCTTTTGCCAGTGGCTTCGCCCGCGTTTATGTCGGAAAATATCCCACGGGAACGAACTAGAAAGAAAGAAAGAAAGAAAGAAAGAAAATACGTTTATTTGCGGTAAACATGACGCAAAGGACAACAAAATAAAATAAACAAAGTAAAAAGCAAGTTTTGGGGGAAATATGCGTCACATCTACGCAAAACGGCTACCGCTCAGCATAATGCCGCGACCCCATGCGAAACGGAGCCCCAGCGCTGGTTTTCAGCGATAGCCGGCGTTGACGCTACTACTGGGAATTCTTTCCGTATTCCTTGTCTACATTATAAAGGGCACCTCTGTGCAAATTTCCAGCTTTCTAGGTTCAGGGTTTGGGCTGGGCGTTGATGAGTCAGTCAATCAATCAGTCAGAACTTCTCTTTTTTTATATAGATCAGATCTAATGAAATAATAACATTATATATAGCAACAAGAAGTCGAGCACTAGTAAAAAACCATGTAAGGATATCTATTTTCACTTTTATGTACTTTTATTAGGTTGGTCAAGCGAACACTGACGCCCGGGAGGCTGAGAAGCAGGTTTCCAAAGGTCTGGAGGACTTGAAGGTCATAATGGATGAGCTGCAGAACCTGCCCACACTGGATGATCAGGCCCTCGACCGATTACGTAAGTAGTTCTAAAATATTGTGGCGAAATCTACAACGCCACTTGCACAGAATAATAAAGCTGCAGTAGCTTATCTGGGCAGTGACCTTGAATTAATTACTTGCGGCCGCTCGGTAGACAAATACGTGTCCGTCAGTGCGTAACTGCCGCGCGCTCGAACTGTTGCGTACTGGTATATACTGATATTTTGAAGCGCGTCGTTTCGGCCGTTTTCTATGACGATAAACTACTGTAACATCATTATACTGTGCCACATGCGAACTTCGCATCAAAAACCCGACGCCACACAAATCCTGCATCGCGCAAGCATAGTTATCCGCAACTTGCATAATATACAACATCCCGACAACACCCGTCTGGTCGGTGGATCCTCCCTTTTCTTTGAAGTATGAGGATATTTCCACCCAGATTCACGCATACCTAAATCATTATTATTAATGTGCTTTGTGCAAATTATAGAACGCTAAGTATGATGTCAGAACTCTCGGCTAATAGCATTGTGCTGTATCCTGTGTGTGGTGTGCGTAGAGCAGTAGTGGCCTAGTAGAAACTGCCGTGACTTACGACTTGTAGGTCATAGGTTCGAATCCAGCCAGGCAAATTAAGTGCCTGTCTGGGTATGAGTAAATTATTTCATTACCACTGCTCTCAAAAAGGAAAACATCGTAAAGAAACCAGTACGTCCTAGAACAAAAAATTCGAAAACATCCCCCAACCCGCACATGGCTGCGTGTGGATTACAGCCCACTCCCTCCCACGGAGAGGAGGCCTGTGTCCCAACAGTGCGAGCATTATAGGCTGATTATGCTGTATCCATGCCATGTGCGTGTGCGAGTATAACGAACTACTGACATCCTCATGATTTCGAATTATATCATTTCAGAGGAGAGCTTAGACAAGGCTGAGAGCGACCTCATAGCAGTCGACTTGGACGGCAAGATCAAGAGCTTGACTGAGGCCAAGAATAATCATCAGAGGTACGTAACAAACAGTTCAGGAAATACAGCAACGTAGCGCTGGGTCAGAGGGCTTAGATACAGTGACATTCTGAAACGATGAACTAGCGGCCCGCGCCGGCTTCAAACGGGTAGCCCGATCGTTAAAAAAAAATTCACAGGATCGCCAGCTGGAGTAATGTGAAATTCTGATAATTGCCTGAAAACATAAAAATAGCTCCAGCAGTTTTGGAGTCTATATAGTATATACAGAATGGTCCAAATAAAGACGTCAAATAGGACAATCTGAATTCCTCATACTCAGGGGTATTCGCAAATGCCCCATGTATGTTCCGCGATTTTTTGTAGTTTTCGAGTTATTTTTGTTTTTGTAATTATTTAGAGTTTTCTGCCGGTGGAGCTTCAAAAATTCGTATCTTTTTTGTAGTGTGTAATTTTCAGATTTTTTGTGACACGGACGTAACGTTCAAGACGATAGTTTCACAAAAAAAAAATACCCTCTACAAGAAAAGAAATAAATTTTGAAGATCCACCGGCAGAAAACTATAAATAATTACAAAAACAAAAAATAACTCGAAAACTACAAAAAATCGCGGAACTTATATGGGGCATTTGCGAATACCCCATGTATGTTGGTTGGGTTATACGGGTATGAGGAATTCAGATTGTCCTATTTGACGTCGCTATTTGGACCAGCCTGTGTACATACACACATCGATTTTTATACATAAGTTATACATACATAACATACGTTCAACCCTGTTGAAAGTCGGTTCTGGCCATACGAAACGCTGCGTACGCGTTTGCCACTTGCCTAGGCATTTTGCATACTAATTGTGTAACACACTTTCAATCGCAACCCGATTGCTTTTTGTGGGGAGGTGGCCTACGATTCCTCATACAAAAAAAATGCATTCCCCGTTTTTCATCCCGAATAAAGCCTCTAGCTAGACCAAAAAACTTAAGACTGCAGCAGATACTGTCATTTCCTTTTTTTCAGGAACTAATTAGTAAAGAAAATATGACCCTCCAAAATTACAAAAAATCCTCCATTTTTACCGCCGTGACTAGAGGACCACCAGACAAATTCTAATAGTTATCAACATAAAAGAAAATGATGAGGAACTTAAACATACTCTTTCTTAAAATTTTAATGAAAAAAATAAATGAATCGGCTCAGTTTTAGAGGAGAAAAAAGGGGAATACGAAACGTCGATCTGAGCTGCAGCTGTCCCTCTTGCACTCTATTATCACTGTTCGGGCGCAGCGCGACGGCAATAGTTTCTTCTTCGTAGGCCACCTCACCTCTTAAGGAAATTCCCAATTTTCAATGCTTGATAGGTTTGAAAAATTCGACTTCTCAATAACGCAAGGGTACTTTTCCACCAGAAATGTGCATGCTACGTTGCTATGGATGCGTTTGATATCCACCAATCATATTCATTAGTCCACATAGCATAGCACGGGTGGAAGCGGGTTCAACGAAGCTATGTTTTATATATGAATGGATGCGAGCTATGGACGCGTGCTATGGATGGGAGCTATGATGCATGAGTGGTGTAGCTATGTGCATCTTCCTCGCACAGCTACCTCGCGGCGGCACATCTAACTCGCTCCTCTACACAGCTTAGCATTAGTGGAAACGGTCACATAGTTTAGTAGCTTAGCTTTCACATCCTCGCAGCACAGCTGCATAGCACTTCTCTGGTGGAAAAGTAGCCTAAATGTCACAATAAACTTAGCTGAACTGTCAAAATGAGAGGCTTCCATACATTGCCGTTGTATGTGTGTTACGCAATTACCCCGGTTAGCCAAATGTTAGTGTGCGCCAAAACATGCTACGGAGGTTCCCAAAACAAATGCCAACATACTTATGTTGGGGTAATTTCAGCGCTGGTTCATCCCAGCGCCGAAATTCATCACCGTACCTAATGTATATTGTGTGGCTTTACTACATCGGTTAAATACTTTCACAGTGCAAAATACTTTGTTACGAATTACCTATTTGGCAATAAGTAAATTATTCGTAAAAAGGTTTCGAATATGAATGACAGTTACTTAGGGGCCGTCCATAAATTACGTCACACGAATTTCGGGATTTTTTTAAACGTCCTTGTCGCATGTGGTCATATTTGTGTCACATATATTGCACCTTCTATTTTATTAACAAAAATAACCTTCTCAAACAGGTGGATGAAACAGTACGAGGATGAGCACGACCACCTTCGCTTGGAGGTGGATAACATTAAAGAAATCCTCGACCAGCTGCCCGATGGTTGCTTCAAGAGGATTGTCCTAGAGCCCACTGAGGGCCCCAGTAGACCTGCAGGCTTCAGGTAGATGTCGCGAGAACAGGCCAGAGTACCACAAACGAGATAAGAAAATAGATTTGGTGTTAAAAGACTTGGGGTGTGGTTTGGTGTCATATTGAAAGGTTTATTGAAAAAGGGGGTGCTGTGCAACATCATTTTTTCAACAAAACTGTTTAAGTACATGTTAACGTATTGAAAATTTAAAAATTTTATAATGAATTGAAGTTTACTATTTTGATAAACTATAACCAAATATTAAAAAAACAAGTGGAATTATCAATTTATATAGGTAATGGAGCGTAGCGCTTGGGAAAGAATACAATTTCGAAATATATTTGGGAACAAGGAAAAATTATAAATATAAACACAACTTTGCCTTTAACATTTCTTGTTAACCTAAAAGTACTTAAAAGTGCCTTAAGTTACTATATTTATAACTTTAAATAATGACTACCTGTGAAATATTAAGATACCCCAATGAGTACGTAGTTTTTCAAAAAAATAATAGTCTAACATTTTCATGTTTCCCACTGGATATTTGTCCGAAGGGCGTATTCAATGGGAGAACTCACAAACTAACTCCCCATTTCGTATTCCTAAGTCTGCGAATCAAAACATTCTGGTGTTTTATCGTTTGTAATTACAGACTGCATTTACTATCTGCATTTTTGTACTTAGAATTATTGAAATAAAATTAAAATAGAATATGAGGCTTTTCTATGTTTAAAAATTATTGTGCCATCATTTTTTTGGTACCTTTGTAAATATAACATAAAAATAAGTACTGTTTTCGTAAGTGCCTTAAGTCTTTTAATTAAATTCGGTTTTTATAAAAATATTCCTTTTTAAAGTTCGCCAAAGAATTGACGATATGTGTGTTATTTAGATTTTTTTTACGATAATTTTTACGATAATTTTTATATGTTTTTTTACTGAAGGATAATTTTGTGAGTAATATAATTTGTATTGTAGCATTTATAGTATTTATTTGTAATAAAACATAGACAGAATGCCGCCATTTCATTTTATTTTATTCAATGTGTTCCATGCCTCGAGCACTGCTCGTATTTCTTAGGGTGAATTCGACCAAACTTTTATACCCAGTTTATGTCTTAACCTTCGAATTTTGAATTTTGACAGTTTCTCCATACAAAAACTGTCAGGCGCCAATTTTATTCCACGGATAAAAGATATCCGACTTTACTCAAATTAGCCCTGGATATGAATAAACTCGAGCGCGTACCTACTCGTAAGTATATCCAAAAAATATCAGTCTTTGACTCATCATCTGCCTAGCCTTTTCTCAACTACTTTGGTTTCGGCTTCCAGTCTAACCAGATGCAGCTGAATACCAGTACCTATTTGACATGGTGGCGACTACAAAACTGCCCAAATAGTCATGCCCACGGCCTGAAGGGTGTATGTTGAGTTTGATAGTTCTGAGGCGTGTATTGGTTGGTACTGCCACGGAATGACAACACAATATCGCGCCAGGGTAGCCTGCGTTTTTGTTTTTTGCAATTTGCAAGTCACTATCAGGTTGTATGTTAATTCGAATATGATTAGCGACCGTAACAAATCTGTATTTATAGAATTATAATAATCATTATTATCAATACAAGCATCGTGGGATTTGAAGGCGCAGCTTGCTTAAAAACCGGTCAAGAGCGAGTCGGACTCGCGCACCGAGGTTTCCGTACCTACCATCATATTTTTAAACTTTCATCGGCGAAAATTTTAGCATTGCGGTGTAGAAAATAATTTTAAGGGTTCCGTAGTCAACAAGGAACCCTTATAGTTTCGCTATATCCGTCTGTACGTCCGCAGCTTAGCTCAGAGGCTCTTAGTACTAGAAAGCTATAATTTGGCATGGATATACATAGTAGCAAAATAAAATCATGAAAAATAAATTTTTATAGGGTACTTTCTGTACACGTAAAGTGGGGATGTTTTTTTTTTCTCGTCCACCCCATGGTGTGGGGTGGTGTTGGATGGGTATTTTAAAAATATTGTGGATTTATTCAAACAATTTTTCGATTTAGGGATCCGTTTCTGAAATATTAAGCTTTAAAGTGCTAATTTTTGTTAGTTTTGGATGGGTGAAAAACTCACGGTAGTAGTATAATATATACAACGAAGTTAAAAGGAAAACTATCACAGCTAAGTAGGCTTATCAAGTTTACGAGTAATAGTCAACCAACTTACATTTGCAGTTGGAATGTATGGGAGACCATATTTTTCAACTACAGTGTTAAGTTTGTTCTTGGGGTAAGTTCATCGCAACTACGGAACCCTTCATTGTGCGTGGTCCGACACGCACTTGGTCGGTTTTGTTGATGATTTCTGAAAAAGTGTGCAATTTAGACACATCGTATTATTTTCGCTGTAATCTAATCTAATCTTTACCTAAACTTCTATCACATACAATAATTTCAGATTTTTCTCTAAGCAAACTTCGGAGATAAGTGGGGAACGGTATATTTTTTTACATTTTTCATCAAAATTCGAAAACTATGCGGCATAACCCTAGTAGCCCCACTTCGAATGTTTAAGACACCCTTTCAGTGCCTGTTGCAAAAAAAAATAATAAGAAATTCTTTCTTATTTGCAAAATAGTAGGGCAAACGTCATCTAAAACTGTTCCAAATTGCAAGTTGATAGCATTAGTAGTTCTTGAGATATCCAGCTGTGGCAGACAGACAGACTGAGTCGCTTAAGACCGCTCGCTGAGACCATAAAGGTTCCTTTTTTCCATTTTGGTACGGAACCCTAAAAAGATAAAAACTTTTTCTTTAGCGAGTAAAATAATGGCGCATCTGTTCCATTTTGATCCTTATAACTATGTCTTTTAGATTATGTTTCCAGATACCGGATACACATGATACACGTAGCTAAGATATTTTAAATGTGACAAATTTATTCAAAATATTATAAACAACAAGAACATGCCCAGATCTTTACGTATTACACTGGTCCAATAACACGTCAGAATATTCTGACCTATTCAATGTGTGTTCAAAATCGCCGACCATAATTTAGGTACCGTTTTTTTTTATTGATCGATCGATTATTCCAATTTGGAGGATTGTGTGAGGAATGATATGAAAGAGAAGGGAGTGAATGATAGCGTGACGGTTGACAGGGGAGAATGGAAGAAGAAAACGTGTTGCGCCGACCCCAAGTAATATGGGATAAGGGCAGGAAGATGATTGATCGATCGATTATTCCAAACGATGAACTTGGTTCCAACCGGGTGTCCCACCTTTTTTTGACCGAAAGATTGCGCACGCGATTGCAATTGGCCACCGCAGTCTGAAGAAACCCTGCGTTACCTAAGTACATTCATGCATATCTTGGTAACGCGATGACCATGATAACTTATCAATTAAGCGTCGTAACAAGAATTATTTGGCGCTTCGGACATCTGTACACAGCGATTATTAGGCGGTTACTCTACCAATATCACACTAATATTATAAAGGCGAAAGTTTGTGAGTGTGTGTGTGTATGTTTGTTACTTCTTCACGCTCAAACGGCTGGGCCGATTTGGATGAAATTTGGTATGTTAATAGCTTATACCCTGGATTAACACATAGGCTACTTTTTATCCCGGTCTACGCGGGTGAAACCACAGGGCGCAGCTAGTAAATAGATAATTGTCACTCAACAGTTTTTCGAGCAGACGAGACCTAGAGTGGAGACCGCGTATCGGTAAGCGTAGTGTGGGACGCCCCCTAGCTAGATGGACCGATGACCTGAAGAAAGTGGCTGGGGCAGACTGGATGCGGAAGGCGGAGGACAGGGTGTTGTGGCGCAACCTTGGAGAGGCCTATGTCCAGCAGTGGACTGCGATTGGCTGAGTTGATTGAGTTTTTCAAGACTGAAAGTTTTGATGATTACTGTTACCCATTGGCGGAGCAAACGTGCATGGAATTGCCGCACCCAGCCACCCACATCAAACAGTTAATGGCAGATTTGCAGTCTTGGCCGCCCTAGGCCCCAGGCCATGTAGTAAGTACCAGCTGTCCCTTTCTCAGCACCCATCATATCGACTACATAATGAATTTACTTGATTGCCAACTTTTATCGAAATTGATTCAGAAATTTAATTAAATTTAATATCTGTTACTTATTTACTGATTTATTTTCGCGATTTCAGGTTTGGTCCCATAGTAAAAGTTGTTCATAATGATGAGTACAGTGACCCCTTAAGAGGATAACCTTGTATATTTAGATGTACGAAAGTGATTTAGGAAGATTATTGTTATACGATTCGGTGCAGTGCGGCCCGCTATAATGTGCGTGAGCCTGTAGAATATTTATGTATAACATGTACTTTCAGTTACTTCGGTTAAAATCAGTGAATTTTTAATAGGGCGCCTAATATCTAGCCGCCCTAGGCCCGGGCCTACTGGGCCTTAGGGCAAATCCGCCACTGTCAGCAGTGACTGTGACGCCATTACTCGTATATTCGTGTCCGCGCAATTATCGCTGAGAGCCAATTTGGCTGCCACGGGCCACGTCAGAAGTTTCTAGGAATAAACCTTGATGCCCCAAGATACGCTGGAATTGTATGGAAACTGCCGTCTTTATCAGCGGCCGCCAAACCGCATCTCCGTGTTCTGTAGTGCAGCAGCAATGATATTATCGCAAACATGCTTGGAAATTCGAGCATTATTTATCATCCTGCTTCGAGAAAGTCGAAAATGTTGTATTGGTCAAATACACGTGAGCAGGCGGCCGGCAATGTTAGTATGAAAATCCATATCTGTCATGTCTAGCGGCCGAATAAATTACTACGAAAACTCATATCAGTCGTGTAATTTAAAAATGGAACGAACAATTTACTTCGACATAAATGGCAACCAAGAAGGTAACATAACAAAGATTTTATTAAATTTCGATTTGATAGTCTCATTTGAAAACAAAACACAACCGAACTTTCTAAGCAGTATCAAAAAGACATACCTACACGAGATAAAAGCTTAAGCATCGGCCTCATCCAGGGTTGCACCACGCGGGAAATCATGTTCCACCGGCTGGGAGCACATAGTGCGCGCGGCCCTAAACGGAACACGTATGTGTGACGTATGAGGGATGTGTGAGTGTGTGCGTGCGGGTAGGGTGGCTAGGAATCGGGGAGACAGATTTTATTTTATGGGTTTTTTGTAGAATGGTTTGGTAGAAAAAAGAGGATGTTACTGGAACCACATAGATGTTGATAGGTAAGTGGAACTACGTGCAAGGTCTGTTTCTTTTCTCGTTAGGTAAAATCCTGGGTTAGATCTGCGGGCTAATTGCGTAACATACGTACAATGGGAATGTCTTTAATTTTGACAATTGAGCAATATTAATTGCGTCATTTAGGTTGTCAAGCAGGTGAATTATTAGAGTAGAATAGGTTAAGGAATTATTAGAATAGAAGGAATAATTCAAACTTTTGAAGTGATGAATTAGTAATTTCCTGCAAAATCCTTCGGAATATGATTGAAAGTGTGTTATGCAATTGAGGTGCACGTCAGATCAGTGATATTGAGTTAATAGAGTAACATCAGATACGATACCGCTATAAAGTGGGAAACTCGAGACTATCCAATATAAAAAAATACAGGGTGTTTGGTGCATCGTTTGCCAAATTGAATTGGCCGAAAGAAGAGGTCATTTGCTATCGCTTCAGGCTCAAGTACTCATTTTTGGCCACACCGGTTTTTTTATTACAACTTTCTAATTTTTATTTTGAAAAAATCCAAAACTCAGCATTAAAGCTTAAATTAAAAAAAAGTTTTAAGTGTAGTCGTCAAATTTCATTTTTATTTACATATGTACTGTTGTATGGCTCTATCAAATTTAAAATTACTTGCCAGTTACATCTAGTTTTTTTTTAATAAATCACAAAGTTTTTGGAAAAATAAAAAATGAACTTAAAACTCAACTTTAAATAGCTATAAAAAAAAAACTAAAAGCGATCGGGATCTTCGAATTATTTTAAAAAGTTCTCTAGTCTATCCCCTTTCCAACGGTATGCAATGTGTTAAAAAACTCTTTTAATATCTTTAATAATTAGCTAAATGTGTAGTCGAGACACATCAGGCTGATATTGGATATTACGTTTAAAACACTAGTTTTCGCATAAATTACATGCTATTAGTAGATAGATACTGTTATCTCACGTCTTACGTAGTCTCTTATCTCGTTCTTACATAGGGAACTTTCCTTGAAATTGAAAAAAAAATACATTATTACAAAAATAATCATTTATTAATAAGTAATTTAATTACATACTAATCTTACAAGAATTAGAATTTCTGCAAACAGAGTTGCCCTTATTATTAGCTGATTTGCCAATTTTCAGTGAAGACAGGTCTTTTGTTTTCCAACATGACGGTTGTCCCGCTCATTGGAGAATAACCGTCAGGGAGTACTTGAATGATGCATTCCCGGACTCATGGATTGGGAGGGATGGCCCTATTCCTTGGCCTCCACGTTCTCCAGACTTAACTCCGTTGGATTTTTACGTCTGGGGACGGGCCAAAGAACTCGTCTACGCCACGGAAGTTGAGACAAGAGATGATTTAGTCCAACGCATTGAGGCGGCTTTCATGACGATCAAAGCAGAAATGCGTTTACGCACCACTCAGTTGAGATAAGACGAAGATGTCGCGCGTGCATACGCAATAGTGGTAGACAGTTTGAACAAGACTTGTAAGATTAGTATGTAATTAAATTACTTATTAATAAATGATTATTTTTGTAATAATGTATTTTTTTTTCAATTTCGAGGAAAGTTCCCTATGTAAGAACGAGATAAGAGACTACGTAAGACGTGAGATAACAGTATCTATCTACTAATAGCATGTAATTTATGCGAAAACTAGTGTTTTAAACGTAATATCCAATATCAGCCTGATGTGTCTCGACTACACATTTAGCTAATTATTAAAGATATTAAAAGAGTTTTTTAACACATTGCATACCGTTGGAAAGGGGATAGACTAGAGAACTTTTTAAAATAATTCGAAGATCCCGATCGCTTTTAGTTTTTTTTTTATAGCTATTTAAAGTTGAGTTTTAAGTTCATTTTTTATTTTTCCAAAAACTTTGTGATTTATTAAAAAAAAACTAGATGTAACTGGCAAGTAATTTTAAATTTGATAGAGCCATACAACAGTACATATGTAAATAAAAATGAAATTTGACGACTACACTTAAAACTTTTTTTTAATTTAAGCTTTAATGCTGAGTTTTGGATTTTTTCAAAATAAAAATTAGAAAGTTGTAATAAAAAAACCGGTGTGGCCAAAAATGAGTACTTGAGCCTGAAGCGATAGCAAATGACCTCTTCTTTCGGCCAATTCAATTTGGCAAACGATGCACCAAACACCCTGTATATATATTAATTTCAGTTGTACACTAATACTTATCTTAAAACTATGCAACGTTACAACAATGGAAAAGAGTGTTTTCGATGAACTGTGGCACCCAAAGTAAGATTTAACTTGTGTTTAGGGTGCCAGCGTCCTCGCCTAAGATTTGAACATAAAGCAATAGTTGTAAGACGAGCACAGTACCTAATCAAATTACATTATAACATACTAAACTAACTAGCTAAAGCAGCTATGATGTGGCCTATTTCTGTACCTATGAGTGAGTGTTTGTATGAGTGTGAGGGAGAGATAAATATGATAAAAACTTGTGTATATGTACACAACACACAACTTGTGTATGTTGTGTAAAGTTACAGATATTAAAGTGTATTTTTTACATGTAGGTACTATTTGGTAAACATACAAGATACGAAAATAACAAGTTTTTTTGCATAAATCACGAAGTAGATGTTAGGTGTGAATGTCACTATTTTTGTAGACACATATGGTAAGAATACATCAAATTAACCATCTATCTCGTTAATTTTGCCATATTAATTTAGCAATCTTCTATCTTCTTAGATATAAAAATCAATTGCCCTGTGCGTGCGTTAGTCTCACAAAAACTTGTTGTGTACGTCCGGAGAAGGTTCCTAAAAATACCCAAAAAAAAAATTAAAAAGGCATTAGCAAGTTACATATTATTTTAGACAAGAAAAGCAACGATGTTCTATTTAAATGCTATTTTTAAGCAATTAGACAAAACCGCTGATACCTGTTTACGAATGAATAATCAATGTACAGACAAACAATTGTTTTTAAACATTTCTTGTAAAAGTCTTGTCAAAAACATGTCATGTATCATACATGACATTGACGTTGTTTCAGACATGTATTGTGTTATATTTTGGTCACCTTTTTCAAAAGTTTTTTATACTACTTGTCTCTACAATTTGTTACAGGTGTATACGGTAAATAAACACAAGAATGCAGAAGAAATGAAAGTAAAAATGCAAAAAAACAAGCTAAAAGTCCTCAATTCTCGATAAATGATGCGCTACCTACTCGGCGGGTATGCAAACGCTAGCTCCCACGAGCAGTACAATTTATGTCGGGCATTCCCTTGAATTTTCTTTTGTTTTTTTTTTTCAAAAGTAACGCTTCTCCTTGGTTGTAGCCTCTAGGGTGCCAGTTATGTAGAAATGATTGAAATAATATTCACGTTTGGGTACAGACGGAACTGCTGTAGCGTACATACAGACTTTAGATTTTTAAGGGAAGTTTTTTTATGTAGACATGACTGAAGGTTCTATAAAGATATTCTTGATCTTATTTGTTAAAGAGTTTTTCTCATATTCTGCTCTCCGTTGCTCTCCTAAACAGGAATGGTCTATGTTAAGTCTCTAGCGTTACACATTTCCGATCAAGAGATATTGAATACTGAAAAAGAACTTTCATTCTTTCTTCACACAGTGCGCCAGTTGTGTAGGAAAATAATCATGCAAATTACACAGTAAACCTTATATCAACTTTAAAAAACTAAGAGCTTATTCATCAAAGCGCGATTGCAAGTAAATTACTGGGTACCGCAATGTGTGTTAAAAAATCGTGCTGCTAACAGCCGTTGTCACCGCAAGCCGCGAGGAAAACAAGCCGACAACAAAACAAATTTGCAACAACGAAATTAGCGAATATCTCACTGTCTAGGGGGCGCCGAGTTTCCGAAACACCGTAACTAAACTAAAACTAAATAAGTGGCCGAAAAATGTTGTGACAACCACCGTTTTTCACGGACCTCCCGTCCCGCAAACAATGGCCCTCAAAACCGCGCTCTTTGTATTAGCTAAGGGGGGTCAGGGGACCAAGTTACAATGGTCGGTACAAGTGGAAAAACAAGGTGGTTAATCCGAAAACTTTCCTTAATTACGTTCGTACGAAACTAATTCCCTGAACGAATTAAGTGCGAGCTGAATTTGGGTGAAATCCTGGATCAGATTATGAATGTAGGTCCCGGGCGGCGGAGAACGCGCCCGAACTTTTTGTTTTAAAAACTGCACAAAGGGGAGCGTTCGCTAAAAACTACATGAAGAGGAAACATTAGGTAATGAGAAAATAACACAGGGATGAACGTGTGGCCTATTATATGCTGATAACATTATAATTATTAGAGCTCACGAAAGAAAAGATAATTCCTTTGGGTCGCAATCACCGGATTCGGTGAAGAGGACTGTATAATCTGTATAGGCATAATACAGTATCAAGCATAAGCTAATAAAAAAAAAACACTACTGAAACTGTCATGGCAAATGCTATCTATAAATAGCATAAATAGCAAACCGAGTTTCTGAACTCAATCACTAAATAATTAATGGCCTTAGCTTTTAAAAACGTGCCACCGAATAAAATAAAAACTCCTACAAAACTCGATTCGAAAAAATTGGCAAAAATTAATTGCTAAAAAAGATGGCGATTAAAAAACAGCCCGGAGTAATGAAACGGCGCGTAAATATTCCAATTATGGCGGGAACCAACTTCGGCGGTCGTTATTCGGGAGGTTTCCAAAAAAAATTAATTAGTCCTTCGCGCCCAGTCCCTCCAACTTCTAACTAACTTAATGTCGTAAAAAGAAATTAGAATTTTTTCTTCGGCGACTTAAGAAATAAAAATTCGTTGTCCCCATGTGGACTTATTTTCACTTGCGTTTAATTGGAGTTTACAGACACGGGGTACTTTTTAATCTGTGGTTGTAACTTTTTTTTTAATAAACAGAGGCAACAATTTTTTTATTGGCGGGGCACGCGATGGCTTTAGGGAGTGTTTGCGCCCCATCCCCTATTAAAAACTATTTTGTGTATTTTGTGCGTAATGTCAAAGATAAATTAAAAAAGTGGTCAAGTGCGATAGGAATCGAGCACTGAGGGTTTCTACAATTTCTCTGGTTTTACTTTAAAGTTACAAGTTATGTAAAGTGTAAGTTCCTACAAGTTTGTTTTATGACCGGCAAATCATATTACTAACATGAGTTCTCTATGAGCCTTGTACAAACTCAGCTATTTGGAGTCCTAGTGAAGCCAAATACGTACCTACCTTCGATGCTAGAGCGGATACAAAACAAATATAATTAATAGGTTTATAAGGAGTATATCCAAGATACTCCACGTGACTCCACGTGGTACTTGTTTGCCCTACCCCGAGAATGTTTTTTAGACGCAAAGGCGCGCAGGGGGGGCAGCCTTAAGGAGGATGCGCTAAGGTAGCCCGCGAAATTCAATTATTCTTACGTTTTTTTGCAATTTGCAGGTCAGTATCAGGTTAAATATGAGACGCGGCCGTAGTTAATATGGCTTTACAGAATTATAATTATTATAATCAGCAATAAGAAAATTTCAATTTCGCGGGTCACCGTAGCGCATCCCCCTTAACGTGTTTTTTTATGGAATTTTTCCTTTTGTATGGAAAACATGAAAAATGTATTAGGACCTAGATTTTTAGTTTTAGGAGTCTAAAGGTCTTATAATAGGTCTTAGGACATATGAAATTGCCGTTTTGTATGAAAGAATTTAAACGAATTTTTTTCATGCATTTTTTATTTGTATTAATCGAAGTAATCACCCATGCAATCAATGCATCTTTGCCAACGCAGTGGCAATTTATTGATGCCCTTCTTAAAGAAATCAGCTGGACGGGAGGCAACAAATTCTTCAAAGGCATTTTGTACTGCCTCTCGGGTATTGAATTTTTTTCCCGCCAAGAAGTTATCCAAATTCTGGAAAAAGTAGTAGTCTGTAGGCGCAAGGTCTGGTGAGTAGGGCGGATGACGGAGAGCTTCCAACCCCAGTTCTTGCAACTTGGAGACCGTCTGCTGTGCAGTATGAGGTCGCGCGTTGTCGTGCAGGAGCAGCGGAGACGAGCGATTGACCAATGCTGGTTGGAGATGTGCCAGCTTCTCCATCATTGTGTTCAGTTCTTCACAGTACACATCTGAAGTAATGCTCACCCCGTTTGGTAAGAAGCTGTGATGAATCACACCGGCGCTAGACCACCAAACAGTGACCATCACTTTTCTAGGGGTAAGTTTTCGTTTAGGGCATTGTTTAGGTGCTGAACCAGGATCCAACCAACTTGCTGAGCGCTTGCAGTTATCAAATACAATCCATTTTTCATCGCAGGTAACAATGCGGTTCAAAATTCCTTCATTTGTGTGTCTGTTGAGCAGTGCAAGGCACGTCTCGACGCGTACTTCGCGCTGGCGATCATTGAGTTCGTGGGGCACCCATTTGTCAAGCTTTTTTACCTTGCCAATTTGACGCAAATGGACCAATATTGTTTTGACGCTAACGTCGAAAGCTGCTGCTAATTCAGCCGTAGATTGTGTATCATCAGCTTCCACAATCGCCTTTAATTCGTCATTGTCGACCAAAGTCTTCGGACGACCGCGAGGTTCATTTTTCAGGTCGAAATTTCCAGAACGGAAGCGTGCAAACCAATAACAAGTGGTGCGTTGGTTTGTAGTGTTAGCTCCGTAAACGTCGTTGATGTTGCGTGCCGCTTGTGCCGCGTTGCTGCCACGACGGTACTCATATTCCATAATTACTCGAATTTTTAACGTATCCATGATGACGAAAAAGATTGAAATGCGATGAAAATGTAACACTAATCAATAAACAAATGACTACTTTTGGAAAAAAAAATCCATGTTTTTAAAATAAAATTTATTTGAAATTAGAATTCTTAGCCAAACAAAAATTATTTTGATTTGAAATGGCCAGTACTGCAGAACGGCAATTTCATAGGTAAAGACCAAATTCATTATTTTTGCCATAGGACACACCGTTTTCGATATATTGTAAGCAAAACAAAAGAACAAAAAGATACAGTACGTACTGTTTTTGCACCTGAAGTCAAGGTGTGGGTGTGAATATTATTTCACACCTTTTTAAAAATAATTCGATATAAGTAGTTTGTCGATCAAAATTTTAGGTGAAAAACGTCAAATTCAGAATAGCAAAATTACCATTTTCACTAAATTAATAACTCAGTGCCATCTTAGTGCTGTCAAACTAAAATAAAGTTAAGTTGTGTCACTTTAGACAATTTTCAGAATGGGAAATCGTCGTTTGACAAGAATAAACTAAAATTTTGGTGATTTTTGTCTAGTTTAGAGGCATTTCTGACAAGAGAATCGGCACCAACAACTAGAAAGTATAGAGATTTATACTTAGACTTATCTAAGACATTGAGGGACCCGTGGCTAAGTAACAACAGCCGCACGGGTCGATCCATCAGGTTAAGCTATGCTTGCCGCGGTCTGTCCGTAGATAGGTGACCATCTTTACATACCGAGACCCCTCCGTGCCTCGGAAAGCATGTTAAGCCGTTGGTTCCGGCTGTCATTTGTAGATCTTTGACAGTCGTTACGGGTCGTCAGAAGCCCGAAAGTCTAGCAATAATCAGTCTTACCAAGATCGTGTTACCCAGTAATTGGGTTGTGGACGTCAGATAGGCAGTCGCTCCATGTAAAATACTGGTATTCAGCTGCTTACGGTAAGACTGGAAGCCGACTCTATAGTTGGGAAAAGGCTACGCAGATGATGACTTAAATATCGCATTAATCATAAAAATAGATGTAAGTAAGGTGTGAGATAACATAAGTTGTAATATCTACTTGTTTTCCACAAAACTTGTAAAAGACTTGTTAAAAACATATTTCCTGTATAAACTTGTATCTTACATCAATTGACGGTGTTTCAGACATATATTGTTTCCTCTTTTGTTCACCTTTTGGATAAGATTTTTACAAGTTTTGTTCACCTACAACAAATTTTTCTAACTTGTTTTAGTTTAAACAAATACACAACCACCAACCTCCACTAACCCGCACTGAGCCCGCTTGTTGGATTAAGGCCCACTCCCTCTCACAGAGAGGAGGCCTGTGTCCCAGCAGTGGGAACTTGAGAGCCTATACTACCTCAAATGGCTTAGCATGATCCTCCATTATGTCAAAAATACTTCAGCATTCATTTTGAAATAAATATTATGGTAAAGCTTTCTCGTTACAAAAAAAATGCCAAAGTTACCTCCAAACCGAACAATAAACCACTAACCACTATTCAAAAAATACTTCAAATTAGATCATGAAACTTTGCTTAATACGAGTAACTGAACTAACTATAAAGCAGGTCTTATGTTTTTTTTATTTTTTTCAAACTACCGTTATTTTCACCGTAAAAAAGCAATTACCTAAACTATCTGCGCCCAGTACCGAACTCAGTCTCGCTCTCACTCAGTCTGCGAGCAGTATCGTGCGAGCGAGATAAAACGCTAGGTAGTATAATGATGATTATGAATGCACTACATGGGGAATTCCATTTTTAAATCTTGGTGTAAATGCGGATTAGAAGTAACTTTTGTAAAAGAAAAAAAAATCGGTGTTATAACGAATGTTTTAAGCGAACAGAAACGCTCAATATTTCTATTGCAGGTCCTTCTACACAAATTACACGTTGCTACAACAAAGTACGTCACATTAGATATTCCTTCAGGTAATGTAGCCTTGCCATTTTCCTTTCCAAAGTGATATACATATTGACGGAATCATTACGGTACGTCTTGTAAATAGGAATGTCATGCAAACGACTGACCTCTCATTTGAACTCTGACTTGAGTGTCGGTGTCGCATGATACTGCATAGGTTCGTAAGAGAAAGCGCTCGACTTCAACTGATATAAAATACATAATATATGCAGGGTGAAGTTTTAATATTAGGTCTTTACCTATGAAATTGCCGTTCTGCAGTACTGGCCATTTCAAATCAAAATAATTTTTGTTTGGCTAAGAATTCTAATTTCAAATAAATTTTATTTTAAAAACATGGATTTTTTTTTCCAAAAGTAGTCATTTGTTTATTGATTAGTGTTACATTTTCATCGCATTTCAATCTTTTTCGTCATCATGGATACGTTAAAAATTCGAGTAATTATAGAATATGAGTACGTATGAGTTTGTTCGCTTCCGTTCTGGAAATTTCGACCTGAAAAATGAACCTCGCGGTCGTCCGAAGACTTTGGTCGACAATGACGAATTAAAGGCGATTGTGGAAGCTGATGATACACAATCTACGGTTGAATTAGCAGCAGCTTTCGACGTTAGCGTCAAAACAATATTGGTCCATTTGCGTCAAATTGGCAAGGTAAAAAAGCTTGACAAATGGGTGCCCCACGAACTCAATGATCGCCAGCGTGAAGTACGCGTCGAGACGTGCCTTGCACTGCTCAACAGACACACAAATGAAGGAATTTTGAACCGCATTGTTACCTGCGATGAAACATGGATTCTGTTTGATAACCGCAAGCGCTCAGCAAGTTGGTTGGATCCTGGTTCAGCACCTAAACAATGCCCTAAACGAAAACTTACCCCTAGAAAAGTGATGGTCACTGTTTGGTGGTCTAGCGCCGGTGTGATTCATCACAGCTTCTTACCAAACGGGGTGAGCATTACTTCAGATGTGTACTGTGAAGAACTGAACACAATGATGGAGAAGCTGGCACATCTCCAACCAGCATTGGTCAATCGCTCGTCTCCGCTGCTCTTGCACGACAACGCGCGACCTCATACTGCACAGCAGACGGTCTCCAAGTTGTAAGAACTGGGGTTGGAAGCTCTCCGTCATCCGCCCTACTCACTAGACCTTGCGCCTACAGACTACTACTTTTTCCAGAATTTGGATAACTTCTTGGCGGGAAAAAAATTCAATACCCGAGAGGCAGTACAAAATGCCGTCCAGCTGATTTCTTTAAGAAGGGCATCAGTAAACTGCCACTGCGTTGGCAAAGATGCATTGATTGCATGGGTGATTACTTCGATTAATACAAATAAAAAATGCATGAAAATTAAATTTTTTCATACAAAACGGCAATTTCATAGGTAAAGACCTATTATATTGATTGACTGTGTGTGAGACGGATTGGATCGGACTAGCTCGCTCGCTCGCTTGCCTGAATCTCAGAAATACTTAAAAAAACCTTAACGGTCTTATTACAAAACGAGGTTTTTCTTCGTCATGGTTTAAACCATCGAGCCAGTTTTTGAAATATGAACCTAGCTTTGATAGAAATACAGTTCTTTATACAAAACTGACAACTTAGTCCAGTACTAAGTTGTCAGTTTTGTAAAACTGACATCTTAACGTGGCAGAATAAAGCTCGAAATTCAAAAAAGGGTCCATGGTTTAAATCTGGGTTTGAAGATGAACCTTGTTTTGTAATAAGACGGTTAGTGTGTAGAAATACAGGTCAAGTCAATCTGCCTAGCCTTTTCCCAACTATGTTGGGGTCGGCTTCCAGTCTAACCGGATGCAGCTGAATACCAGTATTTTACATGGAGCGACTGCCTATCTGACCTCCACAACCCAGTAATTGCGTAATGTGATACCCCTTGGTAAGACTGGTTGTCAGACTTTCGGGCTTCTGACGACCCGTAACGACTGTCAAAGATCCACAAATGACAGCCGGGACCAACGGCTTAACGTGCTTTCCGAGACGTAGAGTATGTAAAGATGGTCACCCATCCACTGACCAACCCCGGCAAGCGTAGTTTAACCTGGTGGATCGACCCGTGTGGCTGTTATTACTTAGAAAACCTAGAAATGCAGGACAAGTGAACGGTAAAATTTAGGTTTGTATTCTGCCAGCCGCCACAAGCTTTGGTAAAATCACGGGCCAGCCTACTGAAGTATTCACGTGAAAAAAACGTAATGAGGGGCCTTATCAAACTTTTATGCTGATAAGGATGTGATAAATTGTTGCTTAATTATATCGATAACATGAAATTGAGCAGGTACCAGAAAACCTTATTTTCGCCTTCCAGGTATGTTTTACACAAGGCAGAATCCTCTGCTTGCAAATTTCTAGATTTATGTTTTTTATAGGTACTTAGTTAAAAAACTTTTTACAAAAAAAAAAAAAAATACAACCGACTCCCAAAAAAAAACACTACAAAGTGAAAAATACCTTTAATTTCGGAAGTCGGTGTCTTTGGTTTCTTTTTAGTTTCATTTTTTGCCACCGACTTCCGAAATTAAAGTTATTTTTCACTTTGTAGTGTTTTTTTTGGGAGTCGGTTGTATTTTTTTTTTGTAAAAAGTTTTTATTTATCACTTTTTAGTGGTTCCTACCCCACACATCGAATAACACTCTGCAAAATAAATTAGAGCAGCATTCACATAGACTATGTGGGAAAAATACGTATTAAGTGATTAAAGCTAACTCAAAAGCCACTCATCAGAACTTGAAGATATTTATATGCACCCATCTCAAATAAAAACTTTGCAAAAAGGCAAATATACGTCGCGCTAAGCCGTGTCAGAAGTTTGGAAGGCGTAGTTTTATGTTGACGGAGATAACGAGGCTACGAAATCTGACTTCTGACAATCGAGGCCACACATAACATACAACTCAAGGAGCACAATTTGAAGCGGCATATAATTACCATTAAAATCTTTCTTCCTTTCTTTCATTCTTTCTTTTTCTTTTTAAAATCATTTATAGCCAAAGTGCACCGCAAGACAATTCCAATAAGCCCAAACACAGCTAGAATACATTGTTTTGTTACTGAGTTCCGGTGCCTACCTTCCGGCTTCTTCATCAGATCGGTTCGATGGTACCATTTTTATCAGAACCATTTATTTAAAGCTTCGTCATAGTCGCTGAACTGTCTTAATCGAGATATCTTATCGCCACCCAATCAATCTGCCTAGCCTTTTCCCAACTATGTTGGGGTCGGCTTCCAGTCTAACCGGATGCAGCTGAATACCAGTATTTTACATGGAGCGACTGCCTATCTGACCTCCACAACCCAGTAACTGGGTAATACGATTATCTTATCGCCACCCGTGAAATACTTATTATCATTGAGAAGTTCCCGTGGCCAACTGTGGTCTTCTTCATCAGTTCCACTTCACCAGATGCTACTTTCTGAATACAAATGCTTGATTTGTTGATGAAAATACCAAAATCGCTATGTGTATGCCTATAATTTTTGAGGAGTTCCCTCAATTCCTCATGGATTTCATCATCAGAACTGAATTTTGATAAAAATGCGACCAATCTGGGAGTATATCATTTCAAAGAAAAAAAGAATTTCCCAAATCGGTTCATAAATGACGGAGTTCCGAGGTAACAAACATAAAAAAAAAAAATACAACCGAATTGAGAACCTCCTCCTTTTTGAAGTCGGTTGAAAAATATCCCAAATTAAAACCACTTAATATTTCTCACAGAATAATTCGCATTTAAATAAGTTTAATGTAAAAGCAATTCTTTCGAAAAGTTTTCATCAGCCTTTGCTTTAGAATAGCTACGATATTCGAAATACAGTAGAATCCGCTTACAATGACATCAAAGAGAAGTGACAAACACTACGTCATACTAAGCGGAAGTCATACAAAGAACTATATAAAGAAAAAAAAAAAGAAAAAACATTAAAAAAAAATTAAGAAATAAAGAACTTCCTATTTTTGTTAGATTTTAAAATTTCTTATACGAAAACAATATTTTTTGTCTGTTTTGTTCACTTTGTTACTATAACTGGATATTTTTTTTAAATAGGTCATAATATGCGACATACATATATTATATTAATAGCGAAGTCATTATATTCGAACTTTGTTAAGTATAATATTTTTTTTTTATTTACTTTATTGTCACTTTTATTTTTGATCATTATACACACAGACAATTATCTATTTAGACCAGCATGGCTATTCTGTACAAATCTCACCGTGAAAACCTAGGTGAAGTGAGTTGGCATTCTACCTGATGCTAGGGATTGACACTATTCACAGCTCACTCCACGCTCACTCCACCTAAGTTTTCACGGTGAGATTTATACAGAATAGCACTGCAGGTACAAAATTATATACATACTTACAAATAAATACAAAAACAAAAGGAAATTTAGGCATCGAAGAAGCAAAAGAATTTTTTATTTTATTTCAATTACGTCATATTAAACGGATTCCAGTGTAGATATTATAAGGGCCCCATAACTTTAAGCACTATTCATTATTTATTATCGATAGACCGGTGCAATGTATCGACATTTACCCGCCCTAGTAACTTCGGCGAAGCTTGAAACCGAGTGCACCTCCGTGCAAGTCGGTTAGAGAGCTCGTGAATAGAGGCTTAACTGCACTATGCAGTGCTTAGAGTTTTAAAAATTGGTTTAGCATCGCAATACTGATATACAGAAGATGATTGTACGCCTGCAATACCCGAACGGTTAGGCAGAGGTGTGCCCACATATAGTCCACCCACATTGCTTAGTTGCATGTTTAAGTCCTATGGAATAGGAGGCGAACCTATGAAACGCTTTGTAAGCGATTGCCTAGCCTCTTTATTCAGTTTGTTATACTTCGCTATGTCCGTCCGTCTGTCCGTCTGTCCGTCCGCAGCTTAGCTCAGAGACTCTTAGTACTAGAAAGCTATAATTTGGCATGGATATACATATTCATCACGCCGACAAAGTGGTAAAATAAAATCATGAAAAAATATTTTATTTAGGTCTACCCCATGGTGTGGGTTGTTGCTGGAAAGGTCTTTCAAAAATATTGCGGGTTTGTGGAACCGATTTTTCGATTTAGGGATCCGTTTCCGAAATGTTAAGCTTTAAAGTGCTAATTTTTGTTCGAGTCAATTGTCCCCGCCAGCTAAACGGTCAGTTTTAGATGAGTGAAAAAAATTACGGTAGTAGTATATATAACGAAGTTAAAAGAAAAACGATCACAGCTAAGGAAGTTTCTATTTCACGAGTAATAGTCAAATATTCATGAAACAACAAAAAGCCATCTTCTTAGTCGGCATTATTGTGCAACTACGGAACCCTATTACTGCGCGTGGCCCGATGGATTTTGTCGAAGTCACGTTGATATTTTGCAGTAACCGCTTCATTCACCTACACTCGCATTGTACGACGACTGTGCTCTCGGCACATTGTCTTGCGACTCGTCTGCCTTGTTCATATTGCTACTGTATTAGTTGCTTTTATTTGTTTTCATATCTACCCAGCTACAGCATAGAAATACGTAGGTTTACTGTCTGGAATTTCTAGCTGAATATTAAATATTGGCATGCTATATAATATTGTCATGGTATGGGCATGTGATGCGGAGGAGTGAGGAAAATATCGTGAGGAAAGTTTTGAGTATGAATGTCGATGGCTATAAGAGTAGGGGAAGACCAAAGTAACGATGGATGGACTGTGTGAAAGATGACATGGCTAGAAAGGGAGTGACTATCGAGATGACGACTAATAGAGAAGTATGGAAGAAAGGACATGTTGCGCCGACCTCAAATAGATTGGGAGAAGGGCAGGAGAATGATGATGAACAGGGAGTAGGTACAGCAATGGTTGTAACTAGCGGCACTATAATAATGGCGCCTGTGACAGATTCGTCATCATAATCATCATAATCAGCCTATAATGTTCCCACTGCTGGGACACAGGCCTCCTCTCTTCGAGATCGAGTGGGCTGTGATCAACCAGGCGGGACAATGCAGGTTGGTAGATGCCATAATTATGTCGTCGATGTTTTCCTTCACCGTTTTGAAAGCAGTGGTGTTGAAATTATTTGCAAAAAGTAAAGCGCCTGTCTGGGTTCGAACCCACGACCTTCAACTCGTAAATTAGGGCCGTTAGCACTGGCCACCACTGCTTTACTGTGACAGTTTACAAATTATAAAAATATAGCTTATAATCTATTCGATAAATTACACTGGTAAACAGTATTTTTGTTTTATGAAGTTTCATACCTGATTTTGTATGACCACGCTGATTCCAAATCTGTTGTCACTTTTTCTCTAGCAGCTCTAGTTTTTGAAATATTAACATATTACATTTTTACTGAAAAATACTCGAATTATAAAATGAAAAAATTGTTTCTCTAACCTAACATGAAAAAAACTTTCTTTTATAAGATTTTCTTGCATAAATCGAAACTTCAACCTTGTTTTGAATGCTCCAGCAGTAATCAGCCATCATATTTGCATTCCAACGACCCTAGTATCGCTCTTCCATCGTGCAAATGTCCTAACGAAAGCGTTCTCCTTGTTCTTCGCATAAATCGCCTAAATTTTCTGGGAAGCGGTCTAAATGGCTGAAGGAAGTGCATCTTGATGCTCATGTTACATCCTAGTCTTTGAAAGTGCGACATGAGCTGCTCAATGTTTTGAATGTAGTCTGGAGACGTTTTATTTCCTAAGAAATTTTGCACAACCCAAACAAATTCAATCCATGCAGATTTCTCTTTATGTGTCTTAAAGTCATTAAAATTTTGATCCTTTATTAGTTCCCTGATTTGAGGACCGTAAAAAATACCAGCTTTTATTTTTTCTGTGCTCAATTTCGCGTGATGATTAGTCGGTTCACGCCAACTCATAGGACTTTTGAACTTCAAAGGCCTTTTTTATAAAGTCAGACACACTTAAACGACATTATCGAAACATATTTTCACCACAAACAGCACAAAAACTATTTCGATCGCTTAAGCAAGTTCTTCATAATGTAGACATATCGATTTATTTATGGAATTTAATAAATTTTTGCACTAAAAAAATATATTACTAAGCCGCGTAACGAAATTTTAAGTAGTACCTGTATCACAAAAACTAGAGCTGCTGGAAAAAAACTGAGAGTATATATGAAATCAGCGAACTCAAATTACTAAGAAACAGTTTAGGAACTTCATAAAACAAAAAAAAAAAAAATGTTGTTTACCAGTGTTATAGGTCCAGCCATACGTTATTGTTACAGCTCGTACAACAATGAAGTACCTACTAGTCAACTGTTGAATAACCTTTTCCAGTCCGCGGTCATTATAATCATATTTGTGTCGAAGACTTCTCCAGTCCGCGCGGCTCTGACTACTTTATATTGTGTTAATAATCTGTATCTTTACTGCTCTAACTTACACAATGTGTAGGGAAAAGAACAAGGATGGTATACCGTCATTATGTCAAGTCTCTAAAACACACCAACAACGCTATCAGATCGCGCGAGACCACTCAGAAGTACCGACACAGACGTATAGATTCGACAAAATGGCCGACCGCACGGGAAGGGATATGGGATATTTTAGGTCACTTAGCAATCAATAATAAATACCAGCTCTATATTGTCCCACTGCAGGGCAAAGGCCGCTTCTCACACAGAGAAGGCACGAGCATTGATCACCACCACAGTCTAATACATCATACAGTCGTCCGAGGAAGCCCGAGCTGCTTACGTAGTTTGCCGTACTTCGTCTGCAGCCCCGGCTTCGTCGGACGACTGGGAGTCCGAGCTGCTTACGTAGTTCGCCGAACTTCGTCTGCAGCTCGGGCTTCGTTGGACGATTGAGAGCACGAGCTGCTTACGTAGTTCGCCGAACTTCGTCAGCAGCTCGGGCTTCGTCGGACGATTGAGAGCACGAGCTGCTTACGTAGTTCGCCGAACTTCGTATGCAGCTCGGGCTTCGTCGGACGATTGAGAGCACGAGCTGCTTACGTAGTTCGCCAAACTTCGTCAGCAGCTCGGGCTTCGTCGGACGATTGAGAGCACGAGCTGCTTACGTAGTTCGCCGAACTTCGTATGCAGCTCGGGCTTCGTCGGACGACTGTATGATGTATTAGACTGTAATCACCACGCTTGCTCAAGACGGGTTGCGATTTCAGACTTTTATTAAATCCAGTAACTCCATAAGTCCAGGTTTCCTCACGATGTTTTCTTTCACCGATGTTAATATTGTCCAAGATAAACTCAGAAACTACATATAATGAATCGAAAAAGTCACATTGGTACTTGCTCGGATTTGAACCCACAACCTTGTGTATGAGAAGCGAGGCCTAGACCACTGGGCCGTCACGACAGTCAATCATCATCTGCCTGCCTTTTTCCAACTATGTTGAAGTTGGCTTCCAGTCTAACCGGATGCAGCTGAATACCAGTATTTAACATGGAGCGACTGTCTATCTGACTTCCACAACCCAGTTACTGGATTTAATACGATACGCCTTAGTAAGACTGGTTGTCAGACTTTCGGGTTTCTGACGACCCGTAACGAACTGTGAAAGATCCACGAATGACAGCCGGGATCAACGGCTTAACGTGCTCTCCGAGCAATTTCCGAGTTACGGAAAGGGCTCGGTATGTAAAGGTGATCACCCATCAATGGACCAACAGCCAATATTCGCGGAAATTAATGAAAGCGTGCAAAAGTCACAAGCCGTCATACAGTACTGCTACTTTAACGATAAAAGCTTCCACGAGGTGCGATAATTCAGTAGATACATCCAGTATACCCTCCTCGGGCTCGTAGCCATATAGTAACAGCCGTACGGGTTGATCGAAGGTTAAGCTGCGCTTGCCGCGGTCGGTTCGTGGATGGGGGATCATCCGTTACACATCGAAACCTCTCCGTGCCTCGGAAAACACGTTAAATCGTTGGTCCCGGCTGTCATTCGTGAATCTTTAACAGTCGTTACTGGTATCAGATGCTCAAAAGTCTGACAACCAGTCTTACCAAGGGGTATCGTATTACCCAGTAACTTGGTTGTGGAGGACAGACAGGCAGTCGCTCCATGTAAAATACTGGTGTTCAGCTGCATCCGGTTAGACAGGAAGCTGAACCCAGCATAGTTGGGAAAAGGCTAGGCAAATTGATTGGTTCAGTGTACCTCTGAGCAGTCAGTTGCTGATAAACCGACTGCGATCAGTATATCAGTTTTGTTTTTTTTTTTTTACCACATGGAGAAAAATGAACATAGCCTCTTGGCTATGTTAATTTTAAACACCAAAAAATGCAAAAATACTGCTATGTTGTTTTTTGGTAATCATACCCCATTACCCCGAGAGAAAGCTCATGCATCTCTCGAAAATTCACCAATTCAATCATAAATATTCTTCGTAGTGACTTATGGACCTGGAGAATAAAAGAATTCATTGAACACCCTAATTAAACTTAGCCTCCATTCTTGCAGACCAATTGCTTCGCACTCATTCAACCAGAGTCAAATTTAATAAAATCCCCAGGTGACAATCTGATAATCCAACAATTTCATTTTACAAGTGTCTACTATACATTTTCTGATTTATTAAAAAAAAAACCAAGTCATTTATTCTTCAAACTAGGCCGAGATCAGCATTTTCCGAACGTCAAAATTACATAAGACAGTCCCCAAAAACGCCCGCCATTCACCACTTCCTAGTGTTTTAGCTGGGAGGAAGGAGTGGCGCAACTAACTCTCTAGCTGTCTGTTCAGTTAGAAAAAACCGGCCAAGTGCGTGTCGGGACACGCGCAGTAATAGGGTTCCGTAGTACACGCCGTAAATATTATTAATTTAGAAATCATTATTAATAAGAATGTTATGATTTTACTTTTGTATATTTTTACATGGTTCATTAACTTATATTTACTACCTGTTTTAAACAACTAACAACGTTATATTAATAAAAAATTGAATGGAATTTTTACGAAATTTTTACTGTTCCAAGATTTTACAAGTTGGTTGACTATTACTCGAAAACTTGAAAAGCCTACTTAGTTATGATAGTTTTCCTTTTAATTTCGTTATATTACTACCGTAAATTTTTCCACCCATCCAAAACCAACCGTTTAGCTGGCAGGGGGGGGGGGGGGGGGGGACACTTGACTCTAATAAAAATTAGCAATTTAAAGCTTGATATTTCAGAAACGAATCCCTAAATCGAAAAATTGTTTACACAAACCCAAAATATTTTTGAAAGACCTATCCAACAACACCCCACACCATGACGTAGACGAGAAACTTTACGTGTACAGAAAAAAAAAAATTTTTTTTCATGATTTTATATTACCACCTTGTCGGCGTGATGAATAGTATATCCATGCCAAATTATAACTTTCTAGTACTAAGAGTCTCTGATCTAAGCTGCGGACAGACGGACATAGCGAAACTATCTAAAAATTGATAGCAGCTGTCGTGAAAATGGGACAATTTTGTAGTTTTTTTGACAAATATGTAGCATTTATACAACGTGTCGTTTTGCATCATGTGACCATCAAACCGAACTATTTTCTCTATGGCACTAACATCGTAATCGAAAAAATAATCAGCCTTCCCATACATTTGCGTCGAGTAGGTATTGAAGTTTTCTATGGGACTGTTGAAAATTTTTTCGCGATTACGATGTTGGTCCCATGAAGAAAAATGTTCGGTTTGACACGGTATCACACCCTGAAATTTGACGAGGATGCAAAACGAGTGATCGGGGTCCTATTTAATACAACGTATTAAATAGGACCCCGATCACTAAGCAACTGGTTCCAAATCCTCTCCCCATTCTAAACTAGATAATATTACAGCGAAATTCCTTTGACCATTCGCAACAGTACGTACATTCAACAATAACGGGTGATTTAGTGACACCCTCTAAGAATTTAGAGTTCCCCAGGCGAGGTGGACACCCCAAGCGGTTTTGAATTGATTTATTTATAGCGTAGTGAGTACGGGTTCCGTACCTGGTACACTACTTAGCTATCTAAATTGAATTGATAGGGTGCCGTTGTTTCAGCCAATTTTCAAGATGGTGATATTGTGTTTTTGGGAAGAAGTTGGCTTAGAAGATTTATCAAATTAATTTAAGGAGGATGCGCTAAGGTAACCCGCGAAATTCAAATTTTCTTACGTTTTTTGCAATTTGCAGGTCAGTGAGTTGTATGTTGATTAAAATATGAGACGCGGTCGTAGCTAATGGCTTTACAGAATTATTATCATTAGAATCAGCAATACAACTCCATAAGTTAGAATTGACCTCAAACCTCATGATTTCATGAAATTGCTAGATTTGAGGTCAATTCTAACTTATGGAGTTGTATTGCTGATTCTAATGATTATAATTCTGTAAAGCCATATTAGCTACGGCCGCGTCTCATATATTAATCAATATACAACCTGATACTGACCTGAAAATTTGAAAAAAATTTAAGAAAATTTGAATTTCGTGGGCATCCTCCTTAATTATGAATTAATAAAATCCACGATAGGCATTTCTCTCATCGTTACGAGTTCGAATTTTAGGTACGAACACAAATCTCACAAATACATAATATAGTTACAGGTATGCATGACCTGAAACAAATAAAAAAAAAAAAACATAAAAAAAAACAAAAAATAAAAGTAGACGTTAACTCAGACGAATATCTAATATACTCGTACATAGGTCTAAAACTTTGATATTTACTAGAAAAGCGGTTCCATTGTCACGAAAATCTGCCTTTGTCCTATCTGTATTTTAGGTTTTTGCCACTGGCTTCCGAAATTAAAGTAATTTTTCACTTTTAAGTGTTTTTTAGGGTTTCGTACCTCAAAAGGAAAAAACAGAACCCATATCGGATTACTTCATTGTCCGCCTGTCTGTCCGTCAGTCTGTTAAGACCGTTTTTCTCAGGAACGCGTGGAGGTATCAAGTAGAAATTAATATCAAATACGTAAGTCTATAATGGACCCGTGGAGTTATAAAACAATCAAGCTTCTAAGTCAACGCAATAAAAAAATACGGCCATTTATACGACATATTTCGATACTCGCAAGTAAATCAAAACCTATTGGGTACTTCCCGGTGACCTAGAATAATGAAATTTGGCAAGAAGCAAGGTCTCACAGCACAAGTGAAGAGAAACGTCCGAAATTGTTAATTCGTAATAATATCACATAATTTGTTTTTTTTTTTTTTGTTTTTGGGATAAATTATTTTAACTACGGAACCCTTCATTATGCGTGGTCTGACCAGGGCTTATTTGATGTCTTTTCTCCAGGACAAAAGACATCAACAAGGACAAGGACTTTTCTTTTAGGTTCAGCCGGTAAATGACCATATCGATAATTTTCCACTTTTTGGAAAAAAGTACCCATTTTTGACTAGCTGTTTCTTCGCAACCAATAAACCTAGAACTTAGTTAGGCTTAGTGCTTGAGTTAGGCTCAAATTGTACCAAATTTAGTTTGCTTCACCAAATTATGGGACAGAGATACTTGAAAAAGCGTCCTTAAAGTATATTTTACAAAAAAACTGAAATAAGTGCAGAATTTCGCAGTTTTTCGAGTACCATGGGAGTAGCACAAGGTTTTCAGTGTTGCAAACTTAGGTGTAGACTACTCTCAGGGGACCTAACAACATATAAAAGAGTCGTAGTTACATGCGCGTTAGCTATGTTTGCATATTTTGTGTCGATGACTAGGCTATACATAAAGAAAAATTACATGAAGTCGAACATTTATTACCTCCTCCTTTTTGGAAGTCGGTTAAAATACCTTAGCACTTCAAATACTGTAACAGGAAAGCACTAAATCAAACCACGTCGACTTCTGGCCACCCCTCAAATATTCATAGCGCAATAAAGTGGTGGATACACTGGCGAATTACCCTGTTTGTGTGCAAGCAAACAACCATTGCGTGAATTATTATTACGGATATGACATATGGTTGGGTGGTTTGAGGAAGGTGGTGCTAGATAGGACTGGTTGTAGAATGGTGAAATGTGTGGCTGGTTAGAACTATGCGTTACTTGGGGACAGGTTAAGGAAGGGTCGTTTGATACTTAATAGAATAAGATATAAAAAGCTGATCGTTGGTTGAAATGCACGTGAAATAACGAGGAGAACCATGTAAAAAAGTTGCGCATTTTTTGAAAAAAACTTGACGTTTTCAAGCTTCATGGTCTTGTCAGAAAGTTCACATGATGTATCAGTATGAAAGTTTAATGTATCCTTTTGCATGTGTTATTCGCGTAACATGTGTCTCACGAAGCTACAATTGTCAGGCCCAGTCCTAAGTATTTAAACATTGTGACCAACATCTAATATCTCCATCTCAATCATATAACATATAACAGACAGCACTTTCTACACTACGTCCAATATAATTCACACACATAATTCAGAATAGTCAAAGACAAATATTCAATGGCCGGCTTCAACACAAACCTCATTGATTAGCAGAACACACAGTTGATATATCGTGCATCACTAGGTAGCAACAAAAGCGGTATTTGAGCTACACCTACCTACGTATACAGCCTACGTATAGAGGTACAACCCACAAGGGCCTGGTCTCCACAGATCGTGAAGCAACAATAGATGCAGTGTGTTTGCCCGTGATCAGCCCCTAATATCGAATGTATTCGTGATCCATTGTTACACAAACATTATTTGGTTAATCTGCAGATGTTTACTCTGCCGTCTAATTGGATGAACCGCTGTTTGGCGAGCTCTGTTGTGGGGGATTGAATGCCTAAGGCTAATCATTAAGGGTAATACTGTTGATTGAAGAAATGTGTAGTTAATATTTTAATTGAATGTGGGGATGTAAAAGTTAGGCTTTAGATGTTGTTTGATGTTGTTCGATTCAAAAGTCGATGCTTGACTTCGAGCTCACGAATTGATCGTGGTTAAAAATCTGTGTAAATGAAGTGCAGTAGCCACTAAAACACACAATTCATGCTCTAAGGCAAATTAAATCAAGCAATTGTGCTGTACGATCGAAAATTCTTAGCCATTATTACCTAATCAAAATTACTTTTAGCCTCACCTTATAAACAGTTAATTAAAGTTTGTATTACGAACGAACTTACTCCGAATATAAGATTATTAGAGAGCATAGAGCTGAGCAGTAGGTAGACGTGCAATGTGAAAGGCTTTCTCAGAATTCTGAAAACTTTGATACACTCTAACGGGTGGTTGAAGTTTGTATGCGAGCCAAGTGGCAGGCACCAGCCAGTCTTTTATAAACTGCTAACGTCCACAACTCACTGAACAATACTTGGAATTCCCGTCAAAAATCTTTATTCTACTTAAATAACTACCTGCCTTAGTAATTACTTACCTATACACATTATATAAAAATAAACAATAAAATAACCTAAATAAACTAAACCTAACAACAGCCTAAAATTCGGCGTGACAACATTCCTCCACATCGCTAAACATGGTCCTTCGAGCCGTATAGGAAGTACCGTTAACGATTTTAAAACATTCTGCACCTGTCAATTACAACCGTAGAAACTTAAAGATGTTTAAACGCGTTTACCTAGTCAATTTCCTAGTAATGAGGTTTAAAGTTAAGTATTGTAACCGAATCGAAATTACAAAAACCGCATCAGTTACTCAACGCAGCCAATGAATGAATACAAACAAATGCTCAACGTTATTTAAACTAGTTGAGCACGGAATTAAGAGGAGCAAACATGTTTCACTAGCTAAATGCTCGAGGCACTTTTACCATACAATTTTAATGCAAACGGGGCACAGAACAGTTTTGTATTTTAAGTATACAATTTTATTAGCTTACGTGCCAATTGATTTGATGTTTGTCTTTCATTTGCGTTTTGTTGAAATTATTGTTTGTTAGTTCCGTATTTCATTACATACATACATATGTACCTAATAGTTGGTTGCCCGTGACTTCATTCGTATATGAACTCAGCTCCGTTGGGAACCTTAAGGGATTGAGTTTTGAAAATATATCTCAGTGCTCTGTACTCCTATATACTTGAGACATAGGATTTTGCTGATTCATTGAAAAAAAACCATATTCAGTCATGGGGGCTGCCGACATAAGTGAAAACTTGACAACGCAACACGTCACATTAGCGCGACGTGTGATGCGTGATTCGTGACGCAAACTCATAAGATTTTCCCCTACCAAAAATCTCTCAACGCGCCTAAAGAAGTTTTCACTTCAAAAACCCTGCCCCTATGGTCCTTTGTTTTACTTTGTTATAAGTACAATTGCAGCTTGCAAGCAAAACTGTTTCATTTGAAGGCCTAGCGTGTATCGATGGTACAGTCAACAAAAGAGATATCTAGGCAGGGTATACTAACATATTTGTATGTAAATTGCTTAATGTTCAATTTTATATAATATTACTTTGTTTTTGCAATACTCCTACATTTTAACAGACCAACATAAAATTGTATATTGTCACGAAATTGAACATGAAGCAATACACATACAAATATGTTAGTATACCTTGCCTAGATATCTCTTTTGTTGACTGTACATTATTAAGGTCATGCTGTTAATTAGAAACCGAACAGGCATTCACGCAATGTTCGTGGTGACCGCTCGATTGCGTCATTGAGTAAGGTAGTAATGTCGTAGCATTCCTAGTTAATATCAATAATGCTAGAAGCTATCATCAATCATCATCATCTGCCTAGCCTTTTCCCAACAATGTTGGGGTCGGCTTCCAGTCTAACCGGATCCAGCTGAATACCAGTATTTTACGTGGAGCGACTGCCTATCTGACCTCCACAATCCACCTACTGGGTAATACGATACCCTGGTTGCTGAAAATATTTTTGTCTATTAGTCCGTTTGTTCCGTTGGCTAATCTCTGGAATGGCTGGACCGATTTTGACACTTTGACTAGCAGATAGATGATGTTATAAGGAGTAACTTAGCCTACTTGTATTTTAGAAAAAGAATTAGATTTTCACGCAAAAAAAATAAACCCATTAAAAAGTGAACAAAATCCGATTCATATAGGTATAGAAGTATTGACATCCACGCGGGCGAAGCAGCGGGCAACAGCTAATGAACCATAAACAAATGAGTGTCCTCACCTGTATTTAATTTAATAAATTAAATTGTGTAGAAGTAAGACGTACCATTATTCAAACTCATGAACGGCAACATAACAGACAGGTACATTCTAAACCAAGCGTGGTTACTTTGGGTTACAAACAACCCATGTTCAGCGCGAACACTGTAGCTATAACTACACATAGTTATATAATATAATTCGGTGCCGTCCGACAATAAAATGTATCGCCCAATATACCCGGACGATGCTTGTAGGACGTAAACTAGTGCGGTGGAGATGAAGTAAAAAAATTACTGCTAAGGTAAGATAGAGAGGAAACTTTTGTGCAGTGAGTAAGCAAGATGAAGAATGCTAACCTATGAGTATCTACTTTATAAAAACCGTAAGGGCATGCGCTAAGGTAGCTCGCGAAATTCAAATTTTCTTACGTTTTTTGCAATTTGCAGGTCAGTGTCAGGTTGTGTGTTGATTAATATATGATTCGCGGCCGTAACTAATATGGCTTTACAGAATTATATTCATTAGAATCAGCAATACAACTCCATAAGTTAGAATTGACCTCAAATCTAGCGAATTTATGAAATCATGAGGTTGAGGTCAATTCTTAATTATGGAGTTGTATTGCTGATTCTCACGAAATTCAGTACAACAAATCGCCAAACCCATCAAAGCACATCACCGCGCTTGCGCTAAAGCGGGCGCTGCCACGGGGAAGTAAATATTGGAATTAAAATTTTTTTGTAATGCCATAAAAATGGCGCGCCCAGTGTATGAAGGTGGATCCGCACAGTAGCCAGCGGCTGTACCGCCGACCTGACGCCAGGCATCACACATAAAGAAGCCGCCGAAGCGGCTGTGTCGATTAAACTTAAGGCATCCAATTAGAAAAAATAAAATAAAGAAAACTTCTTGATGATGTTAACTTCTTGGATTAGCCCTGCATCGTAATGCTAAAAAAATTGTTTTATAACATTATTTTGTTAGAGAAAAAGTGTTATTTAATATGATTCTATTTTAAATTTGGTATTGTGTTAATAAAGTATGTCATTAAAAACTCGTTTTGAAGTTTATAATTCTAATTTTACGTTACGAGAGTAGAGAAAGATAAAGCTTACACAAGTCATCGCTGCATTTTTCCTAACCACTCGTAACTATATCTTGTTTTACAATAAAGAAATTCAACCCACTCCTGGACTCCAAATTCTGGAATTCTCAAGCTCACGTCTTCCGAAGTCGAGTGAAGCACGTCGAGTTACGTGCTATGCGCTATTCCCTGGAGGCGGGTGACGTATGGCGTGGGGCGGCCCTAACTCAGTCACGTGCTTACAGCAGCATGCCCACTGTTGCCCAGTTTTGCCCACTATGCCCGGCTTAGCGGTACATGGATTAACTGAACGTTATTCCTACAGCCTACTGCAGATTACCAAGGAACAGTGAGCAGTGTGCTGCAGGAAAATGGCAGTAATAAATTCAATATTTTGACAGAACCAATGTTTCCGATGGGGATGGCAGGTGTACAGTTCGGCGATAGGGAATATCAAATAATTAATTTATCTGTCATTGGTGTCAAACGTGGTAAAGCAACTGGTTGATCGACAACCTAAAGCGATAAGGTCTATTTTTCTGTGACAAATAGATAGTTTTAATGGAGTTTCAATTTACTGGGAATTGTTGTCAAAAGTGGTAAAGCAACTGGTTGATTTACAATCTAAAGCGACAAGGTATATTTTTCTTTGACAGTTAGATAGTTTAATGAAGTTTCAATTTACTGGGAATTGTTGTCAAAAGTGGTAAAGCAACTGGTTGATTTACAACCTAAAGCGACAAGGTCAATTTTTCTTTGACAGTTAGATAGTTTAATGAAGTTTCAATTTACTGGGAATTGTTGTCAAAAGTGGTAAAGCAACTGGTTGATTGACAACCTAAAGCGACAAGGTCTATTTTTCTGTGACAAATAGATAGTTTTAATGAAGTTTCAATTTACTGGGAATTGTTGTCATACGTGGTAAAGCAACTGGTTGATTGACAACTAAAGCGACAAGGTCTATTTTTCTGTGACAAATAGATAGTTCTAATGAAGTTTCAATTTACTGGGAATTGTTGTCATACGTTGTAAAGCAACTGGTTGATTGACAACCTAAAGCGACAAGGTCTATTTTTCTGTGACAAATAGATAGTTTTAATGAAGTTTCAATTTACTGGGAATTGTTGTCATACGTGGTAAAGCAACTGGTTGATTGACAATCTAAAGCGACAAGGTCTATTTTTCTGTGACAGTTAGATAGTTTTAAAGAAGTTTCAATTTACTGGGAATTGTTGTCAAACGTGGTAAAGCAACTGGTTGATTGACAACCTAAAGCGGCAAGGTCTATTTTTCTGTGACAAATAGATAGTTTTAATGAAGTTTCAATTTACTGGGAATTGTTGTCATACGTGGTAAAGCAACTGGTTGATTGACAACCTAAAGCGACAAGGTCTATTTTTCTGTGATAGTTAGATAGTTTTAAAGAAGTTTCAATTTACTGGGAATTGTTGTCAAACGTGGTAAAGCGACTGGTTCATTGACAACCTAAAGCGGCAAGGTCTATTTTTCTGTGACAAATAGATAGTTTTAATGAAGTTTCAATTTACTGGGAATTGTTGTCATACGTGGTAAAGCAACTGGTTGATTGACAACCTAAAGCGACAAGGTCTATTTTTCTGTGACAGTTAGATAGTTTTAATGAAGTTTCAATTTACTGGGAATTGTTGTCAAACGTGGTAAAGCAACTGGTTGATTGACAACCTAAAAGCGACAAGGTCAATTTTTTTGTGAGAGTTACATAGTTTTAAACTTAGTAAAGTTTCAATTTACTGGGAATTGTTGTCAAACGTGATAAAGCAATTATGAGGTGGACAAACAACCATAATTGTTTACTATCTTTCAAAAACGAGATCCGCGCGCGTGGCGGCTCACTTACAGCAATAAAAGCGAATATACACGAAGTCCTGACATAAAACAATACTTGATGTAGAATAACGGTTGTCGTTCACCGTCAGAAATGTCCGTCTGTCTGTCATACGTCTGGAGAACGAAAGTCAGAGATTTTCCTCCGAGGAAATTATAGGATTACAATATTTCTGAAGAGTTAAGGAGATTCTTATCTTACCAGAATGTTAGGACCTTCAGTATATTCCTGACTAGCTTTTGCCCGCCGCATCGTCCGCTTGGAGATCAGAAATTTTCCCACGGGAACTTACTACCGGGATAAAAAGTATCTTACGTCCTAATGGCGGACTACCTGTGTTTGTAAATAGCATTTAATAGAAAGGAAGAACTGATAACAAATCAATATAAGTAGCGCGCAGGAATCCGCTGGATGCGGGAAGCACAGAGCTGGTCGAAGTGGCGGTGCTGGAGGGTCAGCAGGATGTCTGATGCCATAATTGACTATGGTGATGTGTGTTACTATGACCTGAATGCAGATCTCCTCAATAAACTTGACCGCCTTCTCAATAATTGCATTCGATTCGTCTTCAATCTTCGTAAGTATGACCATGTATCTGCGCACCGATTGCTGTTAAAATGGTTACCCATTCGTCAACGCAGAGAGCTGAGGGCTCTGTCTATGTTGTTTTCTATTCTCGACAATCCCACTTCTCCTTCTTATCTGACTTCCCATATTCAATACTTATGCTCTGCCCATAGTAAAAACCTTAGGTCCTCCAATAATCGTCTTCTACGATGTCCTTCTCACCGCTCTGGATTCATTCACTCATCTTTCTTTGTCCAGGCGGTCTTTCTTTGGAACGCGCTCCCTCTGAACATCAGGATGGCAACCAATCGGTTGTCTTTTAAAGTGATGACACGTGAGTATATACGTAATAAGTTGGCAGAAGCATCCCAGCGCTGATTTGCTGGCTTCATTTTCTCCTCTACTGATCGTTGTTTCTCCTCTACCGATCGTTATTTCTCCTTACAAAGTTTATTCCGTTTATATATATATATATATATATATATATATGTATGTATTTGTGTAATTATATAATATCTATGTATTTATTCTTATATTTTATAGTTATTTTCTTGTTATCTATCCTTTATGTTGCACCTGCCATGTCTTCTCTCTGCACCACCCTAAGGTTGGCTGGTAGAAAATGCCTCAGGCATTAAGTCCGCCTTTGTACGGTATTTTTTTTACTTGTGCATAAAGTTTTAATAAATAAATAAATAAATGTCTTTCAGCTGAAATGATGATGATGATAAGGAATGCGAACAGATGAAAGTAGCCGCCATGTAATTACGTCATACGGCTGTATAAATTAAAAAGTGTCAACTGTCAACTGATCAGCGTGTATAAAGTGTTTGTTTGCACAGCCAACTGGAATCATACAGAGCAATATGGCGTCCACTGCGTCCAGCGTTTTCGCGCGAAATTTGAAAATGTAAATTTTAAATACATTTTTATGGCTCTTATCGATTGAGTAAAATTTTTGTTTTTTTTTTGTGGCTTTTTAGTACTATAGAATCTAATTGAGACACTTTTCAAAAATGTGTGTAATACTCTGAAAGAACAATGGTTCTTCAATTCAAGGATGTGGAGTGCGTTCATTTATTTTTAGTCTTCTCATTCCACTGATTTGTTTTGGATTGTACCTTCGTTCTTCTACTCATTTATATCATAGTTAAGCTCAGGCCAAACTGAAGCGTCTGTGAGAGCAGGATGCGAGACACGACTGCGCGCGTCGATGGTTTTAAAACGACTAGGAAGTCACGCCACTATCCACACTAGTTTGTACACCATATTATAAGTAATGGCTGGTTTACACAGTGCGAATTGCTGACCAGACAGTAGACAGCTGCTCGCACTGGGTACATCTTTCGCATGCCAGTAGCTCGGTTTGCCTTGGATGTTTACATAGTGCGAGTTGCTGGACTGCAGCTACTCGGTAGGCCGACTCGCATGCTAGCTCGTGCGAAAACAAAAAGTGTTTGTTTTCGTACGAGCTAGCAAGTTACACGGATGTACTGTCCAACTCGCAATTGCGATTAATTCGTATTCGTATGATACGTCCACACAGTGCGAGTTGCTGTACAACAGCTACTCGGTAGGCCGACTCGCACGCTAGCTCGCACTGTGTAAACTAGCCATAAGTTGACATAATCGGGCGCGGTGCGAGTGAATTTCCTCCCGCATCCCACTGGCTCTCTCGCTTCAGTTTAGAACGTTGCGGTGAACCAAAATTATTCGACAGGTGAAGATAGCTCGATTCTCGCGTGGACTTGCAAGAATTTGTAAAATAAAATCTGAAAGATATACTTACAGAGAAACAATGTGTTTCTATATTCCATGAAATGCTATCTATAATGTGAATGTAACTATGTCTGTCCGTCTGTCTTTTACCTTTTCAAGCCTTAACGGCTGAAAGGGTTTCAATGAAATTTGACCTGAATTTGATTTGATTTATTTTGTATTTTTTTACAATCGTCAGATTCAATTTCAAATGCAAAAGTTTGATATTTAGTAGTGATCCTAATCTACAAGGAGTATACGAGTTATGTATCGATGTAACTAAATAAAACAGGTTAAGCTACGCTTGCCGGAGTTGGTCCGTGGATGGGTGACCATCTTTACATACCGAGACTCCTCCGCGCCTCGGAAAGCACGTTTAGCCGTTGGTCCCGGCTGTCATTCGTTGATATTTGACAGTCGCTACGGGTCGTCAGAAGCCCGAAAGTCTGATAGCCAGTCTTACCATGGGATATCGTATTACCCAGTTACTGGGTTGTGGAGTTCAGATATGCAGTCGCACCATGTAGAATACTGGTATTCAGCTGCATCCGTTTAGACTGGAAGCCGACCCCAACACTTGAGAAAAGGCTAGGCAGATTGATTTATCTCGGAATATAAATCCAAAATAATTTCCTTTGAAATGATCATCTGAAACCAGCAGCATTCAGCATCAGCATCCTTGATACCTACGAAGTAGGCACGTACCCGCGGGAGCGAGCGGAGCACTCTGAGCGCTTTGAGCTAATCAACTGTCTGCAAGCGATTACCCGTGTCTTTACGACCTGGCCGGCGAAATTAGATGCGACGTGGAGGAAAGAAAATGGAGAGAGAAAGTTAAATAATATTTTATAGGTTTCACAGGATTTTTGTGAAATGCATTACAAACGTAATGTTTTTTTATTATTATTTATTTAAATCGAACACAAGATTCATATTGTTGTTAGTAACACTTATAAAACTATGTTAGTAACAATCCTCATTAAAATAAAATAAAACAAAACAAAACTACAATTAATTTAAAAACCTATAACTTTGTTTTAATAACATATTTTGCAAACGTTCGCGACTAATACGTGGCAAGAAATAGGGATGTTGACAATTTTTTTTTGGTCCGTCATGTAGGCTAATAAAAAATATTAGACACGTATTTTTTCGTTTTTTAGATAATCAAAAGATTACGGCGTTACATTGAGTTAAAATATGGCATGACGTCACTCCTTGCTAGATTTTATACTTAGTTTATTATAGTTATGACGTAGCGAGCCCCCACTTCCCAACTTTAATGCGTTTTATTTAAGTTTATTTTTTATTAATATGATATAGCAAAATACGTGTCTAATATTTTTTTACTATCTGACTGACGAATTATTTTTTTTTTTTACTTAGGAAACGTCCCTACTGGTTCGGATCTTAATCATTTGATAGTCGGTTTTATTCTCAGCTAATAAGTCGACGATTTCGATTTTTTATCATTCCCATGTTTTCATTGCCGTGTAAATGACTCCCTCACAAATAAATAAATTTAGGGTGATAAAAAATCTAAAACAAAAAGACTACGAACATGACGCCGTAGAACGATCTACGCAATCCGTAGCACCCTCTACGGCGTAGCTTCGTAGCTTCTTCGTAGCTTCTCTACGGCGTTCACAATGTTTTACATTACAACACAATATTTCCTTTGTTTGTAAAAGCCGACTGTAATTATTTTTTGTTACACCTAGATGTCCGACACCGAACTAATTATTTTAATAATTACTTATGAATTTCGGTACCTTCTAAAAATATTGACTAAGTTTTTAAGCAAGAAGATAAATACTGAAACCTGCTAAAATATTATATTCTAACATATTTTTTCAAATTATCGTGACGTAACAATAGAAGTCAAGTAAATTGGCAGCAGCATCTTCACTGGTCAATCAATCTGCCTAGCCTTTTCCCAACTATGTTGACGTCGACTTCTAGTCTAACCAGATGCAGCTGAATACCAGTATTTTACATGGAGCGACTGCCTATCTGACCTCCACAACCCAGTAACTCGGTAGTACGATACCCTTGGTAAGACTAGTTGTCAGACTTTCGGGCTAATGACAATAACTATCAAAGATCCATGAATGACAGCTGGGACCAACGGCTTAACGTGCTTTCCGACGCACGGAGGGGTTTCGGTATGTAAAAGTGGATACCCATCCACGGATCAACCCCGGAAGAGTAGCTTAACCTGATGGATCGACCCGTGCGGCGACAATTTAGCCACGAGCATCTTCACTTGGTGAAATCTTAAATTGTTCCAAAACTCATGTCATGCCGTTTATTCATTTTTTGTGGAAAACCAGAGGGGCCATTCCTGTATTTTTAAGAACATATTGCATTTTGATTGTACAAATCATGTATCGTACATAGCACGTGCGCATTGCGTAGATTAGCACTTTCCCGGCGCCTTGAGAAAATTACACGATAATTTTGTACGCGACAATACACAATCAGCGTTCATAGTCAGCTGTACTCATTCACACAATATTCATATAGCGTTAGTTACGTGGGATTTAAATTTAAAGTGATAAAAAATTTGCTCTAAAAACTTTAAAGAGCGCTTTAGACCATTGAAATTTAACTTACTTACAAGGTCCCATTAAAATAGATGGACAAATTTTCACAGGGTGTTCTTCACATAAATATCAGCAACTTTTACTATGGGAAAATCTGAAATTGCGAAAAATAAATCAGCTGCTCCCTACATTTTGACGAGTTTGGTGTAGATAAATGTACTGAACAGCTGATTTTTTTTCGCGATTTCAGTGTTAGTCCCTTTATTTTAACTGTAAACATAACCTAAAAATAACAAAATTATATGCTAACATAACTAAAACCATTAAAAAACTAAAATATGGCGTCACAAAATTCCTCAGCATCGCTGTCGACTGATAAAGTACCCAAGAGACTGGCGGCATTGCCACGTTGTATGCAATGCTAAGCCTCTGGCCAAGGTAAAAGCCAGCCCTTGGGTCACGGGAAGTGTCAACCAGCCGTTTGGAGATTTCGTTGAACAAACTATGAGCACTCGGACCCCATGGCCCAAGGCTTTCAACCCCAAACGGCTCGAAAATCTAATTACCGATAAGGTTATTATACTTAGTCCCTTGTTAAAAGTTGTTCATATTTATGGGTAGAACACCCTGTGAAAATTTGTCCATCTATTTTATTGGGACCTTATATAGGACCAACTTTGAAATCGCGAAAAAATAATCAGCCGTTCGTACCTACATTTTGATGAGCTATGCGAACGTAAATGTAAGCAACAGCAGATTTTTTTTAAGCTATTTTAAACTTGGTCCTATACTCGTAGTAAAAGTTATATAGCTCGATGGTCTTATAAGTTTTTTAACACCTTATACATACATTCAATAAACCATCATCTCTGGATAACCGTGACTTATCATCCAAGGTGTGTGCGACCCACTGGTTGGTGCCTCATTCCATCTAAACTTGACTAAGGGGCCTCTGCCAGTTGGCTCCAGTCCCTCATACCCTTTCCAAAGGTGAGGGTCCCCAGGGTCTGCGATATGTCAAAGGCATTTTAAATATAATAATACGAGCCTATTATTGTTCCAGGGCAAATCAAAACGCATGCGCAAGACGGGTTGGCGATTTCAAACTCATATTAACTAGTCCAGTCCAGGAGGAGCCTGTGGCTAAGTAATAACAGCTGCATTGGTTGATCCATCAGGTTAACCTACGCTTGCCACGGTCGGTCCGTGAACGGGTGACCATCTTTACATACCGAGATTCCTCCGTGTCTCGGAAAGCACGTTAAACCGTTGGTCCCGGCTGTCATTCGTGGATCTTTGACAGTCGTTACGGGTCGTCAGAAGCCCGAAAGTCTGACAACCAGTCTTACCAAGAGGTATCGTATTACCCATTTGCTGGGTTGTGGAGGTCAGATAGGCTGTCGCTCTATGTAAAATACTGGTATTCAGCTGCATCCGGTTAGACTGGAAGCCGACCCCAACATAGTTGGGAAAAGTCTAGGCAGATTGATTAATAACTAGTCCAGGTTTCCTCACGATGTTTTTTTCCACTGATGTCAGTATTGTCCAAGATTCTATATCCCCTTAAGATATTTTACACTGTTATACCCACTGGTGGTTACGTGATCAAACAGAGCTTTCTCTCGGTTTAAAATAAATCGACCTAAGGCCCTGTGCACATTAGATCGGACGGACAGTTTTACCGTTGGCCATCGGATCTTGCTGTTCACACTATAAGCTAATGTGAACACTATCGTCGTTAACATCGATTTACCGCTATTTTATCCCACAACATGCTCCTATCGTCCTCAAGTGAAATTAAAACTTCTGTATTTTTTTCGCCCTCCATGTTTAAACGACTCCTCCCTGAACATCATACATCCAAAGTAATATTCAGTCAACAAAAGAAATAAGGTATACTAACATATTTGTATGTGAATTGCTTCATGTTCAATTTCGTGACAATATACAATTTTGTGTTGGTGTGTTACAATGTAGGAGTATTGCAAAAGCAAAGTAATATTATATATAAAATTGAACATGAAGTAATTCACATACAAATATGTTAGTATACTCTGCCTAGATATCTCTTTTGTTGACTGTACATTACTTCGGTGGCGTGTACGCAGGGAGTCGTTTAAACATGGAGGGCGAAAAAAATACAGAAGTTTTCATTTCTCTTGTGGAAGATAGGAGCATGTTGAGGAGAATGTACATTAATTCGGTGACGTGTACGCAGGGAGGAATCGCAAACTGGTGGCGAGAGCGGACAGAATGTGTTTCGGGTGGGTGGTTTCGCCGCTCCGAGTCAACAAGCCAACGGCGCATTACAAAGCAGTAAGCCAATACAACGTGTCGTTTTGCATCCTAGTCAAATTTAAGAGTGTGGTAAAGACCATCAAACCGATAACTTTTCCATGGCACCAACATCGTAATCGCGAAAAAATAATCAGCCGTCTCATACATTTACGTCGAGTAGGTATTGCAGTTTTCAATGGGACAGTTGAAAAATTTTTCGCGATTACGATGTTGGTTCCATTTAGAAAGTTGTTTGGTTTGATGTACTGTATCACACCCTGAAATTTGACGAGGATGCGAAACGACTCATTGTATTATATCCGACCTGACCGAAATCGTGACTGAACGTCCAGTAAATGTAATGTGACGTGACCGACATTTTGTCGGGTAATGCCAATATGCATCCGATATTTTTGTCGTTCCGGTAAAACTGTCGGTCCCACCTAATGTGAACCGATCCTAAGTTGACCCGGCCGTGGCCGTGGCTGTCTCGCAACTTGTAAGAGCATCGCTAGTTAACAAGATAGTTTTAGTTGACTTGTTAGGTGTAGCGGACTACAGACTATTTAGTAGAACGAAATATTTATCCACGGAGTATGTAAAGATGTGGCTTGTTTCATACCTAATAAAGCGTATTTTTCAGTAGTCGGATTTCAGTTTTTAAACTTACTTTTTGTTTTTACATACATCCTTGACATAATCTTCTAAATATTTGTCAATATCGACCAAAAAAGAAAAATATTCCAAGCTCGTGGCTAAGTAATAACAGCCGCACGGGTCGATACGTTGATGGGTGACCATCTTTACATACCGAGACTCCTTCGTGCCTCGGAAAGCACGTTAAGCTGTTGGTCCCGGCTATCATTCGTGGATCTTTGACAGTCGTTACGAGTCGTCAGAAGCCCGAAAGTCTGACAACCAATCTTACCACGGGGTATCGTATTACCCAGTTAATGATTTGTGGAGGTCAGACAGGCAGTCGCTCCATGTAAAATACTGGTATTCAGCTGCATTCTGTTAGAGTGGAAGCCGACTTCAACATAGTTGGGAAAAGGCTAGGCAGATTGATTGACCTACAATTCCAATGTCAACTCTTTAAGGCTTCTGTGGACTTCTTTTGTTGCAGTTGTAATGACAATCATGTAATTTAGTTTAAATAGGTTTTTAGTTTTAATATTTTATTCATCTTATATTTTGTATTTTGTTAATGTGAGATTATGTTATTTGTTACGCTGTAGGCTTTGTAGACTGTAGATTTGTTGACCATATTCTATTTTGTTATGTACCTGGTACTTGTTGATAGGCCTACACTGTCCTCTCATACCTATATAAACACTCTAATTTGAAAACTTTGTAAAAAACAATTATTGTTAAAAGAGTAACCGTGGAGCTTCTTGCCGACTCTTCTCCATAGGAAACGACCATTTGGAACCGTGCACCTAGCTTCTGACGTTTCATAAGTGCCCATGCAAGTTTAAATGAAATATTTTTTTTAAATTTTGTTTCTCATCTCAAGACGTTCAGCCGTTCCGGGAAATAATTTTTCGTTTTTCCTCGAGTTAGGCGTAAGTTGAAAAGTGATATCTGTTTTTTTATTAACTTACCTTTTTAACAGGGTCTGTATTTTGATTAGAAGACTCTGTGTTACTTGAACAGTCATATTTCCATCTCCATTGTTTTTGCTTTTTTTCGCCTGGGAATTGAACCCATGTGAATGTCGAATCACTTTTTCAGTTTTAGGTAGGTATGTAAGGTTGTGGTATGCACAGAGGGATGGCCAGATGGTGCAATGAAACAACAGATGTTACTAATATTTCTATTTTCAATTTATTGTTTACTGGTTTTCGAAATAAGATTGTCTTCTTTTTATTATTAATAATAATAATTAATTAAGAATTAATAATTGCAAGAGAAACTTTTTCTAATGTCTACTTAAAATTATTACTGACTTAGTTACCAGAACTAATAGTAATAATAGTTACGTTCGGTCTATTATTAATTATTCTCATTTTATTTACAAATTAAAATAATTAATTAATTATTTTTGTACATAGCTTACGTCACAATTTAGTAAGTTTTGTTTCTTTATGAGTTCTTCATACAATGATTTTTTATTTACAAGTAAAATGTTACTCGATAATAAGAGTAATTTTTTCCTCCTATATCAATTTCAGAGTTTATAAATCCACTTTTCCTATGCTACCGTAAAAAATAATTTAACAAAAGAAATTCGTAGTTATTTCTAATTTTAACGCTGTAATATCACGAATCTTAGTTCATATTATGTTGAGTAGTGACGTAAGGTATCGTACATTTCTTCAGAATCTCAATAAGTACTAACTAAATTTTAACATAAATAGGTACATCATCCATCATAATTTCTTAATAATCATACTTAAAATTTGGTAAAATTGTACATTGGAGTAAAAAATTATTTAACATCAATAAATTATACAAATTATTAAGTCTTTCAAAAAAACAACACAATAAAGATTTAAATATAAATAAAGTTATGACTAGATCGTTTAAAAAGAATAACGTGTGTGTTCACTGTTTGTGGTAGATCCCATAAATTCCTAGCAGTTATTTTTATAATTACCGAGGTCTAAATTGCACGTTTCATTACTTAAGTCTTTTTATTAAATCTATATTTACAAAATATCTTTTAAAAATATTATTTATAATTCGCAAAATTTTTATGTTTTTTTTTCGGGTTTTCTATTACATAAGCTGTGGTGCATAACACCATTTTGGATTCATGCAGTGAACAACCAAAAGTAGTCACAAGTTTTTATTTAATTTCATTATCGTCAATACTTTGGCCGCATATCAATTTAGAATTTATTGACGTTTCAAATTAAGTTTTTGGCATCGAGTGATTTTGTAACATCGCCTTTCCTAATTATCTAGAGCATTAAAAAAGTAATTAACAAACAGAACATTTTATATGTTGTGCATGAATCCAACCGCGTTGTACTAATTCCATTCGTTTTAGTAACTATGTGTATTTAAACTAACGCCTACATGTTAATTGAAAGCTGAGTTATTTACAAATGAATCGTTAATACTATTTTGGCTAAATGTCACTAATAACCTCTTAAACTAGAAATTGTGCCATTTCGTGAAAATGTTAATAATCATACAAAATGAACAGAAAGTAAAACAAATAATCGTAATATAGTACAAAATCCTACCGAATATTATCTACAACTTAGGCTTCAAACTAAAATTTCTTACAATTATTTTGTACAATATCAATATAATGAGAAAAAAACGCCTAACAAATTTATCATTAAATATTTAAACATTAGACCGCGCACAGACCACCGGCAGGTAACACATGCGAGAACCTTGTTCACTTCTAAATAATGAGCAAAGTCAGGAAAATTAATACGTAATTCTACATTTAAAAGGATGCCTCAGTCTCGCATGTTACCCGTCCGGTCGGCGCACATCGCATTCTACCATGTGTACGACCCGACACCGGACATCCGGCTGTCTGGTGCGACTCCTGCGACTCGCAGCAATGAAGTTACTAACATTAAAACACAGAATATTGATTATTTGCAAGGCACATTCTCTTAAAAATCCTGAATTTCAATTTTTTATTCATGTACATATTCGATGCTCCGAAAACATTGAAAAGACGGCGCGCACGAACTGAACGATTGAAGCAACATCTACTCACTGTAATGATATGTATATAATCGATTATTATATACCCTGTGTCTCGAAAAATATATAAGAATCCGTGGAACGTGTATAGACAAACTTAAGAACGGTATAATATCTACACTAAAGACTAGTTGCTTGACTCGAAGGGAGTTTAAGAATGAGATCGGAATGAGATCCTTATTGCTGTGTGAGTGTGAGGGGTTGTGAGGGCGTGCCGGGGCGTGGCGCGCCGGAGCGGCGGTGCTCAGTAGCCGTACCCGGGTCCCGGGTACAGCAGAGCCGCGCCGCCGCCCGCCGGTCAGTGCTGCGCCGCAAATTTCATCCGTTTCTGTTTCTGTCGCTGGTTACAGAACCACACTCTCACCACGTTTTTCTTTAGGTCCAACTTCTCCGCGATGGCTGTTATCTTCTCCCCGGAAGGCCGCGGTTGCACCGCAAAGTATGCCTCCAGACTTCTCTTCTCCGGCGCTGCGATGGAAGTTCTCTTGCGTTTCTTTTCTCCAGCTGGAAGCACGCTCGGCGCGTCAGGGTCCCGTCTTTTGTTCTTCGCCTGCGCCTCTGCCTCCTCGAGCCACGCCTGCAGGATTGGCTTCAGCGCTATCATATTATTGTGACTTAGTGTGAGGCTCTCGAAGCGGCAGATGGTGCTCTGGGAAAGGGCTCCTACGCCAGGAAGTTTAAGGTTTGCGAGTGCTTTGCCAACGTCTGCTTGTGTGACGCCTAGTTTGATTCTTCGCTGTTTGAATCTTTCGGCAAAGGCCTCGAGCTCGCGGGGGTCTGTGTCGGTGTCGGGGTGGAGTGCTGCGGCCGGATGCCCGAGGTGCGCAGGTGGAGCATGAGTGAGCCCGCCGGCGTGGTGGTGGTGGTTCATGACGTGGTTCATGGCTCCGTAGCCGTGCAGCTGGTGGTGAGGTGGTGCTGCCTCTCCCATCGGCGCTAGGGTGGTCATCGATGACGAAGTCAGTGGATCGAGCATGTCCAGCCCTTCCATGCCGTGGTGGCCCATCTGCGGACAGAAACACTCGTTAGTTCCTTGTCAATATTTTAATGATTAAGAGGATTATAAGGGGCGTCGTCACCATTATACTCGTCCGCCGTATTAACTTCTGCATTCATGTTAAATCGTACGTTTTATTGTAAATAAAACGAGGGTGCTCGGCGCAACAATGGCGCTCGGGACGATATGGAAACATAAACAATCATTGTGCAGATTTGCACTCATTCTTTATGAGAGCAAACACTTGTTTTTTTATAGATGGGGGCGAGTGTTGTGACGTTGATTGGGAGTGAGTGTTCAGCCAATATGCTTAAGTTGTTGACCGGCATTGTTGCCGAAATGAATGTTTGTCGTGTAGTCGTCACATATGCGCTTGCTATAAATATTGCGATGCATCCCCTTGTTGATGAAACTTCTTTTATTAGTCAGCAAATCAAATGTTATTGTTTATATTCCATGAAAAAATAACGTTTAGGATTCATTAATGAAACTGAGGTCTTTAAATATTAGTTATTTTATTTATATTTATAAACCGGCTGGTTTCGCATTTATATATATATATATATATGAGATTGTTTTCCTAAAACCATAAATTAGGTTTAAAAAAGTTGTTCTGTAGCTAGAATACACCTAAAAATGACAAACTTCCTCCTTAAAATTCAGTTGCACCTAAATCAATAGCCGTACCTAAATGCCCTAATATTGTTTCCACAATCAATAACCCAGCTCCTCGAAGATCGCGCAGACTGACAGGAAAAAAAAAACAAAAGTGCACTATCTCTTACACACGGCCCGGGGTTCATGTCTGCCTGAGTCCCGAGGGCGCACTAACTCACAATTAGGAATCCTCACGTTATTGCAATGTTGCTGCACGAAATATATATTTTTTTATAGTCTTTGGCTTTGGGTTCAGTAGGTATAGTTTATTTAGTGGCTTCATTTTCATGTGCACTGACATTTTGTGGCCAATAGTGGGCTTTAATTGACAGATAAGTAGGTACCTAAAAGGGCCCTATCCCACATTTTTTGGGTTCCGTACCCCAAAAGGAAAAAACGGAACTCTTATAGGAGTCTGCAATTGTGTAGTAATTAGTTATTACTGTTTGTTGCTCTTTCGTTATTTTTTTTTTTAATTATTATTATTATTTACTTTAGCTGTAGGTACCTACCTACCTTTAGTCTTAAGATAAGTTGAGTAATGTGCATTTGCTTTTTATCATTTCCTGTCATTATTTTATTATTACTTTTTTGTCTTCTTTTTTGCGTTATTGTAACTTTAAATACTGTGTCTACACTGTATCTTTAACCTTAGTAATATGTGGAAACGCCGTGGATTGTACATTATCTTACTTCTAATACACTGTAATATTTACTGTAACATATATTGTACAATTGTTGGTTTTCCCTAAATAAATAAATTACTTCGTTGTCTGTCTGTCAGTCTGTCAAGACTCTTTTTCTCAGGAACACGTGGAGGTATATAAAATACGTAGCTCTATGGTCCCTTGGAGCTCTAAAAAAATCAAGCTTCTAAGTCAATGCAATAAAGAAATACGGCCATTTACGAGTATGCTACATATTTTGATACTCGCAAGCAATGATATTATATTAATATAATATCATTGCTCGCAAGTAAATCAAAACCTTTATGGTACTTACCGTTGACCTAGAATTATGGAATTTGGCAAGAAGCAAGATCTCACAGCAAAAGTAAAGGAAAATTTCCTAAAATTGCTTTCCTAATTTGCAATTTTACCACATAAAAAAAAATGGGATTACATACTTAAATTTTCAGTTGGAGAATTGACCGTGATGTATACTTCGCGTCATGTAAGTTTGCAGCTTTGAAACCAGGCTTTCCAATGCGCATGGCATGGTGCTACTGCGCAGCCATTTGTATATAGCCATATATATATATATTTGTATATAGCATATATATAGCCATATATATGGCGAATGGGAGAACCTGTTTTTCAATTACAATGTTAGTTTGTTATTGGCACAAAATCTTTTTCAACTACGGAACCCTTCACTGTGCGTGGTCCGACACATACTGGTAGGTTTTTTTATTTGCTTGGTTGGCAAACCAGTTCTTTAACCATCTGACGGTAAGTGTTCACCTTACTATAGGCGTTTAGGAAGGGGTAGGGGTCGAGTCAAATCTCACCCAATTTCACGTGGGGGAGTGGAGGGGTCTCGGCAAATATCACGTACAATTTTTTTTTCCGCACCTACTGTATATTGCGAGAAAACTGGGTAAGTAATTATATAAAAAAATAATTAAGCAAATTATGATTATTTAAATGAATTCAACGCAATCAAGCACAGGTTAACGTATTTAAATTAAAAATACGCATTTTAAAAAAATCACCGGGGGGAGGGGATCGAGCTAAATCTCACGACATCTCACCAAGGGCGGAGGGGGGGGGGGGGTCGAAAAATCGCCTCACGTTATTAATGGCTTTCGCTTTTTTTTTTCAGTCATCTGTCAGGCAGGATGCCACATCAAAATATATTTATTTTGAAAAATTCACTCATTTCATTCTCAATAATATCGCAATGAACGTGCGCAATATGGATGGAGTTATGAAATTATGGAGAAGTGTCTTGACGCTGCGTGACAGCGTAAGCGTGGGTGAGCCATGGCCGCCCGTTCGATGTCCACCGCGCACAGGATGGATGGAAAGTAGCACATGAAGTAATTTTTTGCTCCGTTGGTGTAATTGCTGCATGGCGTTCCAGTTGGAGGATAAATAAATAAATAAATGGACGCCCCCTTATGGACATCTGCGATTACAGAGGCATCACAGGAACGTTGTCATCACCGAGACAAAGCTGCAATACTATAATATTCATAGAATTCGACGAATCTCTGCGACAGTGGTTTGCACAACCTATAGACACCTGGCGTTTGTGTTAACAATCTAAAGGTAGAGACTGACTTGCAACGTTTGTTTGTAATATATCGAGTTTCATGCAGTGAGCCGAGCCGCTCGATGCGAGCACCCGCCGGATCCTCCGCTCGACTATCGGCTTTTTCGTGAATTCCTTTGAAACACGTTACACTATGACTAGTGCGAGCAGCTCGATACGAACATTGCGAGCGCATGTTTACAAACATGTACAATAAAAATGGAGCGCGCTTGAATCATGCGCTTTTAGCAAGCTTTCCCCGCGTGTTGTAACCAAGCTCACCTCGAAAGATAGATTACAAACAAGCGTTGCAAGTCCGTCTCCGCTTTTAGAAACAATGTCAATATGTCCTTTTGACTATTACTTATATGTTTCAAGTCGGAACACAGTAAAGCTCCTTGACAAGAATCTAAGCACGTAGTGCTTCCCTGGACTGACCTCCTTGCAAGGAGCTTTGTATTCATTAATAATGCTAGTAATATTTTGATTACTTTATAAAGGAGAAAACTCCTTTCACACCCCATGCTTTTCTCTTTCCTTTCTCCAAGAAGAAGAAGAAACTAAAATTAAAGTAATGAATGGATAATTACACGAGTCCCTACTTATTAACAGGTTCACCCACGGTAAACGAGACACAATAGAAGTTTTATTTTTATGACGGCTATAGCCGTATACTGTTAACAAAATTAAAGTCATATAGCTACTTCGATGCCAGACAAAATTCAGTAAAGAAGTTCACTTCAAAGGTCACTCGAATGATCGCACCCTATTCGAAAACAAACTCGTTTTTAGCCAAAATGCCCAGCATTTTCCCAACTATGTTGAGGTAGACTTCCGGTCTAACCGGATGCAACTGAATACCAGTATTTTACATTAAGTGACTACCTATCTGAACTCCACAACCCAGTTAATGGGTAATACGATACCCATTGGTAAGGCTGGTTGTCAGACTTTCGGGCTTCTGACGACCCGTAATGACTGCCAAAGATCCACGAATAACAGCCGGGATCAACGGCCTAACGTGCTTTCCAAGACACGGAGGAGTCTCGGTATGTAAAGATGGTCATCCATCCACTGACCGACCCCGGCAAGCGTAGCTTAACCTGATGGATCGACCCGTGCGGCTGTTATTAATTAGCCACGAGCTCCTGACTCCTGTATTGATGATTCTTATGGTTGTAATTATGTAAATACATGTTTGTTATTGTCGCTAATCACCACTCTTAATAAGACTGGTTATCAAACTTTTGCGCTTCTGACTATCAGTAACGACTGTCAAAGATCTACGAATCACAGCCGGGACCAACGGCTTAGCGTGCTGTCCAAGGCACGGAGGGGTCTCGATATGCAATGGATGGTCACCCATCCACAAACTGACCGCGACAAGCGTAGCTTAGCGTTCAATCGACCCCTGCGGCTGTTATCATAATCATAATAATTTATTCATTTGCGAATATGGGTGCACAAAAAAAAGGTCTTAAATAAACAATAGTGTCCATTAGCCATATCCTACCATGAGGCATGCAAATTTACGAAATACAGTTATCTATGAAAGTAGAATTTAACAGTAAAAAAATAAAAATTAAAAAGACATAATTTAAAATATTGTATGGCGTAACATTATATAAGTTTGTCCTGTAAATATTCAGTGACAGAGTAATATGCTTTTTTTAGTAACAATGTTTTAATATTATTTTTAAACATATTTATATCACTTATCTCCAGAAGTGATCTTGGTAAATGGTTATATATGCGTGGAGCCATACATAATATACTTTTATTTAATAGCGCTGTTTTATTGTTTGGTAAACATATATTGAATTTGTATCTTTTGCTATGTAATTTATTATAGTAGTTTGTATTTTTCCTAACGAACATTATAACCTCTAATATATTTATACATGGTAACGTAAGAATATTTAATTTTAAAAATGGTGGTCTGCAGCTGTCAGTTACTTTTATACTAGTTATGGCTCGTATACATTTCTTTTGGGCTTTAAAACCTGCTTCTTTATTAGTAGAATTACCCCAAAAAATAACACAATACTTTAGAATAGGTGCAACATAGCCGTTGTAGGCTGTCAGGACTGTAGAAGTACTGACCGTTTGTTTAAGTTTAAACAATGCATAAGAGAAGGTATGGATATGTTCATTAAAATTCAATTTATTATCTACTAAAGGATCTATTCTTTATCTCTCAAATTAAACGATGATTAAATGATATAAACGGATTTATTTTCTGTCAAGTGTTCGGTTTTAGCGTCAAACCAAGAATGAATCAATTTCACCTCGCTTTCAAACGTCAAAATTGTCATACAAAGTGTTGCCATAATTAACCGTGATTCGATACAATTAAATAGTCGATTTAATATTTGACAGTAATAATACTACTATTCTAATATTAACTAAATTTAATATTAATACTTACATTATATGCATGGTTGCATACTAGAGAGAATTTTAGAAATAAAAAAATACCCACATCTTGGCTAATTAACCTTACACTACCTTCATCCCCAGAAATCTCGTAACGTCAACTTCTTAGATCTTATTATTTCGGTAATTTATGTTCATGTTTGTTATCTTACTTACTCTACTTCTGAATGTCATGAAATTTGTTTTGTCGAGATTAATGTGTAAATTGTTTGATGCCAACCAGTTTATAATGCTATCTATATTGCTAGCTATTTATAATGTTATCATTTAGCCATGAGCCCTAGCCCTTGTTTTTAGTAAATCATCGCTACTTCATGCTTTGATACCATTCTAATTTTGAAGTGACTATAAAGAATTACATTACAGTACAACTATTTTCATAATGTCCCTTGGCAATCATCGTGTGCCTGCGACATTAGCAGCATTCGTTCCATTTTTAAAATAAATTTTATTAAAGTTCAAAGAGTATTAACAACTCTATTCGATTGGGAGTCCGGTCTGCACCAAGTTCAAAGGGCAATTGATAGAAATCCGACGACTGACGAAACACGAAGTTTGCCGAGGGACATTATGAAAATAGTTGTACGAGTACATTATATTTTAAGTTAGGTACTAAAATAAATTATTTTCACGCTTCCTCTTTTCGTAACCCTTCATTTAAATTCATAATTCCAGAATGTTACTTAAGTTCTAACCACATTAGATTCACAGGTGCAATATACGACTATAATTCGAACGTTGCTCCCCTAATATTTGATACACGCGTGTAACAGGGGACACACGTATGTCATTGTATAGTGATGGGACACGCACGATTTTAATAATATCGATAACATTGTCAATTATGTTCTGAATGTTGGGGTGTTAGAAGAAGTGAGTTTTTTTTGTAGTCAGTAGCGCCCTAAGGCTATAGGTTCGAGTCCCACTATGGGACGCCCTTAGCTGTGCTACTTAAAAATTATTTTGTAAGGCGAGAGGCCCATCTGGCCCCGCCGACGCCCGGTTAAGTAATAGAGGCTCCCGGAGCCAATTACGAAAAGTTCCGACTAAAAAAAAAAAATCATTCATAGAACAGTTAGAAAGAGGTAGCAATTGTATTCATTGACGAAGCGACACATCGCGCGTAGTTTGTGAAGAATGAATAAAGTAAATGATTATTTAATTTATTTGTTTTCTCAGTTCCGGGATATGAAATTCCTTCACTATTGTAATCTTTATACATAATACTCATTGAAGCCGTGGCAGCTATTTTTAACCGACTTCAAAAAGGAGGAGGTTATCAATTCGTCGGAACCTTTTTTTTTTTTTTTTTTTTTTTTTTTTTTTTTTTTATGTATGTTCCCCGATTACTCGAAGATGGCTGGACCGATTTGGATTATTTTTTTTTTGTTTGAAAGGGTATACTTCCCAGGTGGTCCCATGATCATCAAGTCAGGATCTGATGATGGGATCCTGGAGAAATAGAGAGAACTCTTCCAATTTTATAGGCACACTTGAAGCGATTTGGATAGTTTTTGGAAGAGTACTTTCTTGGAGTGGTCCCATTTCAATTTGGTGAAGATCTGATGAAGAACTTCTGAGATAGGCAACGGAACTCCTCAATAAATGATAGCAAATGGACTGGGATTGCTGAAATCTCATGTCTGTTTGTTGTTCACACCAGTTCATAACATAACATCACGCCAGTACGCTGTGAAGGGGTAAGCACATGTACCACTAAAAAGTGAAAAATAAAAACTTTTTTACAAAAAAATACAACCGACTTCCAAAAACAACACTATAAAGTGAAAAATAACTTTAATTTCGGAAGTCGGTGGCAAAAACGAAAATACATTTAATCAGACACTGACTTCTGAAATTAAAGTTATTTTTCACTTTATGTTGTTTTTGGAAGTCGGTTGTATTTTTTTGTAAAAAAGTTTTTTTAAAGCACCTTATATATTTTTATGTATCAGATCCTATTCAGATTTTTTCCCATGGTTTGTCTCGTATTTTTCTGATGACATTTTAGTCTGAGTCCGTTATTCCACCTTGTAGTGAAAAGCCTTAACGCTTCTGCAGTAAAACGTCATTGAGTCTGACCTACCATAACAATAACCTGCGCATATTCTAGACGTAAACCATGATATTCTTGGACTGACCTATTGAAGCAATAAAAGTTGGTATATACAGGGTGTTTGGCAGAACGTTGAACATACGAAAATGGTGGATAGGTGGGGTCATCTGCTACTTACTCAGCCCTAATTTATTTGGCCCTGGCCCCCTGGATATTTAAATATTTTTTTTTTGCTTTCGTCTAGTTTCACCACTTTCTTAACTTTAAAGAATATTTTTTTATTAAAAATGACTTAACTTACATAATTTCAATCGATAGTTTAATTTTTACCAACCTTGCACTATTAAATTTCGCAAAACATTTCACTTTCCGTAAAGGTAGAGTTTCGTCAAAAATTTCCTATTTGATAAAATTATGAAATAACTCTTAAAGTTTTTTTTGTATAAAAGCAAATTACATATCATTAGAAAGGTTACACACTAGGGATGTTTTGCTAAAATTGGAACTCCTCTATCATTTTTTGTTTTTTTTTTTTAATGCAAGTTGAAATCAAGATTCAAATATTTTTTACATCTTTCTGTAAGTTTGAGGACTCGTAAATTTTTTTTTAGCTAACATCTGAATAAAGCCATAATTTTATAAGAATCTGTCAACATTAAAAATTAAAAAAAAAAACAAAATATTGCCTGTTTTACTAATTTTTAATAAAAATTACACTTTAAATTTAAGAAAGTGGTGAAACTAGAAGAAAGCAAAAAATTTTTTTTTTTTAATATCCAGGGGGCCAGGGCCAAATAAATTAGGTCTGAGTAGGTAGCAGATGTCCCCACCTATCTACCATTTTCGTATGTTCAACGTTCTGCCAAACACCCTGTATAATACTATTTTGACGAGCCCCATCAAAAACTTATAGTTTTTCAAGTAGGTCAGGTTATGATGACTCCAAAAGGTCAGCGCAATATTCGTGACCGGGCGAGCATGTATCAAAAAATCCATGAATGTGAAAGAAACACCGAGGGCGCATAAGCAATGCGGCATGGGACTGGTTTGTTCCATATCGTGGTATTGTTTCTAATATCATCGCACTTCTTATAATCATTCATGTTTGGCCGATTTTTGTGACTTACTTACTGATATTAGTTAAGAAGAATCCATTTTAGGGTTCCGTAGCAAAATGGTAAAAAGGAACCCTTATGGTGTGACTCAGTCTGTCTGTCTGTGCGTCTGTCACAGCTGGATATCTCAAGAACTACTTATGCTATAAAGTTGAAATTTAGAACATTTTTAGATGACGTTTGCCCACCTAGTTTGCAAATAAGAAAGAAACAAAAATATGTATTATTTTTTTTGCAACAGGGACTGAAAGGGGGTCTTAAAAATTTGAAGAGGGGCTACTAGAGCATGTGGGGTACCATATGAAAGAACATTGTTTGCACATTCTCAAACATTTTTTTTTCTTTATTTTAGGCCTCATAGTTTTCGACTTTTGATGAAAAATGTAAAAAGAAATACCGTTCCCCCCTAATCTCCGAAGTTTGCATAGAAAAAAATCAGAAATTATTCTATGTGATAGATGTTTATGTAAAGATTACGAGAAAAATAAAACGATGTCTCTAAATAGCACACTTTTTCAGAAATCATCACCAAAAATTACATTATATGATGGTACGGAATCCTCGGTGCGCGAGTCCGACTCGCTCTTGACCAGTTTTTTATTTTTTCCTGATATTTAAACTTTAGCATAAAAACTCTTTCATCGTTTAAAATTGTTGTCATATTTATATCTTCACACTATTTTTATGAACCAGGTAAAAAATTTACAAAGTGGGCAAAATTGTACCCATTTGGATTCCTAGATAGCCATTAAAATGGCTACTCAAGGGCAGTTCTCTTTTATTGCACATATTGGCGACTACTCTACGTAGCCTGTAACTCAACTGACACTTTCATCTCACAGGCTTACAAAAATTGCCTTACATATTTTACGCAGGAACCAGTTTGTTCCTGGAATAGCTGGAAAATTGGATAGGTTTACTAGTATATTCGCTATTCCTAGATTGATTTCAAATATCACAGTTTAAGCAAATACTGAAGAACACGATTTCACCCGCGTAGACCGGGATAAAAAGTAGCCTATCTGTTAATCCAGGGTCTCAACTACCTACTTACCAAATTTTATCAAAATTGGTCTAGCCGTTTGAGCGTGAAGAACACCCACACACACGCACACTCACAAGCATTCGCCTTTAAATATTAGTGTGATACATTGTTTTGGTTAAGAACATTCTAGGAGTACGTTAATTTTAACAAATTTTAATCGCGAAAAAATTTTCAACTGTCCCTTAAAAAACTTCAATACGTAATCGATGCAAATGTATGGGACGACTGATTATGTATTCGCGATGTTGGTGCCATGGAAAAAGTTGTTCGGTTTGACGGTCTATACCTTAAATTTAACGAGGATGCAAAACGACACGTTGTATAAGCCTACATTTTCTGTCCATAATAATTTTATCGTAATAATGGATTTTTAGCTACTTTTGTGCCATTTGTAGACGCGAATAAAAATTCGGATCATGGAATTTTTATTTTACTTCACTAACTACACACTACACACACACACACACACACACACACACACACTACACTACTTTTTTTTTCTTAACTCTTTAAAATTACAGAACGTTGTATTTTGTTTTTCAGATCTTTGTTTGTCATGACTATGACATGTAAGGACGCTGCCTCATTAATGCGTTACGTTGCGCTGCGTCGTTTTACATATGTTTTAAGACTTGCGACGTCGCACGCGACGTTTCAACGGATCGACGGATGAGAGATGAAGCGGGGGGGAGGGTGATGTGCTGCGCTGTCGGAGCCGTAGCTCCGGTACGACGACTGTTGTGTAGACTGACTGAGATGCGTGTGTCGTCCTCTAGCGCTGTGACGTCGTGCGTCGTAGCAACGCAGGTGTGGCATACTATCATACAATGCATTGATCCGTTGCGACGACGCAACACAACGCACTAACGAGGCATTGCTCTTATGCAGCAACACCAGTCGATACTCATTATATTTTTCTCAGTTTCGAAATTCATCGACAAAGATAATTTCCTTAACAATTACAAAAGTTACTTAGTACGTTAAACGACAAATAATAATTAACAAATTTTTATTTATCGATAGTTTCCCCTCCCTATGCAATCCGATTGCAAGTGGATATTAAATAAATTATATTCCTTTAATAGTGATTTGTGTCGCTACATTATGATTGGGACAAGTGGCCAAATATGTCCAAGGGGGTGGCCACGAAATACGTGAGAAGAGGAGGCGCAAGTGATAGCGATTTGTGACTTTCATAAAAAAAAACCGGCCAAGTGCGTCTTGGACCACTCACAATGAAGGGTTCCGTAGTTGAAAAGAATTTATCTCAAAAAAACACTTAACATTGTAATTCCAAAAAAAATGTTATTATGTGATAAAATTACAAATTAACAATTTTTGGACTTTTTCCTTTACTTGTGCTGTGAGACCTTACTACTTGCCAAATTTCATGATTCTAGGACACCGGGAAGTACCCTATAGGTTTTTATTTACTTGCGAGTAACAAAATATGTCGCATAAATGGCCGTATTTTTATTGCGTTGACGATTGAATTTTTTAGAACTCCATGGGACCATAGACCTACGTATTTGATATTAATTTCAACAACATACCTCTACGCGTTCCTGAGAAAAAGGATCTTAACAGACTGACAGACAGACAGACGGACAACGAAGTGATCCTATAAGGGTTTCGTTTTTTCCTTTTGATGTACGGAACCCTAAAAATATGATAATATTGCTGGATAGCGAAAACAAAATAGATGTAAAATATAATCTAAAAAGCACAGCTGTAAGAACATAACTTTAGAGCTCAATTTTACTAAATCATGCAACTTAGACCGTAGGTACCGATAGTAACCCCTTTATGAATTGATTTTTTTTTTTAGATTTGTAGACAGAACATGTGTCTGATGTGTCATTTGATACCAACATCATTAAAAAATATTGTTTTGTACATTTCTGGTCCTTTAAAGGGCGCCATAATCAATTTAATGTGATATCACATAGCCTATAATAACTATCGGACAATCAAAATGCTTCCAACGATACCTCATTTGTCAAATTATGATAAGTAATTTAGAAGTTATGAGGGAACAGATGAAAAACAGTGTCACAAATAGGTACATACATACATACCGGTCAAAATCATAACCCTCCTTTTTGCATCGCCATAGTAGGGCAGCAAGTTGAAATTACCTAGAAACCTCCAAACTACTAGATCGAATGCAAAAAAAAACAACAACACATGATTAAAACATTAATAGAGATAATAAGAAAAGTGCTATTGGACACATTCTTAGTAAAGGCAATTTAATAGTTTAGGTTCTTATTTAATTACATAATAGCCTATTTATAAGGCTAGATTGTAATAAGATTATAGGGTGCATTATCCTATTGATGAGCCCCTTTTTTTTTTTGTTTTCGGGGGAAACCTTCAAAAGGCGCCCGGGCTTTGGGGAAAAGACCGGGGAGTGTGGGATTTTTACCTCACTAAAACCACCCCGTTGGTCATCATCTGCACATGGAAGGGGCACCGTTACCTCTCAAAAGACCAATCCGGAACCCCCTCTGTGCAATGCCTGTTAGGGCACATCTCTGGGGAGACTGTGAAGCGATCTCCCCGAAACCTGACTATGCAAATGAGCAAGGCAGCACGTGACCACTGTGCGCCATCTTCCCTGAGGTCACTCAGTGGACGGACAGAGTCCCCACTCTGAGCGCCCGTGACACCTAATTCCGCCTGCCTTAAAGGATGCAGGTGGGGTTTCGGCGTGTTAGGCATCGAGGCGGTTGCCTTCCCGACGCCTTCTCCTCCGAGCGGGATCAGCCCTTTCACGATCCCGCTCGGCAACCTCCTTCTGAACCATCACGGTCTCACAGAAGGAGGCCATTTCCCTCCAGTTCGCCGACTCCGCCAGCATTGCCCCAACTACCTATTGATGAGCCCTAGAAAAAGGGGAAAAAAAAACGTGATCAAAATCTATCACGGTACGGTCAGCGACAACAGTAGATTGATCCTACTTTTCCATGTCATCTAAATTGGCACAAAATAATTCAAAAATCTACTTTCTACGATGCGGATTGTGGTGGGAGCGATTAGAAATGCTTTCGCGTTGTAATATTATAAATAAAATATATTCCGAATTCAAAAAGAGCTGGTCTAAATTTACATTTAGACTAACAGCTCTTTTTGAATTCGCCTTACGGCCTCAAGCATTTTTTTAAATATTATTGTAATAATCGATATAAAATCGTAGCGAAGTCAAAACTGTACATGGAATATTTTTGAAAAAAAAATAGTTAAATGCTACGAAGTCTGGGAACGATTCTAATGCGGAAAATATAGTTTTAGAATTTTTGTCTCTTTATCTGCGTGTCTGAATGTATGTTCCAGCATCACGCAAATACTACCTACATTCTGTTCAAATTTTCGATTTTTTCGATTCTGATCGATCGACCCGTGCGGCTGTTATTACTTAGCCAGAAGCCTCACTAAAAAGTGCTGAGCTCAACTAAAAAGTGAAAAATATATTTAATTTCGGAAATTAGTGTCTTCGTTTTTGTATTTTCGTTTTTTTTCCACCGACTCCGGAACGCGGTTGTTTTGTTTTTGTAAAAAAGTTTTTTACGTTATAAAAAGAACTCTTATGTAAAATTTCATGTTACTTGACCCAGCGGATTAGGCTGTGCGTCTCTACTTTTGTGAATGAATAAATGAATTTAAGATGTTTACTAATTTAATCGATTGATCATTTAATTTTTGAATTTTACTCGGTACGACACGACCTTGATTTCAATCTTTTTTTGCAAAACTACTCCGGTATTCTAGAAAACCTACTACGTCTTATGCGAAAGTCTGTAGGTATGGTAAAGAGAAAGGGAATTTGGATGTTGTAAAATAATCACACCTTAACGGGTGAACGGATTTGGATGAAATTTGGCACACGGCTAGACCATAACCTGGATTAGAACGTAAGATACTTTTTATCCCGATAGGTATATAAGTAGTACGCTTCCTTGCGATAATTCTGCGACCTCCACGCAGTTGAAATCGCGGGCAATAGTTAGTGTTTTAAAATAAATGACCAATAATTATGAATCTTCATTAGGTACAGTTTGAATCAACATTCAGTTGAGTTTAATAATCTCCACCTACTCGTAATTTCATGGCCACACCGAAACCATTTCCTACCCCATCGGTTGATACACAGTCGTACAATTTGATAACTTTTACACACATCACTCTCCTATCTCAAAGAGATAAGGTTGAGTATCCCTTTACTTCTGTAGTACATCACTTAGTCACCTTTATTTTTATGACAACAAGAATCAACTTCGCTCGACAACTGTGCAACTATTGAATTGTGTTTTGACTGGTCCACCGTCGTTGGGTTTACGCGTTGATATGGTATATATGGAGCTTGCTTTCCGGAAATGGGTGGGCAGAGGTCTAAGCGGCCTATTTGAAATGCATCGGCGGATGTAAATGATGAATGTTGCCAGTCTTTTTAGCATTTTTCCTATTGACAGCGATGCGGACGAATTGTTTGATGCCCTGTGAGTTGTATAGGTTTGGTGATATAACGAATTATAGGTACCTTAATTTTGAGCAGGCCCCAAAACGTGTATACTTATTTTTATTAACGAATCTTTAGAAAGATAATAATACTACTACGATACCTAGCTACTACTAACTTATAATTCGGCCCGTTTATTGTACAGTTGTACAGTTGCCCGCATGTCAATGGTATCACTTGCACGACGAAAACCCTAAATGCTACAACATAAAGATTCTGTCGACGTCAAATTATGCGGTTGACTGTACACACAATAGCCCTTTTTAACCGATTTCAAAAAGGAGGAGGTTCTCAATTCGTCGGAACCTTATGTATGTTCCCCGATTACCTACTCGAAGATGGCTGGACCGATTTGGATTATTTTATTATTTTTATTTTTTTTGTTTGAAAGGGTATACTTCCCAGGTGGTCCCATGATCATCAAGTCAGGATCTGATGATGGGATCCTGGAGAAATAGAGAGAACTCTTCCAATTTTATAGGCACACTTGAAGCGATTTGGACAGTTTTTGGAAGAGTACTTTCTTGGAGTGGTCCCATTTCAATTTGGTGAAGATCTGATGAAGAACTTCTGAGATAGGCAACGGAACTCCTCAATAAATGATAGCAAATGGACTGGGATTGCTGAAATCTCATGTCTGTTTGTTGTTCACACCAGTTCATAACATCACGCCAGTACGCTGTGAAGGGGTAAGCACATGTGAACCACTAAAAAGTGAAAAATAACTTTAATTTCGGAAGTCGGTGGCAAAAACGAAAATACATTTAATCAGACACCGACTTCCGAAATTTAAGTTATTTTTCACTTTGTAGTGTTGTTTTTGGAAGTCGGTTATATTTTTTTGTAAAAAAGTTTTTTTTCGTTCAAAGAGGAGCACAAGCGGGTTGGTGAGTCCAGTTTTCCTTACTATGTTTTCTTCACTGTCTGTCAGTGATGTCTAAGATTAAAAGCTCTTTTAAACAGGCACATTTTATACTTAAATTTTGCACAAAAAAAAAAAAACAATAACACCAAAGCGCCCTCCTGCTTAACCCCAAGCAATAAACCCTTCACATTACACGGTCGATTTTTAAACAAAAGCACAAAAAAAACTGTCATGGAGGTCCCTTGTGACCACAGCGACAATTGCGCACTAAAATGCTGAACTTACCCTTGTGTTGTTTACCCTTTGTACAAGTTGTTTAAGTTCCAACGTTTGTAGCACGAATAGGGTTATCTTCACTCTCGTATCTTAGAGGGTGGGCAGTGTTAGAGCCGTGTCATAGCGGGCTTGTTATGAAAGTGAATCGTGAAATGTGGAATGGCGTAGATCCTAAAACTTTCGACGCCGTAGAAAGTTATGTTGGTCAAAAAGTGGGAAAAATACTTAAAATTTTACGGGGTTCATACAGGGTGGCCGAAAAATTGACGTCCGAATAAAAAAAATTGGTTCCTCCTATCGTAACCTATCCGAATCACCCCTGTATATTCCACGATTTCTCATAGTTTTCGAGTTATGATTTTTTTTTTACAGAATTTTTGTGATTTCTAGACCTGACCAACTTAAAAAATTTCTTTAAAAAAAAGTAAGACTTTTTCGAGATTTTTTTTTAACCGAGTTTCCTAAGTTGTACTTTTGTACATTCAATAATCAGTTTCATGAATATAATGAAAATTATGAAAATGTTGGTCTAAAGTAAAAAAATTGGGTTCGGTGATTTAAGACTTCAATTTTCAACTGTTAATTAAAAATCTAAATAGAGACTTAATGGTTTTGAAATAGGCCTTAAAAATGCGTCAGACTCTCAGCTTTCATAATCATTAAAAAAAGTGGTACTTAAAGGGGCTACTTTGCCTATCAAATCGGCCTTCAAAGACAGCGAGGCGAAAAATTCATAAAATTAGCCATCTGATTCAAAAATGACAGCAGAAAAGCTAAGATTTAAAACTTAAACTAAAAAATTAATTAACCACCAAATGGTTTATTTATTTCTGGTGGTCTTATCTCTCTCGGCCCATTGCTATTGCAGGTTGCCCATGACTCACGAGTCGAGCAAAATTCAAATGAACTTAAACTAAAAAATAAATAAACACACACACATATACATTACATTGTATAACACACATAACATACATTTCATAACTTTCATCACAGTCATGAAGCTGATTACTAAATGTCATGCGACTCATGAAGATTCAGTTCCAAAAAATAAATCTCGAAAGTCTTTTCCTTTTTTTAAAGAATTTTTTTAAGTTGGTCAGGTCGAGAAATCTCAAAAGTTGGGAAAAAAAATGATAACTCGAAAACTATGAGAAATCGCGAAACATACAAGGGGTGATTCGGATATTCCACGATACGAGGAACCTAATTTTTTTATTTGGACGTCAATCTTCCGGCCACCCTGTATAATTATGAATCTATATAATTATAAATTCCCATCATCGGACCCCTTTAACCCTTCAGATGTTAATTAAGTACTAATTTATGAACCCAAAATCCCAGATGGGGTGTTAGTTGCGAACCCCATAGGTTCACAACTACTGATGATGATTTTTTTTTCTATCGGTTTTTTTTTACGTATATGATATAAGCTTATATACCTATTATATACAGGATTTTTCATTATGCACACATGGGGTGCAGTCGACACGTCAATCAATCTGCCTAGCCTTTTCCCAACTATGTTGGGGTCGGCTTCCAGTCTAACCGGATGCAGCTGAATACCATTATTTTACATGGAGCGACTGCCTATCTGACCTCCACAACCCATTAACTGGGTAATACGATACCCCTTGGTAAGACTGATTGTCAGACTTTCGGGCTTCTGACTACCCGTAATGACTGTCAAAGATCCACGAATGACAGCCGGGACCAACGGCTTAACGTGCTTTCCGAGGCACGGAGGAGTCTCGGTATGTAAAGATGGTCACCCATCCACGGACCAACCCCGGCAAGCGTAGCTTAACCTGGTGGATCGACCCGTGTGGCTGTTATTACTTAGCCACGAGCTCCTCAGTCAGCGGTGCAGTCGACACGTAAGGAGTTGAATACCATACGGATCAGACTTACAAAAGAGATTATCCAAATTCTCCATCAAACGCCGGATACTGAGCTAACACAGTAGTGCCAGTTTAGTTAATAGTCATACGTAGGTACACACACACACACATCGTCACACACATTTACAGCACCTACACCACACAGATACAGGCACGCACAACACTATAAAAATGAATAATCAAGTCACTCTCCATATTTCTTATTTTTCTGTGTACTTCGTAATTATTGGAGGAGCTCGTGGCTAAGTAATAACAGCCGCATGGGTCGATCCATCAGGTTAAGCTAAGCTTGCCGGGGTTGGTCGTGGATGGACACATCTTTACATACCGAGGCTCCTCCGTGCCTGGGAAAGTATGTTAAGCCGTTGGTCCCGGCTGTCATTCGTGGATCTTTGACAGTCGCTACGGGTCGTCAGAAACCCGAAAGTCTGACAAACCAGTCTTACCAAAGGGTGTCGTATTACCCAGTAACTGGGTTGTGGAGGTCAGATAGGCAGTCGCTCAATGTAAAATAGGTACTGGTATTCAGCTGTATCCGGTTAGACTGGAAGCCGACCCCAACATAGTTGGGCTCTGTATTAATACGGATGAGACTGGGTCATGTTTGTTCTCCAGCCCATCTTGCCAAACTTCATATCATCGACGACCCCATGTGCTTGTGTGGCACAGACGTAGGCGACCTAAACCACATTTTTTTCTCCTGTCCTTTATATGACCGTTCTTCTTTTTTCAGTAACCTCTTGTCCCTCAATACTCCTTTTCCTACCTCAATACTTTCTTTACTTTGTACAAATAGCTTCCCTGTATATAAATGTATAGTCTCATTCATTATTTTAAATAATATTAAGTTGTAAATTGTCGTCGTTGTAATTTGATCATTATCATTATTTTATCACCGTTATTATACTGATCCTATATATTCATCCTATCCTAAATCCCGTTTAAAAATCATTATAATATTTTCGTTTCCCTACCTTGACCTATGAACTAAACGTGACATTGGCTAAATGCACAAACCGTGCGAAGCCAAAAGAAAAAAAAAAAAAAAAAACATAGTTGGGAAAAGGCTAAGCAGATTGACTTCGTAATTATTGGAGTACTGTTTAGAATCTATACATACACCGATACAAATAAATAAAATCGAAGTTTCTGTTTGTAATGTCAAAGCTTTTTACTAGACACACGTGAAAGTATCTAAAGTAGTCATAACAAAAAAACAGTTTTTAAAATTTTTGTCTGTCTGTTTGTCTATTTGTTTCGGCTAATCTCCGAAACGGCTGAACCAATTTTGACGTGACTTTCAGGTCAGGGTAGGTAGCTGACGTTATAAGGAGTAACTTAGGCTACTTTTATTTTGGAAAAAGAATTAGGGTACCGCGTAAAAAAAATAAAACCCATGAAATTGTGAACAAAACGTCGGATTTGAAAAATTATTTTTGCATTTGGTAGACCAATTCTCCAGGATGGTTATAGGCTATTAACATCACGCTACGACCCTTAGAAGCCGAGCAAAAAGAAAAAAAGTCTGAAAAAACACTAAGCGAAAACGAAGTAATGTCACGGGCGGGCGATGCAACCTGGCGGGTCGAGGGACGGGGGAGTTTTATTAAAACGTGGCTGTTAGTTTAGTACCTAAATTGTGTACCTTATGACTTCCACGCGAACGAAGTCGCGGGGCACAGCCAGTATTAAATAAATAAATATAATGGACCTTTATTTAAAACTAGCTTCTGCTGCGACTTCGTTCGCGTGGAAGTCGTAAGACACTACAATATACTTACTAAAATAAAAGCCATATGTTATAAAACTTACCTTATATTACGTTTGTAGTTTTGGTATCGGCAGCCAAAATATACAGAGTCAGGACTGGTAACGGACGCGGGAGCAAGCGATGTACAGGGTGTCGGTGTGAGAAGCAGTAGTGCTATTCTGTAAACATCTCACCGTGATAACTCGGGTGAAGTGAGCGTGAAGTGAGCCGTCATTCCACATAATGCTAGGGGTTGACACTATTGACAGGTCACTTTAAGATCGTTTCACTAAAAAGACTCTGAAAACGAACGGAGAGAAAAGAGGAGATTTGGAGAAAAAAACGTGTTGGAGACTACACAAAAGGGATCACAGCCACATTCCAGGCGACTGAAACTGAACCGGTTTTATTTAAATGGTACAGGCTGTATAACCGGTCGACCTCAACGTACCTATACTCTCTGTTTCCTTCAACCTGGAAATTTGCAGAATCATCAATAAAACGATCGAGCCACTACTTTAAATTGGATTTGGAGTGTGTTTAGGTAGGTTACTTTTTTTTATAATAAATACTGTATTTTTTATTTTATTTCCTAAATTATATTATGTTTCGAGTCTATTTTTCCATTTAATTAATTAGAATGGCAGATTCGTAACAAACCCTAAAAACCACAGAAGGACAGTACCTATATAACTAACAAGTGTCAGGAACGCGTTCTCTCACCAGAAGGTGTAATAATATTAGACAAAATTTCTATTAGCCTAAACTACAGTCTGATTTTAAATTTGACGGAATTCTGAGAGCTGTAATTTTTTGACACTCCAGATATCATAAACCTTTTATGTCTTGTCGTTTTTATAAGTTATTTATATGACTAGAATTTTTTGGTCATAAAATAACAAAAAATATGAAAGAGAATGAGATCAAGTAAACTATATGACAATGTAAATAGTGTTTGTTCTGTGCATTCAATGCACACTAACTAAAATATTAATTTTATATGGCTAAATGGAAAAAAGAGTAAAAGAACATATTTTTTTAAATTCAAATATTATTTAGGTATCATTATCACTACTATCATCATCGTTGTCTGTCAAGTGAAGATATTACAAACAAAAAGGTATTCCTAAAAAAGGTTTGTAACCTATGAATTAGTGGACAGGGATTCCTGTGAAAGAAAAATAATTACCTTACTAATTATTGTAACTTCAAAAATTTGATAATAAAAAATCTGTTCAATGTAATTCTCTAATAATCTGTGCAATGTAAATTATCAATCAATTTTTAAGTTTTAGTTTTTCTAATTGAAACCTTAAATTCAAGAAATATTTTTTTTTAAATTTCGCTTAAATGCGTACCGTTTTTCGTAGGACATTTTTATTATTGGAAACACTTCCGAAATGTCAGAATTCCATCAAATTAAAAATGAGGGTGTACCTAGATAAATAATCAACATATAACTTACTGCGTGATTAAGCACTCGCAGCCGGTTCAAATGTAAAGAAAACAAAAGATAGCGCCAATCGACAAAAAAATTACCCGGAGGGAAATGCAGCCAAGACATACTCTACCAATAAACTGAACCAAACTGCTACCCGCCACACTCTTTAGGCCAATCAGCCATACCTACTATTTCTACAACCCATTGTCGATATTTTCATGGCAAATAATGACTCTCACACTTACTGGAAAATTACCTTTAAATGCACCTAGTATTAGGTTTAGTTTCAAAGAACGGCTTCTGAAGTTCAAAATATAATTGTTATTTATTTTATATCAATAGATTATGAAGTACTGCTGGTATGAACTCAATTCAATAATGGTGTTAAAAATAAGGTTATATGCAAAACTTTGTCATCCCCTGCTATTTTATCCGTGTATTACATAACGTTGATCAGGCAGGGGACATACTCCTTCCATAGCTCTAGGCAACCAATCCACTATAGCCACCCAAAACCCGTAGCCCAATATGTTTTGTTTCGTTCTTCTGCAACCGGGGGATGTCCTTGGGTGCACTTGCTTAAAGCAAACAGACATAAGAGTCAGAGTAAAAGAAAATTGTCTAAGGGGCCTCTGCTGCAAGTTGGCTTCCGCCCCTCGTACGCCTTCCAAAGGTTTGGTTGGCAATGATATCGCACCTTGAGTCTAATGTCGTTCTCCGATAATGACCGGCGCACTAAATTAATTAAAACCTTAGGCTCTAGCCGGGCCATCACGTTGTCCTGAATTTCATTATGACCCGCTGGTGCATTATACCTAATGTGATTTGAATTTGGAACCTCAACAACAATACACTGCTTTATCCCCTTGATCTACTATTAATTACCGAATTGAGCAGCTCTGCTACCATCTTGTGACTGTTAAAATTTCGTGTCTCTTGTTAAGTTATAAGTTCAGAGGCCAGCACATCAAGCTACCCTAATCTGTCAAATTTTCCCACTTGAATATGAACCTTATTTCTTTGTTGTAAAGTTGAAAAACTATCAAACAAATTTGACAGATTGGGGTAGCTTGATGTGCTAGCCTCTGTACATAGATTGTTTCTAATAAACATTTAATTTATTTTTTTATTTAAAAACTTATCACAGGATGAACAAAATAAGTTGATCCAATAAGAGTGAAAAAGAATACCTTTGTAATTACTCGTATGTGAAGATTAGATTAAAATAATGCTCAAACCTTTAATATAATTATGATCTGTAAGTCCCTTCAAATTATTAATAATACCACCCCGATTTTAAACTAATATCCGATCCATAAAATACATCATCAGAACTACTGGGTACCATTTTACAAGGTCCCAACTACCCCAAACAACTACATTTACAGATTACAGACATGTAGGGAACCCCAAACGGCTACCGTTTGGGTTCCGTGGGCAATAAAGAACGCATTACGTGGCATACAACCCTCCTTGGAAGGGGGACGAGAAAAATTGCAAATACATTCGTAGTGTGTTAGTTTATCATGTTATCTCTATTATTTATAAATTTTGTTTTTGTATAGTAGTGTGTTTTGATGTGCGAGAGAAATATTTAATTGTATTAATTGAAATAGTCTGTTCGTGTTTTGGTGGTTTTACTAATCAAATCAATCCGCCTAGCCTTTTCCCAACTATATTGGGGTTGGCTTCCAGTCTAACCGGATGCAGCTGGATGTATTTTACGTGGAGCGACTGCCTATATGACCTTCACAACCCATTAACTGGGTAATACGATACTCCTTAGTAAGACTATTTGTCAGACTTTCGAGCTTCTGATGACCGGTAACGACTGTCAAAGATCCACGAATGACAGCCGGTACCAACGGCTTAACGTGCTTTCCGAGGCACGGAGGAGTCTCGGTATGTAAAGATGGTCACCCATCCACGGAGCGACCCCGGCAAGCGTAGCTTAACCTGGTGGAGCCAAGAGCTCCACGAGGTGGTTTTACTAATAAGGTTACGTTTACGAACTTTAATCTTCTATCATACAAATGTTACCCTGTATACAAAAAAAAAAATCGTGTTGTTAATTTTTTTTTTTGTGGTAAATTAATAGTTAAAATAATATTTGGGTTAGTTTTAGCGGTTTTTAATTTTACCAGTCTCCATATCTATCTACATTAAAGAAAACTCTATCTATCTCTTTCTCGCGATTGAAATATCGGACAGAATAATTTATTCGAGAAAAGTAACAAGATACTTTTTAATACAAATATTACCAAAACTTTATTTCTAAGCACGGGCGGATTCTTACCTGCCCTAGCGCCACACAAAAACTATTTTTCATTGAGCAGAAAATGGCAATAAATAATTTATGAGGTCGACATCTTCTTTAAACTAATATTTCACCACCAGAAGTTTAATTTGATTTAAATATTTTAAAATATTAAATGCTTTCTTTCCACACAAGATTAAGCGAATTAAATGTGGCATCATCAGCACATAAGAGAAAAATAAAAGCCCCTAGCGTTCAAGTAAAAAATTAGAACCTTTATGGAGACGATAAGCGACTTTTAATGATTTTAAACTGAAGATCAAGTCTTAACGAGTAGTGTTAATGATTTGGATGAAATAAATGTTAAATTAGAGCATTTTTTTAATAACTTAATATGTGAATATTTTAGATTATGTTATATTACAAAGGACCTATTTCACGATGTCTGAATAGCCACTACTCACCGAATAAATTCAATAATGAAACAGAATTTGTATAACATTATCTGCCAAGTAAGTTTATACGAACTTAATCGTAGGTGGTGAAACAGGCACATAGTGTAATTACTTAATTAGTAAAGTTATGTTTAACGCGAATAGAAAACTGAGAATCACGCAAAAACTATCAAACGAATTTTTATGAAACCTTCACCATTTTCAAGATAAGTTCATTATTTATCTTTTAGTATACGTAAATATAGTCACTTTTTTTTGAGGAGCTCGTGGCTAAGTAATAACAGCCGCACGGGTCGATCCATCAGGTTAAGCTACGCTTGCCGGGGTTGTCCGTGGATGGGTGACCATCTTTACATATCGGGTCTCCTCCGTGCCTCGGAAAGCACGTTAAGCCGTTAGTCCCGGCTGTCATTCGTGGATCTTTGACAGTCGTTACGGGTCGTCAGAAGCCCGAAAGTCTGATAACCAGTCTTACCAAGAGGTATCGCATTACCCAGTTAGTGGGTTGTGGAGGTCAGATAGACAGTCGCTCCATGTAAAATACTGGTATTGAGCTGCATTCGGTTAGACTGGAAGCCGACCCCAACATAGTTGGGAAAAGGCTAGGCAGATTGAAATATAGTCACTTTTTTTATGTGTATTAAATTAATAATGCGTCTAATTTGGGACAGCGCTCTTTGATGGGCGAGTCCTATTACTGGGTGGACGTACGACGCGTTGCGTGAGCACAGCACAGAACACGCAAGCTAACCAATCAAGGCCGCTAACACTTATCTGCGTCTTAACTCTTGATATTCGTTGAAATAACCGATGAATGTGGTTTCCATTTTTGACTATTATGTCTAAAAGACAAAATATACAGATGTCACGTTAAAGAAATCTCGTTCGACGGACAGTTTTGCTATTTGAAAAGCTTATTTTATTGTTTTACTAGCTTTTTCTAGCGGCTTCGTCCACGAATATAATTCCACGGGAACTTACTACCGGGATAAAAAGTATCCTACGTCCTAATACAGGTCATGGTTTACCTGTGTGCCAAATTTCATCTAAATCCGTTCAGCAATTTTAGCGTGAAAGCGTAACAAACAAATTAAGTCACTTTTGGATTTATAATAATAGATCCAGTTTGGAACTGTCGACACGGACGGGTTGGGTCTGTCGGACGGTGTGGAGCCATTAACCTGCATGGTACAATGCAACCTCCGCGAGTCTGTTGTATGTTGATGGCATAGGTACCTTCCATTATCTAAATTAAGAGACAAACTTTAAGAAAAACCGTAGGTAGGAGTTAGCTTGGAAGAGCTAACATGGATGTCAATATAAATAACGTAAAATATTCTAGACAAAATTATAGGAATAATTTATCTAAGTTATTCTATAAACCCGCGTTTTATTGAACTCAGTACCCGTTAGCACTCAGCAGTTCTAAAGGTACCTACAACGTGAAACGGCTCTAGGACCCAGATCTATAACACGTACTTTTTTATAATGTGCGCGCAAGTGCTAGTCACCGCCTGAGGTATGTGACCGGTGAGACGGGAGAGCGCGATTGACAAGATTGGTAGACTGAGTTAACTTGGCTTTTGTCTACCTCCCCCGTCTCACCGTTCGCATACCTCAGGCGATGACTAGCACTGCGCGCACACTGTCGCACCACTGTCAATCTACAAGTACAAAATTAAACAACAGGAACATGTCTAAGTGCATGTGTAAGCGCGTGCTACATAAAGTTTATACGCCTCCTTGTGAGAAAAACGTGACATTTCGGGAAAGGTATTTTATATTATTATTTGATTTATAATATCGGATAAGTAATTGAATTTAATATATAATATATTTAAGTCGGCAGCAGTGGAAGACGCCGCTGAAAGGAAGAGGGTGAAGTACGCTCAGTTGGCGACCCGTTACTATTTTGTGCCCATTGCAGTTGAGACCATGGGTTGTTGGGGCACTGAGGCCAAGAAGCTCATTGGTGAGATAGGGCTAAGCACGGGACGCGAACATCAATGACTTCATCCGACGAGCCCTTGTCACCGTCGGCGTTCCAGCTATATTAGAACCCAATGGCTTGGCACGCGACGATGGCAAGAGACCGGACGGCATGTCTTTATTTCCTTGGAAGGTGGGTAGGCCTTTAGTGTGGGACGCAACGTGCGTCGATACTCTTGCGCCATCCCATCTTCCTGGCTCTGCGTGCTGTGCTGGCACTGCTGCTGCGGCTGCGGAAAACCTCAAGCGGCGAAAGTATAATAGCCTTATCGGTAATTATATTTTCGAGCCGTTTGGGGTTGAAACCCTTGGGCCGTGGGGTCCGAGTGCTCATGGTTTATTCAACGAAATCTCCAAGCGGCTGGTTGACACTTCCCATGACCCAAGGGCTGGCTTTTATCTTGGCCAGAGGCTTAGCATTGGCATACAACGTGGCAATGCCGCCAGTCTCTTGGGTACTTTACCAGTCGACAACGATGCGGAGGAATTTTTCGATGCCATATTTTAGTTTTTTAATAGTTTTAATTATGTTAGGATATAATTTTATTATTATTTAGGTTATGTTTAATATTACTTTTAAAGTTTATATATCGCTTCCTGTAAAACTGCATATTTAGAGATAGTACGTTTTTCTCGCAAAGATGCGTAAGATCTCGGCCTAAAGCTCAAGTATCCACACCCTTCATTTTGAATTTCTTAGTAATTCTACTCCTATTGATATTACTCCTACCCTCAAAACATGCAATTCCATACGCCATTACAGCGAATAGTGCATAATATTAGTTCATTTTTATAGCACGAGGCACATATTTCTTGCGTCCTCAGCCCCTCTGGTCCCCAAGGAGAGCGATTGGTTCGAAGATTTCCTACACGCATACAGAAATGCACTTGTTATTATTATTTATGTTGTTGTCTTATTTTTTCGGTGAATAGATCTTGGGATTGGAGCTCGTGGCTAAGTAATAATAGCCGCACGGGTCGATCCATCAGTTTCATCGTCGATCATCAGCTACGCTTGCCGAGGTTGGTCCGTGGATGGGTGACCATCTTTACATATCGGGTCTCCTCCGTGCCTCGGAAAGCACGTTAAGCCGTTGGTCCCGGCTGTCATTCGTGGATCTTTGACAGTCGTTACGGGTTGTCAGAAGCCCGAGTCTGACAACGTCTTACCAAGGGGTATCGTATTACCCAGTAACTGGGTTGTGCAGGTCAGATGGGCAGTTACTCCATGTAAAATACTGGTATTCAGCTGCATCTGGTTAGACTAGAAGCCGACCCCAATATAGTTGGGAAAAGGCTAGGCAGATACTTAGATAGACAGACTTTTGTAGCTATATAATCAAGTTCTTTTAACTGAACAACAGCTGCGCTGCTGGGTTCGTGTTGTGCCACTTCTTCTTCTGATGAAGAACAGCATTTTGGGGGACTGTCCTAAGTCATTTTGATGTTCAAAAAGTGCCGATTCTTAGCCTAGTTTGAATAAATGACTTTTGATTTTGATAGGAACGTGTTTTAAGTAAGTATTGAATTGCTTAAACACCCCAGATATAATAATTTAGTAGTAATTAGTGACCGATACTTAAACACATGATTGTACTCATGATAACAAACAACTTGATACTGTGGGACCAAACCTGAAATCGCGAAAAAACAAAAGCATCTGCTCCCTACATTTTAACGAGTAATGCCAACATAAATGTAACAGCTGATTTTTTTAGCTGCCACGGCTTATTTTAATTTAAAATTTTCAATTGTTTTTATCTCCTTATTTCGGACGTTTTTAACGTGCATGTCTTACTACATTGTTGTCACAATGTATAATTTCAACATGAATGTTGTAACCAATATTTTGTAACAAAATTTTGATTTAAAAGTTTGTCCGCGGAGTTTCTTGTCTTGAAAATGTTTTCAGTTTTGAAAAATAAAAGAGTTCGCATTGAACTTCGGTGCAGTCACTTGACTGGGTTCAAAATATTAACATGTCGAATGTCAAAGTCAACATCGGCTGATTAGCACCAAATTCGAAAAACTGAAGTGATTTGGCAAATTTTCTAATAAATTCATTAAAAGCATGGCATTGACAAACCGAAGAGTTGAATATGATGCATATTGCCGAAATCACCATAAAGTTTGGATGCAAGGGTGTTATATGAAGGGTAGCCCGGCGAGGAGCGGTCGAATTTGCGAAGAATTTGATCGACTTTATGATACCACCTTAGTTTTTATTGATGTTAAACTCGATTCTGTATGTATACTGGATTTTGTCGAGAGGGCGTTACTTTACGACGTCTAGGGGTAACTTATAATACAAATGTGACTCGTTAGTTCAAGTGGTTAGTTCAAGTTTTAAAATTTCGAACGTTCATTTAATTTTTCAGAAAAAAAAAATTGTTTATTCTCACCGTTAAAGTTACAGTTTCAGGTACGTGACAAGTACTATAACTTTTTGTATTGTGGTGGTCACAAAAGGTGCACAGAAATTGACCCTAGCCCCTGAACTAGGCGGGAACCTGTATCTTAGGGGATAGTGCAAAAAATAGGAACTGGCATGATGGGCGTACCCAGCTTTTGGCTCAGGGGGTGGGGGGTTGGGGCAAATCCGAAATTTCTTAAGCCGGGTCACATGCCACGTGTTTTTTTTTTTTCGCCTCATCAGTCTGCTCAATAACCTCGGCAAAATGTATGAGAGACCTATAAGCGCTTATAACGCTCCAGAGATTATGCCGAGACAAAGGGCCTAATTCCTTACGAGCAGTTTGGTTTTCGAACTCATCACTCTTGCGTACAACAGGTCCACCACATCAACGAACACATAAACGTTGGTTTCCAACGTTTTTCAATGACGGGCGCTATTTTCTTCGATATAGAGAAAGCTTTTGACAAAGTTTGGCACATCGGTTTATTATACATAATATTATAAGCTTTGCAAACTCAGTGTGCCAGACCGTGCTCATCTTACGAGACTTTTTGTCCTACCGCACTTTTCCCTATCGTATCGAAGGAGCGCTATCTTCTCCCCACCCCATTCGCGCAGGTGTCCCTCAGGGCTCTGTGCTTTCTCCACTCATTTACACGTTATTTACCAATAATATCCCGAAAAGTAAAAAGGCACAGTTGACTCTGTTCGCAGATGATACGGCCATTTACTATTCTGGCGAACGCCAAGACCCGATATCTCCACTCTCCAAACCACAGTCGATAAACGCGGCGCGTGGTTTCGAAAATGGAGAATCGAAGTCAATCCCGACAAAATTCAAGCGGTTCTCTTATTGATACCGCGTCTCAATCGATCTCCCCACACCGACCGATTACCATGTTTGGCAAGCCAATCCCTTGGGAGAAGCGAGCCAAATATCTAGGTGTGATCCTCGATGAGCACCTCTGAGCACATAAAGCAGTCTCGTTCTGAACGCACGTAGCAAATTGTCACTTAAGTGCAAGTTGCGCATCATACAGCGTGCATTCTCCCAATCATGATTTATGCGGGTTCAGTATTTGCACACGCAAAGTCCCGACACATCCGTAGGATGCAGACCTTACAAAATCGTTGCCTCCGAACGGCTACGGGATCCCCTTGGTTCGTTTGGAATTAAATCTTCCACTTATCCATCAATTCTTGAAACGCAATTCCAAGCGTTTCTTCGATACCCCCGCGAAACATCGCAATCCTTCCGGTTGTCGAATCCGCTAGTTATATTACCTCTAAAATCAGTAAAGGCTACCGTCCAAGGCATGTTCTCACCGAACCCGATGACCATATAACCCTCCTCCAGGAGAAAAGTAGAGCCACCAGTACAGTTTACAAACACAAATCTACATTCCGATCTCGCCGCCGAGGTCCCTTGCAACGACAACCCCCACGTAATTCCTCTCGACCCTTGATCGATGAAGAAGTGCCCGTTGGTGGCGTAGCTGAGCCCGTAGCAGATAATAATTATCCAGATATGATCTAGCCTGCCCCTCCTTGCTGTATTCCCCCCAGAAACGCCCTAAGCCGAGGTTCGTACACCACAGGGGGTGCCATGCAGTCGCTTAATTCATAGATCCTAATAAACCTAGGTTTATAGCCGCGCGGCGCGGGGTTTTTTTCTAAAATTAATGACGACAACGTGACGTGACTTTAACATAACTTTTTTCGATAACATTACTTAGGCATACAAAATCCGGGGGGGGGGGGGGCAGCTGCCACCCCCCCTGCCCCTCCCCCCTAGATACGCCCATGTCTGAATGATTTTCCCGAATGATTCCTTTCAGCTATTCAAAACTTTCCTTTATAGGTATCTCCTAAAGCCTTAGTCAAAAAATAATGGATACGATCTTTCTTTTTTTTTGCACGACTGCTTCGAAAATGGACTTAGCGTCAAAGATGTTAAAAAAAAAAAAAATATAACGTCTTAGATATAACATGAATGCTGAAGTTCGAAATATGGATATTGTTACAAAAAAAAAACTTATAAGCAATAAAATAATAATAGAAGGTATCCATTGCTACATTACATTGCACTGTTGGGACATAGGCTTCCTCTCGGTGAGTGGGAGTGAACCATGATCCCCCACGTGGGACCAGTGCGGGTTGGTGGATGTCACTTGTCTCCGAATTTCTGATTCTGGGACATGCCGGTTTCCTCACGATGTTTACCTTCACCGTTTTTAGAACAGTCCATTCATATTAAGTATAGTTAGTTACCCACCTGATGTGGTCTGGCATTGTGTGGTGAAGGGCCCCCAACCCCATGATGATATACCATGTCGTGCTTCAGCTGTGGTAATGGGGGACCCGGCTGCGGCCCTGATTGGTGCTTGCTGATGTCCACCGCAGCCAGCGCCTCGGCCCTGCTCAGGAGACCATCGTTGAGGCCCCCAAATAGGTCACCCTGGACAGAGGAGGTTAGAAATTGAGACTGGCTGGTAAACGTGCTTTTAGAGGTTGTAATCTAGTACGATTCATAGGCACCTGTCCCACCGCCGACGAGGAAGCGACTAGATATCGACTATTTTCTCGCTCTAGAAACGTACATTAGATGTAGGTCCCGACCTTCTTTCTTTACTCCGTGGTCCCGACTCAGTAAAAGAGATAAATATTATATTAATAGTTGATTGTTGGCTGTTCACACTACCGGCGAGAACTCTGAAACTACTAGTTTGTCGCAGAAAGAAGAGCTATCAAAGAAAAACAACAACTTCTAGTTGCTATCTCCGGCGGTAGGACTCTGGAAGCATGTATATCGTCTTTTGTTTTCAACATGGCTCCTCGCGGGCTGTCTACAGGATGTGTACTATTCATCTAACTTTAATGACTTGAAAATTATAGATTCTAAAAAATATGTATATATATACCTATATATATATATTTTATATATTTAAATTTCCACTGAAATCAAGATTCATGCTTAGCATCGCTGTATAATATGGACTGTAAAATCTCACTTCTAGTTCGAAATTGACTAAGTTTCAGGCCTACAACATTGCTTACACGTAAAAGTACAGTACGATACAACATGGATGTAGCATCGGCAATATTCGTAAACCCGATCACCATCCGAACTGAGTGCGCCTTCAAAACCACCAATCTTTATTACTACTTTAGGCGAAAATGATCATTACGCAAACGCAATAACTTGTAAAGACACATTCTTCAAATTTATGCTACATCTAAGTTGTGTCGTACTGTAAATAATTATTAATCTTAAATAAAGTTAAAAATATTTAGGACATAAAGCATAAACGAGCGTATTAATAATAAAATTATTACAAGAAATAGCTGTGAATTTCTGTAAATTGCGTCCATGTTTATCTTGAAGATTTTTCTCTATTTCTGATTATTTTGCATTTGACCATTCAAATTCAAATCCATTTGAGCAATTCACTTGTCTATCTACTGCAGGCTTATTTACAAAAATATGTAATTAAAATGAAAACATTTTTACATAAACATATAAAGAAGAAGAAAAATACAGCAGGCAAAAATTAAAAAAAAAAACTACAGGCTGTTATAGTATTCCACGAGTATTTTATTAATTTTAATGTAAGTAGAACTAAGGCGGCGTTTATCTAGTGTACCCGTTTAGTTTAGCTAATATGTGTCTGACATGCATACTACGTTTGTAAATATTGTATGTAATGTAGTTTATAATTCATGCGTTTTCCTGTACGAGGTTAATAGAGTCGTCGGTTAAGCGTCGCACATCCTGCGAGAGTTAAGTACTTTGCGTTTATTTAATCATCATTCTTGCGATAAATAAATAGTTAAGCCTCAACTACGCTTATTAGACTGTGATCAAACGTGAGTACGTATAATAATTATTTAAAAAATCACACAGCGGTTTTCCTTAACACAATCTATAATCATTATGTGGTGGTTACACTTTTTACAGCTTTCAAATCTATCTTAGCTTCGATATTCAAAAGAATACTATAGATTATTATAAATTTTCAAAAGTGCGAATTTTTTCGTAGACATTCAGTAATCTAACCTTTTACTGCAACTGATTCGTTCGAATATACACTCTTTCGCAAAAAAAAAACGGGCACCTAAGGAAATTTACGTTCTAAGGTCGATTTGAGTTAATTAAATGAAATTTAATTGTTTGACGTAGTCTGTATACTTATAATCGTGTAAATTAATACGCTTGACGTGAATTCTGACACTTTTTTTTTAAATTTTCGATGAATTCTTTAAAACCGATGTACACGGCCGAACAATAAGAAGTGGTCGGCAATGAAGACAAGAACATTTTTTTACTTTTTAAAATTAAATAATAAATAATGACTGTGACCTCCTCTTGCCAAAATCACAGCTTGTATCCTTCTGGGCATGCTTTCCACGATGTTATTAATAACGTTTTGAGGAATACGTTCCCACTCTTCTGCAATGACTCTTTTTAGCTCCCTGATGTTTTGTGGAGCAGGTTGCACTGATCTTATCCGTCTCTTTAGAACATCCCAGACATGCTCCATTGGATTGAGGTCAGGACTTCGAGGTGGCCAATCTAAACGACGGATTACAACTTCTTGCATGTACGCTTCCACGTCGCCAGAAAGGTGCGGACGAGCATTGTCGTCCATAAAAATGGAATCTTCCCCAAGTGCAGTCAATGCGGGTTTACCGGTGTGCATTTAATGTTCCATTTTCTATGAAAACTAACTCCGTACGCTCCGTCGAATTAATTGCTGCCCAAAACATAACGGGGAGGCTCCGCAAGGAGTGATTTCTTCGAAACACACTTCCGCATAGCGTTCCCGTGGTCTTCGCAGCACTCGCCGGCATTGGTCCTCTCCATACAAAGATATTCTAGCTTCATCAGAAAACAATACTTTATTCCAGTCCTCCAGAGTCCATGAAGCACAGTTTCGAGCAAACTGAAGCCAAGCAACACGGTGCTTACGGAGTAATTTAGGGTCCCGAGCCGGGCGGTAACTCCTGATATTGGCAGCCAAAAGCCTCCTCCTGACCGTCCACAAGCTAACTTCTACTCCTCTTACTTCTTCAAGGCTCTTCTTCAGGTCCACTCTTGACGCCTTACGATTCATCTGTGCATCGATTTCTTCCCGAAAAGGGAAGACCGAACCGGTCTCTTGATACCATTGCCAAGTCCTCTAGACAGTTGAACGACTCACATTTAGCCGCTGAGACACGTAAGTTTGCGAACAACCTTCTTCAAGTAGGGCTATAATTTTACCGGCCCTTATCGCTTTATCACTCATATCAAAAAGTGGTATATAATGTAAAAAGAAAGATTAAATTGTTTAATTTGCAGAAAATATCCATGTTTTAAAATTTTTGTAATCAGTAAAAAAAATCGTTTCAGCAATTCGCGCCATTCGTAAAGCAATTTTACAATAATCCACAATATTCATTATTTTTATTTTGTTAATTTCAAAATTTAAATTTGGGACTTCAAGAATCATGCCAGGATGTTTCAAATAACATGTCAAATTAATAAAACCTCGTTCTTGTTCTTCTTCTTTGAAGTAGAGAAAAAAATCTAAAGTGCCTGTTTTTTTTTCAAAAGAGTGTATTATTAACATTTACTATTCCAACCTCAACATTCCGCCAAATTAAGTAAATTCCTCATGCATACCTACTATAATTTAATTTACCAAATTCTGTACTAAGCAGACCCCCCATAATTACATTACACGGAAAATTAATATCGTTACGGGATCACAAAAATTAACACTCAAAACGTAGAAAGACATTCACCGGCACTAATTTGGAACGCAATATGTGGTGCATAAATAAATAAAATACAACTACGTAAGGCGGCCGCGGACAGGGGTTTTTCCCGGATTATTTTAAATAATTTATGAGAAATTCTGACCCATGAGTTACTCCGAGGCTTGTTATTTTGCGCCGCGTTTACACTCGCCCAGACCCGGACCCCGAAACCCGGACTACGGACTTAAAATTCAATTGGTCAGAGAGTAATTGATATTTGTTGAATTCGGTTGCTATTCTATTTTGTAGGATTAAATGGTTTGCTGATTGCAAATATGCGTATTTAAATAAAGAGGTGGAGCGTGATTTGGTACCGACGTGCTTTCATAAACAAACAAATGTATGTTAAAATACTCTAGCCGCCACGCAGTTAAATCTAATACTTATTATCAGCTAAGAACTAAAAGTGTAGAAAGTTTCAGTAGGTATGTCAGTCAATGTCAAGGGCGACTACGACTACGACTTTTTTTAACCATTATGTTTTAACCAATTAACGTAGGTATTTATAATAACAAAATAAAAGTAACCATCCTAAAAACCTCTTCCCAAAATTAACTTGAACCCAGACAATTTTCCTTAAAACCATTTAACATTAAAAAGTCCGAGTCCATTCCATAAGTCAAGTGTAACGTAGCAGGCTGGAGTCCCGGAGATGCGCGCTGCGCGGCCCGACTTCCAAACAGGCAGTTTTATGGCCCCAGACCTCTTAAGCCGCCGCTAGTTCGCCGCTTTGCCAATGCCAGCACGTTTGGCAGTCGCACGTCTGCTAGTTTTATTTGGCAGGCCCCCGGTGATTTTGTTTGCATTGCAATTTTGTGGGCTTAAATCGATTCGGTTTTCTGTTGGTTCTCCGTGTTTTGATGCGATAATGGAAGTGGTAGGTTTTGTAGGGTGGTGCCTTTTTGAGAAAAAAAGTAAAATGTTGATAGAAGTTGTAGCAGTGTTGGCTTTTCGCGGATAGTTTAAATTAAGATAGAGGGGTCGATTCCTATGAAGCCTTTCATAACCAGTAAATGTAAAGGTAAAAATCTCTCTCTTAGGGTGTACCAAAAAAGTGTGGTCAAATTTTTTCGCGATTACGATGTTGGTCCTATGGTGAAAGTTGTTCAGGTTGATGGTCTGTACCACACCCTTAATTTTAACCACACCTTTCTGATACAGCCTGTAGAAATGTAAAACGTGGAAAGTATCGAAGGATTTGAAGTTCAAATATAATGTAACTAACTTGGTATTTAACTATATTTTCTAGCCGTTTGGGGTTGAAACCCTCGGGTCATGGGGTCCGAGTGCTTATGGTCTCTTTAAGGATATCTCGAAACGACTGGTGACACTTCCCGTGATCCAAGGGCTGGCTTTACCTTGGCCAGAGCCTAAGCATTGCCATACAACGTGGCAATGCCGCCAGTCTCTTGGGTACATATTACCAGTGGACAGCGATGCGGATGAATTTTTCGACGCCTTGTTTTAATTTGTGAACAGTTTTAGTTATCGCGATTATTTTTAGGTTATGTTTATGTTACATTTAAATGAAATTATGCAGAAATAAAAAAAAATCAAATTCAAGTACCTACATGTAATAAAAAATCTATTTCACTCGTCTACTCGTTTGTTTCATAATATTTTATTAGGTTTGCTTAGTTTTCTGTGAGCATGAAAATGAGAGCTCTTATCTGAAAATCATACGTGTTTCCACTAAACTAGCTATAAAGTTAACAAAGTAGATAAAGCTATAATTTTTTTATTCACAAAAAAAATGTAATCAACCCTCAACTACGAAGTGTCCGAAATTCGACATCGAAAATATAATCCGGAGCAATTGAGCGTGGGAATAGAAGGTTGTTCGCATGCCCTCACTGAAGCCATTACTTCGCATAACCCCTCATTGTAATTGCTAACAAGTGCCCATTTGATATACGAAGCGTCGCGTAATTTGTCGCCGGGTACCGGCCGGAGATGGGTTAGGTGTCAAAGATTATGTTTTATTATATTAGAATGCACATTTTTTCGGAGACCATTATTTTATGAATTCAATTTTGCGAATTCTATACGATTTGAAAACAACACACTGTTAATACTCGTACTGTGTCTGATTACTGTGTTACTTTTTGTTTGAAACCTATAAATAGTAGATGCTTTTAACTTTAAGTAATAGTTTTTAGTTTTTGTGCTAATAATAGTTTTTAAATTTCGTTTGTGTGGTTTTGGTTAAGTAATAACAGCCACACGGGTCCATCGATCAGGTTAAGCTACGCTTGCCGCGGTTGGTCTGTGGATAGGTGACCATCTTTACATACCGACTCTTCCGTGCCTCCGAAAGCATGTTAAGCCGTTAGTCCCGGCTGTCATTCGTGTATCTTTGACAGTCGTTACGGGTCGTCAGAAGCCCGAAAGTGTGACAACTACTCTTACCAATGGGTATCGTATTGCCCAATAACTGGGTTGTGGAGGTCAGACAGGCTGTCGCTCAATGCAAAGTAATGGTATTCAGCTGCTGCTTCTGGTACTGGAACCCGTCCCCAACACAGTTGGGAAAAGGCAAAGAGGGGACTTATCGCCGCTGATCGTGTTGCCCTTAGTCGTCTTTGACAACATACAGAAGCTAGTGTTGGTTAGTGCGATTTTAGATTTAGCTCGCTTCCGAGTAAAGTGTTTCGGAATGTAATGTTGTGTCCGAATGGTGGCTTTGAAAATCAAAGGCATGACCAATGTTCGAAAAGTAAACGTTAACTCAGACGAATATCTAATATACTCGTACATAGGTCTAAAACTTTGATATTTACTAGAAAAGCGGTTCCATTGTCACGAAAATCTGCCTTTGTCCTATCTGTATTTTAGGTTTTTGCCACTGGCTTCCGAAATTAAAGTAATTTTTCACTTTATAGTGTTTTTTAGGGTTCCGTACCTCAAAAGGAAAAAATTGAACCCATATCGGATCACTTCGTTGTCCGTCTGTCTTTCTGTCAGTCTGTCAAGACCCTTTTTCTCAGGAAGGCGTGAAGGTATCAAGTTGAAATTAATAGCAAATATCAATCTGCCTACCCTTTTCCCAACTATGTTGGGGTCGGCTTCTAGTCTAACCAAATGCAGCTGAAAATCAGTATTTTACATGGAGCGACTGCCTATCTGACTTCCACAACCTATTAACTGGGTAATACGATACCCCTTGGTAAGACTGGTTGTCAGACTTTCGGGCTTCTGACGAACCGTAACGACTGTCAAAGATCCACGATTGACAGGCGGGTCCAACGGCTTAACATGCTTTCCGAGGCACGGAGGAGTCTCGGTATGTAAAGGTGGTCACTCATCCACGGACCAACCCGGGCAAGCGTAGCTTAACCTGATGAATCGACCCGTGCGGCTGTTATTACTTAGCCACGAGCTCCTCTAATCTCCCTAATTTTAAATAAAGCATTAAATTTATTAAAAGCTCGCTATATGTATAATTGGCGTCGAACCTGACAACAGTTATGTAAGTAATGCTACACGAATATTTTATATGTCCATTTGGGATGCCAAAAATAAAGACTCACCCTGCAAATTCAGTCGCTATTTTAAAATTAACATTCCTATCGATGTTATGGACCATGTTACTGAACAAATCATGAATGAAGTTTGTAATTTTACGAGACTATCGAAAAAAAGACTTTTGGAATAATCTAACTATGGTTTAACTAGTCTTGTCTTCTAATCTTTATACAACATTATTTTTAGTAGGTATATGCGAAACCTGAATATAGTTTGTTCAGAATAAATAACTGAATCGATTCCAATAATTTTTATACCGTGTTATATTTTTCCCCAAAAATCATTAAAAAGGTTACAATATGGACACCGCGCGACGAACACAAGTCACTGCAGGTCATAGCGGCACTAGGCACGGGCGCACAGCGGGCGCCGCGTGCTGATCATGTTTTTGTACGGACAACCAGGTAACATAACAAGCTTATACTCGTAACTTTGTGATTTTTCATGATACAGTTTTGAAATTTTGTACATAGATTTTTTGCATAAAAATACTCGACACGTGTTTCGGGTTTCGCATATACTAAAACTGATGTTGTATAGGTAATGAGAGATTTAAAGTTTTTAAACCCTTATTATAGATTTAAATTTTGTTTAAACTGCAAACTTAAAAAAAAATATTCGTGTCTATTTCATATTGACAAGTTCATACTGTTCAATAATTAGTTAAAACGAATTTAGGTATAATTAAACCTAAAGAAATAACTGACCAAATAAAATGGATAAAAATTTAACTTAATGTTTAATTTTTATTTACTCTCTTTATAAATCTTATTTAGAAACAATTAACAACTAAAGTCCCTAATTTAATCCTACAAAAACAGCCTAATTTTATCAACATTCAATCGACACTTCACTCATTCGCTCAGTCATTCAATACTCATTCGTATCATAAAATAAACTGATGTACTAACATAAGTTAATCAATTAGACACAACGTTCAAAGGGGAGTAAGCAGGGGTCCAGGACTAATTCAATTGTACAGTAGGAGCCCTTGTCAAACAGCAATTATTTCTGTCGCAGTTTCCATCGTAATTGTCATAGTAGATTTAATGAGAGGGAATTTGAGAGCTTATGTTAAATAGGAATTTGATCTTTGTATTGCTCTGATGTAATGGATGGGAAGGAGTTGTTTTTTTTTTTTTGTTTTCATTAGACATTCAAAAACTTAAATTATATACTTGCAGCTTAAACATCAATACGCTTTAAACATATATAAAGCAATATCGATGTTTTGTAAAACCGTAAAACCCGTGCGGAGAATGGGGCTGGTCGCTAGTCCTACTACTTAATATTATAAATGTGAAAGTTTGTATGTTTGGATGTTTGTTACTCAATCACGCAAAAACGGCTGAATAGATTTGGATGATATAGCACACAGATAGTTTATAACCTATACTTTTTATCCCGGTATCCTGGCTGTCATTCGTGGATTTTTGACAGTCGTTACGGGTCGTCAGAAGCCCGAAAGTCTGACAATCAGTCTTACCAAGGGGTATCGTATTACCCAGTTAATGGGTTGTGGAGGTCAGATAGACAGTCGCTCCATGTAAAATAATGGTATTCAGCTGCATCCGGTTAGACTGGAAGCCGACCCCAACATAGTTGGGAAAAGGCTAGGCAGATTGATTGATTGATTGACTTTTTATCCCGGTAGTACGTACCCATGGAATAATTTGCGACTTTCACGCGGGCGCAGCCGCTGTCAAAAGCTAGTTATTTAATAATTAATTATCATACTTAATTGCAAAGTTCGCAGACTGCATGAATGAGCCATTAACGTTCTATAACGATATCTAATTGCACTTTACAGTTCAAGCTTCAGAATAACAGCGGGATTTATGAATATTTTGTATGAAAGTTTACCAGTAGGAAAATGCTTTTAAAATACTTATTTAAAGAATGTGATATTGTTATCTTCTCCACAGGGTGTATGGGACATCGACTTGTAAATTCATCATCACAATTTCAGCCGAAAAACGTCCACTGCTGGACATAGGCTTCCCCCAAGCACTGCTACTTCGACTGGTTCCGCATCCAGCGGGAATCCGCATCCTTTACAAGGTTCACCTTATGGGAGACCTTCCAACGTTACGTCTTCCGGTACGCGGTCGCCACTCCTGATCCTTTCGGCCCCATCGGCCATCTGTTCTGCGAGCAATGTGCCCTGCCCACTGCCACTTAAGTTTGGCAATTCTTCGGGCTATATCGGTTACCTTAGTTCTCCTGCGGATCTCTTCATTTCTGACTCGATCACATAGGGAAACTCCAAGCATAGCCCTCTCCATTGCCCTTGACGTGTAAGTTATCATGTACTTATTCAGCGTTAAAATTTTTCGTCGGGGGTTCTAGAATAATTTGTGCTGAAATCATGGAAGTACCTACTTAACAGTTTCCGCTCCCTTACACCGTGTGCTTGTACCTACCGTATGTTTCTAGGTGCGTATGCTTATTTGAATTTTAATAAGATACGAAGTTTTTATTTATATCCAAAAAAATTACAGACGGATTAAATACTACATGAAACCTAAATAATTACAAAATAATCTATTCCTCTTTCAACCCTCAGATGCGACCCACCAACTGATCACTAAAAGCTGAACGCATTAGTCCCGGTCTAATCCTCGCTATTATTACTCATCAGCAGCACGTTTAGGGTTAAGAGGCGGCATGATCCCGGCTGACTGTATCAAATGTCACAGAGATATCGCGAGCGGTCGATTAGACCGCCCGAGTACTGTCGGCGACACGACGGTTGGGGATCGCGCATTTGTCATTGCAGAAGGGAAGTTCCCGTAATTTTATGAAAGTTCGCTTTTTAATTTCTGTCTGAATCTCTCAAAAATACCTGAATTTATTCATTAAAAAATAATAATAATATAATTGATATTGATTGCAGCTGAGATATAAGTAGATTACGAATAGATTTTGCACCAATTTAATTACGGAGAACAGCCTGAAGTTATAGGCACCAGAAGGTTTTGACAAAAAAATGCTATTATTCTGGAAACTCTTGAGTTAGTAACCTAAATGCAAGTGCAGATTACTAGATACATTACGAAAATATGTATTATTATTTCACTTGGTGATGAAAAAGAAGCAAAACTATTTCTCAAGTACACTATGTTTTTGCGTTGATCGTGTATTTTTATAAGATTTAAATTTTCATAGCACGTAAAAGTTTAATAATAACTTTGTTAGTGTCAATAGTTGTTTTTTTTTTTTAATGTAGGTAAGACCTATTCAAGCCTACTTGCGAATTGAGCATTTGTGCTTAACTTAAATTCCTTTCTAAGAATTTTATGAGTAAAACCACTAAATTAAAAGATTGAAGACTTTACCAAGTATGCAACCAATTATTTTAAACAATCCTTATAACTTTGCTAAAACCGCTCACAAACACGAATTTTTGTAGCATATCGCCAAAATCCGTCCATTTTTGTCGGAAGCACTTTACTCGGTGACTGTAGATGAGTCGTTGCGTCTGGGATTACGCGTTGTGCACTTAGTATTTCAATCACTGGGGGAACACAGAGGGTAGACTACCTCCGGTCCCAATGTAAAATATACCTACAAGTTATTTTGATAATTATTACGAATTATTCATGTATTTTTTGTGTGCGATCTGCATTTTGGAATTTGTCGAAGTACAGCTACGTACAATATAACTATTTTCTTAATGTAAATACGAAGTTTAGTAGTAGATTTTTGCACAGAATAAGTATCGTGTACAGTGCAACTATTTTCATAATGTCCCTCGGCAAACTTCGTGTTTCGTCAGTCGTCGGATTTCTATCAGTTGCCCTTTGCACTTGATGCAGACCTGGCGCACGCCCGCGGACGCGTCAAAAATAAAACCGGTGTGTTATTGATAAATGTAGGTATTAATTAAGTTGGGTTTAGAATGTACATATAACATAACATCACGACTGGTTTCCCCAAAGGGTTAGGCAAAGGTGTACCTATAGTACACCCACATTTTGCCAGTTATGTTTTAAGTTCCATCTAACAGGGGGCGAGCCTATTTCCATCAGAGTGCATGTCAGCCTTAATAAGTAGTACCTATTAACTAAATGTTGGTCTCGTGAACCCAGGGAGGGCAATGACCCCGCTACTACCTTGCTAATTGGCTGATATTTTTTACCACGAAATCTATACACATTAAAAATTAAAGTCGCTTTTCGTTTCTGTCTGTGTGGCCGCGTTGTTCTTCTAAACTACGCAACGGATTTTGATGCGGTTTTCACTATCATTTAGAGAATTTATTCCGGAAGGAAGGAGAATATATTAAATATATTAATGTTAAACTTACATATAATAAAGAAGTATCGATGTTTTGTCAAGTCGTAAAAGTCGGGGCGGGCGCTAGTGTATAAAAGAGAAAGAAAATAAAATAAAAATATTTTATTTGGAACACGCACAGAAAATCCATCTAGTTATATTATGTAACCGATACGATAGAAGAATATCAGATTGACATCATCTGCCTAGCCTTTTCCCAACTATGTTAGGGTCGGCTTCGTCGGCTGGAGAGGAGCTCGTGGCTAAGTAATAACAGCCGCACGAGTCGATCCATCGGGGCTAAGCTACGCTAGCCAGGGTTGGTCAGTGGATGGGTGACCATCTTTACACACCGAGACTCCTCCGTGCCTCAGAAAGCACGTTAAGCCATTGGTCCCGGCTGTCATTCGTGGATCTTTGACAGACTTACGGGTCGTCAGAAGCCCGAAAGTCTGACAACCACTCTTACCAAGGTGTATCGTATTACCCAGTAACTGGATTGTGATGGTCAGATAGGCAGTTGCTCCATGTAAAATACTGGTATTCAGCTGCATCCGGTTAGACTGGAAGCCGACCCCAACATAGTTGGGAAAAAGCTAGGCAGATTGGTTTGGGTCGGCTTCCATTCTAATCGGTTGCAGCTGAATACCAGTATTTTACTTGGAGCGACTGCCTGTCTGACCTCAGTCTTACCCAGTAACTGGGTTGTGGAGTTCAGACAGCGCTTTCAAGGACACTAAACTGCTATAGACGTCATAACAATAAAACTTCTATTGTGTCTCGTTGCATCTAAAATAAACTAATCTAAACTACATCAGGTTAGACTGGAAGCCGACCCCAACATCGTTGGGAAAAGGCTCGGCAGATGACGACTGCAGAGCCCCAACTGAACTTTTCAACCCAGTTACTGGGTAACACGAAACCTCTTAGTAAGACTGGTTGTCAGTCGTTTGGGCTTCTGACGACACGAAACTACGTCAAAGATATCATGACAGCCGGGAACTAATTAAACTGTCAATAAGGACAACCCTAAAAATATTTGCACGTTCTAATAAAGTTACAATTAAGTTATAAATAAATAATGTTCCTTATCAAATGTTAGTTTTTACAGATAATTCGTGGAATAATAAACAAACGTCTTATTACCCGTCATTCGGGTATGGCCTTCAACCTGGCATATCACGATATCTACTGGGGTCAATTTAGTTCCAAGAAATCTCATGATTTGTTTCTATAAATTAGTTTCTGGGTTACACCTGTCTGAGGTTCGAATAGAAAAAGTTAATTTTAACTTCATAAAGTTAATAATTATCAGTTTAAGCTACGCTTGCCGTGGTTGGTCCGTGGATGGGTGACCATCTTTACACACCATGATCCTTCCGTGCCTCGGAAAGCAAGCATTCGTGGATCTTTGACAGCCTTTACGGGTCGTCAGATGCCCGAAAGTCTGACAACCAGTCTTACCAAGGGGTAAGACCTCCAACCAGTAACTGGGAGGTCAGATAGTCTGCCTTTCTGAGATAGGCAGTCGCTCTATATAAAATTTTGGTATTCAGACTGGAAGCGGACCCCAACATAGTTGAGTAAGAGGCTAGGCAGATAACGACGAAGCTAAAATATTGAATACTAAGCTGTTTCATAAAAATATAGTTGTACGATTATTTTACTGGCTGCTATTTCGAAATGGCCGTTCATTCAATTCACAAATCCGAGATATTTCATTTATCTACTAGCCCGTTTTCATTACTCGACGATATCCTGACTGATATAAATTAGTCGAGACGAAATTAATTGCAGTATTTGTAGCTTTCCGCTGAAACGTAGCCAGACTATTAAAAAAAAATACATGGTTTATTCGTTTGCTTTTTTCGGTTTTGTCAGATTGGGTATCAGAATAAAAACGTAGGCGTTGTCAAGAAATAATTTATAGCATCACCGCGTTCGATCAATATCTACCTAATCGAAGTTCGAAAATCGAAGATTTAATGTTCTTATGTACGAGTAAGTGGCGAGAGAATAAAGTTCTTTACCTAAGTTCACCGCGATTAGAATCGTATTACTTATTTAGGTATTTTAAAATAATATTTTTGAATCTACATACATACCTACATGTCACGGATAAACTGCAAAATACGTATTTTTATCCGAAAGTCTGAGTTTTTACACTAACTTTGAATACATAGTTTTTATTATTAAAAGTAATAAAAAATATTTCGATCTCTTTTTATTTTGATATTTTTTAGTGAAAAGTTTAAAAGAAATTAAGTGCCTAGTATAAATGTTTCTTTATAAACCCCAACAACACACAATAAAGAGTACGTAATTCACACTAATTGAACTGAAATCAATATTACTTATTCATGGAACCGGTTTCAAAGAAACTTACCTACTTTAGTACGAGTGACGTAGTAATACGTCGGTAATGACGTCATACACGTGACAATTTCACGCCAAAGTCTAATCAACTATCTATAAAACAAAATATAGGTTTAAATCAGACTAGTTCTACGAAAACAGGTTTTAAATTGCAGGTTCAAATCTACAAAGGAAAGAAAATATCAAAGTGGATACAAAATTACAATTTCTGCAAAAAAATATCATCGCTTAGCAAAACAAGAAAAAAATCGGAAGAAGTTCAAACATCTTTGGCCAAAGATGAACGCAAGCGTATTCGCTAGGCACGTCACAAAGCAACGTAGAAATTAGACAAAAAGAAAATATTCTGGGTTTTTTGGCAGGAATTTGGAACTTACGTTGTGCCTCGGTGACCATGAGTTGCACATCAACGATGCATCTTCCAATATCCGACTCTGGAAAGAAAAATCTTCATTTTTATACAAAAACATGTTTTTTGCATGCACCTTTAATTTGTAGACTTCAGAACCGAAATATTTTTTTAAAATATAGGTATTCATGCAGTTTGATTTAAAAAAATATTATAAACCAAAAGTATATTTTCATTAGGTACAAAGTTTGATAAGTAATTTTTTACCAATTATAGTATTTTAATTTAATATTATTTTGTTTCTTTTAGTCTTATTTATTTCTTATTTATTTATTAGTCATATTTATTTATTCAAAATTATTGTGCTGGGGCGGCTGCTGCGGGTGCGGAAAACCTCAAACGGCGCAAATAATCTTATTGGGACTTATATGTTTGAGCCGTTTGGGGTTGAAACACTAGGGCCTTGGGGTCCGAGTGCCCTTTTAGTTTTTCGGGACATCGCCAAGCAGTTGGTCGACTCTACACGTGACCAAAGGGCTGCCCTATTTTTTGGCCAAAGAATTAGTATTGCCATACAACGTGGCAATGCTGCCAGCCTTTTGGGCACTTTTCCTGTCGACAGCGATGCGGACGAATTTTTTGATGCCCTATGATTATTTCCCCTCCTTTTTTATATACTTGTACATATTTTTTGTTTTTATGACTGTTAGATTTTAAATTATGTATATATTCATGGATAATAAAACGATTTCAAAAGTAGATTTTTTGAATATCGATAATCATTAAAAAAAAAATTCAATGATTTTAGGATTTTTGGTTTTGCAGTTTTCGATTTTTATTACTTTATTTATTTATTCTTTACTGTCGTAATTTGCTAATTTTGTTTAATTATTAGTAATTGGATAAGTTCACAATTAATTGATGGCTTATAAATTCTCTTGTATGTTTCTTTACAACACCTTCTAATATCCCTTTTAGAGAATCTGAATTTCCTTTCGACGGCAAAGAGTTACGCAAAAACTACACTTAGAGCCTGTTTCACTGTGTTGTGTTGTGTGTAGTTGTTGTGTTGTTGTGTGTGTGGGGTGTTTTTTGTTGTTGTGTTTGATTAAGGCGATACCAAAATAAATTGGGGGCTTTTTTGTAACCATTTATTTCACTATTACAACATGTATGGATTTCATTGTTGGATATACCTATGTTTATTGAGTATTTGATTAATAACTGAAGGATAACGCAATTGGGTTAAAGTTCCTCGATAGAATTTAATTCCGAAAAGACCTATACTTTTTATATAGGTACTTTTTTTTCTGTAATTCTAACATCCTAAGTAATCAATCTGCCTAGCCTTTTCCCAACTATGTTGGGGTCGGCTTCCAGTCTAACCGGATGCAGCTGAATACCAGTATTTTACATGGAGCGACTGCCTATCTGACCTCCACAACCCAGTAACTGGGTAATACGATACCCCTTGGTAAAACTGGTTGTCAGACTTTCGGGCTTCTGACGACCCGTAACGACTGTCAAAGATCCACGAATGACAGCCGGGACCAGCGGCTTAACGTGCTTTCCGAGGCACGGAAGAATCTCGGTATGTAAAGATGGTCACCCATCCACGGACCAACCCCGGCAAGCATAGCTTAACCTGATAGATCGACCCGTACGGCTGTTATTACTAAGCCACGAGCTCCTCTAACATCCTAAGTAATATTATTGCGAAATTGCTTTTAAAATGTGCGTATTAGGTAATTGAAAACTCTGGCTGAAAATATTTTTAATAGATAGGTAGCTTAATTTATTTTTAAACAATTTTTATTTGGTTTGGCGCTTTTATTTTGGTTCCAGCGCTTTGTTGCGCTCTCTTTTTTTCGTAGGTGGAGGTAATTGACTCTGTCACTTTCTTAGACCCGCCCAGTTAGCTTTTCACATATCACCTTAAGTTCCTATAACTTACTTGGCAAATAATTTCATACAAATTCTGTTCCATTTTTGAATTTATTCGGTGAGTAGTGGCTATTCGGACATCGAGAAATAGGTCCTTAGTAAAATATTTCGATGCATCTTTTTAACAACATACATATTATACTTAACTAGAGGTTTTTTGTCAGATTGAGATCGCGATCAGAAATTTAGGTAATCAGAAAACTTAGCTGGATGAACTAAGTTTTCGGCTTAGATTCCCGAGTTTTTTAATAATGGTCCAGGGTATTTAGATGCATACTAAACACACATTTTAGCAACGAACCCAAGCATACACCTACACTTAGAAATACAAAACCCGATTACAGTAGCGTCCCGTCTCCCACACAGAAATTATAAAAGCGTGCACGAAACACTACCAGTAAAAGAAAATTTATTGCCGTCGCTCGGGATTAGACTCACACTCTACACGAGATTAAACGCGGGACCTAATAAACAAACAACACCTTCGGTTAATCTGTTTGAACAAGACTACTAAGAGCATCCAACTACAACGTACACAACCTAGTGTTTCTAGAGTAAAAAACGTCAAAAGAACTGCTTTTAAAAGAAAGAAAAGCGTTTATTTTCAGCCTTAAACAAGATCGATAAATAAAGAAAGGGTAGGGTGCGTCCTAAGATAGTAGGAGTATATTATTGACGTGGAAAATTCTGACAAGACCCAAACCGCTGTCACTGTCAACTGAATAGAAAAGAAAGAGATGCGATTGTAATTTATTGCAAAATCTCTATTTACTCAAAAATTTGTTGAGTAATCGAAAATATAAAACAACCAAGTTCTGCTTTCATATATTATGATACGTTAATGTTATTTCATTTTACCAGTAGGTATCAAAATATCTGTATTTAAGATTTAAGAGGATATATCGAAGTGTGGTTAGCTCGGTGTGAAAGTGAAATGGCGTTACGGCGGCGTCTAGTTTGACGCGCGAGAGAGAAGACTCACGTACACCGGAATTTAAACGCGCTTCGTTTAAATTTTCAAATACATTTTTAACCGACTTCAAAAAGGAGTAGGTTCTCAATTCGTCGGAACCTTTTTTTTTTTTTATGTATGTTCCCCGATGACTCGACGATGGCTGGACCGATTTGGATTTTTTTTGTTTTGTTCGAGAGTGTATACATCACAGTTGGTTCCATATAAAATTGATTAACTTTGCTTTGGTAGTTTTTGAGTTAGCTTCAATAATACGTATTTTTTCCCCACTTTTATATGGATGATGTTCTAGTTTGTTTTGCAGGTAGTGGTATTTGAATTTGTGTGGGGTAGGTACACAACTAAAAAGTGAAAAATAAAAACTTTTTTACAAAAAAATACAACCGACTTCCAAAAACAACACTACAAAGTGAAAAATAACTTTAATTTCGGAAGTCGGTGGCAAAAAACGAAAATACATTTAACTAGACACCGACTTTCGAAATTAAAGTTATTTTTCACTGTGTAGTGTTGTTTTTGGAAGTCGGTTGTATTTTTTTGTAAAAAAGTTTTTTTAGCTTAGTAAGTTCTTAACATATAAATTATATACATTTGATTTCAAGCAAATTTTACTGCACAATAAGGAACTGTTTACGTATACTTGTATAAAACAGAAAATAGACAGTGTTAAGTACTTTGGATTTTTTTTTGTATCAAATAATTTCAAGTAGGTACTTGTGTTTTGGTTTTAGTACAGCAGTAGACAATACAGTCAAATAACATAATGGAAAATCCAAATGATTTAACCATATTTACACATTTGGCTTTATAGGAATTTTTAAAACACAAAATTATCGATGTATCCCCTTAAGGGCAAGGTAAGAGTCTACCGTTCATTATTAACGAATTTTTTTTTTCAAAAATTTAAATTTCCAGGTTGTCAGAAATATGTTCAAGATTAACATAATTTTTTTTTCGCTGCCCCGAACTACATAGATTTGGCAAAAAAAACATAGAAACATAACAGTCCTAATTGGAGAATTTGTCTCCAAATCACTCTTGTCAACATGACAACGACAGACCTCAGTTTCAATTCTTTTTGGCAATCCCTAATACGAAAAATTCTAAATATTTAGGTACTTTAATATTAAAATATAATGTACAGTCAACAAAAGAGACATCTGGGCAGGGTGTACTAACACATTTGTGTGTGAATTGCTTCATGTTCAATTTGGTGAAAATATACAATTTTGTGTTGGTGTGTTACAATGTAGGAGTATTGCAAAAACAAAGTAATAATATAAAATTGAACATGAAGCAATTCACATACAAATGTGTTGGTGTGCCCTGCCTAGATATCTCTTTTTTTGACTGTACCTACCTAATTTTGGTAAAACAAACCGAAATCTCAATTTTAACTCATCAAACACAAGGGCAATTAACGCGAAAGCAGAAAATAATGTGATTCTCACAAAAGGACCATTTTCGGAAGCAATGAAGCAATGGAGAATGTTCTCTCGATTTCATACCTATATTGTTACTCAAAACTGCAGTACCTACTCCTGTCTAACATCATCATTCTCCTGCCCTTATCCCAATCTATTTGGGGTCGGCGCAACATGTCCCTTTTTTCCATACTTTTATTAGTCGTCACCTATTCCTACCTTTTTTTTTTTGTGGATGGGAAATCATCAAATGACTTCTCCCACTCTGGGCAGAGCGGGAGGGCGTGTCAGACTTTTACTGACTAAAACCCACCCATGCTCCTTCAGCTGCCCGTGCCAGGGCCACGGTATCTCTTTCGAACTACCCGCGACCCCGGCGGCATCGGCCCAATTGACCCCGTCACTGCTGACATCTCTTTGAGGCGCGCGTGGAACACAACGCGCCGTCGACCCGGTCCTGGTCCTTACCGGACGGCGAGCTGCCCATTACTCGTCGTCCGCAAGCCCGCGCCTACGGTGGCCGGGAATCGGCCACCCACCTACCTATCCCCCCCCCCCCCCTACCTATTCCTACCTACCACTACAAATAGAATGTCCATTGAGATGTCCAGATTTAAGACGGTTTGTACTTTGTAACACCAAAAACCAACAGAATCCTTTATAATTTAACTGTTCTGCTAAATGCATACAATCAAACGCTTACCGCTACCGCATTGATGTCGTATCCAAAATAAAAAAATAGACAACTAAGTAAATGACCAAATTACCCGTAAGCACTGCTTAAATTTTCATTTGGCTAACAGGCGTGGCTGGTTGCATTCAATACGTGAGTAATGGCTGCCCGTCGTTAACCTAATACCGCGACCTTTCATTTGTGGGACCAATGTATTTGTTTATTCTCTTAAATAATCAACGAGTTTACCGTGTACTTTTATACATTGTTAGTCAACGACTTATTTGTTCGACTTTGAACTAACGAGGTGACGTTACTAAAGGTGAACGTCCACTGGTCCGCACGGCACGCAACGGATTTTGGTTTGTTTTGTATGAATTCCTATAGCACAGCGTTCACTATCGGTACTGCTCGCATTTTTATTTCTTCATACAAACAAACCAAAATTCGTTGCGTGCCGTGCGTGCGTTGCGGTCGGCGTGGACCAGTGGACGCTCAGCTTGATACCAATGTCCTTCGTATCAGGATTAAACACACATAAAATGCATCAAAGACTCCCTGCTAAAACGTTGTGAGGCCATTACGAAACCTTTAGTCAATCGTTTAGCTCATTATACCATGCATTATTAGTGCAGCGTCTGTTCGAGTAATGTCAATACAATTTAGTTCGGAGTCATTGCACGAAGAAACGATTATTCTAACGATCATTCGATCACACGTTGGCTAAGCCCCCAATGGGGGTTAAACAAATGGTTCTTAAATAACTAATTGTTGAGAAGTGGTAAGGGCTAGGGAAAATATTCCTTATGCCATTTCTGTACAATTGTGCAACGCTCAAATGACAAACGACGTGTAAGCATAGTTCGTGATAAATATGACCTAATAATAGCGAAATGATTGATTGTATTCCGTCAAGTTAAGAAGGACAAACAAAGCAATTACCCTAACACGTTTATGTACTTATATTTGTTATTTTAACTAGCCATCGGTAAATTGCCATCGATATTATATACTTAGGTCCTATTTCACGATGTCCAAATAGCCACTACCTACTCACCGAAAAAGAAAATAAGAATAATATTTATCATTACACACAGAAATTCATGATTAATCCTGATACACAAGTACAAAGCACGGATATCTACATATATCTACACAGCTCATGTAACCCTTTTTTTTTTTGTGGATGGGAAATCATCAAATGACTTCTCCCGCTCCGGGCAGAGCGGGAGGGCGTGTCAGACTTTTACTGACTAAAACCCACCCGTGTTCCTTCAGTTGCCCGTGCCAGGGCCACGGTATCTCTTTCGAACTACTCGCGACCCCGGCGGCTTCGGCCCTATTGGACCCCGTCACTGCTGACATCTCTTTGAGGCGCGCGTGGAACACAACGCGCCGTCGACCCGGGCCTGGTCCTTACCGGACGGCGAGCTGCCCATTACTCGTCGTCCGCAAGCCCGCGCCTACGGTGGCCGGGAATCGGCGATAGATTCCCGCCGCCCAGGGCGTCTCCTGCGGCGGCTAGGGGCGCGAGGGCGCGGCTGTTGCCTCTCCCTCACGCGTTCCGCCTCCTCCTTTGCAAGCATTACTGCTTCGCAGAAGGAGGTGACGGCCTCCCATGCACTCTCGCTCCGCACCATGGCCTGGACCAAATTTGAACGCGAGAGATCGCCGCCGCCGATCGCCTCCGTGAGAACACGGCGGTGCTCCACCCAGTTCATTTAACTCTGTCTCCTAAACTAGTTAGTCCTGTATCTTAGGAGACACCATACAGGGCGGTTTGTCATACGAGTATAGCTGCAGCCAGACTATTTAGCGCGAGGGAGGTTAAGTCATACATTTGTGTGTGTAATGTATTTGAGTGTGAGAGTGTGTGAATGAGTACAAGTATGTGTAAGTGTATGATTGGTGAATATGGGAGTGTGTGTGTACCTCTAAGGGTGCGAGTGAGAGTGACAGAATTTGTATGAAATTATCTGCCAAGTAAGTAAATAATAGGAACTTAATTTTGTTGGTGAAACAGGCCCTTAGGGTGTTAAACTTCCCCCCCGGTGGGTTCTCGCACTGTCGAGGCGGGCGGGCTCAGTAGCCGTGGCTTGGTCACCCACTATGAAGCGAAGAGGAACCCGAGGAGGGGCCGCTCGTCAGGGCTTTTCCTGGTAAGCCGACGATGTAGCGGCCAACAAGTAGGTTGCGGTGCCGCTTGGGTGATACAGCAACTAACTGAGGCGGGTCGGGATGTCGTATGGGAAGCATCCCGGCTGAGGGTTGGAGGCGCGGCGGGAGAGGAATGCGTATTACGGTGCGCCGCCCTCTCTATCCTTCCGCGGCCTTGACGGGGTCGCCAACTTCTTATGGCGGACGCGGTGGGGCCGCAGGGGAGGAGGAGTGTCGGTATGATGTTGGCCGCTCTCCCTATCCTCTGCGGCCTAAATTTGGCAGACGGTGGGGCCAATGACCTGACCCGTCGCAGGGGAACCAAGGGTGCATGCCCAGACACGGGGTCGTCTGGCACCCATGTGCTGGTTTGGTCCCTGAGCTGGTCACGGCGTGCAAGGTGTTCTGGTGCGCCCGTGATAGCGAGTCCCCAGAGGAGGGTCCGGTAACGGACAGCCGCGGCGGGTTCACAGATAAGTGCTAACGCGTGCTCGTGTTCCCGCCGTAAGCAGCAGAGGAGGACACCGTGGAGTTTTAGTGGGTTAGAGTCCCACATAATTGCACTATCTCCCCGTGGTAGTGCAGTATGCATGAGACCACGACAAAAATAAATGGTGTTAAACTTAAGAATTGATGACTGAGTTGTCACGAAAGCCTTGAAGAAAGTTCAAAACGGCCATATACAGTATGGGGACCGCTTATATGCAATAATTTCTAGGACACACTTGGTATCGCCTTTTCTGACGATATACAAAAAATGAACGAAATCGGTCCAGTAATTAGGTCAAAAAGTAGAGTTTTCATTTTGAACAAATTTAAACACTCTGTAGAATTGTATCACTAGGTCAATGATTCAATGAACCCTTTAAAATGCGACGTTGCCACTCAGTGCAAACTATCACGACGCTGTTACGTACCTATTCTACTTATTTGCCGAAATGTAAAATCGGTACACCTGCACGACAGGCTGGAATTTAATGTAAAAAAAAATAATTCAACGTTTGAGTGCGTGCGCAAAACTAAGCGTGTACGGGAGACGCAGCCGCGGACCGCGCCGCCCGACGACACCCACATTCGATTAATACTGTGACGGTACGGCCCACTACCTCTCACAGACACAAGACCAGTACAGACTGACTATGAAATTTAATTTTAATGTGGTTTTTTTTTCGGTATACTAGTACTTGGAATTTCCTATTGAACAACTTCCTTGGCCTGCCATGGTCGAAACTTTGTTTTGTTTTCACAAACATAATCCATCACTGGGACGCGCCAACATTTCCTGCGGGTGTACATCGGCAGCGGTGTCTTTTGGCGGCTTCTTTACACAGAGCGGCACAAGCCACGCGGCTTTCTTCAAAGGCGATTCAGCGAAATAATATTGCGGGGGGCGCGCGGGTGCGGGGTGCGCTCGCGCCACGTAGGGAAGCACACCTGTTATCGACTATTAGCTTCTGTTAAAAGGAATAAAGATAGATAATCATAAAAGCTGTTTAGCTTAAAATACTTAGGTGGTGCTATGGTGTTTAAGAATTATTGTCATAATTCTAAAAACCACTATGCCCTGAGTATTTAAAGCTAAACAGCATTTTTGTTTAAGTGTGTTCTTATTAAATATTATTAAGTAGATTTAGAGATAAAATGCATAAAGTAAACAACAACAATTTATGAATTGTTTTCGCATGTTACATAGTTAGTTACAGACCGGCTCCCGGTGGATCGACAGACCCGATTGATACTCAGGATTACTCAGGAAGTCACCAACTTAACGGTAGTTTCGTAAACTGTTCAATCGTATTTTTAATGTCCAATTAATATTTTTAATTGTTAAAAATAAATATTTAAATTACACAAAGATACTTGTTTTCTAATGCCTTGTTTCGGTAGAAAGTAATTATGTGTAAAAAGTTATCGATAAGCGTTAATTACGATAATTGCACCATGTGCCCTACATTATAATATTTTTTCGCCATCTTGGAAGTTGCGTTCCGCTTTGTCAGTTCACCGATAGTCTTCCGGGATAGTGTGTGTTTCGCAGAGATTTCGTCTACTTGCGCGCATTGCTTCAAAATGTGATTAGCAAATACCAGTAAATTTAGCGCTTAGTTAGTTTAATTTTTTATCAGTGGAATGGACACTTATTAGTTTATTAGTTATTTGACTCTGTATGTGTGTAAATTGTGTTTTTAAGTTTTTTGTATACATTTTTTAAGGTGAAATTGACACTTGACTTTTGTGTTCGCGTGTGTCTTTTTAACAAAATGCCAAGACAACAGCATTTTTCACGCAACTCGCGTCTGCCCTACTAGTGTCCGGACAATACTGGGAGCTGTCCAAAGGATCAGGGAAAATCAGCACATGAAGGAGTTGCTCCGCGTCACGTTCCATCCTCTTTTGAACACCGAGTCTTAGAACATTTCGAGCAGAACCCTTTGACAAATTAAAAACCATGGCTCTGGATCCTGAACGAAATTTGCTGAGCAGGCTTCGGGATAACATTGTGCGGCGATGTAACTTGTGCATTCAAAAACGTGGTGGACACTTTGAAAATGAGAAAATTTAAGTTTATTCTTTTTGGAACTAATGTGTAATATTGAAGTATTTAGTTCAGTTCAGTTATCGCGAAATAAACACGTGGCGGTACAAATGAACTTAGTGGATTTTATTTTCGTCGCACATTGTCAAACGAATCAAAGTGCCGGCGCCGACAAAAAAGCCGCCATGCCGCCCGCGTGCACCGTTGCCACTCTTCGCTCCTGGGGTCAAGGTACGTTGTCTAAACAGAGTGTTTACTTTAAGTGAATTTATTTTGATATTTATTTTGTTTGAAAATTTAACTTTTTTAATTTTCGGTTTTTTATTTATTATTTAATTTTTCTATACTTCTATGGAGTAATATTACTTGAGCTTTCAATGATTGCCAAGATGCCAATTCCATACTGTATAATATTTGAGTTATTTTTACTTTTGTAATTGCATGAAACGTGTTGCTTTTTATTACACAATAAAATCCAACTTAATAGAGACAATTAAGTATAGTGATTTTTTTAATAATTAGGGTACTTATGTCATTCCGAGAGGAGCTCGTGACTAAGTAATAACAGCCGCAAGGGTCGATCCATCAGGTTAAGCTACGCTTGCCGGGGTTGTCCGTGGATAGTTGACCATCTTTAAGTAACGAGACTCCTCCGTGCCTCGGATTGCAAGATAAGCTGTTGGTCCCGGTTGACATTCGTGGATCTTTGACAAGCGTTAAGGGTCATCAAAAGCCCGAAAGTCTGACAACCAGTCTTACCAAGGGGTATCGTATTACCCAGTAACTGGGTTGTGGAGGTCAGATAGGCAGTCGCTCCATGTAAAATACTGGTATTCAGCTGCATCCAAATAGACTAGAAGCCGACCCCAACATAGCTGGGAAAAGGCTAGGCAGATTGATTGACTTAAATCATTTGCAAAATCCTTTAGTTTTTAACTTTTACTTTAATCTTTTACTTTAATACAACAGGGACACATAAGAAGACATACTGATTTAAATCTATATAAATAAAAATCAATTGCCGAATGTATGAACGCGCATCAGACAAGAACGGTTGGATCTATTTGGCTAACTTTTTACTTGATAGGTTTGTATGAAAAAAAATGTTTGAAAAATTGTACAGAAAAGTGAAAAATTTTGGTTATAAATATCCATATTTAAAAAAGTGAGTGAGACAGAAGACTGTTGTAGGGAGATCTACAAAAATTTTGACAGAATTGACCTCAGAACAATAATTGACAGAATGACGTTTAGTTGTTCAGTTTCTTATATTCTTTTCATCCGAAAAAAAAAATACATTAAAATACATGTTATTGCATTCGAGGCGGTATTAACACCCGAGCCGTAGGCGAGGTTGTTTTTGAGCCGAGAACTGCAATAACAAATGTCCACGTGTATCAAACGACGTTTTTCAATACATTTTGAAGAAATAAAATAAAATAACGATAAATATTTTTGTCATGAATTATTAGGAAATTATGATTTAAATTTTCTTTTTTTTCCGCGCTTTGCTTTCGCCAGATTGAAGGAGAACAGCCTAATATGAAAAATATAAAATTCAAATATTTTTAAGTTTAGAACACAAATAAATGTTAATTTGTTCATAAACTTTTTTTTTTATTGTAATAATCATGCTTTTTGATGATATTCTATTTATAAACATTATTTAAATATTCAAAAAATATTAACGCCGTAAAGACGCATATCTCTTTGCCGAGATTTAAAAAAAACATTCACCTCCGAATAAAGACGGTGTGAATATAGAGGCATTGAATCAATTTGGACTAAGTATAGGTATAAGTTATCTGTGGCAATTTTTATTCCCGCACACGTGTTGAAAAATGAAAAATCGCATGTGTGTGAAATAACTTGCATTGTGAACCTAATCAAAGTGCGATATGAACCAGTTTTCGAGGAAGTGTATTGGCAAAAAAATTGTTGTTTTGGTTGTTTTGTGAAAAAAGTACTAAAAACGTTAGAACGTTACAATATATTGTACCTACCTACCTGCTATTTTTAAAATATCAGCAAAAGTAGTATAGAGGACACAGTGTGTTACCCTTGTGTTATCTATCACTCAATTTTCTTCAGTTTTGGTTTATTTCATTGTTAAGAAAATGCCACCAGTGAGGCCTCAAAGTATCGGTAAGACAAACTAGAAAAGTGGTCGCGAAAATTGGAAAATCTGAAAGTGCATTTACTATAGGAATTTTGTATGAATTATTGAAATTTGGACAGGACAAAGCCTGTCGGGTCATCTAGTAACATATAGGTAATTAACGTCTTCATTATGTTTATGAGGAAGTTAGTAGCTTTACCGAACCGACGACAAAAACTAGAAAACATCAAATCAATCTGCCTAGCCTTTCTCAACTAAGTTGGGGTCGGCTTCCAGTCTAACCGGATGCAGCTGAATACCAGTATTATACATGGAGCGACTGCCTATCTGACCTCCACAACCCAGTGACTGGGTAATACGATACCCCTTGGTAAGACTGATTGTCAGACTTTCGGGCTTCTGACGACCCGTAACGACTGTCAAAGATCCACGAATGACAGCCGGGACCAACGGCTTAACGTGCTTTCCGAGGCACGGAGGAGTCTCGGTATGTAAAGATGGTCACCCATCCACGGAACGACCCCGGCAAGCGTAGCTTAACCTGACGGATCGACCCGTGCAGCTGTTATTACTTAGCCACGAGCTCCTCGAAAACATCATAAAGATAATTATAATTATTGTTCATTTACAGCTTCAACCAATACAAAAGCTTCAGTCTCAAACTAGTGAAAGTATCAACGGAGGCTGTATCGCGAAATATAACCATCTAACACTTTGAGTGACATCTTCCTGCTGTACAAAGCCCTTTAATAATTAATACCCAGCCCTTTGCCTCGGCTGTCTAATGGCGTGACTAAATAAGGGAGGACCGACCCACCCCTCTCTCCCCTCACTGAAAACTTTTAATACTGAACGTTTGTTTTAGGGCAATTTTGAGTGCAGGTCAAAGAACATCGATGGATGGGTTTTATTTTACGTTAATATTTTTGGCTTGATAGCTTTTATGGCTTTTTTTTGGTGAGTGAAATTGTTGAGTTAAAAAATGTTGTGAAACTGGGAAGTTTAGTGGGCTATGTGTTATGTTTAAATTGGGTAATTATAAATAACTAGCTTTTGCCAGCGGCTTCGCCCGCGTGGATGTCGGAAAATATCTCACGGGAACGTACTACCGGGAATTCCTTCCTTATTCCTTGTCTACATTATAAAGGGAACCGTTGTGCAAAATTTCAGCTATCTAGGTTCGGGTTTGGGCTGGCCGTTGATGAGTCGGTCTGTCAGTCAGTCAAACAAACATCCAAACATACAAACTTTCACATTTATAATATTAGTAAGACTAGCTGCGGCCCGCGGTTTCACCCGCGTAGACCGAGTTAAAAAGTAGCCTATGTCTTAATCCAGGGTATAAGCTATCTACACACCAAATTTCATCCAAATCGGTCCAGCCGTTTGAGCGTGAAGAAGTAACAAACACACACACACTCACAAACTTTCGCCTTTATAATATTAGTGTGATTGATAAGATTAATCAAAATGGATTCCAATGTTTATCTTTTTTAACGATTAGTTTTGGGTTTGCCAGAAGACTTGAAAGAAATAGTTTCACTTTTTTTGTTTATTAAACGAACATCTTTTAATTGATTTTTTAGGCTAGTTGTGGCTAATTTAGTAAGATTGTTTCTTGTAGATATAGCTTAAAAGTATGTAAACTAGTCAATATAAAAAGCAAGCAACATATATAAGCTTGTTATATTTTTATGATCGAATGTCTCATTACATTAAATTTAAAACTTTTTTACAAAAAATACAACCGACTTCCAAAAACAACACTAAAGTGTAAAATAACTTTAATTTCGGAAGTCGGTGTCTAGTTAAATTAAATGTATTTTCGTTTTTTGCCACCGACTTCCGAAATTAAAGTTATCTTAAACTTTGTAGTGTTGTTTTTGGAAGTCGGTTGTTTTTTTTTGTAAAAAAGTTTTTATTTTTCACATTTTAGTTGTAGTAGCTACCCCACACAAATTCTAATACCACTACCTGCAAAACAAACTAGAACATCATCCATATAAAAGTGGGGAAAAAATACGTATTATTGAAACTAACTCAAAAACTGCCGAAGCAAAGTTAATCAATTTTATATTGGACCAACTGTGATGTATACCCTCTCGAATAAAACAAAAAAAATCCCAATCGATCTTGCCATCTTCGAGTAATCGGGGAACATACATAAAAAAAAAAGAAAGGTTCCTACGAATTGAGAACCTCCTCCTTTTTGAAGTCGGTTAAAAATAAAACATAAAAGTAAAATAAAATAATTCCGTCGTTAAAGCACCTGAGCGACATCTGCAATTTTTCACACGAAACAATAAAAAAGTATCTCACAAAACTCATTCTACAATTACAGAAACATAATAGTCTCGGAGAATTCAATCTGACACGACAGAATGAGCCTTAAATTCGACGGACTTTAACACAGACAGAGATAGGAATACTTAAGCTGTTGAAATCCAATACGAGCGAAGGAGACGACTATAAGATTATGATAATGATAAAAATGCCCGATGAGGGTGGTGGTACTTACGACCAATTTAAAGATATGTATTTAATGTTTGGAGCGGAGTTTTCGGGAGGGGTATAAGAGGGATTTGAATAGATAATTGGGGTGCACTCTATCGCTTCGGTTTTTAGGGATTTTCCTATTCGTGTCGAGTGAGAACTTAGTTAGGCTTTTAGTCGGCAGCGAAGAGTTATTTTGCGAATTCCGTGTGTACGGGAACTCGTCGTACTTAGTACACGCTGTTTGCTTATGTTTTACAAAGGGGGGTGTTTATTTTGTTTTATAACCCGTAGTACTTTACTGCTTCCAAAATACTCTACTAGTTTCTATCTTAAATTATCTCATTTTCTATTATTAAAATGATGTGACAGATAGCAACTAAGCTTTTAAAATGCAGATATATGTGTGTGGCCTTGAGTGGTTATCGCGCGTCTTAGTCCAGCCAGTACTAGGACTTGCCCATCAAGGAGCGCTGTCCCAAATTAGACGCTTTATTAATTTATTATACATAAAACAAAAGGTATTACATTACAACACGTATACTAAAAGATAAGTTTAAAGAATAAAGATGGTTTCATAAAAATAAGCTTGATAGTTTTTTTCTCAGGTTTTGATTCTCAGTCTTTTATCCGCGTTAGACATAACTTTTTCAAATTAATTATATAATATCTTAATATATATAATTCTTCTGTACATGTGTTTGTTTTGTAACTCCTCCCTGGCTGGACCGATTTAGATGAAATTTTGTGTGTATATTTCAATGGGTCAAACTCAGACTCTTACTCAAACTCAAACTCAAAGCATTTATTTCAATTAAACCAATTACAGGCACTTTTGAATTGTCAAGGGGTCGGTCAGTCAGAAAGATGAAGCTAGTTGCCCATTCCAAAGCATAGTAGGTACCTATGGAGAAGAACGGGCAAGAAACTCCACGGACACTCTTTTAAATCAAGATATGGTTACAAAATAATGGTTACATCATTCATGTTGAAATTTTACATGTGAGAACGATGCAGAACGTTAAAAGCGTCCTTAAAAAAAAAAAACAATTCAAATATTTTAATTAAATTAAAATAAGCCGTGGCCGCTAAGGTATGCCCAGCCTTCACTGACAGCGCTTGTTCACGAACCTGACGCATGGATTAGCTAAATGATCCAACATGGTTCCTGGATTTACAACATGGTTCATGGTTCCTGGGTTCCTGTATGGTTTGAAAACACAATTGGACCCGGTAGGTGGAGCTGCAGTCGGGTTCTAGTCGGAACAACGTCTGTCAGGTCCGCGAGTGTAATATAAACAAAATCTAAAATATTCACTTAATAAGTTATTTAAAAAATGCTCTTATTTAACATACTCATATTTTTTCCAAATCATTAGCACTATTCCTTTAGACGTGATCATCAGTTTAAAATCATTAAAAGTCTACTAGTACTAGTCTAGTATACTTTCTACTACGTTAATATGAGCTATATAAACTATTCTTATATTGCTATTACACCTTATTTTTCCGAAACTACAACTAAAAATAAAGTACTAGGTACCTACCTAAGTATAGGTACATAGTCCACTGCGTTACCCTGTTTACTAGAGCAAGCATTTACTGAAATCAAACGCATACAGCGATGTACAGTGTACATATCTATTATACCTATCCTCCCCGGTTAATGCGAACGGGTAATCAGCAGGGAAGCTATAACAATAACGGTTAATGACTCTCATTAGAGACGCGCCATTCACTCCGCGATACAGTCGTGGTTTCTGCGGATAAAGCTCGCCACTCGTGGCGCGTGAAAATGTCTTTATTTTGAATATGGAGCCGAGTTTTTTATTCTTTTAGTTGTGTGACTGAAAATGTCTTGTTTTTGTTTAGGAGATCATTTGGACTTTTGATATAATTACTTCACATTACCGACCGAAAACAGTGACAACTTTTGTGTTACTAATAAACTCTTTCAAGAACACTTATCGGCCATAGACGTCATAACAATAAAACATCTAGTTATTGTATCTTGATCAATGTCCTTGAACGAGTTAACACGGTATACATAATATATGTATATGTAGGTACAGTCCACCGCACATCATGAATTGACACTGACAGCGCATTTATGTCGTTGCAGTAAGGATAATTTATCGTTAAACAAGTGTACATTGTAGTTTACCAAAATGAAACCGTCGGAAGCCATTCAAGATCAAATCAAAATCTAAATCTACAATCATTAAACACCTACTTAACTCCTAAATAAGCGTCTTCTTAATTGAATCAGTTCCTGGAAATGTTTGTATCAAAAACTATCAAAGTTTAGAAGCATTTCTTATTATTATGGCGGAGAATATCAATAAATATAGAAATCATAGCTTACAGAGGGATCCAATGTGCTCAATGAATATTTAATGTATTCGCTTTCGGCTATGAGTTACGAGACGCATTTGATATTGTAACTTACTGTCTTATTGCACCTTTGAGCTCAATTAAAGCCGTATTTGCAACTCATATTGCTTGCTTTCATCATTTGCTGAAGACTTGAGGATTAAGTAAGTAATAAGATTAGATTTCATTATAACAGAAATAATATTGAAGGGATTTACTTTGTTGTATATGTTTTAGGGTTCCATACCTCAAAAAGGAAAAACGGAACCCTTATAGAATCACTTCGTTGTCCTTCTGTCTGTCTGTCAAGACCCTTTTTCTCAGGAACGCGTAGAGGTATCAAGCTGAAATTAATTTCAAATACGTAAGTCTACAGTCCATTGGAGTTCTAAAAAATCAAGCTTCTAAGTCTACGCAATAAAAACATACGGCCATTTATGCGACATACATATTTTGACACTCGCAAGTAAATCAAAACCTATAGGGTACTTCCCGTTGTCCTAGAATCATGAAATTTGGCAAGAAGCAAGGTCTCACAGCACAAGTAAAAGGAAAAATGCAAAAACTATTAATTTGTAATTTTATCACATAGTTAAAAAAAAAATTTTTTAGGATTACAGTGTTAAGTTTGTTTTTGGGATAAATTATCTTCAACTACGGAACCCTTCATTGTGCGTGGTCCGACAAGCACCTGGCCGGTTTTTATTTAATATCGTGAGAAGAATTTGGGCTTGTGGCTAATTAATAACAGCCGCATGGGTCGATCGATCAGGTAAGCTACGCTTTAGCCCGTAGATGGGTGGCCATCTTTACATACTGTGCCTCGGAAAGCACGTTAAACCATTGGTCCCGGCTATCATTCGTGGATCTTTGACAGTCGTTACGGGTCGTCAGAAGCCCGAAATTGTTACCGTATTTAATTGTATATAACTTAAATTCTTTTCGAACAATATTAACCATTAACACGATAAGACGAAGAAGATTTTAAAAGTAAATAAATTTACTTTAAAAAAAGAAAAACCTAAAACGAATAAAATAACTTTAATAAAAACTTAACATCTTCTGAAGTCGGTGTCAAGCTAAGGTGCATTGAAGAATGGAAGACACCGACTTCAGAAGCTGTTAAGTTTTTATGAAAGTTATTTTATTCGTTTTAGGTTCGAAGTAGGTTTTTACTTTTTTTAAAGTAAATTTATTTTTCCATTTTTAGTTGAATATACAATTAGGATAATTACATGAACCCGAGACGAACGAAAAGACAGAATCATCACAAAATCCGCATAGAAATGACGGAGATACAGTACATTTATGCATAAATATCTTCGTACATAAGAATAATTACCTAATGTATTATATACTAAAACCTTCCTGAAAGTATGTAGATTACGGTAGGGAAAGAATCATCAAAATAAATTCATTAGTTTTGTTAGTTTGTTCATTGGTTATTAGAGAAAATCGCGGACAAACAAATATACATATCTACATATATACGGGTTGAATACAGAACCTCCTTTTTTCAAGTCGGGTAATTAGCTGTCCTAGAACACATATGAATAAGAGGATTAGTTATTTTGTTACCAATAGTTACCATAAATCTAACTACTCGTAAAACGTGTTAAATACTTAATAACGCAGTCCCCCAAAAACATTAACAATAGGGATGATGACAAACTTTTTATTCTCCGTTATTTATATTGTTAAAAATATTGGACACGTATTTTTTTCTTTTTTTACGTACTTAATCAATATATTATGGCGATACATTGATTTAACATGTGGCATGACATCTATATTTGCTACATTTGTGACGTAGCGAGCCCCCAACTCCCCCCAACTTCCCCAACTTTAATGCGTTTTATCTAAGTAATATTTCATTAATAAGATAAAGCAAAAAACACGAGTCTAATATTTTTTTTTTATTATCTAAGTGTCGGACTAAATAGAATTTCTTTTTTTTTTCCCAGGCATTATCCCTATTACCGCTTTCTTCCTACCGACTTTTAGTCGCATAATCGTCAATCGTGCTGTGAGTGTCCCGCGTTACGATACGCGATAACGTCACATTAGCGGTTAACTGTAACGGTTAATGCTATAGTAATTGTTATTGCCGATGCCGTTACTGGTGCCGTGTTTGGCACTACGGCACTAATAGTGTTATTCTGGTACTTTTACACTTTTCTTCCATGTATTTTGTAAGTATATAATTATGGTTGGTATAGTGTAAGTACCTACAGAATGGACTTTATTAGACTAATTAGGAAATGCTCTGGATAGAACCTGGAAATGGAATCCGAGATATAAAAGTAAACAAAGAACAATAACCTCAATTGTGTAGTTTATTAAAGCACTTTTCGACAAAATACAAGTGCTCAGATTGGAGGAGGAGCTCGTGGCTAAGTAATAACAGCCGCACGGCTCGATCCGTCAAGTTAAGCTACGCTTGCCGGGGTTGGTTCGTGTATGGGTGACCATCTTTACATACCGAGATTCCTCCGTGCCTCGGAAAGCACGCTAAGCCGTTGGTCCCGGCTGTCATTCGTGGATCTTTGACAGTCGTTACGGGACGTCAGAAGCCTTTTTTTTTTTTTTTTTTTTTGTGGATGGGAAATCATCAAATGACTTCTCCCGCTCTGGGCAGAGCGGGAGGGCGTGTCACACTTTTACTGACTAAAACCCACCCATGTTCCTTCAGCTGCCCGTGCCAGGGCCACGGTATACGTCAGAAGCCTGAAAGTCTGACAACCAGTCTTACCAAGGCCAGCCAGGCTTATAGCCAGTTACTGGGTTGTGGAGGTCCAGACAGTCGCTCCATGTAAAATACTGGACGGACATACAAAATAATACATATTTCTATTATTATCATCATCATCTGCCTAGCCTTTTCCCAACTATGTTGGGGTCGGCTTCCAGTCTAACCGGATGCAGCTGAATACCAGTATTTTACATGGAGCGACTGCCTATCTGACCTCCACAACCCAGTCACTGGGTAAAACGTTACCCCTTGGTAAGACTGGTTGTCAGACTTTCGGGCTTCTGACGACCCGTAACGACTGTCAAAGATCCACGAATGACAGCCGGGACCAACGGCTTAACGTGCTTTCCGAGGCACGGAGGAGTCTCGGTGTGTAAAGATGGTCACCAATCCACGGACCAACCCCGGCAAGCGTAGCTTAACCCGGTCGATCGACCCATGCGGCTGTTATTACTTAGCCACGAACTCCTATATTTCTATTATTATATAAAATAATAATACATTCTTCATCGACACAATAACCTATTGAATTACGTTCGTTCTCTTTTTGTGTAAACCCTTCAATTACTAAAGTATAATTGCTGCCATATAAAAATTAAGTTAATTAAGTTTCGTGCTTTTGTGTTAGTGTCACTTGCATCAATATAACATGTTCGCTTTTAATTATGTGTTGTGTCTTTGTAATTAGGAACAGGTAAACGAATAATTAGGGTTAGGTATACAGAACTTAAGAGGTTATTTAAATTCATATAATTACATTAAAAAATAAAAAATAAACAGAAAAAAATTGTTTTGTAAGTTCTTAGTCATCTAGAGGTATATGTTTAAGGCCTCTGCCTCGAATTTCGCGGGCAGCGGGGCGGCAGCGGCGGCGGCGCGGGAGCGACAGGATTTTATGCATAAAAACAAATGGACCGGACCTCGAAAACAGCGGCGCGGAAGCGGGGCGGGACAATGCGAGACGCGCCGCCGCCGCCGCCGCCGCCGCCTCGCTGCCCGCGAAATTCGAGGCAGAGGCCTTAATGTCGATTGGAAAAGTAGCGACTGTTAATTAATACTCTTAATATTACAACGATAGGTACCTAGTGTGGGAGAAAGTAGGTAGGTAGGTAATACGGGCTGGTATCCGCAACTCCACGACAATGCGCGTATTTTGCGTATGGAAAATGTGGGAGATGTTACAAACATAGTAAAATCATTATTTCAGAGCCAAAGGATTTAATCATACCCACTCTATTCAACAAGGACCTAATAAATTAATAATAATAATAAGGACCTAATAAAATAATAATATAGATAGGTCAAGGGTGAGGAGCCAGACCAAGAGAGATACGTGTACCCGCAGGGCAGCATGTGGCGAGCTGTTGGGCAGTAGCGACCCCACGGACCCAGTTTCCCGGGAGAAGTCTTGTTCTTCACCTCTGGCTTGCCTTTATTGGCCGGCTGGAGTGAATAGTGACGGGAACGGAGCTCCCACCTCATTCTTGGTTTTATTGGCCGGCTTGAGTGGAGATTCGCAAGAGCAAACGTGCTCGGAGGAAGGAAGTATCCCAGTAAGCGCTTGTAGGGATCTTGACCACCTTTTGGGCTCTGGGATTATTCTGAGAGCCGTGGAATACCTCTCCACTCCTCAAGCACCTCAGGACATGTTGCCCCTTGTCGCTACGTCACTATGTGCTAGCGATCGTTTCCGGGGGCCCATTATTGAGCGTGCAAGTCACCCCCTGCCAATTTATCTGTGTATATTATATAACATTGGTCAGACAGGGGACATAGTTCTTCCATAGTTAAGGTACCCAATCCACTGTAGCCACCCAAACCCATAGGCCCAATGTGTTTTGTTTCCATGTTCTGCAATAGTCCTGCACCAACCGGGGGTTGGGTGCACTTGCATAGTGCATACAGGGATAATCGTCGGCTGGTGCCTCCTCGACATTTAAAATTGTCTAAGGGGCCTCTGCGAGTTGGCTTCGGCCCCTCGTACACCTTCCAAAGGTCCGGGACCCCAGGGTCCCGAGATAAGCCAAAGATAATAAGAATTCAAGAATTCAATAATAACCTTATTGGTAACTATATTTTCGAGCCGTTTGGGGTTGAAACCCTCAGGCCGTGGGGTCCGAGTGCCCATGGTCTCTTTAAAGATATCTCGAAACGTCTGGTTCACACTTCACGTGACCCAAGGGCTGGCTTTTACCTTGGCCAGAGGCTTAGCATTGCCATACAACGTGGCATTGCCGCCAGTCTCTTGGGTACTTTACCAGTCGACAGCGATGCGGATGAATTTTTCGACGCCTTGTTTTAGTTTGTGAAAAGTTTTAGTTATGTTAGGATATATTTTTAGGTTATGTTTTTACTATCAAATAAAAAAGGACCTAAATAAATAACAAAAATATATTATTAAACTAGCTGTTGCCCCCGACTTCGTCTGTGATCCAGAATGAAAAATAGCATATGTCCTTCACCAGGTCATGGTCTACTCAAGTGTCAAATTTCATCCAAATCCGTTCAGCCGTTTTAGCGTGAAAGCTAAACACGCATTTATAATAATAAAATCACACTAATATTATAAAGATGAAAATTTGTGACTGTGTGTGTGTGTGTTTGTATGTTTGTTACTTCTTCACGCTTAAACGGCTGGACCATTTGGATGAAATTTGGTATGTAATAGATAACTTACACCCTGGATTAACACATAAGCTACTTTTTATCTCGGTCTACGCGGGTGAAACCACGGGGCGCAGCTAGAAAACAATAAAATTTCCTGACTAAACACACTCTCACACTTGACTTTCGCATTTATAATTATAAAATTAAATTATAATTATAAAGTTAGGATTAGGATTATATCCATTGTCCACAACTCCCTACCCTCATTACTGACTCTAACAGTACCTACCTGGGTATACAGCAGACACACGCAGTTTAGTTTATATGACTTAATAGCAAGTATATATCAATTAGTAACAAAGGCATACAATTTACGTAGCGAAAGAAGAGACAGAACGATGTCATTATCATAGACAGTGCAGGTAACACTTACAACGTGTGACGAGTAATTATAATATATTATTTTGACGCCCCGAAGTGTTATTACTAGATATTAGGTTGGCGTGTAACCAGATAATGCATGTTATCATATGAAACCGTCTATCAAAAGCAGTGAAGATAGTATAATTAGAAACACTGAGACACCTATACCTACCACCTATACCTACCACCTATACCTATACCTATAGAAGATTCAATCCGCAAAATCATTTAAATAAATAGCGACTCTTGCTACGACACAATAAAGTGCAATTCAGGTCGCACAACGTTAATTACCTACTGTTATATTCACCTAGAAGTCGCCTCTCTTTCTATCGCGTAACTCTTATACCTTCTGACTCGTTAGGGTTGTCTTCTTTTACGACGCGGCACGTGAGTGAGTATTGAACTAACGTGCGCCCCGGCCGGCGCGCGGCAGCCCACACTGAATTGACTCGACAAGTCGAGCCCGCCGCGTTCTTGTAGCTTCATACTTAAAATGAGGAAGGAGTGTGCCTGGCGTGCCAGAACTTAGAAAGAAAAGTAAAATTCGTTAATTGATTTTACAGCAACCTGTTTGCTAAATAAAAGGTTTTTTAATTAAGTTGGACCTTTAAAAAAAAACATACGTGTCGAATGAATGAATGAATACTTTATTTGCCAGAATATAGGTACATTGATTATGGTAAAGTTACATATGGTTTCACTATATTCGACTTTCTAGTCGTGCAAATTTTAAGTGACATTGTAAGTTACAATGTCAATACAATCAGTAACAAAAATCATTTGAATTGAGAACCTCCCCCTTTTTTTTCGTCGTTTAAAAAATTATGTGGCTTAAATGCACAGTCGTGGAAGTCGGATTAATTCACAGTCACTATCGTATTGTGAAACGCAATTTATACGCTGGTATATGTTGCTCCAGCGTGAAGTGACTCGAGCGGTAATAATTATTGCTCTGCTTAAAGAATACTAAAGCCACTTTAATAACTGTTGATTTCTGTTGGTTTTTGCTGTTGGTTTGTTGACTGTTGGTTTGTTGGTTTTTTTTTTGTTGTTGGTTGCTGTTGTTTTTTGGTTTTTTTGTTGGTTGACTGTTGTTTTTTTCTGTTGGTTTTGCTGTTGTTTTTTTGACTGTTGGTTGGTTGGTTGTTGTTTTTGTTGTCTGTTGTTTGTTTTTTTTTTTTTTGTTGTTTTTCTAACAGATGGCTCCAATCACCAACTAATGTACAACTTTTTGGTTCAGTAATAAATTTGATTTGATTTGATTTCAATTTTTTTTTATATAAAATATTTCACGGTTTCTACTTGTTTTTTTTTTGTACGTATCTGTATTTTTTAATAACTAGGTAACTAGGTGGTACCTAATGCAAAAAATGCAAATATTAAAAAAAAAAAATGCTAAAAGTTTATATTCAGAAACATTGTAACACATAAACAGCAAGAAATAAAAATGCCTACCGATGTATCTACATAACGTTTTGGTTGAATTTAAAATCTAAGCTTACTATTAAATACTTCCTTTTCCTTTAATCGACTCACGGAGTCATTATGTTCCCTTCTGCATGATTTATTTGTATATCTCATGAGTTAAGTGAACTGTTTGTGTTATTTAAATAAGAATAAATTCTTTAAACCGAGAAATAGTAATTTTGATAGTTGATCCTCGATAAATACCACGAAAACATAGCCTGAAAAACTCAAAAAAATCACGTCCTCAAAGCATAACCAACAGAAAGAAGAGTAAGTTCGGCGCACGAAGCAATTCAGCGCGTTTGGGCGGGCTCGATCGATAAAAGGCGTGGCCTAGGACGCTGCGTGCCTCATCTGCGCTCCCAGCTATAATTGATTGACACAAACGAACTGACGGGCAGACGCTGTGTTCGGCTTTTTATTGCAGAGCCACTGGATTTAATTTCCACGCAGACTTTTTAGGGTTAATACCTAGACAGGTGTGTTTTCTTTTTCGTTTATTTTTTCTGTTTCGTCTGTTTGTCATGACCGATGTTTTGTAACTGTTTATAAAAGTGTGAATTTGTAATTTTAGAATATAATACTGACTGTTCGTGCCTGGCGCCGCTCGGGTGAATTTTATGTCTCTACCTGCAGTGGTTTGGGCTGTGTTGTCCGTTTTCATACAAAATACCATCAAAATTTCTGAATTTTCTGGTGAATTTTCCAAAAAAAAACCTTGTCCTGACAATGACAAACACAACAACAAAATAATTAGTCAAATAGGTGCAATCGTTCTGAAGTGATGCGCTTACATACATTTGGCATTATTTATTCATACAACGTGTCGTTTTGCATCCTCGTCAAATTTCAGGATGTAATACAGAACATCAAACCGAACAACTTTCTCCATGGGACCAACATCGTAATCGAAAAAATATTTATAACTGTTCCATAGCAAATGATGGCTGATTACTTTTTTTTTGTCATTGTCACGTTGTAGATTGCTCAAAAAGTGTAGGTATGTTTGTTTTAAAATAGGAATCTAAACTAAAGCAAGTTTATCAAAAAGGTATGATTTTCTTTTCTTATAGTGTAAGTGAATAAAACGAATATTGTTTAATTAACCCTAATAATAGTAAAACCCTAACCGTATTATTCCTAGTGCCTATGGAAATGAATGTTAGGTATGGCAAAAAAAGCATGAAAGTAGATCAATGCTGTGGAAAGCGTTCCTTACGAAGCTTGTGTGGTGTGACTACGAATGATAGGCTGAGGAATGATGAGATAAGAGAAGGTGCGCTCTAAAAAGTGACAAAAATTTAAAAGAGTATGCTTAGATGGTTTGGTCATGTTGAGAGGATGAAAGAAAGGCGACTACCAAAAGGTATTTACAAGGCAGATGTGAGTGGAAACGCCGGCAGGGGACGCTCTATAAGGACATGTAGTGACCTTATTGGTGATGTTCTTCAGAAAGGTCAGGTGCGTAGTACTCGCAACCGGCGTGCGTGTATGACCAGATGTATCAACGTAAACGAGGCAAAAGGAGTATGTAAGGTGGTTTTCTGTAGTTTCTGCCTACACCCATGGGAAGAAGGCGTGAGTTTATATACTTATGTATGTACAGTGGGCTGCATCAATTGTATTATTTTTTTTTTTTTTTTTATGAGTTTTAGTAGCATTAGTAAATATATGTACATATATTACACAGGGTGTAAGTGTAAACAGTGGCAAACTTTTAAGGGGTCATTGTAGGTACTCATCATTACGAACAACTTTTACTATGAGACCAAACCTGAAATCGCGAAAAAAAAATCAGCTGTTCAATATATTTATGTTCGCATAATTCGTCAAAATTTAGGGAACAGCTGATATTTTTCTCGCGATTTCCGGTTTGGTCCCATAGTAAAAGTTGTTCATAATGATCAGTACAATGAGCCACTGTTTACACTTACACCCTGTGTTATATACTACACGTATGAACCCCCATTGTCACATTAATTATCCTGTTAGAGCGCATTGAGTAAGTATAGTCAGCAACATTAATTGTTGACCACATTGCCACCCTACATCAAGTTGCCGTGATATAGACATTTTAAGTTGGTTGTCTGAAGACTAAAGTCTCTGACAAGTGTGCGTTGCCAGTGATTAAAACAGCACTGAAACGTGGTCGGTCACAATGGGCCTTATTAGAAGGCTAAAAGTCACCCAAAGAGCAATGGAGAGGGCTATGCTTGGAGTTTCCCTACGTGATTGCATCAGAAATGAAGAGATCCGCAGGAGAACTAGGTAACTGACATAGCCCGAAAAATTGCCAAACTCAAGTGACACTGGGCAGGGCACATTGCTCGCAGAACAGGTGGCCGATGGGGTCGGCTGAAAGGTTCTGGAATGGCGGCCGCGTACCGTAAGACGTAATGATGGAAGGCCTGTCACAAGATGGATGTGGGAAGCACAGGATCAGTTGAAGTGGCGGTGCTTGGGGAAGGCATATGTACAGCAGTGGGCGTCTTGCTGCTGAAATTATGATGATGATGAAGATGGTAGACAGTACAAGTAGAGCAGTGGTGGCCCAGTGGAAACAGCCGCGACATACGAGTTGTAGGTCGTGGGTTCGAACCCAGACAGGCGCTTTACTTTGTGTGAATAATTTCATCACCACTGCTCTCAAAACGGTGAAGGTAAACATCGTGAGGAAACCGGCATGTCTTAGAACCAAAAATTTGAAGACATGTGACATCTACCAATCCGCACTGGGCCCGCGTGGTGGATTACTGCCCACTCCCTCTCACCAAGTGGAGGCCTGTGTCCCAGCAGTAGGAACATTATAGGCTGATTATGTTGGCCGCACGGCACTCGTAACTCGTGGTTAGTCGAACGGCATTCGTGCCTCTTTGATCGACGCGGCCAAGTGCGCGATGCGTATTGCGGTACGATACTTATACTTGGACGTTGCGGTCACTGGCTACGTGCGTCATGGCCACGTGCCTACTACGCGAGGTCCCTGACAGTTTATATCTGACCTTTAAATCAGAACCCTCCATGTCATTCCGTCCAAGCTATTGATATATCCGACATTTCAAGGCAGATTGTCGATAGTTTCATAATATACTTTTCAAAGTACCATCACAGACATTTGCGGTGAACATCTGTTTGACATTAATGTCCGCGATGTCACCTAAGTATTCCACATGCCATCCCTGTCTTTTGTCCGCTAATTCGTTGGTTCTCCATTTAATAGGTAATAATTTAATGTTATTTTCTGGATAGATCTTATAAGACACTTCTACAAGTAAATTTTATGGACAATATTTTAAAAACTAAATGGCGCCGGCATTTCTTTACTGCCTGAGAAGAAATGCCGAAACTAAATCAGAGGTTATGGTTTCTTTTTAGTAAGTAATAGGTTCCTACTACAGATATTATAAACTTATTAGTTGGCAAGCCGTGTATCCTATGCGATTTCCCATCAATAACTTCTCAGGAGCCTTAGTTTTACTTAAGTATACAAAAGTACCAACTTCCACGTTTCTTACTTCAAAACTGACAAACTTTCATCCCCTATAACGAAAGATTTTAATTTCTTTAATAAAATTTTAAACCATAAAAAAAATAAAGAAATTGGTAAATATATTTTCAGAATTTTCAAATCATTCCTTATTGCTCACTCACTCACAAAAGGAACTCTTGTGCAAATTTTTATACTTTAAGACCCAGCAGTTTAGGCTATGCGTTGTATATGAGTGTCTGAGTGAGTTTTAAGATTTTTGTTAAGTACCTAGTTCTTACAATGTTAAAGTACATATGAATACTTAAATCTAAACAATAAAAATTAAATGTTGTTCGTTGCTCGCACACTTCAGAACGGCTGTTCGTAATAGTCCGAATCAGGTTCTTACGAAAAGAAAAAACTGAAAAGTTGCCGGGAACATTGGAGAATTCGGGAAAAAGAAAGTGCATTTTCTATGGGAATTTAGTATTAATTATTGAAATTTGGACAGGACAACGTCTGTCGGGTCAGCTAGCAAATAATAAAATAAATAAAAAATAAAAATGTTCAAGTATTATTTTTGCATCCATAAAAAAGTCTTTACAAAGTGAGTAAGTGAGTGTTCATGAGATCCTACACTGTTGCAAAACATTGATCTGTGCACCTCTTGCCTCTAAGAAAAATAGGTTCTATATTTTCAGGGTTCCATAGCCAAATGGCAAAAAACGGAACCCTTATGTATTCGTTATGTCTGTCTTTCTATCCGTCCGTATGTCACAGCCACTTTTTTCCGAAACTATAAGAACTATACTGCTGAAACTTGGTAAGAGATGTATTCTGTGAACCGCATTAAGATTTTCGAACAAAAATAGAAAAAAAAAAACTTTGGGGGTTCGCCATACTTAGAACTGAGAGTCAAAAATTTTTTTTCATCAAACCCGTACGTGTGGGTATCTATGGATAGGTCTTCAAAAATGATATTGAGGTTTCTAATATCATTTTTCTAAACTGAATAGTTTGCGCGAGAGACACTTCCAAAGTGGTAAAATGTGTGTGTGTGTGTGTCCCACTGGAACTTCTAAAATAAGAGAGTGATAAAACTAAAAAAAAATATATGATGTACCTACCTACATTACCATGTAAACTTCCACCGTAAATTGGTTTGAACGAGATCTAGTAAGTAGTTTTTTTTTTAATACGTCATAAATTGTAAACCACAATTTACCTTTCATTCAATCAACTCAATTATTAAAACATCGATCAAAGTTACAATGAACTACTAGAACTTTTATATTATGTTACTTACTGCTACGGAACCCTTCATGGGCGAGTCCGACTCACACTTGGCCGCTTTTTTATTTACTGTAATTTTGGCGTTAACGAATTATTTACACACTACCGCTAAACAGCATACTGCCAATTCAAGATTATTCGAAATGAAGTATAGCTGGTTAGAAACGGTACTCTTTCCTATCCAATCAAGTTTTACGAACTCAAGCAACAACTCATAAAAACTTAATAAGAAAATTCGTACTCTCATTTATACACCTAATTCCATTTTAATTAATTAAACAGCATTCAACAAAACATATTAATTACTTGACCATACGATAACATTATACCTGACCACTCGGCCACCGAAAAATTATAACATATGCGTGCCATCCAAGCCAGGGGTGTTTATAATGGCATAGATAATTATCAAACCATAACTACCTGCAATACACTTGACATAATGTTTCGAGCACCGGAAGTCGGGGTGAATCCGGGTAGCGGTCACGTGACCGGCCGGCGGCCATCTTGTTTAACTACGTACTTCCGGTGCGGGCGCACTGCTTGCAAACATTTGGACAGCCACTCTATTGATTCTCTGCTTTCTTGTTTTTTTTTTTATAGTGGGCAGTTTTTATCGTTTTTTGTTTTTTGAAGTTTCGTTACAGTAATTCAGTATAATATTCCCTCTACCTAATATTATACCTCAATGTCACCTTTGGTCTTGTTAATCCCAAAGAAAACTCACAGTTTTAGGCCAGAAATCATTCAAGTCTTCTAGTTTGATATTTAATTATTCAACTAAAAACCAAAACCAAACAAAGTAGACCAAAAAGTAACATCCAAAAGACAAACTACTCAAAAGAAATCAGTGCTAATATAAGTTCACTCAACGTCTCCCCATAAGTTCAAATCCCATCTACCACTCTAAAATCCCGTCACCCTATAAAACCATAAAGCAACAAGAAAATAAACTTAAAACCGAAAGTTTACAAAGATCTAAACCGGTTTAAACCATAACGGAGACGGACGACTGCAGTAACGGATGAGACCGGATTAGAAAACCAAATCTTCTGAAGTCCTGACCGAATCGATCCCCGGCCCCGACAGTTATGAAAAGGCGGCGTTTGAGAGGAGAAAAAATAAAAGCTCGTAAGCCTCCTTCCGGAAACCTCGGTACATTTTCAAAGAAAAATATTTTCTTAGATACCGCACAAGTTTTGTGACATCCCTATGTTTGCACTCAACTAAAATAAACTAAACCTTCTGTGGTTCAGATAAGGTAGAAAGTCCATTGTATTGGGATGTACAGAGGTTGCCGTAAGCGTGTGATCGTGTAGCAGGGGATGTCAAACCGGTCTTGTCACCGACTATCAATATCAGCCCTAAGTGATGTATGGGGTGGCAAATGCCTTAAATCGATATATTTCGTTCAGCTAGTTAGTAATAAAAGTTTGGACAAGTTTATTGGTTACATTGACATCCTGTCGATGCGAGTTAAGTCCGTTAAAGCATCTTGATTCTTGAAAGATTTTGTAAGATCCTTTTGCTTTTTTATATCATTTTTTATGTAAAGGTTCTTTAGAAGGATTTTCATCTAGATGATAGGTAAATATTTGAGAAATTGGAAGTTATAGAAACTTCTTAACAGTAAAGTTAAAACTAAGTAATATTATAAAGAAATAGTTGAATAAACCACAAATTAAAACTTGGTAGTGACGCCCAAGACCCAAGAGAGTGTGACAACCGTCATAATAAGCAAGTTAACCTCAGTGCTATGTCCAGCAATAAACCGATAGAGACTGATGTTAAAATTGGGTTGAATTTAAGACATTCAACAGCATCACACTACTCAATAATCTACATTGAACATTTTGTCAAAACAAATCAGAATCAACAAAACACAACTGAAAATTGATTCACTATTTTTACCGTTAGTTAACTTTCAATCCAAACACGTCAAAACCGCTCCAACAAATTAATAAAAAATCAACACAAACATCATACACAGATTACAAATAGTACTTGCAGAAATGAATGCAACCACTTCAACCACGATCGACTAGGCTTATTAATACTGTGTCCGGTATCGCGTGCGTACAACCGGACGTAGGCAACGGTAGCGTCGGTGACCGCTCGCTGCTAATAATCTAGTAGGAACCATATCCGTGGTCAGGACATCATACATACGTCATGGGAGGCGGACGTCGCATATTAAACGTGTGGCTATTGTAGAGGCAAAAACAAAGGCCTCGATTTTGCTGTACAACGACTAAACTTACATCGAATTATGAACCATCATTTCTAAAAAGCCACGGAAGAAAAATATGCTGAAGACCACAGGGCACAGATACGCTGATACGGTGTAAGTGACGTCACCGTCCACTCGTAGACACTGATAATTCTAACAATGCCCTGTTTGTTTAACAGCTAGTTTGCGCTCAGTTGCGCAAAATCGGACATGATTATTATTCGTAAAGGCGTCTCTATAGTCGCTGCCGGGCGAAACTCATGACGTCGATCTCTAAACCGTCATAGTCGTTGCACAAAAGAGTTTTGTTTTAAATTCTGGATAATCATATAGCGCAGCAGCTGCGACATTAAAACAACGAATAGGCTGTATTAGTAAAAATATTTCCATGGGATAAAACTGCTCTCAAAACGAAAGCATGTCCCCTAATCAAAAAGTTTGAAGACATGAGACATCCACCAACCCGCACTGTGCCCGCGTGATAGATTTCCGCCCACTCCCTCCCACAGAGAGAAGGTCTCCGTGCCGTGTCCCAGCAGTGGGAACGTTATATGCTGATTATACTTACGCGTGGGATTAAATGCCATTAAAGAAACTTAAGTACGAATTTCATGATAATGCAGAACTCGAGTTAGCTTTGGGTCTTTTTTTTATATTTTTATGCTTTAGGTTGACACAATTTAGAGTGGTTATGTTGGGTGGAGAAACCTTCTTAGTGAAAACCGACTACTAGAGTAGTCTTGTTCTTCTTCATTTCGTGTCGGCGGTACCTTAATTTAACTGCTCTATATTGTTTGAGCCCCGTAGGTGCGGCCTAGTGGCGTTGATAAGGTCGTCAAAGGTGCAAGTGAGTGGGACAAGGTCTAATCTGAAATACCCCATCCGCACTGGGGCTTGAGTGATCACGTTGTCAGATTGTGTTTGCAGCGAGACCTGCTAGAGTACGCAATCGAGAGGTGTAAACTCACCAGACTTTTGTAACTAAACTTCGAATCGGGGAAGAAGATGATGCTGGTCAGAAAGCAATGTGACCTATTTTTATTAATTGCAAGTAGTCTTATCTGTGAAATGGCGAAAATTGGAACTACGGCCGTCATGTTAATATGTCTTCGATTGTGCCGACGCATGTCATTCGATTGTGTCGACGCATCGACGGTGCCGTCCTCTTTCAGTTCACAGATAAGTTGGTAAGACTGTACAATAGCTTAGCAATCACCTGTCAGAAAATCTGTGTAGTTCAGATAGGAATCGCCGACCTCATCTAGTTTTTAAAAATATGATTGACGTGTAAAAGTGTTTGTACAAAACTACATAAAGAAATAAATCAATTATCATTTATCAAAAAAAAATTACAAAAAAATTAATTAATTATTATTATTTAATTACATTTAAAAAAAATTTTGTTACAAACCTTACCCTACTTTTTATATTAAAACAAAAAACAGAAATCCGTGTGCGATGCGTACGATCGCGTGCGTTTCACCGGAAGGTACATCCACAAATCAAGCACACGACACACGTGCGACTAATTGTCGCGTCGGCGAACGATCGTATCGACTGAAGGGCACTTCAAATGACGCGGGTGTAAGTGGCACATATTGTAGTAATGTAATCGTTTTTTTTTTTTTGTTTCGATGATTAATTTTGCCCCAACTTGAGTTGTTCATTCATTCAATGTGGAGTCTGTGCTTTCCGATAGCTATAACTTTGGAGTCTTCAAGTCTCGAGTGATTCGAGTGAATAAGTTTCTTCTAAGTAAGCGAGTGTAAACCGTCGTGGACCCGCGTGGATAAGCTTCAGTTTTTCTAGTTTTTGTTAATTTATGTCTTTCATTCGACATCTTTCAATCGAAGGGAATGTCAGAACCAAACTGAATGAAAAGTAAAAAAATTATTAATTCATTAGGGAACTGATCCAACGATATTGGATTTCGGCATCATTCACTCACACTCCAAATGATCGAATTTCAACAACAATTTAATGAAATGAGCATTTTTCATTCCTATGTAATTTTTTCAGTGTCATGACGTGAAATGAAACAAAAATGAACTTTCACACGAAGTGAAGCGTCTAATTTCACTTTTACCATCAGATATAGTTTTTTTGGCCTCGCACTGTTATTTTTTTAGTTTTATCTTTTTTTGTTTTTTAATGTTTATTTTATTACTTTTATATGCTCCTTCTGTACTGTATTTCCTGTGCGTGTTATCTGGGATAAAATATATTTCTTTTCTTTCTTTCTTTCTTTACATAGTGGTCAAACGCAAGCCCACGAAAATAAACAGTACGTACTATTGTGTGCGTGCAAGTGCTAGTCACCGAGTGAGTTATGTGAGCTATAAGACGGAGAACGTAGACAAAGGCCAAGCTAACTCAGTCTGCCAATCTTGTCAATGGCGGTCTTTCCCGTCTCACCGCTCAAATATCTCAGGCGGTGACTAGCACTTGTGCGCATACTATAGTTAGTCTCTAACTAAGAGTATTGACATTTTTTAATAGGACACTTAACATTTGGTTAGTTTCCCATATGCGTGTTATTTATATATCGACACTATCCACAATAAGTGTAGTGCAACAACGAAACTTACATTAGAATATTGCTATCTCTTACTAACAAATAGTGCGAGAAAAGCACAATGTCAGTGCACGGCATGACCATGAACACAAATAGGTACCTACGTCTAGACTTGTACGGGCGGAGTATGGGAGTTCTTGTTTACTTCTGTCCCTGTCTTGTTTTATGTGCGAGGTAGAGATAGTCATACAACTTCAAAATCGGCTCTGTCAGCTTCGCTTGCCTTCTTTCTATTTGACATAATAATAAGTGTTCAAGTTCTTCCATAATTATTTCATCTCTGATTTTGCATCACAATGATCTTTATTCTCTTTGTGATAACAAAAAGAATAAAGATCATTGTTATACACTTTAAAAAGTGGCTGAATTAATCAATAACTCAATGACATGTGACTTCCACCAATCAAAACCGGGCCTTCATCCACGTTGTTGATAGCGGCTCACTCACGTTCTTAGAGAGGAAATTATAGTCTATATATGTTACGCGGAGGGCAGTGGTGGCCCAGTAATAAGGACCCCGACTTACGAGTTGTAGGTCGTGGGTTCGAAACCAGCCAGGTACTTTTCTTTTGTTTTTTTAGCCTGCACTGTCTCACTCCTGGACAAAGGCCTCCCTCCACTCCTTCCACCGTACGCGAGCCCGCCCGTAATCCTTCCAATTTTGGCGGAATCTGTCCAGTTCATCCCGCCATCTCCTAAGTGGCCTGCCGCGACCCCGCCTCACTGACACTTCCTATTCAGGGACTTTACTTTGTGTAATTTGTTTCATCACCTGCAGTGCTATTCAGTACAAATCTCACCGTGAAAACTTGGGTGAAGTGAGTTGTCATTCTTCCTGATGCTAGGGATTGACAGTATTGACAGCTCACTTCACCTAAATTTTCACGGTGAGATTTATACAGAATAGCACTGCTGCTCTGCTTTCGAAAACAGTGAAGGAAACTTGCATAGTCAAGAACCAAAAATTCGAAGACATGTGACATCCACCAACCCGCTCTAGGCCCGCGTGGTGGAGCAGAGAGGAAGTCTAGTCTAAGCTGTGGGTCAAAGTCAAAGTCATCATTCAAATCATTTATTTCAAAAAGGCACTTAAAAATTGAGATGTAGACGTTGAGAGGGCATAAGCCGCCAGGGCTAACATGCTGGCCCGCAGATTCTCCCGTTGCTCTGAACAAGTCAAGATTAACCCTTTGAACGTCGCATGAACACCTGGGTGTGCATAAGAAAAAATCCTTTATATAATAGGTATATAAGCTTATATCATATATATGTAAACGTAAAAAAACATCATGCGATGGAATAAAATCATCATCAGTAGTTGTGAACCTAATGGGGTTCGCAACTAACCCCCCCCCCCCCCCCTCCCCTGGGGTTTTGGGTTCATAAATTAGTACATTGTTTACAGTCAAGGGGTTAAGCCGACGAAAAAAAAAGGAGGAGGTTCTCAAGTATTTTTTTTACAAGTAACTTTTTACAGAGTAGTCTGATTTGAATTTTTTTTGTATACCTCAAAGTTTATTAATATTGCTTGGGTAGTTTTCGAGTTAGCTTCAATAATACGTATTTTTTCCCCACTTTTTTATGTGGATGATCTTCTAAATTCTTTTGCAGGTAGTGGTAGCATTTGTGTGGGGTAGGTACCATAACTAAAAAGTGAAAAATAAAAACTTTTTTACAAAAAAAATTACAACCGACTGATTTCCAAAAACAACACTACAAAGTTAAAAATAAATTTAATGTCGGAAGTCGGTGGCAAAAAACAAAAATACAGACACCGACTTCCGAAATTAAATTTATTTTTAACTTTGTAGTGTTGTTTTTGGAAGTCGGTTGTATTTTTAAGGCATATTTTCAGAGCTTTGACACTGGAAAAATGTGGGTCCGTCACACCAAAAGCTTGCTGGATGCCATGAGCATCCAGTATAACAACATCTTCAGGATGATTTTGAGGCTGCCACGTTTCTGTAGTGCGATGGGGATGTTCGCGCTGATTCGCACTGATGGCTTTCACGCTATCATTCGCAAAAGGACGGTATCCCTGATCTGCAGAATGCATGGCAGCCACAACGAAATCTTGAAGACTAGCTGGCATGATCTCTTCCCCGGTTTGGAGGTCCTTTGTTAAGTTAGTTATTTGATCCTAATTTCCATTTTTGCAATTTTTGTTTATTTAATATATTTTATTTTAATTATAATGAATTTTAAAGATGATTGCGATTTACCTTTTAATTATAATTTGATTTTATATTTTAATTTGTTTTTTTGTGTCTGTTTGTTTGATAAGTGTTTGGGTTTTGTATATCTTTGGTAATTAACATAATTTTTAATATAAGTACCTACTAATATAAATATGGATCACTGTGTCTGAGTTAAATAAATAAATAAAATTAAAAGGCACATAGGAACGTCAAATTACAAAAAAAAATAGAATTGATTCTAGATGCCCCTTCTTTTAAGGTTGTTTCGTAGGAGAAGAATGGGAAAGAAACACCACCGTTACTCTTTTGTTGTGTATTAAATGTATTAAAACATTAAATGTGTTAAAATATTTTGTGTAAGTATAATAACTTTTTTTAAATTTATTATGTGATAGATACATCTATCACATATCAAACATTATAAAAAAGTATACGATTTTCCTAAAATGTTAACAAGTAACACTATAGTAGTATAATCAGTGTGTGAGTGAAAGTAACAACTGAATGTAAAATCAATGTCATAAAAATATTATATTATACAAATAAATTTTGCAACCGGTTTGATTTTGTCTATATACTCGTATGTCGTACATCAATCAATCTGCCTATCCTTTTCCCAACTATGTTGAGGTCGGCTTCCAGTCTAACCGGATGCATCTGAATACCAGTATTTTACATGGAGCGACTGCCTACCTAACCTCCACAACCCAGTAACTGGGTAACACGATACCCCTTGGTAAGACTGATTGTCAGACTTTCGGGCTTCTGACGACCCGTAACGACTGTCAAAGATCCACAAATGACAACGGCTTAACGTGCTTTCCGAGGCACGGAGGAGTCTTGGTAGGTATGTAAAGATGGTCAGCCATCCACGGACAGCCCCAGCAAGCTGTTATTACATAGAATTGTTAATCTATAACTTTGTAATCCAATAAAAAATAGTTAAGTAATTTCATGGTTGGAACACAGCTCTATACAGCTCGCGTTCATATTGCCGAAGACAGACGATGATTCCCGAAGCACATGCTTTTCTTGGGATATCTGAATGTAAATATGTAAACTCAAAATCCATCCATCAACATTTCCTTACCTTTAACACTTTAATCGGTTAAATTGTTTCGTAATGTGTTTGCTCTTTAACTCAACAGTTCACTCGAATTGTTTTTTTATTTACTGAAGGCTACATATTTTTAACCTTGAGTAAAGTTGATCGACCTAAAATCAATAGCGCCCTGGAGACGGTTGCTACCGCGAATAAGGCTTGGCTTACACTGTAGTGCGTATATGGAGCACCGATTCCGATAAAAGAAAGGTTATTTATCAAGAAAAGGCAAAATCTTTCTACTGACCTGCCTACTGGGCAAGTTTCGTAAGTATTGACATGGTTCGGTATTATCTGTAATGCCTAGTGTCTACTTTGACTAAATGAATGATTCTTTTATTTTTAACCGACTTCAAAAAATGAGGTTTATGTATGTTTGGATGTTTTTATTGTATTGTATTGTTTCATTAGTTTATGATAAAATCGCGGATTTTCTCAAAAACTCATGAACCAATCTTGATTATTCATTCACTAACGTGATCTACATACTTTCCAGGAAGGTTTCAGTAATACATTAGGCAATTATTGTTCTGTACGAAATTATATGCATAAATGTATTGTATTTCCGGCATTTTTAAGCGGATGTTTTTTTCTTTCGTTCGTCTTGGGCTTATGTAAACCAGCAGTGCTATTCTGTATAAATCTCACCGTGAAAATTTAGGTGAAGTGAGCGTGAAGTGAGCTGTCAATACTGTCAATCCCTAGCATCAGGAAGAATGACAACTCACTTCACCCAAGTTTTCACGGTGAGATTTGTACTGAATAGCACTGCAGGAAAACAAATGCACATTCGCAGCTTAGTCACATCTCGGCAACACAAATATTATTTTCAATTTTCAACCTTATTTCAAGCCAGCTAATGGTGACAATAGATTACGCGGTTGCGTGCCGTTTAAAATTGTAGTCAGTCCGCGCCTTAAGTATTCGTTTTAGGTGTTTGAAGTCGGTTTTCACTTTTTTTTAAGTATATTTTTATTCAAAGTTGTCCTTTGAATAAAAATATACTTAAAAAAAAGGTTCAACGAAATCTCAAAACGGCTGGTTGACACTTCCCGTGACCCAAGGGCTGGCATTTACCTTGGCCAGATGCTTAGCACTGCCATACAACGTGGCAATGCCGTCAGTCTCTTGGGTACTTTACCAGTCGACAGTGATGCGGAAAAATTTTCTACCATTTTTTAGTTTTTTAATAGTTTTAGTTAGTAAAAAACAAACTTAACATTGTAATCCCAACAATTTTATTTTAATGTGATAAAATTACCTACAAATTAACAATTTTCGGACTTTTTCCTTTACTTTTGCTGTTGGACCTTACTTCTTGCCAAATTTCATGATTCTAGGTCAACGGGAAGTACCCTAAAGGTTTAGGATTACTTGCGAGTATCAAAATAATGTCGTATAAAAGGCCGTATTTTTTTTATTGCGATGATTTAGAAACTTGATTTTTTTAGAACTCCAAGGGACCATAGACCTACGTATTTGATATTCACGCATTCCTGAGATAAAGGGTCTTGACAGACTGACAGACAAACAGACAGATAGACGGACAACGAAGTGATCCTATAAGGGTTCCGTTTTTTTCCTTTTGAGGTACGGAACCCTAAAAAGACCAAAACAGTCGAGTTCAGTCTCTTTTAAAGTCCAGACATAATCTTGGTCAGGCTACATGAGGGCAGGAGGAGCACTGTCCGAGATGGTCTTGTGAAGAAAGAACCAAATAGATTTGAGAGGACCTGCCCGGTCAGTGCAGTTTTTTTTTGTCACTTATTCAAGCGACTTTTTTTTGAATCTCCGAAATTTTTAATACAACAGTTTTCCTAACACGTGGAAACGGGAGAAGCACTTACTTAGTTAACAAATAACGTAAACATGGGTGTAACAACCTGTGGCTGCCACTGTTTATTAATTCTGAATATTTTATACCTATGTAATATAATAAAACTATAAGCTTATTAGCTTATAAATGCTACGTGGGTGGACACAAAGAAACGATTGATGGATTGTGTAAATGATGATGTGATGAGAAAAACTTTTTATACTAAACTAGCTCCGCCCCGCGGTTTCACCCGCGTAAGCTATCTACATACCAAATTTCATCCAAATAAGTCCAGCCGTTTGAGTGTTCAGAAGTAACAAACATACAAACACACACACACTCACAAACTTTCGCCTTTATAATTAGTGTGATTAACTAACAAACCGTAGGGACACACACACATACACACACAATTATTATGCCAAGTTATTTCGTTACTCTAAGTAAGAATAGCCAGGTCGATATACGCGCTCGCCTGTTAGCCGACGTTCGCACGGACGTAAAAATATCGCGGCGGGATTTTATCGCGCACTGGATTTTCAACTCTCGGTGTAGAGCCGAGCTTCGAGAATCCAACAGAGTGCATCCCAGCGCGTCGATAAAACACACTGTTGGATTTTGAACTCTCGGCGCTAAGCAGAGCGTTGAAAATCCAGTGTGCGAAAAAAAATCGCCGCGATATTTTTACGTCCGTGCGAACGTCGGCTAATAGACATATTCTGTGCTAAATATGACCATACGAGACTGTTTCTTTTTTTTTACAAGTAATACTTAATGTTTTGTTTTTTTTTTTAATCTTTATTACTATATTTATTTTAACTGTAAACATAACCTAAAAATAACAAAATTATATACTAACATAACTAAAACTATTAAAAAACTAAAATATGGTGTCGAAAAATTCCTCCGCATCGCTGTCGACTGGTAAAGTACCCAAGAGACTGGCGGCATTGCCACGTTGTATGGCAATGCTAAGCCCTTGGCCAAGGTAAAAGCCAGCCCTTGGGTCACGGGAAGTATCAACCAGCCGCTTGGAGATTTCGTTGAACAAACTATGAGCACTCGGACCCCACGGCCCCAGGTTTTCAACTCCAAACGGCTCGAAAATATAATTACCGATAAGGTTATTATACTTCCACCGCTTGAGGTTTCCCGCAGCGGCAGCAGCAGTGCCAGCACAGCACGCAGAGCCAGGAAGATGCGATGGCTCAAGAGTATCGACACACGTTGCGTCCCACACTAAAGGCCTTCCCAACTTCCATGGAAACAAAGACATGCCGTCCGGGTCTCTTGCCATCGTCGCGTGCCAAGCCATTGGGTTCTAATACAGCTGGAACGCCGACGGTGACAAGGGCTCGTCGGATGATGTTCGCGTGCCGTGCTAAGCGACCCACACTTCGGCTGCAAGACAGGCCGTGGTGTCCGAGGCTGTTGACAACTTCGCCACAGTGACAGCGATGAGGAGAACAAGAAGGAGCTCCTAGGCAGGGAAGCAGCGAGGCGGAAAGTAGTGTCGTCGAACAAAGTGCCTATGATTTGTTGCCAATGTTTTGTTAATTTTTCTTTTAATTTTGTAGGTTCTTAATTTACCTAAATGCAACTTCAGACTTATATTATATAATCTCCTATCTTAAAAAAAATGTCCAATCTAAAAGAGCCGGAAGATCTGTAACTCAGGGCCCTCCTACTTCAAACACCTTTCTCAATTTAAGATTATGTAATTAATAACTAGTGCTTGTAATACTGATGTCGAGATAAATAAAGATTTATGATTATGATTATTATTTATTGGGTCCCTAACAATGTCTAAATTGGTCACCCCGACGTGATTAAAGTGATCAATTTATTGTGATTATTTTAAGCGCGTATATCGGAATGGCTATTTTTACATAATAGTAACAAGATACCTTGACACAACTGTGTGTGTCCGTCCCGAGAAAACTATTTAAATAATTCAAAAAAATACCCTAAAAGGACATGCTACGACAACCCCAAATAAATTGGAATAAGAGTACCAGAAGGTTGATGCGATCATTGAAGGGTTACATCACATATACTGTCGTGACGTATCTAGGTCCGAAAAACCAGCAAAAAACCAATGGAACAATAACCAAGATACCTTATTGATAGACAAACATGCACTGATCGGACAGGTCTTTCAAATCTATGTGGTCTTTCTTCAAAAGACCAACTCAGACACTGATCTGGATGGTCCTCATGTAGCCTGAATAAGATTATGTCTGAACATAAAAACAGACTGCAAAAAGTTTGTTTCGCCCTTTTAGGGTTCAGTACCTCAAAAGGAAAAAAAAAAACGGAACCCTTATAGGATCACTTCGTTGTCCGTCTATCTGTCTGTTTGTCTGTCAGTCTGTCAAGACCCTTTATCTCAAGAATGCGTGAATATCAAATACGTAGGTCTATGGTCCCTTGGAGTTCTAAAAAAATCAAGCTTTTAAGTCAACGCAATAATAAAATACGGCCTTTTATTAGTCATATTTTGATACTCGCAAATAAATCAAAACCGGTACCGGTATAGGGTACTTCCCGCTGTCCTAGAATCATGAAATTTGGCAAAAAGCAAGGTCTCACAGCACAAGTAAAGGAAAAAGTCCGAAAATTGTTGATTTGTAATTCTATCCCTTAAGACCACATAATTTCCATTTTTAGCACACAACTGCAAGCTATTTTTGCGATACTGGGAATGCATAGCTGTCCGGTTTAGTATGAGAAATGAAACATTGTACCTTTTCATCTTCTTGATTATTTGCGGAACGAGCTATGTGAGAATGGATTAGACATAAAGTAACATCGCGTCTTTATTCCGCGCCACCCACAGCTCCAGACTCCGAACTGCTACTGAGAAATCCCTGATAGAAAAACACCATAGCACTTTTTCCGACCTGGGGCCGTATTATGAACAATTAATGCCATCATTTTTCCAGTGCTAGAGAGAGACGGAGCTATACATGACCTATATCACCATCCCTTTTTCGCAACGGAATCATGATGGCGTTAATACTTCATAATAAGGACCCTGGGATTTGAACTAGGACTACATGCTCAGTAGTTGTGCTTGTGATCACTAAGCTAACGAGGCAGTAAACAAGTATATTATTTCAAAAGTTAAAAAACAAAAAACTTTTATTAGTCAGGATATCATCTAGCACCAGAGTCCTTGTCATTGGGCGGCGGGAATCAATTGCCGATTCCCGGCCACCGTAGGCGCGGGCTTGCGGACGACGAGTAATAGGCAGCTCGCCGTCCGGTAAGGACCAGGCCCGGTTCGACGGCGCATTGTGTTCCACGCGCGCCTCAAAGGGATGTCAGCAGTGACGGGGTCAATTGGGCCTTTGCCGCCGGGGTCGCGGGTAGTTCGAAAGAGATACCGTGGCCCTGGCACGGGCAGTTGAAGGAGCATGGGTGGGTTTTAGTCAGTAAAAATCTGACACGCTCTCCCGCTCTGGGCAGAGCGGGAGAGCGTGAAAAAAAAAAAGAGTCCTTGTCATGACGAATCAAACGAGCCCAAACTTGACAGGGTTGCGTCGTTTTATCACTGAGTTCCTGTGGCCACCTTTTGGCTCCATCATCAGATCAGCTCCATGTCATAATAATATTGTAGTGTCATCTGATTTACATATGCATGTAAAATTTCAGCTCAATCGGAAACCGGGAAGTGGGTCAAATTTTATCTTGCAAGATTCGATTATAGACAGACAGACGTAGACCTGGACCTGGACCGGGACAGGTGAAAGTAAATAAAAACTTGGAAAAAAAATGGGCATTCAGCGAGTATTTGTTTCTCAAACTATATATGAAATGAAATGAAATGAAATGAAATTAAATGAAATTAAATGAAATTAAATGAAATGAAATTAAATTAAATTAAATGAAATTAAATGATAAAACGTTTATTAGTTTTAACAAGTTTTCTTACATTACTAGGTAGTGATTGGAGCCTCCTTTTAAGCTAATAAAGCCTGTATTAGGAGACTCCGCTCTTCCATACATTGTTAGTATTAACTATAAACTTGTTTTTTTACAACAATAATAAAAAAATATATAATAAAGGAATCTAATCTACGAAAACTATGGATAATTTATAAGTTAGGCTAATAAGTGCTTTCAGAATTCAAATTGTTAGTAATAGTGTAGTTGTGTGTAATTGTGATTGGGTTGTTGTAATCAGTGTTGTGTTTGAATGTGTGGTATGTGTGTGTTATGTCATTATGTGTGTGGGTGGGAGTACCTATATCATGAGCGAATGAGATTGGGCCTTAGGATACTGCTAGCATATTATATTTATAACAATAATGCCTCTGTTTCCTTTTATCCATTGAGCTATTTTTTTTTTTACATTCATTTAGTTTTTTATTGTATACGTAAGTTTCCCTGTTACATTTGTTATACAGCTGAGCAGACCGTTTTTTAAATTGCATGCTAGCAAATTTAGTTTTGGTTTGGGGAACATCTGCTACTAAGTCTTTTCTTCTTTATAAATTTAAGTTAGGGTCATAAGGAAGGGATTTGTGTTTTTTAATTATAGTTCTAATAATATATATGGGACAAACTCGAATAATAATAATTTCATGGAAACAGGAATTATGTTTCGAACTTCTACGTAAAGACGGGAAGCATACAGTAAGTTCGAATGAAGTGACTTCGAAACTCTTATACGAGTAAGTACGAAGTAAAGTACCTACTTACTATGACTTAGTTAGAGTGTACTCGGTCTTGCACTTCCTAGAACATAATACCTGATTACTTTATTGACAATAGATTTGGTCCTCAACTTCGCTTGCGTGGAGGTCCGAAATTATCCCGCGGTTCCATAAGATAAGAAGTATCCTATAATGTTCTAAACCCGGTCATGGTCTATACGTATGACAAATTTTGTCCAAATCCGTTTAGCCGTTAAGGAGTGACAAGGTAACAGACAGACAGACATACGTAACAAATCAACGCGAATAAACTCCTTTTTTTAATTTTTAATTTTCTAACGTAACCTTTTTTACACCTAACTAATTTCAAAATATGATGTGTTAAACCGTAATAATTGCTATTTATAAAAGAACCAAAAGTACCCAACGTTTCTAAAAGTATTAAATCCAGTTGTTTCTTTGTGTCGTCCTAGTTAAAATATAACAGTCAATTATATAAGTATACTAGTTGCGCCCCGCGGTTTCACCCGCGTAGACCGGGATAAAAAGTAGGTAGCGGTATGAAAAATAGATGTTAGCCGATTCTCAGACCTACTCAATATGCTCACAAAATTTCATGAGAATCAGTCAAGCCGTTTCGGAGGAGTACGGGAACGAACATTGTGACACGAGAATTTTACATATTAAGAATTTATATACTTTATATATAATATTAATTTTATATATAAGAAGATATCTCAAAAATTATATTGATGGAGTAAATACACTTTGATATGTTACTCCTCATTTGTAATATTAACCTAATATATATTATATCCCCGCCATAACATGGTGTGGTGTTCCTATGTGTACTCGTAGTTCGTGTGATGTACGGGAGATTTTTTCCTAAATGCTCCTACGGTGAAAATACTGTTCTTTTGTTTTTAGTGACTGCTGATCACTACATATTGTATTCGAAGATGCTAAGTTCACTTATTTACAATACAAGGTCAGGTTTTTAGTTGTGGTATTGGAATACTGTGACGTCATCTCGTATCTGCATGTCGCATGTAAACTAAGGCAAGTCGCGTGGCTTTCATGCGAGAAATGCTCGAATCGACATGTCGAGAATAGCTAGACTACGAGTCGGAGGACAATATCGAATTCGATTTGCGCGAGAATTGCCTTCCTGACGTTTTAACGTCAGTTAACTTAGGGTACAGCAAGATGCTCATCATTTGTCTAGCTTTTTTCCCAACTACGTTGGGGCTGGCTTCCAGTCTAACCGGGTGCTACTTTATACCAGTATTTTACATGCAGCGACTGCGTATCGGACCTCCACAACACATTACTGGTAACACATCACCACCACCTTTGGTAACGACTGTCAAAGATCTACTAATGACAGCTGGGACCAACAACCTAACGTGATTTGCGAGGCTCGAAGGGGTCGGTATGGATGGTCACCCATCCACGAATCCACCTCGGCAAGCATTGCTTAACCTTAAAGATCAACCCGTGCGGACGCTATAATTTAGCCATAAGCGCCTCAAGCTGCTTTGTTTTTTTATACGAGATGATATTAATAAAAACACAGATCCAAACTAATTTAAGCCAACAATCAATCTGCCTAGCCTTTTCTGCTTCTGAAGACCCGTAAAGACTGTCAAAGATCCACGAATGACAGCCGGGACCAACGGCTTAACGTGCTTTCCGAGGCACGGAGGAGTCTCGGTATGTAAAGATGGTCACACATCCACGGACCAGCCCCGGCAAGCGTAGCATAACCTGATGGATCGATCCGTGCGGCTGTTATTACTTAGCCACGAGCTCCTCTCTAATTTAAGCCAACCTGGAATAGTAATATGTGACTAGAAATATCGAGCTCTTGGAGATTGTGTGCATAAGTGATAAGTGATAAGTGTTCAAATTTCAGCCCTCGATATGTGAACCGCTGCATGCTGTTTGAAGGTTTTTACTACAAAGCTTTGCGTTATTGGATTTATATCATAGTTAGTCAATAATAATGTGTACTTAAATAAATAATATATAAAAAAAAACAAGGAATCTGAATGGTAACATGACTGATGTGAAGACGATACCATGAACCAACTCAGATATGGATATATTTTTTTTAAGTGGGCGTGGATGGCCAAATTCGTAACTATGAGGAATTGCGAAAAGTACTCAAAGGAGTCTCGGGCTCGATTTTGATAAAAACTAAAACTGCATCATCATTTTGAACAATTAATCAGTTAAGGTTTATTAAAGTAGGTAACAATCAATCTGCCTTGCCTTTTACCAACTGTGTTGGGGTCGGCTTCCAGTCTAACAGGATGCAACTGAATATAGCGACTGCCTATCTGACCTCCACAACGACAATACGATACCCCTTGGTAAGACTGGTTGTCAGACTTTCGGGCTTCTGACAACCCGTAACGACTGTCAAAGATCCACGAATAACAGCCGGGACCAACGGTTTAACGTGCTTTCCGAGGCACGGAGGAGTCTCGGTATGTAAAGATGGTCACCCATCCACGGACAGACCCCGGCAAGCGTAGCTTAACCTGATGGATCGACCCGTGCAACTGTTATTACTCAGCCACGAGCTCCTCCACGAACTACGAACGAAGATATCAGAGTGATTATTTCCAAGAAATAAAATACTTTATCTAACTTGAGCACACTGCACATAAGCAACAATCACAACCAACACAAACCCCTCAGTCCACTCCACAATAATCTTTAAAGCACAAAACCTAAGTGTATTAACTCTTACACTCAACCAGGCAATAAAAACAAAAATCGCGAACATTGTAAAATGGGCGCTATGTCAAATAATAACAGGGTCTATATTTCAGAGTAAACAACAGTGGCTGGCAGGCACGCCAAGGGAACTTTCAAAGTAGTAACATACCAATAAAAGTTTGTCCAATCAAGTGGACGGCTAACAGCAAATAATATTGGAAGCCACCGCTTGTGACGTAAGCAGACCTCAGTAATGGACGACACTTCTAGTAGACAATTAAAGACGGTGGGGTGGATTGACTATTAGGCACAGTTTGTTACTTTTTTTGGCAAGTTAAGTTCGTCCAAATGCTATTTGTTGTTTTATTATAGGAAAAAATTACTAAAACACCACATTTCCAAGCTTCAGGGTGAGAAGCCATGGTTGTGGCGTGAAATGGGGGAAAGTTATGAAAGTATGACTATCACATGAGGATAAGGAGGTTTGTGGCCAAGTAATAGCAGCCGCACGGTTCGGTTAATTTATTCGATTAAGTCGTTCTTACCAAGAGGTCTCGTATTACCTAGTAACTGGGTTGTGGAGATCAGATAGGCAGTCTCACCATGTAAAATTTTGGCTTTCAGCTACATCCAGTTAGACTGGAAGCCGACCCCAACATCGTTGGGAAAAGTCTAGGCAGATGATGATGAATTGAGTATAAAAGTAAAACTTTTCAAGAGGGAAAGGAAACGTGTAACCGTAGCCAAAAGTACTGCAATGTAGAAAGGACATCAAAAGCAAATCATATTCTTTGTTACTGAAGTTTGTGCATGTGTGGATTCAGATACCAATGGTTCGGTTGACTCTCATAATATCTACAGCAAAACTAGATCCAGTAAGGATTGCACGGCCCATTCAACACAAAAACAACCGTAAATTAATTATAAAATTATAGTAATCCACCAAAACTGACCCCTTCTCCAGAACTCGGCAAACAGTTCTAATTGCTGGGTGTGCGTGACCAAACCGTGGGATCCAACATATGCCACACTAAGCCAACTATTATAATCACAACTATGTCCGATAATTTGCCACTAGACATGGTATGTGCAATCGATATGACATGCTACGCCCAATTTTTGGTCAACCTGTTTTGGTGCGGGTAAAACGATTCAGAAAATGACTACCTCTCTTCCTGTTTCCCTTAAAAGATAGCAGGTTTTTGTTAGTGGGAAGACAACAGCATCCTCCCTGAACCAGTCACTATCTGTTAACATTATGACTGTATCCCACCAAGGACTTTCTGATGGTGACATGGCCCCATCATTAATGGGTGTTAGAGCAATGAGAAAATTTAAATGCATCGTGGCAACGACACATGTCGATCGATCGAAGAGGTTAAGGAACGATGGCGGGGTCACGCCTTGGGTGCTAGCGTTGTTTGCCCCCACCGACCCTCCAAGACCGAGCTAAGCAATCAGTCTTGCTAGAACAGTGCAAGCGGTCAGTCGACGTCACCAATACTAGAGCCAGTCGAGCAGAAACACGAGAGATAAACTTTAACACACGATATTTTGATATTATAATGGAGCCGAAATCTAGTCATACTCTTTGCTTTGGGTTCTTTGGAAGGTCTACAAAGATCATGATCAACTCATGATAGTCACGTCTCGCGTAGGTTTAAAAACATAAACGCTGCACTGTCCAGAGTGAAACATTTCTAGAGACGAAGTAATAGCATATTATGTCGTTGACAAAAACAGTCGAATAACATCAAGCTTGTAATCCCCAAAGGGTTAGGCAGAGGTGCACCTATAGTACACTCACGTTTCGCTAGTTATGTTTGTGTCCCATGGGAGCGAGCCTATTGCCATCAACCGGGCACAAATCCAGACTGCGGGCTGCTATTGAGTAATTCCAGATGGAAAAACCCCGGCAAGAGTACCCAGGACCTCATGGTCACCAGTAGCGCTTTCGAGTTCAACCACTAGACCAACAGGTAGTCGAGACAGTCGAACAAGTAGAGTAATATTGTAAAAAGGAGAACATTTAAAATTATCACAAAAGGGTCTTGCGATGTCCTTTTTTTCATAGAGCTCATTTATCCAAAACAAAAGTCAGCAACGGGGTTATGACACCAAAAATAGCTTCTAATACACTTTTGCGGGTAAAAGAAGACTAAAAAAGTTTGTTGGCTTCTGACTAGCTACCAAGAACATATAAAGATATTTTCCCAGCTGCTCCTATGCCACTCGGTCATCCATCTAAGATCAAGACATGGTTTCACCTTAAGGTGCTCTCCCTCACCAGGAGCATTCGCGTGTAATGTCACAGATTCGAGCATTGCATCACTGAGGGAGGAAAATAGAGCATTACAATGCGCACCTTGTAATGATATAATGTGTACTTGTAACTTCAATGCGCTCTACTTGTAATTAAATATTACATTACACGCGAATGCTCGTCAGTCAGGGAGGTAGTATTGTAATATAATGCTCAAAGTCGAATCTGTAAAGTTACATTACACCCGAATGCTCCTGGTGAGGGAGCACCATAATACACACATCAAAAGTGTCTAGGGATCAACATATATTTTTGCAATAACTTTTCTCCTGATTGATATTAATTAAAATTTTCTTTAAGGATTCATCAAATAAAGTGTTTTCGTTTGTCACAGTAACGATAAACCAAGTCACCTTTGCATTAATAAAGAAATTTGCCATTTTCCTAATAAAGGGATTTTTGACATTTGAACCACTAACATTAAAGTTCGAAAAAAAGACTGAAATAACAGTTTTCTTTAAAATTTTATTGGGTAACTTAAACAATTAATAATCCGTGTTTCTACCGCGAACACTAACAACACAAGAACATCGGTTTGGCATACTCAAAATGAGTTCATCCAAATCACGCTGTGGAATGGCCGCCCATGTTCGTTGCAACAACAAAAAAAGGTCTTCTTGCGACTGGATACCCTCCATATTCGGCAGAGCTCTTCTCTGTAGCATATCCCATGCATGCTCAATCGGGTTCAAGTCTGGCGACTGAGCAGGCCAGGGCAGGACATTGATGTTAGCTGCGGCGAGAGTCTGTCTTACAACTCTTGCGGTGTGCGGTCGTGCATTATCATGCATTAACTGAAATAAGGGACCGATTTGCACTTGTAGAGGAACGATGACGTCTGATACAATCGTCTCAGCATAAATTTGAGCCTTGAGGTTGCCTCTGATCCAAATCAACTCAGTTCTTCCGCCGATCCAAATACCCGCCCATACCATGATGGTTCCACCACTATAAGGATGGACTTCCTGGCAGGATTTTAATCGCTGTTGGCGTCCAGGGGTTCTCCAGTGTCGTATACGTCTTGTATCCGGTCTCATACCAAAACGAGACTCATCAGAAAAGCACACGAAACGCCATTGTTCTTCTGCCCAATTTCTGTGTTCAAGAGCCCATTGATATCGAATCCTACGATTGTGCATTGCTATAGGTGGTACCCGTAGCGGTCTTCGGGAATGAAGGTTCACTTCATGCAAGCGGTTTCTGACTGTTTGGTCGCTAATTAAGTTCCCTGAAGAGTGATGAAGCCTCACGGCTAACATCATGGCGGTTATAGTTGGAGCTCTTCGAGTTAAGATTTGAATGTATCGGTCTTGTCTCCGTGTGGTGCAGCGATACCGTCCTCCATGGCGCTCAGCCACGGTACCAGTGCTTCGGTAACGTGTCCAAAGTCGACTGATAACACTCTGACTTGTATTCAGAGCTAAAGCCACAGTACGTTGCCGGGAACCAGCTTCTATCATTCCCACGGCTCTGAGCATTTCTTCCCTGCTTAAATGACGTCGCCGCTCCATAATAACGTTGGTTTTAATCAGTAGTAGGGAAACAGTAGCACTAATAATGTCTTCAATGCGTTGTATGTTTTTATAGGGAAAATATTGACAGCTGATTTTCATCTTTTACTCGAATTTGATTCACAGTTCCTGATTCAAATTATGAAATGCACCAAAAAGGATCCATATAAATTTATAAAATCATAAATTTATTACAAAGCCACATCTCAATCTCAAGAAATCCGCATAAAAATGCTTGATCCCTAGACACTTTTGATGTGTGTAGATTAACAACCGATCTGCATGTTTGCTTTACAACTCTGAAAGTCGAAGAATAAACGATGATAAAATCCTGAAAGAAACCCTTCACCCCTACTTTCTTTCCATTAATAATGCTAAATACCTTCGAACGCTGACATTCCACGTTGGCAATGCGATGTCGTTTACTTATAAAAAGGTAGGTATAATTGTTAGTTTATATGTTTTGTTAAAAGTAATGTCTGGAAGTACTGATTCGATTAGAATATCTTTTAGGGGTTCCGTACCCGAAAGGTACCAAACGGAACCCTATTACTAAGCCTCCGTTGTCCGTCTGTCCGTCCGTCTGTGTGCTCTATCTCATGAACCGTAATATGTAGACAGTTGAAATTTTCACAGATTGTGTATATCAATTACGGCTATAACAAAAAATAATAAAAATTAAAGGGAGTTTTTTTATCTTCAAAAATGAAGAAATAGGGGGTTACTTGTCAACTTTAGACCATTTTTGTACGACCTCTATCGCAACAATTAAACAAGTTAGCTTAACAAGATAGCAATATCGTTAGCCTTAAACATATAGCTGTACGTCAAAATCCAGAGCCACCACGATGGACAGTGCTGAGTGGTAATTAAAGATAAAACTACATTACTTACGTTGTAAAAACACACATAATAAAAATAACGAAGGCAGCAAAATCATATTCAAAACATAAAACCCCATAGAATTACATAAAGAAATCGGTCAAAACCCTTCCACGCCCTTCAGGGCGAGGAGCGAAACTCGTAAAAATGATAACTCGTAAAAACACTCATAAAAATATAGTACGCTAATATGCGGTTCGGTCGAAGCGTGATTTCGATACCTATGAGTGGTGAAACTCCGCTGTACCTACTTATTATCTGATTTTATTTTTCACTGCTGCCATGCTGCTGTCAGACGTTGAGGTTTAAATCAGTAATGGAACCAAATTAGGTAAGTAATTATTTGATTTGTACACCAATCTTTTACATACATTTGTACCTACGCCACGTTATGGCAGGATGTGCTGAAATAAACAACCTAACACCCTATGTAGTACCATATTCTAGCAAATAAATAATTTGATTTGATTTGATTTTTGTGGATGTCTTTCTTTCATTTCGAGAGGAGCTAAGACTAAGTAATAACAGCCGCACGGGTCGATCCATCAGGTTAAGCTACGCTTGCCGGGGTTGGTCAGTGGATGGGTGACCATCTTTACATACCGAGACTCCTCTGTGCCTCGGAAAGTACGTTAAGCCGTTGGTCCCGGCTGTCATTCGTGGATCTTTGACAGTCGTTACGGGTCGTCAGAAGCCCGAAAGTCTGACAACCAGTCTTACCAAGGGGAATCGTTCCATGTAAAATAGTGATATTAAGCTGCATCCGGTTGATCCGATTAGACTGGAAGCCGACCCCAACATAGTTGGGAAAAGGCTAGGCAGATGATGATCTTCGTTCGCAGTTCCATGGGTTATGTTCATTATTGTTCATGTCAAATTAATTAATGCGACTTCAGGATGAAATCCAATCAGGATGTCTTTCTTTTCGTAAATAATAGCTTTGTGTTTTTGTTGGTAAAACAGAAGTACTGTCATTCAGATTTTTACATAAACATATACACATACATATATTGATTTCTTTGAAATCGATTTTCTTCACATAATCTTATGTGGCAAACCTAAGTGAATTTCTTTATACCTTTTCGTACAAATTCGAGACCTTATAAGACCGATACAACCCCCAACATAATACCCAGCCGAACAATAGTCTGGCGTTCCATCAACTTTCACAGTTACCAAAACCTATTAAGTTCAAGATGTTAGTATTTTAATAAATGAGAGAACGTCACAGCCATTCTCCCAACTTGAAATTAACTTTGCGCCCCTGGGACTTGTATGAAAGCTATGAATACAGTACGGCATACTGTGGAGCCATTGTTGGAGGCAGTAGACGATAGTTCTTGAAGTTGCAACGGAACTTTGGTTTCAGTAGCGCCATTGTGGCCTTGTGGGTCGGCGGCCAGGCGCTGTTGGTTTTTGATAGTGGACGATGACCGTCTGAAAACGTGTTATTTCTATAGAAGTTTGAAGAAAGCTTCTTAGGCTGAGTGCACCTGTACACTAACAGTACTGTTAAAATCACAGTGGTCTTTATTTTCGTTACTATAAGGTTGCTGTCCGGTTGCTGCCAGTGACAAGTCTGTCAAATACACATTGATTTTTATTTGCGTTACTATAAGGTTGCTGTCAGGTTGCTTCCACCGACAATTCTGTCAATTTCACAGTGATCTTTATTTTCGTTACTATAAGGTTGCTGTCCGGTTGCTGCCAGTGACAAGTCTGTCAAATACACATTGATTTTTATTTGCGTTACTATAAGGTTGCTGTCAGGTTGCTTCCACCGACAATTCTGTCAATTTCACAGTGATCTTTATTTTCGTTACTATAAGGTTGCTGTCCGGTTGCTGCCACTGACAAGTCTGTGAAATTCACAGTGATATTTAATTGAGTTACTATAAGGTTGCTGTCCAGTTGCTGCCACTGACAAGTCTGTGAAATTCACAGTGATCTTTATTTTCGTTACTATAAGGTTGTTGTCCGGTTGCTGCCACTGACAAGTCTGTGAAATTCACAGTGATCTTTATTTTCATTACTATACAGTTGCTGTCAGGTTGCTGTCATTGACAAGTCTGTCAAAATCTCAGGAATCTTTATTGTTGTTACTATACGGTTGCTATCAAATTGCTGCCACTGGTAAGTCTGTCAAAATCACGGAGATCTTTATTTTCGTTATTATTAGCTGTTGCTGTGAGGTTGCTGCCACTGACAAGTCTGTCAAAATCACAGTAATCTTTATTGTCGTTACAATAAGGTTGCTGTTAGGTTGCTGCTGTCAGAGGTAAAATAACTGTGAAAGGACAGTAGGTTTCCTAAATGATGTGTACCCCCATACCTCTACCTACAACACCCCCAAGGGCACACGATGCATTGCAACGGCGACGCGGCGCTGGAACGGTGTCGCTGCGGCGTCCTAAATACAAATATCCATGGTATGCCACACGGTGAGTTCCGGCGTCGCACCGCACGTACACCACCCGCGAGATCTGAGTGTACGCGTTGCGACGCCGGAGCAGCACCGCTTAGTTGTTTGTGCGGCAGATGAAAGGGAAAGAAATCTTTGCAGTGCGACGCCGCTGCGGCGTAACAACTTTACGGCACCACAACGCACATGTGACCGCTAAAGCGGCGTTATCTTTATGGTGCGCCGCAACGCATTGTGTGCTTAGGCCCTAAATGGTACCAAGCCACCGATTTAAAGTCGTCCTAAAACTGTAGCAGTGCCATGTGAAAGTGGAAGAATAAACTTGATCTCGATTGCGAAAATCACGATAATATACACACCTTATATAAGGTGCCATAAAAATATCTGCCACGGCTGCAATGGGAGACAGTATTGTGTATAAAGATTACAATAGTGACGATAAATTATTGATCTTATGTTATAATTATATCTTATGTTATAATTTTTTTCATACAAAAAAAAAATGCGAATTGATTTATTTAAGAAACCGTCTCGTAGTAATTAGTGTTCATTCACAGAACAGTTAGAAAGAGGTATCAATTGTTTGCATTGACGAAGCGACACATCGCGCGTAGTTGTGAACCACGTTATGCAGAATAAAGTAAATGTTTATTTAATTACTTCATTTTCCCAAATTGATTTAACTATTCCGGGGTACGAAATTTCTTCGCTATTGTAATCTATATACACAATACTATCTCCCATTGAAGCCGTGGCAGATATTATAAGCATACCCTAAGTAGTTCTGCCATGTTATAGCCAATACCATCATGCAAAGAATGTGAGTTGTGTTTTGAATTGTTTTACAATTAATGTCTGTGACTTTACATGTATTGGTTCCCAAACAAATACACAATACAACAGTATTTACACATACACACACACAAACACACATAATCAGCCTATAATGTTCCCACTGCTGGGACACAGGCCTCCTCTCAGTGAGAGGGAGTGGGCTATAACCCACCACGCGGGCCCAGTGCGGGTTGGTAGATGTCACACGTCTTCGAATTTTTGGTTCTAGGAACGGTGATGAAATAATTTACACAATGTAAAGCACCTGCCTGGATTCGAACCCAAAACCTACACAACCAGTATTTGCCAAACTGCAAAACAGTTTGTCGGCAATGTATATGTCGCAGCCAATTGGATTGATAAGCCGTTTGGTTAATAGCCTAGCCTCTTAACTAAAGGCCGCCGTTGAATTAGTGGCCTGAATGACATTCAATTATAAGTTAGGCAGGATCTCTGACCAACTGCGTGCCAGCCAAGTGAGCGAAGCGAGTGGTGCCGCGGCAGCTATGACGGTTAACTAAACGGCTCATTAAGCCAGTTGGCTGCAACATATTTGTAATCATGAGTCATCTTAATGAGTTCAAGAGAAGCATAATGCTTCCGCGGAAGAAGTTGAGCAGAAAAACTAGTTTCACTAAAAATAAAACGTAGAAGTTACTTCTTCCGACAAAGTTCAGCTGTCCCATTAGAACGAAGCATAAAATTTATAAGTTATTGGAAGCTAATATTTTTATGAATTAATAAAATTAAAAAAAATACGCTAACACCCACGCTTCGTACATATTTTATTAAAGTTAAGTACGCTTTAAAAATATATACATCGTGGTATGAAAACACAGTGAATTATTATGATATTTTATAATAGGTCTTTACCTATGAAATTGCCGTTTTGTATGAAAAAATTTAAACGAATTTTTTTCATGCATTTTTAATTTGTATTAATCGAAGTAATCACCCATGCAATCAATGCATCTTTGCCAACGCAGTGGCAGTTTATTGATGCCCTTCTTAAAGAAATCAGCTGGACGGGAGGCAACAAATTCTTCAAAGGCATTTTGTACTGCCTCTCGGGTATTGAATTTTTTTCCCGCCAAGAAGTTATCCAAATTCTGGAAAAAGTAGTAGTCTGTAGGCGCAAGGTCTGGTGAGTAGGGCGGATGACGGAGAGCTTCCAACCCCAGTTCTTGCAACTTGGAGACCGTCTGCTGTGCAGTATGAGGTCGCGCGTTGTCGTGCAGGAGCAGCGGAGACGAGCGATTGACCAATGCTGGTTGGAGATATGCCAGCTTCTCCATCATTGTGTTCAGTTCTTCACAGTACACATCTGAAGTAATGCTCACCCCGTTTGGTAAGAAGCTGTGATGAATCACACCGGCGCTAGACCACCAAACAGTGACCATCACTTTTCTAGGGGTAAGTTTTCGTTTAGGGCATTGTTTAGGTGCTGAACCAGGATCCAACCAACTTGCTGAGCACTTGCGGTTATCAAACAGAATCCATTTTTCATCGCAGGTAACAATGCGGTTCAAAATTCCTTCATTTGTGTGTCTTTTGAGCAGTGCAAAGCACGTCTCGACGCGTACTTCGCGCTGGCGATCATTGAGTTCGTGGGGCACCCATTTGTCAAGCTTTTTTACCTTGCCAATTTGACGCAAATGGACCAATATTGTTTTGACGCTAACGTCGAAAGCTGCTGCTAATTCAGCCGTAGATTGTGTATCATCAGCTTCCACAATCGCCTTTAATTCGTCATTGTCGACCAAAGTCTTCGGACGACCGCGAGGTTCATTTTTCAGGTCGAAATTTCCAGAACGGAAGCGAGCAAACCAATAACAAGTGGTGCGTTGGTTTGTAGTGTTAGCTCCGTAAACGTCGTTGATGTTGCGTGCCGCTTGTGCCGCGTTGCTGCCACGACGGTACTGATATTCCATAATTACTCGAATTTTTAACGTATCCATGATGACGAAAAAGATTGAAATGCGATGAAAATGTAACACTAATCAATAAACAAATGACTACTTTTGGAAAAAAAAATCCATGTTTTTAAAATAAAATTAATTTGAAATTAGAATTCTTAGGCAAACAAAAATTATTTTGATTTGAAATGGCCAGTACTGCAGAACGGCAATTTCATAGGTAAAGACCTAATATTAAAAATGTACGACACAATATGATTACGATATTAATCGCAACGTCTCGAAACTAGGAAAATAAAATTTCACGGTATCTGGTCCAAAGCCGAATAGTGTGTTTTATTTCTTCCAACAATAGAAAAATTTTATTTGTGTCTTGTAAGTTCATATAGGTAAATAAACTGCTAATCTAAATAACACTCATTAGATACAAACGTACTTTTACCCACTCCTAAACTTCACACTTTCTAAGAAATTATTTATTAAATACCACCAAATAATAACCCTGACCAAAATATAAGTGAACAAAATCATAGAAATCGTTTTATTATCCACCCTCTACGATGTCTACGGCGTAGCTGCGTAGCGCTACGTACGCTACGGTAGAATACTAGCACTGATTGTAACAATGTACAATCAGTACACACTAGTACAAAGTGAAGAGATTATTTTGTATTCTGTCCTTCTATCTTCCTAGACCAAAATAGTAGGTATACAACAAGTCAATCTGCCTAGCCTTTTCCCAACTATGTTGGGGTCGGCTTCCAGTCTAACCGGATGCAGCTGAATACCAGTATTTTATATGAAGCGACTGCCTATCTGACCTCCACAACCCAATTACTGGGTAATATGATACCCCTTTGTAAGACTGGTTGTCAGACTTTCGGGCTTCTGACGTCCCGTAACGACTGTCAAAGATCCACGAATGACAGCCGGGACCAACGGCTTAACGTGCTTTCCGAGGCACGGAGGAGTCTCGGTATGTAAAGATGGTCGACCCGTACGGCTGTTATTACTTAGCCACGAGCTCCAGGTATACAACTAAGTACCTATAATTAAAATTCGCATCCACAAATATATCACCGAATCTTCTCAGTCAGAAGAAGTTACTCATGAACGTTTGTCTTCGATCGAGTTGTGTAATTTTCCAGTGAAATTACTTAGAATATCCACTTTTTATGTTACTATCACCAATCTACGTGTTACATTATCTCTATCTACCGTATATTATGTGTACGGTAGCAATTTATACGCAATAATAAGGCCCGCTAGTCTAATTCAAAGGCTAAACCGGCCGTAGACGGTACGTCGCTACTCTGGCATCACATCACTGGGAATTACTAATGAGGGCATGGTCCCAATGACAGCGGGAAAGCATGCCAAAGCTGATTTTAGCAATTGATGCGTGTGTTCGTGTAATGTAACATGGTGTACCAGAATGGTGTGGTCAAATTCAAGGATGTGGTACAGACCATCAAACTGAACAACTTTCTCCATGGGACCAACATCGTAATCGTGAAAAATGAACCAATTTTTTTAATAAAATATAGCAGTATTATCATTTGGAGCAGCTCGTGGCTAAGTAATAACAGCCGTACGGAACGATCTATCAGGTTAAGCTACGCTTGCCGGAGTTGGTCCGTGGATGGGTGACCATCTTTACATAACGAGACTCCTCCGTGCCTCGGAAAGCACGTTAAGCTGTTGGTCCCGGCTGTCATTCGTCGTTACGGGTCGTCAGAAGCCCGAAAGTCTGACAACCAGTCTTACCAAGGAGTATCGTGTTACCCAACTCCAAACCCACTCCACTCCAGATAGGTAATCGCTCCATGTTAAATGCTGGTATTCAGCTGCAATCGGTTAGACTGGAAGCCGACCCCAACATAGTTGGGAAAAGGCTAGGCAGATTGATTTTAGCATTATTATCATGTACCATGTTGATGATGTTCTATTGCAAACACAGACATAGTTTCATCTTATCTTTCTAAGGGCTAATTTGACCAAAGTCGGATATGTTTTATCCGTGGAATAAAACTGACGCCTGGCAGTTTTGTATAGAAAAACTTGAGAGAAACTAACAAAAATTCAAAATTTATTCGAAATACTGTGTATAAAAGTTTGGTCGAATTCACCTTTAATGTAATTTTACAGAATTATCTGAGACGAATTTAAATTGACGTTGAATCAGCAATGTTTTTAATGTAAAAGAAAATTATACACACTGAATTTAACACGAATAAACAGACGGGGAAAACTGAGAATAAAATGCTAATGTGCTTACAAGAGCAACCTTATACAAAATGTTTTATTAAAATTTGGAAACACCACAAGTCTTCAGGGATGAAAGCGGAGGGACGAGATGTCAAAGACCTTTGAATTAACCTTGAAATAAACTTATGTGGGTACTTCAATGTAATTACGTTACAGAATATTTTGTTAAGGTTTAATCTTAATGTTTGTGCAGAATTTGTCTTTGCGGAAAGAAAGTGAAAATAACACGTCCAGAAATTGTTACGAAAAACGTTGTTTTGTAAGAGTCAAGCTCGTGTAAAGCTCAAAGGATTGGTATATTGATATTTGAAGAAAGATTTTTGAACTGGATTTTGATACTCTCTAGTAAAGCGGAGGTACCTCACAGCTTTGTCGTATATACTGTGTAAATAATTGCAATGTATTGCAGAAAATGAAGATTGTAAACAAAAAAGATGTTTGACTAAAAGTCAGTTGAACCGATCGATGCCTTGAACAGGCAACACACCACCTTTAATTATACGCAATTTGACGACTCTGGTGAGGCTTTTTGTCAAGGTAAGTACATATGTTATCTTCATAAAATAAGCCTAGAGTTTGAGGCTGGCTTTAGCCAAGTTTTGAATCAACAATAAAATTGTTATTTATCCTAAAAGTGCCACACTTAAAATCGCCGGTAAAACAAAGTCAAATGTAAATTGGATATCGTATTCAAACCCGTTAATCGCTCATCACTGGTCCCGCTAACATTCGCGACCCAAATCATCAATGCATATAAGTCAGCGTGACACCTGGCTTTGCTATCAAACCGCCCTGACTGATGGCCGTAGCTCATCGCGTCTAGACAGCCTAATATAGAAACGATTAAATATCTCGTCACATGTGTTGGTTTATTTAACGTGAGTAAGGCCGGTCACAAACCGTGTCGCGTACACGCGGCTGATTGTTGAATTATATAGTCAGCTAATGTACCTGTTTGTCGTTATTAATGATAATGTGTATTCGGTCAGCAAGGTTCAAAGTTAGATGGATTCGTCGTAGTCATTAATTTTGGGGTAATGACTATTGTTGTATTTAAATTAATCACGCGGTTTTAGGATGAAAATATGTGAAATAAACCTTCTTTGATTTTACCAAACAAAAAGAAACTTAGCTACGGTTTCCTAGAAGAACGGTAGCTGCACTCGACGGCCGTAGTGACTGTCATGAAAGTGATGACAGCGGCAAAGATTTAAATCGTTAGATTCGCCCTACCGCGTCAAAAGATAGTCGCATTTCTATTTCGTTTTGACTCGCAATGACGCAGTGACTTCACTTGATTATCACGGAAACGCTGTTAAATAATATCTCATTAAGGACACTTTTTCTGGTGACTAAGTACGGTGAGGGCAAATCTAGCGATTTAAATCTTTGGTGGGCGGGGTTTGACTTAATGTCAAATACTGGTGAGAATCACAGATTTTCATGACGGAAAATTATCACGGATGCTTTCCTAGTAAACCTATGCTTTAATAATATTTTGTAAATAGTTCACCATTCAAAATAAATGGATCCATTACTCCTTGTAATCGTGGGCAACACTTGTTCTACAAATAGTCGCCACGTGTGGAGATATCACGCAACACAACGCTAGTTAAATATTAAAAGTGCAGTTAGCGACTGTGCCAGTTAACCTGTGATTGGCTACAGTTACTGCTGGCACATAATTGAACGTACTAACAAGATACCACAAACGTGGCTTTTTGACCTGAAAACTTCAGAAAAGAGTGTGGATAGAGTTTTAGAGATTTTGTCTGAGATTTTTTGTTTTATTTTGGAAACTAATATACATAATCGAAGAAAATGTGAGAATACCTGAGTTTAACACATTATCTCTTGCATAGATGGGTGAGATGAACAAAAGACAGTCGAAATCCGTTTTTAGCCGAGTCGCAGAATGCCGACTGTAATGAGTAAGAAGTGAAATTGAATTGAATATGCGGGAGTACATTTTATTCTATTATAAATGCAAAATAAGTGTATTATAGTAAGTTCACCTAGTTTGTCATCGAATACTAGGAGGTAGGTATTCGTTCGTAAGTATTCGATCCGTGTCATGTTTTCAATGTATTGCATTTCGACGTTGTGTTATTTGATGTGTTCAAAGCCACATCGAATAACCACCATAAACCACCACCATATTTGACAGGCAAGTTACGAAATAACTTCGTTCCTAAACTAGGTATACTAATATTATAAACCTGAAGAGTTTGTTTGTTGGTTTGGTTGGTTGAACGCGCTAATCTCAGGAACTACTGGTTCGAATTGAAAAATTCTTTTAGTGTTGGATAGCCCATTTATCGAGAAAGGCTATAGGCTATATAACATAATGCTACAACTAATAGGAACGGAGCATCAATGAAAAATGTTGCAAACACGGGGAAAATTTATTCCTTTTGAGAGTGCTTTTGAGAGAGCTATAATACTTATGAAGAATCTTCCGAACTTGCCTGGTGGGAAGTAGTGCTTCCCACCAGGCAAGATCGGAATATTATTCATTTTCATTGGAAGAGTTTTAAAGGATACCTACACCTTATCTAAGCGACACATTTTTGTTTTCCGACATGCACGTGAACGAAGTCACGGGCACAGCTAGTGTAAAAAATATATACAAAATATGTAGATGGAATTTTGGTCATTCATAATTGTTTCCGTTTTACTAACTCAAACTTTGGACTCACAGATTCACAGTTGAAGATTAAAATACCAGTCGTGATTAATTCACAATGCTATGATTCCCCAATCAAAGTGAGATTGATACCTAATACAAGCATATACAATGGCTATGTATAAATAGGTATAGTGTAGACTACGTTTTAGGGATTATGCCCGTGAGGGACATATTGATACGTATGTGTTGTTTCTATGTATTCATTTCGATGCAGTTTGACGATTACATTAGATTTGACTTAGCTGTCAGACAAATTATGTTAACGTATGTGTTTGAGGTATAAAATATAATATATATTATATAATTTTCTGATGAGTTTAAGAAGAGATAACACTTGTTGTACGTTTTTGAGAAATTGTTATAATTAATTTCATTTGTCATTCACAGCTACTCGTACGTATCTAAAAGGAAACACAAATTATCGAAATTTTGTTTTTTAACAATAATTATATTTATATTTTATTTAAGTTGATTATGTATTATTAAGTTTATTATTTATTTTATTTTTTTTTACAATTATCGTGACGTGTTCTGAACTATCTATCTTCTTTTTACGTTTTCCAACCATGTAAACAATGCAACTACACAGTATTTATCAGAAAAAACTCTCAAGCGGACCGTTGTTTGTTTACAGTCTTGGAAACTATAAAAAGAAGAGTGTATATATGTACTTACATAAGTGTGTATGTTCGCTTCCATGTTGACCTGGGGATTAGAGAAAAACAAGGTGTATCAGGTGCATGTATACTGGGGGAATACCTCAGGGCGGAGGAGGGGAATAAATCTAAGATTGGATAGCGATTAAATAGAAAGAATCTTAGCAGCCGATCATGCCTTAGTTTTCATGAAACGCAGTATTAGAGAAATGGGTTTATAAATTTATATTTTTAAGACTTTTTTGAATCGTCCTTTCGTGGATTTAATCCAGTTTCACGCTTTGGGTCAAATCTTGTGATCGTCTTTTCAATCACATTCGGAAATCAGATTGAGCTAAATTTTGGCTCATCCGTGCTTCTTCGATGACCGTACAACATTATGATGTGACATAGCTGATTTGATGATACAGATGGGAAGAAAGCACCTATTTAGTGTTATAACACTAAAAAATATATTTTTTTATTGTCTTTGATTGGGTTTATGTTACTCAGTGATAAAAGAGTTAACTGTCCAAAGAATTATCCAATCAGCGAAATAAGTGTTATTTAATAAAACTGACTGTCTCGGTGCAGTGGACGTACTATCGACAAAACGGACGCCTTTACACCTTAAAGTTGCTTTTTAGGGTTCCGTAGTCAACAAGGAACCCTTATAGTTTCGCTATGTCCGTCCGTCTGTCTGTCCGTCCGACCGCAGCTTAGCTCAGAGACTCTTAGTACTAGAAAGCTATAATTTGGCATGGATATACATATTCATCACGCCGACAAAGTGGCAAAATAAAATCGTGAAAAAAAAATGTGTTTACCTTCTTTACACGTAAAGTTGGGATGTTTTTTTTTTCTCATCTACCCCATGGTGTGGGGTGTTTTTGGACAGGCCTTTTAAAAATATTGCGGGTTTGTGAAAACAATTTTTCGATTTAGTGAACCGTTTCTGAAATATTAAGCTTTAAAGTGCTAACTGTCCCCGTCCCCCCGTGCCAGCTATACGGTTAGTTTTGGATGGGTGAAAAAATTCACGGTAGTAGTATGTACAGGGTGTTTGGCACGTTGAACATACGAAAATGGTGGATAGGTGGGGTCATCTGCTACTTACTCAGCCCTAATTTATTTGGCCCTGGCCCCCTGGATAATTAAAAAAAATGTTTTTTTTGCTTTCTTCTAGTTTCACCACTTTCTTAACTTTAAAGTGTAATTTTTATTAAAAATTAGTAAAACAGGTAATTTTTTTTTTTAATCTTTAATGTTGGCAGATTCTTATAAAATTATTGCTTTATTCAGATGTTAGCTAGAAAAAAAGTTATGAGTCCTCAAACTTACAGAACGATGTAAAAAATACTTAAATATTAAAGCAAAAAAAAAAAAAAATTTAAATATCCAGGGGGCCAGGGCTTCATACATTAGGGCTGAGTAAGTAGCAGAAGACCCCACCTATCCACCATTTTCTTATGTTCAACGTTCTGCCAAACACCCTGTATAACGAAATTAAAAGGAAAACTATCACAGCTAAGTAGGCTTTTCAAGTTTACGAGTAATAATCAACCACCTTGTAAAATGTACTTGGAACAGTAAAAATTTCGTACAAATTCCATTAAAAATTACTTATATAACGTTGTTAGTTGTGTAAAACAGGTAGTAAATATAAGTTTATGAACCATGTAAAAATATACAAAAATAAAATCATAACATTCTTATTAATAATGTTATCTAAATTAATAATATTTACGCTTGAACAACGACGGGCGGACGCGTGCACTACGGAACCCTTTTTCTGAGCGTGTGCACTCACTTTGCCGGTTTTTGTATACTGATTCACCCTGCTCCTTTCCTGGTCTTTTGTTTGTTCTAAAATTGCAGCTTGCAAGCAAAATTGTTTCGAAATTGGAAAGGCCTGGCGTTTGTCGATAGTACCTACGTATTTTCACTCTAACACACTCGATTTTCTTAAAGACAACGCCTAAAGGCTCTACAAATAAGCTAACTAATAATAATACTTGTACCGCAAAAGGTACCGGTCATCCGCACTGCACCATTGTCGTCCAACCCTAGTATTATCTAACCGACAAACAAGTAAAACTTCGAATGGACTTACAAAAGGCTTTTTTAACCCATCAAATAAACACTCATCCATAATTTATAAACGCCTTTCTCAAAAATACTTCCTCATTTAATAAAACCTATAAAGTTCAATTTCATAGAGCGTGTTTCCTTCAAACTCACCTAAAAGAAAGGAAAGTATGCCTAATACTAGAAACGGATGTCGACCTTATAGACCAAAACAATAGCGGGTACACAATATAAAGGTCTTGTGTGGTCGGATTGTAAGACAATAATAGACTCTAAAACAATCATACAAAGTTGGTTTTAGTTTGCGATGAAAATATTTGACTTTTAAACCTTTATGTAAAAACAAATGAGACTTGAAACTTTTCAAGGGATATGGATGATTTCTGAACAAAATAATTCATTTTGACTAATTTAGTCGGTACTTATATTACAATAATCTTACTATCCCACTTCACACTAATATTATAAAGCCGAAAGTTTGTGAGTGTGTGTGTGCGTGTGTGTGTATGTTTGTTACTTCTTCACGCTCATACGGCTGGACCGATTTGGATGTAATTTGGTATGTACATAGCTTATACCCTGATTTAACACATAGGTTACTTTTTATCCTGGTCTACGCGGGTGAAACCGCGGGGCGCAGCTAGTAATATTATAAATGTGAAAGTTTTTGAAGATGGATGGATGGATGTTTGTTACTCTTTCACGCAAAAACTACTGAACGGATTTTGATGAAATTTTGCACACAGATAGTTTATAACCTAGATTAACACATAGGATATTTTTTTTATCTAATTACCATGTGGAAAACCAACAGCTGTACATAAATACAATTAATTTATTTATTTATTTATTTATTTCATTTGGGAAAACAAACAGTAGTATACTAATCATAAACAGTGTTGTCTTAAAATTAGAACTTTACAAATATACTACCCACAACATTTTCCACAGATTACTACATTATATAATAAAAACAAGCTATTAGCTAACGTGAACTGTAGCAGGGCTACCTTAGTGAAAAAGAAGTTCTAAAAGATGTAACAAACAAATAAATTCATGCGTGATATACAATATAATCAATCTGCCTAGCCTTTTCCCAACTATGTTGGGGTCGGCTTCCAGTCTAACCGGATGCAGCTGAATACCATTATTTTACATGGAGCGACTGCCTATCTGACCTCCACAACCCAGTAACTGGGTAATACGATACCCCTTGGTAAGACTGGTTGTCAGTCTTTCGGGCTTCTGACGACCCGTAACGACTGTCAAAGATCCACTAATGACAACCGGGACCAACGGCTTAACGTGCTTTCCGAGGCACGGAGGAGTCTCGGTATGTAATGATGGTCACCCATCCACTGACCAACCCCGGCAAGCGTAGCTTAACCTGATGGATCGACCCGTGCGGCTGTTATTGCTTAGCCACGAGCTCCTCCTGATATACAATATAATAATATATATAATATATTGGAATAAGAAATATGAAGCCAAGGTTTTCACGGCTATGCAGGGTGGGTCAAAAATCGTGGATTAAATGAAACATGGCAATAGTTGGGGTTATTTGCAGTAAAAAAAAAATAATAAAATAAAAAATTGGTAAAAATAATTTAAAAAGATAAGTAGGTAACTATAAAAAGATATCGAAAAAAGTGCCAATACTCATAAATCATAGTACTCACTGTCATAAAAGCACTTTTGTAGTGATGATATTAGAAGCAACTGAACACCATTTATTGTTTTAAAATAAGTAGCCATTTTACTCATAACTTTTAAGAAGATCAAGTTAGGGCTCTGCCACACAGATATTTTTAATGCAAACAACCCCTAACTATCGCCCTGTTTCATTTGATCCACGATTTTTGACCCACTCTGTATACAGAATATAATAAAAGATTTTATACACGAAAAATCATCATGAAAAGAAGAGCACCAATCCTCAAATCGGTACCGCCAAACATAAGGAATAAACTACAATAAAATTAAATAAAATAAGAAACTGAACCAAGTACTATTTCATCATCTGCCTAGCCTTTTCCTTTTCTTTTTTCTATGTTGATCGGCTTCCAGTCTAAGCGGTCGCAACTGAATACCAGTATTTTACATGGAGCGACTGCCTATCTGACCTCCACAACCCAGTAACTGGGTAATACGTTACCCCTTGGTAAGACTGGTTGTCAGACTTTCGGGCATCTGACGACCCGTAAAGACTGTCAATGATCCACGTATGACAGCCAGGACCAACGGCTTAACGTGCTTTCCGAGGCACCGAGGAGTCTCAGTATGTTAAGATGGGTACCCATTGACGGACCAAACCCGGTAATGTCTAAACCACCAAACCAATCATTGCGAAAGACAGATAGGTCCTGGACCTGGACATGGCAAGGACATAGGCTTATAATAAACAATTAGGTACCTGTTTACCTCGTATAAAGGAATATCGCGAAAAGACCCGTTCTCAATTTTGTTTATAGGTAATGTGTACAAATCGCGAAAGTTTAAAAAGTTTAATATTTAATGATTTTCAACTGAAGACCGCGTCTAAACGAGTACCTACTGTTAATGATTTGGAAAAATATATGTTAAATTAGAGCATTTTTATAAATAATTTAATATATGAATATTTTTAAATTATGTTTATATTACTTTAAAAAAAAAATGAGAATCACGCAAGAACTATCAAGCGTATTTTTATGAAACCTTCATCATTTTAAAGATAATTTCATTATTTATCTTTTAGTATACGTGTTTTAATATAATAAATTAATAATACGTCTAATTTGGGACAGCGCTACTTGATGGGCGAGTCCTATTACTGGGTGGACGTACGACGCGTTGCGTGAGCTCAGACAGAACACGCAAGCTAACCACTCAAGTATCTGCATCTTAACTCTGTCTGTCTGTATATTAACATTTCACGTCTAAACCACTAAACCAATCGTTACTAAAGACAGATAGGTAATTGAACCTGTACAAGGACAATGGTGCCGATTCTCTAGTGAACGCACTAAACTAAAATTAGAGAATCGCTATCTTTTACTAACAGGCAGCGCGAGAAAAGGACGGCTATAGCTATGAACTAAGTTGGAGATGTCAAACTAGTTCACGCCTTGCGCTTCACCGTGTTTTTTAGTCGACATGTTTTTACGTGTCGTCTAAATGTCTATGGAAAAATTATTTCTAACTAATTTGACAGCTCTATTTTACTTCCGTCCCTTTCTTGTCATAATAGAGAGAAAAAGTTAGCAATAGCCTAAATTAAGTTTAGTTTGTGCACAACAGAATCGGCACCATTGGCTATTTATGATTTCGGATATTTTTAATAAAAATTATGAAATACGAAATATAGGCAGGCAAAGTCGCGGGAAACAGCTAGCTGTGAAATACACCTTTGATGTGCTTGTAATTAAACACCGTACCATTTTATGTAACTTACGTTAAGTTACAAATATGTTTAAGTAAAATGTTTTAATCGTAGAGTTTTTTAACCTATTTCTCTAGATGTACCTAAGTATGTAAGTGTATCTACATTTAGGTTTTTATGTAAAAATGGCTGTATAGCCCATTGGCAATTAGGTACCTATGGTTTATAATTTCATGATCTGTCAGAAAAACCATTGCCTACGATTGTACCATCGTGCCACTAAAAAATTTTCTTTCATCGTTTTCAAACATAGAATGTTCTTAGTTAAAATAAATTAACCCCAAAAGTTAAAGAAACTCTTGAAAAATTGAACTTGAACTTAATTGTTAATTGCCTTAAAAGCAGATGTTTACATTATCAACTAACATAAATAATATTAGTTGCTAATGTAAACATCGGCTTTTTCGACCTAGGTACCTACTGTAGGTACCTACTATCCACCCTACTTTGAAAAAGCTTCCAAAAACAAACACCCGAAATTTACTTATAAAAGGTTGTTTGCATCACCCTTTTAAAACACCTAACGAACCTGAAATTAACTCTAGTTAAGCTTTCGTCAGTCAATATCTACCGGAGTTGACTTTCAAACCTCAACACGAATATAGAATCGATTATGAGAATTATACTCGAGTGAATTAGTCGGCTATTAATCGATTTACAATCGGCTATTGTACAAGTACTTACTTCGGTTTAAATAAATTTATTTCTCATAAGAACTTACAGTTCACTTTTAATGAGATACAAAGTAGTAAGTGTGATGATACATTACAATTCAATTCCTCCAGAGTATCTATTAGAAGTTATAGTGTACGTAGTACCTACATGCTTCTTAAGCTTATTCTTAAAAAAAAACTTTTTTACAAAAATACAACCGACTTCCAAAAACAACACTACAAAGTGAAAAATAACTTTAATTTCGGAAGTCGGTGTCCAGTTAAATGTATTTTCGTTTTTTTTTTTGTTTTTTTTTGGAAGTCGGTTGTATTTTTTTGTAAAAAAGTTTTTATTTTTCACTTTTTAGTTGTGTACCTACCCCACACAAATTCTAATACCACTATCTGCAAAACAAACTAGAACATCATCCATATAAAAGTGGGGGAAAAATACGTATTATTGAAGCTAACTCAAAAACTACCCAAGCAAAGTTAATCAATTTTATAAGGGACCAACTGTGATGTATACCCTCTCGAATAAAACAAAAAAAAAATCCAATTCGGTCCCGCCATCTTCGAGTAATCGGGGAACATACATTAAAAAAAAAATAAAAAAAAAAGAAAAGGTTCCGACGAATTGAGAACCTCCTCCTTTTTGAAGTCGGTTAATGAATTCATGTTATCGCACTCTTTAATATCGTACGGCAATCTATTGTACAGCTGTGCTCCTTCAAATAATATGGTCTTTCTACCGTAATTAGTGCATACGCTGTTGACTTCAAGTTTGTTTTTATATCTATTTCTCAGGCATTGACATTGATTTTTTCTTTAGTTGTATGTTAGTTTGTATAGAGTTTGTAGTTATGTTTTTAATAAGAATGCAAATGTAGTAAATGTATAGCTGTTGCTGTATGTATCCTACTTAGATAAAGTTCTCTGGCTGTAAACAGCTATGTGGTACATATATAAATAATAAAGTTCTCTTAGAATTTCTGGTTCAGATACAAATGTATTGCAATGATATCATAAGTAATAATTGTAGATTTTTTTTCACATTTCAAAATGGAGCCACACTGCCGCCATATTTATTTTTTTCAAAAAAAAATATAGCCAGTGTCATTTGAGATGATGCAAGGATTACACACCAAACACACACCCTAAACATACAAATCTGTTAAGGCGTTTAAATGTTATGGTAGAATAAAGGAACTCAGATACATATATATGTATATATGTATCTGAGTTCCTTTATTCTACATGTACATCAACCCTGAAAACATTAGGTACACTCCTTGGGCAGTCGTGCAAAAAGACGTACCTAGATACCCAACATTTGATGTTCAAAAACGGCAGTGTCGAACTATTAGATGACAAGTGGAAGTAGGATAGCATGCCGTAATTATCGGGAGCGAAAAAGAGACAAGACGACGAAAATGTGACTAATTAGCCAGATTTTGACGTGCCACTTGCGGAGCGTGTATAACCTATCTCATACCTATCTACTTCTTTTTACTTATAATATCATTGTATTATTGAGATTGGTTGGCGAAAATACAATGCTTGTAGCTAGTACAAAACTATGCAAGTAATTAGCTGATGACAATACAATAATTTAAAAGTTTTGTCCAATTATCCTGATCAGGATCATCAGGATTAACGATTTATCTAAAAAAAAATGAAAAATAAGTTATAGTTTAAAAAAACTAAAAAACACGCTTTACCATTAAACTGAACTAAAAAAGTAAATAATAAATTCAATATAAGAATAAAGTGATTATTTTTATTTATTTTATTGCAGACAGTTACAGGCTTTGCTTACAACTAATGAGTACATAACCCCGTTGGGGCGCGGCAAGATAACTTTAAACTAGAATATTGTGTCTGTAACATTATTAAAATTAGAACATTATTAAATATAAATGTTTACATTAAGTCCAGAATTATATTACCTACATTATTAAATATTTACTCGTATATTATATTGTATTATATTATCAGTAGGTATACTCTGTTATTATTACATTTATAGTACTTATCATTATAATCTGTAATCTCTTATTAACGAGAAAATTAATGTCATTGTACTTACACTAACTCTGTAATTCGAAAGCACTCCACGCTTATTTTTTTTTTTAGAAAAAAATATTTTTTTCTTTTTAATTCATTTTAATGGTATTAAAGCGTGTTTTTTAGTTTTTTAATGCCGTGTGCCATAACAACTTCTGGTTGGTTAATGTCACAATGGCATGCCAGATGCTTGCATAGTTAAATGGTCCGTTGGAACGTCGGCCATGACAGCACTCGTTGGTGTTATTCCAACCCGCCAGATAAAGATTATCATCAGCAAAAGATCTGGGTGACTCGAGGGTTTGCTTCACACACACCTACCTACATACTTATTAAGAGAGCTTGTTAATAAAGAGAGCCTGTCAGTTGGTTAGGTCATGGAAAATGACTGAGCAAATTGAATATCAACATACCTAATATTGTCCGTTTATAATATTCAAATGACAGCTGTCACTCTTTGACACAGACGAATGTGGCAGCTGCTAAACGATTAATTTCCTAGACATTTTGGCATGACTGGATCCAATTTTAGTGATTGTCAACTATAAGTGAAAAATCTAGTTTAAGTTTATCTTATACATTATCGGGTCAAGGAAGGGTTCCTTGACCCGATAATGTCCTCTAAGGAGCCTATATAACAATAAAAACATATAACCGTCCACATAATATTGCCTACAGCATCCGAACATCCAAATACAATAACTTGTTTACATATCTTCAAAGGTTACGATTCAATAAGTGCATGTTTTTTATTATTACCATGCCTCCTTTACGACCGTAGACGTACATAAGAATAACAATCGGTAGCGTTCCCTCGCCCGCGTTTTGTTCGGAGACGGCCTTCAGATATGTCACGCGTCCCTTTCTTTCCCATTGTAAAACGGCTATGCCTGTCTCACGTTACGTCGGCGCAAACATGAATAAAACAACGCTGACTGCCGCTATCTATCTCGCTCTTTTGTGAGGTTTTCGAATAAGTGCGAGAGGGACAGTGACTGAGGGTAGAAATGCAATAAAACAGAGATGCCTACATGCGAGATTTGTGCCTATACACCCATATAGTTCTCTCATGCGTGGATGTTTTATTTGCTTAAAGAGAAACCATTTGGAAGTGTTAACTTCCATTTAATTTGATACAATTATGTTGTTTATTTGGATGCTGGTGGTAAAAATCTATTACGAATTATGTTTGCGGATTTTAAATGATTTATTAAGTTTCCTATCAAATGGTGGGTAATTTTCTTATGATACTCACATTTTAATGGCTGTATTTAAGGTTGTCTGCTGGCTTTAACGCGATGACGGGGTTAAGAAACATAACGCAGCCTCATCAAGTAAACAATTTTCACGCATGTAAACGTATAGTGAAATTGCTCGAGTAAAAAAAAAATATACTTACACAGCCCTGCTTTTTCATATTTTCTTGTAACTAAGTAGGCTTCTAGGTACCTAGGTATGATTTGTTGATCAATGGACTGACAAGGATTTGTAAGGTCAAATATACATTTGATCTTTATGTAAGTATTGTGCACAGATTTGAATCTTGGTTCATTTTCGAGTGAAAAAAAAATTCTTGGAAAAATGGCTGATATTCTGTAACCTCATTTAAAGCCTACAGAAACAACAAATTTATAAAAAAAACAGCTTTAAAATAATTTCTTCTTCATAGAAAAATATAGGCAGTAGGTATTAATCTAGAATCTATAACTCGTCAACGAAAGCACACTCTAGGGCAATACGTCACTCAAAGCAAATAGACTGCACCGCCTTTCATGAAATGTTTCAGTGGTTTAAATTGCTGTACTTTTCTTTATAAGGGTAAAATACCTGTCCTACTAAAATGTTTTAAAGGTACAAAATAGATTTTGTGAACATTTTTACCAGTCAACGATTTCCCTGATGGTTGAGATCTTCGTGATTAAGATTCATAATGATTAAATTAGCAGCATTCATTTGTTCAATACACACTCGAAAAAAAACGACGATCGATTTTTAAATGGTGATGTTCTAAATACTTGACGATATAATTTAAAAAACAAAACACCATCGATAAAATAATCTACTTTTCAAAAATGTTTAATTTGATTTTAGAATAGTGGTGTTTTAATCACCACTACATAGTATGCCAGTTGCGAACACACTCTACAAAAAGCTCCCTGTCCACGGTACATGTGTACAGTATTGAATACAATCACGGCAGGCAGCAGATATTCGGTAATCGAACAATAACAGGTCGCGTCGCGCCCCAGACGTAGGTAATGGTGAATCAATTTTGCGTCAGTGGCAGTCACGCTACAGAATGCTGTCACATTAATGCTCGAATCGATTTTAACTTAACGGTTTACCCGATTTTCGTAGTTTTCACTGCATGTGGAAAATGATTCATGGATTTTCTTTGATATTTACTCCATGTTACTCTTTCAGAGACAATGTTTGCTCAGTAAGTTTGGTGTCCCATATAATTTGGCATTTAAAACAGAATCTTTGCACCATTTTTTTATTTATTTTGGACATTCCTATATTTGTGCACCTAGCTTTTGACGTTTCATAAGTGCCCATGTAGGTTTATGTGAAATAAAATATTTAGATTTTTGATTTTTTAGACTTGGTTTCAAACACGACATTCACAAACGTATGCAACAGTAAAAAACTATTGTAATAATATATACCTTTCCGTTTCCTGCAATGCTAATAATACTGAAATCTATGTATAAATCTAGCTTCTGCTCGCGTGAAATTTTCTTGTTCAATCTAAAATATCCTTTGACACTCTGCAATAATTTAGATTTCTATCAGAGAAAGATCTTTTTTACTCAGATTAGTAGAGCGAGTGGGATTAGGTATCTTTTACAAACATATATACGAAAAATTTAACTTCTTCATAACAGTAGTTTAGACTTATCTCGTTGTATATTGATCTAAATACGATTCGCGGCCGTATCACATATTTATATAGAGAATTATAATAATAAAAATCAACAATACAACTCTCCGAGTTCATATTACCCTATTGAATGACTATTTCATGAAATCATGAGATTTGAGATCAATTCTAGCTTATGGAGTTGCATTGCTGATTTTAATGATTACAATTCTGTAAAGCTATGTTAGTTACGGCCGCGAATCATATTTTAATCAATATATAACCTGACACTGACCTGCAAATTACAAAAAACGTAATAAAATTTGAATTTCGCGGGCTACCTTAGCGCAGTCCGCTTAAAGCGTTATTGGTTCCGATTTTCTCCTATTTCAAGCCTTTTAATTTAATTTAGACTTTCCATTGCGTTCAGTAATCGACACCTTTTCCCATAGGAATTGTATACAATTTTCCTATTAAACCCTGGTACACACGGCTACACATCAAGCTATACATTTCCAGTTTACACTGACCTCTCATTGTAAGGAAATCCTATACAATGCGAAATCAGCTTATACTGGAAATGTATAGTTTGATCTGTAGCCGTGTGTACAGTCAAGAAATGTAAAAGTTGAGTACCTTATGGTTAATTTTTTTAGTTGCAACTTTGACATATCTCGGAAGCCTGGTATCCCGGACCTTTGAAAGGCGTACGAGGGGTCTAAGCCAACTCTCAGAGGCCCCGTAAACAATTTTAAGTGTTGAGGCACCAACCGACGGTTATCCCTGGCATTACTTGCATAATATGGTTACGGGCTTAAACTTAACTGGCTAAACTCTTAGCGTAAATATCGCCTCTGCTTGTCCTGTCGGAAAATACAGGCGTGATGTTATATGAATGAGTATAGGATCACCACTTTTATTGAACGTTACTTGAATTAACAAGGAGGAGCTCGTGGCTAAGTAATAACAGCCGCACGGGTCGATCCATCAGGTTAAGCTACGCTTGCCGGGGTTGGTCCGTGGATGGGTGACCATCTTTACATACCGAGACTCCTCCGTGCCTTGGAAAGCACGTTAAGCCGTTGGTCCCGGCTGTCATTCGTGGATCTTTGACAGTCGTTACGGGTCGTCAGAAGCCCGAAAGTCTGACAATCAGTCTTACCAAGGGGTATCGTATTACCCAGCTAATGGGTTGTGGAGGTCAGATAGGCAGTCGCTCCATATAAAATAATGGTATTCAGCTGCATCTGGTTAGACTGGAAGCCGACCCCAATATAGTTGAGAAAAGGCTAGGCAGATTGATTATAAATAAATAATAAATAAATAAATAATAAATATGTTTGGACATATCACACAACGCCATCTAGCCCCACGCTAAGCAACCTAATGCTTGTGTTATGGTAACGAGATGGCTGATAAACTACTTATATACATTTTTTTTTTTTGTAAATACATACATATTATAGATAGAAAAACACCCAGACTCGGAACAAATACTTGTAGGTCGTACAAATATTTGTTCCGTGCGGGAATCGAACCCGCGACATGCTGCGCAGCAGTCAATCGCTCAACCACTGCGCCAACCGTGTCGTCATTGACTAGAATTAACAATAAAGGTTCCTTCAAAAAGCTTTCACCGCTCGTCGAGGCGACATGCGATGCCTTTGAGTCGTGTGCGATTCGCGTCGCGTATCGCGTCTGTTTGTAGGAGCCTTAACTAATAGAAGTCAAACTAGTTAGCCATTTTTTTGTCCAGCTCGATATGTAATACTTCCCAAGTATTAGCAGGGACAGTACTGACTGTTAGGTGCGGGGTTCTAGCTATGTAAAAGGAAACACATAGACTTGTGGGGTCGGCTTCCAGTGTAACCGGATGCACCTGAATTCCATTATTTTCTATGGAGCGACTGCCTATCTGACCTCCACAATCCAGTAACTGGGTAATACGATACCCCTTGGTAAGATTGGTTGTCAGACTTTCGGGCTTCTGACGACCCGTAACGACTGTCAAAGATCCACGAATGACAGCCGGGACCAATGGCTTAACGTGCTTTCCGAGGCACGGAAGAGTCTCGATATGTAAAGATGGTCACCCAGCCACTGACCAACCCCGGCAAGCGTAACTTAACCTGATGGATCGACCCGTGCGGCTGTTATTACTTAGCCACGAGCTCCTCCTCTGTTATATTAAAATAGACCGTTTTTCAGCCAACGGAGCTGACCCTCGAATCTTTTGAAATTGTGTTTATCATCTTAAATACCACTAGTTTCAGCCCGTGACTTCGTTCGCGTGATATGTCATGTTTTAACTTAAAATATATCCTATACCCTATACCTCGTGTCACGTTACTTCGTTTTCGCTTAGCGTTCTTTTTGCCCTTATTATTTTAGTTTTGCTCGACTCCTTAGGTTTTTTTAAAATAAATTATAGCCTATGTTACTTCCTCATAGTTTAGGTTTCTATTGGTGAAAAAATGGTTAAAATCGGTCCAGTAGTTTCGGAGCTTATTCGGTACAAACAAACAAACAAAAAATATTTCCTCTTTATAATATTAGTATAGATTATATAGTAATAGATTACCTTATCAAATATTCGTAGAGGTTAGATGAGAAAACAACTCTAGCTATATTTCTTTGTGACTGCACAATATATGTATATACCTTTACGTCATAGCCAACTAGCTCAGCTAAACCGGCCGCTACCATAGCAACGCTGGCATCCCTCGCTCGGCTCGCGCGCTGTTGGTGACCGTTCTAACCTAGCCTATTTGGTCGAGGTGCCCGGTTTAGTCACTACGACCAATTTGTCTCGTGCGTGGTTGGTCTCACTTCCAACCTAAACTATAATTGAATACCTAGGTATTGCATTTGAACGCCGCCGTTAAGGCTGTAAACTGAAAATAGTACATTTTGATACAAGTGGAGAATTTTTGTTATTGCATTCTAGGCGGAATTAACACCCGAGCCGTAGGGGAGGTTGTTTTTGAGCCGAGAACTGCAATAACAAATGCCCACGTGAATCAAACGACGTTTTTCAATACACTTTTGAAGAAATAAAATAAAATAACGAAAAATATTTTTGTCATGAATGATTAGGAATCTGTGATTTAGTTTTCTTCTTTTTTTTCCGCGCTTTGCTTTCGCCAGGTTGAAGGAGAAGCAAAGGTAAACCAGCCTAATATGAAAAATAGAAAATTCAAATATTTTTAAGTTTAGAACACAATTATATGTTAATTTGTTCATAAACGTTTTTTTTTATTATAATAATCATGGTTTTTGATGATATTCTATTTAGAAACATTATTTAAATATTCAGAAAATATTAACTCCGTAAAGACGCATACCTCTTTGCCGAGATTAAAAAAAAACATTCACCTCCGAATAGAGATGGTGTGAACAGAGGCATTGAACCAATTTGGACTAAGTTAAGTGTTAGTGTTTTTTGGGTTAGTGGTTAAGTTATTTGTGGCAATTTTTATTCCCGCACACGTGTTGGAAAATGAAAAATCGCACGCGTGTGAAATATATTGTATTGTGAACCTAATCGTAGTGCGATATGAACCAGTTTTCGAGGAAGTGTATTGAAAAGTAATTAAACTAATTGGCTGCGACATATATACTGTATCAAACACTATCAAACTCAAGAACAAAATTATCATATAATCCCTGAACAAAGTCTTCCACAAACAACTCTAACACTATTATAATAGCAGAGTTTGTAAATAAACCTAGGTGGTTGAACGGAACGACCTCGTACATCGACCCAAGAACCATAATTACTTACTTCATTTCTAACGATACGACACTGCAACCGGTAAATACAATGAAACTTACGAACCCAATGAAAGAATGTTGCATTCTGATACCAGACCAGTCAATCAGCCTAGCCTGTTCCCAATTATGTCGGGGTCGGCTTAAAGTCTAACCAGATGCAGCTGAGAATACCAGTATTTTACATGGAGCAACTGCCTATCTGACCTCCACAACCCATTAACTGGGTAATACGATACCTCTTGGTAAGGCTTGTTGTCAGACTTTCGGGCTTCTGACAACCCGTATCGACTGTCAAAGATCCACGAATGACAGCCGGGATCAACGGCTTAACGTGCTTTCCGAGGCACGGAGGAGTCTCGGTATGTAAAGATGGTCACCCATCCTCGGACCGACCCCAGCAAGCGTAGCTTATCCTGATGGAACGACCCGTGCGGCTGTTATTACTTAGCCACGAGCTCCTCCTGATACCAGACCAGTCTGAATATAAAATGCAACGAAGAAGTTGCTACATTTGTCATGCTACCGCAGTATCCGTTGGCTTTTTTTAAATACCGTTCAAATAACTAGATTATGGGTAATGCCTGGGTAAAAATAAAACACCAGCGATTCAGAATACCAGCGTTGCGGTATTTATTTTTTAAATATCGCAGCTTTATGCTGAGATGGGAGCCTTTTTGGCCTCGCACAGGTCTCTTTTTTTTTTTAGTCTGATTTCTTTTTTTTTTTTTTTTTTGTTTTTTTGTTTTTTAATGTTTATTTTGTTACTTTTATATGCTCTTTTTTAACTGTATTTCCTGTGCGTGTCCCAAATAAAATATTTATCTTTTCTTTTCTTTCTTTTCTAAAAAAAAGGAATTCTATTTAGTCCGTCAGTCAGATAATAAAAAAATATTAGACACGTATTTTTAACTATATATTAAAAAAAAAAACCGGCCAAGTGCGTGTCGGACCACGCACAATGAAAGGTTCCGTAGTTGGGATGAATTTATCTTAAGAAGAAACTTAACATTGTAGTTGAAAAACATGTTCTCCCATATATTCCAACTGTAAATGTAAGTTTGTACTCACAATATTGATAGATTTACTATGTTATTTTAAGACCACAGACTTCTTATAGGTTTTCTTGTAATTTATAGGTAAAGATCTATTTTCTGCATTTTTTTCAAAATTTTAAGCTGAGTAGTTTCGGAGATAAGGGGGGGGGGAATGGTCAATTTTCGTGTATTTTCTTAAATAACTTTAAAACAATTTATTTTAAAATTATAAAAAAAATATATTTGAGACCCTCATAGTAAGCCCTTTCATTTGATATGCCAAATGGTGTAGTTTGCAATTTTTTTTTTAATTTTCTTATTTGCCCCCCAAAAGTGACCTCTATATTCAAATTTAATTTATTTACTTTACCCGTCCGTGTTTGGGTCACAAAAATTCATATGTGTACCAAATTTCAACTTAATCGGTCCATTAGATTCGGAGCAAACTGGCTGTGAACGACGGACAGACAGACACACGAGTGATCCTATAAGGGTTCCGTTTTTCCTTTTGAGGTACGGAACCCTAAAAATCCTAGGACAAAACGCATTAAAGTTGGGGAGTCTCGCTACGTCACAACTATAACAAACTAAGTATAAAATCTAGCAAGGAGTGACGTCATGCCACATTTTAACTCAATGTATCGTCGTAATTTTTTGATTACGTAAAAAAATAAAAATACGTGTCCAATATTTTTTTTATATCTACGTGACGGATAAAAAAAAATTGTCATCATCGCTATACTCACTTTGCCTCATTGTATTTTATTTAATCGTTCCGCATGGCTTCCTGAATCGCATATGGATTTCACAAAAAGAATTGTGGAACATTTTCAGTTTATTTCGTAACTCACGTGTATTTTTATAATTTTAAAGTGGTAATGACAATCTTCTTGTCTTTTCAGCTTACTTTAAAAAACACAGAGAAACAAATAGATTCGTAAACCTATGAAATACGAGTAAGAAACTTTTTTGGAATTTTCAAATTAATTTTAGTATCAAAAATTTTATTAATTGATAATTTAAACCTAATAGTTAATACATTAGATCTGGTTTCAGCATGTCGGTGACACGAACCCGTATGATTTTCCCCTACCAGAAATCGCTCAATAGAAATTTTCACTTCAAAAAGACTGTTTAAAAATTAATTATTAAATCATAATGGTTATTGACGCAATAAACTGAAATGTGCTTGTAACATTTCCTTCGTCTAGGTACCTAGTTCCAATTAACATTCATACGTTTTCATTCATTGCACCAATTTAATAATCAATACAGACTTTGAACATCAACTTGAATATAGCCGACTTAGCACACAACACTTGAACAGGTATAAGAAACATTTTGTTGCGGTTACATCCATATTTTCCATTATTTTTTTGTCAATGTCCTAGTATTTTCCGATAGTGGACGGCAAATATTTCGCACCTTTGCGAGAAAAACGTGCTATACCTAAAATGCAATTTTACAGGGCTATATGTAAACTTTAAAATGTCAAGTAAATTAATGTGTTTTTACGTTAAATGAGTTATCTATTAAAATTAAAAAAAAAAAAATAAAAGGTTCTAAAATGGAATATTAAATTATCGAATAATAATAAAAAAACACCTTTTCCGAAAAGTCACGTTTTTCTCGCAATTAAATGTTAACTGTAGACGTTGAGAATCTTATCCATATTTAATATTATAAATGGGAAAGTAACTCTGTTTGCTGTTCGTTTTATATGCTTTGACGACTGAATGGATTTGGATGAAATTTGGCACACGGATAGACCGTGACCTGGGTTAGGATATTTATTATCCCGGTAATACAATTCTGTGGGGTGGTTCCCAACCTCCAAGCGGGCGAAGCCGCGGACTAAACTAGCGAATAAATAACAGATACACTGATTTTTACGTTAATTTTGTACGTTTGAAATTCCTGGATAAGTACCTAATTAATTGTCAATTTTTGCTGTCAATCCGCTGCAAAATCTTTGAACTTGCAATTTTTTGTGACAAGTATATTATTATGATAAAAACCTTATAATTTCATGAAATCTGTACAGTGACTCTAAGGGCTAATTTTTAAATAGTCAGATAACTCTTACCTTAAGAATAAATATGTCAGTTTGACATATTTTCTATATAAAAGCTGTCAAATTGAAATATTTATTCTTCAGGTAAGAGTTATCTGACTATTTAAAAATTAGCCCTTAGAGTCACTGTACAGATTTCATGAAATTATAAGGCTAAGGTTATAAATATTAATAATAAGTGTAGATTGTACATTAAGAACCATCATTATTTCTCCATAAAATGAAAGATCGTTTTAAATGAAAATAATTGTGTATTTTAATGTTTTGTAATCGGACAGCAATCTACCCGACCAAAGAAATAAATTCAACTGTAGTACTCTTTCCGACAAAAATCCTAACACTGAAAACTGTGTTTCATAGACAGTGTAACAAATAATTTTAAAATAGGACATAGGTATTTTTATCGATAGAAAATAAAAAACCGGCCAAGTGCGAGTCGGACTCGCGCACGAAGGGTTCCGTACCATTATCTATAAAAACGGCAAAAAAATCACGTTTGTTGTATGGGAGCCCCCTTAAATATTTATTTTATTCTGTTTTTTAGTATTTGTTGTTATAGCAGCAACAAAAATACATCATCTGTGAAAATTTCAAGTGTCTAACTATCACGATTCATGAGATACAGCCTGGTGACAGACGGACAGACAGACAGACAGATGGGCATCGAGTCTACGTAATAGGGTCCCGTTTTAACCTTTGAGTACGGAACCCTAAAATATATACCGTATATTTTTATTAATTAGTTGGAAAATATAAAGACGACCACATCGCCTAAGGACTGGCCCACATTGGATAATTACATACTTACTAAGGCTTCAGCCATATTGAGAAGCATCCTATTTTGTATATTGCACAGTTTTGCTATTACCCTGCCACATAATTATTGTACCAAGAGTTTTTCCAATCCAGAATCCGGTTAGTCCAAAAAAGATTTCAGGGCTAAAATCTATTCCTGTGTTAAAAATCAGCTTTAATTTATTATACGTACCTACTTAGTGGACAATTTAAATAAAAAAATAAACAATTTTGAGATTACTGACGCATCTGTTTGTGTTAGAACCTTCAAAATTAAACTCAAAACACTAAGCAAGAAAATATGAATACAGCAAATGAAACCTAACAAGTTTAATGTCTAATGACTATGTTGTGTCACAAAGTATTTAAATGCTACCTAATAGTTCCGTAAACACGTATTTTTTTTTCTGAAATTGTTGGTACCCATTCTCGGGCATTTATACCTAATAGGTAATACGGTTAATACCTTTTCTTATTTTTAACCGACTTCAAAAAGGAGGAGGTTATCAATTCGTCGGAACCTTTTTTTTTTTTTATTTTTTTTTATGTATGTTCCCCGATTACTCGAAGATGGCTGGACCGATTTGGATTGTTTTTATTTTATTCGAGAGGGTATACATCACAGTTGGTCCCATATAAAATTGATTAACTTTGCTTTGATAGTTTTTGAGTTAGCTTCAATAATACGTATTTTTTCCCCACTTTTATATGGATGATGTTCTAGTTTGTTTTGCAGGTAGTGGTATTAGAATTTGTGTGGGGTAGGTTCCACAACTAAAAAGTGAAAAATAAAAACTGTTTTACAAAAAAATACAACCGACTTCCAAAAACAACTACAAAGTGAAAAATAACTTTAATTTCGGAAGTCGGTAGCAAAAAACGAAAATACATTTAACTAGACACTGACTTCCGAAATTAAAGTTATTTTTCACTTTGTAGTTGTTTTTGGAAGTCGGTTGTATTTTTTTGTAAAAAAGTTTTTATTAGATTAATATCTTAAACAGCGTTTTGTAAGCTACCTGCATACTTAATAGTACATTACTAAACGTATCTACGTTAATCAAGTAAGTAACTCTTTACTCAAGTAGGTACACAAATCAGCTCTAAGCTCTAATCCGAAAAATATTACGCATATTAATCCTACTAATATTATAAATGTGAAAGTTTGTATTTTGTGATTGTTTGTTACTCTATCACGCAAAAACGGCTAAACTGATTTGGATGAAATTTGGCGCACTTATAGTTTGTAACCTGGATTAACACAAAGGATACTTTTCATCTCGGTATTAGGTTTCTGTGGGATAATTTTCGACATGGCTGGAAAAAAAGAGTTTCATATAAATCTATCCGATTTGGTTAATGATTGAGAGTCTTTAAAGTTAGAATAGGAAAATCTGGATGACCTATTTTCAACCACGCCATATTTCCCGGTCTATTCTTAATATTTATTATTAGGTTTATTATGAGTACCATAATATGAGTACAGATAATATTCTCACATTATATTATGTCGAAGTAATTAAATTGAAACAAAACATACCTACATACAAAGTCGAGATAATACTCATTAGAATTTTAATTTCAAAAAGAGAAGTCCTGACTGACTGACTCATCAACTTCCAGCCCAAACCCTTGAACCTAGAAAGCAGAAATTTTGCACAAAGGTTTCCTTTATAATGTAGACAAGGAATAAGGAAGGATTTCCCGGTAGTACATTCCAGTGCGATATTTTCCGACATCTACGCGGGTGAAGCCGCAGGCAAAAGCTACTAAGAAAATAAAACTTTTTTAACGCCTGATAGGAAAAGATATAAATTTTAAAATAATAACAACGATGCAATAGAATTCTGAATTTATAAACATACGAAGAATAAAGTAAATTGTCGGTTTTTATTCCATAAAACCCAGTTCTAAAACATCCGTTTCTCATTTTATCTTTAGTTAAAAAGATAATATCTGTCATAAAAGAAAAATGTCCGTAAGCCGCAAAAAATGAAGCACAAAGTTGTATCAGTAACAGTGTGAGGGATTATAGGTATTGGTTTAAATATTAAATTAATTCGCGTTCGATTTTGTTCGTTCAATTTTATTTTAACCATAATCTGAATTTTGTTTAAATATTAATTTTGTTTTCTTTGACCACCGATCAACTTTATTAATTAATTAGTATTACAAAACTATTAGTCAATTATTAAGTACGAGAAGTAATTAAAATTTATATAAGTGTCAGTGCTACTTATTTGTTTGAGTTGATTTATCCATTTTATATCCTTATATTTTTATTTACTCAACCGCGAGTTAATTTAATAAAAAATAACAAATAAAAATCCTATTTGAAAATCAAATGATTTCTGAAGAGAATTAAAATTTATCTGAAAGCTATTTCCAGAGGTAGTAATAGCGTCGTGTCAATTACTAAAAAGCTGCCGCCCGCCGCCGGCTGGAACCTGAAAAAATTCATTACAATTCACGCCAATCATAATATTATAAGTGTTCACTTGCACAGTTTTCAGCCAATAATTCGTTTAAATGACATGACAATTTAAATGAATAAACTATAAATGAAATTCCAATTGGAGCCTTAAATATATTTTTACCGTTTTATCCGAATTCAATTATTCGGCGAGAATTAAGGTTTTATTTTTCGTAAGTCCAAAAAGTTTTAAAGGCGTCAATATGTATTTTTCTTTTGAAATAAAATTACTTCAACAACCTAAGTTAAAAATAAAAAATACGTGAAACTGTTGAAGAGTAAAATATTTTATTTGATGAAAAAATGTTTTGCGCCCCGCCTTCATAATGGCGTCGGTCGACCGTAGGTAGTCTACGACGCTACGACGCTACTGCCGTCGCTACGAGCTACGACGTAGCCGACGGCCGCTTACTTAACTCGCGCGCATTACAGTAATTTGTGAAGGAAATTGTAGCTCATTATTGAAATTGTAGGTAGCCGATGCAAATCGATGAATTTGACTGAAGCTATTCAAATCATTAGACTAATGCCTCGACTTTCTTTAAGAAGGTATTTGTAAGAAATTTTTCGAAAGTAAAACATATTGCTTGCGTGAAAACTCTAAACTAAACCAACACAGCAACTATTCATAAAACAAACATTTTTATTTGTAAACGGTCCGCCGCCGTCGGAAAAGCTGTTTCACATTTATCAAGTAATTTTAAAGCGCCCTACAATTCTGTAAAAATAACAAAACGATTGAAATAAACTGTTTAACAATTTAAAGTGTAATGAAAGGGCGCTGCCCGCCGCGGTACGTTCAATTGCCCTGTCAAGTCCGCGTCGCTGTGAAACGGAGTATAGAACATCGAACCGGTAATCATCTACAATCATTTGTTTCCGTACTTTTTATTGTTCTACAATGATTTTATTGCAACGTCATATTATTTACTTGGTATTTTTTCATGAATAGTTGGATACTTAACTGGTACAAACTCATGCCTTCTTACCATGGGGATAGGCAGCAACTACAAAACGCCACCTGCTACTTGAAATCTTTAACTAAGTGATAAAATACATTTTGCAGTATTAGTTTTTATATTAAGGCTTTATCGTTACTGTTATGTTATTTAACGTTGTTATCTATTTTAGTATTAACTTAAGTATTAAAATATAATTTCATAATATTTTCTATTAATTGCCTACTAAGTACCTACCTCTTATTGTGAGCTACGGTCAAAACTGTAATTATTATTCCTACGTGAAAAAAAATTAAACAATAAACTATTTTTTCTCACTATTAGATTGACAATGACATTGTAGTAAGTTACTAGTAAGTAAAAAAAAAAAAAAAAATTAATTATTAATAAATAAGTCAAATATTTGCTTGGTATAAACTATAATATATTGTCATGTCATTAATTTTAAAGACAAAACAAATTTTCACTGAAAACTGCACAAGAGTGAACACACGGACAATTTCGCTGAAAAACAATCCCCCCATGGAGCTCCATGAAATCGCCACGGCACGCGCGAGCGGGAACACACACACATCGCTTGGCAACAATATATACATAGACATAATACGCTGAAAAGAAAGTTTTAACCTCCTGAAAAAATATGTTATGAGTATTTAACGTTCTAAGTTACAGGTATTTTTTAAAGTTTTTATCGCGTAAAGATTTTTTTTCAAATTAATGTTTTGTTGTCCGTTCTACGCGTCCATGTGTACGACGTCAACAACGGAGACCTTCAGTTGGCGGCCATAAGACCTACAGTTCTAGTAGTAAAAGCTGTAGTATAAAGCAGAGTACTCACGGACGGGTTGGGGACGCACCGGCGCGGGTCTGCGCTCCGGTACGTCGGGCTGTACCGGCCCGGGAAGCACCCCGGAGGCGCCATGAGCCCCCCGCCGGATTTCATCTTATCCGGCGAGTACATGGCACATGACCCCCACGGGTCGTCCTCCAATTTCAACACCTTGGAAGGTGAGTGATACTGCCGGTCGAAAATTTTGGCGATTTTTATCGTACTTTCGGGTATATAAATGGCGGCGGTTCCGCGACCGTCCGCTTCGCCGGGTAGTGACCGACTGAAGCAGGAAAGCGGTGACGTCACGGGCCACGCCCTCGCCCCTCCACTCGCCCCCGCCTACCGCCCCCCTCACCGTCTCACGCATGTTTACGTCGCCGGCGGCGGGTTCACGAATTACTGAATTATTTAATTGGTCCATTCACTTCTCCTGCTTGTTACCTTTTCACGCTTCTCTAAAAAGGTTGACGGATGGCCTACGATGATCGGCGCGGGCTAATTGCGCGACAATCGATACGCGAGGGAGCCGACTCTTGGCGACCGACAGACTATCATTGCTACGTTGTACAGGTGCCGCGTGCTCGTCTCTAGCTCTAGTGGGTAGCGAAGTTAACCGTTCACCGTGAGGGTTGGGAATCAATTCCTAAATCAGGTTACTTTTCCGTGACGTGTTGTTTTTATGCTACTTGATTCAGCTGAATCTAGTTTCAAAGGCAACTCTTAAATTTTATATTATCTGCGTTAGATACTTAATGCGATTTTTCCCTTCAAGCGAGTTAATATCAAAAACACGCAAAGTTATTTAATTAATTTTGTTATGATCAGAGTTCCAACCTCATTTTACCAAAATATGTACCTTCACAATGCCCACGAATTATGGTACCTAGGTCAACTAGTAGAAACCGTTTATTTAAAAACTATAGATGTATGTAGCGTAGGCGGCAAGGTCACACTTCGGCATTCTATTTTCAACTTAGAAATAGTAAATGCGCTCTATTAAAGACTAGCTTCTGCCCGCGGCTTCGTCCACGTGAATTTTCTTGTTTCAACATAAATTATGTAAATCCTATGACACGCTGCATTACTGTGGCTTTCTAAACTATCAGTGAAAGTAGGTATATATGAAATCGGATCAAGTTTTACACCTTTTTAAATAACCTAATATTATTGACTCCTTTATCTATAAGTACATATATATAATACAATAGTAGCGAAGTCAAAACTGTATATTGAATATTTTTGAAAAAAAAATTTGCTAGGAGATGTGGGAACGAGTCTGATGCCGAAATAGTACCTTTTGATACAAGTGGAGAATTTTTGTTATTGCATTCGAGGCGGAATTAACACCCGAGCCGTAGGCGAGGTTGTTTTGAGCCTAGAACTGCAATAACAAATGTCCACGTGGAACAAACGACGTTTTTCAATACACTTTAGAAGAAATAAAATAAAATAACGAAAAATATTTTTGTCATGAATTATTAGGAAACTATGATTTAATTTTGTTTTTTTTTTGCGCGCTTTGCTTTCTACAGGTTGAAGGAGAAGCAAAGGTATAAAGCCAATAAACAGCCTAATATGAAAAATAGAAAATACAAATATTTTTGAGTTTAGAACACAAATAAATGTTAATTTGTTCATAAACGTTTTTTTTTATTGTAATAATCATGGTTTTTGATGATATTCTATTTATAAACATTATTTAAATATTCAAAAAATATTAAAACGGTAAAGACGCATATCTCTTTGCCGAGATTAAAAAAAAACAAACATTCTCCTCCGAATAGAGACGGTGTGAATAGAGGCATTGAACCAATTTGGACTAAGTATAGGTATAAGTTATCTATGGCAATTTTATTCCCGCACACGTGTTGGAAAATGAAAAATCGCACGCTTGTGAAATGTATTGCATTGTGAACCTTATCGTAGTGCGATACGAACCAGTTTTCGAGGAAGTGTATTGAAATTATAATTTTTAGAATTGTTGTCCGTTTGTCTGTTTGTATGGATGTATGTTCCGGATTGGCGCAAAAATAGCTAAACAGATTTGAATGAAATTTAACACACAGATAGATTATAACATGGATTAACACATAGGGTACTTTTAATCCCGGTAGTATGTTCCCGTGGGATATTATCCGACATACACGCGCGCGGGTATATTCGCGGGCAAAAGCTAGTAATACCATATTATTGATAGATTATAGTTTATACATACATACATAATCTTACGCCTTCTTCCTATTGGGATAGGCAGAAACTACAGAACGCTACGTACTACGATTCTTACGTACCTACTCCTTTTGCCTCATTATAGTTTATATAAGATTTAAATTTTAATATAGACCAAAATCTTATTGGTAAAAATAAATATTTACTTTCTGGAACCATCTATATGACTTTAGCTACTACATAAGTCATCGTAAAAACCTCGGTGTCGCGAAACATTAGTCGTGCTAACGAGTGTAACGCCCTTCTACTATCTTTGCACGCTTTCAATAATTAGAACCATAATTTTTATCTATTCTTTACAAATACAATAAAATTAAATCGTTTATTGCTAAATCCATAATGTACACAGGTGGTAAATAAAATAAAATAGAAACAATTATGGACCCTGTCGGGCACAGCAAATCTTTGTAAATATGTAGAGAGGAAGAGCGCTTTATTTCTTTTCAGTTTAAAATGTTTTATATCCTATTAAGTATTTTCTATTTCAATTAATTTATTCTAATAATATCTATTATTATTATCTATTAATAATATCAATTATTATTATATATATTAATATCCATTATTTTCTTATCTAATTGTATTTAAAATATTATATGCAATAGTTCTGTGACTGTCAATAAACAGCCTTCACCACCAATCAATCTGCCTAGCCTTTTCCCAACTATGTTGGGGTCGGCTTCCAGTCTAACCGGATGCAGCTGAATACTAGTATTTTACATGGAGCGACTGTCTATCTGACCTCCACAACCCAGTTACTGGGTAATACGATACCCCTGATAAGACTGGTTGTCAGACTTTCGGGCTTCTGACGACCCGTAACGACTGTCAAAGATCCACGAATGACAGCCGGGACCAACGGCTTAACGTGCTTTCCGAGGCACGGAGGAGTCTCGGTATGTAAAGATGGTCACCCATCCACGGACCAACCCCGGCAAGCGTAGCATAACCTGAGGGATCGACCTGTGCGGCTGTTATTACTTAGCCACGAGCTCCTCAAACAGCCTTCATCATCAAATACTTATTCTAAATAGAAGATAATATCGTATAATTATTAAATGAGTAATATTTGTGCCTATATATTTGTATATATCGTCGGCATAGTCAACGTACAATATTATAACAACAAAAAAAACTTTTTTACAAAAAAATACAACCGACTTCCAAAAACAACACTACAAAGTGAAAAATAACTTTAATTTCGGAAGTCGGTATCTAGTTAAATGTACCTATTTTCGTTTTTTGCCACCGACTTCCGAAATTAAAGTTATTTTTTACTTTGTAGTGTTGTTTTTGGAAGTCGGTTGTATTTTTTTGTAAAAAAGTTTTTATTTTTCACTTTTTAGTTGTGTACCTACCCCACACAAATTCAAATACCACTACCTGCAGAGCAAACTAGAACATCGTCCATATAAAAGTGGGGAAAAAATACGTATTATTGAAGCTAACTCAAAAACTACCGAAGCAAAGTTAATCAATTTTATATGGGACCAACTGTGATGTATACCCTCTCGAATAAAACAAAAAAAAATCAATTCGGTCCAGCCATCTTCGAGTAATCGGGGAACATACATAAAAAAAAATAAAAAAAAAAGGTCCCGACGAATTGATAACCTCCTCCTTTTTGAAGTCGGTTAATAACCGATGGAATTCATTCATTTGTGGTCGTGGTGACGTCATGCTTGATTCCCCAAAGGGTTATGCAGAAGAGTAGAGGAGCAGAGGAGGAGGCAATTTGGACAGTTACGTTTAAATCCCATGTAAAAGGGGACATATTGCCATCAACCGGGCACAAATCATGGAATAACTTTGCCCGACCTAGGAATCAAACCCATGACTTCATGCTCAGCACTATCGCTTGCAACCATTAGCCCAACAAGGCAGAATGTCATAAAGAAAATAAAAAACGATAGGGGATCGAACTCAAGCAAGGCAACACTGTCAGTATTCGCGTTTGCGACCGAAAGCTGAATTCGCAAATGTTTCTTCAAAGCAATGCAAAGACAATAATTAACTAAGGGGTTCGGCCGAACCCCTTAGTTACTTAGAAATATTTTCAAAATTCTATACCTATGCTCCGAATCGCCATACCAATACTCCAAACCCCATTACGATACCATTTCGCCTTAACACTTTGAACCCATATTTACATGTTGGCTTAGCAAAATAACAGAATGTTGAATGTTTTTTTGGCTATTTGTTCATAGGAAGACAATGCTGCAATGGGTTGTGGAGGTCAAATAGGCAGTCGCTCCACATAAAATACTGGTATTCAGCTGCATCCGGTTAGACTGGAAGCCGACCCCAATATGGTTGGGAAAAGGCTAAGTAAGCAGATTGATTGAAGACAATGCTTTAGTTAGATTGCTTTCATGCGGTCCCTAGCTCTTGCTAGAACCGAGTCAGAACCTGGCTTTCATGACATGAAGGTCTAAGCTTGTTTACTTGACACATAATGCGGCTCTCTTGAGAGAAGGCTACAGTATCGGAGCCAGAGTCGGACTTGCAATCTGGGCCGCCCTAGGCCGTCCCGGCCTCTTCTGCTGATTTTGCAGCGTAAAAATGTAAAGTCAAAAACCACATTGCTTTCGATTCAACTTATATCCGCTAGGATATACCCCTGTATATCCCTAATTACTCCCCAGTAATTTTAATCACCGTTATCCTCCTAAGGGGTCATTGTACTCATCATTATGAACAACTTTTTCTAAAATTTTTTTCGTGATTTTTAGTTTGGTCCGATAGTAAAAGTGGTTCATAATACAGTACAATGAGCCCTTAAGAAGATATAATTACACCCAGTATTTATTAGAAGTTTTATGTTTGCATTACTATTTAATTATCCGTCACACACATACTCATAAATTAATAAACTCACACCTTTTTCACATGGGGGTTCTCAGAAACTACAGAACGCCACCTACTACGCTCCTTATTTACTCCTTTTGCTTCATACACCTGAGGGCCAATTCTCGTAATTAAAAACGTTCAAATTCAAGTCGCAATGTCAGCCAGCGACACTCAAATGTCAAAAATGTAGGCAAACTCTATACAATTTTGACAGATTGAGACTGAGATGAGATTGCGAACGTTGTTATAAAAATACGGGAATTGCCCCTCAGGTCATACACACACGCCGGCGCCGGTTGCGAGTACTACGCTCCTGATCTTACTGAAGAACACCGCCAATTAGGTACCTATATTAAGGATAGGTGGAAGGGCTATTTTAAAAGACTGATGAATGAGGAGAATGACTGGAGTGGTGTGCTTGAGAATAAACCAATAAATGAGGGGTTAGTGAGAATGATTAGTATGGATGACGTGAGAATAGCAGTTAATGGGATGAAGAATGGTAAAGCAATAGGTCCGGATGGAATACCAGTTGAAGTATGGAAGTTATTACGGGTAGATGGATGGAAGTGGTTAGCTTTATTCTTCAATAAGTTGTTGCTGGAAGAAGCCATACCTGACGAATGGTGCAACAGTTCACTGGTGCCCATCTTTAAAAACAAAGGTGATGTGCTGGAGTGCAACAACTATAGAGGAATAAAGCTAATGTCACATAGTATGAAGGCTTGGGAGAAAGTTATTGAAAGGCGAGTAAGAGAAGAGAGTGAAATTTCGCAAAACCAATTCGGTTTTATGCCTGGTCGAGGAACAGCAGATGCCATCTTTGCTATCCGCCAGCTGTGCGAGAAATACAGAGGTGCACATAAAAACTTGCACATGGTATTTGTTGACCTGGAAAAGGCATATGACCGAATGCCTCGTGAAGTTTTGTGGTGGGCACTTAAGGAAAAATGTGTACCAGGGAAGTATGTGCAGTTGATTCGCGCAATGTACAGTCGATGCAGTACCCAAGTCCGGTCTACAGTGGGCACTACTGGCAGCTTCGATGTGGCTGTCGGCTTGCACCAGGGGTCTGCACTCAGCCCTTACCTCTTTGTGCTGATAATGGATGCTCTTTCTTGGGACATCCAGAAAGAGGCTCCCTGGTGTATGCTATTCGCCGATGACATTGTGCTGGTTGCCGAGAGTGGCTTAGAGGTCCAGAGCAGATTGGAGGTGTGGTGGAAAAGACTGGAGACCGTTGGCCTGAGAGTAAGTCGGACCAAAACAGAGTATTTGTTTTGTGATTTTGGCGGTCTCTCCGGTCCTGTGCCCATATCTCTTGCCGGAACGCCCTTACCGATCTGCTCCGACTTTCGGTACCTCGGGTCACTTGTCCAAGGGGATGGCGAAGTAGACCGAGACATAACGCACCGGATCAACTCAGGATGGATGAAATGGCGACAGGTTACAGGAACAACTTGCGACCCACGGATGCCCCTCAAGTTGAAGGGGAAAATTTACAAGTCCGTGATAAGGCCTGTCGTACTTTATGGATCGGAATGCTGGGCAGTGAAGAAGATGGATGAAAAAAAATTGCATGCAGCGGAGATGAGAATGTTGAGATGGATGTGTGGAGTGACGAGAATGGATAAAGTGAGAAATGAGTATATAAGAGGAAGTTTGAAAGTGGCGCCAGTGACAGAAAAGTTGAAAGGAAATCGTTTGTCTTGGTATGGGCATGTAATGAGGAGAGACGAAACGCATGTGACTAAAAGAGTGATGAATATACATGTTGATGGATGGAGAGGCAGAGGAAGGCCAAAGAAAAGATGGATGGATTGTGTGAGGAATGATATGAACAAGAAGGGAGTGAATGATAGCGTGACGGTTGACAGGGGAGAATGGAAGAAGAAAACGTGTTGCGCCGACCCCAAGTAATATGGGATAAGGGCAGGAAGATGATGATGTCCTTAAGGCGTCCCCCCCAGCCATTCATATGTGCTTTATAAATATTATTCTTGTAGATTATCCGTCATACTTAGTTCTAATATTTACTGACCTGAGACACAGATTAATACAGATAGGACACTCCGAGCTACAAGTACGCGGCGGACTCATCTCACTAGGTCAATTCAGTGTGGGCTGCCGCGCACCGGCAGGCTCGCACGTTAGTTCGATACTCACACGCGCCGCGTCGTAAGAGAAGACAATCCTAACGAGTCAGAAGGTAAAAAAGTTACGCGATAGAAAGAGAGGCAACTTATAGGTGAATATAACTGTAGATAATGAAGCATTGTGCGACCTGAATTGCACATTATTGTGTCGTAGCAAGAGTCGCTTTTTATTTAAATGATTTTGCGGAGTGTCCCATCTGTATTAATCTGTGCCTGAGATATTGTGAGCCGCAGGCGCAGTTTGGCCGCCATGGCCCCAGTCAGCCTTATGGCCAGTCCGCCTCTGACTGCATCTATAATTGTGTCAGAAACTTGTTAGGTTAGCAGCTTCATGGTTCATGTGTCAAGGTCTATATCAACATGAGCACTACAGTAGTGTGACGCAAATTGTTTGCTGTACTAATACTAGCTGCACCCCGCGGTTTCACCAGCGTAGACCGGGATAAAAAGTAGCCTATGTGCTAATCGAGGGCTATCTACATACCAAATCTCATCCAAATCGGTCCAGCCGTTTCAGCCTGAAGAAATAACAAACATACGAACACACACACTCACAAACTTTCGCCTTTATAATATTAGTGTGATTCACATATTAAGTTATTAAGAAAATGCTCTAATTTAACATATATTTTTTCCAAATCATTAACACTGCTCGTTTCGTGATCTTTAGTTTAAATTCATTAAAAGTCTCTTATCGTCGTCTAAAAAACGGGAATTTACCTTAAGAATATCGTGGCATACAAAATTTGTCCGCATCAAGTGGGAAAATTGCCCAAAAGCCTGGCAGCGTTGCCACGTTGGTTGGCAATGCTGATTCTTTGCCAACCCACACGTCATGTCACGTGAAGAGGTGACCAACTGCTTGGCGATGACAAACAATTAATTTTCCTGACTGTATAATGAATAACTTTTTTTTTTATTATTAATAAAAAGAACTAAAGTTCTTAATAATTGATTACAATCTAGCCTAATATACTAATAAGCAATTTAACTCTAACTTATTATTTTACGTGACAGAGTTTGTTATAACTAAGAATAGTGTGAATTTGCACTTTTACACAATCCCGTAGCACATTGAGCCTGTTAATATTGATAAAAACACTTTGTTCATGTGTCACATGTATAGCACAGCATTACTATTATTCATTCACACTTTACACTAACTCAAATGGTTTAGTTCTCTTTAGCCTGCGCACTATGTCCGTGTTGTCTAGCAGCTGTATTGCCTCGACATTCACAAATTGGTGAAGTCTGTGTTCGTGGGCTTCAGCAAGTTTTTGGATGATGGTGTGGTGACGAGTTCCATTTTAAGGTAAGTATAATATTAGGTCTTTAACTATGAAATTGCCGTTCCGCAGTACTGGCCATTTCAAATCAAAATAATTTTTGTTTGGTTACGAATTCTAATTTCAAATTAATTTTATTTTAAAAACATAGATTTTTTTTTCCAAAAGTAGTCATTTGTTTATTGATTAGTGTTACATTTTCATCGCATTTCTATCTTTTTCGTCATCATGGATACGTTAAAAATTCGAGTAATTATGGAATATGAGTACCGTCGTGGCAGCAACGCGGCACAAGCGGCACGCAACATCAACGACGTCGATTCATCACAGCTTCTTACCAAACGGGGTGAGCATTACTTCAGATGTGTACTGTGAAGAACGAAACACAATGATGGAGAAGCTGGCACTTCTCCAACCAGCATTGGTCAATCGCTCGCCTCCGCTGCTCCTGCACGACAACGCGCGACCTCATACTGCACAGCAGACGGTCTCCAAGTTGCAAGAACTGGGGTTGGAAGCTCTCCGTCATCTGCCCTACTCACCAGACCTTGCGCCTACAGACTACTACTTTTTCCAAAATTTGGATAACTTCTTGACGGGAAAAAAATTCAATACCCGAGAGGCAGTACAAAATGCCTTTGAAGAATTTGTTGCCTCCCGTCCAGCTGATTTCTTTAAGAAGGGCATCAATAAACTGCCACTGCGTTGGCAAAGATGCATTGATTGCATGGGTGATTACTTCGATTAATACAAATAAAAAATGCATGAAAAAAATTCGTTTAAATTTTTTCATACAAAACGGCAATTTCATAGGTAAAGACCTATTATATAACTAAAAAACATTTTTGCGCCCCCTAAGATTTGGTACATAAATTGATTTACACCAAGATTCTGAATATCGTAATACAGCAAAATTAATTTATCTACTTGACTGATGTATAGACACAGTTTGCAACATCCAAGGATTTAAATTGGACTTTAGTCTATACTTACTGAGCCTTTCTAAAATACACATTTTTTCAATATTCAATAACGTTTCAAAGTAATAACTAATTACAAAATCTCATTCGTAAATCGCGCTTTTAAAACCTTTTATCATACTCGAACCTTTATCACAGACAGTAAATATCAACATTCCACCCTTTTATTCAAAACATACTTCTACAAACCTCTATGATACAACCATGTACTCTTTGCTACTCATCCCATTTTATCACAATGCTGATAATTAGTGCCGGTGCATCAAACGCCCCAGTAATTATGCTCTCACCCGGCAGATGGCTGGAGTTTTAATTTTTCGATTTCGGACCAGCCTGTATAATGCATGAGGCTTTTATCGCCACCGCGGCTCCTTCGGGGATTCATGGGTTCGGGGCCGAGGGATGAGCGACAGCGGTTTGCGACTTTTACGTCAACGACGTCTATCTGCCTAGCCTTTTCCCAACTATGTTAGGGTCGGCTTCTAGTCTAACCGGATGCAGCTGAGTACCAGTATTTTACATGGAGCGACTGCCTATCTGACCTCCACAGCTCCGTGACTGGGTATTACGATACCCCTGGTAAGACTGGTTGTCAGACTTTCGGGCTTCTGACGACCCGTAACGACTGTCAAAGATCCAAGAATGACAGCCGGGACTGACTGCTTAACGTGCTTTCCGAGGCACGGAGGAGTCTCGGTATGTAAAGGTGGTCACCCATCCACGGACCAACCCCGGCAAGCGTAACTTAACCTGGTGGATCGACCCTTGCAGCTGTTATTACGAGCTCCTCAACTATGTAAATATAACTACTAAATTTTGCCCGCTGCTTCGACAACGTGGAGTTCGGTAAAATAATCCCACAGGAAAGTACTACCTTGAAAATAAATAGTAGTTTGATGGGCTTGGCTTATTTCCTCCGCACGCGGGGAGTGGCGATTTCATCTTCCGTGGTCGGTCGGTCGCAGCCACAAACTTATCTGAACCAGTGCCCGAAACTGGAACTAACGAAATCACTGACCGGAATTTAAAAACGCTTCTTACTTAGCATGGGCTTTGGCTAAGCATTATTCTTGTCACTGTCAAACTAAAAATGCAAGATAAAGACGGAATCATATCTAAGAAGAAAGTGCGTGCTAGTAACGTCAATTATTCATCTTGGTCTATGAAAATTTTGCACATAGCGAACTGTGGAGTAGACAAATATTACAAAATATTATAATACTAGCACTTCCCGCGCTGCTTCGCCCGCGTGGCTGTCGGCAAATATCCCACGGGAACGTACTACCGGGAATTCCTTCCTTATTCCTTGTCTAGGTACATTATAAAGGGAACCTCTGTGCAAAATTTCAGCATTCCAGGTTCAAAGGTTTGGGCTGGGCGTTGATGAGTCAGTCATTCAGTCAGTCAGTCAGGACTTCTCTTTTATTTATATAGATTTATTCATTAGGTAGATATATACATATATAGATACGTATCCTATTTAGTCAGCAGCTCACACTGTGTACTCGCATGTCAGTAGCTCGATTTGCCTTGGCTGTCTTCATTGTGAGAGCAGCTACCTAGTCTCTTGCGAGTTGTGTAATTGGAAAGATTATACAGCGAGCTACTGCCAAAAACGTTCAAACGATGCTAGTGATGTGCGTGCTGCTGCCTGTGAGCAATGCGAGCAGACGAGTGAAAACAAAATCATGCGAGTTTCAAAAACACTAGACGTAGAGACCCAATTTAGCTGAATTCTATTGTTTCTTTTATAAGAACTTAATAACAATCTGTCACATAAGACTTTATAAAAATCTCAATTTTTTTGTGTTTCTTTCTTTGCGTGAATAAAGAGACTTCCTTTCTTTCTTTTACAGCCAAAACCGCTGGATCTGTACTCCATAGGTTTAGGTAATTAAGTAAAGGTAAACAAAAAAAACACGCGTCTGGTTAACCGACTAAACGTAATACCTGTCACTTCAGTCCTCATCATAGATATATGAAAGAAGGAGATATGCCCGGTAGTTGAAAATGTATCAGAACCCGATGTCGCTAGGTTGGCCCCACCACCGCGCCACTACTACACATGTAGTTCAATAAAAGCAATAGATACAAAGTCGCGCACACACTTGCAATTCATAAATCAGAACATACTACACAATCAATTATAAACCTTAACTCGTCACACACAGCGTGCATTTACCATGCACCGTACAACTTACTCACACAAAAACATCTGGCGCTATTATTGTGTTGTGCAAAAAGCAATTTATTTTACATATACGCTAGTGATTGACTAAATCGGAAAGTTATCGATACTTCCATTTATTAGTACAAGAAAAATTTGGGGTCCTGAAAATAAAATAAAAAATGATATGTCCAGAAAGTATTATATATTTTAAATTTAAAAAAAATGTATATTAAAAAAAAAACACGAATCGATAAATTAAAACAATCCGGTTAAGTTGGTTTAGGCTGTGAAACCATAGGAATTGTTGAACTCTGTTATGATGTGTTTACTGACTGACCTGTAAAGTGGAGGTATTTGTTCAGTACTTGACGTAGGTATGAATATGAAAACAAACACATGCCATACTCATGCATAACAAATAAATAGCATGAATATGTTGACTTATCTTAAGCAAAAATCACTAATATTTTATCTGAACCATACCGATTACTACAACGCATTCGAATCTTGTGGTGCATAGTTAAAGACTTTAGCGGAAGTAAAATACCAAAACCAAAAAAAAGTAAGGAAATAGCACAAAGATGCGATAATTTAAACCCAAAAACACTCCAAAAAACTAAACTAACTAAAAAAAAAAAAAAAAAACTTACTTTACGACCGTTGGTTATGCATTTCTCAACTAGGTAAAATAATCAAAAACAGTAAAAAAGATTATTTTACATTCTCAAAGGTTTTCCAACCGTACTTAAACGTCATCTTTTCAAGTGTTCCAAAAGGGCTAAAACGGTTGACAAATTGAAAAATAAACTATAATAGCAATATAATATTCGTTGGGCAATCGACATTATTATCGATAGCCTACTTTAGTGGATCTTAACCTCATCACTATCTCGCCGCAAGACACAGCGGCTGTACTATGCGACGCTCCGCGTAAATGAAGTATCGTTTTGTTATTTTTACATTGCTTGTCCAGTCGCTTAGCGACATACTTAAGACAGTGGTTAAGGAGCAATGTATTTGCTGCAAAAATAGTACAACCGCTGCGATATTTGAAAACAAAAATAACGTAGTAAAAGAAAGAAATATTTTACGATTTGTTGTTTTTTATGATTTTAAAGATAAATACAGTAAAATACTTTTACTTACTTATGGTAAGTGATTCCGTGAGATACGAAGTTTTTATTATCACTTCGGTTTTTGCAGCAAACCACTGAACAACACGGCATTTTTATAATTTATCGTGACCACGGTCGAAAGCGTACTAGTTCGCGGAAACGGCCATTTGGCGAGTAAAGGCACAGCGTGCGCATAACGCGTGGACACAGACACGCCTCCATGCCACTTCTCCTGTTTTTTATATTTCTATGGTCCTCATGCTACGACAGTTGTAAGTACTCTTCAATTTAGCAACGTTATACAACGAATGATAAAGTTGCTAAATTGTAGAGTACAACAGTGTCGTAGCATGACGACTGAAGTGACAGGTATTACGTTTAGTCGGTTAACCAGACACGTGGTTTTATTTGTTTACTTTTATTTAACTACCTAAACCAATGGAGTATAGAACAAGGGTTCCTTATAACACAACTAAAAGTGAGCAAAAAGAAATATTTAAAAATATCATCCCTAAACGGGTAAAAACGGGATGGAAATTCATCATTGTTGGCTTTTGTTAAAAACACAGCGATGTGTTTATTGAACTCTTATGAATTGGACCACACATCTACCACGTACCCTTTTTAGGGTACCACAGATAGGCACGGAAGTACGGCCGGGCTGTTCTGTGCCATACTTAGCTGTTCATTAACAATTCTATCGCGAATTAGACCAGTAATTAAGCGCTTTCTTTATCACTGGGGAACTTCAGCGAACACTATACGCAATTAAAAACGGAAATAGCGGCTCTATTTGGAAAATCGGAACATTTGTTATTCAAACGATATAACTGAAACTGTTTTAGGGGAATAGTGGGAGTAGATCTTAGTGGTTTGTTATGGCCTATGTTTTTTTATGGATAAATAGTTTGAAATAGATAGTTCGACCGATAGATATTTATAATTGATTGATGGTTTGAAGAGTTCGATCGATCAGATTGCTACGCTTGCTGCGGTTGGTCCGAGGATGGGTGACCATGTTTACACGCAGTCTGTCCGTGTCGGTGTGACTGAACAATGAGTGGAATAGTGCATGATAGGTATAAGTATTTGTATTTAATAAGCGCTTCTCGCCATCACACTTAAAAGTTTGGCGAGTAAAATTGTTTAAATTAAAAATTAATGTATGTTAGATATTTTTTTTTTAAACTTACCAAGACCTCTCCGTGCCTCGGAAAGTGATCCCGGCTGTCATTCTTGGATCGTTGACAGTCATTACAGGTAGTAAGTCTGAAAACCAGTCTTGCCAAGGGGTATCATATTACCCAGTAGGTACCTAACTGGATTGTGGAGGTCAAACAGGCAGTCGCTCCATGTAAATAACTGGTATTCAGCTGCATCCGGTTAGACTTGAAGCTGACCCCAACATAGTTGGGAAAAGGCAGGCAGATGATGATTTTGGAATTGATGAATATTTGTTTTTTTGTAATTTTTGTTACAAAGGTGTTAAGTTTTGTTTACACTCAATTACATTATAATTTACTCCTTCACTTATAATAATAGACGCATGCGCATGATAAAAATTAACAACTATGATAACATTTCGTTTCAACATGTTTCAACTCAACATTATTAACTGGGTTGTGGAGGTCAGATAGGCAGTCGCTCCCATGTAAGATACTGGTATTCAGCAGCATCCAGTTAAACTGGAAGCAGACCGATATATTAGCTCGATATTTGGGTACCTCACGAGCTCACTGAAAGAAACGTAATGAACCGTGTACTCATTTGTGATTTTTTATTACGGCGTAATGAAACCGAACCAGTTTTGAACAAGCTGATAACTGGTGATGAAAAGTGGACCACGTACGACAAAAACGTGTGAAAAAGGGTCGTGGTCAAAGGCCGGTCAGGCTTCACAGACTGTGGCGAAACCCGGGTTAACTCGCAACAAGGTGATGCTGTATTTGTGGTGGGATTGGAAGGGCATTATTCATTATGAGCTGTTACCACCAGGCAGAACCATCGATTTTGAACTCTACTGCGAACAACTGATGAGATTAAAGCAAGAAGTTGAGAGAAAGCGGCCGGAATTAATCACCAGAAGGGGTGTGGTTTTTCATCATGATAACGCTAGACCTCACACATCTTTAGCCACTCAGCAAAAATTAAGAGAGTTTGGCTGGGAGGTGTCAATGCATCCGCCGTATAGTCCTGACCTTGCACCTTCAGATTTCCACCTGTTTCGGTGTGTTCAGAATTCTTTAGGCAGTGTCAGGTTAACATCACGAGAGGACTGCCAAAACCACTTGTCGCGGTATTTTGATCAGAAGTCCGAAAATTTCTATAGCAATGGGATCATGTACCTACCTACAAGATGGCAAAAAGTTATCGAACAAAATGGTACCTACATACTTTAGATAAATGTAAATAATGTATATAAAAAAATGTTTTGAATTTTCTTAAAAAATGCGAAGAAACTTTTTCCCCAACCTATTAGTTGGGAAAAGGCTAGGCAGATGATGATGATAATTTTAAACATGAGAATAAAATTACATAAAGGCATTGTTTGTTAGACTTTCATGAAGAAATAATTGTGCATGTTTTACGAGTTTGATGGAGATATGAAAATAATTATGTGAGTCTAAATAGCTTAGCTCTAATTAGGGTTCCGTACCAAAATGGTAAAAACGAACCCGGTGTGACTCAGTCTGTCTGTCTGTCCGTCTGTCACAGCTGGATATCTCAAGAACTCTAATCTAACTTGAAATTTGGAACCTATTTAGATGACGTTTGCCCAACTATTTTCCAAATAAGAAAGAAATAAAAATTAATATATATGTTTTTTTGCAACAGGGACTGAAAGGGGGGGCTCTTAAAAATTCTAAGTGGGGCTACTAGGGCATGTGGGTTATCATATGAAAGAACAATGTTTGCACGTTCTCAATATATTTTTTTTCGTTTTTTTAGCCAACATAGTTTTCGACTTTTGATGAAAAATATTTAAAAAAATACCGTTCCCTCCCCCCTTCTATGTGATAGAAGTTTATGTAACATAGATTACGGGAAAAATAAAACGATGTCTCTAAATAGCTCAGTCAGGAATCCTCGCCACGCGAGTCCAACTCACTCTTGACCGGTTTTTGTTAGTTCTCTTGACGCTTTTATTGATCGATGAAAGTATCTATAACTATCTAATCCTAGGCTATACCTTACTAGCTTACGTATGTTTTTATGTACATAACGTAGACGTATATATGTCGGGAAAAACACCACATGTCCAGGTCAGTGAAAGGGTAAGTGAAAGAACTTCCCTTGGGATACACAAAATACCCTAATTTTATACTCGTACGAGTACGGTGGCGTTTTCGACGATTTTGTTGTATGTTCTGAAGATATGCAAGTTAGTGGGAAAAAACAGGGCAAGTGCGTGTCGGACCACGCACAATGAAGGGTTCCGTAGTTGAAAAGAATTTATCCCAAAAACAAACTTAACATTGTAATCCCAAATTTTTATGTGATTGAATTACAAATTAACAATTTTCGGACTTTTCCTTTGCTTGTGCTGCGAGACCTTGCTTTTTGCCAATTTTCATGATTCTAGGACAACGGAAAGTACCCTATAAGTTTTGATTTACTTGCGAGTATCAAAATATGTCGCATAAAGGATCGTATTTTCTTATTGCGTTGACGTAGAAGCTTGATTTTTTTAGAACTCCAAGGGACCATTAACTAAGTATTCGATATTAATTTTAACTTGATACCTCCATGTGTTTCTGAGAAAAAGGGTCTTGACAGACAGACAGACGGACAACGAAGTGATCCTATAAGGGTTCCGATTTTTCCTTTTGAGGTACGGAGCCCTAATAAGGCGGTGTGGCTAACTAACTTAAAAAGATCTATTATAAAATAAATAAAGGTAAGACCTAGATTGTTGGATAAAATAAATCACAAAAAGCAGGAATCAAACCCGCTGCTCGTTTAATAAGTAACATCATCTGCCTAGCCTTTTCCCAACTACGAGTATGTTGGAGTAGGCTTCCAGTAAGGCTGAATACCAGTATTTTACTTGGAGCGACTGCCTATCTGACCTCCACAACCCAGTTACTGGGTAATACGATACCCCTTGGTAAAACTGTAACGACTGTCAAAGATCCACGAATGACAGCCGGGACCAACGGCTTTCAAGTGCTTTCCGAGGCAAGGAGGGGTCTCGATATGTAAAAATGGTCACCCATCCACGGTGTAATAAATAAGAATACTAACTACATATTTTACACTACGGAGTAAAATTGCTAGTTTCACAGATTTTTTTTAAATGGAACTTGCTGCATTCTATCCACTAAAACCAATTAAATATTCAAAGGCCATTATTAAAACAAGGAAACTAACTCTGAAAATTAATAATCCGTGTCCACTCCTGAAAGTACAGTTTCTCTCAGAATATGACACTCAACAGACGCCTTTTATTTACTGACAAAAGAGGAGCCATCAACAGTAGGTATCATTAGGTATTACATAACGGAAAAAGTTAAAGCAGAAAGGTTTGAACGAGACGAGCAAGACAGTTAGGCTGCGGGGGGCAGGGAGGATTGCAGCTTCCGCAGGATGTGGTGGGGCGCCCCCACTCCCGCCGGAAGCGACCGAGCCCTTCCGACAAACGCAAAAGGTGATAGCGTCCGCAGAAAGAGGTTTTGTTTTTTGGATAGATAGATGGTATTTTAAACATTATCATAGCATATCATTATTTTCAAATTATGTACAACTCGCTAGTCAGAAGTCACCTAGAATATTGTAGTGTTGTCTGGTCTCCTAAATATAATGTGCACATCAAACGTATCGAACGATTGCAGAAAAGATTTTTATGGCATCTTACTTTTCACTGTGGTATGGGTAAAAGGTTGAAATCGTACCGGGAAAGATTAAAATATTTTAGGATTGTCTCGTTAGAGAAAAGAAGAGATATGTTAGATTTAATTTTCCTTAAAAGACTAGTAACAGGCTCTTTGAACTGTCCCGAGTTGCTTAGTAGAATATCCTTCCATGTGCCACGAAATCTGCCAAGAAAATCAAATCAGAAACTGTTTTGCATGCCAAAATGCAATACAAATTTAAGGCAACATTGCTCATTATATAGAATGTATGCTGTATACAAAGAACATGATGAAGAAGTTGACTTATGTCATACATCTGTACCTACTATCAGAAAAATGTTTAAATATAACTCGCAGAATAATTAAGTTTAATTCTGTTTGGCCTAATTAACTTAATATTATCGACAGTTAAGTTGTTTTCATTATTTAATTGTATTTTTATTTCATCTTTTTCATTGTTTAATTAGTTATAAGCGCATAATGTAGTGCATGCAGTGCTCTTCTTTAAGGAATGGGGCACTTAGACCTAAGTTTGAAATGTTATACTATATACATGTAATAGTGTACTCATTGTTGTAGAGCCAAATAAAATAAATAAATAAATTAAATATCTTCATTTCAATCGCCATCGTTGGTTGTCATTACTGTCCCACTGCTGGGCTAAAGCCTTCCTCAAGTATTTCCAGGTACTATTTTCTCTTCTTTAGAAATAAGTTCACGAAGAGCAAGAAAAACTAAAAATCTCTAAACCACTTAAGGTGGGTTGTACCATCTTACTTTAACAATAACAAAAAACGCACGTTTTAAAGTAAGATGTTACAACCCACCCCTTGTTAAAGTGCCTGTTAGACAAAAAATGGGTCGTTCCATTTGACAATTTGTTAGCTGACGTCATAACTTTAACTGTAACCGTAACCGCCCACGCTTCACTGGTTAAAGTTACTGATAAATATGTGTCACTTCTGTCAGACGCGTCGATTGTCACTTCCCAGCTCCAAACTTTATCTTCTACATTTGACATAACGGTGCAACAGCAGGTAGTCATTCTATGGTCATTTTAACATTGACGGAAACTATAACCTAGCCCTTGGTGCAACCCACCCTTAGTCTATTTTTCTAGACCAACATTTTAATATTTAGTGATATAAAATACGCTTTCATAATGAAGAAATGAACACAAAATAAGTTGAGCTGTGTTTGTTTCCTAATAAAAATAACCATAATTAAATTCATTATTTAATACAACAAGTTTGTAAGTTTTGATTCTCAGGTTAATACTATCCAGGAAGAATCTTATAAAATAGTATAATATCCTGAGAATCAAAATTAAACTTGATATACAAATCACTTTATCAAGACGAAAGTCTTTGACCAGGGCGTGTTGGCAGTGATGACCTACGACACTGAAAGAAACGTGGTCGCTCACAATGGGCCATATTAGAAGGCTAAAAATCCAAAGTCCAAGTATACACAAAACTTTTTTGCCAACGGTACCAAGCCCGCGCTCGCTCGCACGGACTGCGGAAAATATGTTATTCGCGTATCCCAATTAAAATCATAATTAACTCCGTATTAAAGCAAGCGCTAATCCCAATTACAGAGCTGGCGGGTTTCACCTGCGTTACAAAATTACGCTGTGCGGTGCAACATTTAGCTAACTAGAGAGTAAATATACTACTGGCTAACATCCGATTTTAAAATAATAATTTAAATAATTTGCTGACATATTGACAAACTCAACATCAGTTAACAAGAGTTTGTCATGTTGATAACATGAGATGTAAGAAACTCGTTCCAGTCTTCAAAGTCATTTTGTTATCGCCATTTCGTTTTTGTTTTGATTGTTTGTTTGTTGTCGTTTGCCAGTATCGCAACCAGTCGCAGCACAGAGTATTGTGGAATCTAAATTGTCTTTGGTCCCTAGCCTGATATCAAGCAATGGACAAAATTTGATTGCTTCAATACAAGGCTTTTGGCTATTTCGTGTGTTTATTTTATTTTTTTGTAATGTGTGTTTTGTTTGTGCACAATAAACAATTTTTCTTTTTCCTTTATTTGACCTCTGAGGGCAGAAACCTTATTCTAACGATAATAAAGAACACTATGATTTTAAGAGACATACGAAATTAGAGTTCAAATTCAAATATCTATGTAAGAACTGTATAAGATCAACCATAGACTATAAATTGCCATCATGTTTATCAATGAAATCAAATTCTGAAGGTCTGTCCAGTTTCTACATTTATAGAAAACTTTTTAGTTAATCTAAACAAGAGGTAGGTAAGGTATTTACAAGACAAATGTGAGTGAAAATGCCAGGAGGTGACGCCCTAAGAAGACATAATATAAGGTGCTATAAAAATATCTGCCACGGCTGCAATGGGAGACAGTGTGTATATAGATTACAATAGTGAAGATAAATTATTGATCTTATGTCATAATTTTTTTCATACGAAAAAATTTGCGTTTTTATATGAATTTATTTATTTATTTGCATGAAACCGTCTCGTAGTAATTACTGTTGCCACACCGCCATACTTGACATAACGCGCGTAGTTTGTGAACCACGTTATGCAGAATAAAGTACCTAAATGTTTATTTAATTACTTTATTTTCTCAAATTGATTTAACTATTCCGGGGCATAGCCCGGAGAAGAGGAAGAAATTTCATAAAATTTCTTCACAATTGTAATCTATATACACAATGCTATCTCCCGTTGTTGAGGCCGTGGCCGATATTTTTATAGGTTTAGGTTTAAAGAATTTTATTCTCATAAGAACTTAAATAACAGTTCACTTAAAATGAGATACAAAGTGCTTACATCTACGTAAAATAAATTATCATAATAATATTTGCCTCTGGGGTGTTGGTGACGTTATAGGGTAAATACATGTTTCTTGAGTTTTTTCTTAAATATATTTATACTATCACACTTCTTTAAATCTTCCAGTAAATTTTTGAACAGCCGTGCTCCCTCAACTAATATTGTTTTTTTGCCGTAATTAGTCCGCGCCCGTGCTGTCATTAGTTGAAATTTGTTTTTACTTCTTGTGTTGTATGTTGTTGTCTTTTTATGTAGTTGTATGTTTGATTGTACGGAATTTGTGGTGATTTTTTTTATGAGAATGCAGGTGTAATATGTGTAAAGTTGTGTGAGATTTAGTAAATTAGTTTTTTCGTATAATTTTTTTGTTGGATATAAATAGTTATAATGATTTTGAATTTATAGCACCTTATACAACGTGTCATTTTGCATCCTCGTCAAATTTCAGGGTGCTAAAGAACATTAAACCGAACAACTTTCTCCATGGGACCAACATCGTAATCGCGAAAAAATTTTCAACTGTCCCACAGAAAACTTCAATACCTACTCGACACAAATGTATGGGAGGGCTGATTATTTTTTCGCGATTACGATGTTGGTGCCATGGAAAAAGTGTTCGGTTTGATGGTCTATACCACACCCTTAAATTTGACGAGGATGCAACATAACAAGTTATATAGTGACCTTATTGGTGATGTTCTTCAGAAAGGTCAGTAGTGCTATTCTGTAAATATCTCACCGTGAACACTTAGGTGAAGTGAGCTTAAAGTGAGCAGTCAATAGTGTCAATCCCTAGCATCGGGTGGAATAACAGCTCACTTCACGCTCACTTCACTTAAGTTATCACGGTGAGATGTTTACAGAATAGCATGGCAGGTGCGTAGTACTCGCAACCGGCGTGCGTGTATGACCAGATGTGTGAACGTAAACGAGGCAAAAGAAGTAGTGTAAGGATCGTAGCAGGTAGCGTTCTGTCTATTCACTTGGGAGGAAGGCGTAAGTTTATGTATGTCAAGGAGGGCCTAGACAAAGTGACGTTCTATTGAAGAAAACTATTATGAAAAAGTCAAAAATTTATTTGATTGCCATGAAAGTTATGTAGAAATACAGTTTGAAAGCGATTGTTACTTGTCAGGCCTTAATGTCTGTACTTCCTCTGATTGATTCCATTTAGTGATATTCTCATTAGTGGAGTTTCTTGCCCGTTCTTCTCCATAGGGACCTACTACGCTCTGGAATTGCTGAACTTGCTTCATCTTTCTGACTGATCGACACCTTTTTTTTTTGTGGATTGGATATCATCAAATTACTTCTCCCGCTCTAGGCGGAGCAGGAGGGCGTGTCAGACTTTCACTGACTAAAACCCACCCGTGTTCCTTCAGTTGCCTGTGCTAGGGCCACGGTATCTCTTTCGAACAACCCGCGACCCAGGCGGCGACCCCATGACAATTCAAAAGTGCATGTAATTGGTTTAGTTGAAATAAATGATTTGAGTTTGAGTTTGAGTGCACAAATAAACGCTGATCCGACTCCGTAATCACAAATCAGTCCAAGAAACATTTTAGGTTTTTCCAACAAAGGAATTCCAACAATATCAATAGCTACACCCTCTATACTCTATCTAGCAATAATACATTCTATTTGATCGCAACAGATATTTCTCCCAAGGAAAATACAGACACATTCCCCTTTGCTATTTACATTCATATGTTTTTTGTTACCTTCTTCTACTCTAAATACATCGAGGGGTAACAATAAATGGAACACTTCTATCTAATGTCAACCGTTAGAGTCACAAACCGGAACGATCCCGGATACGATTCGGATCCGGCACGTGGCCGTAACGATACCACAATTGTGGTACAAAATTGTTTTAAATGATTGTATTCAGTTTTTAGGGGCCGAATTTTCGGTTACGGTTTTCTGTTTCGTAGAAATCCTAGTTCTTTAAGAACTGTTTGTACGCTTTGTACACATGTTTATTAAAAGCTGTGTTTTTATTTTCATTTATTGTTCTTCAATAATCAAGACTTTTAAAAAGGGGTTTATTTTTAGTTTTACGCTAATGGTTGGGTAAGAAAAAAATATAATTATCTTCTAATATTTTACAAAGCACTTTTACCGTAATGGCAAATTTTACATAAGTTCTTGAAACTACTCATTAATGGCGTTTTCTTAGGCGTTTGCAGTTTCAGTAATCTTCCTCATCAAGATAAGACTCATTCTGGAAGCAATCTGTGGCTATTAATTATTATTATTTGCGGAACAGCCTCATTATGTGCGAATAAGTGCATGTTTCGTGCTGAACGAAATCATCCCAACCTACTACAGTAGTACCTAGGTAACTATAAAAATCTACTATCTCACTTTCTGCATGCACAGTATAAACAAAATTTTGCCTGACTTACAGATACTCGTAAATATTAATTTCATCAAGAAAAACTGAGTCTTCAGGAGAAAAAGAATTTTAATATTTTCCGGTTTCCCATTGGAGTCATGTGAGTCAACTTTTAATAAACAGACATAAGCAGTTCCTTTCAGTATTTTTTAGCTTCATTATCCGTCTCTGAGCTACCAAGTGTTACTCTTGCTAAACCAGGATAAGAAAAATGTACACTGTAAAAAATTTGTAGCATTGTCATCAATTTGTCAGATCAAAAACACAGCCTTATCCGCCTCTTCCGACGTTTGGCTCCCAGACTGGAGCGGGCCGGGGCTGCCTTGAAGCGGCTCCTGCCCAATCTGGGGGGTCCAAACGCCTCCTGTCGGAGGCTTTACGCGGGGGTCGTGCGGTCCATGGCCCTTTACGGGGCACCGGTGTGGGCGCGTTCCCTGAGGCTGCGACCAGCCCGCCGGTTGAACGCGTCCCAGAAGGTCATGGCCATCCGGCTAGTCCGGGGATACCGCACGGTCTCATGTGAGGCGGCGTGCCTCCTTGCCGGATTACCGCCATGGGATCTGGAGGCAAAAGTCCTCGCGCACGTGTGGGAGTGGCGCGAGGAGGTGAAACGCCGGGGCGTAACTCCGCTGCCGCGAGAAATCACGGTACAGCGGACAGAGCTCCGGCGGGATCTCATGGCGACATGGAGAGTGCGATTGTCGCAACCCAGCGCTGGGCACGCCACAATTGCGGCGATAAGTCCCCTCTTTGAGGAGTGGTTGGAGAGGCGCCACGGCGTCCTCACCTTCCGCCTGACGCAGGTCCTCACCGGACACGGTTGTTTCGGGAGGTTCCTGTTTCGGATAAGGCGAGAGGAAACGCCCGGGTGTCACCATTGTGTGGATCGCCCGGAGGACACGGTGGAGCATACAGTGGAGGTCTGCCCGGCTTGGGCGGAGCACCGCCGTGTTCTCACGGAGGCGATCGGCGGCGGCGATCTCTCGCGTCCAAACCTGGTCCAGGCCATGGTGCGGAGCGAGAGTGCATGGGAAGCCGTCACCTCCTTCTGCGAAGCAGTAATGCTCGCGAAGGAGGAAGCGGAACGCGTGAGGGAGAGGCAACAGCCGCGCCCTCGCGCCCCTAGCCGCCGTAGGAGACGCCCTGGGCGGCGGGAATCGATTGCCGATTCCCGGCCACCGTAGGCGCGGGCTTGCGGACGACGAGTAATGGGCAGCTCGCCGTCCGGTAAGGACCAGGCCCGGGTCGACGGCGCGTTGTGTTCCACGCGCGCCTCAAAGAGATGTCAGCAGTGACGGGGTCAATTGGGCCGATGCCGCCGGGGTCGCGGGTAGTTCGAAAGAGATACCGTGGCCCTGGCACGGGCATCTGAAGGAACATGGGTGGGTTTTAGTCAGTAAAAGTCTGACACGCCCTCCCGCTCTGCCCAGAGCGGGAGAAGTCATTTGATGATTTCCCATCCACAAAAAAAAAAAAGCCTTATCCGCCTCAGAAAACTGAAACTAATGCACATATCCAACACCAAAATATCATCACTCAATGGAATGACAGTAGCATCAATACCGCTTAAAATTCTCACCCTCACTTCCAAAGACCAACACTTACCAAATAATTATAATTTGAGACACCCTTAACAGGGGTGTCCAAATTCACATTTGATTATTATTTTTTTAAGTTCAAATGGGCATGTCTCTATTTGTCTGATTGCTGGTCACGTGGCCAAGTAAGTTTAGGGGATCTTTACTGCACGGGCGGGACACAGACTTACGCTCATAGGATTATACGCCAATTTGACGCGTAATTTATGTTTTGGGATACGAAGCAGGGTGAGTGAAACTCAGCTTGCTGGGATTGAATTACGCTGGATTTCTTAAGCTGAAACGATAAAGAACTCCTTGACTATATTTTTAAAAATCTATGATTCTTCGGATTCTTAAACATGGTTGCGAATATTTCAAATACGTAGTCAATTCTGTCACTATTCTATTTCTATTCCATTCTAGCGATGAATCTATAATATTATGCTAGCTTGAGCGACACATAGAAAAATTAACGGTCCTGTTCATTTTATGTTTTTAGTCCTGCTCGTGGCTAAGTAATAACAGCCGCACGGGTCGATCCATCAGGTTAAGCTACGCTTGCCGGGGTTGTCCGTGGATGGGTGACCATCTTTACATACCGAGACTCTTCCGTGCCTCGGAAAGCACGTTAAGCCGTTGGTCCCGGCTGTCATTCGTGTATCTTTGACAGTCGTTACGGGTCGTCAGAAGCCCGAAAGTCTGACAACTAGTCTTACCAAGGGGTATCATATTACCCAGTTACTGGGTTGTGGAGGTCAGATAGGCAGTCGCTCCATGTAAAATACTGGTATTTAGCTGCATTCGGTTAGACTGGAAGCCGACCCCAACATAGTTGGGAAAAAGCTAGGCAGATTTTGTTCATTTTTAACCGACTTCAAAAAGAAGGAGGTTCTCAATTCGTCGGAACCTTTTTTTTTTATGTATGTTCCCCGATTACTCGAAGATGGCTGGACCGATTTGGATTTTTTTTATTTTATTCGAGAGGGTATACATCACAGTTGGTCCCATATAAAATTGATTAACTTTGCTTTGGTAGTTTTTGAGTTAGCTTCAATAATACGTATTTTTTTCCCCACTTTTATATGGATGATGTTCTAGTTTGTTTTGCAGATAGTGGTATTAGAATTTTTGTGAGGTAGGTACACAACTAAAAAGTGAAAAATAAAAACTTTTTTACAAAAAAATACAACCGACTTCCAAAAACAACACTACAAAGTGAAAAATAACTTTAATTTCGGAAGTCGGTGGCAAAAAACGAAAATACATTTAACACCGACACCGACACCGACTTCCGAAATTAAAGTTATTTTTCACTTTGTAGTGTTGTTTTTGGAAGTCGGTTGTATTTTTTTTAAAAAAGACTGTCGAAATTACCAACCTAGATGTAAATATAATTCTAAATTCCAAGGGCATCGAGGTGAAAACACCAAATTTCGGTCCTCGCATAGCTCATGAAATAAAACGCGAAAGTGTCAGCGGTGTCCCTTGAGATCGAGTGTCATGAGTCACGCGTCGATCCGATAGCAAATAGATTAGATTATGCATTTTGAACGGACAGACGATATCGGTTTTCTATATACGGGCTTTTTATTTAACCCTACGTTCAAGTTTTAGTGTTTTTCACCCTTCGATGGGATGTGAATGATTGTGTTTGTTAAATAAATTTTGTTTTGAAAGACTGTGTTAAATTATCGGTTGTTGGGTATATTTTGTACTGTCACCAGACTTTACTCTGCTTTTAGACTCTCGTCAGTAAATCAGCTATCAAATCGCAGGTAGGTATTATTAACATTGTAGTGATTGGTGGACCGGAAGATCAACAACAGATTATTTTGTGGTAAAACATTCTATTAAGTAAGTTCTGCGAACAGTAGACTTCGGGAGTACGTTTTTTTTTCTTCTGATCTTCAACAAATTTTTATGAGACCAACTTAAAGTTTACTGCCTTTCAAATAAGAAAATAACCATATAATAAAATCTCATAAGGTGGAGATATCCAATAGCCCCCTTTTTGCCCCTTTTTGGAGGAAGTAATCGTCCAATCAAAAATCCCCGATGACAAAAAAATTCTTTATAGTTGTAAAACCTGTATACCAAGTTTCGTCCAGATCGGTTGTAAAATACGACCTGTAGAGGAGTACCAACAAACTGACAGACGAAAGCATATTTTTCCAGACTTGAAGCAGAGACGCTTTGCTCGTTTCGCTCGGTCGGTCAAGTAAAATACAAGTTTACCTAACGGTAAACTTGTATTTTAGTAATAGAATGTTTGCAATGTTTAAAGAAAATAATATGATTTTATGAAATAACCTATAATTTTTTTATTATTTTGTGAATGCGTTGCGGTCGTCTGTGATATTGGTATTAGATTTTTAAATAAAAGACATAAGTTTGACAAATTGTAAGAGAACGGTACTGTACCCGCCCCATGATAAAGAAATAAAATACAAAAAAAACCTATAATATGGCTTTTAAATTAAAGGATACATATTGATAATGTAGCTTTCATTCTCATCGCAGATCATAAATATCGCTACCATACGTCTGTTTTGATTTGATTTCCTGGCAATAAAAGTGTTTCGTCACTGGTGCCAGCTCTGGATTCAGAAACAGAAACCAATATCTATATAAAACTTCGACATATATATCAATCTTACAATAACAATCATACCTTAATTCGACAAGATTACCTTAATGTCCAAAATTATACAATTTCAGTTAAGTAGAAGCGAACAAACTTTACCACGGGTCTAGTGTTGTGCCTAACTGTCAAACCGCTATCACCAATTAGTGAGGTGACATTAATTGTGATGTAAACTTCGGCAGTGGAGGGGGAAACTCTGAGGCACGCGTAAGCCACGCGCCCAAATTTTGGGGCTTTTACCCTACTCAACTCAGCCAAATTTTCTAGAGCTCCCCTGCTTCCCTCCTACAGTACAATCTGGGTGTAAAAATGGAAGTTCGTGGGACTCAGTTGATCAAGTTATACTGGTACTTTGTACTCGAACTTTAATGTAAGAGCACTTATCTGTTATTTCTTTATTGTTGTAATTTTCGGGGGCAGTTGAGTGCTTGAGACTGCATACATTTTGGCGTTGAACAAATTTTCGTTGATAGCCAACTTTGATGGGCGCGTTAAAACATATTGCGCCTACAAATTGTTTCAGGAAATGGGTGAATTTAACTATATTTTTTTTTTCTATTAATATTACATTAAGTTGCAGTATATTTAACGTGAAATAATGTAAAAATGTGGTATGCTATGTGGTAACATTAAGTACTACGACATCAACATCATTATCGTGCGTAACATTTTTACTGGTTCAACAATGTTGCACTCAAAATTAAAGGGGTGTTAAAATTATATATTTGGCGTCTATATTTGATGGCTTGCCATTTTTGTCAGCTCTGATGTATTGTTTCAATGTTCATTATATTAAAATTTTTATAGATATTTTTTTTCTCGATATTTTACTGAGAGTCGAGTGTTTCCTCTCAATTATGATGTGTTTTGCTGTAGAAAAACGTAATATTTTTGCATAAAGTTCAAAATTACTCAAATTGCATGCCTGTATTAGGTTATTACGTACTTATTTATTAAAAATTTCCCCATTACCCGTTTTCAAGGAACAATTTGTTGGAGAACTGGCGACGAAAAAATACAGCCGGAACCCTGGTTTTGTCAATGTCTCCTGCCTTGTTAAGTCATTAGTTCGACGATAATTTTATATATCCTCGGGCTTTTGCAGGAAGAATGTGGTGAAATCGCGTAGTAAACCCATTAGAAAATTCAAGGATTCATTATTAATCAAGAAATTACATGAAAATGATCTATTCTAATTGGCTACTGAATAAGTCGTTATTTTTCCTGCACGATCAACGGGCGTGGTGGGATCGAAACTCGTGCGCATTAAAATTCAAAATCCGCGCACAAAGGAGAATACGGTACGAGGCACCGACTTGTTATCCTTGGGGTTTAATTATGTCTTTGTGGTTGAAAAAAAGGAATATTTCATAGTCCTCGGGGAGGTCCTGAAAGGCGAGGTTATGACTGGAAGGCTGCTTAACTGAATAAGTACAGAAGTTGGTAAACTTGCCGTTACGGCGAAGGGTCGAATTCTTTACACTTGAATATTAAAGGCGATTGATACGTGTCGTTGTTAGCTGGACAAAGGAAGCGTTTCAAATTATTTTTTAGTTAGCATGGATAACATTGTTATCTTGTAATCATCGGAAGTTAGCATTTTTTGGATAATATTTAGAATTTTTGTAACAAAAACAAGAAAAAAGAGAGAAACCCAGCTCTGTCTATAAGGCACAAAAGATACAGAATTTTATTGAAGTCCATTTGCAAACTATTAATACCGTCGAATGTATTCTTTATCTAGTTTTAATTTTAGATTGATTTTTACCTAATTAAATTGAATCAATATTTTGTGCTAGCCTTTGGGTCAAATACAAAAAAAAAATAGTTTACCGAAAATTATTTGTTCTACCTTTCTCATAGTTTCTCTACATAATTTAACCATAAGTAAACCGTAAGCCGTAAGTCATAATTTAAAAAAAAAACATTATATTTTACGCTTGAAAGGGTTCAATAAATAATTACATTGCAAAGTCCTCATTGTTTTAATCTACACAAAACTCACAACGACAGGACACCATATTATTCTTTATTCAGTCTTCCAAAAAACACTAGCTTATCTAACAAAATGAAATACAAAATAAAAGCACATAGGAGTCGAAATTTTCGCGAACGCTACAATAAAGTACGGACGAGCGTCCGAATTTTACAGCCGAAAAACTTGCAAAAGCGAAACAAAAACAACTGGAAAGTTGGTTGTAATATGTGTCCAATCTCTCCGCTATAAACTTATGCCCGCACCCGTACCCAGTGATTTCTTCTTGATATTTTATTTAGGAGATTAAGACTCTTTCTGTAGGTCGTTAGACTGTTCCCTCCATTATGCCAGTTTATGATCCCATTCCGAACTGGCAGGAGCAGACCGTTGACGCATTCATTGCTCCTTTTTTCTAACAAATTAGAAGGCAAAGTTTTCCTTGTAAATTGCAATGATATGCGAGAGTTCGGTTGATAGGGACGCTGGGGAGGGAATTTGGTTAACTTGTGTGTATGCGGCGGTAAAAAGCGGGTAATTTGGGAGTTTAGTTGTTTTTAGCTACTTTCTGGTCGAGAAGCTAAATCAAGCATTAGTGAGAGATTATGTGCAAGCGCAGGATTATTGGATGGTCGAGTTTTAGGCTATATTGCGGCTTCAGCTCCACTTTTGATAGATTTGCAATCGCTAAAAATATAGTTCACTCCGTGTCATGACAGTTTTCTAATAAAAACTGACCAATTATGTACTTATTTTAATTAAATTAGAACTAAGTCCAGGCATGTCACTGATGACTTTTGAAGTTCATCTTTTAACTTCCCTCGATTTTATTGTCGTGATTAGATCGTAAATTATGACGTCTTCGACTTCTGCCTAAATGAATGATAAAAATGTGTACCCCAGCAACTAATATTGATATCACCAAATACGACCACACATTGCAGTCATCCCTAATTCTTGTAAATGTATCAAGTTGTATAAAAATGTACCGGCACAAGTACATACTTACCTACCTACATACATGTATGAGCGTCTTACTCCTATTGCACTTTAACCTAATCCACTTACGGCTGCATACAAGTGCTGTTATTTAAATTTTAATATGGCGCTATGTTTTATGTGAGTAATCGCACCGCCTGGTATCCAGTGACAAATAACCGTAGCACGTGGTTGGTCGCGCCGTTATAAGAATATGCGGGGCAAGTGATAAGCGGTTCAAAGGTACATTATTATTAAAACCTTTATTATCAGACCACCGAGATCCTAATTAGTATTCACAGTAAAAATATTTACAGTATTCTATCTTCATACAAACGGTCGGAACGTGAGTCATACGAGGCGCCTCGAGTTCGGTATACACTCAGTAGGTAGGCAAACAGTCGCGAATGCGCCGCAGTGACGAACGGACAGTGTGCTGGTTTTGTAAGCAGTAAGCCGACGTTCGCACGGACGTAAAAATATCGCGGCGATTTTTTTTCGCGCACTGGATTTTCAACGCTCTGCTTAAGCACCGAGAGTTGAAAATCCAAAAGTGTGTTTTTTCGACGCGCGGGGATGCACTCTGTTGTTGTTAGGTTGGATTCTCGAAGCTCGGCTCAACACCGAGAGTTGAAAATCCAGTGCGCGATAAAATCCCGCCGCGATATTTTTACGTCCGTGCGAACGACGGCTAAGCGTGCGATTTGTGACAAATATTATGGTAAAAAGCAATCATAGACTATTGTGCTGTTTTTGGTTGCTTGAATTCGTCAATAACGCACCCAGAGATAACCTTTTTTAAATTACCTGGAACTACTTACTTACTATGGACAAAACTTAAGCATGCTCACTTAAGAAAATATTCCTGTGATAGCGCAGCTAGTGACAAACGAACATTGTGCGATCGAGTCGTGAGCCGTGCATGCGATTATCGCCTTTGAGGTGATCATGCGGAACTTTGGCCCATAGTACGTACTTAGCTACAAATTTACATTATATTATTGAATTAGACTACACATCATTATGAAATAATTATGAGAGTAATAAATAGTAGGTACCTACCTACCTAGTAAGATTTACATTATAATTTACTTATTAAGTCAGATTTTGTAGTAGGTAGTGAGGTTTTGATTGCTGTAGGTAGCGCACACGCGATGAGGTAGGTATTGATATTAAGTAAATTTTGCACCAGTTTGACATCAGATGGGTGACCAAAAAAATTGTTATTTCAAACTCAAACTCAAAGCATTTATTTCAAATAAACCAATTACAGGCACTTTTGAATTGTCAATGGGTCGGTCAGTCAGAAAGATGAAGCTAGTTGCCCATTCCAAAGCGTAGTAGATCCCTATGGAGAAGAACGGGCAAGAAACTCCACGGACACTCTTTTAAATCATAATATTTTTACAACACGGACACTCTTTTAAATCATAATATTTTTACAACACGGACACTCTTTTAAATCATAATATTTTTCGAGTTGCTCCGTGCTGTAGGTAACGGGGACGTTAATAAACTAGAAAACAACTCAAATAGGTTCATGAAATTAAAATACTACAGTAGGCGGGCAACCCTATCGCGTGTTTACGTACAATGGGCCAAAGTTCCGCAAGCTCACCTTAAAGGCGATAATCGCATATCACATATTTCGCGCCCTTTACTCACACAAATGCATAATGTCACTAATTGGGTGAAACCACACCACTTGTGTGGTTTGTCACTAGCTGCGCTCCCGCAGAAATATTTTCTTAAGTGAGCATGCTTAAGTTTTATCCACTGTACCTTTATACTGTGGTTTAATAAAGAAAACCTAATACTAATGTTAGTATCCTAATGATAGTCTTATGCTAAAATCTGTAATCAGACCTCACACTATCCACGTAGTATGTAGTACATATGCTTGTAGACGTATGAAATCCGATCCAGTGACGCAGCATCAGACAAACCCACCTACCGCACAACGTGCTCAGGATGCTGTGAGAGCTGGCACGTATTCTGCGAAGGTTCGAGGGACACCGGTTTCGGATGATGGCTTAGAAAAGTGTAAGTAATTAAATTATTGCAAAAAAGTTATAATTCCTCAAAGAAAATTGAACCCAGGACACGCTTGTAGGCGTCAATACTAGACCAACGATGCAGTTGAGAATGAAACGTTAATAAAAATACTAATTATGGTTCCGTACCTCGAAACGAAAAAACAAAAACGAAAAGGAAAAAACGGAACCTTTATTTATAGGATCACTTCGTTGTCCGTCTGTCTATCTGTCTGACTGTCTGGAAAGACCCTTTTTCTCAGTGACGAGTGGAGGTATCAAGTTGAAATTAATATCAAATACGTAGGTCTATGGTCCCTTGAAGTTCTAAAAAAATCAAACTTCTAAGTCAACGCAATAAAAAAATACGACATATTTTGATATTCGCAAGTAAATCAAACCCTTCCTACCTTCGGGGAACTTCCCTTTGACCCTAGAATCATGAAATTTGGCAAGAAGCAAGGTCTCACAGCACAAGTAAAGGAAAAAGTCCGAAAATTGTTCATTTGTAATTTTATCACATAATTTTTTTTTTTTTTTTTGTAACTACAATGTTAAGTTTGTTTTTGGGATAAATTCTTTTCAACTACGGAACACTTCATTGTGCGTGGTCTGACACGCACTTGGGTGGTTTTTTTTAATGTAAGATCACGCATACCTTTGCAGCTTTGGAGCAGTAGTGGCCCAGTGGTAACGGCCGCGACTTACGAGTTATAGGTCATAGGTTCGAACCCAGATAAGCGTTTTACTTTGTGTAAATTATTTCATCACTACTGCTCTTAGTACGGTGATGGAAAACATCGTGGGAAAACCAGCACGTCCTAGAAACAAAAATTCGAAGACATGTGACATCTAGATTACGGCCCACTCCCTCTTACCGAGAGGAGGCCTGTGTCCCAACAGTGGGACGTTAAGGCTGATTTTATGATGATGATTATGATACGCATAACTTTCACAGAGTTGTCCGATTTGAAAGACTCTTGTTTTATTTGGGAGGGTATACCTAGAGTTGTAAAAAAACGTTTTTTTTTTCTGAGATAAAAAAAAACGTTTAAAAGAAACATGAGGAAAAAAAACAGTTTTTTTCTGGAGTAAGTTTTTTATCAAGGTACCTACGAAAATAAAAATATGGTAAGGTGGTTATCGTATATGAGTTGATATTACATTTTTTTTTTTGTTTAATAAGAAAATACCATTTGTTTATTGTTAAATAGTATATAAGTATATACAGGGTTACTGGTTAGTAGTGGTTAGGGTTGGTGGTGGGTGGTGGTGGGTTGGTGGGTTGGTGGTTGGGTGGTTGGTTGGTGGGTTGGTGGTGGTGGGTGGTGGTTGGTTGGTGGGAAATTCAATAGTTTTTGAGTTACTTAGATTTTTAGTTTTTATATGAAAAATCCAATTTAAAAATGATTTACGGCGCGACTATTCTGGAATTTAAGTTAGTAATATAGCTGATGCAGTAGCAGACCTTTTCTAATAATTAAAAGTTCGAAAATGCCTAAAATTTGGCAAAGATAACTAATTAAACATTATATTTTTCCTAAATTTTGTCTGACAAAAATAAAATTTTTCGAAAAAAATCTGAATTTCGGTAGAACATTTGGTGGCTTAATTTGTTGCATTTGAACCCTTTGAACCCCACTATAACGTCCTGCAAGGAAGTGGTCGAGTTACCAGTAACCCTGTATGTCTTATAATAATTGATGACACTCACTGAAGTTTACATTTACGGACGGGGATTTCCCTGATCCTCGTTTGGTTTGTTTTGGTTGAATTGCGTGCAGACTGCAGAAAGCTTGAGACAATGAGAGTTCGTTTTTGTTGAGTGTGAGTGTTAAGTAAACATTAAAGTCGTATTATTTAATGTAAATGATTATATTTTTGTAAATATGCCGAAACGAGTCGGTTCAGGTCTAAAGACCTCAGTTGTGGCAAATCTTTTTAACAATGTTAATTCCATTTCGAAAGTACAAAAAATCAAATTAGTGTTTTAATTCATTTTAGTTATTGTGTTTCACTTTTTGAAAAAAAAAAACCAAATTTAGAAAAAAAAAACGAGGGTGCCAAGTTTTTTTTTCTGGGTTGTAAAAAATACATTTTGTTTTTTTTTTTTAGTTTACATCTCTAGGTATACCTCGTATATAAAATAATATTGGTTCCTCTCTACCTTATATCTTGTACCGTAAAGCCAAAAAGCCAATGCACTTACTCGGGCTCATAGAAAGACATACAACTAAGTAAATCCCTTTTACGTGCGCAAAATTTGCTTTGATTTTCAATATTATGAAGAGATTACAGCTTCAGATTATAGCTGCTTAGTTTTCTCGGACCTGTCATTGGACTCTTATAGGATTGGTAGGATGGTGGGCAAGACAACAGGCTGACTTACCGAATGTAACGACTGTCTAAGATCCACGAATGGCTTAACTTGCTTTTCGAGGCACGGAGGAGTCTCGGTATGTAGAGATGGTCACCCATCCACGGACCAACTCCAGCAAGCGTATAGCTTAACCTGATGAGTCGACCCGTCCGGCTGTCATTACAGAGCCACGAGCTCCTCTATGGGATAATGTTTGGGATTTAAGTGTGTTGTTAGATAAATAAGTCTGGAAGAATATGTATGGGCTTATGTCAATTTCTCATCATCACTTTTTCAGCTGAAAAACGTCCACTTCAGGCGTCCTCAGAGAGATGTCACAATGACTGGTTCTTCACCACAAAGTCGAAGTCAAAGATTTATTTGCAAATAAATACTGTTACAGCAATTCCCGTATTTTTTTTACATCATTCGCAATCTCATCTCAGTGTCAAACTGTCAAAAATTGTATAATGTTTACCTACAATTTTGGACATTTGATTGCCGCTGGCATGACATTGCGACTTGAATTTGAACGCTTTTAGTTACGAGAATTGGCCTTCTGGTCATCAGCCTACCCACGCTGAGTCTTCAGGTTCGCGGCTGCATTCGTGGAGGTTGCACTGAGTGCTCCTTAACCAACGGGATACCACAACGCGGTAGGCCTAGAAGGAGATGGCTGCAGTAATTACCCTGACATCGCAATAGGCCGGAAGATTATTGTTTGGCCCTGGTTAAGGCACATAATATTCACACAAAAACAAATAACTGGACAAAAATGGAATTAGAGGTCTCTCCCCTGCAGTTGAACACAATAACCAAATAACACAGGTCCAGAGGTACTAGGCAAGTAGCAATCGCTTTCAAAGCGTTCGTATTTCATATAGATTTGAGACACTATATTATTGATGTCACAGAACAGATAAAGAGTCTTTTCTGTGATTGATGTCATGTCTGTAACAAAGCTGTCACATTTTGAAATAAAGAATTTTATTATTTATTTTTATTATATCAGATGAAATGTCATAGAAAAACTGTGTCTTAGTGCCGCAATCCTACTATATTAATGTTACGAGCTTCTGCCCGCGACTTCGTCCGCGTAAAATTTCTTGTTCCACCGACCCACCCCGTCGCATCGCATCGTCTGCCCGAGCTATTACTTCGTTTTCACAAGTTCGCGGTTTACGCAAAAGATACCTAGGTATTTGTTCATGTAAATTGAGATTTATAGAAATGTATAAACATTGTAAAGTTGAAACATACATAAAAATAATACACACTAAATTCATAATATATATATGTGTTACAAAATAGCAATAACTTTGGCTGTTAACTTCTACTGACACTCCTCTTAAATGCTGTTAGATTGGAAATAGAACCCATGGCTGAACGCTGACCCCCAAAATACAGATCCAGGCCTAGTTTGGGGGTTAGGATCTGATTTGTTACAATACATTAGTGTGCTATTATTTTAACTTGATTGCAACATGTATTTCCTAGTGTCAAATATTTTTTTTTTTTTTTATACAAACTTACTTCAGTTTTATTATTAGAATTGATTTGATTCCATTCAAAACGAGCCAACCATAAAAGTTAGACATATGCTATCGCGGACTTTTTTTAGACCTTTTTAAGAAGAACAATTCTGTCATACATGATTGTTGCGTAACTTTAACCGTTTACGCAGCGCACGCAACGGAAGCTCTCAAAAGGAATAAATTTTCCCCGTTTTTGTAACATTTTTCATTGATGCACTGCTCCTATTGGTCGTAGCGTGATGTTATAATAGCCTATAGCTTTTCTCGATAAGCGGGCTATTTAACACTAAAATAATTTTTCAATTCGAATCAGTAGTTCCTGAGAGTAGCACGTTCAACCAAACAAACAAACTCTTCAGTTTTATAATAATAATTATAATTATATAATTATAATTACTATAGGTAATACTAAATAATACTTAATAGTAAAGATAAACGCGAAAGCTCGTGAGGATGGATGGATGGATGTTTGTTACTCTTTCACGCAAAAACTCCTGAACGGATTTAGATGAAATTTGGCACACAGATTGTTTATAACCTGGATTAACACATAGAATACTTTTTATTTCGATATTCTTACGGGCTCAAAACTTACGCGGGTGAAACCGCGGGGCGCTGCTAGTCTAGCATAATATAGCAAAATTACTTATTAGCCAAGTTTGACATGATACACTTTTACCTACACCAACCAACCTTTGATTACCAAGCGACAGAAAGTATGAAATGTCTAAGAAAATTATTTTAATTTATCTAAATATTCGGTAAATTACCAATTACACTAACGAAAAAAAGCCCTTGTTTAGCCCAGTCATTTTATTAACCGTCTTCAAAAAGGAGGAGGTTCTCAATTCGTCGAAACTTTTTTTTTTTAATTTTTTTTTTATGTATGTTCCCCGATTACTCGAAGATGGCTGGACCGATTTGGATTATTTTTTTTTTTTGTTTGAAAGGGTATACTTCCCAGGTGGTCCCATGATCATGAAGTCAGGATCGATGATAAGATCCTGGAGAAATAGAGAGAACTCTTCCAATTTTATAGGCACACTTGAAGCGATTTGGATAGTTTTTGGAAGAGTACTTTCTTGGAGTGGTCCCATTTCAATTTGGTGAAGATCTGATGAAGAATTTCTGAGATAGGCAACGGAACTCCTCAATAAATGATAGCAAATGGACTGGGATTCAGACAGTTCATAACATAACATCACGCCAGTACACTGTGAAGGGGCAAGCACATGTGAACCACTAGAAAGGGAAAAATAAAAACTTTTTTACAAAAAAATACAACCGACTTCCAAAAACAACACTACAAAGTGAAAAATAACTTTAATTTCGGAAGTCGGTGGCAAAAAACGAAAATACATTTAACTAGACACCGACTTTCGAAATTAAAGTTATTTTTCACTTTGTAGTGTTGTTTTTGGAAGTCGATTGTATTTTTTTGTAAAAAGTTTTAGCTACAAGGTTTGCAATACCTCAATGTACAAATTGGCAATTTTTTTTCGAAAATACTTTTTTTTTTTACGCTCAATGCGACAATGTGCGCTCGGACTAGAAAAAAAAGATTGTGCCTATGACACGAGACAGCGAACAGAACTATGCTGAGCGAGGTGCAACCTGTAGGTACGAGTGATACCAAGTAGATTTTGATGTTGTTCGCTTTGTCCCGTCTATCGTAAGTTTATTTTGATGTACTTTCAATATTATTGACATTAAGCTTTTTGGTAACTCACGTCAATCTCATACATTTTTGACTTTTTTTTTTTTTCTTTCTTTTTTTTTTTTTTTTCCTTTTCATTATTGCTGACAGAATGCCACTTTGTCTATGTCGGCTGTTTACCACTTTACCTTACCTTTCGAGAAGATAATTACCAGAAACAATAGGCACGTCTATACAAGAAACAAAGTTGCTGTAGAAGTAATTGACACAGTTGCCATGCTCGTAAGTGGGTGCACCACTGCATACTATTCTTGGAGTATTTATGAAGCAAGGGTGGTAGTGGTAGCCGGGTGGTGGGTGGTGGTTACTATTCTTAGATCCACGAGGTGTATGTATTAATATCGCGGAATATAAAGGGGCAGGTCGGTGCACTGTTCTCTGCACGCAGTCGGAGGTCGTTTACATATTGGTTCGAGTTCTATGATACGGCTGGATTAAATGTGTAATTTGGGTATCATGGCGTCATTCCATCGCCATAGTGCAAGATTGGCCAAACGACCACTTTTTGGAAAAATTACATTTTAATTAAAATTTTAACTAACTGTAGAAAAATAATTAATTAAATTTTGGGTCCTACATCTCTGCCTAACTCTTCGGGGAAACAAGGTGTGATGTTATGTTTTAAAAAGTAATTTTCCCAAAAAATTGTCCGTTGGCTATTCAAGCACTAGGGCGGCGATTCTGTGAATCATGGCGTTGTCGTATGTTACAGAATAATGAACTGGATGGATTTTCTGTGGTCTGAAATAAAGGTTTATTGTTATATTGAGTTCGATTGAAAGAGTTTACGACCTTACACACGGGGGATTTAGATCGAGAAGGTGGATGATAATGTAGAAGAAGTCAGGAACTTCCGTGTAATTCGACAGGTGTTGAGAATCTAGACTTTTTGGAGCTTGACCTGTAAAGTGTGTGAGAAAGGCATTAAGTCCGTTTTTGCACCTTTTTTATTGCGTAAAAGTTAAAATAAATAATGTAATTATTGTCGATTTATCCCACAACATGCTTGCGTTTTATTGTCGTGATGGACGTGGTGGTTACATCCCACAGAGCTGTCTCTGTTAATATACAAAGAGAAAAATACCATCAGTGATTTTTAATTGATTTGTGGAAGCTGCAGTAATCCTTACAAATAACCCGTCAATTTTATTGACTGTCACTGCAAAGTGAAACAAATAGAAACAAACAATGGAAATATTTCGCTGTCGTCCTCCAAAACTGTCAGTCTGTGTCAATTGAACGCAACCGTCGGCGTCCGCGCACAATGTGTGTCAACGAATGATGATTAGCAAAAAATTCACCCCTCGCGAATGTATGTGTAATACTAATAACAATGAAATTAGACGCGTACCGCCCTGCCGGTTTGTGTGGTCCACTTGGATGTGAAGAGCAGGAATAGAATAGTTTAATAATTTTTGAGCGTATAATGATGCAATGACTACACCTTTTTCTCCATTTTTTCAGAATATTTTCTGATCTGGGCTTCAAATAAAAGTTATTCAATTTCTTCCGTAATTTGTTATTTTGTATAATTACTAGCTGACCCGTCAAACGTTGTCTTGTCAAAATTTTATTTTCTATTTTTCGGCTGTTCCTTTGAGTTTTCCTAACAATTTTTTTCCTAAACCAACCAAGTAATGAGGCGAAAAAAACCAAAAAAATTAATATTCAAATCAGTCGAGCCATTTTCGAGTTTTTGCGAAACTGCAATAGATTTATATATAATACTATCTATCTATATACTTATACAACATTATTTTTAGTATATGCGAAACCTGAATATAGTTTGTTCAGAATAAATAACTGAATCGATTCCAATAATTTTTATACCGTGTTATATTTTACCCCAAAAATCTTTAAAAAAGGTTACAATATGGACACCAATCGACGAACACAAGTCACTGCAGGTCATAGCGGCACTAGGCACGGGTGCACAGCGGGCGCCGCGTAGTGATCATGTTTTTTTACGGATAACCAGGTAACATAACAAGCTTATAACTTTGTGATTTTTCATGATACAGTTTTGAAATTTTGTACATAAAACATAAGAGACGTGTTTCGGGTTTCGCATATACTAAAACTAATGTTGTATAGATAGATAGATCAGATAACAGGTAATGTAGTAGCGCTTTCTGAAATTGGTTCTGCTACTACTAGGTACTAAAAGCTGCACTATTGCTAAATCCGTTTTGTATACCTACTCTGCAAATATTAGATTCACGTGTATAAATGGTATTATTTCAATACCACCAAGCCCATTGGTAATTTTATATGTAGGTATGTCAGCCCATCTATTGTGCACTTTTATTTTTTTTTATTTTTTTTTTCCCCTTTTTTTTTATTTTTTTTTCTTTTTTCAGGGAAGTAAAATGTATAGAAATACAAGGATGAAGACGCTTTTAAATTTCCATCCACAATACAATACACAATATCGTCACGTCAGAAATTATAAAAGCGCAAATTCTGCTGTTAACTGTATCACCAGCTAAAACTTCATATCCATAACTGTACAATCTAAGGCACCAACAAATGGCCATGCAGTCCGTACAACTATTCGCACGTCACACATTAAATGTGCCAAAAACAAATGCCCAATGTAAATAGAACTCTATTGCGTTAATTTTAGAGTCTATGTGATTATGAAGTAACATTAGCTAACATTTGGTAGGGTTAGCATAGAAATAAGTTTTAGGGTGTATAATCGATTATGTTTTATTATATCTCGTTATTTCATGAGGGGTGAGCAGAAAGGTCGCGATTATTTGTTTTTGATCGTGTTAATTTATGCTCTTAAATATTATCTGATCGAGTTTTTTTTAACTATTAGTAGTGGAGCTTTGTGTGATTAAAATTATCATAATTGTTGTGAAGGGTATTTTTAAAATAGGTTAAATAAATAAAAAATACACTTCCCAACTACATTAATTGATTGAAGAAATATATTTAATCAGAGACAAAATTCATTACCCAAATAACCTATAACCTTCTTTTTCAAAAGACCATTTCAGACACCAATCTGCATGGTTTTCACATGATCTGACCAAAATTATGTCTGGACTTTAAAAGAGACTGTGACCTGAGTTTGTTTCAGCCTTTCTTCTCAAAGTAATCAGGTAGAAAACGCCGACCTCATCTTGTTAAATATGATTGACATGTGTATGTACAAACCTACTTACACTACTTGCTAGTTTTACCCAAAACTAAAAATAACTATGACAAAAATATAGTTACTTTTGAAGGAGCACAATTTTATAATAGAATACCCTCTAGTATAACAAATCTACACTCTTTCAATGCGTTCAAAACTCAACAGTCAGTATATAATTGTGGATCGATCACTTCTGGAGAAATAAAGGCGTTGGATGGGAATCTCAGATCAACAAAAAAAAGAAGATGGAGCGCTGCGAACATCAAAAGTGAAGCCACCTTTTTATCTATGCGTGTGTCGGGTTACCATTAGTTAAATTGTTTCCTTATAACTTGGGGAGTAATATTGTATGGGTAAGATTTCATATTTAATTGAAATGGAAAATTGTTTAACGTATTATAACAACTCTCGCACTTTATGTCACTGCGTTCGTTCATTGGGTTTTTTGTTCCAAGTAACCTAAAACTCATAGTTTATTTAATAAATAAAAAAATCAATGTTATTTCAAGTACTTACAAGTGAAAAGTGACTCCGTGAGACTTTTTATGTGATTTGCTATTGCTTTTACAAGTTTTCATTACACAGGAGGCATAATTCAATTTTTTACGAGACGACGACTCGTCACGAACTAAGAGCGGTGAGCGTGGTTTTAGTTGTATGTGTGTGCGTGAGCGGGTAGTTTGCTTGCAGAAGTACGGTTTTGTGGCTTCACTTTTGATATTCGTGGCTCTCCATCTTCCTTTTTTTCTTGATCTGAGATGGGTATCTAGTTTGTAACTGATGATGACGAACTTTGTGTAATGTATGTATGTTCTAGTATTGTTCTTGAGTAAGTGACATAATGTCTTTATGGAGAATAAAGTTTATTTAAACCTAGACCTTAAAACATTTCTGGTACCTACAAAACCAACAATTTAATAAGCCAAAACTTATTGGAAGCCATAATACCACTTTCAAAACAGCTTCAAAAACTTGGCAACTTTCAAGTAGGTGACTACTTTAGATCAACCAAGCCCACTGCTGTCCTGTAAAAAAAAAAAGAAATTCTATTTAGTCCATCAGTTAGATAATAAAAACATATTAGACACGTATATACTTTATCATATTAATAAAAAATTACTTAGATAAAACGCATTAAAGTTGGAGAGCGGGGGCTCGCTACGTCATAACTATAAAAAACTACGTATAAAATCTAGCAAGGAGTAACGTCATGCCTCATTTTAACTCAACTTATCGCTGTAATATTTTGTTGTAAAAAAAATAGGACAAAAAAAATGTTGTTATCATCCCTATTGTCGATGTTCTAAGTAAGCAGCCTTGTTGGGGTTGCCTGGTTCTTCTCATAACTTCTTTTTTGAGTGTTTAATAAAACACAGTTTTATTAAAACACAATCTTAAAATCGCTTTCAAAGATCAACTTAATCAAACCAAAAGGTTTTTATAACAAAGTTGTAAGTTCCGAGTGCAAAATAGGATCATAGGACCCCTCTGTGATCCTTATAAACACTCTTACGTCACACAAAGTTATATCAAAATGATCGTAAGCCAGCATCTTTAATAAAGTTGCCAGATTGAAAAAGGATTCGCGGCTGTCAGAGGGAACGATATGATCGGCTAGAATTCAATTGGAATGTTTTGCCGTATTTTTTTTATTAAGTAACAATGTTTGGGAAGGAACTTCAATTAGTAGGGTTTTCTTTATTCTTCTAAGGTGAATTAAAATTGTTTTTATGGCAGTAAAGTGACAATCGAAGAAGGTTATAAAAAAAAACTATTGGAAGATAATGTAGTTATATAAAAATCTAAATAATTCCTAAATATTTCTTATCCAATTTTCATTTTAATCTTGTCAAAATTAGATCATCATAAACATATACAATATACCATTTGTCTAAGTAGGTACCTTTATAGATGTGTACGAGTGTATAGACATCAAATGTCCAAAAAATGGGAACATTAAAAAACACATGATGAAACTCAGAGCCCATACAATCCTTGTCCAAACAATACGATCACTGGGGACTGGGGACGGGGGCTACTCGCGCAGAACCCAACCGAGACCGCACCAGATCAAAGGCACCATAAAAATCCAACTAAGTACATTATTATACCCGTGAAATGCCTACATCTGTTGTTTTTTTCCTATTAGACACAAATAAGCATTGATCTACCGGTCACCCCTATTTAAGCACTCATCTCCTTTCTGCCATAGAAATATCAACCTTAACTTATAGTGGTAAGGTTAAATTTCCCTCGGTTGTTGATTAAATCATTTTCCAATGGATTTTACACTCTACAGAAAAAGAATTAAGGGCAATTTTTGGCCCAACCGTTGGGTCGCAATGGGTCAAGTCGGTGCCGATTCAATTTCACTTGTGCCCCTGATCTGATTACCCTGTGTGCGGACGTGTGACGTTTCGCTTTTGCCTTTATGCGGATGAGCGGCGGATTTGCTTAAACCAAGCTTAAACCCATTGAAGAATAGTATACTTAGGGAACCCTAATTTTATAAGTTCTACGAGATGCTTTAGGTGCTACGGCGTAGCAAGGCGATCTACGTAGTTTAGAACAGCTACATTGATGTGACGTTGAGTCTGTGCTACGAGTCTACGGCGTTGTACGTTTGCTACGCTGTACTTCGAGAAGGCGATCAATACCTTGCATTTCAAAAATATCTATGTTACAACTAGTGAAAAAAACAAGAACTATATGAACACAGATGATAAAGTCCTTGCTGGATAAAAAACGAAAAATCATCATCATCGTTTTCTTCTGTGTCTTGCGATCCTAATTTATTTGGGGTTGGCGCAATGTCTTCTTCATCCATAGGTACTTCTCTATTAGTGGTCATTTCTTTATTCACCCTGTTTCTCGCCATAATCATCTTTCACACGACTGTGTGTGACTGTGTGTCCACGAAAAATCTTGTGATGAGCATTAAAAAAAAAACCATAGTCGCATGGGGACTGCTGGCAGAAGTGAAAACATGACAGCCCGACACGTCATATTAGCATGTCGCGTGACGCGTGACGCGAACTCAAAGATGGTCCCCTACCAAAAATCGCTCAACGCGCTCTACGCTCTAAAGAAATTTTGACTTCAATTACAACAAGCAGAGAGGTTACTTTTCTACCTAACTTTTTCTTGTTAAATCCATTTCAGAAAGTTAGGTACATTCTTCTTCTTATTCTTCATAGCGTGTCCAAAGGGAAGGTCAGGCAAAGCTAATTGTAGATGGTGTAATCATAGTTACAGTCCTACCAACTTATCTGTGAACTAAAAGAGGACGGCACCGTCGATTCAGTGTGGCTAATTAATATAAGGTGCCTAAAATTTAGTAGTTTTCAAGAAGGAAATTTCACATTAGACATAATCGTTTAATAAGAATTACAGTTTTTACAAATTAAAAACAATGATACCTATATAAAAATAATAAAATAACATGACGGCCGTAGTTCCAATTTTCGCCATTTCACAGATAAGTTGGTAGGAGTGTAGGTCCTTACGGCTTAGGTAAGTTTGACGTTTCGTTCATTCGTTAGTTCGGTTTTATTTCACTATTTCGTTATTTTCAGTTATTTCAATATTTTTAATCTACTATTTGACATGGAAAGTGTCGGAATTTAAAACTTTAAATATTTCCTCGTAATCACTTTCTTCGAAATGTTTTAAATTCTGTTTATTTTTTTTTAAATCTTTACGAATAATTTTAATCCACAATCTTCTAGTTTTAGGGTCTATTGGGAAATGGTGGACTCCAAATTCGGAGTATTTAGGAACACCACAACGCGTTATTTTCGCAAATGGAAAATTAAAACCACCTCACGCCTTGTATTATTAGCTCGTGTTGGGAACTAGCTACAACAGCGTCATTTTGACAATTGCCTTCCCCATTGTATTAGCGCAAAATTTAACATGAAGTTTTGCATTGCCAGTAGCGGCCATAAATTCCTTCAAGGTAGCTTAGATGTACAAATGTTTGTGCGTTGTCAGTTCTGTTAGCGTCAAGCGACATTTAACTTTATTGTCGATGACCCGCGGTAATTAGGGTTCCGTACCTCAAAAGGAAAATACGGAACCCTTATAGGATCACTTCTATGTCCGTCCGTCCGTCTGTCAGTATGTCAAGACAGTTTTTCTCAGGAACGCGTGAAGGTATCAAGTTAAAATTAATAGGTATCAAATGCGTAGAACTATGGCCCCTTAGAGCTGTAAACAAATCAAGCTTCTAACTCAACGCAATAAAAAAATACGGCCATTTATGCGAATTTTGATACTCGCAAGTAAATCAAAACCTATAGGCTGCTTATCGTTGACCTAGAATCATGAAATTTGGCAAGTAGCAAGGTCTCACAGCACAAGTAAAGAAAAAGTAAAAAATGTTAATTCGTTTTTTTATCACATAAAACATATTTATTTGTGATTACAAACTTAGATTTGATAATGGAGAATTGACCGCGACGTATACATCGATGTATGCGAGAGAACATGTTTTTCAACTACAATGTTAAGTTTGTTTTTGGGATAAATTCATCCCAACTACAGACCTCTCCACTGTGCGTGGTCCGACACGCACTTGGCCGATTTTTTTTAAAATTAATTTACCCTTTACTTGGCTAATTTTAGTAGCCGTGTTGCTTTTTAATACTCATTAGCCTTTCAACCTTAACGAAAACAAGATATTGATTAAAATCGCTTAGCAAAATGATTGATTGAAATGCAAGAAAGATTATTCCAAATTAGCGATAAGTTCAAATTCGTTATTACTCAATGGGGTTCAGCTAATATCCGAAAAAGACTTACATTATTACTTTGTTAGAATGAAACTGGAAGAAACTTAAACAAGGCAATTCCGTATCCTTTCCTCAATCATAACATTATCTGTTCAGTTAAAAAGGCTTTCGTATCAAGACTGGCATGTCTTCTTAAGTGGAGCCCAACAGCCCAACGCTTCGAGGCGTAGCTAAAAACACAGAAAACGCATTAGGAGCTGAAACACCATTTATAATCTATGAATGAACACAAAGTATTCTTAGATTTTTTTTTTGTCACAGTACAATTTAACGGGGTAATGCCCGGGTTACACGAGACTAGTTTTTGAAGATAGGATAGTAAGCTAGTGTCAGTAAGCTAGCAAGCTAGTAACTCTGGCTTCAAGTATACAGAACTAGCTTCATTTCTAGGCTAGTAAGCTATTGAGAAATCTAGTAAGCTAGCGTCTCAAGCTAGGATAGTTTAAAAGGACGGGGTTGTGTTTTTGAGCTAGTAGTGCCCCCCACCATCGATTTTACTATCCTGGCTTGTGTACTAGCCTTGTGTGTCCGGCGAAGATAGTTCCCAATTGAATAATTTTACTCCACGGACTTCCAAATTCGAGAAAGAGGTTGGGCAGCGTTCGGGAAGCTTCGCAATATCTTCTCGTCTCACATACCGCAGTGTCTCAAGACGAAAGTCTTTGACCAGGGCGTGTTGCCAGTGATGACCTGCGGCACTGAAGCGTGATCGCTCACAATGGGCCTTATTAGAAGGCTAAAAGTCACCCAAAGGGCAATGGAGAGGCTATGCTTGGAGTTTTCCTACGTGATTGTATCAGAAATGAAGAGATCCGCAAACCGACATTGCCCGAAGAATTGCCAAACTTACGTGGCAGTAGGCAGGGCCCATTACTCGCAAAACAGATGGCCGATGGGCTGGGGGAATCCGCTGGATGCGAAGCACGGAATCAGTCGAAGTGGCGGTGCTTGGGGGGGGCCCTTGTCCAGCAGTGGACGTCTTTCAGCTGAAAAGACTCTACGCACTAAGTCACCGCAATGCTATTGGTTTAAAATTGACTTGCATCGTGTAATCAGCACTAGTTTGTGCCAACTCAGGATAGTATACAGAGGTTCTAGCTGGCTTGACTAGCTTAGAAATACTTGCCTCGTGTATCCCGGGCATTATTGATTGAACTGTGTGTGGTGATTTCAAACTCAAACTCAAAGTATTTATTTCAAACTAGCTTTTGCCAGCGGCTTCGCCCGCGTGGATGTCTAAAAATATCCCACGGGAACGTACTACCGGGAATTCCTTACTTATTCCTTGTCGACATTATAAAGGAACCTCTGTATAAAATTTCAGCTTTCTAGGTTCAAGGGTTTGGGCTGGGCGTTGATGAGTCAGTCAGTCAGTCGACTTCTCTTTTTATTTATATAGATAAACCAATTATAGGCACTTTTGAATTGTCAAGGGGTCGGTCAGTCAGAAAGATGGAGAAAGTTGCCCATTCCAAAGCGTAGTAGGTTCCTATGGAGAAGAACGGGCAAGAAACTACACGGACACTCTTTTAAATCAAAATATTGTTACAAAATATTGGTTACATTATTCATGTTGAAATTATACATGTGAGAACTATGAACTATGCATGCAAGACCCACTCGTACACTTCAAATCTGTGAAAAAAAATTATATAAATGTAGGAATATTATACAGGGTGTCACAATGGGCGTTCTCGCTAAAAACAATTTAATATTAAAAAAAAAAGCAAAGAACAAATTCTTCAATTTTTAATTAAGAAGAATACACGTCTCAAGGATCGTCTCTGGTTGATTCCGAGATCAGAAATATCTACTAGACTTATCAGCATGAATTGTATTGAACTGGAAATTAATTGTATTACATAGCTACGAGAAGAAAAAGTTTCGTTGGGCTATCCAAGCAAGAAAAGCAAGAATGAACACCACGCTTCAACATCAATATTCTATTATGGGTGCAGAATAGTACATTTTGATACAAGTGGAGAATTTTTGTTATTGCATTCGAGGCGGAATGAACACCCCAGCCGTAGGCGAGGTCGCCGATAAACAGCCTAATATGACAAATAGAAAATTAAAATATTTTTGAGTTTAGATCACAAATAAATGTTAATTTGTTCATACGTTTTTTTTTTATTGTAATAATCATGGTTTTTGATGATATTCTATTTATAAACATTATTTAAATATTCAAAAAATATTAACGCCGTAAAGACGCATATCTCTTTGCCGAGATTAAAGAAAAAACACACCTCCGAATAGAGACGGTGTGAACCAATTTGGACTAAGTATAGGTATAAGTTATCTGTGGCAATTTTTATTCCCGCACAATCAATCTGCCTAGCCTTTTCCCAACTATGTTGGGGTCGGCTTCCAGTCTAACCGGATGCAGCTGAATACCAGTATTTTACATGGAGCGACTGCCTATCTGACCTCCATAACCCAGTAACTGGGTAATACGATACCCCTTGGTAAGACTGGTTGTAAGACTTTCGGGCTTCTGACGACTGTCAAAGATTCACGAATGACAGCCGGGACCAACGGCTTAACGTGCTTTCCGAGGCACGGAGGAGTCTTGGTATGTAAAGATGGTCACCCATCCACGGACAACCCCGGCAAGCGCAGCTTAACCTGATGGATCGACCCGTGCGGCTGTTATTACTTAGCCACGAGCTCCTCCTCCATTTTTATTCCCGCACACGTGTTGAAAATCGCAATCGAAAAATCGCACGCGTGTGAAATACATTTATTTATTTATTTTATTTATTTAGATTTACCAACGTTCGTATACACTAAAAAAAATACAGGAAGCAACTAAAAATAAAAAACTAAATGTAACAAACAATTATAGGTAAATACAGCATTTTCTTATTATCACCTAATTTTAATCTCTCTAATTTTAATTGTATACAACAAGGTAAAGAGGGATACAACCATCTCCTTAATAATTGACAAAAAGTAAATAATGAAAAGAAAACAAAAATTATAATAATGAGCGCGCTACAATTTAAAAAAAAATTAAATTAAGATAATAATAATAATTAAAAATCATCTGCGAGACAAAAGATCAAGAAGTATAGATTGGAACCGACCAAGTGAGTCCTTATGTACAACAACTAGATCACTGCACTCGTTCATGAGCCTACACATTCTTGGCAGCGGGGAATTAGCTCCGTACACGGTTCTTCGGCGCGGGGGATAGAAAGGGGTGATACGAATGCGGGGATATCTAGCAGGGACCCTATAATTAATCCTGCTCAGAAATATAGGACTGTCTATCATGTTATTCAAAATTTTGTATATGAATAGACAATCTGACAATCCTCTTCGACTAGACAAGGAAGTCATGCCAAATTTCGTCAATTTATCCGCGTATGATGCCTTTTTCTTTACTCTGCTAGAACTATATACCAAGTGCCACATGAACCGTTTCTGAATCCTTTCCAGTCGAAGTGAATGTGTCGCATAATGTGGCCTCCATACCACGCTGCAATAGTCCAAAGTACTCCTAACCAAGCTGTTAAACAGCACTATCTTGGGCCTGCTATTGCAAAAGATTTTTCCGTTCCGAATGACGAAGCCCAACATTTTATATGCCTTTTTAATGATACTCTCAAGATGCGGGAGGAAGGTGAGCTTACGGTCAAATATTACGCCTAAATCCTTCATTTGGTCTACGGTCATTGCATTGTGAACCTAATCGCAGTGCGATATGAACCAGTTTTCGAGGAAGTGTATTGAAAAAATTGTGCATTATTATCTCGCAATAATTTTGACAAAGCCGTCAACCATCAAAAACTCTGCATATAGTTGCGACGATTTGTAACTACCCTCTCCCCAGACAATACACCGGAATCACTGAATATGTTCGAAACATCAAAAATACAATATCAAATCTCCTTTTCAGTCAAATCTGGCTAACTATAGTATTGTTTACATTAATTTGCGAACGATCCAAAACCTGCTTAATGGATCCATATGTTCAGAAATGTACACCAAGCTGTACCAACTTCTTTCTACACTCCAGAAACTGGACCAACATCTTTTTTTGTTAGTAGTAAAGTTTGAAATTGCTTGGCGATTGTTTTTACGATAGCATTTTATCTTGGTTCGCATTCCCCATCATATTTCGTTGTATTATTATGAGTATTATTTTTTGTTCTGAGTTTTTGATACGCGAGGGTTATTCATTCAAGTACGGGCTTATTGTTTATTGTTCAGTGTGATATTTATGATGTGCATCGTTGATTTTCATTGCTTTGTGCATCATTTGCTTTGATTTTTTGACATCAAATATTTCTGATACTGGGTTGTCAAACTTGTATCATCAAAGTTGACCATTTGCTCGTTCTCTGCGATCTGTGGTGTTTGTGAGGGCTTGAATGTTTTTCAGGGTTCCGTACCCAAACGATAAAACGGGACTCTATTACTAAGATTCCGCTGTCCGTCTGTCACCAGGCTGTATCTCATGAATCGGATAGTTAGACAGTTTAAATGTTCACAGATGATGTATTTCTGTTGCCACTATAATAACAAATACTAAAAACAGAATACAATAAATATTTAAGGGGGCTCCCATACAACAAACGTGATTTTTTTGCTCGTATATGCTCGATATTCACAGAGGATTCAAGAGGTAGACGCTTGAAATATTCACAGAATATTTAGTTATACATTCACTTTAAAAATAATGGTATTCAGCTGCATCTGGTTAGACTGGAAGCCGACCCCAACATAGTTGGGAAAAGGCTAGGCAGATTGAATGATTCACTTTAAAAATAAATAATTAAATTAAAATAAAACAACTATTTAAGGGGGGCTCCCATACACAGACATGATTTTTTTGCCGTTTTTATAGATAATGGTACGGAACTCTTCGTGCGCGATTTCGACTCGCACTTGGCCGTTTTTTTATAAACTAGCTGACCCGACCTACATATTCCTGTCCTAATTTCAATAATTCATACCATATTCCCATAGAAAATGCACTTTCAGTTTTCCAGAATTTTCCAATTTTCCCGGCGACTTTTCCAATTTTTCCCTTCATAACAATCTTCCTCGGACTTTTAACACGTTTTCAGCTTAGCAACACTTTTAGCCATTCATTTTTAGGGTTCCGTAACCGAAGGGCCCAAACAGTAGAGGCCTCACGTGTCCGTCTGTCCGCCGCTGTCACACAGGTTTACAGCCAAACGGTCGGAGCTACAGTCTTCTTTTCACAGTATCAATCAATCTGCCTAGCCTTTTCCCAACTATGTTGGGGTCGGCTTCCAGTATAACCGGATGCAGCTGAATACCAGTATTTTACATCTTCTTTTCACAGTATCAATCAATCTGCCTAGCCTTTTCCCAACTATGTTGGGGTCGGCTTCCAGTATAACCGGATGCAGCTGAATACCAGTATTTTACATCTTCTTTTCACAGTATCAATCAATCTGCTTAGCCTTTTCCCAACTATGTTGGGGTCGGCTTCCAGTATAACCGGATGCAGCTGAATACCAGTATTTTACATCTTCTTTTCACAGTATCAATCAATCTGCTCAGCCTTTTCCCAACTATGTTGAGGTCGGCTTCCAGTCTAACCGGATGCAGCTGAATACCATTATTTTACATCTACTTTTCACAGTATAAGCATCTTATTGACCCAAAGCCATAAAAATTATCAAAAAATATTTTTATACAGAAAAAGCGGGGCGCGAAAAAAAATTTGCCCTACCCCTCGAGTGGTGTATCATTGTTTAGAACTCCTTGAGTAAATAAATACTATATTTTTTGTTTTGAAAAATATTGGAAAACAAAAGAATGAGAAGTCAACAAAATCAGCTTTTTTACAAAATTATGTTTCGAAGAATTTTTTAACTTCCCATTTACTTATGAACTTGAAAGGTGATAATGTTTATTATTACGAATATTTTACTAACAAATACCAATATATTGATAAACCAGATTTGGTACCTAAATGTGCGAAGTCGTCCGACACGCACTTCAATCAAAAATCAACTGCTGGACATAAGCTTCTCCCAGGTTGCACCACAACACCCTGTCCTCCGCCTTCCGCATCCAGTCTGTCTCAGCCACTTTCTTCAGGTCGTCGGTCCATCTGGCTGGTCAAGCACTTGGCTGGTTTTTATTATTTATACTTATAGATTCTCTTGCTAACTGTAATTTTTTTTTGGTAAGCGACTAATGTGTTTTAAACGTATAACACGTTCGTTCGGTGAAACACGTCATTAGTGACACGCTTAGCATGTCTGCCATAGAAACGGGTTTTGTCGCTTTAGCTATTACTGCACCTAAGTTTTCGCGGTGATATTTAGATGGGCTGTTCATGAACTATGAAAGCGTCTGTCTTTCCAAAAAAAACGGTCAAGAGCGAGTCTGACTCGCGCACCGAGGGTACCGTTCCGATTTCTGAAAAAGTGTGCTATGAGACATCGTTTTATTTTTCCTGTAATCTTTACATAAACTTCTATCGCATAGAATAATTTCAGATTTTTCTCCATGCAAACTTATGGGAATAATATTTTTTTAAGTCGAAAACTATGCAGACTAAAAAAAGAAAAAAAAAATTGAGAATGTGCAAACAGCGCTCTTTCATATGATACTCCATGTGCCCTAGTCTTTTCGCTTCGAATTTTTAAGAACCCCTTTCAATAAATGTTGCAAAAAAATATTTCTTTCTTTCCTTTGATCCTTTCCCCTCCTTATTTATAACCATGTACTACATATTATTATTTTAAATCTGTATAGTCTGACAGAACAGAACATAATACAGAACAGAACAGAACACAACACACAGAACACAACAGAACACATAGAAACAGAACAGAACAGAATTAACAAAAACAGAACAACAACTAAACAAACAACAGAACAACAGAACAGAAACAACAACAAGACAAAACAGAAACAACAGAACAAACACACAGAGTTCTTTCTTATTTGCAAAATAGTTGGGCAAATACTCCCATCTAAAACTGTTCCAAATTTCAAGTTGATAGCATTAGTAGTTCTTGAGATATCCACCTGTGACAGACGGACAGACAGACAGACTGAGTCGCACCATAAGGGTTCCTATTTACCATTTTGGTACGGAACCCAAAAAAGCCATTAAGAAAGAGTTAACGCTGAAACCCTGTTCTAGTGAAACTGTTGATACAATTCACGTACCGTCTTTCCCTTCTTCTTCTTCTTCGTCGTTCCCTCAATGCTGAGGATCGTGACCACATACGACGCTTCTCCAGCGGTCTTCTTCAGCGTAGACCGCACGGTAAATGCTGCCTCCAACAGCCTTCTTGACCGCGTCTGACCATCTTACCGGTGCTCTGCCTTGAGCGCGTTCTCCTTCCACCAGGCCCAGTTACATTATCCTTTCCAGACCATGCTTACTTATGTGGACGCATAATATGTCCGAAAAAGCTAAGGGCAAGCTCCTGGCATATTGTAGATAGCCGCTTGGTGATGTTGAATTCCTCCAGCATAGAAACATTCACTCTCATGGCGGTCCGTGGTATACGAAGTAGCCTCCGCCAACACCACATCTCGAAAGCATCGATCTTACTGCTTACGCGGCTTTTAATGCACCACGTTTCATTGACTTATAAAAAGAAGGAAAAAATTAGATAACTGTCCCGAATAAATAATTAATAAATAAGTATAACGGCATTTAAAAAATCAGTTAATATTTATGTCTATGTAGCTTAGAGGCTTAGGTAGCTTTAGAGTATGTACTATGTACGTATGTATAATACGATTGTATTAGAGTAGTAGAATAGAGTATTCTAAAGCTACCATTTACTGGGTACGTCTTTATTTGACTTGAATGTGCCCTGGCGGCTGAGACTATGTGACGCTCACTCTAATGTCTCGCTGATGGTGGCGCGTGTTGGATCATTTAGCTAATCCATGCTTGTCAGTCATATTCACATACATATATACAGTCCTGTCAGTGAAGGCTGGTCATATCTTAGCTGCCACGGCTTATTTTAATTTAATTTAAATATATTTATATATATATATTTTAGGACGCTTTTAACGTTCTACATCGTCCTCACATGTATAATTTCAACATGAATGATGTAACCATTATTTTGTAACCATATCTTGATTTAAAAGAGTGTCCGTGGAGTTTCTTGCCCGTTCTTCTTTATAGGTACATACTACGCTTTGGAATGGGCGCCTAGCTTCATCTTACTGACTGAACGACCTCTTGACAATTCAAAAGTGCCTGTAATTGGTTTATTTGAAATAAATGCTTTTAGTTTGAGTTTGTCTGTAGATAACTCCTAAGTACACCAAAGATTCATAGAACGAGAACTCGCCATTTCCTTGGCTCGGTGCAACAATTTCAAGTAATATACTTTTATTGTTTCAAGGATATACTAGCGCCATTTAATTTAATGCGAATAGGTGAGGGAGACGACGATTTACTTTAGTGATGTAATAACAATAAAATATTATGCTTGTAATCGCAGATTGCTGTATTCCCTGCAAAGAGTTTTTTTTTCCTACTCCCCAGTTTGTAAGTGGTGTAAAAAACTGCTCGCGCAAATTTTGTCTCTTGCAAGTAATTATATAACATAGCTTCTGCTCGCGACTTCGCTGCGTGAAATTTATTTTTCCCCCATCCCACCCCGTCGCATCGCATCGCCTGCCCGCGCAATTATTTCGTTCTCGCTTAGCGATCTTTCTGACTTTTTTTCTGTTTTCTTGGCTCCTTTGGGTTGTAGCGTGATATTAAATCGCTTATAGCCTTCCTCAAGAATTGGATTATCAAAAGCAAAAAGAATTTTTCAAATCCTACTTGTAGTTCCAGAGATTAGCGCGTTCAAACATACAAACAAATAAAAAACATACTCTTCAGCTTTATTATTAGTATAGATATAGATAAACATGACATAACATCACGCCTGTTATCTCCGTAGGGTTAATCAGAGGTGTACTGATATAGAGGTGCACTTACATTTCGCCAGTTATGCTTAAAGGTGAGCGCCTACTTATCCGCGCCGGCCGCAAAACACGCAACGGATTTCGGTTTGCTTTGTATGAATTCATATAGCACTGCGTTCACTACCGGTACCGCCCGCATTTTCATTTCTTCATACAAACAAACCAAAATCCGTTGCGTGCCGTGCGTGCGTTGCGGCCGGCGCGGGCCAGTGGACGCTCAGCTGTTATAGGAGGCATTGCCATCACCCGGGCACAAATCCAGACTCCGAGCTGTTACTGAGAAATTTCTTACGGTATAAGCTTAAGTATTAAAAACTTTTTTACAAAAAAATACATCCCACTTCCAAAAACAACACTACACAGTGAAAAATAACTTTAATTTCGGAAGTCGGTGTCTAGTTAAATGTATTTTCGTTTTTGCCACCGACTTCCGAAATTAAAGTTATTTTTCACTGTGTAGTGTTGTTTTTGGAAATCGGTTGTATTTATTTGTAAAAAAGTTTTTATTTTTCACTTTTTAGTGTATCACATGTGCTTACCCCTTCACAGCGTACCGGCGTGATGTTATGTTATGAACTGGTGTAAACAATAAACAGACATGAGATTTCAGCAATCATTTATTGAGGAGTTCCGTTGCCTATCTCAGAAGTTCTTCATCAGATCTTCACTAAATTGAAATGGAAAGAAAACTAAAACTCACTCCGAAAAAGTACTCTTCCAAAAACTATCCAAATCGCTTCAAAATGTGGCTATAAAATTGGAAGAGTTCTCTCTATTTCTCCACGATCCCATCATCAGATCCTGACTTGATGATCATGGGACCACCTGGGAAGTACACCCTTTCAAACAAACAAAAAATAATCCAAATCGGTCCAGCTATCTTCGAGTAATCGGGGAACATACATAAAAAAATATATAAAAAAAAAGGTTCCGATGAATTGAAAACCTCCTCATTTTTGAAGTCGGTTAAAAAAAGACATGTTTATTTAATTAATAACAAACGAAACGCAACGTCAGCGGTCAGTCGCTAATCACTATTTAGCTTTTAGAAACGCTTATAAATAACAGTGTGAATTTGGTCTGTCGACGTCAATAACGCCATACTACAATTTATATTGCGATTTTTTTTATTGTGAGTTGGCTGAAGAAACTTACGTCCGGCTTCTGAAAAGCTAATATCAAGCTAAGGATTTCAGTCATACTAGCATTTCTGGCGATTGCTGATCCAAGTGGACTTTTTAAGATTCAAAGATTGACTAACCATGGAAAATTAATACTTAATAATACTAAAATCGACCATATTTATTCAACGACGACGCTGTCTCACGGCAACGGTTACCTGGGCTGCGCCAACTTGACATACGGCGGCGCGGCGCCCCAGGCCCCCAGCGCGACTGCGCCGCTGTCATCGGACAAACTGTCAATTCTTTTTTATGTGTCTTTTTGTTGTTGTTATTTTATTTTAGTTTCTATTTATATTATGTGCTATTTTTAAGGAAAAATCGTGTAAGTTTTTACAATTTTTTCTATGTTAAACAATGACGACGGTAGTGACGCTGTTCGAAGCGCCAGTCAACCTGCCACGTCGCTGGATGTCCTAGTGAGATGCCCTCATTGTCCTCAAGCACGCTTTTTTAAGGGTGAACGAGGCTTGAAGGTACATTTTGGTAAGAAACACAAATCCCACAATGTGCCTTCATCATGCCCTACCATACCCACTTCCCTAACACCTGTTTCCCCCTCTCAACCCTTTTGGAAAACGCTTGCAAAATTGAAAACTTCAACTCCAGTCTTAAAGAGAGTTCCTCGTGGCGCGAGACCATCCGTAGCTTTAAGTTTAGCGCGTTGTATCCGCCTCGCCGCCAGAGAGAACTCTCAGAGTGCTTGGGAGCAATTACTAACCTTCCCGTTTAGGATTCTACATGTGCAAAAGAATTTGGCAAATAAAAAAACTTTAACATCACAAATCAAGAATAATTGCAACATTTCGGCTCAAAGTTTCGACCCTAAATTAACAGCACACCTTCCCCAAAGAGGTTTATTGCACTATGTGGAGTCTAAACTAGGCGACGGTGATATCAGAGGTGCAGCTAGGATCATCTTTAGTAGCGATGTGGTTGCGCCGTACTCTCCAGAGACACTTACAGCTCTGGAGAGCAAACACCCTACCCCGGCAGATGATCTCTCCTTTCCTGACCCACCCGATCTGGAATCCAACTCACTTGTATTTACAGCACAACAAGTGTATGCGGCCGTGTGCTCCTTTCGAAGTGGCTCCGCCGGCGGCCTCGACAGCCTGACACCTCAACACCTGAAGGACTTAATGTGTTCAGGCGCCGGGGAGGCTGGTGAGTCCCTTTTGGAGGAGCTAACGGCCCTCATTAATCTCATGCTCTCCGGCAATGTGAACGAAGCCGTCATTGATATCTTGTATGGGGCAAATCTATGTGCCCTGCGCAAGAAGGATGGCGGCATTCGTCCCATTGCCGTAGGGCTCACTTATCGTCGTATCGCAGCCAAAATTTGCTGTGCTTTCTACAGCGAAACACTGGCCAGCAAATTCCAGCCCCTACAGCTGGGCTTCGGGTCTAAAGGGGGCTGTGAGGCTGCGGTACATGCATTATCCACTTACATCAATAGCGGTAAAGGTGAGGTCATCCTTAAGGTTGACATTAAGAACGCTTTCAATTCCGTAAACAGGGACACCTTGTTGACAGAAGTTCAAAAAGAAATACCCAAAATTTACAGTTTTCTTTATCAATGTTATAGGCACCCCTCTAAATTACTTTATAAAGACAACCTTTTGAAATCAGCCGTTGGATGTCAACAGGGTGACCCTCTAGGGCCAGTCATTTTTAGTTTGGCAATAAATCCAATTATTCGTCAATTAAATTCAAAATTCAACGTTTGGTATTTGGATGACGGAACCCTAGGAGGTGATGTAGACACAGTCTTAAAAGATTTAGTTTTCTTAAAAGAAAAATTCAGTTCCATTGGCCTAGACCTTAACCTCTCAAAATGTGAAATTTATCTTCCCCAAACCACTGACAGACAGACTACCATATCAAAATTTAATACAATAGCACCAAATATCAAAATTATGGAAAGAAACTCTCTTCACCTCCTGGGATCCCCAATTTTTGACGAATCCTTTCCAACGTTTATTGAGGAGAAAATACAAAATTTTCATGATGTCTCGGAACGACTTTACAAAATTAATATTCATTCGGCCTTCACACTCATTCGATACTGTTGCTTTGGACCAAAATTCACATATAGCCTTCGCTCCTCCCATCTTTGGAAGCATCCACAACTTTTAGAAAAAGTAGACCAAATTATTAGAAACACACTAACTTCTATCCTAAATGTGGCCCTGGACGATCGAGCGTGGCAGCAAGCTACTCTTCCCATCCGCCTGGGTGGTCTCGGCGTCCGCAAAATTTCAAGTTTTAGTTTACCGGCGTTCCTCTCCTCGGTCCACAGTACCAATAAATTAACCAGGAAAATTTTATCTTCCTCACTGGTCGATTTTGAGGTACCGTTTTTGACCGATGCGTTGAACGCTTGGAAAATGGCTTGTCCCAATACGGATTTGCCCGACAACCCGTCCTCCCAGAAACTGTGGGACGTGCCGCTCTGCAGTATTATACGGAATACCCTATTAAACACGTCTTTTAATACTGTTGAGCGTGCCCGTCTGCTGGCTGTGGGAGAATGGGAGTCAGGCTTGTGGCTTCAGGCGCTCCCGTCATCCACCATAGGTACTATGATGGATGACTCATCGTTTCGGCTCGCTACGTGTCTCCGCTTGGGCGCACCTTGTGTTGCTCCGCATCGGTGTCACTGCGGTGACGCTGTCGACAGTCTCGGGCACCATGGCTTGTCCTGCTACAGGAGCGCAGGTCGCATAGCACGGCACGCCAGCATCAACGACATTATTCGTCGAGCTCTTGTTACCGCCGGCGTACCAGCGGTATTAGAACCAAACGGCTTGGTACGTGACGATGGGAAGAGACCAGATGGCATGACGTTGTTGCCTTGGAAGATGGGTAGGCCTCTGGTGTGGGACGCAACTTGTGTCGACACCCTTGCGCCATCTCATGTTCCAAGCACGACGTGCTGTGTTGGCGCCGCTGCTGCGGCTGCTGAGACCCTCAAGCGGCGCAAATACTGTAACCTTATAGGTAACTACAGTTTTGAGCCGTTTGGGGTCGAAACGCTCGGGTCATGGGGCCCGAGTGCGCGTCTACTTTTTAAGGAAATTTCTCGCCGACTGGTCGAGGCTTCACGTGACCAGAGGGCTGGCTCGTTCTTTGGCCAAAGAATTAGCATTGCCATTCAACGTGGCAATGCTGCCAGTCTTCTGGGCACGTTTCCGGATGACATCGATGCGGACGAGTACTTCGACGCCTAAGTGTCCTTTTGTTTTGTATTTATTTGTATAGTTAGTTAGTTAGTCATTTACGTTAAAAAATATTTCTATTGTTTGATAAGTTTGTTGAATAAATAACAGTTATAATTAATAACTAATCTTTTTAAATAAGACTATTTAGAGTACTTTACACTACCTTAATCCCACTTTACCAACATAACCTTATAAGCATCCCGCCAAAAATCGCGCGCAAACACGTTTGACATTCATCAAGGTTTTCCCTCCAAGAATCCAAGATGGCGGCAGTGCGACCGAGACAAATAGCGTTCATTACACCGACTCCAGCTTGTATTAAAACAATCGTGCGGTTAACTAACTCATTATTGTTGGTAACGACGCAATTTCATTTAATATAGACTGCGTCGGGGTACAATACAATACTAAAGCGGGAAGTACAGCGGACGTTTGGCTAGGAAGGAATTTTCCGTGAAAGATTTTCTTAGATTTTTTTTTGGATGAAGTAGTTTTATGGACTGTGACTTATTTTCATGTTTTAGTTTGTCGTACCTATGTTATATTATAACTTCCCCGCATTAGCGACACCACTTTCGATTTGCGGACGACCTTATAATCATTTCTGATAGCCCGGATCAACTGCAAAGTAAGCTCAGACAACTTGTAGAGTAAAGCCAAAAAGTAGGCCTGCATGAATTTAGCAAAACCTAAATTGATGATGAATCTTTCGAATCCACCCATTCGGGTCAACAACGATCTAATTAAGTTTGTAGATGAATACTCTTGGACAGATCATATCTCATAAAAACGATACGTCTCAAGAAGTACACAAGAGGGTAAATGCAGCGTAGAAGCAATTGGTCCCTAAAAGAAGTCACAAAAAATCAGTCAATACCATTAACGTTAAAAATCAGATTATTTAACTCATGTATACTTCCCACCATGATATATGGTTGTCAAACGTGGGCTTTAACTAAGCAAAACTCTCAGAAATTACAAACATGCCAATACAACATGGAAAGGACAAATTAAGCCTTAAACATTTCAGAGGGAAAACAAAAATAGCGGACGTATCATTCAAGATAAAAAAGCTGAAATGGAAATGGGCTAGCCACCTAATAAGAGACAAAAAGGAGAAATGGGCTAAAATTGTAGCCGAATGGTGCCCAAGAGAAGTCAACAGGAAGTATGAAGGTGAGACGACGATTTTAAGACGACAGCGGGCCAATGTGGAAGAAAAACCCGGAAGGGAACTGTGGAAGAATTTCGGAAGCCTATGCTAAAGCAAAACAATCTTCTGAAACCAATGTCTGAAAATATATGTAGTTTATTTAAACAGAATTTATATCTAAGTCTCATAAAAAAAAAACCGGCCAAGTGCGTGTCGGACCACGCACAATGAAGGGTTCCGTAGTTGGGATGAATTATTCCAAGAACAAACTTAACATTGTAGTTGAAAAATATGTTCTTCCGTACATTCCAACTGAAATGTAAGTTTGTACTCAAAATATTGAGAGATTTACCATGTTATTTTAAAACCACAGACTTCTTATAGGTTTTCCTGTAATGTATAGATAAAGATTTATTTTTTGTTTTTTTTTTCAAAGTTTTAGGCTCAGTAGTTTCGGAGATAAGGGGGAATGGTCAATTTTTGGCAATTTTCTTAAATAACTTTAAAAATACTTATTTTAAAAATATAAAAAAAATATATTTGAGACCCTCATAGTAAGTACTTTCATTTTATATGTAACACGGTTTGCAAAACTTTTTTTTTTAATTTTCTTATTTGCCCCCAAAAGTGACCCCCATATTCAAAATTCATTTATTTACTTTACCTGTGCGTGTTTGGGTCACAGAAATGCATATGTGTACCAAATTTCAACTTAATCAGTTCATTAGATTCGGAGCAAATTGGCTGTGACAGACGGACAGACAGACAGCCAGCCAGACAGACAGACAGACCGACAGACACACGAGTGATCCTATAAGGGTTCCGTTTTATCCTTTTGAGGTACGGAACCCTAATAAAAAGGGAGGGGAAATAATCATAGAGCATCAATAAATTCGTCTGCATCGCTGTCGACAGGAAAAGTGCCCAAAAGGCTGGCAGCATTGCCACGTTGTATGGCAATGCTAATTCATTGGCCAAAAATAGGCCAGCCCTTTGGTTAGGTGTAGAGTCGACCAACCGTTTATTTACATAATTTTAAATTATGTAAATAAAATAATACAGCTATTTATAAATGTAATTAGATTAAGATTGTTAATAAAGGCTATATTATATCTTAGCGACACTATCGCATGATGACGAAACTACCTTTTGGAAGAGAAGAAGCTAGAATCAATTCGAAGATTTTTTAAATTTTGACTTTCAAAAGTGCCTTCTAATGGCCTACTTGAAATAAATGCTTTGACTTTGACTTTGATTCAATAAAACAGTGCATTATTTTTCAAAATCAAAGCTTTTATAAAAACCATAATTAATTAATAATTATTCCTTTTATTTGTAAACGTTGTGTGGTTAGACGCTCTTCGACTTCTTAGTTTATAATATAAAGTTGGTTAGTTTTTATTATAAAAAATTGTGAACTGCAACATACCATTTACAATTTATAGTATAGTTAAAATCTCGCTGCAGACTTGGTCATAAATCATAATCGGAGTAGGGATGTGCGCTAGTTGCGCGCGCTCAAGGCCATTATCGATAACACAATCATTAAGGTTATAAGGTCTCCATTGAGAATTGGCAAAAATGTGTGGAACATGCAGAATTGCTGCAAGATGAAGACTTAAGAAAAGCACATTTATGCGAAGAGTTCATCATTCATGTGGATGATGATGACGATGACTCAGACGAAGAATTTTAATTTTCTATTTTTAGTTTTATATATACGTTCTTTTGTTTATATATTTAATATGCTTTGTAGTAAATTTGGTAATAAAATAAAAAAAATGTGTTTTTATTTCTATCACCCATTTATAAATATATAAAACTATCGATATCACTCATCGACTGCAGTAATGCACAGGACTACGTGTGGGCGTGGCCCGCCCATAAGGCCCGTGAGTGGGAAAGAGAGCGAAACACTCGAATGATTTATATGACCGAGTCTGCAGCGAGATTTTAACTATACTATAAAGCATTATTTTTTCGATAGTTTATAATATATTTATGGGAAACCGACAAATAAGAGAACCGGTACCAAACTTGATTGCGACATAACGCACCTTACGCAAATACTAAATAAATAGGCCTACCTAGCTGCGAGCAACTTGGAAGCAGTGCTCGCCGGGACTGCCGCGGTATGCGGCACTGTTCGCTTCGCTCGCTCGGCTCGCGCGCTGGTTTTCACAGTTCTTACCTAACCTAACCCATTTCACCCAGTACACAATGTTTCGACAGATTATAATGTAACGGAAATAATATCGATAGTACCTGACGGTTCTCACAATCTCAAATTACGGTCATAAGAACCTATAAGAGTTTTTAACCGACTTCAAAAAGGAGGAGGTTCTCAATTCGTCGGAACCTTTTTTTTTTTGTGTATGTTCCCCGATTACTCGAAGATGGCTGGACTGATTTGGTTTTTTTTTTTTGTTTTATTCGAGAGGGTATACATCACAGTTGGTCCCATATAAAATTGATTAACTTTGCTTGGGTAGTTTTTGAGTTAGCTTCAATAATACGTATTTTTTCCCCACTTTTATATGGATGATGTTCTAGTTAGTTTTGCAGGTAGTGGTATTAGAATTTGTGTGGGGTAGGTACACAACTGAAAAGTGAAAAATAAAAACTTTTTTTACAAAAAAAATACAACCGACTTCCAAAAACAACACTACAAAGTGAAAAACGGAAGTCGGTGGCAAAAAACGAAAATACATTTAACTAGACACCGACTTCCGAAATTAAAGTTATTTTTCACTTTGTAGTGTTGTTTTTGGAAGTCGGTTGTATTTTTTTGTAAAAAAAGTTTTTTTGAAGAACTATGAAGAAGACAATATTTTAATGTCGATGGCCTTTTGTTTTTAATAGGCGACAATTAGTTTTTGTTAGCTACTTATTACTTAAGTGGTACTTACTACCTGTATGTATAGTCAAGAAAATTTGTCAATCAATCAATCAACTCAGCCAATCGCAGTCCACTGCTGGACATAGGCCTCTCCAAGGTTGCGCCACAACACCCTGTCCTCCGCCTTCCGCATCCAGTCTGTCCCAGCCACTTTCTTCAGGTCATCAGGTCAGGTTCAGGGTGGGGGGCGTCCCACACTACGCTTACCGACACGCGGTCTCCACTCTAGGACTCGTCTGCTCCACCGGCCATCGGTCCTTCGACAAACATGGCCAGCCCACTGCCACTTCAGTTTGCTTAGTTTGAAAGCTATGTCAGTTACTCCGGTTCTTTTCCGGATAACTTCATTCCTGATTTTATCCTTCAAAGAAACTCCGAGCATAGCCCGCTCCATAGAGCGCAAAAAAAAAATAAGAAAATTTGTGGTTTAACAAATTGTCTCATTACGCCAATTTGTCGTGTTATCTAAGTCATCAACTGCCTAGCCTTTTCCCAACTGTGTTGTGGTTGGCTTCCAGTCTAACCTTCAGCTGGATACCAGTATTTTATAAGTAGTGGCTGCCTATTTGACCCCTTCGGTAAGACTGGTTGTCAGATTTTCGGGCTTCTGACGACCCGTAACGACTGTCAAGATCCACGAATGACAGCTGGAACCAACGGTATAACGTGCTTTTCCAAGTCACGGAGGAGTCTTGATATTTAAAGATGGTCACCCAGCCACGAACCAACCGCGACAACCGTAGCGTACCTGATCGATCGACCTATGTGGCTGTTCTTACTTAGCCACCATTAATTTCACTGACTTTACCTGCACACTGCTGTGTAAACATGTATCTAAGTAGCATTGTTTGTACCACGTGTGTAATACGACTTGACTGAAAAAAAAATTGAATTTCCTGTTATCCAGTAAAGTAAGAGAACAAAGAAAAAGAAACAAATACGCTATTGTAACAAGGTTGTATTACCTACGTTCGTACATTGTCCACCCAAAAACTTTTGTAAGAAAAATTTTACACAAGACTTCGATTTTTAAACCCAAAGATGCGCATTAGACTTAAAAATCACTACAAACAAAGCAATATGGCGTTACCTCTACGCTACGGCGAGCTTATTTATATTTTTGCATTCTCTCGCCCTCATTCCGCGCAGAGGCGTATGATCGCGCTTGGGTTTCTTCGCTTTCAAATTAAATAAATAATGCATACAATTTGTGAGCAATAAAGTTTGCGAAGTGTAGGTGTGTAGCGTAGTGCGCTGAATTTCGCGCGCCGCCCCACTGGGAACAATAACGGTTGGCGGTGGCGATAAGATCGCGCTGCGGCTCGGACCTGACTATGTACTTGCATGTTTATAAACTTTCTTCTGTACAATTATATATATAAACAATATATATATATTAACAATTAACACACACGTACTCATCTCACCATCACCGAAACACACACACCCACACATACTCACCCCCAATTCAATATTATTAAGTCACTTTTGCCACAAGATTTTATCAATTTTTATTTTTTAATTTTTGTTATTACTAATTTGTAATAGTATTTCATTATGTACAACTTGTGTTGTGTGATGTTATGTACAACATTATGTACAACACGAGGAGCTCGTGGCTAAGTAATAACAGCCGCACGGGTCGATCCATCAGGTTAAGCTACGCTTGCCGGGGTCGGTCAGTAGATGGGTGACCATCTTTACATACCGAGACTCCTCCGTGCCTCGGAAAGCACGTTAAGCCGTTGGTCCCGGTTGTCATTCGTGGATCTTTGACAGTCGTTACGGGTCGTCAGAAGCCCGAAAGTCTGACAACCAGTCTTACCATGGGGTATCGTATTACCCAGTTACTGGGTTGCGGAGGTCAGGGCAGTCGCTCCATGTAAAATAATGGTATTCAGCTGCATCCGGTTAGACTGGAAGCCGACCCCGACATAGTTGGGAAAAGGCTAGGCAGATTAATTTCATTATGTACAACCTGTATGTTAATTGAATGCGGTCTTAGGTCGTTAGTGAGTGGTCCGATGGAGGGTAAGCTTGCTGACACAGGTTTGACTGATACAGGTTTTACCTACAACAGACACCAGTCTCTATTACCTAAGTGTTACCTTGATTTTGTACTGTCTTTGTGATTATGAAAGTACAATAAAGAATATTATTATGTTTTTTATATTTATTTTCTCAGGTTGATAGAACCTGGTATTTTTTAAATCTCACGGGTGTTAACCAAGGTGAGATTTTAAGTTTGAGTAGATGGATTAGGTACTTTATACTGCATTGAAATTATTGTCTAAATCTAACTGTAGGAATTTCCGGACTATACGACATGTGTTTAATATAGCTGCTTTCTGAAGTGTGAGGTAAGTATATTTGGGAAGGTTTATTGCATTTAGACCGTTAAATAACTGTTTTGGCACAATACCAGTCGTCGATACCACTATTGGGACTATGGTTATTCTGTTCATTTTCCAGACTGTGGTGATTTCTTCTTGTAGTTCTGTATATTTACTCATTTTTTCCGAGATAGTTTTCTGTATTTTATTAGTATTTAGGACTGCTGTAACTATTATGTATGTGTGCTATATCTATTATGTTTGTTTTCTATTTCAAGTAAAATGAGGTAGGATAGCAATACAAAGATCATTTTGCACGCGGCCAAAATCGAAACTAGGTAATGTATCTTGTTTTTTCAATACACACAAAACAATAATTGCACAAATGTTTATCAACATTCAACAGGGCCCCCTGACTACGTCATTCGGGTGCCAAACGATCCTTGTTGCAGTTTAGATAGGGTACCTACCCCAAATTCGATCTTAAGGCTGCCTTTCCACCAGGGTTGTGCGAGGATGCATAGCGAGGGATGTGTTTGTTAAGAACCAATAGAATCTATTCATTTACCTAGCCTCGCTCAGCGCAGTTCTAGTGGAAACGGCTCGGCGGAGCGAGGTTTTTGTACGTTCAAAACAAGAGAAGGATGTGGTTGGAGGGATTCGCACACCGTTCACCGCTAGCACATTTCTGGTGGAATCACTCACACCGTTCACAGCCTCGCTACGCATCCTCGCGCCACCCAGCTACCTCGCACATCTCTGGTGGCCAAAACCAGCCTTAAGGGCCTTAGCACACCTCCGTCGCGAAACCGCGAAGCCACGAGTCAGTTGAATTAAAAATAAATAAATAAATAAATAAATCTTTATTGATCACATTCAAGTATTGCAGTACATGGGTATATAATTTGTACATAGTAAAATTACAGATTTGCTACAATTTTAGTGGGTGCGGTTCTGATCTCCTAGCTAGGTTACTGAATAACCTGTATGAAGGAGTGGCAGTTCCAAAATTTTTAATTGAACTACTGCGGTTTTGCTGCTATTGTTTCGCGGTGGAGGTGTGATACCCGCCTAAAACCGGCATGCTAATTGAACACGCGGTACGGTACACGGGATCCGCTGACGCTGGTGCGACACTATGTTCAGGTTTGACAACTAGCCAAAATATAACGTGCCGCTTGCGGAGTGCGTATAACTTAACTACCTCATTTTAATTATAATATCACAGCAAATGATTACTTTTGAAATACTGATCCATCTCTTGAAGTCATCTTTCTCAATTTTGGTGAGGTTATTTTTTGCGGTTAATTTTCCGCCTGTTCCTATCAAGAGGGCCTAGAAAAAAGGACGGAAAAAAAACCAGCCAAGTGTGAGTCGGAAACGCATACGAAGTGTTCCGTACAACAACACTACATTTTTTTTAAATACTTATTCAATGCTTTAGTTTTTAACTTTATTTTATTTTTATGAAAATACTAAACGAAGAGTATTTATTTCATCTTAAATTTTAACAATCGCAAAGATAACTTTGTATTTCATAATTATACTGCGAATTACAAGGTTATTTTTTGCAGTTGCAGAAAATCTACAAAACACCTTATAAATCGGTGTTTTTAGTATTTGTTGATTAAATACAGTATATGGTACATGATATACAGAAGTTTCAAATTCCTAACTTGTCTAATTGTTGCGATAGAGCTCGTACGAAAATGCTCTAAAATTTACAACTTTTTTACGGCCACTTATTTCTTCATTTTTGAAGATAAAAAAAAATGTATTCTACTCGAAGAGTTCTAGACAATGACACCCACATGCAATGACATGCACATAAGAATTTTTTTTCAAAATAAAAATTTTATCGATTTAATTTTATTACTTTTTGTTGTTATAACCATAATAAAAATGCAGCTCGTGGCTAAGTAATAACAGCCGCACGGGTCGATCCATCAGGTTAAGCTACGCTTGCCGGGGTTGGTCCGTGGATGGGTGACCATCTTTACATACCGAGACTCCTCCGTGCCTCGGAAAGCACGTTAAGCCGTTGGTCCCGGCTGTCATTCGTGGATCTTTGACAGTCGTTACGGGTCGTCAGAAGCCCGAAAGTCTGACAATCAGTCTTACCAAGGGGTATCGTATTACCCAGTTAATGGGTTGTGGAGGTCAGATAGGCAGTCGCTCCATGTAAAATAATGGTATTCAGCTGCATCCGGTTAGACTGGAAGCCGACCCCAACATAGTTGGGAAAAGGCTAGGCAGACTGATTGAACCATAATAGAAATACCTACACAATCTGTAAAAATTTCAACTGTCTACCTATTCATTAATTCATGAGATACAGCCCTGTGACAGACAGACGGACGGACCTAGATTGACATAAACTACCGAAAAGATTTTGTCAATCCTGTTGAATGTCGTGGTAGAAATTTTTCGGTAGAAATCGCTTTGAAAACAATTGCCATTTTCGTTAGGTCCTTTGTACACGCACACGTTTTTCTTGCCGTGAAAAACTACGGTTTATTCGCCTTGTGATAAGCACGGTCATCAGTGTTGTATGGATCACTAAGGAAGCTTGTTGACAGACACATTTTTTCTACGGCGCGGTTTTTACGCCGTACCGTAAAGAAACCGTGCCGTGTACAAAGAGTCTAAGGGTTTGTAGAGAAAATATCAAGATTGACAGAACGAGTCGAGTATTTTATATGGCAGCGCTGTCAGGGAGCGAGTAGCTTGGAGGCAAAAGTCCTCGCGCTCGTGTGGTAGTGGCGCGAGGAGGCGAAACGCCGGGGCGTAACTCCGCTGCCGCGAGAAATCACGGTACAGCGGACAGATCTCCGGCGGGATCTCATGGCGACATGGAGAGTGCGATTGTCGCATCCCAGCGCTGGGCACGCCATAATTGCGGCGATAAGTCCCCTCTTTGAGGAGTGGTTGGAGAGGCGCCACGGCGTCCTCACCTTCCGCCTGACGCAGATCCTCACCGGACACGGTTGTTTCGGGAGGATCCTGTTTCGGATAAGGCGGCAGGAAACGCCCGGGTGTCACCATTGTGTGGATCACCCGGAGGACACGGTGGAGCATACAGTGGAGGTCTGCCCGGCTTGGGCGGAGCACCGCCGTGTTCTCACGGAGGCGATCGGCGGCGGCGATCTCTCGCGTCCAAACCTGGTCCAGGCCATGGTGCGGAGCGAGAGTGCATGGGAAGCCGTCACCTCCTTCTGCGAAGCAGTAATGCTCGCGAAGGAGGAAACGGAACGCGTGAGGGAGAGGCAACAGCCGCGCCCTCGCGCCCCTAGCCGCCGTAGGAGACACCCTGGGCGGCGGGAATCGATTGCCGATTCCCGGCCACCGTAGGCGCGGGCTTGCGGACGACGTGTAATGGGCAGCTCGCCGTCCGGTAAGGACCAGGCCCGGGTCGACGGCGCGTTGCGTTCCACGCGCGCCTCAAAGAGATGTCAGCAGTGACGGGGTCAATTGTGCCGATGCTGCCGGAGTCGTGGGTAGTTCGAAAGAGATACCGTGGCCCTGGCACGGGCAGCTGAAGGAGCATGGGTGGGTTTTAGTCAGTAAAAGTCTGACACGCCCTCCCGCTCTGCCCAGAGCGGGAGAAGTCATTTGATGATTTCCCATCCACAAAAAAAAAAAAAAAAAAAGGGAGCGAGTACCTAATTATCGCGTATGTCATGTTAGCCCTGCTGGCTGTCAGCAGTGGCTGGAACTGGGTAATACGATGCCTCTTGGTAAGACTGGTTGTCAGACTTTCGGGCTACTGACGACCCGTAACGACTGTCAAATATCCACGAATGACAGCCGGGACCTACGGCTTAACATGCTTTCCGAGGCATCGAGGAGTCTCGGTATGTAAAGATGGTCACCCATCCTCGGACCAACCCCGACAAGCGTAGCTTAACCTGATTGATCGACCTGTGCGGCTGTTATTACTTAGCCACGAGCTCCTCTTATAATAATTAATATATGTAAGTATGTAATAGTATACGCACGGCGTGCGTGTGACCAGATGTATGAACGTAAACGAGGCAAAAGGACTATTTAAGAATCGTAGCAGGTGCGTGCTGTAGTTTCTGCCTATACCCCTATGGGAAGAAGGCGTGAGTTTATGTATGTATAATTTTATATGAGTTACAATCAGGCTTTTGTGTTTATTGAAACAAAACAATTCCCAAAACTTGTTCGATGCTAAAACCAGCGTAATCGTAGAACCTTTTTACTTCGCCGTAAATCCTAACTTTCCTCACCCACTCAAATTAACTCGAGAACTTACCTACTTAAGCACTCAAGACAAAACTAATCTATGCAGTAGCCAAAAACAAAACAAAAATGCGAGCGCCATTTTAACACCCCGACATCCGTACCTAAAGGTGTATTCACATTGGCGTACACTGAAGCATTGTCATAGTTCGGAGCACGAACCCAAGTTTGAATAGCAGCGGTTCACTCCTATGTGGCTACTTCCTTTGTACTCCCGTTTACAGTACATAAATAGTAAATACGTGTGCTTGTAAACAAGCTTATAGGAAAGTTTTATTACACTTACGGGCAAAGTGTGGACGATATTTTAGTTGCTAAAAACGGACCAGTTTGGTATCGCTTTTTTTGGATTTAATCAAACTTATCTGTAAAGTGGTGAAATCTTAATAAAGCAGGATAAAAACAACACTAGCTGTTGTCAAAGAGATTATTTATTTTATTTTAATTATTTATGCATAAGTACAGGTGCAGGTGGTCATGCTTGTATTGTAAGTGAGATGAATGAATCGTAAGTAGGTAGTACCCCGAGGATTTCTAGTTACACGAGATATTTCCTTATGTCGGGGCACACCAACGGAATATGCCGTTGATGTGTAGCCAAAACTTATCGCGATAATTTGACGACGGCATTCACATTGCCGATGGACGTGGTGATAACTTAGGTGGCGGCGTTCAAGTGTGGCCACTCAATTCATCGCGATGATTGTCGGAATAATTACCGCGATGTTTATGGCGATGATGGGCATTGACGTTGACGTGGGTGTGGTCCGGACATTAGTAGAACGTACATACGAACTGAAAGAGGTAGCCTAAGATTACGCTACGCAGTCTGAAGACAACAGTTGATGAATTTCCCGATGCTTCGATTCACGCAAAAATCCGTCATGACGAGTCGTCATTATGACTTAATGTTATTGACGATTTCGATTCGTAATTATGTGTATACTATCATGGAAGTTTAAGGGCTTTTGAACAAAATTATAAAGCTTTGCTAATCGCTAGATTTGGCTAGCGAATTGGTAAATGTCAGCAGCGTGGGCACATACAAATTATTAATCCTTTGAGCAAAGATGATCATCAAGTTTTTTCGGGACTCTCACATTAGTGTTAATACTCTCATTCAATAAACTGACGCCTTTTCCTTGAAAGTTGACAGAAACTAACGGAAACGTCATATCTATCAAATGCTCTCAATCAATCTGCCTAGCCTTTTCCCAACTATGTTGGGGTCGGCTTCTAGTCTAACCGGATGCAGCTGAATTTTTACCAGTACTTTACAAGAAGCGACTGCCTATCTGACTTCCACAATCCAGTTACTGGGTGGATAATACGATACCCCTAGTAAGACTGGTTGTCAGACTTTCAGGCTTCTGACGACCCGTAACGACTGTCAAAGATCCACGAATAACAGCCGGGACCAACGGCTTAACGTGCTTTCCGAAGCACGAAGGAGTCTCGGTGTGTCACCCATCTACGAACCAACCCCTGCAAGCGTAGCTTAACCTGATGGATCGACCCATGCATCTGTTATTACTTAGCCACGAGCTCCTCTATCTATCTACTGCATCTACTGTCATCAAACAGCTTGAAATATAACACTCGTACAAACCAACCATTCTCAAATTCTCCACTATGCTGTACTATGTTATCTTGTTTATTACACCCAGATATTACATATTTATTGCTATAAATAAGTATCGTCGACATTTCAGTCACCACACGATTTCCAATACATGTCGTATGGTAAACAGAACGGCTTTGGAATATCTTATTGGCCATGTTGCATCGGCTACTCAGTTTTGTTAAACACTCGAGTTATGTCGTACATCGCTGCTTTAAAATATAAAATTAAATGTGACTGTGAGTTAAGATATTTGTTATTCAATCACGCTTTAGCTGAAGGAATTTCAATTAGAATAATAGGATATCTCTATCCGGGTAGGTATTGTACGGACGCCAGCACATCAAGCTACTACAATCTGTCAAATTTCTTTAATAGATTTTCATCTTTATCGCTTATGCATTAGGTTCAAGGTTGATTGGGAAAATTTGACAGTTTCGGGTGGCTTGACCTGCTGGCGTCTGTACATTAATTCCACTAGCTAGAAAGAGAGTAAATCTGCGGGTGACAGCTAGTATTAAAATATATGATTATTATGTGCTTGTGTGTGTTTTATTTATTATTATTATTATTTTAATCTGCTGTGTATTGTTTTGTGTGCCATTTAGTCTGTGCTAAATAAATGTATTTTCTTTCTTCTGGCTAAAAGTTTTCTTTTTCTTGGTATATGTTAATGTACTTCGAGGTATTTATCGTATTCCTAGACATACTGATTTTATTCTTCCTAGAGCAGACAAAGACGTTGCCTGGGTCAAATTTTCTCTACAACATTATTTTTATTCCTCGTTTTCCCTTTCAGCTCCACCTAAAAAACAGACGCAATGTACAAAAAACAAAAGTTTAACACAAATACATAAGTTACTAGATGTTCTGCGTTTTACGCACCCATACCACGTCTTGCAAGGGTGGGCAGATGACAAAATGTCGTATAAAATACAAGGCACGGATACGTTTTGCATGTTTCATAAACCATCAGAAATATGTGTTTAGTGTTTCTACGGTTTTGCCTTTAGCATTTTTGGTATTGTCGCTTTTTTGACGCTACGAGTGCAGAGTAAGTACCTATTTTCTTTTCAGAAAGTATTTGTAGAAGCTTCGTAAGAGGATTGAAAACTGTATTTAATGAGTTTCGGGAAGGTGTTGCGAGTTCGAATTTATTATGGGATGGATTTTAAGTGTTTTATCTCTTTCACTGAGGATTAGCCAACAGCTACGGTCTCCTAATCGTCTGTCGTTCAGTAGCCGACCGTTAGCAGATCGTTAGCTACTTATCCTACTAATATTATAAATGTGAAAGTTTGTATGTTTGTATGTTTGGAAGTTTGTTACTCAATCACGCAAAAACAGCTGAACGGATTTGGATGAAATTTGGTATACAGATAGTTTATAATCTGGATTAAGACATAGGATACTTTTTATCGCGGTAGAAGGTTCCCGTGGGATAATTTCCGACATACACGCGGGCGAAGCCGCTGGCAAAAGCTAGTTACCCATATTTTTTAAGTACAGTCTACCAAATAAGCATAGTCAGTTTCAACAAGATAATATACATCGATTAGAATTCTTTGAATTGTCTACAATTGCTGTTCCATAATGCTCCATCAAACAGGCGTGACACGCGACGCGAATCGCACGAAACACAAAGGCACCGCTTGTCGCGCGGCACCGTAGGAGCCTTTAGCACGTCACGTAAGATAAAATATACCACGACATACCTACTTATATAATTGCTATAGACATATATAGTTACATTTAACTTAACCGCAATATACATTGTCGTTAAGAACTCTCCTCTTAAAACAGAAACAAAGCAACATTGAAATGAACCCTTTCTGTGCGAGATAGGTTCATAATAAATTCATTGCGAATGACCGACGCAGCGAAATTACATATAACAAACCCGCAAAATTAACAATGAAAATAACGTTACATCTATTAATCCCCCAAACACTCTATTAACAAGGGCGGGATTCGTATTAAAATGATAAATGGTTCTAATCATCATTTCTTTCTGACCAGCTTCGTAAGACCCTCCACCCTTCCCTCTCCGCACCAATTATTCCTACCTTCAGAAGTAGGAGCTTAGTCTTTGAGGTATCAAACTAAAGTGGTCGGTCTTCCCTAAGTTTGGCACTCAGTGAGTTAACTTTTACAAATTGCCACAGCAATAGAGTGTGTAGGCAGCTGTGAAAAGAGATAGATTGTTCCACTGATCTGTTTCCTCTTAAAATATTATGTTCATTTAAAGTTGGAGTTGAGATGGATGGTGGACTGCGCTAAATGAGAGGTAATTGAATGACGTCACACAAATTGAGCGGGAGAGGTGTTTTCTTTTGTTTTGAGTGCTAAGGAGTGTTTATGTTGTTTTGTGGTCATGGAAAAGTTTTTATAGCTCCACACTTTCCTGTAATGATCTCGACATTTTTGGAGCAGGCAGACTAGTGTCTGATTTAAATATCTACTTCAAATAGATTAGAATACTGTTAAGCTTTCAAGTAATAACAGCCGCACGGGTCGATCGATCAGGTTAAGCTACGCTTGCCGCGGTTCGTCCGTAGATGGGTGACCATCTTTACATACCAAGACCCCTCCGTGCCTCGGAAAGTATGTTAAAGCGGAGATTTCTTGAAAACGATCAAAAAGGTGGTTTTTTAAAGCAGTGTATCTCGTAAACCGTAAATAATTTTGACAAATAAAAAAAAATGATATTTTCAAGACCTTTTCGCATACAGTGATGGATTATCTAATACTAAATAGTTAATTTCTAATTTTATACGATTTTATTTGCACTTTTACGACATAATTTCGGTGCGCGTGAGAGTCTTCTATCTCGCGCGTCATACTAGACAGCCATAACGCCATTTCACTTACACACCGAGTTAAACCACGCTTGGATGTAGGACCTTAAGCCGCCCCGGCTGTCATTCGTGGATCTTTGACAGTCGTTTCAGGCCGTCAGAAGCCCGAAAGTCTGACCACCAGTATTACCCAGTAACTAGGTTGTGCTTGTGGAGGTCAGATAGGCAGTCGCTCCATGTAAAATACTGGTATTCAGCTGCATCCGGTTAGACTGAATGCCAACCCCACATAGCTGGAAAAAGGCTAGGCAGATAATGACTTCGAAGCTTTCAATGCTGGAATTAGATTTGGAATCTAAATCCTAATAAAAGCCATAATGAAGAAACTAAATAATTAACCCAATTTCCTATTTAATGAAATGTCACATTCAGTCATAGACACAGCGCTACCCTGGAAATAGATGTCTAGTCTGCATAGAAAATTTAAAGTAAATGATAAATGAATTTATTTCTGCAAGTAGGTTTGTACGGTCAGCAACAGAAGTCGGTTAACACTGCTACTTTTTGACATCATCTAAATTAACACAAAATGAAAATACAGAAATGTTCGTCGCCAAAGTTTATTTTTGTAGAGCAACTTCCAAATTTTTTATTGGGAATATCAAACTATTTTTTACTATTCTATTCGGTTAAAATTTTTCTTGAAACGCTTCTTTGTGCACTGTACTTTTTGCGTCGGATAGTTTCATTGCGTTACGTCATACTTGACAATCAAAGAAACCAATTTTTGTGAGTATTCAGCTAATACCCCGCCTTATGAGTGAATGTTCTTAATGTAAAATACTTCTGTTCCGATTTGAATTAAATGTTGCGATTAATAATTAAAATTTAAAAAGTGCAAGTGTTAATTGACTTTTGTTGCTGACTGTACAAACACACAGATCAATAATATATTTAAAAAAAAACCGGACAAGTGCGAGTCGGACTCGCGCACGTACCATTATAAAAACGCCAAAAAAATCATGTCTGTTGTATGGGAGCCCCCCATTAATACCTATGTGTTTTATTTTAATTTAATTATTTATTTTTAAAGTGAATATATAACTAAATATTCTGTGAATATTTTAAGCGTCTACCTGTTGCCGTTATCAATATCGAGCAAAAACGAGCAAAAAAATCACGTAAGTAAGTAATCATTTCTACCAGAAAGTTTATCATCTGCCTAGCCTTTCACCAGCTATGTGAGGTTGGCATCCAGTCTATCCTGATGCAGCTGAATACCAGAGGGACAATTCCCGTATTTAACAACGTTCGCAATCTCATCTCAGTCTCACTCTGTCAAAAATTGTATAGGGTTTACCTACATTTTTGACATTTGATTGTCGCTGGCATGCGATTGCGACTTGAATTTGAACGTTTTTAGGTACGAGAATTGGCCTCCCGCCTTCTTTTTCTTCTTACAGGGAGCGACTACATATCTGATCTCCACAACCCAGTAACTGGTACACGATACCCCTTGGTAATACTGGTTGTCACACTTTCGGGCTTCTGGCGACCCGTAACGACTGTCAAAGATCCACGAATGACAGCCGGGACCAACGGCTTAACGTGCTTTCCGAAGCACGAAGGAGTCTCGGTATGTAAAGATGGTCACCCATCCACGGACCAACCCCGGCAAGCGTAGCTTAACCTGTTGGTTTACCCGTGCGGCTGTTATTACTTAGCCACGAGCTAAGTTTATACAGGACTAGCTTTTGCCAGCGGCTTCGCCCGCGTGGATATCGGCAAATATCCCACGGGAACGTACTACCGGGAATTCCTTCCTTATTCCTTGTCTACATTATAAAGGGAACCTCTGTGCAAATTTTAGCTTTCTAGGTTCAATGGTTTGGGCTGGCCGTTGATGAGTCAGTCAATCAGTCAGTCAGTCAGGACTTCTCTTTTTATTTATATAGGGTGACTGGTAATTAGTGACCGATACTAAAACTCATAATTGTACTCATGATAACAAACAACTTTTACTATTGGACCAAACCTGAAATCGTGAAAAAAAAGTCAGCTGCCCCATACATTCATATCCGCATAACTCGTCAAAATGTAGGGAGCAGCTGATTTTTTTTTCGTGATTTCAGTTTTGGTCCCATAGTAAAAGTTGTTCATAATGATGAGTACAAGGATTCTTTAAAAGGATGCCCATGAATTCAATTTCACCCTAAGTATACTTAGGTAGGTACTGAAAATCTTCATCATCACAACAAAGCGAAAGGAAAAGCAGAATCCCTGGTGGTTTGATATTATTAAAATTAAAATTAGATTAAGCTTTTTCGTTTAGGACCCGTTGTTTTTGCCGTAATTATGAGGGGTTGAATATCTGGTGATTAACATGCCACCTAATTCGATAGCTTATGAAATATTAACGAGTGTTTCTCGGCTAAACTTGGTTTTGTTACGTTTTTGATTGCAGTTCACTCGCCTTCATAATTGCCTTTGGGATAGGGTTGCGGAGTCGTGCCTATAGGATGTTTCAATTCTGTGGGCTGGAAAACTGTAGCAGTCTGTTTACAAAACAAGGTTTTTCTTTTGACATGACAGTTGTTGTAATAGGAACCTAACAATGATTGACATACAGTTCTTTATACAGAACTGACAACTTAGTCCGGTACTAAGTTGCTTGTTTTGTATTGAAAGTTCGAAATACAAAAAAACTGGCAAAAGTTAGGGCGGAAATAAACATGCATACATATAGCTGGTACAAAACTAAAAAAAAAGGTAAAAGTAACTGTCATGCCGTGTGCCAACAACTTCTGATTGGTCAATGTCCCAATGGCATGCCAGCTATTTGCATAGTTTTGTAAAAAAAAAGGGAATTTTGAATGAATGATGTTTATAAGATTGCAGTAAAATATCTACTTTTAGAGTTAGATCATGACATTTAGGTAGTTGTCTCATTAAAAAAAAATGTAAATTCTGGAAGTTAAGTTCAATGAGTACCTATAGGTTTTGTAATATCCGGGTATGAAAGAATTTGTCGGATTGTTTAACAAAAACTTTTCCAGAGGTGGCAAATCCAGCCTTTACCTAGTGTCCAATCTTATCTAATTTCATTTAACAATTTTCAAAATTACATACAAACATTTCAATGTTTGTATGTAGGTAATTTGTGTTCAAAATTTGCAAAGTAAATTTGACCCACTTCCCGGTGTTCGGTTGAGCTGAAATTTGGCTCACTTATGTAAAATCGGTGACAGTACAAAATTTTGGTATCATCAAGCTGATCTGATGATGTAGCCGGAAGGTAGCCACAGGAACTCAGTAATAAAACCACGCAACCCTATCGAGTTTGGGCTCGTTTGATTCGTCTTGACAAGGACTCTGGTCCCAGATGATATCCAGAATAATAAAAGATTGTTAAAAAAAACTTTTTTAATAATAGTTAAGTACACTTGTTTTGTTAAATTACTTAACTGGTATTTATTCAGTATCCTTCGAAGCGATAAAGAACATCATTCTGATACAATCAGCAATAATTAATTAATTCTACACGTGACTGCAAAATTACTGAAAAGAGATAATTGTTTCGCATTTAATTATTTCTATGATTCCAAGCTAAATCCTGAACACAATAAACTGAGCAGGTTATTTCATTACTGCATGACATTTTAACCAAACCCCGAGCAAAGGGCCAACAGAACACACCACGGCAACACCCTGTACTCGCGTGTTATTGTTATTGTGATTAAGGGCACAAGTACATACAGCAGTCGCTTCGTGACAGTTACCCTCAAACGTGCATTAATATTACAATCGCTGCCACGAACCGTGAAGGTGGAACTTGCTCGTAGTTACGCTGGGAAGGCCGCCTCGGGAGCCGTTAGCTAACTTTCTTGGACGGTACAGGTGAGATGGAAGTGTTAAGTATTGTCTCTAGCTCAGTATGGAAAGCGCTGATTATGAAGCCAAAAAATTAAGTACGTACCTACTTAATTTTTATATATTACTATTTTCCTATTAAAATTTTAAGAACGTGCCCTCTATTAGCTCAATATTCACAAAAAATGGATTCTTAGATTGTCGAGTACCTATGACGTAACGCAATAAAACTGTTTGACGCAAAAAATACAGTGGACAGAGAAGGGATTAAAGAAAAATCATAACCGAATAGAATAGTAAAAAATAGTTTGACTTTCCCAATAAAAAATTTGGAAGTTGCTCCACATAAATAAACTTTGGCGTCGAACATCTCTGTATTTTCAGCAATAACGACATTGTTTTTTTAAGAATTTAATAGAATTAGCATTTTTTTTAAACTTTAACCGGGAAATATACAAGGGAAACAGAAGTCCTTCTTTATTCCTTGTTTAGATTATAGCAGAACCTCCTGTGCAAAAATTCAGCTTCATAGGTCGAAAAGTTTGGGCTGATGAGTCAGTCAGTCAGTCAGTCAGGACTTTTCGTTTTAAATATTGAGAAAGATTCTGCCCGTGACTTCATCCGCGTGAAATTTCTTGATCCCCCGACCCACGCCGTCGAATCGCATTGCCTGCCCGCGCTAATACTTCGTTTTCGCTTAGCGTTGTTTCTAACTTTTTTTCTTTTTGCTCGGCACCTAAGAGTCCTAGAGAGATGTTAAATATGCCTATATAGCCTTCCTTATGAATTGGGCTATCAAATGCAAAAATAATGATTAAAGTCTGCCTGGTAGTACCAGAGATAAGCGCGTTCAAACAAACAAAAAAAGTGTGTGTGTCAGCTCCGACGCACGACTGGAGTTTATTTCTGTTTTTTGTGTCATCCCGAGTTCCCGACTTCCTATTTTTCGGTAATTTCTGTCAGGCTGGGTTTCTTCAATGCATCAATGCTATACAAAAAGCAATTTTAAGGCAGTCGTCAGTGTAAAGAAACTCGTCGCCCCCCTCCACACCCCACCTCTCACCCCTCCCCCTCTTCCGCTAACCCTCTCACCCCCTCCCCTTCTCAACCCAACCACTTTCCTCTATCATCCCCCTCACCGTCCCCTCTCACCCCCTCTCCATCCCCCTCTCCCTCTCACCCCATCATCACATACTTTTCCGCTAACCTCTCCTTTCACCCCCTCTCACACCCTCTTCATCGCTTGCCCCTCCCACACTCTCCAACTCTTCCCCTCCCTCTCACCGCCTCTCCATACCCTCCCCACTCACTACACCCTCTTATCCCTCTCCACCTCTCGGGGCTCTCCAATCAATCAGTCAAAAGTCTCAAGTCAATCTCTCTTCAATCAATCAGTGCTATACAAAAAGCAACTTTAAGGTGTAAATGCACTCGTATCCTTCCCCAGTCATTCACCCCTCTTTAGGGGGTAGTTTAAAAAAATTTAAAATGATAAACTTTATAATTTACATAGATAAATATTCATGCCAAGTTTCAACACTATTAACTCAAGAAATAAGATTTTTTATACAAATTTTGGACCCCCGTTCCCGAATTTTGTAAATTCCTTTCTTGTGACTCAGCGGTTTGGGCTGTGCGTTGATATGTCAGTCAGCCAGTTTCTTCTTTTATATATTGAGATAAGTCCAGGTTTCCTCACGGTGTTTTCCTTCACCGATGTCAGTGATGACCAAGATAAACCCAGAAAGTACTGTATAATGCATTGAAAAAGTCACAATCCCCACAACCTCGTGCATGAGAGACGAGGTCGTATGTACTCATACAGTGGGCTGCATCAATTGGGAACCCCAGTTGTATTAATTTTTTTTTTTTTTTTACTGTTTACTGTACTTAGTTAGCGTCGGATCTTGATACGCCTGGGGATTATAGTTAGGTACCTTACCAGTACCACATTGTTTTCCGGTCAGTATGCTGATCCAGTGGTTCCTGTCAAGTATAATGGGAGCTAGAATACTGTTTATTGCACTTTCAATTACATTCATTTTAGAACAATACAAATATCTAATAAGTTTTACAAGATATCTGTGTCTGAACTAGATAATTTAATATCTGTATCTCAGACCAACTTGTTTTTTTGACATCAATTAAAGTACCTACTTAGTACTTACAATAGTATTCCTCCTTCCTCAGTAGGTACCTACGTTAGTTCCCTACTTACGGTGGTGTCATTAGGACCACAGTTACAGTAGTACATCTTCATAGCAAACGGCTGATACGAAGCGCTTCTACGTATAAATACCAGTAGGCAACAGTTCGAGTGCGCGGCAGTTATGCACGGACGGACGCGGATTTATACACCAAGCGGCCGTAGGCAATTAATTCAAGGTCACTACGCAGACGTACTACTGTAACTTTATTATACTGTGTTATGAGGTTATGACTGACTTCCCTTTTCAAACACAGACGGTACCAAAAGCGAAGACAAAGAACAAGAAGGTACAAAATACAAGCAGTAATTGTGAACGATTTCAAATTAAGAACCACTTAAAATTCCCATCCAATTAACGAAAGTTAATTCAGCCAAACTCCAATCAAATTGACCGCTGTCGAATACAAGCTAGAAACCGATTTGTAACAGAAGATACATTACATTGAATTATAAAATTAAATTAGTGAGTACGACTGTGCGACCCCAGAAGTACCATCTAATCGGCATTCTATGGTCTCTATAAAATCACATTAGGGCCGATGTGTTCGCCTCGGGGCTACTGAGGGCCGGCGCAGCAATAAATTGCGCTGGAAGAGACGTTAGATCGATGAGTTTTTTCCGTGGTTCTGGCGGTTTACTGTACCTACCTACGGCAAAAGTTTAAAAAAATGGTGTATAGAGCAGCGACATAAAGTACTACGTATAGAGAAGACATCAGAAACAAAAACAGTGTCACAACAGGATGACAGCCGGGGGGGCTGTGCGCTGCAGCGCTTAAACAATAGGTATCGTCTCACCAAACTATAAAACATGCAGCGCTAGACCGCTTAAAACGTATAGTGCGAGTGACTAAATGAGTTGCTGCCGGTCAGCATCAAAGCACGGAGCAAAAATCTAGTTTGCGGTGTCGGTTCTATACTAGTAATAATAGTTCTATGGTATAGAGTTGATTTTTTGTTTGTTTTTAAGTTATAAAGGGACTTTTAGATAAGCGAAATCATCTCTGCTTAGTCATACGATACATAATTATTAGTTTTAGATAAGTAATAGGTAATACATCTTTTTTTAAATAAATAGGTATTCAGTCTAAATTATTACCTACACCCACTTCTAATCTCTAACAATTCAGATTACAATGGATCCTCTTGACGCTTCCAGTTCACATCCCTCTAATCCATCTTCTGCTCACGTTTTTGCAGATTAAAAATGTAATTAATTTTTTATAGCTTGCTCTATTGGCTTGTGCAAATGCTGTTATTTTTAGGTCGCGAATACCTCGGGAGACCGTGGTCAGGATTAAGTATGGGGTTTACCCAACTCCGTGCCATGATTAGTTTATTTTTGATTTTGTATTGGCTAATATTTTTATGGATTATTTTGCAGTTTCTTATGTACAGGCACAGAATAATAAAGCTTCAGTAGTACATCTGGGCAGTGACCTTGAATTAATTACCTACGGCTGCTCAGTAGATAAATACGCGTCATAACGCGTCCGTCCGTGCGTTATGCCGCGCACTCAAACTGTTGCGTACTGGTACATACTGAGATTTCGAAGCGTTTCGGACGTTTTCTATGTAGCTAAACTACTGTAACATTATTATTCTGTGGTACGGCGATCTACTTCTCCTTTTCGAATCGATGGTACAGTGGTGTATTTATAGTCCCAAAGGTGCAGGTGTATGGACAACTTTGTACACTCATACTAGTCAGGTGCACCGCCCCTGCATTACTTACTTGGGAGGTAGCTTGAGTTCTTAAATGTGCCATTAAGGAGGATGCGCTGTGGTAGCCCGCGAAATTCAAATTTTCTTGCGTTTTATACAATTTACAGGTCCGTGTCAGGTTGTATCTTGATCAAAATATGATACGCGGAAATAAAACATATGTATTTACATAATTTTAACCATAAAAATCATCAATACAACTTTCTAAGTTAGATTTCGTGCAGAGTCGTTAGATTTCATTCGTTCGACGAATCTGCACGAAATCTAACTTAGAGAGATGTGTTGGTGTGTGATTTTTATAGTTAAAATTATGTAAATACATTTATGTTTTATTTCCGCGTATCATATTTTGATTAAGATACAACCTGACACGGACCTGCAAATAACAAAAAACCCAAAAAAAATTGAACTTCGCGGGCTACCACAGCTATCCCCCTTAAGATGCATTATTGTTCTGTGGCACGGTGATCTACTTCTCCTTTTCGAATTAATGGTACAGTGGTATATTTATGTTCCCAAAGGTGCAGGTGTATGGACATCTTTGGGCACTCATAGTCTAGTCAGGTGCACCGCCCCTGCATTGGGTACTTACTTGGGAGATCGCTTAAGTTCTTACATTTGCCAGTAAGATGCATTATTATTCTGTGGATGGCGATCTACTTCTCCTTTTCGAATCGATGGTACAGTGGTACCCAAAGAGTATAGTAATAATAATGGGAGAGTGGTACCTATATTTATGTTCCCAAAGGTGCAGGTGTATGGACATCTTTAAAGAGTATAAAGAGTATTCTATCTATCTATCTACTGACTAAAAACCACCCCGGTGTTCCCTTCCCACACCTGGACCGGGGATCATGGGAACTTGGGCGCCTTCCACGTCCCCGGCTAGTGCTCTTCAGGCCTGCGAGGGGAGTGAGGTGCAGGACTCCCCCCGCAACGTCCAACAGGGGCGCGCGCGGAACACTACGCGCCGCCGCCTCGGGTCCAGCTGGATGGGGGCCGGCGGACGTCCCCGAGTCCACCGTCCCTCCGGACCTGTTTACGGGGGCTGGAAAAGGGCGCCCGGGCCTCCTTCTGCGGGTCGGGAAAGTCGTCTCAATCTCCCTCTCCCTTTCCGCAGCCTCCTTCCGCGAAATGACGGTTTCACAGAAGGAGATCACCGCATCCCACGGCTCGGCGCTCCCGACCATCGAACGAGCGACGGCCGGCAGCGACAGGTCGGCTCCGACCTCTGCCACGAGGGCACGGCGCGGCCCCTCCCATGCGACACACTCTGCCACTGTATGCCACGCCGTGTCCTCCCGACAGTGGATGCAGTGATGGCACCGAGCGTCCGGCTCCCTGTTTATGCGACACAGGTACTTCCCGAAGCAACCATGCCCCGAGAGCACCTGGGTCGCTCGAAACGACAGGGAGCCGTGCCTCCTTCCGATCCATTCGCCGAGCACTGGTCGGATCGCCTCGACGGTGGCGAGGCCGGCAGTAGGGCGCAGAAGCCTGTCCCGCCATTCCATCACCAGGACCTCGCGGAGCTGTGACCGGCGATGCTCGACCTCACGCTGCATCGGTTCACCGCCCCGCGCCCGCGCCTCCTCACGCCATCGGTACAGTGACGCGAGGGCTCTCGCCTCTAGGTCCCAGGGCGGGGATCCGGCCAGTGCGCAAGCCGCCTCGTAGGAGATCGTGCGATACCCCCTGATAGCTCTGACGGCCATCGCCTTCTGCTAACCTTTTTTTTTTTGACGCTGAGAAATGCATTACGCATCCCTGCTCGTGGGGGACGAGACGGTGTATGTGGGACTCCTATCGGAATGACAGTATACCCACTAAAACTCAGCGGTGTTCCCACATCGCCGTGATGGGAGGGCCATGAGAAACCGGCTCAGCTTTTACTTCCACAACCCTCCCGGCGCATGCCCGCCTGAATGGCGGGCCCCGCATGCCCCCCAAGAGGGGGGGCTACGGGAATGACCGGGAACACCTGGCCATTCCCGTCCGACACTGGTGGGGGCCTGTGCAATACAAGCAAGGATGCCCCCCACACCCGTTACCTGCTGGCCTCCACCTGGGAGGAGTCGGAGATGACTATCAAACTGACGTCTTCTCTGACCCCTCCTCCGCCTTCGGAGCGGCGCCGCGTCCTCCCGCGCGCCTGCCAAATTTCGGCCGCAGAGGATAGGGAGAGCGGCCAACGTCATACCGACACTCCTCTTCCCCTGCGGCCTCACCGCGTCCGCCATCAAACGGTGGCGGCCCCGTGAAGGCCGCGGAAGGTAGGGAGAGCGGCGCACCGCAATACCGGCACTGCTCTCCCGCCGCGGCCTCCAATCCTAAGCCGCGATGCCTCCCATAAGACACCGCGGCTCGCCTCAGTTGCGGTGTCGCCCATACGGCCACCGCAATCTACCCGCTGGCCGCTACGTCGTCGGCTTTCCAGGAAAAGCCCTGACGAGTGGCCCCTCCTCGGGTTCCTCTTCGCTTCACCGTGGGTGACCAAGCCACGGCTACTGAGCCCCCCCGCCTCGACAGTTCGGGAACCTAATCCAACCTCACCGATTTGGTCGCGGTGCCCTAGCATAAAGCTTTTTATTTACTGCGACCAATTCGGCTCGCTCGTGGTAGGTCACAGTTCTAACCTAACATAGCCCGTTTGGTCGCTACCCTAAGTAAGTTACTGCGAGTCTGCGGTACCAACTGTGAGAAAATTAAATAGAGGATAATTTATTTTAAAAAAGTGTGCATCATTATAAGTCCAAAAAGTTAAACTTATAGATTCATTAATTTTTAAAAGCGTATAACATGAGGATCAATAAGTTTTTACAGGATTAGTTAAATATTGCCGATTGTTTAACGATAAAAGAATTGTACCCTACTTATCTGATGAGCATACATAAATAGGTACTATGTTACATGTAACATAGTACCTATTTTGTAAGTTTTATTTTATTTTGTTTGGGTGGCTTACAGCTATCAATACAAAAGTAACAGTGAGGTTATTCACGACAAGCCATTTACAAGCCTCCATAGTTAGATTTTATTAAATTACCTAAATAAGTAATACGATGGTAGGTGGTAGGTGGGGGGTGATGGGACCTCGGTTTTGCTAGCCACATCAGAGCTCACCGGAATAAAGACCCAGATTAAAAACATATAGGAGTCGCCATCGCCGGATACGGTGTGGACGACATAATGACCTAATTTAATTGTTTAATATTAGGTCTTTACCTATGAAATTGCCGTTCTGCAGTACTGGCCATTTCAAATCAAAATAATTTTTGTTTGGCTAAGAATTCTAATGTCAAATTAATTTTATTTTAAAAACATGGATTTTTTTTCCAAAAGTAGTCATTTGTTTATTGATTAGTGTTACATTTTCATCGCATTTCAATCTTTTTCGTCATCATGGATACGTTAAAAATTCGAGTAATTATGGAATATGAGTACCGTCGTGGCAGCAACGCGGCACAAGCGGCACGCAACATCAACGACGTTTACGGAGCTAACACTACAAACCAACGCACCACTTGTTATTGGTTTGCTCGCTTCCGTTCTGGAAATTTCGACCTGAAAAATGAACCTCGCGGTCGTCCGAAGACTTTGGTCGACAATGACGAATTAAAGGCGATTGTGGAAGCTGATTATACACAATCTACGGCTGAATTAGCAGCAGCTTTCGACGTTAGCGTCAAAACAATAATGGTCCATTTGCGTCAAATTGGCAAGGTAAAAAAGCTTGACAAATGGGTGCCCCACGAACTCAATGATCGCCAGCGTGAAGTACGCGTCGAGACGTGCCTTGCACTGCTCAACAGACACACAAATGAAAGAATTTTGAACCGCATTGTTACCTGCGATGAAAAATAGATTCTGTTTGATAACCGCAAGCGCTCAGCAGGTTGGTTGGATCCTGGTTCAGCACCTAATCAATGCCCTAAACGAAAACTTACCCCTAGAAAAGTGATGGTCACGGTTTGGTGGTCTAGCGCCGGTGTGATTCATCACAGCTTCTTACCAAACGGGGTGAGCATTACTTCAGATGTGTACTGTGAAGAACCGAACACAATGATGGAGAAGCTGGCACATCTCCAACCAGCATTGGTCAATCGCTCGTCTCCGCTGCTCCTGCACGACAACGCGCGACCTCATACTGCACAGCAGACGGTCTCCAAGTTGCAAGAACTGGGGTTGGAAGCTCTCCGTCATCCGCCCTACTCACCAGACCTTGCGCCTCAGACTACTACTTTTTCCAGAATTTGGATAACTTCTTGGTGGGAAAAAAATTCAATACCCGAGAGGTAGTACAAAATGCCTTTGAAGAATTTGTTGCCTCCCGTCCAGCTGATTTCTTTAAGAAGGGCATCAATAAACTGCCACTGCGTTGGCAAAGATGCATTAATTGCATGGGTGATTACTTCGATTAATACATATAAAAAATGCATGAAAATATTCGTTTAAATTTTTTCATACAAAACGGCAATTTCATAGGTAAAGACCTATTATTTAATTTAAGGTACAAGCTAACACTAAAATATTTACTCGTATAATTATTATGTACAAATATATAATAAAAATAAAAAGGGGAAGAGCTCATAGGGCAACAAAGAATTCGTCCGCATCGCTGACAGTGGGAAAAGGGGCCCAAAAGGCTGGCAGCATTGCCACGTTGGATGGCAATGCTGATTCTTTGGGCTAAAAATAGGCCAGCCCTCTGGACTGTGAAGAGTCGACCAACCGCTTGGCGATGTCACGAAATACTTGATGAGCACTCGGACCCCAACGCCCTAGTGTTTCAACCCCAAACTCCTGATAAGGTTGCTCCTCCTGCAGCAGCCGCCCCAGCACAGCTCGCCGTGCTAGGAAGATGGGATGGCGCGAGGGCCATGGTGGCGCGACACAGATTGCATCTCACACCAATGGCCTACCTACTTGAATATTGTGGTGGTTGGTTTCCTCTTATTTACCGAGAACAGAGAGCACGCCACGGCGTGCCGCATTCGGTGCGGTAGCGTGGGTATTGTATTGGAAATTGTGTTGAAATACAAAATTTTTATATACTGACCTAATTATCAATTCAAGATAGTTTTGTCCCTTTTTTTTTTGTGGATGGTAAATCATCAAGTGACTTTTCCCGCTCTGGGCAGAGTGGGAGGGCGTGTCAGCCTTTTACTGACTAAAACCCACCCGTGTTCCTTCAGTTGCCCGTGCCAGGGCCACGATATCTCTTTCGAACTACCCGCGACCCCGGCGGCATCGGTCCTATTGGACCCCGTCACTGCTGACATCTCTTTGAGGCGCGCGTGGAACACAACGCGCCGTCGACCCGTGCCTGGTCCTTACCGGACGGCGAGCTGCCCATTACTCGTCGTCCGCAAGCCCGCGCCTACGGTGGCTGGGAATCGGCAATGGATTCCCGCCGCCCAGGGCGTCTCCTGCGGCGGCTAGGGGCGCGAGGGCGCGGCTGTTGCCTCTCCCTCACGCGCTCCGTCTCCTCCTTCGCAAGCATTACTGCTTCGCAGAAGGAGGTGACGGCCTCCCATGCACTCTCGCTCCGCACCATGGCCTGGACCAGGTTTGGACGCGAGAGATCGCCGCCGCCGATCGCCTCCGTGAGAACACGGCGGTGCTCCGCCCAAGCCGGGCAGACCTCCACTGTATGCTCCACCGTGTCCTCCGGGCGATCCACACAATGGTGACACCCGGGCCTTTCCTCCCGCCTTATCCGAAACAACCGTGTTCGGTGAGGACCTGCGTCAGGCGGAAGGTGAGGACGCCGTGGCGCCTCTCCAACCACTCCTCAAAGAGGGGACTTATCGCCGCAATTGTGGCGTGCCCAGCGCTGGGTTGCGACAATCGCATTCTCCATGTTGCCATGAGATCCCGTCGGAGCTCTGTCCGCTGTACCGTGATTTCTCGCGGCAGCGGAGTTACGCCCCGGCGTTTCGCCTAATCGCGCCACTCCCACACGTGCGCGAGGACTTTTGCCTCCAGATCCCATGGCGGTAATCCGGCAAGGAGGCTCGCCGCCTCACAGGAGACCATGCGATATCCCCGGACTAGCCGGATGGCCATGACCCTCTGGGACGCGTTCAACCGGCGGGCCGGTCGCAGCCTCAGGGAACGCGCCCACACCGGTGCCCCGTAAAGGGCCATGGACCGCACAACCCCCGCGTAAAGCCTCCGGCAGGAGGCGTTTGGACCCCCCAGATTGGGCAGAAGCCGCTTGTATCTAACATAATATTTTTGGTTTATAAGAATGTCAATGGAGTTTCTTGCCCATTCTTCTCCATAGGAACCTTTAAGTACGCTGTCAAATGGGCTTCACTTTCTAATTTAAACTGACTAACACCTTGTCCTTGGTAAATGATAATTTACAGACGATTCTATTGCAAAAGTTCTACAGCATCCTGAAAACTAAGACCAGTAGCGTCATCTCATGGTACAACCACGCAATATTCAGGGAAGGCAGGGCTCGCGACATCTATTGACAAAATAGCAAACGCAAGTCTGTTGCAAACTGGCAAGAAAATTAGAGCGCCATCTGTTTATTTTAAGTAACATTTACGAACGTGCAAACTCGCAAACTACAATGCTACTAATTATTTATCTGTGGTGCCAACAAAAGACTGTCTTATGCTGCGTACACACTGGCACAACGGACGAAGGATATTCCATTGAAGGATATTCGTCGTTGGCTACCACACGTTTTTTGGCTTTAGTAGGTACCTCCAAATACATTTAATAGTCAAACAAACGAAAGGTCGATTGCTTCTATCCCTTTGAAGTTACCGCCACGCTGCGGATAGCCGACACACACCAACGAACGATTGCTTGTATTTATTATACCGTCCAGACAGAACCAACGAAGGCCAGCGAAATCCATTTGATGCCATTCGTTGAACCGGTATGTATGCAGCATTAGTTTGCACTGGTTTTCACGGTCGTTTTTACGTAAATCATTTTATTTAGAAAACCAATCACTAATAATAAAAAAGAAGTGAGATTTTTTTTCTCCTTTTATTTAAAAAAAAATTGGAATCTTCAACTATTTTCAAGCAAGAAATTTTTGCTCTTCTAATTATTTCATCAAAATTTATTTTCAAACGTTCCAAACGTCAGACTAAGTATTCAATCAATCAATCTACGTAGCCTTTTCCCAACTATGTTGGGGGTTTACATGGAGCTACTGCCTATCTGACCTCTACAACCCAGTAACTGGGTAATACGATACCCCTTGGTAAGACTGACGACCCGTAAAGACTGTCAAAGATCCACGAATGCCAATTTAAATTCAGTGAAAGCTTACTCAATTTAGTACGCAAGGCTACAGGTCAAGCTATTAATTTCCAGTATAAGCTGATCTCGCATTGTATAAGATTTCCTTACAATGAGAGGTCAGTGTAAACTGGAAATGTATAGCTTGATGCGTAACCGTGTGTATTACTTGGTTGTCAACTAATTGTTTCAAAACTATATAAAACTAAATTTATGAAGTCAAATGCATTTCGATCTCCAATTCTAATACTCGTGGGTGTGTGGATTAAGTGGCTTAAAAGGCTAGTATTTAAACTTTTCTGGTCTCGACACCCTTAGCAAAATGACTTTGATTCATAACACTATGCGTAGCATCTCTACCTAATCTGTGATAACACTGCGAGTTTCAAAATTTTTGTGTGATAAAATTAAAAAAAAAACAAACCACTTTCTAGAATTCAGATTCGTATAGCGATTTTTATTCTATGGGAGATCACCGTCTCTTCGTCCTGTATTATCTATGGCTTCGTCTGTGCAATGGCCGCTACTCTAGTCCTGTTGTGGTGACAAATTAAATAATTTTCAATTATTATTTGTTTCAAAATCGTCGTTATTTATAGTTTTGGGCACAGATTTTGTTTGCCGAGTTATTCAAAATGTATTGCAAGTTAATCGTGCTTGTTTTCACTGTGACTTGTACCGTTATTGTATCTGTAAGTATGGAAAATCATTTTTTCAGTCGTATGTTCTGTATTCTGTTTGTTGTTTTGAGCTATTTATTTTATTATCAATATTTGAATCATTCGTTAATTGACTGGCTTGTGATGTTATAATACTCTAAGCTGCATTTGGTATTGATATTTTTCTTAAGACTTAGGAGCGTAGTGTCGTTATTCTGCGCAATTGTGATGGCCTTAACACACCTCCGCCGCGAAACTATCAGTGGAACCGCAATAGTTCAATTCAGCTGACTCGAGTAGTGGAACATCATGCGGTTTCGCGGGTTCGTGGCGGAGGCGTGAAAACCCTCAATGGGCAATCTCCTCTTCCTCCTAATACTTAAAATGTCTTTATCTTTGTTTTATTGCATTTTGATAACGACTGTATATGTCTGAAGTACCTAGTTAAATCTTACCACTTCAATTGCACATACACAATTAATTTTATTATATTATGCCAGTTATGTATATGTCCCATGTAATAGGGGACAATCCTGTTGTCATCAACTGGGCATAAATCCAGACTCTGGGCTGATACTGAGACATTCGTGATGGAAAAACCCAATAATGATGCCCAACCTGGGAATCAAACTCGGGACCTCATACTCAGTAGTAGTGTTTGTAACCACTAGACCAACAATGCAGTTTTTTTTATTATAATTACATAATAATATTATAGTGAGCAAGGCCTCTTGCCCGTATCTAAAGGCATAGATCACTTATAAAAAAGACCTAACATCATCTCTATTACCGCATTACAGGGACATTCCTATGAAGATAACCGTTGCAAATGTGTCTGCCCAAGCCCAGCTGCTGTGCTGAACAACACTGCGGGCGCTGACAGAAGCCCTTTCATGAAGTCTGCCAACGTACCACCAAACAAATGGTAAGGAAATAATTTAATTATAAAGGGCTGATTTTTCAATCCTCAAATCTTTGTTTGAAAATATAATCAATACAAAATCTGTTGTAACATGAATTTTATTTGTTGGTGATATCTGAAGATAGAAAAATCAGTCCTCAGAAAACTACTAAAGCTTTATATTATTTTTTGTTAAATAAAGTTTTATTATTCTAGCCCAAGTAACCTTTTTAGGGTTCCTTAGCCAAGTGCCAAAAACGTAACCCTTATAATTTCGTCATGTCCATGTGTCCATCTGTCCAGAGGTTACGCAGCCATTTAACTCGGACCTTTTCACTATATCGAGGAAGGTTTATTCTGTACATCACTAAAGACTTGTGTAGCGTTATAACAATATAAATTAGGAATGGCTCTCCCCATAGAACTAAAAAAAAAATTCAATGCACATACATAAAACATGTGGGGTATTTTTAGATCCCATAATAATATGATGTTTCTAGAGACAACTGCTGTTTAAGTCAATAGTTTTTGAGGTAAAGGATATTTTTAGTTACAACTGCATTAATAAGTTTGTTTTTCATAGATTTTTACTCAACTGCCCTAAATGGAGTGTAATGTTTTCAGGGTTGATGTATGTTTGTATGTATGTGAGTTTTTCGAGAAATATTATGAAATTCAAACTTATTTGCGGTTGATAAAATCAGTAATGTGCTTACGTAAATATTAATCCCCAACTACAGAACCCATCACTGATTGTGGACCAACACATACTTGGCCGGTTTAGAATAGAATAATTCTTAGTTTTATTTAATCATTTCTAATATTTATGATAAAATGAGAGTACTGCATTATGCATAATGCCTGTGTCAATGCTCTCTGCTGCGCTTAGATTAGACTCACCACAATAGTTTAATGGCTGAGAAGATCATTCAATCAGCAATGCACTGCCTAAGCCATTGTAGTTACAATATTTATTCAATTTATTTGATTGAAGATGCATTTTGCAATTTTGTTCTCATTTCTTGCATTCTGCTGCTTTGTTGTGTGTTTGATGTGCTATTAGTGCTCGCATTATGAAATGAGTCGTCGGGTCATAAATGTCAGTAGTAATGTGCAAGGCCTTGCGTCTTATCTATAACTCCATAAGCTCCGTAAGTGCGAGCGAGACAATGATTAATTTATGCCCGCCGACTCAGTTCTTAACGCGGCGACTATAGTAGATTATTGCATTGGTTCCTGCTAATGTTATATAGAAGGACTTTTATTCAAAGCCATAACTTGAGCTAAAAGGTCTATAAACGTTACTTAGCTCGTGTTTTAATGTCTATACACAGTGCCTCTATACAGGAATAACCCTTAGCCAAAGTGCATACTAATTAATATTTATAGATCTCGGCCTTAGACTTTGTGCTGCATTTACATAATAAATTGCTAATTTCATTAATTAAGCGACTTATTACCTCAATAATAAATTAGGCATCATGATCTGTGTCAGTGTCTTAAAAGGCGATAAAGTAACAGTAGCATCCTTGAGGGTAACAACAGACCCCATATTCTTCCTTGCTTTGGTCACATATTTATAGTCTGTGGTAACAAAACAGCCATGCGATTTGACAACTAACAAAATAAACTAACAACCAACTGATATCATTAATGACTTGTTAAAGGCTTATGTTCAGTGGATACTCTGATTGATACTTATTAGCTGGGCGACATAAGTCATTGTCTTGGCTGTCTGATCGGATGTCCAGAAGGCCAATTCTCTTACCTAAAAACGTTCAAATTCAAGTCAATCAATCTCATGCCAATGACAATCAAATGTCAAAAATGTAGGTAAACGCTTCATAATTTTTGACAGATTGAGACTAAGATGAGATTGCGAACTTGTTAAAAATACCGGAATTGCCCCCCTGGTTTGTGACGGCTGGTAGCAGTTGAATGAGATAGTCGATGATCGAATCTGCCATTTTGGCTTGCAATTAAAGGGGTCCACCAAAGACCCCTAATAAGCTTATGATAATTTTCTATTGAGCTACTCTCACGACCAAATCGACTGAACCCCATACAACCCGTGCATATAAAGTAGTTTTGTTTTAAAGTTCTTATCCCAATTGAAAATAATATTTTTTTTAAAGCCAGCTTTAAAGTATTAAAATCGTTTTAGTTGTTTTCGAGTAATTGCTATTTGCGTTGAAATGCATGATTAGGAGTTGAGTCGATTTGGTTGCTCGCAAGTGTAGATGCAAATGTTTATAATTTGAATGCTGCAAGCGCGACGGAATGTAATAAAAATCAACATACAAAAATATGCCTGCATAGTGACACTTTAGGAAAGTAGTTTAAAATTTACTGCAGCATAAAGCGGATGTCCATAGCTACAGCGTGTATTCGAGCTAATTTCACAGCACTCAATATGTAATTTAAACTGCTAGGGCACTTCTAATGTGCAACTTTTATACGTGGATGTTTGCTTAGCATTGCGATTATGTTTAAGCTTTACTTGAGCTTGAGTAATTTCTTAGACCTTCAGCGATTGAAACAGTAAAATATTACCTTTATTTATTACATTATAAGCAATTCAAAAATAATTTTGAAAAAGGCCTATACCACAAAACTTTAAATCTCCAAAATTGTTAAATTGTAGAAAAAATTGCGTATCACAGAAATTACAAATATATTATATTGTATGAGTAACAATTTACTATCTACAAGCCACTACAATTTACATTTGTAAGGTTTTCCGTTACAAGTGGCTTAGTGTTTTGTAATAGGTACAGATACTAAGGAAGGATATACAAATTTGTAAATTGTAATTGTAACATTTTGTGGTATCCCTGCTACTATCTCAACACCGATGTGGAAAGCTTGCAGTGATTCACATACAAGCAGTCCACTTCTGGCTCACACCCGCTTTGATCACCTAAACACAAAACAAGCGAGAAACACTCCATGTAAAATGAGACTACCAGTCGGAGAGCTAGGAGTCGCAATTGAAAATCTAAACAAAGTGGACTCAATGAGATTTATGTAGTTTCTATTCATAATAAGGAGCTCTGAAATGGGACTGTCACATGAACCCGGCTACTTAATTTGCACTCATAGTTTTGTGACACTAAAGATACAAAGTATAATATTTCCTGTGTTTATAAGCAATTTTCCCGTCGGCGAAAAACCTAAAAATACATATTATACAAAACTTTTGTATCATGATTCTACTTCTGCGACTGCTATTATAAAAGCGACCGTGTTTCTGAGATTTACCACAAAATCCATATGTGGCCACCACAGGCACGGTTATAGAAGGGTTGGGGTGCAGTTGCCCCCCACCCCCCTGTGCTTTCATCAAACTTGAGCCTAGAACTAAAACTTTGTATACCTACATTATATTACTAAGATTTATATAGATAAGTCGTAGTCATCCTTGAAAAGAGGGGAGCACATTCTCGAGTTTAGAGAAAATAGGTGCTGAAGATTGTTTTAAATGTTCTTCTCGGCTTGAGAAATCACCCCTTGAGCTAGAGAGAAACACTTACCCCCCTTGAGCGAAAACCTATATCCGCGACTGTGCCACCAGGGATTACAGCTTGCATGTTTATGTTTTTCTCTTTCTTTTCATTTTTGGGTTGTGGAGGTCAGATAGGAAGCCTGTCCACGTAAAATACAGGTATTTAGCTGCATCCAGTTAGACTGGAAGCTGACCGCACTAGACAGATGAAGACGATGCTGTTTATGTTTCTTTATATTTTACGTTGCAACGTAACGTTGTGTATATTTTCTGCGTTCATATTGCTTGCGCTTGTTAAAACACGAATTGATTTGTGTTCTATTTATTTTCGGTCAGCAACTGTGAATCAGTGATCCTACCGCGCGTGGCTGACCAGATCAAGGGTCGGGAGCAGGAGTTCTGTCCCCGATGCGAGTGCAAGTACGAGAACAGGAACACAACCATTATCAAGGTACGTTGGTATCCTGCATTCAATTTAACGTAACTGATAGTAAGTAGGATCTGATAGTTTGTTGAAATGAAATGAAATGTTTATTTTTTAATAGATATTTTAAGAGACTTATACACGTCAATATTTTAAAAGTAGATGGCGCCGGCACTTCCTAGTAGACTGGCCCCTGAGAAGAAATGTCAAAACAAACTCATAGGTCATGGTATCTTTTATGAGTCTAAACATATTGTTAGTATTTTATGTGAGTCTAACAATGCAGGGCCATGTCTGGAAGCTTTTAAAGAAAGAGCCATTGCTGTTGACCTGTCCCAACAGTCGGCATGCATGCATCACTCATCGTGTAGCTCAACCCTATTTTAGGGAACTCAACGACCCGTCACACTACGCTACTAGATCTGCAGGACATTTGCGTAGTCCATAATACAAGATACTAAAAACCGCAAGACAGTTATAAAGTCATGTATTCAATCTGTTGTCTAACAACGGATCCTTTATCTAGTCTAGTCGTTGTTAGTCACATGATAACAATAATTGAACTTCTGTTTCCTAACACGGTCGTCTTCAAGTATAGATGTTGCATCTCTGAAATATTGAGTTCAATTTCCAGGTAAAGAGTATACCTACTGGTTTTCTGTGCTATAACAGCTGGTAATACGTAAAGGTTCGAACCCTACTTCACCTGGGCGTAAAACATCACGCTTTTGGTAGATAAAAGGCCTACTCGTTATTCAATAAGAATAATGGCATAGACTACTTACGAATTACTGTCTAACACGACACCCCTTTGTAGGACTGGTTGTTAGAAGAATTTCAGGCTTCTGACTACCCGTAACGACTGTCAAAGATATACGAATGAGAGCCGGGACCTACGGCTTCGAGACATTCATATTGAGATACAATTTTTTTAAATGCTGTGACCTTCATTTTCTAGGTGGTGGTGATCATCGTGATCTGGGTCATCATGTTGCTGGTGGTGTACATGGGCTTCCTCATCTGTCTGGACCCGCTCATCAACAAGCGCGCTAAGGCCTCGTACCAGGAACACACCAATGAAGACGTAAGTTTACCTAGTTCTATTTGAGTAAGCCTCGGTGGCCGCTGCTAGAGGCAGCACCACATCATTGTCAACACTTTCCATTCAAACCATGCGTCTTCGTTAACTCGCACTACGGCACAAATGACATATACAACGTGCCGCTGCAATCACGACATTAACTTGACACGCGTATACGGTTCCGCGTTTTCGTTTTATAAAGATATTTGAATTTCATTAATCGTTAAACGTTACATAAAATTATTGATTTATTTACAATTTTCTAAAATAGCATCTCGAAGAAACCTGTAGCGCAGAGATGAAATTAAAACGAACAAGGAAAAAAAGGTCACGCCACTCGAGTTTTTTTCTGGGGGTTTTCCAAAAATTTATTCATGAAGCTACTCACAGCTAGGTTAGAACAATAGACAAACGATGAATAAAAAAAGGTGTCGATCAACAACCTTTTACCATCTGACAGAACAATAGCTTCATGAAGAGTGATCCTAATTTTGGTTATTATTTTATTATTTCAAACATAATCAGCCTATAACGTTCCCACTGCTGGGACACAGGCCTCCACTCTTCGAGAGGGAGTGGGCCGTAATCCACCACGCGGGCCCAGTGCGGGTTGGTACATGTCACATGTCTTCGAATCCTCGGTTCTAGGACATGCCGGTTTCCTCACGATGTTTTCCTTCACCGTTTGAGCAGTGGTGATGAATAATTTACACAAAGTAAAGCGCCTGTCTGGGTTCGAACCTACGACCTACAACTCGTAAGTCGGGGCCGTTACCACTCAGCCACCACTGATCTCAACAGCTCATTTATATCGCGATTTCATTTATTATTTAGTTTGTTTGAAATTATTATTTTTTTTTAATTTATTAATTATTTTATCTTATTATATTTTTTTATTATTTCTGACCACTAGCCCTACCTGTCTTTAAATAGTGTCGCTATAGCGGCGCCACGTTGATGACAGAAGTTTTGCTTTCAACGCACTTTCGGCGCCACGAATGTTATTAGTTCTATCGTCTCTAGACGCGGCTTATCCCGTGCTCTGTGAAGTCTAGGAACCCGTAAAACAAACTATGTATCGTTTTTCACAATAGATGTCGATTCACGGAGATAGTGAGTGGTTTTTATTTCCATTTTTACAAATGAAGAATGACATCAATGTAGGTGGATCAATGGCCTCTATTGCTATGCTAAAACGCAGATAATATATCCATAATTGTATTGATAAACAGGGTTTTATAGCCTTATAAAGAAAGAAAGAAAATACGTTTATTTGCGGTAAACATGACGCAAAGGACAACAAAATAAAATAAACAAAAAAAAAAGTTTTGGGGAAAATATGCGTCACATCTACGCAAAATAGTAGGTAAATATCAGCCGATAAGTGAAGTTTCATGCGATTTTGTACCATTTGCGCATCAACAGCAAACTGTCGGCTTTTATTTAGTTTCACTTGTTTGTAAAGATGGATTTATGCAAGCATTAAAAATTAGATTTCCTTCATTATTCAAGACGAAACTGCTTACTGTTCCCGTTCTAAAGACTATACTTTTTGGGTATGAATGAGCAGCTTCTGCAGCCGGGATCTTCGCACGAAGAAACCGTGGGTTACTGTGTCAACTTGAAATTGAAACTAAAAAAGAATTGCAGCATTTAAAAAAATCATGTATCAAAGACACTTCATAGTATTATTCAAAAAGTGGTTTAGTTGTTGTTTAATATATTTTGGTCTCACCAAATCGACACTGCCTACGTAGAACTCGCTAGCCGATATCAATCTGCCTAGCCTTTTCCCAACTATGTTGGGGTCGGCTTCCAGTCTAACCGGATGCAGCTGAATACCATTATTTTACATGGAGCGACTGCCTATCTGACCTCCACAACCCAGTAACTGGGTAATACGATACCCCTTGGTAAGACTGGTTGTCAGACTTTCGGGCTTCTGACGACCCGTAACGACTGTCAAAGATCCACGAATGACAGCCGGGACCAACGGCTTAACGTGCTTTCCGAGGCACGGAGGAGTCTCGGTATGTAAAGCTGGTCACCCATCCACTGACCAACCCCGGCAAGCGTAGCTTAACCTGATGGATCGACCCGTGCGGCTGTTATTACTTAGCCACGAGCTCCTCTAACTCGCTAGCCGATGATAACACAAAAATATCAATATTTAAATGAAATAGTCGCCTTTTTTAAGTACGTGGTTAAATCGAATTTGCTTGCACAGTTTTATGATTAAAGCTCGAATTTACAAATTACGAATGGTAACCTCAAGTGTTCTAAACAAATGATTTTACACTCAACAAAATATTAAAATACGTAGGTCATGTCGAAATGTTTTTAAATGTAAATGAGGCCGTTTCCTACCTTAGGCCTCGTTTATGGAGCCGCGGAGCTTAGCGCGACGCGTGAAGCGGATCGCGGCGCGGACGCTCCGCCTGTGCCGCGTCCGTCGCGGAGCGGGCGTCGTTTCTTGCGTACTCCGCTACGGAGCGCGCAGCCGGAACCACAGCTGAGTCTGCCGGGTAATAATTATGTGGGCGTCGTTTTATCACAAAAGTATACATTACTTTACAATGAAAAACGTAATTTTATTTAAGAAAATACAGGTGCTTAAGCCCGGTCGCGAAGCAGAAAGAATTTCGTACAATGACCCACATTACTTATCTCTATCGCTCGCGCAGCACAAATGTAATGCCGTCGCGCTTGCACATTAGAAGGTGGCAATACATTTGTGAGCGAGCGATAGAGATAAGTAATAAGGGGTCATTGTACGAAATTCTTTCTGCTTTGCGACCGGGCTTTACGCACTTAATGATTCGGCAAAATAAATAGATTTTGCCGCCCGACTGTGCCGAATCGTGACGTCATATTTATATAAAATGCGAATGGTTGTTAGAAAAAGAGAATCGACATTGACAGTAGCAGATTCAGATATTCAGCCGTGTGCTCCGCTGCATATTATCCTACATGTACGCAAATGAATCAACTCTAACGTAACTCTCGATAAACGCTCAAATACATTGACATGTCAGTGTCCAGACTTAGCTGGTTCACGCCCCGCGTTATTCACCGCGACTCCATAAAAGGGCCCTTAGAGGGGGAACTAATCATTACAACTGTACATAATAACTCGCATTGCACGCCTTGCAATGCTTCACTTGCGCCTTATCAATATTGTCCAACATGAAATCGTTTCTATACTCTCATTTATACATGGAATTCATATTAGCAGGGAAGTTTTAAAAACCAGAGACTTTAAATTATGAGGTTAATATTGTTGTAGATAGATATACCTTGATACACAGGCTGTATCAGAAAGGCGTGGTCAAATTTAAGGGTGTGATAAAAAAAAAAACTTTTTTACATAAAAATACAACCGACTTCCAAAAACAACACTACAAAGTGAAAAATAACTTTAATTTCGGAAGTCGGTGTCTGGTTAAATGTATTTTTGTTTTTTGCCACCGACTTTCGAAATTAAAGTTATTTTTCACTTTGTAGTGTTGTTTTTGGAAGTCGGTTGAATTTTTTTGTAAAAAAGTTTTTTATTTTTCACTTTTTAGTTGTGGTACCTATCCCACACAAATTCTAATACCACTACCTGCACAAGCAACTAGAACATCATCCATATAAAAATGGGGAAAAAGTACGTATGATTGAAGCTAACCCAAAAAATACCCAAGCATAGTTAATCAATTTTATATGGGACCAACTTTGAGGTATACCCTTCCAAATAAAACAAAAAAAAAATCAAATTGGACGACTCTGTAAAAAGTTACGCGTGGTCATACATAAAAAAAAAAAAACATACGTGTCGAATGAGAACATCCTCCTTTTTTTTCGTCGGTTAAAAATTATCTGCTGTCCGGTACAAGACTTCAATATACCTACTCGACCCAAATGTAAGGGACGGCGGAATATTTTTTCGCGTTTATAATGTTGGTCCCATGGAGAAAATTGTTCAGTTTAATGGTCAGTACCACACCCTTAAATTTAACCACACCTTTCTGATACACCCTGTATATAACAAAAAAATGAACTTAATTAAAATTGTAGGGCTTGTTTGTGGCTAAGTTATAACAGCCGCACGGGTCGATCAATCAAGTTAAGCTAGGCTTGCCGCGGTTGGAGGGGACGAGATTCCTCCGTGCCTCGGAAAGCACGATAAGCCGTTGGTACCGGCTGTCATTTTTAGATCTTTGACAGTCGTTACGGGTGGTCAGAAGCCCGAATCCGTCTTACTAAGGGGATCGTGTTACCTAGTAAGTGGGTTGTGGAGGTCAGATAGGCAGTCGCTCCAAGTAAAATACTAGTATTCAGCTGCATCCGGTCAGACTGTAGAAGCCGACCTGAACATAGTTTGGAAAAGGCTAGGCAGATTGATTGACTTTTGGAGCAGACAATAAACATGAACTTGTTTGATTTCCAGGACGAGAGCACCCTCGGTGGGCCATCACAGCAAATGGGAGCGCGTGGCAACGTGCTAAACAGAGTGACACACCAACAGGACAAGTGGAAGCGCCAGGTCAGGGAGCAGCGCCGCAACATATACGATAGGCATACGATGCTGAACTAGGACCCGCTTCATACCTCATCCGTGGCGTAGTTAGACTAATGGTAACGTTTACCGGGGCCCGGTTTTTATGTAGATACATGTAGGTAATGTAGTCACAGTAGGGATGATGCCTGGGTAAAAAAAAAAATATTACTTAGTCCGTCATTCAGTAAGATAATTAAAAATTATTAGACACTTAACGAGTTAAAGTTGGGGAGTGAGGGCTCGCTACGTCACAATTCAGTATCAAATCTAGCAAGGCGTGACGTCATGCCACATTTTAACTCGAATGTGTCGCCGTGATCTTTTGTTTAGGTAAGTAAAAAAAGAAAAAAATACGTGTCCAATATTTTTTAATAATCAACCAGACGAACATGTGTGACTCAAATTTTCGTCTATAGAGACTAGCAGTTTCGTCAAATTAAATTGTCGATGAAGTATTTTATTACAAGTATTGAGTAAAGACAATCAACTTTTCTCCTATAGAGAACAGTGTTGCTGTTTTAGCCACTTTGTGGCTAGATCTAGCGGATTTTCAACGGTTTTAGCCAAAAATTATCCGTTTTAGCCACCAAAATGAATCTAGCTACTTTTTATTTTTAGATTATTACTACATAAGTACCTACTTATATTACTGTTTTGCCACCTGAAGGTTTAACCAAACTCACATAAATGGTCAAACTACTAAAACCAACTGAAATACCATCCACATCATCATTCATTAACGAAGAGATTCCAGAAGACATTGTAAACTTTCAAATTGATTTTTAATTTTTTACTAAAAAAACAATAATTTTAATGTTTTTGACTGTAAACTTGTAACCAGTTACAACCACCAGTTATATTTTGTTTGGTTGTACCAGTTATATTTTTTTAACAACACTATTAAATCCACTTATCCCCATCCCCATATATTAAAATTATATTATATTAATAGCATAAAGTAAGCCAAAAATACTTCAGCCACTTTTAGCGGAATTTCGAAAGTAATTTATTTACAAAACTAGCAAACAAAGCAAACTTTTTTCTTTGGTGTAGCCACAAACTAGATGGTTCTAACGGCATCACTGATGGAGAATACTGTTAGCTTTTATGTCAAAGGAAATGCTTGATGAAGTATTTTTTGGCGGATGTATTGTGTAAAGACAAAAATTACAATCGCTTCAATTCATATAAATAAGTGTTTTGGCAATGGGGGGGCTGGTAGGGGCTTTCTTCAATAAGGCTCTTGAAATATTTTAACAACGAAGTTTATTCTTCCCTTTACAATAGTAATTTTGAAGAGATTTTACGTATGCACGATGCTGCTGTATTGAACACTGGCGAGTCGAGGTGGCGCGCGCGCGCGCCGGGCGTCCCGATCTTTCTCGAAGCAACCCGAGCGAGTAACTCGCAAGTCAAGCCGCTAGATGGCGCTGCTTGACGCAACATGCCGGCCGCCTTGGAAGATCCGTCTTCCAACTAAACAGGAGTAACGCCGGCTGCGTTTGTAGAAACAGGCAGCGGGCAGATTTTCGAGGAAGCACGCTTGATTGTGCCGGTTGATGTTCGGATTTCTGCAACTCTCGAGACGCCATCTTTCCCTGGAAACAGATGAATAATCCTACCCATTCTCCACTTGAATGGTGGCAGGTTATCTTCTTTGATGACAACAAGACTGTCTTTAGCAATGTCGTCTTTATGGTGTGCCCACTTCGTTCTGCGTTGCAGCTCAGACACATATTCTTTTGACCATCGCTCCCAAAAATGCTGTCGCAGCTGTTCCAGCCGCTGGTAACGACATGTAGGTGTAGATGTGGTCGTCAAGTCCTCACTGGCAGGCGCAGTCAACGGCCGGCCGATTAGGAAATGAGCAGGTGTGAGTGGAAGGTAATCATTTGGATCTGCGGACATAGGTGACATAGGACGGGAGTTCAGGACGGCCTCAACCTGTGTCAATACCGTACTAAACTCCTCGTAAGTTAGCTTAGCATTACCTACGACGCATCTCAAGTGATACTTACACAACTTGACACCTGCCTCCCATAAACCACCAAAGTGAGGCGCATAAGGCGGAATGAAACTAAATTTTATATTATTACTACTAGCAAAATCAACTATTTCGTTTGATTTTTCAAATAGAGCTGAAAGCTCTCTTTCAGCTCCAACGAAATTCCTACCATTATCGGAAAAAACTTGACACGGCTTACCGCGTCGTGATATAAATCGTTTGAATGCCAATATATAATCCTGAGTGGACAACGAACTAACTAACTCTAAATGCACTGCTCTGGTAGCAAAACAAACGTATAAACAAATATATCCTTTAATTAGTTGTGAACCTCTGCCTTTGCGATTCAATATAGATATTGGGCCGGCATAATCAACACCACATCGCATGAATGGAAATCCAGCTTCTAAACGTTCGTAAGGGAGATCACCCATGTGTGGAGTTAACGTATTTCCTTTCATGCGAATGCAGGTCACACATTTATGAACCACTAGCCTTGCTAAATTACGTGCTCCCAGCACCCACCATCTATCACGCATGGCAGCCACCAGCAGCTGAGGTCCAGCATGAAGTAAGCGTTTATGTTCGTATGAACACAATAACCAAGTAAACCGATGTTTACGACACAACAACACTGGATGTTTCTTATCGTAATCAAATTTTGAATTACTAAGTCTGCCACCAACACGAATTATATTGTCTTTATCTAAAAATATACTTAAACCTAATGTTTTATTACTAGATTTATTGTTTAAATGCACCTTTTCTTTAAGGTTATGAAATTCCTTACTGAATGATTGTGATTGAACTAAACGTGTCAACACAACTAACGAACTATTAATCTCGCTCACGGTCAATGAACCGGTATTGCGACCTTGACCGACACGCGATGAACGTAAGTTAAAAATGTACCGCAACACATACGCGAATGTTCTTTGCAAACGATTAAAACAAGAAAACCTTTCGAAGTCAATTATATTATCAGTTTCTACATTTAACGAATTTATGGTTTTAGAACATTTTAATTCCGGTAACTCACTCATATTAAACTCACGTTCATTAGTATTTGTTGTCAACCAACTTGAAGTTGGCTCACAAAGAAAAGTCGGACCACACCACCACAAACTAGTGTTGTCTCCCTTTAATGAATCGAAGAGAACACCTCTTGATAATATATCAGCAGGGTTCTCCTTACTTTTAACATGCAACCAAGTAGTGTTGCTTGTTAATTCGCTGATTTGCACAACCCTATTCTGAACAAATGTTTTTAACAAATGTGGTGATGTCCGAAGCCAGGCTTGAACTATAGTGGAGTCAGTCCAGAAATAGATCTTATCGAATTTCAGCCTAAGAGAATTTACGATTTTATTATAAAGTTTAGCTCCAACTAAAGCTCCACATAGTTCAAGTCGTGGAATACTTAATGCTTTAATGGGTGCGACTTTACTTTTAGCACATAATAATCGACTAGTAACCTGTGACTCATCAATATTAGTGTGTGAACGTATGTACGCACATGCACCGTATGCAGACTGAGAAGCATCGGTAAAAATATGTAACTCTTTATTTACAGCGTTAGTACACATGACATAACGCGGCACTAATATTTCCGGCAAATATTGTAACGAATGAATAAAATTATACCAGACAGATGCAATTTGACTTGGAACTTCATCATCCCAACTTATTTTAGCAAGCCATAATTTTTGTAATAAAACCTTAGCCGTGGTAATAGCTGGTGCTAATAATCCTAGCGGGTCGTAAATCTGTGCAATGACTGACATAATTAAACGTTTAGTTATCTTTGTATCAGCTTTAGCTACACTAGTTGAAAAATTAAATAAATCTTTCTTATTAGACCAACCAACACCCAGGGTTTTAGACTGACAATATTCACCAATACATAAATCCTTAGTACTTTCTGAACTTACATCAAAATTAAAAGTCCATTTCCTTAAGGGGAAACAACCGCTTTGTAGAATAGCGGACGTTTTATTGCAAATATCTAACAACATATCGCGCTGATCATTTCCCGTCAACAAATCGTCGACGTAGAAATCGTCATTGATGACGCTAGCGATGACGTCATCCTTGCATTCCTTTGCCAACTGTTTCAAGCAACGGTTACTGAGGTACGGTGCTGATGCAGTGCCATACGTCACTGTGTTGAGACGATACACTTGTAGTGGCATGCTTTTGTCAGTTCGCCATATTATTAGTTGTAAGTTACGTTGTTCAGGATGAATTAAAGTTTGTCTAAAGAATTTCTCAATATCTGCGCAAGCAACATATTGATATTGCCGGAAACGAAGCAATATTGAGAAGATATCATTTTGTAACCTAGGGCCCACGCATTGAATATCATTCAACGAATTATTATTAGAAGTTGTCGCGCTTGCATCGAAAACGACACGTAATTTGGTTGTCACGCTACTTTCACGATATACCCCATGGTGTGGTACAATATAATACGGCTTATTTAAACTATTAAAATCCTCGAAACGCGTCATGTGACCTAATTGCTCGTACTCTTGCATAAATTCACAATACATTTTTTTATACTGAGGTAAACGATCTAGTTTCCTCTCCAAAGATAAAAAACGCTGTTTAGCAGAATTATGTGAATCACCCAAACATTCAGGTGGTTGTTTAAATGGCATTCTTACAGAAAACCTGCCGTGCTGATCGCGTTCAGTAGTCTGCAAGAACAACTCTTCACAAAAACGATCCTCCTCAGTAATAACGGGAGGGATATGTACTTCTTCGATTTCCCAGAACTTCCTTAATTGAGAATCAACTAACGTCAAATTGCACTGGACATCTGTCGTGCTAGCCGCTAATAAACGATTATTATTATAAACTGGACCGGATATAATCCAACCTACCATCGAATCTTGTAAGTAAGGACCGGTGTGAAGTTTTATTTTATTTTCTTTTAGTAAATCCCAAAAGACATCCGCGCCTATTAATAAATCTATGTCACTCGGTACATAAAATGTGGGATCTGCCAGTAGAATATTGCTAGGTATACTAATAGCATCACTATTAACGTGTGTCGAAGGCAACTTCGAAATGATACTAGGCAACACTAAACAATGTAAGGTTGTATTAAAATCATATACCTTAGAACGAATATTAATATTGCACTTGTGACTGGACTGTGAAACGCTATGTCCAACGCCACAAACACGTATAGTGGACTGTATAATAGGTATTTTTAAACGTTTACATAAGCTTTGAGCTATAAAACAATTTTGACTGCCGCTGTCAAGCAGAGCGCGCACTGTGTGATAATTGTTATCCACATCAGCAATCTCAACTAACGCCGTAGACAGCAAGACAGTCTGTAACGATTTAGTATTATCCATGAACGCGTCACAACTACGATTATCAATATTGTCCGCTGTTTTACTAACGCTGTGTAATACAGAAGACTGTGGTAACGTATTATTGATAACGGAAGGTTGTGGCGACGAATTAGGAATAACGCCATTAGTGTCAACATGAATTAACGCATTATGTTTTTGTTGACATAATTTGCAAGGACCGAAATTACAATTTTCAATTGTGTGAGTGTTTGTACGTAAACAGTTTTGGCAAACGTTTTTTGACTGAACTAGATTTAATCTTTCTTGTACCAACATATTTAAAAACTTAACACAGGAATATAATGCATGTTGGCCAGTACATAACGGGCATATCAATTTGTGTTTATTTGTTTTTCCTTTATTACCTGATGATACCTTATTGTTATCATTATTCGCACTCACATAACTAAGAGTAGTTTGAGAATTATTACACTGTTTTTTAAGATCGGCTGATTGCTTACCCTCATGTTTACTTTGTGACTGATTATTTTTACAATTACCTGAATGAATCATGTCTAACATGTCTGACCTATTATTTAAAAACGTTAGTAAGTCTTCTAGTTTCAAAGGTTTAGAGGTTTTGTTAGAATTAGATATAAGTGAACTTCTGTAGCTCTCCCACTCGCGTTCCGTAGCAGAGTCAAGCTTACTAACAACCAAATAAATTATGAGCATATCCTCGAGTGAAGATTCCGGTTCTTTAAGAGAATTTAGGGCTCTCAGATTACGTAAAACGCAATCTACTAACGTTCTGATCTGTGCCGGACACTCCTTACCCAGTGAAGGTGCCGCAAACAAAGCCTTCACATGATTATGTATCAATAGCCTATTATTTTGATACCTAGCTTCAAGCAGGTCCCACGCGTTACTATAGTTAGGTGCAGTAAACTCTAAGGAACTGATAACATGTAACGCAGATCCACTGAGCGACGATTTTAGGTATTGAAACTTCTGTATAGGATCTAAGTCGTCGCGATCATGTATCATTGAAACATACGAGTTCCTAAACTCTAACCATTTATCGAAGGAACCGTCAAAGGCAGGTAACCTTATTTGCGGTAATTTAATAGACACAGATTTCCCGGTAAAACACTGAGAATTATTTAATCCGTTTTGTTCACAGTCGCCTATCATGTGCTTTGCTGTAGCTACTATTGAATAATATTGGCACTCAAACGTTTCTCTGTAATCTAAATGTGACAGTAATTCCTTTTCATCTACGATTCTTTCTATTTTTGATTGCACGTCGTTAAATTCGGTAAAGGAAATGGCTGCCGAATGAATACGCATTTGCACTTGGGTTTTAATCATTGAATCCAAACACGGTCTATCTAACTTATTAATATAATTTACGAATAATGTTAATCTACCTCTAATTACACCACGATGTTTTTTAAGATCAGATATTTTCTGACTATCTAAACGAGGAGTAGTTTCGTCATCAGATGATTCACTCATTTTGGTAGTTTACGAAAGCAGGTACTCACAGTTTAGCGTGTTCAGTCGTGTTTTCTCACCTGAAGACGCCTCCAGCAATGCCAGTAGGTAGATCTGATTTCGATCAGTTCTGAAAAACGTTTAGGTACGATATTAACACAAGGCGAAGACACAGGGGAAGGAGGGAAAAGGGTAACTGGATAACCTGACCGTTGCTGGCTGCTGCATCAATGGCTTCTGCTCAGTAATCTGTGGCTGGTCTTCCAAATCTCCTCAACGTACTTCTACTTCGAAGTTCCACTCGCTTCCTCAATTCTTCAACCCGGCTTGTCCCGTGGCTCGAAGATCCGGCTCGAAGGACCAAATGTTTTGGCAATGGGGGGGCTGGTAGGGGCTTTCTTCAATAAGGCTCTTGAAATATTTTAACAACGAAGTTTATTCTTCCCTTTACAATAGTAATTTTGAAGAGATTTTACGTATGCACGATGCTGCTGTATTGAACACTGGCGAGTCGAGGTGGCGCGCGCGCGCGCCGGGCGTCCCGATCTTTCTCGAAGCAACCCGAGCGAGTAACTCGCAAGTCAAGCCGCTAGATGGCGCTGCTTGACGCAACAATAAGGATGGGCGTAAAACATTCGCGATAATAACTTTAAGTTACACTTAAAATAACTTTAAAGTTACAAGACTGCTTACTAGAGAGTGCGCGCGCAAGTTGTAGTCACCACCTGAGGTATGTGAGCGGTGAGACAGTATAGTATCTATGTACTACAGACATTTTACATCATATACTTGCACTTTGCATTCATTAATATATGTATGTATCATACTCCTTTATTGATTTTGCATTAGTATTTTGCGAATCGGTCTAAAACGATCTGTTTTCTTTAATTTTCTTATTTTTCAATGTTATGACACTTATGTCAGGCTGTCAAGCTGTCATTACTTTTTCTTCTAATCTGGATTCTAAGAAGCATCTCTGCGTCAAGTCTTCTACCTCGACAATTCATAGAGACGAGGTCTGTGTTGACCATCTTATATTAATCACTGCTGGAGTTGCCCGTGTTCATAGATATCCGCCCGTGCTGCTTGGGATTATCAGGCCTCGGAGCTGACGAGGCCTGACATCTCACCTGGCCTGGTGCCATTCTCAAGTTTCCTTTAATTTTTTTTTTAATCTGAGAGTGTGTTAGCTAAGTAGGTGTTTTTAAAATCAATTCTGTATTTTTTACCTTTTTTCTTTTAAATTGTATTTTGTTCAAGTCTATTTTTCCCTTTTTATTTCATTAGATTAGTAGATTTGTTACAACGGGAGAGCGCGATTGACAAGATTGGCAGACTGAGTTAGCTTGGCCTTTGTTTACTTCCCCCGTCTCACCGCTCACATACCTCAAGCGGTGACTAGCACTTGCGCGCACACTATAAAGCTCCTCTTTTTCTGACGCAAACCAAATATTAAGCAATATTTTATAATATTATTAAAATATATAAACCAATGACTGTCATACAAACTAATATACATATACAATATACAACGCAAGAGCGATATACAAGTTGTTTTGAAGCTATGCTAACCGTTATGGGGGTGATAATTGACAACATTTAGAGCATTTTGACCCATACATGCCTTAGACGAAGTGTTTTTTTTTTAACTGCACGCTTAGTATTTTTTTTAATAACCCAATTTCTGTTTTTTCAAGATTTATCAAATTTTAAAAGTTTTGTGCGTCCTCAAAAGTGTCCAGATTTAACATACCAACTTACACCGGGGCACTGTTGGCAAGTAACTGTCAGAAATAAGGTTCTTATAAAATAACTAAAAATAGTAGTTCAAAATAAAAAAAAACCTACTTTGTCTAAGACATGTATGGCTCAAAAACTCTAAAAAAATACCCCCATATAATTTTGCACACAATTTCCAAACACCCTGTATGAATGCAATATAGTAAATATGTTCCGATTCGATTTTCAATTTATTCTACACTAGATGTTGTCTGCGACTTTCTTTACAATTTTTTAATTCAAATATCCAGGATGAAAAGTAATCCATGTTTTTCTCCAGGTCTCAGGCAACCTGTCTGTCAAATTCCATGCCAATCAGATCTGGGTTTAGGGGTGATAAGATAACAGACATAGATAGTTATTTTCGCATTTATAATAAATTATCCCAAAGAGCTCGTGGCTAAGTAATAACAGCCGCACCGGTCGATCCATCAGGTTAAGCTACGCTTGCCGGGGTTGGTCCGTGGATAGGTGACCATCTTTACATACCGAGACTCCTCCGTGCCTTGGAAAGCACATTAATCCGCTGGTCCCGGCTGTCATTCGTGGATCTTTGACAGTCGTTACGAAAGTCAGAAGCCCGAAAGTCTGACAATCTTACCAAGGGGTATCGTATTACCCAGTTAATGGGTTGTGGAGGTCAGATAGGCAGTCGCTCCATGTAAAATAATGGTATTCAGCTGCATCCGGTTAGACTGGAAGCCGACCCCAACATAGTTGGGAAAAGGCTAGGCAGATTGATTGAATAAATTATCCCGTAGTTGTTTGTTAATCGAGGACTGTTATAATGAAACAAAACGAATGTTGTGCTGTAATGTTGAAGACATGTACTTAGTAGGTATTTAGCATAGTGCTAGTCGTTTAATTCAATTCAAACTATATAAACCTGGGCCCTTAAGCCCGGGTGACACGAGGCTAGTATTTTGAAGCTAGGATAGTAAGCTAGTAAGGGGTCACTAGCTTGGTTTCTAGCTTACCTACTAGCCTGGATTGTAACCAAGCTAGTGCTGTCTACACGAAGCTAGGAAATTTCAAGCTAGTCAAGTCAGTAGTGAGTTGTGCTTAACCTGATAACACGTATACGTAAAAATGAACAGTGTGCGTAAGAGAAAAGCAATTCTACTAAGAAAGTTAATTCGGAAGTTGTGTCAACATGCGCTAGATGAAATATTAGCTCTGCTAGAAGAAAAGCGTACTTGGACAAGACCCTGGATCTTAAGAAGACATAGTCATGGAGCATCTGCATTACTTTTAAAAGAACTGCGATCTGAGGATTCCTACGAATTCAAGAGTATTTTGCGAATGACACCTAATATTTTTGACAATTTACTGAATCTAGTGGGACCACAAATACAAAAATTAAATACTAATATGAGAGAAGCCATACCGGCTAAAATAAAATTGGAAATAACTCTAGATTTTCTATCATCTGGTGTCAATTACAGGAAGTTAAGTCACATGTATCGTGTTTCAAGATCTACTATATCTAGATTTATACCAGAAGTTTGCAGTGAAATTTATAAGGCATTAAAGAAAGATATACAGGTATGTAGAATTTTATTTATTTCAAATTAAAGTAGGTACTTTTACGCTTACATAAATGGCGAGATTAAATTCTAAATTACAAAATGAGAAATCATAAATGACGACAAAATGTACGTTTACGCTACATAAATGGCGAGAAATGTATCAAGCATTTTGAAATGCTTGATAGATGGGATCTTCATCTTGCTCCAACTCTTGCTGTGGTGGCGGATGGATGATGGGTTCATCACGTTGCTCAGTCTGTTGTAGTTGTGATGGTAGATTAGTGTAGAGTGGACTTGCTGCAGAACTATTGTAAGAAAATGTGGTTGACATATTGGAGTCTGAAGAATTGATAGGTGACTGGTACGAAAATGTAGTATTTCCGAAGTTTAAATCATACATCCGACAGCGGGATAGTGTTGCGTTGATCTGATCCCTAGCTAAAATGGCCTGTCCGGGTGAAAGCTTTTTCAACTGACTTGCTACATATTTTGCAAATATCTCATGTTCATCCAGCTCTGGTTCCTGAAATTCTCGTGAACTGTTTAAATCCTCCTTAATCACCTTAATTTCATTTATCAATGAACTCACTTGCGAAACCTTCCGTTTCTTAAATTGCGGAATGTTACTTCCGGGGGAAATAAATTTAGAAGTTTTATCTTGAATAGACGACATTTCGCTTGCAGGTTGAGACATTTCAACTGTCTTTTCTGACAGATTTTCTGCTACGGGTGGTTCTAATGACTGACTGTTGCTTGCACTGTTGTCATCTTTATTATTGTTTGGAGAATCTTGATTGTTCTGAAAATAAGAAATTTGTTAAAAATATTGTTACAGATTCCAACTACAACTGAAGAATGGGCAGCTATAGAAAATGGTTTCAGAGTGAAATGGAACTTTCCAGCGTGTTATGGCGCCGTCGACGGGAAGCATGTTCAAATCATAGCTCCTGGCAACAGTGGAAGTTTGTTTTTTAATTACAAAAAAACATTCAGTATTGTTCTTATGGCTATTGTTGATTACGATTATAATTTCATTTATATTGACGTCGGCGCCTGTGGAATGGCATCTGATGGAAGTGTTTTTAGGAATTGCTCCATATATAATCAACTAGAAAATAACCTTATACCACAAGGCGGAGTAATTTTGGCGGATGCTGCATTCCCATTAAAATCGTATATTATGAAACCGTACCCAGGTGACAATTTAACACATGAAGAAAAAGTATACAACTACCGGCTAAGTAGAGCCAGAAGAACTGTAGAAAATGCCTTTGGCATATTGGCAAGCCGATTTCGTGTTTATCAAAGACCAATCGCAGTTGACGTAAAAACAGTAGACAAAATTGTACTAGCATCATGTGCTCTGCATAATTGGTTACGAAAAGAGCAAAAAAGCACTTATTGCATTAGTAGTGATGTCGACCAAGAAGACATTGAAGCGGGAAACATTATTCCCGGTTCATGGAGAATGGAAAATTTATGTTTACCCAGTATCAGTCGACAGGGAAGTAACCACTCTTCTCTGTCAGCTATCGAAAAAAGGGAGAAATTTAAGAGATATTTCAACAATGATGGAGCAGTACCATGGCAAGCAAGAATGATTCGTTAATTCAGACAAAACTACAAGAAAAATTAAAAATGCCGACGATTATTAATATTTCAATAAGTACTTTTAAGGTAAATAATTGTAAAGAGTAAATAATATTAAAATAACTTACCGAAGTTTTTCTCTTCATTGGCACCTTTTTTATGAAATTATGCATTTCCTCAAACCAAATAATTTTTGGCTTATAGACTTCTGCAGTTCCTGCTCCAGACCTCTCAGAGTTTTCTATCTTTGTTAATTCTTGACAATATGTAGCTCTTAGATTTTTAATTTTATTTTTAATCTCTTTTATCGACATTTCTATTCCATCTTTATTTAGTATGTCGCGTATTTTTTCTAGTGACGAGTCTCGCATTTGCTTGTCCTTGTAAGATGGAATACTTGCATTCCACAAACATTCCTCTTCTCTGTACAATTGAACGAATTTTAAATTAATTTTGTCCGCTAATTTCGGCATTTTAACAAATTGCACGCACTCTCACCACGCTCTCCGACTGCACACTAGCTTAGGTTCGCTAGCTTCGCGGTTGACACGAAGCTAGTAACGAAGCCAGGATAGTAAAACGGGTGGTGGGGGGCGCCTACTAGCTTGAAAAATAGAACCCCAAGCTATTAAAACTATCCTGGCTTGAGGCACTAGCTTGCTAGCTTCCACACTAGCTTACTAGCTTGTAAACGAAGCTAGTTCCGTCTACACGAAGCTAGTGTCACTAGCTTACTAGCTTGGCAGCACTAGCTTGGCTCACTAGCTTGATTTACTAGCCTCGTGTCACCCGGGCTTTACCGCTACGTCGCGTTTCGATGAAGGTAGAGAAAAAGTATTTATAAATTCGATGCTTCGAGGACAGACCTATAGATGTTAATTAGCTAAATCATGTAAAAAGCAAGAACCAGAATTAAGCTTAACAAACGTCACTATAAATTAAACAAAAGTAAAAATCAAACAAAAAAAATGCATGTGCCTATTATTAAACTTAATAACTAGTATACATTTTGAAATCGTATACCATAATATATTATTAAAATTAAACTTTTATAAAATCATATACAACCAAGACTTTTAAACTTGTTGCTAAAAATTCCGTGTTCAGTAGAGTTATTAATATATTTAAATGAAAGTCATTTAACTCGATAGGTATGTACATAGAAAATATATTTGTATATTGCATCCGTTTCATAGAACTATTTAGACTTAAAGTGTTACATTTTTGTTGATATTATTCCGTAGTTGCGTCTGGCTTTCCAGAAAGGCTTACAACTTCTTCATTATTCATAAACTAGTTCGCATTTGGTATAATTTTCATGACAGAGTCACTTGGTAGTGTTAATTACTTTTTTACATTAAAATGTACACTCAACAGATTTTTAAAAAAATATATAACTTGGAAAAAAATCATGAATATCTTTAGTACTGCCAGTCGGACAACTAATTAGAAACACAAGAAATCAACACTAAAAACATAAACAAAACTCCAATAATTTGAATACCTTATCCTTAATCGATTAGGACTATTGGTTGGGTAGCCTCTGTTGTCGATTACAGCTTTACGACGACGTGGCATTTATTCTATAAATATTTCACTCGTTTCCAATGGAATACCTCTCCAAACTTCTTCTTAGATGTTTATCCGATAGTGTTTTCTTCACGATGTGCCACAAATTCTCCACCGGACTTGACTATTAGCAGATTGCCTAATGTGATGACATTACGAAAGATGTATTGTAGTTTCAAAATTCAATTTTAGAACATAAGTTACACTTTGTTTCTAATTAGTTGTCCGACTGCCAGTACCAAAGATATTGATAATATTTTTGCAAGTTATTATTTTTATTAGTTAACAGAAGTTCGTGAACAAGCGCTGTCAGTGAAGGCTGGTCATACCTTAGCGGCCACGGCTTATTTTAATTTAATTTAAATATTTGAATTGTTTTTTTTTTAAGGACGCTTTTAACGTTCTGCATCGTTCTCACATGTAAAATTTCAACATGAATGATGTAACCATTATTTTGTAACCATATCTTGATTTAAAAGAGTGTCCGTGGAGTTTCTTGCCCGTTCTTCTCCATAGGTACCTACTATGCTTTGGAATGGGCGCCTAGCTTCATCTTTTTGACTGACCGACCCCTTGACAATTCAAAAGTGCCTGTAATTGGTTTAATTGAAATAAATGCTTTGAGTTTGAGTTTGAAAGTTAATGATCGTTTTTAAACTAGATTTACGAGTGTAAATTTTAATGTGGTAAATGAATCTTTTACCTCCAATTAATTGCAATAATAACATAAAAAGTAATTGACTAATAAGTGACTCTTGTGTTTCTAATTATATGACCACCATTGTAGGTATGTCGTGGCCAGATCTTAGAATTGATCATTTCAAGAAGTGTTCGGTCATCTCATGAAATGGTTGTGTTTCAATGGCTAGCTTAAATTGACCATAATATCGTTTAAACGCGTCAACGTTTAATGATATGTCAGTCGACCGAACACTTCATGAAATGATCGTCATAGAAATGGCCATATCGTGACGAAAGCAACCTATAGACATTCCCACTTTACGATATGCTCAATGGTCAGCTGACCACGCGAAGTAGCCGAGCGAGCGGTGCCGCGGCAGCGGCCGGCGAGCGCTGCATTCAAATTGGTCGCAGTTACTTGCCAGCTTAGTATTTCTAAGACAAATGCTCAACAAAAACAAAGTGTCATCAACGTCTCTACCGGTGGATAATCTAGTGGGACGTTTCATGAAATTATTAATTCTAAGATCTGGCTACGACATATACACCAACTGAACTTTATCTAGGGCGTTGCTATCTTTTTCTCTCTAATACAAAGAGGAAGAGACGGAAGTGAGTAAAAGCTCTCAAAAGACATCATCCAAGTTTCTTACATTTTTGGTCCAAATGTGAAAGCAATTTTTTTTTGGCATCTTCCTCTTTTTAACCGACTTTAAAAAAAGGAGGAGGTTCTCAATTCGGTAGTATTTTTTTTTTTTTTTTTTTTACTAAAATTATACTAGAGCTTGTCCACTCTGAAATGACGCGCCCGACTACCGCATTTACCGTAGCGTACTTATATAAATTAAAGTAGTGGGGCGCGTCATTTCAGAGTGGACAAGCTCTACTCAACGTGACACATCAGAACTTCCAAAAACATGCTGAAAAAAAATTGGAAGAAAAGTTTGACAGTTCTAAAACGTCGAGAAGGCGTTCGCTGTCCTTTTCTCGCGCTGTCTTGTAAAAGATAGCAATACTCTAATTGAATTTAGTCGGTGAAACAAGAGAATCGGCACCAGTGAGCATATTTAAGGTATGCTAAAAATTATCCCTGTCCCATAGTTTAATTGCTTTCTTTTAACTCTGATCTAAAACACCATTCTTCGTTTTTGTTAGCCGTAGTTAAGATAATAGATATAAGGTTTGCCAGCATTTAGCTTAATTAAACCAGCTTTGGTTAGGTTACGTGCGGTAATAAATACTAACAAATGAAAGACAAGAACTCTACTTAGTGAAAGTTATAATTATCGTACTAATTAATTATATTAAAAGTGTTATGTATAAATCTAAAATCATAGGACTGCCTCTGATAGTTTGATACGACCTGATAATAATCTAGACTTGATGTAATAAAGCTGAAGAGTTTGTTTGTTTGAACGCGCTAATATCTGAAACTACCAGTCGGATTTGTATAATCCTTTTTACATTTTTGATAGCCCAATTCTTGAGGAATGTTTGATTTCATTACCCTCCGACCCTTAGGAGCCGAGCAAAATGAAAAAAAAAGCAGGTGGACGAAGTCGCAGGCAGAAGCTAGTATTCAAGAAAGTTATGGAGATAGGTCGTAGCGCTTGGTGCAACCCACCCTTAGGGCCTATTTCACGATGTCCGAATAGTCGCTACTTACCGAATATATTCAGAAAGGGAACAGATTTTGTATGAAATTATCTGCCAAGTAATTTAATAGGAACTTAATCGTTGGTGGTGAAACAGGCCTTTGTTTTTTTCTTTACTTGTTTGTTTTGATGATCGAATGTGGCATATTGATCCAAGACGATAGCGTTGAGAAGTTGTCAAATATACGAGCTCTTTGAAAGCTGTCATCATATTACTATCCGCTGCTGGCGCAAGAGTTACATGATCTATTCTGAATCACTTCCATCGATGACTATACATTCAGCAATTCGTCAGTCCACATTGTGGCCAGAAACGCCATTCCAGCACCTTTGTGCCTGCTTATTCTTAGGGTGAGATCTATAAACGTTACTTGGCTCGTGCTTTGACTTAGGGCGAGCATACATACCTGTAACCTGCACAAAAGTGTGTCAGTAACTTACCAAACAAAAAAATGCAAAAAAGAATTACTTACAAATAAACTTTTTAAACTTTCGCGATTTGTACACATTATAAACAAATAAAAACTTTTTTACAAAAAAATACAACCGACTTCCAAAAACAACACTACAAAGTGAAAAATAACTTTAATTTCGGAAGTCGGTGGCAAAAAACGAAAATACATTTAACTAGACACCGACTTTCGAAATTAAAGTTATTTTTCACTTTGTAGTGTTGTTTTTGGAAGTCGGTTGTTTTTTTTTTTTTTGTAAAAAAGTTTTTATTTATTAAAACAATACATAATCATATCTTCTTTCGTTCGGAAGATATGACTGAGTAGCTGGGGTGGCGTCACTCCAGCTACTCATGTTTAGAAGTTGAATAACTCATAGAGTATTTTGACCAGAGATTTGAAAACTTTGCTGCCAATGGCAGCTATTTTGCTTTAATTTTCTGACTTTAGTCCAAAACTCTAACCTCACTGGTTTGCCTGTTCTGAATGAGGAAGCTGGCGTGGCGTCACTCCAGCTGACACACACTAAATGACTCACATAGGTAGTCGAAGTTTTTGCGGCAGCTAAACTACTACTACTTACGTACTTTGATTGCAGCTATTATGCTTTAAATAATGGCATAGGTAGAATTATTCTATCACATATGAGGAAGCTGGAGTTATGCACATCATACATACACTGGATAGATCTCGGCCTTAGAGCTATTGCTTTTGATCTCCTACGGACTTCCTCTTTGCTGTATTCACCGAGTGGAAAAATAAAACAAGTAAAGAAGAAAATACTGACGGTACTAATTAAATCATAGACTGGCTAGTAATCTGGCAACACTACGACTTAATGTATTCAACCGTTACGTATCATCACGGTCATTCGCGGTGAACTACTTTTCGACCTTATTGCTAAGGGTATAAGGTTGAAAGTGGTTCACTGCAAATGTCCGCGATGCCACAATTTTACCATGTTTAAATTCTATCGCGATAAAGCACGATGTAGTAATAATTAAATTAAGCACCTCGCTTATTATATATTTTTCGATGATATAGAATAGGCATTTTTGTTATATCGGTTTATTATGCACCGAAATAGTAACCCGTATTGTGTCTTATTGTACAGCGGAAACGATGATCGCTGTAATATGAATGAAAGGGAGGTTTGTAAGGTCGTATGTGTGGAGACCATCTTCCGTGGCGAAGGGATGATTAGGATTAAGTAGACATTCGGTAAAAGCAGTGTAAACTCTATATAACGACAGTTAAGGGACTGCGCAATTTTATGGAGTTATTAACAATTTTTTCGTTCTTTATTTAAATTGTTTTATTAAGAGTTGTCGTTAAATGGAGTGAAGAAAAATTAATATTATTTTACCAATAAAGTGAGAAACTAAGAATATAATAACGTATCGTCAATACATGCCGAGGTAAACACGTGCAATGTAAACAAAGTAATTTCGACGTTTTAGGGAGTTTGTCGTTAAATCGAGTGCCGTTAAATGGAGTTTACACGTAATATTATTATGTGTTAAGGCACGCTTAGTTTCTTAAAATAATAAATCGCTATGCACAACACAACGACAGTAGGATAAACACCTTATTATTATTATTAAATACGAATAGCCGATCTGTCCTCGAAGCAATATATAAGTAGCTGTATGTTTAGAATAAGTTTAGTGAACATTTCAATATTTTAAATCGTCATAAAACAAAATGTTGTCATGAGTTTGACACTCGCGCGGTTGATTGACGGCGCCTTGGAATTTCTTGCCAACCAAGCAAAAGCAATTTGTTGAGAGAGTGAACTAATTCACAAAGAAGGGGCTGTGGCTGTTGATAGACTCGAGTGAATTAAGCCGGATTTACAATACCAAATACCTTAGTGACTTAAAATTATTTTCTTGACATTAATTTCACGTGTAAACTTCTAATTTGGCTTCTAAATGCATGCATTAATTTCATGAAATCTAAATAATTTCGTGCCAAGCGCGATTTTTGATAAAAGTAATGTCGCGCAACTAATTTCACTATCAAATGCGTCGTGAATTTGTATGATAATATTGGGCATTGCAAAATAAAGCTTTGATGCTGACGGGGCCATGATTTCGGTGATACTGTTGATTTCACGGTACTAGTTGCACTGTATTGAAACTTTTTTTGTGAAATTAATGTTTTTATTGTAAATCCCGCTTTACAGGCTCTATATGTGCCAGAAAGTCAAATTTAAGGGTGTGGTACAATTCGGCAACTATTCAGTATTCGGCCTATTCGGGCATTTTTTTCAGTATTCGGATTTGGCCGAATACCGAATATCTAATTGAAGGAAATAAAAACGCAATTTCATCGAAAACATATCTATTTAACAAATTATAATGGTATTTTAAAAAAATGCTTATTGAGCCAAAAAGCCAGCATTTTGCAGGTATTTCAGGTAACACATAACTATCTATATAAATAAAAATGAATGGCTATGTGTTGCTTAGCGCAAAACTCGAGAACGGCTGGTTTTTTTTTTTTAAATATTCTTTGAAGTCCGAGGAAAGTTCTTATATGCAGAGAAAAATTGTGAAAATTACAGACAGGGCGGCGTCTGTCGGGTCAGCTAATTCTAAATAAAACAATTCTAATTACGTTATCATAACGTTGCCATGCTATAAATATAAAAGTTTCATCGTTCATGTTTACATATCTCGGGACTCTGGGGTCCCGGACCTTTGGAAGGCGTACGAGGGGCCGAAGCCAACTCGCAGAGGCCCGTCAGGCGCTTTCAATGAAATGAGGCACCAACCGACAATTATCCCTATACGCTCTATGCAAGTGCACCCAAGGACAACCCCCCGTTGGTGTAAGACTATTGCAGGATATGGAAACAAAGATTTTGGACTATGGATTTGGGTGGCTAAAGTGGATTGGTTGCCTAGAACTATGAAAGGACTATGGCCCCTGCCTGATCAATGTTTTATTACACGGAAAAATTGACAGGGGGTGACTTGCACACTCAATAATGGGCCCCCGGAAACTGTCGCTAGCACTTAGTGACGTAGCGACAAGGGGGCAACATGTCACGAGGTGCTTGAGGAGTGGAGAGGTATTCCACGGCTCTCAGAACAATCCCAGAGCCCGGAAGATGGTCAAGATCCCTACAAGCACTTACTGGAATACTTCCTTCCTCCGAGCACGTTTGCTCTTGCGAATCTCCACTCAAGCCAGCCAATAAAGGCAAGAATGAGGTGGGAGCTCTGTTCCCATCAGTATTCACTCCAGCCGGTCAATAAAGGCAAGCCAGAGATGAGGAACAAGACTTCTCCCGGGAGATAGGGTCCGTGGGGTCGCTACTGCCCAACAGCTTGCCACATGCTGCCCTGCGGGTTTCTGTATCTCTTTTGGTCTGGCTCCTCACCCTAGACCCGTTTCGGCAAAGTAAAGTCTACCGGCACATACCCAGAGTTCGGAGCGCGCAAGCCCCACCACGACGTCAACGTGGAGATACAGCGGTGGGGTTATACATCGTTTATTATTATATTGCGTATTAGATAAGATTAATTTATCGGTCTACAAATAAGGATTATTTCAATATTTATACTATGCTCTTGCACCTACAATTATGAACTATCATCCGATTTGAAATTTAAAATATTATTATAAATTTAATAAATAGGTATTTTTGACAATTATTGGAATTATAAGTATTAAAGACTAGGGAAATAGTAAAACCTTTTAAAGATTGGAAAGAAAAAGGATGTAACTGATTAGGTTCACAAAGTAAATGTCCGCGATGGTACTTACAGTCAACGTCAATAATATCGGAACGAATAGACTGTTCAAAATGATCTAAACAACTATGAAAATGAAATATTAACTCAATGACACAAGGAATGTTTCAGAATGAAGACAGTACACGACAACTGTCATTCTGACGAGAACTTTATCCAGTGAGATACAATTTAATTTTTGTCGAGATCATTTTGAATAGTCTGTTCGTCCCGATATTTTTGACGCTGACTGTACCTATATGTGTATTCCTACCTACGCTGTAGTGTAGTGATTTTAGATAAAAAATTGTAGATATTTATGTCAAAGTTAGGCAGTAAGCGCCTATTTTGTGTGTTAACTATCTTTAACAGCTATTTCCCTTCTTCAAATGAAACATTTTAGGTTCTTTAGGCAGAATATAGGCTTGCGCAGTGTAACGATCGCTAGTCTTTTCGCGCTCTTCATCGCAACAGCCTATGCATACAGTCCTTTCACATTTATTTTACGTCTGACAACTGCAACCTAACATCTGCCTTATTCTGAAGACAATAAAGTTCACTGTGATTTTGACAACAATGCAAATCAGAGGTCAGAGGGATAAGCAGCTTTGGGTCAATTTGACTAACAACTAGAGCTTGTCCACTCTGAAATGACGCGCCCCACTACTTAAATTTGTTTACGTGCACTACGGTAAATGCGGTAGTGGGGCGCGTCATTTCATAGTGGACAAGCTCTACTATTTCACATTCTTCGTATTGCTATTGTCAATGAAAATAACTGTTAAAAAAAAATAAAAAAAAGGTTCCGACGAATTAAGAACCTCCTCCTTTTTGAAATCGGTTAAAAAAGGAGAATCGACATGCATTCACGATGCTAGAAAAGCATGTGTTAAAAAAGTTGGCTACGTCGATGAGGAAATGATGTGTGTTTCTTCATTTAAGGAGGGGATGCCTTGAAGTAGCCCGCGAAATTAAAATTTTCTGACGTTTTTTCCGATTCGCAGGTCAGTGTCAGGTTGTAAGTGGAACACAAAATAAAATTGGGGACCGTAACATAGATGTCTTTACAAAATTTCAATAATTAAATTCATTAATACAACTCTCTATATTCAAATTATCCTGTTGAATGACTATTTCATAAAATCATGACATTTGACGCCAATTCTAACTTAGAGAGTAGTATTGATGATTCTAATTATTACAATTCTGTAAATAAATATTTGGTAGAGTTGCGATTCACATTTTGGTCTACATACAACCGGATATTGGCCTGCAAATTGCAAAAAAAAGGAAGAAAAATTGAATTTCGTGGCCTACCCAGGCGCTTTCACCTAAGAAAGTTTTCGTTTCTCACAAAAGAATATACGCGGTTTTTGATTAGTTCTTCTACCAAAATCTTTTTAGTTTGGCTAAGATTGGATGTCTGTATTGTTTAGTTGGTGTCCTCTTGTTGTTACAAACTAAAATCGATGTCGTGTTAGCCGAAGTTCGCATGGACATAAAAATATCGCGGCGGGATTTTATCGCGCACTGGATTTTCAACTCTCGGTGTTGAGCCCAGCGTTGAGAATCCAACTTAACAATAATAGAGTTCATTCTAGTGCGTCGAAAAACACTGTTGAATTTCCACTCTCGGCGTTAGAGCGTTGAAAATCTAGTGCGCGAAAAAAAATGGCCGCGATATTTTTACGTCCGTGCTAACGTCGCCTTAGCATCGAGATAGGCTCGAAATCGCTTCGTGTTAATAGCAAACCTGTTCGTATCGGTATCATAACTGCACTCGTGGGCTTTCATGATACTAGCTTTTGCCCGCGGCTTCGCCCATGTAGAGTTCAAATTTAGATGATGAGATCTCGTGAGAATATTTAACATACGTTTTTTCTTTTAGTATTGCTAAAATATGAAAAATCTTTACGTTTGTGGATACACATCCCCGCTGTACCCGCACGTCACCCCCTTTCTCTCATTCAGCATAGTACACGCGGCGAGCGTAGCATTCAACGTTTGACTTTACTAAGTCAAATGTTGAATTGATAACATTTTCTCATCGGCCATCTCCGCGTCATAGCTAATGATTTTAAAAACGAAGTATACTTACTTATTAAAAAGTGATGTTTCTCACCTCGTTCTTAGGACGCGGTTTCTTCAACGATTTCATCTCTTGTCGTAGTGGTTTCCTGATCACTGATTAATTCACAGTCAGACTTTATTTATTATTGTTTTATGTCCACCGAGTTTGCTAAAAAAGGTCTTGTAGTTTTTTCACAGCTTGGCTGTTCAAATGTATTTAAGGTCATATAAATTCATTATCATGTAAATTATTAATGTTATTAAAATATTTTTTCATATAGTAAACTATATTTCACTTATCAGAAGATGTTATAGGTGAAATATAGTCGTGTATTTTAAGAGTGTGATCTTACAAGTTGATTTTTTTATTATGAACTACTAACTTAGTTACACCATTTATATTGAAAAAATATTTGTGTACATATTTTAAACATCTAAGTATATAATAACATTTATAAATTAGAATTCAAAATAGTTTATATAGTAATAGTAGTGTAGGGAGATGATAAGATAGTCATAAGTAGATTAATTACGATCATTACTATAACATGCACTCAATATTATTAATATTATACATAGCACTGTATTGCACCATATTCATAGATTAATTTATAGTCACCACTTCATATAAATCAAATCAATTTATTTGCCATAAGTGCTGGTATAAATTTCGGTCTTAAATAAACAAATATACAGATCCATAACACTTAGTCATAATAATGTGACATGCAAACATTTGGGTTTAAAGATAAAAGTACTTGTTACTATTATAGTCATAATTCAGCAAAATTAAAATTGAGAAATTGATTATATTATTAGATACATAAAAAAAAATACTATTAATGTCCGAGGGATATATATGGTGTTATTTATTGTTAAATCTCTTATTAAATATGTCATTTACTGAGTAGAAGTTTTTTTGCCCCCAACCATACTTTGAGACACTACAAATTTATAAGCCGGTAAGTTTTTAATACTATCAGGTATAGAATTAAATATACGAGTACACATTGCATAGCTATTCTTACTGTTACTAATTATGGGCAAAACTATTATATTCCTGTGCCTAGTACTTTTTGCATACATTTCATGAGCTTTTTTAAATAAGTCCGGGTGCATCTGAACAAATTTAGCGCATTCAAAGATATATAGACTTGGAAGGGTTAGTATCTTGAACTTTTTGAAAAAGGGTTTGCAAGATTTTCAAGGGCGTATTCCCGCTATGGCGCGGGTGCATTTTTTCTGCGCGATGAACACTGACTCTATGTGAGTAACCCCAGGTAATAAGACCATATCTCAACACAGAATCCACGTACCCATAGTATGCAGATAATACGGTTTCTAACGCTGATGTTTTTGAAAGTTGAATATATAACGTACACGAATTTATTTATTTTATTGCATACTTTATTGACGTGGGCCTTCCAGTTGCAGTGTTTATCAATATAATAGTATATTATATTGATTATACTATGTGCATAGATGTTTAAGTCACAAGTTTCAATGTTTTCTATTTATATTTGGAGTATTGATTGGTATTTGAATATATGTAGTTTGAGTTTTATAACGGGGATCCACTGGCAATTACGCCAGCGTTGGAGTTTAAAAGAAAATATACCTAAGAAATCCATCTAGAGATTTACAAAAGTCAACTCTTCCCATCTAACGGTTGGCGTAGCTACCTGATCCTCGTCTACAATCTCGTCCTGTATAGTATTTTTATTTTAACATATTATTAAAGCGTGTATAGAATTTATTTTTAAAAACATTGGGCTTCTATCCCATTATATTTGTTTCATTGTTTTTATTCCAAACCGCTTTGTATATTACATGTGATTATTTATAATATCTGTCTGCCTTCGTATGATTATTAAATTGCGGTTAACACTTTTACTATAATAATATAATTCCTAGACAATCTTGTATCAAAAATGTACTTGTAATCCAATATATCAAGAAGCTATTAATCTGGCAGCCCTTCATAAAAGACAATTGTGCTTATCATGTATACTATTCGACAGAGGTGAGGTCCGTAATGGAACATGGGTATATCAACACTAAATTGTAACTAATATTTAATCATGGTATAATGTCTTACACGATGTGTACCGCCAAGTGTATCTCGGTTTATAAGTGTATAGTTTTTTAGCATTTAGCTTAAGTTAATCAGCATCACCGACAGGCCTTAGATGTAGAACTTGTATTCAAGCCTTAACTAATAATTTCTATATTGGATCTAAACCAATTTGACGGATCATGACTCTCGATGTTTGAATATAGCTAAGCACACTTATAGGCTCTGGCACTGAGCAACGAACAATTTATATAAAAGTGTTTATTGTAAAATTGCAAAAATTTGCGCATTGCTTACAAACTTATCCTATGTTATATACAAATCGAGTTATTATAATAAGTATTGATATTGTAATTTTTGTAATAGAGCTCCAAACGGTAGATGTTGAATTTTACGGAAATCTATTCAACGATAATCACTTACTACTAATTTGCAGTTGGATAATGCGCCTGCAAATAAAAATATAAAATTCAAGTGGTCAGTGTTCCGTTAAAATGGTCTAAATTCAAAGTTGCATATATTACAGATATTATGATAACATAGCTTTAAAATACGACTATATCAGAGAAACTGTGCAGCATTCAATAGTAATAAATTTATTGGCTGTAGGTTACGTTAGAAGGATCATGTAAATATTTCAATATTAAATGTGTTATCATCTCATGGTTATTTAAATAAATGTAATTCCAAAATATGTTTTTTCTTTTGACTACCCCACTGCAAAATACATTAATTAACTAGAAACTAGTGATGCATCGATACGCCTTTTTGCCGATACGATACCGATACCGATAGTCTTATAAAAATCGGCTATACCGATGCAGATACGCTTATTGCATTTAAATGAAGGTAAAATCAATGAACACAAGTTGGGTTATTTTTTAAATTAATATAAAAGGATAAACAGAATGAGATTATTAGTTACTAAAATTAAAAATTAAGGTTAATAGTGTTATTAAATCAAAATAACATAATAAGATTTTTGTTTAAAAAACAAAGTATTCTCAAGTTTTGAATCACCTATATCCATAGGTGGTTCGCAAGTCTATTTGCATGAGACCTGCAGCGGTGGAAAATTGTCTCTTAGATGCGACAGAACTCATTTGGAGACGTAAAGTATTTCGGCGCCATTTTTATCAAGTCTGGGTATAAGACGTCTGCAACGTAGTAGACGAAACAGCAAGCGCGTTTACATTAGAAATATACACTTCTGGACACATCTTTTGGCCCACCTTGTATTTTCAGTTTCGTTTGGTCCTAGCTAAAATTTTATATTAGGTCGAGCAAAAAGTTTTTATGCAGTTTTGAACCTGGCACATTCACAATTTCATTCAATAGTCTTTTTTTGAATTTCGAACACAGAATTTAAAGAAACAAAAGACAATTTGGAGCCTGTTTGTTGATATCAAACAATCGAATACTAAGAATACTTGGTTTTATTGGTTTACTTGGATTTAATTCTTGAAAAAGTGATTGATATCTTTGGTTTTGCAACAAACATTACTTATTCTTAACATTAAGGTGAGGTTCTATCAATAATCTATGGATACTTCACCTGAAGTCGCCGCCCAAGCTGTGGCACTTATTCAGGCCGGACACAGCCAAAGAAACGTGAGTGCTCAACTTAATTTAAGTCGATCTGCGGTCCGAAATGTTTATCGGAGGTACCTAGAGACTGGCGGCTTTGTTCGTCGCCAAGGAAGGCCACGATCTCGGGTCACAACTGAAAGGCAGGATCGATTCATCGTGACGACCAGCTTGAGAAATCGTCACCTTACCTCCATTGAGATACAAAACCAACTTCGCGACTTCCACGGAGTATCTGTGAGCGCTCGAACTGTTCGGAGAAGGTTAAAAGAACGCGATATGGTACCACATAAGCCAGCTAATGGCCCCAAACTAACGCGAGCCCACCGAACAGCGCGCCTTCATTCCGCACGCAGTCATTTAAATTGGACACAGCAAGATTGGAGCCGTGTACTCTTTTCTGATGAGTCTAAAATTGTGTTACATGGCAATGATGGAAGGAAGAAGGTCTACCGACGTAAGGGAGAGCGTTTCGCACAATGCTGCTTTGAAGAGAGGGTTGCTTATGGCGGTGGCTCATGGACTGTCTGGGGCGGTAAATCCGCGAGCGGCAAAACTCAACTTGAGGTTGTTACAGGACCACGGCTGCCAACATTAAATGCTGAAAGGTACATTCGTGAGTGCTTAGAACCTCACGTGATACCATACGCGGACTATGTGGGCCCAAATTTCCTTTTTATGCATGATAATGCAAGAGCCCATGCGGCCGGCATCGTCAGGGAATATCTTCGGGATGTGAACATCACAGTTATGGACTGGCCAGCCAGAAGCCCAGACATGAACCCCATTGAGCACATGTGGGACGAGCTAAAAAGACGTGTTAGGGCTCGTCAGCCAGTTGCCCAGACGATGCAGGAGTTGAAAACTGCCATAGAAGAGGAATGGGAGATGATCCCTCAAAATTTCATAGAGCGGTTGATAAACTCTATGCCTAATCGTATGAGAGCTGTGGTAGATGCCCATGGAGGCAACACACGTTATTAAATTAAACCTTTATTTGATAAAACATGTTTTTTATTCAAAAATCAATTGCCTTTAACAAGGCGCATATCCGACTTGTTAGGCGTAGCTCCATGTCGTATGGTATTCTGAATTCAAATTTAAAACAATACGATCGAAAAAGATGGTAAAATGTATCAGGTTTAAAACTGCATCAACAGTTTTTGTTCAATCTAGCAATCATATTTCGGTAGGGGCCATCGAAACCTAAACTCTAAGGTGGGCCAATAGATGTGTCCAGAAGTGTATATCAGCAAACACGAAATATCGCCGATATACCGGCATCGGTATCGGTACGGGATGCACCCCTACTCTAAAAATTGGAATCATCAATTCTTTTCCTTAATCTGAAGTGAAAATGTTCATAAGGTCCCATCAATATCATAATAAATAATCGCATCACCAACGTCCCACTTGTTGACAGCTGTAAAATATTTTTGTATCAATCAACTCGGACACCAATAATGGTGAACATTTAAAGCCCACTTGCACCATATATCACTAAAGCTTTTGCGCTAAAACATCGTTCTGTTTCTGTCAATCGTTTGAAGATTATAGAGACAGCATGTTGTTTTAGAATAACGAAACGCGTTTAGTCATTTGTGGTGCAAGTAGCCCTGTATGAATGTCAAACAGGCCTGACATGCAAACTATGTACAGCCAACAAAAGAGATATCTAGGCAGGGTATACTAACATATTTGTATGTGAATTGCTTCATGTTCAATTTTTTATATATAACTTTGTTTTTGCAATACTCTGCAAAATTGTATATTTTCACGAAATTGAACATGATGCAATTCACATACAAATATGTTAGTATACCCTGCCTAGATATCTCTTTTGTTGACTGTACCAACAAACAAAGGTGTGTACAGTCAGCGTCAAAAATATCGGGACAGATTTTTCAAAATGATCTCGACAACTAAGAAAATTAATCTTTATGTCAATTAGATAAGGTTCTTGTCAGAATGACAGTTGTCGTGTACTGTCTTTATTCTGAAACATTCCTTGTGTCATTAAATTAATTATTTCATTTTCATGGTTGCTCATCATTTTGAACAGACTGTTCGTCCCGATATTATTGACGCTGACTGTACCTACCTACCTAGTTTGCAAATTAGGCCTGTATGACTTAGCTAAGCAGTGGTGCCATATTTCGCCCAGGGTCCAAGGAGTAGGGGACTTGCTTATTGCCATTAACTTGGTAACAATCCAAACTCGGGCTCCTACTACGAATTTATAATGGAAAACTCGATAACACTGCCTGACCTGGGGATCTCCGAATCTCTTCTGCGACCATTTCGCCAGTTGGTTTTGTCATAATTTGAAGTTACGACCTCTCATCTTTTTCTTGTTGACCGAGCGAGCGAAGTGTCTCTGCTTCAAGTTTGGCAAAATTGCTTTCCTCTGTCAGCTTGTTGGTACCTACGCCTCAACAGGTCGTATTTTACTAGTCAACCCATCTGGACGAAACTTGGTATCTTACAGGTCTTAACAGGGTCAGGTCTTGGTTGGGGACTTTATAGATTTTTTTGTCGTCGGGAATTTTTCATTGGAGTACTTCCTCCAAAAAGGGCGCTACTGGATATGGGGACTTTATAGATTTTTTTTGTCGTCGGGAATTTTTCATTGGAGTACTTCCTCCAAAAAGGGCGCTACTGGATATCTCCGCCTTTTGAGATCCGACTTCGATGATTCTTTTTTTATTTGAAAGGTAATAACTTTTTGATCTTCGGCGGGATGAGCAGAAAGCTAATTCATAATGCAGTAAATTGCTCACTTTTACATTTCTACCAGGGGAATCGGCGCTTTAACCACTAGGTAGGGATTGATGGAGCACCTGGGGCCACCTCATCGTCACAAAACCAGAGAATTGTTGCAAAAAACTTTGTGCTCGCGAGGTCTACTGTTCGCAGAACTACTGGTTTAGTAAGTGTTTAATGTGTTCCTATAATATACTTACCATACTTTGCTAAGTAGGTAGGTACACAACTCCACTGGAAGCGGCTCGCGCATCACTCCGGTATTACCATGCTGCAGTTTCACGAGGCTCACAATAGTGTTTTAGAGAAATAACTCTAGTATCATCTTCATCATCCTCGCACTACGCGGCCTCGACCGCGATTGGTCGCACGGCCTGCCGCAGTAGCGGTAGTGCGGCCAGTCGCAGTCGTGACCGCGTAGTGAGCGAGCCTCCTTACATCTAGCATATAAGCTACACCTATTCTGTAATGGCTGAACTATAGTCTCGCGACTATGAAAACATAATGGAAAGTAACATTGACTCGTTGACGTCTCATTCCCGGTGCGGACCGGTAGACAAACAGTTTTAAGTTTTAACCCAGTCTACGTTTAAAATGCCAGTAGTACGTTCCCGTGGGATATTTTCCGACATTCACGCAGGCAAAAGCTAGATAACTAATAAAACGCAATTATCATGATTATTTTTTATTTACTAGGTAGTAATTTCTTTGACATTAAAAAAATGTATCAGTCTTATGACTGCTGCAGCCTAAAGTAGACATGAAATTTTTAATTTCATGTCTGTAATTTTATACTTAATTCCTACCAGTATCGAATAAAAAATCAATCTGCCTAGCTTTTTCCCAACTATGTTGGGATCGGCTTCCAGTCTAATTCTAATTCCATTATTTTACATGGAGCGACTGCCTATCTGACCTCCAGAACCCATTAACTGGGTAATACGATATCCCTTGGTAAGACTGATTGTCAGACTTTCGGGCTTCTGACGACCCGTAACGACTGTCAAAGATCCACGAATTTCCGAGGCACGGAGGAGTCTCGGTATGTAAAGATGGTCACCCATCCACGGACAAACCCCGGCAAGCGTAGCTTAACCTGATGGATCGACCAGTGCGGCTGTTATTACTTAGCCACGAGCTCCTCGTGTGCTCACCAGTATTGAATAAGTACATTATAAAAGGCAACTAGACAACAAACCCGCAAAAAATTAATACACAATTTAAGCGTCATATTTTGGTACAATTATAAAGGAAATATAAAAATTATTCTTTTACAATAAAGAAATTAAAGCGAATTAGTCTAGATCATATTGACTACATTAATATAAAGAATAAAGGTTTTTATAAAACCACGCTGTAGATAAGTACTTACCTAATTACCTAATAAAGAATACGATAACCTATGTATATAAACTTATGTAGGTTACTTAACTAAGTTCAATACGGCCGACGTATCTTGGCAAGTCCGATCTTCGCGCAGAAGGCTGCGCAGTAACATTTTTTAGGAACAGAATGGTGACATGAGGCGAGTGTGAGTGAGAGAACATGCGCGAAATTTTTTAGTGACTATGTTCAGACTTGCCAAGACACGTCAGCCGTATTAGTGATTTAGGATCATACTGCACCCTAATTGCGTAGGTACCTAACACACTTTATCGGATCACACTATCGTTCGGAATCTGAATCATTTTGAAGCAAATTGCTAATCCATTGCGTGATATGTTCGAAAAATTTGTCTTCTCAACACGGTAATAACGCAATGAATGTTGTTGAACTGTCAAAATGAAACCAACTCCGATTGATAGTATGTTACTCAATTAGGGTGCAGGTGCAGCACACTGCACATATAATATTGTTATAAAGAATGAATGTAATATAATCTTAATAAAAAATAATAATATTATTTTGAATAATTATTATTTTCAAAAAAAAATCTTAATATAAATACAACAAAATTGTTGTCAGCCACAAACCTTGTCAGACACATATGGCTGACATTTTCCAAACCAAGACGGCATATTATGAGGCACATGTGGCTGACACAACGAAAAGTCGCACTTTGAAAACAAGCATATTTGTTTTCGTAGTGCGATTTTTCGTCGTCAGCCACGTTTTTCATGTTAAGCTGTTTGTTAGTTTGTACGGCATTATATGTGACAAAGCAAAAAGTAACTTACCTATCCTACATAATTCAGTCAGTGAGCGAGTGTTTCGGTCTGCACTGAGATATATGAATCTTGTGTTTTCGAATTATACTCACAAAAAATAAAAAAGTACGAAGTATTTGTGTTCCTCAAGAAAGTCCCACATGTGTAAACGTACCCTGTTAGTTCACAGCACCACACTTAAAACTACTGTTCTCAAGACTGAACAAAATGGTATTGAAATTAAAAAGAATGCAAAACTAATATTACGCATTATTATACAACGTGTTCCCGCAATTACGACATTAATTAAAAACACAGGTAGGGCTAGTGGCTAGTAATTATACAAATTATAATAAGATAAAATAATTCGTAAATTGATAAAAAAATAATTTCAAATAAACTAAATAATAATCAAAATTAGGATCACAAAGGATTATAAATGACTCATTCTATGCCAGCTGTTAAAAGGTCATTGACCGACACTTTTGTTTTGTTCATCGTTTGTCTAAATTGTTCTGACCCAGCTGTAAGTAGCTTCATGAATGATTTTTTTGCAAAACCACCAGAAACCCGACTGGCGTGGCCTTTTTTCCTTGTTCGTTTTAATTTCATCTCTACGCTACAGGTTGCTCCAAGAAGCTATTTTAGAAAATTGTAAATAAATTAATAATTAATGACGTTTAATGAAATTAATATATCTTTATAAAACTAAAACGCGGAACCGTATACGCTTGTCAAATTAATGTCGTAATTGCGGGAACACGTATATTTTTTTATTATTTTTGTAATACCTAGGTTGGTGGGTTAATAATTTTAATTCGTATAATTTTGAATTTCAACTATGTTTAACGAAACGATAAGTAAAATATGAAACGCATGTAATGTACTTATACAAAATTAAGGCGAGTAGTGCTGCCAACTAGCGCCACCATTGAGAAAAAAATAATAAGTCTGGAGATATGGAACATTTTGAAATTTCCTATGCTGACATTTTTAGTCAGATGAGGTAGAATATTTTGTATTAAAAAAATCAACATTAAACTTCCTAGCTTTTACCTGCTCAGGCTACCTCATCATACCTTATATTCCACCTCATCTGACTAAATGTGAGCATAGGAAATTTCAAAATGTTCCTTAACTCCAGATTTGTTATTTTTTTTCAATGGTGGCGCTAGTTGGCAGCACTACTCGCCTTAAGTACCTACTTTCTGTTTTTTATTTCTTTCCCAAGTTTATCTTTTATTATTTTTGTGATTTTATAATTTTGACTGAACTAATTTTGCACTAGTTTAATTTTGCTGTAATTAGTTAATGCTTTGGTTTTAAAAAAAAAGAATTATATATTCTTACAACGAATTATTTATTCTTATATTTTATAGTTATTTTCTTGTTATCTATCCTTTATGTTGCACCTGCCATGTCTTCTCTCTGCACCACCCTAAGGTTGACTGGTAGAAAATGCCTCAGGCATTAAGTCCGCCTTTGTACCGTATTTTTTTTACTTGTGCATAAAGTTTTAATAAATAAATATATTCAATAAAAATTACAACCCTTTTTAATACCTACTTAATTGTTAATAATGCCTAAATAATTTGTTACGAATGGAAATTAGGGACTGTTTGAAGTTACACTTTTACATACAAATTCTATTTAAATTACTCATATTAATTAAGTCGAAAAATTGATCAAATATCATCACTTTTCATAGCGTTTTCGTAACTTGTATAAAAGTATGCTTAAAAGCACAGAATAATAAAGCTACATTAATTTATCTGGGCCGTGACCTTGAATTAATTACCTACGGTCGGGCCGCTTCGTTAACTCCTTGCGTGTCGACTGTACACCTGGGTGTACATAAGGAAAATTCCTTTATATAATAGGTATATAAGCTTATATCATATATATATAAACGTAAAAAAAACATCATGCGATGGAAAAAAATCATCATCAGTAGTTGTGAACCCATGGGGTTCGCAACTAACCCCAATGGGGTTTTGGGTTCATAAATCAGTACATAATTTACATCCAAAGGGTAAATACGCGTCTGTCCGTGCGTACCTGCTGCGCATTTTAACTGTTGCCTACTGGTATATACTGAGATTTCGATATAAGTGTACAATAACGTAAAATATTTTTTGAAGACATTAATATTTTACTGTGAATTTTCAGTACCTACTTACTTAACTTAAAATGTAGGTACCTAACAAACAGTGTCGTCATCTCTTCGTGGCGTCGTCGGTTGTTTCTTTACTTGTCAGGATCCCACACCAATAACCCTTCCTGCAAGGGAAACATATCAAAATCGTTAATAAAAATACTGGTAGGTACTATGTCTCCCCATGGGTAACGAAATGAGTAGGTAGGTACCTGCTTATAATATTTATATAATATTACTTAAATAATTATAGGTACTTATTTATACCTTGTAAATGAGTAGGTAGAATAGAATAGAATTTTATTCAAAAATAAAAACTGGTAAAATACAGTATAAATCTTAGAAATAATGTAGGTATTACAAAGTATGATGCCTGTACTAGGATAAACCTGTATCACAGGCGGCATTCTTACAATTACTAGGACTACTAATTTCTTAACAATACTTATATAGGATTAGTTTTGAGAATAGTGACATAGTTATCTATTTTATTATGTTATAATTTACTAATAAAAGGTCTTACGGGGTATGTAGATAATTTCTTTAATAATTACAGAAAATAATTCTTATCATTTAGTTACACGATTATGATTGCGTCTGCAGTACTTTTTATTAATTAGGTCGAAACAAATATTGCTATAAAGCTACGGTTTTTGAAGCGGTCGGCTAATTGTACTTAGACAGCGACAAATCGATGGTAAGTAGGACAGCGAAGTGGTCAGCACCCTAATTGCGTAACACATTATCAATAGGAGTTGGTTTCATTTTGACAGTTCAACAACATTCATTGCGTTATTTACGTTGTCGAGCAGACAAAATTTTCGAACATATAAAGCAATGGATTAGCAATTTGATTCAAAATGATTCAAATTCCGATCGATAGTGTGTTACGCAATTAGGGTACAGGTATATTGTTGAGTTAGTAACAAGCGACACGGAAGTCTGGCCTTGAGTATGACGCGTCGCGTACTCAGCGTCTCCCGTTTTGTGATCACTGGGCTTTTTAAAGCACCTATGATAAGGGCCCCACACACTTACAAGTCCGCCGACAGGCGGTCCACTCATATAAAATGGACCGCCAGTCTTTATGAGTGGACTGCTGGCGGTGGACTGTATAATGTGTGGGGCCCCTTAGGGTCGTTGGTTTGGTAGGTACTGCATATTCACTACGGCTGAAATATATTAGCAAGTCTGAACATAGGCATTATGAACTTTCGCGCATGTTCTCACACTCACACTCGCCTCATGTCACCATTTGGTTCCTAAAAAAATGTTACTGCGCAGCCTTCTACGCGATGTTCAGACTTGCCAAAATAAATTAATAAGCTGTAAATCATACAAAAAGCTATAACGTTTTTCCCCGTAAACATAGTCAAATTTTCATAATTTTTGGAAATGTAGATAAGTATAGAGAAAAACTAGGTCCTCAAGTTTTTATTATAAAGAAATATTGCGTATGTTATTTATAAATTAGCATCTAAATATCTATATTTTTAACTTAAAAACGTCCTGGAGCGTTTTAATTTTTTTTAATTAAATTATACTGAATTACTAAAAAAAACCGTACAGATCTAGATTAAGGTGTACTGAGTCTAATGAGACCAAAATTGTCTCATTTCTTTTAAGAAATGAGACAATTTTCAAACCTTTAGGTTTTGGGGGTGAAAACGTTATCGCCCGAAACAATAGTTCAAAAAGGAAATGTAAGTAATTGCCTCCAAGACTTGCAACTCTCTCTATCTCGCCTGGATGGAGGCAGAGCAAGTGGTATGAAACAAAAAGCATTTTTGAAAAGACCTACTCGCGCAGCGTATCGGCACTTCACAATCCTCTTAAGCATGAGTTTGTGTGTATGTTTTCATGACTTCCATAGATGCATGTTCCAAACTGCGGCCCTACAGCTTTGCACTCTAAAAATCCCACACTTGTGTTCCAAAGGACTTTTTGAAGAGTTGCAGAGGCAGAGCGGAATGAGAAGCGACAATTTTTCGAAAATTGATCTAAACACATATTTATTTACCTAAGTGAGTTGCGAGTTCGCTAAGCATAGTACTTAGTTGATTTTGCTTACCTCCTCGCTCTCAGGGTTCGCATCACCAAAGCGACGGTTGCGTTCTCGCTCTCGTTCGAGTTCGCGCTGCCGTTCAAATTCGCCGCGATTTTCGCGAATGAAGTCGCTTTCTGCTGGTTCAGGCTGACGGTTGCGGTTGTTGCGTCCGACTAAGAGCTTTAGCCAGGTAAGAGAGACCATGTAGAGAATTGACATGCTGAGGCCCGTCAGGATCATGAATACAATTGCCTGTAGAAAATCATCAGTGATAAGGGGATGCGCTAAGGTAGCCCGCGAAATACAAATTTTCTTACGATCTTAACCTCAGCAAGTACAGTACGGCCGAAATATCTTGGCAAACCTGAACATAGGCACTACAAACTTTCGCGCATGTTCTCTCACTCACACTCGCCTCATGTCACCATTTGGTTCCTAAAAAATGTTACTGCGCAGCCTTCTGCGCGATGTTCGGACTTGCCAAGATAAATCGGCCGTACTGTGGTATCCTATAGTTCTGTCTTCTCATGTCCCTACTGATTCAATCTGCCTAGCCTTTTCCCAACTGTTGGGCTCGGTTTCCAGTCTAACCGGATGCAGCTGAATACCATTATTTTACATGGAGCGACTGCCTATCTGACCTCCACAACCCATTAACTGGGTAATACGATAACCCTTGGTAAGACTGATTGTCAGACTTTCGGGCTTCTGACGACCCGTAACGACTGTCAAAGATCCACGAATGACAGCCGGGACCAACGGCTTAACGTGCTTTCCGAGGCACGGAGGAGTCTCGGTATGTAACGATGGTCACCCATCCACGGACCAACCCCGGCAAGCGTAGCTTAACCTGGTGGATCGACCCGTACGGCTGTTATTACTTAGCCACGAGCTCCTCTCTACTGATTATTGGATGAAAATATGAAGCAAGTTTTGATAATCAGTGTTTTTGTTTATGTAGGTACTTAATATTGAATTGAAACCCCCAAAAACAATTGTTTTTAACAAAATGGCATAGGTACAACGTGTAACAGAATAAATGCAAGTTCTGGAAGTAATTTGTTCAGAATCCACTAAGTACCTACGTAAGTACTCAATCGATTTTAGACTTCAGAACTATCTACTGTAAGAAGAGTATGCCGACGTCCGCACGGACGTAAAAATATCGCGGCGGGATTTTATCGCGCACTGGATTTTTAACTATCGTTGTTGAGCCGAGCGTTGAGAATCCAACTTAACAATAACAGAGTACATTCAAGCGCGTCGAAAAAACACTGTTGGATTTTGAACTCTCGGCGCTAAGCAGAGCGTTGAAAATACAGTGCGCGAAATAAAATCGCCGCGATATTTTTACGTCCGTGCGAACGTCGACTTACAGTCGAATTATTGAGTGCCGCAGGTAGCCCGATGTACGAAGGCAGCTTTTCAAAGCTTGCTGTCAATCCTTCTACACGTGCAGCCTGTGGATCAACTTCACTCAGCGGGCATACCGGGACCTAGGTACGCGTTAAATTATGCAGCGCCTGCGCCGCACCGCAGCGGCTACCGTGACGTGTAGTGGCGTCAGGCATGATTGCGGATAGTAAGATTGATGGTTTTGCCGCCATTATTAGAAAAAGACGTGAATCCCACCCTGATGTCGCGTATGCGCGGCAGCACCAACAGTAGGTAATCTCAGTGTGTTCGCAGATCGATGCGGAGGTGGATGCAGCTCCACGCTGAATTTTAATTTTAAGTAATTGTAAGTTAATCTGTGTCTGTACCTACGCGCGTAATCGCGCCACACAAAGGCACCGCGTGTCGCACGACAAGCAGTGCCTTTGTGTCGCGCGCGATTAGGTATATCGCGTGTCGCGCCTGTTTGTGGGAGTCTTATCTAACACTAAATGTTAAGGGGATACATTGATAATTTTGTGCTTTTTAAATTCCTTAAACCAAATGTATATGGTTAAACATTTGGATTTTCCATGTTTTATTTGACTATATTGTCTACTGTTGTATTATAACCAAAACATGATTAGGTACTACTTACGATTTTTTTCGATAGAAAAAAAATCTAAAGTAGTACCTAATCCGTCTATTTTCTGTTTTATACGATTATACGTAAACAGTTCATAATTGTGCAGTAAAATTTGCTTTAAATCGAAGGTATTTAAATATGTTAAGAACTTTCTGTCAAAATGTTAAGCCGTTGGTCCCGGCTGTCATTCGTGGATCTTTGACAGATTGCCCCTTCGCCCGTGACCGTGACCGAGAGTGGACGTGTGACTAAATTAAAAATATAATATTAATTTAGCATCCCTGCCGCATACGGGATTGTCACCTTTAGGTGAATACGAGAACTGTACAAATTCGCGTAGTGACGAGTTGATATTCGCCGTCAATAAGCTCACAAGGTGTGCTACCCGCGCGCACCCGCTCACCTCCGCGAAAACAGGTTTGTAACTGGCGACTCTGGTACTCTCCATGTGAGAAACCCGAGTATCTCACTCACTGGATCTGCCCCAAACCTAAACACCATAGATGCAAATGTCACGACACGCAATAAATGAAAACATGAAGTAGAAATGGTCGCATTTATGCAAGAGATACCGGACTTATTACAGTCGGCTACCGCTCAATCGGAAAGTAAATTTAAAGCATTACAGGAATCTATGAGTGAGATTATAGCACAGAACTCGGAATTTAAAAAACCCCTGGCCTTCGTCACTAAACAATACGATGACATAATAATAAAAATAGATGATATCGAAAGAGAGCGTAAAATCGATAATGCCTATATTAATCAGCTCGAAGGTAAAGTTGAGAACCTGGAGCGTATATTATAGAATAGAATAGAATAGAATCATTTTATTTCGGACACACAATATCCATATAGTGTTAGTAACATACAAAAATAACTTATTGCCTAGTGTTAGTAAAAATCAGCCTCCTCACAAACTGCTGCACAATCGGAGAGCCTATGCTCTCGGCTACAGTTTTCAGGATGCTGTTCCGACTGCCCCTCACTGTCCTCAGTAGCGACGCTGTTTTCTTGCGTATAAGTGCATGGAAGCCGTCGGTGCGGGCTTGCGCAAACATGGCCGACGCACTACAGTAACGAGGCAGCCTCAACAACATCCTGAAAGCATTATTATATTGGACGCGCAGGACATCCAACGATCTCTTAGTGCAATTGACCCATAGACTGCCCGTGTACAGACTTTGGCAATAAGCCTTAAAAAGCGTTACTTTAACTTGTTCTGTACATCGCGCAAATCTACGGGCCAACATATTGCTCCGGACCGCTAGAGCCCTGCGCTCCCTCTCAATGTCCACATCGTCCCTGAGGTCAGCGGCAAGACAGTGACCAAGGTATTTAAAAGTTGACACCCTATTAATTGGTGAGCCGTTCATAACCAACTCGGGTCCTTCGCCACGGCATTTGCCGCTGACCTCAAAGACCATGTACTCACATTTCATATTATTAGGTTGGGGAAAAAGTCTTTTCGCATTATAGTATTCCACGCAAGCCGCGAAAAAAATTTGCGATGTTTATGGACCCAGTGCAGTGTCTGTGAGAGTAGCATAAATTTGGTTTAAGCGTTTTCAATCCGGAAATTTTGATGTCAAAGATGCACGTCGCTCTGGTCGCCCTATTACGGATAAAATGGATGCCAATTTTGAAAAAGTGGAGCAAGATTGGCATATCAGTAGTTATGACGTAGCTGAAGAACTGGGAAATGACCACAAAACAGTTTTGGCGCATTTGAAAAAAACTGGGTACACAAAAAAGCTCGATATTTGGGTACCTCACGAGCTCACTGAAAGAAACCTAATGAACCGTGTACTCATTTGTGATTCTTTATTACGACGTAATGAAACCGAACCATTTTTGACAAAGCTGATAACTGGTGATGAAAAGTGGATCACGTACGACAAGAAAGTGCGAAAAGGTCGTGGTCAAAGGCCGGTCAGGCTTCACAGATTGTGGCGGATTGTGGTTAACTCGCAACAAGGTGATGCTGTGTGTGTGGTGGGATTGGAAGGGCATTATTCATTATGAGCTGTTACCACCAGGCAGGACCATCGATTCTGAACTCTACTGTGAACAACTGATGAGATTAAAGCAAGAAGTTGAGAGAAAGCGGCCGGAATTAATCAACAGAAGGGGTGTGGTTTTTCATCATGATAACGCTAAACCTCACACATCTTTAGCCACTCAGCAAAAATTAAAAGAGTTTGGCTGGGAGGTGTTAATGCATCCGCCGTATAGTCCTGACCTTGCACCTTCAGATTTCCACCTGTTTCGGTCTCTTCAGAATTCTTTAGGCAGTGTCAGGTTAACATCACGAGAGGACTGCCAAAACCACTTGTCGCGGTATTTTGATCAGAAGTCCCAAAATTTCTACAGCAATGGTATCATGTCCCTACCTACAAGATGGCAAAAAGTTATCGAACAAAATAGTACCTACATACTTTAGATAAATGTAAATAATGTATATTAAAAAATGTTTTGAATTTTCTTAAAAAATGCGAAGAAACTTTTTCCCCAACCTATTATGTCTCACAAAAATAGAGATGAGAAATATCCCAAAGAAGGAAGGAGAAAATAAAGAGGATCTGCATCGCTTTGTGTCAGAAACAGCTAAAGTTCTGGATATCTCTCTCGAACGACATGATATTAAGGATATTTTCCGAATAAATAAAAAAAGTGGAAGGCCAGCTATTATAGTCGACTTTGTCTCGGTAAATACTAAAGAAAATATTCTGCAGAAAGCCCGTAACTTCAATCGCAATAACACCCAAGCTAAGTTAAACAAATAACATATAAATATACCAGGGGAGTTAAAACCAATTTATCTATCAGAGAGCTTGACTTTGAAGGGACGACGGTTATTCTATCTTGCGAGGAAATTTGCGAGCGAGAATGCTTTTAAGTTCTGCTGGACCTCACTTGGAAAAGTTTTCCTTCGACAAAAGGAAGGAGAACAATACATTCACGTTAACAACGAAGCTGATCTAAAACCCAAATTACCAAAATGACTGGAGAGAGGACTTGCAAGTCCTAATTACTTACTGCTATTTGTTTTATTATTACTTTTCTATCTGCAAAATTGCTCTCCTATTGTAAAACACATAAACAAAACCAACCAAACACATTCAATCAAAACCATTTAACACAAGAACACAATTACACGCTATACATATAACAAACACTGACATCAGTTACACTTATAAATTGTTGTCGTATGGGTATACCTAATATTAATCTTTCAGTTCTTATTTTCACAACGTCTATCACAGTAGTACGCACCTTATTAAGCAACAAAAAACTTAAGCGGTTATCCAATGGCTAATACGAACACTATTATCGCAACACAGATATATAAGTCGTTCACTCTGTCTCAAATATTTATGTGATGGCGTTTGTTATTTTTTTGTTCTTTTTATTTTATGTTTTGATTGAGATGGACGATTTGTATTTGGCTTTTTGATAAAAAAATAAAGATTATTAAAGATTATTATTATTATAACTTTACAGTGGCATCTTCTCATCACTGTGATACGGACGCCTGTAACGAGATCTTGAAAACCTCTAAGGCATCGCTAAAAATTATAACTCAAAACATCCGAAGTATCTATAAAAACTTAGATGGTTTTCAAGCTCAACTGGCTAGGTTATCGTGTGAAATCGACGTCATAATCCTGACAGTGTTGGCTAAATGATGACAAACTGATACCGAATATGCAAAATTACGTGACATAGGTACTCTAGCAAAAAATGTCTAAATCAAAACGACGGCATTACGATATTTGTTAAAAGCAGTCTCCAATGTACGGTTGAAGAACCAGACCCAATAGGAGCCCCTATTGGGTCTGGTGGTACTTTTCTTCTGTTAAAAATTATAATAGCTTTAAAACCTATATGATACACCTCGAGAGAGCCCAAAGGTCTTTGTTCAAACCGTACCGGTTCCCTACAAAAACCCTGTATGAAAGCTGTCAAGTACTTACAGTGAGACAACTATACCTTCTCAATCTCATAATAAAACAGCATGAAATCACTCCAGTAAATCACGCAACCAACCATAAGAGAACTGTAATTAATGTTTGTCGCGCTGTCAAATGTAACACCGCATCCGCTCGACGTCAACACCTATACCTAGCTACTTATATTTATAATAAAGTTAACAGAATCCTCAACTTCAACCCACTAACAAAAACTAAAACTAAACACATGGCTTCAAACACTAGATTACCAACAGACGGAAAACTTACTTAAAGAACAATACACGTGATAATTAAATAATAATGTAGGCAAACAAAATCAGATATCTAACCCAAAGTCCAGTCCAGTCTCCAGTCACGAAGCACAACCACTCACACAAATACACACACCCCACCTCACACACGCAAAATACAACACATTAAACATACACACAAAACACAACAAACACACACACATACATACCACTCAAGAGCATGCATGTACTAAATTCCCTTCGTTTTATAAATATATGTTGCTTAAATTGTTAATGTTCTAAAATCGGGTGAAGACACTGACTCCTGTAACACAGGTACCACCTAGCACAGGAGTTAGGGCTTCAATTGAAAATGTCTCCATTTTTTATGTCAATAAAATATTTTTTATTATTATAATTTAAATTGTCTTTGACATATCTCGGGACCCTGGGGTCCCGGACCTTTGGAAGGCGTACGAGGAGCCGAAGCCAACTCGCAGAGGCCCCTTAGACAATTTTAAACGAAAAGAAGGCACCAGCCGACGATTATCCCTGTATGCACTATGCAATTGCATCCAAGGACAACCCCCCGTTGGTGCAGAACTATTGCAGAACATGGAAACAAAACACTTTGGGCCTACGGGTTTGGGTGGCTATAGTGGATTGGGTACCTTGAACTATGGAAGAACTATGTCCCCTGCCTAACCAATGTTATATAATATACACAGATAAATTGGCAGGGGGTGACTTGCACGCTCAATAATGGGCCCCTGGAAACGGTCGCTAGCACATAGTGACGTAGCGACAAGGGGCAACATGTCCTGAGGTGCTTGAGGAGTGGAGAGGTATTCCACGGCTCTCAGAACAATCCCAGAGCCCGGAAGATGGTCAAGATCCCTACAAGCACTTACTGGAATACTTCCTTCCTCCGAGCACGTTTGTTCTTGCGAATCTCCACTCAAGCCGGCCAATAAAGGCAAGAATGAGGTGGGAGCTCTGTTCCCGTCAGTGTTCACTCCAGCCGGCCAATAAAGGCAAGCCAGAGGTGAAGAGCAAGACTTCTCCCGGGAAATAGGGTCCTTGGGGTCGCTACTGCCCAACAGCTCGCCACATGCTGCTCTGCGGGTTCACGTATCTCTCTTGGTCTGGCTCCTCACCCTAGACCTGTTTCGGCAAAGTAAACTCCACCAGCCCTCCACAGACCCAGAGTTCGGAGCGCGCAAGCCCCACCACGAAGTCAACGTAGAGATACGGCGGTGGGGTTATTATTATTATTATTACAGTCGTTACGGGTCGTCAGAAGCCCGAAAGTCTGACAACCAGTCTTACCAAGAGGTATCGTATTACCCAGTTACTGGGTTGTGGAAGGTCAGATAGGCAGTCGCTCCATGTAAAATACTTGTATTCAGCTGCATCCGGTTAGACTGGAAGCCGACCCCAACATAGTTGGGAAAAGGCTAGGCAGATGATGATGATTCTGTCAAAAATCTAGGTACATTTAAACGAAGCGCGTTTACGTCCGGTGCACGTGAGAGTCTCTCTCGCGTCAAACTAGACAGCCATAACGCCAATTCAATTACACACCGAGCTAAACCACGCTTCAATATATCCTCTAAAGTAAAATTGTCACTAACCCTATGGACTTGGTCTGAAAATAAAAGTATTATATTCATTGACTTATGTATACAACATGTTCCCACAATCGCGACATTCCTTCAACACGCGGGTAGAGCTAGTGGCCAGTAATCATAAAAATTATAATAAGATAAAATAAATCATAAATTGAAAAAAAAAACATAAAACTAGAATAATAACCAAAATTGTGATCACTCTATGCGAACTCTATGCGAGTCTCAATCATGAAGCTATTGTTCTATGCCATCTGGTAAAAGGTCATTGATCAACACCGTTTTTTTTTTTGTTCATCGTTTGTCTATTGTTTTGACTCAGCTGTTAAGAAGCTTCATGGAAAAAAACTCGAGTGGCGTGGCCTTTTTTTCTCGTTCGTTTCAATTTCATTTCCTCGCTACAGGCTATTTTAGAAAATTGTAAATAAATAAAAAAATAATGACGTTTAATGAAATCAAAATATCTTTACAAAACGAAAACGCGGAACCGTATACGCGTGTTGAATTAACGTCGCCATGGCAGCGGCACGTTGTATACTTTTTTATATCAATGATTATATTCTATTCTATTATTAATTACTATTCTGTTTCTGACACTTTAAAAAAAAAAATGTAAATTAGTAAATTAGTACCTACATAATGAGTACCTACGTAGCGACCTACTTAACAGATTTTACAGATTTTTACAGATTTTCTCTGCTTTTGCTAGAATATCAAAGACTTTATTTTTTTAAACAGAGCCTAAAAACTAAGCAATAGGATTTAATTAAAAGTAGGTAGGTAGGTACTTACCTAATCTCCTAATGTGCAGTTCGAACAGTACTTAACAAATTGATTCAACCAATAAAAATGCGTTAATTTCATAAACATTAATGGTGCTTATTTATATCTAAATATTATACTTACCTACATAGTGAGAAATGAGTATATAAGAGGAAGTTTGAAAGTGGCGCCAGTGACAGAAAAGTTGAAAGGAAATCGTTTGTCTTGGTATGGGCATGTAATGAGGAGAGACGAAACGCATGTGACTAAAAGAGTGATGAATATACATGTTGATGGATGGAGAGGCAGAGGAAGCCCAAAGAAAAGATGGATGGATTGTGTGAGGAATGATATGAAAGAGAAGGGAGTGAATGATAGCGTGACGGTTGACAGGGGAGAATGGAAGAAGAAAACGTGTTGCGCCGACCCCAAGTAATATGGGATAAGGGCAGGAAGATGATGATGATTATACTTACCTACTTACATTATTCATTTATTCTATCTCACGTCATACAGGCTACATATCAAGCTATACATTTCCAGTTTAAGCTGATCTCGCATTGTACAAGATTTCCGTACAATGAGAGGTTAGCTTATACTGGAAATGTATAGCTTAATATGTAGCCGTGTGTACTTTTAAGTACAAAGTATTTTACTTAATACTAAACAAGCGAAGTTTCTAACCTTAATTCGGGGTTTAGGACTCACTAACATCCTTATAAAACTAAACGTCTTTCCTACATCCTACTAAAATAAATAAGTACCTACGTAGGTACCTATTTTATTAACTAACTAGCTGTGCCCGCGACTGCGTTCGCGTGCATGTCGGAAGAGAATAACGTGTAGCTTAGATAAGGTATAGGTATATCCTTTAAAACTCCTCCAACGAAAATGAAGAATCTTCCGATCTTGCCTGGTGGGAAGTAGTGCTTCCCACCAGGCAAGATCGGAGGATTCTTCATTCCTGGGATTCTCTACCACAGCCCTTTCGAATGTAGTCACTGCGGTTTATAATGTCAATGCGAAGAAGTGGCACATTGATATTTAAAAATCAATAAATATCAAGGCACCTGCTTATTAACTGTGCACCTGCCGTACCTACTCAATAAATCGACTGCCCGTCTGGCGGAGTGTGCTGAAGTGTTATCATGGTGAAGAAGGATCACGCTTTAAGAGCGTTGTTGAAAATTTCTCAAGAAAACACGCAGAACAACTATGAAACAAATAAATTTTCTTAAAAACTTGTTTTAATTAAGAAAATGCTTCTCTGTAAACGATGTTTGAGCTACAGTTGTCCGTGTAAACTGAAAAGCAACCCATTTACTGAGATCTATCTCTGGTTATGGCCGCCATTTTGGATTTTAATTTCCTGATTTTCGGCCCAGCAGCGCCCTCGGAAGCTACGAAGAGGACACCCCCTTATCGAACATTTTGTACCTACACCAGTTTTGATTTGTACCTCTTTTTAGTCCCGAAAACTGTAAAAATTACACCACCGCTTTAAAATGAATACCTACCGTATTTTATTTATGTGCCCATCGATAAAAAAAACAATAAAACTGACTTCCATAAAAAAACACTACAAAGTGCAAAATAACTTTAGTTTGGGAAGTACTTACCGAAACTATAACGGTATTTAATAAATACTAATAATTAAACGTCTTTTGCATTATGGTACACACGGCTACATATCAAGCTATACATTTCCAGTTTACACTGACCTCTCAAAAGCTGCAGGCTCACAAAGTGAAACCAAGTTTAATTTTAAAAAAGTTCTTGTGATTATTCTATAGCATTGCATTCTTTATCACTCAGAACACCACATTAGTTAGTAACCTATTATCTTACATAGCTTCCTCCCGCGGCTTCGCTCGCATCGTATGTCGATAAAAAGTAGCCTATGTCCTTTTCCAGGTCATGGTCTACCCGTTTAACAAATTTCATCCAAATCCATTCAGTCGTTTTAGCGTGAAAGCGTTACAAACAAAAAAACTTGCTTTCACTCATTATTTTTGCTGCGGAGTTATTTTAAAACAGTTATATCTCCGACGATATTCATGGAAATGAAATGATGTAAAGGGCAATTTTGTTCAAAATTAAATACTTGTGATGAATAACGTATTTATTTGGATAAGGATTAATACCATGTTTATAAAAACATCTTCTCAAATAATGCATTATTTTATAACAAATTTGACTACCATTAAAACAAGTTATAGTGAGCCAGCCTTAAAAGATAGACATATGCTATCGCGGACTTTTTTTTAGAACGTTTTAAGAGAAACTTCCGTCATACATGTTTGTTGCGTAACTTTAACCGTTTACGCAGCGCACGCAACAGAAACTCTCAAAAGGAATAAATTTTCCCCGTTTTTGAAACATTTTTCATTGATGGTGCGCTCCTATTGGTCGTAGCGTGATATTATGTAGCCTATAGCCTTCCTCGATAAATGGTCTATCCAACACTAAAATAATTTTTCAATTCGAACCAGTAGTTCCTGAGATTAGCGCGTTCAACCAAACAAACTCTTCAGCTTTATAATATTTGTATAGATTTGCATGCCCTAAACAGGCAAAATATGGACTGTGCTTACACCACCAATTTTTACACCTGGTATAATCTGTATTTTTACACCTGGTATAATCTGTATTTTTACACCTGGTATAATCTGTATTTTTACACCTGGTATAATCTGTATTTTTACACCTGGTATAATCTGTATTTTTACACCTGGTATAATCTGTATTTTTACACCTGGTATAATCTGTATTTTTACACCTGGTATAATCTGTATTTTTACACCTGGTATAATCTGTATTTTTACACCTGGTATAATCTGTATTTTTACACCTGGTATAATCTGTATTTTTACACCTGGTATAATCTGTATTTTTACACCTGGTATAATCTGTATTTTCTGCAAATAAATTATTCTTATTCTAAAGGAACGCGGTAAAATTACCCTTCTGTTTCCATCCGGACGTCATTCGGTAAGCATTGCAAATAGAAGACATTATTAATATTAGGTATAATAAGCTCGCCCTCTGTTACATGGGACTAAAACATAATGGCGAAATGTGGGTGTATTATAGGTAAGTACAGGGCAAACGTCATTTAAAACTGTTCAAATTTCAAGTTAATAGCATCAGTAGTTCTTGAGATATCCAGCTGTGACAGACGGACAGACAGACTGAGTCGCACCATAAGGGTTCCTTTTTATCATTATGGTATGGAACGCTATTAAACATTAAGAAAACAAATGCATGCCAAAAGAACTCACGAGTCAGCGCTATACCTACTGAAAATGTCACAAGACTTACCATAATAAGGGTGGTGTTTCGAGTTTGGTAGACGCACTCGCACCTGGGGCAAAATATATGCAGCTTTCCCTCAAGCTCCTTTCTGAGCAGAGGAAAAACGACGCCCTCGCAGTTGCTGGGGACAACAGCAAAGCTTATAATGTACTTTTTACCATAATTACAGTACCTACCTACCTAAGCCGTATAAATATGGAACTTGGGAGTTTTGAAAACGTTTGGTCTTTTTCGAGGGTCGTCTCTAAATCTGACAAAAAAAATATTAGGGGCCACTAGCAAAGACAATAAAAAGAGCAAAACTTGTTTTGTTGAAAAATAAAAGGAAACACAAAAAAAAATTCATGACGTTATGTTGTCTAGAGGGCGCCATATTCAATTTAAGCAATGTGACGTCACATCTGAATGATTTTGAAGCATATTTTTATCTTTCAATCATTATAGATTTTTAAGCGTCTTGGGGGCTCACTATGAGCTCTTATAGCAGGACAGAAGTTGAACGGTTCCAGTGTGAGAGAGAGATGGAGCTATATAGCATCATCCTTTTTTCTCAACGGATCCATGATGTTTTTTCACGTCATAGTACGGCCCCTGATCATCCTCTGCTTAGAGGCCTTTAGCCAGCGGATGATCAAGAAGCTTCCAACGATAGGTACCTCAAAACGGAACGGAACGTAACGGTAGGTTGTCAAATGATAAGTAAGTACCTAGTTTAGAAGTTATGAGGGAACAGATGAACATACATGCCCACATACTTACATACCGGTCAAAATCATAACCCTTCCATTTTGCTTCGCCGTAGTCGGATAAAAAAGGCACGCGTTCTCGTGCATTCCGAATTGTCATAGCATCTCTGTAAAGAATTTAAATAAATAAACAAAACAATATAATAATGTGGGTACACATACCACTGACTCGGTGGAACGTTCCCGGTGTAGATCTGCCTTGTGTTGATGGTGTTCAGCACTGAAGCAGGGCTGGGACAGACGCATCTGCAGCGCCGGTCCTCAAAGAACTGACCCTACGAAAACAACTCTAGTTAATAAACGCTAATTATTTTATCCGCACTATTGATTTTCCGCTTCAAAATAGACCTGACTATTTTCTTATTTACCTACGCCAAAGTTATCAAAACACGGCACGATTTTTGCACGTTTTTTTTAGAAATACTTATTAAATTTTTTTTTAACAATCAATCAATCATCTGCAAGGTTTATCCTCGATCCCATTTTCACTGACTGGTGAAACTTTTGAGCGAATGGCTATATTCGATTTTTTTTTCTTTCTTTGCGCGAATTTTTTTTCAATTACTTTATCATTTATAATTCTGGCAATCATAATCATTAGAGTTTAATGCACTGGCATTATCAAAAGCTAGTCAAAACTTTATTGAAGCGCGGTAGTTTCGCGAACAAAGGATTGCACTGGGCATCTTTGCTGCGTTGCACGGTCCTCCGAATGCCTTATTGATTGCTACGGCTGCCGCGCCCGTGTATGAGGAAAGAATTAAATCCATATTGCCACAAATTTTTACGATTACTAAGTACTGCGCGGAAACAATGGATTTAAGGGGGAAGCGCCAGGGTAGCCCGCGAAATTCAAATTTTCTTTCGTTTTTTGCAATTTGCAAGTCAGTTGTTGTATGTTGATATTGAGTATGATTAAGAGTATGATTCGCGACCGTAGGTAATAAAAATGTATTACATAGGTAATTATAATAATTAGAATCATCAATACAACTCCTGATATGTTAGTATAATCTTCAAATGTCAAGAATCAAGATTTCATGAATCGATAATCATTCAATAGGATTACCGATCTTAAGGAGTTGTATCTATTGATGACTCTAATGATTATAATTCTGTAAATAAATACTTGTTACGGTCACGAACCATATTTTTATCAATATACCTACAACCTAATACTGACTTGCAAATTGCAAAAAACGTAAGAAAATTTGGATTTCCCGGACTACCCTGGCAAAAACAGAGTTTACCAGGAAAAATATGAATCAGCCGGGCCTGCAAAGTGAATGGAGGGACGTCGCATGCGGGAAAGCTTCAAGCTACTTCCCCCGTTCCACGCTCACCAACGCAACCACCACAGCCGCGTCCTCCCCGTTCCCTTTGCACTTTTGGCGTCTGTCGGCGTCGCGCCCTCCCCGTGCTCTTCCCAGCTGACCCGGCAAGTCACGGGGCGCGGTCGCTGCCGCTGACGCACCACGCGTCCATGGAAACCGCCCCCTTATAAATTATGTATGTCCTGAAGCTGGAAGGGGCACTGCGGTTCCTTATGTAGTAAATACTTTGCACCCTAACCTCATCACCGATGGGGTACGCCGCCTACGCGCGTGATTTAGTCTTTTGCAAAGGTAGACTCAGGTCCTGTTTTAATTTCAAATAACCTGACTTCAAGTTGTTAAACTTACTTAACTTTATTTCCTATGCTTTGTTTTGATCTAAGTACTCTTGGTCCATGGGCTTAAATTTAATTATTGTCGCACATTGCATAGGTTTCGGCATTTTTTTTTCTCTTTGTCTAGCTAATCGGCTGATAATACTTACTTACAATAAGTCGTAAAACGATTCGATGGTATATTCTGTGAACGGCAAAACGACTACTACGTTTCGCTGACATACCGTAGTATCCCTAAGTAGTCTGTGTCGCTGACTAAGCCTAGACTGAAGAAGTGCCATGCCACTGCGCGGCTACTTAAGGGCAGTACTTACCCATCATTTGAACGTCAGAATGGATTAAAAAATAGGGAAAAACAATTTCGATAAGTACTGTTTTTTTTTTATGCTCTTTTTATGCAAAGGAAAACAATTACCTACTTAGGTACTTAACAATTTTTTATTGACTTGGGGCTAATTTTTTCCAAAGTCGGTTATCTTTTATCCGTGGAATAAAATTGACGACTGACAGAAACTGTCAAAAATTCAAAATTTATTCGAAGGATGGGTATAAAAGTTTGGTCGAATTCACCCTAAATGGCATTGAGATCACTACGAAATTTGGAAATCTAGAAATAACCTTTTTGAAACAAGAATGTAGGTAATTTCTCGGTTTTTTTACGATCTAGAAGTCTTTAAAATACTTATTTGGTCAATTATCACTGAAATTAGGGAAAATAGTGCAAAAAAATATAATACGAAAAATTTGCCACTCTCGGAGACGCTCGTAAAGATAATGGGTGAGTTCCATGCATCGGCACTAGGAAACTTGTCGATCAATAAAATTTAACGTCATTCATGAAACTTTTTTACAGAATCTTATACTTGAATATTTACCTGCTCTAATATAAATCAATAAAAAAATAAATAAATGACTCACCTTAACACATCCTAATGACATCAGCGTTACGACAATAATTAAATCCATTGTTTTAACTCCACCGGATACCGGAAATAATTGAAATTGCAACTGCAGGGTGTGTCTGTCAAAATATTGTAATACACGATCTGAAAGGAACAAATCACGGAGGTGAGATTACGAGATTTGGACAAAAAGGATAACCAACTTTATTGCTTACTCACTAGGCTTCGTATTTTAACAACTCATGTAACTGTGTGGGCTAAACTACGACCCGTCACCAGGCTCCATAACTTGCCAGAGCAAAGGAAAACATCCAAATGGTAACTACATATTTTTTTTAAATATAGTTCGCCCTGTATATTTTACCTGTATGAGTGTATGTGGCCGTAAATATGTGATATTGTAGTAAAATAATCTGTTTTTTTTTTACCTGGGACAGTACTATGACGTGAACAAAGATCATGGATCCATAATGGTTCCAGTGTGAGAGAGAGACGGAGCTATATACGACCTATAGCACCATCCTTTTTTTCTCAACAGAATCATGATGGATCCATGATCTTTTTTCACGACATAATACGGCCCCTGTATGTGCATATTTAAGTTATAAGTACTGTAGAGGTTTTAATAATGTGTGTCCTAGCACACCTACAATCTGTTCAAGTGTGAAGTATAGATGAAGAGACAAAGAGAGTATTAAACCAGCTTTGGAGCAAGACGGTTGTGTTTCATTCATATCAACATACCAGTTTTCCTTATCCGTCGTGTTCGTATCGTTCATTTCCTTTTTGGATTATCGATCGATAATCTTGTCGATATCATCGTAAAACAACAAAAAACTGTTAGTATTAAAATCTATAGTACCTAGGTATAAGTCGATATTTAAGTGACAACGAAAATACTTAAGCAATAATGTACCTAGAACTAATTAAGCCATCAGCTTCCTGCACTTATCCCATATTACTTGGGGTCGGCGCAACACGTTTTCTTCTTCCATTCTCCTCTGTTAACCGTCACGCTATCATTTACTCCCTTCTCTTTCATAACATTCCTCACACAATCCATCCATCTTTTCTTTGGCTTTCCTCACCCTTTCCATCCATCGACATGTATTATCTTATATAATAATATATTCTAGAACTAATTAAATACAGTTGGAAAAGATAGCCGTAGGGTAGTCCTAGGCACGGACCACGGTAGGTCGCCCTTGGGCCAGGTGGTTCGTGGTGGTGGGCGAAGTGGTGGTGGTGGTTGGGTGAGGTGGTGGTGGTGGTTCGGAGGTGGTGGTGGTGGTGGTGTTGGCAGGCGGCGGGGCCAATGACCTGACCCGTCGCGGGACCAAGGGTGCCCAAATACGGGGTCGTCTGGCGCCCATGTGCTGAATTTGATCCCTGGGGTGGTCACGGCGTGTAAGGTGTTCTGGTGCGCCGGTGATGGGGAGTAGGTACTCCCTAGAAGAGGGTCACGGATGAGTGCTAACGCGTGCCCGTGTTCCCGCCGTAAGCGGCAGAGGAGGACACCGTGGAGTTTTAGTGGTTTAGAGTCCCACATAACTGCACTATCTCCCCGTGGTAGTGCAGTATGCATGAGCATTTCTCCACGATAAAAAAAAGGTGGTTCGACGATTCTCGCCGAGTGGCTGGCAGTGGAATGAGAGTCGCCAAAGATCGAGTAAAATGGCGTGCGAGCTAGGGGCCAAGTCTACTAACTTACAAACGTCGCAATGGGCTCTCCATTGAAGTTTTTGACAGATTTGATATACAAAAAACAATGAAGAGACCAATCAATCTGCCAAGCCTTTTCCCAACTATGTTGGGGTTGACTTCCAGTCCAGTCTATCCGGATCCAGCTGGATACCAGTATTTTACATGAAGCGACTGCCTATCTGACCTCCACAACCCAGTTACTAGGTAACACGATACCCCTTGGCAAGACTGGTTGTCAGACTCGGGCTGTCAAAGATCTACGAATGACAGCCGGACTAACTGCTTAACGTGCTTTCCGAGGCACGGAGACGTCTCGGTATGTTATGGATGGTCTCCCATTCACAGACCGACCACGGCAATCGTTGCTTAACCTTGAAGATCGTCCCGTGCGGCTGTTATTATTTAGGCACGAGCCCCTCAAACAATGACTACTTCTCTTTGCCCTCAAACAATGAAGAGACCATTGCAACGTTTGTAAATTACAGACTTAGGCTGAGGCCCCAGCAGTGGTGCTCTTTATTATAGGTAGGTAGGTACTTACGAGTATAATGAGTGGCAAGCGACAGTGGATCATTTCCCAACTAATATTATAAATACGAAAGTGAGTTTGTTTATTACGCTTTCACGCTAAAACGGCTGAACGGATTTGGATGAAATTTGGCACTTGGTTAGTCCATGATCTGAATTAGGTCATAAAATACTTTTTATCACGGTAGCACGTACATTGGGATAATTTCCGACCCCCACGCGGGTAAAAGTAGTATTCAATAAATAATGGATGAAAACTCTGCGTGTGGCATGAATTGTATTTCAGTAGGCGGATGAGCTTTGATGGAGGATGTAGTGCGAGGGCCTGATAAGATAACGTCCACTGGCCCGCGCCAGCCGCACCGCAGAGCACGCAGTCTCCAGGGTCGCGGCTTGTCGAAAGAGATACCGTGGCTCTGGCACAGGCAACTGAAGGAACACGGGTGGGTTTTAGTCAGTAAAAGTCTGACACGCCCTCCCGCTCCGAAGTCATATGATGATTTCGATCAATGGAATGTTGCCTGAAGTGAAGGAAGGGGATTGCTTTCGCAAATGCAATGAGTCTGTTCGAAACCGAGCTACTCAAGAGAATTTGATTGGAACCTGAACATATACAAGGTGTAACTTAAATAAAAACTTTTTTACAAAAAAATACAACCGACTTCCAAAAACAACATTACAATGTGAAAAATAATTTAAATTTCGGAAGTAGATGTCTGATTAAATGTATTTTCGTTTTGCCACCGACTTCCGAAATTAAAGTTATCTTAAACTTTGTAGTGTTGTTTTTGGAAGTCGGTTGTATTTTTTTGTAAAAAAGTTTTTATTTTTCACTTTTTAGTGGTTCACATGTGCTTACCCCTTCACAGCGTACCGGCGTGATGTTATGTTATGAACTGGTGTAAACAATAAACAGACATGAGATTTCAGCAATCCCAGTCCATTTGCTATCATTTATTGAGGAGTTCCGTTGCCTATCTCAGAAGTTCTTCATCAGATCTTCACCAAATTGAAATGGGACCACTCCGAGAAAGTACTCTTCCAAAAACTATCCAAATCACTTTAAGTGTGCCTATAAAATTGGAAGAGTTCTCTCTATTTCTCCAGGATCCCATCATCAGATCCTGATTTGATGATCATGGGTCCACTTGGGAAGTATACCCTTTCAAACAAAAAAAAAAAAATAATCCAAATCGGTCCAGCCATCTTCGAGTAATCGGGGAACATACATAAAAAAAAAGGTTCCGACGAATTGAGAACCTCCTCCTTTTTGAAGTCGGTTAATTAACGCACAACCTCTTAAGGGGTCATTGTACTCTTCATTATGAACAACTTTTACTATAGGACCAAACATGAAACCGCGAAAAAAATAGCTGTTCCCTACATTTATGTCCGCATAACTCGTCAAAATGTAGGGTACCTATTTTAGTCAAGATCATGAACAAGTTAGCGCTGTGAAACAGAACCACCTGTCGAAATACCCACAAGTGTTTAAAAAAAGGCACCTTTTTTTGTGTTCCTCTAATTTTGCCGGTGTGTGTAGCTCATACATGATCATAATTGAAATGATCTTTCATGTCGTGCATTAAAACTTATAGAAATACAGTATCATAACTACAAAATCACGTAAATCAGTGAAATCGGAAAAATTTCGTGTACGGCCTCTTAAGGATCTTGCAAGTCAACTCAATTGGAGAAGCATGTCGGGGTAGGTACAGCCAACCGCACATCAGTGGCAACAATCTGACATTGACAGCGCCTTCGTGTCGTAGCAGAAAGGGCGACTTTCGTAGTGCAAGTGTTACTACTAATTTATGTGTGGTCGACTGCACATGTGCTACAACAATGTGTGAAAAAGTACTAAGGGAGAAGGGATTTCTTGAAAGAATTGGCTGTCGAAAAGAAGTGATTTCGTTTCAATGATAATTTTTTCTACGCATTTTTAGATTACCTATGCTGAGTCATGATTGCTTATGAATTATGATATCCGACTGTAATCGTAGCATCTATATTTATTATAAAATAAAGTCGCTTTTCGTGTGTGTCTCTGTGGCCGTGTTGTTCTTCTAAACTACACAACGGATTTTGATGCGGTTTTCACAATCATTTAGAGAATTTATTCGGCAAGGTTTAAAGTACCTATATGTTTAATACATTCCTATTTAACTTATATATAATATACAAACTTTCATGTTTTGTCAAATCGTTAAAACCGTGCGAAGCAGGGCCGGGTCGCTAGTTCCAAAATAAAAGAAAGCCATAGCATTTATGAACCTATGGTCAGTCGGTATAAATATATTGTGATTTAGTTTCTTTTTACAATGTAGTGGGTTCACTTGATTGAGAGGGGTTTGTGGCTAAGTAATAACAGCCGCTCGAGTCGATCGATCAGGTTAAGCTACGCTTGCCGCGGTTGGTCCGTAGATGGGTGACCATCTTTACAGACCAAGACCCCTTCGTGCCACGGAGAGCACGTTAAGGCGTTGGTCCCGGCTGTCATTCGTGGATCTTTGACAGTCGCTACGGGTCGTCAGAAGCCCGAAAGTCTGAAAACCAGTCTTACCAAGGGGTATTATCGTATTAGTGCAGACCTATATGGGCAGTCGCTCCATGTTAAATATTGCTATTCAGCTGCATCCGGTTAGACTGGAAGCCGACCCCAACATAGTTGGTAAAAGGCTAGCCTTTTACCAACACCGATAAAAATATGTATAAGGAACCATTTTATTGCTTCTATCTAGATAGAAGCAATAAAATGGTTCCTTATACATATTTTTGGAGCTGACTGTACCTAATGTTGGTAGTTGATGTAAGATATAAGCTCTTGTTTATTATCTTTTGGCATCGGTATGCAAATTAATAAATTTAAATACATTAGAATTATGTAAGTAAATTACTATAATAATACTTATTTCCTGATTATTCTTAAGTATCAATTTTATACAAAAGTGAAAGAGAGTTGTATTGATGATTCTAATGATTATATTTCTGTAAATATATATTTCTTACGGTCGCAATATTTCGATCAACATAATACCTATATTATGTAACTAACCTAATATTGACCTGCAAATTGCGAAAAACGTAAGAAAATTTAAATTTCGCGGGCTTCTCGGCTGATGTCACCGATTTTCGCGATGCGACGTTGCAGTGCCTTCCTGCTCGGAATGACGCCCCTAACCATCATATTAAAAAAAAAAAAAACGGTCAAGAGCGAGTCGGACTCACGCACCGAGGGTTCCGTACCATCATATTGACTGGAAGCCGACCCCCAACATAGTTGGGAAAAGGCTATGCAGATTGATTGATTGATACACATTGAAATATCTCGCAGTTTCGCCTAGTCATCCCTGCATCTCTATTCACTCCGATTTTTTAAGTACACTGTGGTGTACTTAAAAACTAAATGTGGTGAAATTGCAATTGCATGTCAGTGGTAACATTTTGGCCTTGAGGAGGCCTAGTGTTGTCAGGAGTTTCAATAAGATAAAAGGCTTATAGGTACTGGTATTATTACCATTGGCGGCCTACTCAAAATCAATCTGCCAAGCCTTTTCCCAACTAAGTTGGGGTTGGCTTCTAGTCTAACCAGATACAGCTGGATACCAGTATTTTATATGGAGCGACTACCTATCTGACCTCCACAACCCAATTTGTGGGTAATACGATAGTTACCCTATGGTAAGACAGGTTGTCAGACTTTCGGTCTTCTGATGACCCGTAATGACTGTCAAAGTTCCACGAATGACAGCCAGGACCAACGGCTTAACATGCGTTCCGAGGCACGGAGGACTCTCGATATGTAAAGATGGTCACCCATCCACGGACCAAGCCCGGCAAGCGTAGCTTAACCTGATGTATCAACCCTTACGGCTGTTATTACTTAGCCACAAGCTCCTCATTGGCGGCCTACTGCACAAGTAGTTTACAGTCAATGCTTAATTTTTATATATTCTGCAAAATATCAAATGCCATAGAGAGGCTGAGATGACTTAATATATTATTATGATGCTATTTAAGCTGTAGCAATAGGTTAGCTTAATTGTTATTAAAGCTGCAAAGCAGAAAAACTATTTGGGCCTCTTTGTGGTCCAAATGTGTATTTCGGAATAATACTCAAGCATGAAATTCGATTTTGAGCTGGTTATAGAATGCAAATGGGGATAAAATTATTGACTCTACATAGTTAGTCATTTAATATTGTTTTATTTTAATTTTAATTTGTTGGAGATAGAATATAACTAACAGAACCAAGGTTCATGCATGCAAATCATTCTAAAATACAAGTAACTAATCATTACTTGCAAATCAAGGAAACAGTATGTGTTAGGAATAAGGTCCATGTTCAGCATTATTGAGTTGCTTATTAAAAGCATTTTGAAATTTATTGTGTGATAGAACAGCAATTGGCTCACCTAATGCGTGGATCTGAACGCAGTCTTCAGCAGAATGTGAGTGTACTTACAATACTTAGTACACTTTTGCCTACACTTCTGACCCTGACGACGATAAATTTTTTTTCGTTTCTTTGCTGCTCATAGTGTCCCTAAGCGTATACTCCGACTCCTAAAACTCCTCCCCTAAGATGACCCACTGACCATTTAATATTTAAGATGATTTATCTCATATTTTACTTAATAAAAGTTAGCTAAACTGTTGAAGTCTTCGATTGCTATTCATACAATAGGCATATCTTCTTTCCTACCCTTCGGATAGATTAGTCTGCTAAAAGGGTTCTACAGTTGGCTAAAGTAATTGTTATAGGATCAAAAAATAACCCTGAGCAACTAACATCTGTTTACTATTCAGCCATACCCACGTCTTCACATTGAACTATTGGTTTTGGGCACCTATCTAGTCATGTTTAACCACGTATTCAGGAAGACAGTATCACGGCTTATTTATCATCCGATATGCGATATGTAATCATTGTATTTTTCACCTATAAATTAATATTCGATTGCAAGGCATCACACGAACAGACTACATATTTGACAGCTTTATGATGATGACCATAAACTAGTATATATGATGATGACAGCTGGCAGGCCAGCCAGGGCCAGCCATGACAATGACAGTTGAAACTTTTTTTTTTTAAATTTTTCTCTTTTTTTTTTTTTTTAATTTACCCCGAAGGGAAGGCTATAGTCTTTCGACCATATTGCCTAGTCTTACGTCCAAGTATTTTCTTTCGTGATAAGTTTTAACAATAATGTCTTTCGTATTTTTCATATTTATTTATTTAGTTTTCATAATCTGTTTATAGTAAGTCCATGAAAAATTCGTCATATCCATTTTGTCAAATCCAAGGTAACTAAACGTCATTTTAGATTTCTATGTCAAGTCAAACGACTTGAACATACAAATACAACCTAAATGTCAAATAGAAACTAGCTTCTCCTCAAAAACATAACCTACAAAATACTAAGTTATGAACAACAATTTTAATAAAGGTTAAATTTAAATTAAATGTATTATACAATTAATATACATTAAAAAACACGAAATGTAACCTAAATATCATTTACAGTCTCTGTTAAAAATTTGTACAAATATATATAAGTTGAGGCATTCATAAGTAGCTCCTGAATGCATTGCGGGACCCTATCAGGTTTTTTATAAATTTTTAGAAGCTCATCAGACAACACAAGGCGCTGAATGTTGAAAGACGAACACTCAAAGAAGATGTGATGCAAAGATTGAACTTTTTGTGATTGACAATACTCACAATATGGAGAGTTAACCATTTTAAGACGATGAAGATGATAATTTAAACGACAGTGACCAAAACGCATACGACAAATAAATGAATAAAACTTTCTATTTATAAAACTGCTATTTCTGCAAAACCAAGGTGTGGAGTTTATTTGTTTATCTAGAAATGCATACCAAGTGCCTTTATTTTCAATCTGTGTGGACTGGTATGAATGTCTCCCCCACGATTGACACATATTATACGCTGTCTTAAAAGACTAACAGCGTCTGTATGCGGTATGGAAACATTCATATCAGCATCAGCATTTGGAATTAGTTCACCTAGATCAAAAATCTTTTTGGCCAGATAATCAGCCTTTTCATTTCCTGCAACGCCAATGTGTGAAGGCACCCAAACAAAACTAACTTCAATATTGAATTGAGACAGTTCGATCCATAGTTCTTTTATTAGATAGATTAAGTAGTTAGTGTTAGCATGTAATTTATTATTCGCTAGATTTTTCAGAACACTCATGCTGTCACTTACTACAACCCACTTGCTATGACCTGAATTGCAATTTTTTATATGTTTCAAAGCACTCAAAATAGCAACAGCTTCAGCTGTAAAAATACTGGCATTTTTATCAATTTTTCGACCAAGACCTATATTTGAGGTTGGCTCAAAAATAGCGAAAGACACTGCACTATCATTTTTGGAACCATCACTATACACAAATTTATGATCTGACCACTCTGACAACAGTGCATTAACTTCCTCTTTTGAGGACAGGTCCTTTTTATTTTTCATAATTATATTTATGTCTGGAAATTTTGCATTATAAGTTCCTTGATAACAAGGCAGAATATAAGATGATTGATAAATGTTTATATTTTTAATGAAATTTATGAAACTATGAATATCCTGTAACATATAAAATGGCTTTACACCTAATCTAGAATTGGAATGCAACAAATTGTCCAAGAGACTATTATTAGTTACACTAAAAAGTTTTAGTATAAATCTTTCTTTTAAAAGATTTATACTAAAACTTTTTTGAGGACAGGTCCTTTTTATTTTTCATAATTATATTTATGTCTGGAAATTTTGCATTATAAGTTCCTTGATAACAAGGCAGAATATAAGATGATTGATAAATGTTTATATTTTTAATGAAATTTATGAAACTATGAATATCCTGTAACATATAAAATGGCTTTACACCTAATCTAGAATTGGAATGCAACAAATTGTCCAAGAGACTATTATTAGTTACACTAAAAAGTTTTAGTATAAATCTTTCTTAATTAATTTAATTAAATTTAATTTATACTAAAACTTATACTAAAAGAGAAAGATTTATACTAAAAGAGGAAATTGGTAAATAAATGTTTGTTGCTATTAAGACTTTGTGCATTCCATTGCATTATGTTTAAAGATATACCCATTATGGAGGTGAAGGAATTTTATTACTTAAAGTTTTTTTTAAAACCTCTTTAATTGATGATGTGTTTATAGGGACATCTTTATTACTAATTATTTTGGTAATTGTCTCTACTAATATATTTATAAATTTATCGGATTTCATTAAGTTATTAATTTGTACATCTATATTTTTTGCTGTTAAAGCTGGAAATGTATTAATATTAAAAAGATCAGAGTATGTGGCACTTTTTGACTTTATTTTATTTTCTTCAATTTTTAGTTTTTTTATAGGACAAGATGAGGAGATAGCTATGTGATCGCCCTTGCAATTTGCACACTTAGCATCTTTTGGGTTGACGAGACAATTCTTAAAACTATGATTTAATGTACAAATTGAACAAACCTCGCTATTGCGACAAAATTTGGCAATATGTCCATACCGAAGGCACTTTAAACATTGCTTTACCGGTGGGACATATTTGCTTACCTCGTGGCGCCATGAGTCTAGATACACATAAGGAGGAAGAATGGTGGAAGCGAAGGTAACAGCAACTGCCTGTGTTGGAATAAATTCAACGCCGCCAAAACCCTTTACCCTGCGCATGAAGCGCCTGACCTGTATTACATTTTTCGAGCTACCAATTAATGAAAAAATTTCCTTATTGCCCATGTCGACAGGGACTGAAGTGAGTACCCCAGTTACCTCTGTGTCTGCGGCAGGGATGGATGCTCTTAATGTTAACTGTTCCAATAATTTTTTATTTTTTATAAACATATTTGCATTGTTCGGCAAATCAAATGTGATGCCGACTTTGTATTTATTGATGGAGCGCAAATGCATGACACCTGAGACTCCATGCTCACGTATTCCTTTAGATAAAGCCATACGATCTCTATCGCTAAATGGTTTGTTTTCTTCCAAGTGGTTTAAGAATACAACCAACTCTTTTTGACTGGTATCTTCTGGGTAGTAGCGAGTGTATCCTTTTACTTTAAAAATTTTATATTTTTCCTTCGGGTCCTTGTCAGCAATAGAATCCTTATAAAATAAGCAAGTTACCGCCGATTCCGCTGAGTCAGAATCGGTGGCTACTACCTGCTGGGGATCCGGAGGCGGTTCCCCCTCCTTTCTTTTTCTCTTCTTAACCATTCTAATTCATAAACTAACACTTAACACTAACTATTAATAAATAATTACAGAGATATTATGCAGTGTACAAATAAAATATTTTGAAATCAAAAAAGCGCGCCTTTTTTTTTTTTTTTTTTTTTTTCTTTTGGCTTCGCACGGTTTGTGCATTTAGCCAATGTCACGTTTAGTTCATAGGTCAAGGTAGGGAAACGAAAATATTATAATGATTTTTAAACGGGATTTAGGATATGATGAATATATAGGATCAGTATAATAACGGTGAAAAAATAATGATAATGATCAAATTACAACGACGAAAATTTACAACTTAATATTATTTAAAATAATGAATGAGACTATACATTTATATACAGGGAAGCTATTTGTACAAAGTAAAGAAAGTATTGAGGTAGGAAAAGGAGTATTGAGGGACAAGAGGTTACTGAAAAAAGAAGAACGGTCATATAAAGGACAGGAGAAAAAAATGTGGTTTAGGTCGCCTACGTCTGTGCCACACAAGCACATGGGGTCGTCGATGATATGAAGTTTGGCAAGATGGGCTGGAGAACAAACATGACCCAGTCTCATCCGTATTAATACAGAGGTCTCCATCTTGCCAAACTTTGCCCTGCCAAACCACGGTTTTTCCGGAACATCGGGTTGAATTAATGAAAAATAACGACCCTTTGACTTGCTTCCGATATCCCAAGCTACCCTCTAGGTGTCCCAAAGAAAAGTCTTTGGTAGGATCATAAGATCAGTGCTGAAATTTGTATAAGGAGCTAAGTCCCCACACTGCACCGCATCACCGGCGAGTGTATTAGCCACTTCATTGCCATGGATTCCAGCATGAGCCGGAATCCACGCAAATTCCAAAGTATTACCTTCAGAGATGGTTCTGAACGCAAAGTCTCTTATTAAATAAATGATTGGCAACTGCGATTTGTGTTCGAAAGGGGATTTGTTAATGGCTAGAAGAGCACTTTGGGAATCTGTAAAAATTATAGTTTTTTTGAGCTTAAAAACACGAGTATATTCGATGGCTTTTAAAATACCGAAACATTCCCCCGTAAAAACCGGAGTCTCCGGAGGCAGTTTTATTTTTTGTACGATGTTGTATTGAGAATGGTAAGTACCTATCCCAACACAACCCATCGGAGAACGCTTGGCAGCATCCGTAAATATATGGTGATATTCTAAGTGATCAGCAAGGAAATTGTTAAAACTTTTAGGACAATCGGGATCTAATTTATTACGTACACAGTTAAATTTAATGATGGGGCTGAATTGTAAACTCTCATTTATCTACAGTTAAATATGGGAAGTTTATTGGAACGGTGAATAGGAGAAGAAAGTGAAAGGAATTTTTTATAGCTTATAACTAAACAAGGCGCACGTTTATGGGACCAGTAATCTGAAGATTCAATCTGCAACACTAAAGAGTCTAGTTTAGGAATGAGAGGATGAGTTGAGAACTGAAGAATCCGGAACAAATATTTGTCTGATAAGAATTGTCTTCTAAGATGTAAAGGAGCTTCCCCACATTCAACTTGGAGAGCATTAATAGGACTAGACTTCATGGCACCCGAAATAATGCGTAATGCTTTAGACTGAATACGATCCAATTTTTTAAAAGCCATGATACTACCAGGTTCTAAAACGAACAATCCATAATCCAGAGTGCTTCTGATAATTGCGTTGTAAATAAGTTTCAACGAAAACGGATGTGCACCCCACCACACACCAGAGAGGCATCTAAGCATGTTTAGGTGATTTTCACATTTGTTGACAATATAATCACAATGAGGAACACTACTTAATTTACAATCAAGTATTATACCTAGATATCTGAATTTATCTATAACTGGAATAGGTATATCCTTATAAAAGAGGTTAACTAAGGGAATATTTCTCTTCCGGGTGAATAAAACAGCCGCGCTTTTAGACGTGGATAAATCCAAACCGTTTAGATGTAACCATAACTCCAAATTAGATAAAGCAGAATTGATAACACAGCGAGCTTGTTCAACAGATTGGCTTGAAGAATATAATAATAAGTCATCGGCATATTGAAGAACTTTAACATGGTTAGTAATTAAAGACGAGTCTAGATCAAAAGTGTAAATATTGTATAAAAGGGGACTGAGCACAGAACCCTGTGGCAGACCCCTCCATACAAGATGAGATACCTCGTGATCTCCTATTATCATGTTAACAGAGCGTTCAGTCAGGATATTAATAATAAAATTCGACAAAATCAATGGAACCTGCAAGGCTTTTAATTTATTTAGTAAAACTGATAATACAACATTATCATAAGCTGCATTAATATCAAGGAAAACTGCAATGGTGGAATGGTTATTAGAGAAGGATAATCGAATATCCGATGTTAAAATACTTAAACAATCAGTTGTACTTTTACCTTTTCTAAAACCATATTGTGATTCTGCCAAAAGACTGTTACTTTCCACATACCATTCTAGGCGATTTTTAACTAAGTGCTCCGCTAATTTCATCAGGATTGATGACAAGACTATGGGACGGTATGAAGAAACGTCAGATGGAGTTTTATTTGGTTTAAGGAATGGCAACACCATTTGACGTTTCCATTCAACAGGGATGTTTCCTGAATTCAAGATAGAATTAATAAACTTTAAATAATAAATGAGGACGTCATCATTTATATTAGCAAAAAAGGAATACGGGATGCCATCAATGCCCGGTGCAGAATCCTTAGTTTTATGAATAACACCTTTTAATTCAGTGAGAGTGAATGGAAGATTTAGTGTCGTATGAGTATCTTGGATATTGGATACGAGAGGCAGGCTAAGGTTAATAACCTCATCCGGTACCCATGGCGGTGCTAATTTATCTAAAAATTCACTGGCTAAAGAATTAGGAATGGGACAAGGGTTGTTATAAATGGACCTAAATCTACGAATATTGCGCCAGACAGTGGTAGGGTGAGTATTTGGAGAAATTGATGAGCAAAAATTACGCCAAGACTCAAATTTTTTCTTCTTAAAAAGTTTACAAGTTACATTGATTATGTTGGTGACTATTTCAAAATTAATATCAGACATATCAAGGTTATAATTGTATTCAGCCTCTTTCCGTTTTTTAACCAATTCAGTGCACTCTGAATCCCACCATGGAGGCGAAGGAATTGTACTAATATTGTTATTTTTTTCAGGAAAAACTTAATCTGCCGCTGCGATTAATATAAGTGCTAAAGCTTCAGCACAACTATTTTCATTGCCATCAGAGATAACAGGCAAAGAGCAAAGCTTACTGTCAACAATGTTCCTAAATTTGTCCCAGTCATTATTATTTCTATTAGGTAGTTTATGTTTTAAGTTTGATCTCCTTAATGGTGCGTTTGGTTTTGAAAGAGGATAAGAAATAACTATTGGAAAATGATCACTGCCATAAGTAGAGGTCAAAGTATGCCAAGTTAATGAAGAGGCTAAGTTTGGAGAACAGATAGAAAGGTCGATTGCACTTTGGTTTTGAGTGGGATCTGAGCGACGTGTGGCAGCTCCCGAGTTCAAGATGCATAAGTTATGTAAGTCTATTATATCAAGTAATTCATCGCCATAACAATTAGAAGTTGAACAACCCCATGATTGGTGATGGCAATTAAAGTCCCCCAATATTAAGAAAGGCTTTGGAAGAGAAGAAAAGAGATTATTCATCTCTTGAAGGACAGAAGAGGAAGGGTGAGGAATGTAAATAGAAACAAGACAAGTGTGATGCACTTTAATAGCTACAATTGAGATTTCCTCACTATGAGGAGGTAATGTAATGATAGAAAAAGGTATAGAATTCTTGATGAGTATAGCTACTCCACCATACCCATCAGATCTATCCTCTCTAATGGTTAAATAACCGTTGATTTTAAAACTATGATTAGATTTGAGCCAAGTCTCTGCAAAGGCAAAGACAAATGGCTGATATTTGTTTAAAAGATATATAACATCACTCTTTTTGTTTACTAGACTGCGGCAGTTCCACTGGATTATTTTGGATGTGTTGTCCATTATGACTGGATTGAGATACATTGAAAGACGGGGCAACGTTGGACGGTGAAATGTTGAACTGAGAAAGAAGATTGTGTAATGCAGAAAGAAAATCATTTATGGAAAAATTTGTGTCGTTTTTTCCATTATTATTAGAAAGAGCACAACCATTTGATGGTTGGGGAATGTCATAATCTTTAATAATGGCATTGTGAGCCTCTTTATTATATCCTTGTACAGATTTGGGAGGGGAGCGTGGTTTGAGGAAGACAGTCTTTTTATAGCTACTTGAAGCAGGCATTCTATTAGGTGAAGAGATTGATGGGGTATGTGCAAAGTTTTTGGAAGGAGAAGATAAAAGTGTATCAGCATATGATTTAGTTACTGGTGGATAAAGTTTTTCCGCTTCAGCATAAGATACTGAACTTTGTGCCATGTATGTTTTAATTAATTTTTGCCTAGAAAATTCTGGGCAAGACTTATTCGTAGCATAGTGAAAACCAGAGCAAAGGCAACACGATGCACTTTCTTGTTCTCTTTCACAACTGTCCCCAGTGTGGCCTTGGCCACATTTATAACAACGAGGCTTGGACCTACACTGAATTTTAGTATGACCAAAACGACAGCAATTAAAACACTGTACAGTAGGGAAAATATATAAATCTACAGGTAATGCATTATAGCACATAAAAATTCTCTTTGGTAGAACCTGCCCATCAAATGTAACAACTATGGATTGGGATGGTTTCCAAATTATTGTACCATCAACAGTGGTTTTAAAATTGAGGCGTCTGACTTTTAAGATTGGCCCGCAACCTATAGGTACTGTTATGTTATCAATAACCTCCTCCGGAGACCATTCCGCAGGAACACCACGCACTAAACCCATTCTAGTAACATTAAAAGTAGGTATAAAAGCTTTGTAATTATATGTTTCAAGACTATTATGTGTAATAAAGGAATTTGCGTTCAGAAAATTCGAAAACGATAAAGAAATTTTATTGCGTCCAATTTTTTTGACACTCCCATTGATAACGTTTTGGAAGGCATTGTGTTTTAGGAACTTGCCAAAAGTGATTGGGTGCAGTGTCGATCCATCATCTGGTGAAATAATATTTTTTTGAACATGAATGACAAAAGGCGCGCTGTCCGTTTTGTCGTATGTTTTCCGACCTATCTGAGATTGAACAACTGAGGGCAGAGTAGAGATATCGGGCATTTTGTTAGAAGTATTAGTTGTTTCCTTAGGGACGATTATTTCAGAGCAGCTAGGCTCTGATGCAGTAGGTTCTAGAGTAGAGTCCATGCAACCACAACCCGAAGACGCTGAACCGTGGTTTTTCCGGATACGGCGACGCTTATTACAGTGCTTGCACACATGAACACGGCTTCTTTTCAAATGTCGAGCTGAAGACGACCCATCGGTATCCATGCCCGATTCATTGGAAATAGTAACAAAATTGCCTGCCGGGGGCACATCCCCCGGATCAGGCGGGTCTTTCATTATCAGTTCAAATAGCTAAAAAAAACTTACCACTACTGATGAAAATATATAACACTAAAATTAAACTACAAGTAAAAGAGAATAGAACACTAAAACTACGACTACTGATCTTATATTTAGGGTTTTTAAATTTATAAATATTATCTCAAAAAAGACGCGTCCGCCAAGTACGAAGTTTCCCGCGCTTTTCCAAAAGCGCGCCTTAACCCTATCACGTTTTCCCGCTTTTTCTTAATTTTTTTTTTTTTTTTTTTTTTTTTTTTTTTCTCTTATCATGTCATAGCCAATTCCAATTTTAGAAAGTTTTTTAAAGTATTCGGCCTCATCAATATAGAAACTGAAAAATATTAGGTTGGGGAAAAAGTCTTTTCGCATTATAGTATGTATGAACTTAAAATAAAATCTCTTTGGCTATACTATTTGTATCTGGCTGGTTTTGGTATCATTGAAAGTTTAAATTTTAAAGAACATATTTCCAAATTCAAATTAGGAAAATGTGTGATTTTCATTTGTTTTTCGTACTGTCAAGATGAGTGAATCTAATGAAGAAATTCGATACATTTTAAAATTTTACTACAAAAAAGGTAAAAATGCAACGCAAGCCGCGAAAAAAATTTGCGATGTTTATGGACCCAGTGCAGTGTCTGTGAGAGTAGCACAAATTTGGTTTAAGCGTTTTCAATCCGGAAATTTTGATGTCAAAGATGCACGTCGCTCTGGTCGCCCTATTACGGATAAAATGGATGCCATTTTTGAAAAAGTGGAGCAAGATCGGCATATCAGTAGTTACGACGTAGCTGAAGAACTGGGAATTGACCACAAAACAGTTTTGGTGCATTTGAAAAAAACTGGGTACACAAAAAAGCTCGATATTTGGGTACCTCACGAGCTCACTGAAAGAAACCTAATGAACCGTGTACTCATTTGTGATTCTTTATAACGACGTAATGAAACCGAACCATTTTTGAAGAAGCTGATAACTGGTGATGAAAAGTGGATCACGTACGACAAGAATGTGCGAAAAAGGTCGTGGTCAAAGGCCGGTCAGGCTTCTCAGACTGTGGTGAAACCCGGGTTAACTCGCAACAAGGTGATGCTGTGTGTGTGGTGGGATTGGAAGAGCATTATTCATTATGAGCTGTTACCACCAGGCAGGACCATCGATTCTGAACTCTACTGCGAACAACTGATGAGATTAAAGCAAGAAGTTGAGAGAAAGCGGCCGGAATTAATCAACAGAAGGGTTGTGGTTTTTCATCATGATAACACTAGACCTCACACATCTTTAGCCATTTAGCAAAAAATAAGAGAGTTTGGCTGGGAGGTGTTAATGCATCCGCCGTATAGTCCTGACCTTGCACCTTCTGATTTCCACCTGTTTCGGTCTCTTCAGAATTCTTTAGGCAGTGTCAGGTTAACATCACGAGAGGACTGCCAAAACCACTTGTCGTGGTATTTTGATCAGAAGTCCCAAAATTTCTATAGCAATGGGATCATGTCCCTACCTACAAGATGGCAAAAAGTTATCGAACAAAATGGTACCTACATACTTTAGATAAATGTAAATAATGTATATTAAAAAATGTTTTGAATTTTCTTAAAAAATGCGAAGAAACTTTTTCCCCAACCTATTATTATATGGAACGGTTTTATCCTCGTTCAGCATAATCTACGAAGCGTGCTGCGTACTCACGTTGCACGCATGTCGTTGTTAACATTTTACTCTGTGTAACAGAGTTTTCAAAAACAAAATCAAATTAACTTTGATAAACATCAGAGAGCTCACGAAAAAAACAGAAAATTAGCCTGTGTATTCGCTGTCACTGGACACTTAGAATAAATGATGCTTAGAATTGGACTTTTAATCGTAGTCAGTAACTTGACAGTAAGTCACAGTAAGTTGGAGGGTTAACAGTTCCTGACAAAAACGAAAATGAGATGAAAAAAAGAAAACTCCAAATATAAAAGTAATGCAATGACTTACTGCTCAGAAATTGTGCACAACGTGTCGTTTCACGTGTTACAAAAATTGTAATAGCTCGGATAATACTCATGATAAAAATATAGTTTAGAGCTCACTCAGGAAAAATAAGTGCATTTTTTTTAGAATTGAATCATAGTTTCGGAGATTACCCTACCTACATACAAACAAACAAATTTTACCTCTTTTTATTTTTAGTATACCTACAACGTAAGTAAACAGGTTTGCACTTATAGTACTTACTATTGTTAGTAACCTAGAGACGACCAGACATAAGAAAAGGCATCTTTACTAGAGTTCGCGCAAATTGTTATCAAACTTATTAATAAGTATGTAGATGGCTCTCAAATAAATGAAAAATACTAGGTTTAATACAACACTATTTTACAAGCTTTTATTTAGTTTGATTTGTTTTTTGTTCATGAAGCAAACAAACATGAAAACTAAAATGTGAAAAACACTTTAGTTTTCTATATTTTGATCGTGTATGACCACCTTTATGGAGCTGTCATACAATTTTCCACTTCATAAATAAATTGCAAAATTCTATCTAGTCTATGTTTCACGGCTGCTGACCGATCATGTTTTGAAGTGTAGAAGATAAATGTGTTACTTTTGTGATGACTGTACGAGTTATTTGTAAGGTAATTACAAAAAGATATTGTTTTCAAAACGTCATTGTACCCTCATATAATATACACAAATAATAAACTGAGAATCATGGCGTGTTCAGACCACCAGACGACTGCCTAGGTGGCAATTTTCAGATGTCATAATTTTTGTAGAGTGTCTACTTTTCACGTATTATGCCTAATAATGGGTCATAATTTAAAGAATGCAGTAACAATAATGTTGTAGAATGGTATGGAGTATATTAAAGGCGTAAACTGCCTTTTCTAGACGCTTAAAACATGGATTTATAGGAAATCGTCATGATCCTCAAATGTTAAATTTTTCAATATCATGGTGAATATTTTACCATATTCATGGTTTTATTGGCTTTGAAAATGTAATTCAAAACCTTTCCCCTAGCTGGTGTGTATTGTTCAACATTCATTAAGTGTAAACAATTATAATAAGCAAATAGAGCTGGCTCAGACCAGAATACTTTTCATAAAATAACATGCATTATTCAGTGCCAGTATAAAAGCAATGTATGCAGTTTCACTTGAATATATCATTGTTCTTAATGTCTTTAGTCTTTTGGTTAATTTTTAGTTCTATTTTATGTAATTGTATTTTGTCAAAACTAAATATTCCCACTGAGGTAATTGCTCATTACTCATAGGTTTTTATTGGTACTAACACTCATACAAATAATACTCATTTATTCTTGGTTGCTGCAAATCTATTGACACATTGCGGGATGCACTGCATTAGCAGTAGGTAGATTTTTTGATGTTTGAAAATGATAGTATGGGCACCACTGTAAAATTTTGTACATAGGAACAAGGAAAACCTTTTTTACTGTTATGACACTTAAGTCTCTTATATGTATAAAAGCATTTGAATGCACAAAGTCACACATTGAAAATGTAAATGTGTGGGTGCGTTTTCTAGGGAGTCCACGCACGCACACTTTGGTGTTGCTTGTGGTTGGTCTATGAAGATCTTACAGCTATGAAAGTACTGTCTTTGTACAGCATTCTTTAGTATTGCTATATTTATGGCACTTCGGATGTACCAGTGGTTGTATGGGGCAATTTTACTGTCATATTGCATAATTTGAAAAAGTCAGTACTGTCCTTCAACATATACATACATACTTATAGATATTTGTTGCTTTATAAAATTACTTGTTATTTTGGTCAACAAATATTATCACTTCAGCTTATAGAGATTTCATAGCTGATTTACTTATCAGCGACAAGGTCACGCATTCAGAAATTAGATGTAATGTTACTGGAATACTGGAATTATTTTTGCAATGAATAATGAGGAGAAACAAAACATCATCTCAATGTTGTATGATACTGGTAGAGATAAACCATTCTATAAATGAATACCCCTCCACAGTGGTTACGCTCACATGCAAAGAAGTGTAAAGACGCAATACAAATAACTGGTCTTTGTCATTTGTGTCACCGGCGAGTACGGTCAACAACTAAACTGAATAAATATCTTACAGACTAACCTACCCGACTTGCCCAAACATTTAACAGCCGAAATTGTCGGCCAACTAGTGTATAAATGACACGAACGCACAACAGAGCGAACGTGTTGTTCCATACAAAGCGCGTGCTCCCCGCCGTACAATCTTGTTACCTGGACTGATCGCACGATTAGTTGACCTCTAAGCGCGGCGACGAGTCCATGTTGACAGTAAAGTCGCCGCACGCACACAAATAAAGTGTTGCAATAAGTATTTCCTCTCACACATTGAAATAATCATGTTTGGTGGAGGGGCATTCATTTTTAGAATGATTTATCTCTACTTAAAATTAAAGTCTGTCTAATTTTTTGAGCATTAACAAGCTTTATATGTCAATGACAACATTTACAACTATTTTGTAAATATTTAATTAAGTGGAGCAGGTTGAGTAGTGTATCAATGAGATAAGTAGTTAGTGCTGTCCCAAATAAAATATTTTTCTTTCTTTCTTTTCTTTCTTTCTTATATTCTGCAAACCTGATTTAATTATTTTGCCTGTATATTGTAAAAATAACTGGCTTAAAACCATTAATACGTTGGGCCTTTAATATGCCTATGAGAGGTCAACCTTTTTGGAGAGTATTTTAGGAATAGTTTTTTTTGAAGATTTTTATTGAATTACTTGAGTACTAAAAAAAGGTTAAAAAGCACAAAAAATTACAACACTCTATTAAATGTCATGTAATTATTGCTGTGTTTGGTTGACGAAATAACAACAGAAAGTAAAGTCCGATGGCCCGCCACGCCCCACTCTGCGCGGCCGTCTCAACCTGACACTGGCAGAATAGTCGACACGGGCTAAATTGCCAAGAAAAGAAAAAAAAACAAAAGCCAATCAAATCACATGATAACAAATTAAATTGGCTGATAAAATTAAAGCTTATGCTTTCAGAAACCAAATACGTAAATGGTGTCAGAATTTAAAACATTTGAGAGCCTAAAAATAAACTAAACTCTAAAACAGGTTTGTGGTGATGCTAGGTTAAGTCCAGCAGTGAATGTCTTGTTTGGTAATATAATTTTAACATAAAGTAATATAATTTTTCATTAGCAATTATGAAACATTCTCAAGAAAAACATATTACCTGGCACAGCAGTCAATCAAGACCGATTTAAATAGAGCCCTTAAATTAGCCAAATATTCATTGATTATTCATGATCTAATTTAAAGTATCCTTCAAAGATTATGCTTTTGCGATTGTTTTGATTTATAAAAATTGATATTATAATGCACATCATATTTATGACTAATGTATTGCCTACTGCCTGAATGCTAATTTTCTATGCTTATTTCATTTCGACAAAATAAAATAAATTGGTTGTATGAACATGATGTGACATGATGACAACCAATTTGATGCGGAGGAATGAGGAAAATATCGTAAGGTAAGTTTTGAGTGTGAATGGCTATAGAGGAAGACCAAAGAAACGATGGATTGACTGTGTGGAAAATGATTTGTCTAGAAAGGGGGTGACTACCGAGATTACTAATAGCAAAGTCATCATCTTCCTGCCCTTATCCCATATTACTTGGGGTCGGCACAGCACGTTTTCTTCTTCCATTCTCCCCTGTCAACCGTCACGCTATCATTCACTCCCTTCTCTTACATATAATTTTTCACACAATCCATCCACCTTTTCTTTCGCCTTTCTCTGCCTCTCCATCCATCAACATGTATATTCATCACTCTTTTAGTCACATGCGTTTCGTCGCTCCTCATCACACGCCCATACCAAGACAAACGATTTCCTTTCAACTTTTCTGTCACTGGCGCCACTTTCAAACTTCCTCTTATATACTCATTTCTTAATTCATCCATTCTCATCACTCCACACATCCATCTCAACATTCTCATCTCCGCTGCATGCATTTTTTTTTCATCCGTCTTCTTCACTGTCCAGCATTCCGATCCATAAAAGTACGACAGGCCTTATCACGGACTTGTAAATTTTCCCCTTTAACTTGAGGGGCATCCCTGGGTCGCAAGTTGTTCCTGTAACCTGTCACCATTTCATCCATCCTGAGTTGATCCGGTGCGTTACGTCTCGGTATACTTCGCCATCCCCTTGGACAAGCAACCCGAGGTACCGAAAGTCGGAGCAGATCGGTAAGTATTTACTAATAGCAAAGTATAGAAGAAAAATACATGTTGCTTCGTTCCCGGGTAAATTGAGATAAGAGCAAGGGAATGAAGAATGTCAGATAGTACAGTTGCTGTCTAATTGTCACTGCTCCCAGTTATTTTGAAAACCTGACATAATGTCAGATAGTATGTAATATAACTACCGCCATGATTACCGCATTATTTGACACAAGATCATCTGCCTATCCTTTTCCCCAAAAACTACCAAAATCACATAATTTCAGACAAAACAGTATCCTTAATTAACAGTTAACAAAAATTCTATTGTCGCGGTAAGATGGTTGAAAGCGGTTTGTAACTGTTGGAGTGCCCTAATTTTGTTACTGCGACCAATTTCGACTAAGCGCTCGCCGGCCGCTGCCGCGGAACTGCTCGCTTCGCTCGCTCGGCTCACGTGTAGAAGGTCACAGTTCTAACCTAACCTATTAGATCGTGCTCGTATCATAATATTATATTCCTAGTAAGACAGTTATTATCCGCTTTCATAACTATATTACGGTATAATAGCTATCTATATCCCTAGGGATATAACTATATCACGGCTACAACCATCTTACTGTGACATAATGTCTTGTTCAGCTCTGCTTAGTGTTGCGAAACTCTGTGGTTTTATTTTGTGTTGAATGCTGCTAGTATGACATACCTTTAATGACTGTCATCAGACCAAGATATCATGTAAACATTGCTTTGCTTTTGCTTTTCGCTGTAGCATAATGTTACAAGTTCACAATTTTTGTTGATGCAAGCTGGCATTCCATACTAGGATTTGTATATAGAGCTGTTTTTTCTATCTGTGTCAGTCTTATAGACCGTAAGGGTCAACTCACACCGAAAGAGCGGCGAAGGGCAGCGAAGCGCAGCGACCCGCTCGGTAGAGAAAAGGCTCCGTTTATGGAATTCGCCGGAATTCCCGCGGCGCCGCGGGCATCCGCGCGACTTATTCGAGTTTCTCATGCGATAATAAGTATAATAGTAATGAAAATAAAGTTAAAATTCATATGACACTGAAACTGCTTTCCGCTTCGCTGCGCTTCGACGCTCTTTTGTGTGAGTTGAGCCTAAAGCTCAGTAGAGTATTTAAGAGACTTCTACATCTACTAGGTGCATTTAACTCTAGTGTATTTTGCACTGATTGTGCTAATTTCAATAAAATAAATCGCATGTAAGCCTTCCTATTAAACTCAATCGCCTGTTAAATGGATAAGGGAAGGAAACAATCTATAATAGAGCAAGATCCCAGGGCCGGCAGACCTTACTATTTTCAGATCAACAAAATGTATGGGATAGAGTAGTGTTAGTTTGTGCTTTGAACGTACGCATACCTGCTAGCTCGGGCCAACGGCCAATTTTCAGGAATCAGGTACCAGTTGCGAAAAAATATTAAATACTTTCTCACTTTTCTTAATGTCTGACTGCTGATTTTCATATGTATGTATACAGAATATAGTTAGTAATCAATACTGTCAGACACTTCCCGTCGGCGGTATTTTCCGCCAGACGCTTTAAAGCTCGCATAAATATGACGTCATCTTACTTATAATACGGGTCCTAATTTTTATAACGAGTCTCATTATATTATAATGTTACTAGGGGAACTATTGCAGTACTATTTGTAAGCAGGGAGATCAATCGTAGCGGTCAACCATCCCCCAGACACAGTTAATATTTTGCCGCTACGATTGATCTGGCTGCTTACAAATAGTATTGAAAGAGTTCATAGCTTAGAGCAGACAGAACTTTGTCTAACGCGGGTTACTTTTGTAATAAAATCAGGTCCTCTGTCTGAAACCGCATTAAACGCCCTTTGTTTCTTTAAAAAACGTTAATTAAACGTTATCACTATAAAAAACAAAAAAAAAAAAAGTTTTCAAAAATATTTTTTGATTTTATAGTTTGAGTTGGTCAATGTGTTTAGGTAATAAAGTACTTGATTGAAATATCTTGTTTTGACTACCTATATATACCTATATAGCCTATAAGCATTAAAGCTACTTTTGAAGTAGTCTTGAAAGTCGTTTTCCCGGGAATTTCGAGACCGCATCGAGTCTCGATTTTTTTTCCCGGGATCACGATGGCGAAAACATAAGTTTGCCTTTATGGCGGCTATTTATCAGTATTGCGGCCTTATCTGACATTTGTTAAGGGTGGATGTACACGGAAATGCAGCGAGACTAAAAGCCCTAGTACAGACAGCAACGAGAGTCCATAATACTGTTACTTTTTAATATCATCGGAAACACAAAATGATTTGATACACTAAGCATTTTGTGCACCTACCTAACAGCTAAGGCTTAATATTCTTAAAATTTTATTAGTTATTATTTTATCAGTTTATTAGCATTAACTAAAAAAAATGTGTTAATTGATTCTCTTTACTGACCGTACACATAAATTGCTGCTTGTAGTCATAAAGTCGGGTGCCTATACTAATATTGCTTGCTGTGCTTCCAAAAAGATGTCGACTTTCTGAAAAGAAATCGATTTGTTGCGTTCCCCTTCGTAATATCCAGGTGGTACTGCCCTGGCGGCTAGAGCGCGACTGTATTTTAATTTTACTGCCAACCACATTGCAATTTATTTACGAAATTACAAGTCTACTGCTAAATCTAACTATCCTAACACCCCGTTTCTGAATTGAGAATTTGGAGTCGAGACAGGCACTACTTTATCATTACAGGTGATTCCTTCCTTTGACAATCTTTCAGCTTAAAATTATCAATTCAGAAACCGGGTTTAAGTTCAGTGTTATGATTAGATTGATTAGCCACATACTTAATTACCCGACTACGGCGAAGCAAAAAGGAGGGTTATGATTTTGACCGGTATATATGTATGTTTATCTGTTCCCTCATAAGCATAGCTCATAACTCTAGACGACATAAAGTTATCAACTAAAAAAAAAAAATTATTATGCCGTGTTGGGTATCTAATGAAAGGGCTTAATTAGCACATTTCAAAATTATATATATATATACGAGGGGGGATCAAAAAGTAGTGAGAATGAGATAGATTATAATGACTATTGATAACTTAATAATTTATTTTTCTACATAGTCTCCGAGTCTCTCTACACACCGAGTCCAGCGCTTTTCCAAGACTTCAATCCCTTTCAAAAAAAAGTTTTGTCTTGGTCCTGCAAAAAGCTCTCCACGGCATCCATCACCTCGTTATCGTCTTCGTACCTGTTTCCCCTTAAGTATTCTATCAATTTGGGGAACAGATAAAAATCGCTAGGCGCCAGAGCTGGTGAATAAGAGGGATGGTCAACCAATTCGAAGCCAGCTTGCTGAATGGCAGCCATCGCAACTGCCGACCTGTGCGCGGGTGCGTAGTCGTGATGAAACAGCACGCCCCTTCGAAGTTTCCCTCTCCTTTTCTCTTTGATGGCATTCCTCAACTTAGGAATTAAAGCTGCATAATATTGGCCTGTAATAGTGGTTCCACGCTCCAGGTAATCAATCAACAATATCCCTTCTGAGTCCCAAAATATTGAGGCCATAACCTTGCCAGCCGATGCCACGGCACGAAACTTCTTCGGGGTCGCTGATGATGGCCGTTTCCATTGCGAAGATTGCTGTTTTGTCTCGGGATCAAAATGATGGACCCATGTTTCGTCCATTGTTACGAAACGAGACAAAAAGTTTTCAGAATCTTCTTGAAATTTGTCCAACAATATCTTCGAAATGTCAAGTCGATTTTGTTTCTGACTGTCGGTTAACATTCTCGGCACTCATCTTGCGAAGACTTTTCTCATATTCAAAGATTGTTTCAATATTTATTTATATTTATTTATTTATTTTATTTTCGGAAGGCTTACAGACTAATAATATGGATTGAATACTTCCATATGAAATGCCCGTTTCTTGAAATAAGTATCGGATGGTAATTCTTCGATCGCTCAATACAATTTTCTCGCCTTTCGCAACATTTTCTTGGGTGACTGACGTCGATGGACGGCCGCAACGATGTTCGTCTTCCGTGCTCGTTCTCCCTACTCGAAATTGAGAAGCCCACCTTGCGACAGTGGAATAAGGCGGAGCAGACTCTCCTAATGTTGCCTCCAAATCGCAATGAATCTCTTGCGTCGTTAACTTTTTTAAACAGAGGTATTTAATAACGGCTTGCACTTCGTTTTTCTCCATTTTCGAGAACACGTTCCGACACGAAGCAAACAAATGACTACATTCAGAAAAAAACAAAAGAGAATCGAAGATTTTTTTCTTTATTAATATTACAAATATGTATCTGAGCTATGCCTGCCAGTATTTATTTTTTTTCTTACCAAGGAGTATGTCGTTCTCACTACTTTTTGATCCCCCCTCGTATTTAGCGCTCGCGGCTTTGCTTGCATGCACTCGATAATTGCGAATAATTTCTAAAATCACGCCTCAGATGTGAGCCAAACATATTTTCTAAGACCGCCTTTACTTTTAATGAAGTATTTATCTATTACCTATCCATATTCGTCTATTTTGTTTGTTAAAAACAAAAGATTAAATAAGTGTTTTTATTTATTCATATTATAAAGTGGCGATTACAAAGTGATTAAAAAAAAAAATCTTCAATTTACATTTGTATTTTAAGTAGGCCAGTAGTTAAGTATACCTAGGTTTAAAAAATATGAAATATTTTATCAGGTGGCAAATATGTGCCCATCCATTTAAATATGATTTTAAGTCCATTTGATTCTCTTCAGATGAATGTGTCTCAATCCTTTTCCTATAATAATCTGTACCTTCACGTTTTCGACAGACAATGAAGTGATTATATACTTAAGGCCGTTTAAACCGAATTTCATTTTAATGAAATAAAGACTAAATATTAGCTCAATTTACGGACTATGACCATCATTCCAATAGGTACCTTAAATCTCTTTAAAAGAAGTACTTACACAAAAATATCAATATTACTTGTGAATTTTAAAATTAGAAGTCCTATTTTACCCCCGTTTTTTTTTTTTTTTTTTTTGTGGATGGGAAATCATCAAATGACTTCTCCCGCTCTGGGCAGAGGCGGGAGGGCGTGTCAGACTTTTACTGACTAAAACCCACCCATGTTCCTTCAGCTGCCCGTGCCAGGGCCATGGTATCTCTTTCGAACTACCCGCGACCCCGGCGGCTATTTTACCCCCTTGGGGGATGATTTTACAAAAACGCTGTAAGTCGTCCCGTTCACGGTGCGGTACATAAACAGTGCGGGGTTCCATTTTTTCACATTGAGGTACGGAACCCTAACAAGGATACCTATTCAGTGTTACTTTTTGGCAAGGTGACAGGCAAATATCACCACGCTTTACTTGACGACCATCTAAACAATGACAGTGTTATTGCATAGCTTATGTTTTATACTGGAGAATGTTTGAGATATGGAATTCCATCACTTGAACGAGTTACTATGAGCTCTTATAGCAGGGCAAAAGTTGAACGGTTCCAGTGTGAGAGAGCGACGGAGCGGTATACGACCTACAGCACCATCCTTTTTTCTCAACGGATCCATCATGGATCCATAATGTTTTTACACGTCATAGTACAGCCCCAGGATGAAATCCGATACTATGATGTGGTGTAGAACTGAATCGTTGTCGTTGTAGTGAGCCCTTGATGTCTTGTATTCTTGGTTAAACCATCTAATACAGGCGGCAAGTATCCGAGTTATGATTTTAAAGTTGATTACTTGTCAATCTTTAGCATTACTCACCTGCCGTCCTAGAACCAAAAATTCGGTGACATGTGACGCCTACCAACCGCACTGGACCTTCGTGGTGGATTATGGCTCACTCTCGCAGAGAGGAGGCCTGAGTCCCAGCAGTGGGAACGTTATAGGCTGATTAAAAGGCACTTGTATTCTTATATTATGTTATAGTGGAAATAAGCCCATATTTCACCCGCTATTATCTATCATAAGTGATAGATAACCTAGTAATAATAACATAAAATAATTTTTGTCTCGAATAAAGATGAAGTTATAATCCATCAATCAGCCTAGCCTTTTCCCTACTATGTTGGGGTCGGCTTCCAGTCTAACCGGATGCAGCTGAATGCCAGTATTTTATATGGAGCGACTGCCTATCTGACCTCCACAACCCAGTAACTGGGTAATACGATACCCCTTGGTAAGACTAGTTGTCAGACTTTCGGGCTTCTGACGACCCGTAACGACTGTCAAAGATCCACGAATGACAGCCGGGACCAACTTCTTAACGTGCTTTTCGAGGCACGGAGGAATCTCGGTTTGTGATCACCCATCCACGGTCAATCTCGGCAATTGTAACTTAACCTGATGGAACGACCCGTGCGGCTGTTATTACTTAGCTACGAGCTCCTCAAGATGTTACAATCATTAAAAGTAAAATTAATTAAAGGTTTTTAAGTAACGGGTGATTTTTTTGCTGGTATCTTTTTGGCAACACTGTTTTTGACAGATCACGCGTGAATCGTGTCTTGTGTCATTGTCAAACTTGTTCAGTTTGGTCTATAATTTAACCATGAATCGACTTACGAACGAACAACGCTTGCAAATTATTGAATTTTACTATCAAAATGCATGCTCGGTTAAGAGAGTGCATCGCGCACTTCTTCCAATTTATGGGCAGTTTGGTCGGCCTACTGAGGCAGCTATTCGGAAGCTTGTGACTAAATTTCGAACCCAGTTTACATTATTGGACATTAAACCACGAACACGCATACGTAGAGTGAGGACCGAAGAAAATATTGCGGCTGTATCCGCCAGTGTTAGTGATGACCGTGAAATGTCGATTCGCCGCCGTTCGCAGCAATTGGGCCTCTGTTACTCCACTACGTGGAAAATTTTGCGAAAGGATTTGGGTGTAAAACCTTACAAGATACAGCTGGTGCAAGAATTGAAGCCACACGACCTCCCACAACGTCTAACATTTGGTGAATGGGCATTGGCAAAGTTGGAGGAAGATCCACTTTTTTATCAAAAAATTGTGTTCAGCGACGAAGCTCATTTCTGGTTGAATGGATATGTCAATAAGCATAATTGCCGCATCTGGAGTGAAGACCAGCCAGAAGCATTGCAAGAGCTACCACTGCATCCCGAAAAATGTACTGTTTGGTGTGGATTATGGGCCGGTGGCATCATCGGGCCGTACTTTTTCAAAGACGACAATGGCCGAAACGTTACTGTGAATGGCGAGCGCTACCGTGTGATGATTGGCGATTTTTTTTTGCCCAAAATGGAAGAATTGGACATGCCTGACATGTGGTTTCAACAAGACGGTGCCACATGCCACACGGCACGCGAAACAATGGCCCAATTGAGAGCCGCCTTCGGTGAACAGTAATTTATCTCACGTTTTGGGCCCGTCAATTGGCCGCCTAGATCGTGTGATCTAACGCCTTTGGACTATTTCTTGTGGGGCCATGTTAAGGCTCATGTCTACAGGGATAAACCAGCAACGATTGACGCACTGGGAGCCAGTATTGAAGCATTTATTCGTGATATACCGGCTGATATGTTGGAGAGAGTGTGCCGAAATTGGGCCTTGCGAATGGGCCATCTAAACCGGAGCCGCGGCCAGCATTTGCATGAAATCATCTTCAAACATTAAATTATATTGATCGTTCTATCGATTCCAATAAAGATTTCATCAAATTTTTCAAATTTTTTGTGTTTTTTTTGAAAATCAAATCCTATACCTCTTAAAAAATCACCCGTTATAATGTTTTGATCGCAATCATGACTAGAACTCCCGATTCTTTTACAAATCAACCCAAAGTTCGTTTTAGAATTCATACACAACGAATTTTATTGCCAGGTATTTGGTAGGAGTAAAAGGGAAATAAAATATTGCAGGACTGTGATGGGCCATGAAATGTTTCTGTTTGTGTTATATGTACTTCTGAAGTCTTGTATTTTCTTTGAGGAAGAACATATCAGCAGGCGACATATTGTTGCGTAACATACCATACGAGTACAATGGCAATCGGTCGTAATGCCTTTAATTTTGACAGTTCAGCGTTCATTGCGTTTTTTACGTTGTTGAGCAGGCGAATTTTTCAAACCTCTAGAGCAATGGGTTAGGTTATCATTGGTTAACTTATTGTTAGTTGCGTAATAGTTTCAGTAATAACCTCATTCCTAGCCATATCATGTTTCACATGAAACATCGTTCATCGTACGTTCGTTCGTTTCATTGTTTCATTCACATTCTAAACTTTCCTCACAACCATTTAACTATTGCTTCATTATAGTGCAACGCTCACAAAAGAATTAGTTCCGGTTGTTTAATTGACACATAACTTTTATCTGAGCAATAAAAAAACAATCGAGAGGTATCGTAAGTTTACTCCTATCTACCGACCTACCGCAAGCCGCCTTAATATAAAACTTTGTTCCAAAAATTGCAGTTTAAAAGCTTTTGCATATAAAATGTTTCAAACAGCTATACTTCTATATTTTCATTAGATAAAAATTATCTGACTATCGAAAAAACGGCTCTTATTCTATTCTATTTTGGACTGTTACCGTGGATGGGTGACCATCTTTACATACCGAGACTCCTCCGTGCCTCGGAAAGCACGTTAAGCCGTTGGTCCCGGCTGTCATTCGTGGATCTTTGACAGTCGTTACGGGTCGTCAGAAGCCCGAAAGTCTTACAACCAGTCTTACCAAGGGGTATCGTATTACCCAGTCATTGGGTTGTGGAGGTCAGATAGGCAGTCGCTCCATGTAAAATACTGGTATTCAGCTGCATCCGGTTAGACTGGAAGCCGACCCCAACATAGTTGGGAAAAGGCTAGGCAGATGATGATGACATCCCGCTACTGGGCAAAGAACTACGATTTTCAAAAGTACAGCCAGTCATAATATGTAAATCTGCCCAATGCTTTGTTAAATTGACAAGATACAAGCTCAGTCTGCAATTTGTGACGGCAGGATGCAGCCGACAGGAAATGTACTTGGTCAAATAAATTCAGACATGAATATTGACTAGCTGCCTGTTCAATTGATATCGAACTCTGAAGAATATTTTTCAATCCGTAGTTTAAAAACAACATAAATATCTTATCATAACATCTCTGTTTTCTCCAAATGGTTCGCTATAGGTGTGCCTGTAGTACACCTACATTTCGCTATGTTTAAGACCCATGTAACAGGGGGCGAGCCTATTGCCACCAACCGCGTACAAATCCAGACTTCGGGCTGCTACTGAGAAATTCGAGATCGCGATGGCTAATCGAAATCAGGATCTCGTGCTAAGAACTATAGTTGCTATCACTTGTACGTTGTGGTTAATCAGTGCAATTTTATTTCCTTCATTTTGCTATGCTGAGCGGTAAACGGCGGGTTTTCCTACTAGGATCTAGTAGAATAGTAGGTCTAGTGGAATTTATTTGTATTTTCTCAGTAGCAGTTTAGAAATGGGTTTGTGTACGTGTACAGCCTGCTCTACCCCATACCTACTCTTGAATACCGATAATAATAATGATAGTAATATTTCATCACAATTTAAAGGCGATATTATGAAAGTGTTACACAAAGCGAATGCCCTTTAACAGAATGCCAACAATACAACTGACAACAGAAATCGGTTAACACTGCTACTTTTTCACATCATCTAAATTAACACAAAATGATTCGTTTAACTGTTAAGAGTTAATGTACTAAAATGTGTGTACTTCTGTTTCGATTTGAATTCAATATTTCGCTTATTAATTAAGATTAAAAACTGCAAGTGTTAATCGACTTTTGTTGCTGACTGTACCTAAAGCGACAGATTTAAATGTCTTTGTTTGTGCCTCAATATTTAATTAGGAAACGCATGTTTTTTTGTTATGTGCTGATTTATCATCATCGTAGGCTTTTTCCACCCACTGATGAGTATAGGCCTCTTCCGCTTTATGAGAAGTTTCCCTAGTCATCAGAGTATTAACCTAGTCTTACTCGCGTACTTCTCTATTAGTCGCTATCGCAGGTGACGGATAGGTTAATAAGCCACATAATTGTAACGGAAAATTGTAATTGTAACTCACGTATTTGTAATTTCTGTGTTATTAATATTTTCTACAATTTAACAATATTGTAGAATTATAGACTTGTAAACTTTTGTGGTCGCATTGCCCCGAAACTCTATTACAATGCGAGACCAATTTATACTGGAAATGCAAGCCTTTTTCGTATCTTATTTTATTTTATTAGGATCTCCAACAAAGAATACACCTTACATGCTATCTTATAAAGGACAAGAACAAAAATCAATGTGCTCCCTCAATTATAGAAGACCACATCATGCAAAAGAAACAAACAAAAAATTATATATTATTATTAAATTTATACTAATAGATTATTAATGTTGACCATTTGAATCTAAATTGAATGAAAAACATAGATTACAAAGCAAAGAAAACATAAATAAATAAATATAGCAAATAATACATTAATAAACAGGCAGCTCAACACTTACGAGTACATATCATTTAATTGTGCTCGGATTAGTGAATTATATTTACCCAGAGTATTAGAAATATGTCTTCTGATATACATGCTAAGGCATTGTACTGCTGGGTCATCCTGGAAACCGGTGAATGTTTACCCAGATTTGTTCGGCATCGTGGGGCTTTGAGTCATGGGCGGGGATAACGCGAAATGCTGACAGGAACATTAAGATTTATTCTGCTAAGAAGATCTGGACAGTCAATACTATTATTAAGTAATTTGAACAGGAATGTGAAATCAGAGACCGTACGGCGAGACTTGAGAGGAATGATTTTAAAATGACTCAGCTTGTCTGCGTATGATCTCAAATTCCTAACTCTAAACCGAAAAGCTAGGTGACGAACAAGTCTCTTCTGGACTCTGTCCATTCGACCCTGGAAGTAAGTGAACCTGTATGTTGGATTCCAGACCGTGCTGCAGTATTCTAATTGACTTCTTACATAGCTATGATTTAATTTCTATATTTTAGCTTCGACCAGAATTCGGCCAGCGTTAGCATTGATCTATACAGATTGATTCGCCATGTTTGCAGTGCAGGGTAGGTATGTCTTTGTCGTTCTATTAGCCATATTAATGATTAAACCATTTGTTTCAGAATGCCAATACAGGCGCCTCAATGGACGGATTATTTGAACTGTCCAGTTTGCTGCCGCGAATTCGGCGCGCCGCCGCGCAGCCCCATTAGCCTCGGGTGCGGCCATACACTATGTAGACACTGCCTCAAACACTTACACAGAAAACAATGTCCGTTCGATCAGGTTAGTTCCACTTATACACGAAAGCCTCGTATTCATGGTATAAAGAAAAGCCAAGCAACAGCTGCGAAAGATTGTTGTCAGCAACGTCAAATATTGCTGGAAACCACAGAGCAGGGAATCCCCACCAGTAGCATCTAGAGTCGGCAGTATAATAATTAAAAACCTTCACATTTAAAACGTCATTAATGTGTCGTATTGCTAGTAAACGGTTATCACCGCTTGGTATGTATGGAACGTGACAATGCTCTGTGATGAAAACAATGTTTGCATCAACCTTTCAACTACAACTCTCCGTGTTACAGCAACACAAAAACATGTTGCTGCAACAAGCTTCCGCAACTTTTGGTTAGCAATACGGGGCTTTACAGACTTAGAATTTGTGAAATCTATATCTTCTTTAAAATGCGTGCTTGCCGAGGTCGGTCCGTGGATGGGTCAATCCACTAAATATTGAGAGCACTCCGTGGCTCGGAAAGCATGTTAATCTGTTGGTCCGGGCTGCCATTTGTAGGTCGACAGACGTTACGGGTGGTAAGCTCATAATTCTGACAACCAGGGTTGTGGAGGTCAGATGGGCAGTCGCTACATGTAAAATACTGGTATTCAGCTGCATCCGGTTAGACTGGAAGTTGGCTGGGGGTTGGCCCCAACATAGCTGAGAAAAGGCTACTATACAAGGCTAGGCAGATGATGAGATAATAAATTAAAAAAAATACAAGCTTTTAAGGATAGCATCTAGGACCAGAGTCCTTGTCAAGACGAATCAACCGAGCCCAAACTCGATAGGGTTGCGACGCTTTAATACTGATTTCCTGTGGCCACCTTCCGGCTCCATCATCAGATCAGCTCCTAGTCATAAAAATACTGCATTGTCATCAGATTTACATTACATATGCATGTAAAATTTCAGCTCAATCGAAAACCAAGAAGTGGGTTAAATTAAACTTGCAAGATTAGATTACAAACAGACAGACAGACAGACACCGGGACAGGTGACACTACATAAAAGCTTGTAAAAACGGTGTGCATTCAAATACACGACCTACGTAAAATTAGGGTCGTATCTACGTACACACGGATACATATCAAGCTATACATTTCCAGTATAAGCTGATGTCGCATTGTATGGGATTTCCTTACAATGAGAGTTCAGTGTACTGGAAATGTATACCATGATATGTAGCCGTGTGTACGTATTAATGTAAAATATATTTCTGTGCAAGCTGTTTTAAAATCAGTTTGGCAAAATTAAGCATAAGGATTTTCACTCCATTATCAACTCATGTTTATATTACCTTGCACTTTAAATAAATAAAAACAAAAAAAAAAATTCCATAGGCCGGAGGTCGGGCAAAATGTTATTGGGTGTTTTTATCTGGAATTTCTCAGGAGCAGCGCAGAGTCTGAGCCCGGTTGATGGCAATGGGCTCGCTCCCTATTACATGGGACAAACATAACTGGTGAAAAGTGGGTGTACTATAGGTACACCTCTACCTTACCCTTCGGGGAACTCAGGCGTGATGTTATGAATGTTATTTTATCAAACTTCAAACCAGAAACAAGCAGTTGTGTTGAAGGCGAGTAGTGCTACCAACTGGCGCCGTCATTAAGAAAAAAGTTATCAAATCTGGAGACACGGAACATTTTGATGTTTTCTATGCTCACATTTTTAGTCAGATGAGGTAGAATTTTTTGTATAAAAAAAAATCAACATCAAACCTCCAAGGTTCTTCTAACTTCGAATTTTCTATGCTCACATTTTTAGTCAGATGAGGTAGAATTTTTTGTATAAAAAAAAAATCAACATCAAACCTCCAAGGTTCTTCTAACTTCGAATTTTCTGTGCTCACATTTTTAGTCAGATGAGGTAGAATTTTTTGTATAAAAAAAAAATCAACATCAAACCTCCAAGGTTCTTCTAACTTCGAATTTTCTGTGCTCACATTTTTAGTCAGATGAGGTAGAATTTTTTGTATAAAAAAAAAATCAACATCAAACCTCCAAGGTTCTTCTAACTTCGAATTTTCTATGCTCACATTTTTAGTCAGATGAGGTAGAATTTTTTGTATAAAAAAAAAATCAACATCAAACCTCCAAGGTTCTTCTAACTTCGAATTTTCTGTGCTCACATTTTTAGTCAGATGAGGTAGAATTTTTTGTATAAAAAAAAAATCAACATCAAACCTCCAAGGTTCTTCTAACTTCGAATTTTCTGTGCTCACATTTTTAGTCAATTTAGAATGTTTTGACCTCATCTGACTAAAAATCTGAGCATAGGAAATTTCAATAATGAAATGGCGCTAGTTGGCAGCACTACTCGCCTTAACGGCCTTCGTAACTGTCTTCAATCGTCTTTTTTAATCCTTATGCCGTTTTTAATCCGTGTCTGACGATTATAAAGTGGAATCTGTGTGTTTATAGTAATTTTAAACGCAAGGCCAGTTTAAAAAGAAATCGATTTTAAAGTCGTCCTTTGTCACGCACTGCTTAGCGATGGTGTTGTGACTATAATCCACAGGGAAAACAATTTCTGATTATTTGGGACTATATTGAAACTTGGCACCCCAGTTGCCACTGCTAGGTATTTTTTGAACGAAATAATACATGTAGATACTTAAGAATGTAATTCTTAGTAAATCAATTTAAAACTTTTTTGAAAAAAGAAAAATTACTTACAGTAGCGGCTGTTTTTTATCCTCGTGTAATCTCAGACGTCTGAAGAAAACCTTTGAAACGAAACGAATACAAAGCCGACTTTATTCCTTTTCATTTAATCCACATCTTCAACTTTCCCTCGCGTTTTGCAATCTGCCTAGCCTTTTCCCAACTATGTTGGGGCCGGCTTCCAGTCTAATCTAACCGGATACAGCTGAATACCAGTATTTTACATGGAGCGACTATACTTATCTGACCTCCATAACCTGGTTACTGGGTAACACGATAACCCTTGGTAAGACTGGATGTCAGGCTTTCGGGCTTCTGACTACCCGTAACGACTGCCAAAGATCTACGAATGACAGCCGGGACTAACGGTTTAACGTGCTTTCCGAGGTACGGAAGGGTTGCAAACGTAGCTTTAACTTCATTCGACCCGTGCGGCTTTATTACTTGTTCGCCACGAGCTCTTCTCTTTCCCGCGCTTTTTTATTCCTCCTGAATACCAGTTCGGGAATGGCAATTAAAAACTTACTTATCTCATTACCCTGTATGCTGATAGAACTTCTGACTACGACTCTACGAGTACTAGACCATTTGATAACCTGTTAACATATTTCACGCGGTTGGTTTTCTGTATAATTTTGAGGTGAATCAAATTTCAGCTTGCTTTGCTTTAAATCACCTTCGGTGTGAGGCACATTTACGTAGTATACGTATAGATTATGTTGAGTAACTAAGGTGCCACCAACGGCTTCCCACACGTCCGTTACCTACGCTAAAACTTCCCCCGAACAGTACCTACTGTATGACCTCGCAATAGACTAAATCCAATAACTCATAGTACCTACGACAGGATCAATGACAGATGACACGCTATTTATTATAGGTACTTATATCTATACTAATATTATAAAGAGGTAAAAGGAGATCATTCATTTTGGGCTAAGTCAATCTAAGAAAGTACCGGCCAAACAAAAAAAAAAAAATATTAGAACATGTTATTCACTTCACTTTTATTGTATTTAGTATTGTATACTTGTGTTGTTTTGTTGTTGTATTAGTTAAAAGAATCATAGTAAAAAAATAAAAGAAAAACAGAAATAAGTATAGAAAAACGTATTCTTTCGGAAAATAGCATTTTTTTCGGCATTTTCTATTTTAGCCCAAAAATGTAGGTATGGACTGTGAATGATCTCCTTTGTTTGTAATTTTGTATGTGGGGGGTAATCTTCGGAACTAAGTACTGATCCAATTCGTGAAGATTGGCAAAACCTAAATATAGAAAAATCCTTTCTGCGATAAGAAATTATCAGTTCTCTCATTTTTACATGACAATATTCCATAATTGGCATCGGAGCGGAGGATCTATTGAGACCAGCGAGGAATTGGGTCAGCGCAGCGGCTCTACACTCAATAACGTGTCCGTCAGCGTTTTGTGCAGTTTAGTTGTTTAACACGTTCGTTGCTGGCCACAAATTTTGATAAGTTTATCCGTGTTCTGTTGGTGGCTCCCTGGGCCCTTTGTCCGAAGCCTTTGATCTCTCAACAAGCACATGTGTCGGCGAGCGTGCTCGCATGTGTTCTGCTAGCTCATTGCTGGCGGCTTGTCTATGGTACTAAGCGTGAGGAGAGCACGCCAATGTGGCGTGAGGACATGCTGGGTGTGCTCCTCTGTCTTGCAGTTCGTACTTATTAGTATAAATAATCTTGTTTGTGGGGTTCGGATCAAGCCGGTAAACCTTATTAGGGTGGCTTGGCTGTATTTTTAACAGACTTCAAAAAGGAGGAGGTTCTCAATTCGTCGGAACCTTTTTTTTTTATGTATGTTCCCCGATTACTCGAAGATGGCTGAACCGATTTGGATTTTTTTTTGTTTTATTCGAGAGAGTTCACACACATCACATCACAGTTGGTCCCATATAAAATTGATTAACTTTGCTTTGGTAGTTTTTGAGTTAGCTTCAATAATACGTATTTTTTCCCCACTTTTATATGGATGATGTTCTAGTTTGTTTTGCAGATAGTGGTATTAGAATTTGTGTGGGGTAGGTACACAACTAAAATGTGAAAAATAAAAACTTTTTTACAAAAAAATACAACCGACTTCCAAAAATAAATAAAAAAAGGTTCCGACGAATTGAGAACCTCCTCCTTTTTGAAGTCGGTTAAAAACAACAGTAGAAAGTGAAAAATAACTTTAATATCGGAAGTCGGTGGCAAAAAACGAAAATACATTTAACTAGACACTGACTTCCGAAATTATTAGAAAATATATCTATTTAGGCCACTTTCAAAACACTACCGAAAGATGCTCTGCTTGCCACCAACAGACCGAATATAGCTTTTTGTAAACCTTTAGCACGCGAATTTTGTATCAATTTAAGCTACTGTTTTTCGCCAAACACGTGTTGCTATGCGGCGCGAAAGCCTACAAACGATCCGAACAGCAGTGCGATTCTGTATAACCATCTCACCGTGAATACTTAGGTGAAGTGAGCGTGGAGTGAGCTGTCAATAGTGTCAATTCCTAGCAAAAACAAACTCACTTCACCTAAGTTTTCACGGTGAGATTTTTACAGAATCGACCGGCAGTACCTACCTACGTGCGTCATGTCGAATGGTTTTTGTCTGAGCCGTGTCATAGTTGTCTAATATTAGGGTAACCTCGTATCTGTGAAATGAGTGAAAACGTGTCGCCATGTTGGTGTTATATGAGTAATTACTTACTCATATAACACCAACATGACGACACGTACCTCTTTAGTTCTTAGGGGAAACAATTTAATTGATGACTATAATCTAAAATACAACCGAATTGAGAACCTCCTCCTTTTTTGAAATTGGTTAAAAATCAGCTGTAGCCTACATTTTGTTGAGTTATGCGAACATAAATATATGGAACTGCAGTTATGTTTTCGCGATTTCAGGTTTGGTTCGGGTAATTCAAAGAAAAAAAACATATCTCAATTACCGTCACACTTAGGACATGGGGTCTTTGTGACTCCCCCAACCCCCAACAAATTGTGTCGGTCCATGCGCCGGACACCCTATACAGGGTGTAAGGGACAGTCCTCCGCAGACTGATGGGGTCAATTCAGTATACGAGTATAATACTTACTAAGATGACCGGTACATGAAATTTTTTCAGGAACTTTTGCTTTAATGCAAAGCAGTTCTATTTTGAAGGTCCCGCATCAAGTGTTTTTATTTAACTGGAATGCCCATTGCGACAGTTGCGACTTGCGTCTCCGTTCATTTCACAGATAATTTCTATTCAACTTTTTATTTGGCTTATTATAATCATGCTGGGATAAAAAGTTTAGAATAGGGACATTAGGGACGCCAATTTTGCTAATGGATGAGGGGATGCTGTTTTAAAACTAATCGAAAATTTTACATTAAATTGTAATTTATTCTGTGATGAGAGGAACATAGTTACCTAGACGAATGTTGTATCATCGATTCGAAAAGCAGAAGAACCAGCGCTATCGGTGATTTTATCGCATGATTTCATGTGCAGTAATGTCTTGGGTTCCGTCCAACCATCACAATCGAGTCACACCTTACGTGTTATCGAGTTACATCATCACCTCCTGCCGTTTTAGTTATACGCCTAACAGTTCATTTACATTGTTCGTTGATTTGCTTGACATAATATGCATAACGTTAATTCATGCATTCGGTAAAGGGAGTAAAGCGAATACTTACGCTTCAGTCGTTCTAAAAGTTCCTAAACGATTGATTTCAAATTTAATTTGATTTTCATAGATGAAGTAGACATTAATGATGATTACCCCTATATTTAATTATATACCTTTTTTTTATATTAATATACCTTTTTGTAACAAAAGCATTTAGATCTGGAGATCCATCTGTTGTCATATCTATTGTAATCCAGTTGTGATTTATTTTTACCCCACTGCCCAAGAAGGAGGGTAATGTTTTTTTTTACATTTAGCGTTTACCTACATAGTGTGGCGGCATCTACATCGCCACATACGAACTACGCATCACAATGACATGACGTCACGCAAATCCTGCATCGCGCAATTAGAGTTTACCGCGCGACTAGCATATATTATACAACGTCCCGACATCAACTGTCGGGCAGTTGCCCACCAGACACGACACCCGTCTGGTCGGAGGATCCTCCCTATTCTATGGGGGATGACTGAACTTTACACGCCCCTATAACAGTCCTCATGCTTCTATAATAGTAGTAATTGATAAGGTGAGATCAATTTCCAAAATATCAACCCGAAAAGATGGTTCGATGTCAGGTACATACTACGACATACATACATTTTACTATAAACTATAAGTTCTGCGAATAGTAAAGCTCGCGAGCACCGTGCCCCTAAAAAAAATCCTAGCATGTCAAACCCAGAAAATGTAAATTTCAAAAATTCAAGGATACAATCTAACGTCAGTCGTCTAATTTAAAAATAGGTTTTATTGGTTTTTAACGAAAGGAGAAATACAACAAAACATTTCTATGCAGAAAATAATACTGCAATATTTTCAGAATTCTCTTAATTTTGTGATGAGGTGGTCCCAGGTGCTCCATCAATCCCTACCTGTTTAGTAGTTAAACTTACGTTCCACTGGAAGAAATCTAAAAGTGAGCAATTTACTGCATTTAAAGGAGCTATTCTGCTCATCACGCCGAAGATCGTCATCAGAGGGCTTAGTGCCAGTTTTTATACTTACTCGAACGCGTTTACGATAACGTTACCTAACGTCAATTTGTATGGAATAATTGTGTTTCCCATTATAGTCACCAGACGGCGCTTATTCAGTTTCAGTACAAATTGAAGTTTACGTTAACTTGATCGAGTAAGTATAAAAACTTGCACTAAGGCCTCAGATCTTCACCAAATTTTTATGAGACCAACACCTTTCAAATAAAAAAGGAACCATCGAAATAGGAATCATAAGGCGGAGATATCCAGTAGCCCCCTGTTTGGAGGAAATACCCCTCCAATCAAAAATCCCTGACGACTTAAAAAATCTATAAAGTCGTAAAACCTGTATACTAAGTTTCGTCCAGATCGGTTGTAAAATACGACCTGTAGAGGAGTAGCAACAAACTGACAGACGAAAGCAAATTTTGCCAGACTTGAAGCAGAGACGCTTCGCTCGCTCAGTCAATTTAAAAAAAAAAACGTCTGTTTGTGTGACCGCGTTGTTCTATTAAACTACGCAACGGATTTTGATGCTGTTTTCAACATGATTTAGAGAATTTATTCCGGAAAGTTTGTGCTTAATACAGTAATATTAAACTTGAATATAATAAAGAAACTCGACGTTTTTACGACAAGTAGCGAATAAAAGGAGAATTAACCAAGTCTCAAATATTTTTTCATATAATAATGCCATCATTGTGCAGTACAAACACTAATGTATCAATGTCTTTTCCATTCATGCTTCCATGTTTTTTTTTTTACTGGAGAACCAAAGCAGAAAGGGATTGTTGGTGGTTATTGTGCTATTAAATTTAATAACCATTGATTTTTTTAAGCTGATGAACTTAATTATCTTTGTTGGTCTCGTACGTGTTTGTCTTTCTCGGATGATTCGTTCGACGATGGAGCTTGTTTGCCTAGTTGTAATCTGGGGGCTCACTATGAGCTCTTATAGCAGGGCAGAAGTTGAACGGTTCCAGTGTGAGAGAGAGACGGAGCTATATATGACCTATAGCATCATCCTTTTTTCCCAACGGATCCATGATGGATCCATGATGTTTTTTCACGATATAGTACGGCCCCTGGTCAATGGTAATCAGCTGTTGGTAAGGAAGATTAGAAGTCGATCATTGAAAGGAGTTTAGATTCTTAATGTTTACACAACTAAAATTTGTTGGCTCTGTTGCCCTTGCCAATGGGCCCGATCTTTAGGGTTCCGTACGTACCTCAAAAGAAAAAAAAAGGGAACCCTTATAGGATCACTTCGTTGTTCGTCTGTCAGTCTGTCAAGACTCTTTTTCTTAGGAACATGTGGAGGTATCAAGTTGAAATTAATATCAAATACGTAAGTCTACGGTCCCTTGAAACTTTAAAAAAATCAAGCTACTAAGTCAACGCAATAAAAAGATACGGCCATTTATGTGACATGATTTGATTACTCGCTAGTAAATCAAAACCTATACTTCTGGGGTACTTCCCGTTGACCTAGAATCATGAAATTTGGCAAGAAGTAAGATTTCACAGCACTGGTAAAGGAAAAAGTCCGAAAACTGTTAATTTGTAATTTTATCACATAAAAAATCTAAGATGAAAAGGTATTAAAGGCGGACGCAACTGCTTTTATTTATTTAAAACACACAACTATCATTACAGGGTTACCCAATACTACAGTTATAGTTATGATAACACAAAGTTTAAAAAGTTAGACTTACAATTTTACAATATGCGGCCCTTCTGAATTCACTCAGAGTACAATTGAAGCAGTCAATCTGTTGTGACACCATATTTAGTGCACGTAGCGCGCGCGTCAGTGGCGCGTGCTGCAGAAGGTTGGTGCGAGCGGGCGGCACCCACAGTAGCGGCGGCCGCCTCCGTCGCCCCACGTGCCCATCAGGTACACACAATCCAACCGTGCGTAGAACGCCTGGGTTGTGTATTTTACCACGCATAATCTTAAATAAGTAAGTGGCGAGAGCTACTTCCCTTCTCACTTCCAGTTTATAATAGCCTACCATGCCCAGCACAAATAGAGTAGGATACAATAGTGGATACCCTGGATACACACTATACTGCTTTAAGTACAGGAATCTCACAAATTTGTTCTGGATACGTTCTAGCATCAGTTTGTACTTGGCTTCATGCGGCGACCAGACGACAGCATTGCATTCCAAATGACTTTTTACAATCGCTTCGTACAACGATCTCAGAGCACTGATATTCGTAAACTGGTTTCCCAGCCGTAAGACCAACCCTAAATTGCGGTATGCTTTTTTACAAACATCAGTGATATGCTTACGGAAATTTAAATCAGTTGTAAAGCGCACGCCTAAGTCCTTAACCTCCGAGACACGTTGCAGTTGGATTCCATCCATGCAATATTGATAGTGACTTGGGTCGCACGCACGGGTAAATGATAACACCGAACATTTGGCCACATTGAAATACAACTTATTTCTACGACTCCACTCTACTACCCTATTGATATCCTGCTGCAGTAGGTCATGATCAGATTCCTGTTTTATTCTATGAACCAATTTCAAGTCATCAGCGAATAACAAAGGTATAGATTCATTGACTACTCTCGGCAGGTCGTTAACTGTTAAAATGAAGAAAAGAGGTCCTACATTACTTCCCTGACTGACTCCTGATCTCGTAAAATAGGGCTCAGAGAGCTGCCCACTGCAGTCGACATACTGACGACGGTCTCGTAAATAGCAGGCGAAAAATGACAAAGTGTGAGGTGTACAGCCCACTCCAGCCAATTTAGCTAAAAGGACGTCGTTATCAACTGTGTCAAACGCCTTCCTGAAATCGAAGTAGGCTACATCTACCTGTTGTCCCGCATCCACCGTCGGTACAATTTGCGTCATAAGCTCCAGTAAGTTCCCTGTTGTCCCCCGCCCAGGACGAAAACCATGCTGCGCGTCGGACAACAGAGCGCTTATCTGTGGATACAGGCTGCCGTGAATGGTCGACTCAAACACTTTAGCTGGAGTGCATAAAACCGCTATAGGTCTATAATCACAGGGTGCTGAACCTCTACTACCTTTAGGCACGGGTACAACCCGGGTAAGTTTCCAGCGCTCAGGAAAAGTTGCGGTCCCGATACAGACGTTAAACAAGTGTAGCAACGGCCCAACCAACACAGCACGGCAATCCCTAAAAATGTAAGCCGGAATACCATCCGGCCCGGCTGAGCGCTTAGGCGGCAAGCGTGCCAGTGCGCGCTGTACGTCTGCGGGGCCCACACTCGCTAGGTGCACCCACGCGCCCGGCGACGCGCCCGCGTCCTCGCCCGCACTTGCCGCCGCCACACTCAGTACAGGAGGTTCCGGATTGTACACCGACTGAAAAAACTGAGCGAACTCATTGGCACACTCGTATTCCGACAATACGCGTCCGTCCTTAATTAACTTCCGCCGACTCGAATCGCCCTTCCTAGACCTAACGTACCCCCAAAACGCCCGCGGATCCTTCGCCAGGTGCCCTTGCACGCGATTACGGTACTGATCATGCGCTCGAGCAGTCTCGGTTTTCACTCTCGTCCTGTATTGTGCAAACTCCACATAATCACTGCGTGATTTACTTAATTTATATTTTTTATGTAATAAATATTTAACTTTTATATCCTTAATAATTTCAGCTGTATACCAGACTGGATAAACGTATCTATTATTTAATGAATTAATATGCTTACTTTTTGGAGGAACACACTTGTCAAAAACGTCATATATCTTATCATAAAATAAATCTAAAGCCATATCTGGATCGCATAAACCGTAAATCTCACTCCAATCTATTTTAGCTACCAAACTATACATTTGATTGAAGTCCGCTTTATTAAAATTCCAACATGTTCGAGTTATCACAGATTGAGATTGCGAGTGTCTCGTACGCGGCGATGCAGGAGAGGTACGAAACGCGGTGGGCGGCTGGGGCAGGCGCGCGCGCGCGTCGCGCTCGATGCACACGGCCAGCGCGGGATGATACGCGTCCACGGGCTGCAGGCCCTCGTCCGCCGCGCTCACCGACACGCCACCACGCGCACTCAACACGAGGTCCAACTGCCTATTGCTACAGTTAGGTACTCCGTTACACTGAGCAAATTCACAAAAGGCCATGAAATATTCGTAATAGTTAGAAATGTTGTTGCTACACGAGTACATATTGAAGTCCCCTAATATAATTATATTACTGCTATATTTGACACATATTTTTTCTAATATGAAAAACATCGACAAATTTTCATTGTCATCAACCCCTGGTGGAATATACACAACACAACAAGTGAAAATAAAACAATTTTGCATATAAACAGCCGCACAAATCAGTTCAAACTTTTGATTATCTATATCAATGTCACCTGGCACCGACACCCGTCGCAACTCGAACCTCGGTGTGGCCACTAAAAATACGCCCCCTTGCTTGCGACCATCCGCCCGGTCACATCGCAATATTTGATATCCAGGGAGTACAAATTCCGCGTTCTGAATCGCTTCATTAAGGCCAGATTCAGTAATAGCAAATAAATCAGATCCTGATGATTCCAGTAGTGACAAAAATTGTGTTGTCTTAGTTCTAAGTCCCCTGACGTTTTGATATAAAATGTTGAAATGACTACCGGGTTTCCGGTTGATTTGGTTTAGTGTTGGGACGAAACCAAATCCACTCACTGTATTCCACATTTACTGGCCATATCTCAGGATCACATAGTTTCTCAAAATTACTTAATGTAACACCAATCCTGAATGAGGCGTAGTCTCGCTCCGTTTTAGGTTTTAATTTCTCGATAACGATTTCCGAGTTCGTTCCTAGTGCCTGTTTGATATACTCTTTTAGATCGTCCTCTGTAGTGCTTTTATTCAGCCTCCAAACATGTAAAAATTTCCTTCGTTCAACTGCTTTTAAAGAACTAATTGAGTTATTACCTTTCCTTATTGCGTTACTTCGTCTGTTATTTCTTTTAACCTCTATCCAATCATTCTTACCAGTATCATCAACTTCCATACCCGCTGCTTTCCTGGCCACCGCTGCGTAACTATTCTCCACGGGCCTCTCAGGCAACGGCGGCGCGCAGTGGGTGTGCGGCGGCGGCGGCGGCGGAGGCGTAGTTGCTTGCACTCCATACTCCAGGACATTTGTTTGAGACGATGCAGCCCGGGCAATAGTACAATTCGGTATTGTAGGTACTGGAACCCGTATTGGTCGTTGGTTCCGGTAATTGGTGTCGGTATCATAACCTTCTTTTTTCTCTCCAGATAGCAGTCCCTCAGATTTTAAGCTTTTAATTTGCCGCTCATAAGAACTACATTTCATATTAGCCTCCTTTAATTCCTGTCTCAGTCTAGTATTTTCTAGCGCCAATACAGCCACACTGGTTTTAATCTCCTGTATAATATTTGTTTCAAAAATACTGATTTTAGCCAGGATTACACTATTAATTTGATTTACAATCTCATCCGATGTCAACAACTGTGTTTTCCCCTGAGCAATATTTCCCTCAAACGACTGATTTGCTTGATCTACGAAACTAGCGGCAGCACCACCACGTACCGGTGTGTCATCTGTTACTCGTATACGCAGAGTTACGTTCGAACAGGAGGCACACTTAAACGTACGCTTTAATTGTCCCGCCGCCGGCGGGGTTATATTCACACATTTATAATGGTATCCCTTCTTGCATCCATTACATTCAATAGTCTCGCCTATATTCATTTCTCTGTTACAAACCTCGCAATCCATCTTAATTTCTAGAATTTAGTGATAACACCGAGAGTGCGACAGAGACCGAGCTAGCTAGTTCGCACAAGATCGAAAGAGCGCGATGCACCACTGTATTCCGCGCTACCCGCTAATTGTTTTTTGTCACTGCACTTAGATATTGTTCGAAATCGTTAAAAATCCACCAATTTAACACTGTTCTCCATATTGTAACGGTATGTTATCATATAATGTTCATTTGAACACACCATTCATAACTTTAAAGTCCGAATTTACAACTTTATAAAAAATAAATCTCGAGAGCGACCCGTACGCCACGCTGTGCGCGAAGTTACTTGCTTAACGTGATTTCCGAGGCACGGAGGTCTCGATGTGTAATGGATGGTCACTTATCCACGGATCGACCTTGGCAAGCATTGAAGATTAACACGAGCGGCTGTTAACATTTAACCACGAGCCCCTCTTCATCTTGTCAACAACTCATTAATAAATATAATGTCTCGCTCCTACAGGCAGTCATCCAAATGGACCCCGAAGAGCTGGTGGTGAATACTGCACTCCTCCAGCTCGCAGGGTACACACCACCGACGCAGCCCTACCATCCACCTTCCATCCAGGCGCTCCCAGATCATGACAAACAGGCGTACGACTGCATCGTCAAGTGCATGGAACATCTCGCGGCCTACCTCAAGTATTGTGGCAATAGTGAGTACAAAAACACCTTTATTAAGTCAAATGGTGGAGCTGAATGGTGCTGATCCATGTGTCGTGATCGTGCGCTGTCAGTTGGGACTGGTCATCCCTTACCTGCCACGCTTATTTCAATTAGGTACTTACTATATTTTTGATTTTTTTTTTGTTTACTCTGCTCTGGGCGCTAATAATGTGCTCGTCTTTCTACATCGTTCTCACATAATATTAGGTCTTTACCTATGAAATTGCCGTTCTGCAGTACTGGCCATTTCAAATCAAAATAATTTTTGTTTGGCTAAGAATTCTAATTTCAAATTAATTTTATTTTAAAAACATGGATTTTTTTTTCCAAAAGTAGTCATTTGTTTATTGATTAGTGTTACATTTTCATCGCATTTCAATCTTTTTCGTCATCATGGATACGTTAAAAATTCGAGTAATTATGGAATATGAGTACCGTGGTGGCAGCAACGCGGCACAAGCGGCACGCAACATCAACGACGTTTACGTAGCTAACACTACAAACCAACGCACCACTTGTTATTGGTTTGCTCGCTTCCGTTCTGGAAATTTCGACCTGAAAAATGAACCTCGCGGTCGTCCGAAGACTTTGGTCGACAATGACGAATTAAAGGCGATTGTGGAAGCTGATGATACACAATCTACGTCTGAATTAGCAGCAGCTTTCGACGTTAGCGTCACAACAATATTGGTCCATTTGCGTCAAATTGGCAAGGTAAAAAAGCTTGACAAATGGGTGCCCCACGAACTCAATGATCGCCAGCGCGAAGTACGCGTCGAGACGTGCATTGCACTGCTCAACAGACACACAAATGAAGGAATTTTGAACCGCATTGTTACCTGCGATGAAAAATGGATTCTGTTTGATAACCGCAAGCGCTCAGCAAGTTGGTTGGATCCTGGTTCAGCACCTAAACAATGCCCTAAACGAAAACTTACCCCTAGAAAAGTAATGGTCACTGTTTGGTGGTCTAGCGCCGGTGTGATTCATCACAGCTTCTTACCAAACGGGGTGAGCATTACTTCAGATGTGTACTGTGAAGAACTGAACACAATGATGGAGAAGCTGGCACATCTCCAACCAGCATTGGTCAATCGCTCGTCTCCGCTGCTCCTGCACGACAACGCGCGACCTCATACTGCACAGCAGACGGTCTCCAAGTTGCAAGAACTGGGGTTGGAAGCTCTCCGTCATCCGCCCTACTCACCAGACCTTGCGCCTACAAACTACTACTTTTTCCAGAATTTGGATAACTTCTTGGCGGGAAAAAAATTCAATACCCGAGGGGCAGTACAAAATGCCTTTGAAGAATTTGTTGCCTCCCGTCCAGTTGATTTCTTTAAGAAGGGCATCAATAAACTGCCACTGCGTTGGCAAAGATGCAATGATTGCATGGGTGATTACTTCGATTAATACAAATAAAAAATGCATGAAAAAAATTCGTTTAAATTTTTTCATACAAAACGGCAATTTCATAGGTAAAGACCTATTATGTACCTACAATTTCCACATGGATGATGTAACAAATATTTTGTAATTTTTATAAAAACTTTTTTACAAAAAAATACAACCGACTTCCAAAAACAACACTACCAAGTGAAAAATAACTTTAATTTCGGAAGTCGGTGTCTAGTTAAATGTATTTTCGTTTTTTGCCACCGACTTCCGAAATTAGTTATTTTTCACTTTGTAGTGTTGTTTTTGGAAGTGGGTTGTATTTTTTTGTAAAAAAGTTTTTATTTTTCACTTTTTAGTTGTGTACCTACCCCACACAAATTCAAATACCACTACCTGCAAAACAAACTAGAACATCATCCATATAAAAGTGGGGAAAAATACGTATTATTGAAGCTAACTCAAAGACTTTTGAAGCAAAGTTAATCAATTTTATATGGGACCAACTGTGATGACACTCTCGAACAAAACAAAAAAAAAAATCCAAATCGGTCCAGCCATCTTCGAGTAATCGGGGAAAAAAAAAAGGTTCCGACGAATTGAGAATCTCCTCCTTTTTGAAGACGGTTAAAAAGAGTGTCGTCATCGATGAAGGACCACATCGTGAGGAAACCTAGACTTATAGATAATATAAGTCTGAAATCGCCAACCCGTCTTGAGCAAGCGTGGTGAGCAATGCTCGTGCCTTCTCTGTATGAGAAGAGGTCTTTGTCCTGCGGTGGGATAGTGATAGGCTGGTATTATTTTTTTTTTTTAAATAATACACTTTTTCAAGTAACGGCCGCAAGTCAGTACCAGCCTTAACGCCTGGCTGGCTGTCAACTGTACTTACTTGAAATTATGTAATTAGAAAATAATCATTATAATATAGATTCCCACTAATCAGAGTAGTTTCGACCAGAAAAAATTAACCTTGCTTGCCTAGATTATACTGTAGATTTTAGGTTCCTGTGTACACTGTGAGCAGTGGTGGCCCAGTGGTAACGGTCGCGACTTACGAGTTGTAGGTCGCAGGTTCGAACCCAGGCAGGCGCTTTACTTTGTGTAAATTATTTCATCACCACTGCTCTCAAAACGGTGAAGGAAAACATCGTGAGGAAACCGGCATGTCCTAGAATCAAAAATTCGAAGACTTGTGACATCTGCCAACCTGCACTGGGCCCGCGTGGTGGATTACGGCCCACTCCCTCTCACAGAGAGGAGGCTTGTGTCCCAGCAGTGGGAACGTTATAGGCTGATTATGTGTAGGTACACTTATTACCTAGAATGTTACAACAGTTAAAAAAATATTTTTCCCTATGCAATAATTCATGGTTTCCTGCATGCATGTATGTATGTATGTGTCATCTATACTAATATTAGGTATAGAGGTAAAATTTGTTTTTAAGTTTGTATGTAGGGGTAGTCTCTGGAACTATCGGCGCGGCAGTCGGATTTGAGCCGAGCGAGCGCTACTTTCAAAGTTAACTGAAAGGCTAATTTCAGCAAAGTCGCTTTTCATGTCTGTCTACCGCTTTGATCTTCTAAACTACACAATGGATCTTGATGCAGTTTTCGCTTTTTTTCTTTCTGGTTAATGACCATGGTTTGGTTTCTTTTTGGTTTCTGGTTGATGAGAAATATAAATATTAGCTACTTGTATGCCCCTTTTTTTTTTTGTGGATGGGAAATCATCAAATGACTTCTCCCGCTCTGGGCAGAGGCGGGAGGGCGTGTCAGACTTTTACTGACTAAAACCCACCCATGTTCCTTCAGCTGCCCGTGCCAGGGCCACGGTATCTCTTTCGAACTACCCGCGACCCCCGCGGCTACTTGTATGCCCCTATGTTTTCCTTTTTCCTCAAAAAAATGCTCAAAATTGCCTTTCCAGTCCGCTGTCAACAGAGGCCTAGTGTTCAAATTTGGCAACTATTAACGAAAAAAGAAAAACATAGGGGCTTAGAATAAATCCTTCATATTCAGTTTATGAAATATCTTTTAAATTGGTCCAATATTGGAGGAGGAAATTGGCGAGAGCCAATCCTTAAAATATAACTTTTTATATGGGTTATTCAGTCGGATCTGCAGTTGTCCTTATTGCACGATTGTGAGGGCGGAGTGCTCGCAGAGCGACAGCGATAGTTTCTTCAAATACCTAATTTCAAAAGTCTCGCTGCCCGCATTTCCTCTTAATAGGTAGGGGAGGACTGTGAAGGCCTATTTATCTCGACGTCAAAACTTGAGATATTTGAGCTTTTATTTATTTGTTCCAGTCAACAACAGTATGGCCGGTAGCCGGCTTTCGCGGCCCATGCAGAGAAAGCTGGTGATGCTACTGCAGTGTGCGATCACCGACGAGGAGGGCCGGGGGAGGGCGGCGCGGGCAGCGCGCTCCCTCGGCGAGCGGACCGTCACCGAGCTTATACTGCAGCATCAGGTAAACCATCGCTTCAGACTTGACTCATACTTCAAGTCCTTGTTTTCAATTGATGGTTTTTCCATTTAAACGAATATCAATTTAATGCTGGTGAAAATTAAGTTGATTACTTCAAGTCCTTGTTTTCAATTGATGGTTTTTCCATTTAAACGAATATCAATTTAATGCTGGTGAAAATTAAGTTGATTTTAAAATACCTAGTGCAATTGAAAAAATCATAAAGATGTTGTTAGAATTTGTAGCGCAATCGGAACTTTTATGTGAATGTTAAAGTTGTTTTCCAAAAAAACAGATATTTGTTTACATGTTTGGAAACAAATCGCGGACGCAGTATAAGTAGAGAGGATCGTTCTAAGGCATCATCCCGACGGGCGAGAGAGTCGCGCTGATACTAATGCCTTGCCATCAAACTCAATGGGAACTTTACGAATCAGTCTCCACAGGGCGATATTCATCGCGGCGAGAATTTGGTGGTACGGCGCGGTATTGCCACGATTCACACGCGACAAATGGCGCCTCAGAAAAAAAAAGAACAAAAAATAAACGATGGGTAGATTGTGTGAAAGATGGTAATGATAGAAAGGGGTGATTACTGAGCTGTCCCAAGTAAATTGGGATAATGGCAGGAAGATGATGATCACATAAGTAGGTACTGAGCAACCCTGAAATGATTCATTACAGACTAGACATGTGTTTGGTATTTCTCTTGCTCTATGGATTCGCATTTAATACACTTTAGAGTGCATTGGTTCTGGCGAGAGCGGGTATAAGACCTATTATGTAGGTTTTATTCTTTTGTTACGGCTAAAGACACGAAAATTCAAATGAAGTCCGCTAACTATAAATACCGCAATTGTGTATCTGCCTCTGAAATGATTATAATAATATTCCGCAACTGAAAGTAGTTTGCTTAACACGACCCCGCGGCCCGCTCTCAACGAGAGGAGGCCTGTGCCCCAGCAGTGGGAACATTATAGGCTGATTATGCTAGCCTGACCCCCTGCTTCTACCCCTTTTCTTTAGACTGTCATGTCAATTATGACAACTGTTGTCAAATTATGCACACTAAAATAACCAGTCAGTTATGAGGGTTCTGTATTGACAGATTAGGCACCTACGGAACCCTAAAAAGCAAACGTGCGTGTGTGGTTAGTGCCGCCACTAAATTATACAATTAAATTAACTATTTGCAATATCAGACCGGAAGTACTCCCGGTAATTATAGATCTTCCGGAATCGATGTTATAACATAAGCGCGCGCCGTATGTTGTTTGAATTCCGTCAACAAAATAGGTAATTAGGTATATTGGCAGCTAATTGCAGTCCCTTTTTAAGCCATATTGTGAGTCTACCTAAAATTTTGTACTTAGTTAAAAAAAACTAACATCGAGTCGGCCTTGTATAATTTTTCAAAACAAAATGCACAACGTTTAATAAGTAAGACCGCGTAATGCAAGGATGTTTATTTCGTGCACAATTTCACACAACCTATCCATCTTTTCTTTAGCCTGTCTGTTTTCTTATTGCTATAGACAACAGCGGATGAAACCGCGGGGCGCTGTGTGTCCTACTAATATTACTAACGCAAAAGTTTGTGAGGATGGATGGATGGATCACGCAATCACTGAATCATGCAAAAACGGCTGAATGGATTTGGATGAATTTTGGCACACAGATAGTTTATAACCTGAATTAACACAGGATACTTTTTATCCCGGTAGTAGGTTCCCGTGGGATAATTTTCGACATCCACGCGGGCGATGCCGCGGGTAAAAGCTAGTGCTTTATAATACGGATTTAAGGTTCTGTAGCTTGAAATAAGTAGTTTAAAAAAAGGCTAGATTTCTTGTATGTGTGTTCAAGTACGAGGCCTGAAGCATTTGCTACACTTGCTACGTGGGCAATGCGGCCTTGGCCATTGTCAGTCTGGCCAGTGATAAGGTTCTAAGTTTTTGTAAGTCGATCGTACAGCCACTGGGCACGCGGCCATTTTTGTTTGAAAAATATATTATTTAGATAGCTTAGGCAAAAAGTATCTGGAAAATTTTGGTTTTATTTCATAAAATAACAATATAAATTTTAAAATTCTATTCGAAGTTTTCAGTTTTTTTTATCTGTTTTCTAACAATTTGAAAGTAGCCGCCATGTTATTACGTCATACGGCTGTGTAAATTAAAAAGTGTCAATGTCAACTGTCAACTGATCTGCGTATATAAAGTGTTTGTTTACACAGCCAACTGACGTCATGACCACAAAGCAATATGACGTCCATTGTGTCCAGCGTTTTCGTCAAATTACGCGCGAAATTTGAAAATGTAAAATTTTAATGGATTTTTATGGCACTTATCGATTGGATAAAAATTTTGTGTTTTTTTTTAGTGGCTTATTAGCACTATAGAATCTAATTGACACTTTTCAAAAATGGGTGTAATACGAGTACCCTATTGATTTTTCCTATTTAATATTTGTGGTAAATAAATGTTTCCTTCTTGTTTGTAGAACCCGCAGCAGCTCAGCGCGAATCTGTGGGCAGCGGTGCGCGCGCGCGGTTGCCAGTTCCTGGGCCCAGCGATGCAGGAGGAGGTCCTCAAACTGGTGCTGCTCGCACTAGAGGACGGCTCTGCACTCTCTAGAAAGGTGATATCCACACATTTCGTAATAATACAGCACGACAACGTTCAAAAGTTCCATCGTTTATCAAACTCAAACTCGAAGCATATCTTCGGAAAAACTGAACTCTGCAGGATTAAATGTGACTAGTCCAATAAGGGAGGGACGGAATTAGTGCGTCAAACTATAATTGACTGAACGAGCGAAGCGTCTCTTCTACAAGTCTGGCATAATTTGCTTTCCTCTGTCAGTTTGTTGGTACTCCTCTACAGGTCGTATTTTACAACAGATCTGGACGAAACTTGGTATACAGGTTTTACGACTTTATGGAATTTTTTTGTCGTTGGAGATTTTTTATTTGAGGGGTACTTCCTCCAAAAAGGGGCAAAAGAGGGGGGGCTCCGTTTTATGAGATCCGATTTCAATTGCTCGTCTGGGGGATGTTTGACCGCACCGATTGATCTGGCTTCCTACAAATAGTATTGAAATAGTTTTATAAAAATTAAGTAAGATGACGTAATTTTTGCGAGCTTTATTTATTTGATTTATATAGGGTGACTGGTAATTAGTGACCAATACTAAAACACATGATTGTACTCATGATAACAAACAACTTTTACTATAGGAATCGCGAAAAAAAATCTGCTGCTCCCTATATTTTGACTAGTAATGCCAACATAAATAAAGGGAACAGCTGATTTTTTTGCGATTTCAGGTTTGGTCTCATAGTACATTCAAGTGTTTAAGTTTTGGTCACTAATTACCAGTCACCCTATATAATTATATACTTTATTGTACACCACAAAAATACATTATAAAAAAAGACATAATCAAACACTACAAAAATATACAATGGGCGGCCTTATCGCTTTCTGCGATCTCTTCCAGGCAACCTTAGAATGGACCTTAGAATGCATTAAAGCATCTGGCGGAAAAAAACAGCCGACTGGAAGTGTCTGACAGTATTGATTATTAATTATTAACAATATTCTGTAAAACATAATAGGTTGGGGAAAAAGTTTCTTCGCATTTTTTAAGAAAATTCAAAACATTTTTTTATATGCATTATTTACATTTATCTGAAGTATGTAGGTACCATTTTGTTCGATAACTTTTTGCCATCTTGTAGGTAGGGACATGATCCCATTGCTATATAAATTTCGGGACTTCTGATCAAAATACCGCGACAAGTGGTTTTGGCAGTCCTCTCGTGATGTTAACCTGACACTGCCTAAAGAATTCTGAAGAGACCGAAACAGGTGGAAATCTGAAGGTGCAAGGTCAGGACTATACGGCGGATGCATTAACACCTCCCAGCCAAACTCTCTTAATTTTTGCTGAGTGGCTAAAGATGTGTGAGGTCTAGCATTATCATGATGAAAAACCACACTCCTTCTGTTGATTGATTCCGGCCGCTTTCTCTCAACTTCTTGCTTTAATCTCATCAGTTGTTCGCAGTAGAGTTCAGAATTGATGGTCCTGCCTGGTGGTAACAGCTCATAATGAATAATGCCCTTCCAATCCCACCACACACACAGAATCACCTTGTTGCGAGTTAACCCGGGTTTCGCCACAGTCTGTGAAGCCTGACCGGCCTTTGACCACGACCTTTTTCGCACGTTCATGTCGTACGTGATCCACTTTTCATCACCAGATAGCAGCTTCTTCAAAAATGGTTCGGTTTCATTACGTCGTAATAAAGAATCACAAATGAGTACACGATTCATTAGGTTTCTTTCAGTGAGCTCGTGAGGTACCCAAATATCGAGCTTTTTTGTGTACCCAGTTTTTTTAAAATGCGCCAAAACTGTTTTGTTTTCAATTCCCAGTTCTTCAGCTACGTCGTAACTACTGATATGCTGATCTTGCTCCACTTTTTCAAAAATGGCATCCATTTTATCCGTAATAGGGCGACCAGAGCGACGTGCATCTTTGACATCAAAATTTCCGGATTGAAAACGCTTAAACCAAATTTGTGCTACTCTCACAGACATTGCACTGGGTCCATAAATATCGCAAATTTTTTTCGCGGCTTGCGTTGCATTTTTACCTTTTTTGTAGTAAAATTTTAAAATGTATCGAATTTCTTCATTAGATTCACTCATCTTGACGGTACGAAAAACAAATGAAAATCACACATTTTCCTAATTTGAATTTGGAATTATGTTCTTTAAAATTTAAACTTTCAATGATACCAAAACCAGCCAGATACAAATAGTGCCAAAGAGATTTTATTTTAAGTTCATACATACTATAATGCGAAAAGACTTTTTCCCCAACCTAATACATAAAAATCAGCAGTCAGACTTTAAGAAAAGTGAGTAATATTTTTACGTAACTTTGGTACTTGATACCTAAAAATTCGCCGTCGTCGCTCACCCAAGCTAGCAGGTATGCGTACGTTCAAAGCACATACTAACACTACTCTATCCCATACATTTTGTTAATCTGAAAATAGTAAGGTTTTTCGGCCCTGGGATCTTGGTCTAATACATGTTACGGTCGCGAATCGTACATTGATGTACATACAACCTAATACTGACTTGCAAATAGGGCTGATGCCTGGGTAACAAAAAAGAAATTCTATTTAGTCCGTCAGTCAGATAATAAAAGAAGATTAGACACGTATTTTTTGCTTTATCATATTAATAGAAAATGACTTATATAACACACATTAAAGTTGGGGAGTGGGGGCTCGCTACGTCACTTGTACGTATAAAATCTAGCTACACGTGACGTCACGCGATGTTTTAACTCAATGTATCGCCGTAATCTTTTGATTTTGTAATAAAAGAAAAAAGAAAAAATATATAATATTTTCTAATAATCTAGGTAGATTTTTATGTAGGTACATGACGTACAAATGAAAAAAATTTAGTCATCATCCCTATCATCCCGACGACACGGTTGGCGCAGTGGTTGAGCGATTGACTGCTGCGCAGCATGTCGCGGGTTCGATTCCCGCACGGAACAAATATTTGTACGACCTACAAGTATTTGTTCCGAGTCTGGGTGTTTTTCTATCTATAATATGTATGTATTTACAAAAAAAAAAAAAAAAAAAAAAAAAAAAAAAAAAAAAAAAAAAAAAAAAAAAAAAAAAAAAAAATGTATATAAGTAGTTTATCAGCCATCTCGTTACCATAACACAAGCATTAGGTTGCTTAGCTTGGGGCTAGATGGCGTTGTGTGATATGTCCAAACATATTTATTTATTTATTTATTTATTGCAAAAACCGTAAGAAAATTTGAATATCACGGGCTACCCTGGCGCTTTCGCCTTAAGTGAATGTTAAGTATCGTTAATTAATCTAGAGCTGATTTTAGTTCATCAATTTACTAACGATGTTTGTATTGGTTTCTGTTGCAGGTGTTAGTGATGTTTGTAGTCCAAAGACTGGAGCCTCATTTTCCACAGGCTTCGAAAACTAGCATAGGCCATGTCGTCCAGCTCCTATACAGAGCTTCTTGTTTTAAGGTAAGACGAAAATCCAGGAACCAATAACATTGAACTTGTCTAGGGATAGAACGCGATGTCTGCGCGTCGCTGATTTATGACGCGCCTAATTAATAATAGCGCACATTATATTGTCACAATCACTTTTCATCCTGTGGATCACCAGCAAACTATTGAATATACTGTACAAGTTTTAATTTAAATAAAACCTACCACTTAGGGGTCACTCATCATTATGAACAACTTTTACTATGGGACCAAACCTGAAATCGTGAAAAAATGATTTTTCTCTGCGGTGGATGATTCCGTGCTCTGTGGTTTGCACTGTGTCTTCCAATTAAATGGATTGCTAATGCGAAGTGCATTAGCGTCTTATTTAAGTCGGCCCATTACAATGGAATACTTTCACTATACGAGGTTTACGGAATAACACGCTAATCTAATATATAAAATTCTCGTGTGGCTTGACCGATTCATATGAAATTTTGTGTGTATGTATATTCAGTAGGTCTGAGATTAGGACGTAAAGTATTTTTCATACCCCTAAGTGATAAGGGTTGGTGCACCCTAAATTTTTTTTTTATATTTTTGATTTTTTTTTTTATGATTCGGTATTTAAAATACATTCAATCCTAAATTTCAACCCTTCTACCACCAACCCTATTTTTGAATAGTGATATTAGAGTACTTTAATAATTTTCTACTCTCGGCGGTCGATAATAATTCATCAGTTACCACTCGATCAGTTCTTCCCGCCAGGCGTCTACCGGTGTCACTTCTCACCCTGTAAACAGCACAGGGTAGGGATGAGAGATAATATTTCATTTTCATAGATTAAAAGAAAATGTTTGAAAATTTGTATGGAAAAGCGAAAAATTTTGGTTAAAAAGTGAGTGAGACAGAAGACAGATCTTCAAAAAATTTGACAGAATTCACAGATTGACGTTAATTTGTTCAGTTTCTTACATTGTTTTATCTGTTTTATCCGAAAAAAAAGATTTCTTGTTTTGGTCGTTTTGTGAAAAAGTAGTGAAAAGTTGTTGAACGTTATAAATTATCCTAGCACGCATCACGTGACAGCGTATGTAATATGTGGTGAAAGCATTAGTGTCACAAGTGAGCCGCGTGTAGCCGGGAGCGACTCACTTGGAGGTCAATCCGGTGCGGTGATGGGGTCAACGTCCGCAAGTAAATCGCGGGGTAGGGGCCTCGCGTCGGGGGGGCGCGCATGCCACGGCGCTATCTGCTTGACATGGGGCCAAGCAGACGCGTCGGCACGCGCGGACATTCCCTTCGCTAGACGGCCCACAAACTCGTCCAGGCTCTCAATCTTGAGGTCGCGTTGGAGCACGCGTTCCTCACGACGCGAGGAGCGTCAACTATCGTCCGCAGCGCGAGACTCTGCTGCGCGCGGAGCGATTTCCGGCTCGACTCGCTTGTGAGGGCGAAGCATGCGGGGGCGGCATAGGTCAAGATTGGTCGCTATTTTGCTATTTTTTTAAATACCAGCAATAGTATATAGTTTATAGTAGAACTCAGGGTGTTGTCGTTGTGTTATCTGTCACTCTATTGCCTTCAGTCTTGGTTAATTCCATTGTTATAAATTGCCATCAGTGAGGCGTCAAAAATATCGGAAAGAATAATTAGAAAAGTTGCCGGGAAAATTGGAAAATTCGGGAAAATTGTGCATTTTCTATAGGATTTTTGTATGAATTATTGAAAAGACAAAGTCTGTCGGGTCAGCTAGTAATTCTTTGAAATAGCTCATTTTTACCAAGTAATACTCTTTTTCTTTTTTTTCTTTTTCTAGGTATCAAAACGCGAATGCGATTCGTCTCTAATGCAACTAAAAGAAGAGTTTCGAACGTACGAGTCACTGCGCAGAGAGCACGATGCGCAGATAGTTCAGATAGCCACGGAGGCGGGGCTAAGGATAGCGCCCGACCAATGGAGCGCCTTGCTGTACGGAGACACCGCCCACAAGAGTCACATGCAGAGCATTATAGGTGAGTAGAGCTAATTTTAGGAATGCGCAAGAGTTGGCAAAGCTAGACTGAAACTGGCAGTGAGCCAGAATGATTTGTGATGGCTCTTTATGTCAAATCACGCGTCCTTATGAGATATATTTTTTAAGAGATCTTTTTATGTATTCATAAAGGCTTGGAAAGCAACAATTCTTTTGTAATAGTCACCAAGGATAGTTAGAACGTCACTTTATTTACGAACTCCCAAATGGAGCGGTCCCTCTGGTGTACCATCTCAGATTTGCATTCATCTTTGCTAAAAATCGTGTTCCGAACGGCGACCGCGTACCAAAGTCGCAGTGTATAAGTCCGACGACCTGCACGCGTAACATGACCCCTTCTGTCAACTCTGCAAAGAATAGAAATATGAGTGCTCGTGACTGTACTTGACCCCTGGTGAAGGTTGTGGGAATATGCTGGATGCGGAAAGCGCATGTCCAGTATTTGTGGGGCAATGCTTGGAAAAGGCTTAAGTGCAGCAGTGGACACCAATCTGCTGATATGATGACGAAGTTAACTTGTTAATTTATTTCCAGATAAATTGCAGACACCTCAATCGTTCGCGCAATCAGTCCAGGAGTTGTTCATCGCGCTGCAAAGGACCGGGGACCCGGCGCAATTGATCGTCATGAGCCTGCACCTGGACAGGCTGGCTAACATCGATGCCAGTCCTGGTACGTCTGTGTTATGTGGTGTCATGTACAGGGTGTCTCAAACGTAGAGGTCCAAAGGCAAATGGGGTAAAGCGGAGGTGGCCACACCTATCATTTAAAAATTTAAAAATTGGGATATTAGTTAGTACACTGTAACGACTATTCTTGCTTACAGCGCTCGGTCGCTATAGTAATGCTTGCTAACAGATATGATCATCGCATCGTGTGCATGGAATTTTCTTTTCAAATTGGTCAGATTCTGGGCTAAGAAAATTTCGCTTAAGTTTAATAAAAAGTTAGAAAAAACTAGTATAAATAAAATCTGAAGCGTTGCAGAGCCATACTGAACGTAAATAGGAACATAATCTTGTACCTGCACTATCAAACATTTTTCAGCTAGTTTTGAACTCGCTACGTTGAAAATTTTGTTCACAGGGTCGAAAAATCCAAGTGAAAGTGTAAAATTTTTTGAAAATGATTAAATTAGCGATATTTTCTGAAGTGTTGAGAATATCTCAACATTTAATTTTTTAAATGACAGGTGGCCACCTCAGCTTTACCCCATTTTCCTTTGGACCACTACGTTTGAGACTTCCTGTGAAGTCGGTCTCGTGATTGGTTTAATACTTTAAAAAAAAAAAATACCCCAGAAGAAAAAAAGTCTCGAGCCCCGTCCATACGCTTGGTGTATGCCACAAACACAAACAAAGTTCCAAACATCGACCACAATCATCAAACACTTACGGTCTTATTACAAAACGAGGTTTTTCTTCCGTCATGGTTTAAACCATAGAGCCAGTTTTAGTAATAAGAACCTAGCTGTGATAGAAATACAGGTCTTTATACAAAACTGACAACTTAGTCCGGTACTAAGTTGTCAGTTTGTAAAACTGACATCTTAACGTGTCGGAATAAAGTTCGAAATTCAAAAAAGGGTCCATGGTTTAAACCTGGGTTTGAAGATGAACCTTGTTTTGTAATAAGACGGAAACAGTCGTCCTCATGCTTAACGAACGTGTTAGTATTTTGTGGATCGGCAAATATGGCGGACGACGAGCTTGTGGCAGCTATCACTTTCGGTTTGACTTATTTTAATTTTAAATTTAAACAAAATGAACTCAAAAGAAGAAGACGAAGGCGATGGTGGATGATAAAAATTCACAAAAATCGCACAAGGTAAGCAATATACGTAGTAATACAAATAGGGTATATTTTCAGTGTAGGTATAATTTAATTCTAATTCACGTTTTTTTTGTTTTAGAGAATTTATAGAAGAAAAATTTTGTGAGCTGCTTTATGAACCATCAGGACAGTTTCACAACTTTTGTCGTTTGAGTTTTGCAGATTTTGAATATTTGCTAAACAAAATTTCACCTCTAATTTCGAAGCAAGATACTGACTTCAGAGACGCCATACCAGCTAAATATCGTCTAGCAATAACATTAAGATTCATCGCAAGTGGTGACAGTTATAAAAGTTTACACTCAATTCAAAGTATCCCCCCAAACAATATCAAAAATCATACCTGAAGTCTGCAATGCTATTAACCAAGTTCTGAGAGACGAAATAAAGGTAAGCCATTTTTTGTTTCAGTTTATTAAAATACCATACATTTTTGTAATACATTTATTTATATTTTCACATATGCGATAACTGTTAAAAATGAAAACCGAAACTACGGAAACTTAAAAATGAATAATATGTAGTATTATTCATTTTTTACAGTTATCAAAGTCTTCGCAAGCTTTAAGTAATGCTTAATTAATAATATTTTGTGCTGTTTGTGGTGCAATTAATTCGTTGGTTATAATTTGAATGGTGGGAGTTGTATAATTTGTTAAGTCCGGTTGGGAGATGAGAACTCGATGGTTCGTTTTCTGCGTGCGATTTAACTGGTAAGGTTGCACAATGTGACTTTTGGAAAGTGGATGGTTGGTGGGAAATCGTTGGTTCAGAGTACGACTTTGGGGAAGGCGATGGACGGTTTAGATAAGGGGATGTATTCGGAAAAGGTTCGGAATAGGATGTTTGGGAGGTTGACGGCCGGTTTGTCGGCATTGATGAAGTAATGCGCATTTTGTATGGGACTGAGTGATAGGAAGATATGGTTTGACACCTGTTTCTCCTTAATTCTATTAACAAATAAAGTATCTGTGTCATACATCATCAGTTTTCTGTCATCAGAAGGCAGTTCTCGCATCTTTTGGGTTAACAATTTTCCATATAGTTCGCAGTCATCTTCTTCCTTTAGTGGCGGTTGAGGTTCTTTTTGCCTTTTGGCTAACATATTGGTTAATTGCCCAAAGCTGAAGACATCTGCCGTTCCGCTATATCTTTAGCAGGACGACGACGGGAAGTTGGTGGTTTTGGTGTTTGCAAAGTTGACGAGTACCCTGAATCACTACCATCTACGTGTTCTCCTTCTTCCGCTAAAGCTGCACTTTCATTCAGCATTTCTTGTGATGGCACTTCCTAAAAAATAAGAAAATGTTATTAGTTTAGTTAGTTTATTATCGTTGTATCTCACATTGTTTCAATTTTTATTTCAGATGCCATCAACGAAAGATGCTTGGATGAATATTGAAAAGGATATAGAAGAAATTTCCATACTGCCTGGGTTCCATAGATGGCAAACATATTGTTATAGAAAATCCACCTCATAGCGGAACGGAGTATTTTAACTATAAGAAAACCTTTAGCATCGTTCTTTTGGCGTTAGTTGATGCCAATTACAAATTTATATTTGCAGATATAGGATGCCAAGGGAGAATCAGTGATGGTGGCGTTTTTAATAATTCGTTACTATGGCAAAAGATCTCTAGAAACGAAATAGATTTTCCTACACCATGCCCACTTCCTGGATCGAACATTAATGTGCCGTACGTTTTCATAGGCGACGGCGCTTTTGCATTAAGTGAGCATGTTATTAAACCCTACCCAGGACAGCATAACGTCGGTTCACCAAAAAGAATATTTAATCAAAACTTATCGAAAGCTCGGGTGGTAGTAGAAAACACATTTGGAGTTTTAACATCAGTATTTCGAATTTATCGTCGCCCAATTGATTTAGATCCGAGTACTGTATCACACATTACTATGACCTGTGTGCTAATACACAACTTCCTAAGGAAAAACTCCCCAGAAAGATATACCCCTCCAGGAACTTTGATGTAATTGATGGAAATGACCAACTAATAACACCTGGATCTTGGCGAAACTACAACAGTTGTTATAATGCAATTCAGGATGTTCCAAACATACCACGTAAGTCAGCCGTGCACGCCAAACAGATAAGAGAAGAATTCACTTCATATTTTTGTAGGTCGACATAGCATATTATATTAATTTAATAATTGAAAATGTATTCCTATATGTCATTGATATACCAGTAAAAAAACGTAGATAGGTCATACGCGCTCAAAAGTGGCACACGGAAAAACTAGGCTAATTGGCCTACTTGAGCTCAGTCACTTGCCCAACGTATGAATAAGGATATTGACATTTACGTGAGTGCGACAGAGAGGTCATATTACTTAATTCATATTATTAGTTAACATAGAAAGTTTGTGTATACCTATTTTGATACAATATGTACCTATTAGATTAAATAAACCACTACGAAAAATATTTATAGTTTTTCTTACCTCTGTATTTATATTATTGGTGCTTGTATACACCGGCCCCAAAAATGATTCCATTAGGTCATAAGCAAACCATATGGGTCCTAAAACATAAGACACATTTATCAGATTCAAGAAAGAAAAAAGTATTGGAATGGTATGCAATACGTGAAATTCAACATTTAATTAAAAAATGTATCTATCGTTCAGGCTGTTTGGCGATAGTAGCACCAAGAATAAGCTCCTAATTCAGCATTTTATCACTCAAAACAAAACAAAAAAGATTCTAAATTCCATGTAATGATAAAAAAGTAATAATAGTCAAAACCAACCTGCGCCAGAACGAATCGAGTCTTGTTTTTTTTGACGTGTTTCCTGAACGTAGCCATTAATATTTATTTTTTAAGTCTTTCTGTAGAAAAGAGCGTTCAGCAGGTGATATCCACAGGATCCAGAGGAGAGGTCGTGACCTTGATACTATTATTTTATCAATTAGAAACACGTATTTTTGTAGACACCCATATATTTTCACTAGGTAGACAAAAAGATAAAGATGTCAGTTCTATGTATAAAAAATACATTAAAAACATAAATGTCATTTAGAAAACAACCAGTGTGGGAATGTTCAGATAAAAGAGTATTAATTACAACATTCTCCCCTTAATCTGCAGTCCATGTATATACAGTACATAGAACTATAATAATTATGCACAACACAAACATAAATTAAACAAAACTTGAAGTACTTTCTTAACAGCATATTTATAAATAACGCAGGCATAACGACAGCTAAAGTTATGTCAAGTTTGATATCATATCAATAAACAACGCGAAGTGCACATAATATGTTTCGCTTTAGGCAAACCTTTCGTCATAACGTCAGCAATAATTTCACTCGAAGGCGTATATTCTAATTTAACTTTACCATTGTCAACTAATTCTCTAATAAAATTATATCTGACGTCGATATGCTTAGTTCGACTATGGTGAACAGGATTTTGAGCTAGTCTCTGTGCGCTCTGGTTATCGTTGTAGAGTAGCACTGGTTCATATTTACCCGTTAAAACCTGCAACAACCGCTGAAGCGATATAGCTTCCTTAGAGGCAGAGGACAAAGCCATATATTCTGCCTCTGTAGAGCAACTATTTGCTGCTTTTTGCATTCCCAGGAAACAGGGGCATTACAATAAAGAAATATGTACCCTGTATACGATTTCCTATCACGATCATTAGCCCAATCGGCATCAACGTAACCTGACAGACGCTTAGCCGACTTCTTAAAAGTCAATCCATAATCTAATGTTCCTTTCAAGTAGGCTGAAACACGTTTAGCAGCAACCCAGTGTGTTGTCTTAGGTTTCTTATTAAATAGACTAAGATACCCTACGGCGTACGAAATATCTGGCCTAGTGCTCACAGCCAAATACATAAGGCTACCTATTAAACTTTGATATGGAGCATCTAAGACCTCATGGTCTTCATCACTAGACCACAAATCGATACCAGGTTCGATAGGAGTTCTAACACTTTTACAGTCTTCCATATTAAATCGCTTAAGAATATCTAGTATGTAACGTCTTTGATTGACTTTGATCTCATCACTAGAAGGCCTAATAATATTATTATTAATCAGTTTAATTCAGATAAAATAAATCCATAAAATTACAAATTATATTTTTACAAATTATCAAAATAGAGAGAAATAAATTAAAAAACAAATACAAAATACAAAATGAAAATACAAAGCAGTCAAACAATTAATTATAAGTACATACCTATTGTGTTAGTAAAAAAAAAAACTTATGCACTATGTTAGTCAACACCCATCAAGATATGCATCCATTTATTCTGGATAGGGCAATCCGCACGAGATACAACCATCTGCAGGATACTGTTGCTACTGCCTCGCACGCGCTGCAACAAAGAGGCCACTTTCTTCCGTATCACCGCATGAAAGCCGTCCGTTCGCGCCTCATAGACCTAAGCAAAATTTGAGGCTACCTAAGTCTTTCATACCAAAATGTTCCGCAAGACCATCCTTTAAGTAACCTAACTTACATCTTTGCTATGGAAAAGTACAAGATCATCAACATAGACTGCTAGAATACAAAAACCGTTACTAACCTGCCTAGTATAAACGCAAGGTTCAGACGTTAAATTTCTATAGCCCAATGCTATTAGAACTTGGTGTAATCTTTTGTTCCAAGCCCTAGCAGCCTACTTTAAGCCGTATATTGACTTTCTCAACCAACACGCCTCAGACTCTTTATCTTTAACAACAAAGCCTTGTGGTTGAATCATATAAACCTCTTCCTCCAAATCACCATGAAGAAAAGCACGGTCTATATCTAAGTGGTGCATCTTAAGATTATATTCAGCAGCCAGAGCAATAAGAATTCTAAGAGAAGAATAACGAACAACTGAACAAAAAGTCTCTTCATAGTCAACACCATAATTTTGGCGAAAACCTTTGGCGACCAAACGTGCTTTATATTTACTAATTTTGCCATCAGAGTCACGTTTAAGTTTAAAAACCCATTTACATGGTATAACTTTCTGCCCAACGTTTTCTACGAGTGTCCAGGTATTGTTATTCATTAATGACTGATACTCATGTTTCATTGCATCAATCCACTTCACTTTATCCGGCCAACTTAGCACATCGGCATAGGAAGAAGGCTCATCACTCAATTGGTCATCGGCAAAAATATTAAAAAGATAATTTACCTGCTTACGTTCCCTCAAATTGTACCTCATTTCGGGCTCAACATCATCACGTGAACTCGGCTCCGGTTCCACAGCTCTAGCAATATATCAGTCACTGTTGTTCGACGATCAGCTGACAGCGGGGATCGAGGCGCTACAGGCACAGGAACACAAGATTGACACAGGAACAGGATCAGGGTCAGGTACGGGATCGGAAGACGCATCACAAAACTCCACCCCCTCCATCAAACGTGTATAAGCTGCCAGTAAAAGTTATTTTGCCCATAACTTTAACTGCGTTGTGCTTATAAAGTGAACATCCTCTTTTATCAAAAACTACTGTTATTCCCTTCTCAACAGCTCTCCTAACAGATATCAAATTGGTACTAAGATCTGGTACATACAAAACATCTTTTATGCTATTTATATTAGAATTATCGTTAGTGGCCTTCGGTAAAATCACATCTCCAACAGTTCCTTACAGTGATAGCAAACGATCCTCCGCGCTCTCTCTTCTCTACTATTCTCGCATAACGTCGACTTTGTTACGAGAGCAGACTCTTTAGAAGCACGTTTCTCAGTCTCATTAAGTAACTTTGACTTCACAAGCTCCGACGTAACAGCAATATTAGAATTTTCGAGCGCCATAACGAGTGGATCAAACTCCGGTGATAGCCCACCAAGCAATATTGCACCAATCGACAGGTCATCAATCTGTCTACCTATATCTGCAAGGTCTAGGGCGGTATTATATAGAATAGAATAGAATAGAATATTTATTTGCCAGAAACATGGTATGTTCACAAAGGTGTTCTTAACATTTCTTAGTGCTGCATGTCTCACCGTTATAACGGTATGCAAAAACAATTTACAATTACAATTATATCTAAACAATTACAATAATTACATTAATTTTCAATTTACATTATTTACTTTAATTTAAAAAAATAATACTGTTATTTCAATTATTTTAATATACCATCATATTCCATTTTTACCATTTTATTAAATAAAACAAAAACATTAACATATTATCACTTAAATTATTATTTATGCCTGTATTTTAATGCCAGATCAAGTGAATAAAATTTACAGGGACATTTAACAAAAAATTCGTGAATTGAGTAAAAAGATTCCTGCAACAACCACTTCCGTAGTGCCGAACAAAATTTTTTGAAGGGTAGTTGGGTAATTAGCTTCGGCAAAGCATTATAAATTAGGGGAGCCATGTAGATACAACTCTTTCTGAAGAGTTGCAACTTAGGAACAGGTATATCGAAATCTAAATGTGCAGCTTTCCTCTTATTTGTATTATCCCTTCGTTCAAATAATGCAAGATTGGATCTCAGAAACTTGGCAACTTCAAAGATAAATATGCAGGGTACAGTCAAAAGGTTATGTGACTTGAAAATAGGCCTACACGAATCAGACCATTTCATATTAAAAATTGCGCGGATACATTTTTTTTGAGCAATGAAAATTCGGTCTATTTCTGAGGAGTTTCCCCACACAACTATGCCGTAGCGAATTACTGAACAGACATAGGCATGGTACACCATTATGGAGGTTTCTCGCGACGTTACATTTTTGACCTTTCTTAGCGCAAAAACAAATTGGTTGATTTTCTTACAGAGTATCTCGATATGATTCTTCCATGTTAAGTGCTCATCAAGTGTTACCCCTAGAAACCTTGTGTTATGTACCTGCTTTACGCTAATATTATTATGTGCGACATGAAGATGGACAGGTTTACTTTTCCATGTTTTAAAGTGGAGTACGTTAGTTTTAGCAATATTTAATTTTAGTTTGTTAATATCTAACCATTTTATAATATCATTCAATGTTTGATTAATTTCATTGTCATAGTCTTGTTGATCTTTACATGTAATAATAATTGTGGTATCATCAGCAAACAGAACACACTGATGTTTTATTGATTTTGGTAAGTCGTTTATATAGAGAATGAACAGTAACGGCCCCACAATACTTCCCTGAGGGACACCGCAATGGTTAATTCTTGGTTCGGAGTCGAAGTTATCCATACTATTTGTCACATGGTTCAACTTTGCTATTCTTGTTATCTGCTTCCTGTCACGTAAGTACGACTGAAACCATTTTAAAGCTGGACCCCTTATTCCGTATCTTTCCATTTTATCCAATAACCTAACATGGTCAACGAGATCAAACGCCTTGCTTAAATCTAAAAATAGTGCACAGGAAGGAATTCTTTTATTAATATTGTTCATGATTTGCTTTATTAACGTATAAATTGCTAAGGTAGTGGATTTATTTTGTCTAAATCCATATTGTTGACTAACTAGAATGTTATATTTATCTAGGAACCTTAATAACCGCCTGTACATTACTCTTTCAAATATTTTTGATAGTATGGGAGTTAGTGCTATAGGTCTGTAGTTATCAACGTTGGTTTGGGAGCCCTTTTTATGTAATGGCTTAATTATGGAAAGTTTCAATCTTTCAGGAAAACAGCCCTGTTCCAAGGATAGGTTAATAATGTATGCTAAAGGCAATGATATATGTTTAGATATACTCTTAAGAAGTTCAGTTGTGATATTATCATAGCCTGCCGATTTAGTATTTCTTAAGGACTTTATGATACTTTCAATTTCGGAAGCATTTGTAGGTTCTAAAAATATTGTATTATCATGAATTTCTACGTTCTGTATGTCAAAATTATCATTATTTGAATTAGAGGAATGATTGATGGCAATGTCAATGAACTGATTATTGAATTTATTGGCTATGTCAGATCCGGAAGTTAGCGTTATACATTTGTCTTCGATTTTACTTATATAATCCTTAGACTGCTCGGAGCCCGTATTGGACTTTACAATATCCCATGTAGCTTTAATTTTGTTTCGCGAATATGTAATATGCTTTTGGTTACATAGGGATTGCAGGTTATTTATACAACTTCTTAATAATTTGGAATATGTCTTAAATTTGTTCTTATTTTCATTATTTCTATTCAAATAATACTGATGTCTAAGTGACCTCTTAGTATTGCAGCTTTTTTTAATACCTTTTGTTATCCATTTCTGTTTATTGATGTTATATTTTCTTTTAATTTTTATACATGGGAAGCAAAGATTATATATCAATGTTAAAAGATCGTGAAATCCATCAAAGGCTGCATTAGCATCTGAAATATCATAAATTTCACTAAAACTTAAGCAACTTATGTATTCAATGAACTTAGTAACATTAAATTTATTTAAATCATTAATAGCTGCAAAAAAGAAATCAGTTTTGTTGTTAATTTGTTGATCAATTGTAACGATTTGAGCTGTATTGTGATCAGACAGGCAAAAATTATATGTTTCACCTGTTGCATTTTTTACATTACCAACTATATTGTCTATACACTTCTTAAGCCTAGTAGGCTCATGTATATAGTATTGCATTCCATAATTAAGTAACAATTCTTTAAATTTAGTACTATTTTTATCAGTTATTAATAAATCTATATTATAATCACCACATATTATTATTTTGTATTTTTTATGTTGAAGTTTTCGTAATGTTTCAATGAAATTTTGAAAAAATATATTTACATCAGAACTTGGTGTTCTGTATATACAAATCACAATCAATTTGAGTTGTTCAATTTCTACACCGCATATTTCAAAATGTTTCTCCACTGCAAGATCCTTTATAAAACCTAGTTCAACACTTGCATAACCCTTTTGACACAATATACATGTGCCTCCACGTTTTTGTTCTTGGCGTGAGTAAATGGCCCCCAGATTGAAATTATTTATATTTAAGTATCTTTCATCACCATTTTTAATGAAATGTTCACTGAGACATACTACTACAACATTTTTCTTTAATTCATGCAACTCATTTAACACTATCTCAAAATCTTGAATTTTATTTAGGGCACCGGCAATGTTTTGGTGAATTATTGCAAAAGAATGTTTAGGAACGAAAAAAATTCTTATTGGGTGCCATATCTTTTGCCATAACTTGTGAAGTTTTTTTGAGAATTGGAAAATAGAAGGGTATTGTACCCTTCAATGGCGCTAGGTTATTATTCAGACAGGATGAGTTGTGAACCTTTTTTGAATTAGTTCTTAGTTGATTCTCAAAACAATAGGGTATTGTACCCCTTTTTAGTTCTACCTTTTTATTTGAAGTATAGGCTTTTTGATTATCATGTGATTCATGTGTACGCATCTTAACGGCGGTACCCTTATTTTTATGGTTGTTAAAGGAAAGGAATCTATTATTATAATGTTTAACATTGATTTGATAGATTATTTGGTGCAAAACATCGTCTGTTCCTGCTTCTATGAATGTACAATTTTCATAATTTCGGGTAAGAAGCTTTAACTGGTTATTCAATTTTCGTTCATTAAGAAACCGATTATAAAGTACATTGGCTATAAATACATTGCAATTTTTTAGGAAATGTAATGCTATCGATATTTCAGACATAAATTCAGTTGGATTAGAGTCATTACTACCTGTCATTATAATAATATTATCAGTTTTAGATAAGGATTTTGCCATGTTGCAACAGTCAGTTAACACATTCTTAGTTGTTGCATTTGGTTTTGTAACAGATTGTATATTATAATCCTTACATAATAGCTTATTTTTACTTTTGATTAACATCTGAACTATACCTTTGCCTTGATTGTCCGATAATATTAATATTTTGCCAGCTTTACAATAAGGTTCATTAGTTTTTTCTATGTGTTGATTCTGTTCGAGATTTTTAATATTGTTGTATTCGAAATTGCAGATATCTTCATTTTGAGAATGTTCAACTTCGTGTTTTAAATAGTTATCATATTTTCGGGAATTAATAGATGACTTTACTTGAACAGAAGATTTAGGAGTGTGAAATTCCAAGTTTAGATCTAGTTTTCTTGTCGAGTGATTATTTCTTTTTGCGTTGCTATATGACTTATCAATTTTCCTCACACTTTTGCTAATCTCCATTAGTCGCTCATTTTTCTGTCTTTCTTTCTGTAATTGCTCTTTCAGTGTGATATTCTCTGAATTTAAACTGTCAATCTCCGCATGTGCACTTAATAATTGCTCCCTTAGGCTTTTAATAAAATTTTGCAAATCCAGCACTTCGTCAATCTTGACATGAGTAGATAAGTCCATCATACTCTTAATACTTAAATTCGAAGATGAGGAGGTATCCAGCAACTCAATAGATACGTCTGAGTAAGATCGCATTATACGACGGTTTCTCAAAGTGATGTTGTTATCTTTGGGTTTCATTTTATGTTGGTTTACACAATTATCCGAAAAATATAAGTTGGTTAATTTATATTTAGCGCTTTAAAAGTTTTGCAAAAGATTTAAATTGTGTTTTACCGGAACGCACCCGCTTCGAAATTACGGAATTCTCCTAAAGATGGCGCTGATAGACGTGAAGCTAAAAGTTCACAGTATTTTAATATGGAACGCGCCCCGTGTTGACTGCTCTTATGTTGGTAGCGTGCATAACACTGTACAAGTTTAAATTTGAATGTAGAAAAAAAACGAATCCAAGTGTGTTATATCTGTAATATGTATTGCTGCCTGCTGTGGCTGTCTGGATCTTGAGACAATACGTAAGCTTCGTTTACTTTAGAGATTTTACCACTTTTCAAAGTTTTGATCTTATTTCACAAGTTATTCAGTTCAATGAAGTTATTGTCACGGCCACTATGTATTTCGTAAATGTAACACAAAGACGTTTTTAGTTCACTTATACTGCTGGAAACGATATCACTGTATATTTTAACTGCTTATAAACAAATTGTCGGCTTTATCCAATAGTTTTATTTATTTTATCTCGAAATAATATTTTTAAAATACAGAGCTTATGTTTACATGGCCAGTGTTGCCAATTGGTACTAATTAAACTTATTAAAAACTGCATTAATGTAGGCTTCAATTTTAGGGAAATCAACTAACTGATAGAGATATAATTTTCTCTCTAAAGATAATCTACAGCCCATACCAGCATCTTCATAAGCTTTCGCTAGTGCATCCCAAGCCTGCTTCGCTATGTCACAACTACGAACATGAGTAATAGCGCCCCCTTCCAAAGTAAGACAAATCTTTGTCAACGCTTTCAGTTCCTTGACCTTCTTAACCGCTTCCGAATATGCGTCACCTTCTGGATACCCAATTATGAATACCATAAGTCCTCATGTAGGAGGTACATACGCATCTTGAATTTCCATTGCTGATAGCCCTCTTTGCATGTTAGAGCTCTGATATTGGTCAATGAAACGCCTTGCGCGGACATGGTACTATTATCTCCACAACTCATTTCGATTTATATAAAATATATATATACACACATATCTATATATACATATATATATATATATATATATATATATATATATAAAATTCTGTGGGTGTGTTCTGGGCCCATAACCTGTAGAAAACGGCGTTCAGCAGGTGATACCCACAGGATCCAGAGGAGAGGTCGTGACCTTGATACTATTATTTTATCAATTAGAAACACGTATTTTTGTAGACACCCATATATTTTTACTAGGTAGACAAAAAGATAAAGATGTCAGTTCTATGTATAAAAAATACATTAAAAACATAAATGTCATTTAGAAAACAACCAGTATGGGAATTTTCAGATTATAAAACAGTATTAATTACAACACTTTCACATTTTTATTCATTATCACACTAATGCGGGTCCACGCATCGTGCACCTTCTGCCTATTTTTGTGGTTAATGTCTTTCGAATTCCAAATGCATGGCTCATTTTGATACGCTTCTAAAAAAACAAAGAGTTGTATCTTCTGACCAATCGGACATGATAACGCGCCAAAAACTGCTGCTAACAACGTGGTATCAATGCGAAACGTCCACCATCCGTAAGCTCGCGCGCGGCACTGAACCTTTACCAAGCGTATGGAAACACCGCGAACTATTTGCCAAACAGCCTTTGATCTGTGAAGAAAAACCGACACCGACCCCGAACAGTGGTGAACACAAACAGGTACAGGCAAACACATACAAACACCCATCCACATGTAGGTGTTTGCTGTTTGCCATTGTTTGCCAAGCGTATGGTCGGGGCTTCGCAGACGCGTTGCTACAGTATTGCACCGGAATGCTGTTAACCTCTATCTACTGCTGATTACCGCTAACCTAAAAATTTGCCCAGGAGGCCTGTAGTGCTATCCTGTAAACATCTCACCGTGATAACTTAGGTGAAGTGAGCTGTCATTGCAACTGATGCTAGGGGTTGATACTATTGACAGGATCACTTCACTTATGTTTTCACGGTGAGATCTTTACAGAATAGCACTACTGTTTCGAAACGAAAGGGGGTTAAGACACACTTGCACACTACGGCCGAAACATCTTGGCGAGTCCGAACTTCGCGCAGAAGGCTGCGCAGTAACATTTTGTAGGTATCAAATGGTGACATGAGGCGAGTGTGAGTGAGAGCACATGCGCGAAAGTTCTTTGTGCCTATGTTCAGGCTCGCCAAGATATTTCGGCGGTTCGGCCGTAGTATAAGCGGTGCTTGGGGGAGGCCTATGTCCAGCAGTGGACGTCTTTCGGCTGAAATGAAAGACTCGGCACACTCACAACATTGTTTATAAATACATGCAAGAGCTAAATAATAACTGCCGCACGGGTCGATCGGAGGTTAAGCTACGCTTGCCGCGGTCGGTTCGTGGATGGGTGACCATCAATTACATATCGAGAACTCTCCGTACCTCGGAAACACGGCACGATATAATGTTATTTTATTTAACTTTTACAGACGCTAAGAATCCATCATGGCAGCAGTTAGCGGAGGTGATGACGTCACTCAAGGAAGTGGTGGCGGGGCTGATCCACTACCTACAGCAGCAGGCGACGGGCCGGGACTCGAACCACAACCAGATGCACACCATGCCCGACCGGTGTATGGATAATAATACCAGTGAGTATGACTTACTTGTTGCATCTTTACTAATCCCGCCTCTACACAAATGTATAAATAGAATTGAACGTTCCAGAAACTTGCAGCGTTTAAATGGAGCTTAGGTGAAATTTCCAAACGGTAGATTCGTATGGAGAAGAATGAACGAGAAACTCCATGGTTTCTCTAATGTTTCACAATATTTTTAACCCCCGACGGAAGGTGTGTTACAAGTTTATCGTGTGTATCTGTCATTGGTATCGTAGCTACCAAACGAATGAACCGATTTAGATTTTTTTTGTTTTGTTTGAATGGTGACTCTCGATCAAGTCACCATTAAGAAGGGCAAATAGATTTTCTTGAATCAAAATTCAAGAAAATATATTCAGCCGTTTGAAGATTACCAACTCTTTTCTAGTTGATGAATGGCTGTGAGCATCTTCCATAGGTCTGATCGAGTTGAAATTTGGTATTCTGTTACTTCAATGATATTTATATTATAATAACATAGTGACCTTGAACTGATGCTGCAGAGACCTGAGGGCCAATTCTCGTAATTAAAAACGTTCAAATTCAAGTCGCAATGTCAGCCAGCGACACTCAAATGTCAAAAATGTAGGCAAACTCTATACAATTTTGACAGATTGAGACTGAGATGAGATTGCGAACGTTGTTATAAAAATACGGGAATTGCCCCTCTGGTATTTGCAGGATACCTAAATCCCTCACCAGCTTACAGTAGAGGTATCGTGTTTGGGCTCATTAGACTGGTCTCAATGAATAATAAATAAATTTAATTTTAGAAAAACACATTTACGGTTCACTAATACAATTTTCCAAGTAAAAATAGAATATTCCAGAAAGAAGTGTATCGTTGGTGTATGTACTAAAATCATTGTATCACAAACACCAGAATATGTTATAGATAGATGGTAATCAGGATCTGACGATTGAGTAGCAAAAATAAATGAAGGTAAAATAAATGAGGGTAAATTAGTGTCAGGGGTATTTTAAATTTAAAATGTAACATTGTGTTTTGTATACATTATTTATATGAAGACGATGTATTTCATTTCGTCACTCACCTAACCGTACCATTTGCCCACAGGCCAGGGATCGCCGCAGACGGCAGCATCGACGCCCACCCACACCAAGTACAAAGTATCGATGTGCAGAGACGCGGCCACTCGCTCCTTCTGTCCGAGAGGCAACTCCTGTACCTTCGCGCATTCCGAAGAGGAACTTGAAAGGTATGACACTTTTGTTGCTGTTTTATTGCCGGGAACAGAGTGCCTCGTATCAGTTTTTATACCTATTCAAAGCTCAAATCGTTTGTTTCTGTACCACTTTTGACAAAAACTTTAATTTAATTGAAACTTCATCATTATCTGCGTGAATGCCTATCTGACCTCCACAACCCAGTTACTAGGAAATACGATGCCTCTTGGTAAGACTGGTTGTCAGTCTTTCGGTCTTCTGACGACCCGTAACGGCAGTCAAAGATCCACGAATGACAGCCGGGACCAACGGCTTAACGTGCTTTTTGAGGCACGGAAGGGTTTCCATCCACGGAACAACCGCGGCAAGCGTAGTTTAACCTGATCGATTGACCCGTGTGGCTGTTATTATTACACAAGAAACTTCATAAATTACCATAAAACCAATGCGATAGTTAAATACTTTAAACTACATAATTTAATTGCCGTAAGGTCTATTTTTCTTTAAGGCCAATTCTTAGAGAAAAAATAGACCTAGACGTTTTATGACGTGCAGTGACATTCAACCTTCAATAGCAATAACAAGGTTTAATATACTAGACACCAGTATAATGCGAATCAAAAAGTTGCCACGCTGCGCATGTTTGCTTGACAGCGCTATAAGATATATAGGGTGTTTGGCAGAACGTTGAACATACGAAAATGGTGGATAGGTGGGGTCATCTGCTACTTACTCAGCCCTAATTTATTTGGCCCTGGCCCTCTGGATATTTTAAATTTTATTTTTTTTGCTTTTTTCTAGTTTCACCACTTTCTTAACTTTAAAGTGTATTTTTTATAAAAAATGGGTAAAACAGGCAATACTTTGTTTTTTTTTTTTAATCTTTAATGTTGGCAGATTCTTATAAAATTATTGTTTTATTCAGATGTTAGCTAGAAAAAAAGTTATGAGTCCTCAAACTTACAGAAAGATGTAAAAAATTACTTAAATTTTAATTTCAACTTGCATTTAAAAAAAAAAACAAAAAATGATTGAGGAGTTCCAATTCTAGCAAAACATCCCTAGTGTGTGACCTTTCTAATGGTATGTAATTTGCTTTTATAAAAAAAAAAACTTTAAGAGTTATTTCATAATTTTATCAAGTAGGAAATTTTTGACGAAACTCTACCTTTACGGAAAGTGAAATGTTTTGCGAAATTTAACACTGCAAGGTTCGTAAAATTTAAAGTTTTTTTTTATAAAAGCAAATTACATACCATTAGAAAGGTCACACACTAGGGATGTTTTGCTAGAATTGGAACTCCTCAATCATTTTTTGTTTTTTTTTAAATGCAAGTTGAAATTAAGATTTAAGTAATTTTTTACACCTTTCTGTAAGTTTGAGGACTCATAACTTTTTTTCTAGCTAACATCTGAATAAAACAATAATTTTATAAGAATCTGCCAACATTAAAGATTAAAAAAAAAACAAAGTATTGCCTGTTTTACCCATTTTTTACAAGCTTTTATTTAGTTTCACCTGTCCCGTTGTCTGTCTGTCTGTCGTTCTGTAATCAAATCTTGCAAGTTAAATTTGATGCACTTCCCGGTTTCCGATTGAGCTGAAATTTTGCATGCATTTATAAATCGGATGACAATGCAATATTATTATGACGTGGAGCTGATCTGATGATGGAGCTGGAAGGTGGCCATAGGAACTCGGTAATTACACGACTCAACCCCATCGAGTTTGGGCTCATTTGATTCGTCTTGACGAGTACTTTGATACTATATGGTAACCAGGGTCTGATGATGGAGCTGGAAGGTGGCCATAGGAACTCGGTAATTAAACGACTCAGCCCCATCGAGTTTGGGCTCATTTGATTCGTCTTGACGAGTACTTTGATACTATATAGTAACCAGGGTCTGATGATGGAGTTGGAAGGTGGCCATAGGAACTCGGTAATTAAACGACTCAACCCCATCGAGTTTGGGCTCATTTAATTCGTCTTGACGAGTACTTTGATACTATATAGTAGGTAACCAGGGTCTGATGATGGAGTTGGAAGGTGGCCATAGAAACTCGGTAATTAAACGACTCAACCCTATCGAGTTTGGGCTCATTTGATTCGTCTTGACGAGTACTTTGATACTATATGGTAACCAGGGTCTGATGATGGAGCTGGAAGGTGGCCATAGAAACTCCGTAATTAAACGACGCAACCCCTTCAAGTTTGGGCACATTTGATGCGTCTTGACGAGTACTTTGATACTATATGCTAACCATGGTCTGATGATGGAACTGGAAGGTGGCAAAAGGAACTCCCTAATAATTAGGGCCTAACTAAACGACGCAGCTCCATCGAGTTTGGGCTGTTTGATTTGTCTTGACGGTAACTTGGTTATCGTGAATATGCAACTCCAACTTTAGGAAAAAAAGTTCTTTCTTTTTGTTATGAATGTGGTTACTGTCTTTAATTAGATGGTTTATGGATGACCCAATGCCAAGGTGTGCACGTGCCGAGGGCTGAATGGTATGAGGGTGTATAAACATGTCATATCGCTAACGTTGCGCCTCAGGGTACCCCGGGGCGAACCCTGTTGTACTGAAGCCCTTATCCCTCTACAATGGACCTCTGGGGGGAGGGACCGTTTTTGTCCTATACTCGTGGGAACAACATGAATAATAAAAAAGAAACAACTACACAAAGAAAACGACGTTTAGAGAAGGCGAAACTGAAGAAACCTTGTAATGTTGTTGCATTAGAAGAAATGGACAGAATGAGAAACGTTACAAATAAGTAATTACATAACTAATTGAAACATTATTTTACCCTATTAAACATATAAACAAAATACTAAACTGTAAGTGCTCAAAGCAGCACATATTATGTGAAAATGCTACGACTACATAACGAAAAAACGCTGCTACGCGCTACGAACTACGTCGTAGTAAACCTCGAATTGTAAATACTAAAAAGTTAAAAATAAAATTAAAGAAAAAAAAACCTTTTTAAAAACAAGCAACTGCACACTTTACACTTTAATTATTATATTTTCCCGTTTTTATCTCAGTCCCAATTTTATAAATAAAAGCGTGTTACATTATGATAGCAAGAGCTATGATAACAGGTGCCAAATGTTCTTAATTATACCATACAAATGTAACACGCTTTTACTTATAAAATTGGGACTGAGATAAAAACGGGAAAATATAATAATTAAAGTGTAAAGTTTTAGTGTTAAAAATAAATAATTATGTACGGTATGGAATTATTCTGTCATAGACAAAGAAGCTTAATTTATCGTTAAAGGTTACACTGAACTTATAAAGTGTTAATTTGTTATAAAAGATAATTTATTTTTAACTTTTTAGTTCATATTATTACAAATAATAAAAGCTTGTTTTTAAAAAGGTTTTTTTTTCTTTAATTTTTTAATAAAAATTACACTTTAAAGTTAAGAAAGTGGTGAAACTAGAAAAAAGCAAAAAAAAAAAAAAATTTTAAATATCCCGAGGGCCAGGGCCAAATAAATTAGGGCTGAGTAAGTAGCAGATGACCCCACCTATCCACCATTTTCGTATGTTCAACGTTCTGCCAAACACCCTGTATATATCTTGTTATATATATTCTTCATCTTGGAGGAGCTCGTGGCTAAGTAATAACAGCCGCACGGGTCGATCCATCAAGTTAAGCTACGCTTCTCGGGGTCGGTCCGTGGATGGGTGACCATCTTAACATACCCGAAACCGAGAAATAAGACGCAAAATAAAGCTTACGATCGCTAATTCTAAGCTATTGTATAGAATACGCAAATCTGAATCTAGCGTAATATTCTTCCCACTTGATGCTATGCTGGCTGATGCTCTACATAAACTATCTAGTTTAAACTTTAGTGGTTTTTGGTTGCTATATAATTTAATCCTGTATTCTATTGTATAAACGTTAAATAAATAAAAAAAAAAAATAATAAAAAAAACATTACGAAACGAACAAAATTTTTGGTGGATGACTATAAGCTCATGGCTAATTAATAACAGCCGCACGGGTCGATCGATCAGGTTAAGCTAAGCTTGCTGCGTTCGGTCCGTTGATGGGTGACTTTCTTTACGTTCCGAGACACCCTCGTGCCTCGGAAAGCACGTTAAGCCGTTGGTCCCGGCTGTCATTCGTGGATCTTTGACAGTCGTTACGGGTCGTCAGAAGCCCGAAAGTCTGACAACCGGTCTTACCAAGGGGTATCGTATTACCCAGTTAATGGGTTGTGGAGGTCAGATAGGCAGTCGCTCCATGTAAAATACTGGTATTCAGCTGCATCCGGTTAGACTGGAAGCCGACCCCAACATAGTTGGGAAAAGGCTAGGCAGATTGATATATTCTTCATTTTGAATTAAATTTTGTTGCCCAAAAACTTGGTCACTTCCATGGCATCGCCAGTTGCAGCGCAGAGGTCACCACGGTTACATGGTATATATTTATAAACTTGGTCACTTCCATGGCATCGCCAGTTGCAGCGCAGAGGTCACCACGGTTACATGGTATATATTTATAAACTTGGTCACTTCCATGGCATCGCCAGTTGCAGCGCAGAGGTCACCATGGTTACATGGTATATATTTATAAACTTGGTCACTTCCATGGCATCGCCAGTTGCAGCGCAGAGGTCACCACGGTTACATGGTATATATTTATAAACTTGGTCACTTCCATGGCATCGCCAGTTGCAGCGCAGAGGTCACCACGGTTACATGGTATATATTTATAAACTTGGTCACTTCCATGGCATCGCCAGTTGCAGCGCAGAGGTCACCACGGTTACATGGTATATATTTATAAACTTGGTCACTTCCATGGCATCGCCAGTTGCAGCGCAGAGGTCACCACGGTTACATGGTATATATTTATAAACTTGGTCACTTCCATGGCATCGCCAGTTGCAGCGCAGAGGTCACCACGGTTACATGGTATATATTTATAAACTTGGTCACTTCCATGGCATCGCCAGTTGCAGCGCAGAGGTCACCACGGTTACATGGTATATATTTATAAACTTGGTCACTTCCATGGCATCGCCAGTTGCAGCGCAGAGGTCACCACGGTTACATGGTATATATTTATAAACTTGGTCACTTCCATGGCATCGCCAGTTGCAGCGCAGAGGTCACCACGGTTACATGGTATATATTTATAAACTTGGTCACTTCCATGGCATCGCCAGTTGCAGCGCAGAGGTCACCACGGTTACATGGTATATATTTATAAACTTGGTCACTTCCATGGCATCGCCAGTTGCAGCGCAGAGGTCACCACGGTTACATGGTATATATTTATAAACTTGGTCACTTCCATGGCATCGCCAGTTGCAGCGCAGAGGTCACCACGGTTACATGGTATATATTTATAAACTTGGTCACTTCCATGGCATCGCCAGTTGCAGCGCAGAGGTCACCACGGTTACATGGTATATATTTATAAACTTGGTCACTTCCATGGCATCGCCAGTTGCAGCGCAGAGGTCACCACGGTTACATGGTATATATTTATAAACTTGGTCACTTCCATGGCATCGCCAGTTGCAGCGCAGAGGTCACCACGGTTACATGGTATATATTTATAAACTTGGTCACTTCCATGGCATCGCCAGTTGCAGCGCAGAGGTCACCACGGTTACATGGTATATATTTATAAACTTGGTCACTTCCATGGCATCGCCAGTTGCAGCGCAGAGGTCACCACGGTTACATGGTATATATTTATAAACTTGGTCACTTCCATGGCATCGCCAGTTGCAGCGCAGAGGTCACCACGGTTACATGGTATATATTTATAAACTTGGTCACTTCCATGGCATCGCCAGTTGCAGCGCAGAGGTCACCACGGTTACATGGTATATATTTATGAACTTGGTCACTTCCATGGCATCGCCAGTTGCAGCGCAGAGGTCACCACGGTTACATGGTATATATTTATAAACTTGGTCACTTCCATGGCATCGCCAGTTGCAGCGCAGAGGTCACCACGGTTACATGGTATATATTTATAAACTTGGTCACTTCCATGGCATCGCCAGTTGCAGCGCAGAGGTCACCACGGTTACATGGTATATATTTATAAACTTGGTCACTTCCATGGCATCGCCAGTTGCAGCGCAGAGGTCACCACGGTTACATGGTATATATTTATAAACTTGGTCACTTCCATGGCATCGCCAGTTGCAGCGCAGAGGTCACCACGGTTACATGGTATATATTTATAAAAAAATGCAAAATTTTCACGACAGGTCCTGTTTAATATAGCACGTTCGGTTTGTCGCCTTTCGGTTTTATTAAATAGGGCCTGGGTGTGTCTAAATTCAGAAATGGATAGAAAAAAAACACGGGACGGCCGGTCGACGTGAAACATCGAAAAGAGCGGCAATGGAGAGAAGGCATGAAGTTTTTTTTTTAAATTTTACTTTTCAAAAACCCTCTGGGAGGAGGGCCCCAAAGCCTCGTGTTTAGGCAGGCTAGGCGCACTCCGCATTTTAAGTATGAAGCTACAAGTAACAGCGGGCTCAACTTGTCGGGCTAATTCTGTGTGGGCAGCCGCGCACCGGCCGGCTCGCACGTTAGTTCGATATTCACTCAGGCGCCGCGTCGTAAACGAAGATAACCATAACGAGTCAGAAGGTATAACAGTTACGCGATAGAAAGAGAGGTGAATATAACTGTAGGGAATTAACGCTGTGCGACCTGAATAACACTTTATTATGTTGTTGCAAAAGTCGCTACTTATTCAAATGATTTTGCGGAGTGAATCTTCTGTACTTGCACTATTATGTATTCTGCGGCTTAGTTCAGAAACGACACAACTACTTAATAAAAATCTTAAATAGTAGTAGTAGTAGTAGTAGTAGCATCTTTATTCATAACAACATAATTGTGTCGAACAGATAGATAATTACAAATATATCCTTAAAACTAGATTAATTTAAATTCTAATATAAATAAAATCATTACATTGACATAATTATCACAATTACCAAGCAATATATATTAATAATAATAAAAGATTCTCATAATTTAAATAATAAAATAATGTCAAAATTATTATAATTGCAAATTCCTACACAAAAATACATACAAATTAGAGATCACCTACTGAGTATAAACACTTTTCTAAAAGAAACGCTTTAAGACTGGCTTTAAAAGTACTGCTATACAATTCCTGTTTTAATGAAGTAGGCAATTTGTTATACAATTTTATTCCATTAATTTGAGAACAATGACTCACTACTTTGAGGTGGGGTGTTATATTTGACGACAGATCAAGTCTTCTCGTTTTCTCCCTTTTTATTCTTTCCTCGTGTGTTTCGATTTTGTTAATATTTTTGCCAAGTTCATTAACAAAACCATTACATATAAACTAGGCACAGTCAAAATTTTTAATTTTATAAAATGCTCCCGACACGATTCTTCTTGTTTTATTCGTACCATAGTTCTAACGGCACGTTTTTGAGCAATAAAAGCTTTATCAATGTTATACTGGTAGCTACCTCCCCAGAAAAGTATACTAGACCGTAATTTAGATTCCACAAGGGCATAATAAACACTCTTCAGCTGTTCTAAGTCAATCACGACTCTTAAACTTCTTAAAACATAACAAGCCGAACTAATAGTGCTAACCAAGGATGACAGCTCGTGTTTCCAATTTAATAAGCTATCCATATAAACACCCAGAAATTTGACTACTTTCACAGTGTCGATTTTTTCTCCATTTAAGGTACTACAAATATTGTCGGTGGTTTTTGTTGTTGACTGAAATAGTATTACATTAGTTTTATTGGCATTGATTTTTAGACCATTTACAGTAAACCATTCATCAAAATATTTTAGTGTCTCATTAACCATAGAGTTAAGGTGGCTAATGCTACAATCTGAAACAATTGCATTCGTGTCATCCGCATAAATAGTCAATTTAATGTCAGGTAATTTATGAAGAATATACTTAATTATGTCATTTATAAAAATTATGAAAAATAGTGGACCTAGTATGGATCCTTGTGGTACACCTAACTTTATTGTACTTTGTTTGGATTTGAAACCCTTCTTACATCGGAATTTCTTGTTACCACTATTTTCTTCGTATTCATAATTAATTTCAACAAACATTTTTCTATTATGTAAATACAATGCTGCAATGTTAACCCTTGCTCTCAATTCACTGTCATTTTGGATCGCCACCCAATTTCGAAATTAAAGTTATTTTTCTCTTTGTAGTGTTGTTTTTGGAAGTCAGTTGTATTTTTTTTGTAAAAAAGTTTTATTTTCCACTTTTTAGTTGTGGTAGGTACCCCACACAAATTGAAATACCACTACCTGCAAAAGAAACTATAACATCATCCATATAAAAAGTGAGGAAAAAATATGTATTATTGAAGCTAACTCAATAACTACCCAAGGAAAGTTAATAAATTTTATATGGGACCAACTTTGGAGTTATACCCTCTCGAATAAAACATAATTTTTTCAAATAAATCGGACTACTCTATAAAGTTATGCGTAAAAAATACGTGTCGAATGGAGAACCTACTTCTTTTTTACCGTCGGTTAATAAATAACTAGCTGACCCGACAGACGTTGTTATGTCTTAGCTATGAATATTCTAATGGAAACGCGCGGTGTTCCCGAAGGCGCAAGCTGAGAACATTTTTAATTGTCTAGGAAACCTTAATTTATATTTTAAGAATTGAACTACGATTTTTTGCTGAAAGTTTTTACTTCGGTACATATATTGAGAAAATGTACCTATTTAAAATTATATTTATAGTACAGGATCGTACGATGCACATCTATCAACAATTTGGCCAAAAAAACATTTTAAGAATGTAAAGCATTTTATTTAGTAAACATGCTTTTGTGTAAAAAAGTAATGATTTCACTACCCATTTGTAACAGCGTCCTTAAAATAAAATCTGTTTGTCTATACTATTTGTATCTGGTGGTATTGGTATCATTGAAAGTTTAAATTTTAAAGAACATAATTCCAAATTCAAATTAGGAAAATGTGTGATCAGATCGGTTCGATGGTACCATTTTCATCGGAACCATTTATTTAAAGCTTCGTTATAATCGCTTAATTATCTTAATCGAGATATCTTATCGCCACCTGTGAAATACTTATTAACGTTGTGAAGTACCCGTGGCCATCTGTGGTCTTCTTCATCAGTTCCACTTCATCAGATGCTACTTTCTGAATGCAAATGCTTGATTTGTTGATGAAAATACCAAAATCGCTATATGTATGCCTATAATTTTTGAGGAGTTCCCTCAATTCCTCATGGATCCCATCATCAGAACTGGATTTTGATAAAATGGGACCAATCTGGAAGTATACCCTTTCAAATAAAAAAAGAATTTTCCAAATCGGTTTATAAATGACGGAGTTCTGAGGTAACAAACATTAAAAAAAATACAACCGAATTGAAATCCTCCTCCTTTTTTTGAAGTCGGTTAAAAATACTGGTATTCAGCTGCATCCGGTTAGACTGGAAGCCGACCCCAACATAGGCTAGGCAGATGATTATGACTTCTGTAATAATCGTCAACTTTCTCAAAATAAACAAAACGAAATTATAAAGTTAGCTTGAACTACCTATCGTCTTCTTCTTCTTATATATAAAAATCAATTGCTGTTCGTAAAACGAACAGCAATCAGCAGTGTCTTACAGTGCCCTCCGAGTCCAATTTAATAATGCGTTCAGGGTGCTGATGGGGCTGCGGCGATTCTGTACTGCATCAGGGATGTTTGCTGAAAATCGTGTAGACTGCTTTTACGCTACGATGCGTAAAAGATGCGCATCCCTGGTGCGTACAGTACGTGGCAGCGCCGACAGCATCCTTAGCATAATCGCTAGTCGGCTTGATTGTACCTACATCAATCATTGCTGCGCCATTTCTCATGGAATGGCGCAGTAGTGTTTGTTGTATACTTTATTTTTATATGTTTTGTTGTGGGTAGTTTTAAATGTTACTAACACTAGTCTTTAAGAACATTGTTACTAGCAAAATGGACACCATGGTCTGAAAATAAAGTATTATTATTATTATTTTTGACATATCTCGGGACCCTAGGGTCCCGGACTTTTGGAAGGCGTACGAGGAGCCGAAGCCAACTCGCAGAGGCCCCTTAGACACTTTTAAATGAAAAGAAGGCACCAGCCGACGATTATCCCTGTATGCACTATGCAATTGCACCCAAGGACAACCCCCGGTTGGTGCAGAACATGGACACAAAACACATTGGGCCTATGGTTTGGGTGGCTATAGTGGATTGGGTACCTTGAACTATGGAAGAACTATGTCCCCTGCCTAACCAATGTTATATAATATACACAGATAAATTGGCAGGGGGTGACTTGCACACTCATTAATGGGCCCCCGGAAACGGTCGCTAGCACATAGTGACGTAGCGACAAGGGGCAACATGTCCTGAGGTGCTTGAGGAGTGGAGAGGTATTCCACGGCTCTCAGAACAATCCCAGAGCCCGGAAGATGGTCAAGATCCCTACAAGCACTTACTGGAATACTTCCTTCCTCCGAGCACGTTTACTCTTGCGAATCTCCACTTAAGCCGGCCAATAAAGGCAAGAATGAGGTGGGAGCTCTGTTCCCGTCAGTGTTCACTCCAGCCGGCCAATAAAGGCAAGCCAGAGGTGAAGAACAAGACTTCTCCCTGGAAATAGGGTCCGTGGGGTCGCTACTGCCCAACAGCTCGCCACATGCTGCCCTGCGGGTTCACGTATCTCTCTTGGTCTGGCTCCTCACCCTAGACCTGTTTCGGCAAAGTAACTTATTATTATTAAAACTCAGGATTTTGTGTGGCGGGTCAGGTAGTTCCAAATAATAAAACACTGTCTACCTACCAACAATTTATGGAAAGTTCTAGGTATCTACACATTTACTTTACTTCATTCCTGCACTGGCATGAAGTTCGTACGTACTTCGAACGTGGCTATCGACAGTAATTTCTAAAGATATATGCACACTAGGCGCGAAACAGTTGAAAAACAGTTTTACTTTGTGTTTTTTTTTTTTAACTCATGTTGTATTTTGTTTGATTGCTTTTGACATGAATTTAACCTTATTATAAAAACATGAAAATTAAAATTCCTTTTAGATACTTAGTATTAAATACGCGTGATTCTCAGTTTTTTATGCGCGTTAGACATAACTTTACAAATTAATTACACTATGTAATATAAACATAATCTAAAATATTTACTAAGTTTTTAAGAAAATGCTCTAATTTTACATATATTTTACCAAATCATTAATACTACTCGTTTAGACGTGATCTTCAGTTTAAGATCATTAAAAGTCGGTTATCGTCGCGGTCGCCTTAAACTAAATAGTGTGCTTATTATTTTCCGCATACTGCCAAGCCCATGCTGACACGATACTCCTTGTTTCGAAAAGACGACATAAAATGAAATTAAATTCTGTAAATAGGTTATCGGAATCCCTTTTACACATCATATAAAAAAAAAAAACTAGATAAACGCGATATTTCCTATCTGACAATATTTGTATACAAAGAACTTCACCACACCCCAATCCACAATTCCACAATTGCGGCGATAAGTCCCCTCTTTGAGGAGTGGTTGGAGAGGCGCCACGGCGTCTTCACCTTCCGCCTGACGCAGGTCCTCACCGGACACGGTTGTTTCGGGAGGTTCCTGTTTCGGATAAGGCGGGAGGAAACGCCCGGGTGTCACCATTGTGTGGATCACCCGGAGGACACGGTGGAGCATACAGTGGAGGTCTGCCCGGCTTGGGCGGAGCACAACCGTGTTCTCACGGAGGCGATCGGCGGCGGCGATCTCTCGCGTCCAAACCTGGTCCAGGCCATGGTGCGGAGCGAGAGTGTATGGGAAGCCGTCACCTCCTTCTGCGAAGCAGTAATGCTCGCGAAGGAGGAAGCGGAACGCGTGAGGGAGAGGCAACAGCCGCGCCCTCGCGCCCCTAGCCGCCGTAGGAGACGCCCTGGGCGGCGGGAATCGATTGCCGATTCCCGGCCACCGTAGGCGCGGGCTTGCGGACGACGAGTAATGGGCAGCTCGCCGTCCGGTAAGGAACAGGCCCGGGTCGACGGCGCGTTGTGCTCCACGCGCGCCTCAAAGAGATGTCAGCAGTGACGGGGTCAATTGGGCCGATGCCGCCGGGGTCGCGGGTAGTTCGAAACCCGTGGCCCTGGCACGGGCAGTTGAAGGAGCATGGGTGGGTTTTAGTCAGTAAAAGTCTGACACGCCCTCCCGCTCTGCCCAGAGCGGGAGAAGTCATTTGATGATTTCCCATCCACAAAAAAAAAAAAAAAAAAGATGAATTATGCTCTTAAGACATGTCACGTAGTTAAACATTTTTGTAAGCATTGTTTGTACGGAACAGCTGATTTTTATTTTCGTGATTTCAAAGTTGGTTCCATAGCAAAAGTTATTCAGTTCGATGGTCTAAACCACTCCTTAAAGTTTTTATAGTAAATTTTTTAACACCTTATATAATAAGAAACGTAATAAGAAATCAAACCGATCCAGTGTGCCATCAACTTTATTGTTTATTCCAATGCAATGCGCTACCAACTTAACACTTATGTTAGCGGCACACACCAGTTCGTTTGACAACGTGCTACTGAATACTCGTCTCGCAGGCTTGCTCGAACCTCACTACTTCGGTAAGTAGTATTCTTAGAACATATTATTGTGATAATACTATCATATTATGGTTTAAACCTGGGTTTGAAGATGAACCTTGTTTTGTAATAAGACGGTATGAGTTTTATAAACTACTATTGCTGGTATTTTTTAAAACGGCAGGTGTAGAACGTTCTAGAACTTTTTTACAACTTTTAATTATATTTTTAGTCGTCAATCTGTTAATTCTGTCAATATTTTTGAAGATCACCCTACCGTCATCTATCCTTCTGTCTCACTCACTTTAATAAATCATATTTAAATCAAATACGTATGTATTATAATTGTTGCATATTATTTATACGAGTGGGTGGGTAGTACATGAGTGGCATATTATCTGTTGCGATTCGCTGAAAAGTTGAAAACGTCCACGGAAAGTTATTGTTTTACAGACGCTTGCGATTTTCTATTTATTTTGATGGATCCTTTACAAATTAATATTAATTGCTTTGCTGTGCCGTGTTGTGTACCTACTGTGTGCTTCTTCCATATTCTAGAAATAATTTCTACGAAATTAAAAATGAAGGTAGAATCATTTCTACCTTCATTTTTAATTTCATAGAAATTATTTCTAGAATGGTTTTGGATTGTAGATGTTTCTTTTAATATGTTTAAGTAGTATTTAAGTAGGTACGTTTGTAGCGAACATTGAATGATTTTGATATTAACTTTTAAATTATGTTTAAGTAGTATTTAAGTAGGTACGTTTGTAGCGAACATTGAATGATTTTGATATTAACTTTTAAATTAAACATCAATTTTTCTTTATCGCGTGCCAGCTATTTTATAAATTGTTGTTTGCAAGGAGCTCGTGGCTAAGTAATAACAGCTGCACGGGTCGATCCATCAGATTAAGCTACGCTTGCCGGGGTTGGTCCGTGGATGGGTGACCATCTTTACATACCGAGACTCCTCCGTGCCTCGGAAAGCACGTTAAGCCGTTGGTCCCGGCTGTCATTCGTGAATCTTTGACAGTCGTTACGGGTCGTCAGAAGCCCGAAAGTCGACACCCAGTCTTACCAAGGGGTATCGTATTACCCAGTTAATGGGTTGTGGAGGTCAGATAGGCAGTCGCTCCATGTAAAATACTGGTTTTCAGCTGCATCCGGTTAGACTGGAAGCCGACCCCAACATAGTTAGGAAAAGGCTAGGCAGATTGATTTTTTTTTTGTTTGCACATAGTTGAAGTTGGCGGTTGACTGAAAAGTATATTCTTATGTATATCTTACAAATAAAAAACTCGATGAACACGTTTCCGTTATTAAGGTGTGTGCGCTAAGGTAGCCTGCGTAATTTTAATTTTATTACGTTTTTTTGCAATTTGCGGGTCAGTATTACGTTGAATGTTGATCAAAATACGATTCGCGAGCGTGACAAATTATTTACAGAAATGTAATCATTGGAATCATCAATACAACTCTCGGAAGTTCGAATTGCCCTCAAATGTCATGATTTTATGAAATAGTCATTCGATAGGGTAATTTGAACTTAGAGAGTTGCATTGGTGATTTTAATAATTATAATTTACTGATTCTAGTGATTATATTTCTGTAAATACACATTTTTTATGGTCGCGAATCATATTTTAATTAACATACAACCTAATACTGACTTGCAAATTGCAAAAAACGTAAATTTGTATTTCGCGGGCTACACTGGCGCTTGCCCCTAATAGAAACTTATTCACGTGCTCAGATGTCTTAAAACGAGTTTCGTTATAGGCTGATTATGCTACTCAAACGCACCGCAATTTTAATTCTCATGCTCTGTCTCTGTCGTAAAGTGTATTTTGTGTATTCGGTGGTTAAAGAAAATTGTTAAAAGAAATATTTTTACCCTCAGATTTTAAATATTGCGATGTTGTTTCTTCATCATATTAATCACCAAAAAAGAAGGGTTGCAGTTAAAGAATTCTTAATTTTGTTTTCTTAATATAAATCCCGGGGTTCCAGAATATCTGGGAATGCATAACTAACCCCTTTTTTGACTGGGCTATTGAGGGGCCGATTCGATTAAAGATAACATTCCCTAGTAACATCACACTTCCATAGTTTAATTAAATAATCAAAGTGTTAAAATTAAATACAATAATAAAAATTAAAAAATATTGTTTTGTTCTATCACTTTTAATATGATGCGAAGAATAAAATGCTAGCAATTAGTGCTTACGCTTGCGCCAACCATTTTCAATAAGTGTCAATCATGGCAATTATCGAATTGAAACTTATTGGAAATGTCTTGAATAAAAATGTACTTACAAATTATTTCATACATCGGAAAGAGCCTACTCGATAACCCTTTAAATGTCTCGTTATGGCCGTAGGGTGCCCTTGCCTTCGCATAATAATGCTCTCCTACGTGTCTTAGCGTTGCTAACACCTTGTTGTATCGAAACTAGCCTTAAGCTAGAGTAGCGCATGCGCCGACTTTGCTCCAGATTTAAATGCCAACAGATTACGTACTTTATCATCTTTAGCGTGTGTAAGGTACCATCGCGGACATTTGCGGTGAACCACTTTTCAAACTTATTACTTTAGTTATAAGGTCGAAAAGTGGTTCGCCGCAAATGTCCGCGGTTGTACTATGGGCCAAAGTTCCGCATGCTCACCTCAAAGTCGATAATCGGCGCACGGCTCACGACTCGAGCGCACAATGTTCGTTTGTCACTAGCTGTGCTCTCACAGGAATATTTTCTTAAGTGAGCATGCTTAAGTTTTGTCTATAGTACATTACCATCACCACCACTCGTGGTACACTCGTTGTTGTTATTATAAAGGAAGACACAAGTAGCCGTCCTACTCGTATTGAATTACCATGATACCTGAATCGCATCACCCATGGATAAAGCAAGAGAAGCGTTTACACGAATGTCTCAAATACGTTTTTAACGCAAACCCCATTGTTTCAGGTTTAGAATGAACGGGTCAAACCATTACGGACACGTTGTGAATCCGAACCAGCCGATCCCGATGCCACCTCCGGGCGCGCCGTTCGCACCCCCTGGCGGCCCTGGCGGCCCTGGCGCCCCTGGCGCTCCTGGCGTCCCTGGCGCTCCTGGCGTCCCTGGCGCTCCTGGCGTCCCTGGCGCTCCTGGCGCCCCTGGCGTCCCTGGCGCCCCTGGCGTCCCTGGCGTCCCCGGCATGCCATATCCGCCATACCCCCCGATGCCGCAACAGCGGCATAACATCGACGGGCAATTTAATTACAACGTACCGCGTAAGAGATTCCTTTAACTTTTTATACACTAATACACTAGCACTAAGCGACACCTAAATGAGTGCCTAAATAAAAGCACACTGTTGGATTTTTAACGGTCGGCTTAGTGCCAAAAGTTAAAAAATCAACAACGCATTCATTTAGGTGTCGCTTAGCTCCATTTACACGGTGCAAATTTATTGCCTGTGGCATACCATACAATTGAAGGGCAATTAACGAGGCAAAACTTGCATGCAATAATCGCCTTGCAGTTTTATTGAATGGCAAAACTTGCATTCAATTATTGTATGCCATTTTACGGAAATCGCACGCGTGTGAACATTTTGCATGCAATTCTTGAAAAGGCAATAAAATTGCATCGTGATGCGACAACGTATAAATGGGGCTTTTCGCGGTACAAACATGGGACTTGTTACGGCATGTAGTCAGCCGTCTATTTTATACTGGATTCTTTTATTGTAAACAAAATACGTCACACTACGTAAGTTATGTAAGTGTACTAGGTTTCCACATGAATTAAATAATAACTGCACAATAGTGCATCGGGTGAGGTCTGGACAGCTACATCTATTATATCCTAGTTGTGCCTTCAATTCTCAGCTAATAGCTCGGTAACAGTAGGCTGCCAGGGTGGTAGTAGTGTGGTAAGAAGCTGCTCATTATGTCAAGAGCATCTCTCTTCAGCAGCGTTACCAATCAATCAATCGTGTTCACAATAATAGGTTAGTTGTCACTCTTAGAGAAACTAATTAGTAATGTCCTTGTAGTTTATACAAGTATACACACATTCTTCAAAATATAAATATTTCAGCGAAATATTAACATTAACCGCAAAATAACTTTAATTTCGGAAGTCGCTGGTAAAAACCGAAAATGCAAAACCAATTTTTTTTTTTAATTAAAAGTTAATACAAACTGTCAATCAAGGGAGGCCTTTGCCCAACAGAGGGACTTCAGATATAAGCGATATCGCTGTCGCGCTCGGTAGCGATACATTTGGAGAGTCCGGTTGTTGTGTGCTCCCCCTTACAGCCCCCTAAAATATATTTCTGAATTCAAATATTCAAAATATCAGATCAACTGTTGTTTGTTTGCAGCTCCGGCAATCATCCCCGAGTTAGGAGAGCACGTGAACAATGGGCATCATTCGATGTAAGTTAATTTGAACTAAGTAAAGATGGGTTTAGCTCTAGCGAACAGAACAAGAATATACTTTTATTGATATTCTTATCGTTTCAGTATGGATGTTGGAAAATATCCCACGGGGACGTACTAACCGGGATTAAAAGTACCGTATGTGTTTGTTAATCCAGGTTATAAACGTATTTTTGTGCCAAATTTCATCCCAATCCGTTTAGCCGTTTTTGTGCCAATCTGGAATATACAAACAGACAAAATTTCTTCGTTACTATTTAATTATATGTAACTAACATAAGAATGCTCTCTCTCTGTTTACACAATAAGAGTTTGATGCAGTGGGGATGGAGTGTGCATGAATGTGGATATCCGTACGTTGTGAATTTTTGAGATTCTGTGAGATGATGGACGGAAGAGTCAGTTTTTTGCCAATATTATTTACTTGTTGTGTATATTTAGGGTTCCGTACTTCAAAAGGAAAAAACGGAACCCTTATAGGATCACTTCGTTGTCCGTCTGTCTGTCTGTCAAGATGACCCTTTTTATTAGGAACGCGTGGAGGTATCAAGTTGAAATTAATATTAAATACGTAGGTCTATGATCCCTTGGAGTCCTAAAAAAATCAAGCTTCTAAGTCAACGCAATTAAAAAAATACGGCCATTTTGCGACACTTTGTGAAACTCGCAACTGTCGCAAGGTACTTCCCGTTGCCCTAGAATAATGAAATTTGGCAAGAAGCAAGGTCTCACAGCACAAGTAAAGGAAAAAGTTCGAAAATTGTTAATTTGTAATTTTATCACATAATTTTTTTTTTTTTTTGAATACTTGTTAAGTTTGTTTTTGTGATAATTGGTTTTCAACTACGAAACTCTTTATTGTGCGTGGTCCGACATGCACTTGGCCGGTATTTTTTATGTCTGTAATGTTGTGCATATCTTCTCAAATATAAATCGCTCGTTTTGCTGTCATAATGAAACGACACCTTCTCTACGGAAACCTAAACTTAACTTCACAGAACATACACATACATGATTAGTCATATTAGACTATTTGTTACCCGACTACGGCGAAGCAAAAAGGAGGGTTATGATTTTGACCGGTTTGTGTGTTTGTTCATCTGTTCCCTTAGAACTTCTAAACTACTTATCATAATTTGACAAATGAGGTATCGTTGGAAGCGCCTTGATTGGCCGCTGGTTATAAGCTATGTGACATTACATATAATTGAATATGGCGCCCTCTAGAGGACAAAGTCATGAACTAAACATTTTTTTTTTATGATGCCGTGTTGTGTTTCAAATGAAAGGGCTTAATTAGCACATTTCAAATATATATATATATATATATTGTTAGCTATTCCTCGCGGCTTTGCTTGCATGCACCCGATAATTGGGAATAATTTCTTCTAAAATCACGGCTCTTTAGTTGTTTCATCCCTTTTAACACGAACTATATGTTCGTTGCAGGAATTACCCGCCCCCCCAGCCTATAATCATAAATCAGGAAATTTTTATCTCGAGTACTGGCTACCGTTATTACACGAGGTTCAACTCGCGTTTGCCGCAAGAGAACCACGCGCCGGGGCAGTACCGTTCCTTCGTGCCGCGGAACAATGTGCCGATTTACGGCCTGGAGACGCCCGCACAGAGAGAAGACCACTTTACACGTAAGTACTAGTAGCTAGCCAATATAATTAACCTCAAACACCTCGCGGCTGTTCTCCCAGTAGGTGTGTGGATTACGTGTTTTTTATTTTAGTACGAGTATAACTCAGTACTAAATAAAATCTTTTTTACAAAAAAATACAACCGACTTCCAAAAACAACACTACAAAGTGAAAAATAACTTTAATTTCGAAAGTCGGTGTCTAGTTAAATGTATTTTCGTTTTTTGCCACCGACTTCCGAAATTAAAGTTATTTTTCACTTTGTAGTGTTGTTTTTGGAAGTCGGTTGTATTATTTGTAAAAAAGTTTTTATTTTTCACTTTTCAGTTGTGTAACTACCCTACACAAATTCTAATACCACTACCTGCAAAACAAACTAGAACATCATCCATATAAAAGTGGGGAAAAAATACGTATTATTGAAGCTAACTCAAAAACTACCGAAGCAAAGTTAATCAATTTTATATGGGACCAACTGTGATGTATACCCTCTCGAATAAAACAAAAAAAAAATTCAAATCGGTCCAGCCATCTTCGAGTTATCGGGGAACATACATAAAAAAAAAATTAAAAAAAAAAAAGGTTCCGACGAATTAAGAACCTTCTCCTTTTTGAAGTCGGTTAAAAAAATGAGATTGCATCACAACGTTTCTAAAAAAAAAGTCTTGCGCGACCGACAACTTTAAAGAAAAAATCGATCGAAGCAATGGACTTTTTAGACTGATTATGATAGCTACCATAATCATCTCTGCCTACTCTGTTGATCTCGAGTTGGGTTCAGTTAAGATTAGACCAAACGAACATAGCAAACCATAATTTTCTTGATATTCTTGTAATTTTAATATGGATGGACGTAAATATCCCGTAATATATAATATATAATTTATCCCGGTTTACACAAAAATTATTTGACCACTCAAATAATTTTTGTTAGGTGAAAATCGACATTAACAATAGTTCAGTAGGAAGTAAAACATGTGTGATATTTTAGCGCTGCCGTCGGATATGCACCCGGACTACCGCGTCAACGCCAACGCTTACGGTCCGCGCCCCGATGCCGTTTGGGCGCCTAACCCCGGCGAGGTAAGTCCTAACTAAACTTTATTTATTTAACCATTTATGTACAATCAACAAAAGAGATATCTAGGCAGGGTATACTAACTATACTAACATATTTGTAAGTATGTAAATTGCTTCATTGTCAATTTAGTGACAATATACAATTTTGTGTCGGTGTGTTACAATGCAGGAGTATTGCAAAAACAAAGTAATATATATAAAATTGAACATGAAGCAATTCACATTTGTTGACTGTACACACATATAAATAGACAAGAAGAAAGTAACAAAAATACGTATCACACCACATATTTGAAAAGTTTAACGTAGGGAGTATTTTAGATTTTCTATTTATATCCTTTTTTTTTTAGTCTGCCTAGTCTTTTCCCAATTATGTTGGGGTCGGCTTCCAGTCTAACCAGATGCAGCTGAAGTTTTTATTTTCCATATACTTAAATTGAAAATCTAAAATACCTACGTTAAACTTTTTAAATATATTATGTGGTAGGTCTTTGGTAAAAAGCGAAAAAGAAATATTATCGACATTTCACTATGTTAGATTAAGACAAAATGGTAAAAGTCCTAAGAGAACAGAATCATAAAGAAGTGCAGAAGTTTCTTATCATCAGACTTGATGATTTATTTACCAACTAGCTTTTTCCAGCGGCTTCCCCCGCGTGGATGTCGGGAATTATCCTACGGGAACGTACTTCCGGGATAAGAAAATATGCTATGTGTTAATACAGGTTATAAACTGTCTGTGTGCCAAATTTTATCCAAATCCTATCTGTGGGATAACAATTGATAACTAATTATTAAAATCTCGTGAATTCTAATACTTTTTGTTAGGTGTCTTTTTGTTAGGCTCAGAAATTGTCTATCAGTATAAAAGTAAATTCCAAAAATCTTTAAACGACAACTTTTTTTTTACAACATCCGATTTTAATGAAATAAAGGCTACATTTTGCTCCAAATTAATCTCTGCCTACCTCTGATAACTACATCTGTTCAATTGTTCCGGCGATGTGCGCGAACAAACAAACAGGAAATAATTCGAAAAATCGCTGGTTTCTCTTTCTATAACTCTTGTTAAATTAAGTACCCCCTTTATATTTTTATTACTTTTCTTCAATGTACAGACATACCAGATTCTACTGTTTTATTATTATGTACAGTTAGTCGTCTAGTACTGTTATGTAGGTACTACAGTCAAAAATCGTCTGATGAGATACTACACAGAATGATTATCAGCGTATCTGCACTGTAAGGACTAGCAAGCTAGCTTCATCAAATCGTTTTTAAAGTGAGAAAACGTTACGTAAATTCGAACGATTTTAAAATTGAAAAGACTCGTTTCACAACGCTACAGCTGAAACTGCTGCCATACTAAGGTTAAATGGTAAATTGTATTGTCCTCAGCTGTACGGTTTCGGAGACATGCTCAACACACTGCCTCACCCGCCTCCGCCTGCGCCTTGGGCTGCCGAGGTAAATATAACATTATAATATAAAAATAATTTATTGCCATAAACAAGTATAGGTACAATTGATGGGTGATCATCTTTACATACTGAGAGTCCTCCGTACCTTGGAAAGCACGTTAAGCCGTTGGTCCCACCTGAGTGTTCGTCCCTCGTCATGCGTGGATCTTTGACGGTCGTTACGGGTCGTCAGAAGCCTGAAAGTCTGACAACTAGTCTTACTAAGGTGTATCGTATTACCCAGTTACTGGATTGTGGAGTCGCTCCAGCTAAAATACTAGTTATTCAGCTGCATACGGTTAGACTGGAAGCCGACCCCAATGTAGTTAGGAAAAGGTTGGGCAGATGATGAAAGAAATATGCAATGTTTATGGATCACTTGTGCGTGTGGTAGGTAGTGAAAACCTGTATTACAGGTGACCAGTACACTGTCATTGACTTCTCTATGCAATGGTACAATTATACAGCTGGCACAAAAAATTATGTACAAAAGCAATTTTTTAAATTCTCTATCCAAGGGCTTCAAAACACCCACATGTATGTTCAGCGATTATTTATAGTTTAATTTTTGAGAAATTCTCACCTGACACAGATTGTAATTAAAAAAAGACTGTAGTCGGTGAGAACGTCATTCATGGACCCCGCCATATGATTCTAACAAATGGACTGTTTTTGAAGTAACCCATTGAGTTTGCTTAAGGACGCTGTTACAAATGGGTAGTCAAATCATGACTTTTTTACACAAAAGTATGTTTATTAAATAAAATGCTTTACATTCTTAAAATGTTTTTTGGCCAAATTGTTGATAGATGTGCATGGTACGATTCCGAAGTATAAATTAATTTTAAATAGGTACATTGTCTCAATAAATGTACCGAAGTAAAAATTTTCAGTCCGGTACATTTATTGAGAAACTGTACCTATCTAAAATTATATTTATAGTTCAGAATCGTACTATGTACATATATCAACAATTTGGCCAAAAAACATTTTAAGAATGTAAAGCATTTTATTTAACAAACATGCTTTTGTGTAAAAAAGTAATAATTTGACTACACATTTGTAACAGCGTGCTTAATGTACGTACCTAAATTTTTTGGTATTATAGCAATATAAGTGTGAATATTGTGTGTGTGATTTTCTTTCTTATGTAATATTTATGTTTGCATGGGCCTAGCATTATTCTGTGATCAGTCTCGAACTAATTGTAAAGAAGTTTTCTGTCAGTACATAGCCCGGATTTAGGACCACCACAAGCAAAACAAAAATTGTGAAACTTTCTGGTTTGTAAAAGAAAAAATATTATTGATAATATTGAAGCAAAAATTGTGCTCCGCATCCGAGGAGCTCGTGGCTACCTAATAACAGCCGCACGGGTCGATCCATCAGGTTAAGCTACGCTTGCCGGGGTCGGTCCGTGGATAGGTGACCATCTTTACATACCGAGGCTCCTCCGTGCCTCGGAAAGCACGTTAAGCCGATGGTACCGGCTGTCATTCGTGGATCTTTGACAGTCGTTACGGGTCGTCAGAAGCAAAAAAGTCTGACAACCAAGGGGTATCGTATTACCCAGTTAAAGGGTTGTGGAGGCAGTCGCTCCATGTAAAATACTGGTATTCAGCTGCATCTGGTTAGACTGGAAGCCGACCCCAACATAATTGGGTAAAGGCTAGGCAGATTGATTGAAACAAAATTTGTGCTCCGCATCAAACGCGCGGCTGTCGACCGTCATCTACTAACGACAGTTGAACTCCTTGTATCAAATTTTTTTATCTTCCAAATTATGGCAACGTACATGATCATTTAACAAGGCTTTTTTTTCGTTGAGAAAAATATCCTTATCAAAAGGGAACTCCATCTCTCCATGACAACGGAACCTATGCACTTCTTCTGTTCTTCTGAATAATATTTCGATCTCATCGTGGCCTCTCTCTGCCACGTTTTTCTAAAACGGGTCATTAGCTAGCACGATATTCTGACACTCCACTTTTCGACAGGTATTCCCACCTGCAAGCCGCCCGGTGATGATCCCCTTAAGCAGCTGCGACCGTTCCTCTCCCATGGAGAGCGTGGGGGCCCGCGCGGTGGGCGGCCCCGTGTGGGGCCCCAGGGCCCCTGAGATCCCCACGGTGAGCGCCAACGGCCCGCCTACTGCTGCGTTCCCAAGCAGACTGGCAGTGGGCGCTGACCGGCTAGCCAGAGTGAGGTCGTCGGTCGCTGAGCGACTCGCAACCGCCGTGAATGCGTACCAAGCAACCGGTTTTGATGATGTGAGTACAGATCTTGCTTCAAACGATGGGTTGCAATGAAAGCCATGATCGTTGGTGGCCGGTCGGCTTTAATTCCATAATTGCTCCTAATCTTTATGAATCTTAGTATCAGATGGAAGTGAATTGAGCAACCGCGAGCCTATACATTTATTTTCTTACTTTCTATAAAATATTTAATTAAATAAATAACTAGTAAAATTATAGATTTACTTACTAGCTTTTGCTCGCGGCTTCGTCAGCGTGGAGGTCGGAAATTATCTCACGGGAATGTACAACCGGGATAAAAAGTATCGTATTTCCTAATCCAGGTCATGGTCTACCTGTGTGCTAAATTTCATCCAAATCAGTTCAGCCGTTTTAGCGTGAAAGCGTAACAAAACAAACAAGCAAACCAATAAACAAACTCACTATAGCATTGACAATATTAGTTAGGATCTGGATAGACTTGATCAACTGCTGGAGCGAGGTGGGCTGGTTGGAATAAACCTCGACGGCCGCCATGGCCCACGCTAAATGGTCCTCATGAAGGACTAAGTGCGGAAACCAAATCCTCTATAGTTTGGTCAATCTAAGAAGTCCGTTTTGACATGAGGGTGTCCCTCTTTGTCCCGCTATGTTTCTCTCTCTTCGGCATATGAAACGATATGGACATAGAACATAGGATCGAGTAAGTGAAGCCGTGATACATTTTGTTTTACGCAATTAGCAGACTTGGCTGGATCTGGTATTAATCAACAAAACGGTCGTCTGTGTCATGTAATGCTTGATCTTGCTCAGATAAAAACCGTTTAAGAAAAATCAACCAAAATCAAAATCAATCAATCGGCCTAGCCTTTTTCCAACTATGTTCCGTCGGCTTCCAGTCTAACCGGATGCACCTGAATACCAGTTTTATACATGGAGCGACTGCCTATCTGACCTCCACAACCCAGTAACTGGGTAATAGGATAACCCTTGGTAAGACTGGTTGACAGACTTTCAGGGTTCTGACTACCCGAACGATTTTCAAAGATCCACGAATGACAGCCGGGATCAACGGTTTAACGTGCTTTCCGAGGCACGGAGGAGTCTCGTAAAATTAATAAGTAAATGACATTAATAGTTCCGAGACGGATGGCCCGTAATAGAACTGTCAAAAAAAAATTATAGTTGCAGTAGAAAAATCGATATAAAATAAAACCTCACAAATCAAATTACTAACTACATTTTATCAAGAAAAGGGATAATGTTCATTACATCCCCAACACACCCCATCACAGTGATCGATGTATTGGGTTGTGATGGTAAGAAATAATTTTGTAAAATCTTTAAAAGCATTACCCACTTCTGAGGCAGTCGGGTAAAAAACTTCTGAATACAGGGTGTAAGTGTAAACAGTGGCAATATTTTAAGGGGTCATTGTACTCATCATATGAACACTTATACTATGGGGCCAAACTTGAAATAGCGAAAATAATTAGCTGTTCCCTTCATTTTGATGAATTATGCGAGCATAAATGTACTGAAAAGTTGATTTTTTTTTTTGCGATTTCCGGTTTGGTCCCATAGTAAAAGTTGTTCAAATTCATATATTTGCCTAGAATGTAGGTTTACAATGTAGATCTTAAAACTATAATGGATCCATTACATTCTACCATTAAATTGTGGTGTGCAAATATTTTTGTCCTGCACAATAAAAAATCAATCTGCCTAGCCTTTTCCCAACTATGTTGGGGTCGGCTTCCAGTCTAACCGGATGCAGCTGAATACCAGTATTTTATATGGAGCGACTGCCTATCTGACCTCCACAACCCAGTAACTGGGTAATACGATACCCCTTGGTAAGACTGGTTGTCAGACTTTCGGGCTTCTGACGACCCGTAACGACTGTCAAAGATTCACGAATGACAGCCGGGACTAACGGCTTGACGTGCTTTCCGAGGCACGGAGGAGTCTCGGTATGTAAAGAATGGTCACCCATCCACTGACCAACCCCGGCAAGCGTAGCTTAACCTGATGGATCGACCCGTGCGGCTGTTATTACTTAGCCACGAGCTCCACTGCACAATAATGATATAGTTAATAACATAATGTAATGTAATGAACTATATTATAGTTAATAATAATATAGTTCATAATGATGAGTACTAAAGATTGCCACTGTTTAACAGACCCTGTATAATAGACTATAGCTTCTGCCCGCGACTTCGTCCGAGTGAAATTTCTTGCTTTAACATAAAATATACACTCGGCTGGCAATACTGTAGCTTTCCATTAGTGAGAGTATTTTCGGAATCTGATCAGTAGTTCAGAATATTACCCTCTACAAAAAAACTCGCCTCTTTATAATATTATTATAGATTATGTCATAGGTTTTTTTACATATTTTTTTTCTTTTTTGTTACAGCAAGAACTTGAAGAGGGATTACAAGCGCTTGAACGTCGCATCGACACTGAATTTAAGAACGCTGATTAAGTATTCATTATATTATATTTACTTTATTTATTTTGCCGGTATATCCTGCCTCAATGAACATCAGTCAAAAGTATTCTCAGATATTGAAAATGTTATAGTCTATAACGATATATTTGAAAGAATTCGAACACGTTATCAGTATCTTCTTACTATAGCCACAGAATAATAATGTTATGGTAGTACATCTTCATAGAAAACGGCCGAAACGTCACGCTTCGAAATCTCCAGTATATACAACAGTTCGAGTGCGCGCTAGTTATGCACGGTCGGACGCTGATTTATCTACCGAGCGGCCGTAGGTAATTTATTCAAGGTCACAGCCCAGATGAACTACTGTAACTTTGTTATTCTGTGCCGTGAATGTTAATTTAAACGGATCAGCTTGTTTGTCAGCATCGTTCCTACAGGGTGAGCTTTTATTTAGAGTTTGAAGCTGGCACTACATTTGGTATTTATGAAAACAATTGCAAATACAAAATGGAACTTTTTTTTTTAATTTTGAAGGCTTATATTTTGATAAATAATATATTCATTCCCTAGTACAGTGCCAGCACGACATTTGATAATGGCTGTCAGAAATCGATTTCATTCATCATTGGTTGTTCAAACGAAATAAAACTAAATTTTAGTAAAAATCATTATGTTCTCTAAATTTCTAAATGTAGGTTAATTCGTTTGAAAAACTGGATGGATTCACATCACTGAACGCTAACACAATCTGTATCTAAGGGTTAGCATAGCTGCAAAATCAGTCCCTATTAAAAACTCACCATGTATGAAGATGATGAGGTTTATATTGATTAATAGATTTATAGTGTTATCATCGACGTATCAGGATAGTGGTGAGACAGGCTGATATTTGTACGTCTCTTGTTTGGCAATTGAGCCACTGAAATTACCTATTTATTTTACGGTGGAGGGTTTTGTACGGTCGGTTTTTTTTTTTCATTGCATCAGTCAAGTACAGATTTTGTGTTTACAAGTACCTACATAAGATACGTGTACTATTTTTTTTTTCTACTTTTTAAATCATCGTTTCTATTTTTTCTTTACAATTCGGTGTTTTCCTGAAGAGATTTAAATCTCGGTCTCTGTTTCTTTCATAAATGAAAGGCTTTATGTTGATTGTGTTTTAAATTAATCTTTAATAATCTCATCATCCCGCTGCTGCACATAGGCCTTTCTTTAGCATCCGATCCATCCTGGTTCTGTGTCAGTCGTGGCAACTGTTAGTGACAACACGTATGTTGTCGTCAACCATCATGCTGCAGGACGGCATTGAATTTTACTACTTTGTCTCGGTCACCGTTCCATCAAGATCTTCTCCTATCTAGCTTCCTCTCTTCTAGCAATGTGTCCTGACACATTGCTAGAAGAGAGGATAGGATCGTCATCCCTCTCTTACCGGTTCCTCTATTAAATGTATAACCAACAACAACTGACTGACTGACAATATAAAGTTAAATGATTTTATACGGAAACCATTTTCGTAGAATTCATTAAAACCGCTAGCAACTCCGATAGTATTTTTGCATATTTTACTAAATGAATATTCTACGGGTACAATCACCTTATGAAAACGTTGATCACTTCTGAACTTTCTCACAGTGACATATTACTTGTTTAATATGTTATTTGACTAATTTTGAGAAATTATTTTACACTGTTATTTATTACGTAAAAAACATTAAAAAAACAATAGTATTTTAGATAAAAATAAACGCTGTTTGAATGAAATGAAACTCGCCAACATGCAACAACTAACATGGCACTTGTCACTTCGTAAGTTTGAATCTCTTTTTGATACCTCTATTTGTTTGCTTCTTTGTGACGTCACACGCAGTGAAACGTGCCTAGCGCAACACTGCAATTGTTCGGAACTTCGCCAATTACAAAGCGTTTCGCAAGTAGCAAAGAATGTACATTATTTTTTTATAGAATCGTTTAGGTATTATTATATATATGACAAAATTCTTAGTTTGGTCAAGGTTTTAATAGGCTGATTGTACCAAAACACAGTGTATTTAGACCTTGAAAAAGTGGTTCTTTTTCAATTGCATATTTGGATCACGCTCTTTTTTCATAATGAACTATTACCTAAAAATTTCTGGTGTCAATTTTATATCAAGATATATTTTGAAACAATCGACAAAAAAAATATTGAAATATCTTATGGCAATGTATTTCCATTTGTAGCATCGCAAGGTTTCCAATATGCAATAGAAAAAGGTCGATTCTTTTTTAAGGAAAAAAAAACACTGAGAATGTAACCTTATGATGAAAAAGCTATAATATATTAATATAAGGATTAGTTGAGAGGAAAATTAGAAGTATAATATTTAAGATAATCGGATGTTGATTTGTTACAACTCGTGTGTAACCGCTGAGAGAAACAGAACGACATTTCGGCCTTTGTTTAAAATTTCGGTAACGCGCGAGTACAACTGATAATTTATAAATCCTCAGAGAATACTGCCCTATATAGTAATTATCATTCGTTATTATGTGTATATGATAATATAGCGCGTCGTAGATACGCGGCCTAAAGTTTATAGCTTCTATTATCGCATGACAATCTCGAATCTGTTTTTATAAGCTCGGATTCTTTTTTGAATTTCGGCGATCGCTAACAGGATGCACATTGAGCCTTTATTGAGGTGGTGACGTCTTTTGACGTCGTGACTTCAAAGTGACGCAGTCACACGTCGATGCTGTGCAATAAATTCAGACTTCAAGGAGTCAATTGGATGGAAACCATAATAAATTATGACGTGGACACATAGCCGAACAGCTGGCGGTAATTGTGAAGGCGATACCCACTTTGATGAATATAGGTACTGCCTCGTTATTGATGAAATTAAGAATTCAGTTGCAGGGAAATACTAGTCCTTGAATAAATTCCAAGAATGTTTAAGACTCCAACAGCCATACCTAACACAACAACGTAACTTTTGATTCCATAACGCGTAAAATATGACGAAACCATTATGAGCAGTGGCGCATTTGGTTCTATCGGTCATCATTGAAACCTTAGTCGGTATTGGAAAATCGATCACAAAAAAATTAATAAACGATTTTTCTACAAATGCAATTGAAAAAAAAAAACAAGTTTTTTTATAAATTCAAGTTCAAAATATAATCTCATTTTTGGTCACTGTCTTTTGAATTGACATTTAAATCACTAGGTACCGCCTTCTTCCTCCAACTTACCGCCGGCTATCCGGCTGATACGTTACATAGTCAGTCTGGAAATGAAACTCGTACAAATTCTTTCGATTATAATATTATTCGACTATAAAGTAGATATACATAGGTCGCTAAAGTGCCGATTATAATATTATGAGGACTTTCTTCCCAACCGTCTTCCCAAGTTCTTCCTCTATTATGCTATAGTTAATTGCGTGTCCACGTCCCAAACCTCAATATTTTCTGAAATAAATATATAGCGTGGTTATTAGTTTAGATGAGTTAGCGTTAAAAAATGTTATTTTTTTTCTACGATTATTTTTATCCGCTTTGCTAGTCTGTTACGATCCGCAAACTTTGACGATTCGTATGAGGTTGACGGTTATCACAAAATTAATTCGTATTAAGTTAATGCCGTTGCCGTTAAGTGATACTGAAACACCAATTAATGTAAACATAGATAATAATCATTAAAATAGTCCAAAAGAATACAACACCGATTATGTCATGTAATATGACAACTTGAAATTTTAATAGCATTATTATTAAATATATCCCATAATTATAATCAGAAAACGTGATATGTATTAGCTATAAATAAAACAAATTAGGGTATAAATAATATTGTTGCTAGGTCCCTATTTCCTTCTGCCTAGAGATCACTGACGTGGTGACGTGTCTGACTCCTGAGGGCCTGGATGAGATCTTAGACCGTCACCTACGGTCAGCTATGTGTATATATCCTCCTTTAGTTGTAGACAGTCCACGACGTCATCGCATTAGCCTAGCCCCTGCTGCTACAGGCACTCGTCCGAACACGGCTCGTATGCTGGCAAGCGCAGCGCCTGCCTTGCGTAACACCTCATCATCGCCATGACAATCATTTAGGAGCACACAACTATAATATTGCTCCGCATGTTTACTACATTTGCCTATCAATACATCCAAGCAATAGACATTGCTTACATTTATTGATTGGGCAGGCTTTTAAAATGACGAGGGAGTTACTCAATCAGGGGCTGCACTTGCCATTAAATTGTAACCAACTAGCAAAGCTCGCTTCATATAACTAATTATTCTAGTTTTAAATAAACAATACCTTTTGAAATCTAAGGCTGGTGATACATCTATTTATACTTTAGAAGAAAAAAGTTAAAACAAAATATGTAAGGCTGTAATATAGATATAGCTGAGAGAAACAACTCAACGCCCTATCATAGTGTTTTTTTTTTTGTTTCTTGTTCTTTTGTAATTTATAAAACATTGACAGTTGTAGTTGTAGATGGAAAACTATGGACTCGCCTGAGATTATTCATAGCTTTCCTATATACAACTGTTTCTGAATATTAAAGACTATTATGTCCTAGTGATTCCTTTGTGGTTCGCTAATTAGTTACAATTAAACTTAGTGCAATTATGAAATTGCGTGCAATAAGTGTTAGTGATGCGGATCGACTACTCCCCTCGATGTTTTCAGTACATCTATGAAGCATAATCGCCCAGATAGTATATTTTTAGATACAACATTGAATTAAAAATAAAATACTGGGTGGTAAATTGAGATAGGTAAGGTTTGTTGGTGGGGATGCCTAAAAACGTTCTTGGGAGACAATTCCTAATTTCTGAATTTATTTATTTCAATTCAATTTAATAAATTAATTATAGGGCCCTCTTGTACACACACGTTTTTCTTTTTGTGAAAAAGTACGGTTTCTTCGCCGTGTGTATGTATAGGCACGGTCGTCACTGTTGTACGGATACCAAGGAAGCTTGTTGTGAGACACGTTTTTTCTACGGCTCGGTTTATACGCCGTACCGTAAGCAAACCGTGCCGTGTACAAAGGGCCTTATACTATTTATTTTCAGTGTAGGGAAGTCAAAATTATTTTGTCTATTTGTTATTTAGTTAATAATGCATTGTCATGTCAAAATTCCCTTGCTGCCGCATCTCAAATCACCACCCTGGATATCTAATCCATGTTGCGCGATGATGTAATGTACCAGCGTGGACATTTGCGGTGAAGCACTTTTTGACCTTGTTACTATGGCAATAAGGTTCAAAAGTGGTCCACCGCAAATGTCCGCGATGGTACCTGGTCGATTCGCAACACAAATACGGCAAAGGAGATCTATCGATAACAATTACACGATCTCTTTGCATTTACTTTATATGATTTATGAATATTAAAAAGTACGGTTCGCTTGTAACTAATGTTTGTATAAAGGTGAATACCATATTTTGGTGTATTTTTTTTCCTAGGAAAAGTCATTATTTATAAATAAATGGTCTGTTTAAAGACTTGTAATAGGATTTGCGCACACAGTGCGATTTAGCGAATATATTTTTTTGTATAAAAAAGATCACCTTTTTGCCTAGTTAAATAAATAAATACTAACCTTTTTGTTGAGTTTTTTTTTTTTTTTTCATTTTTTACACGACACCCCTCATGTGCCAATCACACTACACGACACACCCATGACACTTCTCTTTCTGTCGCAAATAAGTGCGCTTCTACACTGCTGGTCTGCACCACACGGTTGGGTCGTTTCTGAACTAGGTGGGTACAGTCAACAGCAAAAGTAGATGATCAAAATTAGAAATTCAATACTAATGAACGGAGTTCACGTCAGAGCTGCGTGGCGTCGAAGTGATTCAGAAGTATGTGATTGTAAATTATACTAAACATTTACTACTAGTACAGTTGCCATATATTCGTGATCAGTTTTGATTAGTATTGAATTTCTGATTTTGATCATCTACTTTTTACTTTTGCTATTGACTGTACACACGGTCAGTACGAACACCGGTCGACCCAATCCATTTATTACGGGCTGACATACACATTAAATGAATAAATTGAATTGATTGAATACCTACATAATAAAAAGGTGTGACGGGGGCGCATCGCAGAAAACGACAACGTCACTCGCGGAGTTTTTTCAAGAAATGTCGGAATTTTTGCTATGCGAGCGACGCCGCAGTTTTTAATCGTGTAAGCCTTAAGCGCAGGCCACACTGAAAACGAAGCGAAGTTTCTTTTAGCATTCTTCCGCGTCTTTTCATACTTCGGTTTACACCGCATAGTAAATACCTAAGCGAAACAAAAACGGAAGTATGATAAAAACTTTTTTACAAAAAAATACAACCGACTTCCAAAAACAACAAAGTGAAAAATAACTTTAATTTCGAAAGTCGGTGTCTAGTTAAATGTATTTTCGTTTTTTGCCACCGACTTCCGAAATTAAAGTTATTTTTCACTTTGTAGTGTTGTTTTTGGAAGTCGGTTGTTTTTTTTTTGTAAAATAGATTTTATTTTTCACTTTTTAGTTGTGTACCTACCCCACACAAATTGTAATACCACTACCTGCAAAACAAACTAGAACATCATCCTTATAAAAGTGAGGAAAAAATACGTATTATTGAAGCTAACTCAAAAACTACCAAAGCAAAGTTAATCAATTTTATATGGGACCAACTGTGATGTATATACCCTCTCGAATAAAACAAAAAAAATCCAAATGGGTCCAGCCATCTTCGAGTAATCGGGAAACATACATTAAAAAAAAAAAAAAAGGTTCCGACGAATTGAGAACCTCCTCCTTTTTGAAGTCGGTTAAAAAACGGGAGACAACAGCGGAGAGGATATTTACTAAAAACATTCAACACACTTAATGCGCAGGACACACTGGTCGATGATACGAAAAGAAGCTAAGTTCGTTTACCTTTCCTCCGCGTCTTTTTAACCGACTTCAAAAAGGAGGAGGTTCTCAATTCGTCGGAACCTTTTTTTTTTTTTTTTTATGTATGTTTCCCGATTACTCGAAGATGGCTGGACCCATTTGGATTTTTTTTGTTTTATTCGAGAGGGTATACATCACAGTTGGTCCCATATAAAATTGATTAACTTTGCTTCGGTAGTTTTTGAGTTAGCTTCAATAATACATATTTTTTCCCCACTTTATTATGGATGATGTTTTAATTTGTTTTGCAGGTAGTGGTATTAGAATTTGTGTGGGGTAGGTACACAACTAAAAAGTATAAAATAAAAACTTTTTTACAAAAAAATACAACCGACTTCCAAAAACCACACTACAAAGTGAAAAATAACTTTAATTTCGGAAATCGGTGGCAAAAACCGAAAATACATATAACTAGACACCGACTTCCGAAATTAAAGTTAGTTTTCACTTTGTAGTGTGGTTTTTGGAAGTCGGTTGTATTTTTTTGTAAAAAAAAGTTTTTTGTAATGTCAGCGTGTACGAGCGCCACTATCCTTCCGCTAGTACATGAAGAAGCCAGTGATCTTTAGCATCTGAATAGTCGTACATACCAGTAGGTACCTACATATCACGAATTTCAGAGCTTTATTATCATGCTAGTTCAAATTTAACTTCTCAGAACTGTAGACAGATTAAGCATAGTATTTTATGAGCAAGAGAACACGAGAGATAGTAAATTTGCAATAGAATTTGATATTGTCTTGATAAAGTATAATTTTTACCACAACGAGTTTGTAATAAAATTAATTTAGCAATCAGAAACAACATCGCAACTGGAATTAGCAGAAACAAGAATAATTGATGCCCGGTTTCTGAGGAATTCTAAACGGAGTTTGAACTCTCAATAGCTGTTGATTCGACAAAATTATCTATTTAAGCGGATCCCTTCTTTATGCTCGGTTTTTGAGGTCCACAGATACACCCTCGATGGCAATTCACTCGACTTTTTAGCTAAATTCTTCCTTAGCTTATAGTTCAGAAACACGACATCGAACCAATAGTCACTATCCCATGGATAAACTCCGTTTAAATACTTCAGAAACCGGGCATCATTCACATATTTAATACAGTACGGCCGTCGAGAGAATGTGTTGTCGACACCTGCCAGTTTCATACTAACGAATATGTTTTGCTAATTTGATCCTTATTAGTTAGGTACTAGGAAATTTGCAACTGACAGTCAGGAACGCATTCTCTCGTCGGCCGGACTGTAGAGATCGTTTATTCTATGTTGCCGCAATCAGAGAATGCCTAAGTAGGTACGTACGTACTTATATTGATGCAAAGTCCGCTGATCAGTTCTTCTCACTATAGAACCAACATTCTGAGTACATCCGTTGACTGTGTTTTTATTTTATTTTATTCTTTTTTTTTTTGTTGTTGTTGCATCGCAAATGTAGATTTTTAAATTTTATTATTATTTTTTACTTTTTTGTTTTGCCTCTTTAATTTAGTCTGTGCTAAATAAATGTGTTTTCTTTCTTTTCTTCTTTCTTTTCTGTCTGTCAGCCCATCAGTAGGTACAATAAACACATACCTACATGTTTTTTTTTTGTTTTTGAAGATTTGACATTAGGCGCGGCCTTAGGTATCTCAGCATTGATATTACTTTGCTCGCGGCGACCAAAATATTTGATTTGAGGCGGGAATGTTGGTCGCTGCGAACACTAGGGTCGCGTCTAAATCCTGGATCAGCGCGGGGTTGAGTCTTTCAGTCGTAGTTTTATAGGATATTGAGGGAATTTTATGTTCAACACCCATGACATAGGTCACATAATGTACAGTAGGCTGCATCAATTGGGTACCCCAGTTGTATTAAAATTTTAACTAATTTTAACTGGGGTACCCAATTAATGCAGCCCACTGTACCCAGGTTTATAGTAGGTACCTATTTGTTAAATAATAGTATTGGATTACTTTATTAATTTGTAGATAAAAAGCGTAGCTGACACTGTACAATAAATTAATAAACCAAGTTATATTGTAGGACCCATTTCGGTGCTACGATATTGAAAATGTTTATATTTATTAAGTTCGATAGAGGTGGTAGTTGAACCTAAAATTCCCTCTCTGTACTCGTTATTGGGGCCCTATGCCCCGATAATAAATGCATGACTGCATTTGTTTAAGAATGCATAAATATTCATTTCCATTAAATATCTTTAAAACTCGTTGACAAACGAAAGTTTGTAACTTATCTTTAAAATAAGACATAAACTTAATAGGTTGGTATGTAATGTCTTCATTTTGCACGAATATTTACAAGTCATTTAGAGAAGTAATAAGATTTCTGAACTAAATATTAGTATTTTTATAGATCATAATTTAAAGTCAGTTCTATGTGTGTCTTATTACAAAACAGTTGTGGCTGGCATCCGTGGGAATCATCGCTTATGAAGTGTTTGGGTACCTATTGTCGTGTCGACATCGTGCATCTTGAAGACATAGCTCGTGGAGTTGACTAAACTTAATAGTTTCCTAAATTGGAGAAATGTACAAAATACGATAATTTAGTATCGTTACAGCTGGTTCAGTCAGTTGTGCTGTTACATCATTGGTGTATGTTTGCATGTATGATATCTGTGATAAACAACTATTTCTTCACTTAACTTCTGCACTAATCGAATTAGATTCGGTAATCGATTCTACTTTTTAGTGCGAACGAAGAGTTTAGTCAACTAATCGATTACAACTTGGGGGTGTTATAGTATTTAGTAAATTTGTGACGAGATTTTAATGAAATCAGTAAAGTAATTGAATTTTTTCAAAAAAATATGTAATCCTTTGTCTTAATCATTGGGATGTTTTGTACATTGTATTTGGACTGTGTTTGTATGTCACATTTTTATACATGGTAGCATAAATACCTATTTTGAGGTGCCTACGCGTTTTTTTTTCAAATCGATTTATTATAAGAATAATTTACTTCATATTGGTGCACACAGAATAACATAAATATACCTACTTCCTCTTCTATATACTTACAGTTAGATACACATCGACCCGTTGTCATATTGGCCCTCCAAAGAAGCACTACTCCTGTACAATCAAAGGAAAAGGCACTGGAGCCAATACCCTCATAAATAGTTATTAAATACTAAATATTATAGTGCCTAGTTAATTCATCGGAGTAGTATTTTGTAATAGGTATTCGTATTATACAAACTCCGTAATATAAAGTAGTCAAAGGGCTTCCGCGACAGAACGCAGATGTTGCCAAAATGTAGCTGCACTAAGTAATATTATATTGGATAATATTATAAAAATCGCAGAGTATGCAGCAGACTAATAATCCTGCTTCAAACAGTGCCTATACATCTAAATGCAACCGTTTAAACGCAAACTTATAATTTATATATCTTAGTTAAGATATATAAATTATTATGGTAATTTGTAAAAATAATTTATTATAGTTATATGGAATTATTTTTACAAATTACTTAGGTACCACGATAGAAATAAGAATGGCTTCCAACAATGTCTTTAAAATCCCGAACAATTCAAAATATGGTCTTAAACCCAAGGATATAGGTGATAAGCAGTTGAAGTCTGAGAAGACTGAATTTAGACACAAACCGAGACTTTATTTCACGTATGTAGAAAATGTGACATACATTCAGAGAGGTCCGTTGTAAATATGTGGGTATTTAGATGATTGACGACGATTGGTGTTTCTAGGAGACTAAATTATAATTTTATTGCTTTTTCCAACGATTCAAATGAGTAGGTACTTTCTGGGTCTTAGATAGGTACCTATGTCATAATGTGGTACTTTCTTGAAACACATGCGATAGCATTCTTGATGTTAGCTAAACTCAGGCCAACGATACGAGATAAATACCTACATAAAATTGCAATCTTATACGAATCAATCAATCTACCTAGCCTTTTACCAACTATGTTGGGGTTGTATGTTGATCCGAATATGATTCGCGTCCATAACAAATCTGTATTTAAAGAATTATAGTCTTCAAAATCATCAATACAACTCTCTGAGTTCATATAATCCTAATGGTTGACTATTTCATGAAATATTGACATTTGAGGATTATACTAACTTATGGAGTTGTGTTACTGATTTTAATGATTATAATTCTGTAAATATACATTTGTTACGGTGGCGAATCATACTTTAATCAACATACACCCAGACACTGAGCTGCAAATTGCAAAAAACGTAAGAAAATTTTAATTTCGCGGGCTACCTTAGGGCTTTCCCCTTAAGTTATAGTTTTTAATCCCAAAGCATGAAATTTATCTCTTCTCGTTGGCTAAAAGTATTACAATGGTACAAGGACCTTTTGACGCGTGGGCAAAATTGGAACTAACGCCGCCATCTTGCTTTTTAATGGGGAAGGTCGGGCAAAGCTATTTGTAGATGGCGTGATTATAGCTAGGAGGACCATATAAGGCCTATAGCACAGAATAATAATAGTACTAACGTATATAGATGTCAAAAGTTGCCTATAGTAGTAAATTTGACATTTCGTTCATTCATGAGTTTGGTTTTATTTCACTATTTCGTTAATTTCTGTTATTTCAATATTTTTAATCAAAGGTTTGACATGAAACGTGTCGGAATAAAGAACCTTAAATATTTCCTCGTAACTTGTAATCACTTTCTTCAACATTTTTCAAACTATGTTACGACAATGCCATTTTTACAGTTGCCTTCCCCATACATCTCACAAATGTTGACAAACAGCGCCCCCTGTCAATTTCATTCAAGCGCCAAAAGATCCTTGTATGTAGCAGTATTTAATTTTGTAGGATTCATAAAAGGTTGGAATATTTTACATAAGCACAGTGGAATTGCTCCAGTCGCATACATACCGTTGATTTAACATTATTTAGAGAAAGAGGGTTCGAACAAAGTTCTTTAACGTGGCTTGCTGTAGGAGTAGGTAAACTTGCAGAAATCGCCACGTAACGAAAAAGCGCAAGGCCGTCAGTCAAAAGTTGTTGCTTTTGTTTTTTTTTAGTACAGAGTCATCTAGTATTTATAGTTTTTAGCAAACTAAGGGCTGATTGTTCAATAGTCACATAATTTTTATCAGAGGAATAAATATGGCGGTTTGACAGCTTTTGTATTGAAAATATATCAAACTGTCATATTTATACTCCAGGTAAAAGTTATCAACCTAGTGAACAATCAGCCCTTAAAATCAAAAACAAAATCTTTTGACACTCGCAACTTGAGACCCTTGAGACCATCCTAGATGACTGTATTAATAAATTATATACAGTACAGCTGGAACTTCATTCCAACCGGGTGTCCCACGACACCTCCCGACTTAGGGCTTTACGTTCATCGGTAGATCAGATGTGCTTATTTCATGCTTTTATGGTGCTTAATTATGTTTCATGTATTTTTGTTCTTTTGTAGCTTCATGTTCGCTGATATTCAATCATTTGACTCACGTTGGAAAGTTTAATAAAATCTTACGTCAATAACTGCTGACAGTAGTTTCCTAGTTACTCCGAACAGGTCGGGCTTATTGTTTATTTGTAGATATAGGCAATGAATTGCCTGTAATTTTATATCCTAGGCATTGCAATTTTGTTGTCTTGTAAAAGCTTAGTAGGGTTCCGCAGATAAGAACCGTAATGTAAGAAGACGACGGAACGGGTCGACGGGGGATTTGAACGTCGAAAATTAAAATACCGACTAGTAAAATGTCAATGTTCAAAATATCGAACGACCATAAAACCGAAAATTTAAATAACTTATTTATTAAATCCGTAAAATAACTAAATAAAATAAAATAACGAAAGTTTATATTGTCGAATGGTCAGATGACCTACGTCCATTAAATCTAAAATCTAATTATCTACAAAAGTGACATCGAAAGACCTAAATATCGAATAATAATAATTGGCCACCCCGAGGTTAGGTTTGGTTAGGTTCCTTTAAACCACAGAACAGCTCTATAGGTAGTTGTTCTGTGGTTTCAACCCTGTAGACAGGAAAGGAGCCCCGCGCAGTTGACCTGACGTTAAGTTTAATTTATTTAGATGTGCAAACAGTATTTTTGATGTACGTATTCTGTTGGGAAAATTAACTTAAGTGTATTAAATGTCGACATTTTTAATCATTCGATATTTCAATCTTAGATATTTTAAGCTTAGGTAATAACAATTTTCGATATTTCGATGCAATCGATATTTAAATTTTCGATGTTTTGAACATTGACATTTTACTAGTCGGTATTTTAATTTTCGACGTTCAAATATGTAGGTACCCCGACGGAACTCAGCGTGGAAGACACGCATGTCAGAATTATTTATATCATATAATTTGTGAAATAAACAGTTTTGTGGTAACATTAGTATTTTATTTCATACCCTTCCTTTACCTTTTATTGGCTCTTTGTTCAGTATTATCTGTCGCAGCTAAATTGAATAAAACGGCGTAATACAAAACGTCTAGCCGAAATACATTCACCTAAGGCGCTGTTTTCTATTACGACTGATTGACGTTCAGCCAAAATGCCGTAATAACACGTTCGTCAAAATGACGGCCAACCTGTAGCCCTAATGCAAACAGATAAAAAATTAGGGTAACCAAGCCAAATAACTGCGACCAACTTGAAATTAGCGCTCGCTCGGCTCGCGCGTGGTTGGTCACAGTTCTAACTAACCATTTTGGAAATAAAAACTACAAAGCGACGCGCCAAATTTTATCATGGCGGAACGTTGATCAGTACCTACCTCCTCCAATACCTAACACCTAATAACTACAATACCTAATAGTATTGTAGAACGCGATACGTTTATTTATCCGTAATAATTTTGGTTGAACGTCAATCAGCCGTATTAAAAAACAACGCCTTTATGTATTTCGGCTAGAAGTTTTGTATTATGCCGTATTATACGATTCGGCGACATATCCACTATGACAAAAGCTATGCAGAAAATTGTTGCGGGCGTTGGCGTTGCGCGTTGGTCTGTCGTCAACATTGCTTTGCGTAGCGGCTACACATCTACATAAACTCAAGGTTAAAGTCATTGACCTTGAACACGAGGTCGATGACCCTGACTTTGATCTTGAGTTTTGTAAGTACCTAGTTACCTGGAGGATCAGGTCAATGTCACATGGACCTTGAGGTCAAAGTCTACGCCTTTGCATGCACGAGGCAGACTAAGCGCCACTGTCAACAAAAACAATTAAGATGTTAGTCGGTTCTGTAACAGTTAAACCTGACCTATTTGACGTCCGACACGTATCTAATACAAAATATAAGACGAGGCCTTCGATGGCTTCCTCAAGAATTTTTGGCGAAGAGGAATAGGTACCTACAACGTCCAGAGAAGCTGAAAAAAGGAATGGGGAAACCTTGCTCAGGAGCGGGACAGTACGTCTCTCGGGCAGTAGTCACGAATTCAGACCGGGTGCGGCTGACGACCGCGGTCTGACAAGTCGCCGCCGCCACTGACGAGTCGTGTCATGGCATAAAGCCACGCGTGCGTTTTGGTTCACGCAAGTCGCATCGCTCGAGGACGTGAAAGGGGCGTAACTGTGACCATCACGCAAGATTAGAGCGAGCATGCTACTCGTACATAGTAGTTGGTATTTATAAATATTTCCACGGGAGAAATCAAAAGTGATTAACTTTCCGCGTCACATCACTGGCCGACTTTATATAAAGTCCTTGGCGTTCTGGGGACATTAAAAATGTTTGAAGTTTTTATTTATGCGGATTATATACAAATAAGGGCTTCTTTTGTGTGGAAATATAAAACTCATTACACAGCGCTATCTTCTAAATATAAAGAAGAAACTGACTGACTGACATATCAACGCACAGCCCAAACCGCTGGGTCTAAAGATTCCAAATTAAGCACGTAGGTTCCTTATGAGGTTTAGGGGTGCACTAAGAAAGGATTTTTCAAAATTCACCCTCTAAGGGGGTGAAACGGGGGTCCAAAATTTGTATGAAAAATCTTATTCCTTGAGTTAATAGACTTGAAACTTGGCTCTAAGTAAATTATAAAGTTTGTCGTTTTTAGTTTTCCTAAACTACCCCCTAAAAAGGGGTATAGGGAGTGTCAAAGTTTGCATGGAGTAATTTTTACGCGCGGTCCGATTAAGTCGAAATTCGTATTTTTACTTGAGATCAAAAATGAAGAATAACGTTTTAGGAATTGAAACTCGGTCCTGTTATATGTATCAGGGTTTTTCGAAAATCTACCCCTAAGGGGGTGAAGAGGGGTAGTCAATTTTACAGGGCAAGTTTTACTGTGGGGCTTGATTATCTTGAAAATTGGTGGTAATAATCTTTCAGTCAAGTTAAGGAAATATCCCAAGCGGTTATTTACCTCGAAAGCGCTTGCACCGCTGTAGTGAGCCGACTGTCATGTGATTGGTTGATGCTCGGGGCACCGCACTGCACTCACACATTTGCAACCAGGCGATATTTTTGGTTTTGAATGATGTATTTGACGAGACCATTACCTACGCATGGTAGCGAGATTTAACCACAAAACTATAACAACAGATTTTATCAACTCACACTTCAAGTAGTAACCAGCGGTCATTGACCCCCAAAAAAAATCATCAAATCTTTTTTATTTTGTCGTGTTTAGTTAAGGACACTAACCACGTCTGCGGAGTTTCGCTAGCTAATTTAATTTGACCCTGCTCGTAGCTAAGTAATAACAGCCGCACGTGTCGATCCGCTACGCTTGCCGGGGACCACATAAGTACTTACATACATTCGGTGAAACATACCGAGACCCCACGTTAGCCGATGGTCCCGGCTGTCATTCGTGGATCTTTGACAGTCGTTATGTCGTCAGAAGCTCGAAAGTCTGACAACCAGTCTACCAAGGGGTACTGTATTATCCAGTTACTTGATCGTGGAGGTCAGATAGACAGTCGCTCCATAAAAATACTGGGTATTCAGCTGCATCCGATTACACTGGAAGCCGAGCCCAACATAGTTGGGAAAAGGCTAGCCAGATTGATAGATAAGTACTATGATCTATATACCAACCTACTTAGCTACTTTACTCATTTCTCCATCAGCTCAGAATACCTATCTAATCAAATCAAATAATTTAATCACATGACATAGGGAGACATGTGCCACAGTAAATACGCTAATAAACAACAATTACAATTAATAACAACAACGTCTACAAAGGGCTTATCTTTATTTAATCTCATATGTTGAAACAAGAATCTTTGACAGTCGTTACGGGTCCGAAAGTCTGACAACCAGTCTTACCAAGGGGTATCATATTACCAAATTACTGGGTTGTGGAGGTCAGATAGGCAGTCGCTCCATGTAAAATACTGGTATTCAGCTGCATCCGGTTAGACTGGAAGCCGACCCCAACATAGTTGGGGAAAAGGCTAAGCAGATTGATTGATGTTGAAACAAGAATACTTAGGTATTATACTCCCTACAATTGATGGCCGCCTCACGAAACAGGATCTCCGACTAATAAACAACAGCTGCGTACAGTTACAGCTGCTATAGCTGGCCATGTGTCATTTAATAAACACCTCTTTGTCATAGGAGTCACAGACAGTCCGCTGTGCAGGGCCTGCATGGAGGACGACGAGACAGCAGCTCATGTGCTTCTAAACTGCCCGGTGGTCGCCGCATACAGGGCAAAGTACTTCGGTAACCCAGGTACCCTCCGTGAGGTTGTCAGTAACATCAAGGCGCTGTTGGCCTTCTTTGAGGAGCTGGGGTGGATCGAATAATCGATTTTCCCACCCATACGCAAAATACGCCCATTGACGTGGAGTTGCGGATACCAGCTGGTGTTACCTATGACATCGGCATTAACAACGTCAACAAAGGGCTTATCTTTATTTAATCGCATATTTTGAAACAAGAATAATTAGGTATTTACCCAGGATCAACTTGCCCGTTATTCTTTATATTTAAATATTCTCGTGTATGGCTTCTTTTCCACTCACACAATACACCATATTAATATATTTTCGAGACGGTAAAAAATTTCATCCGGTAGAGATCAACGTTATGGAATGGGCGACTAGCTGACCGACTCTTTGACAATTCAAAAGTGTTCATTCAGTGTATTTCAGTGTGAATTCAGAATTGTTTAATATTCTTTCAGTTTTGAGTTTAAAACTCTAACAAGCCGAATTTCAAAGTATAATCATACAAAGTTTCTGGGAACAACAGTCGTTCCAACTAATGAGTATGATTCACCCAGGTGAGTGAGGTGACTCACACGTTAACCCCTGTGATAACAATGCAACCCCATTGATATATTAATTTTAAAACTTCCCCTTCGAATTTATACGTAATTGCCATGATTTTAGAGTTCATTTTTTATTGATGTGTGCGATGACCTATATTTGTCGATTATCCCTATTAGATAATGAATTCTCATTGGAACGAAAAGCGTATCAAAGGAAATTGTCCAGAATTACTTAGCTTGCAAGAATGCATTAACATAAAACTATCCAAACTATTGTAAATTCAGGATTTTTTTGAAATGCTGTCATTATAATTTCCTAGGTAAGTAGGATATGTAGGTACTTACCCATACTTAGGCCCTAGGGCAGCAGCTTAACAGCTTGAACAGCTTAACCTACCTAACCTAGGCCGGTTAGGTAGGTTAAGCTGTTCAATATATCAAGAATCAATTTATAGAATTACCTACTTAGGAATTGAGAGAGTTGTAATATGATTTTATTTATTACTATTATACCTGCGCCCCGCGGTTTCACCCCCGTAGACCGGGAAAAAGTAGCCTATTTGTTAATCATCCAAATCGGTCCAGCCGTTTGAGCGTGAAGAAGTAACAAACTTACAAACACACACACTTTCGCCTTTATTATTATAATGTGTGTGATAATTTTGTAAATACTTACAATGTACTTCGCGAAAATGTGTTTCGCGAGCGTAACTATATATGTCGTAATTTGTTACGGTCGCGAAACGCATTTTCAACATAGAACCTTATAATGACCAGCAAATTAGAAAAAAAACTTAAGAAGATTTAGATAGATAGATAAAACATTTATTTGGTGCAAAAGATACCTATAGCACAACACACAAAAGTACAATTAATTAAATCAATATAAAAAACAAGATGCCAATAATGAAAACAAAAACAAAAAAAGAGAAGAAAAACGTACATATACAAAAAAAATAAAAAGAAAAAAAAATTGACACTAAGACGTAAGTACTTTAAAACAAATTGACATCGATTATACACAGTGCGGTGTGGGTCTCAAGGTTGCACCAAATGGGAGTCCAGCTCAGCATGTGTCAGACAATATACCTGACGCTGATGTTCTGCTGGATCCCTGCAGTGACATACGGACGTCGAGCAGACGAGATTAGTTGCTGTTGCAACAAAGTGTTATGCGCGGAGTAAAATTGTGTAAGTAGGTACCCGACATTTTAATTATGTATACATTTGCATTAGTTTCGCATTGGGAAATATTGTTGTTCGTAGGTGTGTTGATTGTGTTTAGAGTTAAGATATAGTATTTTATTATCTTATACACATATATAGTTTTATGTAGGTTAATGTGTAAATGATTAATATTATAGTTATATTGGCGCAGGTGCGAATAAAATAAAACGATTTGGCTAAACTAAAATTAAATGTGTTTAAAATAAAAATAAAATAAAGGTAAATGGTATATTGTGTGTGTTAGGTATAATTATTTCCAACAAAATAGCCACAAGTAATCATTACTAAGTACCCCCTTCTGTTCACAGGTTGTGACCACCTAACACGCTAAACAGACAGATTGACTCGGGAAGGACACGACAGCCAGTTATATAATGGACGTGTTCGAAACAGTCATCCCTAGTTTTTTTTGCGAGGCGATAAGAAACTGCCGCAGTCGAACTCTGAAGGTACCAAGAAATTTAAGTTTCCTTATCGGCGGGGGAATATTGTTCCAGCATTTAGATGCGGCATATCTAAAACTTAACCTGAAAGCAGCTGTCTTGTGTGACTGAGTGGAGAGTTGCTGCGAGCACTGTCTACTTGCGCATTCTCTTCTGCTACCCATCTGACTCAGTTTATTGTACAGGTAGGACGGCTGCTTGTGCTTTATAATTTATACTTCGCGGGATACCTTGGGGCTTTCGCCTTAAATAAAATATAAAAATGTCATCTGATCTACCAAAGGCAAACTTTGTGGCGGTAACCCTACCAATAATCAACCGACTACTTAGCTATTAAATTTCAGTATATTGTCAGTACTCTGTGCTACTAAATGTGTTCTAGCCACAGAAATCTAATTTAGACTTCTGTGGTTCTAGCCGACCTCGTCGTGGCGTAAATCATACATAATGCAAGAAAAAATCAAACAAGAATTTTGGGTCATTGTTGATTTATAACCGCCGAAAAAAAAGGAGGAGGTTCTCAACTCGACACGTATATATTTTTTTTTACTATACGACATTATGCAACTCAGTGGCGGACTAAGCCCATCAGGGGCCCGGGGCCGCAAAACTAAATGAGCCCTACCGGTCTTCCCAGTTTATGAAGGAGATATTCGCAGTCGCATGTGAGAGATCTGTGTTAGCCTGGTCTGCTTCGCATGATAAGCATCAAGGCAAGCTACTACAATCAGTCAAATTTCTTTAATTGATTTTCATCTTTATCGCTAAAGCATTAGGTTCAAGGTTGATGTGGATAATTGGACAGTTTCGGGTGACTTGACCTGCTGGCGTCTGTCTGTACTAGAGGCTCCATATTCACTCAAAAGATGAACAACATGACCGGTCTCTCTCGAATAAATAGGTATATATAATAATAATAATACGGTTGACGTGTGTCGGGCATGCTACCGTCCGGGTGAGTCCATCAGACATATTATCTCTGGTTGTTCTCGTCTGGCTAACGGCGAGTAGGTACTTGCACAGGCATAACCAAGTAGCTAGGATTAGCCACCAGCAACTTGCTTTGAAATATAAACTTGTCGATTCTGAGGTACCGTACTACAAGTACCTATGTGCCCGACCCAGTTCTCGAAAATAACCATGTCACTTTGTACTGGGATCGGTCTATCATTACTGACAGGACTATTGTCGCCAATAAGCCTGATATAGTGGTGATAGATCGGTTAGCGCGCCACGCAATGATAGTCGATGTTACCATTCCACATGACGAGAACCTCGTGAAAGCTGAGAAAGAGAAACAAATAAAATATCTCGACTTAGCTCACGAGGTTGTTGACATGTGGAATGTGAGCTCGGCTGTCATTGTGCCGATTGTCGTCACGGCCAATGGCCTGATGGCCGAAAGCCTCGACCAACATCTCTCGAGGCTCTCGTTTGGCGGTTGGATCAAGGGCCTGATTCAGAAGGCAGTTCTCCTTGATACGGCTCGCATTGTGAGAAGGTTCCTGTCCCTGCAGCCCTAACCACCGGTAGCTTGGACCCTGCTCCCGATACCGGCGGACCTCTATTTTTTTATATTTTTAAATGTTTTTTTATATCCTTTTTTTTTAGGAATATTTAAAAATGTAATTAAATAAGAAAGAAGATTAATAAACGACATAATAATACCAGCGTATTACTGTCCCACAGCTGGACAAAGACCTCTTCTCATATAGAGAAGGCACGAGCATTGCTCACCACGCTTGCTCAAGACGGGATGGCGATGTTTTCCTTCACCTATGTCAGTAATCATCATTCTCCTGCCCTTATTAACCGACTTCAAAAGGAGGAGGTTCTCAATTCGTCGGAACCTTTTTTTTTTATTTTTTTTTTTTATGTATGTTCCCCGATTACTCGAAGATGGCTGGGCCGATTTGGATTTTTTTTGTTTTATTCGAGAGGGATATTGGTCCATCACAGTTGTAATTCAACATTTGTCATATTAATTTCAACTTGATACCTCCACACGTTCCTGAGAAAAAGGGTCTTGACAGACTGACAGACAGACAGACGGACAACGAAGTGATCCTATAAGGGTTCCGTTTTTTCCTTTTGAGGTACGGAACCCTAATGATAGCTTCCTGCGTGAAGTCTGTCGGAACGACTACACTGCAGACGCAAGCGGCAACTCTGCGTCTTGTTACAGCGACAAGACTGTTTGCGCTGGCCCTTAAGGGCCGGCGCACATATGGCGGAACGCAGCGCAGAGCATTTTTCACTGTCAAACTATTATCAATGTTGCGTGCCTACAAAAAAGTTGAGAATAAATAACCTGAGACGCGCACCTCTTTCCGCTTAGACGCGCTCTCGAGCTAATGGAAGTTTATTTATTTTCAACTTTAATTCAACTAATTCAAGGTCGATATTTGTTTGGCAGTGACGAATGAGCTGCGCTGCGCCTCGCCAGATGTGCGCCGACCCTAAAGGACGCCTTGTTTGTGTATAGCTATACTCCATTTGCAATAAGATAAGAGATTTAAATAAACCTTTTTTACAGTCCGTTCAACTGATTGTGACTTCTATTGCGTTGGTGGCATGACAAATGGCAGCTGCAGTAAACAGTTGGTATTGTAACCACTTTTTTGCCTTTAATGCCATCCATTCATTAAGCCTACGGAATAGAAGTCAAAATCGGTTGAACGGACTGTAAAGAAGGTTTGTATAAATGTCTAATGTTATTGCAAATGGAGTATAGTTTCGCTAAAATCGGCTTAGTCCAGACAAGCAAATATAGATGTGAAACACAGGCAATTTCATTACTCGGCATTTCAATCTATTGGCAATATTCGTAGTGTGTTAGATTTGATATGGATTTAGCCGAATTACAATAGCAGGAAAAGTTTCCTGCTATTGTAATTCGGCTCCATCAGTGCGCGATGCTGTCTACCGCTGTCTACCTAGGTAGGTACAAACATACGCTCGATAAAATAAACTTCTCTACAACAATCAAACAATACTTTACAACAAAGCGGTTTTGCACGACAATATTTTTAAATAAATCTTTCTGGATTTCTTTGTCACTCCCTTCCGTAGTAATCCACTTATAGTATAGTACTACACAACTCCTACAAGTCTTCGTAATTGTAATTGCACATATGCACATTTAATCAAAAGCGTTTTAATGAACTTGCGATTTGCCGAAGGGGACCACCCCTGGCTCGCCTCCACTATCACATGATCTCCGTTTATGCTAATTTTGTGCGTAATGAAAGACCTTTGCATGCTGGTGCTCATATCACACGTTTGTTCGTCAAAAGAGGATGTAGATTCCCAAATACTTTATAGGAAACTTAATTTTGTCGCTTAGTTATTAAGTATGGTATTCGAGTGCCTACTATGATGTTGAAAGTATATTTTAATATCTAAGTAAACATACCCTTGACGTATACGACGTTGTTTTATTGTGGATAAGTTCATTTAATGGTTTGAATTTTAATGATTTTCAGTCAGATCAAAACGGGTCTCAAGAGTATAGGTATGCAACGTATCTTATGAAAAACGATCGACTAAATTATATTAGTAGTTGTATGGATTCTTGAGGTCCGTTTTGATCGGACTAAAAAATCATCATCATCTGCCTAGCCTTTTCCCAACTATGTTGGGGTCGGCTTCCAGTCTAACCAGATGCAGCTGAATACCAGTATTTTACATGGAGCGACTGCCTATCTGACCTCCACAACCCAGTGACTGGGTAATACGATACCCCTTGGTAAGACTGGTTGTCAGACTTTTGGGCTTCTGTCGACCCGTAACGACTGTCAAAGATCCACGAATGACAGCCAGGACCAACGGCTTAACGTGCTTTCCGAGGCACGGAGGAGTCTCGGTATGTAAAGATGGTCACCCATCCACTGACCAACCCCGGCAAGCGTAGCTTAGCCTGGTGGATCGACCCGTGCGGCTGTTAATACTTAGCCACGAAAGATCTATAACGACTGTATATACTCTAACGCCTTAAAGACCACGTAACATAATTATCTTCTTCCTAATAGGTCTTTACCTATGAAATTGCCGTTTTGTATGAAAAAATTTAAACGAATTTTTTTCATACATTTTTTATTTGTATTAATCGAAGTAATCACCCATGCAATCAATGCATCTTTGCCAACGCAGTGGCAGTTTATTGATGCCCTTCTTAAAGAAATCAGCTGGACGGGAGGCAACAAATTCTTCAAAGGCATTTTGTACTGCCTCTTGGGTATTGAATTTTTTTCCCGCCAAGAAGTTATCCAAATTCTGGAAAAAGTAGTAGTCTGTAGGCGCAAGGTCTGGTGAGTAGGGCGGATGATGGAGAGCTTCCAACCCCAGTTCTTGCAACTTGGAGACCGTCTACTGTGCAGTATGAGGTCGCGCGTTGTCGTGCAGGAGCAGCGGAGACGAGCGATTGACCAATGCTGGTTGGAAATGTGCCAGCTTCTCCATCATTGTGTTCAGTTCTTCACAGTACACATCTGAAGTAATGCTCACCCCGTTTGGTAAGAAGCTGTGATGCATCACACCGGCGCTAGACCACCAAACAGTGACCATCACTTTTCTAGGGGTTAGTTTTCGTTTAGGGCATTGTTAAGGTGCTGAACCAGGATCCAACCAACTTGCTGAGCGCTTGCGGTTATCTAACAGAATCCATTTTTCATCGCAGGTAAGAATGCGGTTCAAAATTCCTTCATTTGTGTGTCTGTTGAGCAGTGCAAGGCACGTCTCGACGCGTACTTCGCGCTGGCGATCATTGAGTTCGTGGGGCACCCATTTGTCAAGCTTTTTTACCTTGCCAATTTGACGCAAATGGACCAATATTGTTTTGACGCTAACGTCGAAAGCTGCTGCTAATTCAGCCGTAGATTGTGTACTCGTATCATCAGCTTCCACAATCGCCTTTAATTCGTCATTGTCGACCAAAGTCTTCGGACGACCGCGAGGTTCATTTTTCAGGTCGAAATTTCCAGAACGGAAGCGAGCAAACCAATAACAAGTGGTGCGTTGGTTTGTAGTGTTAGCTCCGTAAACGTCGTTGATGTTGCGTGCCGCTTGTGTCGCCTTGCTGCCACGACGGTACTCATACGAGTATTCCATAATTACTCGAATTTTTAACGTATCCATGATTACGAAAAAGATTGAAATGCGATGAAAATGTAACACTAATCAATAAACAAATGACTACTTTTGGAAAAAAAAATCCATGTTTTTAAAATAAAATTAATTTGAAATTAGAATTCTTAGCCAAACAAAAATTATTTTGATTTGAAATGGCCAGTATTGCAGAACGGCAATTTCATAGGTAAAGACCTAATATTGCATTGTCATCCGATTGACATATGCATGTAACATTTCAGCTCAATTGGAAACGGGGAAGTGGATCAAATTTAACTTGCAAGATTCGAATAGAGACAGACAGACAGACAGACACTGGGACAGGTGAAATTGCATGGATAATTTCGGGACTGGTTCCGAAATAAATGAATTTTAATTTAATTTAATTTTAATAATACTTTTTAGAGTGTGATTTCTCAGTAGTCGGGTTTTAGTTTTTGAACTTACTTTTTATTTAAATTATTCGTGATTAAGTATTTGTAGAGCCGCTTATTTTTTTATTTTTATTTTTTTTTAGCTTCAATATATATTTTTGAAATGTGCTAATTATGCCCTTTCCTAAGATACCCAAGTACCCAACACGGCATAATTACAAATTTTTTTTTTAGTTCATGACTTTATGCCGTCTAGAGGGCGCCATATTCAATTTAATGTGACGTCACATAGCCTAACCAGTGGACGATCAAGACGCTTCCAACGATGCCTCTTGTAGTTTAGAAGTTATGAGGGAACAGATGAACATACATACTCGTACATACCGGACAAAATCATAAGCCTCCTTTTTGCTTCGCCTCGTCTGTCTGTGTGGCCGCGTTATTCTTCTATTATTTTCATTATTCTATTATTATTTTCTATTAGTTCATCTTTTAGTCCTTCACAGCACGGGTTTTTAAAGGGTCGTTCAACAGTCTCCAACCTAGCTTTGCTAAATGACTTTTTAACACTTAGTATGGACAAAGGGGCGCAGGTTGATGTCGTTTATACGGACTATAGTAAAGCGTTTGACAGAATTGATCATGACTTACTTAAAGCAAAACTATTTAACATTGGTATTAGAGGTGATCTACTTCGCTGGTTTTCGTCTTACTTGGATAACAGGTCTCAAGCTGTAGTTGTCAGCAACTACATTTCGAGCTGGGTTTCGGTTCCTAGTGGTGTTCCCCAAGGTTCCCTGATGGGCCCGTTACTCTTCATTATTTACGTAAACGATATTGACATGTGTTTCCATAACTCTAATCTTCTTTGTTTTGCTGATGATATGAAGATATATTCTTCTATATCATCATTTAGTGATATGGATGCTCTCCAATCTGACCTATCAAGACTTGATGAATACTGTCGCGTCAATAAATTAGACCTAAACCCTACTAAATGTTCAGTAATTTCGTTTAGCAGAAAACGCTTTCCACTTCATACCGCCTATAAGCTGAAAGGTCAGCTACTGCAGAGATGTGGCGGTGTTCGTGACCTGGGCGTATATCATGACTCTAAACTTCAGTTTAATGTTCACGTTGAGCAAATAGTGGCTAAAGCATCCAAAGCATTAGGTTTTGTTATGAGACTAGCTGCGTGTTTTAAGAAAGTAAAAACTATTAAGATTTTGTATTGCTCATTTGTGAGAAATCATTTAGAATATGCTTCTCAAATTTGGAACCCGCGTTATGGCGTGCACATTGATCGCATAGAGGGTGTACAAAAAAGATTTGTTCGGTTTCTGTGCTATCGTTTGCGCATACCATACCACAGTTGTGAATATTTGGATCTCTGCAGGAAATTTCACCTACAACCACTTACTGACCGTCGTCGATTGGCAGATTGTACATTTTTGCTCAAAATTGTATCAAATGAGGTGGACTGTCCGCAGCTTCTACGTAAGCTGTACTTTAATGTTCCCCAGCGAACTCTCAGATTTAATCCTCCTATAGCTATTCCGTTGTCTTCTTCCAACTACAGGCAAAACTCATATTTAGTGCGAGTGAGTAAAGACTTTAATGACCTATGCAAGCAGTTCTCTTTTGACTTGTTTTCAACCAAAGGCTCAAGCGTACGCAATAGGCTGAACCTGGAATTTTTCAAAATTAATTCTTAGTGTTAATAATAGTTCTGTTTCTTATTTTACTTAATTTTTTTGTAATCTATTCCTTATGTTTGGCGGTCCCGATTTGACGATTGGTGCTCATCTTTTCTTGATATCTTGTCGTGTGTAAGATCTCTTATTATAATTACTGTATTGCTAGCCGTGAAAACCTGTAATTGGCTTCATGTTTCTTATTTCAGTATATTTATTGTTTATAAGTTAAGCTGTTGGTTTTCCACATGTTAAATAAATAAATAAATAAATAAATAAACTACGCAACGGATTTTGATGCGGTTTTCACTATCATTTAGAGAATTTATTCCGGAAGGTTTATATAATATCTACGTTAGTATTTAACTTATATATAATATAGAAACCTTCATGTTTTGTCAAGTCGTAAAAACCATGCGAAGCAGGGCCGGGTCGCTAAGTAGTAAAAAATAAATAAGTTCTTTTATCATCATCATCATCATCATTATCAGCCTACAGCAGTCCACTGCTGGACATAGGCCTCTCCTTTTGCACGCCATTCAACTCGATTTTCGGCAACTCTCATCCGGCTGCTACCAGCCACCCTGAGAAGATCGTCGCTCCACCTAGCCTGGGGGTGTCCTACTTATGATAATAACAATGGGTGAAAATTTACAAAGTTCAATTTTATTTGTGTACCCAGTTTTTTTCAAATGCGCCAAAACTGTTTTGTGGTCAATTCCCAGTTCTTCAGCTACGTTGTAACTACTGATATGCCGATCTTGCTCCACTTTTTCAAAAATGGCATCCATTTTATCCGTAATAGGGCGACCAGAGCGACGTGCATCTTTGACATCAAAATTACCGGATTGAAAACGCTTAAACCAAATTTGTGCTACCCTCACAGACACTGCACTGGGTCCATAAACATCGCAAATTTTTTTCGCGGCTTGCGTTGCATTTTTACCTTTTTTGTAGTAAAATTTTAAAATGTATCGAATTTCTTCATTAGATTCACTCATCTTGACAGTACGATAAACAAATGAAAATCACACATTTTCCTAATTTGAATTTATGTTCTTTAAAATTTAAACATTCAATGATACCAAAACCAGCCAGATACAAATAGTATAGCCAAAGAGATTTTATTTTATGTTCATACATACTATAATGCTAAAAGACTTTTTCCCCAACCTAATATAATAGGTTTAAGGCTTCTAAGAAATGCACCTTGGGTAGGTATATGGTCAAAGGAAAGCCGACATATAAAGCGAATATTCTTTGTAAAAAGAGCTTTAGATTTTGTGTTGCTACATCTAATAGGGTTGCGTCTCCCAAAAGCAACAACAAGATCTTCCAGTGTGTCTGTCACATATAAGCTGTGACTTTGTCAGAACAAGCTTCTGGCCGCAACTTCGTTCGCGTGTTTCTTGTTCCCCCCCGACCCACCCTGTCGCATCGCGTCGTCTGCCGGGCGCTATTACTTCGTTTTCGCCTAACGTTCTTTCTAACTTTTATTTATTTTTGCTCAGATATATGTGTGTGTATGTGTGTGTGTGTGTGTGTTTGTGTGTGTGTGGTATGTGTGTGTGTGTGGTGTGTGTGTGTGTGTGTGTGTGTGTGTGTGTGTGTGTGTGTGTTGTGTCAGATATGTGTAGCCTACATATATCCTATCTCGCGAATTGGGCTATCAAATCTAACAAACTCGGTAAAATCTTAGTGCTGTCAAACTAAAATATATGTAGTTAAGTTGTGTCACTTTAGTCAATGTCAGAATGGGAAATCGTCGTTTGACAGGAATAAATTAAATTTTGGTAATTTTTAGTCTAGTTTAGAGGCATTTGTGACAAGAGAATCGGCACAAATCTTAGTAACAATTTAATCACACTATCACACTAATATTATAATGGCGAAAGTTTGTGAGTGTGTGTGTGCGTGTCTGTTTGTGTGTTTGTTACTTCTTCACGCTCAAACGGCTGGACCGATTTGGGTGAAATTTGATGTTACTAGCTAATAAAGTTACTAGCTGCGCCCCGCGGTTTTACCCTCGTAGACCGGGATAAAAATCTGTCCAGCCCTTTGAGAGTGAATAAGTAATAAACACACACACTTACAAACTTTCGCCGTTGTGATATTAGTGTGAAGTGTGATAGAAAAGTCTGTCTTTATATTGCTGAATAAAATCACAGAATCCGTATTTATAAACAATAGTTAACAGTTATTGATATACAGAACCACTAAAATAAACTAATAACAGAGCGAGGGGTGACCTACCCACCCTATTCTTGCGTTGCGCGCACAGCCCTGCCTGCAGTACCTGTAGGAACCGGTAGATACGCGCCGCTGCAAACTTTAACTCCAATAGTCTTTGAAGTGACAGGACGTGTGCACTTTCCCATCAAATTTTTTATCCGACTTTAATTCAAATCAGTGATAAAAGTGTCGACGATGCGTTCTCTGGTGAGTTATTTGAATATTTAATTTATTATTGCAGCTTTCATTTTTTTTTTTAATTTTATTTGAGCTTATTGTATTTTGTTCTTTTTTTTACTTTTTTCGGACTTGGATTTATTTCAAAGTTGAGGTCTTTGTTCCGCGGTTTTAAATGTAACGGAAAATTAGAAATTCAAAAGTTTTTCTTTGTGAAGTGTGAAAACGAGACGAAGTAATTTTAATGCGTTTCTGAAAACATTAATTAATAAATTAAAATTTTAAAATATTTAATATTAACCGCAAAGCGCTATTACTTGATACTTAATTAGTTCTGTCCATGTCTTTTTCATTTTGTTGTTTGTATTTTAAAATTCCAATGTAAAAGTGACCTAGTGAAAATTTTTCATTGACATGATGAAATACCTAGTGAAAGATAATTTTAATAAAATTTGTTAGATACGTAATTTAATCATAATTTTGGTCTAACAATTGGTTTGGTTTGGTCTAATAACGTTGGTCCCCCCCACTCCCCCCCCCCTCCCTACTAACTCCCCAGAGAGAGAGAGATACCTCCTGGGGGGGGGGGGAGTAACTCCCCCCTACTTTTGAACAACTTTTGCGTGTGTTTGTACGCGTTACACGTAAAAATTGTATATCGTTATATGTAAAATATTCAACATAATTAAGTACCACGGAGTAGAGAAAGAAGTTATTTGATATTGATAGTGAAAGGAATGAAAGGAATATTCTAAGGCTTTGTACTGACAAAGCCTTAGAATATTCCTTTCATTCCAGCATACCAGTTAGAGATAGTTTAACATTTTTCATTATAAATTATGTGCGTTTTTTCTTGATAAACGCACTTTTGTTTTTTTTCTGAAAATATTTTACACTCATAATTTTACTCTTATTTTTGTTAGACTATTTATGTTAATGATGATGATTTATGGAAGTTGCTGTTGTTGTTGTTGCGCTGTAGTTTTGTGTTTGTTGCTCTTCTAAAAATAAGTAAACACAGTCGGGAGGTGTCGTGGGACACCCGGTTTCAACGAAGTTCCCTTCGCTGTATGTTATGTATTAACCGTATAGTTCGGAAGCGCCCCAAATTGGACCTGAACACACGAACCTCCGTCGGTTCTCTATCGCACCCAATTGGACCCCAAAATGACGATATACGACACTCTAAATGGATTATGTAAATATTTACGATGCTACCTATCAAATCTTATGAATGTGCGTTAATTATGAGAGTTGGATAAAAAACGCACATATTATCGCCTTTAAATCTTTCATATTTAACACGCAAGTTTACTAATTTACCTTTATAATATCCAAATCTGTAAATGCGATAATCGCGATTTTGATGACAGTGGTGGTCGAGGCTATAAAACATAAAAATTGGGGATTTCGAACATCCAAACTGCACCACAGGGGCAGTGAATCATATATCATTTAATTATTTGACGAATTCATCCATTGCTCAAGGTAATTAAGAAGTGGTAATTAAATTTTTTGATATCCAAAGTCAAAGTTTGGCGCCAATCGTGTCTGTTTACATTTTTACTTTTCACAAATATCACACACACACACACATGTAAATACGATTTAAAATGTGACAAATATTGTTCAAAATATTATAAACAACAAGAAAATACCCACATCTTAACGTAATATACAAACACAGGTCCAATAATACGTAATATTCAATACCACTGCTCAATTTGTGTTCAAAATCACCGATCATTTTTTTTTATTTTTATTGTAATGATGTGTTAGCGATTTTGCCAAACGAATTTTTTTTTATTTCGATTAACTCGAGTATGTAATTAATATGACGAATGTCAGAAATCGATACTTGGAAATAGAAATAAAATTGTTTTAAGCATTAAATTAATTATGCATTGTTTTTAATAATAATTTACAGTTTTATAACGTAATTTTAATCGTTTTTCGGAGATTAAATTTAAACCGAACCAACAAACAGGACCTATGACTGCATAAGTAGGTACCTGATTTTTTGAATTTCTCGCCGAATTGTTTCATACTTAGTTGAATTTAAATTTGGAATGCGCTCGCTGTACAAAATTGTTTTAATTTATTGGACAATTATTGATTGTGGATTAAATTTTTTTTTTGCTACAGAATGCCTAGTGTACATTTTGTAGTAGGTTTAGCAAAATTTTGTTTGGGACTGATGATAAATTAATTCTATAAATTGGGTATTCTGCAAACACTTTTACATGTCAATATTTTTGTTAGTTGTATGATCTTAGTAGTTTTTGTTTGAACTTGGTAATATTTTATTGAATAATAGAAATTGTTTATTTTTTGTGGTAGCTTCCTAACGAAATTTAAAAATCTGGCCTAGTGTATGTCAGACCACGCACAGTGAAGGGTTCCGTAGTTGGGATGAATATTTTCGCATGCACATTGCACAGCATTATTTTTATCGACTGCAAAAATAAGTTTGTATTTCAAAGTATTTCTCGAAAGAAATATGGAAAACAAAGTTAATTCTGCGGTTGTAACCGAAAATATCCCATTACTCAGAGTTTAGACACATCTTTATCATTTAAATTATGAGACCCAGCAAATCTACCACACACCATAGACTACTATAATTTATGAGCCCCACACGCTTATGTGCATTTTTTTTTTCATCTCTCGGTTACATTAAGTACATGTATGGGAAATGCTACCCCTAATTATGGTTGTCGTAATTTCACTACAGTACATCATTATTTAGCGGTGCAAAGAATACACCTTCTTTATTTTCATCGAAGTCTCCGAGTAAAATCGCTGAATGATGGCCTAAGGCATTAAGTCCGCCTTTGTACATTTTTAGTGCGAAATGTTGAAATAAATAAATGACATCCGGCTGCACGGACAGGCTGACATGACGAAATTAAAGATTGTGTTTTTTTTACGGATTTTGAATAATAGAGTACAATCGGCATGAAACTGATGTCTATGAGAATTGATTTACATTATTATTATTTGGAATAGCTGCCTCCGGATTCCGTACGATGAATATGATATATAAAATATTTTGTACCAAATTAATTAAGATTAACATTGTAGTTGAAAAACATATTTTCCCATACATTCCAACTGCAAATGTAAGTTTGTAGGTACGCAATATTTTGAGAGATTTACCATCTTATTTTTAAGACAAACTTAACTTTTTATAGGTTTTCCTGGAATCTATAATCAAAGAACTATTGTCTGTATGTTTTTTTTTTTTAATTTTGGGCTCTGTGGTTTTGGATGGAAGGGTATTTTTTTTTAATTATAAAAATGATAAATTTGAGACCCTTGCAACAAGCCCTTTCATTTGATATGTCACACGGTACCTACAGTTTGCAAAACTTTTTTTAAAATTATCTAATTTGCCCGCCAAGTGACCCCATATTCAAAATTTATTTATTTACTTTACACTTCCGTGTTTGGGCTACAGAAATTCATATGTGTACCAAATTTCAACATAATCGGTCCAGTAAATTCCCAGCAAATTGGTTGTGTGTGACAGACAGACACACGAGTGATCCTATAAAGGTTCAGTTTTTTCATTTGGATTTACTGAACCCTAAAAAGTTACATCCCTATCCACACTGTACGTGTATTGTATTTATTAAAATCAAAAATAAAATAATTCATGGAAAAAGAGTCCAAAGAGTTTTATTCAGATTTTACATATTTTTTTCAAGCTCGATTTTATTGCGAGTATCGATTAGGCTGAATGCAACTTTTGAATCGAAATAAGAAAATTGGGTAGACGGTCAACACCTGTGGTCAGCACTAAGAAGTGTCACGTCGCACTATGTGGAGATTGAGTCGGTTTCGGGTCATAAATCCATAACTTCCATGTTTTTATAGATTTCCTGCTGATTTTTTTTGTGTATTCTTGAATAAATGTACTTTTAAATAATATACAATTAATGGATATAATTATATGTTTATTGTCTAAAAAAAAAATAGTAAACTTGAAATGTTGAACAATATTCAGAATTGTACGACTATATTTAAATAATATGACCTTAAATGTTATAATAAACACAAATTAAACTCTTAAAATTATTTCTGCTATTATTATGTACCATTACTTTTAACTAAAACAACACTGTTTTATTCAACTAGCTCTAAAGCTTCATCTATAAGTTCCATAGACTTTTTACTAGATGGTTTTCTTAAACTTGTTATGTAAGGGTACGAAGTATAAAAAAGTGTATGTAGAACATCTTCATTTGTAGCTATTCTAGAGCATTTTCTAACATGATGAAGTCTGAATCGTTTATAGTCTTTGTTCATTGATTCCTGCGCATCTTCGGAAAGTTGTCCTAGGGGTAACACTGAATAATGCCGAATGACGCTTTCCCCGTGAATTAGGACTTTATGGACAGATGATGGCATAATAGGTCTTTACCTATGAAATTGCCGTTTTGTATGAAAAAATTGAAACGAATTTTTTTCATGCATTTTTTATTTGTATTAATCGAAGTAATCACCCATGCAATCAATGCATCTTTGCCAACGCAGTGGCAGTTTATTGATGCCCTTCTTAAAGAAATCAGCTGGACGGGAGGCAACAAATTCTTCAAAGGCATTTTGTACTGCCTCTCGGGTATTGAATTTTTTTCCCGCCAAGAAATTATCCAAATTCTGGAAAAAGTAGTAGTCTGTAGGCGCAAGGTCTGGTGAGTAGGGCGGATGACGGAGAGCTTCCAACCCCAGTTCTTGCAACTTGGAGACCGTCTGCTGTGCAGTATGAGGTCGCGCGTTGTCGTGCAGGAGCAGCGGAGACGAGCGATTGACCAATGCTGGTTGGAGCTTCTCCATCATTGTGTTCAGTATTCATATCTTCAGGGATTGAGATCTTTTCGGTTTCCCCTTGAGATCTCAATCCCTGAAGATATGAATTAAAATAAAAAAATTTCAGTATAAAATCAAGGCCACATGTTTCAAGCAACTCCTTGTTTTTTCGTCTTTGTGTTCTATCGGAACTGTCTTCGTAGGTTTTCGAAGGGCATCCTCGCTTTCCTGTCGATGTCGAAGGTTCGGATTCACAAGTAGGATCTTCCAGATTCACAGTAAATATGACGTCTAACCACGCGCTATTCTTGTTTAAAAATATTTGCTTATTTCTGCCAGATTTTGTGTAACGTTGTCGAAAGTTTGTAATAAGATTTTTTTGTACATTTTCTACAATCTTAGCGATATTTGCCTCGGAAAAGTTGGTAAAATTATCCCGTATATAACTTGTTAAAGCAACAACATAATTCCCGTCACTTTCAATTAAAACAAGACATAAGTCACGTCTGGTACAGTTGAATTCACTCATTGTTGTGAGAAGGTAGATGGTTAGGTTAGTACACTTTAAGTAACGACAATGACGAACGAAAAACAGTATGTAATTGTTGAGTATTCAGAATCCCTATTTTATATAAAAATATTGATTTGAAACGTGTGCAAAATTGTGGTAGAAAGAACGAATTATCATTATGTGGTTATGCGGTTTACGATATGTATAATTGATAATTTATTATGTATGTGAACTAAAACATCGTGGGAAACACTAGATACATTATATTAACGGAAACCGCAATTAATAAAATATCACAAATAAGACCTATAATAAGCAAGTAGCCAAATAGTATCACCTACGTATTTGTATAATTTTTTACTGTTTTATGCTATAATAGATTAACATAAATGTTGTGCAACGAAATTGCAACTTTTCTTTTCTTCTTTTATAATATTAAATTTCCTATCAAATAACATAATTTACAGACCTTCGGCAAATTTCGGCAACTGACAAAACTCTAATTGAAAGTTTCAGGTACGCAAAAATGATATGTCACGAGATAAATACTTTTAGTAAATATATTTACAAATATATAGCACTTTTAGGTATACCAGTCAAAAGTACTGTAAAGCTTTCTGTAATGGTATAATACTTATATAGTTTTTGTTACTAGTTGGCTAGAAAATAATCTTGAAAAAAATACAAATTCAGATTGTTTTGTGATAGTTTAGGAATTATCGTGTTTAGATGATCTTTTTTATAAACCAGTAGCGACCACATACATAATTTATGTATATTATAGTAGATTAACTTCTTAGCTACAGTTTGAGGTATAATACGAGTACCTGCGCCGATTTTTACAAAATGTATTTATGGCCAGGCTCTCTTAGGCACCTCCACATAGTGCGTCGCAACACAATTTTTTGGAATTTTTATCAAGATTTGATCGTGTTTTTTATGTAGTTTATGTATGAAAAGTTGTAAAAGTAAGAATGCAAAGAGAATGACAATATCTTTATTTTGCCCTTTTGCATTTTATCAGCAAAAGAGAAGCTTGTTTATGTACATATTTTCAGGGAATCTAAGTTGCCTACCTTTTGGATAGGTGGATACAGGATTTTATACCACTTTCGCAGTAGACCGACGAGGTTTGACCGACCTCAACATAATTAGAGATATTTACCACAAACTTATTGTATTGTATTGCTACGGTAACATATTTTTCTAAATAAATTCGAATGTTGAAAGTTGATGTAAATTCCTGAATTTCATGACATAATTCGTAACATCCCGCCGAGTCAGCTGGTATGTCATATGTCAAAATCTTGTCGAGTAGAGAGGTTAATACACTCTCTGAACCAGAACAATTAAAGAGGTCTCTATAATAGAAAGAAAAGAAAGAAAATACGTTTATTTGCGGTAAACATGACGCAAAGGACAACAAAATAAAATAAACAAAGTAAAAAGCAAGTTTTGGGGAAAATATGCGTCACATCTAATAAATAAGGACGCTGTTACAAATGGGTAATCAAATCATTACTTTACACAAAAGCATGTATAATAAATAAAATGGTTTATATTCTTAGAATGGTTTTTGGCCAAATTGTTGATAGTTTCTCAATAATTGTACCGGGCTGAAATTTTTTATTTCGGTACATTTATTGAGAAAATGTACCTATCTAAAATTATATTTATAGTTCAGAATCGTACCATGCACATCTATCAACAATTCGGGAAAAAACATTTTAAGAATGCAAAGCATTTTATTTAATAAACATTCTTTTGTGTAAAAAAGTAATGACTTGACTACCGATTTGTAACAGCGTCCTTAAAAAACAAAAAGTGTTGAAACTTGCAAAGGGGTTTACGGGGGTGAAAAATCGATCTAGCTAGGTCTCATATCTGGAAAAAAAATTAAAAAAAAAGCAAAAATAAAAATTTGTTTTCTCTATTTTCACCCGAGCAGAGCTCGGTCGACCAGTAGGTACTAGTACATTAATTATCATGTAGAAGATGCACTATAAATAGGTAAAAATAATGAAACATGAAGCCATTACGGATAAATTAAATGTGATGATACATCGTGGAGGAGCTCGTCGTGGCTAAGTAATTACAGCCGCACGGGTCGATCCATCAGGTTAAGCTACGCTTGCCGGGGTTGGTCCGTGGATGGGTGACCATCTTTACATATCGATACTCCTCCGTGCCTCGGAAAGCACTTTAAGCCCGTTGGTCCCGGCTGTCATTCGTTGATATTTGACAGTCGTTACGGGTCGTCAGAAGCCCGAAAGTCTGATAGCCAGTCTTACCAAGGGATATCGTATTACCCAGTAGTGGATTGTGGAGTTCAGACAGGCAGTCGCTCCATGTAAAATACTGGTATTCAGCTGCATCCGGTTAGACTGGAAGGTGACCCCAACATAGTTGGGAAAACTAGGCCATAGATATAAGAAAGAAAGAAGAAGTCGACGATGAAGTACCTGGGACTCGTCCTCGACAGCCGGTGGAACTTCGTGGAGCATTTGCGACGTTTGGCTCCCAGACTGGAGCGGGTCGGGGCTGCCTTGAAGCGGCTCCTGCCCAATCTGGGGGGTCCAAATGCCTCCTGCCGGAGGCTTTACGCGGGGGTCGTGCGGTGCATGGCCCTTTACGGAGCACCGGTGTGGGCGCGTTCCCTGAGGCTGCGACCGGCCCGCCGGTTGAACGCGTCCCAGAGGGTCATGGCCATCCGGCTAGTCCGGGAATACCGCACGGTCTCCTGTGAGGCGGCGAGCCTCCTTTCCGGATTACCGCCATGGGATCTGGAGGCAACAGTCCTCGCGCACGTGTGGGAGTGGCGCGAGGAGGCGAAACGCCGGGGCGTAACTCCGCTGCCGCGAGAAATCACGGTACAGCGGACAGAGCTCCGGCGGGATCTCATGGCGACATGCAGAGTGCGATTGCCGCAACCCAGCGCTGGGCACCCCACAATTGCGGCGATAAGTCCCCTCTTTGAGGAGTGGTTGGAGAGGCGCCACGACTTCCTCACCTTCCGCCTGACGCAGGTCCTCACCGGATACGGTTGTTTCGGGAGGTTCCTGTTTCGGATAAGGCGGGGAAACGCCCGAGTGTCACCATTGTGTGGATCACCCGGAGGACACGGTGGAGCATACAGTGGAGGTTTGCCTGGCTTGAGCGGAGCACCGGCGTGTTCTCACGGAGGCGATCGGCGGCGGCGATCTCTCGCGTCCAAACCTGGTCCAGGCCATGGTGCGGAGCGAGAGTGCATGGGAGGCCGTCACCTCCTTCTGCGAAGCAGTAATGTTCGCGAAGGAGGAGGCGGAGCGCGTGAGGGAGAGGCAACAGCCGCACCCTCGCGCCCCTAGCCGCCGCAGGGGACGCCCTGGGCGGCGGGAATCCATTGCCGATTCCCGGCCACCGTAGGCGCCGGCTTGCAGACGACGAGTAATGGGCAGCTCGCCGTCCGGTAAGGACCAGGCCCGGGTTGACGGCGCGTTGTGTTCCACGCGCGTCTCAAAGAGATGTCAGCAGTAACGGGGTCCAATAGGGCCGATGCCGCCGGGGTCGCGGGTAGTTCGAAAGAGATACCGTGGCCCTGGCACGGGCAACTGAAGGAACACGGGTGATGGGTTTTAGTCAGTAAAAGGCTGACACGCCCTCCCGCTCTGCCCAGAGCGGGAGAAGTCATTTGATGATTTCCCATCCCCAAAAAAAAGAAAAAAAAATTGTGCTCACATAATGATAAAGTAGACAGTTTACCTAAAAAAAATTAACAAGTAGTCAGTGTGTGTCATACAAATAAAAACAACCAGTTTGATTTTGTACCAGCTTGTTTCAAAGCTTAGATATAATCCTTTAATTTCTAACATGCTTGTTTACAAAGTGTAATTTTAAGTGTAGTTTTAAACAATCTTTCATTTAATTGCAAGGTATTCTGTAGTAACATTCAACACAGTATCTACCCCTTAAATGATGTACTTATCTGAAAAAGGGTTGATCTATTTTATCTTTATTAAAATTATGTTATTATTACTTTTTTTATTATTACTTATGTTATTAAAATGCTGTAGATTCTATCTTACTTATGTGAATACTTACAAATTTTCATAAGTGAATTGGCATGGTACCTTTATGGTATTAATCCTACTAAATATTCCCTGAGAGATTCGCGGCGACGACGTAGATTGATTATAATCTCTTTTGCAAAATAAAGATGGATTCAATGTCAGCATCCCGACCCCACAGTAAACTGCCAAACGCCATAATTCTGTAGAAGTAGCTAAAATAGACCAAAAGCGCGGTTTCTACATCTGTTTACTGTGAACTGTCTTTACTTTCTAACAGCAAAGCGAGCTTAGTCGCCCCGCAAGAGATGTTTTAATTCTTCTTTTTCTTGTTCTTTATGTTGTATCATAATACTAATATGTTGTACTTGTAACCTTGTTCATTTTACTGGAAATAAACATTATTTATTATTATTCTTTTTTGTCTTTGTCTTATCTCGGGACCCTGGGGTCCCGGACCTTTGGAAGGCGTACGAGGGGCCGAAGCCAACTCGCAGAGGCCCCTTAGACAATTTCGAATGACGAGGAGGCACCAGCCGACGATTATCTCTGTATGCACTATGCAAGTGCACCCAAGGACAACCCCTGGTTGGTGCAGGACTATTGCAGAACATGGAAACAAAACACATTGGGCCTATGGGTTTGGGTGGCTACATGGATTGGGTACCTTGAACTATGGAAGAACTATGTCCCCTGCCTGACCAATGTTATATAATATACACAGATAAATTGGCAGGGGGTGACTTGCACACTCAATAATGGGCCCCCGGAATCGGTCGCTAGCACATAGTGACGTAGCGACAAGGGGCAACGTGTCCTGAGGTGCTTGAGGAGTGGAGAGGTATTCCACGGCTCTCAGAACAATCCCAGAGCCCGGAAGATGGTCAAGATCCCTACAAGCACTTACTGGAATACTTCCTTCCTCCGAGCACGTTTGCTCTTGCGAATCTCCACTCAAGCCGGCCAATAAAGGCAAGAATGAGGTGGGAGCTCTGTTCCCGTCATTGTTCACTCCAGCCGGCCAATAAAGGCAAGCCAGAGGTGAAGAACAAGACTTCTCCCGGGAAATAGGGTCCGTGGGGTCGCTACTGCCCAACAGCTCGCCACATGCTGCCGTGCGGGTTCACGTATCTCTCTTGGTCTGGCTCCTCACCCTAGACCTGTTTCGGCAAAGTAAACTCCACGGGCACAGACCCAGAGTTCGGAGCGCGCAAGCCCCACCACGACGTCAACGTAGAGATACGGCGGTGGTATTATTATTATTAATTATGAGGTCCCCATTGTAATTTCTCGTCTAGCGTCTAGGAATTATCCTAGGAAAACCACTTGATTAATAGATTCCAGTTTTTCTCCATCCACGATATCACGCTACTCCTAATATTAGGTAATTTAAATCTAATGCATTTGATTTTTTTTTAAACTTTTTAAAAAAATTAAAACAAAAAAAAATACTACAAATTGAAAAATAACTTTAATTTCGGAAGTCGGTGTCTTTGGATCTGTATTTTAGGTTTTTGCCACCGACTTCCGAAATTAAAGATATTTTTCAATTTGTAGTATTTTTTTGGAAGTCGGTTGTTTTGTTTTTGTAAAAAAGTTTTTTATTTTTCACTTTTTAGTGGGTCAGTCTGTAATTCATCTATGTTACAATAGCCTTATGTCAACTGCTCATCACCTTTTACAAAATATTGCTTTTCCCGATACAAGGACGGAGTTCCCATTAAGGAACCAGGAGAACTGGAACTGATGGTGAATTCACCATCAGCTCCACTTCAACATATGTATTGTGACGAGCATAAATTGCTTAGCAATAATCGAATCGAAACCCGTGAAATACGTATTATTGAATAGTTCCGATGGCCATCTGTGGTCTTCCCTATCAGTTCCACTTCACTAAATGGTGCTTTCCGGGAGCAAATGCACGAGTTACTATAAAAAATACCCAAATCGCTATAGGTGTGTCTATAAAATTTGAAGGTTCCCCTCGATTTCTCTGGAATGCCATCATCAGATCCTGGTTTCCTTATCATGGTACTACCGTTGGGATATCTCCTTTCCAACAAAAAAATAATCATAAAAATCGGTTCATAAACGACGAAGTTATCCGCGAACACACATAAAATATATATACACTTCTGGACACATCTTTTGGCCCACCTTGTATTTTCAGTTTCGTTTGGTCCTAGCTAAAATTTTATATTAGGTCGAGCAAAAAGTTTTTATGCAGTTTTGAACCTGGCACATTCACAATTTCATTCAATAGTCTTTTTTTGATTTTCGAACACAGAATTTAAAGAAACAAAAGACAATTTGGAGCCTGTTTGTTGATATCAAACAATCGAATACTAAGAAAACTTGGTTTTATTGGTTTACTTGGATTTAATTCTTGAAAAAGTGATTGATATCTTTGGTTTTGCAACAAACATTACTTATTCTTAACATTAAGGTGAGGTTCTATCAATAATCTATGGATACTTCACCTGAAGTCGCCGCCCAAGCTGTGGCACTTATTCAGGCCGGACACAGCCAAAGAAATGTGAGTGCTCAACTTAATTTAAGTCGATCTGCGGTCCGAAATGTTTATCGGAGGTACCTAGAGACTGGCGGCTTTGTTCGTCGCCAAGGAAGGCCACGATCTCGGGTCACAACTGAAAGGCAGGATCGATTCATCGTGACGACCAGCTTGAGAAATCGTCACCTTACCTCCATTGAGATACAAAACCAACTTCGCGACTTCCACGGAGTATCTGTGAGCGCTCGAACTGTTCGGAGAAGGTTAAAAGAACGCGATATGGTACCACACAAGCCAGCTAATGGCCCCAAACTAACGCGAGCCCACCGAACAGCGCGCCTTCATTTCGCACGCAGTCATTTAAATTAGACACAGCAAGATTGGAGCCGTGTACTCTTTTCTGATGAGTCTAAAATTGTGTTACATGGCAATGATGAAAGGAAGAAGGTCTACCGACGTAAGGGAGAGCGTTTCGCACAATGCTGCTTTGAAGAGAGAGTTGCTTATGGCGGTGGCTCATGGACTATCTGGGGCGGTATATCCGCGAGCGGCAAAACTCAACTTGAGGTTGTTACAGGACCACGGCTGCCAACATTAAATGCTGAAAGGTACATTCGTGAGTGCTTAGAACCTCACGTGATACCATACGCGGACTATGTGGGCCCAAATTTCCTTTTTATGCATGATAATGCAAGAGCCCATGCGGCCGGCATCGTCAGGGAATATCTTCGGGATGTGAACATCACAGTTATGGACTGGCCAGCCAGAAGCCCAGACATGAACCCCATTGAGCACATGTGGGACGAGCTAAAAAGACGTGTTAGGGCTCGTCAGCCAGTTGCCCAGACGATGCAGGAGTTGAAAACTGCCATAGAAGAGGAATGGGAGATGATCCCTCAAAATTTCATAGAGCGGTTGATAAACTCTATGCCTAATCGTATGAGAGCTGTGGTAGATGCCCATGGAGGCAACACGCGTTATTAAATTAAACCTTTATTTGATAAAACATGTTTTTTATTCAAAAATCAATTGCCTTTAACAAGGCGTATATCCGACTTGTTAGGCGTAGCTCCATGTCGTATGGTATTCTGAATTCAAATTTAAAACAATACGATCGAAAAAGATGGTAAAATGTATCAGGTTTAAAACTGCATCAACAGTTTTTGTTCCATCTAGCAATCATATTTCGGTAGGGGCCATCGAAACCTAAACTCTAAGGTGGGCCAATAGATGTGTCCAGAAGTGTATATATATATACGGTCAAATTGAGTAACGTCCTTTTTTTGAAGTCTGTTAAAAATCAACCAAAGATGGTGTTATTTGCAGATGAAACATCATTGATTTTTAAAATAGATCGACGATCACTAAATCTTGACGCCGTGAATACAGAATACAGCTGTATTCTTCAGGTCCAAGATTGGTTCACGGTAAATAATTAGGTGTTACCTAATTACAAATTTGAATTGAATTCAATTGATTTGATTTGATTTTTTTTTTTTGTAAAAAAGTTTTTTTGAATTAAGTAATTGGGGTAAATCATTAATGTAAACTAAAAAGACGAACGGACCCAATATCGAACCTTGAGGACCACCCATTGTCATTTGAGACCCTATTCCCTTCCATCTTTCAGATGTGATCTCTGTAAATCAAGAGCTGTATTCCTAGTATCATAGTGCTCTAGTTTTAGCAGAAGTGTTTCATGGTTTGCGTGATCGAACGCTTTATCGAGGTCGCAAAAGGTTCCATTGGCATCTTGTGCTTCCTCCCAGTCGTTAAAAATGTTCTTTACTAAGGTGACACCGGCAGTTTTACCACGCCCTTTGGTGATTTTTATTAAAGTGATTAATTAACATTTGATTGCGCATCAACTTTCAAACACTTTACTGAGAACTGGCAGAGTCGACACAGGCCTATCATTTTTGGGTTCTTTACTACCACTGGATTTGAACAATGGAACTAATTAACTGTGTTTCATGAGATCTTGAAAGATTCTTTAGTCTATCTACACTCATGTATGTATGGCACAATGGTTTCTATGATAGATCTACAGACTTTTACAAACATTCCTTATAGATCTTCTGTTGATTTAATTTTAAAGTCTATAAAAGCTTTTATAACAGCCTTGGCCGTAACAGGTGGTTTGTATGCTGAAACTTAAACTCCAAAGGGTATGGCTTTACATTATTTTTTAAGTAAGGCAGCAGAAAGCGCGTTAAAGCTTCAGAAGTTCTAGACTTTAGACTCCCCGTCTAGATCTGAGTCGATGGGGCCGCGTGCAGTCTCTAAACTATTGCGCTGTTTTGCTACCTGTCTCATTCATTTATTTTTTGTCAGTATCTGCCGTAATTGCTATCTACTAAGAAAAAAAGTTAGTAATAGACTAAGAGCTAGACAATTTGATTAGTCTTGATTATGGACTATTCTCTGAAACTTTAGATGATATCATTTTTAGAAAGTTCAATATATTTCAGTGTCAGTGCAGCACAAAGTTTCAGTATCTTTATCAACTATGACGAATGACATTTTCTAAAGTCCAATGTGTAGTTATCTACCTGGCAATTTTATAAGTTTGAAAATTTCATTTTGAGAGAGTTCTGAGTTATCCTTATAACTTCAAAGATAAACAACTGTTTATTAGTGCTTATTGATATCTCGTAGTGATTAATGGATTCTTTCCGTTGGCTCCTCAGCTTTAGACTCGGTGTCCACTGCGGGTCTTATTCAAACTTTTAGTTATCTTATATCACAGCGTCCTTCACATAGTTTTTAATATCATTAGTACACTATAATGATATAACACTTTTGTTTAAAAACTACTAAGTAGATATTGGTGACTACCGAGATGACGACTAATAGAGAAGTATGGAAGAAAAATACATGTTTCGATATTGTCAGATAGCATTTATAGAAAATTTGAGGATCCAGAATCCTGTCAGTTCATGCTTTCATCCATTCTCACAATAGGTACTTTAGAGACGAAAATTAGTAACAACTTGAAAGTGAGAATACTCGCAGTTCTAGTGTAGATATTAGGGTTATTCTATGAAACTTTGGATTAAGGTTATACAGAGATATCTTTTAAACCGGATATACACATACATTACGAAATTAGTGGCATAAAATTATTTTCTTGACATTAATGTCAGTTACAATGTCACGTGTAAACTTCTAATTTCATGATGCATGCATTTATTTCATGAAATACTTTCGTACCAAGAATGATTTTTGATAAAAGTAATGTCGTGCAACTAATTTCACTATCAAATGCGACGTGAAACGAGGGTCGCGAAAGCATAATTGTAGGTACTATAATATTGTGCATTGCAAAATAAAATAATAATAATTATTAATAATAATTGTGCTTTGATGCTGACGAGGCCATGATGTCGGTGATACCTACTGTAGATTTCGCGACACTAATTATTATATGAAACAAGTTGCACCGTATTGAAACTAGTTTTGCGAAATTAATTTTACCATGAGGATTGTGACGCTGTAAATTTTCATAATTTTTGCAAATGTTGTAGATATAGTGAAAAACTAGGTTCGTATGTTTTTATTATAAAGAAATATTGCGTACGATATAAGTTATTAGCATCTAAATATCTATATTTTTGACTTAAAAACTTCCTCGAGCGTTTTTTTTTAAATTAAACTGAACTGAGACCTACATTGTCGGATTTAGTAAAGGTGAAATTGAAAGGGGATGAAAACGTTATCACCCGAAACAATATTTCAAAAAGGAAATGTAGGTAAATTGCCTCCAAGATTTGCAACTCTCTTTATCACACCCGGAGCGAGGCAGACCAAGCGGTACAGACACACAGCGCGACAGATAGCATTTTTGAAAACGCGCGCGTATCGGCACCACACGTAAATACCGCTGAAAGTAGCAATACGCCCTTTTGGGCACTTTTCTTATTGACAGCGACACGGACAGTTGATACTCTACTATGATTCCTGTATAATTTATGTAAATATTATTTCGTATATTAATCTTTTTAGGGTTCCGTACCTCAAAAGGAAAAAACGGAACCCTTATAGGATCACTTTGTTGTCCGTCTGTGTCTGTCTGTCATTCTGTCAAGACCTTTTTTCTCAGGAACGCGTGAAGGTATTAAGTTGAAATTAATATCCAATACGTAAGTCTATGTTTTCTTGGAGTCCTAAAAAAATCAAGCTTCTAAGTCAACGCAATAAAAAAATACGGCCATTTTGCGACACTTTGTGAAACTCGCAACTGTCGCAAGGTACTTCCCGTTGACCTAGAATAATGAAATTTGGCAAGAAGCAAGGTCTCACAGCACAAGTAAAGGAAAAAGACCGAAAATTGTTAATTTGTAGTTTTATGACATAAATAATTTTTTTTTGAGATCCACTGATAAGTTTGTTTTTAACCGACTTCAAAAAAAAAAGGTTCTGTTTTCAACCCGTATGTAAGTATGTATGTTTGTTGCTCCGCGATTTTGCTCAAAAACTAATGAACCAGTTTTTATGATTCTTTCAATGACGTGATCTACATGCTTTCATGATAATACATTATGTAATTAGTCTTATGTACAAAGTTATATGCATAAATATACTGTATCTCCGGCATTTCTAAGCCGATATTGATGATTCTTCTTTTCTTTCGTCTAGGGCTTTTTTTTTTTGTGGATGGGAAATCATCAAATGACTTCTCCCGCTCTGGGCAGAGCGGGACTAAAATCCACCCATGTTCCTTCAGTTGCTCGTGCCAAGGCCACGGTATCTCTTTCGAACTACCCGCGACCCCGGCGGCATCGGTCCAATTGACCCCGTCACTGCTGACATCATAGTTCAGCCGCCGCCTGGTGCGACCTCCCTTGCGCCAGGACCAGCGTGTCGTCAGCGTAACATACAACGCTGACGCCGCTAGGGAGGTCGGCGCGCAACACCCAGTCGTACCCGATGTCCCACAGATGTGGCCCCAGGACCGATCCCTGTGGGACACCGCACGACATCTCTCGCCGGTTCCACTCTCCCTGATGACCGGGGTAGATGACGGCCCTGTCCATCAAATAGGCCTCGACCACTCGACAGAGGTAGGTTGGCATCCGGTGCTACCGGAGTGCCTCCCTGATGCAACTCCAGGGCAGGGTATTGAAGGCATTGGCGATATCTAGAGACACCGACAAGACGACCCCACCCCGGGCCACAACTTCCCCCGTCGTGAGGGCTCGCACGCGCATGATGGCGTCCACCGTAGAGCGCCCCCTGCGGAAACCAAACTGGCTCTCCACCAGATCCGGCCCCTCCTGCACCAGCCACCCGACGAGGCGGTCTGCAATGACTCTTTCAAAGAGCTTGCCCGCTCGGCGCGCTCGAGGTCTGGGCGGAGACATCAAACCGGATGTACCGGTGGTCGGAATAGGTCTCCACCCCCTCCATGACGCGCCAGTCAACAACATGCGGCAACAGAGCGGGGCTGGCGAACGAGATGTCCACCACTGATTTGCCCCGCATCCATACACACGTGGGGACAGAACCCTGGTTTAGGACGACCAGGCCTGTCTCCAGAGCCCAGTCCTCCACCATCCTGCCCCGTGTGTCCGTACACCGGGAACCCCAAGCCACATTCTTGGCGTTGAAGTCCCCAAGGACGAGCACGGGAAGGGAACGTACCCCAATGACGACGGTTTTTAACTCCGCAAGGGAGTTGTGGAACTCGGCGAGAGTTCGGCTCGAGGAGAAGTATACCCCTACCACGACAATCTCCCCGAACCGTGCTGCAACGCAACCCTGTCCTCTCTTAACAGCTTCGAGGGACAGGGTACCGGCGGCGACCGACGAAATGAGAGCCACTGTGCCGCTCAGGTATTCCACCCAGTAATCACTGGGCGGGACAAAGTACGGCTTAGCGACCACGGCGATGTTAATCGACCACTGCGCCATGCTCTGGAGCAACAGATCCTGAGCGGGGGCGCAGTGGTTGATGTTTGAGGAGGCGTAATGGAGCCATTACTGACATTCCATTTCACCCCCTCCATGAGCCCCCTGTGTGGGCCCTGCCGCAGTGGGTACAGCAGCGTTGACGGTTGACGGTAGAGGCGGCAACGGCGGCGGCTGTGGCGGCGGCTGCGGCAGTGACGGCAGTGGCGGTGGCAGAGGGCTGGCCCCTGCTTCGGGCTTTAGCAGGTGGACCACAGCCCTTACACCCGGCCCGGTGATCGGCCGGCTTGCCAGCCGCCGCACATAAATAGCAGTGCGGCGTGGCATTGCACGAGCCGGCCTTATGACCGGGCTGACCACAACGGAAGCAATTATTGCTGCGGTCCACCTCCGAGGTGCATTTGGCTCCCACGTGGTTGCCAACTTGGCAACGGAAGCACCTCAGAGGTCTGGGTTCCATCAGTTTCACCCGCGTGGAGTCCCAAGCCACCTGGAATCTTCGTCCCTCCCCAGCTATTTTGTGGGCCGCCGATACGGGGCAGCTCACCGTAACGGCTTGCATCCCCGTGGAGTCAGGACGGATGGTGCCTACCCTCATCTGTTTGAAGGCGCACCCCCCCGTCCTGACCACGGCGGCCACCACCTCTCCCTCCGTCACTGAGTCGTCCAGACCCAGGATGCGCATGTTTGCACACTTGGTGGGTCTGGACACTCGGGCGTCTTCCGCATCTAAGGACGCCCTAAGCCTTTCGGCCAGAGCGTCAGCGGTCGGGCTGCTAGCCGCACCAGGAACTTCCAGCATCCGGGCCCCAGTCGCAGTGACCTTTACCCGGATGCCATCTACAACCCCGAGCTCCTCCAATTTCACCGCCGCCCTCGCCTTAGTGAGCACGTCGCGATAGGACACGCCCCTCTTTTCCGCTTCCGGCTGTAGTGTAATCGATACAGCTGTGGACTTAGGGGCACGTAGCCTAGCCGCGACGCCTCGCTCTGCACCGCCGCCGCTTCTCCCTCCGCTTGGCTGCCCTCGCTGCCTTACCCGCCTTCCTCTTCTCCCCAGCTACCTGCCATTCGGCGTTTGCCGGAGGAGATTTAGGAGGCGGGGGCAGCCGCGTTGTCGCCACGGCCACGGCTGGGGCCTTGGCAGGTGCCTTCGCAGGCACAGCTCCGCTCTTCCCTTGCCCCGCCGATCCTGGTTTGGCCGTGGCAGCCGTGGCGGCATACGAAGCCTTTGGCTGGCCTGAGGCCGGCCGGCTCGCCGCTAGCGGGGGCCGCAGGACAATGCCCTCCAGGACGGAGAACCGCCTGTTGAGGGCAGCCAGCTCCTTCCACACCAGGGCCAGCACCCGGTCTTTAGCAGGCTCAGGCCTGCCCTGCCCCGGCTGCGCCCCTCCCTGCGATTCCTCCCGAGGGCCGGCTCCACGGAGCTTGGCCAGGTCCGCTCGGAGCTCCTCGTTCTCCTTTCGGAGAAGCACCATGGCGGCTGTCAAGCGGGCGACCTCCGCCCGCATCTCGGACATTCCGTCCATCGGAGGCCCCTGTAGCATTGCCACCGCTGCCGCCATGATGGAAGCCTTGACTGCGGGTATGGCCTTGTCTTTAGAGGACTGAATCCTCTTCAAGGCCACACCCTCGATTGCCACCACCACGACCTCCTCGAACCTGGCCGCTCGCACTGTATTGGAGCCGCCCTCGGCGTCCGACTCACCGCCAGACGACTCCATGGCGACCCTCTCGGCCGGCTCGGCTGAGCTGGCTCTGTTCAGCTCGCCGTCCTCCTGTGAGGTGATAACCCGGCCCTTGCCCCCTTTTTTCCGGGTCCAGCCCTGGCCCCGGCGAGCAATTTTTCTGCGGGCCGAGCTCACCCCGCCGTCCGAGGAAGACCCCTGGCCATCCCCCGGATTTTTGTTCAGCTTCAGGAAAGGGTTCTTCCCTTTCCCCCCAGCGGCACCCACCACTACGCACTCCGGGCTCTTAAATGAGCCCTTTGCGCCCTTCGCCCCAGGTGCGTCATCAGACTCTAACGCCGCATCACTCCCCTCCTCTCCTCGTCCTTTGTTTTTTTGTGCATCCATAATTGATCTCACGAGTAAAAACTTTCTATACTTGCTCAAAATCCGTCGTACACGCACTAACGACTAATTTAGCTACCCATTAGTCAAGCTACCAACCTCCCTCACGGTGCGCCGCCGCTTGGAGGTTTGTGGTAATTTTTTATAGAGGTTTTCTTCCTCGCGGTCCGGGCGATTAAGCCAAGACCCTCGACCCCCGTCAAAGGTCAGAGACATGACCTGACAATCTTCGGGGCTACGAGACTAACGGTGGCAGAAGGAAATGACTTCCTCCTGCCTGCCCGGCGGCAGGGTTAGTGCACACCGGGCCCGCTCTTACTCCGCCGCTGTGCGTCTCTGCTTAAGCAGAGGGACACACGTTGGAGCGTACCTCCGACAGGATATTGGCATACGGACAACGGGACCCCTTAGGCACATAGTGCCTAATGGGGAGCCATTGCCTGTACCCCAGGGTGCACCGTCCCGGAGACTGGCCTTCCCCCCGGACGTATCCGTAAGGGAACTCCAGCCCCCGGGCACTCGGGGAGGTTTCCTGTCCACGCACCCCGTCTTGGGCTTACTTATTAAATGTAATTGAATATTCAACTAAAATGGAAAAATAAATTTACTTTAAAAAAAGTAAAAACCAACTTCCAAAACCAAAAATGAATAAAATAACTTTCTTAAAACATTTAACAGCTTCTGAAGACGGTGTCTTTAGTCCTTAAATCACTTTAGCTTTGCACCGACTTCAGAAGCTGTTAAGTTTTTTTAAGAAAGTTATTTTATTCATTTTTGGTTTTTGAGGTCGGTTTTCACGATATTTTTTTTTCAATTACGGAACCTTCATTGTGCGTGTTCCGACACGCACTTGGCCGGTTTTTTTTTTCCTTATAAAATACATTTTTAAATATTTCATAGAAAACATTTAAAAATATAAAAAAATAGTGGTCCGCCGATGTCGGGAGCAGGGTCCAATAAGCTACCGTTGGTTTGGGGTGCAGAGATAGGAACTTCCTCACAATACGAGCCGTATCGAGGAGTACTGCCTTCTGAAACTGGCCCATGATCCAACCGCCTAACGAGAGCCTCAAGAGATGCTGGTCGAGGCTTTCGGCCATCAGGTCGTTGGCCATTACTACAATCGGCACAATGACATCCGAGCTCACATTCCACATGTCAACAACCTCGTGAGCTAAGTCGAGATTAAGATTATTAATCTTTATTTATTCAGACTACTATGAGGTCTACAGTGTTAATAAAAAAATAGCTTAGCGTGTCTTATTACTTAATAACTAAAACAGATCGAGTCTAGTTTGTAGTGACTACCTTACCTGGTACTCGGATTATAGTTGATACCATTTCATAGAAATTTCTAGAAAATTTATTTCTGGAACCTTGTAGCCTTTCAGCATCGTAGTTGATGAAGTTTTATTAGTAATATTAATTGAATTCACTTGAAAGAGATTCCTACACAGTAAACCTGATAATACAGTTTCTAACTAGCCCAGGAGCCAGGAAATTTAATTTATGTTTGTGACTTAGCTTTTCTTAGTACAAATTATTATTTTTTTATCAAGAGACCTTGCAGACTTGTTGGGGTTCAAGAACCCCAACAAGTCTGCAAGGTCTCAAAAAAATATCGTGAAAACCGACCTCAAAAACCAAAAATGAATAAAATAACTTTCTTAAAAAAACTTAACAGCTTCTGAAGTCGGTGCAAAGCTAAAGTGATTTAAGGACTAAAGACACCGTCTTCAGAAGCTGTTAAATGTTTTAAGAAAGTTATTTTATTCATTTTTGGTTTTGGAAGTTGGTTTTTACTTTTTTTAAAGTAAATTTATTTTTCCATTTTAGTTGAATATTCAATTACATTTAATAAGTAAGCCCAAGACGGGGTGCGTGGACAGGAAACCTCCCCGAGTGCCCGGGGGCTGGAGTTCCCTTACGGATACGTCCGGGGGGAAGGCCAGTCTCCGGGACGGTGCACCCTGGGGTACAGGCAATGGCTCCCCATTAGGCACTATGTGCCTAAGGGGTCCCGTTGTCCGTATGCCAATATCCTGTCGGAGGTACGCTCCAACGTGTGTCCAAGGACTGGAACATAGACTCGTCAGATTTTTAGTTGTATTTCAGATGTTGGAGATTAGGTATTGAAGTGAAAACTTTTTTGATTTGATTTTTGGTTACAACTCAACTTTGACGGAGGTTGTATATCACTGGTCACATAACTAGCCGAATGATACTACTATTTAATAAAAAGTATGAAACAAGACATTCTTTCGGAGTCACACGTCACGGGCATGTTAAATCGGACAGATTACGTGTGACTACGGATTTTTATTTGTCTGTCTTTTTCAAATTTCAGACGAGAATATTTTCTTGTTTCATACGTTTTAAAACGTGATTTTTCAGTAGTCGGGTTTTAGTTTTAGAACTTACTTTTTATTTAAATTATTTTGGAGTTATAATTTCGTGATAAAGTATTTGCAGAGTCGCTTTACATTTGTCAAAGAAGAATATACTACTTACTTACCTACTTAAGCATTCTGGGTAGGTTTGGAGAGAAAATAATGTTTGGCTCACATCAGGTGTGATTTTAGAAATTATTCCTTATTATCGGGTGCATGCAAGCAAAGCCGCGAGCAATAGCTAACAATGTACATATAATATATTTTTGAAATGGAAACCCAAAACTGGCATCAATAAATACAACTTTTAATTTATGACTTTGTCCTCTAGAGGGCACCATATTCAATTTACTGTGACCTCACATAGCCTATAACTACTTAGGGGATAATCAAAACGCTTCTAACGATACCTCATCGTAGTTTAGAAGTTATGAGGGAAGAGATGAACATACTCGTACATACATACCGGTCAAAAATCATAACCCTCCTTCTGCTTCGCCGTAGTCGGGTAAAAAGCCCTTACTGCCTCATCCAAATACACCACTTTTGCTACGGTTCTTGTTTGAAATGTGTGTGTACCTATGTGTGTCTATCACATAATTATTAATTTATCAATCATTGCTTCAATTTTAATAATATTTATCTATTGTGGTATAATAGAGGAGCTCGTGGCTAAGTAATAACAGCCGCACGGGTCGATCGACCAGGTTAAGCTACGCTTGCCGGGGTTGGTCCGTGGATGGGTGACCATCTTTACATACCGAGACTCCTCCGTGCCTCGGAAAGCACGTTAAGCCGTTGGTCCCGGCTGTTATACGTGGATCTTTGACAGTCGTTACGGGTCGTCAGAAGCCCGAAAGTCTGACAACCAGTCTTACCAAGGGGTATCGTATTACCCAGTTACTGGGTTGTGGAGGTCAGATAGGCAGTCGTTCCATGTAAAATACTGGTATTCAACTCCATCCGGTTAGACTGGAAGCCGATCCCAACATAGTTGGGAAAAGGCTAGGCAGATGATGACCTATTGTGGTATAATAATTTTATTCTAGGTGCAGCCGTCTTCACATAATTATAATCATATAATTAATATATCCAAAATATTGTGAAACGTTTTAAAAGAGTAACGGTGGAGTTTGTATCCCATTCTTCTCCATACGGTACTACCTTTTGGAAGGGAACTAGAAATTTGTAAATTTTGACGTTCGAAAGTTTTTTTTTGTGCCTATTTGAGATAAATGATTTAAACTTTGTCTTTGAAAACGTTGTACGAGTACTTATTTCTAAGTTGACAACATTTCGTGGGTGTGTTTTCTTTAGACAAGTCCTAGCCACCTCAACCGTTTATTTTTCGCACAGATATTTAGTTGATATTCAGACGTTGGAATTTTTTTCGGAACGTTTCTAGGGAGATAGAGGTGTAATAGATTTACACCTCTATCAAAATTAAGTTAAAAACTAAACCCGACTCAGTAGTCGGGTTAAAGTTTTTTATGCAATCATAAAAAAAAACCGAGGAAAAAAAAAGGAGGAGGTTCTCAATTCGACATGTTTTTTTTTATGACCACGCATAACTTTTTACAGTCGTCCGATTTGAAAAATTTTTGTTTTTACAAAAAAAAAAACAACCGACTTCCCAAAAAAAACACTACAAAGTGAAAAATAACTTTAATTTCGGAAGTCGGTGTCTTTGGTTTTTTTAGTTTAATTTTTTGCCACCGACTTCCGAAATTAAAGTTATTTTTCAATGTGTAGTTTTTTTTTCGAAGTCGGTTTTTTGAAGTCGGTTGTTTTTTTATTGTAAAAAGTTTTTATTTTTTCACTTTTTAGTGGTGCCTATCCCACTCGTGGAGCTCGTGGCTAAATAATAACAGCCGCACGGGTCGATCCATCAGGTTAAGCTACGCTTGCCGGGGTTGGTCCGTGGATGGGTAACCATCTTTACATACCGAGACTCCTCCGTGCCTCGGAAACCACGTTAAGCCGGGACCAAGTCCCGGCTGTCATTCGTGGATCTTTGACAGTCGTTACAGGTCGTCAGAAGCCCGAAAGTCTGACAATCAGTCTTACCAAGGGGTATCGTATTACCCAGTTAATGGGTTGTGGAGGTCAGATAGGCAGTCACTCCATGTAAAATAATGGTATTCAGCTGCATCCGGTTAGACTGGAAGCCGACCCCAACATAGTTGGGAAAACGCTAGGCAGATTGACTGAGTGGTGCCTACCCCACACAAATTCGAATACGACTCTGCAAAATAAATTAGAGCATCATTCACGTAGACTGTGGGAAAAATACGTATTAAATTATTGAAGCTAACGCTAAGCTAAGCTCAAAAGGCACTCGTCAGGACTTGAAGATATTTTATATGCGACCATCTCAAATAAAATCTTTGCAAAATGGCAAATATACGTCGCGCTAAGCCGTGTCAGAAGTTTGGAAGGCGTAGTTATAAGTTGACGGAGATAACGAGGCTACGAAATCTGACTTCTGACAATCAAGGCCACACATAACATACAACTCAAGTAACGTAATTTGAAGCGGCATATGATTAAAAAAATTAAAATCATTTATAGCCAGAGTACACCTCATGACAATTCCAGTAAGCCCAAACACGTCTAGAATACATTGTTTTATTACTGAGTTCCGGTGCCTAACTTCCGGCTTCTTCATCATATCGGTTCGATGGTACCATTTTCATCAGAACCATTTATTTAAAGCTTCGTCATAGTCGCTTAACTATCTTAATCGAGATATCTTATCGCCACCCGTGAAATACTTATTATCGTTGAGAAGTACCCATGGCCATCTGTGGTCTTCTTCATCAGTTCCACTTCACCAGATGCTACATTCTGAATGCAAATGCTTGATTTGTTGATAAAAATTCCAAAATCGCTATATGTATGCCTATAATTTTTGAGGAGTTCCTCATGGATCCCATCATCACAACTGGATTTTGATAAAAATGTGATCAATCTGGAAGTATATCCTTTTAAATAAAAAGAATTTTCCAAATCGGTTTATAAATGACGGAGTTCTGAGGTAACAAATATATAAAAAATAAATAAATGAAAAAAATACAAATTGAGAACCTCCTCCTTTTTTTTAAGTCGGTTCGGTCGGTTCTGGTCACACCACTGGTCATATAAATGGCTGAATGATACTGTTTTTCTATTTATTCGAGTTAGGGCCATACAACCATATAAATTCTGTTCCATTTTTTAAATTATTTAAACGTGAATATTTCACGATGTCCGAATAGCCACTCCTACTCACCGAATAAATTCAACAATGGAACAAAATTTGTATGAAATTATCTGCCAAGTAAGTTATTAGGAACTTAATCGTAGGTGGTGAAACACGCCCTAACACTGTTACATGCCTTACAGCAAATTTTTCAATAATCATTTAGCCCTTATCTAAACTATAAATATTTCAATTTCGCAGCTTTTGTATAATGTCAAACTGTCATATTTATTCTTCAGATAAGAGTTAAGTATCAGTCCTTAATTAAATTAAAAATATGTGTAGGTACCTACATGAATTAACCTTGGAAATATTTAACTGAAACTCTAAAAACTTGACTTTCTAATTCTAATCTATAAGTAATTGAAAGTTTATATACTTACTCGATCACGTTTACGTAAACGTTACCCTACGTCAATTTGTATAGAATAATTGTGTTTCTCACCACATGGCGCTTATTCAGTTTCAGTACGTAAATTGAAGTTTACGTTTACGTGATCGAGTAAGTATAAAAACTCGCACTTAAGGCCTCTGTTGTTGCCCTTTATTTATGTATCATGTATTGTGTAAGTACATCTTTTGTTGGAGATCCTACATAAATAAATAAATATACAAATTAAATTAAATTAAATTAAAATAAAATAATGATGGACACTTTTTTAAATTAATGAACCTCTAAAAACATTTTGCGCTTCAAAAGATGGACTGGATGGATTTTTTAAATAATTGAGCCTCTTTCTACTTATGTGTCCTTTTCTCACACTTGGTCGCAGTAATTATGCCATTTCACCCCGACCAAATGGGTTAGGCTAGGTTAGAACTGTTACTAACACAGAACGTACCTCTTTTATTTGCGCGCGGTGCCGCGGCAGCGGCCGACCAGCGCTACATCCAAGTTGGTCGCAGTTACTTGGCTATTTGGTATATTTAGGATAGGACCCCAAAATATGAATTATTTGAGGTACACAAATAGAGGCTCAACCATTATATTAGAGTGTTCAATAAGAATTTGAAGAGCGAAAAATGGGAATTATTAGAGTTGCGACTAAATACAATCCGTTAGAAAATAATACAAATAAAAAACTTGGAAATAGAATCGTGTGGCTCTGTTAGGAATTGTTTTATCCACAGAAAATATATCTGTTCTGTGGTTTTATCTATGGGTTCTCGTAAGATAGTGATCCAGTCTCCAATCGTAATTGGGCGTTCACGGCTGGCCCTTATCTATCTGTAGATAAAAAGAGAAGTCCTGACTGACTGACTCATCAACGCCCAGCCCAAACCCTTGAACCTAGAAAGCTGTAATTTTGCAAAGAGGTTCCTTTGTAATGTAGACAAGGAATAAGGAAGGATTTCCTGGTAGGACGTTCCCGTGGGATATTTTCCGACAACCACGCGGGCGAAGCAGCGGGCAGAAGCTAGTAATAAATAATACATCATTCACTTAGAGGCACAAATCCACGCAAAAGTGGTGTGTTTGTCAATTAAAAATATGGCACCCTAAAATCAACAAAACTTTCGTATTGACTGGTTCATTAAGAAGGTTCTAACGAATCGGAGCTTTCTAGTTTATTACGATCGTTGTAGTACACAATGCGACGTGAGTCACCCCCAGGGAAGTTGCGTGTACGATTGCTGCTGCCCGCCATCGTAGCTTGACCTCTCGACCCCTTCATCCGCTAAACTGTTGGATTAACAAGTTGAGAAGTCTTTGGTGTCGGCAGCTCAACTTAAAATGGGTGCAATATGTAGATAGGGCTGCGCGTTGCGTTAAATTTTTTTGTTTATTTGTATGAGTCATGATTTAGAAGTTCTCGGTGTGGTACTTATTCGGTGAATGAATTACGCATATTTTGTGTTTAAGATGTTGTGTTGTTTATACGGATTAATTTCTTGAAAACAATCTCATTAGCTTTGCGAATTTCCTTATTGTACAGTCAGTAACAAAGTCGATTAACACTTGTGTTTTCTAAATCTTAATTATTAAGAAAAATACTTCATTAAAATCGGACAAATTTCCATTTGTCCGATTTTATTGAAATATTTTTCTATTCTTTTAAAGAAAATGAACTCTTACCTAATAAATGAAATTCTAAAAAGTAGGTTATCGTATTATTTTGTGTTAATTTAGATGATGTCAAAAAGTGGCAGTGTTAACCGACTTCTTTTGCTGACCGTATCATGGCAATTTTGTTTTTTTTTTACTACTAGGACTGGGGACTTCATTAATTCTTGTGGACTGGACATGAATGCGAGCGCTTTGTCATACTTGGTGATTCATTAAATTAGGTTAATAGGCGTTAAAAATCATGCAATTTTAAAACAAATTAACTGGGTTAGATTTCCGAGTCACGTTTCATGAGATTTTCGGAAAATCTCCGACTTTAATATTTTATCCATTATTAGTGAGCAGTGGTGGCCCAGTGGTAACGGCCGCGACTTACGAGTTGTAGGTCGTGGGTTCGTACCCAGGCAGGCGCTTTACTTTGTGTAAATTACTTTCATCACCACTGCTCTCAAAACGGTGAAGGAAAAATTCGTGACGAAACCGGCATGTCCTAGAACCAAAAATTCGTTGACGTGACATCCACCAACCCGCACTGGGCCCGCGTGGTGGATTACGGCCCAGACCCTCGCACCGAGAGGAGGCCTGTGTCCCAGCTGTGGGAACATTATAGGCTGATGCTTTATATTATCTGTGTCCATACTGACTGAGCCATACCCACATTATGAAATAACTTGTGTTATATCTATCTTGGTCATCCTTGCGAACTGCTGAGCGCGGTGTCCTGGGTTCCATCCCAAGGTCACACTGTTGTTTTCTTCATTGGGAATTACTTAGTAGCAGCCCGGAGTTTGGATTTACGTCCGGTTAATTGGGACTAGTCTCGCCTTCGAATAGCTGATGTGACATTAACATGGACGGTGAAATGTGCTGCACTATCCTATGGGGAATCCAGGTTCACATCTGTTGCTATGAGCCGCTAAAATATGTCTAAAATCACGTCAAACAGTTACCGGGATTTGTAACAATAATAATAAAAAATATACTCTTCGCTCCTGGGGTCAAGGTACGTTGTCTAAACAGAGTGTTTACTTTAAGTGAATTTATTTTGATATTTATTTTGTTTGAAAATTTAACTTTTTTAATTTTCGGTTTTTTATTTATTATTTAATTTTTCTATACTTCTATGGAGTAATATTCCTTGAGGTTTCAATTATTGCTAAGATGTGAATTCCATACTGTATATAAGTATACAGGGTTAGTTTTCAATGACCAGCCAAATTTTCACAGGGTGTTCTACCCATGATTATGAACAATTTTCACTATGGGACCAACTTTGAAATCACGAAAACAAAAATCGGCTGTTTCATACATTTTGGTCGAGTAGGTATTGAACTTTTGTATGAAACAGCTGTTTTTTTTTTCGTGATTTTAAAGTTGGTTCCATAGTAAAAGTTGTTCATATTCATGGGTAGAACGCCCTGTGAAAATTTACCTGGTCATTGAAAACTAACCCTGTATTCCTATGTATTGTTGTTTATATTGTATACATAGGTATTTTTGTCAATACCGAACGTCAATTTTGCTCTTTCCTCGAATGTATGCACTGCGATTTTATCGGAATTCTGTGATTAAAACTGTTTTGTGTATTGTATTGTTGTGAAAATTACAAGTTTTCACATCAGTCACATACCTAATTTTAAATGGGTATCATGTATAAGAAACACAAAATTAAATGGTATTAATTAGCATCAAAAACTGGCTCAAATTGTCTAATTTTTGAAATCATATTCTCAATCTCCCCTACACCATGTTTATCTACCAAATAAGACTAAGTAGGTAATAAACAAAAGCGCTTCCCCGAGCGACCGACCTTGAGTCCCACCGCTCTGACCCGCTCTGTCCTGCTCCCTCCGCACGCCCCTTTATCATAGAATTCACACAATTTTTACAATTATTTAATTAAAAAAGGAAAAGCGATCTTTTTAATGAAAATAAAATATGAATTATTTAAATTTTTAAATTATCTATCCATTACTGTAATCATCAAATTGTTAGATCGTCACCTTTTAGCAAAAGATGCAATAATTTTAGTATTTTTTTCACTAGGAGATTTTAAACGTATTAATAAGACATATAAACAAATAAGAACATGCAGTGTGATGATAGGATATTTAATATTAATCATGTGCTTTTAGATGTAGTGTATTTCTCTTAATTAATTTTATTAATAGCCTCTGAATAACGCACACTATCGCAAGGTTTTGCTCGGGGTAGCGCCTTAACTCGCTAGTCTTTTGGTTCTTTTGTTACGGGGACATTTCATTTCCGCATAAGTGGGTATCAATTCATCAAAGCATATAAAAGAGGCTAGACTATAATTTAAATTAATACTAATTAAAAATAAAACAAGAATAGACTAGTAGGTACTACCCATCACAAATTTAAAATTTATTGGGAAAAGCCCATATTCAAGACTAGCTAATTTATTTAATAAACTACCGGAAAGTTTAAAATCTCTACCAAATGACTCAATTTTCTCGAAACAGTTGAAATCTCTGTTAATAAAGAAAGGCTACTATACCGTTGAAGAATTTAAAGCTGACAAATTTTGAATCGATTGACCTAGTAACAACAATGCTTGACGTAAATGTGAAACAATAAATGACAATATTATATTTTATGCTTACCTACATGACTAAAATGAAAAATGTATAAATTGATGTGATAATAATGATTTACTTTGAATAAAATGTAATAATTTATTGATTACTGTTTAGTATAATGTAATGAATTGTAATAATTAGTGTAAATATTATATTATTAACTTGTTATGAAACATTTGCAGTGCCCTTACAGGGTGCATGTCTTAATACTGTGTCATGAAATTTTAATGCATGCCTACTAACCAGTGTTTTACATGCTAGCAAAATAAATAAAAAAAATAATAATAATAATATTGTGTCCTTGTTTCAGACGATGGCGTGTCATTTTATTTTAATTTTTGTCGCAGTTAACAACGTCTTGGGACTGGACGCTGGTATGTACTATCTACTCTTTTGTTATCATCACTAAGTATCATTATCTTCCTTAGCCTTTTCCCAACTATGTTGGGGTCGGCTTATGTTATCATCACTAATACAGGGTGGAAAAAATACATAATGTTTCTTATCGTCATCATTGACTCTTTCAATTGATGGCATAAATTATACATCGTTATGCTATATGCTTTGGCAATCAAAAATCCTTTGGAACATACAGTTTTACATTTTTACTAAAAAAAGTTGTTTCCCTTTTGACTGTGTGGCAATCGCCAATGGCGCTTTTAATCTCCTTTTTAGGGTTCCGTACCCGAAGGGTGGCAAACGGAACCCTATTACTAAGCCTCCGCTGTCCGTCCATCTTGTCAGCGGGCTCTAGTTGAAAATTTTACAGATTGTGTATTTATATTGCCATTAAAACAACAAATAATAAAATAAAATTAAAACTTAAAGGCCCTTTATATGTATACAAGAAACGTGTTTTTTTTAAACTAAAGCATTTTTTTTTTATTGTATGGTGGTACGGAACACTTCTTGTGCGAGACCGACTCGCACTTGGCCGGTTTTTTCCACTCTGTATTAATTTGCTTCCAAAAAGTTTATTTCGTTTTAAAAACACAATGAGTGTTGGTTTACTTGTCTGCGTGATCTTCCTCCCTATTAGATATGCTTTGTCTAATCGCAGAACTTAGATTCGATGGTGATCTCCGTAATCAAAGGATTTCTTCCGTCGTACCGGCACGACTTGATTGGACTAGCTCATGCCAGGATTACAATATCAGCTAGTTGGCCGAAGAAACCGAATGGTGGTCACCATAGAAACGGGTTTGGTCGACGGAAGAATAGACAAATTGACAGATTGTAGAAAGATTTCTAACATCAAGAGTGCCACAAACTTATCTGACCCGGTGGCTTTAACTATGAAAAGTGACAAGGCTTGTCACATTTCGTTCACCGACATCGCCGCTATTACCGGCTCAGTAGTGCTATTCTGTAAACATCTCACCGTGATAACTCAGGTGAAGTGAGCCGTCATTCCACCTGATGCTGGGGGTTGACACTATTGACAGCTCACTTTAAGATCACTTCACTCATGTTTTCAAGGTGAGATATTTACAGAATAGCACTACAGGTAAGTTTGTGGCACCACAAGCATGGCGATGTGTCATTTTGTCTATTTTCCGGGTGTTCATTTATAATATATTTACTAGTTTGCGCATCGCCGCTCGTGGAGGGTATTTTAAAGCACCAGAGGCCTTATTAAGATGCTACGACTGTTTAATTTTTTTGGTTTTTGTTGGGAAAATAATTCCTGATAAAAATGTTGTTATTAACACAGGTGTTGAGTATTAACTACAGGGTTTTTTTTTAAATTAAAGTTGACTCGTACTTGATTAAACAGTTCCACCTGTAAACTGTATTGAAATAATAAAATATTCATTTACTCTATTTTACAATATAAGCCTTTGTAGCTCGTTAGTCGTTGGCCTTCATGTACTATGCATGAGAAACGGTGGTCTTTTCCATCGATACTTTTAAAACGTAGTTCCATAAGTGCATACAAATACAGTACATTCAATTTATAACCATCTAGCCCTCTTACTAATAAACACAGAATAAAGTTATTCCTAGTTTAAAACTATGAAAATGTATGGTTATTCCTGGTTTTTTTTTTTGCGTGTTAATTAGTAAGAGGGATAGTGTTTAACTCTACAGCACGTTAAGCCGTTGGTCCTGGCTAGCCGGTCATTCGTAGATCTTTGACAGTCGTTACGGGTCGTCAGAAGCCCGAAAGTGTGACAACCAGTCTTACCAAGGGGTATCGTATTACCCAGTTACTGGGTTGAGGTCAGATAGGCAGTCGCTCCATGTAAAATACTGGTTTTCAGCTGCATCCGGTTAGACTGGAAGCCGACCCCAACATAGTTGGGAAAAGGCAGGTAGATGATGAGTGTTTAACTTTACATCTAGTCAAAATAAAGTTTGGCACGTTTTCTCAGGCATCAATAGTTACTGAGCACCTGCCATCTAATCTCTTCACCACCCTTGGTTGACTGGTAGAGAATGCCTAAGGCATTAAGTCCGCCTTTGTACGTTTTGTGTGCGAAAAGGATAAATAAATAAATAAATAAATAATAGGAATTATTATTTATAAAAGTATTTTATGGTTTAGCCGCTAACAGAACTTAGAGGGGGTGGCGGGTTAGGAAAAATTGACAGCCGACCTCCGACACGTTCCGCTCGGGACTAAAGGGCTCAGGGCGAGCGCAATTAAAGATGAAAACGCTTGACTTTGGAATTGTGATATAAATATTTTGATATTTCACATTTTGACGGCAGTTTTATCTCAAATTTTTTACGATCTTTATTATGGTACAAGTTTGATTGTTAAAGCCTAATATAACTCAAATGAAATAAGATTAAAGGTCATAATTAGACTTGTCTTTGCGATTTAATTGGATGCAGTGAAGTGCAAGTAATCGCGTATCGGACGGCTGAAATATCTAGATTGAAGTGTGAACTAAGTAATATATTTTTTAAATCCGTGTTATCTACGAATAAAACACAATACAAAACGACGTTTTTAGGCTATCCCCGCCTTAAGAGAACACACATAATATCCCCATCCATCCTTGCATGGACAGGGTCATTTACTCTGTCCATGGACTCGATCGACATCCATCAATGCACCCCAATGTAAACACCGTCAAGTGTGTAGGTGAACCAGCAATACACGATATGTTCACGAAGGGAGTTTATTAAAATTTCAACTAAAATAAATGTTGTGCATAAAGGATGAAAATTTTATGTGTTCAGCCACTATATCAATAGACGTCATTCAGGTGCACGAAGAGGGAGGCTGATTAGCCATTCAAATGTCGATTAGGCGCTGAACTTTTAACTAAATTCAGTTCTGTTGGCTTCGAACCTTCGAGCAGCTAACTGACAAGTAGACAGCACAATACAGCATTACAGTCCTAACGTCCGCCGAAGCTGCACATACACTCAGTACATACAGACAGTAAAGGTGGCTCTTGTGACGTCAGGCATCATGAGCGTCCTCAGGGCATGGACCATGATTATGATGTTGACGAATCCCGAACGAGGTGATTTGTGATAGCGAATCTAACTCGTCAATTTTTTAAAGCATTTTTCGAAGTTTTTCTCCTCAATTAAAATAAGTGCTCCGTTTTAGAAGTGGTGATACTTCGAGCGGTGCGTGGACGCGATGCGCGGCTCCCTTGCGGCCAAGGAAAGATTTTCCTTGACGGACCTGACTCCTATGTACTCTGGCTGAAAAATGATCGGGACTTTCTGTACCGGTTTCCTAACGAAGAATCCGAGAAAAGGTTAGTGACAATGTTTCTAATGCTTGCGCTTTACCGTAATTTCATCCGATGTTAAGCAGTAATGCGATTTGTATGTGCAGTTTTACGATAATGGTGCCGATTCTCTTGTGAACGCACTAAACTAAAATTAGGGAATCGCTATCTTTTACTAACAGGCAGCGCGAGAAAAGGACGGCTATAGCTATGAACTAAGTTGGAGATGTCAAACTAGTTCACGCCTTGCGCTTCACCGTGGTTTTTAGTCGACATGTTTTTACGTGTCGTCTAAATGTCTATGGAAAAATTAGTTCTAACTAATTTGACAGCTCTAATTTACTTCCGTCCCTTTCTTGTTATAATAGAGAGAAAAAGTTAGCAATAGCCTAAATTAAGTTTAGTTTGTGCACAACAGAATCGGCACCAATGACTCATTTTTACATTCGTTGGTATTGTTGACCTCACGGCAGTGGTAACACAGCTGGCCTGGCGCTTAGTACGAAGTTTCAATGGAATACGAGCTATGTTTGTTACCACTGACGCCTACTGTACGTTTGTTGTGCTGTTGCTATTCCAATGATTGATCATCTTCATTCTATTCTAATTTGTTTGAAATCGGCGCAGCTTGTCATCTTCTTCCATGTTCTCCATCAGGCAACATCTTACTTCATCTAATAGGTAATCACCCCTTTCTAGCTATAGGTAGGTACTGTAAGAGCCATGCATGGTTTTCATTCATGGTTTGAGCATGCAACCTTTATTGACCGAACGAGCGTAGCGAGTGAAGCTTTATCTGTTCTGTAAAGCGAAGCGTCTCTGCTTCAAGTGTGGCAAAATTTGCTTTCCTCTGTCAGTTTGTTGGTACTCCTCTACAGCAGTGCTATTCTGTACAAATCTCACCGTGAAAACTTAGGTGAAGTGAGCGTGGAGTTAGCTCTCAGTAGTGTCAATCCCTAGCATAAGGTAGAATGACAACTCACTTCACCTAGGTTTTCACGGTGAGATTTGTACAGAATAGCACTGCAGGAGCTAGACCACCACCTCTTAAAGCAGTATTATTTTAATCTTACATGAGTGTGGGAAAGAGATGGAGCTAGACGTCCTGTATAGCTCCATCTCTTTCTCACACTGAAGTAACATTAAAATAATACTGCTTTAAGAAGTGGTGGTTGGCCCCCAGGTCGTATTTTACAACTGATCTGAACGAAACTTGGTTTAAAGGTTTTACAACTTTATAGATTTTTTATGACGTAGGGGATTTTTGATTTGAGGGGCACTTCCTCCAAAAAAGTGCAAAAGGAGGCTACTGGATATCTCCGTTTTTTGAGATCCGATTTCAATGGTTCTTTTTTATTTTCAAGGTATAGTTACTTTAAGGAGGAGCTCGTGGCTAAGTAATAACAGCCGCACGGGTCGATCCACCAGGTTAAGCTACGCTTGCCGGGGTTGGTCAGTGGATGGGTGACCATCTTTACATACCGAGACTCCTCCGTGTCTCGGAAAGCACGTTAAGCCGTTGGTCCCGGCTGTCATTCGTGGATCTTTGACAGTCGTTACGGGTCGTCAGAAGCCCGAAAGTCTGACAACCAGTCTTACCAAGGGGTATCACATTACCCAATTACTGGGTTGTGGAGGTCAGATAGGCAGTCGCTCCATGTAAAAATACAGGTATTCAGCTGCATCCGGTTAGACTGGAAGCCGACCCTAACATAGTTCGGAAAAGGCTAGGCAGATTGGCAGATTGAGTTACTTTAAGTTGGTCTCTTAAAAATTTGGTGAAGATCTGTTAAAAAATAAACATGGTTAACATCCCGTGTTAAATAATTTTAGTGGTTTTTTATAAGTTGATAGCATAGGTAATATGAGACAAATGCTAAAGCCTCCTTCAAACAGGCGCGATTGTATCGCGTGTTGCGCCGTTTGTAGGAGCCTTAATCCGTATTAGGAATGTTAGGAGTCAGCTAACAGACTGTGTTATCTATATAAAATGTTATAAATCAATTAGATTGTTTTCAGTTCACTGAGATCATTCGTACGTTGTGCACGCGTGTTGTCGATCGCTCGTTCGCACTCGCTATCCATTTTTTGCGCGTCCAGTTGCTTTCAACATTTTAACGTTTGTCATCAATCCGCTGCTATGACGAAGTGTGGTGCTTGTAATGTCGACTTCAATGATGGTGTTCAGTGTGTGTCCTGCAAGAGGCACCTTGATTATGGATGTGCCGGTATTACTGAGGCTGGCTGGAGACGGCTTGGATTGGATAGAAGGGCCTTATGGAGATGCTCGAAATGCAAAATATCAGCATCCTCTTCCCCGACTCCATCGCCGTCCCCCTCTCCAGTGCCGACTCCGGAACCAGCATCACTGGAAGTTATCCTGATGGAGATTCGAGATCTCAAGATTCAGCTGGCTGGTTTGCCTACGCTGTCTGAAGATGTAAAATATATGAAGGAAGAGCTTCGTGATCTCAAAACTAGTTTCGAATTTGAAGGGAAACGCATAGATGACTTCTATACCAAACTAGCCGGCATTGAAACCAGAATCACCAGTCTTGAGCGTCTGCAGGATTCAGTCCTCACCCTACAATCTGATGTTGATTCCATCAAACTGGAACTGTCTGCTAGTGACCAGAGATCTAGATTGAACAACATAGAAATTAAGGGCATACCACTGAAAAAGGATGAGAACTTATTTGACATTTTGGGCAAGTTAAGTGAGAAAGTTGGCTTTACATTTCCAAAGACCCAGGTTAACTATATATCTAGGATCCCTTTGTTTAACTCTAAGGATAAATCAATTGTGGTGAGCTTTTTAAATAGATACATCAAAGAGGATTTTATTGCGGCTGCTCGCTCTTTGAAAACGTTATCAGCCTGTGATCTTGGATATATGGGTCATTCTAACCGAGTGTATGTCAACGATCACCTCAACCCTGACTCCAAAAAACTGCTTAACAAAACCCGAGTATTGGCGAAAGAAAAGAACTTCAAACATGTATGGGTCAAACATGGGAAGATTCATGTCCGTAAGCAAGAAGGGTCAGCTGTCCTCATAATATCCAGGGATAGGGATTTAAACAAATTAAACTAATGTACAGTCTAATATTTCTCTTGTCATTTAGTCGGAATCGTGTTAACATAATTTTTATTTTAATTCATACGTGGATGTACTATACACCTCTGCCAAGCCCATCAGAGAATGTAGCGTTATGTTATGTTTACTATTTTCTACATTCATTATTTGTTTACTTCATTAATATTTGTAAAAGGTTTAGCACCACTGCTCTGCTTTATGCTTCGTCACCTTGTGTTTGTATTGCTTATCGCGCTGTTCAATTCATTAGAACATTGCAATGTATGCTTATCTCGCTCGCACTCATTATTGAACGTATTTATTGCCTGCCTCTTCGCACAGCTACGAATGAAGAGGTTGCTAATTACCGCTTATTTTTTATAATTTTTAAGTTCATTGTTTACCTGACTACTTATAAAATAATTTTACTGATTCTTATTAATGTGCTTCGTTATGGTTACAGTTGGTTGTTTATTATTGACATTGCGGTTGTTATTATTTCAATACTTAATTATTTATGGTTGTATGTACGAGTATATTGTGTAGTCGTTAATTTTGTTGCTATATCTTATTTAATTTACCAATGGCTTTGAATGAAAATAAAAGCCTGCGTATCTATTACCAAAATGTTCGTGGCCTCCGTACTAAGACCGAAAATTTCTATCGACAATTGTGCTTATCTGAGTTTGATATTATTGCTTTAACTGAAACTTGGTTAGTGGAAGGCATCACTGACACTGAGTTATTTGGTGATCAGTACATGGTGTGGCGTCGCGATCGGAACTACTGTCTTACGGGTCAGACCCGCGGGGGTGGTGTATTGATAGCCGTCCGCAAGTGTATCTCTGCGGTTCCGCAACCTTTGTTTCATTCATCAGCTGAGGACTTGTGGGTAACATTGAATTTACGACAGCCTAATAATAAAAACTACCTTAAGTTGCATGTCTGTTCCATTTACCTATGTAAACAAAACCAGGGTTATTCTTTCACTGATCAACTAACTAATTTTTTAAGTAACTTACATAAATCAGTGCTGAGCAATCCGAATGACAAGTACTTAATCATTGGTGATTTTAATTTGAGTGGGATCTTGTGGCAACTTGATAGTAACATGTTAGTTCCTACGAACCTAAATGGTGGTGATGAGATAATGCTTGCGGATGATTTGCGAGTGTTAGGGCTTAATCAATACAACGCAATATTAAATGAGTATGGCAAGACTTTGGATTTGGTTCTGTGTAATGATTTTGTTTCAGTGTGTGAATGTCTAACGCCGCTATCTCCTGTTGATAAATATCACCCAGCACTTTGCGTTAACGTAAATTTTGTGGAATATCAGTACTTAAAGCCCGCTCCTTATACCCGGTACTTGTTTAATAAAGCAGACTTTGTAGCCATCAACAGAGAAATATCAGCAGTTGATTGGCAGAATATTTTTGTTGACAAATCCCTTAATGACGCTATAAAATATTTTTATGACACTATTGCTGATATTCGAGGTAGGTTAGTCCCTACAATATCAGTCTCTCATAGCTCTTATCCAACCTGGTATACCCCTTCACTTAAGCGTTTGTTGAAAGAGAAGGCTAAATATCTACGTAAATTTAAATTGTATGGTAGACTCTCTGATGAAGTGACTTTCAAACATTTGCGTGAAAGGGTAAAAAATCTTGAACAGGTATGTTACTCCAATTACATCGCAGCTACCGAAACTTCAATTGAAAAAAACCCGAAATCTTTTTGGAGATTTGTTAAGCAGCGATCAAAGTCTAATGTCTTGCCAAGCTATTTTAAATATAATGACGTGACAGTGTCTTCCCCTGAGTCCATTTGCAATGCTTTTTCTTCTCACTTTTATTCTACGTTTCTCAGCCCTGGCAGCTACTCTGACCCATCCCATGGTATTTGTTCTTCCCAAACTACTTCTAATCCTAATTTACTCTCCGATATTCATTCCATTGAAATTAACATTGATGACGTAGGTAAGCTACTTAGTAAACTAGATCCCTCAAAATCAGCAGGCCCGGACCATTTATCATCTGTGTTCCTGATTGGTTGTGCTAAAACTATTGCCTTACCGATATCGTTATTATTTAAAAAATCCCTATCAACTTGTACGGTGCCTCATATTTGGAAGTCTGCCTTTATAACACCAGTCCATAAAAAAGGCCACAAAAACGAAATAGTTAATTATAGACCGATTTCCAAACTGTGTATACTGGCTAAAGTTTTTGAACGATTAGTCTATGATCAGGTTTACGCAGCACTTAGTTCATCTTTTAGTCCTTCACAGCACGGGTTTTTAAAGGGTCGTTCAACAGTCTCCAACCTAGCTTTGCTAAATGACTTTTTAACACTTAGTATGGACAAAGGGGCGCAGGTTGATGTCGTTTATACGGACTATAGTAAAGCGTTTGACAGAATTGATCATGACTTACTTAAAGCAAAACTATTTAACATTGGTATTAGAGGTGATCTACTTCGCTGGTTTTCGTCTTACTTGGATAACAGGTCTCAAGCTGTAGTTGTCAGCAACTACATTTCGAGCTGGGTTTCGGTTCCTAGTGGTGTTCCCCAAGGTTCCCTGATGGGCCCGTTACTCTTCATTATTTACGTAAACGATATTGACACGTGTTTCCATAACTCTAATCTTCTTTGTTTTGCTGATGATATGAAGATATATTCTTCTATATCATCATTTAGTGATATGGATGCTCTCCAATCTGACCTATCAAGACTTGATGAATACTGTCGCGTCAATAAATTAGACCTAAACCCTACTAAATGTTCAGTAATTTCGTTTAGCAGAAAACGCTTTCCACTTCATACCGCCTATAAGCTGAAAGGTCAGCTACTGCAGAGATGTGGCGGTGTTCGTGACCTGGGCGTATATCATGATTCTAAACTTCAGTTTAATGTTCACGTTGAGCAAATAGTGGCTAAAGCATCCAAAGCATTAGGTTTTGTTATGAGACTAGCTGCGTGTTTTAAGAAAGTAAAAACTATTAAGATTTTGTATTGCTCATTTGTGAGAAGTCATTTAGAATATGCTTCTCAAATTTGGAACCCGCGTTATGGCGTGCACATTGATCGCATAGAGGGTGTACAAAAAAGATTTGTTCGGTTTCTGTGCTATCGTTTGCGCATACCATACCACAGTTGTGAATATTTGGATCTCTGCAGGAAATTTCACCTACAACCACTTACTGACCGTCGTCGATTGGCAGATTGTACATTTTTGCTCAAAATTGTATCAAATGAGGTGGACTGTCCGCAGCTTCTACGTAAGCTGTACTTTAATGTTCCCCAGCGAACTCTCAGATTTAATCCTCCTATAGCTATTCCGTTGTCTTCTTCCAACTACAGGCAAAACTCATATTTAGTGCGAGTGAGTAAAGACTTTAATGACCTATGCAAGCAGTTCTCTTTTGACTTGTTTTCAACCAAAGGCTCAAGCGTACGCAATAGGCTGAACCTGGAATTTTTCAAAATTAATTCTTAGTGTTAATAATAGTTCTGTTTCTTATTTTACTTAATTTTTTTGTAATCTATTCCTTATGTTTGGCGGTGCCGATTTGACGATTGGTGCTCATCTTTTCTTGATATCTTGTCGTGTGTAAGATCTCTTATTATAATTACTGTATTGCTAGCCGTGAAAACCTGTAATTGGCTTCATGTTTCTTATTTCAGTATATTTATTGTTTATAAGTTAAGCTGTTGGTTTTCCACATGTTAAATAAATAAATAAATAATGCAAGTTAACTAAACGCGCGTTTCATTTCACTCCGCGGTACCCTTAGCAAAGCAGTGCCAACAGTACCTAGGTACCTATTAATTTTTCACACAATTCAGCCATAGTTCCGGAATATTACGTTGCCTTTCAGTACTTTAATAATAACAAAATTATATACTAACATAACTAAAACTATTAAAAAACTAAAATATGGCGTCGAAAAATTCCTCCGCATCGCTGTCGACTGGTAAAGTACCCAAGAGACTGGCGGCATTGCCACGTTGTATGGCAATGCTAAGCCGCTGGCCAAGGTAAAAGCCAGCCCTTGGGTCACGGGAAGTGTCAACCAGCCGTTTTGCTTCATGCACTACCGTCGTCGAACATAGGCACTTTGTTCGACGACACTACTTTCCGCCTCGCTGCTTCCCTGCGACTAGGAGCTCCTTCTTGTTCTCCTCATCGCTGTCACTGTGGCGAAGTTGTCAACAGCCTCGGACACCACGGCCTGTCTTGCAGCCGAAGTGCGGGTCGCTTAGCACGGCACGCAAACATCAATGACATCATCCGACGAGCCCTTGTCACCGTCGGCGTTCCAGCTGTATTAGAACCCAATGGCTTGGCACGCGACGATGGCAAGAGACCGGACGGCATGTCTTTATTTCCATGGAAGTTGGGAAGGCCTTTAGTGTTGGACGCAACGTGTGTCGATACTCTTGCGCCATCCCATCTTCCTGGCTCTGCGTGCTGTGCTGGCACTGCTGCTGCCGCTGCGGAAAACCTCAAGCGGCGAAAGTATAATAACCTTATCGGTAATTATATTTTCGAGCCGTTTGGGGTTGAAAGCCTTGGGCCGTGGGGTCCGAGTGCTCATAGTTTGTTCAACGAAATCTCCAAACGGCTGGTTGGTACTTTAATTAAAAATACATATGAAATAATAATAGCCGCTATTTGGTTCGTAGAATTTACAGTATTTAATTTATTATTGAAAATTATTTTGCGATGGTTTTATTTACTATTTGGATCAACATTCATTCGTTTCATGGAAAAAGAGGTGTTCTCGTGAATCCAGATTAATTAGTGAGCTTGGAAAAGCTTTGTGGACACAGTTCCGGGAATCATTCGGACGTGTACTATGGGCTAAAGTTCCGCATGATCACCTCAAAGGCGATAATCGCATAGCACGGCGCACGACTCGAGCGCACAATGTTCGTTTGTCACTAGTTGCGCTCTCACAGGAATATTTTCTTAAGTGAGCATGCCCATAGTACCTACGGCTTTTACAAGTTTCCGGCTTTTCGAACAAAATGAGTCATATAATGAACGCGACGAGCACATAATCGCGCGATCGATCTTTTTAACCGACTTCAAAAAAGGAGGTTCTGGTATTCGCCCCGTACTTATGTATGTATGTATGTAAGTTTGTTTGTCTGCGATTTTCTCAAAAACTAATGTACCAATTTTGATGATTCTTTCACTAACGTGATCTACATACTTTCAGGGAGGTTTTAATATATAATTCATTATGTAACTATTCTTATGTAGGAAGTTATATGCATAAATGTACTGTAGCTCCGGCATTTCTAAGCCGATTTTGATGGTTATTCCTGTCATTCGTCTTGGGCTTACTCATGCAATTGTATATTCAACTAAAAATGAAACAATAAATTATTAAAACAAAAATAAAAACCGACTTTAAAAACCAAAAACGAATAAAATAACTTTCATAATAAAACTTAACAGCTTCTGAAGTCGGTGTCTTCAATTCTTCAATGCACCTTAGCTTGGCACCGACATCAGAAGGTGTTAAGTTTTTAATGAAAGTTATTTTATTCGTTTTTGGTTTTTGAAGTCGATTCTTACTTTTTTTTAAGTAAATTTATTGGTTATTGGTTAGGAACTAGGGATGCGGGGTTACACATTTCATCTTTGACACATTGACGAATAAATTATAGTCGAGTTTATTGTGTAGTGTCAGTGTTGAACTTTAAAATCGTGCCCTAGGGCCTAGGTATGTACTTAAATACCCATTTCATCTTGACATTGATGGGTATGAAACGAAGGTGCAGCCCTGTTGACCACTGTTGATAAGTTCAGGACTTAACACACAACTGACGTCGGTATCCTAAAGGTTAATAACATAAGAATTGTTGGTTAATCTTATGAGCGTTTTGGATGTTATGTCTGTTAGCTCGTAAGACCAATTGAATAAATAAATAAATAAATAAAATAAATAAATAAATAAAATAAATAAATAAAATAAATAAATAAACAAAATAAATAAATAAAATAAATAAATAAATAAAATAAATAAATAAATAAGTAGACAATACAATACAATACATTAGTACTTCGACGCCTAAGTGTGCTTTTGTTTTTGTATTTATTTGTATTATTGTTTATAAACCACAAAAAAAAAAAAATTAGACAATTATAGCTTCAGTTTACACAAGTAATACGATACGATACGATGTGAACTTCAAACTTCGATTTTCGGTATAACACGCACCGAAAAATAAAACATTCCCCATTTTTCTAGTTATGAAACCCCTCCTGAATTTGAGTGTGCCTAAAATAACAACCTAGATTTTAATATTTCAGCTATTATTTATTGGAGTGCCTGACATCAGCTCTGAATTCACTATGCTGTTTGAAAGAAATAATATCACGCCTACATTCCATCAAGGGGTAAGCAGGGGTGTATGCTATGTAGACTGTGGGCTGCAGCTGAGAAATTGCTGATTTTAAAATTTCATGACACTGCTCGATCTGGGAATCGAACCCAGGATCAGGACAGGAGGTTGAGCATGGGGCTTAACGCCGCGCTAACGACGATTAGAAAAAAAAACCGGCCAAGTGCGTGTCGGCACACGCACATGAAGGGTTCCGTGGTTGAAAAGAATTTATGCCAACAACAAACTTAACATAGCAGTTGCAAAACATGTTCTCTCATTGATATACATCGCGGTCAGTTCTCCAACAACAAATTTATGTTTGTAATCCCAATATTTTTTTTTTTTATGTGACAAAAATACAAAAATTAACGACTTTCGGACTTTTTTCTTTACTTGTGCTGTGAGACCTTGCACTTACACTTGTGTGTATCAAAATATATCGCATAAATGGCCGTATTTATTTACTGCGATGACTGAAGCTGAAGCTTGATTTTTTTAGAGATTCAAGGGACCAATAGACAGGTACTTACGTACGTTACGTTTCGTATTTGTTATTAATTTCAACTTGATACCTCCACGCGATCCTGAGAAAAAGGGTCTGACAGACAGACAGACGGATAACGAAGTGATCCTATAAGGATTCCATTTTCTTTTTGAGGTACGGAACCCTAAAAACCGGCCAAGTGCGTGGCGGACCACGCACAATGAAAGGTTCCGTAATTGGGATGAATTTATCACAAGAACAAACTTACCTCTATTAGTACCTCTATGTTGTGTATTATGTACCTCTATTAGTCTTAACTCTATTAGTTGAAAAACGTGTTCTCCAATACCTACATTCCAACTGCAATTGTAAGTTTGTATGCACAATATTGAGAGATTTACCATGTTATTTTAAGACCATAGACTTCTTACAGATGTTCCTTGAATCTATAGGTATAGAACTATTTTCTGTATTTATTTTTTTTAATTTTAGGCTCTGTAGTTTCGGAGATAAGGGGGATATGGTCAATTTTCGTCTATTTTTAACAGACTTAAAAAAAGGAGGTTCTGTATTCGACCTGATCTATGTTTGTTTGTCCGCGATTTTCTCAAAAACTAATAAACCGATTTTGATGATGTTTTCACTAACGTGATTTGCATACTTTCAGGAAGGTTTTAGTATAGCGTGTTACGGAAAGGGTATATGCATACAAACGGGGTGAGGAGTGTATCTGGTTCAGAATCTCTGTACAAAATTTCAGCTCAAAAGCAGTAACTTTGAAATTGCTTAATATTTTTTCATTTAGATTGTTTATTAAATTTAAATCATAACAAACGTGTCACCGCACTATGAGGGTCATTATCCATCATCTGTGTCTGTGCGCCTAGTACACACATGGGTACACCTGCCACAGCTCTGCGCGGCGCGCGGTGGCTGGTGGCGCGGGCGGCACGATTGGCGGCGGAATCAAACGAACGGATCACAACGTGTACACAGTACCTATCTCTTCCGAAAGTCTGTGTGCCTAGTACACGCATGCTGCATGTTTAGCTATGAAATATGAATTAAATTTTGTCGTTATAGGTACCTACGGTAGGTACAGCAACATAGACAATCTTCTTAAATTACACCTAAATCACCATCATACAATCACTAAAGAAAGGAACTCGTGGCTTAAGTAATAACAGCCGCACGGGTCGATCAACCAGGTTAAGCTACGCTTGCCGCGGTTTGTCTGTGGATGGGTGACCAACTTTACATACCGAGACTCCTCCATGCCTCGGAAAGCACGTTAAGCCGTTGGTCCCCGCCCTCATTCGTGGATCTTTGACGGTTGTTACGGGTCGTCAAAAGCCCGAAAGTCTGACAACCAGTCTTACCAAGTGGTATTGTATTACCCAGTTACTGGGTTGTGGAGTTCAGATAGGCAGTCGCTCCATGTAAAATACTGGTATTCAGCTGCATCCGGTTAGACTGGAAGCCGACCCTAACATAGTTCGGAAAAGGCTAGGCAGATTGACAATCACTAAAGAAAATAATAAGTTTATCTAACAAACAGCGGCTTTCCTTTGATCTGCTAATCGTAAGCGAGCGCCGCCGCCGCCGCGCGCGGCGTGGTCCCTTTGCATGATGTTACGGAAAACGTAATGTAAAAATTAAGAATACGTTTGATAGTTGAAATCTTTGAAAGTACTTAGAATAGAATAGAATAGAATAGAATACTCTTTATTATGCACACCATTTAAATTACTGGTTACAATTTTACTGAACTTACATACATACTGTACTTACATTTTAATGAAGCCCTAGTTTGCGTCTCGCGCTTGTCTCGCGTGCACGCTTGTATTTACTAGCTCTCGTTCTTACTCAACACTGAATAGTGATTCCAAGTTTCGATAAATCGTTGTCGATAAAATGTGTATCAACGATAGCCCTTAGTACTTATGGAAAAATATCTGCAACGTTCGGACTCAAGCGGTAGTCTCAACTCCAAGAGACCTGCAACCGAAAATGTGGATGATTGGCGTACGCCAAAGCGGCCAGCTGTCGCTAAACAAGCAAAGTTCGATAGCGCCCGAGACATTCCAACACACAACAATTTTCAAGATCTTCCAGTGGATGGAGTCGACAAAACTTCATGTGATGAATTTTACCTCAAAGCGACTGCCAAAGTCAAGAAGACCGGTCACATCCCTCCTATTATCCTGGATATGAGGACCGATTGGACTCATGAGGACTTAAAGGATAAAATTGCTCAATTTACGAATCGTTACTACCTTCAATACAGAAATGGGGGCAAAGTCGCCATTATATGTCAAACAACTGACGGCCACCAGGCAGTTAAGGATGGTCTTCGTCTTCAAAATGCGTCCTTTGAATTTGAAGAATTACCAGAGGAACTGGCGAAACTTGGCTTCGCCGGAGTCTCAGTGAAACCCCTTAAGTCTCGCAGTGGTTCGGACAATCCTTGTCCTCTCTTTCTAGTACAGCTACAAGCAGGAGCTGATGTTGCAAAATTTCGGTTAATAAAGTACCTGTGTAGTTGTGTTGTGACCGTCAGCAAATTTAAGCCAGCCCAACAAAATTTAAGCCTCACGAAACTGCCTCGTGTACTAAGTCTGACTGAATTGCAATGAAGCTCACCCGGCGAACTACAGGAAGTGCAGTGTCCGAATGGCGTATCTGGACAGCATCGAGAAAAAGAAGGCTTTAGAGCGAAAGCCCGTACCTCCAATGATGCCTCCGAAATCAACATTTGCGGCGATTCCCCCAAATCCGATACATCCGATATCTCAACCAACATCGACTTCAAATTACCGACTATAGCCTCCTGTACGAACCAGCGACAGGGCATCGATGAAAAATCAGGTTCCCATTGAACACCTTGCACCTGGCCCCAATGATGAGGCCTCAAAGGAGATGTTTGAAATTTTGCTAGCATTAAGAAAATTAAAATCCCAATTTGCTGCTTGCACGTCTTGGTTGGATAAGGTCATGCTGGTACTCTCTCATCTTGGTAAATATGTTTGATTCTGGAAAACTCCGCCTGTTATAATGGAACTCTGACGGAGTACGTTTAAAGATTCATGAACTGCTCGATTTGGCGGTAAGTGTTTTATCTGTTGATGTTATTGGTATTTGTGAGACTAGACTAACCCCAAACTCAAATTTAGTTACACCTGGCTTTACCTGTTATCGCGTAGATAAGCATCATACCGGCCGTGGGCAGGGAGTTGCTATTCTTGTAAGAAATGACCGTGATCATTCGGCCTTAACTGTCCCTAACACTAAACATATTGAGGTCGTCGGTATAACTATCAAAATATCAGGAATTGATCACATTGTTTTATCCGTTTACCAGTCACCCAATCTACAAATGCTTCGTAGTGACCTTGAGTTACTGTTTGGCTTGGGCTCCCATGTTGTTATCATCGGAGACTTTAATGCCAACCATACACACTGGCTCGGTAGCTACACTAATACGCGAGGCAGAACTCTTTTCAACCATATGCTTGAATCCGACTACGTTATACACAGTCCTAGCCTACCTACCCAAGTGAACTATTGTCCCAATCGCAAACCAACGAGCCCGGACTTGGTGCTGTCTTTAAATGTAAGCTGCATTAGTGATGTCGAAACGATAATAGCATTGTCATCTAACCATTACCCCATATTCTTTACCATTGGAGGCTCACTCTGCCGCAGGGCTAAAACTCGATTCTTTAAATTTAACTATGCCAACTGGACTGCTTATCGTTCTCACCTCAATAACAACATTACTCTTAGTTCCAAGACGTTTAAAACGGAAAAAGAGATAGATAATGCTATTGTTCATTTGCAGCAGACTATTATTGATGCTAGAGACTCCTCCATACCGTCAACGACTGCTGCGTTTAGCGATATCCCTGCCAAATTTCCTCGGTATATAAAACATTTAATCCGTTACAAAAACTATTTACGTCGTATTGAACAGAAACTGCCCAGGGGTCCCCTTAGAAGACTCAATCATAGTTATATAAATAGTTTACAATCTTATATAAACACAAATATCCGAAATTATCTCGATAGCGTTTGGAATGCCAAACTGGCAAAAGTTGATAATCCCAGTCAAGATATCTGGCGTGTGACTAAATCACTAAAGCCTAAATCAGCGAACATCCCTCCCCTTAAACTTTCGGACGGGTCCCTGACCGCTAGCACGGCAAACAGTGCAACGCTTTGGCTAATGCCTTTTGCGGCAATATGATCCTTCCCACTAGCTGGGCTTGTGACTCTGAACTCAAGGATGAGATATCGAACTCTATGTCCATCATTAACAGTTATAATCTCGCTTCCGACTTTATAAAACCGGTGAGGCCATTTGAGATTCGTAAAATTTTGACTAGGCTTAAATCCCGAAAATCTGTAAGTCATGATGGGATTCATAACTTACTTTTAAAGAACTTGCCACAGAAAGCGATAGTTTATGTAGCAAAAATTTTCAATGGCTGTTTTGGTCTGGGCTATTTCCCAAATATCTGGAAAAATGCTAAAACAATACCCCTTAATAAACCTGGAAAAGACAGTACTATACCCTTAAATTACCGACCCATAAGTCTGCTACCTTCTGTTGGTAAACTTTTTGAGTCTATAATTTACTCAAGACTATTTCGTTCCACTGGGCAGTTTCTGATTCAAGAGCAGTTTGGGTTTCGTGCCGCTCATTCAACTACTCTACAGCTAGCCAGGGTAACTGAACACATATCCCATCACCTAAATCTGAAACAGTCCACAGGTATGTTTCTGTTGGATATCGAAAAAGCATTTGATACCGTGTGGCACGAAGGCCTGCTACACAAGTTGCTCACTCTGAATGTACCTATGCTTCTCATTAAACTCATTCAATCGTACCTCGTGGATCGTAAATTCCAGGTTCACATCGGAAACACCACTTCATCACCTCAAAGTGTCCCAGCTGGCGTTCCCCAGGGTTCGATTGTAGGACCCTATTTATTTCTCCTATTCTTGAATGATATCCCTATTCAACCTCGAACTAAGTTAGCTTGCTTTGCTGACGACACTGCCTCTTATACCTCTTCGGATGATACTGATTTAATCATAGGTCGCCTACAATTTTCCATCGATTCACTTCTGGATTATTTTAAGAAATGGAAACTCAAAATAAATGAGAATAAGACAGAAGCAATATTGTTCTCCCGTGCTAGGCAACCGCCTTCAAGAACTTTAAAAATAGCAGGCCATACAGTACCTTGGAAAACTTGTGTGCGTTATCTTGGTATTAAAATGGATAGTCGTCTAAATTGGTCCAAACATATTGCTGACTTACGTTGGAAAGGCGCCCAAGCCCTTGGTGCTTTAAACCCTATGATGAACCGAAAAAGTAAATTAAGTACCAGTACTAAACTAAGAATTTATACTACGCTTGTCCGTCCGTGTTTAACGTACGCCTGTCCTGTCTGGAGTAGCACATGTATTTCTAATCATAAACTTCTGCAAGTTATCCAAAATAAATCAGTAAAAATATCCTACAAAACCAAATTTAAAACAAATCTTAAAAAATTGCATAAACAAATTAAACTTCCCCTTTTATTTAATCATGTAATTAAAATATCATCAAGATTCTATAATAAAAACAAAATTAATACTACTAACCCCTTGATTACAAATATATGTACATCAACTTTACACAAATTACTGATGATACCGCACTTACCGTCTACCGCATCACTACATTTTGTTCCCACCACCCGAAGTGCTAGCGACCAGCGGCTTGACCTGCGAGTGACCCGCTGCCGCCCTTAATCCGGCCGTTCATACACGGGAGCGCGGGCGGCAGGGAGGCTCTGTCCGCTGATCATTGGCTGGTCGCGCGGTTGATTGTTTTTACATACGTAAATACAATATATCGCGCGATCAGCAAATTTTTTGTTAATATACCTACTTACATGCAATTAGCAAAATTATAATTTTACTAAATAATTTGCATTATTAAAATCATGTTCCCATTGAAATGTTTGTGTCGAGTTTATGTTGTAAACAGTTGTTATGATCAAGTCTCGAAAACTTTGAAAGGCGAATCGTTAGCCTCATAAAGTGCTTCAATCTATGTGTTAATGTAGCTTAGGTTAAGTGCATTTTGTTATGTGTTATTTTGATTAATTAAAGATATTTGAAAATGAAATGAAATGAATGAAGCCCTAAGACGACCCACTGACCAAGGTGAGCTTCAATGTGCTGGCCTTGGCGTTGTACGCACAAAGCCGCCCGCTCGTTCAAATTTCGCTGAACATTGCGGAGAATAATATCCGGCGTTACACTCCTAAAGGCGTTTTTTATTCGCACTTGCATTTCGATCACCGTATCACACTCCACTGCGTACACAGTATTCTTGATGTAACCCCACAAAAAAAAGTCCAACGGTGTCAGGTCCGGTGATCGTGGAGGCCAAGTCACACTCGTACTACCGCGCCCGATCCACTGAGGGAACCGCGCGTCCAGATAACTGCGAACGTCACGTGCGAAGTGTGCCGGTGCGCCATCGTGTTGGAGCTGCGTGCTGCGCGGAGTACGTTCAAAATATTCAAGCACAGCGTCTTCAAATCCAGGATCCCTCCTGTTTGGCCGACCTTCCGATGCAGGCTCATGGAATGATCCCCTGGAGAGCAGACGTTGTACCATCCGGCTGAAACATGCCCACGATGGCAGCGGCCGACGCTCAGCAACTGGTCTTCCGTCGATGAATCGCTGACGATACAGCTCCCGGGCAGCTCGCAGATTACCATCCGCTGCTCCAACACACAACATCATCTCGTAGTATTCGCTATTAGTGCGTGACGACATCACGAAAATTCCACAACGATCACTGATTTGAAAATCACAACTTTGCCCCGATACGGACAGAGAGCGACTAAATTGGTCTGTGGCGAATAAAAAGCACACGAAAAAAGAGCCGGACACCCTACTATCCTAGCTAACCCAATTATTTCTTTCGTAATTATTTTCTTTAAAAATAAGTAAATTGACCGACTTACAACACCAAACACGTCATAAGAAGCATCTCTCATCGTTAATACACGAAATTCATAAACCATTTGAAAATTAACCTTAATTAAATGAACAATACTTACAAACATTGTAATTTGTAGGTATTGTTTATTAGGGGTTTATTTTGAGATGAACAAGTAATAGTTGCTAAACTTTGCTTACTTGGATAAAAGTTTTGAGCATAAAAAATAAAGCACTTTGAAATTATTTTTTCATTTTGTTTAGGAGTGCTTATTATCTGATTTGAAGTATGATTTTTTGAAAGAAAACAAGTACTTAAAAAAATGAATTATTACTTTAGTAATTATTTATTACTATTAGTTATTTGGGCAGTACATACTGGTATTCAGCTGCATCCGGTTAGACTGGAAGCCGACCCCAACATAGTTGCGAAAAGGCTAGGCAGATTGAATTACTTGGGCAGTAGGTTTTTTTACTAAAAAACAATAAACAATTTCTCAAGTTACAATAAGGTTTTTGCAGTAGGTAAGTAATTAATTTGTGTTCAAGTGTTTGATATTTTGTGGAATAAAAGTAACATGCGGAGCGGAACCCATTTTGCAAATAGTAACATGCGGAGCGGAACCCGTTTTGCAAATAGTACCAGGAGAAACAAATCTTTTACGGAGTTGTTTCTTTGGGTGTAGTTTATTGACACCGATCAGCTGACTTGGTCTAGTGATGTGTAGAATTCAATTGGAAACATTGATTTTTAGTTAAAAGTTTCTTAACTTTATAATTACCTATGTAGATATTAAAAAAATGTTGCCATGTGTTTCGTTATCACCAAAAGAATCCGTGCCTTTGATAATTATGTAAAGTATACCCTTTCCGTAACACGCTGTATAATACTTTATGTAAATATTCTTGTCATATGCATAAATGCACTGTATCTCCTGCATTTCTAAGCGGATTTTGTTGATGATTCTTCTTTTGGTTCGACTTGGGCTTACCTATACTGTGACACTTACCCTTGCAGGAGGTTGTCAGCAGGTAGGTAGGTAGGGGTTTGTAAATAATAAGAGCTGGTTAGGTACACTTATTATTTAATGCCTGAATTCCGTGGCCGCATCAAGTCCTGATCGCAGAGGATAGAAAGGGAAGGGAACGCTGGCCTGAACCGTCTCCAAGGCGACGATGGTCCCGTCTTCGACTTGGCCGCAACTGTCGGCTCCAGTTCCAAGGTTCCGCATAGTTTCAGAGTAGGGTATGTATGAGCCACTCTGCAGCAGAAGGTCTTCTTAGAGCGTCCTCTTCGACGCTGGAACCACGACGTGGCGAAAGATTGTTGAAAACTAGGATCCTGGAAATCCAGACAGAAACGGAAGTATAAGCGAGTAGTCGAAACCATGTTTCGTAGGTCCAAAAGTCACAGTGTCCCAGATAGGAAGATATGCAGCAGAAAGCTAGTTTTAAGAAATTCTAGGAACACCTTACCTACAGTAAGCACTTATACATGGAAACTTACCCTAGAAGGATTTCGCGAAGTATTTAACACAATTACTTAGGTGTGGTCGGAGCAAGTGACACAGCCGTCACCTCAGACACTCAATATTTGACTGGTCATTGTCTAAACCGATCCTAACCGAATCGCCACTCCTCGCGACGCTCGGCAATGATCGTTTTAGAGATGCGCGAGCGCATAGAACGAGGACCCCAGTTCCGTATAATATTATTTAATTTTAATGTTGTTTATATGTGTTAGGTTTACTTATAAATATTATACTAGGTTATTTTTTAAAGTTTTGTGTAAATAGTAGTTATAAGTGTAAATAGGTTTGTTATTATTTAGGGTTCATAGACTAAACTCTTTTAAATTGTAACTTGCAAGGTGCAACATTACACTACTTATGTAATTGTATATCCAACTAAAAATGGAAAAATAAATTTACTTTAAAAAAAGTAAAAACCGACTTCAAAAGCAAAAACGAATAAAATAACTTTCATAAAACACTTAACAGCTTTTGAAGTCGGTGTCTTCAATTCATCATTGCACACCGACTTCAGAAGCTGTTAAGTGTTTTATGAAAGTTATTTTATTCGAATTTGGTTTTGAAGTCGGTTTTTACTTTTTTTTAAATAAATTTATCTTAAATAACTTTAAAACAATTTAATTTTCAAAAATTAAATAAATCTATTTGAGATTCTCTCTCCCTTTCATTTGATATGTCACACGGTGGAGTTATTTTTTTTTTTTTTGTGCTCCCAAAAGTGACCCTCATATTCAAAATTCATTTATTTACGTTAAACGTCCGTATTGGGTCACAGAAATTCATATGTGTACCATATTTCAACTTCATTGGTGCATTAGCTTCGGAGCAAATTGGCTGTGACCACAGAAATCTAAGTGCCTTATTATTTAGATTTCTGTGGCTGTGACGAACGGACAGACACACGAGTGATCCTATAAGGGTTCCAGTTTTTCCTTTTGAGGTACGAAACCCTAAAATAAGAAAAGAAAATGCATTTAATTAGCAGACACACATCCTACACATACTGCAGGCAGAAGAGCTAATTAATTAATTATAAGTACAGCAAAAGGAACATGAAGTGAAGTGAAATGAGGAGCTCGTGGCTAAGTAATAACAGCCGCACAGGTCGATACATCAGGTTAAGCTGAGCTTGCCGGGGTTGGTCCGTGGATGGGTGAGCATCTTTACATACCGAGATTCCTCCGTACCTCGGAAAGCACGTTAAGCCGTTGGTCCCGGCTGTCATTCGTGGATCTTTGACAGTCGTTACTCAGAAGCCCGAAAGTCGACACCCAGTCATACCAAGTTTTACCAAGGGGTTCCGTATTACCCAGTCATTGGGTTGTGGTCGTCAGATAGACAGTCGCTCCATATAAAATACTGGTATTGAGCTGCTTCCGATTAGACTTGATGCTGACCCCAACATTGTTGGGAAAACGCTAGACAGATTGAATTAGCTAAAGGAACTTCTTTTCAACCGGGTGTCTTATTTATGATACCTCCCGACATTTTTTGACGTGAAAACTTTTTTAGGCGCGTTGAGTGATTTTTTCGTAGGGGGAAATCTTACGGGTTCGTGTCACCGCGACTTGCTATGCATAGGTACTTACTACGTTTAAGTTTTCACTTCTGACGGCAGTCCTGATGACCCATCGTGCCTGCGGAGATTAGCTAGCCAATTTAAATTAACCCTGTATGGCACAATCCGTTTTAGGAAAAAGCCCGGCTTTATTCAGCATCTTCTCTGCCACTCATACCTGTCCCTTTCAGAGCCGGAACCCGTGACCACATCTTCGGTACCTCCTGCGAGTCCGGACTCTGTCATGACGACACCGCACTGGTGATCAAGAAGGCGACCGACCGCGATGGAGGGCTGTACCGCTGCCGGGTCCACTACCAAGCCTCGCCCTCAGTGGATTACGTTATTGATGTCAGACTAGTTGGTAAGTTCAAGATACTTTTTGGGAGAACTTGGTGATGTTCTTCAGAAAGGTTATGTTGTGCATAGAACTGGCAACCGGCGTGAGTGTATGGCCAGAATGTATGAACGTAATTACGAAAGAAGTGTGTAAAGCTCCATTTACACGGTGCAAGTTTATTGCCTGTACATACCATAAAATTGAAACGCAATTAACTGGAACCATTTAAACAACACGTACTTACAATATTTTTGCACGATACGGGCAAGTTAATTGCCGTTCAAAACTGCTGTAAGTGTAAACAGCGCGTACAATAAAATTGCAAGTACAATAAAATCCCACAAATCATATCATCATCAATATCCGTGGATGGATGACCATCTTTACATACCGAGACTCCTCCGTGCCTCGGAAAGCACGTTAAGCCGTTAGTCCCGGCTGTCATTCGTGGATCTTTGACAGTCATTACGGGTCATCAGAAGCCCGAAAGTCTGACAACCAGTCTTACCAAGGGGTATCGTATTACCCAGTAATTGGGTTGTGTTGGTGTTGGCAGTCGCTTCATATAAAATACTGGTATTCAGCTGCATCCAGTTAGACTGGAAGCCGACCCCAACATAGTTGGGAAAAGGCTAGGCAGAATGATTTATTGGGACAGGACTCGAATACTTCATGTGATAGTCATTACAAGCATTTATTAATTTCACCTGTCCCAGTGTCTGTCTGTCTGTCTGTCTCTATTCGAATCTTGCAAGTTAAATTTGATCCACTTCCCGGTTTCCAATTGAGCTGAAATGTTACATGCATATGTCAATCGGATGACAATGCAATATTAGGTCTTTACCTATGAAATTGCCGTTCTGCAATACTGGCCATTTCAAATCAAAATAATTTTTGTTTGGCTAAGAATTCTAATTTCAAATTAATTTTATTTTAAAAACATGGATTTTTTTTTCCAAAAGTAGTCATTTGTTTATTGATTAGTGTTACATTTTCAACGCATTTCAATCTTTTACGTCATCATGGATACGTTAAAAATTCGAGTAATTATGGAATATGAGTACCGTCGTGGCAGCAACGCGGCACAAGCGGCACGCAACATCAACGACGTTTACGGAGCTAACACTACAAACCAACGCACCACTTGTTATTGGTTTGCTCGATTCCGTTCTGGAAATTTCGACCTGAAAAATGAAGCTCGCGGTCGTCCGAAGACTTTGGTCGACAATGACGAATTAAAGGCGATTGTGGAAGCTGATGATACACAATCTACGGCTGAATTAGCAGCAGCTTTCGACGTTAGCGTCAAAACAATATTGGTCCATTTGCGTCAAATTGGCAAGGAAAAAAGCTTGACAAATGGGTGCCCCACGAACTCAATGATCGCCAGTGCGAAATACGCGTCGAGACGAGCCTTGCACTGCTCAACAGATACACAAATGAAGGAATTTTGAACCGCATTGTTACCTGCGATGAAAAATGGATTCTGTTTGATAACCGCAAGCGCTCAGCAATTTGGTTGGATCCTGGTTCAGCACCTAAACAATGCCCTAAACGAAAACTTACCCCTAGAAAAGTGATGGTCACTGTTTGGTGGTCTAGCGCCGGTGTGATTCATCACAGCTTCTTACTAAACGGGGTGAGCATTACTTCAGATGTGTACTGTGAAGAACTGAACACAATGATGGAGAAGCTGGCACATCTCCAACCAGCATTGGTCAATCGCTCGTCTCCGCTGCTCCTGCACGACAACGCGCGACCTCATACTGCACAGCAGACGGTCTCCAAGTTGCAAGAACTGGGGTTGGAAGCTCTCCGTCATCCGCCCTACTCACCAGACCTTGCGCCTACAGACTACTACTTTTTCCAGAATTTGGATAGCTTCTTGGTGGAAAAAAATTCAATACCCGAGAGGCAGTACAAAATGCCTTTGAAGAATTTGTTGCCTCCCGTCCAGCTGATTTCTTTAAGAAGGGCATCAATAAACTGCCACTGCGTTGGCAAAGATGCATTGATTGCATGGGTGATTACTTCGATTAATACAAATAAAAAATGCATGAAAAAAATTCGTTTAAATTTTTTCATACAAAACGGCAATTTCATAGGTAAAGACCTATTATTATTATAACATGGAGCTGACCTGATGATAAAGCCGGAAGGTGGACATGGGAACTCAGTAATTAAACGACGCAACCCTATCGAGTTTGGGCTCGTATGATAGGACTCCGGTCCTTGATGATATCCAGACTTAAAAAAGCTTTTTATTTTTAATGAAAATTATACACTTGTTTATTATATTCAAGCATTGATTGTTTATTAGCTTCAATGATTGTGCTTGTCTTTAGAGCAGCTGATAACAAATACAAAGGCCCGTGTCCTGGAGCAATGACTCAATCTTCAAGACATAAGTAGATAACTGGTTTTGAGTCGAGGTTAAATATAAAATCTGACAATTTTAAACTGAGATCGTAATTAAAATTCTTATCTACGGGCGTAAGATAAAAAGATTTCACCTATTTGTCCAGAATCAACCGGATTGCCCAGGCTATACACAGACGATGGAGAAGTGCTCAATAAAGGCTTCGTGGGTCCTCTCAGTCTTGGCTCCGACCTCACCCTGATCTGCGAAGTAGAGGATCGTAAGTATTAAAATTAAATAAAGAAATTAGGGTTGTGACTGACAAGTAACTCCTTACAAGGAGTTCGCTACGTTCGCTCGGTCAATTAGGTAATTGACCGAGCGAACGTAGCGAGTGAAGCGTCTCTCTCTGCTTCAAGTCTGGCAAAATTTGCTTTCCTCTTTCAGTTTGTTGCTACTTACTCCTCTACAGGTCGTATTTTACAACCAATCTGGACGGAACTTGAACAGAATAGAATAGAATAGAATATCTTTACATGCATAAAATATGGTACATAAAAGGTCTTAAATTTAAAATAGTTCCACATATTTTTCTTACATTTATTCAGCATGCAAAAAAAAATCACATTAAAATAAAAATATAAACAAAAACACTTATTACTAGGTACTGAGATCATGTGAATAAAAAAATTAAAAAAATCTTATAAATTAGTGAGATCATATTATGTATTGATGAATTTAAATACCTGCCATAAATAAGATAGCTTAGGTAATTATTTTGTATTTAGCTTATAATTTAAGAATTCACCTATAGTGTAGGACACATTATTATAGAGCCATTTCTTGAGCCATTTCTTGGTATACAAGTTTTGCGACTTAATAGATTTTTTTTGTCGTCGGGGATTTTTGATTGGAGTGGTGCTTCCTCCAAAAACCGGCCAAGTGCGTGTAGGACCACGCACAATGAAGGGTTCCGTAGTTGGGATGAATTTATCTTAAGAACAAACTTAACATTGTAGTTGAAAAACATGTTCTCCCATACATTCCAACTGTAAATGTAAGTTTGTACTCACAATATTGATAGATTTACCATGTTATTTTAAGACCACAGACTTCTTATAGGTTTTCCTGTAATAAGGTAAAGATATATTTTCAGTATTTTTTTCAAAATTTTAGCGTCAGTAGTTTCGGAGATAAGGGGGGAATGGTAAATGTTTCGTCTTTTTTCTTAAATAACTTTAAAACAACTTATTTTAAAATTATAAAAAAATATATTTGAGACCCTCATAGTAAGCCCTTTCATTTGACATGCCACATGGTGTAGTTTGCAAAACTTTTTTTGTAATTTTCTTATTTGCCCCCCAAAAGTGACCTTTATATTCAAAATTCATTTATTTACTTTACCCGTCCGTGTTTAGGTCACAGAAATTCATAAGTGTACCAAATTTCAACTTAATCGGTCCATTAGATTCGGAGCAAATTGGCTGTGACAGACGGACAGACAGACAGACAGACAGACAGACCGACGGACAGACATACCGACGGACAGACAGACACACGAGTGATCCTATAAGGGTTCCGTTTTTTCCTTTTGAGGTACGGAACCCTAAAAAGGGGCAAAAAGGGGGCTACTGGACATCTCCGCCTTATGAGACCCGATTTCGATGGTTCTTTTTTAGGGTTCCGTACCAAAATGGTAAAAAGGAACCCTTATGGCGTGACTCATTCTGTCTGTCTATCCGTCTGTCACAGCTGGAAAAGAACTACTAATGCTATCAACTAGAAATTTGAAACAATTTTAGATGACGTTTTTCCAACTATTATTCAAATAAGAAAAAAAAAATTTTTTCTCAACAGGGACTGAAAGGGGGTCTTAAAAATCGAAGTGGCATGTGAGGAATCATATGAAAGAGCGCTGTTTGCACATTCTCAAGTATTTTTTTCTTTTTTTAGGCCGCATAGTTTTAGACTTTTGTTGAAAAATGTAAAAAAAATACCGTTCCCCCCTTATCTTCGAAGTTTGCATAAAGAAAAATCTGAAATTATTCTATGTGATAGAAGTTTCTGTAAAGATTAGGTACAGGAAAAATAAAACAATGTTTCTAAATACTCGTAGCACACTTTTTCAGAAATCATCAACAAAAATTACTTATATGATGATACGGAACCCGCGGTGCGTCAGTCCGACTTCCTCTTGAACCGTTTTTTTTTACGTTGTCCTCACATGTAGAAGCAACAAGAATAATGTACCCAAGATTTTGTAATACTTCTCTTGATTTAAATGAGTGTCCGTGGAGTTTTTTTGCCCGTTCTTCTCCATAGGGATCTACGTTTTGGAATGGGCGACTTACTGATCAACTGACCGACTATTTTTCAATTCAAAAGTGCCTGTAATTGGTTTAATTGAAATAAATGCTTTGAGTTTTGAGTTTGAGTAGCCACGATTCGGAAAAAGTTTTGAAACAATATGATTTACCTAATTTGTAATTATTGTTTCATAACCTGAAGGATATTGGAGGAGATCGTGGCTAAGTAATAACAGCCGCACGGGTTGATCCATCAGGTTAAGCTACGCTTGCCGGGGTTGGTCAGTGGATGGGTGACCATTCTTTACATACCGAGACTCCTCCGTGCCTCGGAAAGCACGTTAAGCCGTTGGTCCCGGCTGTCATTCGTGGATCTTTGACAGTCGTTACGGGTCGTCAGAAGCCCGAAAGTCTGACAACCAGTCTTACCAAGGGGTATCGTATTACCCAGTAACTGGGTTGTGGAGGTCAGATAGGCAGTCGCTCCATGTAAAATACTGGTATTCAGCTGCATCCGGTTAGACTGGAAGCCGACCCCAACATAGTTGGGAAAAGGCTAAGCAGATGATGAACCTGAAGGATATTCAGCCCGAAAGTCTCACCCAGTCTTACCAAGAAATATCGTATTACCCAGTAACTGGATTATGGAGGTCAGATAGGCACTCGATCCATGTAAAATACTGGTATTCAGCTGCATCCGGTTAGACCTTCCGGAGATCCGGTTAGGCTCCTTTTTATCTGTATTTCCTGTGCGTGTCCCAAATAAAATATTTTTCTTTCTTTCTTTTAGACTGGAAGCCCCCCCAACATAGTTGGGAAAAGGCTTGACAAATGATGATGAAAAATATTCAGACTTATATTTTTGCAGAAACTTGAACTGTACTTTGATACCTAGGAGCACGCGGCCAGCACTAGACTGACAAAAAATATGTAGTACTTACGAAGATAAACCCGCCCAGAAAGACTTAATCTTAAAGTTGCAGGAGACCCGGAGACGGAGGTGTATTGGCGTCGCAACGGCGCGATAGTGGAGCGAGCGACTACGTCTCGTCCTGGTTGTTTACTGCGCGTCGATATCCGTCTACACAACCTCTCTCGGGGAGAACTCAACGCACACTACGAGTGCTTGGCGCAGAACGCGGATGTCTCCGAGCCGCTGGTGGCGAGTGTACTCGTCAGAATGTACTGTAAGTACTCAGGGACACTAGAGATGTTTAGCGACTCTGCACAATCCAAGCTTATTGTGTAACAGATATTGTGGAGAACTAGCTTTTGCCCGCGGTTTCGCCCTCTTCGAACATACTACCGGGATTATAAGTACCCTATGAGGTACCCTAATTGCGTAACAAAATAACGATCGGAGTTGGTTTCATTTTGAAACAAATTGCTAATCCATTGCTTCATATGTTCGAAAAATTTGTCTGCTCGACAACGTAAATAACGCAATGAATGTTGTTGAACTGTCAAAATGAAACCAACTCTGATTGATAATGTGTTACACAATTAGGGTGCTGGTTATGAACTATAGGTATGTATGCCAAATATCATCCAAATCCGTTCAGCCGTTTTTGCGCCAAAGCGGAACATAGGTAAATCCAGACCAACAGACAAAAACTATATTTTAGTCGTCAGACTTGTTCCGGCACCTCGTAGCAATTACTTTTTTTTTTCAATAATATTTATTGTAAGTACAGTTACTATTTTATGTAGACTAGCAGCGTCCCATGGTTTCACCCGCGTAAGTGTCGAACCCGTAGGAATATCGGGATAAAAAGTATCCTATGTGTTAATCCAGATTAAATTAACTCTGTGCCAAATTTCATCAGTTCAGTAGTTTTTGCGTGAAAGAGTAACAAACATTCATCCATCCTCCTCACAAACTGTTTTATGTAATATTATTATAGTAGGATACATGTATAGATAGATAAAGATGTCAACACAATTTTGTCTCAAATAGTCATTGTTAGTCGTTACTTTGACTGCTTCGAGTGTCCTATGGCATACTCAGTTCCTGAACCGAATTATAATCTTCGAATCGGATACGAATGAAATTCCGAATACAAGGTGTAAGGGACAGCCCTCCGCAAACTAACAGGGTGCATTTAGCTCCTTATGTTGAAGTATTTATTATATTCCGTTGGAAACTCAGAATTTTTCATTTTTTAGGATTCCGGACCTCCAAAGGAAAACACGGAACCCTTATAGGAACAATTCGTTGTCCGTCTTTTTGTTTGTCTGTCAATATGTCAAGACCCCTTTTCTCAGGAACGTGTGGAGGTATCAAGTTGAAATGAATATCAATTACTTACAAAGGTCTATGATCCCTTGGACTTCTAAAAAAATCAAGCTTTTAAATCAACGCATTAAAAAAATACGGCCATTTATGCGACATATTTTGATACTCGCAAGTAAATCAAAACCCGGGTATGTACTTTCCGTTGTCCTAGAATCATGAAATTTGGCAAGAAGCAAGGTCTCACAGCACAAGTAAAGGAAGAAGCCCGACACATAAAAAAATATTTCCAAGTCTGTCAGTCTGTCAAGACCCTTTTTCTCATGAATTCGTAAAGGTATCAAGTTGAAATTAATACTTAATACGTAGGTCTATGATCCCTTGAAATTCTAAAAAAATAAAGCTTCTAAGTCAACGCAATAAAAAAATACGGCCATTTTTTATGCGACATATTTTGATACTCGCAAGTAAATCAAAACCTATAGGGTACTTCCCGTTGACACATTTTTTTTTGGGTTTACATACAATCTTATGTTGGTTTTCGAGATAAATTATTTTCAACTACGGAACCCTTCATTGTCCGTGGTCCCACACGCACTTGCACGACGCAGCACTCCATTAATGAAAATAAAACAGCTAAAATCAAATCAGCAATGGATGTTGAAATACTCTAACGAAAAACGCATGAAATCAGACGCTCACTTTCTGCCTAGGTACAGAGTTCATCGAACTCACCGCATACCTATCACCCCTCCCAACCAGTAACAAGACGCTCCGATTTGTGCACGATACAAATAATCAGGTTTATTGGATTCCCATAAATGTACCGGACATCTTAGTATGATATACTGAATTACCCCACCAATCTGCGGAGGGCTGTCCCTCAGGCCTCTGCCTCGAATTTCGCGGGCAGCGGGGCGGCGGCGGCGGCGGCGCGTCTCGCATTGTCCCACCCCGCTACCGCGCCGCTGTTTTGGAGGTCCGGTCCATTTGTTTTTACGCATAAAATCCTGCCGCTCCCGCTCCGCCGCCGCTGCCGCCCCGCTACCCGCAAAATTCGAGGCAGAGGCCTTACAACCTCTATAATAATAAGGCAATTGTGTTATACAACTTACCTACATTAGGCTCAGTTTCTATTCTGCCCATAGACATGACATGTTCTTTCTGCTTATCATTTTACGAGTTTTGACTTAATTCCAGTACCCCCTATGAGCGTGGAGATCCGACTGAACAACAACTATGACTTCGAGGCTGGTCAGCCGCGCGTGGTGGACTGTGTGGTGGTGGGGTGTGTCCCACCACCGGCCATCACCTGGCATCTTGGCAGCGTCATGGTCAGACCCTCTGTGCATAAGGTGGGTAGGATCTGCGTCCAAAAATAAGACAAACAAAAAACTTTTAGGTATTTAATTAACAATGAAGTTACTTTGTATTATTACTTAATGCATATTCCAAATTTTAAAGTGTGTGTACCTAGGATATGAAAAAATACGATTGCGGTGCCCTTTTCTGAAGCATCAAGTCTAAAAACGAAACGTAGGTATTGTTATCTGAACAGCTTACCCCTAACCCTTCCCTATAATTTGCCCCTTAATATATCCCCTATAATTTTATCATGTCCGTCCGGATGACACACAGCCAATGTATTTGGAGACTGATAGCACTAGCCCTTGACTTTTGCCAAATGCCAAACTTAAGTGGCAGTGGATAGGACACAGTGCTCGCAGAACAGATGGCCGATGGGACCGAAAGGTTCTGGAGTGGCGACCGCGTACCGGAAGACGTAACGTTGGAAGGACTCCCACAAGATGGACCGAAGACTTTGTGAAGGCCGCAGGAATCCGCTAGATGCGGGAAGCACAGAATCGGTCGAAATGGCGGGGCTTGCGGGAGGCCTATGTCCAGTAGTGGACGACTTTCGGCTGAAATGATGATTAGCATAGCACTTTAGAGATGAAAATTGGAGCCAAATTATGTAGTGAAAGTACGAAAAAAAATATAAGGGGTGTCAATAAACTCGTACTAATTACAATTACAGATACAGGTACAGACATTATAGTATCTACGTACTACAGACATTTTACATCCTATACTTACATTCATTAATACATGTATAAATCACCTTCAATTATCTTAGGAGTCGACTTTTGGAAAAAGTTTAATCTTATTCCACAAGTCGACTCCTAAGATAATTGAAGGTGATATATTTGGGAACACGAAGGCTTGGATTTGATTATTGTATCTAATCGGAATGTCAATTGAGCCAAGGGATTTATTTTTATGATTACTGGCAGTAGTACATAATCGTTATTGAATATGACTTGGATAACGTGAAGCCTAATTTTAAAATTTCTAGGTGGGAGTTATTACCAAGTATTGTAATAGAACTGCCGCTGTCTAGTAAGCCGGAAAATATTTCTTTCATTGTTACAAAATAACTTCAATATGCGATACTGAAAAAGATTTTAATCGTCCGTTTATTGATATTTTTTATATTTTATTTTTTTTTGAGATTTTGTATAATAATAAACCCTCCTTTTGGGCCTGCCCTGGTGGTCGTAGGTACCACCTTTTCAACCGACTGCAGCGAAGCCCAAAAGGAGGGTTTATTATTATAAAAAATCTGAGAGCGTGTGTTAGGTAGGGAAGTGTTTTTTACTATAATTTGTATTTATATTTTGTTTACGTGTCTATTCCCCTTTTATTTCAATAGATTCGTTACAACATTTAGGTAACCGAATTAATAATGAATAATAAATAAATAATAATAATAATTAGTATAATTAATTAAAAAATATGTTTTCAAGTGACTTTATTATTTAAGTCAATAGTTTGTGAGATGTGGGATGTTTTCGGTTACTTATAACATAACATAACTTTATTTTTCACAGTTTAGTTGAGAATTACTACGAAATAGGTACAAACTTATTTTTGATGTCGATAAAATCATGTGAATCAGGTGATGCTGCAGCATCAGTTCAGGATAGTAACCTTGAACTGATGCTGCTGTGAGAAGAATCTTCTAAGTAACAGAATACCAAATTTCAATTCGATCAGACCCATGGAAAATGCTCACATCCATTCATCAACTAGAACAGAGCTGATAATCTTCAAACGGCTGAACCGATTTTCTTGAATCATAGCTAAGTACAAATCACATTTCAAACAAAAAAAAAATATACAAATTCGGTTCAGTCGTTTGGGAGTTACGATGCCACAGACTCACGCACAAATACTTACCTACACACTTAAAATTTATAACACCCCTCGGTTTGCGTCGGGGGATATAAATAAGATGTCATAAAATACTTAGCCACGTTCCCACAAGCAACGTGAGAAGTTCAATGACACTTCTGTTATCCGTACCTACATCGGCCATCTTTGCAATAAAGCTGCCCCTCCCAACAAGCAGCTGTTCAAACGAGTCTGTCGCGGCCGGTGTGGTAGGCTCCTAGGCTCGACAGCCCGCCACCCACTCGCAGCCCGCATCTTATTCAAACAAGCTCAACGACGCCACGCCCTCGTATCTCATTAAGAGAACGACGGTACGGTCAGCAACAGAAGTCGGTTAACACTGCTACTTTTTGACATCATCTAAATTAACACAAAATGATACGATAACCTGCTTTATAGCATTTCATTTATTAAATTAGAGTTCATTTTCTTTAAAATTTACATCTGTTCCGATTTTAATAAAGTATTTTTCAGAATAATTAAGATTTAGAAAACTCAAATGTTAATCGACTATTGTTGCTGACTGTACCTACATATGTCGTTTCTTTTGTTACATTTGATGGTACCTACAACTCGATGTTTCTAACTGTGCGCTTGGAGCTGTCAAATAGGTTAGAAGATTGAATTAGGCGCCTGCTTACCTCCTCAGCGCCTCGCCGACGCCTGTCTACGGTCTAAATTTCAAGGCAAACTAAAGAATAATAAATAATCAAAAGAAGGTGTGGGTGTGCATACATACATGCGTGTGGAGTGTAGTGTGTAGGTGTGTGGGTGTGTCTGTCGTGCTAGTGAGATTCCGAGTGCGAGATGAGTTATGAGAGAGCTTTCGGATTCGTCGTATGAAAGACCTAAGAGCCATTTTTTACCACAATTTTACGTGTATAGAGGGAGAAATCTTTTGAGTCACAAGGCAAAATATTAGTGATTTACAAAAGTGTGTAGGTAGGAGGGACATCGACATCGCATGGAGAGAGGTGGTTCTTTGCGGCGGAATGTGAAAGACGCGTTTGGAAAGTGCTAATCTGGTCTGATTTTTACTTTTTTGTGAGTTTGTAGGCATGTTGTCTTTGTATATAGAGAGTCAGTGGGGTAGAGAAATTGTTTTTTTAAAGTATTTTTATAACAGCTCCCGGGCTCTTTCGAGCTCAATCACTGTCGTTTTTCCAGCTCCGCCCCAAATTGATATGCCATATTGTGTGATGGACGCCAGAAATAAACCGTTCGCGATGTCTTTTGGAGTACGGTCTCTTAATTTCTTGTGTAAATATATAACTTACTCGGCCAGAAAGAAGTTGACAAAAAAATCACAAATCCCCATTGATGAGGATTGTCAATAGGGATTTGTGGAATAACCCTAATTAATCTATCCTAATCAGTTTACCCCATGTTTACCCAAAAAATCGTACCACTATGGTCCTACAAAAAGTTCGCATACGCGAAGGAGATAGAAAAAATATATTTCTGTCTCGTTTACTCTCACTACTGGACCTAATAAGTGCGTTCTTGTCTCATTATTGATTTTATTTAGTGACTTGCTTAGCTAATCTCTGTCAACGGTTTGTGCAATTTTTGTTTCCCACGATTAGAGGAATATATAATATACAAACTGGAAAGTTCCAAAAGCTCAATCATCCATGTTTAAATTGCAGGAGCTTCACGACGGTAATTACACGGTTTCTTCGCTGACGCTGGCGCCCTCTCTCCACGATAATCGCAACGAGCTGGTATGCAGGGCCCACAACTCCCACATGCCAACCGAACTGTTTCAGGACAAAGTTACCGTAAATGTTGGATGTAAGTACGTACCCACTTGTATGTAGGTACGGTGGGGTGATGAAATGAAAGGTACACTGATGAAACATTACTGAGGGAAATACTGTGGTCTTCGGGTACCAGTTTCATAAGAGGTTTCGATGGTTTTTATTTATCTGGCTTTTCACACGATTGCAGACAATACAAATTATTTCAAAATATTGTCAGTAGGAAAATCTAAAGTAAGTTTAGATTTCTTTCAACCCTGACCGGATCGATCCCTGCTGGGTAGCCAGAGCCACTCACCCTATGGCAATTCTCTCTGATCTGGGCTGGTCACATTCTTTTCACTTCAGTCACAAATCTAGATGATTGCTGCCAATGGATATGCCAACAGATTTTACTAAACAATCAACATTTTTAATGTAATGCTTGAGCAAAGTACCAATTTTGAAGCAGGATAGTTTTCAGACGGTAAATCGCGAATGCAGGCGCATGCGCGCCGCTATTGTTTTAAACCAAACTCATAATCATTTCGCGGGTTTTTTGAAAAGAATTTACGCCTTATTTAAATTAATAAAACCCTACTTACAAAGTTTTAAATAATTTTATAATGAACTTCATTTCATCTTTCACAAGAACGTAAATAAAAACATCACTTCCTTAGATGAATGATAGATCTCGCTGCGGTCGACGCAGTGAGACCTATCATTCATCTAAGATCATTTCCTACTGTTCCCTAGAAGAAAAAGAACTTGTCAAATGACGGACTGCCTGACTGAAAAAACTTGTCAAATGACGGACTGCCTGACTGAAAAAACTTGTCAAATGACGGACTGCCTGACTGATAAAAAAAACCTTTTTAGGTAAAAAAGGTTTTTTACGTATTTTTAACCGACTTCAAAAAGGAGGAGGTTCTCAATTCGTCGGAACCTTTTTTTTTATTTTATTTTTATGTATGTTCCCCGATTAGTCGAAGATGGCTGGACCGATTTGGATTTTTTTTTTGTTTTATTCGAGAGGGTATACATCACAGTTGGTCCCATATAAAATTGATTAACTTTGCTTTGGTAGTATTTGAGTTAGCTTCAATAATACGTATTTTTTCCCCACTTTTATAAGGATGATGTTCTAGTTTGTTTTGCAGATAGTGGTATTAGAATTTGTGTGGGGTAGGTACACAACTAAAAAGTGAAAAATAAATACTTTTTTACAAAAAAATACAACCGACTTCCAAAAACAACACTACAAAGTGAAAAATAACTTTAATTTTGGAAGTCGGTGGCAAAAAACGAAAATACATTTAACTAGACACCGACTTCCGAAATTAAAGTTATTTTTCACTTTGTAGTGTTGTTTTTGGAAGTCGGTTGTATTTTTTTTGTAAAAAAGTTTTTATGGAGTTTTAAGTTTGACCAAGTATAATTTATTCAGAGAATTAAGATAGGAAAGTTTTAAGAAAAATAGATACATACCACTGTAGACATTGAAACTCTTTCAAGACTGTTTAGTAGAGAGAACATACTATAGGTTACTGTTTTATAAATAGGTTTTAATAAATAAATAAAATTCATTTAATTCATGCAAAAACCCATAACTGTTACATGTTAAAATAAAATTTCACAATACTGCCCCATAACACATCGGAATAAAATAAATGAATGGACGAATACAAATTGAAAAGGGTCAGAGAATAAAATAAAATGTCAATGCAATTCAAATAAACAAAGATGTCAACAAAGCAATAATACAAAATTACAAAATTATCAGTCACACAATTAAAAATTTAAATTTTACATTAAAACGTCATTAAATGTCAACAAAACACGTCATTATAAAAATATATGCCAAGGTCAATAAAATGTAGGCGCCCCCTGGCTACAGATGTCTGTCACAGCATTGTCTGATATAGGGGCAGTCATATCGCTCTGCTATCATCACCAGGCCAGTATTGGAGCTGGCCCGCACCCTGCGCCCGTCCGCGGCTTCGCCCGCGTGGATGTCGGATATCATCTCACGGGACAAAAGTATCCTATGCTGTCCTAACCCACCTAACCCAAATCATGGCCTATCCGTATGCCTTTCAGCCAAATCCGTCCAACATAAGGGTTGATCCACATCTGTCAGCACGGAACAGCATTTATGCCGTGTGTGCTGCAGCGTGCTATCGCGTGCTTCAGCGTAAGATCGCACGCCGTCGCCGTTGAGTGTTGTCGAATACGATCATGCAATGCATTGGAAGCATGGTATCGCGCTCGATAGCACTCGTCAGCACTCCAGCGCCTCTCAGCCATTTTGGCCGTGGTGTCGAGCGCATCGCCGATTCCACCGCGCGGTCTCTATCTTTATCGCTCTAGGAAATGATGATCCTAAGAGATAGAAAAGGATAAAGCACGAAAAAAGGCGATTCCGTGCTGACAGATGTGGGTCAACCCTAAAACGAAGTGAAAAGGTAATAGATAGCCAGATAATAAATTGTACCTAATAAATTTTGAACCAGTGGATATGAAAGACTAAATGTTATTTCAAGATACTGACTATGACTACGAGTATTTGTACAATCCCTTGAATCTCTTAAAAAGAGTTACTACACAGAAATGGGGTTGATTTTAAAATTCACTTGTAATAAAACATGTGAATTTTAAACCACCCATATTTTACCTCCTCCTAACACGTTTAACACGGAGGAGCTCGTGGCTAAGTAATAACAGCCGCACGGGTCGATCCATCAGGTTAAGCTACGCTTGCCGGGGTTGGTCAGTGGATGGGTGACCATCTTTACTTAGCGAGACTCCTCCGTGCCTCGGAAAGCACGTTAAGCCGTTGGTCCCGGCTGTCATTCGTGGATCTTTGACAGTCGTTACGGGTCGTCAGAAGCCCGAAAGTCTGACAACCAGTCTTACCAAGGGGTATCGTATTACCCAGTTACTGGGTTGTGAAGGTCAGATAGGCAGTCGCTCCATGTAAAATAATGGTATTCAGCTGCATCCGGTTAGACTGGAAGCCGACCCCAACATAGTTGGGAAAAGGCTAGACAGATTGATTGAGTATAATTTAACACGTAATTATTTATTTCTTACCAAAAGCATTTTAAATACCTATTCACATTCCTTACCTAATTTAAAAAATGTTGGGTTTCATATACAAAATGTCAACCCGTCTAATCACCCCCTTTAAACAAAAATTTGCCTTTGTCCTTCTTTAAGATACTATCCTTATCAAATTTGATCGAAAGCTATTCAAGGGCTTAGGCGTAAAAAGGTGTCGAATAAAATGATGCTGGTCATGCTCATATCGTGCGACACTTTATCTACATGTTAGCCAAAACATTTTTATGACTTTAAATTGTAAGACTTAATAACTTTTGACCAAGGAAACTGATTTTAATGAAATAAAAACTTGGCGTCGTCCTAATTGGCTAATTATCGTACGAGCAAACAATACGATTTCGTCGCGCATTGAAAATGTGTTCCTGCTGTGCTCGCGCGATGACTTGCAAGTAGGGTAACTATTTCGGAATTGGAAAAGTCCTTGCAAAAAGCCGAACATTTGCAAATAAGTCCGGAAATTTTACTTTAAGCTTAATTTTCATTTACATTAAAAAACCATACTTAATCCGAGAAATCCGGACAAATAACAAGGCCTGACAAAATCCGGACAGGGATCAAAATGCCGGACATGTCCGGACAAATCCGGACGGATGGTAACCCTACTTACTTGCAAGCCTTTTTTTTTTTTTTTTTTTTTTTTTTTGTGGATGGGAAATCATCAAATGACTTCTCCCGCTCTGGGCAGAGCGGGAGGGCGTGTCAGACTTTTACTGACTAAAACCCACCCATGCTCCTTCAACTGCCCGTGCCAGGGCCACGGTATCTCTTTCGAACTACCCGCGACCCCGGTTAAGGCCTCTATATTTGTAAGAATTTGGACAGAACAACGTCAGTCGGTTCAGCTAGTCAGTAATTATTAACTACAGTTACTTACAAACAAGTTAAGAAAAAATACACTCTAATGACCAGTACCACTATGACCATATTTCCACAGACCGCCCAACCTGCCAGGTTGGTCGTGAAGAGAAAATTGGTGCTGTGGTCCGGGAGGCCGAGACGGTGAAATGCATTGTTGACGCGTCTCCTGAACCACTTCAGTTCAGCTGGACCTTCGCTGACTCCAAGACCTTGTACTCCAGCTTTACTGTAAGTACTCATAGTATAGCATGATCAGCCTATTCGCTGCTGATACTAAGGAAACTCTTTGTGGGACGGAACCGTTCTCGTGTCTTATTTTTATTTCATTTAATTATTGAATTGTTTTTTTTTTTTCTTTTTATTACGGACTTTTTTAACCGACTTCAAAAAAGGAGGTTCTGTATTTGACCCGTATGTATGTATGTATGTTTGTTTGTCCGCGATTTTCTCAAAAAATAATGAACCAATTTTGATGATTCTTTCACTAACGTATTCTACATACTTTCAGAAAGGTTTTAGAAAATAATACTTACATTATGTAATTATTCTTATGTACGAAGTTATATGCATTAATGTACTGTATCTCCGGCATTTCTAAGCCGATTTTGATGATTCTTATTTTCGTTCGTCTTAGGCTTACTTATGTAATTGTATATTCAATTAAAAATGCAAAAATAAATTTACTTTAAAAAAAATTAAAACCGACTTCAAAAACCAAAAACGAATAAAAAAACTTAACCGCTTTGGAATGGTCAACAGCTTCATCTTTCTGACTGACCGACCCTTGACAATTCAAAAATGCCTGTAATTGATTTAGGTATTTGAAATAAATGCTTTGAGTTTGTGTGAGAGTTTGATTGGTGGTTATCACATCTTTGATTTTTTGGATCTATGACGTGCTGGTTTTCTCGCCACGTTTCCCGTAACCATTATGCAGGGCTTTTAATACTGGGCTATCTGCTCGATTGATATGTTTTTGTGTCATACAAAAACATTTCTGATACTAAGCCCATACATTACAGAAAGTCGCCGGTTACCGCCACCGCTACTCCTCAACCCTGACCTGGTTGTCCCGAGATGGAGACATCGGCATGCTCCTCTGCCGAGCCACTAACGCCTTCGGAGAGCAGAAGAAACCATGCACCTACAATATATCTTTGGGAGGGCCACCTGAACTGCCTGAATGCAACGTGCGCAGGATTTACCCGAACTCTCTGAGAGTGCAGTGCGTGAAAGGTGAGAAGTTATTGCTTACCATGGATTTAATTTACACATTGAAATTGGTGAATGAAGTGTCCTCTATCTTGAAACCAAGTTCTACAACACACAACATGTTCTTTTATATTGTTGGAAACATTTTTTGTACACAAATACTGTAATAAATGTTGTCAGAATCATGTTTTCAGCAACACAACATGTTTGAAAGCAACACTATTGCGCAACTTTGTTTACTATAAATACAGGTCTTTACAGAAAACATTGGTAACTGAAATGAAAATTCTTACTTTATACTAGCTATACCTATTTAGACCAAAACCAACCAGCGGTGTTTTTATTGTGCTAACGTAGCTGCCATGCCGAATTTCCACAGGCTGGGACGGCGGCCGCCCTCAGATGATTCACCTGGATATAGTGGACGAAGACGGCTCACGAATCAAGAACGTTTCCGATAGTGCTGGCCACTTCTACCTGCCCAATATTGTGGACCAGGTTAACCTGACGGCAGTGTTGTACGCGACCAACGCTCGCGGCAAAAGTGACGAGAGGATCATCTACCTGCACACTTTGCCCGCGATCTCAGAAGGTATGGTGATCATCACTAGTTGATAACCAACGTCGAACACTGAATAACCGGATATGATAAAATTTTCTACTTTCCGACACTATGGTAAACTCGTGGTAAAATTTTTAACCGGGGAACTAGGTACTCATGGGGCTGACCGCTAACAGTGCGCTTATATTGCACTCTGTACGTGGTGTGATCTCATTCAAGATGCCTGTTTTCACCACACTATTCATCTTTGAGATCTCCGTATATTACGTCATTGACTGCCAATAGAGTTTCTATCGTGTCTGTTGTCAGGCAGTCAACATGTTAACTGACTAATTAGATAGTGTTATTAAAATTGCCCATAATAGTCATCAGAGCTGCGTTGGTCTTCCGCAGTGAACAGGCAGAATGTTTTCTTTTAGAAGCATGTAAGCAAAATAAAAGATTAAAATCCTTCACAACAGCCATAAAATCGTGTGATCATTTGAATTTTCTCCCTTCAGCGGGCAATAACTATATACAAAGTGCTTGGATGCCGTATATCGAAGCTCTGGTCGGCGCGGTGGCCTTGGCCATTGCCGTGACTACCATCACACTTGCCGCCAAGATTCTGCTGGCTCGGCGTGAGAGCGACGAGATCAATCCCGACATCGTTCCACCACCTGATGGTACGTTTCTTTGATTTTGGGCTATCTTTTCCTATGACTTTTTGCATTTGCAAAACTTTAAGTAACAGTTTAGGAATTAGGGTGCGTTTTCGGGAGGCGAGCGGAGCGGAGCGGTGCGTAGACGTGCAGGCATCGACTAATTACATTAGTTTCAATCCACACTGCTCTCCGCTCGTTTCCGATTCTGTGGAAGCGATCTTATATTTTACAGTTTAAGGGCCTGTTGAGTTAAAATAAATGTCAAAAAACTTAATTCCCAAACCACCCACTCACCCACCACCCAACCCACTGTTAACCAACCCACTGTTCCCACCCACCCACCACCCATCCCACTGTTCCCACCACAGAAAAGATAAAATCTGTTCTGTGGTTCCCACCCAACCCCCACACTACCCACCCAAACCCAAAAACCCTAACTGTTGTCGAAATCCGGACATGTGCGTGTCGTAGTATGACAGATGAAGTTGTAAAGTAATTATTTGGCTTTGATTTAAGCACAAGCGGAACCTTGTAGTACCAATAGAATTAATATACTGGCTCGTGAGGACAGCATTGGAGAAGAGCTTGCTCTTTTCACCTCGGAGCACGAACACGTCATATAATCTGGTCCGATCTGCTGTCAACGCCAAAGTCCACCTCGCTCGTTAACCGAAGAAGCTGTAACCCAACATTCCTACAGAATGGTACCTACAATGGACGGCTCGGAAGACAGCAAAAACTAGAACTTTGAAGTTTTTGTGAAAAATGGCCAATGTTCGAAGTGGATGTCGGCTTATAGTGGACCTACAGAGCTACGGCTGCACTCAAATTGAATCAAATTTTGTATGTACTCTCTTTGAATGTAATGATGATCCTTCTTATACCTGTAGGTACCTTGTTGACAAATAAATACGTCTTGACTTTTCCAGAAGGATGCACCTTTTAGAAGTTATAAACAAAAAACTAAAAGAAGTCCGAAAATTTTGAGGGTTTTCGAGCACCACGCAGTACTGGGTCCTTATTATGAAGTATTAACGCCATCATGATTCCGTTGCGAAAAAGGGATGGTGATATATAGCTCATGGTCATGTATAGCTCCGTCTCTCTCTAGCACTGGAAAAAAGATGGCATTAATTGTTCATAATACGGCCCCAGGTCTTTCGAAACTGCAAACTTCGTTAATTTACACTACTGGTATCTATCCTAAAAATAAAATATAAATCTGCCTATAGCCTTTTCCCAACTATGTTGGGGTCGGCTTCCAGTCTAACCGGATGCAGCTGAATACCAGTATTTTACATGGAGCGACTGCCTATCTGACCTCCACAACCCAGTAACTGGGTAATACGATACCCCTTGGTATAATAAGACTGGTTGTCAGACTTTCGGGTTTCTGACGACCCGTAACGACTGTCAAAGATATCTATCCTAACAAAATCCCATAAAATCAGTACCTGCAGTTATTACCGACCTACTATCTTTTAAATGACTGGACTATTATTCTGTACAGCTTCTGCCAACGACTTCGTCGGCTTGAAATTTCAGCCTCCGACTCACCGCGTCGCATCACATCGCCCGCCCGCGCTATTACTTCGTTTTCGCTTACCGTTCTTTCTGACTTTTTGCTCGACTCCTAAGGGTCCTGGCGTGATGTTAAATAGTGTAGCCTTTCACAAGAATTGGGCTATCAAATACATAAATATTTTTTTAAATTAGTAGTTCCAGAGATTAGCGCGTTCAAACAAATTAACTCTTCAGCTTTATTATTAGTACTAGCTTCTGCCCGCGACTTCGTCCGCGTCAAATTTTTTGTTCCCCCGACCCACCCCGTCGCAATGCATCGCCTGTCCGCGCTATTACCTACTTCGTTTTCGCTTAACGTTCTTTTTGACTTTTTTTAATTTTACTCGCCCCCTAAGGGTCGTAGCGTAATTATAAATAACCTATAGCCTTCCGCGAGAATTGGGCTACCAAAAGCAAAAAGAATTTTTCAAATCCGACTAGTAGTTCCAGAGATTAGCGCGTTTAAACAAACAAAGAAAACAAACTCTTCAGTTTTATTATTATTACATATAGTGTGTAGATATAGATCTTAATAATTAAAAAAAAAACATCCAGGTTGCTCATTTCGGAACGAGCGTGAATTCCCGTTCGTCCCACTGCCGTCGGTCGTCCCACTGGAGGGACGAACGGGAATTTAATAAAGTAATATCCCCGTTCGTCCCACACAGCATTTTAGTGCGATGAATGGGAATATATGCATATATTAGTGCCATTCGTCCCACTTGTGCGTGTAATATTAATCGTTACTGTTTACTTTCGAAACTTTTTGCATTAAAAAAAGATACAAAGGCGGACTTAATGCCTTAGGCATTCTCTACCAGACAACCAAGGATGGTGAAGAGATTAGATGGCAGGGCAGTTTGAAAGGAACAATGATCAAAAAAACACTAAAAATATATTTTAATGAATTATGAATAGAATAAGTACACAAGTACATAAATAGGCGGAGTAATAAGCTTATTATACACATACATACATATTTAATATATACACAAATACAAATTCAAGAGAGAGCGGTGCTGAAATAACTCTACGCTATTTATTTAGAAAGTAACTCTGCCATTCCGACTGGTGGCCGTCCTGATAAAGAATGAACAAAGTCAGAAGTATGAGAAAAGCGCGCATCCAAAGACGAATGGACTGAATATGAAAGGAAGAATGAACAAAGTCAGTGTGAGAAGAACAGAATAGCAGAAGATTGTATTGTAGATTGTTGTTGTATTTTTGTATCGTGCTGTTTTTGTTGATTGATTTGTTGTGGTTGTATAATAATTATTTTACAAAATAAATTGTTCTGTAAGTTTTTATATATTATATGAAACATATCCTATGTTTATTATTATAAGGGCAATGGAGAAGGCTATGCTTGGAGTTTCCCTACGTGATTGATCAATCAGAATGAAGAGATTCGTAGTAAAATGACATAGACCGAACAATTGTCAAACTAAGTAATTATTTTGTTTTTAATAAATAAATGATTCTAATATTTTAAAACTAAAACAATACTTAATTACTAGGTTTTGCCCGCGGCTTCTAGTATTAGTTAGGATAAATAAGTGTTTTTTTTTTACCATTGAATAACCAGACTTAAATTATTTGGTGGGACCAATGGAACTTAAAAATAAAATAAATAAATTATACCCCTTCGTCCCACCAACAAAATCAGTGGGACGAACGGGAATACACGGGTACGAGGAGCAATTAGCAAAAAATAAATATAATAAAAATAGTAGTAGGTAGGTCTACTACTTTCATGATTATCATTTTTCTTACAAAACCGAACAGGACAGAGAAATGATGAATGTACCGACTTATTATAAACTAATTGTTTTATAATCGTGGTGGTCTACATCTCTTTTTAACTTTTCTCCTATCGCAGCTATGGTGGAAAAGATTATTTTGACAATAAACGTCGACGCTGTACGTATTATTCTGCTCCTTTCTTCTTGTTTTTTTTTTATATTTGTGTAGTCATTGAAATTAAATGAAGCAAACGTCCGTATCAAATCACAACTATAGCTAATTCTATGACAGATATTGTATAAAATGACTTTATCAAGGCAAGTCGACGTAGGGTGTTAATTTGCTTAACAATTAATTTCCCTGACTGAACACAAACAGATTCACCTGAAATTTTTCTGCATGACCTAAGTCAAGGTAGGTAATTCCTATTTTTGTAGATAAGTAATGTACCCTACTTATACAAAAATAGTTAGAATTATTACGTTGACTGAATAAATTCATTAAGGGCTGATTGTTCAATAGTCAGATAATTTTTATCAGAGGAATAAATATGGCGGTTTGACAGCTTTTGTATAGAAAATATGTCAAACTGTCACATTTATTCTTCACATAAAAGTTATGAACCTATTGAAAAATCAGCCCTTACATACATATATTATTATAAACGTACTTACACATCACAACACATTTATTCAGCCTGTATCAGAAAGAGGTGGTCTAAATTAAGGGTATTAAATATACCTAAGTAATAAAAAAACCAACACATCTTTCGCATTCACCGGCGCGGCATCAAATGTATTGATAAAGTCGTACCTACGAGGAGGCGACCGTCCGTTCACCTTGCCGCTACCACCAAATGGAAAAAAAATTCGACACAGACATCAAACGTTTATCTAGCGTGATGTCTGCGTCGAATACAGTTCCTTATACAATGAAATCTAATGGCGGCTGTACATTCTCGCCAAGACAGTCCAAGACAGGGCGCTCGCCCGCCTCGGCATGTCTCGGACTCTCGGTGTTCTTCGCTAGCTCACCGTCCCGTGTCGGTTTTTTGCGCCCGAGTCAAAGGTCTCGCGCCGCCTCGCGCGAACTTCGAGTGCGTCGCTGTACACTCTCGCTTCTCCCAGAACCACGTTCGTACGTACACACGGCTACACATCAAGCTATACATTTCCAGTTTACACTGACCTCTCATTGTAATGAAATCGATACAATGCGAGATCAGCATATGCTGGAAATGTATAGCTTGATCTGTAGCTGTGCGTACCATGTTCTATTACGATGAATTGTGACCACCCACCATATTCATTTACGCCACTTTTTTTGTACTTTTTTTGCATAATATATATGTAAGTAACGGTAATATGTAATGGCACATAGTGCAACAGCAGCAGTAACTTCTGTTTCGTCCATTCCCTCGGCGTCCACAATTGAAAATGATTTCAGCGAGAGTGTACACTCTCGGGCGAGACATAGCGAGTGCTCTCGAGCGAGAATGTACAGCCACCATAAAAAGTGCACGAGCATATGCGAGTATTTTTCCATTTGGTGGAAATTGACCCCTAGACGCAACCCTCCGATCAGCTACGCATGATTTGGTGTGGCACTTGTTCGCCTCATTGTTTACGTGTATCATTCTAAACTAACTGTTATCGTTGTGCCGTGACTATGTGACATGTATGCCTATCGTAATTGTGACTATTCTGTGTAATAATTTGTATTTTGTATTACCTTCTGATTGTTTTCTGTGTTGTGTGTGCTCAATTCAAGCTCTGGGGATCGGCAAGACACTCAAATAATAAATAACTCAGCTCTTCCAAAACAAAGCACTAAATACCTTACCTAAGTGGTGCCCCTTGGTTCACAAAAAAAAATTGAAGCAGGTGAATGAGTACCTAGTTACAAATCCCCACTATCAAGGAGGTTGTAGAATTGTTCTACAAGAAAAGTATAAGGAAAGACTCCAACGACATAAAAATCGCTGTGATACTTCTAAAGTCCTCAGACTCTACCGACAGACTTATAAGAGAACGAATAGCGTCAATCTAACCAACACTAATTAACATTATAACGAGGCGCTTAGCATGACCGCCATAGGAACGAGTTTTGTTGAGACGAATAGACAAAATAGCAGATAGAAGAAATATTTGTACTTATGCATTCTACGCTTCTAAGCATGGCTATGGTGCCGATTCTCTTGTCACAAATGCCTCTAAACTAGACTAAAAATCACTAAAATTTAGTTTATTCCTGTCAAACGACGATTTCCCATTCTGAAATTGACTAAAGTGACACAACTTAACTATATTTTAGTTTGACAGGACTAAGATTGTACGGAGTTATTAGTTTAGTGAAAATAGCAATTTTGCTATTCTGAATTTGACTTGTTTTCACCTAAAATTTTAATTGTTAAACTAAATCAGACTATATTTAATCGCGATTAAAAAGGTGTGGAATAAAATTAGTTGACATGAACTAAAATTCACACCGAGACCTTGACTTCGGATGCAAAAACAGTAGTGTATTTTTTTCTTTTCTTTTGCATATATCTCGAAAACGGTGAGTCCTATCGCAAAAATAATGAAAATTTGGCCCTCCTTTATAAAGCCCATGAACCCCTATGACTCAACATGTAGGCACCAAAAAAAAAAGTACCAAAAAAAAAGGTACCAAAAAAAAAGGTACCTACATTCCATATAAAACACGTTGATGCTGCCCCCTCCCTGCGCCCCTCCAGCTCTAAAAGATATTTGACCCGGTAACGACAGCGATGTCGGTGAACAAAATATGACAAGCCTGTCACTTCATAGTGATTTCGTTAGTTCCAATTAAAGCCACCGGGTCAAATATACTACAGGCACTATACCACACGGAGTCACGATTGTCAAACTCAATTTTAGTTGTGTCAAAATTGTTATTAAATTTAGAGGTTTTTTTTTGCAGAATAGCTCTAAGATTCTCATAGCAAAAAGTAAGGAATTTTAGTGATAGTTTAGTTAGTTTAGTTCGGTGTACAACAGAATCGGCACCATTGTGTAGTTTTGTCTATTCTTCCGTCGACAAAACGTCTTCATGCTACGCGTGCTGGATGTGAACAATCTCGAGCTGTCAGTGAAGAAAGACCAAGCTCAAGGGCTGATTGCAGATCGAAGGAAAAAAACAAATAATATTATTTTCTTAATTACCCTTTTTTTTTTGTGGATGGGAAATCATCAAATGACTTCTGCTCTGGGCGGAGCGGGAGGGCGTGTCAGACTTCCGACCGACATTCGCATGTACGTAAAAATATCGCGGCGGGATTTTATCGCGCACTGGATTTTCAACTCTCGTTGTTGAGCCGAGCATTGAGAATCGAACTTAACAACAACAGAATGCATTCTAGCGCGTCGAAAAAACACACTGTTGGATTTTCAACTCTCGGCGCTAAGCAGAGCGTTGAAAATCTAGTGCGCGAAACAAAATCGCCGCGATATTTTGCCGCCCGTGCGTACGTCGACTTACTGACTAAAACCCACCCGTGTTCCTTCAGTTGCCTGTGCCAGGGCCACGGTACTTTCGAACAACCCGCAACCCCAGCGGCATCGGCCCTATCGGACCCCACCATTGCTGACATCTCTTTGAGGCACACGTGGAACACGACGCGCCGTCAACCTGGGCCTGGTCCTTACCGGACGGCCAGCTGTCATTACTCGCCATCCGCAATCCCGCGCCTACGGTGGCCGGGAATCGGCTATCGATTCCCGCCGCCCAGGGCGTCTCCTGCGGCGACCAGGGGCGTGAAGGCGCGATAATTGCCTCACCCTCACGCGTTTCGCCTCCTCCTTCGCGAGCATTACTGCTTCGCAGAAGGAGGTAACGGCCTCCCATGCATTCTCGCTCCGTACCATGGCCTGGACCAGGTTCGGAGGCGAGAGATCGCCGCCGCCGGTCGCCTCCACTGCCGAAGCCGGGCAGACCTCCACTGTAGGTATGCTCCACGGTGTCCTCCGGGCGACCCACACGTCTTAATTACTTACCGTGGCCACAGAAAAGATAATGACCGTGACACTTAAGACATGGATTTTATGGGTGAAAATTAGGATATGACGGTACCTAGTCCTAAGAAAATTGTGTCGGTCTTTCTAGCAAACAGCCTGTAGGTATAATACAACAATGTGTAACTGCACACTATGAAAGTAGTTTGTTCAGAATCGTTCACTGAATCGATAACCGTCATTTTTAATGTTGTTATTTTTTTATATCAAAAATAATTAAAACTACGTAAATTACTGTCGCTCGTCGACTGTACAGTCAAACAAACGAAAACCCCCAACGCAAAAAAGAAAACGAACATTTAAAAAGTCAAAAATATTATCTATCGTTGAGCCATCAAATTCGATTGAACCTATTTTTAATTCAAAGAAATTGATGGATGGCACGATAAAGTTTGCTCATTGAAATGGCGCTACAAAGTCGCGGCGAGGCGGTTTGATTGACTATCTACAATAATCTACATTATACGGTACCCCGATCAAACAATATCAATTAGCAAACCTTATCGTGCCCTCCATCAATTTCTGTAATTACCTATAATGTATTAATAATAGGTATTCGGCTAAGGGTCTACCGTAGTAAGTACTTCGTTCATTTGTGTGCGACATGCGTGTGCGACTGTGTACGAGCAAAGATTTGTAATGTGACCACAATTTTCTCCCACAAATGGGTAATCTAGGTAACTAATGTTTAATTTTAAAAATCTTTCAAACACAATAGTAAAAATGTTGTGTATGTATTACTGTAATGTATTATGATTATAACATAATATTCTATTATTGGGGTGTTTCGTGGTGTGCGTTAATTTCGGGTCATGTTGTACATAGATACATAGATGACCGAGTGTCCACTCGTTAAAAAGTTATTTGTTGTAATAACTTCGTCGTAAAAACGATAAGATCCGAATCCCTTCTATCTCTTAGAAAGTGGTAGGTACCTACACAATCTCTTTATCTTTTCTGTGTACACAATAATGTTAATATTGTTTATTTGTGATTTTTAAAATCTACCCCTATGTTACCCCCTTAGGGGATGATTTTCCAAAAACACTGTACCACATATTTATTTCCTACCAAAAGCATAATTTTCATATCCAAATGCTGGGTTTCTTAGACAAAGTTTCAGGATTATTTTTGAGACATAAAGTAGCCTTTGTCCTTCCCCAGAATGCCATCTATCCAAAAATCTAATTTACCCATCTCTAATCGATCTATTTTTTGCCTTGCCAAATTTTATCGAAATCCGTTCAGTGGTTTATGCATGAAAAGGTAACAGACAGACAGACAGAGTTACTTTCGAATTCATAATATTAGTATGGAAGTATGGATAACAGAGCATAAATGGTTCAGATTATGATTTCACGGTGAAATTCGCTCTTAGTGTTTTGTATTGTATATTAGAGTAGTATTAGGTTTTATACCTAACCTAAGTCATCATTCTCCTGCCCTTATCCCAATCTATTTGGGGTCGGCGCAACATGTCCCTTTTTTCCACACTTTCCTGTTAGTCATCATCTCGGTAGTCACCCCCTTTCTAGTCATCATCTTTCACACCTCACCTAAGTATGTGTGATATTGTAAAAAGTCTTGAATGTTGATGTGATTGTGCGCTTGCACCACACCCCAGGCCCACTTGTGTTCATTCTAAAGCTGATACTTTGGTTTCCAGGTATATTCCATCGGGAGCCCGATTTCGTCAGAGAGGAGCGACTTCTCGGAACAACTAACATCACAGTAAATCAGTTAGCAGCTTGTCAGAACGTAAGTACAGAATTACCTTCATAGATAGCGTAGGTACTATATTCAGCTCATTGAGCCTCAGAATAAATTGAAGAGAAACGAAGTGAGCACGTTACTCTGTTAATGTCAATGTAAGCCTATCTATGGCCTACCTACAGTCCTACCAACTTCTCTGTGAACTGAAAGAGGACGGCACCGTTCGATGCGTCGACACAATCGAATGCACAGATCGAATGACATGCGTCGGCACAATCGAAGACATTTCAACATGACGGCCGTAGTTCCAATTTTCGCCATTTCACAGATCTAGATAAGTTGGTAGGAGTGTAGCCCTTGTTGCAACCCACCCTTAATCAATAATTTGACTTTGACAAATGCTAAGGTAATCTTTGTAAAATTCTGTCAACACATGAGTGATTTGTGACTGTTATTGTTTCCAGCAGTACTCGTCGTCTCCGTTGCCGACGTGCCGGCTGCTGGTGGGCCACGGGCCGCTGTCACCGCCCGACGCCTGCCCCTCTAGCCAGCACACCTACTACGTCTAGATGTTGTACCTTAGATAGACCTGTCCTACACTAGCAGTAACTGCAAACCATGTCTGTAGACATTGAGTCATTCGCAATAGGAATGATGCCTGGATAAAAAAAAAGAAATTCTATTTAGTCTGTCAGTCATATAATAAAAAAATGTTAGACACGTATTTTTTGCTTTATCATATTAATAGAAAATGACATAAATAACACGCATTAAAGTTGGGGAGTGGGGGCTCGATATGTCACTTGTATCTAAGGGTCGTAGCAAGAAGGCTTACAAGGGGTAAATGTGCCTATTTCTGCGCATGGTCACTCGAGCATTGCACATCGAGGCCATTAGTGACCTTACCTCTGAAGGTTTTATAGCCGGTTTGAAGATATTTGTCGCTAGAAGAGGCCATTGCAGTGATATTTGGAGCGACAATTCTCCAGCTCAGGTTGAAACTTCACAACGTCAGTGGTACGTTAGTCATCTCCGTAGACTTCACCGATCTAATAAAAACGCTCGTACTGAACATTTACGATTTTGGAGTTATCATTAGATGACCAGTAACCACTGATTTTTTGTTGTTGGGGCAGCCATAGAACAGGCATAGTCACACCTATGTTTAATAATGTATCAACATTTGTATTATCACTAGTCAGTGTTACCTTATGACTTTAAAATATCATCACGCCTTTTTCATTGGGGAATGGACAGTGCTTGTAATTGAAATTATTTGTATTGTAACAAAATGAAGCAAAGTATTTGCATTATTAGAAATGAGCTCCTCGAAGATAAATGTTTGTGTAACTCGTTAAAATTATAATATTGTGTAACTTAAAAAAAGCAACGTAAGTTCCCAGCTCTGAGACGCCTCGGCGCGGTACTTATTACTTCACGTGGGTACTTTATAAATCTATTGTTATTGTACAGAATTAAGTCTTAAATAAAATCAAATTATGCATCTAAATGTGAAAATCGCTGTTTAATTTAAAGCCATCACAGAATAATAAAGCTACAGTAGTACATCAGGGCAGTGACCTTGAATGAATTACCTGCGGCCGCTCGGTAGATAAATACGTGCTCGTCGTGCGTTAGTCGACGTTCGCACGGACGTAAAAATATCGCGGCGATTTTTTTTCGCACACTGGATTTTCAACGCTCTGCTTAGCGCCGAGAGTGCAAAATCCAACAGTTTTTTCGACGCGCTAGAATGTAATATGTTATTGTTAAGTTGGATTCTCAACGCTCTGCTCAACAACGAGAGTTGAAAATCCAGTGCGCGAAAATCCCGCCGCGATTTTATTACGCCCGTGGGAACGGGGGCTAACTTCCACGCGCTCGAACTTTAGAGTAGGTACTTATGGTATTGACTGAGATTTAGAAGCGCGTCGCATCTTTTCGGCCGTTTTCTACTTATAAAGATAAACTACTGTACCTATCATTATTAGGTATACTGTGCCATGGTCCACCGACGACAAAAGGAGGAGGTTTCTCATGTCGACGCGTTTTTTTTTTTTTTATGTACCATCACGGTTATTTGCGGTGATCCACTTTTCACCCTTCTTACCACAGAACAGAAAAAACAGTAGACCGTATGTGATTCAAAAAGTGAACTACTACAATACAAAGTTTAATTTCGATTGACTTCTAACATTTTGTTTACCTTAATTGTTTGTTAAAGAATTACACTATCCACCTCCTAGCTCCATCATCAGACCCTCGAAAGTAGGTAAGTGCAATATATTGGATTCGTCAAAACGAATCGTATGAGCATGAACTCGAGGGGTTTACTAGTAGCACTGAAGAATTCCACTATCCACCTCCTGGCTCCATCATCAGACCCTCAACAACAAGTGCAACCTATTGGACTCGTCAAAACGAATTATATGACCCGAAACTCGAAGGGAGTGAAGAGTTCAACTATCCACCTCTTGGCTCCATCATCAGATCAACTCCAAGATACCAAATTTTAGTATTGTCATCCGAACTACATATTATAAAACATACAAAGGTTCATCAAATCGAATCATAGGTATAGGTACTTAACCCCAAACTCGAGGGGTTTACTGTAGTAGCAACTGAAGAATTCCACTATTACACTTCCTGGCTCCATCATTTGACCCTCGACACCAAGCCCAATAGGTATAGGTACTTAACCCCAAACTCGAGGGGTTTACTGTAGTAGCAACTGAAGAATTCCACTATTACACTTCCTGGCTCCATCATTTGACCCTCGACACCAAGCCCAATTTATTGGTCTCGTCAAACAGAATCATATGAGCCCAAACTCGAGGGGTTTACTAGTAGCCACTAAAACTTCCACTATCCACCTCCTAGCTCGTGTGACTGACACTGGCATGGCCCACCATAAGGGATTTTAATTTTGACAACACAAAAAAATTGTAGATAATTAGTCGAAAGTTGCCTCCAAATATAAGAATTTGTCGGTCACGAGTTCATGAGAGCCTAGCTTCATCTTTTTTACTGACCGACCCCTTGACAATTCAAAAGTGCCTGTAATTGGTTTAATTGAAATAAATGCTTTGAGTTTGAGTTTTGAGTTTGAGAGCGTCTCCCCAGTTTGGCCAAAATTAAAATCCCTAATGGAGGCCACAGCCACAGTGTCAGTCACACTGGTTATTTCTAGACTATCCTCAAGGTTTCAATTAAGTAGGTAGCTCCTTATCTATGTTTAGTACAAAATCACTAAGGCACCCCATGGTTCATTGTTCAGCTAGTGTTTTTTATGTTAGTTTTAGATCAGGTAAATACTATTCCAAGGTACCGTACTGTGAAGGGTTTGGTTTTGGGCATGGTGATACTACTCGTACAGTAATTAGAAGAACTAAATGCGCACCACAGACATGGATACTTACTTTTTATACTAAGATCAATTTTTTTTTAAAAAACTAAGATACAAGTGTATATACCTACTGCATATTTTATAGTAAATGTATTTGTTGTGCTTAGACAACAAATTAAATTGGTATTATTTTTGTTTGGAAATAAAAGTAGTAAATAAACGTGTGCAAAGGAGCTAAAATTAAATGTATAGACAAATAAAACAAGTGTGAGCTACAGAATACTTAATTTATTGGACGGATTACATGTTATTTGTATATGCCACATTCAAGATGTGCTAGGCTCTACATTACTACAAACAGTTCATTTTATATAAAGATTAAAGCTTAATAATCATTACATATTTTATATTTACCGTGTATGTATATCTACTGAAACTTAAAATTAATACATACTACATAGTAGTGTCAGTACTTTAGTAATATTATAGCATAGGTTATAGTATAAAACAGTCATGTAAATTAACAAAGTATGATTTATCAAACAATAAATGTATGCTGATGTTAATGTCTTAGATACAATTTCAATAATAATTAAATAAAGACGAAGAACATACTTCTAATAAAAAATAATAATAATCAGGTTTACATGGATGGAATCAGTACAAATTAACATAATGTAGAAATAGAAGATACAAAGCAGAGTAAGTGTTGTAGTAATTGGCCACGCTTCAGAAACTGGTCTCTCATAAAAATGAGGTAGAAACAAGAAGAAGCAAGCTCATGAATGAAAAGAACGAAAAAAATGCTTGCATTACCTTGTTTCTACCTTTTTTTTTATGATTGGCCAGTCACTAAAGCATGGCCAATTACTACAACAGTTACCTACACAAAAAGGAAGAATAGAATATCAATCACTTTGCTCTTAATAACATGACAGCAAACCAACTTAATACAAACAAAGATACCTATATAACTTTAATGTTAGTGAATCAACATCATCAATGGGAATAAGAGTCTATGATAATCTAATTATACATTTCAAATCATACAAACACTATCTATCAGATCTTTACTATGCATAGGAAACTTTTTGTTCGTATGCATCATCCTCATTCCAATAGTCCTGATCAGAAATTGTAGTATGGCGGAGTTTACACCAGCGAGCTCCAAATCTTAAGATCAATATAATAACCATCAGTACGAACAAAGAGAGAACTGCTACAGCAGGATACAACATTAAGAAGGCCATGATTATATATCACTCTCTCGTTTGTGCAATTCCAAGTACTCTTGTGAAGAAGTTAGTGGTTGCTGTGAGACAGATGGAGGGGCACTGTGCTTGCGAATGTCACGGTACTCTTCACTGTCGTCACCGTAAGTATGCACGTAATGAACTTGTTGAAAGTTGCTCTCTAGCTCAGTGAAGTCCAGAGGTGGCTGCTTGTGCGGAGTAGCTGACCAGATTGAAACAATCCAGCGGTTGCCTGTGAGAAAACAAGTTTGTTAGCAATAATAAGCATAGGCCATCAAATGATAATGGGGCATTGTAGCAAGTATGTTGCCAAGAATTGTTACTTTATTTATTTAGTTGACAAAATTTATTCCTAGAGATTATAATAACAATTAACATGTGGCGGCATCTATATCTCCACATGCAAACTACACATCACGCAATCACAGTTTACTGAGCAACTAGCACATATAAAACATCCCAAATCGTCAGGCAATAACCCACCAGACACAACCCCCGTCTGGATATGGTCACATCCCTATAGAAATTATGAGGATGCGGATGTTTTGAGGATATCAAAATTTAGGTGGATGCTCCGCAGTCGCGGATGCAGATGCCCGTAACACCACTGGTCTGGTCGGAGGTTGCGTGAACTTTACAACCTGTACCTCATACTTCTATAATCATGTAAATAGTTTTCTGAATGCTCACCTGTATGTCTGTCTAGCCAGTAGTCAGAGTATCTTGAGCAGCAGCATACAATGTTGAGTATGAGTAGAAAGCCGAGAATCACCGAGCAGATTGCAATGGCTATGTAAAACGGCGTGAAATCACCAACTTTTGATATAATAGGGTTTATAGCCTTGTACGTCCCATTCCCTGTAAAGTAAGTGTTTATTTCAGATGCCGACATTCTTTAGAATCTGGTGCCAACCTGTTGAAAAAAAAATCCCAGTGAGGAACTAATAAAGCACTGTTTAATTTTTAGTCGGCCGCGCCTAATGTTCAACGGTCCTCTCAAATGTAGGGCGTGGTGTGTCCTAAACAGAATCACAATTTTACACCGTTCAAATCAATAGTCACTATTAATGTCATTATTCAAACGTACTATATCAGTTATGTATGAACAAATTTTCAGTTTATTTCAGAGATATTTATAATTTCAAACAAAAATATATACCGTTTCGTTTCAGTTCAGATGAGATGACAAATGATTGACAACAAGCGTCTCGACCATAGATAATACACTCTAAAGTAAGTCTCGACGTCGTCGATAATCTATGGTCTCGTCTGCTTGCTCAGAACTAATGCATTCTGTGATACGTAGTATCCCCTAAGTAGTCTGTGATTCTGTGTCTGCTTGCTTGCTTACGTCTGCGCAGTGTTGCCAGATCCGAATATCCGATTATAACAGTCCGTACTCCGTAGGGCGACGTTAGTAATATTTTGCCTACGTAGGCCGCCAATGACAAACTGCATTTCACTGAATATCCATTTCACTGAAAATCCTAAACACGGTTTAACCTTATTTTACTAAAAAGTTCTGCTAGAACCTTTCTGATACATCCAGTATTCAGGGTGACAGGAGAATTCGACCTATTCCTTCTAGGACGTGATAATACTCAACATCTTTATTGCTTTACCATAATGTGTACTTAGGTGATAAGTATATAATGTGACCCATTTGCAACAATTAAGCACCCCATAAAGCCTAGGCGAAAATTCATGGAAATCGAAAAAACCCAATTTTTATGTATTTTCGAAATTTACCCAGGATTCGTCACTAAATGTTCTGGCAATAAAGGCCATTAAATTTTAGAGTTTAGAGAAACGTGCATGGGCGTACCGGGGGGGGGGGGGGGGGGGGGGCAGCTGCCCTCCGCCCTGGATCTTGTATGACTATGTAATGTTGTCGAAAAAAGTTATATTACAGTCACGTCACGTTGTTGTCGTCGTCGTGGACTTACTTTATGTCGTCGTGGACTTACTTAATTATGTACAGAGGCCAGCACATCAAGCTACCCCAATCTGTCAAATTTCTTTGATAGATTTTCAACTCTACAACAAAGGAATAAGGTTCATATTCAATTGGGAAAATTTGACAATTGAGGTAGCTTGATGTGCTGGCCTCTGTACAATATATTATGCATTACTTACTTTAAAAAAAAAAACCACGCTGCGCGGCCTTAAACCTCTCTTTATTAGTCTATGAATTAAGCGACTGCATGCTAAGGGCACCCCCTGTGGTGTACGAACTTCGGCTTAGGGCGTCGCTGGTATTATATATGATCCAGCCTGTCCCTTACTCCCCAGTAAGGGACAGGCTGCATCATATCTGGATAATTATTTTCTGCTACGCCACCAGTTGGCACTCCTTCACCGATCAATGGTCGGGGGGAATTACGTGGGGATCGTCGTCGCAAGGGACCTCGGCGGCGAGGACGGAATGTAGATTTGTGAACTGTACTGGTGGCCCTACTTTTCTCCCGGAGGAGAGATAAGGGGTCATCGGGGTCGGTGAGAACATGCCTTGGAAGGCAGACTTTTCTGATTTTAGAAGGGATATAACTAGCGGATTTGACAACCAGAGGGGTTGCAATGTTTCGCGGGGGTATTGAAGAAACGCTTGTAATTTCGATGGGTAGTTGGGATTTTAAGGTCTAGGTGGAGGATTTCATTCCGAACGAATCAAGGGGATCCCGTAGCCGTTAGGAGGAAACGATTTTGTACGGTCTGCATCCTATGGATGTTTCGAGACTTTGCATGTGCAAATACTGAACCCGCATAGGTCATGATTGGGAGAATACATGCTGTATAGATGCGCAATTTGCACTTAAGTGACAATTTGTTACGTGCATTCACAACGAGCCTGCTTTATGTGCTTAGAGTTGCTGATCGAGGGTCACACCTAGATATTTGGCTCGCTTCTCCCAAGGGATCGGCTTGCCAAACATGGTGATCGATCGGTGGGGGGAGATCGATTGAGACGCGGTTTCAAAAAGAGAACCGCTTGACTTTTGTCGGGATTGACTTCGATTCTCCACTTTCGAAACGACGCGCCGTGTTTATCGACTGTGGTTTGGAGAGTGCGAGATATTAGGTCATGGCATTGGCCGGAATAGTAAATGGCCGTATCGTCTGCGAACAGAGTCAAGTGTGTCTTTTTACTTTTCAGGATATCGCTGGTAAATAACGTGGAAATGAGTGGAGAAAGCACAGAACCCTAAGGGACATCTGCGCGAATGGGGTGGGGAGAGGACAGCGCTCTTTCTATACGATAACGAAAAGTGCGGTAGAACAAAAAGCCTCGTAAGATGAGCACGAGACGGTCTGGCACACTGAGTTTGTAACGCTTATATAATAAACCGTTGTGCCAGACTGTCAAAAGCTTTCGGTATATCGAAGAAAACAGCATCCGTCATCGAACCACGTTGGAAACCAACGCTTATGTGTTCGTTGATGTGGTGGACCTGCTGTACGCAAGAGTGTTGGGTTCGAAAACTAAACTGCTCGTTAGGAATTAAGCCCTTCGTCTCGGCATAATATCTGAGGTGCTTATAAATAAGTCTCTCATAGATTTAGCCGACGACATTGAGCAGACTGACGAGGCGAAAAAAAAAAAACATGTGGGAGGACCCGGCTTAAGAAATTTTTGATTTGCCCCCCCTGGGCCAAAAGCTGGGTACGCCCATGAAAACGTGAAATTTAATGACGAACCCTGACTAATTTTCAAAAATACATAAAAATTGGGATTTCGCGATTCCATGTTTCGCCTAGGTTTTATGGGGTATGGTCCCTCAAATGTCAGACGCACAACATATGTGCGAAAGGAAAAATCCTAATAATAGGTATATAAGCATAAATCTTAATACATTAACGTAAAACAACATCCGATGGCGACCGCGGGCTTACAGTAGTTTTGAACCTATGGGGTTCGCAACTACTGGGGGTACTCATTGACATGAACCCATGGGGTTCATAAATTACATTATTTACAGCCTCAGGGTTAATTGTTGCAAATGGGTCATATTATCACGTCTTAGAAGGAATAGGTCGAATTCCCCTGTCACCCTATAGTTTAGAGTTACTCTGAGAGATATTCTTCTCTTTGGTTTTATGCGAGTGTCTCTATTTACTCTATTTAGTCTGTGTGCTGTGTGTTGCTGGAGTGTGGACTAAGTGAACTTTCTGTCACCCACCCTAGAAAATAACAGAATTACGAAAACTATTCTCTGTTTCTATTCGAAGATTCTTGCATTATTTGTTTACTTGTGTTGTATTTTATTTCGTTTAGTATGCCGTGACGAAAGAAAAACGTTGTTAATGTGCCAATAGGGTTTTCTTATGCTGTTGTAACAAATTCGTTCGGAGGAAGTGACATTTCGCAAAGTTTGGTTTACGTACATAAAGTTAGTGATAACGAAAGCAAAGGGGTGTGGGTGTTTTTACGATGGAATCTGAGCATCAGCCAAAGTTGAGTCCTGTGAGGGCTTTTCAAGCTTTTCAAGGTACGTAAAGACAATATCCGCAATCGAGTAACATATGTATATAAATATTAGCTTAAATGATGTTATTGTTTAACTTCCCAGTAATTCAAGGCTGCAACAGTGACATTGAGGAGTCGTACACCAGCCTCTCGGAGTACCACGACTATGAGCCGAGCCTGGAGTTCGATGATTCGGAACTTATTCAGAGTTCAGGCTTGGGTAAGATTCAAAACATTTGATAGACTTTTAGTTACTTACCTTGATCAGTACAAGATTATTGTAACCCTGTTAATTTAGGCAATTTGTTTACGAAATTGATTGTTGCATGTCGAAGTTCTTTGTTTTACTTGGTACTCGTTCTAATTAACCCCGGTTGTTCAACGATTTTAAATTTATTATAAGTAAAAGTTGGGCATAATATATAGTATATACCTTTCTCTTCTACTCAGTAGATACCTAAGTAGTTATGATTATACTTATTGTAAAGTCTACTATAAGTACATATTATCTTGTAATAATATGAATGAGTTAGTAATAGTCATGATCAAATATCTTGCAAGTTTACAATAATATTTTACTATTGCTGTCAATAGTAAAATATATATTTTATTTATTGCTTCAAATAAAACAAAAAAAATATTTACAATTATATGTACGTAAATATAAATTTGCTGTAAATGAACAATGGCCATCAAATATGATTGTGATTCAATTTAGTCATACATCTAAAAACAAAATGAATATTGGAATATTGGTGCCGATTCTGTTGTGCACAAAGAAACTTAATTTAGGCTATTGCTAACTTTTTCTCTAATAAAACAAGAAAGAGACGAATGTAAAATATAGCTGTCAAATTTAGTTGAACTAATAAATCCAAACAAATTCAGACACGAACACGTAAAACACTGTGAAGCGCAAGGCGTAAACTAGTTTGACATCTCTAACTTAGTTCATAGCTATAGCCATCCATTTCTTGCACTGCCTGTTAGTAAAAGATATTAATTCTCTAATTTTAGTTTAGGTATTGAACAAGAGAATCGGCACCATTGTATAGTATGTCATATTGGACAAACCTATAGGCTTGAATATGCTTCTTATACCATGACTAACTTAGAACAATGCTTGTGTTGCTGTATGATCTTTTCCTTACCCTAATACTTAACGGAGTGCAGACAATAGTGCATTCAAATTGATTGGACTGCTATGGTGTAATAGGACCATAACAATCTGGTTATTAATGCCTTGCACATCTCTGACGTGTGTCAGAACTACATTATATGTTATGGCACCTTGGTGAATGATTTTTAAGAAAATTACCTTTTAAAATGTAGTCTTTATTTTCTTTGTTGGTTAGAAAATGGCTTTCTTAATATTCAATTCATTGTTATACCAGAGACAGGATAATTTTAAAGAGTGCATGCATTGCCAGGTTTTAGCTTCTAAAGTTTAGAATCAATTGCTTCTAAATTTTGACCCTCAAATAATCAAGTAGATCATAAAAACTCTAGTCAGGACTTCAAAATCAATACCATATCAATGTTTGCATAATATTTTTATAACTGAGTAATATTAATATTTCCCGAAAGTCTGACAACCAGTCTCACCAAGGGGTATTATATTACATAGTAACTGGGTGTGGAGGTCAGATGGCAGTTGCTCCATGTAAAATACTGGTATCCAGCTGCTTCCGGTTAGACTTAAAGCCGACCCCAACATAGTTGGGAAAAGGCTAGGCAGAATGATTTTGAATTCTGTGGAGACACAGGAAATAAAATGAGTCACTTCATCTCCAACATTCAATGTTGGTACATATTCTTGTATTTAGAATGAATGATGAGTAATTACTGATAAAATTATTAGAGTAGATTAATGTCTAAAATCCGAGTATGGTGTAGTGACTTCATTTCATACTTTTAATAATGAATAAGTAACCAATTCATGTTTATCTTCATCGTCACTTCTGTAGTCACACTCATATCTTATTGTTTTTTTATATGCTGTGCTATCACCATACGCAAAATACGCGCATTGTCGTGGAGTTGCGGATACCAGCCCGTATTTCCTATTACCCATGCTGTGCTATCTATCATTTAAATATTGGGTTTTCAAAGGCAAGTGCATCAAAACCTATATAAATATACTCTATAGTACCAGTTTATTATTGTTCCTCTTCTAGTAGAATATAGAGAAGGCACGAACATTGATGACCACGCTTGCTCAAGACGGGTTGGCGATTTCAAACTTATATTAACTAGTAAGTCTAGGTTTCCTCACAATGTTTTCCTTCACCGATGTCAGTAATGTCCAAGATAAACTCAGAAAGTACAGATGAATTGTAAAAGTCACATTGGTACTTCCCCAGATTTGAAGCCACAACCTCGTGTATGAGAGGCGTGGCCACTGGTCCATCACGACAAGAAAGAAGAAAATGCTCTAAGGGCGAAAATACAAACTATGCAAGTAGCTGGCATGCCATTGTGAGATTGACCAATCAGAAGTTGTTATGGCACACGGCATGTTAGCTAGGTACTTGTATAATTTTGTGCAAGTTACAGGCATGTGTATATTCGCCCTAATAACAGTCAATCCGGATCAAGAAGGCTATGGGCTGAGATACACATGATTAGAAACTTAAGAAGCAGATATATGCCAATGGCCTTGAGTAGTTAGCTTGCGCAACGCGTCGAACGTCCAGCCAATAATAGGACTCGCCCATCAAGGAGCGCTGTCCCAAATTAGACGCATTATTAATTTATTATACATAAAACAAAAGGTACTCGTATTATATTAAAATACGTATACTAATAGCGTGCTTGACAGTTTTTTATCCTTGTTAGACATAACTTTACAAATTAATATTGCTATCACATCACACTATATAATATAATATCACACTAATATATATATATAATATTATAAAGGCGAAAGTTTGTGTGTGTGTGTATGTTTGTTACTTCTTCACGCTCAAACGGCTGGACAGATTGGTATGAAATTTAGTATGTAGATAGCTTATACCCTGGATTAACACATAGGCTACTTTTTATGCAGAAAAAAGTAATGTTCCCGTGGGATGAGCAAGGAATTCAAATATATTTGCTACTCTTTCAAACTCAAACAGCTGTACAGATTTTGATGAAATTTGGTGTGGAAGTAGCTGACACCCTGGATTAACACATAATCTACTTTATATCCGGAAAAAATGTAGTGTTCCCGTGGGATGAATAATATTTTGTCTCTAAAAATGTGAATATTTTTCTCACAGATTAAATAATACACGTTTTAGTGTATCTCATAAACCACGAGTCATACCGCGGGGCGCAGCTAGTGTAATATAAACATGAAAGAAAATGCTCTAATTTAACATATATTTTTTCCAAATCATTAACACTAGTCGCTTAGACGTCTTCACGTTAAAATCATTAAAATGTCGGTTATCGTCGCCTTAAATCTCCCTTTAAATCTATGATACTTACAGCAATCTTTTACAATGAATATAAGCTGCTAAGCCTAATATGCACTTTATACGGAAGATATAATACATATAACACTAACCATCACAGCTGGAATATTTGGCAGGAAAGACGACATTTTTCCTGCCTGTTGATATTGATTGCGGTATAATGAATTGAAAACTGTCTGTATTGTTTCTATAGTCATTGTGGTCAGACAATGCGTGGTCAGTCATAATAATATTAAAATGCGTGTGTTGGGACTGTTGGGTCATTTAGCTCCCTTCAAGATGGTTGAGCTGAATGGTGCTAATCCATGCGTCAGGTTCGTGAACGGGTGCTGTCAGTGGTGGCTGGTCATATCTTAGCTGCCACGGCCTATTTGAATTTAAGGACGATGCGCTGTGGTAGCCCGCGAAATTCAAATTTTCTTGCGTTTTATTAAATTTGCAGAGGCCTTAGTGCGAATTTTTATACTTACTCATCACGTTAACGTAAACTTCAATTTGTACTGAAACTGAATAAGCGCCGTCTGGCGACTATAATGGGAAACACAAATATTCCATACAAATGACGTAAGTTAACATTAACGTAAACACGATCGAGTAAGTATAAAAACTGGCACTAAGCCCACACTCCCACAGGTCCGTGCCAGGTTGTATCTTGATCAAAATATGATACGCGGCAATAAAACATATGTATTGACATAATTTTAATCATAAAAATCATCAATACATCTCTCTAAGTTACATTTCGTGCAGTCGTTAGATTTCGTTCGTTCGACGAGTCTGCACGAAACCTAACTTCAGAGATGTATTGATGATTTTCATGGTTAAAATTATATAGGGTGACTGGTAATTAGTGACCGATACTTAAACACATGATTGTACTCATGATAACAAACAACTTTTACTATGGGATCAAATCTGAAATCGCGAAAAAAATCTGCTGCTCCCTACATTTTGAAGAGATCTGCGAACATAAATGTAAACAAACAGCACAACAACAGAACAGCTGATTTTTTTTCGCGATTTCAGTTTGGTCCCTTAGTAAAAGTTGTTTGTTATCTTGAGTACAATCATGTGTTTAAGTATCGGTCACTAATTACCAGCCACCCTATATAAATACATATGTTTTATTGCCGCGTATCATAGGTATTTTAATCAAGATACAACCTGACAAGGACCTGCGAATTGCAAAAAACCCAAAAAAAATGCATTTCGCGGGCTACCACAGCGCATCCCCCTTAATTTAAATTTTGAATTGTTTTTTTTTAAATATTTCTATTACGTTCTGCATCGTTCTCACATGTATAATTTCAACATGAATGATGTAAACCAATATTTATATACCTACTCGTATATAAAGAAAGTGTCCGTGGAATTTCTTGACAGTTCTTCTCCATAGGTACCTTTTTTTTTTTTTTTTTTTTTTGTGGATGGGAAATCATCAAATGACTTCTCCCGCTCTGGGCAGAGCGGGAGGGCGTGTCAGACTTTTACTGACTAAAACCCACCCATGCTCCTTCAACTGCCCGTGCCAGGGCCACGGTATCTCTTTCGAACTACCCGCGACCCCGGCGGCATCGGCCCAATTGACCCCGTCTCTGCTGACATCTCTTTGAGGCGCGCGTGGAGCACAACGCGCCGTCGACCCGGGCCTGTTCCTTACCGGACGGCGAGCTGCCCATTACTCGTCGTCCGCAAGCCCGCGCCTACGGTGGCCGGGAATCGCCAATCGATTCCCGCCGCCCAGGGCGTCTCCTACGGCGGCTAGGGGCGCGAGGGCGCGGCTGTTGCCTCTCCCTCACGCGTTCCGCTTCCTCCTTCGCGAGCATTACTGCTTCGCAGAAGGAGGTGACGGCTTCCCATACACTCTCGCTCCGCACCATGGCCTGGACCAGGTTTGGACGCGAGAGATCGCCGCCGCCGATCGCCTCCGTGAGAACACGGCGGTGCTCCGCCCAAGCCGGGCAGACCTCCACTGTATGCTCCACTGTGTCCTCCGGGTGATCCACACAATGGTGACACCCGGGCGTTTCCTCCCGCCTTATCCGAAACAGGAACCTCCCGAAACAACCGTGTCCGGTGAGGACCTGCGTCAGGCGGAAGGTGAGGACGCCGTGGCGCCTCTCCAACCACTCCTCAAAGAGGGGACTTATCGCCGCAATTGTGGCGTGCCCAGCGCTGGGTTGCGACAATCGCACTCTCCATGTCGCCATGAGATCCCGCCGGAGCTCTGTCCGCTGTACCGTGATTTCTCGCGGCAGCGGAGTTACGCCCCGGCGTTTCGCCTCCTCGCGCCACTCCCACACGTGCGCGAGGACTTTTGCCTCCAGATCCCATGGCGGTAATCCGGCAAGGAGGCATGCCGCCTCACAGGAGACCGTGCGGTATCCCCGGACTAGCCATGACCCTCTGGGACGCGTTCAACCGGCGGGCTGGTCGCAGCCTCAGGGAACGCGCCCACTCTCCATAGGTACCTACTACGCTATGAAATGGGCGCCTAGCTTCATCTTTCTGACTGACTGACCTCTTGACGATTCAAAAGTACCTGTAAATAGTTTATTTGAAATAAATGCTGTGAGTTTGAAAATAATAATTAAAACTATATTCGGTTCTGAAAACACGGTACAATATTATAAAACACCAACTTCACTAAATCATTTTATCATGGAAAAAAAATGGAAGTCATGGATGGTCTGGCGATAGAAGTGAAAAATTAAACGTAAAACTATGCATAGGATGTCGCGGTGTCGAGGCGTCGCGGTCACGCGAACCCGTAAGATTTCCCTTTACCGAAAATCGCTCAACGAGCTGTTTTCACTTCAACAATTGTTTATAACAAGGTAAAATTTTGCAAGGTTCCTAATGATTGATTGATAACAATTAAAGTAAATTTATTAAGTGCATTGCAAATTGTAAGTCTCAGGTGTACAAAGGTTCCCACCAAACAAAAGCGTGATTTGTAGGTATTCAAAAATATGCAGGAAACGTTACAGTAGCGGAGTAATTTATGCCTGCTGACAACAAAGGAGTATTACATCCAATGATTGGAAAATTGCACTCGCTCAAAGGATTATGCATTCATAGCGGTAACTGGTGTATTGTTAGACGGCTAGTGCAGTGATTGGGAGAGCCGTCCTTGCACTTGACAAAGTGGCCGCTTATTGGTGCAGTATTAAGTATCTCGTTGGCTTCGTGGAACACTTTCAATTGCAATTTACATGCCAGCACTTGAGCATTTTGCCGGTTTGGTTTTAGTTGTCGGCGGTAGATGGCGTTAGGTGTTACAGTTTGCGTGCAAAATCCCAAGGTAATCAAAGTTTTAAATCTTGAGTTTTCTCATAAATGGTTTGGCTGTGGTCATACTTATTTTGTCGGGTGGCTAACTCAACTTTTAGATCGGTATGAGACAAAAAAATAATTATGTTCTTAGCTGCTAGTCCTATAGGGGCCCTGTATAAACATTTTTTAGGAGCATTTTTTGTCCGACTAGTATTAATTACTTTTATTCTCTACTAGCTATTCGTGCCCGGCGGCGCGAATAGCTAGTAGAGCTTACGCTTTGTCTCCTGCTAATTCAGTTCCGCACCCAAATTGTTTTCCTTCGTCTAGACACTAGATGGAATTAATGAAATTCTGTTATAATTATAATTCCATGAAAAATAAACAATAGACTCTAGTGTTTATTTTTAACCGACTTCAAAAAAGAGGAGGTTCTCAATTCGTCGGAACCTTTTTTTTTTTTTTTTTATGTATGTTCCCCGATTACTCGAAGATGGCTAGACCGATTTGATTTTTTTTTGTTTTATTCGAGAGGGTACATCACAGTTGGTCCCATATAAAATTGATTAACTTTGCTTTGCTAGATTTTGAGTTAGCTTCAATAATACGTATTTTTTCCACACTGTTATATGGATGATGTTCTAGTTTGTTTTGCAGGTAGTGGTATTAGAATTTGTGTGGGGTAGGTACACAACTAAAAAGTGAAAAATAAAAACTTTTTCACAAAAAAATACAACCGACTTCCAAAAACAACACTACAAAGTGAAAAATTACTTTAATTTCGGAAGTCGGTGGCAAAAAACGAAAATACATTTAACTAGACACCGACTTCCGAAATTAAAGTTATTTTTCACTTTGTAGTGTTGTTTTTGGAAGTCGGTTGTATTTTTTTGTAAAAAAGTTTTTTAATGGCATGTGTATTCCAGGCCTTAATCTGATTATGGTATTCCTGTCATTTTATTTTGGGGAATTGTTATTTAGGAAATTGTTTAGAGCACGTATTATGCAACCTTATGTTGATTGGATTAACTAGAAAACGTACACCATCATACAAAAGTAAAGTGGACTTAGCTTCGTGTCTAAACTTCAATTTTGTTCACAGCGCCGCTGCCACCTGAACTTTTGGATATACCTGACGTTCTTCTGGAACGTTCAGCCAGTGACGGTACTATAGAAGAGAACTTCGAGGAGGAGCTTGCAACCGCACCTGAAGTCTATGCAGAGGTATGTACAGTACAGCCAACAAATGAGATAGGCAGACTAAGCGACGGGTGTTAAAGAACAGTGGTTCCAAAAATGGTTTTTACAATGCTATAAATAAATAAATGTATATAATTTATAAAACAATAATTATAATTCTTAAATTCAATTCCGTATTAATACAAACAGTTTATCTCGCTAACTACTTAACTAATAATAAAATGTATCACATTAAGCACCCAGTTGTCTTCCTCCTCTCTCCTACATGATCTATATGTATGCTGTACAGGGTTCATAATTGTGACTAATGTAATAATTTCCCTAATTATGGTACGCAATAAAGAATTGAGAATTGATAAAAGGCTTAAGAACTCGCGGCAAGATTGACAACCGCGCTTGCCGCGGTCGACTGTTGAAATGTAGGGAAATGACAGGAACCCTTCAGGGAACCTTCGGCCCCAAAATTATAAATTATTACTAGCTGACCCGACAGACGTTTTCCAGTCCTTCAATTTTGTTCGAAAAAGCACTTTAAGTTTTCCCAAATGTTCCAATTTTACCGGCAACTTTTAAAATTTTGCTTTCCGTAAGAACTTGACTCGGACTATTACGAACATGTTAAGAAAACCGGTCAAGAGCGAGAATTTCAGAGATAACTCCCCCCTTATCTCCGAAGTTTGCATACAGAAAAATCTGATATTATTCTATGTACGGAACAGTCTTTTTTTAAATATTTTTCATCAAGTCCAAAACTATGCTGCCTAAAAAATGAATACAAATGTTTGAGATGTGCACACAGCGCTCTTTCATATGATTCCCCACATGCCCTAGTAGCCCCACTTCGAATTTTTAAGACCCCCCTTCAGTCCCTGTTGCAAACAAAAACATATATTTTTAATTCTTTCTTATTTGCAAAATAGTTAGGCAAACGACATCCAAAACTGTTCCAAATTTCAAGTTGATCTTGAGTAGCACATTACATTAGTAGTTCTTGAGATATCCAGCTGTGACAGACAGACAGACAGACTGAGTCACACCATAAGGGTTTCTTTTTTGCCATTTCGGTACGGAACCCTAACAAGAAATAGCCAAATCGGTCCAGCCGTTCTCAAATTATGCGCTTACCAACGAACATCATTTTATCATCAGCGCAATACAATCATAAGCATATCATATAAACTAATTCCCGAACGACATATCCATTTTTACCCGAGGAGCTCGTGGCTAAGTAATAACAGCCGCACGGGTCGATCTATCAGGTTAAGCTACGCTTGCCGGGGTTGGTCCGTGGATGGGTGACCATCTACATACCGAGACTCTTCCGTGCCTCGGAAAGTACGTTAAGCCGTTGGTCCCGGCTGTCATTCGTGGATCTTTGACAGTCGTTACGGGTCGTCAGAAGCCCGAAAGTCTGACAACCAGTCTTACCAAGGGGTATCGTATTACCCAGTTACCGGGTTGTGGAGGTCAGAAAGGCTGTCGCTCCATGTAAAATACTGGTATTCAGCTGCATCCGGTTAGACTGGAAGCCGACCCCAACATAGTTGGGAGAAGGCTAGGCAGATTGATATCCATTTTTATCCGACTGCCCCAGAAGGAGGGTAATATCTTTTAAGAGTAGGTTATGTATTGTATGTATGTCTATTCCTTTGGCACGCTATATAACTTAACTTGAATGTCCGCTGTCAGAAAGTTTTATTTTATTTTTTCGTTAATTAATTAATCAATCATAATAGGTACCTAATAATATTTTTGTTGTTTTTATAAAGTCAGCAAGGCTACTATTGTAGCCTTGACATTCGAGTGGCTAACTGCAAATACAAAAAAAAAAAAAAAACTAAATAGCTTGAAATAAAGCAAATACCCGACTGCAAAAACACAACTGAAAAGAGAAAAACAAGCATTATTATCTACTAGCTTTTGACCGCGGCTTCGCCCGGGTAGGGGTCGGAAATTATCCAACGGGAACGTGCCAAATTTCATCCAAATTTGTTCAGCCGATTTAGCGTGGAAACGTAACAAAGAAACAAACTCACTTTATAGAAGTTAGGATTGAACTTTGTTTTTGTAAGGTATAATTGCAGGTACAAACCAATAACCTGCCGGTCTATTCTGTAATTATCTCACCGTGAAAACTTAGGTGAAGTGATCTTAAAGTGAACTGTCAATAGTGTCAACCCCTAGCATCAAATGGAATCACGGCTCACTTCACGCTCACTTCACCTAAGTTATCACGGTGAGATTTTTACAGAATAGCACTACTGAACTATAGTGTAACTTTTGTTTTTCCCCGGCCTGCGATACCTACCTCAGGTCAATAGATATGAATGCTTGTTTTTCTCTTTTCAGTTGTGTTTATTTTAAAATCTTTTATTCGCTAAGATACGACATTCGACCTTGAACGAGACAGCTTAAGACTTGAGCGGATTTAAAATTGAGTACAAACAAATCTAAAGATATCTAGCGAACAACCACGCAACTTGGTTTGAATGGATTTCATTATAAATAGCTACCTGGTTACGTATCCTTTTGTTGACAGTACATGTGTCTATGATCTATATTGAGGTAGGATTTAGGTAACTTAGGTAACGTTGCAAGTTTTCATATTATCGATCGTTTCAGTTCTTTGTGCATAAAAATAAACACCCGCCCTACCTACCTTACGCTTTCATGATTTTTAGGGATCCGTACACGAAGTGCCAAACGGAACCCTATTACTAAGCCTCCGCTGTCCGTCTGTCCGTCAGCGGGCTGTATCTCATGAACCGTACTATGTAGACGCGTCGCCTTTGCCATCCCGGAGGCCACGCTGAAATGTCAAATATTATAAAAATAAAATAAAAATGTAATTATAAGAAAAATTAAATTAAATTACCTACAAATACTTTCAAGTGACAACCAAAGAAATTAAATATCAAATGTCAATAGCTTAAATATAAAATAAAAATGTCAAATTGGATTTTCATGTTATGCAAATCTAAGAAAAATAAAATATCAAAATACTGTTAGAAAATAGATAATAATAAAATAAAATAATACTATATTTTTAACTATACTATATATTTTTTAAATTTACTGTTAGCAAATTTGAAAAAAAACTATGCACTGTGGTAATGTTCGCATATCTAATTTATACCATAAAGCATAGTGTTTTGTTACACTCCTCAAGAACAATAACATTGTCATTGAATTGTATCAAACAAACATCAAAACAGCAAGTATTTTTAATCGTTCTGCTTTATCACTTTCACTCAGGTCCATTATGTATGGACCAAAAACCCAGACATCGTTACGATTCCTTAAACACAAATAATTGATGGGGGTAGGCAGAAACTAGAACGCCACCAGCTACGATCCTTACATACTCCTTTTTAACCGACTTCAAAAAGGAGGAGGTTCTCAATTCGTCGGATGTTCCCCGATTACTCGAAGATGGCTAGACCGATTTGGATTTTTTTTTGGTTTATTCGAGAGGGTATACATCACAGTTGGTCCCATATAAAATTGATTAACTTTGCTTTGGTAGTTTTTGAGTTAGCTTCAGTAATACGTATTTATTCCCCACTTTTATATGGATGATGTTCTAGTTTGTTTTGCAGGTAGTGGTATTAGAATTTGTGTGGGGTAGGTACCACAACTAAAAAGTGAAAAATAAAAACTTTTTTACAAAAAAATACAACCGACTTCCAAAAACAACACTACAAAGTGAAAAATAACTTTAATTTCGGAAGTCGGTGGCAAAAAACGAAAATACATTTAACTAGAACACCGACTTCCGAAATTAAAGTTATTTTTCACTTTGTAGTGTTGTTTTTGGAAGTCGGTTGTATTTTTTTGTAAAAAAGTTTTGTTTCAATTACGTTTATACCCCATTTCTTATAATGTAAGGAATAAACCCTCCCTAGGTTGCAGCCCCAATTAGTTAATTTTCCGATAAGTTAATACCTATACGAACGGAATCAGAGAGGCAATTCCAATATTTTTAAGAACGGCCGTATTATTATCGTAGTTGAATCTGTCAAAAATACCTCTAAATTACATTTTTTTTGTTTTTTTTTTTTGACATTGTCGTTTAGTGTTCTTAAACACGAGTGACACGCATCAATTTGACTGTTTAAAATTGATTCTAAAACAGGCAAATTCGAATAACACCCTGTTAAGATTTTTCCATACCAACTTGGTCACTTTATAGCTCTGTTCTCCTAAAGATCTGGGGGTTAGGTAAGGGCAACATTATAAGGAATCTATTGGCATGCAGCTTGTTGGCCTCGATTATTGGGTTGTAATTGCGAGAAACAAAGTTCTTAAGACGTTGTTGCACTTGTACTCAGATTTCGTCGACGTTGGACGATTCGTTCGCGGAACTCGACGGATCTGGTCTGGTGGAAGTGGTTGGTGACGACGAGGTCGGCCGCCGCATCATTGTGGTGACAGCCTGCAGACTACCTCCTAGCAAGGACTTGCATCCTGACAAACTACTCAGGTACTTTGCTTTACTAATTTTTCGAATCACAAGTACTTTTTAAAATTTTAAACTTGTATGTGAAATGGTGTGCACTGCGAATATTTAAGTTATTGCTGGAGATATCATATTGAATTCTTGAAAATCCTGACTTTGATTACAACTATAACCGTTCTTGGATCTGTGTGCTTACCCGGGAAAGATTCTTCCACACTGCAGCTCGGTCCGTATTAAATAACTGTCACACTGCCAAGTTCCATTGTCTTCAGCAACAAGCTAGAACATTGCGGACTCAGTGAAAGTCGACATGTTCGCTTACTTATGCATGATCCCATGAAGGTTGGTGCATCAAGGAGTCCGATGGACTAAGCTTTATTAAATCTTGACCTTGTTAAAGTTTACTGCACTACTAGATGGATAGATAGATAAAACCTTTACTAAACGTTTATTCCTTGACTATTAATAGGCTGAACTATAAAAACACTTTCTTTTTTTATAGCTTTCATCCGTATCTGATAAGTTTTCACTACCTCTGTTATCTTTTGGTGATGTTCACCAGACGATTTCATCCTCTAAGCTCACTGTTTTCGTCCAGAAAGTATTTTATCTTGATAAATTGTCATCGTTTCAGGTACCTGATGTTCACACTGGACAAGTATGTCGAACAGGACTACAGCGTCGTGTACTTGCACTGTGGTCTGAACAGCAAGAACAAGCCCCCCATTTCCTGGCTTTGGAGGGCCTACAGGGCATTCGATAGGAAATACAAGAAAAACTTAAAAGCTTTGTATCTCGTACACCCGACGAACTTCATACGTATAGTGTGGCAGATGCTAAAGCCAGCCATAAGCGTCAAGTTCGGCAGGAAAATGATGTACGTTAACTATCTACATGAGCTGCAGCAGTATTTGAATCTGGATAAGCTGTGCATAGCTGACGCGGTCCTTGAGTGAGTATTCTTTATCTACCCTACATTTTATTGGCATCTAGTGTAACCACACCACCACCACTAATCATGATTTTTGATTGATTTTGGTCCACATGTAATTGGAACTTTTTGCGATGTTTGGAGCCGCATGACCAATTGATTAGAGGAAAATGCTTTGAAGGTTCTTTATATAATTTTGGATGCATTGATCTAATTCAGGGACAGAAACGGTGTCTCGTATATATTGGAACGAAGTTCCTTATCGGACGGTACGAGCTAGGCGGATGGGGGCTAGGCGAAAAAAAAATTAAGATTTTTCCGTCATGAAATTCCGTCACGACCCTTTCTTTATTTAGAAGAAGAAAGAAATGTTGTTTTTTTTTATTATTTTTATTTATCATTAATAACAAATAATAATAAACAACAACAAACATAAAAAAAAAACAACAAACAACTACAACATATGAACAGCAACATACACAACAACAACATAAATGTATAAAATGAAATAAAGGAAATAACAATAATGACATGGGTGTCATTTTCATGGTTTTTGAGTCCAAGATGGAGGATGCAAACATTTTTAAATTTTTCGTAATGGGTGTCATTTTCTTGGTTTTCGGGGTCGCTGAAAACGATAATGAGATCAAAATGAAAATCCAAGATAGCGGCTGCGAAAATTTTTAAATTTTTCGTCATGGGTGTCGTTTCCGTGGTTTTCGGGGGCGCTGAAAATTATAATGTGGTCAAAATGTAAATCCAAGATGGCGGCTGCAAAAATTCTAAGGTTCCAGCTTAATTTAAAAGTTTTAAACATAAGCAAATAATTATGCTCCATTTGCAAGTGTCAAATCCCGCAGGATACGTCCTAGCGAAGAAAATTATGTTCACCTTTTTGATAAAAAACGCTCGACCCTCAAACATATTTTCATTTTACTGTAATTTCCTATCAATTTTCATTGATATATTAGGGGTTAAAGTATGAAATTGCCGATTTGTACTGAAAAATTGAAATTGTTTTTTTTTTTAATTTAACAAATTTATTAAATCAAAATAATTACCATTATTATCTATACATTGTTGCCACCTAATAGGAAGGTCATATAAGTGTTTGTGATAGAACTCTCGTGATCTAGATTCGACAAACTGTGTGAAAGCATTTTGTACTGCCTCCTGAGAAGAAAACTTTTTATCACGCAGAAAATTGTCCAAATCACGAAAATATGGTAGTCCGTTGGAGCAAGGTCTGGCGAATACAGAGGGTGACGAATGATTTCTAATTGCAGTTCCTGTAGAGTTAAAACGGTTTCTCGTGCTGTATGATGTCTCGCGTTATCATGGAGCAATAGTGGTGAAGATCGATTCATGAGTCGGGGCTGTTTCACTGCTAGTTTTGCTATCATTGTTCGGAGTTCGGCACAGTAGACATCTGCCGTTATTGCTTGACCAGATCGGAGAAAGCTATAGTGAATAACACCATGCTGAGACCACCAAACAGTTACCATTACCTGTTTATTGGTAAGCTTTGCTTTAGGACACTGTTGCTGCATTTGACCTGGGGTCAGCCATTGCATTTTTCGCTTACGGTTATCGTAAAGAATCCACTTTTCATAACAAGTCACAATTCGATCCAATATTCCTTCATTTCTGTATCGATTCAACAAGGCAACACAAGTTTCAACACGCGTTTCTTTCTGCAGATCAGTCAAATCATGAGGCACCCATTTCTCATGTTTTTTTATTTTATTGATTTGACGCAGATGAGTCAATATTGTTGGTAAGGTAACGTTAAACCATGCCGCTAATTCCTGGGTAGTTTGGCTCGGATCGGCTTCCACCATCTCTTTCAATTCATTGTTAATCACCTGTGTGGGTGGTCTTCCACGTGGTTCGTTCTTCAAATCAAAGTTTCCATCACGAAAGCGTTTAAACCAAAATCGCACGGTGCGTTCATTAGCAGTCCCCTCTCCAAACGCAACATTGATATTGCGAACTGTTCCTGCTGCGTTAGTTCCGCGTCGGAACTCGTATTCAAAAATAACCCGAATTTTCAAAGTATCCATCTTTCTTGTCTAAGCTGAATAAAAAAAAACAACTGAAAGTCGATAATCGAATGTTGCACATTTTTTAAAAGAAGAACTTCATAGGTACCATGTGAAAAAAGTTTCACACAAAAATCTCAAACCATTAAGGTTCTAAGTCAATTCGAAGTTCTAATACAATAAACGGCAATTTCATACTTTAACCCCTATTATATAAGTTATTAAAAAGTTAAAGGTATGTTCCGTTAACATAGTTCCGCCACGGGCGCCCCCCTGAAAGAAACTGCACTCCGCAGTGTAGTGAGAACAGCCCCCGCCTTACATTCGAACACAACTACTACGTCACTTACAAAACTCACCTCGCAGATCCCCTAAGAGCTCGCGTCCGGTCCGCGTATTTAAATCTGTTTTTATTCTAACTCGAAAATGAACTGCTTTCTCACCTGTTGTGGTCTGATAAAGTACGTAACGTGTTTTATACATAAAAAATTATTTAATCATGCAAATTATTTGGAAAAAATTAAACGAAAATCGGTGTAAATTATATGCGGAATTTCATCGAATAATAATTTGTGGTAACTGGTGATAACTTAGAAGAAGTGATGTGTGCGGGAAAAATATTGAAACTTGTGCCAGTTTTAAATAGCTATACCTAAAACTGTCATTAAAAAGTATATTTTAAAAATAGGCGCTATTAATTCAAAATGCTGCAGAGTTAACTTTTTATTTTTTTATTTATGCATAAGTACAGGTTTATTACAGGTTCACATTTGTATTGTACCATTAAACCAGAAATGGTTTGTATTGGTACTCACATTCGTTGTAACAACATTACTTAATCACTAGCAAATACAAATTAATAATGAATAATGTAGGTAGAGTAATATTTTGCACGCGCCGTAAACATCTATCAGTAAGTACGTGGTAGGTAATGTTTCGAATCTGAGCTGCTCACTATTCCTATACAGGTTGCTCCGCTTTTATTTCTTTTTGTTATTAGTGTTTATTAAATTATTTGATTAAACTAAGTTATACTCGTATAAGTAGTTTTAATAGTATTTCTTTTTTTGTAGTTTAGTTTATTAAATTATTTTTTTTTTGTATTTTTGCTTATAGTTTTTCGATTTTATTTCGTCTTTTATAGATTTTGGTACTTATTTCATTGATTAATGTAGGAATTAAAAATTTTACTGTTCGGTTCCCATAATAGTTTCTAGCCTGAGGTACAGTTAGTTTATTTTTGGTGATACTCGTACTTCTAGTGATTATTTTATGTGTTATAGGTATTTGAATGCTCTTGTTATTAAATTACTCAATCAAGAGTGCCATGTTGAGTCTAGTCTGTACTGGCAAAATTTTACAATATTTAAATAGTTCGATGACGTTATCTTTATATTGGTGTTTTATTTTTCTGGGAACAATGAGTTTTAAAATTCTTACTTGCAGTTTGGAAATTCTTTCAATATATGATTTAAATGTTCGCCCATAACTCGTGATTCTGTATGCTATAATAGATTCCGCTAAAGCAATGTACAAGTTGAGAAGGATTTTGAACGGAACTTTAGATTTCAAAATGTAGAATTTTGTCAGTATAGCCCGCAACTTGTCACAGACTGAATCCACGTGAAAATTCCATAATATACCATTATACCATACCATATTTTTAAACGACGTAGGCTAACGATGTAGGCGACGAGTGTTCGTTTTTTCTGTGTTAGTTCTTTGTATCCATTAAATAAACAAGATTAAAAAACTTTTTTACAAAAAAATACAACCGACTTCCAAAACCAACACTACAAAGTGAAAAATAACTTAAATTTCGGAAGTCGGTGGCAAAAAACGAAAATACATTTAACTAGACACCGACTTCCGAAATTAAAGTTATTTTTCACTTAGTAGTGTTGTTTTTGGAAGTCGGTTGTATTTTTTTGTAAAAAAGTTTTTATTTTTTACTTTTTAGTTGTGTACCTACCCCACACAAATTCTAATACCACTACCTGCAAAACAAACTAGAACATCATCCATATAAAAGTGGGGAAAAAATACGTATTATTAAAGCTAACTCAAAAACTACCAAAGCAAAGTTAATCAATTTTATATGGGACCAACTGTGATGTATACCCTCTCGAATAAAACAAAAAAAATCCAAATCGGTCTAGGCATTTTCGAGTAATCGGGGAACATACATAATAAAAAAAAAAAGGTTCCGACGAATTGAGAACCTCCTCCATTTTGAAGTCGATTAAAAATAGCTACAATAGAGTCAGTCAAAAAGTTTGAGATTATCTAACAAAATTAAATTATAGATGGGAATTTGTGCTTAAAATTTAATAAGTACTTTAATGCTGATGATACTGCAATAAAATTACTAAAAAGAAAATGTGGGGTGTCTTTTAGGCCTTGCTCTTCACCTGATATTTGCATCTCTTAATTTCATAATATAAAAACCTTTTTAAAAATCTCACTGTAGTTATCCTTATGAACCAGTTTCTAGAAGACTCATCATGAAACTTGCCATAAAACCTTAGATTGGCTGTTTTGGTTAGTAAACAAAATTAATAAAAAGCCATCACAAAAAGTTTTTTGTTAACCTTTGTGTGTTACATTTTTGGAATCGTCTGTCATGGTACTGTTTTTTTTTTCAAGTCCTTACTTCAGTAGTCCTCTCACAGAGAGGTGGTCTGTGTCCCAACAATGGGAACGTTAAAGGTTTATATTACAAACTAGCTGCGCCCCGCGGTTTCACCCGCGTAGACCGGGATAAAAAGTAGCGGTATGAAAAATAGATGTTAGCCGATTCTCAGACCTACTCAATATGCTCACAAAATTTCATGAGAATCGGTCAAGCCGTTTCGGAGGAGTACGGGAACGAAGATTGTGACACGAGAATTTTATATATAAGATTATGCTTATAATTACAAAAAGTCTAAAGGGTTTTAATGCCTTAAATTTAGAAAGTGAAAGGTAAAATCATTTAAAAATAAAAGTGACCAACAAATCGGGTCAGTTCAATCTTAGATGCATAATGGCATGTTTTTACCTGACGGAAAAAAAAGGATGTGGTTCTCAAGTCGACGTGTTTGATACAGGGTCAAATTTTGCATATACGTTGTCAGGTGTACAGAAACGGATGTAGGGTAATTTTCATCCAGAAAAAAAGTACTATTCACGAGGAAAACAACAATAACGTTCTTATATGGTTGAATTATATTATTATAGAAACTTCAGTAGTGTGTTATGAGTTTTTTTTTTATTTAATACACTTGTGAGTAGTGTCGATAGACCGGTTTTTCATCCTTCTAACTATCCCAACTAATATTATAAATGCGAAAGTGAGTTTTTTTTTACGCTTTCACGCTCAACGGCTGAACGGATTTGGATGAAATTTGGTAACGGGTAGGTCATGACCAGAATCAGACAGCTTTTATGTCAAATAAAGTAAAAGAGTCAAAGTCAAATCGTTTATTTCAAATTAACCTCTGCTCGCGACTTCGTCCGCGTGAAATTTCGGCCCCCGGTCCATCGCGTGGCATCGCATCGCCCGCCCGCGCTATTACTTAGCGTTCTTTCTGACTTTTTTCTATTTTCTCTGCTCTAAAGGGTCACAGTGTGATGTTTAATAGTCTATAATCTTCCTCAAGAATTAGGCTATCAAATTCAATAATATTGTTTCTAATCCGACTGGTACTTCCAGACATTAGCGCGATCAAAAAAACAAACTTTTCAGGTTTATTATATTAGTTATAGATAGGCACATAAAAAGCACTTTTGAACGTTAAAAATTAACAAGAAAATAGAATTAATTCTAGCAATCCAGAAGAGCCACCGAGGCCGATAGTAACTCAGCCTGCTGGCGAGCTGGATGAGTTAAAGCAAAATGACAACATTGAGGAGGTGTTGGACATGAAACTGGAACCAGCAGCAGCTTCCCACTTTACCGTTCACGATTCACTGGGCATGCATCTTGATCTGATAAGAGCTGTACCACCTGGACCCGTAGAGCTGTTGACTCACCGACAAGATCAAGCAGCTTCTTTGCCCAAAGCTGCCCAGGAGATAGGCAGAATTAGGTAAGGGTAGAATTAAGCGTGGTGAAGCGCCTCCTCTACCAATAACCATTGAGGAGACCCACGTGGATGTAGATATACATGAATCAGCGTGACTCCATGGACTATGAAGACATTAAGAACTTAAAAGGCAATGCAGTAACAGTTCGACCAGCATCTACTCGTAGTGTCAACAATCAAGCATGACATTCTACCTTCAACTTAACCATAGATACTGGAGTAAGTTTTAACAATAAAATATTTGTTTTAGGTACGACAAGCTGTTGCTGTCGAAGAACCCGAGAGCTGCCGAGTCGGCTCGTCAGTATTCGGCCCCAACCGAGACATCGCTGGCCGCCAAGGACAAAAAGAAACCAAAGGACAGTCTGTCCCCGCCGCAAACTCAACAATTTGGCGTATCTCTGGCGTTCATAATGGAAAATAATACTAATATGGCGGGCGCTATCCCGCCAGTCGTGAGGCAATGCGTTGAATTTCTGTCACAGCCTGATGGTAAGTGGATAGATTACTCACGGTTTTTTTTTTAGAGCTATTCTACACTGGGACACCGTGCCTCTACCACAACCGTGCTGCCAATAAAATGCTTACATCTATACGGTGGGCATTACAAATAGTGTCGCGCTAAATATAGCCCTTACTGCCTAGCTTATTTCTATCAAATGCTATAACAGCTATTGCGAGTGTTTTTGAATAATCGAAACAGCAATGTGAGGACAGGATCACCTACAGATATTGATCAGACACTTGATGACGCAGAAGCAAAATATATTCGACAGTTTATTGAGATGTATCTTTTGAGGAGCTCGTGGCTAAGTAATAACAGCCGAATGGGTCGATCCTAGCTACGCTTGCCGCGGTCGGTCCGTGGATGGGTGGGTGGACCATCTTTACATACCGAGACTCCTCCGTGCCTCGGAAAGCACGTTAAGCCGTTGGTCCCGGCTGTCATTCGTAGATCTTTGAGTCGTTACGGGTCATCAGAAGCCCGAAAGTCTGACAACTAGTCTTACCAAGGGATATCTTATTACCAAGTTACTGGGTTGTGGAGGTCAGACAGGCAGTCGCTCTATGGAAAATACTGGTATTCAGCTGCATCCGGTTAGACTGGAAGCCGACCCCGACATAGTTGGGAAAACGCTAGGCAGATTGATTTGAATGAGATGTATCTTTTATTCGATCTTCTCGAGGGAACATTTTTATTTAATAAAATAAGCCGTGTTTTCAGCTCTAGAGACCGAGGGTATATTCCGTCGCTCGGCCAACATGTCAGTGATAAAGGAACTCCAGCGGGCCTGCAACCGCGGCGAGCCACTTCGCTTCAAGAACGATCCCCACAACGCAGCCGTGCTACTGAAGACCTTCTTCAGGGATCTGGAGGAGCCGCTTCTGACCTTTGATTTGTACGACGAGATTATGGATTTCCCGAGTAAGTTTTTCTAAAAGAAAGAAAGAATAACGTTTATTTGGACACAGGTCGTGAAACACAAAATACAATTTTTTAAAAATTAAAGTGAAAATAATGTTTTACACAACAGGGTGCTTGCTACGAGGTATAGCAAATAAGCAATAGCATGTTTTTAAGATCTTTGTATGAAGTCAATACCATAGTATTGACTTCATACAAAGATCTTAAAAACATGCAACTTAAACTCATAAGTTTAAGTTGTCTTGTTTCGTTTTCCAACGGAACATTAGATTTGTAGATAATTAAAATATTTAATACTAGCTGCGCCCCGCGGTGTTACCCGCGGTTTATGAGATACACTAAAACGTGTATTATTTAATCGGTGAGAAAAGTATTCACAAAAAATTGCTCATCCCACGGGATTACTACATTTTTTCAGGATGTGTGATGTGTGCTATGTGTATACAGGATGTCTGCTACTTCCACACCAAATTTTATCAAAATCGGTCGAGCCGTTTGAGTTTGAAGGAGTAGCAAATATATTTGAATTTCTTGCTTATCCCACGGGAGCACTACATTTTTCCGGGATAAAAAGTAGCCTATGTGTTAATCCAGGTTATTAGCTGTGTACATACCGAATTTCATCCAAATCGATCCAGCCGTTTGAGCGTGAAGAAGTAACAAACATACACACACACACACACACTCACAAACTTTCGCCTTTATAATATTAGTGTGATATTATATTATTAGTGTAATTATTTATTTTTGTTTTTTTGTTTTCAAACTTTTATTATTGTGTTTTTTGTTTAGTTGGTGATCTTCCTGTGCTAGTCACAATAAATAGTTTTTCTTTCTTTCTCTATTTTTCCGGGATAAAAAGTAGCCTATGTGTTAATCCAGGTTATTAGCTGTGTACATACCGAATTTCATCCAAATCGGTCCAGCCGTTTGAGCGTGAAGAAGTAACAAACATACACACACACACACACACTCACAAACTTTCGCCTTTATAATATTAGTGTGATTATTTATTTTTGTTTTTTTGTTTTGAAACTTTTATTATTGTGTTTTTTGTTGAGTTGCTGATCTTCCTGTGCTAGTCACAATAAATACTTTTTCTTTCTCTATTTTTTCGGGATTAAAAGTAGCCTATGTGTTTATCCAGAGTGCCAGCTACTTCCACACCAAATTTCATCAAAATCGGTCGAGGCGTTTGAGTTTGAAAGAGTAGCAAATATATTTGAATTTCTTGCTTATCCCACGGGAGCACTACATTTTTCCGGGATAAAAAGTAGCCTATGTGTTAATCCAGGTTATTAGCTGTGTACATACCGAATTTCATCCAAATCGATCCAGCCGTTTGAGCGTGAAGAAGTAACAAACATACACACACACACACACACACACTCACAAACTTTCGCCTTTATAATATTAGTGTGATTTACAAAATCGTACTCGTCGACTTACATCTAAACTTTTTTTTTTTTTTTACTTTTATAGACTGGTCAGCTCGAGACAAACCGCGCAAAGTCAAGATCCTGATTCTGGAACGCCTGCCACTTGACAACTACAAGTTGTTGAAATATGTATTCCAGTTTCTGTGGAAGGTTTGTGCTTACTCTCTATTGGTTCAAAAAGACCTCTATAAACTGCTTCAGAACTATGCAAATTGGGGGCTTGTGATTAAGTAATAACAGCCGCACGGGTCCATCGATAAGGTCAAGCTACGCTTGCCGCGGTTGGTCCGTGAGTGGGTAACCATCTTTACATACCACGACCCTTCCGTGCCTTCGAAAGCAAGTTAAGCCGTTGGTCCCGGCTGTCGTTCGTGAATCTTTGACAGTAGTTACAGGTCAAGCCCGAAAGTATTGACAACCAGTCTTACCAATTGGGGCAGGCGCTCTCCATGTAAAATACTGGTAATCAACTGCATCCGGCTAAACTGGAAGCCGAAGCTAACATAGTTGGGAAAAGGCTAGGCAGATTATGACAGAACTTTTAAATTGCATTAAAAAAAACAGATTGTGTCTAAGATTGAACGATTAATATAATTAAATTAAACTCCGAAATATAAATTGGTTCGTTCCATCCACCAAACCTGTCTCATACATAAACGCGTGCGCAGCCGTTCTCTTCATATGATCAGTTCTAAATTCTTCCTTACTGAATAAGGGCTCTCCCACAGGTACAAGACAGGAGCTGTCTCAACAAGATGACTACGAACAATCTCGCCGTGGTTTTCGGGCCCAACCTCGCTTGGCCGCCCAACGGACAGATGTCGCTAATGTCGATCGCACCAATTAACAACTTTACAGACTTCCTCCTAGCACACCAGGAATCTATCTTTATCATCTAATATGTTGTAAAAATTGATCAAATTGTAACCGAAATAATTGTCCCGAGACAAAATTATAAATTAATGTTGATGTTATGAATGAGCGTGTTGAATTAGTAAATGCCAAATTTTTGTTAGACAGCGTTTGGTAGGAGCTAATTTTTCAGAATGTTTTAATTTTCTTTTTTAGAAATTGTGTTGTCTAAATACGACAATATTAACACTTGCGTTTAAAAACAGGCGGAACACGTATTTAAAATTAATTTTAGTTTTTTTTTTTTTGACCAGAATCTCTATGTTGTCACCTTTTTATATTTTTTTGAAGGATTCATTTTATGATGAATTCATTTGTGGTACATAATGAGTTTCAAGTTATTATAATAATGGATGTATTTATTGTTGCAATTTAATAATATTATATGAGATCTATAAATAATGCTTATTAATGATGCATGTACTGACTGCTTTTAACCCCACATCATAATAATATTTATATAGGTAAAAGTTAGTATCAGTGGGTAAACTTTAATGGGTAAACAAGTGAAAAAGGGTAAATGGGTGAGTATAAAGCACACATAAATAACAAATAATTACAAAACAAGTTACCTTATCCTTTACATCTTCTAAAAATCGAATATACATATAAAACTAATCATATAAATCTATACCGCTTACACAAAAACTTTACTAATCTAAAAACCAGAAACAGGCTTTTGACAGGTAGTTATTATCCGATCGAATTTTCAATTTCATCCGTAATAGAGAAGATTCGTCCAACTTGCTAGAGCATCCCTAAAACTCCGTAATTCGTTTTGGTATAACGGAATTATGTTATATACCTAGTAGAAAAGAATCCCCAAAATAACGAGCAAATATAAAAAAAAAAACAGTAGCTATTTTGGCAGGCTGAAGTAGCGACATTACATTTACTTCGGCGCCGTCATGTGTTTTCTCGTTGACGTCCCGTTCCCGGTCCTGTGGACTAACAGTGTAAAGCTTTATAGAAACATCGGTAGGCTACTGCCCATAAATAAATTATTGAAGAAGAAGTAAGTATGCGTATTACATCCCTTTGCTGGCAATCATCATCATTCTCCTGCCCTTATCCCAATCAATTTGGGGTCGGCGCAACATGTCCTTTTTTTCCATACTTCTCTATTATTCGTCATCTCGGTAGTCACCCCCTTTCTAGCCATGTCATCTTTCACACAATCCATCCATCGTTTCTTTGGTCTTCCCCTACTCTTATAGCCATCGACATTCATACTCAAAACTTTCCTCACGACATTTTCCTCACTCCTCCGCATCACATGCCCATACCATGACAGCCGATTTCCGCACAACTTTTCAGTCACCGGTGCCACTTTTAGACTTCCTCTTATGTACTCATTTCTTATTCTATCCATTCGTGTAACACCACACATCCCTCTTAGCATTCTCATCTCAGCTGCATGCAACTGCTTTTCATTCATCCCTTTTGTGGCCCAACATTCTGATCCATACAAGACAGCAGGTCTAACCATTGTTTTATATATCTTCCCCTTAAGTTTAAGGGGAATGCGGGAGTCGTAGATTGTCCCCGTGACCTGCCGCCATTTCATCCATCCAGTGTTAATCCTATGCTTAACCGTCCGATCTACTTCGCCATCGCTTTGCACGAGTGAACCGAGATACCGAAAGTCGGAGCAGACTGGGAGAAGCGCGCCATCAAGCGCTATGCCTCCAATACGCCTTTGCTGGCAATACACAAAGAATTTAAATCAGTATGTACTAAGATAGAATGTTCCACGACATTCCATATGGAATCCATATGACTTTGAACCTAACTTCATAAAGACGACCATACAGTTGTTATTACAAGGTTTTATTTAGTTTCACCTGTCCCGGTGTCTGTCTGTCTGTAATCTAAATCTTGCAAGTTAAATTTGATCCCCCGGTTTCCAATTGAGCTGCAATTTTACATGTATATGTAAATTGGATGACAATGTAATATTATTATAACATGGAGCTGATCTAATGATGAAGCCGAAAGGTGGCCATGGGAACTCGGCAATAAAACGACGCAACCCTATGGAGTTTGGACTCATTTAATTCGTCTTGACAAGGACTCTGGTCCTAGATAATATCCAGACTAATAAAAGCTTGTTAATACATAATAATAATTCACTTGTCTACTACTAAGCCATCATCTTCCTGCCCTTATCCCATATTAATTGGGGTCGGCGCAACACGTTTTCTTCTTCCATTCTTCCCTGTCAACCGTCACGCTATCATTCACTCCCTTCTCTTTCATATCATTCCTCACACAATCCATCCATCTTTTCTTTGGCCTTCCTCTGCCTCTCCATCCATCAACATGTATATTCATCACTCTTTTAGTCACATGCGTTTCGTATCTCCTCATTACATGCCCATACCAAGACAAACGATTTCCTTTCAACTTTTCTGTCACTGGCGCCACTTTCAAACTTCCTCTTATATACTCATTTCTCACTTTCTCGTCACTCCACACATCCATCTCAACATTCTCATCTCCGCTGCATGCAATTTTTTTTCATCCGTCTTCTTCACTGCCCAGCATTCCGATCCATAAAGTAAGCCGATAGTGATTTAAAAGGTAAATCCAAGATGGCGGCTGCGTGCATTTTCAAATTTTTCGTCATGGGTGTCGTTTTCATGGTTTTCAAGGATGTTAAAGCCGATAGTGATTTGTGATTTTAAAATGTAAGGCGCTTACGAAAATTTTAAAATTTTTCTTCATGGGTGGTGTTTTCATGGTTTTCGCGGGTGTTAAAGCCGTTACATAAAATATAAGCCGTGCGTTAAAGCAGTAAACATACTAAGTAATTGCATAATAATCGTTGTAGCCTATTTGTGTTGTAATGCGAAATCGATATCATCCTCCGAACTCGTGTAATCGATTATACCTATTTACGTTCGCAACCCATAACCTTACATTGTTTGTCCACAATGGGAAGAGACACTGCCAATTTATCCCGCTAGGAGTCACATCGTCGCTTATGCTGTTTACCTGTCAAATACCATAGTAGTAGGGGAGGTACTGCTCGATTTTTGCGACCTATTTTATACCGAATAAATTTCATTTCTAGAGTTGTTTAATATTCACTAATCATGAATGAGTGAGAGTCAGCCGCCGCACCCATGGGGGAATCCAAAATGTCAAAAAGTGGTCCAGCATGTCAAAATTGTAAAAAAATATATATTGTATAAAACTTTACGGGACGATTTTTGGGATCATATTCTACCCAAAAAAAATAGTCAGCTGCATGGATGTGAAGGAATATAATATGTCAGTCGGTTGCAATGGCACATGAGGCTGCATTCGAAACTATAACTACCCCCATTTCCATGCAGTTGACTATTTCTTTTAGGTTGAAGATGATCCCAAAAACGGTCCCATAAGGTTTTGGCGCGGTATGAAATTACTTTTATCATGGTTTTTTACAACTTTAACATGCTCTAGCTTTGGACTGCCCACTATTGGAGCAGCTGACCCTCAGATCTCATATTATGCACTAAGGAAAAACAATTTTTAGTATGATTTTCAGCTGGTATAAAATTACTTTTTCAAACTAACGCCACCTCCCGTACTATATTGTTTTATAGTGAGAGCGCGTTTCCTTGACAACCTTCAACAGATAGACAGCTGACAAGCACCAGCGATAATGGCGTCATCTATAATTAGCTTTGCCTGTTCCTTCCCATTCAATGTCAACGGGACGTCAACCAGAAACGAGATCGGTCATTATTCGCTCCCGGTGCGATGGACAAACAGTCTTAGGGCATGTACACAAAATTGCGTTGCGACGTCGCATCGTAAAAATCTACGAGCTCACACGACGCATTGCAAGAACTTGCGTATTGATTCGCATCGCGCATTGAATGGTCACCGGAACCGTGGAATTATCACTTGCTTAAATAAAAAAACGGTGAAGGAGGAAAACATCGTGAGGAAACCCGTGCCTGAGAGGTATCATATCATATTAATTCTCTGACGGCATGTGAAGCCAAATCAGAGGCTAATTTCATAAAAAGAACGCGAAAAAGAAAAATAAAAAAGAAAAAAAGGAAGGAAGAAAGGGAGACCCCTAACTTGCCGCACGAAATCGCATCGCAGTTTTCTGCATTGCATCAATTCGCATCGCGCCGATTCGCAGTTTTGTCACAGATTAATACAGATGGGACACTGCAAAATTATTTAAATAAACAGTGACTCTTGCTACGACACCATAAAGTGCAATTCAGGTCGCACAACACTTCATTACCTACTGTTATATTCACCTATAAGTTGCCTCTCTTTCTATCGCGTAACTCTTATAACTCGATTTCTTACTTTCTTTCACTCGTTAGGGTATCTTCTTCTACGACGCGGCGCGTGAGGGAGTATCGAACTAACGTGCGAGCCGGCCGGTGCGCGGCAGCCCATACTGAATTGACCCAGTGACATGAGCCCGCCGCGTATTTGTAGCTTCATACCTAAACTGCGTTGTGTTCCATCTGTAGTAATCTGTGGTTTTGTGTACAAGCCCTTAGGGGGGCAATTTGTCAACGTCCAAAACCTGCTTGCTTACTACTAAATGCTTATTTTACTCTAACCGTTAGTTGTTAGGCCCCGTATTCATGGTAGAGCTGCACAACTTTATTCAGTAGCATGTTTTTGAGTTGATTTTCAGTGGGAAACATGTTTCCAGCAACACAAAATGAAATTGCGATAATGACGCGAAACTTTGTTTAAGAGGCATTTCGACCGTGCTTTTTGCGTAAATTGGACAACTTTAGAAATCTTATTCTGAGAAACTGAAAGACTTCAACAACTTTGGTTTATGGGGAATACTTATTAGTATAGTCTATATCGGCCTCAGAATTTTGAAATATATATGGAATAAGTAGCTATAAAAAAAATCCCATTCAAAACCATAAAACTACTAACGAACTGTAAATTTCGCCTTCCTACATTAATATTATTACGTAAAAGTTATATCAGAATAAACGTTAGTTCATAAGAAATTAAAATTTCACACTTTAAAAAAAATAAGACTCAAAATAAACGGAATTACAACTGCCAAATTGCTACATAATGCGATGCGTCGCCATGCTTCATTAAACATCTGTCAAAACGCAATTTTGTGATAGGCCTCTTAACGTGAATACGAGGCTTAACAGTAGGGACATAAATAAAAAAGACTGAACATCTAAAAAAAAAACAGTTAACAGATTCAAATGATATCTTCGGCCGTTATTAATTCTTTCAGCGAATCACAGAAGTTTAGGTACTACAATGTGCTCTGTAATCCCTGAGCAAATTTTTGTGTGGATCTCGCTTTTATAAACCGGGTAGGTATAAGCAGACAATTAACGAACAAAAATGCATAAGTTACATCTAAATTATTCTTGAAACCATATGAACTACATTTTAATGGAATTCGCAAAAGTAAAACATGCGGCTTCTTAGTGATTGAGATGTACAAATTATGTTTTAATATAATTATTATAATTGGATAAAACTGCAAGTAAGATGTAGAATATGTTTAAAAATGTTATATTATAAATCATGTAACAGACTGGACTACCAAAATTATTCCGAGACTCCAGTTTCCGTAGTGAAGTACCTACTTAAACAATCTCTTAAGGCGCGGACTGACTACGATTTTAAACGGCACACAACCGTGTAATCTATTGTCACCATTAGCTGGCTTGAAATAAGGTTGAAAATTGAAAATAATATTTGTGTTGCCGTGATGTGACTAAGCTGCGAATGTGAATTTATTTTCCGGGTTTTCTTTAGATTATTCAGAATATACACAATAAATTAAATAATTGTCCGGTTAAAGTTTAAAAAAAATGCTAATTCTATTAAATTCTTAAAAAAAAAAAGAATGTCGTTATCGCTGAAAATACAGAGATGTTCGACGCCAAAGTTTATTTTTGTGGAGCAACTTCTACATTTTTTATTGGGAATATCAAACTATTTTTTACTATTCTATTCAGTTAAAATTTTTCTCTAAACCCTTCTCTGTCCACATTATTTTTTGCGTCGGATAGTTTCATTGCGTTATGTGATAGTCGACAATCCAAGAAACCAATTTTTGTGAATATTGAGCTAATACCGCGCCTTAAGACATTAGGGTCAGTTCACACCAAGGGAAAAATCCTCGAGGTTTTTACTGGATCCATTGAAAATAGGACCATATTACCATAACCTAAAGTTTAAAATTGTATGAATATCGACATATTTTATACTTTAGGCTATGGTAATACGGTCCTATTTTCAATGAAGCCTGTAAATTCCTTGAGGATTTTTCCGCTTGGTCTGAACTGAACGTTACTGGCGTATTTTACAGGAAATTGTATGTTATGTCCTGTACCCACGTATCCACTTGTCAAGTAATCCTTCGTCAAAATTATTAATTCTATTAATGTATCACACTGAAACCACAGAATAATGTTACAGTAGTACGTCTGGACAGTGACCTTAAATTAATTACCTACGGCCGCTCTGTAGATAAAACCGCGTCCATCCATGTGTAACTGCCGCGCACTCGAACTGATGCTACTGGTATATACTTGAGATTTCGAAGCGCGACGTTTCGGCCGTTCTCTATGGAGATGTACTACTGTAACATTATTATTCTGTGCTAAAACATTACACACGTTATGAAACATTGTATTCAAATAATCATTCCTTTTTTATGACCTATTGTTAACACGTAATTTTCCGGCACTTAATTCGAAGCATTTATGTACACCTTTTTGCTTTTAAAACCACTATTCCAATGTTTTAATTAAATTCATAAAGAGTGATGTAAAGTACCTGTTTTTAGTAACATTACCTGAATTTCTCTTAGATAATTTGTAGATTCTTTAATTGAATTTACTGTGGAAATGACAAAAAGGTTTGTTACTACACTGTAAGCAAATTGTAAAGGACTGATAGTAATTAATGGATCTGATGATACAGGATTGTGTGTTAATCTGTGTCTAGGGAGCGGACCTCATACGGACTACATTTTTTAAACGGAACTGTTTCAAATGACAATACAAATAGATCTTTTCAATACTACTATTAATTTACTATACAGAAGTATGGTTCTTTTAATTATGTAGTCTGTGGGAGATCAATTTCAAACATTCTACAAGTATTTTAAAGGTTTTTACATGTTTTGATAACGTTCTTCTTTGTACACACGGCTACATGTCAGGCTATACATGTCCACTTTAAGATGACCTCTCACTGTACGTAAATCCTATATAACGAGAGATCAGCTTATACTGGAAATGTATAGTTACATATGTAGGTGTGTGTACTTTCATCTTGTAGTACAATAATCACATTACATCATCGTTTCATTTTGTAATAAGTATGTAATTTTATATGAATATTAACACAATATCGTATGGGGGGGGTCTAGGGGGTAAATTAGTGTTAGGGTTGGAAGAATGTAGACTAATTTAACTACCTACAGGTAGATTTATTGTAAGTTATTTATGTTATGTATCCGGGAAAGTACCAATGGGACTTTTTCAATGAGGGTTTTCTGAAATGACGTTCACTAGGTGGCAGCACTGAGACGTCAGGTCCCGGCACCTGTCAAAAGTGTCAAAGCGCCTATATTTTCTTTAGTCGCAACTGAATGATGAACGTCATCATATATATTCCTTGTCGAAACAGAAGACCTCTTGTCAAAGTGGTGCCAACTGGTGACATAAATATTCATGAAAACCCTCATTCAAAATTATGTACTTTGTAAGTTTATCTTGGACATCACTGACATTGATGAAGGAAAACATCGTGAGGACTTATAGTTAGTATATGTATGAAATCGCCAACATGTCTTGGGCACCCGTGGTGATCAATGCTCGTGCCTTCTCTGTATGAGAAGATGCCTTTGCCCTGCAGTGGGCAGCAACAGGCTGGTATTATTATCGGATTTAGATTTGTAAGCTTTTGTCTAAGATAAACCAAATTAATCCGTTGTTATATTGTATACAGTAAAAGTAAACAATCATATTAATTTACTTAGCTAAACTTCAGTCGTGTGTGTGTGATTTGTTGACATCTCTTGTATTTTCTATCTAGCACGCTCTGTATGATTTTGTGTAGCCATCATTAAGTGGACCAATCGATGAAGCTACAGTGCTGGTGGATTTCTCTTTTCTCTATTCTAAACCAATTTGATACACAAAGATTACCGCCACAGTTTCGACCCGGTTAACCTACTCTAGATACACGCACGCGGGCATTTGATGAATGCAATTTGGACGCCTTGGTGGAAGCTTCTCCTCGAGCAGTTGCAATAAAAACTGTTAAGAGACTTGTATCATCGGAATAACGTGAAAGATTACGTTAACTCGTCCAAAGCGTTTTCTCAATACTGGTATAGAACTTTTGTTGGGACGTGATGTAGGTTCTATAGTGAGAAATTAAATGTCCATTCAGATTTACACTACGAATTTAATAATGTATTTACTACAACTAAACACGGTACAATTATTATGATGATTAGTATGAAATGATATATATGAATTGACGCGAGTAGCCGTCAGTAAACGACTGTGTAAATGTGTTGTCGTGACAACGCGTGACTTCGAACTTAAGATGACGGTGAACGTCTTAGATACTTATAAGCTCGCAAGTGGCGTGCATGTGTGGGTAAACATACCACTACACTGGGCATGAAGAGCAGAGAGAGAAATCCAAAAGTAATTTTGTAGTTTGTTGACCAAATAGACACACACCAATATTACAAACATTATTGTTATTTACTGAGGCTTACAATATTATCTTAAGGAATAACGTATTAATATAAAAAATAGTTGTATTATTAAGATTGTATACCAAAAATAACATAGAGTAGCGGTTATGTAGTTTTAAGAACACATCTTTATTAGGTAATAATAACGAACAATGTACTGTATTATATGTTAGGGCCTCATCTTTGTTATGTAACCCGGAAATAAAGTTTTTATCTGAGGCCATTACTGTGTGCTATGTGGCAAAATTTCTCCTACGTTTTGATCTGATACAGGTTGTATCGGAAACGTGTAGTCAAATTTAAGGGTGTCGTACAGACCATCAAACTGAACAACTTTCCCCATGGGACCAACATCGTAATCGAGAAAAAACTTTCAGCCGTCTCATACTTCTTAATTGGGTCGAGTAGTGTTGAAGTTTAGTACGGGACAGCTGATAATTTTTTCTCGATTACGATGTTGGTCCCATGGAAAAAGTTGTTCACTTTGATGGTCTGTACCACACTATTAAATTTGACCACACCTTTGTGATACTCCCTGTATACAAAATAAAAAATAGTGTTATGGATAGTTCCTTAGAAGATTATAATAATATGCGCAACTTGCTTGTTTTGTAAATCTGTTTTTCAAATCTTTATACATAACTTTTCTTGTTTATCTTAGTTTTGGTTAAATGCCGGAGTTTATGTTCTGATATAGTTTGTGTCACGTAAGTTTGCCGCTATGCTTTCCGATGCGCAAGGCATGGCGCGCTGCTGTTTTAGTGTAGGTACTGCGCAGTCATTTGCAACCTACTTTAGAGCGGCAAACTTATATGACGCGAACTATATATCTACAATCAATTAATCTGTAACATATTAGACCGAAACATGAAACTTTAAAGTAAGAAGTACATATTTATTAAAGTGTATTTATCTGTTTTCATGATATTTCCAAGCAATAGCACTAGCAGTGTCATAATCTACCGATTAATTAAATTATTTTTTTTTTTTGTCTTCTTCTGCGTAAAATAAAACATCTTTCGTTTGTGTATAGGTTGTGTATAGTGATGTAAATGTGTTTGGTATGTACTGCAAGGATTATTAAGTAATAACGCTCCGAGCTCTGACTGGAATCTTTCTATCAAGCCAGTTAGCGCGCCAATTTATCACTCTGCTGCAAAACTTGCATGACAATATTGCAACTGAATAAATTACATTGTATCAGTAGTTTCAAACTCTTGATTTACTTCTTTGACTTTGGTGTTGCTAAAAATTATCTGTGATATTTTTGCCTGATACGTCCAAGACTCTTAAATTATAAACCATATACCTACACGATTTTATTAGTGGTTGATGTTTATTTTACGCAGACAAACCAAAATCTAACGAAACGTGCCATTTGCTACGAAGTACCAAACTAACAGACGTCACAAACAAATTCCTGTTTTTGTTCTAGCCTATTAAATTAAAAACCACTGTTAAATATGTATGGTTTATACATATTTGTTATTATGATGTATTAAAATATGATGATATCAATTACTCATATTAACCCTTCATAGGAACATATGTACTTATGAGTGAAACCCAAAACCCCAGGGAGAGGGGTTAGTTGCGAACCCCATTTATTTATATAATATATAAGCTTATATACCCATTATATAAAGGATTTTCCTTATGCACACATGGGGTGCAATGGGCGCGTCAGTAGTGAAGAATAACTTCCACGATAGTTTCATGTAACATGAACCTAGTTTGCTTAAAGTGCCGATAGATGGCGTTATGTTTAATTTACAAATGACAAGTAAAGTGTGTCGGCCCTCGGCCGTGTGAGTCAGACTCGCAGCGAACCGGTTTGTCGCGCACAATTTAAAAAAAATGAAAGTAACTGTACGTCATTATAACATCGGAGCCAGCCTACGGTAGTTACTATCGCGATATCGCCATACATAAACGGATGAACAATAACCTAATTGGGCTTAAGTATTAATTCTTAAAATTACTGCGTTTCGGTGTATTTATTTTAATCATAATTAGTCGTCATTCCATGAGAAAATGGTCTTTCTTATTAAACAACGAAGTTTATTAAGCTCTTTAAATAATCATTTTGTAAATTAATATTCATAACCTAACCGGAAAGGGTAATTTATAAGATTTAGATAATAAAGATGTACTGGAAAATGTTTGTAACAGACAGTAATTTTATTTCGTTGGATCTGCGGCTTTGTAAAAGCTATAGACTTGGACTTGCTAATAAAAACTGTACAAAGGACATCTCTAATAATTAAAGTTTATACATACTCATTAAATTAAATAAAAATATGATCCATAATATTAAAACATAATTTTGTTAAGCTTGTTATTTATACATTTTTTATTAGTAAGTCGAAAAGAAGATTATCATGAAAAATTATCATTTATTTAATTTAGAGGTAGTTTTGTATTCTTATAGTTAATTATTTAAATTTTAATATACTGGGTGTACTTTCAACTTGTACTCATAATTATGAACAACTTTTACCATCGGACCAAACCTGAAATCGCGAAAAAAAAAGTCTGCTGTTCCCAACATTTTGATGAGTTAAGCAACATAAAGTAGTAGGGAACAGCAGATTTTTTTCACGATACCAGTTTTGGTCCTTTAGTAAAAAGTTGTTCATAATGATGAGTACAATGACCCCAGAAGAGGATAACGGTGATTAAAATAACACCCTGTATGTATAAACTGTTAACAAAATAAAACTTTAATAACTTGAATAATTTTTTTTTTAGTATCAATTCCTATTATTTTTGGTAAAAGCAAAACGTGATTTTTTTCGCGTAACGGGTTAGGGGAAATATTTTCACAATCCATTGCATCGTTAGAAGTGCACTTCGAACTGCGAATGGGTAACTATATAAATAGATTGATTGATTACTGCGTTGTGTAACAGTCCCACACGCGACATGCGGAATATCACGTAGTTTTACAGCACACAGAGGCAGCGTTCCACTACTTTCTCCAGTGCGGCTTTGGAAATATTTTAACCGAAGTATAGTCTGAAAAATCGAATGATGCAAGCTCTAAACTTCATTTATGATGGCCTTCAGGTAACGGGGTGTGTTGTATGTGTGTGTAATTTGCCCGAACTATATTTGTTTTTCTTTTTCCCAGATAATTTGTTGCAGATTAGCCCATAACTAGCAATGCGTTGCCCCGACAAACGAATATTCCCAGTCGCCCGAGGCGTTGAGCCTCCGTGTGAATTATGTGGAAAATAAACGTTCACAAAAATATTGTAGGAGCTAGTAAATTCCCTGTTTTACAAAATCTGAAATATTTAATTTCATCTCGACTGTATTCTGATATAATTATGGAGAGAATAACATGGGTAAGTAATCAAGATTCGATAGTACACGGCTACACATAAGCTATAAATTTCCAGTTTACACTGACCTCTCATTGTAAGGAAATCCTATACAATGCGAGATCAGCTTATACTGGAAATGTATAGCTTGATCTGTACCAGGTACATAATTCAAACATTTTACGTGCCCCGATATCGAAACGGCGCGGCGCGGCGTCCGGCACGTCTATCGTATGGGACAATCTGAAAACTCAAATTTTTTTGCAATTTGCAGGTGTAGGTTGTATCTCAAGACTAACGAACTATGCATTTGCATAATTATAACCATAAAAATCATCAATTCAGACGAATTCGGAGGAAATCTAACTGAGAAAGATGTATTGATGATTTTTAGGGTTACAATTATGTAAATAGGTACATATGTTTTGTTGTCGTGTATCATATTTTGATACAACCTCACACGGACCTGCAAATTGCAAAAAACCCAAATTGAATTTCGCGGGCGCATCCGCCTTATCAAACGCCTTAGCAAATCATTTTGATCAACATAATAGGTCTTTACCTATGAAATTGCCGTTTTGTATGAAAAAATTTAAACGAATTTTTTTCATGCATTTTTTATTTGTATTAATCGAAGTAATCACCCATGCAATCAATGCATCTTTGCCAACGCAGTGGCAGTTTATTGATGATGCCCTTCTTAAAGAAATCAGCTGGACGGGAGGCAACAAATTCTTCAAAGGCATTTTGTACTGCCTCTCGGGTATTGAATTTTTTTCCGCCAAGAAGTTATCCAAATTCTGGAAAAAGTAGTAGTCTGTAGGCGCAAGGTCTGGTGAGTAGGGCGGATGACGGAGAGCTTCCAACCCCAGTTCTTGCAACTTGGAGACCGTCTGCTGTGCAGTATGAGGTCGCGCGTTGTCGTGCAGGAGCAGCGGAGACGAGCGATTGACCAATGCTGGTTGGAGATGTGCCAGCTTCTCCATCATTGTGTTCAGTTCTTCACAGTACACATCTGAAGTAATGCTCACCCCGTTTGGTAAGAAGCTGTGATGAATCACACCGGCGCTAGACCACCAAACAGTGACCATCACTTTTCTAGGGGTAAGTTTTCGTTTAGGGCATTGTTTAGGTGCTGAACCAGGATCCAACCAACTTGCTGAGCGCTTGCGGTTATCAAACAGAATCCATTTTTCATCGCAGGTAACAATGCGGTTCAAAATTCCTTCATTTGTGTGTCTGTTGAGCAGTGCAAGGCACGTCTCGACGCGTACTTCGCGCTGGCGATCATTGAGTTCGTGGGGCACCCATTTGTCAAGCTTTTTTACCTTGCCAATTTGACGCAAATGGACCAATATTGTTTTGACGCTAAAGTCGAAAGCTGCTGCTAATTCAGCCGTAGATTGTGTATCATCAGCTTCCACAATCGCCTTTAATTCGTCATTGTCGACCAAAGTCTTCGGACGACCGCGAGGTTCATTTTTCAGGTCGAAATTTCCAGAACGGAAGCGAGCAAACCAATAACAAGTGGTGCGTTGGTTTGTAGTGTTAGCTCCGTAAACATCGTTGATGTTGCGTGCCGCTTGTGCCGCGTTGCTGCCACGACGGTACTCATATTCCATAACTACTCGAATTTTTAACGTATCCATGATGACAAAAAGGTTGAAATGCGATGAAAATGTAACACTAATCAATAAACAAATGACTACTTTTGGAAAAAAAAATCCATGTTTTTAAAATAAAATTAATTTGAAATTAGAATTCTTAGCCAAACAAAAATTATTTTGATTTGAAATGGCCAGTACTGCAGAACGGCAATTTCATAGGTAAAGACCTAATAGTATGTTGGTATGGTTGGTTGTAAAATCGATGGTGTCAGGTGGTATGTTGAACATACCACCTGGCACCATCGATTTGACACTGACTTGCCAATACATAAGAAAATTTGAATTTCGCGGGCTACCGGAACGCATCCCCCTTTAATATTTAGATTACTAGAGTTTTTCTAATGAAAAATGATAAACTAAATATAGTTTTGAATAAATTCGTCTTTGTTTTTTTATTTGCCCTCGAAGAACCGTGACCCGTGAAATTAATGCGGCCATCTTGTACTGCAGAATAGATTAGTTTTCATTACTAGCAAGCGTAAAATGATACCCGTGATAAAAACTCGTAATTATTCGCTCGATACTATTTATGCCGTTATCTACTTGATTTTGAGAATACAATTATTATAACAACTAATTATTATATTATGACAAGGTGTAGTTCATAGGTCTTACCAAGGGGTATCGTAATACCCAGTTACTACGTTGTGGAGGTCAGATTGGCAGTCACTCATGTGAAATACTGGTATTCAGCTGCATCCGGTTAGACCTCAAGCCGACCCCGGCCCCAACATAGTTGGGAAAAGGCTAGGCAGATGATGATAGTTCATAGGTACAGATTGTGCCAACGCTTTTTAGGAATTAGCAAGTTTTAAATTGCATTACTTTTTAACAAGCCAAGTCTCCGGTATCTGGTGGGTAGAATAGACAGCCATATTTATGTATGTAGGTAGTAAAAAGAATACAGTGGCAATATTATCATCGGCAAACTTTCCGGTGAACCACTTTTCAACCTTATTGCGTACGCACGGCTACATGTATTATCTGCCTAGCCTTTTTCCCAACTATGTTGGGGTCGGCTTCCATTCTAGCTGGATGCAGCTGAATACCAGTATTTTACATGGAGCGACAGCCTATCTGATCTCCATAACCCAGTGACTGGGTATTACGATACCCCTTGGTAACACTGGTTGTCAGACTTTCGGGCTACTGACGACCCGTAACGATTGTCAAAGATCCACGAATGGCAGCCGGGACCAACGGCTTAACGTACTTTCCGAGGCACGGAGGAGTCTCGGTATGTATAGATGTTCACCCATCCACGGACCAACCCCGGCAAGCGTAGCTTAACCTGATGGATCGACCCGTGAACACCGTGAAAAGTTCCAGTATAAGCTGATCTCGCATTGTATAGGATATCCTTACAATGAGAGGTCAGTGTAAACTGGAAAATAATAGCTTGATCTGTAGCCGTGCGTACACCTATTCTTTATAATTATTTTCTTACTATTGTACTAACTTCGTTCCTGACGGGGTCCCTCAAACCCACACTTTTTTTTAAATTTATTTGTAAGTACTGCGTACTTTTAGTTTTCTGGTTCAGTAGTAGCAAGTAGCACAGTTGTTCTGAATATCAACATGAAATAAATACACGAGCATTAGTCACCCACGCTCACGCTTGCTCAGGGGCTTACTATGAGCTCTTATAGCAGGGCAAAAGTTGAACGGTTCCAGTGTGAGAGAGAGAGAGACGGAGTTATATACGACCTATAGCACCATCCTTTTTCCTCAACGGATCCATAATGGATCCATGATGTTGATTTTTCACGTCACAGTACAGATTTCAAACCAAATATTTTTTTCACTGAGTACAATAGTAAGAAATTGGGCTTTTGGCGGCTGACATACCTACCAAGAAGGGTAGGCTAAGCAGGTGTAAGTACATCATCATAATTTCCTAAAACATACGAGTTCGATACACTTTTGTAACGAACTCGTATGTTTACAAAATTAAAATAAAATCATAAATAGGTTCACCAACATTTTAGCAAAAGTAGTAACAAAAAAATTTCATGACTGTTGAACTGATAGTGTTTTTGCATTGTTTCAAGTTTCAAATCTATTTGTGAAAATGTACTATTTTTAATTAATTTTATTCTGTACTCTACTTATAAACATTTTTTAAGTGTAGCAACATAGGAACTTTTTTTGATGAGAGCGCCAACTGGTGACTAATTTCTGTAACTTCATATTGATATCTCTGGCTCTATGTTCATGTTGTAATTTATTCTAGTAATTTGTGCTACTTGCTGACAAATCCAATGTTTATTAACTATGTGCTCGTGTTTGGTTTATTCTCGGCTTTGAGGAATTAAAAATCTTGTCTCCATGTATATGTTATGCGGCAAGTTACTTTCAAAACCAATGACATTAGATGAACTCGATGTGCGTTTTGGCCATTTTACTTGGCTTGCGTTGGTGATTCGTACATAGTCACGTGACCAAAGTAGTTTTTGGATCAATGGCGCCAAATGTCTGTTACAGAAAATGTATGTGAATTATGAGGTATTTTAACATAGTACATTATTGCAAAATGATATACAATCGACTTATTGTATACACGTAATACATTCATAGCGAAATGATGGAGAAAATGATGCGTAGGACTCACGTCAATCTGGCAACAAAACAGTGCTGCTATCTATGTTGTCAACTTTGTTATGTAGCCTACAATGGAGACTATTCGTGAGATAAATATTTACGGTTAATTGTTAAAGAATGAAATTTTTGGATTCATTGGCGGTGTCTAGTGAGTGCATTTTGTATATTATTGAAGGCTGCAAGTGAGATTGTCAACGGGCGGCTGTTCTATGTGGCTCGCCGATATTTACAGTCTCGGCCCGACCACTGGCCCGCCATACATTTTACTCGTGCAATAAAGTGAAACGTCAAACGGGATTGTTATTAATTTTCATACATATCCACTAAAAAACATTACAATTCGGTGTATATTGATCATACGATGTATTATGTCGAGGTATAACACGATCACACTGCTTCAACACCTGTACATTTTACATTGTTGAATCCTGAAATTGACATTTTTGTTCTGTATGTCAAATGCTTTTGTACCGAATAATCCTAAATACAAGGCTTTAATACTGTTTACCAATGCTACATTACTTTCAATTATTGTTCATATTGTGTAATGCACATTGTTTTGTTGTTTGGTTCATTGTGCTCATTAATTTTTACCAGTCAAAATTTACTGATTTAATGTATTGAGTGACTAATTTGGATGATAGAAAAGGCTTATAGATTCCCTTGTGAAAGGGCATCAACAGTTCTTAACATTTTGCTTATTAGAAAAGTGCATATTAAAGATACATTTTATTGTTTCCAGGTTTACAGAACGCAAACTGAAGTGCCATGTAGTGAATGATGTGACATTCTACACAATGTTGTTACCGCGTTCTAAGTGTAAAGCAGTAGAAGGATCGTGAACATGTAGGTTGTGGACAACTAAGCGAGATGTCGTTGAGAGGCACAAAGCGGGCGTCTGGGGTGCGCGGAGATGAAGCCGGCGCATCCAAGCGCCGCAGGACGGAGCCCGAGGATGCTCTCTGGCAGCTCCGCCCTGTCAGTGACCTCAAGATGTCATCAATATATAACAGGAGTGCCTCAGAGGCACCCGCTGAACTATTCAGGTTTGTGTGACATGTTTGGATTGGATGCAATCATTGAAATACGGTTTATAATATTATATTAAGTTCCATAGAGTACAGATCATTATAGTGGTTGTTTAGAATATAAACATTACTGTATTAAGTGTTAGCATCACACAAACCTCTGGTTTCTGAAAGTTGATTCATAGTTGTATATTCTTAACAGTGAATTTCTTACAAAAGCTAACTTGAATTGACATGAAAGTGACTGATCTTAAACTTCAGATCAGGCTTCCAAAACCCAGGGGTTAAAAGATCATTTGAATAGATTTTGTATTCTATTATTATTTTCAGTATTAACATTGTACCCTGATACTCTAGTTATATATATAATTATTTGCTGTGCCATTTCTTATGATTCCAAATAAATGCTTGCGATTAATAAGCAACAGCTATTATACGAAAGACATAAAAAATAGGTTGTGATTTGTGGAAGTACATACTAGCTGTGCTAAAAATATTTATTCAGATTTATATGAAGTCATACAAATTCAGCATAAATAAGTAATATAAACAGAATATTCGCTGAAGCTCCAAGGTCCTGATGACTGATAAATGGACTGATTAATAAAATTCTGCAAAGTTTTCTTACTCTAACATAGTTTATCAGCACTTATGAGCACATCTGCATTGCGATTCAAATTAAAATATTGGTATACAGCGATTGACTCTATGATTAATACAACAATAATTTGTGTTATTCAGAGTAATATAAGCATAAAAAATTGGCTCAAAGAAAGAATTTAAACCAAATATCCTTTCATATAGATTTTGATAAAAGTAACTGATATTTTACAATGATGCTGTGCGCTGCATTATCTGTTATGTTCTGTAAACTACATCTTAACATATTTTTATGATTCTTACATTTAAATATTATTATTTAGCAATACATTAACATTTCCTCTTAATGATTATAGTTTAATGTAACAATATTTGAATGTAAGGGCATTATAAAATTGCTCTTAATGCTAAAGTGAAAAGTTACAGTTTTAAGTAATAGACATTTATGAACAGGTAATAGATAGAAAATAAGAATAAGAGAAATACAAGTGATTGCGACTGTTGATTGAATTATTACTAACTCTGTAATTTGCAAAATAATTGAATATTTTAATGTACTAACATTACTAAATTTTAAGACTGGAAATGGGAAGATGTGCCTGTGCATTATAATAAAATTATGTATATTATAATAAAGATTAAGGATTACTTGAGGGATAAAAGTAACACATATTTAAGGAAATGATCATTATTTAGTCAGACACACTAGCAGCTTATTAGCTGATGTGTGTGTATCAAATAGCTTAATGTATCTGTTAAACACTTAGCTACTTAGCACTTAGCTTAGCTTGACTATGAGCAACGAACTGAATCAAATGCTATTGCAATCTTCATAGGTCCTAACCTCGTTTTTGCTGTAAAAGTTGGTAAAGTTGCATATACAAGGATATTTCAAATTGCTGGCAATGTTGTTTTGATGTGCAGTCATGAAAAAATACTAGTGGTATTACCCAGTAACTAGGTTGTGGAGGTCAGATAGGCAGCCACTCCATGTAAAATACTGGTATTCAGCTGCATCCGGATAAACTGGAAGCCGATCCAACATAGTTGGGAAAAGGCTAAGCAGGTGATGATGATGAGCTTAAAGTGCAGTATCAATATAATATAATAGTGTAATATTAAAGTGAATTTTTAATCGAGTTATTATCAATATCTTTCGCACAGTATCTGCAAACATGTAAATATTAAAGTGAATTTTTAATGGAGTTGTTACCAATATCTTTCACACAGCATCACACATCTTTCATATAGTACACACAGTATAGTAAATGTAATAATTTAGAAGAAAATGCTTTATACGTTTTTAATATTAACTCCCAGATGGACATGCTACTTGTACATGTTGCATTTATTTATAAAAATAGTGAAAACCATTAAATAAAATTACTCAAGTGAAATAGGTTTGAAGCATTAAAATTGTTTTGATTCTATGATAAAAAAATGTGAAGATACATATTTTAAGCCATTGTGTTGCATTCTGCAATATTTTGAAATGAAATGACTTGCATTGCTTTACTGTGGTGTGGCTCCAGACAAATATATCTATGCTCTCAACTCACTTCGTTTCACCTCTGCTTATTAGGACACTAACAATTAAAAAAAAATATTATAATTTTGTAAAAGGAACAAAAACATGCTGCAAATCTTTTCAATTTCTTCAATTTCCCATTCTTGTTTCTGATCATTCGATTAATTTAATTTTAAATGAACCTGGTTGGATGATAGCGGATACAAATATAAATATTTTTATTTATGGCTGTACTTAAAAGAACTAAAACCTATTAGATCATTGCCTATAGCATTACTGTATTGGAATGTGTTAGTGATGCGGTAATACCAACCTATGGTTGCTACGGCAGACAAGAACATAAATATGATCCTAAGGAAAATATTGACACAGTAACAGGCACAGAGCCATACAAATATGTATACGCCTGTGAACACAGTGGCTTCATCGTATTCAAGTTGGAACTCCATGTTCATTGTTCTGTTGGGTTGGATGTAGTAGCCTTATGTACAGCCAGTCAGCAACCACCATACTGGAAATAAAATATTCAAGATTATTTCTTTTCACTTAAGCATACTGGTAAAGTTCACAGAATGTACTAAGTGCAGCTTTTATTGTTTTTGTATATTGATTAACAAAAATATATGTTCAGGTAGGTTTTTTTGCGATAATCTACCTGCCTGTTCTTTTGCAGTCAGCAAAGCTTCAGAAGAACGACTAGAAACTGCCCATTACTTACTCTGTTGGTGCTGATAAAATTAAACAAAAACTTTTAAATTTGATACTATTGGGGACTGCACACTAGGATAAATAGAATTCACAATTTAAATGCTATAATAAATTAGGAAACCTTGATTTTATTTATTAAAATTATAATGGTTTTGTAACTACTCTGTTAAGATTTGTATGTTATATCCTTCCTTAGCGAAACTTTGTCATTATATCTATATCAATCCAAAGACTTCCCCATAAAATAGACAAAATTAAATGTTTATAACTGGTTTTGAACAAAGTTACTCAAATTCTATATAACACTGGACAAACGTGCCACCTATCCTTCTGGAATTAACATTATTTTAAATGTTTGTTAAAAATGGTTAGGTACACTAGTTATAAAGCAAAAAAAAAAAAAATATGATTGTTTCCTTGAAATACTGATACAAACAGCGTTACATGTTAATAATCAAAGTCATTCTTACACATCAAGTTTAGTAAATACTAGCTGACCCGCCAGACGTTGTCCTGTTTTTTTTCTTGTAATAAACCACCCCAGAAAAGAGGAGAATAAAACAAAAAAAAAATATTCAAATAGTTCAAGCCGTTTTTGAGTTTTAGCAAAACTAACGGACAATTGATTTTTATATAAGATAAGATAGATATTTTTATATAAGATAAGATGGATATTTTTATATAAGATAGGGTACTCCATAAATCAATATTTATGGGGGGCTACCGGAGAGCTAGCAGGCTAGCCATTACCTTCACCCGCTGAAGCTTGACTATCTGGCCCACAGGGCTACCAGTAGCTCGTATTATATTCATGCCGCGGAGAAAATATTTGTGATTTAAAGGTTCCTGCAAAACCATGAGTATGATTTTAAGTTACATTCTTGTTCATTTACATTATGAAAAGGCAGGACAGGACATCTTCCCATCATATTCTTTATTACATTTGTGCTGCGGGGAAAATATTTGTGATTTAAAGGTTCCTGCAAAACCATGAGTACGATTATGAGTTGCAATCTTGATCATTTACATCATGAATAGGAAGGACAGGACATCTTCCCATCCTATAACTATTGTTCAAAGCGAACTTGTGCTCGCGCAGAAAAATATCACTGTACAAATATATTTTTAAGCGAATTTGAACCTTAACATACGGTTCAAATTCGCTCTAATTTTTCCTAATGTGCTGGTCCAAGAATTCTTTATTATATTTGTGCAGCGAGGAAAATATTTGGGATTTAAAGGTTCCTGCAAAACCATGAGTATGATTAAAAGTTGCATTCTTGTTAATTTATATGATGAATAGGCTCATCTTATCTATCCTATAACTGTTGTTCAAAGCGTGCTTCTGCTGGCGCCCAGAAAGTTGACTGTACAAATAGATATCTGTATTTTAAGCGAATTTTAACCTTATGTTAAACTTTGTTCAAAGTTGTCATAAAATTATGGGTAATTGGGGTAACTGATGCATGCTAACATGAATAATTATGTGAAATCCGACTTTTCATGAAATACCGCATTTACCGATTATCTTAAATTCGCCACAAAATTTTGAATTGCAATTGTTATTCAACTAAACACCTTCATTGAAAATATCGAATCTTCTGTCATAACTCTGTAACCGAAAAGTTAGTGTCATCTTACAAATTAACCGATTTATGGGATCTTACGAACAAAGACTTTTAACTCACTAAATTCATTTTACTTAGGATGCACATAATAATGCACTAACCTCATGTACCTTTGTATCTTCATCAATATCACAAGCTTTAATCATAGGTACATAGTAATCTTTTCTGTTAATTAATTTAAATGAAAACTGGTAATATCTGCATAAAATCCCATTTATGGAATGTAAAACATTGATTACAATCTAACTTTATAAACATGCGTACTTGTAATGATTTATTTAATCTCAGCAAGTAAATAGCATGATTTAATTAGTAGTTTCCCTACAGTGCTCAGCTTATTTTAACTGTCTAGATGCCAAAAATACAAAAAAGCTGCAGTATGCTAGAAACTTACATACTGATGCAGCTATAACAAAAGACAGTAATTTATCAACCCCTAATCGATAAATAAAAGTAGTATGACATAGGTATTTACCAACTGAGGGTTGCAAGGTGAGGGGTTGGTCAGGACTGCACACTTTTTAATCAGGTACATCACTGAAAAGATTAATATGTATCAGATGTTAAATTATTTTACAGACGTCGCGACTTCCACCAAAACGGTAAAAAAAACATGTCGACAATTAAATGAAATTGGTAATGTATCCTGATTTTTGATATTCAGAATCGAAATCGGGTATCTATCTGTTGATCGTGTTGTCTGTAAAAACTGGCATGGGTCATAATGGTTCCTACTAACAGAATCGAACTCATGAAATATCGCTAACCGGGCTTACATGTATGAATTTCAGAAAGGACCTTATCAGCGCCATGAAACTGCCGGACAGTGAGCCACTCACACAGTCTTCATACTGGATAATCACCGACACGTGGAAACAGGACTGGGAGAGAGGAGTACAGGTGCCAGTAAACCCTGACTCTCTCCCCGCGCCTAAGGTCAAAATCATTGACAATCCACCACCACCCAACTTTCAGGAATTCAAATTGTGAGTCAACTTTTAACCACCCTTTATTATGGTGAAACTTGAACTTTATTTTTAAAGAATGAAAACACAGGACTTTTTTAATTTTACCATTGAAGTGATGTATATAAACTTATTTGAAAGCTGCATTTAATTGGAGAAAACACAGATAAAAAGGGAAAGACAAAACAGAGCGACAATCTAAACATAAAAAAAATCTGCCCAGGATTTTTTTGCACACATATTCAACACTTTATTTTATAAACAACTATCTGACCCGACAGACGTTTACATGTCTAAATTTCAATTCCCATAGAGAAAAAAAAGCACTCAGTTTTTTCCCAGTTTTCTGGGCAACTTTTCCATTTTTTTTCCTTAAATATATCGGGACTATTATGAACATTTAAAAAACAAAAAATAGCCAAATCGGTCCAGCGGTTCAAGTGAATTTCATTTTTATTTATATAGATATCCGCACGACTCACCTTAAAAATCTGCAAAACAACACGCAATACACAAATCAACACTCGGCTAGCAAAAAATCGCACTAAAAACGTTTACTAAAAATGTTATTGTTTTATTTTGCAGGCCTAAAGACAAATATCTGCACCTCAGTCGCGATGTTCACTACCATTCGGACAAACATTTACTGAGTCAGACGCCAGCGCGTGCCGAGGCTGCTTGTAGCTATGACTTGGACGCCACTGATACTGCGTGGCTGAAGTTGTTAAACGCAGAGCGCGCAAGGGCTGGCGCTCCACCAGTTACCGAAGACCAACTGGAAAAAGTCATCGAAGAACTCGAGGTAAGTGCTAGACAATTTTTTTAACAATATTCTCATGATTTGTTTTTAAAATTATATAGGATTTTCGATTGCGCACTCGATTCTCGACTTTAAGGACGTGGGTTACGTCATACGTGTTAGTTAAGCCGACGAGTTTAATTAGTGACTTATATGAAGCTTCGTAAGGTTTAGAATTGTTTACCCTCTGAAAAGCGTTTTAGTAAGGGGTGATTCGTATTGAGGGCGTATTGAGGGTGGGTGCCTTTGGAACTTTGATGTTCAAAAAAAGAATTTCGATTTATAGCTGCTATAGATTGACGATTTTTTTTTTTATGTGATGATATAATATCTCGACGACTAGATATGCTTAACGCCTGCTTATTTATGCTTTCGTATCACTTATTAGCCCGCCAGGGAAAGGTACGTACTAGGTACTGACTTTAAAATGAAACATGGTTATGGTTACGTAGATTATAAGGCCTGTATTTATACAAACTTGGTGCCCGAGCGAAACTAGTTTTTAAAACCGAAATCGAGATCTGAAAGTTCGAAGCGCCGGAAATCATACTGTTACTAGCTGGGGTTCGGGATAAATAAATTAATGCCAATTTACACCAAAAACGTACTATATTTAAATAATTACAAATACAATAATCAGAAACTTTAAGCATAATTACTTGTAGCTCACTGTTAGTTCACTGTTGTTCACTGTTTCGCATTCTTAGCTAAACTGGCTTACACCGCTGGCAACCCTCTGTTTATATGACAAGTATAAGCTTCTCGAAAGTTCTAGGACATAATTTGAGAATATTCTAGTACCTACTTCCAGGAATGATCTAGAATGCTGCAAAACGACACTTAACCATCTAGAAAATTCTGGAAGGGCTTAGAATGTTCTAGAAAAATCTATCATGAATCGAAGTATCGTGTAGTTCTGCTACTCGATAACAGATGGTGTTAGCGTCTAAGTAGCAATACTAAATATCGTCTATTCAAGAATATAAATATAAATTCTTAACAACCAGTAAGCAGATATTCTGGTTGGTTATCTTTAACCGTTAGAGGTAGAAAAGTTTACTAAAACTTTGAAAGATGACTGAATGCAGTTGTAATTTAAACATTACAACATAAATCAAACCTTCAGTCGGACACTATTAACTCTTAAAATGTCGATTGTACACCATGTGTACAGATAACAATAGAATTTCAATTGTGTCTGCCAATTGGCGCGCGACGGGTTAATATAGTCGAATCAAGTCTGCCTAGGCTTTTCCCAACTCTGTTGGGGTCGGCTTCCAGTGTAACCGGATGCAGCTGAATACAGTATTTTACCCCTTGGTAAATAAATAAATAAATAATAAATTTATTGCACAAACAAAATCACATTGCACTGCATGCATTCAGTTGACATAATCCAATATAAGGTAAGACTGGTTGTCAGACTTTCGAGCTTCTGACGACCCGTAACGACTGTCAAAGATCCACGAATGACAGCCGGGACCAACGGCTTATAACTGAATACTGGCCTTAATTTATACGTACAGAAAAAAGTTAACCCTGGTTATATTTTGACAAAATAAACTTGTTTAAACGAGTTTTAATATACACTTATTTTTTATTATTATTATTTTTTATATTATGTACGGTGAACCCGCACATTTCGTAACATTAAGTAGGTTAAGCTACATCAGCGTTTGCATACGCGCGATCATTTAGTGAACTGGCTAAGTAAAATAAATCAGTGATTTTACCACACTCAACACGGGCGGTTTAATTCTTCATCCCCGAGTTTCCATCATCACAAGTGTACAGAACTATCATCGTACGCTTGCACAAAGTGTATATACCACGTCGTACATTTTGAATTGAATCACATTCTCACGGTCCCAAGCTCACCATATATTGCCTACAATATACAAAAAGACCACGCTCTTCTCTTATCAGATAGCGATCTGCAAGCATGCTTTCATATCATCAGTAACAATCGGCTACTGTGCTCCATTGACAAATCTGTTTACAATCTGAGAATAAAACAGTCGTTATGCGATATCCAGACTGTAAGTAATATGAGGAGCGCTTGTAAACAAGACGTGTCCACGTGCCACAATTATTGGGTCAACTTACATAATTTGAACTCATGGTTTTACACCTGTTGTGAGTCATGTGTACTCCGTATTTCCTGTATTGCTGACACAACAACGACAGTTATACGAGGCAGCGGCATCATTGACCTAGGTTATGGATGCACATTGAAATCGGATTCGTACAGTATTCAAACGCACAACAACTACTTACGCTATTTGAACATGCGATCAAATATCGAAGTCCCAGAGGTTTCCAGGTTGAACTCTCTAATAAACACAACCTTGCCCAACGATTACGACGTACCGGAAAACCACACCCATATGTGGAATCAGCTTAGAGACCAAATAGCCAATATAAAGGAACAATCTACTACACAACTAAACGTCCTCGACATCCACCATTATTCCGTCGTATACGTTACCTTGGCCTTGGTTCTCGTCTTGGGCGGCTTATGCTTATACATAATTATAAGAAGGAAGTGCCAAGCCGCATCTGCGCCGCAGCAGCATGAGATGTTGGAAGTACGCGTACGAGGCGAGCAAGCCACGGGGGCGGAGGCGCAAGCCAACCGCACAGGACCAGGATCTACCGAGTGCGCGCGTGAAACAGTGCAAGTGATCAGTTAGTTCAGTGATATAAGTAAGACAACCGAAAGTGTAAATAAAGGGACCTCTCCTACGGTGAAATATTAACTAGGACAAAATCAGACAATTTAGTGTTAGGTATCATAGCACTTACGAGTAGATATTGTTGAAATCACCTTGTATTAGTTTTCAACGAAAAATTATATCATTTATCCTAAGTCACCGTTTTTATTGTATTTAGATACTAGGTTTCATCTAGGTTCAACATTATTCTCTCGTCTTCTCCTTTAGAGTTGGCAGAATGTACGGTGAACCCGCACATTTCGTAACATTAAGTAGGTTAAGCTACATCAGCGTTTGCATACGCGCGATCATTTAGTGAACTGGCTAAGTAAAATAAATCAATGATTTTACCACACTCAACACGGGCGGTTTAATTCTTCATCCCCGAGTTTCCATCATCACAAGTGTACAGAACTATCATCGTACGCTTGCACAAAGTGTATATACCACGTCGTACAGTCTTAGTAATAAAAAATAAAGTTATCGTTTACGAAAGATGCATGAAGGAGCTCGTGGCTAAGTAATAACAGCCGCACGAGTCGATCCATCAGGTTAAGCTGCGCTTGCCGGGGTCGGTCAGTGGATGGGTGACCATCTTTACATACCGAGACTCCTCCGTGCCTCGGAAAGCACGTTTAGCCGTTGGTCCCGGCTGTCATTCGTGGATCTTTGACAGTCGTTACGGGTCGTTAGAAGCCCGAAAGTGTGACAACCAGTCTTACCAAGGGGTATCGTATTACCCAGTTACTGGGTTGTGGAGGTCAGATAGGCAGTCGCTCCATGTAAAATACTGGTACTCAGCTGCATCCGGTTAGACTGGATGCCGACCCCAACATAGTTGGGAAAAGGCTAGGCAGATTGATTGTTTACGAAATATGCATTCCAGCGAGATGTCAAGTTAATTCGCACGAGTTGTAGGTACGTAGATAGATGCCTACGTTGCGTCGGCGAATCGAGCAATTGAACAGCTGATAGGTAAGCACGTGTCACCGCGCCGCGCGCCGGAGAAAGACCATAAAATCAGTTTCAAAGTATGTTTCTAATACGCCTCCGTACTGCCGAAGTTATTTGTAAGAGTAAATTACAATGTTACCTTCATACTTGTCTTTGATTGGCCGCTAAAATGCCCTTTCATTAGGGACCTCGGGGTTACGGATCCCATTGGCTTGCATACGAGTTATGCTCTCCCTCGCATACATTCTTCGAGCTGCTCGAAAGATTTCACCACTTAAGAAATACACTCCAACCATGACTTTAACATCTCGTAAAACTCGCGGTTAGTGAAGACGTCAAAAAAAAAAGTATTAAACAATTAATGGAAATGTGTTCTATTACCGATACTGAACCAGTTATAAACGTTGTGCACTGGCTAAAAAAAAATCCTGTAAGTATATTAAAATAGTAACAAAGTCAAAACTACACTTACTATAAATATTTTTGAAAAAAAAAAAATTAAATGCTATAAAGGTGTGGGAACGAGTCTGATGCCGAAAATATAGATTTTTGACTTTTTGTCCGTTTGTCTGGATGTATGTTCCGTATTGACGCAAAAACGGCTGAACGGCTTTAGATGAAATTTGGCACACAGGCACATAGCTAACATAAAAAAAAGAAGCGAAAGAATAAAACTTACCGTCTAACGTCTTTTGGCCATTTCTCTCTACATTTTTATCGCTATTTTTCACAGGTGTATTCTTAAATGGCATGATGCCATGCGACGTTGGTACTGATACCTTCAGAATAATTTACAGCCATGTTTACCACAAGGAACATGGGTAGTTCACAGCGAAAAGAGTCTGTTCAACATCGAACACAGGGGGAAAATGGTTTTCGATGGCAACTGATTGGCGAGCCTATGTTAAATTACCCGTTAAGTTGGAAGATGCCACTATTGTACCTGTAGGTACTGATGATATTTTATGTATAGAATGCATTAGGCTAAAAGCTCTGGTTTCTGACGGCTGTCACTCTGCGTACTATAAAAGCATTGCTAATTGATGTATTGGTAAACGCAAACAAATATGGATCGAAATTTTTAAACTTGCTGTTTTTTTAAATTTTATAGTAATCACTCGGAAGTTTTTAAATATTGCATCTATCCACGTTATATTAGTTAAAAGCTTTAGATTTATTTCAGCCGGTGACTGAAACGGCCGACGGCGTCCTAACGAAAGTAACAGTTTTCTTTAACCTTGAAAGGTTAGTTTAACCGCGCGTCGCTAGGTCATGGCATTCGAGTTTTCACTTCTTCGCCGTCCGCGTCCAGTCTGTCCCAACCACCTTTTTAACGTCATCGGTCTTTCTAGCTCGGGGGCGCCCTACGCTTCGACCCATGTATTATTTAGGGAGACTTGTAATTTAACGTATTCTTTCCAGGACGTGACACTGTGACTCATTTGCAACAATTAAGAACCCCATAAAGCCTAGGCGAAAATTCATGGGATTCGAGAAAACCCAATTTTTATGTATTTTTGAAAATTTCCAAAAAACAAATATGAAATACAATTTAAAAGGTATTAAAAACTAAAATTGTCCATGTTACTGTGCAAAAAAATATGGAATGTTACCTTCCAGTCCTATACTTACATCATTGGTTTTCGTACAAAGCCACGAACATTGTCCTAGTAACGAACCTCGAGTGTTTCATCAGTGCACCAACTTTTTCGTTGCACTGACCACTGTTTATGGCAGGACATCAAAAAGGTTTTCCTAAATTACTATTAAAGCATAAAATTACTGTACGAACCACGCACGAGTAATATAATAGTCGCTGGGGCACGGGAAATTCATTTATCTGAATATTGCTAAACTCGGTTTGGAAAAGCTCAAAGGAGAGAAACTAGATACTCCATTGATTGAATTGTTATAGAAAATAACGAGCAATGGGGACACATCTACCTTTAATTAATTTTTGATATTGCGTCGCAATTGCAGGTCTATTAAAATTTAAATATAGTTATAGATAACGGATGATGGATTGATTCTTTTCATTACAGTAGTTAGTAATTAGGTAACAAATTAATTTAGATAAGTTGGTAAAGTCGACCCACTTTTGACAAAAATTCCCTATAAATTGTAATTGTGACATTCAAACAATAAATAAAACATATACGTGTATACGAGTACGTTGCTGTTATCTCGAGACATTGTCATGTCGAAACAACCCGTTGATAAGTAGTTGAACCCTTATCTATGTGTAGTCGTGGCAAGTGGTTACGTGTATTCCTATGTCCTTTATTGGTCTTCCACTGAATAGTTCAAGGAACAAAATAATTCAGTGTTCAATAATATATCATCGATTAGGTTTATCAGTGTTACCAGAACTAAAAAAAAAAACTAAAAACCGACTTCTAAAACTTAAAACGAAAAAAAAATAACTTTCATAAAAAAACTTCACAGGGTGCCAAGCTAAGGTGCATAGAAGACTATAAAACACCGACTTCAGAAGCTGTCAAGTTTTTTATGACAATTATTTTATTCGTTTTAGGTTTTTGAAGTCGGTTTTTACTTTTTTAAAGTACATTTTTGCGTAAAAGAGTTTTAAATGTTGTAATTTAACTTTAAATACGACAACTGCTGTGCACTCATAAGCGGTATGTGTGTATGCGTGCGTTACATTACCTGCTGCCGTAAACAGTGATTTTTCACACCAAAAACAAAAGTTGCTTCTCAGCAATAATTTTTGCTCGATGTTACTAGTTTGATGTGCAGAATGCGTATACCGTATTCAGGGAGCCGTCAGAGGTAAACAAACCATAAAAGTCCGTTCAACCGATTTTGACTTCTATTGCGTTGGTGTCATGTCAAATGGTAGCTGCAGTAAACAGTTGGTATTGGTCAAAATCGGTTGAACGGACTGTAAAAAAGGTTTCTTTCAATGGCTCATCTTATTGTTAATGGAATATAGATAACGGCTATGTGATTTGTTTTTTTACATCTTGTTTTAAATAAGTGCCTCATCCAGAACGGAGAGTACATTCCTGGATTATCTAAATACGTGGCTCGTGCATAGTCAGGGGACGGACCATGCACGGGGGGAGGGGAGGTCCTAAGGTGCCACGCGCCGTTCACTAATATATTACCCATGCTGGACACACTTAATTAAAACTCTTGTGAAGTCCCATCCTACCTGCCGCTCGCTACTCACAGTCTCACACAGAAGCATTTTCAACCCCCGAGTAATTTTATGATGCCCCCACGCTGCAATATTAATTGCGAAAAGTTGATTAAAAACTGATCATGATTGGATTTTTTATTTTTTTATTTTCTTTATTTAATTTTGTCCAGTTTGAAGAGAACTAATTTTGTGATCCGCATCGATTTTTGACTATCGTATCAAAAATCGATACTTGTAATAATTTTATCACAGCCTAAAAAAGATTACAAAAGTTGAACTTTTTATTAAAACTCTTTGTTAGTTGTTTTGTTTTTATTTATAGTGTATCATTTTTATTAGCTGGACACCCCAATATTCTTTGTTATGTGTACTATCTAATTTAAATAAAATTAAACAAGTTAGTATTGTCCTACAATCAATCTGCCTAGCCTTTTTCCAACTATGTTGGGGTCAGCTTCCAGTCTAACCGGATGCAGCTGAATCCCAGTATTTTACATGGAGCGACTGCCTATCTGACCTCCACAACCCATCCACTGACGGTGACGGTCAGTGGATGGTTCAGCTGATGGATCGACCCGTGCGGCTGTTATTACTTAGCCACGAGCTCACAAAACAAAAATGGTGGAAGGTATAGGAATATTAATTAACAAAATATTTCATTCAATATTTTTTACTGGAAACAGCTCGATTTCCAGGACACGGTAAAGGATTTTGTGTAAATATCACAAACAGGGCATCAATTCCGGGCTCGAGCTAGATATCACGACCATGGAGATAAATCTCTGTTTCAAATCTCCGCATCAATGTCCGGTTCAAATTTTGATAGTATCGAACTAATAATAGTTTAACAAATCGTCGTTATGTAAATTTTACGTTAATTTGTTTGATAATGTCAATTTTGACTGTTGTTCCAACGGAGATTTCATATCTCCATACCTTACGACCAGCCGTAATATTAGGTCTTTACCTATGAAATTGCCGTTCTGCAGTACTGGCCATTTCAAATCAAAATAATTTTTGTTTGGCTAAGAATTCTAATTTCAAATTAATTTTATTTTAAAAACATGGATTATTTTTCCAAAAGTAGTCGTTTGTTTATTGATTAGTGTTACATTTTCATCGCATTTCAATCTTTTTCGTCATCATGGATACGTTAAAAATTCGAGTAATTATGGAATATGAGTACCGTCGTGGCAGCAACGCGGCACAAGCGGCACGCAACATCAACGACGTTTACGGAGCTAACACTACAAACCAACGCACCACTTGTTATTGGTTTGCTCGCTTCCGTTCTAGAAATTTCGACCTGAAAAATGAACCTCGCGGTCGTCCGAAGACTTTGGTCGACAATGACGAATTAAAGGCGATTGTGGAAGCTGATGATACACAATCTACGGCTGAATTAGCAGCAGCTTTCGACGTTAGCGTCAAAACAATATTGGTCCATTTGCGTCAAATTGGCAAGGTAAAAAAGCTTGACAAATGGGTGCCCCACGAACTCAATGATCGCCAGCGCGAAGTACGCGTCGAGACGTGCCTTGCACTGCTCAACAGACACACAAATGAAGGAATTTTGAACCGCATTGTTACCTGCGATGAAAAATGGATTCTGTTTGATAACCGCAAGCGCTCAGCAAGTTGGTTGGATCCTGGTTCAGCACCTAAACAATGCCCTAAACGAAAACTTACCCCTAGAAAAGTGATGGTCACTGTTTGGTGGTCTAGCGCCGGTGTGATTCATCTAAGCTTCTTACCAAACGGGGTGAGCATTACTTCAGATGTGTACTGTGAAGAACTGAACACAATGATGGAGAAGCTGGCACATCTCCAACCAGCATTGGTCAATCGCTCGTCTCCACTGCTCCTGCACGACAACGCGCGACCTCATACTGCACAGCAGACGGTCTCCAAGTTGCAAGAACTGGGGTTGGAAGCTCTCCGTCATCCGCCCTACTCACCAGACCTTGCGCCTACAGACTACTACTTTTTCCAGAATTTGGATAACTTCTTGGCGGGAAAAAAATTCAATACCCGAGAGGCAGTACAAAATGCCTTTGAAGAATTTGTTGCCTCCCGTCCAGCTGATTTCTTTAAGAAGGGCATCAATAAACTGCCACTGCGTTGGCAAAGATGCATTGATTGCATGGGTGGTTACTTCGATTAATACAAATAAAAAATGCATGAAAAAAATTCGTTTAAATTTTTTCATACAAAACGGCAATTTCATAGGTAAAGACCTAATATAAAACCGACCGCTTTGAATGTTCGTAAAACACTGATTTAATGAAATATATTTTTACATATTATTTGCAATATTATGTACAAATGCTGTGTGTGCAGAATGCATGGCGCGTAAATCGCTAAAGTAATGTACGGTTCCGTACATCCTGCGCGCCCGAACAGGACAACTGAAATGATTGATAGATAGGCAGATAATTGAAGTTACAATATGTTGATATGATTAAATAAGAAAATAATGAATGAATGACACAAATGCGATACAACATTAATTAAATGACTATTCTAAGACACATTATGTCCCTAATCTTCGCAGTCTTGTAAGTGCACTGAACGCAGAAACGTTGGCGAGGTAGCCCTATCTACACCACTAATCCTAAATACTTCACTACACTTTTGCACTGATTCCGCTGAACGTGATGCCACCGGCACTGTGTCCGTCGGCGCGACCTTCACTGGCCCCACCCACCAGCCTCCTGACCCTGGGAGGCCGGCGACGCTGGTACGTACTTCGTTGTTTTCTGATGAGGTACACGATGATGCCACCCATGATTATAACTGAAGCTATGCTGATGTACAACACAGTATAGTGATGAATGTCGTGAATGCTCAGATCTGTAGACGACTGTTCCTGAACCTCGTCAATCTGAGCCCTTAACCCGTCGCGCGCTAATTAGCAGACACAATTGAAATTCTATTGTTATCTGTACACATGGTGTGCAATCGACATTTTAAGAGTTAATTGATTCCAAATGAGATGATGAGCTTCGGTCACGCTGAAGTTCTCTGGTGCAGATGTTTTCATGATTTTGTTTAGCACAGACACCTCTGGGACTTCGATGTGATGATGAATATCTACATGATTGATGAAATTATTATGAGCATAAATACTAAAGGTATCCCCTTTCAATGTGCAACCTTGACCTAGGGTAATAATCGCGTTGCCGACAAGGTTGACCATTGTGACTCCGTTGGCGCAAATTATGCGCACTTGGCATTCCGAGCAATATTTATACAACCAGGTGTTTGGCCTGTGCAATTTGATCCATTGCTCTTCACATGATGATTTTACGGAGTGGCATAGTTGCTTTTTAACCGACTTCAAAAAGGAGGAGGTTATCAATTCGTCGGAACCTTTTTTTTTTTTTATTTTTTTTTTTTTATGTATGTTCCCCGATTACTCGAAGATGGCTGGACCGATTTGGATTGTTTTTGTTTTATTCGAGAAGGTATACATCACAGTTGGTCCCATATAAAATTGATTAACTTTGCTTCGGTAGTTTTTGAGTTAGCTTCAATAATACGTATTTTTTCCCCACTTTTATATGGATGATGTTCTAGTTTGTTTTGCAGGTAGTCGTATTAGAATTTGTGTGGTGTAGGTTCCACAACTAAAAAGTGAAAAATAAAAACTTTTTTACAAAAAAAAAATACAACCGACTTCCAAAAACAACTACAAAGTGAAAAATAACTTTAATTTCGGAAGTCGGTGGCAAAAAACGAAAATACATTTAACTAGACACCGACTTCCAAAATTAAAGTTATTTTTCACTTTGTAGTTGTTTTTGGAAGTCGGTTGTATTTTTTTTGTAAAAAAGTTTTTATGAGTAAAGATTTTGATTTCACATTTGCTTTATGTTTAGATTGTAAATGGGTATGTTTAATGAGCATAACAAAATATCGTTGGGAACATGAGTACATGATTGTAGGTCTGTTTCTGATTGAAGAAATGATGTATCCTTGCGTAGAGTGTACGCTATGAATGGTCTCTTTTGCGAAATAGATATGATCTTGTTTAACTCAAACACTTCATTGCTTAGGAGTTGGAATCTTGATTTCGATGATTAAGTAGTTTGAGAAGACTAGCTGACACTTTTAGTAAACGATACAAGTCCTTGATATTTTTCAAATCCACTGGTTAAGTTTCCCATTAAGTTGGCAAGTGATGATGCTCAGCTGATACGATAACTGCCCCGGTGACAACAAACAACCGACTTCCAAAAACAACACTACAAAGTGAAAAATAACTTTAATTTCGGAAGTCGGTGTCTAGTTAAATGTATTTTCGTTTTTTTGCCACCGACTTCCGAAATTAAAGTTATTTTTCACTTTGTAGTGTTGTTTTTGGAAGTCGGTTGTATTTTTTTGTAAAAAAGTTTTTATTTTTCACTTTTTAGTTGTGTACCTACCCCACACAAATTCAAATACCACTACCTGCAAAACAAACTAGAACATCATCCATATAAAAGTGGGGAAAAAATACGTATTATTGAAGCTAACTCAAAAACTACCCAAGCAAAGTCAATCAATTTTATATGGGACCAACTGTGATGTATACACTCTCGAAGAAAACAAAAAAAAAATCCAAATCGGTCCAGCCATCCTCGAGTAATCGGGGAACATACATGGTTCCGACGAATTGAGAACCTCCTCCTTTTTGAAGTCGGTTAATGAGTGTCAATGCGCCCGTGTGTTATATAAGTAACCGTACCAATCAACGTTTGCTGAATCCAACGAATATTTGTTAGAATTATTGATGCTCCTAGAGATGATGATGTGACATAAAGGCCATCTTCGTTATCCAAACGTATTTTATTCACCACAGTCAATAGATTTTGAAGACGTTGCTTGATAAATGAAAATTGTTGATTGATGATGAGCCGAGAGCCGAGCTAGGCGGGTGAAACCGTGGGGCACAGCTAGTAATATAATAAAACCCTGTCTAAAGGAATTTATTAGCATCAAATGAGAAGCGAAGCCTCTTCCTCTCTCTATTCAATAATGTTAATATAAATTAAATAGTCACAGACTTGCAACTTAGTATGCGCGGTAATTTTGTTTTAATAATAGCGTTAGTGTTGAGTATCGTTTTATTTACAGGGATTATAAACAAAATAATCCCTTCAAAGTAGTTAATTACTACTTACCATATAAAGAATTAATTAATTTTGCTTTTTTTTTATTTTGTCTTAATTCAGTTTTTTCCGTCACCCATTACACACAACACCTTGACAACCACCACACCACCACCACCACACCACCACCACATACACCACCACCACCACACCACCACCACCACATACACCACCACCACCACCAGTACATGACGTTTATAGTATTTAAACGTTCCTTATTTTTTAAATGTTTCTCCCCTGTGCAACTGAAGAGCAAGACCTGAGGGGCAATTCCCGTTTTTTTTAACAAAGTTCGCAATCTCATCCCAGTCTCGATCTGTCAAATATTGTATAGCGTTTACCTACATTTTTGACGTTTGATTGTTACTGGCATGAGATTGCGACTTGAATTTGAACTTTTATACGTACGAGAATTAGCCTTCTTATTGTTTCCACCTAAAATAAAAATAAATGTGCCGTTGTACCAGAGACAAATAGTTCTGTAAAATATGTGTCAGTAGTTCTGCAGCACTGCGTTCATATGACGTAGCATCAACTAGATACTTCGTCACCCCTTGCGTTCAATGATTGATGTCAATCTTACTCACAGCTAGCCCACAAATTTCCCTATTATAAGGCGACTTCTAGAATAAACTTATTGTCGATAAAAAACTGCATCACAATTTATTTTATCAGTTTAATTCCGTTTGATCTTCTAATAACTTCAGATAGGCATTCTTCTAGCCTAAAAATTACTCCGGTAAATGAATAGACCTGACCTTTCACAAACCCTCTGAATTTTTAAAGTGTCTCGCAAACCACTGGCTATATCTATTAATAAACCGTCTGGCTTGCATCTAGCTATGACGTCACAAGGCTTCACTCATCCGCATGGAGATTTTGATTGTTATTGACAGTTAATGCACCCCTTACATATTAGATGATGCGCCGCTGCGAAATTTAAGGAAACCGTGGGACATAATCCTCTTTTACATAAAATAAAACGGCAAAAATGAAACCTCTCTTGGAAAATCGCTGAAAATTTGATCATAGTGCAGATAGCACTCGTCCCAAGTGGAAATCTATACATCTGTACATACATACACACTTAAAAATAAATTTGAAGTGTCTGTTTGTAATGTCAAAATAACAGCTTTTTACTAAATGCATGTGAAAGTATATACAGTACTCATTACAAAAAAACCGGCCAAGTGCGTGTCGGACCACGCACAATGAAAGGCTCCGTAGTTGGGATGAATTTATCCCAAGAACAAACTTAACACTGTAGTTGAAAAACATGGTCTCCCATTCATTCCAACTGCAAATGTAAGTTGGTTGACTATTACTCGTAAACTTGAAAAGCTTACTTACCTGTGATAGTTTTCCTTTTAACTTCGTTATATATACTACTACCGTGAATTTTTTCACCCATCCAAAACTAACCGTTTAGTTGGCAGGAGGGGACACTTGACTCTAACAAAAATTAGTACTTTAAAGCTTAATATTTCAGAAACGGATCCCTAAATCGAAAATTTGTTTTAACAAACCTACAATAGTTTTTGAAAGACCCATCCAACAACACCACACAACATGGGGTGGACGAGATTAATCATCTCAACATAGTAAGACGGTTTCTAGCGGTTATTGCATTACATATTGGGTACCTGTTACTTTGAAGTTTGAATTTTTTTGTTGGGTAAAGGCTAGGCAAATGATGATGACTTGGCCTAGGCCATAATGGCGTATAGTTGGCTGACTCGACTAAAGAAAATGATAAAATAATGAAGTATTTAACTGGCATCAGCTCTTCCTATCGTTTTCAACAACGGTTCTAGCGGAATTTATATCATTAACGCGCCTGCGGCCAGGAAAATAAATTTTGGATTCCACGAAACGGTTGGCGCCCGCAGCGATTAGCGCCCGCAGCATTTTCACTTGCAAGTGCAACAATCAAATCAATCTGTCTAGCCTCTTCCCAACCTTGTTGGGTTCGGCTTCTAGTCTAACCGGATGCAGCTGAATATCAGTATTTTACATGGAGCGACTGCCTATCTGCCCTCCACAACCCAGTTATTGGGTAATACGATACCCCTTGGTAAGACTGGTTGTCGGACGTCGGCTTCTGACGACCCGAAACGACTGTCAAAGACCCAAGAATCACAACCGGGACCAACGGCTTAACGTGCTTTCTTTCGTTCGAGGCACGGAGGAGTATGTAAAGATGGTCACCCATCCATGGAAAGACCGCGGCAAGCGTAGCTTAACCATATCGATCGACACGTGCGGCTGTTATTATTTAGCCATGAGCCCATCCAACAAACAATTGAATAAAAAAAAAAATAACAGCTTCAGATGGAACAGTATAATTTCAAGCAGAACCTAATTAATTTGGAAAAATATGAATTAAGCGTTTCCCATTGGCAAAAAACATTAATTAAAGTGATGCATGCACGGTAACTGTAGTTGACACGGGAATAATTTATTACTATTCAATCACAGAGTAATAAAGCTGCAGTGGTTTATCCGGGGGACCTTGAATTAATTTCCTACGGCCGCTCGGTGGATAAATACGCCTCAGTCCGTGCGTAACTGCCGCACGCTCGAACTGTTACGTAACTGAGACTGACTGAGATTTCAAAGCGGGTCGTTTTGACCGTTTTCTAGAAGATAAACTACTGTATCATTTTTATACTGTGGTTCAACAATGGCACATTGTTGTAAATGTAATTGGCACAGACCGCGACTGAGATTATTTTAAAATAATTTCATTGTCATGAGGATTGTTCAGGTTGCCCTGATGACCTGTTAGTCGAGATATTTTTATTTCAATAACTTTTAAAATAAATATTCGCGTGCAGTCTTGGGATAGTCTACGTCAATTCTAGTGACATACAAGCGAAGATAAAATGTTACCTTAATAACGAAAACTTTCAGAGATGTAATTTTTAAAATAGTAGACTGTAATTTTGTTTTTTTTTTTTGTTTTTTTTTTTGTTTTTTTGCTATTGATTGATTGATTGATTGATTGGATATAAGACCCGACTGGAAAACTGAAATTCAATGCATAACTTTAACATGACATAAGTTTATCGTACGTTTACTAATTCATAGAAAATGCACTTTAATTTTCCCCGAATTTCCAAACTTTCCCGGCAACTTTTCAAATGTTTCTTTCCGCAACCCGATTGGGACTGATACGAAATCGGTCCAGCCAATCTCAAGTTATGCGCTAGCCAATGAACATCATTTCATTTTGATTACCATAGATAACTAGCTTCGGCCCGCGACTTCGTCCGCGTGAAATTTCTTGTTCCCCCGACCAACCCTGTCGTGCGTCGCATAGCGTCGCCTGCCCGCGCTATTACTTCGTTTTCAATTACCGTTCTTTGACTTTTTTTCTTTTTGCTGGGCTCCTAAGGGTCCTAGCTCGATGTTAAGTAGCCTATAGCCTTCCTAAAGAATTGGGCTGTCAAAACAAAAATATTTTTTAAAATCCGACTGGTAATTCCAAACAAACAAACAAACATACAAACAAACTCTTCAGCTTTATCATTAGTTTAGATAAGCCTTACTTCGCGTCACTCGTTTCTACCTGAGTTGCATCTAATAATAATCGAGTTAAAGCTCCGATCAATCCACGTTTGCGTAGAAATTTCTTCATGAAAGACACGCTCAATAAATAGACTAGCGTTCCCTGTAACGAGGGCAAGACCCAATTCAATTATCTTCAGATTAGTGAAAAGAGATTGCTCCACTTCGATTTCCTCGAAGGGAAAAGTAGCGAATACTTTTTCTGCAATGGTAGCGATCAATGCACTAGAAACATCCCTGCGTTCTTCCAAGTTTATAAACGGCTTATACATACATACATACGTACATACATACATAAACTCATGCCTTCTTCCAGTGGGGGTAGGCAGAAACTGCAGAATGCCACATGTTACGATCCTTAAATACCTCTTTTGCTTCGTTTACGTTCATACATCTGGTCAATACAACTTTTGTAATCCTACAACTTACCTCTAAATTCTCAGATAGGTTATACATTTAAAAGATCCAATTAAGTCTGAAATGAAACACATGGTTTGCCTTTGTTAACCCTCTGGCTTCGCTTTGAGCAGTAAACAATGTCGTTACATCAGAGGCGATGAAATATTACTTTAATTTTACTAAAATCCTCGGTGACTTGTTTGTTTTGTAACCGTGGACAGCAGTTCCACTTAGGCATCAGTTACTAATAATTATATTAATCCAACATCTAAAGCATGAAATGACGCACCTCATTACTTAAATTTGTATCGTATGTACAAGGTCATAGCCCACATATCAACTCGGAAAGGGTTCGTCACAGTATCAACTCGAGCCGTGCAGTATTCTTTGCATGAAACTCTCTACTGCAACGCACACTAATTGGAACCGTAACGTAATCGCCTCGCCTCGGGACAAGCTCACGCTGCGATACGGTGACGTTCTCCTTCCGAGTTGATATGTGTGCTACTATGACCTTTGACGAGCTCTAACTGGTTGCGCTTCGATGTGTCTTGTCTGCCACCCTGTATGTTCTCTTGTTTTTATTTCTACTTTGTATTGAACTCCATAGATGCCGTATTGATTTCAGATAGAGATGTCTCTTGTATAAGATTACCATCCAAGCTTTAGATAGGCTATACGTGAAGAGTGGGTATGTAGCGAAGACAGATCGAGATGTTTGATACCTAGTCTTCGCTTCCAACAGTAGAAAATATTCAATGCTTTCTTAGTAGTGTAGCGAAGACAGATCGAGATAAATAAATAATAAATAAATAAATATGTTTGGACATATCACACAACGCCATCTAGCCCCAAGCTAAGCAACCTAATGCTTGTGTTATGGTAACGAGATGGCTGATAAACTACTTATATACATTTTTTTTTTTTTTTTTTTTTTTTTTTTTTTTTTTTTTTTTTTTTTTTTTTTTTGTAAATACATACATATTATAGATAGAAAAACACCCAGACTCGGAACAAATACTTGTAGGTCGTACAAATATTTGTTCCGTGCGGGAATCGAACCCGCGACATGCTGCGCAGCAGTCAATCGCTCAACCACTGCGCCAACCGTGTCGTCAGATGTTTGATACCTAGTCTTCGCTTCCAACAGTAGAAAATATTCAATGCTTTCTTAGTAGTGGTGCGTAGGCTGCAGACCCTCAAAGGCAATGCGGATAGATGGTTCGTAGAAATATTATATAGTTGCTGGAAAATGTAAACGTAGCTGGAAAATTTATAAGTTCTAAAGTTGGTTTGAGTGCAAAATGAAAATTTAATAAGTATTCCTGAAACTACTTCAATCTTCGTGTAAAACGAATTGATCGAAATTTATAATAATCGTGTGTAGGTAGCATTTCTTCTTACCCTTGCAATTTTTGCTATCAAAATATTTAATTGCCGTCATTTATAATCTTCTTGCTGCCTTGTCGAGCTTAGATGTTTTTCTAAATATCTACATAATGGTCTCGAACGCCGTGAGCCCTGACCATAGTGTCCACGAGCGACATTGCTTATCCACATAGTATAGAACCTGCGCTTCAAACACCTAACCGCTCAATACAAAATTGTAGGTGCCAACTGACCCGCGCCAAATCTCTTGTCTGAAAATGTTACGGAGGTCATGCACACAGAAATGGTTAAATCTTATGCATTATGTCATAATATAAAACACACACACACACACACACACACACAACGCAGAGATAATATTATATGTACATTTCCTCAGTTACATTTCAGTCCCATGTAACAGGGGGCGAGCCTATTGCCATCTACCGGGAATAAATACAGACTCCGGGCTACTACTGAGCAATTGATTTGATTTGATTTATTTATTTAGATTTACCAACTTTCGTATATACATTACAGGAAGCAACAGAAAATAAAGAATTAAATGTAACAAACAATTATTAGTCAATACAGCAGTTAAATTTGATTTGAATAAAAATAAAACAAAGAGAATTACAGTCGTCTCATATATTAATAATTATCAAAAGTAGAGAAAAAAAATGTGTGTGTCAGCTCCGAGACACGACGGGATTTTAGTCTTTAAGTACATTACTCCTCCTTGTCTTTGAATATAATGGATAGGTTGACCGTTACAATGAAGACTGGCCGAAAATGAACAAAACAAGTATACAAATACATGATTTCAAAGTGAAAGGCGCGCAAGGTACGTTGCGCAGAAAAACGTAACGCTTTTGAGTTAACGCTTGTATTAATAATTTCAGTCCTCATAAAATTTCCATACCGGAAGTCTTATATGAAAGGCGATTCTTAAGGAATAAACTCCAAAAAATAATGGCTGCACTAAAATTATGATATCATTAATTCCAGATGGAAAAACCCAAAAATACTGATGTGTTGAAGATGTTTATTTATTCTATGCTTTCCTTTGATGTGTATCAATATTTACTTGCGTTGTGAGTGAGGCCACCCACAGTGCACCCACATTTTCGTCGTCTCTGCATCCTCTCGTCCTTCAGACTGGCACTTCGATTAGGGTTGATTACGATAGCCGATGCTTTGAAGCCTTTGAACAGGAGGTCGTCAGGACTGCCATGACTCGGCCCTATTCATAGCAGTCCAGACGTACCTACCTATGTCGTTCGCAAAGCCCACTACTTCCAGAAAGTTTATTAACCAGATTCAAGAACTACCAGCACGGTAAAAATTAATAAAGACTGTGTGTATTGTGCGGTTTCTAGATTCATTGATGACGACACTGAAACGTACGAGGGAGCGTTTTTAAGTTCGCGGAATGGATGGTCAGAAGTGGAAATAAAAATACAACTTTATTTTTCCTTTCACCACCTATCCAAATACATATTTCTGATATTTTAATTAAACTATATATACCTTCGACAAAAAAATGTTTTATCTTTGTCTGCAAAATACACTGTAACTGTATCCTTCACTTTTTCATCAGTTGAAAATTTCTTCCCACAAAGTTCTTTTTTCAAGTCTGGGAATAGGTAATAATCGCTGGGAGCCAGCTCAGGACTGTAAGGTGGGTAAGCCGAAATTTCGAAGCCCACCTTCTGCAGGGCGGCCATCGCAACACGGCTCTTGTGAACAGGTGCGTTGTCCCCAAGAGTCCCCGTAAAAGGATGACATCTCTTCCAGTATGGTTTAAACTGATTTTCCTTGCTTGGTAAGGAACTTTATGACAGCGCGGTATTCGATTTGCTCCATATTACACATTTTATTCCCGATCGACTTATTTGGTCGACGATAATTCAAAGACTAGACCTAATTACGATAAAACTTGGTATTTATACTAATAATGAGTTACTTAATTCGTAACGACTCAGATAAGTACCTCTAATTACCTGACTACCCGTTACGTGAATTTAAAAAAGGTACCCTCGTACCTACTTATTAGTCCGTCATATAAACTGGCGACTACATAGCTCTACTTGTTGCATAGTTTCCCGAACCGAGCGTCTTAACTTTTACTGGTGCTATAAGAACGTCGCTTTGGCCTTGGCAGCGCGGTGCCTAGACTTAACTTCGTGACGGAGCGGTGCTTGTCTTTAAGTTTTTGAACTTTGTGATGCAGATGCGTTTTACTGACTTGCGCGTAGTTTCGCGAATTATAAAGTGAATATCTGAGCGGAATGTTTTGGTTCTTAGTAAGTACCTCTTGCTGTCGCGTACGAGGTCGCACGCTAAAAGCCTAATCTGACAAACTCATAGGCGCATAATTACCATACGGAGTAGTGACCGCGACATCTGGATTTTTAGGAAAATATTTTCATTTAACAGTGCCACAGCCGATTATTGCCATGCTAATGAAATAACTTTGGTAATAATTATCAAATATCAAATTGTTTCAAATTGTACATACATAAACTCACGCCTTTTCCCTTCGATCCTTACATACTTCGTACCTTTTGCTTTGTTTACGTTCATACATCTGGTCAATACAACTTTTGTAATCCTACAACTTACCCCTAAATTCTCAAATTACTGTTCAAAGTTATATTAAAAAAAAAAAAAAACCCTTTATTTCGGTACTTGTAAGGGCGCGTGCTATTTTTCCCCCGAGACGCTAAGCTCCTCCCACGAATGCCCGCGCAAGTAATCAACCAGGTTTTTCGCTATTTAGCAAGCAAACCTACGCGTTATTTTCTTACAATATATTTATAACCCAAGAGACTCGAAGTTCTTTAGTGATTTAACAAGCTAAAGGAGCTTAGTATCTACCCTCCTTTCTGACGAAGATTGTATATTTACAGTAGAACACCACGCCTACTCTCTAAGTATATGGATTTATTGACGGCATGCTTCATGACCATATTTTATTTGCGGGTCGTAGGTACAGACAGCTTTTTGCTTAAATAAAAAGAATCTGATTAACTGTCCGAAATACAAAATAGGTTGGGCTAATATGATCAGAAAATGCGGCTGAATTTCAGCATTTTTGCGGCTGTGACAACGTCGCGGACACGATATAAATAACAGTAGGGAAACTACGAACTCACACAGATGCGCGCATCGATGAGTGCCTTAACACACTCGGCGCCAAGGGACCTTTAAGGCAAAAATAGTAGGCTTTTGAATTTTTTTTTGGAGAATTTGCTTCTTCTCAAAACGTCCATTTTAAATGTTGCAACTGTGTATAAATCAAAATACACCGGCCTGTGAAGTTGTGTTATAGACCTGTTTCACCAGTTATACACTGGCCTGGGACAAAAACATTAGGGTGTATATACACCTGGCGCTGAGCGTGTTAAGCCACAGTAAATATACTGAGAGCACCGCTGCTATCGCTTGGGGCCTCGCCTGTGTCTGTGTGAGTGTGCCGTTTCGATCGTTTGTACGTAGTTTCCTTACTGCCAATACATTTATTGTTTCGCGGATGCTTTTTTAGGGTACCTCAAAAGGAAAGAACGGAACCCTTATAGGATCACTCGTGTGTCTGTCTGTCCTTCTGTCACAGCCGATTTGGTCCGAATATAATAGACCGATTAAGTTGAAATTTGGTACTTTTAGTAAACTGTACCGTGCGATATATCAACTGAAAGGGCTCTGTGAGGGTTTCAAATATGTATTTTTTTTTGTAATTTTATAATGAATATTATTCAATTTATTTAAGAAAATAAACGACTTTTGACCATTTGCCCCCCCCCCCCCCCCAAAAGTTTTGGAAAAAATACAGAAAATAGTTCTATACTTGTAGATAACAGAAAATCTATAAGAAGTCTATGATATTAAAGTAACAGGGTAAATCTCTCAATATTGTGCGTACAAACTTACATTTGCGGTTGGAATGTATGGGAGAACATGTTTTCCAACTACGATGTTAAGTTTGTTCTTGGGATAAATTCATTCCAACTAAGGAACTCTTCATTTTGCTACGAAGCGGCGGAAGCATGAAGAAGTTCCGCCGTGGTTTTCCGCTCAGATTTGTCTCTAGCCTTAGCGGAGTTTACGCGAATGTTTTTTAACTCGAGTTCTAATATGATTAAATAATAGGTCTTTACCTATGAAATTGCCGTTTTGTATTAAAAAAATTAAACGAATTTTTTTCATGCATTTTTTATTTGTATTAATCGAAGTAATCACCCATGCAATCAATGCATCTTTGCCAACGCAGTGGCAGTTTATTGATGCCCTTCTTAAAGAAATCAGCTGGACGGGAGGCCTATCCAGACTCTCAGAGGTCTATCCGACCAAAGTTCGTAATACGCACAACTTCAAGTGAGATGACGTGAACTTTCAAACAAGTGCTACGGTGAAAGCAGCTCTAAAAATTAGTTTACGGTTTACGCCGGTCAAAATTTAAATCAAAATAATTACGTTCAAGATTTGAAGCCATGTCAAGTTAAATCATTTTTTTTCAATTTGATTAAATTTCAGTACAACTAAAATGCAAATTTTGTTTTCAATCAAAACCTATTTTTGATATTTACTGGTATATAGAAATTAAATGTTGTAAAAAATGTATAAAAAAATATCTGAATAATAAAATGAAATGTAGGTAAGCGCGTCACTGCGGCGGCTGGACCGATTTGGCTGTTTTTTTGTTTGAAATTTTCATTATAGACCGAATTAGGTTTTCATGGAAGGAAAAATTTGAAGTTTCCCGGAAAATGATCAAATTCGGGAAAACGTAACGTCCTATTAACATGATTAACCAGCGCTGGGGCTCCGTTTCGCATGGGGTCGCGGCATTATGCTGAGCGGTAGCCGTTTTGCGTAGATGTGACGCATATTTTCCCCAAAACTTGCTTTTTACATTGTTTATTTTATTTTGTTGTCCTTTGCGTCATGTTTACCGCAAATAAACGTATTTTCTTTCTTTCTTTCTTTTTCTTTTCCTTTTTTCTATGGGATTTTTGTATGAATGATTGAAGTTCTCACAGGACGACGTTTGTCGGGTCAGCTAGTACTCATTAAATATTAATGCTTTAAAAGTTAATAGAAAGTCTAAAACCCTCGCGTAGGACCTGTAACATTGTCCTATACATGCTTTTAGTGAATTTTATTGGCAAAATAATTGGTTATTGCAGCGCAAAAGCTTCGCATTTATGAAATAAAGCGATATGCAGTTTGCGATCTGTGATGTGTGGCGCGCGCATCGCAAGTCGGGCTGAATTCAGCCGGGTCGCCAAGTTCGCCGAGTTTCCCGCTCTCGCTTTCAGCCTCTCTACGAGGACGCGCGTACTGCATTCCGGATAATTATTGGAGATCGAAAGTGTTAGCTAACTCAATTTTAAAAGATTTGTTAGTTGTTTTTTGATATTAATAATTGTTTTCACCATGTTTGTTCCATATCCTGCTTCTGATTGGTCTTTTAGTAATTCCTTTTATGTGTATTTTTATTTTTTGTTTATTGTTTTCTTATTAACTTATATTGTTGCTATTCTTCGTCATTTTTTCGACTGGCCGTAAGTTTTTTTTGTGAGCGTTTTAAATATCTCGTCGCGATGAAATGTGTTCGAAAGATGAGAATTTGGGCTCATGGACCAGACGGGACGATACGAGATCCACCTTATGTCTACCATAGACCACCCGTCAACTTAGTGAGTATAATAATTATATTTTTTCTACTTCTGACTGATAGTTTTCCGATGGTTCTGGTTCCGGCGGTGCTTCAGGGTGTTGTTTGTGGTGGGCTACATTCAGCTACCTGTTACACGTAGTCAGCGTTCGGATTAGGCACGGGAGGTGGGAATGGCAGAGTATTGTAACTTTTTAAGAATTTATTTATTTAAGTATAAGAATTTATTAATACATTGTAGTATTTTTAAACTGCTCTATTCTTGTCTCTTCTGAATCTTTATCGTTCGCGGGTTCCGTAAGATAAAATAATTATGTGCCGACTGTCTCTACGACTCGTAATAAATACTTAATTCAACTTTTATCTTTTTCCTTCATCCTATGCCCTGTTTTTAGACAGACGAAAATCAAAGTTTTATATAATTAGCTTTTACCTAATTTAACCTAACGCTCATCATAACCTGTAACATGCATTAATGTATTTCAATTGAAGTGACAGTTCCTTACCCTATTCCTTTTCCCTCGTTTCTGAGACCAAGCGCTCGACATTATTATACACTCCCGGACTCCTAAATCGAGCCAACCTGCATTTTTGTTTATACTTAGGCCTGTACATCAAAATAATTTTACAGTTTGCCGCCAAAAATTCGCCATTTTTTTATTTTTTGTAATTTTAATATACTCAGTGAACTCGTGCTATAAAGACGAATCTAACGACATATCATTCATCAAAATCGGTTGAGCCTTTTAGGCAAAAGGAGGTCACCATGGAACAGACAGAACATACATGCGCGCGAAAATCATTTATCTCCATCTGGGTCAGTCGGGTGAAAATAAAAGAAAATCGAAGTTAAAGAAGCAACAGGCTTTGAAATAGAGCATCTAAGTCAATAGTCATTTCGTTATTTGTTTTGTTTGGCATAAAACAATATCGAAATTGTATTTCCAATTTTTTTAATTCATTCTGACGTTAAAATTATGGATACTGCACCTTTGAGTATCTTATACAAGGGAAATGGAAATTTCCGCGAATTCAGTGAAATATTTTGTGCGAAATGAGCACAAAAGCATGTTAAAGTACGCAGTACCTTGTTTTTTCGCCCAGTCGTGCAGTTCAGCTTAAAAAAAATAAATGCTTATGAACATTTTGGGTTATTGCCGGGGTTGGTCCGTGGATGTGTGACCATCTTTGCTTACCGAGACCCCTCTGTGCCTCGGAAAGCAAGTTAAGCCTTTGTTACCGGCTATCATTCGTGGATCTTTGACAGTCGTTACGGGTCGTCAGATGCTTGAAAGTCTGACAACCAGTCTTACCAAGGGGTATCGTATTACCCAGTAACTGGGTTGTGGAGTGCAGATAGGCAGTCGCTCCATGTAAAATATGGTATTCAGCTGCATCCGGTTATACTGGAAGCCGATCCCAAAATAGTTGGGAAAAGGCTAGGCAGATGATGAGTGGCCGTCGGGGTGTTACGGGCGGCCTGAGGCGCGGGACAGGGAAGGGGTCCCGCTAAACCTGTAAAGGGGAGCCGTAGCAATAGGGAGGTTAGTTCGAGGGGCGGGGCCTACAGCTATTCGGAATGGCTGGAAAGGAACGTTCGTTCCTCTGATATAACATGGGCACACGGAAACTTAAAAAATTTGGTGCCTGGGTGACCGAGCTTTGCTCGGGTGAAAACAGACAAAACGAATTTTCCCAGATACCGAGACCTAGCTAGATCGATTTTTCGCCCCCGCCGTAAACTCCGATATTGCAATAATTACAAATATAAATATACAAAGAGAACGTGATTACAAATATAAATATACAAACACTGCTCATTTAATAGTATAGGATGATAGTTCAGTAATAAAATAACTGTTCAGAATTACAAGCCGTAAATAATTGAAATTCCATTTAAAGTTGTTGTTTGTTACGCGTATTCACAGGAATTACCTGAATATTACTCCGCTGTTTCACAATCATTTTATTGTACATGGGTTTAATTAACAACTGTAGAGCTGACCTTTAAAGCATAGAAAACGTTTGTTTTATTTTCGTGTAGCAAACTGATGTAAAATCGCATTCAAAAACATTCTGGATGAAGCTTGTACAGTCTGGCAAAAAAGTCTAGAAACGGAACTAATTTTTAATCTTTGTCAGTGTCGTCTCATTCCATGTTTTATCAGGCAACAATTAATGTGCATGACAACGATTAGATTGATTTAAAATTAACAATACTATCAGTTCTGTCAGAAAAATGGTTTTTAAAATTTAAATTTTATAATGTATGGCTAGTGGCGCCCACATTTTATCTACTCTTTTGTGTCGAGCTGAATGAAACCACACAAATATATCATTTAAACTCTTTTCTATCACAGTTGAATGCTAAAAAGCGTCGATTTTTTCCCTTACTGTACATGTTTATTGGGCTAGCATACACATGCCTATAGCTGTAACTTGTACAAACTATGCAAGTAGCTGGCATGCCATTGTGACATTGACCAATCAGAAGTTGTTATGGCACACGGTATGCAAGCTACTTGCATAATTTTGTACAAGTTACAGGCAAGAGTATTCTCGCCCCTATGTAAAAGTAATAGTTTTAACCTATATCGCTCTTACTCACTTCCGTTGCTGTTTGTAGCAGCCTCGTCCGGACTTAGGACACGAGTAAAGTGGCCGCCCTTTGATATTTCATCGAACATTTTAATTGAATTAAGGCTGATTCACACAGGGTCAGTAGCTGACCTAGAACCAAGTCAGCACTGACCCGTTACTGTCTTCATGTAAATTGATTTGAAGTTAGTAGTACGACTACTGACGTGCTACTGACTGCATGCAAACAGTGAGAGTCAGCTCTGACTTCATTTGGAGTCAGCTACTGACCTACCTGTGTAAATCAGCCGTTACTTAAGGCGAGTAGTGCCGCCAACTAGCGCCACCATTGAGGAAAAAGTATAATTATTTATTTATATTTTGTATTTTTTTATTAAATAATTCTTTGCTGTAAACTTCTTTATTTAAAATCTGCGCTGTTTAATATTCAACACTGGGCTATTTTAACTTCAAATGGAGAGCTTGGACAGAGTGGTCTGTAAGGGCCGGTACACACGATGCGATGCGGCTAGGGCGCGGTGCCTGAGCGGTGCCGCCGCGGCGTCACATCACACCTAAACTAGGCTAGACTAGGCCTGGGGTTGGGACGGTTCCGCCGAAATGGCTTGTACCCATCAAACTACAACACTGCGGCTTCCCATAGGTAGTAACGGTGCGCCGCCGCACCGTGTGTGTGTCCGCCTATGCGTGGAAATAGTTGCGGCGCGCACCGCATCGTGTGGACCGGCCCTTACAGGCTATTCTAAAAGCGCCTTATTTGACCTGCGGAGCTTTACTATAGTCTATTGATTCCTCGAGATAAACCCACATGAAAACGTTAATAATTAACAAATTATATCAGACTAGGTACAATTTACTCCTTAAAGGTAATATCCATACATACTTGTATGTACGAAGCGAAACGAAGCTCGTTTAGGTTTGCTCAAGTAGCTACCGCGTTTTTTTATACTTCGGTTCATACTGCGAACTATGAACCGAAGTATGAATAGACGCGGGAGCTACTTGAGTCTGAAATTAATTGGCGGATTGGCAGTCATCGTCAATGCTCATGCCTTCTCTGTATGACAAGAGGCCTTTGTCAGTTTGTCCTGCAATGGGTCAATAGTAAGCTGGTATTATTATTTACTTTCTGCGCCCCGCGGTTTCACCCGCGTAGACCAGGATAAAAAGTAGCCTATGTGTTAATCCAGGGCATAAGCTATCTACACACCAAATTTCATCCAAATCGGTCCAGCCGTTTGAGCGTGAAGAAGTAACAAACATACACACTCACACACACTCACAAACTTTCGCCTTTATAATATTAGTGTGATGTGATTCATCATTCTCCTGCCCTTATCCCAATCTATTTGGGGTCGGCGCAACATGTACTTTTTTTCCACACTTCTCTATTATTCGTCATCTCGGTAGTCACCCCCTTTCTAGCCATGTCATCTTTCACACAATCCATCCATCGTTTCTTTGGTCTTCCCTTACTCTTATAGCCATCGACATTCGTACTCAAAACTTTCCTCACATTTTCCTCACTCCTCCGCATCACATGCCCATACCATGATAACCGATTTCCGCACAACTTTTCAGTCACCGGTGCCACTTTCAGACTTCCTCTTATGTACTCATTTCTTATTCTAAACCATTCGTGTAACACCACACATCCCTCTTAGCATTCTCATCTCAGCTGCATGAGAACGCTAAGAGGGATGTGTGGTGTTATTATTTATTATTATACTTTTTAGACATTTGATAGAAAACATGCAAACGTAGTGCACTAATAACTTTTCGGAATCCTGCGCTTGATATATGGACGGTAGATCGGTCATTTAGTGTCACTCACATTTCCAAGTTGGCTTTGGAAGCGTTTCCTAGTACCTACCTAATCACTGTTATTACGAGTGACACCGCTCCAATGGATTTCTAGAAGTTGGAGTGCATCAATGGGCACGTATTATTAGGTTAAAACAAAAGTGTAGTTTTGTTTACCTATAATTGTGGATTTTTTGATATCTGGATTAATTTTAATTCTGGCTTCAGAAAATCGACTCGTGCTGTTTTTACAACCCGTTCACAACTAAAACAACGGATAGTCTAGTATATAGCTGAAGTCGTTTTTTTTTAATTTATACATGTTGAAGTTGAAGGAGGAGCTCGTGGCTAAGTAATAACAGCCGCACGGGTCGATCCATCAGGTTAAGCTACGCTTGCCGGGGTTGGTCCGTGGATGGGTGACCATCTTTACATACCGAGACTCCTCCGTGCCTCGGAAAGCACGTTAAGCCGTTGGTCCCGGCTGTCATTCGTGGATCTTTGACAGTCGTTACGGGTCGTCAGAAGCCCGAATGTCTGACAATCAGTCTTACCAAGGGGTATCGTATTACCCAGTTAATGGGTTGTGGAGGTCAGATAGGCAGTCGCTCCATGTAAAATAATGGTATTCAGCTGCATCCGGTTAGACTGGAAGCCGACCCCAACATAGTTGGGAAAAGGCTAGGCAGAATGATTGATATTTTGAAGTTGACTTGAAAGTAGCTGGCTGACTGGCTGGTTGAGCTTGGTGTGAACGTGGTCTAATTTTCCGACCTAATTAAGCCTTAGGCTGGTACGAGTATACACATAGCGAGCTAGGCCGACTCGCACGCTATGCTCGCACAAAAACAAAAAATGATGAAGTTACTCGGCTGCGGGCTACTGTCCAACTCGCAAGTGCGAGTAACTCGTATGATACGTCCACACAGTGCGAGTTGCTGCACTGCAGCTACTCGATAGGCCATAACGAGAAGTAGGGATTATGGCGAGGGCCGTCAATTTATAGGTACTACCCGCTGTAGCACGGAACGCCTTCGCACGCCCTGCAGACTGCGGCTTTATCGGGAATACTATTAATATTTAATATACTTACTTAATTTATATCTATTTTCATCCGTCCTTGCAAATTGCAACATTGATTAGCTCAGTATCCGTTGGGGCAAATATCAATTACGCCTGGAGTATCAGTTCAGTCCCAGTACCGCCCGAGGCGAGAACGCAGCCGAGTTAACACTTGCAAGTGTGCACATTCGCTCGTGCATACTAGTGCACTCTGAACTCGCGAGTCGCGGGGCTTTTTTACCATTGTAACCACCGACCACCGGACGCCGAACGCGAACGTTGTTACTAGCCGCCACATGTTGATCACAAAGCACAACAGACTGACCAAAGGGGTCTCTCAGTACCGGTATTTTTTGAATGGAATAATATTATAGTAAAAGAATTTCGCGATGCTTTGATTTAATAAATAAATCCATGGAAACTGTTCCATGTTTCATACATTCTGGCTTTTGATGCAGCTGTCCGATGCTGATTGATACTTCAGTGTCACTAAAGTGGTTTTTTTGTAAAAACGTTTGAGAGAGATGTAACGTAAAATGCAGCGATGCTATGAGGGGCAGCGGGATGCAAACGACCATTGAAACTTCAAGTTCTTCGTTTTGCAGATCGATTTGAAAGAGTCATTCTATACCTAGCACCAGTTGCCTGTTGCCTAGGCTGATTCAGAATACCTCTAATGAAATCAAAGACATGTGGATTGTGAGACCCGAGTGGCTTTTTTCGCGCATGTACGTACCGGTTTCATAGATTTTGATTGAATGTTTTGATCTCACAATTCATATTATCTCCTGTGATGCCACTAGAACTGCAGGTTCTTTTAATCTCTTTTAAATTGGATCACCTGTTCTTGTGTATTTGTGCAATGGTTGAGGCAGCTTGCTTGCCCTGCAGCGGTGGTCACAGCCCCTGTGGCCACGGGTATTATGAACTGGGTGCCGAGGACCTTGTTTTGTTTGTACAACAAAAAAATAACGTGCGAAAAGATTTCTCTTTGGAATCTTATGAGAAATGTTCTGATTCCAGAATATAGCACCAACGGTTTTAGCCCTTTAAGTACACTAGAAATAATGAACTACTTTATGTAAAAAATTAATAAAGCTTTGTTGAAAAACCGAAATCATCCATTTGTAAGGTAGAACTGCGCAAGATTAAGTTTTCTAAGTCATCCAAATAGGTTCAATGTAATTTTGATCATCTATGCATAATATAAATTAAACTCGCTTTGTTATTCTAAACTACGCAACGGATTTTGATGTGTTTTTCGCCATCATTTAGATAATTTATTCCGGAAGGTTTATGAGTATAATATAAAATATATTATACTCATAAACATGAGTATCACACAAAATAATAATCAGCATGAAAGATGTTAAAAGTATTATAGATAAGTCGTCTTGCTTGCCTTCAATGGCATACAAATATTTAAGTAGGTAAGTAAATGTATATATATAAAAAAAAAGAAAAAAAAAACAACTAACAACACTAACAACAACAAACAACAACATAACTTTAAATAAAATATATAATATAATAAATATATATATATATATATATATATAAGCAATTTTTATTTAAAGTTATGTATTAAAGTTATTCAGCTAATAAAATGATTTAAATAGTAATATAACCACAATTCAATCATCCAAATTAAAGATAACACTCATAGTTCACATAGAAAAGATATACAAAGTAGTCAAAATAAATAGGTCAAAATTATAATAGTCATTCAAAATATCTTTCACATAAAAAATCTTTAATAAGCTTGTTCTGCAAATTTTTTTTTTAACTTTCAATTTAAGCTTGACGACGCTTACAACTTTTTGGCAATTTATTTTAAAATACAGGAGCCATGCAAAACACACTTCCGCATAAGAGTAGTACTGGATTGTTGTACGCAAAGCTGAGTGTTGTCACGTCTGTTGCGTGGAAGCACCTCAGCCATGCGAGGAAACAGATTAGGGTTTTATATTTTCCAAAATAAGGCCCACAACTCTTGAGTGCTTTCTAGTTTGAAGATGGACCTGCAATTTTTTTTTTTAATAACCTACGATATTTTTGCATGGATACCATTTGAATTATCCATAGTAACATCAAATTTTAAAACAGGTTTTCGGTGTCCCTACCATCTGAATACATAATGACATATAATAAAGAAATTTCGATGTTTTGTTATTCGTGAAAACCGTGCGAAACAGGGACGAGTCGCTAGTTTGATTTATATAAAAAAAACCCTATCATAATTATTTTAATTTACCCATTAGCAAACTATTTAAAACTGAAAGCAAGCCCAAGAGCAGATTATTCTAATGACTACTAATGATGCACTGTTGTTCTCCACAATCTGCAATTGCATACCTTTCTATGTAATACGTTTGTATTATTACAAGGCGTAATATTATAATAGCTTTAAAGTTCATTGTTGAATTTAAAAAATGTTATGTATTTGAAGTGTCTGTTGTATTTTGAAACTTATTTCTGATGAAGTAAGAGTTAAATTAATTCAGAAAGATTTTCACTTTTTTTTTTTCGATTATTTTCAGAAGGGTATTATTATCCTGTTATTCATTGTAAAACAGGATCTCCCTACAATCTCGTTAACAAATAACTTATTTTGGGCTGTTCCGTTAAAGTTGTAGTACCGAAGTCGCGGCGGTCCTACGTGGTTAGTGACGGACGAACTCACAGCTGCTAGTACGAAGCTTTCTTTCGGAAGCTATTCGCCGTGCGGGGTGTAGTTTGTGCGTTGATCGTTGACATTTTTTGAAACATTTCTGTGAATTAAATAAGTGAATAGTGCACTTTACATGTTAGTAACTATGAATAGTGAGTGATCCATCGGGTGATGTTGTTTCGCCACAATTCCTGTGCCACAAACAGTGATATTTAAGTCGACTATTTAAGGGGATACAACGATATATTTTTTTTAATTCCTATAAAACCAAATGTATATGGTTAAACCATTTTGAAATTCCATATTTGTTATTTGACTACATTGTCTAAAACCGAAACTTCATTTCTTGATTTTTTTTTTTACGATTATACGTAAACAGTTCCTTATTGTGCAGTCAAATTTGCTTTAAATCGAAGGTATTTAAATATGTTAAGAACTTACTAAGCTAAAAATTGATTTCAAGTATAGTATTTTGTCATAAATCTACATTTGAACGAAGCGCGTTTAGTTCAGGTGCGCGTGAGAGTCTTCTATCTCTCTCGCGTCAAACTGACAGCCATAACACCACTTACGCACCGAGCTAAACTATAGGGTGACTGGTAATTAGTGACCGCTACATAAACACATGATTGTGCTCATGATAACATACAACTTTTACTATGGGACCATGCCTGAAATCACGAAAAAAAAATCAGCTGCTCCGTACATTTTGACGAGTTATGCGAACATGAATGTATTGGACATCTCATTTTTTTTCGCGATTGCAGTTTGGTCCCATATTAAAAGTTGTTTGTTATCATGAGTATAATCATGTGTTTAAGTATCGGTCACTAATTACCAGTCACCCTAATCTTCTTAAGCCGGAGTTACACGTCATTACTAATGTCATGTAAAATCGTATAGCTCTCTTGTACCTTTTGGTGTTCTGAATCATTGAGGATAGGTAGTAAATAATTTGTTAAGCAGCATACTTAACATTTTAGAATGATTTTCGTGTTATTGAAAACAGTCCAGTGAAAAATAATTGTTTTATTCTTATGTGGGGTTTATGTAACTATGTATAATTATTATAGATAATCAAATGTATTTTCAGAGAATACTCCGTAAGTATTAAAGGATCATACATTGCCCATATACCAAATACGAAATAATAATTTTAAAAAGTCGGTAGCACTTTTTTGGTTTTGGATGTAACATCCTTCATATTGATTTTGTTTGTATAAATGTAGCCTATGGCTCCCGGACCACAATAAATAATCGATTGACACCTCATTCCTAAAAATCGAACGGGGGAAGAACATACATAAATACAAAAGACTGCTAAAAAAACAAAACGCGTCGTCGGGTAAACATTGCATCCCAAGCTGAGACTGAATGAGACAGGAAATTGAACAAAAAATGTAGATAAATTGAATAAAAAATATAGCTGTTGAATTAATCCATAAACGGGTTTGTAATGTTCTTTAAATAACAAAAAGTATTTTAGCCTGAATAAAAATGAAGTTGTTACAAAAAAAATTTTTATAAGTTTTTTTTTAACGTTTGATTTAATGATTATCATAAAGTTCATTGAACAAAAAAGTATACTTTAAGCTATGCAATATTGCATAGGATAACGTATATTTTTTCAGCAACATGCCCCAGAATTGAATGCACAACCGCCAGGGATTTTAAAATTTGTAGTTTTTCTCTATTAAACAAAATACCTAACAAAAATAGAAAGTTGTTTATTTTCTAAGGGCGATTTGCAACAAAGAGATACAAATCTCGGTTTAATTAAATCTCGATTTTGCCCTACTTAACTTAAATCTTATTAATCATGTCTTGCACAGTCACATTTCTCTTTCGATTTAACTAAATTGCGATTAAGTCATTATTTCATTCGCCATTCATTCTTTGCGTTCAGTTTTCAAATAAAAGCTTAAAAAAGTGATCGTAATAAGTAACTCATAATATTAAGTACTCATGAAGGAAAAAAAAAAAAAAAGAATTTGATTTATCAATAATGTCAATGTACTCAGTATTGGTTGTTTTTATGTTCTCGTGTTAATATACAGTTTTCTTTACCGTCAATCATAATATGTACCTTACCTATAACAACTGAAAAAACCTTACCTGTTGAAATCACTAGGATACTCAAGAATAATTTTATCATAAAGCAGCTTGCTTTGTACTTTGTTTACTTAAGTAAAAATTCGTCATCTCGTAATGTAGTAAATAAATCGCTTCTCGTAAACTCTGCGAGATAAAAACAGAGTCTTTAGATAAAATGATAAATATAAATAAAAATAAAATATTGTATGATATCCTCGTCATCCTGCGATAACAAATCTTGATCATTTGGCGAAAAGAAATCCATTTTCACAAATAAACAGAGTAATTTAAAATAATGTAATGACGTCTGTCTATAAAATCGAGATTTAACAAATCTAAACCGAAACTTTAACTTTGACGTTTATTATTTAAATCAAGATTTAAATAAAGAAGTCGATGACATGCAAGTCGTTAAATTAAGTTTAAGCCTACGTCGAGTTTAAATCTATATTTAAGGACGCTGTTACAAATGGGTAGTCAAATCATTACTTTTTTACACAAAAGTATGTTTATTAAATAAAAGGCTTTGCATTCTTAAAATGTTGTTTGCCCGAATTGTTGACAGATGTGCATGGTACGATTCTGAACTATAAATATAATTTTAGATAAGTATAGTTTCTCAATAAATGTACCGAAGTAAAATTTTTCATTCCGGTACATTTATTGAGAAAATGTACCTATCTAAATGTATATTTATAGTTCAGAATCGTACCATGCACATCTATCAACAATTTGGACAAACAACATTTTAAGAATGCAAAGCCTTTTATTTAATAAACATACTTTTGTGTAAAAAAGTAATGATTTGACTACCCATTTGTAACAGCGTCCTTAAGTAAAAGCTGCAAGTTGCCCTGAGGCTATGCTTTGAATGACATCCGCTTAGTATGACGTGTTTGTCACTTCCCTTCGATGTCATTACAAGCATATTCTATTGTTATTATATTCATATACTTCCTGTCACTGATATTTACATAGCTATACGAGCGAAAAAATAATAGGTCACTTTTGACAGCCCTTATCGTCTCATATGCCAAAGAGAGAGACAAACAAAGACGGACATCCTCATATCAAATCGGCTTTTTAGATTTACACAAATCTAGTAATGGTATACGAATTTGTGTCGGGTAGGTAGGTAGGTACGACAGTTAAAAAGTAAAAAATAAAAACTTTTACAAAAAAATTACTTTAATTTCGGAAGACGATGGCAAAAAACGAAAATACAAAACCAAAAACACCGACTTCCGAAATAGTTTTGTTCACAATAGGGTAGTGTTTTTTTTAAGTCGGTTGTTTTTTTTTTTTTTTTTTTTGTAAAAAAGTATTTAATTTTGCATACTTCTCTTTATGTTCTTTGTTCGTTAGATTATAATAATATTATCTAGTAATCTAATGTTTTGCGAAGCGACAACTATTTATTAAAAAAAAAAAAACTAATAAGTAATTTAGCTTATTTTTGTCACAGGCGGTAAAAACCATGAAAGTAAATTAGGAATGATGACGAAATACAGAACCTGTGGAGCATGCTCCACAGGTTCTGTAATCTGCTTTTCGTGGTAAATTAATACGTATGCTTGAAATTGAAATAGCAATAAAATACATTTAATCATACTGGGGCACAAACGATGAAATCACCCCTTTTTTCCGTAGGGCTGGGCAAAGGTACTTACGTACACCCATATTCCGAAGTAGTCATGTAAAGAACTCGAGTCTTTGAGTCTTAATTCGATAGACTCGGCTCAATTTTACAAGACTCGGTGTACTAACAAAACTCAGAGCCTTGAGTCGAGCCGATATGCAGTCCTTTCTCGAAAACTCGAGCGCCAAAATAGAACTCGTATTTCAAAAAGAGCTCGAGTCTTAAAAACAAGCTCACGTCTCAAAAAGAACTCGAGTCTTAAAAAGAGCTCGAGTGTATCGAGTCTTGAGCGTATCAAGGTTGATTTATTTAAAAATACATAGACATAGTTCATGTGGCAACATGCTAAATGTGACCTTTAGGCATGGCATTATTAGGTTCTGTGTGTACCCCAAGAGGGATAAAACGTGACACTATTTATTATGTCGGTACGGATCAATTTTTATTGTTTGTTATTTTTTATTCCCTGTTTATTTATAAAGGAACTCCAAATGGAAAAGAACTTGAGCGCGACTCGTCGCGTGAAACGACTCGAGCTCGAATCAAGACCTGAGTGCCATGTTGCGCTCGAGTCTCTATGTAGACTTAAGTGTTCTAGTCTGGGGGTGTTGTTGTAACGAGTCGAGCTGTGCAATTTGTCAGCTGAGCCTAAAATTTAGGACTCAAAATACTCGAGTTCCGACAACTCCCGAAGGCACTAGTACGAGAAAGTTAATCGTCATAGTTAAATAAGAACAGCGTAACCCACGTCCTTAAACTCGCGATCATCAGGTATTCTGTAATCATTTTAACTTGCTCGGTACAAACATATGGAGTTTATATAAGAAAACGTTCGATGTCTTTATAGATACGTAGCTGGGATAAAATCCAGGCCATCGTGAAGTCAGAAGAAGGCCTCGGGATCGAGTACGATGAAAATGTCATATGTGATGTTTGTCGTTCTCCTGATTCGGAGGATGGCAATGAGATGGTATTTTGCGACATGTGCAACATTTGCGTGCACCAGGCCTGCTACGGTATAACTGTGATTCCCGAAGGTAAATGTTACAACACAGCTTCGGCTGCTTTCTTTTACCTGCTTTTAATAATGATATTATGTCTGTGTGCTCAGGGTGTACAGTTAATGAGCTTATATTGACCCTTTCTGATTTCAGGACAATGGCTATGTCGGCCGTGCGGAGACGGTGCCCAGCCGGAATGCGTGCTGTGTCCCAACAGTGGCGGCGCCATGAAGTGCACGCCATCCGGGCACAAGTGGGCGCACGTCAGCTGCGTGCTCTGGATACCCGAGGTGTCCATCGGCTGCGCGGAGATCATGGAACCTATTACTAAGATATCTGCCATTCCCGGCTCCCGATGGGCCCTCACCTGTGTATTATGCCGTAATCGTAAAGGCGCCTGTATTCAGTGTTCAGTAAAGACTTGTAAAACTGCATACCACGTTACGTGCGCATTCAAACATGGTTTAGAAATGCGCGCTATTATTGAGGACGAAAACGCTGATGATGGTGTAAAATTGCGTTCTTATTGCCAAAAGCATAGTGTTAATTCTAAAAAAGAAAAGGTACCCGGCTCAGGGGAGGGGGAGGAGGAGGAAGAGGTAAAACGAAAGCGTAGGAAGGATATGACGTCGGAGGAGAAGACGCAAGCTCGAGCCGCTCGCTTGCATGAAATTGAGAGAGAGTTCGACAAACACGTGAGCGTCAAGGACATCAGTACACATCTCCTTGACGTCGATCAAGACGCCATCAATTACATTTACAACTACTGGAAACTGAAGAGGCGGTCAGGGAAGAACCAACCCCTGCTGCCGCCCAAGTCGGATGACACCGAGGTGTTGACGCACCGCCAGGAGCAGGCCGACATCGACAAGCTGAAGATGTTCGTGCAGCTCCGGCAGGACCTGGAAAGAGTTCGCAATCTGTGCTACATGGTGAGCAGGAGGGAGAAGCTGTCCCGCTCATTCTTTCGTATGCGAGAGCAAACGTTTCACAAACAAGTGGCTGTGCTATCAGCGGCCGGCAGCGATATCCCTCCGCAGGAGTTGGCTGCCATCATTGAGGCTAATCACGGACCTTCAATTTATGATAGACTTTATTCTCATGATAATGCCCCGGATCACAAAAATGATTTCGAAGAGTTGCTAGCTCGCATCGCGCCACCGGAATCTGGTGACGAGAAGAAGAAGGATCGCAACGGCCTAGTGAAGGGTTCGAAGTCGGCGAATCCGTACAAGAAACACTACGTAAACGGATCGCGACGCAGCGGTAGCATATACAGCGGTCTGTCCAGCGAGGAGAGCGCGCCGGAGATGCCGCGTACCAGTAGGTTCCGTAAAGCCATCGGCTCCAGCACCGATGATGAGGGCAGAAGAGCTGGAACCTCACCAAAGAAAAAGGTATCTCCAAAAGGTAAAGGGAAGAGATCTCCTAAGAAGACTGACAGAAAAAAGAAAAAGGTGCCACAGTCTAAGCCGCTCATCGAAAGCAGCAGTGATAATGAGTCTTTAAATTCTAGAGTTAATAAGGATCGATCTCGCAGCAAGACGCTGCAGCAAATGGAAAAAGAAATGACGGCTGGAAAGATGGGTCAATCTGGTACAGACAGCGACGACCTTATGCCAATAAGACCGACCATGAGGAATAGCAAGTTCCCGATAGACATCTACTCGGATAGCAGCGAGGACAACAAGCCCGAGGTAAAGTCTGAAAAAGTTAAAACAGAAAAGGTAAAGGTCGAAAAAGATAAAGTCAAAGCGGAAAAGTCTCCCAGCGGTAATGACTCGCAACAATCTCTGCCGAGAACAAAGGCAGCTATGAAAGAATTTATTCCAACACAACCTGAAAAGAAAGCTACCGCCCCAGAAGAAACTAAACCTGGTCCAAAGAAGCGGGGTAGAAAACCCTCTAACAAAGATAAAAAGGTGCCACCCGTTAAGCCGGAATCTGACGATGAAGCTAAAAATAAAGAAAATATCAAAATATCCAAACAAAAAGACCACCCGTCGGATCTCATTGTCCCTCAAAGGCAAGCGGCTAAGAAAGCTTCTGAAAACATGCGTTCCACCACAGTGGCTAAGAAAGATGAACCAGTCCCTGAACAACGAGAACAAAAACAGACAAGCGGTGATGATACCAAATCCAAACCAGCTGTGAAACCGCAGAAGACAAAGGGCAAAGAAATGAAAGATGCACATTCTTCAAAAGTCAGCAGGAAGAAATCTAAGGAGGCGGAGAAGGAACCAATTTCATACGTACCGCAAAGACAGGCTGCCAAGAAAGCAGCTGCTCACATCAAGAGTGGATTAGGCAGTAAGGCTCCAGCTGTCGAGAACGATACCGACAAAAAGAAAGATGAGAAGCCCGAGACGAGCCAAACCAAGTCGTCTCCGAAGAAAGACAAAGATGAGGCTAAAAGCTCCAAGTCCGCTCAGAAAGAAAGCTCGAGCTCTTCTTCCAATTCAAGTAGCAGCAGCTACTCGTCGTCGTCCAGCTCAGAGGAAGAGCCTGAGAAGCCCAGCATCAAGCCCACCGCTAAGGCGCGCGAGATCAAACCAGCCGCGAGCACTCGCCAGCCGTCAATGTTTTCACCTCCCGGCTCTAGACCTACTGTGGACTTGCCCTTTCTCGACAGGGTGTCAAGACCGCTGTCTTCAACTAGTGCCTCGAGTGATTCTGACAGCTCTAAAGTGTCCGACGGCTCCAGATCAGGAAGCCCATATCCCAAACGACCAAGGCGAAGGCGAAAAGGCAAGAGTGTGTCCACTGATACGTCCCCACGCAAAGCGCCGCCAGATAAGAAGCTTAAAACTTCCGAACGGCGGTCCGAGTGTAGGGTACCATCACCGACTCCTGAAGGAGAGGAACCTAGCCGACCCAGTGATGCGCGCGCTGCCACACGTGCTCGGACCAGAAGCACTACTTCAGGCGGAAATATGCCTAATAAGTCTGATGCCCGACCCAGAAAATTATCTAAAGACGAAGCCCATACCGCTGGACCCAACAAGACTCCCAAAGAGGGCGGCCAGTCCAGTGAACTTCCAACTTCGGAACGGAAAGAGGACGAGGAGGTGAAGGAAGTGGTGATAGAGAAGGAAGAATTTAAGGAAGAAGGTAAGATCGAGATCGCGGTCGAGATACCCAAGAATAATGCTAAAGCAAAAGCGAACAAGCTGAAAAGGCGAAGCGAGTCTAACGGAGACAAAGAGAAGGTCAATAAGGCAATTGAAACTGAGGTTCCCCCACTACCGAAAGTGAGTCCTAGGAAAAATAGTGAGCCCAAACATAAATCATTGACGAACAGGCGGATGAGCGTAAAGGAGAAGGCACCCAAAGAACGCTCCACCACTAATGAGGCTCAGGAACCAGCTAAAAAAGACCGACGGCTCAGCGTGGCCCACAGCGTCGCCGGCTCCGATAAGACTACGACGTCGCCTAAAAAGAAGACAACCCAAGCAAGGATTGAAATAGAGACATCGCCAGTAGAGGTGATTGACAAGAAGAGTCCTCTCCACATCAATACAGACTATCATGACAATGACAAACATTGGCTACCGAAGGCACCTAGCCCGAATGCCATTCCGCCACCAGTAGAAAAGCCAGGCGGCAACGAGAAATACATTGACGACAAATCGATGGACTCCGATTACGCCGATAAGAGCAGCGTCAAAATGATAGCTAAAATACAAGCTAATCTCAATGAAAATACTATGATTAAGTCACCGAAGACGCCAATGGATGCGAGGACAATCACTATTGAACACATGGAGGCTGAGAACGTGGCGAGAAACATGAGGAAGCGATCAGCGGAAAAGAAGTTTATAACGCAAGACGCCAGCCATTTACAAGGTGTCGAAATATCCAAGAGCGCTAAGATACCTTCGGCCGTAAACCCGTATCCAAACAGGTCCATGTTCTCGCCGCAGTCCAAAGACAATGAATTCCTAGACTTTGAAATGATGGCCGTCGATGATGGGTTCAACCACGACGATATCATCAAACCGTTTGCGACATATCCAGAATTCTTTTTCAAAGAGGACACTAAGCAGGGTGTGCAGGAGACTCTGAACTTGGTGGACCGACTAAGATTTAGACTTAGCACCAAGAAGGTGCCGCCCGAGAACCCCGATCAAGAGGAACCGATCCTAGTGACTGATGACAATGATCCCATAGAGAACGAAGTCAGCGCCCCTTGTAACTTGGTGAAGGCTGAAGAGAACAGTCCGCCTCCCAAGAAACACACTCCTGCCGATAGGCCAGCCGAGCGTTCGCCCCCGAAAGGGTCGCGACAGTCTCTCAACCATGTCCCAAGAATGGCTGCCTCTATTGAAAGAGACTTGCCATCTGGAGACACAGCAATGGATGCTAAAGAATTCCAACCTATTGCTATGGCAAGCAATGAGAAGTGGGTTGACGTACCGGTGTCGGTGTCACAATTAGACACGCAGAGCCAGTCTGCCAACGATCAGAAATATGATCATTCCAACTCATACACGGAAGACGTGAAAGAGCCTATCAATGTGCAATCCGTCCAGTCTGTATCAGAAGTAGCTGAGACTGTCTCATTATCGAAACAAAGCGATGATTCACAATCTTTGTCAGTAGTCGACCATTCCGTGCACAGTAATGACGTGGAGTTGGTCCATGATAACCAAAACTATGACAATAATGAAATGATACACTCAGATTGTGCCACGATATCTTCACCACAGTACGTAAGCCAGGAGAAATGGCGCGAGAGCAAGATAACAACGAGGCGGTCGTCCGCTTCTAGCTCTAACTCTGACGCCTCCGTGCGCTCTCACAAGCATGCAATGAAATCTCGTATGAGTGCAAGTGACCACCTGCGGCAAAGTAACGTGATGCCAGACATTGACACGTACCCGCCGATCCCCGCGTACTCGCGGCCCGTGGAGCCGTCCATGCCGCTGAACCAGTACGCCACGTACCCGGCCGAGGCGTCACCGTTCCTGAGCTCGCTGCCGCTGTTCGCGGGTGCACTGCCGTCGCCGGGCCCGCTTTACGGCGTACCCTACTCCGCCGCTACACCACTGCCGCTCAAACCTGCCTTCTATAGTGCAGCCTTCACATCTTCCTCACAGAATATTGCACTCACTACAGCAATGATTGCTCCGCCTACACCGAAACCCTTAGATTCGCCGCGGGATTCGGGCGATTACGATGTGTCAGGAAGCGACAAGATCATACACGTTGTGTCTAGTCCCAGTGTAAGCGTAGACTCCTACGACACGAACAGCAACAAAGCTCCAACTAAGATGTCGAACGACAGCAATGAAACTATGACGAGCCTTCATCCACAGGAATCGAAATCTCCTCCAAAACTGAGCAAAGCCAGTACTAAGTTTCCTGTCAAGTCGCCGGGCAAGAGCCCCGGGATATCGCCTAAGCAGAGTGATGCGCCGAAGGGAACGAAGCGTCCCAGTAACCGCAGCAACAGAAGCCAACGAGGACGCGGCCGGTCCAAGAGCCGCGGACAAGGTTTCCCCGTCGACTACACCGGCAACTCCATCCAGAGCAAGCTGGTTGGCACAGTATACGACTTCGATGAAGAAATCGCCAACGATGGTGTCGATTTGAAAGCCCTTCGTGACAAACGAAAATCCATCGACGTCCGTGATGATAGGAAATCTGAGCATTCTTACAAAGATGCCTCTCAATCACCTCGCGTCCTCACTCCTCCTCCGACTAAAAGACCTCCGGCGTCAGACACTAAAGATATTAAACCTCTATCTCCTGAGCCTACCGACGCGAACTCCTCTCCCACGTGCTCGGAGCGCGGTGCAGGCTTCTCTCAAGTCGCGCCAGTCTTACCAGGCCCTGTTGATATGCGCACCTATCAACCCTTTGAAAATCCTGCGCCCGCGACTGAAAACGCTTATCATTTGTTAGCATTTGCTAGTGGCACAGCTGATCAGCACTTGCCTGAAATCGACGAAGAAGTCGAGAAACAACTGCACTCGGCATTAATGGCTAGTAATCCACAGACAGGTTCGCCGACCCAACAGCCCGCCGAGCCAGCACCACCCCCTAAAGAGGTATTTGTTCCTCAACTACCAAAAGTTTCATTATCCGATTCCAGAAACCAACTGAAAGTTAAAATCAAGGGACCATTCTTGGATGCCAACTACTCGGCGAGCTCATCCCGCGTGGTGAGCGAGGTGGTACCGCCGCCCCCGGCGCCCGTGCACGAGGCCAGCACCAGCGCGATGAATCCGGCCAGCGCCGCCGGCGCCTCCGCCATGTCAGGTTCCACCAACCTGAGGCGCATGCGCAAGAAGGAGCTGCTGCGCCAGTACTGGACGCAGGACATGAACATGGACGACCCCAACCACAACGCCAACATAGGCGCGGTGCCGCCGCCGGCCCAGCCCTCGCCTCTCACCCGCGCCGTCATCACCATTCCTAAAGCCGTCGCCTCCATGACGAGCATACCCACGCGAGAGGATTATAAGATCACCGACAGCCCGGTTGAAAAGAAAACCAAGCGCAAAACTACTAGCGGGCTATCGAGAGAGCTGAGGCATTTAGAGGTTAGCATGAACGACGACGTTGATCCGGCGGACGACGTGAAACTGTCGTCGATAGCTAGCACGTCGGGTCAACAAGCACACAAGCGACGCGGCCGTACAACCACTAAGCCGAACAGGCCGAACGCTACGTCACCGGTTGCTCCAAAACTGAAGATCAAGCTCGGAACAAACACAGTGCAGCAGGTGCCGGCGCCCACCCCGGCCGCCGCTGAGGAGCCGGCCGGCCCCATCATCTTCCGCCCTCCTAAAAAGAGGATCATTGCGAACAAACCAAGTCTGGAAGACTTGCGTCGCGAAAGCATGAAGTACCGTAAAATGGTTATGGCTGACTTCGAGGAAGATGAGAAACCTATCAAGAAGCCCAAGAGTGAAAAGAGTGAGAAACGTAAAAAGAAAAAGGACAAAAAAGCGGAAAAACTACAAGTGGTGAATAGTGAAAGTGATAGTGCTACAAAGTTAATAATCAAAATAAAGCGCACCAAGGAGGACGAGCAGGGCGAGAGCGCGGCGGCTGGGCCGTCGGCGGTGGAGCCGGCCATCGACCCCTTCGAGTACGACCCGGCGGCGCCCGACCCGCTAGCCATCGACCCGCCCTCCTACTCCGAGGCGTCGGCCGCCATGCGCCGCGTGCGCACCGACAAGGTCACGCCCATCCGGTTAAAAATAGCGCGCAGCTCCGAGGGCTCGGGCTACGTCATGAAGGACGCGGCCGACGGCGACGCGCGACCCGCTGTGCCCGTCAACAACAATAAACACTGTGAAGTGAGGTGATATAAGCCGCGCGGTGCCGGCAGCGTCAAGTGTACCAAGGACAACAATAAGAACTTACCGCGTAAGAAAAAAATAGATAATAAGCCTAAAAATAAGAAAGCTGCAAATAAGGCTAAAAACAAGTAAGGACACTGACTAAATGGACCTATGTTACAATAGAACAAGTATAAAATCTCCTGTGTAGTTAAACTAAATACTGATATTGTGTCTGTATATTTTTAAAACAATATTTTATCTCTATCATGATGTAGTTTATTATTACATATATTATTTATTTGTATAAATGGAAAGCTCAACGATTAACTTAAAGTTATTCTAAGGTATATAAAATTGTGCATTATGCTGTGCACAAGTAAATCTTATTATAGTATAGCATATATATTTTTGTTAAAGTTACTGTTTTACTTTGTGCCTCACATATGGAATCTCATTAATTTTCACGAATTAATTGTGTAATTTTTGATAATAAGTTACGTATGTTTATTTCTGTACGCTTCACAATCATAAAAATCATCACATACTTTCGTTAGCTTATTATTTGTACAATACAACACAGCAGTAGACTCAGACCCACACTTGTCGTTGAGTGCGCGGTGCAACTCGCGCGCACATTCACTTGTCTGTACGAGGGTCGCTCCCGGCGCAGTCGCGGCGAGGCTTGGCTCAGCTCACATACAGCTATTACAATCGTTTTCTCTGTGACATTCCAACTTACAACAGAATATCAAAAAATTAAATAGTCTTTAAAGTGATATTATTCATTTTGTGGCCTCACCACTACTGAGTAGAGAGTCTGACCCTATTGACATAATGTTGTCACAGATAGCAAAGCATAATATGAACCAGAGTGCCAAGGCACTGGTGGCCAATCAATAACACGAAACTATACAAAATCAGATCATGGTTCGAATTCAACCAAAGATTGATTACAAAACAAAGTTACTGCATACAAACGGGCATTAATACTGATAATTATTTGACATTTGACGTGTTTCCTACAACACCTTACGGAACACACCGACACCACACAGTCGCACTTCTGATACACTAGAGCATACATTGATATCTCTGTTCTGCTCATTTTACGGAGAGCTTGTCACTAACTTTAGGGCATATTCAAGTACAAGTTATAATGTGAGATAAAATAACTGACGGTAAAATAAGCAGAATTTGAGATAAATAACTAAATGAGATCTGTGTGCCATTACATAACGATTACTATAAAACAACGTTATTGCCAGCTGTCGTTACATGCTGTCTGAACAGATGTATGGCAAGTTAATGTGTACGAAATACCTAAATTGAGATAAGTTTATACAGTCGAATGTAATGTAATAATTTAGCTGAGGATGTCCGTGATCGATGACCACGCATCTAGACATAGGGTACTATACGATACAGAATATAATTTTGTGTTAGTGCGTACGGTTTATAGATGTACTACAGTATAATTCAAGTATCTTAGATAAACCAAGTATGGAATTAATTAGAAGTTTATGAGCGCATAGCACGTAGACAAATGGTATCACTTCTGCTTTCCACTGCGCTTTTTCATAGCAACAGTAGTTGTTGCATGTCTGCGATGCTACCGGAATAGTGCAGTGGAAAATAGCACTGTATTGGTATTCTGTTTTCCTAATAGAACGTAAAATGTTGTAAATATTTTTGAGGTTTCACGACTGCGTGGTCGTCTGTTGCGAATGACCTTAGAACATAACAAATGGCTTATTGCGTATTCTTCATATCATTTTGTCAACTATCAATAATTTTAATTAAGGTTGATTTAAATTAGACTTCAACGAACTGATTGGAATATTTATTTGATTAAAAACAACATATTTACCATAAATACTACATGATGCTGGTTATATCTAACGGTTGCTTCAGTTTTGTATTTGAAATTAATGTCTCTAAGGCGAAAGCGCCAGAGCACCCCGCGAAATGAAAATTTTCCAATCATATTATTATAATTGCAATTTGCAAATAAGTATTAGGTTGTATGTTCATCAAAGTATGATTCGCGATCGTAACAAGTACGTATTTACAGAATTATAATAATTAAATCACTAATACAACTCTAAATTCAAATATTGAATGACTGTCATGACATTTGAGGCCAATTCTAACTTATAGAGTTGTATTGATGATTCTAATGATTATATTTATTTAAATATTTATTTGTTATTGTCGCAAATCGTATTTTGATCAACATACAACCTAGTACTGACCTGCAAATTGCAAAAACCTAAGAAAATTTAAATTTCTCGGGCTACCTTATCGCGTTCCACGACTTTAATTCGTTAAGTTTACTTTGGTCAGAACCAAGATTTATTTATACGCGGAGACCGGGGTTCAAAGTGCCTATTTTCAAGCAACACGTAAAAAAACCGTCAAAACAGGTTCTGATCTCCAAGACTTACGGATATGTAGAGGCAAAATGTATTCTTGTTTTAAACTAAATGGTCATATTTTATTGAGTCGGTAATAACTTCTTAGCAAGAACAAAATAAATTAAAGGGAAAATATCTAGTGTCAAATATTCAAGTATAATTTATTAATAAAATAACATGTGTTACTCTGTCAGAAAAGTGACATGTTTCTTGATCCCAAGCTACATTTTTATGTTCTTTAGCATCTTTGATGACAGCATCAGCTACCTGCTGCAGCAGTTCAGCTGAGTTCTTGCTCCGTTCGGTTTCCTTTTGTTTCTGTTGTCACTGTAAAATAATTTGTATTTTATTATAAGTGGTTTCATTTGTGTTTCTCTCAGCACAACTAACCCCAGACCGCGGAACTTTTAGCCTCAAATTCAATTTTCAAAGTTATCTCAAACGCAAAAAACACAACAATTACCAATATTGCGATTAAAAACCCAACTGATAAGTGCAACTTGCATATAAATAGCTATAAAATTATTTGAAGTAGACCAAAAAGTGGTAAAAATACACTAACAAATATATACCACCAAAAGAAAACCGAACTACAGCGTCACTGAAATGGCTGTTGAAGCAGCGAAATGATACAACGTTTAGTGATTCATTTCACATTTACTGCTATCTCTTTTCATAACGAAGTTATTCATGCTGTAACAATTTACACCCGGCACTTTGGACCCTGGCCTCCCCTACACAAAATCACAAATAATAAACAAAATCCACTATTGCAATCTGATGCTGCCTTAGAGTCGTTACGTAGCATAATGGTAAATATGTTACTAATTTATTAGTGATGTCACCACTATATGATTTTGTTTGTGCAATATTCGGCAATACTCATCGCATAGTCAAAGATTGGTTGACCGTAGACATGGTGTGTTAGTTTTAAGTGCATGTCCGTTATTCATAAGTATCTCATTTTCGTTCCCCTTGTAAATAAAATATTTAATAGTGATCTAAGGCCTTGTCCAGATTTGCGATTGAAAATCGACCGATACAAATTATATATAAATTTCGCTTTGTTCAGTTTTCGCGAGGAGGATGTGTTGAATATGAATAGAAAAGATTTTTACGGTTCAGTTTGTTTTTTATGTTATGGATTGTTTATTTGGGTTGATTCTCAGTTTATTTTACTATTAAGTGTGTGATACGATTAATTTGGACGAATTAATTAAAAATTGCGGTTTTTCTCTAAATTAATTATGTTACGTATAGTATTACATCTGGACAGTGCCTTAGCAGGAGATAATTAAATGGTGTTAGACAGGGCTGCACGGAGACAGAAACGCAACGGCGACGGCGCGTCTGTAAAGCGATAGTTCGCGGCCTATCAATGAGCTTAGTATAAAACTAAATGTTTAAAAATCACAATTTCGTAATATTAAATTATGTAAGCTTAGTACCAATATGAAATTAGTAATTTCGAATTCAATGTACATGGTAATTGTAAAAATAGAAACGGAACCTGACTGTAAATAAGTTTCGTTGTTGACATACTAAGTCTAGTGCAATGGAATATTAATTTTCTTGTTTGGGAAATGGAAGTAAATCACGTTGTGCTATCACAAAACCGAATTAGGTTGTAGGCTGTGCTTAGTTTCGCTTTATTATTTATAAAACATCCATGGAAATATCTCCTATAAATTTAAACCCCCTATCAAAATGAAAATGTGTGCACAAGTTCTTATAGGCAAGAAGCTTACTGTTTTTTTTTATACTTTTATATTTTTTAATAAGAACTAAAATCTTTATTTATTACTAAGTATATCAGACATAACCCATAAGTAAAATAAATTACTAACACTATCAGTGATTGCATTTAAATAAAAATATAAAATGAATGGTGCCCGTAAAACGAATGATGAATAAAACTAACCAGAATAATGAGATTACGTTGTGTTGTAACTGAGTTATGGGTGTTTGGAAGCTGGGTGCAAAGCCTTAAGGGGGTGATAGTTGACACCATTTAGAGCATTTTCAGCCATACATGTCTTTGAGTAATTAAGTTTTTTTTTTTTTAATTTGTATTTTGACTGGGGCAAAAATTATAAATCACACTTCGTCCAAGACATGTATGGCTCAAAATGCTCATAATAGTATCAACTATAACCCCCTTAAGGCTTTGCTAAGCTTCCAAACACTATATAATAAATAATTCTTTATTCTCCAGTAATGAAACTTGCAAAAATTTTCAATATCTTATCACTCCTTAGTATTTAGTCCTGATCGAGTGATAGACATTTCAAATTCAGGATTTAAATAAACACAATGTCTTAGCTTACATGGGTGTAAATATTATGCAGTCTGTATAAGTAATCAAATAACAAATATCCATGCTCCACGGTGGACACGAGATTTAATTTAATATTGTGTAAATGTTAACAAAAAATGTAAATATAATTAATTACCTTTATTGTAGCTTACGTACGTTCCAAAATGGAAAATTTAAATATCAGTAATAAGCAAATATAAAAAAAAATTGCTTAGTTTTCGTGTCTATATAATCAATAACTTATCCATAAATATAAAACAAAGTTACCATACTTTTAAATTATTTATATTTGTAAATAATCTGGTTGCAACTATTTTTATGGTTGGCAATTATTTTTCCTTACATTTAAACAACGGAACGATATAAAATATTTTGTTAAACTGTATTTTTTTCTTACGATTTTTTGAGTGTGGGTCCTATGAAAAGACGGGCTTATATTATGCCCCATTATTAAATTATGTTTATACTTTACACAGATGTCACCTGAATCGAAGGCTGGCACGGTTATTAATTTAAGATCACTTTATTAGTCTTATTCCTAATAGTAATTTTTGTTCCTTCCTAGAAACCAGTCTACGGTTTGCCACTAGAGGCGACTGTTCCTGATGCCCTTGACTTCTCTGGTTTATTTTACCCTCTCTCGGCTTTTAACCCGCATCCGAAAACATTTTACTTGTGTAAACTATTTTCACCATTACGGTAGCAAACTTTTTTCATATTTCTCTTTAAAGAGCTATTACGACACTCACTCGTTAAAGTTTTATTTACCTTATGTATTAAATCGTTTCTGTTGACGAGTGCGTTAAAATAATAAATAAACATGGCGCGTTCTGAGATAAATTAGACTAAAATGAGCAGTAATAGTACCGCGGAGTCCATATTGTGTCTCGTTTCATAGCTTCAGTTAACTGTACGGGCAAACTCCGGATTAATCAGGGTGGAGCTCTCGTTATGTTAAGGCACTTTAGTCTCAATATTTGAAAATATAAATGTAGTTTTAGGTACGTTGTATATTAAGAATAAACTTTGGAATCGTATTTATTGGTAGATTAGAAAATAACGTTAGGATGACAGTTTGCCCACACCTATAAATCCTAAAACATTTGATATAATCTGCAGTGTCGACATTGCTTGGCCAGACGTAACATTGTCTAATATAAAGTATTGCTGACGAAGCAATATTAATATTGCTATAACTATCGGATTTTGCCCATTTCGATGAATCACTAGCGCATTGCAATAGTGTAGCCACGTTGTCTATATTTAAAACTATCGGTCTAAAACCTCGTGTAGAGCTTAAACCCATTTTAGTATTTTCGACGGTATTTTAAACTATAGGCAATGTGTGCGTTGTCACGCGTTTAACGATATCTGAATAAAGAGATCAAAATGACACTCGAAACTACTGCGCAGATAATGATAAAATCACAGACTCACTTTGGCACCATTCTTCTGAAATAATATTTTAAAATGATTAAGTTTTAATTAATAATCTTAATTTACCCAGACGTATGAGCTCGCGAACAACTGTTATTTTCGAAACAAAACATCAAGCATGTACTCAAAACTTCTCTTTCCTAATAGTGAAATTATAATTTTAAGAACACTCGCAACCCTAGGGCTTTCTCATATTACCTTCGTTCAACAGCTGTGCTGGTTGTAGTATGAATCAAACACAATAATTTTCTCTATAATGCATGACCCTCTAAAACAACACCAGAACCATTCTACATCTACAAAATCACGTTTTGATTCGTCTTCCTACCAAAAGTACGTTTTTATTTTACTAAAGAGCGCTGAGCGCTTTTCTTGTGTCGTTCTTCAAATGTAACGAATAAGTGCAATTGCAAAAGTAAAACGGCGTAACAAAGTTGCAAATAAATCGGGCTACGGGATTGGGCATTAATTACATTGGGTCTTATACGTGGTTACAAAATTTGCACTTTTGTTGGTCTTTTTACTGTTGCTCGTACAAACTCGTGCGCACAAATCTACGAATTGAATGACACGAGTATCAGCATCACATTTCAAAACTTTTGTGTCGATCATTACCTTGTTACTGTGATTCGTTTTAATTTATTTATATATAATAAATCAAGTAAACTTTAGATATAATTTTTGGTATTTTGAGATTCCGACTGCAGGGAATTAAAAAAAAACATTTGAAAATGTACATATGTTTAAAATTTCCTCTGTTGATAAATATATTTTTTTGGTCTAAGTAAGTGCAAGTAATATTTTAAAATATTTTGTCGTTATAGAAAATAATAATAATGTTTGTATTTATTTTTTCTTAAATTTAGAAACGTTATTATTGCTACGCTGTAAGCGCATTTTGTAATGAGTATTTTTAGTTTACCGATTTCATAATCAAGTGTTGTATGGAATTGTAATTTACAATGTAATGTAATATGTTAAGTATGTGTGTTATTGACATGTTTATGTATTAATTACTTGTATGTTATATATGTACGTGACGCGCGATCTAGTTGTCTTACATAGTGCGTAACGCCCTGATAGAGTCGTGTTACTTTACCTTAAATATTGAGACGATAACGTCAGTAGCAGTAAGTCGTAGTCGAATCGAGCATGTTGGTTCCGGTGTCTGTAGTAGGCACGCCGCCGCCGCGCGGGCACGCTCGCACGCTCGCACGCACGTGTGCGGACGTGATGGCGCCGCTCGCAGAGAGTATTCAGTGCTAGCCATGGTGAGCGTCGCGCACCAGTCATTAGCTTATAGAGAAAATTCAATACATATATTAATTATATTATTTATATTGTAGACTCTATAATCAGTTTTAAGTATTAGCTCTTAAGAGATTAAAGTAAAATTCTTATACCATTATCCGTATAAGTATTATGATCAACAATATTTCCATTGTTTTAAAATTAGTGTTGTTAGTATAAATGAAGAATAACGTTTAAGAATAAACTTGTACAAACTACTTATGTACAGTGTGTAAATTAAGATGATGATGCTAAAATGGCGCCTGCGCCTAGCCGAGGGAGGAGAGATGTATCGTGGGTTTTGTAAATAGTGTACAAGTATATTGTAATATAACAAGTGTTTTCAATGTGCACATAGTCGCCTCATTCATTAATAAATTTTTTAGATCAATTAATCTTTCCTTTTGATTTTTTTGCCTTCCGTCTATCCGTTTTGGTTTTCTACTAAACTTTTTTTCTTTAAGGGAAATACAACTTGTTGTGTTGTCTAGATGTGTCAGAACGAATGTAAAAAAATATATATCTTCAGCATTCCCTTCTCACACTCAATGAGGAATATAGTAAATGAGATTCGTACTTAAAATTGTATTTTGATTATGTCTTTACCACAGAATAAACAATAGCACTGCGGACTCCCATTTGTATTGCATCGTAAACTTTTGCTAACTTTCATAGCAGCCTTGTCACTGCACCACAAAGAATTGCCCACATTACATTTCAATAGCCACCTAAATCATAGTAAATTAATAATTCGCTAGTATCACACTCGAGTTCTAATTCCCAAATCTTCTATAACTAAAACTCGAAATTTTATTTGAGCTCTTGTGTCGAAGTCCACGTTGCACATAGTTTATGATCCTATCAGTGTTTGTTGGAAGTGTATGCAACATGGAACCTGCGCACGAGCATCTTAACTTTCACAAAATTTCATCAGTCATGTTCCTTTTTTCTGTCTTCTGGCATATTCCCAAGTTTAAACCGACTTCGAGAACGATAGGTAATGTTTTTTGAATAGGTAACAGGAACTAAGTAATTATACCTACCTACTACGTCATCAATATCAAAATACTTTTTGAAGTCGGTTTTTTGTTTTTGTCATAGATTTTTATTTATTATGCCAATTACCTACTTTACCATCATCAAATATTCCATGGCTAAGTAAAGGTACCATAAATAATTTTAGGGATTATCTTTTAAACCTTGTCTGTTTCTATATTTTAATTAGAATACCTACATAATTGTCAAATCGGACATTTTAAACTCAATTATTGTTTTGTCCGGATTTTCTGAAAGACCACTGAAACAGTGTGACTGATCATTTTATGTTAGTTCTATAAACATAATAAAATCTATAATCGGTAAAACAGAAGCTGACAATATTCGTGATTACCACTCAGTTATCAGTAGCCTTAGTGAGAGTTTTTATACTTACTCGATCGCGTTTACACTAACGATATTCAATTTGTATAGAATAATTTTTTTTCCCTTTAGAATCACTAGATGGCGCTGCTTGTTTCAGTACAAATTGAACAAGTATTACTCGATCACGTTAACATAAACTTCAACTTGTTGAACTGAATAAGCGCTGTCAGGTGACTATAATAGGAAACACAATTATTTCATACAAATTGACGTAAGTTAACGATAACGTAAACGCGATAAAAATTCGCACTAAGGCCACAGAGTTCAACTCGCTAAACGAGCGGTTACCTTTTCTTAGCCTGGGACAAAACTGCGACTAAGATGGATGTCATTGCTGCTGTGCTCTCCCATTCGTTAGATAAAGTGAACAAGACAATTAGATATTATTCCCATCAAGAAAGTCCGGTCTGGTGGGACCCATGTTCCGTTTTGTACTTCTACGGATTTAATGAGCTTGTTGTCAAGTAAGTAAACGTTTAAACGGATTGCTCGAAGAACTTATGACTAGACTAAGCTTATGGGATTTGCTTGGGACAAGAAATGGGGATTTATATGTAGGTACCTACTAAGATGAGCATGAAACTATTTTACCTTTATTTACTTGCAACTTGATAATTAAGGATATTTTCCCTCAAAATCAGATAAATCATTGCGCATGAGCAGGGCTGTTGGGGCACGATGCATCAATTCTTGAAATTGTTAAATATGTAAGTACCTATATTATATTTTCAAAAAAGTTATGTTAAATCTGTATGTCTGTACTCAGCATTTGATAATGGTTAGATATTGAAAAAATGTGTTAATCGTGCGGTATTCGTACGTTATAGCACCATCGCTTTTATTCGTTGTGGTCGACACACACTGCTATCTCGAATTTCATGATCTGCACACTGGTATGTAGGTCCCTATTTTAAAATAACCCAAAAATCTATGCAATAGGTAGTTTCATGGACCATTTTACCTACCATAACATGCACAGAAATAATAGGTACCTATACCTTTTACAAACCACCATATAAATATGTCACTGTTGCAACTTGCATCAAAGAAAATGAATGTTATCGATGGATTAAAAGATCCTAATGCCTTCCCTTTAGGTACCTATCATTTTGCCTTGACGCTGATGGATCCGGTGTAGGTAGGTAGGTACCTAAAACTTAGTGCAGAGAATGTAGCAAAGTAATGGAGTTCCTACAACTTCTTGGCAATGTAGCATGATCGGGGAATTGTGGAAAAATGAATTGCCGTTTCTGGAAGGAGACTAAATAGATACTCGGGGATACTTATTTATTGCAAGTTTCGAGTAAGTATTTGTACTAATTGTGGCCCCATCTGTACCTACCTAACATCTACCTAATATATTTTTCTGTAGCTTACAATAGCTAAGTAGGTATCTATTATAAAATCTTTCCGAAGTGTTATAATAGGTTCGAGTCTTATTTTTCGTGCCTACGTAAGATACAGCCTACAATTCAATAATTAGATATTGGGTAATCGTTACAAAAATAATCTTGGATAGGTACCTACGACCAACCCAACAAAGGCTCCTACAAACATGCGACTCGCGATATAATCGCACGCGACACAAAGGCACCGCTCGTCGCGCGACACGCGGTGCCTTATTGTTGCGCGGATTATATCTCGTGTCGCGCCTGTTTGAAGGAGCCCTATAGCAGGTGGTGCCTGGTAACAGTGTGATGTTGGTTCGTGAGCGTGACGATGATGCTGTAAAAAGAAAGTACGGGTGGCCTATCTATATACCACACGACATAATCTAGTTTAGTAGGTAATCTAAATAAATGTTCTGGTAGACATGGTCTACATAAACCCATTGTAATATACTTACAACTTCCGTGTACCAATAAATGTAAGTTTTAGTAAAAAATAGCCACTTTGTTTCTCTCAACACCTTTTTCCTTGATTACTTTTTGACGACTGTTTTAACTTGTGTAAACAGAAGCGGTTTAGGTGAGAGTAGTATTTGTGTGATACCTATGGCTAAACTTGAATAAAGATGAGACAACGATGATCGACATCCGGCTTATGACTCGTCTGGAAGCCTGGTGACGCACGGGAACTAATCTGTTGACAACAACTTATGGACTGTGTTCAATGTACATTTAATCAGCTCTGTGGATCCCGCGCGAAGAATAGGCCACTTCTCTCGCAGTTTTCATTTCATATTTTATAGGTAAGTCGACTTCATCATATAAGAAGAGGATGGCCGCACTGCAGATACCGCGACAGAGTCACAGAGTACTTTTTTGGACAGAGTCCACCGTACTAATAAGTTATTAATTAGTACGGTGGACTCTGTCCAAAAAAGTCCCCGGACTAGGCGGATGGCCATGACCCTCTGGGACGCGTTCAACCGACGGGCTGGTCGCAGCCTCAGGGAACGCGCCCACACCGGTGCCCCGTAAAGGGCCATGGACCGCACGACCCCCGCGTAAAGCCTCCGGCAGGAGGCGTTTGGACCCCCAGATTGGGCAGGAGCCGATTCAAGGCAGCCCCGGCCCGATCCTATGAGGCTGGCAACGTCGCATTTCTACAAGTTTATCGTGATGATTTCACTAAATCACTAGATCGTTGTATTTAATAATTATTTTTAACATTTACTCTAGAGTAAATAAGAATATTTAATCGTAATACTGCAAATAGAAAATTGTTGACAATACATGTATGTCAATTTTTATGAAAGGAGCTCGTGGCTAAGTAATAACAGCCGTACTGATCGATCCATCAGGTTAAGCCACGCTTGCCGGGGTTGGTCCGTGGATGGGTGACCATCTTCACATACCGAGACTCCTCCGTGCCTCGGAATGCACGTGAAGCCGTTGGTCCTGGATGTCATTCGTGGATCTTTGATAGTCGTTACGGGTCGTCAGAAGCCCGAAAGTCTGACAACCAGTCTTATCAAGGGGTATCGTATTACGCAGTAATTCGGTTGTGGAGGTCAGATAGGCAGTCGCTCCATATAAAATACTGGTATTCAGCTGCATCTGGTTAGACTGGAAGCCGAACCCAACATAGTTGGGAAAAGGATAAGCAGATTGATTGATTGATTGATGTCAATTTTTATGAGTAAATACCAAAATAACGGTAAAAAATAGCATACATACTTAATTTTAAGTATGTATGCTATTTTTTACCGTTATTTAAAGTACTAATTTTTTGACAAGATGCATTGGTATTTACTTTACCAATGCATCTTGTCAAAAAATTAGTACTTTGATTTAAATTTATTAAAATAATCACGAAAAATTTCTAGAAATGCGACGTTGCCAGCTGGCGCGGGATGAACGCTCTTAATGAAGGTTATTTTTGAAGAGAACATTATTTTACCTGTTTTAAATCTTGTAAATACTAAAAATTATGTTTGTTTCTGAATCTTTTAAGTTAATCTTTTTATCCTATAAGCAATTAAGATGTAGTTACGTAGAAATCAACTAAAATGCATCCCTGTAAACATATGCCTACATAAAAATAACGCCATTATCCCAAGGGAATTAGCAAACTCTACAGAAGGCCTCGTGCTACAAAAATTTAACTTCTTCCCTTGTCAACGTTCGTACACGAGCTAGTATCATTATACCGACTAACGTACATCACTATAACTCATCATCATTCTCCTGCCCTTATCCCAATCTATTTGGGGTCGGCGCAACATGTCCTTTTTTTCCATACTTCTCTATTATTCGTCATCTCGGTAGTCACCCCCTTTCTAGCCATGTCATCTTTCACACAATCCATCCATCGTTTCTTTGGTCTTCCCCTACTCTTATAGCCATCGACATTCATACTCAAGACTTTCCTCACGACATTTTCCTCACTCCTCCGCATCACATGCCCATACCATGACAGCCGATTTCCGCACAACTTTTCAGTCACCGGTGCCACTTTTAGACTTCCTCTTATGTACTCATTTCTTATTCTATCCATTCGTGTAACACCACACATCCCTCTTAGCATTCTCATCTCAGCTGCATGCAACTGCTTTTCATTCATCCCTTTTGTGGCCCAACATTCTGATCCATACAAGACAGCAGGTCTAACCATTGTTTTATATATCTTCCCCTTAAGTTTAAGGGGAATGCGGGAGTCGCAGATTGTCCCCGTGACCTGCCGCCATTTCATCCATCCAGTGTTAATCCTATGCTTAACCGTCCGATCTACTTCGCCATCGCTTTGCACGAGTGAACCGAGATACCGAAAGTCGGAGCAGACTGGAAGAAGCGCGCCATCAAGCGCTATGCCTCCAGAACTGGAGATACCGCCGAAATCGCAGAACATATATTCAGTTTTGGTTCTGCTGATTTTCAAGCCAACATTCTCCAGTTTCTGTTGCCATTTCTCCAATCTGCTCCGAATCTCAGGTAAATCTTCACCGACAAGAACAATGTCATCGGCAAACAGCATGCACCAGGGTGCCTCTTCCCGTAGATTCGATGTCAGAGCATCCATAATCAACAGGAAGAGGTAGGGACTTAAAGCCGACCCTTGGTGCAAGCCAACAGCCACATTGAACTCGTTGGTATTCCCAGCAGCCGACCGGACGTAGGTACGAGATTGACTGTACATAGCACGAATTAACTCTACATACTTCCCGGGCAAACCTTTCTCTTTCAAGGCCCACCACAACACATCCCGAGGTACTCTATCATACGCTTTCTCCAGATCAATGAACACCATGTGCAAGTTCTTGTGTGCACGTCTGTACTTCTCGCACAATTGGCGGAGTGCAAAAGTGGCGTCCGTTGTTCCTCGACCTGGCATAAACCCAAACTGGTTCGGGGTAATTTCACTCTCCTCTCGCAGTCTTTTCTCTATTACTTTCTCCCATACCTTCATACTATGTGACATGAGCTTTATTCCTCGATAGTTGTTGCAGTCCTGTACATCACCTTTATTCTTGAAGATGGGCACTAGCGAACTATTGCACCATTCTTGTGGGATCCCTCCTTCATGCAACAACTTATTAAAGAATAAAGTCAGCCACATACATCCATCTTCTTTTAAGCACTTCCATACTTCTACTGGTATATCATCTGGGCCCAAGGCCTTTCCATTTTTCATACTTTGAACTGCCTTTCTCACTTCATCCATGCTAATTTCCCTCACCATACCCATATTTACTTGTACCTCTTTAAGCACACCATTCCATTCATTCTCTTCGTTCATTAGCCTTTCAAAATAAATCTTCCATCGTTCTTTTATTTCGTCATCTTTGGACAGAACCTTACCGGCGTCGTCTTTCATACATTTAATGTGAGTAATATCTCTCGTTCTCCTTTCTCTTGCTTTTGTAATCCGGTAGAGCTCTTTCTGGCCTCTAGGGCTGTCCAGTGAGTCATACAACTTCTCCTGCGCCTTAGCCCTCGAAACTGCTACCGCTTTTTTTGCCTTTCTCTTGCACTCTATATAAGTTTTCTTCTTATCATCTTTCAAACTATCATTCCCATTTTCTACACCCTGCCATTCTTTAATCATACATCACTATAACTATGCTGTAATAAAAGTGACTACCCACAAGTAATTGAAACACTTAGGTAAAATGAAGCTGTAAAACGAAATATAACTGTTGTGGTCGCTTTATTCTATACTAGCTTCTGCCCACGGCTGCCTCCGCGTGGAAGTCAACTAGACCATAAAATATATCCTATGGCACTCGGCAACAGTGTAGCTTACTTGTAGTGAAATAGTTTTTGAATTCAGATGAGCAAGTTTTGGAGTTAGAAGAGCTCGTGGCTAAGTAATAACAGCCGCAAGGGTCGATCCATTAGGTTAAGCTACGCTTGATGTGGTTGGTCCGTGGATGGGTGACCTTCACATACCGAGAATCCTGCGTGCCTCGGAAAGCACGTCAAGTCGTTGATACCGGCTGTCATTCGTGGATCTTTGTTAGTCGTCACAGGGTGCCGATACGAGACCATACTATAAAAAAACTTTTTTACAAAAAAATACAACCGGCTTCCAAAAGCAACACTACAAAGTGAAAAATAACTTTAATTTCGGAAGTCGGTGTCTAGTTAAATGTATTTTCGTTTTTAGCCACCGACTTCCGAAATTAAAGTTATTTTTCACTTTGTAGTGTTGCTTTTGGAAGTCGGTTGTATTTTTTTGTAAAAAAGTTTTTATTTTTCACTTTTTAGTTGTGGTACCTACCCCAGACAAATTCTAATACAACTACCTGCAAAACAAACTAGAACATCATCCATATAAAAGTAGGGAAAAAATACGTATTATTGAAGCTAACTCAAAAACTACCGAAGCAAAGTTAATCAATTTTATATGGGAGCAACTGTGATGTACCCTCTCGAATAAAACAAAAAAAAAAAAAATCCAAATCGGTCTAGCCATCTTCGAGTAATCGGGTAACATACATAAAAAAAAAATTAAAAAAAAAGGTTCCGACGAATTGAGAACCTCCTCCTTTTCGAAGTCGGTTATAAATGAATGAAATACGTAATGTAGCGAATTCGGTGCCCACATCGATCAAGACAAATATTTGCACGTGTCCGTTTGTGTCTGAACGTATCTGGATAATATACGAGCCACACTTGTAATGTGTCCGCCGCACGGAAAGCAAACGGAATTACATGTAGAAGGAAACGTTTCATTCATCCTTACAGCTTGCTTTATATCAAATGGAGTTTGTTTATTAGGAGTCGTTTACTTTAGGAATTTACATTTATCTTCATCGTCTACATTTAGGTCACTTTTAGCCTTATATCTGGTGAGGAGCTACTGCGAGACTATTAATTTTGGCCATTAACATCTTATTGCTGGCCAAAAACTGAATATCAGGTATTTTAGGGTTCCGTACCTCAAAAGGAAAAAACGGAACCCTTATAGAATCACTCGTGTGTCTGTCTGTCCGTCTGTCACAGCGAATTTGCTCCGAATCTAATGTACCAATTAAGTTGAAATTTGGTACACATATGAATTTTTGTGACCCAAACACGGACTGGTAAAGTAAATAAATGAATTTTGAATATGGGGTCACTTTTGGGGGCAAATAAGAAAATTAAAAAAAAAGCAAACTACACCGTGTGACATGTCTAATGAAAGGGCTTACTATGAGGGTCTCAAATATATTTTTTTTATCATTTTATAATAAATTGTTTTAAAGTTATTTAAGAAAATAGACGAAAATTGACCATCCCCCCCCCCCTTATTTCCGAAACTACTGAGCCTAAAATTTTGAAAAAAATACAGAAAATTGATCTTTACCTGTAGATTACAGGAAAACTTATAAGAAGCCTGTGGTCTTAAAACAACATGGTAAATCTATCAATATTGTGAGTACAAACTTACATTTACAGTTGGAATGTATGGGAGAACATGTTTTTCAAATACAATGTTAAGTTTGTTCTTAAGATAAATTCATCCCAACTACGGAACCATTCATTGTGCGTGGTCCGACACGCACTTGGCCGGTTTTTTTTTTTTTTTTATTGTCTGTCTGACGTTCTGGGCGGATCTTGCAACTCAAATTTTGAGCACTCCCCGGATATCTATCCGGTTAAAATTTTCGGGTATTCTGGTCAAACTTGGCTATTATGTAATTTTGTATCATATATATATATATATACATAATATACAAAATTACTAGATGGCATCACTGAGACATGGGATAACAGTTTTTGTAAGACAATTCTTCTAATAGCCTCTCCATAGTATCTTAAATCATCTTCTAAGTTCTATTTGTGACCGAGGATGTTGTAACAGTAAACAATATTCTTCACATACCTAATCAATTTCTTTCTAAAATACGTTTTCAAAACAGAATCAGTGACGCAATTGATCATACTGAAGCCATCAAGTCAGACGGAACGCAGGCAACAATACTCTTATATCCACATTACGACCACACCGCGTCTTAGAGCACTTTTTATGCATTCCACGTTCTAAGATATATTACGAGAACATTGTTATGTTTTCACATTATTGTGTTTCACAAAATGGAGAATGTATCCTAAAGAAAGTATTCAGTAATGTACAATTACGTATTGTCATTCATTTGTTTGTTTGGGTATGGGTTTTCTAGGTTAGGTACTGTTATTAGGACTGGTAGAGTATTAGATTTGACAGGTTTAATACGGTTGGAAATCGTCTATTTATCAATTTAACGTTACCTGAATGTAACTAACTGTCTGAATTGCTTGTACTTTCTCTAATTACTGCAGAGTCTCAGTTAAAACATTGAGTAATGCCTAGTTTTAATGTCTATATTTTTATTTGTTTCGTTGCTAGGCTATGAACACTAGGTGGAAATTGGCAAGGATACGACATTTATTTAGTCTTAGTAAGTACTGTAGAGGTTTGATACTTTGGTCAAATCTCGACAATAATGTTATACTGGCTGACATTCAATCATTCAAATATTGAATGTGTTCTAGAAAGAAAAACGAACCTCGTTTCCTTCGTAGGGTGACAGATAGATTTAGCCCTAGCTAACACACACCCACACACCACCTAAGCGGAGCCCTAGCTCCGCTTAGGCAGTGTGAATTACTTTTATCATGGAATAGAGTTATTATTATAAAAACATACGGCACAAGCCTTTCGTCTCCCAGCCTTTTTTTTTGTGGATGGGAAATCATCAAATGACTTCTCCCGCTCTGGGCGGAGCGGGAGGGCGTGTCAGACTTTTACTGACTCACCTGTGTTCCTTCAGTTACCCGTGCCAGGGCCACGGTATCTCTTTCGAACAACCCGCGACCCCGACGGCATCGGCCCTATTGGACCCCATCACTACTGACATCTCTTTGAGGCACGTGTGGAACACAACACGCCGTCGACCCGGGCCTGGTCATTACCGGACGGCAAGCTACCGGTTGCTCGTCGTCCGCAAGCCCGCACTTACGGTGGCCGGGAATCGGCAATAGATTCCCGCCGCCCAGGGCATCTCCTGCGGCGGTTAGGGGCGCGAGGCCGCGACTGTTGCCTCTCCCTCACGGGTTCCGCCTCCTCCTTCGCGAGCATTACTGCTTCGCAGAAGGAGGTGACGGCCTCCCATGCACTCTCGCTCCGCATCATGGCCTGTACCAGGTTTGGACGCGAGAAATCGCCACCGCCGGTCGCCTCCGCGAGAACACGGCGGTGCTCCGCCCAAGCCGGGCAGAGCTCCGCCCAAGCCGGGCAGAGCTCCACTGTATGCTCCACCGTGTCCTCCGGGCGATCCACACAATGGTGACACCCGGGCGTTTCCTCCCGTCTTTCGTCTCCCGGCCTTACTCTATCATTTTCTGTAGTGTCGAAATCCCCCTGTACGGACCTGCCAGTACCGGGTCATTACAGTACCTACGTATAGTGCCGATATCCTATAGTATCGGTTAGGTTACACAATGGCACAGGATACTGTTTTTTTTTCCCTGTGTTTATATTCTCATGGGTCTCACCCTCCGTCTGGAAAGTACAGAGGTTTATGTCGAAATTTTACCGACAAAACTACGGTTTCCCGGTTGGTAGGCCTCCAACCTATGGTGCATCAGACGATCACTTAAAACGTTTTTTAAACTTCTGTTTTGAATGCACCCAAAATACTGGTCCTTGGTTAGTCTTAAGACCAATAATTTTTTAGCATCAGATTTCCTAGTTGTGAATTAAAAAAAAAAATATTATAAAATTATAAAAAAAATATATATTTGAGACTCTCGTAGTAAGCCCTTTCATTTGATATGTCACACGGTATAGTTTGCAAAACTTTTATTTTTTATATTCTTCTTTGCCCCCATAATCAAAATTCATTTATTTACTATAACAGTCCGTGTTTGGGTCACCAAAATTCATATGTGTACCAAATTTCAACTTAATCAGTCCATTAGATTCGGAGCAAATTGGCTGTGACAGACGGACAGACAGACAGACACACGAGTGATCCTATAAGGGTTCCGTTTTTTCCTTTTGAGGTACGGAACCCTAAAAAGTAACTGCAATGTCAATTTTACAAGAATTATTTACTACAGGGACTTTCCATGGACTATTATTACCAAATCAATTAAGGCTGTATTTTTGATTCGTACCATGACGTGCCCATTTGTAGTAAACAAAACTTTTTAGAAGGCATGATGACAAAGTGCTTTGCATAATTTTACAAAACTTGTTCGGATTAAAACAACTAAATACGTTGTCAACGTCAACACATTCCAATAAGTTATCATTGGAATGTTTTTATGCGTTAATTATCAAAATAATGGAAATAATATTGTTGTTAGCTTTAGATGATAACGACATTTATTTTGAAATCCTATTAATATTATAAATGTGAAAGTTTGTATGTTTGGATGTTTGTTGCGTAATTACGCTAAAACGGCTAAACAGATTTGGATGGAATTTGGTATACAGATAGTTCATAACCTGGATTAAGACATGGGATACTTTTCATCCCGGTAGAAGGTTCCTGTGGGATAATTTCCGACATACACGCGGGCGAAGCCGCTGGCAAAAGCTAGTTTATAATAATCAAGAAAGCATTTGTCATTTAAAACTTTGTTATAGTTCTCGATTAGTCCATATGCGAAAAATCACAAGGTCAGGAAAAGTTTCAGATGTCAATAAAATTATAATTAGTGTAGCTGTGTGGGCAACATGTGGCAATCGGAGCACATACGCAGTGTGTAAGTGAGATAGAAAGTCTCAGGAAGGGAGACAAAACTATCAGCAAGGTCATCCTATGTCCTTACGTTACGTACTTATTGTAAAATGCAATGTCCCCTGTATATCCGGTAGTGCAGAACCGTGAGAATCGCTTGTTCAGTTTACCTCATTTTTAGGGTTCCGTAGTCAACAAGGAACCCTTATAGTTTCGCTATGTCCGTCCATCTGTCCGTCTGTCCATCCGCAGCTTAGCTCAGACTCTTAGTACTAGAAAGCTACGTATAATTTGGCATGGATATACATATTCATCACGCCGACAAAGTGGTAAAATTAAATCATGAAAAAAAATTTTTGGTACCTTTTTACACGTAAAGTGGGGATGACTTTTTTTCTCGTTTGGGTCTTACAAAAATATTTCGGGTTTGTGAATACAATTTTTCGGTCTAGGGATCCGTTTCTGAAATATTAAGCTTTAAAGTGCTAACTTTTGTTAGAGTCAAGTGTGTCACCCCTGCCAACAAAGCGGTTAGTGTTTGATGGGTGAAAAAATTCACAAACTATCACAGCTAAGAAGGCTTTTCAAGTTTACGAGTAATAGTCAAATATTCATGAAACAACAAAAATCCCTGTTCTTAGTCCACCTTAATGTGCAACTACGGAACCCTATTCATCTGCCTAATCAATCTGCCTAGGCAGATTGATTGAATTATATTCCCAGCTATGTTGGGGTTTGCTTCCAGTCTGACCGAACACAGATGAATAGGTACTAGTATTTTACATGGAGCGACTGCCTACCTGACCTCTACAACCCAGTAACTGGGTAGTCGATACCCCTTGGTACTGGTTGTTAGACTTTCGGAGTTCTGACGACCCGTAAAGACTGTCAAAGTAACATGAAACGCAGCCCGGACCAACGGCATAACGTACTTTCCGAGCCACGTATTTATGGGTCTCGGTATGTAAAGATGGTCACCTATTCACGGACCAACCTCGGCAAACATAGCTTAACCTGATCGATCGACCCATGCGGCTGTTATTACTTAGCCACGAGCCCTTCACCATCTGCCTAGCCTTTTCCCAACTATGGATCGGCTTCGCAGTCTAAGTACCCTTTGGTAAGACTGGTTATCAGACTTTCGGGCTTCTGATAACCCTAACGACTGTCAAATATCCACGAATGACAGCCGGTACCACGTGCTTTGCCGAGGCACGGAGGCACGAGCCCCTATAATAGGTTTGAATATAATTATGTTACCGGCTAAACCCGATTTCAGGCCAAACTAGTTTGTCCTAGGCCAAACCGGTTTTTATCCAAGCCATCTCGACCGAATGGGTTAGGTTAGCTTAGAACTGTGACCAAACGCGCGCGAGCCGAGCGGTGCCGCGGTAGCGGCCGGCGAGCGCTACTTCCAAAGGCTAGGCTGTTAACTGTAAGCTGCGACATATCACGGCGTGTGATAAACCGGTTTGGCCTGAAATCGGGTTTGGCCGGTAACATAATTATATAAATATGAATCCAGGCGAATAGAAACACAGGCTCAGCTAAAAAATAGTAATCCCTTAATTTTTTAAACAAACTTCATATTAACCCACATTTGTGTAACTTAGTAATTATGTAACTAACATAAATGTTTACGTTTCTGCCATCACCACAGTCGGATTATGTCAACGTAGTCAAATTAGGGCGCAAATCCGTTAAGTTTGTAAAATCCGGACTGAATGTAACCTCACGGTATAACGGCTTTCGTGACGTACTAAGAGGAATATTTTAAAGAGAGATGTGATTTGTTTAAAGTTAGAAAGGTAAATCTCTCATACGTTTCAAATAATGAAGTTAACAAAACAAATTAGCTAATCAAACATCAGTTCAACCAAAATCTCTGAAAATAGAAATAGTACAATGTAATATTTCTCAGAAACCTATCGTAGAATGCCATTATTATTATTTTATTACAAGGCGCAGCAAAAGTTAGTACAATACATAATGTTAATTAGTGACATTAATTAGTAGCTTCTTTTCATTACATCAAAGAAACCTGTGACAGGCAGCCGCTACAAGACTATTAAAATCTTTGATCTTCCCTTCACTCACTCTTCATATTCTTTATAACACTTTTATTTTCATTCGCGAAGTGTTGTCGCTTCACGCCAAGGCTGTCATAATCATAGGATCAGCATGACATTAATTCCTAGTCATGATGTATACACATCTAAGTATCACTTTTTCTTCAGAATTTCCATGAATTTAAAAAAAATATGGAACGAGTAAGTATCTGAATAGCAGTTACCTTAAGATTCTTTATGCAAACAGCGTGTTAGACTCCGTCATTATTCACTGTCGCACGGAATGAATTAGGAATGTTTTAAAATGTCCAATAAAAACGATATTCGTCGCGTTTGGTAGTTTTTTTTTTTTGGTAGGATAATATTGATAACTGCTATACTAATTGGCCACGCTATAGTAACTGGCTACTCATAAAAAAAGAGGTAGAAACAAGGAGAAGAAGCAAGCTCATGAATGAAATGGACAATCAATCAATCTGCCTAGCCTTTTCCCAACTACGTTGGGGTCGGCGTCCAGTCTAACCGGATGCAGCTGAATACCATTATTTTACATGGAGCGACTGCCTATCTGACCTCCACAACCCAGTAACTGGGTAATACGATACCCCTTGGTAAGACTCTCCGATGCTGGCTCGTTGGATACGCACGCAGTCGTTTAGTGATTTTTTATTTGTCACCATCATCGGGGAGTCCACCCGGACCGGTCACTTACTATTTTATTGAATAGGATGAAATAAAATTGTTATTATTATTTAATTAAATTATTATTGTTATCAATTATCAATCAATTATTAATTATTACTAACACTAGTTTGTAATCTCGTAATACTAACAAATATGGATGTAATTGTGTAGGTACCTAATCGATGAATCTGAAATAAATGATTTTTATTTAACTATATATTTAATTTAAGACTGGTTGTCAGACTTTCGGTCTTCTGACGACTCGTAACGACTGTCAAGGAATGAAAAGGACAAAAGATTTATATGTTTTTGTCTTTTTCATTCATGAGCTTGCTTGCATTACTTTATCTCTACCTCTTTTTTTATGCGTGGCCATTTACTATAGCAGTTAAGTACCTCATTTTCAGTAAAAGAAAGTTTGTTCAAATCCAGGCAAATACCATCGTGAATTATTCAATTCACGTATTTTCTGAGTTTAGGAAAACATGAAAAAACCTGGACTTATAATTAATCATCATCAGCCTTTTCACAACTATGTCGGGGTCGGTTTCCAGTCTAGCCGGATGCAGCTGAATACCAGCATTTTACATGGAGCGACTGCCTATATGACCTCCACAACTCAGTAACTGGGTAATAGGATACCCCTTGGTAAGACTCTCCGATGCTGGCTCGTTGGATACGCACGCAGTCGTTTAGTGATTTTTTATTTGTCACCATCATCGGGGAGTCCACCCGGACCGGTCACTTACTATTTTATTGAATAGGATGAAATAAAATTGTTATTATTATTTTATATTATTTAATTAAATTATTATTGTTATCAATATATCAATCAATTATTAATTATTACTAACACTAGTTTGTAAGCTCGTAATAATAACAAATATGGATGTAATCTTATAATTAATCATCATCAACCTAGCCTTTTCACACCTGTCGGGGTCGGCTTCCAGTCTAACCGGATGCAGCTGAACACCAGCATTTTACATGGAGCGACGGTGTAATAATTGACAGGTATAATTCATCAAAATCAGCTTGCTTGAAACTGCAGTCCTTATTTGGTTATGATGTTCTTCTATCTTTATTAATAAAAGAGTGACTCTGCAATTGTTTTATTGTAAGTACTTACTTTTACTACTTCCTTCTTAATAATTATTGATATGTATTTGACACAGATAGATGAAACAGCAGATTTTACAAATCCGACGTTTTACAAAACCGCTACTTAGAGGATTATGTAAAACAGCTGAACATCTTTCAGCTGGATTGTCATTGCGCTACGTTTTACAATGCTGCTACCTATTACTATTATCTAGACGTATTGCAGAATGGCTGATCTGCAGTCAATAAGAGTTTGATTTGGCTTCTTATGCCGAATCCGTCGCAATAAGTGCTGACCAATTGGTTTAGGTAAGAATAGAATTATAACGCGCGAGCCGAGCGAGCGAAGCGAATTGTACCGCGGCAGCGGCCGCCGAGCTCTAATTCCAAGTTTGTCTCAGTTACTTGCCTATTTAGTATTTTTAGTACTGACTTTCATAAAGATCTGAAAACTATATTAAAATTATCCAATCACTGTTTTCACTCGAGTAATTTTCACTCACATTACTTGTTTTATTTATTTCTGCTCTGGACGTTATTGTTGTCATGATACACAGAGCCACGAGTGTCAAAATGTTGAACTAAAATCTACAATATGACGTTTAATTTCACGCTGATAAAAGCAAAACGTTTATACAATCCTACATGTTAAAATTCAGTAAACTTAAACGTCGTCCAGTTGTTTTGCATAATGGAGCTGTTTTGTAAAACAGTGGATTCTAGAATCCATCTGCAACTTATGTACTTAAATAGCAGGTAACACTTTCAAACACCAAGTTCCACCTATATGCTGATGATCTTCAGATGTATCTCTCATTCCGCCCTCAGCAGTCTGCTGAAGCTGTAAAAAGAATGAATGAGGATTTAGATAGGATTTAAGCATGGTTAAGAAGAAACTCTTTGGTTCTGAACCCAGTTAAGTCCAAGTACATTGTAATGGGATCAAGAGACTTCCTAAATAAAATGTTGGGATACAGTCTGGATTTGAAGATTGATGGGTGTTCTATTGATAGGGTGCAAGAAGCCCGTAATCTTGGTGTGGTTTTTGATGAGCACCTGCATTTTGAGACACATATCATGGAGGCTGTGCGCAACTGCTTTTACCGTCTTAAGCTTTTGTACCGTGTACGGCCATACATAAGTGTGGATATGCGTGTCATGCTATGAGAGTCACTTGTTTTATCCAAGCTGAACTACGCTGACACTGTGTATGGTGCGTGCATTCTCGGTAGGACCGAAAAGTTGATCCAGCGAGTGCAGAATGCCTGTGCAAGATTTTGTTTCAATGTCCCTCCCCGATCTCATATAACACTATGTTTAAATAAGGGTAATTTGATGAGAATGTCAGATCGCAGAAAGCTTCATCTGGCTACCCTACTCTTTGGCACCATTCTCACAAAAAAACCAGAATATTTGTATCAGAAATTGACTTGGTCACGAGATATAAATAAAATTAAAACAAGAGCATCATCTTACCTTCTGTTGGCCTCAACGCACAGAACTGCTGCTTTCCGTGGAAGCTTTAAATTCGCTGCTGGAACGATTTGCCACCGCCGTTTCGTGCTATAAAAACAGTTGGTACTTTTAGTATTAAATATAAGCAACACTTGTTACGAATACAAAAGGAAACCAGTCTCTGATAATCTGAACTCACCCTGGGACTGCACGTAGTTGGTGTCGGTGACCTTAGCGGAGTCTTGTGTTCCTAGCAGCATGTTTAACTTTGAACGCTTTGTTTTTTCACTCGGTGATTGATTGTTTTTTTTTCTTCCGACTTATTTCTTGTCGTATCTATTATTCACACAATGTTTTATTTGTGTCAATACTTTAATTTCTTTTTACAATAATGCACATTGACAGCCAGTCGCCTGCGCCCGCGTCTCATGGTCTCATCATGTACTCACTCTGTGGTCTCATCGCTTGTCATAGAAATATAGACAATAGTCTATAGCATAGACAAGTGAGGTTAGACCGTCGGGCGTCAAGCGTGAGTCGAACTTTACACCTTATTGACAGTTTTTGTTTTTTCTTTTAAAGGTATTCTAGTGTTTGTATTTTTATTTTATTTGATTTATTTATTTATTTATTTATTTATTCATATAACAATTCGCATTGTGTTTGAAATAGTACATTAATTAATTTATTACAGCTAAAAATAGTAAAATATGAATTTCAAACAGTTTTCGCTAAAAAAAAAAAAAATAATCAATAACTTACGATAAAATTATGTATAAAGATTGTAAATAGTTATTATATATAAAATTGTAAATATTATTATGTCAAATTATTATAAATGTCTAATAGTGTGTTGAATATATTTTTAATGTCATAAGTAAATGGCAGATTCAATAAGGTAAAGTACTAAATATAAAAACTATTCACCATCATCTGTCACAACTCAGATATGGAATATAAACATTTCTTTAACAGGAAAGCTTTAAGTTTAGCTTTGAAAAGTGTACCTCTGTAAATCAATGATCTTAAATCAGTAGGCAACCTATTAAATAATTCTACTGCTTGATATTTAGAGCAATGTTTCGCAATATTAAGTTTAGGTGCAATTTTATTTTTTATAACTTTTCTTCTAGTGTTCTCTCTAAGTTCGCGTTCGTCTTGTGATTCGTGCTCGTATATGTATTTTGCAAAGTGGCAGAGTAGTACCAAAATATATAAACTTGGTACAGTTAATATACCAAATTTTTTAAAATATTCTTTACATGACTCTTGTTGTGGGATTCTGACAATCGTTCTTAACGCACGTTTTTGTAGTATAAAAGCTCTTTGGCAATTATACCCGTAACTATTCCCCCAAAACATAATGCTGTATCGTAACCTGGATTCTACCAATGCATAATATACTGCTTTTAGCTGCTTTAGATTAATATCGTCCCTGAGGCTTCTTAGCGCGTAACAAGCTGAAGATATTGAAGAATCAAGGGCGGTGAGCTCTTTTTTCCAATTTAATAGGGAATCTATATAAACTCCTAAAAATTTAACCTCATTTACTAGTCCAATATTATCCTTATTGAGCATGACATCTATGCTATCGTTGTTACGTGATGTTGTTTTAAACAACATTACATGGGTCTTATTTGAATTTATTATCAAATTATTTGCTGTAAACCAAATAGAAAGATTCTTCAAACACTTATTTACATTTTCTGTCAACTCATTTAAGTTTGGCGACCCGATTATGGCGTTCGTATCATCTGCAAACATTACAAGTCCTGCGTTTGGTTGGGTAATATTCATAAAATTTAGTAAATCATTAATAAAAATTATATATAATATTGGTCCCAAGATTGACCCTTGAGGCACACCGCGGCTTATTTTGGTAATTTTTGACTTATATATTACTTCATTCACACACTTTACGTCACAATTGTTTGCAGTAATTTCTTTTATTTCGACGTACATTCTACGGTTTTTTAAATAAGATGTCAAAAGTTTTAACGCTTTACCTCTAATACCATAATGCTCTAGTTTAGCCAGAAGTAGCTCGTGATCTACAGTGTCAAACGCAGAACTTAAATCAATAAATAAGCCAGCTACCTTCATTTTGTCATTCAATTTACTAATAATGTCATTAACAAGGAAAAAATTTTATTCCCCTTGCGATTTTTAATAGATATCCGTGGGTATGTCCGTGGCATCGCACAGGCCCTAGCAGAATACCAGCGTTGCGGTATTTATTTTTTAAATATCGCAGCTTTATGCCGAGATAGGAGCCTTTTTGGCCTCGCACAGGTCTCTTTTTTTTAGTCTGAATTTTTATTTTTTTTTTTTTTGTTTTTTAATGTTTATTTTGTTACTTTTATATGCTCCTTTTTAACTGTGTTTCCTGTGCGTGACCCAAATAAAATATTTTTCTTTCTTTCTTTCAAACATCCCACAATGGTGCCGATTCTCTTGTGAACGCACTAAACAAAAATTAGAGAATCGCTATCTTTTACTAACAGGCAGCGCGAGAAAAGGACAGCTATAGCTATGAACTAAGTTGGAGATGTCAAACTAGTTCACGCCTTACGCTACACCGTGTTTTTTAGTCGACATGTTTTTACGTGTCGTCTAAATGTCTATGGAAAAATTAGTTGTAACTAATTTGACAGCTAATTTACTTCCTCTAATCTACTTCCGTCTAATTTACTTCCGTCCCTTTCTTGTCATAATAGAGAGAAAAAGTTAGCAATTGCCTGAATTAAGTTTGGTTTGTGCACACCAGAATCGGCACCAATGGTGCCGATTCTGTTGTGCACAAACTAAACTTAATACAAGAAAGGGTCGGAAGTAAATTAGAGCTGTCAAATTAGTTAGAACTAATTTTTCCATAGACATTTAGACGACACGTAAAAACATGTCGACTAAAAAACACGGTGAAGCGCAAGGCGTGAACTAGTTTGACATCTCCAACTTAGTTCATAGCTATAGCCGTCCTTTTCTCGCGCTGCCTGTTAGTAAAAGATAGCGATTCTCTAATTTTAGTTTAGTGCGTTCACAAGAGAATCGGCACCAATGTCTCTCTATATCACTAGATGATTAAAGAATTTGTGAACACGCAGGTAGCCACTAATAAATCAATCGTCATACTACTAATATTATAAATGTGAGTTTGTATGTTCAAAAACGGCTGAACGGATTTAGATGAAATTTTGCGCACAGATAGTATATAACCTGGATTAACACATAGGGTACTTTCTATCCCGGCAGTAGGTTCCCGGCGAAGCCGCAGGCAAAAGCAAGTTTAATATAATTGGTTAACACATTAACACGTAAATTAACGCAGACCATGATCACAATGTTTAGTCATGTTATTAGCTAAGATTTTCGCTGTCTATTTGCTGTACAAACCATTTAGAATAGACGCTGCAATACCTAATTAGTACAAGCTACCTTCGTTTAAAACCAGACTTTCCACCTAGCTAGATATCCTAAACTTACCCACTGCGGACGAAAAACCATAGTTACAATTTCTAATTACTTATTATAGGGGCGGAATTTATTTTTGGTTCTTTTCGTGACTACTTAGGGGGGGGGGGGGGGGGTGTAGAGTCTTAGGTTAGCCCATAGATTTATGAATTATATTTCTATGGGTTAGCCCCTACTTAGAGAAAAGAGTTTTTGGATTTTTCCGTTAAAAAAAAATCGCAGTAACATTCCCAAATCTGGATTTCAGGCTTGGTCCCCATTACATGGGAAAATGTAATGTGTATGTGTGTGTGTGTGTGTGTGTGTGTGTGTGTGTGTGTGTGTGTATGTGTATTTCTAACTACTTGGGCTGAATATTATGTATAGTCTTTTAGCACGACATCAGCAAATACTAATAATTTCACCCATTGCAGGTTTAAACATGCACGAGTGCACGCCCAATGCTCAATTTTCCTAATGTAAACGGTTTTCCTTGCAATAATTTTTGTATTAACTATTTGATCGATCCGGACGTGTCATAACTAAGGGCCTGTTTCACCACCTACGATTAAGTTCCTATTAACTCACTTGGCAGATAATTTCCTACAAAAATTTGTTCCATTTTTGAATTTATTCGGTGAGTAGTGGCTATTCAGACATCGTGAAATAAGTAGGCCCTGACAGTAAGGTTTTATTATAGCATTCCTAATTCTATGCAATTAACACAGTATATCTAAAAGACTATTAAAATTTTTGTTTTCTCGTTGAAGTCAATTGCCATTGTTGATTGATTGTTCGTAAAAAAGTGTAAATTCCTACTGTTTTCGGAAATGTGTGTGTAGGAAGTTCGGTACACAATTTAAATTGGGCAAAAAATGCGTAGGTTTCGCTACGTTACGGAAGGTGCGCCCATTTTAGTTACTGTTGTCATCGACAATACGACACCTTTGAGTGTATCACCTCTACCCACGACATTTCAAAGGTGTTACTATGACGTCATATCTCTGTTACAAGATCAATCTGCTTAGCTTTTTCCCAACTTTGTTGGAGTCTGCTTCCAGTCTAACCGGATGCAGCTGAATACCAGTATTTTACATGGAGCGACTGCCTATCTGACCTCCACAATCCAGTAACTGGGTAACAAGATACCCCTTTTTTCCCCTTGGTAAGACTGCCTCGGAAAGCGCGTTAAGCCGTTGGTCCCGGCTGTCATTCGTGGATCTTTGACAGTCGTTACGGGTCGTCAGAAGCCCGAAAGTCTGACAACCAGTCTTACCAAGGGATATCGTATTACCCAGTAACTGGGTTGTGGAGGTCAGATAGGCAGTCGCTCCATATAAAATACTGGTATTCAGCTGCATTCGATTAGACTGGAAACCGACATAGTTGGGAAAAGGCTAGGCAGATTGAGATTGATTGACGAGCTATTGTGAGTAGAGTTCATGAAAATGTTTTAACTGTGTATTAATTTGCAACCGTTAATTATAATTAAGTCACACTTCAAGTCTCCTTCAAACAGGCGCGACTCATGACGTCATTCGTGCTTGACACAAAGGCACCGCTCGTCGCACGACACGCGGTGTCTTTGTGTCGCGTGTAATTCGCGTTGTGTGTCGCGCCTGTAGTGTAAACATCTCACCGTGATAACTCAGGTGAAGTGAGCGTGCAGTGAGCCGTCATTCCAGCTGATGCTAGGGGTTGACACTATTGACAGCTCACTTTAAGATCACTTCACTCATGTTTTCACGGTGAGATATTTACAGAATAGCACTACTGGCTTGTAGGAGCCTTCATTTGTTTTTGTACTAAGAGTGTATGCGGTCTAGATGTTGTAGAATTGGATAATGAGTAGAAACATTACTTGGGTACCTATATCATACAATCTTACCAAAATCCGTAGGTTATTAAAACCACGAATATAAATTTTATCTTTCGAACGTTTGTTTTCAGGTAGAGTGTGATAAATCTTACCTACATGCATAGATCCCACAACTATCGGTCAAGTTTTTGCATAAGTACTGTTTTTCAGACCAATATTCTGCTTTTTACAAGAATTTTGATTAAATGACCTTCATTCTTCATCTGCCTAGCCTTCTCCCAACTATATTGGGCTCGGCTTCCCGTCTAACTGGATGCAGCTGAATACCAGTATTTTACATGGAGCGACTGCCTATCTGACCTCCACAACCCAGTTACTGGGTAATGCGATACCCCTTGGCTAGACTGGTTGTTAGACTTTTGGGATTCTGACGATCCGTAACGACTGTCAAAGATCCACAAACACGAATGACAGCCGGGACCAACGGGCTTTAAGTGCTTTCCGAGGCACGGAGGAGTCTTGATCAATTGGCCTTCATTATGGCCTTATTAACTAACTCGAATTTTGTGGCATCAACCAAGAATGAACTTTCCTGAAACCGAACACTTCGGGACAAGATAGAATTTTCCTTAAGTAGGTTGATTGAACTTTCACCCTCGCGTTGCAATGCGCAGTTTCCAGATGCCGCTGATATAAATGATTTCTGTGAAAATTACGACAGTGTTTTCGAAACTTTGCCAATAGTTGATGTAAAACGGTTTACTGTCAACACGAGCGAGTCATCTCACTGCGGAAAAGATGAGAAATATTTATTTTCTACGTGAACAGGGAAGGTAAAGATACGAAGACAAACAGACCAACTCTCAACAATGCAGAATTTGGATTAAATTAAAAATATGACCCTCCAAAAATGACAAATAGGTAAGGCCCCATTTTTACCGCCGTGATTAGAGGACTACCAGACAAATTTTAACAGTTTTTAACATAAAAGAAAATTATAGGAACTACAGCTGTCCCTATCGCACTCTGTTATCGCAGTTCGGGAAATAGTTTCTTCAAATACCTATTTTTCAACTTCCTCGCAGGCCATGTCTCCTCTTAATAGCGCGGGCAGACGATGCGATGCGACGGGCGAGATGGGTCGATAGAACAATAAATTTCACGCGGACGAAGTCGCGGGCAGAAGCCAGTACCAATATAATATTAAAGTAAGTTTGTTTATAATAAATAAATAAATCTTTATTATCAGACCTGAAATCCATAAGATGCGAACAAGTTGACACTTACTAACTAAAAACACAATCACTATAAATAAACCTATCTCTAATATTTCAATGACGGTCTGTGAGTCGCCATCCAGCGACATAATTTGGCCATCCACCCTGCCGGCCACAGTAGCCACGAGGCTGTTGGGGCTGTCGCGCACCTGACGCATCAGCGATGCGATTCGCAGACGCAGCAGCGAGCCGAAATCCGGAACGCATGCGTCCGCGAACATCCCCGACGCGCTACAGAAGCGCGGCAGCCCCAGCATTACCCGGAACGCATTATTGTATTGGACTCGTAGAGCAATGTACGGGCCCTGAGTATAACTGACCCACAGGACGCACGCAAACCGACTGGCAGTAGGCCCTGAATAGTGTAATGTTAACCTCTCGTGTACACCGTGCGAACCTGCGGGCCAGCATATTACCACCTGACAGCCAATGCTCTACGTTCCCTCTCTAAATCGTCGTCATCCGACAGCCTATCGGTGACCCAGTGCCCCAGGTATTTAAAGCGAGTAATTCTTTTCAGCGGAACGCTGCCCAAGGTAACCGTTGGTACAAAGTCATGTATTTAAAACCTTAAAACTTTAAAACCTTTAATATGTTTGTTTTGCTGATTGTACTAAAAAAAATGGCAGGACGAATAAAGAAATTCAGTCCTTTCAGTTGGAAAGAGACTTTGTGATAGAAATACCTAAAGGAATTTAAACAAATTATTGAAAAAAAAAAAAAAAAAACAAATAGCGTAAGACACAGCAGCAAAGAAGCCTGCTTAGATCCGTATTTCGGAGATATTTAATAGTTCGCCTTCGATATGAGTCAGCAAAAGCCGCGTCTGCCCTACAACATCAGTGTTTATTAAAAATATTTCTGCACAGAGATATCTGCAATATGTGAGCCAAGCAGAATAATTTTCAATGCTCAGTGCTATCTAGTCGCCTCCTAAATTTACTTTTAATTTTAATAGCTAGTTCGTTGGTAATTATGAGCATGTACCTATGCTATTTTTTGACAGTTACCTATGTTATGTTGGTATTTACTCTTAGAAAATGAAATATTGTCAATTATTTTCTATTTTCTTCTAAGAATAAATACCATAATAACTGTCAAAAAATGCATACGTACCGAAATGTGTCAAAGAGTGATAGTTGTAACTTGCTTAACAAATAATTTACCTGACTTTACATAGACAGAACGTTAGAGTACTAAAAGGGATCTTTGGTGCCTGAATGACATCGACGGGGAACGTTATTGGAAAACATTGTGAAATTGACACAGAAATGGCATTGTTTCCCGGAAGCTTCACCGCAAGAGAGCGCTGTGTTTGGCACTTGTCAAAGTCATCTTGGAGATAAAGTGACCAATCGGCGACAGGAAAAAGCACTTAGCGCCATCTCGCGGCAAAGTTTTCAGAAAGGAACTCCATTGACAGCTGAATGAAAGTAATAAACACTTAGCGCCATCTATACGCGGAACTACTTTGACAGTTTTCTTCCCCATTGTATTGACTAAAAAAAATGTTGGCATTAGTTCCGATTTTCGCCACGCAATAAAAGAACCTTGTAGCGTTGTACGAGTATATCTCCATTTAACTATTACAGCAGTGCCGCGTCGCAGCCCTCGCTGGGAGCTTCGCCAGCGCAGCCAAGTTACTCATCAGTCTCATTGTTGTGAGGCCTTTCAACAACCTGGCCAAAGCAGTCTTTCTGTGTGGACAAACCATCGCTGAAGCTTTGAACAATCTTCGTTAGATATTGGTAAATTGTGTGGATTAGACTTACGGCAGCCGCGGTCGGAAAAAACGGGTCAGCGAGTAACATACTCGTACCTACAACAGGCAGCCTCAAAAGGTTAAACAACGACAAGCATTAATTTAATTGTTCTTAAATGCACAATTTGGATTCCAATGTGTAGCTACAATTAATTTATCATCATTACAACTGATAGATGATAGACAACCCGTGCTTGACATAGGTTTCCCCTAAGGATCACTTCGACCGTCTCTGTCCTTGTCGCATCCAGCGGATTCCTGCGGTCTTCACAAGGTCTATGGTCCGCCTTGCGGGAGACCTTCCAACGCTACATATTTTGGTACGCGGTCGCCACTCACTCAGAACCTTTCGGCCCCATCGGCCATCTTTTCTGCGAGCAATTTGCCCTGCCCACTGCCACGTAACTCTGGTTATCCTTCTGATTCCTTATTCCTTCTTCTTAATTTCTGATGCAATCACGTAGGGAAACTCCAAGCATATCCCTCTCCATTGCCTTTTGGGTGACTTTCAGCCTTCTAATGAAGCCCATTGTGAGCGACCACGTTTCAGTGCCATAGGTTTTCATCGGCAAGACGCACAGGTCAAAGAGTTTCGTCTTGAGACACTGCGTTATGCTACATTAATAAAATTACACAATGTGTAATTATGTTTTGTGCCTTCTTTATACAATTTTATGGAACAAAGATTGTAGACAGTGAACTCTTGGCGATTCATCTTATACAGGGTGACTGTACAGTAGCTTTTCAAAAGTCCCTGTAAGGACTCTCGTGTTGTCTCGCTTCCACGTTTTAAAACCGCGCCTACCACACACATAGGCGTGAAATAAGTACTGTAGCTGTGCGAGATTATAATTATGTAACGTCGCAGGCGGGTCACTATTGGCTGCGAAATTGAGCCACCTCCAGCTACAGCTAAGGAAGTATTTTGTGAATTTCTCAGATAAGGCGGCCGACGACTGTGCGTCATTTGCGTGAGCTGCAGCGGCGACATGCATTACTCTCCTTTATTATCACATTTTTTCACTCATAATTAATAACATAACTAAACGTCACAGCTTGTTCCCCGGGAGGGTTGGGCAGAGGCAGAGAACAAATATAAATATGTTCTGTGGGCAGAGGTATAAGTATAAGTACTTACAGTATGTTTTCACTCCTTCGTCATATTTGCAAATTAAATGTAACTTGAACGAATGTTATTTGTTTTATATACACATATATACGTACAGTCGATCGCTCGTTAGTGGTAACCATAGAAATCAAACTCAAACTCAAACTCAAAGCATTTATTTCAAATAAACCAATTACAGGCACTTTTGAATTGTCAATGGGTCGGTCAGTCAGAAAGATGAAGCTAGTTGCCCATTCCAAAGCGTAGTAGATCCCTATGGAGAAGAACGGGCAAGAAACTCCACGGACACTTTTAAATCATAATATTTTTACAAAATATTGGTTACATCGTTCATGTTGAAAATATACATGTGAGAACAATGTAGAAAGACGTGCACGTTAAAAAGCGTCCGTAATAAAAAGATAAAAACTAAAACAACTAAATTAAATATTAAAATTAAAAATAAGCCATGGCAGCTAAGAGACGACCAGTCCCAACTGACGGCGCCCGTTCACGAACATGACGCATGGATCAGTACAAATATTATATCTATGGTGGTGACACTTTAACCATGAGCTGGCCTAGCGTAGTACTAAGTTATGAGGTTAGCTCATGCAGCTTATACTGGGTTTTACTGTTACGATTGCGGTCGATTCATCCCCATCCCCACTTTACGTGTACAGAAGGTAAGTATTAAACTAAATTTTTTTTCATGATTTTTTTACCACTTTGTCGGCGTGATGACTATGTGTATCCATGCCAAATTATAGCTTTCTAGTACTAAGAGTCTCTGAGCTAAGCTGCGGACGGACAGACGGAAGGACATAGTGAAACTATAAGGGTTCCTTGTTGACTACGGAACCCTAAAAATGAGTCGTAACAAATATTTAAATGGGTAATTAAATAAATAATTGGGCAGTAAAATGACTGAACGGGCAGTTACAAATCGGGATTAGTCTTAATTGTAGGTAAGACATCTAACTTACATACATAAACTCACGCCTTCTTCCCATGGGGGTAGGCAGAAACTACAGCACGCCACCTGCTACGATCCTTACACTAGGTACCTACTATACTTTCGCCTCGTTTACCTACGTTCATACATCTGGTCATTTATTTATTTATTTTAAATAGAACGGCCGAAACCAATTACACTATTTAAATATAATTACTTACACTACATAATATATAATTTATTTAACACAGTCATGCATTCTTCTCACAAAAATTCAAGCACTCTGACAGAATCATCTTCCATTCAGTCACAAACACATCAAAATCTGTGTTTGAGTTCAGGAGAGCGTTAACAGCGGCTAATGTCCGAGGAATAGGTGACTTGGAGCGTGCAACAGTACGACAAGTTGGAACAGCCAGCAAGCGGTGTTTTCTGCTACGACAATAATTGTTTGGGACAAATAGATTGCAGATTCCATTATGTCATACACGCATGCCGATTGCGAGTACCCTACGATGCATAAGACCTTTCTGAAGAACATCACTCGAAGTCACTATACTATAATTATGTCTTCCCAGGGCGTTTCCACTCACATCTGCCTAGTAAACACCTTTCGTTAGTAGCCTTTCATTCATTCTCTCAACATGACCAAATCACATAAGCATACTCTTTTCAATTTTTGTTACTACCATCTTCTTTTCAACCGCACCGTTGCCTTACCGCATATAGTTCCTGAAAAAACTTTTTTACAAAAAAATACAACCGACTTCCAAAAACAACACTACAAAGTGAAAAATAACTTTAATTTCGGAAGTCGGTGTCTAGTTAAATGTATTTTCGTTTTTTGCCACCGACTTCCGAAATTAAAGTTATTTTTCACTTTGTAGTGTTGTTTTTGGAAGTCGGTTGTATTTTTTTTGTAAAAAAGTTTTTATTTTTCACTTTTTAGTTGTGTACCTACCCCACACAAATTCTAATACCACTATGTGCAAAACAAACTAGAACATCATCCATATAAAAGTGGGGAAAAAATACGTATTTTTGTAGCTAACTCAAAAACTACCCAAGCAAAGTTAATCAATTTTATATGGGACCAACTGTGATGTATACCCTCTCGAATAAAACAAAAAAAAATCCAAATAGGTCCAGCCATCTTCGAGTAATCGGGGAACATACATAAAAAAAAAAAAAAAAAAAAAAGGTTCCGACGAATTGAGAACCTCCTCCTTTTTGAAGTCGGTTAAAAAAGGAAATAACAGGGACGTGTCTACAGGAGACTTTGATTTATGAAAAAAAAAAAAATTGCTCTGGAGGCATTATTTACAAAGAAAAACGGGGAATACATTTGTATGGAGAATCGCAGGCCCTCTTTTGCGACGGTTCGGTTGACATTCGAGCACACATTGACATGAACATAAGGGTTTATAAGTATATAAATGGCTTTTGACGGGTTAAGCATGGCACACCAACGACATATTTACAAGGATAGTAACAATAAGTAATCACGAGTCTTCAATACTTTGTAAATACTTATCTATACTTATAGGCATGCACAACATTTTAACTATAATATTATAAATGTTTGTTACGCTTTCACGCTAAAACGGCTAAACGGATTTAGATGAAATTTGGCACACGGGTAAACCATGACCTGGATTAGGACGTAGGCTACATTTTATCCCGGTAGTACATTCCCGTGGGACAATTTCCGACATGCACGCGGTTGAACCCGCTGGCAAAATCTAGTTCTAATTAAAAATTCAATTACATTTTCAAACATTACAATATTAGCAATAACATTAACCACTTCAAATAGCTATAAATCAGTAAATGTGAAATTGTACTATTCGGGACCGTAATAACAACGCTGATTTCCTAAATAACTGAGTTTTCTCTTATTATTTCTAATCCTGTGAAGATCAGAACAGCGTTGGTAATAAAATAAATCGAAACTTACGCTGATGCATAGACAATACACATCTCTGCTTGTATCATACAGCCTAATACCATAGTCTATACATCATATAGTCGTCCGACGAGAGCGCGAGCTACTTACGTAGTTCGCCGAACTTCGTAAGCAGCTTGCACAGACGAAGTAGTATTGCAGCTTGGGCTTCGTCGGACGCCTGTATGATGTATCAACCAACCATTCAACCATTTTCACCACAAATTCAAATTAAGGACGCTGTTACAAATGGATAGTCAAATCATTAATTTTTTACACAAAAATATGTTTATTAAATAAAATTGCTTTACATTCTTAAAATGTAGAGGAGTGAGGAATGTAAATGTAAAGGAGTAAGGAAAATGTCGTGAGGAAAGTTTTAAGAATGAATGTCGATGGCTATAAGAGCAGGGGAAGACCAAAGAAACGATGGATGGATTGTGTGAAAGATGACATGGCTAGAAAGGGGGTGACTACCGAGATGACGAATAATAGAGAAGTATGGAAAAAAAGGACATGTTGCGCCGACCCCAAATAGATTGGGATAAGGGCAGGAGAATGATGATTCTTAAAATGTTTTTCGGTCAAATTATTGACAGATGTGCATGGTACGATTCTGAACTATAAATATAATTTTAGATAGGTACAGTTTCTCAATAAATGTACCGGACTGAAAATTTTTACTTCGGTACATTTATTGCGAAAATGTACTTATTTAAAATTATATTTATAGTTCAGAATCGTACCATGCACATCTATCAACAATTTGGCCAAAAAACATTTTAAGAATGCAAAGCATTTTATTTAATAAACATGCTTTTGTGTAAATAAGTAATGATTTGACTACCCATTTTTACAGCGCCCCGGCTCACAGACCGTCATTCAGATATTAGAATTTTCAGTCCGGTACATTTATTGAGAAACTGTACCTATCTAAAATTATATTTGTAGTTCAGAACCGTACCATGCACATCTATCAACAATTTGGCCAATAAACATTTTAAGAATGTAAAGCATTTTATTTAATAAACATACTTTTGTGTAAAAAAGTAATGATTTGACTATCCATTTGTAACAGCGTCCATTACTGACTTGCAAATTGCAAAAAAAGGAAGAAAATTGAATTTTGCGGGCCACCCTGTCGCTTGCCCCATAACGACTTTATTTCAATGAGCAAATAGTAAAAACGTGCTGTTCCTAAGTATCAGAATATTATTTAAAATTGCTAATCTGTCAAACAGACAGAGATTGTTTATCAAAAACAACAATAACTGTAGAGAGTCCTTGTGCCTTATCAGCAGTTCTCAACAGAATCATAAATATCAGTTAATCAGTTTGATGATTACCCGTATCATCGTAGCATGACTAACGCGGTGTGGAGGTCGATAAACCACTGTAACTAACAAATAACTATTCAATACCCATGAAATACCCATAATATTCATTGAAATACCCATTTTTTTTATGAAATCTGTGTGCATTTTTTACCTTTTTTATAAAATTTTTCCTGTGATGAGACACTGTATGTAAACAGATAAGTTTATAATATTATCTAGTGTAAACAACTGTGGTGGTTTTTAGTGTTACTATGTGTAAACATAATTATATTTATTCAGTTAATTTAGGTTACAGTGTACTTAATTGTGATTGTGTTTGCGATGAGTTATTACGATAGCAAATACGGAACTGCTCGCAGAAAGCCGAAAGTGCTGGTAAGTAAAAAAACCCTTCAAGAGCGAGTCGGACTCGCTCATCGAGGGTTCCGTTCTGATTTCTGAAAAAGTGTGCTATTTAGAGTCATCGTTTTATTTTTCCTGTAATCGTTACATAAACTTCTATCACATGGAATAATTTCAGATTTTTCTCTATGCAAACTTCGGAGATAAGGGGGTGAACGGTATTTTTTTTACATTTTTTCATCAAATGTCGAAAGCTATGAGGCCTAAAAAAAGAAAAATGTTTGAGTATGTGCAAACAGTTTTCTTTCATATGATACGCCATGCCCTAGTGGGCCACTTAGATTTTTTAAGACCCTGTTGCAAAAAAAAAAAATTTTTTTCATTCTTGTTTGTAAAATAGTTGGGCAAACGTTATCTAAAACTGTTCCAAATTTTAAGTTGATAGCATTAGTAGTTCTTGAGATATCCAGCTGTCACAGACGGATAGACAGGCAGACTGAGTCGCACCCTAAGGGTTCCTTTTTTACCATTTTGGTACGGAACCCTAATAGGTACATTATCATAACATCACGCTTGTACTTAATCCCTGAAGAGTTAGGTAGAGGTGTAGGTACATACAGCACGCCACATTTCGCCAATATAAAGGAACCACTCGCTATAATACCATACTTTATCATCCATGAGTCCATTTGGCATCGTAGTTTTAACAACACGACTAGATTGAGTTGGCGTCGAATTATCCCGCGATGGTTTCGCTACCGCGCCTTGTATGTCCATCGTCACCTTCGACTAAGCTCCAATTGATTTTGACCGCACGCAGCAAATTGTCACTCAAGTGCAAATTGCGCATGTATACCGCGGTCATCCGTCCCATCATGACCTATGCTTGTGTCGTCTTCGCAGTTCGCATACGCCATAATCTATACCATGCTGTCTCCTTCAGATGCAGACCCTCCAGACATGTTTCTTAAGTCTTAAGTTTTTTTTTTTGTTTTTGCAACGTAAGAGATAAATAATAATACCTATTCGATTCGTCAAACATTGTAAAAGTTTTCATGGCATTGACATTCAATTGTTTTGTTATAATTATAAAGATGCATAACTCTTTAAGGACGCTGTTACAAATGGGTAGTCAAATTCTTACTTATTTTTACACAAAAGTATGTTTATTAAATAAAATGCTTTACATTCTTATAATGTTTTTTGGCCAAATTGTTGACACATGTGCATGGTACGATTCTGAACTATAAATATAATTTTAATTAGGTACATTTTCTCAAATAATGTACCGAAGTAAAAATTTTCACTCCGGTACATTTATTGAGAAACTGTACCTAAAATTATATTTATAGTTCAAAATCGTACCATGCACATCTGTCAACAATTGGACCAAAAAAAATTTTAAGAATGTAAAGCATTTTATTTAATAAACATACTTTTGTGTAAAAAAGTAATGATTTGACTATCAATTTGTAACAGCGTCCTTAATTTGAATTTAATAACTTTCTATCAAAAAGGGAAGATGAGTATTATTATGGAGTGCAACACTATACCATCATCGTTTTACTATAAGTCTAAGGTGAGTATTGAATCAAGAGAAACTAGAATTCGTCGATAAAACCGTTTTCTTGGGGATCACGCTCGACTCAAGGCTACAATGGGGTCCTCATTTAACATCACTTGCAGGACGGCTAAGTTCAGCAGCATATGCTGTCAGAAAAATCCGTCAATTTACTGATGTAGATACCGCGCGGCTAGTCTATTTTAGTTACTTTCATAGTATCATGTCTTACGGTATTTTACTTTGGGGACGGGCTGCAGACACCGAGTCAATTTTTATTCTGCAGAAAAGAGCCATTAGAGCCATATATAATCTCCGCAAGCGCGATTCTCTAAGGGAACTGTTTAAGGAAATTAACATCATGACGGTACCTTGTCAATATATCTACGAAAATATCATGTACGTAAGGAAAAACTTACATCTTTTCAGTAAAAGAGGTGAAAGGCATAATTATAGTACTAGAAAAAGGGACCTATTAGCTCAACCAGGTTTCAGACTAGCTAAAGTAGACTCGTCGTTCATGGGGTACTGTTTAAAATGTTACAATAAAATACCTCCACACATACTTCAACTCAATGAGACTAAATTCAAAACTTGTATAAAACTGAACTGGTTTTCATTCTGGTTCATATTGCTATTTTAATTTTGTCTTGTAGGTTTGGGTTTCAGGTTGATTCTCATAAAATAAAAAAAAACTACGATTATTATTAAAATTGAAAATGTGCAGATATGAAAACAAATGTGACTTGTTGACTTTGGTGTTGCCAGCTTATTATTTATTTTTATTATTATTATTAATAATCTGAATTCAGAAAAAGGAATTGTAAAGATAACATACAATAAAATACTTCTCCATACATATAAAGAGACACTTATTCCTGCGAATAAAATTGTTTGACAGGTTTTCGAAAAAACTTTTTTACAAAAAAATACAACCGACTTCCAAAAACAACACTACAAAGTGAAAAATAACTTTAATTTCGGAAGTCGGTGTCTAGTTAAATGTATTTTCGTTTTTTGCCACCGACTTCCGAAATTAAAGTTATTTTTCACTTTGTAGTGTTGTTTTTGGAAGTCGGTTGTATTTTTTTGTAAAAAAGTTTTTATTTTTCACTTTTTAGTTGTGTACCTACCCCACACAAATTCAAATACCACTACCTGCAAAACAAACTAGAACATCGTCCATATAAAAGTGGGGGAAAAATACGTATTACTGAAGCTAACTCAAAAACCACCGAAGCAAAGTTAATCAATTTTATATGGGACCAACTGTGATGTATACACTCTCCAACAAAACAAAAAAAATCCAAATCGGTCCAGCCATCTTCGAGTAATCGGGGAACATACATAAAAAAAAAAATAAAAAAAAGAGGTTCCGACGAATTGAGAACCTCCTCCTTTTTGAAGTCGGTTAAAAATAAAAACTATTTTTTCTATCAAACAAATGAAAAAAATATTACTGCAGTAGTGGGTAGCGTGACCCGTAGCGAAAATTGGCTACATTTAACCACAAAAATATCACTACGTTACTTTCTAAATGTTAAAAACATAGTGTGTAGTTATCTCTTGCTACGCCAATGCCTACGCTGCACCGCCGTCTACGCCGTAGGCTCTACGCAATCTCAAAGCGCCAGGGTAGCTTGCGAAATTAAAATTTTCTTACGTTTTTTGCAATTTGCAGGTTAGTGTCAGGTTGTATGTTGATCTGAATATTATTCGCGACCCTAAAAAATCTGTATTTATATAATTATAATAATTGAAATCATCAACACAACTCTCCATGTTCATATTAGCCTAATTCAAAGACTATTTCATAAAATCTTGACATTTGAGGCCAATTCTAACATAAGGAGTTGTATGACTGATTCTTATGATTATAATTATGTAAATACATATTTGTTATAGTCGCGAATCATACTTTCATCAAAACACCCAGACACTGAGCTGCAAATTGTAAAAATCGTAAAAAAATATGAATTTTTTCTATATATATATTTCAATTCAAAATATCTATTTCAATTCATCCTTTTATGAATAGGAACGCTACATTTGTTTCTGTAATTTTCAGTTTAATCTAATTATTCAACTGGCACACTACGGTTTGTCAGGTAGCGTCCTTTGTTTGTATCATAACCTAATTTATAGTTATCCAATCTAATTTAATTTATTTATTAGTAATATAATTCAACAGTCTCGATGCATGAATCCATATTTTATTTTAACTAACTAATTCTCACTTACCATTTCTTATTTGATCTCATTTGTGTGTCCGAGTCTTTGTCATCATTCACATCTAACACAAATTAATTTTTCGTAGGAAATGCCTACTTAATTACCCAATACATACTCTGTTCTCTGTTACATAATTTCATCAAAATCAAAATGTTAATTGCATAATTGCTACGCCATGTTTAAAATATTATGTAATGTCTAATGTTTCCGGCCGCTGACAGCTGCGCGCACAGGTAACGCATTCGGCGGCGTGGGAGACGGTGCTGTCGCGGAGCGGAATGCGGGAATATTGTCATTTTCTGTATATTTTATCTATACCTATAGAATTAACTTTATATTTTATTTATTTTTTAATTGCATAATATTTATTATATGCTGCACCGGTCGACGTCATCGCGTCAACGCCGGCTATCGCTGAAAACCAGCGCTGGGGCTCCGTTTCGCATGGGGTCGCGGCATTATGCTGAGCGGTAGCCGTTTTGCGTAGATGTGACGCATATTTTCCCCAAAACTTGCTTTTTACATTGCTTATTTTATTTTTTTTTTGTCCTTTGCGTCATGTTTACCGCAAATAAACGTATTTTCTTTCTTCTTTCTTTCTTTCTTAATTTCGCGGGCTACCTTAACCCGTAAATTCAAAAATAAAATATTATTAGCTTGTGATTGGTTGACTAAAGAAAAGACCAACCAATCAAATTAATTTATATGATATATAACAACCTATGAAATCACTTTGTTTTATTTGGCTTTAATGAAATGCTTGTTAAAATGAATTACTTACCGAAAAATTTATACAAAATTAACCGAACAAAAATGTTGTATTTAACAAATAAACATGAGCTAATTAACATTTATTTGTTTTATACTCAAAAATATTTATTTGTATGTACATATTAAATAAACTAACAGATTTAAAATAATAATATTATATGTACATGGTATGTAATAAAAACTTTTTTACAAAAAAATACCACCGACTTCCAAAAACAACACTACAAAGTGAAAAATAACTTTAATTTCGGAAGTCGGTGTCAAGTTAAATGTATTTTCGTTTTTTGCCACCGACTTCCGAAATTAAAGTTATTTGTCACTTTGTAGTGTTGTTTTTGGAAGTCGGTTGTATTTTTTTGTAAAAAAGTTTTTATTTGGGAAAAAAAGTTTTACTTTTTAGTTGTGTACCTACCCCACACAAATTCAAATACCACTACCTGCAAAACAAACTAGAACATCATCCATATAAAAGTGGGGAAAAAATAAGTATTATTGAAGCTAACTCAAAAACTACCCCTGTAAAGTTAATCAATTTTTTAGGGGACCCTCTCAAACTACCCCTGTAAAGTTAATCAATTTTTTAGGGGACCCTCTCGAACAAAATAAAAAAAAATCCAAATCGGTCCAGCCATCTTCGAGTAATCGGGGAACATACATAAAAAAAAATAAAAAAAAAAAGGTTCCGACGAATTGAGAACCTCCTCCTTTTTGAAGTCGGTTAAAAAAGGAGGGGAAAGGATCATAGGGCATCAAAAAATTCGCCCGCATCGCTGTCAACAGGAAAAGTGCAAAAGGCTGGCAGCATTGCCACGTTGTATGGCAATGCTGATTCTTTGGCCAAAAAATAGGCCAGCCCTCTGGTCACGTGAGGAGTCGACCAACCGTTTAGCGATCTCTTGAAAAACAAAGTGTGCACTCGGACCCCATGGCCCTAGTGTTTCAACCCCAAACGGCTCGAAAATATAACTCCCAAAAATATTTGAATATTTTCGCCGTTTCAGGTTTGCCGCACCTGCAGCAGCCGCACCAGCACAGCCCACTGTACTAGGAAAGTGGGATGTCGCAAGGGTATCGACACATGTTGCATCCCATACCAAAGGCCGATCTAACTTCCAAGGCATTATGGTCATTCCGTCAGGTCTCTTTCCATCGTCACGTGCCAAGCCGTTGGGTTCTAAAACAGCTGGCACCCCAAGAGCACGACGGATGATGTCATTAATGCTAGCGTGCCGTGCTATCTGGCCTGCACTCTTACTGCAAGATAGGCCATGATGTCCGAGGCAGTCGACAGCTTCACCACACTGGCAGCGATGCGGAGCCCCGCAAGGAGCGCCCAGACGCAGACAAGTAGCGAGCCGGAAAGTGGTGTCACCCATCATAGTACCTATGTTGGGTGACGGTAGTGCTTGAAGCCAGAGGCCCGACTCCCACTCACCCACAGCAGGTAAGCGGGCACGCTCAGCAGTATTGGTGGACGTATTGATAAGATTATTCCGTACCAACCTGCAGAGCGGCTCATCCCACTGTCTCTGGGAATATGGGTTTACGGGCCGATCTGTATCCGGGCAAGCCGCTTTCCAGGCGTTCACCGCATCGGTCAAGCACGGCACTTCAGAGTCAACCAGGCGGGGGCTAAAATTTTCTCGGTCAACTTTTCAGTGCTGTGGACAGAGGACAGGAACGCCGGTAAGCTAATACTGTTAAATTTGCGGACGCCGAAGCCACGCTCGATCGTCCAAGGCCACATTTAAAATGGATGTTAGTGTGCTGCGTATAATTTGGTCAATTTTATCCAATAGATGTGGTTGCTTCCATAAAGGGGAAGAACGTAGAAATAAATAAAATTTGGGCCAAAACAACAGTATCTAATCAGGGTGAACGCCGAATGTAAATTAATTTTGGAGTCTATCCGAAATTTCGTTGAAGTTTTAGTTTTTTTCTTCGATGAAAGGAGAAAAGCTTTCTTCTAAAATTGGGGAACCTAGGAGGTGAAGTGAACTTTTTTCTAAAATTTTGATTTGTGGGGCTATTGCATTAAATTTTTCTAGGGTCAATTGTCTGTCGGTAACTCGGTAATGTCAGAAAGGTAAATTTCACATTTTGAGTGGTTAAGGTCCAGGCCAATAGATTTAAATTCTAGTTTGAGGAGTTGTAAGTCTTTCAAAACGGTGTCTACATCACCTCCTAGCGTTCCATCATCTAAATACCACACGTTAAATTTTGAATTTAGTTTCTGAATTATTGGATGAATAGCTAAGCTAAAAATGACTGGCCCGAGAGGGTCACCTTGTTGGCATCCAACTGCAGATTCCAAAACATTGTCTTTGTATAATAATTTGGAAGGGTACTTATAACAATGCCACATAAAACCATAAATTTCGGGTAATTCCTTTTTGACTTCGGCCAACAAAGTGTCTCTGTTTACAGAATTAAAGGCGTTCTTAACGTCAACCTTGAGGATGACCTCACCTTTTTTGAAGTTTAAAAAGGTAGATAGGGAATGTACGGCAGCCTCACAGCCCCCTTTCGAGCCAAAACCAAGCTGTAGGGGCTGAAACTTAGCTGTAAGCGATTCGCTATACAACTTACAGCATATTTTGGCTGCCGTACGTCTGTAGGTGCACCCAACGGCGATGGGATGAATGCCGCCGTCCTTCTTGCGCAGGGCACATAGGTTGGCCCCGTACAAGACATCGATGACGGCCTTGTTCACACCGCCGGTGAGCATTAGGTTAATCAGGGCCGCAAGCTCTTTCAAAAGCGACTCACCAGCGTCCCCGGCGCCTGAAATCAATAAATCCTTTAGATGCTGTGGTGTCAGGCCATCGAGGCCGCCGGCAGAACCACTTCGGAAAGAGCTCACGGCTGCAAATAACTGGGGGGCCGAAACGTTTAGGAAGACTGAATTTAGGACGGAAGGGTTGGGGGGGTCGGGAAAGGTGAGACCATCCGCAGGCACTGGGTGTTTACTCTCTAGAGCTGTTAGTGTTTCTGGAGAGTAAGGCGCCACCACATCGCTGCTGAACAATATCCTGGCCGCTCCCTTGATGTCATCTTCACTTAATTTGGATTCCACATGTGAACATAAGCCATTTTGTGAAAGGTTGTTAAATGCTGGTAATTTTGGATCTAAAATTAGGGTTGAATTGTTGCAATTATCTTTGATTAGATTCGTTAATGTTTTTTTAGATGCCAAATTTTTTTGGACATGTAGAATCCTATAGGGGAAGGTGAGTAATTGCTCCCAGGCACTTTGTGAGTTCTCCTGGGTCGCAAGACGGAGACAACGCGTCAAACTCTGTGCAACAGACCGTCCGCGCCCCGGGGAACTCTCTTTAAAACTGGAGTAGATTTTTTTAATTTTGCTAAGGTTTTCCACAAGGTTTGCTCTGGAAGTGTTGATGTTGGAGATGTGGCTGGGGGGCACAATGGTACACTATGCGATTTGTGGATCTTGCCATAGTGTAGCCCCCGTTCACCTTTAAAAAAGCGTGCCTGTGAGCAGTACGGACATCTCACCAGCTGAATATCGAGCGATGTGACAGGTTGACTAACACTTTTTCCGGCGTCGCTACTGCCGGCATTGATCATATAAACTTACAGCTACACTTACCTATAAAAAATAAACTATATACACAAGCACTAAAAACAATCACACAAAAAATAGATTAATAAACAATTTTACACAAAAAATGTCACAAATAAAATTATCAGTTTGACGCCAGCGGCGCAGTCGCGCTAGGGGCCTGGGGCGCCGCGCATGCAGTGCGCAACCTTCGCAACCGTTGATTTTCGCAATTTATGATTTTAAGTTATGTGTCAATTAAATATACTGATAACGATCGTGATAATTATGTAAATGTCCTCCGTGTCTCACTGTTTTTGAAAACACTTCCTTGTACGTCTTGTAAAATTGTGTAAGTTTCAGTTCTTACATAATTATGTCATCCTCATCATCATCCACAGTCCGACTTCATCAACTGCTGGGCCTTGGGCTCACTTTGCTTGTGCTAGTTTCCGCATACTCCTGCGTCAGTCTCGGGCAGGGCCGGTCTGCGATGGCAAGTATGTTGCAATTATGTGTATGCCTACTTATTATTTCAATGTTCTTATCTTGAGGGATCTCATAATAGTTAAATTAAATAGAATTTTAATGTTTTTAATTTGGTTTAATCTTCTAAATATATAAAAGAAGAAGCTGACTGAATAACATGAGCTTATTCAAATTACAATTCTACGAAAATAATCTGTACTTTCAAATAATAAACTACCTAAATTTCCAAAAAAAAATACCAAACTTCAGAAAAAAAACTAAGTTTCCTAAAACATATGTTCTGCAAAAATAATCGTTTTCTTAAGCTCTATAGAAACCAGCTTAATTTCTACTATTGGTTATAGAATAACTTTTTAACTCTCAATTTTAATGAAAATAACTACCTACCGGTCGGCCCGCGCGGGCGCTTCGTGCGTGCTTCGGGTGACATCGGTTGCGTTCGGGTGCAGAGCGATAGCCGTGCTCACATTCGACTTATCATTTCGTTCGTTCGTTCATGTGAAAAGGCAAATTAGTGTTTATTCCGAACCTGACTCACAAATCCTAACCCTGCTAGGTTTTGTTAGGTTAGGTTCCCAGGTTCTGTTTGGTTAGGTTCCTTTAAACCCTACAGACAGAAATAGGAGCCCCGCGAATCGGGTCTCCGTCGACCGGGACCGGAATACAATTTAGCCCCGTGCCCTTATTTGCCTTTTCGTTACCTGTAGCACTGTAAAAGAGTTAATATATGTAGAAAAAATGTACGTTTTGCGAAAGGTGCATTAAGAGGAAGGTGCATAAGTAATAAGAAAGGTACATTTTGAGAATGGTACGTTTCGCGCATGGGGTGCGTTGTGCGAAAGGTACATTCTGCAACTGAACGGTCTAGACCTGCTTTTATACTAAAACGATGACGTACCTACTAACAATTACATTCATGTACAATGTTGTATACTTTTTCTGTAAGTATAAAATTAATTCATAATATCGAGGGTGTACTGCGAAAACCTGCTAACCAACATTTTTGACAAAAATTAGATAAATGCATTAAGATTCTCATCTTGTTGAGCTTTTTATACGGGTAAAACCGGCTAAGCGCTACGTTAAACGGTTTAGAAGATACTTCATGGATTTACTAAAATTACAGTATTTTAATTAGTTATAGACTTTTAAAACGCAGTAACTCATAACTGAGTCGACTGCACTTAGTTGGTTTTCGCAGTAAACCCTCGATATACTGGGTTAATTTTATTTACGCATTCAACACGTTATATTTTATACATGTTCATTTACAAATATTTTTACCTGGTATAAATTAATTGATTAGAGTGGCAGGTAAGTAAGTGTAAGAGTAATGAATGATATTGATTACAAGCACATTTTAATATTTCTTAGGAGTATCCATGGAATCACTTAGAAAAGTATTTTTACAAAACTCAAAAAAGCCACAAAAGTTTAACAAGCACCACAATTTATAAAATGTGTAAGGTTAATTCTAAATTTATAACAGGTGGGTTACGATAAAAATGACTAACTGTAGTTTTCGGTAAAACGCAATTTAAGGCGGTGGAAAACTATTACGTCAGCAAAATGCTGTATTGATTTTTCGGAATTTTCAGTATTTTATTCCGTCGATTCTTTATTTGTATTCGCATACAAGCTGTCGGAAAATTTGTATATAAAGCAGTAAATTTAATATTTTGAGTATGCTCATATTTAATTTTTTTTCGCATCTTTTATTACTACCCAATACAAAACACTACAAAGTGAAAAATAATTTTAATTTCGGTAGTCGGTGTCTTTGGTTTTTTAACCGACTTCAAAAAGGAGGAGGTTATCAATTCGTCGGAACCTTTTTTTTTTTTTTTTTTTATTTTTTTTATTTTTTTTTTTTATGTATGTTCCCCGATTACTCGAAGATGGCTGGACCGATTTGGATTATTTTTTTTTTGTTTGAAAGGGTATACTTCCCAGGTGGTCCCATGATCATCAAGTCAGGATCTGATGATGGGATCCTGGAGAAATAGAGAGAACTCTTCCAATTTTATAGGCACACTTGAAGCGATTTGGATAGTTTTTGGAAGAGTACTTTCTTGGAGTGGTCCCATTTCAATTTGGTGAAGATCTGATGAAGAACTTCTGAGATAGGCAACGGAACTCCTCAATAAATGATAGCAAATGGACTGGGATTGCTGAAATCTCATGTATGTTTGTTGTTCACACCAGTTCATAACATAACATCACGCCAGTACGCTGTGAAGGGGTAAGCACATGTACCACTAAAAAGTGAAAAATAAAAGCTTTTTTACAAAAAAATACAACCGACTTCCAAAAACAACACTATAAAGTGAAAAATAACTTTAATTTCGGAAGTCGGTGGCAAAAACGAAAATACATTTAATCAGACACCGACTTCTGAAATTAAAGTTATTTTTCACTTTATAGTGTTGTTTTTGGAAGTCGGTTGTATTTTTTTGTAAAAAAGCTTTTTGTATTTTCGGTTTTTGCCACCGACTTCAGAAATTAAAGTTATTTTTCACTTTGTAGTGTTTTTTTTTTTTGGAAGTCGGCTGTATGTTTTGTTAAAAAAGTTTTTATTTTGAACAAATGTTAAAAACTCGTGGATTCCGCCATGAATAGTTCGCGTAAGCGCAGGACATGCGCGCGTCTCTCATCCGCGGTGGCTACACTGGCTACGACCGAACTGATCCGGGCCATGGGCAGGTGAAGTTGGACATTAACACTCCTTCGTGGATTTTTGCCTAATATTACACTGTTAGGGAGAACGAAGTCTGCATTACCGACTCTGTTTCAATGGAATTACTAAATAAGTCACCTCGTAAGGCCTGCCATTATGCCTTTGTGGCCACCAATTGGTAACCTAAGTACCAGAAACTTGGCTACGTGCATTATTGACCATCATGTATGTGCATTGGAAGTCGACACAGAAGGACAGGTTGTAATCAAATTCGATAAGGCTTTCTTTTTTTAGAGTGTATTAGCATGTAGCTGTATGCATTTAAACATCGTATTGCATATAACTTATGAGTATTCTTGTATTTCTGCTTGAGAAAAGGTTCAAGTCGATTAAATAGTGCAACGGGCGGTGCTTTAAAAACCGCGAAGAAAAAAATCGTCAGGGAAGTACTAATACATCGATGTAAAATTGTTCGCATAGCAGTTTATCGAAATAACATTACATCGAAGAAAGTGGCGTCGATGTAATAAGGCATCGAAGAAGATAGTATCGAGGCAACGTGTTCGAAGTAATTAAATTCTAACACACATCTGAAATTTCTCAATAGTAGGAGACCTACCAGCCGGTACAGGGCCAGCGTTATGGTTATCTACTACGTGTGCGTGTGTGTGTGTGTGTGTGTGTGTGTGTGTGTAGGTAACGTTGATACTCTGATCTTGGCTTACTCGGCCGGGCAACATCGTTGTGTTTCATAAGGACTGTGGCAGACGTTCTGAGAAGACCTTAAACTTTAAGTCCTGAGTTCAACTGCACGATTACTGACACCGTGCACTGACTGGACAGGTCCACTCAATCTGTGTGGTTCTTTCCTGAAAAGACAATTTCAGACACATGATCTGACCAAGATTATGTCTGGACTTTAAAAGAGACTGACCTCTGAGTTTGTTTCGACCTTTCTTCTCAGAGTAGTCAGATCGCTGAAACGCCGACCTCATCTAGTTTTCTAAAATATGATTGACGTGTTTAAAAGGTACAAAATGTGCAAACTTACTTACAGAAATAAAATCATTTATATTTATCAACTAATATTTGGCCATTAGCCGGAAGCCGAAACTTTTTCACATTCAAAGGTAATCGAAATAATGAAGTAGATACTTGAAATCATATTTCGAATTCGAATATTTTATTCGCGATCATTCATATTCGAGTGCAATATTTTAATTTCCGAATTTCGCTGTTCAAATTCGCCTTGTTGTAGGTATTTTAACTTTACAGTGTGTGAAATTAGTTATTTTAATTTAATTTTCTATTAACAAATAAAATTGAAGAAGCCTGAATGAGTTTTATAATATAGAATATTGTTCCTCGCTGAAAATCTATCATCTTTGCGAAAGTCGGACCAAAAGAGGATTAGAAATTCTCAACGAACACTGAATATATTGTATAACGTATTATAGAGTCTGTACACGCTGCTTTTTTATTGGCTAGGGAGCTGCCACGACAATCAACTTTTTAATAACCATGGACCAACCAGAAATTGCGAAAAAAAAAATCTGCTGCTTCCTACATTTTGACGTTAGCTAAACGAACATAAATGTAGGGAATAGTTGATTTTTTTTTTCACGATTTCAGGTTAGGTCCCGTAGTAAAAGTTGTTCATAATTATGAGTACAACACTATCGTGGCAGCTCCCTAGCCAATTAAAAAGCAGCGTGTACAGCGGCTGGTACCTACCTACCTACCTCATAAAATCTTTCCGTGCACGCGACTGACAAGGCTGAACCTATGTGCAAAGAAGGCCCTTGGAAACTAGTTAACATGGCTTGTACAAATAATAACTTCGTTATCACTTGTTTCATTAAAAAGAAAGTAAATGATGAGATTTGTTAGCTCGTCCACTATTGCAACACGTTATTTTAATAAAAATACTAACTTTGTACACTCAGCCAATGGTAAAAGGTATACCTACTCAATTTATTTTAAGATAAATATAGGTTAAGCTACGCTTGCCGCGGTTGGTCCGTGGACCCACAAATGTACACGGACTATAGGTAATACTTATAATACTATAGGAATTCTAGTTATTTTTGCCTGAGTTTGTTTCGCCATTTGCTCTCAGGGATAGTCAAGTCAGATAGGAAATGTCGACTCCTTTTTTTTTTAATTGACGTCCAATGATTCCGGTATCATAATTGAATATGCCTACAATTTAATTTTAGAAAATGGTGAATGATTAAAATGTTTGGCTGATTGACTTGAAAATGTGGTCTAGGAAAGAGTTAATTATCACTTATCCAAAATAGGAGTATTTTCTCTACGTTTTTTGTGTTAATTAGTGGTTATCAAAATAACGGCATCGTTTTAGGCAAACTCATACAATTAGCCAAATTTTATGACGCTTGTCTATACATTTGCCTGCATTTCCTGAAATCTTATATTTTAACTCAATCTTGTATCTACTCGTACAAAATCATTTAATTGCTTATAATGCATACGAGTATCACACTAATATTATAAAGGCGCAAGAAAGTTTGTGCGTGTCTGTATGTTTATTACTTCTTCACGCTCAAATGGCTGAACCGATTTGGATGAATTTTGGTATGTAGATAGCTTATACCCTGGATTAACACATAGGCTACTGTTTATCCCGGTGAAACCGCGGGGCGCAGCTAGTACTTAATAATAATAAAGCTTCTTTATTCCATACTAGCTGCGCCCCGCGATTTCACCCATGTCAAGCTATCTACATACCAAATTTCATACAAATCGGTCCAGCCGTTTCAGCGTGAAGAAATTACAAACATACAAACAGACACACACACACTCACAAACTTTTGCCTTTATAATATTAGGGTTGTTATCAAATGTAGTTTTAGTATTGTTAGTAATATTTTCTTAATACTAATGTTAGTCTTGTGTTATTTTTTCCCTAAATTGAGCCCATTTTTTGGGTAAACCCTCCTCCATCCCGTGCGATTTTTCCCTGTCTTTGGCAGTCTTTATCCAGTTTTTCCTAGCAGATGTGAATGTGACACATAATGCAGTTTTGTTGGTTCCGACGAAAAAAGCGAACTAACCGTTATTTATATTAAACGATAACAAAATATGGTTATTTTATAAGTTTGTAAAATCATGTATAAAATATCTTTAAATGCAGTTTTAATATACTTGAAAAACTTTAGATGGATTTCTAACAACAAAATCTCCTTCATAATCGACTTTACTTTTATTAGAGTCACATAAATACAACGCCACAAGATTCAATAGTGATTTTCTCCTAAAGTATAGATAGATATATTTCATCGTATTATAATAATCGAAACCATGTGGTGATGGGTGTGTGTGGTGGTGTGGTGGGGTGTGTGTGTGTGTGGTGGGTGTGTGTGGTGTGGTGTGTGTGGTCTTTTAACAAAATTGCAATTGCTTTTCACGAGAAAATCGCTTTTGAATTTTGCCTAACTTATGCTCGCTCGTGACTACACGAAATGACTTCCTGGTTCCCCTATTAGTAAAATTAATGTTTATGAATGCCAACCCTCAGTTTTCAACCTGCTCACCCTGTGAATACGTTCACCCTTCCGCCCTACACCATGTCTTTACAGGATTTATTATTGAACAAATAGATTGTGGTCATCAAACTTGGTGAATTACCCCTTTCATGAGTCTATTTGAAAATGAAAATCAATTTTCAATTTACCTGGAAATTAAAAACACAAATCATTTACTTGCGTTCTGAAAACTACGAACTAGGGATAGGGATTGTGTTTTGGGAACAATTTACTAGTTATAAAAATGTTTATTGCAAAAACAGTTTCCCATTTATTTTACGGTTTTTATTTGAAGCGAGCATTTAAAAGAGTAATTATTTACTGGCTTAGGTAAGGAGGATCTTTTTATACAGCGCCGTTGGCTGCTCTATGTACACTAGTTTTCCTTACTAAAGATTGCTGCTGACTGAGGCTGGATCCTGGGGACCAGTTACGTGTATTCACAGATTTTTGTAAAATTAAATGTATACGTTTTGCATCCTCGTCAAATGTAAGGCTGTGGTATAGAGCAACACACCTAGCACTAACATCGTAATCGCGAAAAAATAATCAGCCGTCGACATTTGCTTTGAGTAGGTTTTGAAGTTTTCTATGGGACAGTTAAAAATTTTTTCGCGAATACGATGTTGGTCCCATGGAATTACCGAGTATTTACAAATAGCATGAAAACAATTAATCTGCCTAGCCTTTTCCCAACTATGTTGGGGTCGGCTTCCAGTCTAACCGGATGCAGCTGAATACCATTATTTTACATGGAGCGACTGCCTATTGACCTCCACAACCCAGTAATTGGGTAATACGATACCCCTTGGTAAGACTGGTTGTCAGACTTTCGGGCTTCTGACGACCCGTAACGACTGTCAAAGATCCACGAATGACAGCCGGGACCAACGGCTTAACGTGCTTTCCGAGGCACGGAGGAGTCTCGGTATGTAAAGATGGTCACCCATCCACGGACCAACCCCGGCAAGCGTAGCTTAACCTGATGGATCGACCCGTGCGGCTGTTATTACTTAGCCACGAGCTCCTCAGCAAAATAGCATGTTAGTACAAGTAGTTAGTAGTTAGTACATGGTAGTACAAAGTAGCACCTTACAAATAGCATGAAAACAACTCATGTAAAATTGAAATCATCACTCAAAACAAGTATTAACAAGTTAACGACAACGACCGGGTTGTCTGGAACTAAGCTATTTCTATATTATGGGTTGATGTTGATAGCCTCGGGAACATTTTCTTCGCTCTGATCGACTTTTCCATGTGTGCATTTTTACTAGATATTTTAATATTGGATATTTCTAATATTCATGCTTTACCAGGTTAAGTATTTGTTGGTAGCGCAATAAACATTATACATAAAAAAAGACTTCTCAACAAAACCTGAAAAAACATACACAAACATAATAAATAGATTGTTTTTAAATCACTTTCAAGAACTTTCTAGAAAGTATCTGCTGAATTTTATGATGTCAGAACTCATTGCTCCCTTAAAACGAGGTAACCTATCGTTTGACAGTTACAATATGTTGGCCAGTGGGTCACTAATCAAGAATCGATAAAGTACAGTCAGAAGTCAAAACATCTGACACGTGACTTTCTATATTACTTAAGTCAGAGTGAACCTTTTGTAAATCATCGGTACAAGCTTTGCAGTCGTCAATTATTTTACTTATTTGGAATAGAATGGCGTTCTTGTGGCGAGCCGTTTTGAATTATAAATAAGGTTTAGTAGAAGGCACATGTCGAGTGGTGACATGTTGTGTGCTCACACTTAGTGCTGGTGTCGTGTGCGATTTAGTATTTATGATTGAAACGGTATTTCTAAGTCTAAAATTAGGAAAGAAATTATAAGACGCTTGAAATATACCAAGTAGGTTTTACTACATTTTGTATTTTTTCACAGCTATATGAAAAATTATCTAAAAATCAGAAAAATTAAGAAGCGTGTTCCAGTATTAAGATACCCGGAATGTATTAGAGCCGGCTTTTGTTAACCCCCAGTCTTTTGGGGTGGCATGGCTTCGACATTATTCGAGCTGCCTACGTGCGCACAACGTACCGTGCCACGAACTCGTAGAAGGGGACGCAGAAACGTAGCACATCCAGCATAGCATACTGCCTCTCTCCCACACGATTTGAACGTTTTCACTTATAATTAGTGGTGTTCTTTGTCTAGAAATTACTTTGGAAAAATAATGTTGCCTCTTCTTAATTATCGCCTTTATTTTTTCATGAAACATTGTTCTGTTGAAACGAAAAAAAAAAGTGAGCGTAGCTTATGGCTGTGTGCTCGTGGGGCATGCGCGGCTTAGTCCCGAAGGGCGAGCAGACGCGACCGCTCGGCAGAGGGTGGAGACGCGTCCGGCGCGCGACATCGATCCTTACCTCCTCGTGTTCTGAGACTCAGTCGCCGACGGTCCGGCGACGAGCATCAACATGCAGCCGCCACCGCGGAAGGTGAGTTCATCATCCCCCACGGCCACACGACCTCATACAACTCCTTCAAAACCTCACACAAACTTTCCAAAAGTGCCGCAGAACTGTGAATGAAGTACTTTCCTCAACGCGTCAAATTTTTCGTCGCGTGTTACTACGAAATTATATAACTTTACTGTTATGTTTGTATGTTAATCACTGGGGGCATCGCTTGCTGCAATATTTGGGGCCGGATTTATTTATTATAAATTTTATATCAACTATATTTTGGAGCGTGTGTAGTTTAACTCGTAATGCAACGTTGTTCTGGATAAATACCTAGCGTACGCTGTGCGGATTTAATCAATAAACCCCTAATCCCATATAAACAGGCCGTAGCGATGGTAAACACGCGTACAGAAATATTTTATTAATAAAAACTAGAATAAGAATTAGCAAAGTGTCGAAAATTCGGTAAAAGAAAAATCTTTATTCAGAAAATTAATGAGCGATCTGATCGCTACATTGTGACGTTTCCACGAAAAACGCATGATATTTATAGTGAAAATAGGACGTGGATCTCATAATGTTGGAATGCAGTTACGAGGAATTTCATCAATACGTTTTGTTCTCCGAAACGTTCATTCTTTTATTATGAACCGATACTATTGTCCGTAAGATACGAATGTCAAAAATCTGTTGTTAGATTTTGCTGTCATTTGTTAAAATTCGTGTCAGTTTTCCACTTCATTCGTTTGAAACGGGAATCGGAAACTGTGTTTGTTTTATTTTTGGGACAAATTAATTGATCGAATGACAATAATACTAACAGTGTTTGTTTTAGGGCTGTTTAAATTTTCATACATAACCTGACTTTTTACAAATTTATTTTCGTTTTTCATACGAGCCATATTTATAAATGAGAAAATAAATAGAATACGTTAGTATTTCGGTTTCGGCTTACGGCTAGTAGATAATTAGAAGTTCCACGTACCGGGCCTCTCAGTATTAACTATGTACGACGCTGGTTAATTTGGGAATGTTCTAACAACTATCAACAAACATTACCGGGGTTGAGAATCACGTTAATTTTTTTTTAAATTAGGTATTAAATAAAATCTATTTTTAACCGACTTCCAAAAAGGAGGAGGCTATATTTTCGACTTTATGTTTTTTTTTATGTATGTTCACTGTGTTCACATTTCTCCGTCAATATTGTGGACCGATTTTGAAAATGATTATTTTTGTTTGAAAGGAGGAAACCTCGAGAGCATACCTCTCGAGGTGATCCCATTGTTACTAAGACAGAATCTGATGAGGGGATCCCAGGGGGAAATCGAGGGAATCCCTCAAATTTTATAGGCACACCTATAGCGATTTGGGCATTTTTTTTATAGTAATTCGTGTACCTATTTACTTTTGGAAAGCACCATTTGGTGAAGTGAAACTGATGAGGAAGACTACAAATGGCCCTCGGGACCACTCAATCATAAGTACTTATTGCACGGGTTGCGATTCTATTACTGCTAAGCAATTTATGTTCGTCACAATGCATATGGTGAAGTGGAGATAATGGTGACTTAACCATCAGCTCCAGTTCTTCTTACAAGGAGAACTCCTTAACATTTAACGTCCCTGCATCGGGAAAAGCACTCTTTTGATGATGATGATGAGCAGTTGACAGTAGGCTATTATAACTTAGATAAATTACAAATTGACCCACTAAAAAGTGAAAAATAAAAAAGTTTTTACAAAACAAATAACAACTGACTTCCAAAAAAAAAACACTACAAAGTGAAAATAACTTTAATTTCGGAAGTCGGTGGCAAAAAACTAAAATACAGATCCAAACACAAGATTTTTTTAGAAGGTACGAAGAAACGGTATTTTACTGAAATTTTCTGAATTTCTAAAACTCTAAAGCAACAAAGTACAACCCTAGTTACTTATTGCTTTCATATAGCCTCAAATTATTAATTTAATAATGCCTTTTACTTACGAAGAAGAATTGTCAATTCTCAAATGTATTTTCTTATAGCTAAAAATGGCAGAGAAACACAAGAAATCCCTAAAAGTCAATCTGCCTAGCCTTTTCCCAACTATGTTGGGGTCGGCTTCCAGTCTAACCAGATGCAGCTGAATACCAGTATTTTACATGGAGCGACTGCCTATTTGACCTCCACAACCCAGTAACTGGGTCATACGATATCCCTTGGTAAGACTGGTTGTCAGACTTTCGGGCTTCTGACGACCCGTAACGACTGTCAAAGATCCACGAATGACAGCCGGGACCAACGGCTTAACGTGCTTTGCGAGGCACGGAGGAGTCTCGGTATGTAAAGATGGTCACCCATCCACTGACCAACCCCGGCAAGCGTAGCTTAACCTGATGGATCGACCTGTGCGGCTGTTATTACTTAGCCACGAGTTCCTCGAAGAAAACCCTAAAAGTATTAGCCACAAATAGCCATCGTTGATGATAAAACATCCTAAACTACAACCAACATGGGCCATCGTGTGCTCCAACATTATTTTATTTACCAACAAAGCACCTCGTGATTAATCGGTAACCGACAGTTTGCGTCATACTGTTAGTCTGTTATTGAATTAGTAGATCCAATGAACGAGGGAACGACGAGCTGCGGTCAATGATCGGCCGATCAGTAACAGATTACAGTGCGATGCGCTTTTGATGCGGCGTACACGTAATTATAACACTCAGTAAATTATAATCAAGAAGATATTACTCTATCATTGTTCGTTCCTTTTGCTTTCGTACTCATTTCAATCTAACCTTTTTTAAGACATTATGAAAATATTAGGTAGGGGAAAAAGTCTTTTCGCATTATGTAGTATGTATGAACTTAAAATAAAATCTCTTTGGCTACTATTTGTACCTGGCTGGTTTTGGTATCATTGAAAGTTTAAATTTTAAAGAACATAATTCCAAATTCAAATTAGGAAAATGAGTGATTTTCATTTGTTTTTCGTACTGTAGCAATGGGATCATGTCCACTGACCTCTATTAGCGTATTTTAATAGAGGTCAGTGGATCATGTCCCTTCCTACAAGATGGCTATTATGTGTAGGAATAAACGAGAAGAAAAATTCTACTTAAACAATGTCGGTTCTTTTCCTTCTACCAAATATTGTAAGGTCGTGTGTCCTTGAACATTCTAATGATAAATGCATTTTGTATTTGAGTATGTTTAGCACGCAGGAGCGTTTTCAAGATAGGCGACTCAGCGGTTAGAAAAGCAATTTCCATGGTATTTTCCGCGACTAAACTTTGGGTAATGATAATTTCCTAAGTTTCATTTACTCTTTACTATCAATTATAACTTCATTGGATTTATTATAAAAGCCAATTATGATATTAAAATACCTGATATAATATCACCACACATTTTGAAAATTAATTGTTATTTTTTAGTGGCACAATAGCTGCAACACTTACCCCGGTTTCTGAGGGTTTTAAACGGAATTTATCCATTCGATAGTGATTATTATTGATATACTAGCTTCTACCCGCGATTTAGTCCACGAAAAATGTCTTATTCCCCCTACCTACCCCGTCGCATCGCATCGCCTGCCCGAGCTATTACTTCGTTTTCGCTTAATGTTCTTTCTGACTTTTTTTCTTTTTTCTCGGCTTTTAAAGGTCCTAGCGTAATGTTAAATAGCCTATAGCCTTCCGCAAGTACTATGCTATCAAATATGCAAAATCCGACTGGTAGTTCCAGAGATTAGCGCGTTGAAACATACAAACAAACAAACTCTTCAGCTTTATTATTAGTCCAGATTTGACTACAATTAAAAAAGTTATAGTGAGCCAACCTTATAAGATAGACATATGCTATTGCGGACTTTTATTTAGAACTTTTTAAGAGAAACTTCCGTCATACATGATTGTTGCGTAACTTTAACCGTTTCAAATCAAATCAAATCAAAATATTTATTTGCTAGAATACGGTACATAAGGTGTTAATTTGTTCAGTTCAGCGTATCCTGCCATAACATGGCGTGCAAATGGATTTAAAAATCATGCGATGTCAAAATTAATCTAAGTTACAAATTACAGAGTCTATTGACTTGTCTTCTAAATAGTCCTTAATGGTGTAATATCGTTTAAATAGTAAAAATTTGAAAAGCATTTTTTTAAACATTGTCAGCGGTAAATCTTGAATACTATTTGGTAAATGATTGTAGATAATAATCGACATGCAGTATACATTTTTCATAAATAATTTTAGTTTTATTTGTGGCAGCCGAAGTCTGTCTTTATGCCTTGTTCGGCTATTTGGCCTTTCAGTGCTAATTTCAAATAAATTGTAATTTCTTTTAACAAAAATACAAATTTCAAAAATATATAAACACGGCAAAGGTAGAATTTTAAGTTTTTGAAATAGTGGCTTACAGCTGTCTAAAAAGTGAGCTCCACAAATTGCTCGAATACATTTTTTTTGAGCTTTAAAAACTTTGTCAAAATCTACTGAGTTACCCCATATTACAATGCCGTATCTAAGCACGGACGATACATAACCATGGTAAGCCAGCGTTGCAGTATCACAGTTTACTGTTTGCCTAATTCGTTTCAAGACATAAATAAAACGATCTATTTTTACCAGGATTTTATCTATGTGCGTTTTCCAGTTGCAATTTTTGTCGATCGTTATACCTAAGAATACACAATTATCGACAGTAGTCAATTGAGAATCTTTATAATTAATGTCTAGTTTATTTATGTTTGCATTGTATGTATGAAATTGTATTATGTTTGTTTTAGTCATATTTATTTTTAAATTATTTTTTTCTAGCCAATCAATTGCATTATCCAGAGCTTGGACGATTTCTTTTTCTAAATTTTTGTTACTGTCACTCTTAATCATTATTGTAGTGTCATCCGCGAACAGTATGCAATCTTTACCTATGGCCTCTGGAATGTCGTTGATGTAAACTAGGAAGAGTAGTGGGGATACGATTCCTCCCTGTGGCGTGCCATAGTTATTTTGTTTGTATTCCGACCTATAGGTTTTATATTCATTTTGACACGTTTTTGTTATTTCCACGCAATGTACTCTTTCAGAAAGATAACTTTTGACCCAGTCGTTGGCCTTACCCCGGATTCCATAATGCTCAAGCTTTGAGAGTAGTGTTTTATGGCAAACAAAATCAAAGGCTTTTGTCATGTCTAGGAACACGCAACTTATCTTAGATTTTTGATTTAAGCTTTCAGTTATGTATTTTACTAGCGCAAAACATGCTAAAGCAGTGGAACTTCCCTTCCTAAAACCGAATTGTTCTTTTTTAAGAATATCACATGATAATAAAAAGTTCTCTATTTTAATGCACATAACTTTCTCAAAGATTTTAGATAGTACTGGTATCAAAGTTATACACCTTTCTTATAAAGAGGTTTGACAATTGACCTTTTCAGACGTGTTGGGAATACTCCTTCTGTTAGAGATAGGTTTATAATGTAGGTTAAGGGAGACACTAGACTCATTGCACATATTTTTAACACTTTAGTGCTCAGGTCGTCATAACCAGTCGAGTTAGTGTTTCTTAGACTGCAAATTATTTTATAAATGTCCGATTCATCTACAGGTGTTAGGAAAATGCTTTTAGGATTTTGAGGAGTGTTTATTTTCATGTCATATTTCGAGTCCAGCATTGGTCGTCTTTGTTTGGGATATATAGTAGTCATTAAATAAGTCACATATTTGGTTTGGATTGTCATAAACTTTACTATTAGCATTCACTGCGCCAACTTCAGAGTTACTTGTCATATTATTTGTGTTTGTTTTAATCACGTTCCAGGCCGCTCTACTTGTATTCTTGGCCTTATTTATGTAGTCTAAGCTATTAATCTGCTGAGCCTTGTGTATGCATTTTTTCAGTATTTGAGTGTAGTCGTCATATTTCTTTTTGTTTTGTTTTTTGTTATGTTTGTAGAGATGATATTTTAAATATAATGTTCGTTTTTTAACGCAGCATCTTTTTATACCCTTGGTTAGACTCTATTTTTCACTTGTTTACAAGTATTTTTAACTTTAAATATAGGAAAGCATAAATTAACTAAGTAATTAATTTTATTTTAAAAACAATATAACTTATGATGAAAAAAAAAAAAAAAAAAAATTATAAAAGTACGTCAAATAACCCGCCCCTAACCGTTCCTGGCGCAAAGGTGCCCATAACACTTGCAGCGTTGCCACGTTGTATGGCAATGGCTAACCTTTGCACCAAGAACGAGCCGGAGCGGGAGTCACCCGTTTTCTGACAAAGCTTATGCCCTATCTCACCAATGAGCTTCTTGGCCTCAGTGCCCCAACAACCCATGGTCTCAACTGCAATGGGCACAAAATTATAACGGGTCGTCAATGGAGCGTACTTCAGCCTCTTCCTTTCAGCGGCGTCTTCCGCTGCAGCCGACGGCGAGAGGACCGTGCGACCAAGGTGGCTGGCGGCAACAGTGCTGACGCAAGTTGCGTCCCAAATTAGGCACTTGCCGTTCCTCCAAGGCACCAGGGTCAACCCATCCGGCCTCTTGCCGTCAGTCCTGCACAATCCCGGAGGCTCCAGCATGCAGGGAACATCTGCCGACACGAATGCCCTCCTTACAATATCATTGAGGGCATGGTGACGCGGGAACCTCCCCGAGCAACGACGACAACTCAAAGCGTGATGGCCATCGGCCTCCACCATGGAACCGCAGGTGCATCTATGGGGTTCACACACCTTGCAGCCCAGGCGGAGGGCCACCGCCACACGCAAAGAGTCGTCATCAAGCAACGTGCCCAGGTGAGGCGATGGAAGCGCGTGCAACCATGCCCCCGATTCCGGTTGCGATACAGCCCTGAGTCTGGCTAGATCAGCCCCCGAGGACTCCACCAACATCTGTTTCTGGATCAGCGTAGACGAGACGTCATCCCAAGCGCGCTGCGCATGTGTTGCGTCAGGGCTTGCTGCACCCATGTTGAGGGCAGACCAAGCTGACCCGGCATCCAACATAAAAGGTATGCTTGCCCCGTCACCATTGGAATCTAGAATTACAGTGACGAGGTCAGCCACCCCATGTGTCGACGCCAGGAAAGCCGGCAGGCCCACATCATGCACGCATCGCACCCCAAGTCCCCCGTGCCGGATAGGAAGAGCCACCTGCCTCCACTGCGCATCATTAAAAGATACATTCAGGATCGACTCAACCGTTGATTTTACAGCACAGTCAAATGAACGTACCTCCTCAGGACAAAGCCAGGTAGGAGCGGTCCGTAAGAGATACGTAATTTTGGGAACGGCAAAACACATGCGCAATAACAAAATCGCAACGTGCGCAGAAAGACCCTTGAGACGTTCTCGAGCATTGAGGAGAAGTTGTTTACGGGAGGAAATGGCTTCTGGCACTCCGTCAAGAAAAATGGGAGATCCCAAAAGGGAAAAAGAGAGAGGAGAAAGTTCCTTGAGACCAGGTAAAAGAGAATGAAAGAGTGAGAAGTGTGTACGAGCACCAACGCTACAGGGAAAAAATTCACACTTGGAGGGATTCACCTCCAGACCCAACTCCTTAAGTTGGGGAACAAGAACCTCTAGGTCCTTGCAAACTTCTTCGAGTGATCCACCAATAATGCCATCATCAAGGTACCATAGATTCAGAGATGATTTCAATCTTGAGATGACATTGTGAATTGCTAAATTGAAAACAAGTGGCCCCAATGGATCACCCTGTTGCGCTCCCACTTGAGACAAAATGAGACTATCATTAAAGAATAGGTTGGAAGGAGAATAATATACCTGATAAAGAAAGGGATATAGAGAAGGAATTTTATCCTTTACCTCACTCAAAAGAACGTCTCTTTCTAGGGTGTTAAAAGCATTGCGTATATCAAGTTTCAGCGCAACGCAGCCCGAGTTCTCAGGGTCCATGACGAACGCACGTGTCGCATGGATAGCGGCCTCGCAACCCCGACGCGTCCCAAACCCTAGTTGATGCGGCTGAAAGTATTCGGACATAGCTACTCGTACAGACCGGCACGCCAGCTTCGCTGTCAACCGTCTAAACACGCTGCCGATGGCTATTGGTCTCAGTCCTCCGTCTTTAAGCATAAATTGTAGAAAAGGGTAATTATATCGTGTAGTCTATCGAAGGCGTTGTTTGTTGTTTGAGCTTCGTAAACTTCAGAAAAGGATAGACTTGAGATGCAGTTATTAAATTTTATTATATTTTCATTACTGAGCTCTCTTACATTTTTAAACCAAAAGCTATGAATGTCTTTAACTTGAAAATCCGTTTCTAAGCTAACCGTTATTGATTGTGCCGATTCGTGGTCTGAAAGCGCTAGATAGTGAATTGCAGATTTGGCGTCGTGTATGTTACTTACTATTAAGTCCAAACATGCGTTTTTTCTCGTAGGCAGTTTTATGTGGTTTAATAAATTATTATTAATAAGTATAGAATTTAAGTCCTTCGTTGTTTTATTTGTTTGCAGAGTATCAATATTCCAGTCGCCACAGATGATAATTTTTTTCTTACCTTTTTGGCATAGTTTATTGGTTAGAAGTTCCAAATTATCCAAAAAAGTTGTGACATCACGTGTAGGTGTTCTATATATGCACACTATTATTAAGTTAAATTTAATTATTTCGATGGCACAGCATTCGAATTGAAAGAGAATGGGGAAAGGTAGATTTTTTATTTCTTTGAATTGTAGGTTATTTTTTAATAATATACACGAGCCTCCCCGTCGTTGTTTACGCAGCGCACGCAACAGAAGCTCTCAAACGGAATAAATTTTCCCCGTTTTTGAAACATTTTTCATTGATACTCCGCTCCTATTGGTCGTAGCGTGATGTTATATAGCATATAGCCTTCCTCGATAAATGGGCTATCTAATACTAAAATAATTTTTAAATTCGAATCAGTAGTTCCTGAGATTAGCGCGTTCAACCAAACAAACAAACAAACTAACTCTTCAGCCTTCTTCAGCTTTAAAGATTCGATATCGTGTGTCTGAACATGGAAGGAAGGTAGAATAAGGAAGGAAGAAAGAAGAATTTAGCTTAAAAGTCGATTCAATTACTATCGAGGGTTTATCGGAGGATCTCGAAAACCGAGCATAAGGAAGGTAACCCAGCTCTCTTCGCCCATAGAATAGGTGAAATTAAATATGTAGGTACATAAAAAGGAGAGAGAGTATGATTCGCCACCGTAACAAATGTATATTTACAGAATTATAATCATTAAAATCAGTAATACATCTCCATAAGTTAGTATAATCCTCAAATGTCAATATTTCATGAAATAGTCATCCATTAGGATTATATAAACTCAGAGAGTTGTATTGATGATTTTGATGACTATAATTCTTTAAATACAGATTTGTTATGGACGCGAATCATATTCGGATCAACATACAACCTGATACTGACCTGCAAATTGCAAAAACCATAAGAAAATTTGAGTTTCGCGGGCTACCCTGGCGCTTTCACCTTAAGTGAATTCCTTTTTGAGGTCCTCGCATAAACCCTCGATAGTATTTCACTCGACTTTTAAGCTAAAATTTTCCATTATGAAGGGTTCAGAAACACGAATCGAACCAATAACCACTATCGATTGGATAAACTCGTTTAAAACCTCAGAAACCAGGCATAATAGACGTCTGTGCGTCTGTGTTTTGATTATTATATTATTTCGGTTACCCATCATGTCCGACCATTCTGATAACGATGAAATCGAAATGCCTTCGATATACATGAAATAAACCTTCCGGAATAAATTCTCTACATGTTGGTGAAAATCGCATCAAAATTGGTTGCGTTGTTTAGAAGTATAACGCGGTCATACAGACAGACACGGAAAGCGACTTAAATTTATCTGTAAAGTACTATGTTGCGGTCAGCTTCCTACCCGAATGCAGCTGAATACTAGTATTTTACATGGAGCGAGCGGTTGTGGAGGTTAGATAGGCATCTGACCTCCACAACCCAGTTTCTGGGTAATACGATTTCCCTCGGTAAGACTGGTTACCAGACTTTCGGGCTTCTAAGGACCCGTAGCAAAGCGAAAAGGAGCAGGAAGCGTGTCAAAGATCCAAGAATGACAGCCGAGACTAACGGCTTAACGTGCTTTCCTCCACGATGGGGTCGCGGTATGTAAAGATGGTCACCTATCCACGGACCGACCGCAGCAAACGTAGCTTAACCTGATCGATCGAACCGTACGTCTGTTATTACTTAGCCATAAGCCCCTCTAAGACAAACTGACGTCATAAATTGATTATTCCTTTGATTAAGGATGCTGTTACAAATGGGTAGTCAAATCATCACTTTTTTACTCAAAAGTATGTTTATTAAATAAAATGGTTTGCATTCTCAAAATGTTTATTGGCCAAATTGTTGATAGATGTGCATGGTACGATTCTGAACTGTAAATATAATTTTAGATGGGTACATTTTCTCGTACTGAATTTAAGAATTTTATTTAATAAACATACTTTTGTGTAAAAAGGTAATGATTTGACTACCCATTAGTAACAGCGTCCTTAAAAAGTCTACTGTAAAAAGGCAAAACATTTGAAAATACGTATGTCACATAATATTTAATTCAGAGGTTTAGTCGCAAAAAGCTTTTTGACAACGTGTGGGATGGGACGAAGAAATTACTGACGACTCAAATAGAAATGAAAATATTTATCTTTTTTTAACTTAACGAATTTTAAAGGTATTTTGCTGGAAACTTAAAAAAGAAAATAAATGATTTTTTATCTTAAATTATAAGAAGATATTCTGTAAAACTGGATTTGAACCTCACTCAGAGGACCGTTCGAACGCGAACATATTTGTGTACACTAATTAATACAATTAATTAAGGTACAATTTAATACTAAAACACATTTTTTTTTAAAATGTTTTTGTGTTATTTTGATTAGGTATGTAACCTTTATGGAGTTTCTCTGAAATAAATAAATAATTATTATAATTACATACATATTAGGTTGGGGAAAAGTCTTTTCGCATTATAGTATGTATGAACTTAAAATAAAATCTCTTTGGCGTATACTATTTTTATCTGGTTGGTTTTGGTATCATTGAAAGTTTAAATTTTAAAGAACATAATTCCAAATTCAAATTAGGAAAATGTGTGATTTTCATTTGTTTTTCGTACTGTCAAGATGAGTGAATCTAATTAAGAAATTCGATACATTTTAAAATTTTACTACAAAAAAGGTAAAAATGCAACGCAAGCCGCGAAAAAAATTTGCGATGTTTATGGACTCAGTGCAGTGTTTGTGAGAGTAGCACAAATTTGGTTTAAGCGTTTTCAATCCGGAAATTTTGATGTCAAAGATGCACGTCGCTCTGGTCGCCCTATTACGGATAAAATGGGTGCCATTTTTGAAAAAGTGGAGCAAGATCGGCATATTAGTAGTTACGACGTAGCTGAAGAACTGGGAATTGACCACAAAACAGTTTTGGCGCATTTGAAAAAAACTGGGTACATAAAATAGCTCGATATTTGGGTACCTCACGAACTCACTGAAAGAAACCTAATGAACCGTGTACTCATTTGTGGTTCTTTATTACGACGTAATGAAACCGAACCATTTTTGAAGAAGCTGATAACTGGTGATGAAAAGTGGATCACGTACGACAAGAACGTGCGAAAAAGGTCGTGGTCAAAGGCCGGTCAGGCTTCACAGACTGTGGCGAAACCCGGGTTAACTCGCAACAAGGTGATGCTGTGTGTGTGGTGGGATTGGAAGGGCGATAATCATTATGAGCTGTTACCACGTGGCATGACCATCGATTCTGAATTCTACTGCGAACAACTGATGAGATTTAAGCAAGAAGTTGAGAGAAAGCGGCTGGAATTAATCAACAGAAGGGGTGTGCTTTTTCATCATGATAACGCTAGACCTCATACATCTTTAGCCACTCAGCAAAAATTAAGAGAGTTTGGCTGGGAGGTGTTAATGCATCCGCCGTATAGGCCTGACCTTGCATCTTCGAATTTCCACCTGTTTCGGTCTCTTCAGAATTCTTTAGGCAGTGTCAGGTTAACATCACGAGAGGACTGCCAAAATCACTAGTCGCGGTATTTTGATCAGAAGTCCCAAAATTTCTATAGCAATGGGATCATGTCCCTACCTACAAGATGGCAAAAAGTTATCGAACAAAATGGAACTTACATACTTTAGATAAATGTAAATAATGTATATTAAAAAGTGTTTTGAATTTTCTTAAAAAATGCGAAGAAACTTTTTCCCCAACCTATTTACATACTTTAGATAAATGTAAATAATGTATATTAAAAAGTGTTTTGAATTTTCTTAAAAAATGCGAAGAAACTTTTTCCCCAACCTATTACATACATACATAAACTCACACTCGGTTCTCTCGTGCAAAGCGATGGCGAAGTAGATCGGACGGCTAAGCATAGGATTAACACTGGATGGATGAAATGGCGGCAGGTCACGGGAATCAGCATTGCCGTACAACGTGGCAATGCTGCCAGCCTTTTGGGCACTTTTCCTGTTGACAGCGATGCGGACGAATTTTTTGATGCCCACACTTTCCGCTCCTTTAATACTCGTATATTCTTGTACAAGTCTTTGACATGGGTTCCGGACCTTTGGAAGGCGAACGAGAGGCTGAAGCCAACTCGCAGAAGCCCCCTTAGACAATTTTAAGTGTTGAGGCACCTGTGTGAGGCACCAGCCGATGAATTAGCCCTGTTCGTTCAATGCAAGACAAGTGCACCCAAGGACAACCCTCGGTTAATGCAGGACTATTGCAGAACATGGAAACAAAACATTGGGCTATGGGTTCGGGTGGCTATAGTGGATTGGTGTATACAATTCTTGTACATATTATTATTTTAAGACTGGTAGCTTAAATATTATGTAAATATCTTACTTATATTATAAATGTCAAAGTTTGTATGTAGATGTTTGAATGTTTGTTACTCAATCATGCAAAAACGACTGAACGGATTTGGATGAAATTTGACACACAGATAGTTTCTAACCTAGATTAACACATAGGATACTTTTTATCCCAGTAGTTCCGCCCACGAGGGCGAAGCCGCGGGCAAAAGCTAGTAGAGAAATAATTATGTTTTAAATATAACGTTTAGCTCTAAACGCTATTACTGATTTTCATGGTGCAAGTGGGCCTAGCCGGGTCTTGGCCTCGCATGCATCCTTGACTACGAGTAATAGAGAGTAATAAGGCTAACGAGTTTCTTTTTTTGTTTGTTTGTTTGAACGCACTAATCTCTAGAACTACCAGTCGGATTTGAATAATTATTTTTGCATTTGATAGCCCAATTCTTAAGGAAGGCTATAAGCGGTTTAATATTACGCTAGGGCCTTTAGGAGCCGAGCAAAAAGGAACAAAGTCAGAAAAAACGCTACGCGAAAACGAAGTCATAGCGCGAGGAGACGATGCGATGCGACGGGGTGGGTCGGGGGAACAAGGTAGGTATTTCACGCGGATGAATTAGCGGGCAGATGATAGTTATGAAATAAAAATATAACGTGTTTAAAATAGTCGCTTTATCGCACAACAATGCAAATGATATTCTACTATATATTTTCTACAGTCACATGGCGGCACGTGCTAGTTAAAGAGCTGTTCACACCGTCGTGAAGACAGGCTAGGTAGCTGATCACGAGGTGACAGCGTCGGTCGCAGAGGTATTTTAAAATACGCCTATATAGGGTATACTATTTTCATAGACAAGGTGATTTTATCTCAGTTTTGCATGCATCCAAGAGATTATAGTTGAAGTGTTCAAATATCATGAAAAGTTGGCTCATAGGACACCAGCTGTTAGAAATTCATAACCAAAAATAGTCAAGAACTTATTAATACAAAAGTAAGTTTAATAACTAAAAACTAAAACCCGACTACTGAAAAATCACGCTCTAAAACGTAGGTATGAAACAAGAAAATATTGTCATCTGAAATTAGAAAAACATTACACTCCTATTTGGGCAGTCGTGTAAAAAGATAGACAAATTAAAAATCTGGAGTCACACGTAATCTGTTCGATTTATGGGCTCCTAACATGACGTGTTACTCCGGATTTTTAATTTATCTGTCTTTTTCTAATTTCAGAAGAGAATATTTTCTTGTTTCATACTTTTTAGAACGTGATTTTTGACGACATCATTAAAAAATCATAACCCTCCTTTTTGCTTCGCCGTAGTCGGGTAAAAATTTTTTTTTAGATCATGTCCTCTTTTTAGACTTTATGTGCTCTAGAGGGCGTCATATTCAACTTAATGTGATGTCACATAGTCTATAACTAGCGGACGATCAAGACGCTTCTAATAATATCTCATTTGTTAAATTATGACAAGTAGTTTAGAAGTGATGAGGGAACAGATACATACCGGTCAAAATCATAACCCTCCTTTTTGCTTCGGCGTAGTCGGGTAAAAAGCAAAATGATAAAAGAGCTACTGTGGGGTGGAGCAGTGACTTCCATTACGACATTCTCAGTAGCAATCATAAGTTACAAAATGACTTATACTCAAAACATAAAACAGCAAAAGATGGGTGTACTTACACCCCTGCCTCCCTCTCCGAGGTATCAAGAGCGTTATTATGTACGTACGTACGTAATAAAATGAGAAAATATTTTTCTTATAATCTCAGGGTCCTCAGCAGCAGGCCATGGATCCTTAAGACTAGAAATAGAGGTACAAGTAGTACCTAACAATTTTACAAAGAATTTTTCATATTACATCCCTGTTTTCGCTAAAGCGTAATGGAATTTCCGTCGAGGTATGACTGCTTTCAAATACTTAGTAGTTTAATATAGGAACACCAGGTTTCTGAATTGAGAATTCGAAGTTGAAAACTTGACAAACTCAATTAAAGCCCGCGAGATTCAAAATTTCTTTGCAAAAAACGTAAGAAATTTTGAATTACATTGAAGGAATCAACTTAACGAGGGATGCGATAAGGTAGTCCGCGAAATTAAAATTTTCTTACGGTTTTTGTAATTTGCAGTTCAGTGTCAGGTTGTGTGTTGATTATAATCGCGATTTTGATGATTAGAATCAGCAATACAACTTCAGAAGTTAGAATTGACCTCAAATCTCATGATTTCATGAAATCTTGCCTGCAAATTGCAAAAAACGTAAAAGAAAACTTGAATTTCGCGGGCTACCTTAGCGCACCCCCCCCCCTTTTTTGTGTATGGGAAATCATCAAATGACTTCTCGCGCTCAGGGCGGAGCGGGAGGGCGTGTCATACTTTTACTGACTAAAACCCACCCGTGTTCCTTCAGTTGCCCGTGCCAGGGCCACGGTATCTCTTTCGAACAACCCGCGACCCTGGCGGTATCGGCCCTATTGGACCCCATCACTGCTGACATCTATTTGAGACGCGCGTGCAACACAACGCGTCATCGACCCGGGCCTGGTCCTTACCGGACGGCGAGCTACCCATTGCTCGTCGTCCGCAAGCCGGGAATCGGCAATAGATTCCCGCCGCCCAGGGCGTCTCCTGCGGCGGCTTGGGGCGCGAGGGCGCGGCTGTTGCCTCTCCCTCACGCGTTCTGCCTCCTCCTTACGAGCATTACTGCTTCGCAGAAGGAGGCAGGAAATATAGCCAATTAGTAAGATGACTGCTGAGGGTGCACCACCTATAAGTATTACTAAGTACCTATTAAGTATTACTAAAAAAACGATAACCCTGTGGTGACGGATGCAAACAGCTTCATTAATGTATGTTTGCCATGCCATGGTTTCTCTCTGCGTCACCCTAAGGTCGACTGGTAAAAAATACCTCAGGCATTTGTACAGTATTTTTTTACGTGTGCATAAAGTTTTAATAAATAAATATAATATAAAGCAATATGACACACTGTGCGGACAGCCGCATAAACCTATCAATCGTACAGAGTCCCCGAACGTCGTGCAGTGTCGTGGTAAAGTGAGCACAGGTGCTGTGCAGCGGGATTACAGTCGTGCTTCACTGCTTGTATGTTATCCGCCTTATAATCTGTCCTCAATCCTGTTATTCTTAGTTCAATAGTTTATTAGAGCAATGTATCCTATAGTGTAATGTGTCAGTAGATGTTTAGTTTTTATTTTTAGATGATAGATGTTGATGGCTGAAATACATATGCTTTTAAAAACCGGCCAAATGCGAGTCGGACGACGCACAATGAAAGGTTCCGTAGTTGAAAACAATTTATCCCAAAAACAAACTTAACATTGTATTTAGTCTTTGTAGTTGAAAAACTAGAAATCCCAAAAAAAAAATTTTTTTGTTCGATAAAATTACAAATTAACGATTTTAGAAGTTTTTTCTTTATTTGTGTTGTGAGACCTTACTTCATGCCACATTTCATGATTCTAGGTCAACGGGGAGTACCCTATAGGTTTTGATTTACTTGCGAGTATCAAAAAATGTCGCATAAATGGCCGTAGGTTTTTATTGCATTAACGTGTTTGATTTTTTGAAAACTTCAAGGGACCATTTGATATTAATTTCAACTTGATACTTCCACGCATTCCTGGGAAAAATGGTCTTGACAGACTGACAGACAGACAGACGGACAACGAAGTGATCTTTGCGCACTTCTTAAAACCTGATCCTGTATACCTACAGAGTGTAATTTTAATCACAATGAACAACTTTTACTATGGGACCAAACCTGAAATGTCGAAAAAAAATCAGCTGTTCCCTACATTTTGACAAGTTATGCGAACATAAATGTAGGGAACGGCAGATTTTTTTCGAGATATCAGGTTTGGTCCCATAGTAAAAGTTGTTCATAATGATAAGTGCAATGACTCCTTAAGAGGTTGTGCGTTAATTCCGGGACTTGCATGTTGTTAGACTCTGTTAGGAAAGGGAATAGGCATAAGATTTGAGGGTGCAGCTGTGCTTAATTACCATATTTGTGAACACTGTTGCGTCATTATAGTACGACTGTTACATCTTGATTATTTTGAGGCTGTCTTAGAGTATTATAACGTTTTCAGATTCTGTCTTAATAATTGTTTTGATGAAACATACTGTTAGTTCCATTTTACGGTACGCCTATTCTCTTTCCGCACAGACTCTTTAATTCTTCTGTACCTTCGTCTGTATGTCACTGAACTCCTCCTAAACGGCTAAACCGATTTTGATTAAATTTTGCGTGTATTTGAGTGGGTCTCTGAATGGTTTAGATTCGAATTTGGACCCGGTAGGTGGCGCTGCGATCGAGGACTAGGAAACAGGATCGCGTCTGACCGGTCAGCTAGTTATATATGTCGGAACGTCAGGATTTACTCAGTTAGATTTAGACAGACATGTGGGCAGAAGATGGGTTTCGTGCAATGAAAACACACTGGGTGCGATACACGGTGTTTAAAATCACAATCCAACACAATCACTAAGCACAACGAATCGAATACAGTTCCGTGGCGTAGTAACCCCGATGTTGTCCCGATGCGATCCGACACTAGACTGTCCTCCTTGCCATCAGGTTAAAACATCACGACTCTGTAGAAGCGCGCTGTAGGCGTGGGTACCTCACGTGATGTCGCCTGTGGCGCGCTTGCGATTCGTTACGCGTCCGTACTATTGACCGGATCCGACATATATATGATATCGAAGTGCCGGAGTGCTCTTGAACCGTTAGTTTAAATTATTGATAAGAATAACGAACCGGTAATGGATATAGGAACCGGTAATTAGTCAATAGAATCAGTTTCAGCTTAGCAATCTTCATGAAATTCGATCTGTTCAATAATATACAAAGAGCAGTTAGTATTGTAGGTATTCGTTGCCATATAGTATTGTGAGGTGTTAATTGGATTTTGTTTTTTATTCCGTTCCTTTCATAATTTAAACTCAGTGTATCGGAAAGTTTTATGATATTCCTTTGTTCAGAATTAATACTCAGAATAGTTCCATCACTGATTTAGTGACTGATTAGCACATAAATTATAAACTACTCGCACTTGACTATAATTTTATCGATAATAATTTGCAATGTGTCCTAGCCCTATCGTAAGATGACAATTAAACGTCATCAAAGCACATATAAATAATCACATTTTCGAAAACGATATTATGAATTAAAACTATAATATAATTACAAGATATTTTTTCTGAGCTGTCGCAATTTCATATCTAATGTGTTCTTCTTTTATTTTAAGTTTTTTAAACAACTGCACGGAGAGCGAATTTTTAAAAATTTTGGCAAGGTCCAGCCTTGATGACGTCTCGCAGGACGTTAATAGACGTTAATTTCCCTAAAGCAAGGATGTATCTATGGCATATATGTTTTTCAGGACCTTAATACACTAATTTGACCATTTAAAATTGATTCTAAAACAGGAAAATTCGGAGAACCCCCGTTAACAATCGGAGTATAACTAATGGCTGGTTTACACAGTGCGAGCTGCTGACTAGATAGTAGACAGCTGCTCGCACTGTGTACTCGCATTTCAGTAGCTCGGCTTGCCTTGGCTGTTTACACAGTGCGAGTTGCTGCACTACAGCTACTCGGTAGGCTGACTCGCACGCTAGCTCGCACGAAAAAATGTTAAAATTACTCGGCTGCGATCCAACTCGCAGGTGCGAGTAACTCGTAGGATACGTCCACACAGTGCGAGTTGCTGCAAATGTTGGCCGACTCGAATGCTAGGTCACACTGTGTAAACTAGCCAACAAACGAGGTCGCAGGCTAAACAGTGTCCTAAAATTAGTCACCATTAGGGAACAAACCAATTCCGGTGGTTAGTCATCATTAATGCTAATGCATCTATATATATAAAAAAACTTTTTTACAAAAAAATACAACCGACTTCCAAAAACAACACTACAAAGTGAAAAATAACTTTAATTTCTGAAGTCGGTGTCTAGTTAAATGTATTTTCGTTTTTTGCCACCGACTTCCGAAATTAAAGTTATTTTTCACTTTGTAGTGTTGTTTTTGGAAGTCGGTTGTATTTTTTTGTAAAAAAATTTTTATTTTTCACTTTTTAGTTGTGTACCTACCCCACACAAATTCTAATACCACTACCTGCAAAAGAAACTAGAACATCATCCATATAAAAGTCTGGAAAAAATACGTATTATTGAAGCGAACTCAAAAACTACCAAAGCAAAGTTAATCAATTTTATATGGGACCAACTGTGATGTATACCCTCTCGAATAAAACAAAAAAAAAATCAAATCGGTCCAGCCATCTTCGAGTAATCGGGGAACATACATAGAAAAAAAAAAAAAAAAGTTCCGACGAATTGAGGACCTCCTCCTTTTTGAAGTCGGTTAAAAAGAGAAGTCCTGACTGGCTGACTGATTGACTGACTCATCAACGCCCAGCCCAAACCATTGAACCTAGAAAGCTGAAATTTTTGCACTGAGGTTTCCTTTATAATGTAAGCAAGAAATAAGGCAGGCATTTCCGGTAGTGCCTTCCCATGAGATATTTTCCCACATAAACGCGGGCGAAGCCGCTGGCATAAGCCAGTTTCTGATATTAGAGTGGAGTGCCTCATGGAATTATTCGTGGCCTCATACAAGGTACTCATACGGCTGTCATTCGGGGATCTTTGACAGTCGTTACGGGTCACCAGCCTTACCAAGGGGTATCGTATTACCCAGTTAATGGGTTGTGGAGGTCAGATAGGCATTCGCTCCATGTAAAGTTTTTTTATTTTTTTTATTTATTTACTGAAATTACAATACAGCGGTGTTTCTTAAATTTAAACTCGCCAAACTTTTACGTTTGATGGCGAGAGGCTCTCGTTTACATTAAAAAAAAAAAAAAAACAATGAACCACCTTACGTACACACAGCAGCAGGTGAAGCTACTACAAACTAAAATAGCTGCATATTCTGCTGCATCTGGTTAGACTGGAAGCCGACCCCAACATAATTGGGAAAAGGCTAGGCAGATTGAATAAAGAGTACTTACGAGTACATCTAAACAACTGTAGTAGTACTCTTTGTGAAAAAAATGTAGTAGGTCTTTAGTATCTTTATAAAATAACCTTCGTCAAACCAAGAGATTTATTTATTTCAAATTTTACCGTATCCGTGGATTCATTGAAATTTAATCTAATCTAATTTTTTCTTATTTTCTTGAGAATTAAGAATAAAATGGACTTCCTTAGCATGCGTGTAAAAATAATAATTTGTTTTAGTGCGTATTTTGTTTCAGCAGTCTCTATTTATCCGCGAAAATTGGCCGCGTAGTACCCGCGTAGAGCTCGTGTAGCACTCGCGTAGATCTTACGTAGCACTCGCGTAGCTTTACAATATTAGGTTAGGGACTAGGAGTGCCTTTTCCGACTTATCTTGCTTTGTTTTAAACAAGATCGAATACATATTCAACAGGTATCATTAGAAAGTCATAGGTATTATTACTAAGCTGAAAGTGATATTTACGGATTTCGGACAGTGGTGGCCAACGAGGCTGACTGTCTCCTCTTTTCTATTCTAAATATGAAATTGTATTTGTCTCGTAAAATGCCAGTAACATCGTGGGGGTTATTTGGCAATGCCATCCCAGTTAAAACAGTTTCTACGATGCGAATTATCTCAATAAAGAAGAAATACGATTCTACAATTTATTTTTTAGATAGACAGTTGCGTCGGGCAAAGCTAATTGTAGATGTCGGGATCATAGCTAGGTCCCTAACGCCGATATTAAAGACATTTCGTTCATTCACGAGTTTGAGTTCACTATTTCGTTATTTCGTTATTGTTCGTTTTCGTTGTTTGTTTTCGTTTTCGTTATGGAAAGTGTCGGGATTTACAACCTTAAATATTTCCTCGTAATCACTTTCTTCGAAATATCTCGAACTTTTTAAATAACTGTTATTTTTTTTTTAATTTTTACGAATAGCTTTAATTAACAATCTTCTAGTTTTAGGGTCTCTCGGGAAATGGTGGATTTGGAATTTCGGAATATTTAGGAACACAACAACGCGTCATTTTCGCAAAAATAAAATAAAACCACAAGGCGTCAGATGGTTTTATTTTATTTAAGCTACAGCTTGTGTTGGGAACTTGCTACAACAGCGCCATTTTTGCACTCGTTGCAAATGGATGCTATGTTATACGGATCCCTTTCGAATCGTTTGTTCGCTGTTATGTTGCCTGGTCTGCTCCGTTAGATACTAAAATATTTTCTTTTGTATCACGATGGTCTCTTTTACAAGTTTATTTCAACTTTTTATCAGGTAAATAGGTAGTACCGTGAGTTGATTACTTTAAAAAGTTTACAGAATCTCGGCCTTCTGAATTGTGGAACATCTTCCGAGTATAGCTTGTAATTTTTGCGTACCAACCAAATTGTGTTTACTTTTTTCTTTGTTGTTCGCAAGTTTGTTATCAGTCTCAAGTTTTAAAAGCTATTAAAATAGTGTACATAATTTTGTCTGTCGAATTTATTTCTACGAAATTCATATTTAAGTTTGAAAATCCCGAGCATACAGCTTTTAGCTTTTTATAAATTGTAAAATTGAAAATCTAAATTATATTTGACTACGCTAAAAATAGGTATCTCAACTCATATCAAACTTATAATGATCTCTTTATTTTAAAAGGATATTAAAAAGTGAAATGAGGGTCACTTAATTAAACGACCAGCTTTTTAATCCATCTAATTGTAGACGAGATTAAGTTTTCATGCTATGCCACGGCCACCATGTTGCAAGCTTGTAGTGACCTACACAAACATTATTATCGTACGAGCGCATCACACGTCCGGCCGCCGCCACAGCGCGCAGCGCACTGAGCGACCGCCAGGGCGCGTGGCGCGCGCGCCACGTGCCACCTCTCCGAACGAATGCGACACCTCTGCGGTCTGCGCCTGCTCTGGCGTTCGTATTGAGTGGTGACAACATCCCAGCGTTGAAGATCATCGGGCACTGAGTGTTGGAAGCCGTGCCACCCGTGCCCGTGTTGCGGTCGCGCCGCGCCGCACCGCGCGCGCGTCGCCTACGTCACCCTCGGCGAGTTCGCAACCTGATCGCCTATTGGTCCTTCCACCTCCTAGTTATTTTCATGAATACCATCACTACATTGTATATTTCCCGACGGTAATATAAGGCGATGTTCTGTAGGAATAAACTCTCCTGCCCGTTTGATTATGCTCATGACCATCATCTTCAATGGTGCCATGGGTAATAATATCTTTCCTCACGCCTGGAAACAGGCTACCGTTATCGGTATCCCTAAGCCCGGCAAGCCTAAGAGCGAGCCCTCTAGCTACCGGCCTATCAGTCTGCTCAACGTCTTCGGCAAAATCTATGAGAGGCTTATTTATAAGCGTCTCAGAGATTATGCCGAGACAAAGGGTCTCATTCCCGACGAGCAATTCGGTTTTCGAACCCAGCACTATTGCGTGCAGCAGGTCCACCGTATTGTCGAGCACATCAGCGTTGGGTTCCAACGCGGTGCGATGACTGGTGCTGTCTTCTTTGATATAGCGAAAGCCTTTGACAAAGTCTGGCACAACGGCTTATTATATAAGCTGTACCAACTCGGTGTGCCAGATCGTCTCGTGCTCATCTTACGAGACTTTTTGTCAAACCGCACCTTTCGCTATCGCATTGAAGGAGCACTTTCCTCCCCCCACCCTATTCGCGCAGGAGTCCCTCAGGGCTCTGTGCTTTCCCCCCTCATATTCATCCTCTTCGCCAGCGATATCCCGAAGAGTAAAAAGGCACAGTTGGCGCTGTTCGCAGACGATACGGCCATTTTCTCCAAGGGAATTCGCCCTGACTCGATCGCTCGCACCCTCCAAACCGCAGTCGATGCCCTCGGCAAGTGGTTTCGAAAGTGGAGAATCGAAGTCAATCCCGATAAAAGCCAAGCCATTCTCTTTACGAGACGGCGTAATCGGCTCACCGCCCCTCCTCGGCCGATCACCATGTTTGGCAAGCAGATCCCTTGGGAAAAGCGAGCAAAATATTTAGGTGTGACGCTCGATAGTCATTTATCATTTTCAGAGCACATAAAGCAGGTTCGTTCGCGGGCCTACTTTGCTCTCGGCCGTTTACACTCCGTTCTGAATGCACGCAGCAAGTTGTCCCTTAAGTGCAAGTTGCGTATTTACACAGCGTGCATTCGACCTATCATGACCTATGCGGGCCCAGTCTTTGCGCATGCAAAGCCCCACCTCATCCATAGGATGCAGACCCTTCAGAACCGTTTCCTCCGAAAGGTAACGGGAGCCCCCTGGTTCGTTCGGAACGCGGACCTCCACCTTGACCTTAAAGTCCCGACCATCCGTCAGTACTTGAAACGCCTTTCCAAGCGTTTCTTTGATTCCGCCGTGAAACATCGCAACCCCTTGGTTGTCGAGTCCGCTAGCTATGTCCCCAGTAGAATCAGTAGTATCCGCCGTCCGCGACATGCCCTCACTGAACCCGATGACCCTATCACCCTCCTCCAGGAAAGTAGTAGGGACACTAGCACAGTCCAACACAAACATAGATCTACATTCCGGCCTCGCCGCCGAGGCCCATCGCGTTTAAGACCATCTAACGTAAATGTAAATTCATGTCCCTTGATCGGTTTAATCGAGCCAGCTGGTGGCGTAGCTGAGCCTGTAGCTTTAAACTCCCCTGATAATAATAATTCCCCTAACTTGATCCAGCCTATTGCTTTGCCTTGTTTATCATTGGTCAATGACAACGACTCCCTAAGCCGAGGTCCGTACCCTACAGGGGGTGCCCTTAGTGCGCAGTCGTTTAGTTTATAATTTAGTTAGTATTTTATGCCCCTGGCTGGAGGCTTTTGAGCTCGCTTAAAGGCACCCACAGGAAAGTCCGGTTAAGTAGTCGAGACCTCTCATGGTCACACTACGAGATGCCATTCCAAAAAAAAAAAAAAAAAAGGAATAAACTCACCCTATCACCGTCCTCCAGGAAAGTAGTAGGGAAACTAGCACTGTCTATAAGAAACACAAACACAGATCTACATTCCGGCCTCGCCGCCGAGGCTCCCCGCGTTTAAGACCATCTAACGTAAATGTAAATTCATGTCCCTTGATCGGTTTAATCGAGCCAGCTGGTGGCGTAGCTGAGCCTGTAGCTTTAAAGTCCCCTGTTAATAATAATTCCCCCAACTTGATCCAGCCTATTGCTTTGCTTTGCTGTTCTAATAGTAATGACAACGACTCCCTAAGCCGAGGTCCGTACCCCACAGGGGGTGCCCTTAGTGCGCAGTCGTTTAGTTTATAAGTTTAGTTAGTTTATTATGCTCCTGGCTGGAGGCTTTTCCGCTCGCTTAAAGGCACCCACAGGAAAGTACGGTTAAGTGGTCGAGACCTCTCATGGTCACACTACGAGATGCCAATTAAAAAAAAAAAAAAATAAAATAAACTCATTCCATTCTGATTCGTAGGTATACGCAATTGTCTTTCATTTACGATCGACCTCTAAAAGCTTATTTGAAAAAAGGTTTGGTCCTATAGTAACAGTTGTTGATAATGATGAGTACAATGACCCCTTAAGAGGTTGTGCATTATTTAAGTTACATCAACTTTAGTTAAAATCTGTATAGAGATCATTATTGTTATACTATTTTCAGACGGATTTTGAATGAGAACAGTCTTCTTCGGTGAAGTGGCCAGATAGTACAACTGCAGTGCTATTCTGTACAAATCTCACCGTGAAAACTTAGGTGAAGTGAGTTGTCATTCTACCTAATGCTAGATTGGATTGACACTGTTGACAGCTCACTTCACCTAAGTTTTCACGGTGAGATTTGTACAGAATAGCTCTGCAGATGCTAGTGAGAGGGGCTTGTGGCTAAGTAATAACAGTAGATTTACTTAGTAGACTCAGGGTGGACGAAGTTTCCCTAGGGTGATCACGGCGTGCAATGTGTTCTGGTGCGTCGGTGGTGGGGAGTACTCCCCAGAGGAAGGTCCGGTGACGGACAGCCGCGGCGGGTTCACGGATGAGTGCTAACGCGTGCCCGTGTTCCCGCCGTAAGCGGCAGAGGAGGACACCGTGGAGTTTTCAATATTGAATACTGAATATATTTATTTGCATTCCACAATGTTAACGTAGGTGGTAGGTACATTATAAAATATACATAATTTTAGATCGTTGTCCCTGTCGGGCACAGCAAGATAGGATAGAGGAAGAGGGCTATCATTATTTATTATTATTTGAAAAAGTAAAGTATAAATGTTTTTCTACTACTCACTTCCACTTTGATTTTATTTATTATTTTTGGTATTCATTTTTATTTATTCATTTAATTTATCATTAAAATATTCATTAATATTATAATAGCATTTATGGATTAGGTATTGTTTTAGATTATTTATAAATATAAATTTTTGTTCATTTTTAATTGCTTCTGGTAATTTATTATATATTTTTACTGACATTACTAAAGTGCTTGTTGAGTGCATTTTCAGCTTAGAGCTATCATGTAGGTTTAGTATATTTTTGGGGAAGTGTTAAAACTTTGTGCTCTTGGAAATGTGGTTTGCAGCTGTCTGTGTCTTCTACGTTAACTAGGATTCTGATTAGTCGTTTTTGTAGTGTGAAAAGTGTAGGTGCATGTGTACTGTTTCCCGATAATATTACGCCATAGCATAACCATGCATATGCATAGGCATAATACGTAACCAGGACTGTCTGAAGGTTTGTGGTTTTTTTTAATTTCGCGGAGGGCATAAGCAAATTTAGATAATTTTGACCGAGTTTTTTTTATGTGCGATTTCCAATTTAAATTTGTATTTAAGGATAGACCAAGTAGGTTGAATTCTTGTACTGTCTCTATTTTTATGTCATTGTAAATAAAATTTATTATATATCTAGAGGTGCTTTTTGGCGTGAGTGGAAGGACATGATTTTAGTTTTATTAAAATTAATCTCAAGGTTTGTTTGTAAGCGTTTCTGTTAGGTTGCTATTGTTCTGACATGAAGTTAGTACTGAGATATCGTCAGCAAACAGAATACATAACTCGTTTATGATTCTTGGGAGGTCGTTTATATAAATTATAAATAAAAGGCATCCATGGAGGAGCTCGTGGCTAAGTAATAACAGCCGTACGGGTCGATCCATCAGGTTAAGCTATGCTTGCCGGGATTGGTCCGTGGATGGGTGACCATCTTTACATACCGAGACTCCTGCGTGCCTCGGAAAGCACTTTAAACAGTTGGTCCCGGCAGCCATTCGTGGATCTTTGACAGTCGTTACGGGTCGTCAGAAGCCCGAAAGTCTGACAACCAGTCTTACCAAGGGGTATCGTGTTACCCAGTCACTGGGTTGTGGAGGTCAGATAGGCAGTCGCTCCATGGAAAATACTGGTATTCAGCTGCATCCGGTTAGACTGGAAGCCGACTCCAACATAGTTGGGAAAAGGCTAGGCAGATTGAAGTTGAACTAATAAAAAATACAAATTCAATTAATATTATTTTTACAAACGAAAATCATGTCATAAAAATAATTGAACCTAGCGCTAAATTCATGTTACTCTACTGTTGCAAACGGATCTATTAATAGGTAGGTAGCTACGAGTACATTAATTATTGCAGTGGCTACTACCGTTTAAATTAGGTCAGAGAGAGAGGGAGTTCGAGATCATTTATTTGTCCGAAACATGAGTATGCACACACACAAAACATGTAAGATGAAAAATAATAATTAAAGGTAAATAATGCATTTAGTTTTAATGATGGTGTGGCAGATTGAGTAATTTATGCGGGCGGTATACCCAAATGTCCTTTCTTTGGTATTGTTCGTCGAACCGTTGAGTTCCTTAAGTTCTGAGTTGAGCTGCACGATTACTGACAAATGCGTCCATCGACTGGACATGTCCACTCAATCTTTGTGGTTCTTTCCTTAAAAGACCATTTCAGACACCAATCTACATGGTCTTCACATAAGCTGACCAAGATTATGTCTGGACTTTAAAAGAGACTGTGACCCCTGAGTTTGTTTCGGCCTGAGTAGTCAGATAGGAAAAGCCGACCTCATATAGTTTAAAATGATTGACGTGTAAAAGTGTTTTTACATTGAGAAATTATGACAATCTAACCTGACCATAGCTTACAAATCTACTTACGTTACAAATTGATAGTAGTTTATTGTATCTCAACTGAATGATGCTTTACCAACAACAGTCCTGACACCTATTTAAACTGAACGAATAAATGCAATCGTATCAATCTGAGCAGTTACGTAGGTACATAATCGAGCGCTACTCTGAAATATTTACTTCGAACCTCACTCAATAAAATTGGTCACATCAAAAACTTTTTACAAAAAAATACAACCGACTTCCAAAAACAACACTACAAAGTGAAAAATAACTTTAATTTCGTAAGTCGGTGTCTAGTTAAATGTATTTTCGTTTTTTGCCTCCGACTTCCGAAATTAAAGTTATTTTTCACTTTGTAGTGTCGTTTTTGGAAGTCGGTTGTATTTTTTTGTAAAAAAGTTTTTATTTTTCACTTTTTAGTTGTGTACCTACCCCACACAAATTCTAATACCACTATCTGCAAAACAAACTAGAACGTCATCCATATAAAAGTGGGGAAAAAATATGTATTATTGAAGCTAATTCATAAACTACCGAAGCAAAGTTAATCAATTTTATATGAGACCAACTGTGATGTATACCCTCCCGAATAAAACAAAAAAAATCCAAATCAGTCCAGCCATCTTCGAGAAATCGGGGAACATACATAAAGGTTCCGACGAATTGAGAACCTCCTCCATTTTGAAGTCGGTTAAAAATCAAGCTGCTAATTAGCTTTTTCCCAACTATGTTGGAGTCGGCTTTATAGTCTAGCCGGATGCAGCTGAATACTAGTATTTTACATGGAGCGACCGCCTGTCTGACCTCCACGACCCAGTAACTGAGTAATACGATACCCCTTGGTAACACTAGTTGTCAGACTTTCGGGCTTCTGACAACCCATAACGACAGTCAAAGATCCACGAATGACGGCCGGGACCAACGGCTTGACGTGCTTTCCGAGGCACGCAAGAGTCTCGGTATGTAAAGATGGTTACCCATCCACGGGCCAATCCCGGCAAGCGTAGTTTAATCTGATGGATCGACCCGTGCGGTTGTTATTACTTAGCCACGAGTTCCTTAAAATTGATCAAATACTACTAGTTTTTAATAAGTGACAGTAAGAAAAATATCAAAAATATTCTTTATTTTCTAAATGATTTTAGATGAATTATTAATGTTGTTGAGAAATAATTGCATAAAAATAAAACCATTGGTCACGTGACAAAAACGTTGTTATTTAAGACTACCGAATATTCCGACAATCAATCTGCCTAGCCTTTTCACAACTAGGTTGGGGTCGGCTTCCAGTCTAACCGGATACAGCTGAGTACCAGTATTTTACATGGAGCGGCTGCCTGTCTGACCTCCACAACCCAGTAACTGAGTAATACGATACCCCTTGGTAACACTAGTTGTCAGACTTTCGGGCTTCTGACAACCCGTAACGACAGTCAAAGATCCACGAATGACGGCCGGGACCAACGGCTTGACGTGCTTTCCGAGGCACGCAAGAGTCTCGGTATATGGTTACCCATCCACGGGCCAATCCCGGCAAGCGTAGTTTAATCTGATGGATCGACCCGTGCGGTTGTTATTACTTAGCCACGAGTTCCTTAAAATTGATCAAATACTACTAGTTTTTAATAGTTGACAGTAAGAAAAATATCAAAAATATTCTTTATTTTCTAAATGATTTTAGATGAATTATTAATGTTGTTGAGAAATAATTGCATAAAAATAAAACCATTGGTCACGTGACAAAAACGTTGTTATTTAAGACTACCGAATATTCCGACAATCAATCTGCCTAGCCTTTTCACAACTAGGTTGGGGTCGGCTTCCAGTCTAACCGGATGCAGCTGAGTACCAGTATTTTACATGGAGCGACTGCCTGTCTGACCTCCACAACCCAGAAACTGAGTAATACGATACCCCTTGGTAACACTAGTTGTCAGACTTTCGGGCTTCTGACAACCCGTAACCACAGTCAAAGATCCACGAATGACGGCCGGGACCAATGGCTTAACGTGCTGTCCGAGGCACGAAAGAGTCTCGGTATGTAAAGATGGTTACCCATCCACGGGCCAATCCCGGCAAGCGTAGTTTTTAATCTGATGGATCGACCCGTGCGGTTGTTATTACTTAGCCACGAGTTCCTTAAAATTGATCAAATACTAGTTTTTAATAGTTGACAGTAAGAAAAATACCTTTTGAATTTTGTATTGCAGAAAAAATATCAAAAATCTTCTTTATTTTCTAAATGATTTTAGATGAATTATTAATGTTTTTGAGAAATAATTGCATAAAAATAAAACCATTGGTCACGTGACAAACACGTTGTTATTTAAGACTACCGAATATTTCGACAGAACCAATAAAATAATAAAGTGTGTGTGCGAGCAACACTGTCAAAAATCTCACAGTTTTGTCAGAATGAAAATATTGACGTCACTCGAGCCGCCATGACAGAATGCCCAGTTTTGACAATGAAAATTATTAAATTACGTTATAAAAATTAAACATCAAGTCTATTATTGTTAATATTTCGCTGAAATATTCATATTTCTACGTAAATAAATGTCAAGGCACCTTACTAATTGGTTTTTCAAAAACCGTCAACTAGCCTATTCTAGAGCGAACTCATTAGTTAAAAAAAATCACCGTGGATTGACACCTCGACACCGACTCGAACTTCGAAGTGATTATTAGAGAATAAAACCTACTAACCCTACTTCATTATTTGGGGTAGGTAGTGAAGGTACAAAGTGTACTGATGAACTAATTCGGCCGATCGATATTTGGTCCCTAGTGAGAGGGGGCGACCCTGTCACCATTACTAAACCCCTGGAAACTAACCCCTTTTCATAAAATGGTAACTGTGTAAAAATCCCTTTCTGGTATTTGTTGTATATCTGTCGCAGGCGATTTGTATGATTCCGCCTTTCACAAACGGCGTCGCGTCGTCCGTTTAAAACGCTCGCAGCTTTGAAATATGCCGAAGGCAATATGTAAATTGCCGTGTCACTATATAATATATATATACCACAACATTTATTTTAATGGACAATTCAAACACCGTTTACAAAATGCCGCGGCAAATTGAAGTATTTAGTTCTATTTCTCAAGGCTTTCGCTGGCCACTGCCGCGGCACTGATCGCTCGGCTCGCTCGCAGTTGGTCACAGTTCTAACCTAACCTAACCCATTTGTTCGGGGTGCTTAGTTACTGCGACAAATTCGGATCGCGCGTGGTTAGTCACAATTCCGACTGAACTTACAATAGCTATCAATGTCGAAATTGTAACAATTGAACGAGTTACCAATTTTCCTTCGGCATATTACATAACTGCGAGCGTTTTTATACGGACGACGTTCCTATGTGTAATGGCGAATCATACAATCTGCCTGCGACATATCGATGAAGCCTATATATCTACTAAGACACTGTTTCAGTAAAAGAATTTGAGTACTTCTTGCGCTAATGCATAGTTTCGTGTCAATCTACTCAACTACAAAATATAGTGTACATAATTATATCTGACAAAAAAGACGTTCTCACGTCAAAAAAATTGATTTCTAATCACAAGGTAAAAACTAAAAAACTTTTTTACAAAAAAATACAACCGACTTCCAAAAACAACACTACAAAGTGAAAAATAACTTTAATTTCGGAAGTCGGTGTCTAGTTAAATGTATTTTCGTTTTTTGCCACTGACTTCCGAAATTAAAGTTATTTTTCACTTTGTTGTGTTGTTTTTGGAAGTCGGTTGTATTTTTTAGTAAAAAAGTTTTTATTTTTCATTTTTTAGTTGTGTACCTACCCCACACAAATTCTAATACCACTATCTGCAAAACAAACTAGAACATCATCCATATAAAAGTGGGGAAAAAATACGTATTATTGAAGCTAACTCAAAAACTACCAAAGCAAAGTTAATCAATTTTATATGGGACCAACTGTGATGTATACCCTCTCGAATAAAACCAAAAAAAAACCAAATCGGTCTGGCCATCTTCGAGTAATCGGGGAACATACATAAAAAAAAAATATTAAAAAAAAAAAAAGGTTCCGACGAATTGAGAACCTCCTCCTTTTTGAAGTCGGTTAAAAAGACCGGCAAAGAGCGAATCGGACTCACGCACTGAGGATTCCATACCTTGGCATGAAGAGCAGAGATAAGGGGCCGGGAAATCCGGGAATGGAAATTTTACGGACATTTTCCCATTGTAAGTCAAAAACTATACGGCGTAAATGAAAATTAAGGAATGAAGTCGTGCCATAAGGGTTCTTTTTTTACCATTTTGGTACGGAACATGTATGTCGCGCCGTTATTTTGTATCTGGATCGTAATGGAAGTTCTGAACCGCAAGGACGAGCGTTCAATAGCTCGGATACTTGAAATGCTTTCGAATTTCATAGCAAGAGAAACTGAGGTACAAAGCTGCATATTTGTAATAATTTGTTGCAGAACTGCAATAGGAGAAATTACTTAGTAAAGTTATGTTGTACCTTTATATAAACATAATTATTATATTAGTGCTGGCAGATGGGGAAGAAACTATTTCCTTCTCTCGTGAACTGAAATAAGGAACTTCCACGTTTCACGCGAGTCCCTAAAACGACGCAAGCAAGAAATATTTTGTTTTCAGTTTCAAATTAAAAAATGTTTTTTTTTTTTAAAGAAAAAAAGGTTCACAAAAAATAAACGGATTTCAAATTAAAAAAAAAAACTTCAATGTGAAAATTAACTTTACATTTTGGAAATCGGTGTCTTTGGTTTTATATTTTCGTTTTTTGCCACCGACTTCCGAAATTCATGTTAATTTTCACTTTGTAGTGTTTCTTTTTTTGTAAAAAGTTTTTAATTTTCACTTTTTATTTGTGGTAGGTACCTACCCCTCACAAAGTCGTTGTATTTAGACTCAAAGTGGATCATGTGGGCTTGAGTAGACTTAAGTAGGATGGGAAAGTAAAACTTTATGATTTACTTTCCCGTCCTAGTCAAATATTTCAAACCAGTGTGTTGTTGGCTTGCCGTTATAATTAATCTTATGCTTATCAATGTACAGTCAACAAAAGAGTTAACTAGGCAGGGTATACTAACATATTTGTATGTGAATTGCTTCATGTTCAATTTCGTGACAATATACAATCTTGTGTTGGTGTGTTACAATGTATATGTATGTAAATTCACATACAAATATGTTACTCTACCCTGCCTAGATATCTCTTTTGTTGACTGTACCTACATTATATGGTTCTAAACCTTCTTATTGACGTATGATTTGTTGATAAGGGCCTTTTCACGATGTCTGAATATCTACTACTTACCGAATAAATTCAAAAATGGAACAGAATTTGTAGGAAATTATCTGCCAAATAACCGAAGATAAACGATAGAATATATGAACGTTGTCGTACTGTACCACTTTGTTATCATCCCCGAAATACATAAAAGCTGGCGGCAGGAAAGGGTTACTAACGTACAAATAGGTACTGAGATAGACGTAACCTGGCATTCAAAGTATCTTCACCGTTATCTCGCCATATTAAGGGTTATTTTCGTTCCTAGAGATCGTTTAGTAGTCTGTGTATTTACTTGATACATAAATGCAGCAGAGTAGGTTGGTACATAATAAATGTTAACAAAGTTTTATGCAGAATATTGTTCAAATGAAGACTTAATGAACCTAGTTTGATTGGCGTAAATGTAAACGTGTAGTATTCCACGAACAACTAAGCAGAGTTGTGTACTAACGTTACGTTTTGAGTTAGTTATGAGTCCATGTTAGCGAGAGCAATTACTCGTTTTACCAAAATGCTATAGGATAGTTATATTTTCGATTCAAATTCGGACTCATAGTATAAAATCACGCCTTTAATTTTATGATTCTTCCTTAAAATAGGGAGCGAGCCTGTTGCCATCAACCGGGCACTACTGAGAAATTCCTTATGGAACACCCAATAACACGTTGCCCGACCTAGGAATTGAACCCAGGACTTCATGTTTAACAGTAGCGCTTCCGACCAATAACCAAAACGTACTTACCCGACCCTAGGATCCAACGCACACACAGACAGTAAGTAATCGCAAACGCGACAGCGAATTTGTTCAACTTGAGTTGTATTTAAATTAAGTACCTCGAAGTACTTACGTAATATATATTCACACCTGTATACCCCCAAGGGGTTCAGCAGAGGCGTACTTATAGTACACCCAGTTACGCTACTTACCAAAGAAATTCAAATTCAAATATTTTATTTAAGATAAAAAATCCATATAATGCTAGTAGAAGTATAACTTAGCCTAATGTTAATATTAAATTGAATTAATAATAACCCCACCGCATATCTCTACGTTGACGTCGTGGTGGGGCTTGCGCACTTCGAGTTCTAGATTTGTGCCTGTAGAGTTTACAGACAGGTCCTAGGATGAGGAGCCAGACCAAGAGAGATACAGAAACCCGCAGGGCAGCATGTGGCGAGCTGTTGGGCAGTAGTGACCCCACGGACCCTATCTCCCGGGAGAAATCTTGTACCTCACCTCTCGCTTGCCTTTATTGGCTGGCTGGAGTGAACACTGACGAAACAGAGCTCCCACCTCTTTCTTGCCTTTATTGGGTGGCTTGAGTGGAGATTCGCAAGAGCAAACGTGCTCGGAGGAAGGAAGTATTCTAGTAAGATGCTGGTAGGGATCTTGACCGTACTTCCGGGATTGTCCTGATAGCCGTGGGATACCTCTCCACTCCTCACAAGCACCTCAGGACATGTTGCCCGCTTGCCGCTACGACACTAAGTGCTAGCGACCGTTTTCGGGGGCCCATTATTGAGTGTGCAAGTCATCCCCTGCCATTTTATCTGTGTATTGTATACAAAACATTAGTCAGGCAGGGGCCATAGTGTTTCCATAGTTCTAGGTAACCAGTCCACAGCCACCTAAACACATAGCCCGATGAGTTTTGTTTCCATGTTCTGCAATAGTCCTGCACCAACCGGGGGTTGTCCTTGGGTGCACTTGCATAGTGCATACAGGGATAATCGTCGGCTGGTGCCTCCTCATAATTTAAAATTGTCTGAGGGGCCTCTGCGAGTTGGCTTCAGCCCCTCATACGCCTTTCAAAGGTCCGCGACCCCAGGGTCCTGAGATATGTCAAAGACATTTTAAAATAATAATAATAAACAACAAATGAACTCCACACCTATCTAAATAAACCAGTGTACCATTGAACGAATAGTTCAATGGTAGATATTTTATATAAATTTTATAGTACTACTTAGTAGTAGGAGCTCGTGGCTAAGTAATATCAGCCGCACGGGTCGATCCATCAGGTTAAGCTACGCTTGCCGGGGTTGCTCCGTGGATGGGTGACCATCTTTACATACCGAGACTCCTACGTGCCTCTGAAAGCACGTTAAGCCGTTGGTCCCGGCTGTCATTCATGGATCTTTGACAGTCGTTACGGGTCGTCAGAAGCCCGAAAGTCTGACAACCAGTCTTACCAAGGGGAACTTACTGGGTAATACGTACCCAGTTACTGGGTTGTGGAGGTCAGATAGGCAGTCGCTCCATGTAAAATAATGATATTCAGCTGCATCCGGTTAGACTGGAAGCCGACCCCAACATAGTTGGGAAAAGGCTAGGCAGATTGATTACTTAGTAGTAGTAGTAGCATTTTCTCATGAATTTGGAGGTTGTCAAAATCTTAGGAAGAAACAAATAAGAACTCTTTATTTTTACTCAATATTGGGACGATTTACTCCAAAAATGTACAATAAATATTGAAGTAGTTTTACATAACAAGAAAAATAACGTTACAGTAGGTAACTTTAGGTACATTCAATCACATCACACACAAGTACTTTCAATCTCGAACATACAGGATGTAAACAATCAATAATCTCTCCTGTTGTGTATTTAAAAAGTAGCTCATTAGTTTAAATTTGAAAGCTCATTAGCAGAGGCGGATTTGCCCTAAGACCCAGTAGGCCCGGGCCTAGGGCGGCCAATCTGACAAAAAATTCACTGATGATAACAAGAAATAACTGAAAGTACCTAAATATTCTAAAGGCTCGCGCACATTATAGCGGGCCGCACTGCACCTCACCGTATAACAATAATCTTCCTAAATAATTTTCGTCCATCTAAATATACAGGGTTACTAGTTATTGACCAAATATCCTCTTAAGGGGTCACTGTACTCATCATTATGAACAACTTTTACTATGGAACCAAACCTGAAATCGCGAAAAAAAAATCTGTAACTAACTAAGTAGCAGTTATTGAAGTTAAGTACTGAATCGATTTCGATAAAAGTTGGCAATAAGTTCATTACTTATGTACTTAGTCTATATGGTGGGTGCTGAGAAAGGGGCGGGTAGTACTTACTACATGGCCTGGGGTCTAGGGCGGCCAAGACTGCAAATCCGCCAATGTTTACATCACAACAATGAGATCAGCTTGCAGGCTTTTCACTTAAACACACTGTTCATATTGTTTACCATGTTTACAGCCACACCGAGTAAACAAGCCTTCTTGTCTTGTTACAAACTTTAAGATTACAAATACAGGGTTGAATGAAATCAAGACTCCATTAAAGGTGAGCGTTCACTGATCCGGGCACGCAACGGATTTCGGTTTGTTTTGTATGAATTCGTATAGCACTGTGCGTTCACTATCGGTACCGCCCGCATTTTCATTTCTTCATACAAACAAACTAAAATCCGTTGCGTGCCGTGCGTGCGTTGCGGCCGGCGCCGACCAGTGGACGCTCAGCTTTACAAAATAAATACTGTTTTTATGTTACAAATCTTAATAATAGTATGAAAAAACATTACACACAGGATGTATCTAAGTTCGTAACTTTCAATAAAATAATTCTTATTGAGTCTGGGTGCGTAACAATAGGTTTTTCCAATTTTCAGCCAATAAAGTTACGAAACAATTTAAATGGAAAACATAACTCTGAAGAATATTTAGAGCTGAATACCAGCCAGGGATGCTGGCCCAGTCATAAATATACACACGCAATAAAACCCGGGAGAACGCTGGGAGCCGAAGTATGTTAAAACACGACTTTCTCGAGATACATAATATATATATTTAGAACATTGATTGATTTTGCCATTATTGTTAAACATTTGTAACGTGGTATGAGGGGCTCGTGGCTTAATAACAACAGCCGCACGGGTTGATAGAAAGTTGCTGCGGTCGGTTCGTGGATGGGTCACCATTCATTACATGTTGAGAACCCTCCATGCCTCGGAAAACTCGTTAAGCCATCGGTCCCGGTGTTTCGTATACTGGATGACTTTTTTTACAGTCTTGAAAAGAATAGGGTATATAATAGGTGAACGGAGTGGAAGCCTATAATACCTAGTTTTTTTTTAATAGCTAGACAGAAATTGATCTTATTATCATTAAATACTACAAATTCGAAGTAAACCTTTCATACTAGAACAATAAAATTTTGAAAAAAAAATAAATCTTTAAAAAATATCGAAATTCAAATCCTAATGCACCCTGCATATGATTTGAATTTTGATATTTTTTTTATTTATTTAAAAAAAAGTGCCACTCCGTTCACTTATTATAGCCTATTTTTTTCAAGACTGTAAAAAAGTCATCCAGTATATTTGACAGTCGTTACAGACAGAAAACCAAAAAGTCTGACAACCAGTCTTACCAAGGGGTACCGTGTTACCCAGTAACTGGGTTGTGGAGGTCAGACAGGCAGTCGCTCCATGTAAAATAGTTTTATTCAGCTGCATCCGGTTAGACTGGAAGTCGACCCCGACGTTATTTTATATTTAGCATATAGATCTTTCTTTGTCGTGGTAAACGGCTATCAATTCAACGTTTATAACCCTACTATCTTCTGTGGAGTCCCACAAGGCTCACATCTGGGGCCAATTTTATTTAACTCTTTCATTAATGACATTCCCAGTTGTTTTAAGCACACCGAAATATTTATGTACGCGGATGACTTAAAGTTTCTCAGTATAATTAAGTCTGTCAAAAGCTCCACATAGTTGGAAAATTGCTGTGTTTTTAACCAACGAATTAAAGGAGTAAGTTCTCAGTACCTAGTCGACGCGTATGTTTTTGCTAAGACTAATAATTTAATTTAGAGTGTTTCTACGTGGTAACTAAATCCGTGAGTGTATCATATTAACAGTTTAGTGGTATAATTTACTACACTTCTTGTACTTTTTCATCTCTATGAAGATACTCTATTAATCATACTCAAGAATTGTTTTCAAAGTTGCTGATAGTTCGCACCATTACATTTTCTACTGCTAGATACTATTCAATTTCCCAGCCTGTATAACGTATACAGGTATATGTAACGGTGTAGCGAAGGAATGCAATCAACTTCGCTTTGTAGTACATTCTAGTACTGATTGCAGACGTCCAAACGTGGACGTGGGTGACATCAGCTTTGCGAGGCCTCTTTAATTTCCCAGTCAAAAGAAAAACGTTAAATTGAATGAGCTGAATTATACACAAATGTATCAGTAGGTATATTAGTTTTATTGCTAATCAAATGATGATAAACATGACATAAATAAACAAGACGACTTTTCGATCGATGTCTTATCTAACACCAGCCGCTATTTCTAATGCAGAAAAGTTTGTGAAGTAGGATGCAACAGCGAGCGAAGCGAGCTTGAAAATTTTATCACGCCGCCTCGGATAGTTAAAATTAGGTTGTGTTTTCAACATTCTTACAGAAATAGGAGGTATTTCATTAAGTTCTACAGAAAAGTTTGAGAATTATGAGAATGCAGGACGCAAGAGCGAGCGTAGCCAGCTCGAAAATTTAAGCAACCCGCCTTGAAAGGCAAGGTTTTCTTTTGACCATATATACATAAATAGGAGATACTTTGTCGTTGATGACTTGTGAAGAAGGGCTTGAGTAAGAGAAGAATATAAAGCGAGCGAAGCGAACTCGAAAATTTTAGCACCCAGTGTCAGATGTTCTTTTTTTGAACATTGTTAGGAAAATAGGAGTTATTAGGTCTACCTATGCAGAAAAGTTTGAAAAAAAAGAAAAATTACGATGGAAGAGCGAGCTCGAAAATTTTTGCATGCTACGCTTAATAATAATAATAAGTTGCATACGTAAGGGGGCCTCCAACTACAAACTGCCTCTTTGTAACTGAACATGTTTTGACCTTGTTTGAGATTTGATTAAAAAGTACCTACCTACTTATCGAGATTGGGGGGGGGGGGCAGGGACCGGGGGCCGAGGGGGATATAAATACGAATAACTTTACTTTAATAACTTGCAAAATGTCAAAATATTTATCGTTTTATGACGAGTAAAATTTTTTCGTTGTGTCCACGGCTTAAAAGTAATGTATAAAGCTTCGAGGCGCGAGGCCCCTCGGACCGCGAGGCCGTAGGCGGTCGCCCACGTCACCCACGCCTTACGCCGCCTCTGCGTCTGTGGAATCAGCAGGATACTGCTGCAAATAAATCAGTTCAACGGGCGCAGAAAATGTAACAAACTTACCTAAGGCTAAGTTCATATAACCGCGCGGTACAAGATCAAAGTAACCGGTGATTATCGTCTACATCACCGCGCGGTACCGAGCGGCAACGCGCGGCACTCTCCGATCTTGAACCGCGAATCACCGCGCAGTTCAAGTTCTACGAACCTGAAACGACTAACGACCTGTTCAGTTGATCCGCGCGAGTTGAGGCGGACAGACGCATAGATGCAGCAATGTTGATGCCAGACTGCCGCGCGACGACGCGTGGCTTCGCGCGGTCAATTATTAACTTGGCCTATTATTACATTTTATTCGTCCGTTGAGAATTACTGAACAATTTCGTCGATAAATTTTACCTAGCCCAGCCTTTTCCCAACTGCGACTGTCTATTTGAACTCCACAACCCAGTTACTGGGTAATCCGATCCCCTTTTGTAAGACTGGTTGTCAGACTTTCAAGCTTCAGACGACGCGTAACGACTATCAAAGATCCACGAATGACAGCCGAGACCAACGGTTTAACGTGCTTTCCGAGGCATGGAGGAGTCTAAGTATGTAAAGATGGTCTCTTGATTTTTTGGTCGAGTGTTCTGAAACAACTATTTTTGTACACAAGCTTTAGTAAAACTAAAATTAACCCTTTGACTGTAAACAATGTACTAATTTATGAACCCAAAACCCCAGGGGAGGGGGGGGGGTTAGTTGCGAACCCCATAGGTTCACAACTACTGATGATGATTTTATTCCATCGCATGATGTTTTTTTACGTTTACATATATATGATATAAGCTTATATACCTATTATATAAAGGATTTTTCCTTATGCACACCCAGGTGTTCATGTGACGTTCAAAGGGCAGCTCTATTTTGAGGTAGAGATAAAAAGATAGAAATAACCCAAATTAATTTGTGTACAAGTGAATCAATGTATCTATTAAGAGAAAAATAATCTTTGTTTGTTGCTGTAACTAGCTTTAAAAATTGTGGAAAAACCTATTTTTTTTTGTTGTATATATTTTTGAAATGTGCTAATTAAGCCCTTTCATTTTATCAAATGCCTTTTATTTTATCCCCAACATCATACATTTTTTTTTTAGGTCATTACTTTATCTATGTCATCTGGAGGGCGCCGCCATATTCAATTTAATGTGACGTCACATAGCCTATAACCAGCGGACGATCAAGACGCTTCCACGATACCTCATTTGTCAAATTATGATAGGTAGTTTAGAAGTTACGAAGGAACAGATGAACATACACATACATACCGGTCAAAATCATAACCCTCTTTATTGCTTCGCCGTAGTCGAGTAATAAAATAAAACTAATCAAAACTACTCCAATATTGGCTCGCGTAAATACAAATACAGCCTTTTATTCGTAAAAACAAATTAAAACGGATATGTATTGATAACAAAACAGTGAAATATTCAGCTCACACTCGTTATTAATAAAAAACCGGCCAAGCGCGTGTCTGGCCACGGGCAGTACTAGGGTTCCGTAGTTGCACAATATAGTGCCAAACGCCGCCGCCCGTCGTTATTCGAGCGTAAATATGATTAATTTAGAAAACATTATTAATAAGAATGTTATGATTTTATTTATTGTATATTTTTACATGGTTCGTAAACTTATTACCTGTTTTACACAGCTAACAATGACAACAACTAAAAATAAGTAATTTTTAATGGAATTTGTACGAAATTTTGACTTTTCCAAGTACATTTTATAAGCTGGTTGACTTGCCTACTTAGCTTTCATAGTTTTCCTTTTAACTTCGTTATATACTACTACCGTGATTTTTTCACCCATCCAAAACTAACCGTTTAGCTGGCAGGGGGGGGGGGGGTACACTTGACTCTAACAAAAGTTAGCATTTTAAAGCTTAATATTTCAGAAACGGATCCCTAAATCGAAAAATTGTTTATAAACACCCGCTATAATTTTGAAAGACCCATCCAACAACACCCCACACCAAGGGGTAGACGAGACCTAGGTGTCACCATTGTGTGGATCGCCCGGAGGACACGGTGGAGCATACAGTGGTGGTCTGCCCGGCTTGGGCGGAGCACCGCCGTGTTCACGGAGGCGATCTCTAGCGTCCAAACCTGGTCCAGGCCATGGTGCGGAGCGAGAGTGTATGGGAGGCCGTCACCTCCTTCTGCGAAGCAGTAATGCTCGCGAAGGAGGAAGCGGAACGCGTGAGGGAGAGGCAACAGCCGCGCCCTCGCGCCCCTAGCCGCCGTAGGAGACGCCCTGGGCGGCGGGAATCTATTGCCGATTCCCGGCCACCGTAGGCGCGGGCTTGCGGACGACGAGTAATGGGCAGCTCGCCGTCCGGTAAGGACCAGGCCCGGGTCGACGGCGCGTTGTGTTCCACGCGCGCCTTTTGAGGCGCGCGTGGAACACATCTCTTTGGAGATGTCAGCAGTGACGGGGTCAATTGGGCCAGTGCCGCCGGGGTCGCTGGTAGTTCGAAAGAGATACCGTGGCCCTGGCACGGGCAACTGAAGGAACATGGGTGGGTTTTAGTCAGTAAAAGTCTGACACGCCCTCCCGCTCTGCCCAGAGCGGGAGAAGTCATCTGATGTTTTCCCATCCACAGAAAAAAAAACATCCCCACTTTACGTGTACAGAAGGTACCCTAATAATTTGAAAATCACTGTTAAATTGGATTTTTCATAAAAAAAAACTAAAAATGAAACTAACTCAAAAACTACTGAATTTCTGTAGAACATTGGTGGTTTAATTTGTTGCATTTTAACCCTACTATGACGCTCTGCAAGGAATACGTCGAGTTACCAGTAACCCTGTATACTTAGGTACAGTCAACAAAAGAGATATCTAGGCAGGGTAAAGTAACATATTTGTATGTGAATTGCTTCATGTTCAATTTTATATAATAGGTTGGGGAAAAAGTTTCTTCGCATTTTTTAAGAAAATTCAAAATATTTTTTAATATACATTATTTACATTTAACTAAATTATGTAGGTACCATTTTGTTCGATAACTTATTGCCATCTTGTAGACATGATCCCATTGCTATAGAAATTTTGGGACTTCTGATCAAAATACCGCGACAAGTGGTTTTGGCAGTCCTCTCGTGATGTTAACCTGACACTGCCTAAAGAACTCTGAAAAGACCGAAACAGGTGGAAATCTGAAGGTGCAAGGTCAGGACTATACGGCGGATGCATTAACACCTCCCAGCCAAACTCTCTTAATTTTTGCTGAGTGGCTAAAGATGTGTGAGGTCTAGCGTTATCATGATGAAAAACCACACCCCTTCTGTTGATTAATTCCGGCCGCTTTCTCTCAAATTCTTGCTTTAATCTCATCAGTTGTTCGCAGTAGAGTTCAAAATCGATGGTCCTGCCTGGTGGTAACAGCTCATAATGAATAATGCCCTTCCAATCCCACCACACACACAGCATCACTTTGTCGCGAGTTAACTCGGGTTTCGCCACAGTCTGTGAAGCCTGACCGGCCTCTGACCACGACCTTTTTCGCACGTTCTTGTCGTACGTGATCCACTTTTCATCACCAGTTATCAGCTTCTTCAAAAATGGTTCGGTTTCATTACGTCGTAATAAAGAATCACAAATGAGTACACGGTTCATTAGGTTTCTTTCAGTGAGCTCGTGAGGTACCCAAATATCGAGCTTTTTTGTGTACCCAGTTTTTTCAAATGCGCCAAAACCATTTTGTGGTCAATTCCCAGTTCTTCAGCTACGTCGTAACCACTGATATGCCGATCTTGCTCCACTTTTTCAAAAATGGCATCCATTTTATCCGTAATAGGGCGACCAGAGCGACGTGCATCTTTGACATCAAAATTTCCGGATTGAAAACGCTTAAACCAAATTTATGCTACTCTCACAGACACTGCACTGGGTCCATAAACATCGCAAATTTTTTTCGCGGCTTACGTTGCATTTTTACCTTTGTTGTAGTAAAATTTTAAAATGTATCGAATTTCTTCATTAGATTCACTCATCTTGACAGTACGAAAAACAAACGAAAATCACACATTTTCCTAATTTGAATTTGGAATTATGTTTTTTAAAATTTTAACTTTCAATGATACAAAAACCAGCCAGATACAAATAGTATAGCCAAAGATATTTTATTTTAAGTTCATACAAACTATAATGCGAAAACACTTTTTCCCCAACCTAATATATCACTTTGTTTTTGCAATACTCCTACATTGTAACACACCAAAACAAAATTGTATATTGTCCCGAAATTGATCATGAAGCAATTCACATACAAATATACCCTGCCTAGTATCTCTTTTGTTGACTGTACATATAATAAAATCGTATCGAAGTCAAAACTGTACCATAGATATTTTTGAAAAAGTAATTGCTACGAGGTCTGGGAACGATTCTAATTCTGATGAAAATAGTGTAGGTACAGTCACCAAAACAGGTAAATCTAGACATCTAACATATTTGTATGTGAATTGCTTCATGTTCAATTTTATACATATTAATCTGTTTTTGCAATACTCCTACATTGTAACACACCAACACAAAATTGTATATTTTCACGAAATTGAACATGATGCAATTCACATACAAATATGTTAGTATACCCTGCCTAGATATCTCTTTTGTTGACTGTTCATTGCGCTTAATCCTCACTTTTAAAAACTTCAAATCAAGTATATCAAGTTTACATGGGTTTTTAACATACTTACGAGTATATAGAATATCGAAGGGTTTAGCCGGGTGTGTAAGTGAAATGGTGTTATGGCTATCTAGTTGGACGCGAGAGATGGAAGACTCTCATCAATCTGCCTAGCCTTTTCCCAACTATGTTGGGGTCGGCTTCCAGTCTAACCGGCTGCAGCTGAATACCAGTATTTTACATGGAGCGACTGCCTATCTGACCTCCATAACCCATTAACTGGGTAATACGATACCTCTTGGTAAGACTGGTTGTCAGACTTTCGGGCTTCTGACGACCCGTAACGACTGTCAAAGATCCACGAATGACAGCCGGGACCAACGGCTTAACGTGCTTTCCGAGGCACGGAGGAGTCTCGATATGTAAAGATGGTCACCCATCCACGGACAACCCCGGCAAGCGTAGCTTAACCTGATGGATCGACCCGTGCGGCTGTTATTACTTAGCCACGAGCTCGTAGACTCGACCTAGATAGAAGACTCTCATGCGCAACGAAATTTAAACGCGCTTTGTTTAAATGTAGATTTACGACAAATTGCTGTACTTAAATAAATTTTTAAAATACACACATCAAAAGTGTCTAGGGATCAAGCATTTTTATGCGGATTTCTTGAGATTGAGATGTGGCTTTGTAATAAATTTATGATTTTATAAATTTATATGGATCCTTTTTGGTGCATTTCATAATTTGAATCAGGAACTGTGAATCAAATTCGAGTAAAAGATGAAAATCAGCTGTCAATATTTTCCCTATAAAAACATACAACGCATTGAAGACATTATTAGTGCTACTGTTTCCCTACTACTGATTAAAACCAACGTTATTATGGAGCGGCGACGTCATTTAAGCAGGGAAGAAATGCTCAGAGCCGTGGGAATGATAGAAGCTGGTTCCCGGCAACGTACTGTGGCTTTAGCTCTGAATACAAGTCAGAGTGTTATCAGTCGACTTTGGACACGTTACCGAAGCACTGGTACCGTGGCTGAGCGCCATGGAGGACGGTATCGCTGCACCACACGGAGACAAGACCGATACATTCAAATCTTAACTCGAAGAGCTCCAACTATAACCGCCATGATGTTAGCCGTGAGGCTTCATCACTCTTCAGGGAACTTAATTAGCGACCAAACAGTCAGAAACCGCTTGCATGAAGTGAACCTTCATTCCCGAAGACCGCTACGGGTACCACCTATAGCAATGCACAATCGTAGGATTCGATATCAATGGGCTCTTGAACACAGAAATTGGGCAGAAGAACAATGGCGTTTCGTGTGCTTTTCTGATGAGTCTCGTTTTGGTATGAGACCGGATACAAGACGTATACGACACTGGAGAACCCCTGGACGCCAACAGCGATTAAAATCCTGCCAGGAAGTCCATCCTTATAGTGGTGGAACCATCATGGTATGGGCGGGTATTTGGATCGGCGGAAGAACTGAGTTGATTTGGATCAGAGGCAACCTCAACGCTCAAATTTATGCTGAGACGATTGTATCAGACGTCATCGTTCCTCTACAAGTGCAAATCGGTCCCTTATTTCAGTTAATGCATGATAATGCACGACCGCACACCGCAAGAGTTGTAAGACAGACTCTCGCCGCAGCTAACATCAATGTCCTGCCCTGGCCTGCTCAGTCGCCAGACTTGAACCCGATTGAGCATGCATGGGATATGCTACAGAGAAGAGCTCTGCCGAATATGGAGGGTATCCAGTCGCAAGAAGACCTTTTTTTGTTGTTGCAACGAACATGGGCGGCCATTCCACAGCGTGATTTGGATGAACTCATTTTGAGTATGCCAAACCGATGTTCTTGTGTTGTTAGTGTTCGCGGTAGAAACACGGATTATTAATTGTTTAAGTTACCCAATAAAATTTTAAAGAAAACTGTTATTTCAGTCTTTTTTTCGAACTTTAATGTTAGTGGTTCAAATGTCAAAAATCCATTTATTAGGAAAATGGCAAATTTCTTTATTAATGCAAAGGTGACTTGGTTTATCGTTACTGTGACAAACGAAAACACTTTATTTGATGAATCCTTAAAGAAAATTTTAATTAATATCAATCAGGAGAAAAGTTATTGCAAAAATATATGTTGATCCCTAGACACTTTTGATGTGTGTAGTAACCTATTTAAATACCTTCGATTTAAAGCAAATTTTACTGCACAATAAGGAACTGTTTACATATAATCGTATTGTATAAAACAGGAAATAGACGGTGCTACTTTGGATTTATTTTCTGTCGAAAAATTTCAAGTACTTACTCATGTTTCGGTTTTAGTACAACAATAGACAATATAGTCAAATAAAACATAAGGAAAATCAAAATGATTTAACCATAACATTTGGTTTTATAGGAATTTTAAAAACACAAAATTATCGATGTTATCCCCTTAACTCGTACCTATAAAACTCTGGAATCCTTGCAGGATTATTTTCGAGATTCGGCATGGGGTCACGACTATTTCATGACTATATTTTGGAATTGAAACCAAGTCAATTTGCGCCATTTTCCGGCCGAGACGTGAGGATTATGGTGAAACCATTCCGCTGTAATCCACACCTACCAATAGTTATAACTCCGGAAATAACACGACTCTTTTTTTGTACCTTGGTGACTATTTATGACTATTTCTTGACTATTTTTTGGCATTCTTAAAATTGATATTCATGAAGTTTTCAAAAGTGAGGATTATAGTGGAATGGGCTCTTAGTTTTTAGAGTTTTTGTCTGTTTATCTGTTTGTCACGCAAATACCACGCGATAGATTCTGTTCAAATTCTGCATATTATTTAACGTAAGCCTGTTCAGTCAAATTATTACGCTGTTTGCTATGGGGGGTATGCAATATTGCATTATATTTGTATTCCTTTATAGTTTACCGTGAATTGTCAAAAGACTAGCCAAACAGTTAGAACAATGCAAGTAGTTAGGTACATACAGTTTTCACTTTATCTCCTTACGTGTCGACTGCACCCCATGTGTGCATAAGGAAAAAATTATCATCACGCTACACCTTTATGGGTCAATCATGACGTTATACACGGTGAATTTTTGAGTTTTGAGGTATTTTTATTCACAAAAAAAAAGGTATTTTTTTTATTTTATTTTATTTTTATTTGGGAAACAAACAGATACAATAATATAAGAAAATAGTACAAAATAGCAATACATAATCCAAAATAGTTTCCACACGTTATTAATGCAAATTTTGTTAATTTAGAAAGTACGACGGCCGCTATCAGAAGGAAAAAATACATATCAAAATGATTTAACAATAAAAATGAAAAGAACAACAATAATATTAAAAATATCAAAAAAACAAATCATAATTTTGCTGCAAGAACGTCTCGAACAGACTTCTTGAATTTTGAGAGGGAAACGTGAAAAATATCCAAAAAATCACATTCACTAGTAGCCGTTAGTTTGTTATATGAACGACAAGATCTTTTTACTTATTATTATTTTTTTTCTCAGAATGTATCAATCAGTTTATCAGTATTATGCCATTAGGTATTATAATATGCCGACGGTTAAGCATAGGATTAACACTGGATGGATGAAATGGCGGCAGGTCACGGGAACAATCTGCGACTCCCGCATTCCCCTTAAACTTAAGGGGAAGATATATAAAACAATGGTTAGACCTGCTGTCTTGTATGGATCAGAATGTTGGGCCACAAAAGGGATGAATGAAAAGCAATTGCATGCAGCTGAGATGAGAATGCTAAGAGGGATGTGGGGTGTTACACGAATGGATAGAATAAGAAATGAGTACATAAGAGGAAGTCGTATGAATGTCGATGGCTATAAGAGTAGGGGAAGACCAAAGAAACGATGGATGGATCGTGTGAAAGATGACATGGCTAGAAAGGGGGTGACTACCGAGATGACGAATAATAGAGAAGTATGGAAAAAAAGGACATGTTGCGCCGACCCCAAATAGATTGGGATAAGGGCAGGAGAATGATGAGGTATTATAATATGCCGGAACGCGGGCGTTCAATAATATTCATTAAAAACAAAAGGTTGCGGGTCTCGATCTCGGGACGAGCCGAGCTCCTTCTCACACGGACAACTGTACAGTACAGCTAATTTCGTAATGTCCCTCGACAAACTTCGAATTTCGTCACACTTTAACAGCTTTCCTCCCATTTTTATTAAAATAAATTACATTAATTTTAAAAGAGTATTAACAACTCTATATACTTCCAAGTCGTTTGAGAGCGTCCGGTCTACACCAAGTGCAAAAGGCAAATGATAGAAATCAGACGAATGACGAAACACGAAGTTTGCCGAGGGACATTAAGAAAATAGTTACTGTACGTCTCTTGCTCCCGCAAATACAGGGAAGCTTAAAAAAAATGGCTGTTATTTTAGTATAATGTGGTGTCATACGACTTCCACGCGAACGAAGTCGCGGTCAGAAGCTAGTTAATAACAAAGTCACATTAGGTCAGGATGATTATTAATTTTCAATCAGGCATATACGAATATTTTTGGGTTTTATTGCTAAACGGAAAGGCTAATTGATAACAGCCGCAGTCGCTCGAAGGTTAAGCTACGCTTGTCGTGGATGGGTGACCGTCCATTAATATCTAGACCCCTCCGTGCCTCTGAAGGCACGTAGATTCGTAGATCTTTGACAGTCGTTACGGGTAGTCAAAATCAGAAGCCCAAAAGTCTGACAAACAGTTTTACCAATGGCTATCAAGTGAAGTCAGATAGGCTGTCGGTCCATGGAAAATACTGGTATTCAGCTGCATCCGGTTAGACTGAAAGTCAACCCCAAAATAGTTAGGAAAAGGCTAGGCAGATTAGTTGATTGACTGTCTTCATGTTACGTACAAGCAACGCCCTGGAAGCAATCAATGTCTTTTTTTTTTTGTTTAAAAAATAATTTTAATTTTAAGAATATATATTTCCGATACTAATACTACTAGAGGAGCTCGTGGCTAAATAATAACAGCTACACGGGTCGATCCATCAGGTTAAGCTACGCTTGCCGGGGTCGGTCCGTGGATGGGTGACTATCTTTACATACCGCGACTCCTCCGTGCCTCGGAAAGCACGTTAAGCCGTTGGTCCTGACTGTCATCCGTGGACCTTTGACAGTCGTTACGGGTCGTCAGAAGCCCGAAAGTCTGTCAACCAGTCTTACCAAGGGGTATCGTATTACCCAGTCACTGGGTTGTGGAGGTCAGATAGGCAGTCGCTCCATGTAAAATACTGGTATTTAGCTGCATCCGGTTAAACTGGAAGCCGACCCCAACATAGTTGGGAAAAGGCTAGGCAGATTGATATTTCCGATACTACCTACTCGAAAGTCTACTGAGGCCACGAAAATATTTTTCAGGCTAACTATGTTCGTAGAATAAAGGGTTTTACAGCTTCAAGGAAAATTTTGTTTCCTAGCTACACAGGATCAAGAGCCAGTCAAATTTTATCTATAAAACCTACGTTCATGTGAATAACAGAATCCCGAATGCCGTTGCATTTTACGAAATATTCAGTACTCCAGCTTCTATTTCGTTTTGTATCCGACTGAAATACAGAATCGGGCAAAGGATTTTTTGTTAACTCTCGAAAAAGTGTAATTTTCAAGGATCCCTTTGTACCGGTTCGCAGAATATTGCAATGCAGGTTCAAGGTCACAATGTCAGTACCGCGTGACCCTGTCGCTGGAAAATAAATCCTTTGCAACAAAGGTACGACGAGTACTCCCACATCGAGCTTTTGTCAGAAAGAGCTTTTAAAAATGAAGCTTGTAACGTAGATCAATTTCACGTCAGACAATTTTATGAAAGTTGCTCAGCAGCACGAGCGCAATGGCACGCTTTTAAAATTGCTCGTTAAAGGGAGACGTCAGAGATTGCAGGTAGCTCGTCAAAGGCTTTGTTAAAGTGATGTCATCACGGCCATCGCGGCACTAATTTTATTTTTGATGCGAGAATGTGCTTTTTTGTTGGATCGACAAGAAGGAATAGTGCTTTTCCATTGAAATGATTGGATAGGAGGACACTCGTTGTTTTTTGAATTTTTCCTTTACTTGTGCTGTGAGACCTTGCTTATTGCCAAATTTCATGATTCTAGGTGAACCCTATAGGTTTTGATTTACTTGCGAGTATCAAAATATGTCGCATAATCAAAACCAACTGTCAAAATCTATATGTCGCATAATCAAAATCAAAATATGTCGCATGGCCATATTTTTTTGATTTTTTTAGAGCTTCAAGGGACCATACGTATTTGATGTTAATTTCAACTTGATACCTCCATGCTTTCCTGAGAAAAAGGGTCTAGACAGACGGACGGCCGGACAACGAAGCGTTCCTGTAGCTAAGGGTTACGTTTTTTCATGTTGAGGTACGGAAGCCTAAAAATAATTAAAAACTACATTTAAAACGTCGATGAGTCAGATCGGAAAAGCCGTTTTAAAATATGGATTTACAAGCAAGGTAAGTACTTATATTTCTAGAGAATAATTTACCTCTCTAATATTTTTACCTTACATTATACCTTTCATCCGGATCAGCGTCTGAAATAGCTAAGTTGATATTCGTGACCTGAGGTGGCCTAGACGATGGCTGTGCACTTATCGCGGTTATAAATTCTACACGAGCGGCTTCGGCTTGTGGTCAAACTACAAAAAAGCCTACAATTCCTTGCGCGTCCAATATAATAATGTGTTCAGTGCTCTGTTTCGGCTCCCTCGATACTGCAGTACATCTGACGCCAGCGTAGATGACTTCTACGCAAATAATTGCGTAAAAAAGCGTAAAAGCGTAAAAAAGTTGCGTCAGTGATGCGACGAGTACGGGGGAGCCCGAATAGCGTCCTGACGATGATTGGCAAGAGAACCGATACTGTTCTGCTCAGTAGGTAAGCCAAAACCCTCCTACACTTACACTACCAACTCAGCTGGCCAGCTGTACTGTGCTTCTTGCAACCGAGTCTTTAAGACGAAGTTCGGTTTTGCTAGCCACATCAGAGCTCACCGGAATAAAGACCCAGATTAAAAGCATATAGGATTCGCCATCGCCGGATACGGTGTGGACGACATGATGATGATGATGCTCAGTAGGTTCACTGAACTCCATGTGTTGCGAGACTGGTGAGCCTGCTGTGCAGGGGTAGACGGTGTGTGTAATTTAGATTATTTGTTCTTTACTAACATTAGTTATAAGCAAAATTCTTGATACTAACCTTGCCTTGCCTATGGACTTTTTTGTCTGAAATATTTTTTTTTTTTTTTTTTTATATAAATAACTGTTACCTTTGACCTAAACTTTCAGCGGCAGGTGGAAACTAAAATAGGTTCTTTCGGATTATTGTATTATAAAGCTTAGTGAATTAAACAATTAAACCTTCCTCATGAATCGCTCCCTCCATTGGTGAAAACCGTATGAAAATCTGTTCAGTAGTTTTTTGAGTTTTTCGCGTTCTGACTGACAGACAGACTACATTATAAGCTAAAAGCTTCTTTTCTTTGCTATTTTGTTTTGTTATTTTTTATATGTACGTCTGTGCGCTCTAATTATTAATCTTAGTTTTAGACATTGTTTCTCAATCAGTGAATTATGTATGCAATTCTTATGAAAAATAACGTTGTTCTTAAAATTAAAAAATCCGAATTGATACGTGGAATGGAGGTCAAATTCATTCCACAACTAACTCAATCTCGAAAGGTCAGCCAAAATTACGTGGAAAAATTCCCTCGGTGTCAGATGGTCTGTAACTTTAAGAGATAAAGTAATTTGTGCATCGCTTCAAGTACATTTATTTTTAAAGTTATCGAGATGAAAATTTATTCTGAGTAAAATATCATCTGCTACCAGTTTTTAACCGACTTCTATAAAAAGGAGGAGGGTCTCAATTCGTCTGTAGGTATACATATTTATTCATCATATTTTCTTCAATTGTGAACCGATTTTGATAATTCTTTTTTCATATATAGGAAGCTTGCGCGGTGGTTCCATGTACACACGGCTACACATCAAGCTATATATTTCCTGTTTACACTGACCTAAGGAAATCCCATTCAATGCGAGATCAGCTTATACTGGAAATGTATAGCTTGATCTGTAGCCGAGCGTACCGTAAATTTTATTAATTTTGCCAGGGTAGTTTTTGAGTTGAGCTTCAATAATACGTATTTTTTCCACTTAATGGTGCCGATTCTATTGTGCACAAACTAAACTTAATTAGGCTATTGCTAGCTTTTTCTCTTTTATAAAACAAGAAAGAGACGGACGTAAATTAGAGCTATCAAATTTAGTTGAACTAATATTTCCATACAAATTTAGATGACACGTAAATACATGTCGACTAAAAATATGGTGAAGCTCAAGGCGTAAACTAGTTTGACATCTCTAACTTAGTTCATAGCAATAGCCGTCCTTTTCTCGCGTTGCCTGTTAGTAAAAATTAGCGATTCTCCAACTCCAGTTTAGTTATTGAACAAGAGAATCGGCTCTAGTGTATGTTGATGATGGTGTACGAATTTGTGTGAAGTAGGTAAGTACCATAGCTAAAAAGTGAAAAATAAACAACTGGTATATTTTTTATAATAAATTATATTTTGTACAGTTTATGAAAAAGTTTGTCTTAAAAATGGAATAGGTTTGATAGCTTACACACAGATACATACGTATACACACACCCACACACACACGTGGTTAGACACATTCATTTGTTTCTTGTCATATTTGAGACACTACATTTTCATTTGAGAAATATTTTACTGCTTCAAGGTATCTTTATTTAAATTGCTGCTTTTTAATATCACGGTTGTCATTGCTGAAGAGATTCCGAAGCCACTTACTGTGCGTGGTACTGTATAGTAGAACAAAGAACACCTACAGGTAGCTAACTTTAAACAATTTTCGGAATGCGTTGAGTAGTCTAGTCTTTGACATCACTATTCCATGTACACACGGCTACATATCAAGCTATACATTTCCAGTATAAGCTGATCTCGTATTGTTTATGATTTCCGTAAAATGAGAGGTCTGCTTATACTGGAAATGTATAACTTGATATGTAGCCGTGTGTACGTATCTCAAGCCTTTTTTTTGTGGACGGGAAATCATCAAATGACTTCTCCCGCTCTGGGCGGAGTGGGAGGGCGTGTCAGACTTTTACTGACTAAAACCCACCCGTGTTCCTTCAGTTGCCTGTGCCAGGGCCACGGTATCTCTTTCGAACAACCCGCGACCCCGGCGGTCCCCGCGACCCCAAAGTTATACGCAGACAAAATAATATTGGGAGTGCAATGAAAAGAGGAATAGGTACTTTTGCCTACATATCAAATTCTTTGTTCAACTGTACCTTTTGTACATTCAATAATACACAGAACGTTCATGCCTTGTTGAATGAACATACCATACCCGCTTTGTTCGTCTAGCGGACGCCATTGAAAAATTTAATTAAAAATATCTTTTCATTCATAAAAGTATTTCCATTATTCTACATTCCATATGTGGAAATATCGGGATATTATGATCTTATTAACTAATGTAAACTATAATGGCATCTAAGTAATATGGAATTCAAATTATCGTGTCGTTAGTAGGAATTTTTGGTCCAGCCGGCTTATAATCTTTGTCCAGGGCAATTAGTCATTATAAATGAACAAGTGCAAGTTGGACTCGCGCACGAAAGGGACAACATTATATTCGCGAAAAAAATTCAACTGTCCCATAGAAAACTACAATACCTACTCGACGCAAATGTATGGGACGGCTGATTATTTTTCGCGATTACGATGTTGGTGCCATGGAAAAAGTTGTTCGGTTTGATGGTCTATACTACACCCTTAAATTTGACGAGGATGCAAAACGACACGTTGTATAATATTATCGCTGTAACGATAAAAGATGAATATGTTTTTATTAGCAATTATAATTGAGAATTTCAACAAACACTGCACAAAATATTCGAAATAACGGTGCACTTACGCACTGACACCATACTAAACGGTTTTCAGAGCAGATTAGCATCTGCCACTCGTGCTCTCCCCTATCCTATCACTCCCTACGCCCTTATCTAAACCTCCAATACCAACTTTTCATGAACGTTGGCTGTCCCTTCGTATATTTTATATAGAAACTTAGTTATTCTCAAGAGAAAAAATAAATATAACATAAAAGGAATGTACTATATTAGAAGTACTCGTAGCATCATTTTCATGGGACAAGTTCTCAGGTCTTACAAAAAAAAAAAACATTCGTGGTTTTAAAAAGTAAACTTTTTACTTTTTAGTATGAGAAATACAAAAAATCCGGAAACATCTAAATCCCTTCATTGTAGCGGTTGTCATTCGTGCATCTTTGACAGTCGTTACGGGTCGTAAGAAGCCCGAAAGTTTGACAACCAGTCTTTACAAGGGGTATCACGTTACGCAGTAACTGGGTTGTGGAGATCAGATAGGCTGTCGCTCCATGTAAAATACTGGTATTCACCTGCATCCGGTTAGACTGGAAGCCGACCCCAGTCTATGTAGTTGGAAAAAGGGCAAATTGATAGCTAAGTTCCGATAAACCGATAAAGCTAATTGCACTGGACTATCTATATTTAAGTCGAATAGGTACTAATGACGCATAGACGTTCGCTTAGAAATAGACACAGCAAATATTTTTCATCGGCGCATTGCAAGTGAGTTTAAAGAAAATGGTTTTTATTTTTCCTTGTTTTTGTATTGCTCATGTAAGTATACGGTAGTCAGAAGTCCGAAAGTCAGACAAACCAATCTAACCAGACTTAAATGTCTATTGTTACTGTGATCCAGTAAGAGAGATGGTGAAGTCAGCATCAGCTCCACTTCACCATATGCATTGTGACGAGCATAAATTGATTAGCAACCATATTAAAGTAATCGCATCGCAACCAGTGAAATACTTAGATATAATTGAGTAGTTTCAATGGCAATCTGTGGTCTTCATCATCAGTTCCGCTTTCTGAGAGCAAATGCACGAGTTACTATACAAAATACCCAAATCGCTATAGGAGTACCTATAAAATTTGAGTTTCCCTCGATTTCATTGGGATCCCCTCATCAGATTCTGATTTGGTGTCAATAGGACCACCTCGAAAGCATACCCTTCCAACTAAAAAAAGAATTTTCAAAATCGGTCCACAATTGACGGAGAAATCACGTAACAAACACTAAAAAAAAAAATACAGTCGAATTGATAACTTGCTCCTTTTGGAAGTCGGTTTTAAACACGTCCTATTTAAAACTCCAACTATACTCGTACAATTGATTATTAGCTCATTGTTCTCGAAATACATTGGCGATGTGTGCGTCCATGCAATCAATTTACAGTTGTTGCATTTCATGAGCGTGCCTTAAACATTGTAATTAAAAGCCTTTGTCAGCGCGCGGGCGTTCGTGATTCACATCGCTTTCACCCGATTTAAATGCAGTGATGTACATTCGAGAATTCACTATACATTGATCGTTGTCGTCGTATGGAATTCTCTGCGATAAACCCATTAATGATATCCGTTTGGATTTGTGGGAGACTACAAATCTCCGAGTATGTTATAGTACGATTTAGATTCAGTCGGCTTCTGATTTGGGGATTTGAAGTTGTTGTACATGTCGAATTCTAGTTTTGATTACTTAAGGCGACGCTAACCGACTTTTAATGATTTTAAACTGAAGATCACGTCTAAACGAATAGGGTTAATGATTTGGAAAACATATATGTTAAATTAGAGCATTTTCATAATAATTTAATATTTGAAAAGACTAACTAACTAACTAACTAACTATACAAATAAATACAAAACAAAAGGACACTTAGGCGTCGAAGTACTCGTCCGCATCGATGTCATCCGGAAACGTGCCCAGAAGACTGGCAGCATTGCCACGTTGAATGGCAATGCTAATTCTTTGGCCAAAGAACGAGCCAGCCCTCTGGTCACGTGAAGACTCGACCAGTCGGCGAGAAATTTCCTTAAAAAGTAGACGCGCACTCGGGCCCCTTGACCCGAGCGTTTCGACCCCAAATGGCTCAAAACTGTAGTTACCTATAAGGTTACAGTATTTGCGCCGCTTGAGGGTCTCAGCAGCCGCAGCAGCGGCGCCAGCACAGCACGTCGTGCTTGGAACATGAGATGGCGCAAGGGTGTCGACACAGGTTGCGTCCCACATCAGAGGCCTATTACCCATCTTCCAAAGCAACAACGTCATGCCATCTGGTCTCTTCCCATCGTCACGTACCAAGCCGTTTGGTTCTAATACCGCTGGTACGCCGGCGGTAACAAGAGCTCGACGAATAATGTCGTTGATATTTTTTATATTTGAATATTTTAGATTATGTTTAAATTACATAGTGTAATTAATTTGTAAAGTTATGTCTAACGCGGATAAAAATCTGGGAATCACGCAAAAACTATCGAGCGTATTATTTTTATGAAACCTTCACCATTTTGAAGGTAATTTAATTATGTATTTATCTTTAAATATACTTGTTTTATTACAATGCCTTTTGTTTTATGTATAATAAATTAATATTGCAGTTGTGACGTAGCGGGCCCCCACTCCCCAACTTTAATGCGTTTTATCCAAGTATTTTTTTATTAAGTACCTCATGCCAACGACAGTCAAATGTCAAAAATGTAGGTAAACGCTTTACAATTTTTGACAGATTGAGACTGAGATGAGATTGCGAACGTTGTTAAAAATACGGGAATTGCCCCACTGGTCGGCCGAGCTCTGCTCGGGTGAAAATAGAGAAAACGAATTTTCCCAGAACTGAGACCTAGCTAGATCGATTTTTCGCCCCCACAAACCCCTATATTGCAACTGTCATCGAAATCGTTAGAGCCGTTTTTGAGAACGTGATTACAAATGTACAGGGCGTTAGGTTAAACGAGGGACCTACCTTAACGGTGTGAAGTACTCATGAAAATGAACAACTTTTACCATGGAACTATTTTTCATATTTCAAGGTTAGTTCCATGGTAACAAAGTGCAAAATCTACGCGATCAAAATGTACGAGACAGCTGATTTTTTTTTCATATTTCTATATATATATACTCTTCCTTCCTCTTCTGCTGGGTTGGCCCAGCCGGCAGTGACGTCGCCCGGTCCAGCGCCGGAGGGTCGTCTTGGTTCCCGGCATCGGCATCGATAATTGGGCGTGACTTCCGCGACCGCGGCGGTGAGCAAGCTCACTGGGCAACACGGCGGCTTCCCCCTGTGGTTGCACAAGTGCCGGCCAGGTTACTTGTGCCAACACAGAGAAAAACGGTAAAACGGGGGCGGTCCGCACGGATAAAAACACTCGCACTACAATAGTAGACCAGTGTGGTTCGGCCACGGGCTGATCTTCAGTTTTATTCTTTTCAATCTGCCTAGCCTTTTCCCAACAATGTTGGGGTCGGCTTCCAGTCTAACCGGATGCAGCTGAATACCAGTATTTTAAATGGAGCGACTGCCTATCTGACCTCCACAACCCATTAACTGGGTAATACGATAGAATAGAATAGAATAGAATACTCTTTATTATGCACACCATTTAAATTACTGACTACTACTATTACTACTACATATACTACATATACTACGTATTATTGTATTACTTACGATACCCCTTGGTAAGACTGGTTGTCAGACTTTCGGGCTTCTGACGACCCGTAACGACTGTCGAAAATCCACGAATGAAAGCCGGGACCAACAGCTTAACGTGTTTTCCGAGGCACGGATGAGTCTCGGTATGTAAAGATGGTCATCCATCCACGAACCAACCCCAGCAAGCGTGGCTTAACCTGATGGATCGACCCGTGCGGCTGTTATTACTTAGCCACGCGCTCCTCTCTTATTCATTCATTTATTCAAAATCATCATGATGATGATTCAAAATTGTGTTAAACTGCATTAGCCCCCGTTCCCACGGGCACAAACTGATCAATTTCAAAAATTTAGGGGGACGAAATTATTAAATACTGAAATCGTGAATTAAAGGTATATCTATAACATTAAAAATATCGAAAAATCGTTTTCATATAATTTATCTTAGTAATTAATATTTTAAGTACTTTGTTACATCTCTCCTCATCTAACACAACTTCAGAGGGCCAATTCTCGTAATTAAAAACGTTCAAATTCCAAGTCGCAATGTCAGCCAGCGACAATCAAATGTCAAAAATGTAGGCAAACTCTATACAATTTTGACAGATTGAGACTGAGATGAGATTGCGAACGTTGTTATAAAAATACGGGAATTGCCCCTCTGATTCTTGTAAAGGATTAAGTACCTCAATTGGCGTTATATGTTTTTGTTTTACAGGTAATATTCTGAGTTCGATATTACAGGATCTGAAGTTATGAGCAAAATTTTCATTAGATCTTCATTAGTTTGATTCCTGGTCATCTTCCTGGTGTAATGCTCTCTGTAATATCTGATATCTTTGTGGTGATTTTCCTGTGCATCTTTTCCAAGCATACCAATTGGCAACAAAACAGTGTATTGCTGTGTATGAGAACCTTATGGACTGTTGATGTCATAGGATACCATCTGAATAATTCAATATAAAGCGCAGCAGTTTCTCTTTTTTGTACGGACAAATCAATGTTTTTAAAATGACACTAAATCTTTCTATTAAAGTTTTATCTATACCTGTAATATTTGATGTAATCTCAGGGTTTGCAAAGAAGCGTCTGGCCGTATTGCCGTCATTGGTATTTCCAAATCCAGGTTTAGGGATATCAAGCAATAACCCTAGTAGGTCTCGAGATTCTGCTTGTATGCGTTTTTTTTTTAATTTTTTTTTTATTTTCTTCACAACGTGCTTGCATATTTTGTATCGGCATTTTAAAAATGAAATTTGGCAAGAAGCAAGGTCTTACAACACAAAGAAAGGAAAGAGTCCGCGAATTAATTTGTAATTTTATCACCTAAAACAACATTTATATTTTCATTTTATCACATTCATATAAAGTTTCATTCAACTACATTAAACTATGACATGATAATCAATAAAATGGATTACCGTATCTTAATCCGACACTAAATTACGCGTCCTGGAAGCCACAGTAAAACTGAACAATATTAGTTATATAGGATGTTTCAGAAAGGTGAAGTTTTGTATGGGTGGCTGATTATTTTTTCACGATTTCGATGTTGGTCCCATGGAGAAAGTTGTTCAGTTTGATGGACTGTACCAATCAATCTGCCTAACCTTTTCCCAACTATGTTGGGGTCGGCTTCCAGTCTAACCGGATGCAGCTGAATACCAGTATTTTACATGATATTGCTGCCTATCTGACCTCCACAACCCATTAACTGGATAATACGATACCCCTTGGTAAGACTGATTGTCAGACTTTCGGGCTTCTGACGACCCGTAACGACTGTCAAAGATCCACTAATGACAGCCGGGACAAACGGCTTAACGTGCTTTCCGAGGTATGGAGGAGTCTCGGTATGTAAAGATGGTCACCCATCCACGGATCAACCCCGGCAAGCGTAGCTTAACCTGATGGATCGACCCGTGCGGCTGTTATTACTTAGCCACGAGCTCCTCTTTGATGGACGCACGTTTACCACCATACCCTCAAATTTGATCACAAGTTTCTGGTATACTCCGTACTGTTATAAAAAAATCTCTTTGCAATACGCCTTTGATCGTAAAAAGGATAAAAGTATGATTAATAAATTTACTTTAAAAAAAGTATAAAATCAATAAAATAACTTTCATAAAAAACTTAACAGCTTCTGAAGTCGGTGTCAAGCTAAGTTGCGTTGAAGAATGGAAGACACCGACTTCAGAAGCTGTTAAGTTTTTTATGAAAGTTATTTTATTGGTTTTAGGTTTTGAAGTCGGTTTTTACTTTTTTTAAAGTAAAATTATTTTTCCATTTTTAGTTGAATATACAATTAGGACGATTTGATGAGCCCAAGACGAAAAAAAAGAAGAATCATCACAAAATCCGCTTAGAAATGTCGGAGATACAGTACATTTATTCATATAACTTCGTACATAAGCATAATTACCTAATGTATTATATACTAAAACCTTCCTGAAAGTATGAAGAATACGGTAGTGAAAGAATCATCAACATTGGTTCATTAGTTTTAGAGGTAATCGCGGACAAACAAACATATATACATACATACATACGGGTCGAATACAGAACCTCCTTTTTTGAAGTTGGTTAAAAAGTAACTAATACTTTGTGAGTGATATTCCATTACTGTAATAAATTAAAGGATCCCTCTTAGCTAGAAAATATGATGGTTATGCATCAATTAGATGATTGAACATTTAAACGCGATGCATCAATTAGGCCTGCCCTTCACTGCCCGCTTTTGAGATTATGGTTTTCGGGTATAATGCATTATTATTCCACGGGTAGTCCTTTCAAACTCCGCTCGCAACATGTTAGGATTACGGTTTTTGGATATTGGAACTGTTGTTTTATTTCATTACTTGCTCTAATTAGAATAGTAAAATTGGTTAGTGTTATTTTTGATGAAATCTATACAAATAAAAATTAAATGCTGTTCGTTGATAAGCGCATCACTTGAGAACGGCTGGACCGATTCGGCTATTTTATATAGGTTTTCAAATGTTCGTAATAGTCCGACTAGGTTTTTAATAACTAAAATTAGGATCACTCTATGCAAAAGACTCATTCATGAAACTATTATTCTATGCCATCTGGTAAAAGGTCGTTGACCCAACATATTTTTTTTTGTTTATCGTTTGTCTATTGTTCTGACCCAGCTGTAGCTTCATGGAAAAAAAACCTAAATGTCTTTTTTTCGATGGATCAGCTAGTTAATATTTTAATTTGAATAAAACTTCCTATAGATACCTATATTCTATCGATTATCTTGTACTGTTTGTTGTTTGTTGTTGTGTCTGTTTGCTGTTTGTGTTTGTTGCAGATCAGTCTGCATCTAATTTCACTTTTTAATTTGCTTAAAAACACCCAAAATCCGTTATCAATACCTTCGGCACAAAATCTATAGCTATTATGCGAGTCTCTTATCCGTGATAGGTACTTGTCTATTGTTTTTGGTTATTAAGGTTATTCGCGATAAGCCCGGTTTGGCGAAAACCCGCTTTCATAACGCTGATTACTAAGTGTTTTGTGACCCAGTGTAGCGTGATCTAGGCTATAGTTGCGGCAGATGCATGCATAGTGGTCTATGCATGCATCTGCCGCTGAACTCTTGATATTTTTCGTATCGATGGCAAATAGGGTTGTGAAAATTCAATTATTATGCTTAGGTTAAAATTCTGTAACTCCTTTCACTGAGGCAGTCATAAGATCCTTAAGTGATGTTGATGTTTTAGTGATAATTAATATTTTAGCAGAGGGGCATTTGGCTAAGTAATAACAGCCGCACGGGGCGATCGATCTGGTTAAGCTACTCTTGCTGCGGTTGGTCAGTAGATGGGTGACCATCTTTACGTACCCGTCTCTGCCTCGGAAAGCACGTTAAGCCGTAGGTTCTGGCTGTCATTCGTGGATCTTTGACAGTCGTTACGGGTTGTCAGAAGTCAGATTGGCAGTCGCTCCATGTAAAATTCTAGTATTCAGCTGCATCCAGTTAGATTGGAAGCTGACCCCAACATAGTTGGGAAAAGGCTAGGCAGATGATGATGATATTAATTTAGCAGAGTATTGATAATTATTTTGTAAGTGCTTCTAAGCATGATGATGAACACAGAGCAAGGAGACGACATGGCAGCCGCTGCTAGACGCGGCATATCAAAACTTTTAAAACAAACCATGCGTGTCACCGGTCAGTCGCACTACAACATAAGTGACGTTGCACACAAGAAACTGACGGCTTTGAACGGCGTCGTGACAGAAGTTGTGCGCTCAACGCAATTTTATCGCCAGGAATTTTATCAGTACCTTCACCCGTCTCTAGACTCTTCCAGTGCGGCCTTTCTGTGCTCTGTGATGAGGAAGAATAAACAGCGAACGAGCAAGGTATGATGAAGGCTAACTAAAACTCCTTTTTAGGGTTCCGAAGTCAACAAGGAACCCTTATAGTTTCGCCATGTCCGTCCGTGTGTCCGTCCGCAACTTAGCTCAGAAACTCTTAGTACTAGAAAGCTATAATTCGGAATGAATATACATATTCATCATATGTATATTTATTTTACAGTGGTAAAATAAAACCATGAAAAAAAAATGTTTTGGGTACTTTCTGTTTACGTAAAGTGGGGATGTTTTTTTTTATTTTCCCATCTACCCGACGGTGTGGGGTGTTGTTGGATGGGTCTTTCAAAAATATTTCGGGTTTGTGAAAACAATTTTTCGATTTAGGTATCCGTTTCTGAATTAAGTGCTAATTTTTTTTAGAGTCAAGTGTCCTCCCCAGCCAGCTATTGTCAAACAACTACGGAACCCTTCATTTGTGCGTGGTCCGACACGCACTTGGCCGGTTTTTAACCAGTTGAGAAGGCAGCTTAAACCTGCCAAAAGATTCATCGGTGAAGCTGGACTTGATAGAACCTGGCGGTGACGTCATTAAATGAGCTCATCCATGTATATCACCTGTACTTCCACGATTCCACTGCTTACTATATGGTGCATACTCGGTAGGCTCTATAATCCATATCCATCCTAAGGGCACGTCTTCCCTACCACTATCGTAACCCTCGGTCTACTCCTTGATATTACCATGGAGTTTCTTGCCGGCTCTTCTCCATAGGAAACGACCAATTTGGAACCGTGCACCTAGCTTCTGACGTTTCATAAGTGCCCATGTAGGTTTATGTGAAATAAAATATTTTGATTTTGATATAAAATGGTCACAATTGCACCATCTAACATGAGGCAAGAGGGGCTGGTGTGAATATTTAGGTTCATTTGAGTAATCGAGTCTGGTTAAACCACGCTGGGGTTGGTGCATTTCATTATACTCGTATCATTCATTTATTTAATGTAGCGTGTAAGTTAGGTGTATTTTTGGGAAATTTTTCACTTTTTCGCTTGTGATTTTTCATCTAAACGTGTATCACCCAGAATGTGGTTTTTTGCCTGCGTAGCGCAAATATCACAACATAACATAACATCACGCCTTGTTTTCCAAAAGGGTTGGGCAGCGGAGTATCTACCGGTTGTAAAAAGACACCTTCCGAAACCGAAAACCACATATTCTACCCATTATTTGGATCCTTTTTTTCACTAAACCATACCTTGGAATCCACTGGTCCTGGAAATATTGAAGGTGCAAGTCGCATTTTGTTTTTTAGTTTCTTACTAAAACGTATTCCAAGTGTAGTAAAATACATTTACAAACAGTGCAATTTCGGTAGATAGGAGAAAATTTTCAATGTGGATATGATTTATGGCTAAAGGCTCCTACAAACAGGCGCGACACAGAGGCCGCTCGTGTCGTGCGACGAGCGGTGCCTATGAGTCGCGCGCGATACATAGGCACCGCGCATTAAAGTTGGTCGACATATCCCAGTATCTATTACAAGGATTACGGATAGCGGTATTAATTGTTGGTGTAAAGAGCCCAATAATAAAGCCCGTCACAGACGTAGCTATAATATATGTCGGAACGTCAGGATTTACTCAGTTAGATTTAGACAGACACGTGGGCAGAAGATGGGTTTCGTGCAATGAAAACACACTGGGTGCGATACACGGTGTTTAAAATCACAATCACTAAGCACAACGAATCGAATACAGTTCCGTGGCGTAGTAACCAACCCCGATGTTGCCCCCATGCGATCCAACACTAGACTGTTCTGCTTGCCATGAGGTTAGAACATCACGACTCTGTAGAAGCGCGCTGTAGGCGTGGGCACCTCACGTGAGGTCGCCAGTGGCGCGCTTGCGATTCGTTACGCGTCCGTATTATTGACCGGATCCGACATATATATTAATATACTGTGAATTTCTTAGTGTAATATAAATATATATTATAGCTACGTCTGAGGTCGCTCGAAGTTTTCTATGGAAAATGTATCGTAATATGTCTTGCTATAATATATATTATAGCTACGTCTGTCACGGGCTTTAAATAAGTAATCTTACTATTAAGATACTACTTACTTTATGAGAAGACAGAAGTAGTCAATCAATCTGCCTAGCCTTTTCCCAACTATGTTGGGGTTGGCTTCCAGTCTAATCGGATGCAGCTGAATACCAGTATTTTACATGGAACGACTGCCTATCTGACCTCCACAACCCAGTAACTGGGTAATACGATATCCCTTGGTAAGACTGGTTGTCAGACTTTCGGGCTTCTGACGACCCGTAACGACTGTCAAAGATCCACGAATGATAGCCGGGGCCAACGGCTTAACGTGCTTTCCGAGGCACGGAGGAGGCTCGGTATGTAAAGATGGTTAGCCATCCACGGACCAACCCCAGCAACCTGACGGATCGACCCGTGCGGCTGTTATTACTTAGCCACGAGAAGACAGAAGTAGTAAGCTACTATTATAAATGCGAAAGATTGGATGGATGTTTGTTACTCAATCACGCCAGAACGGCTGAATGTATCTGGATGAAATTTAGCAGATAGATTGATTATAGTCTGGAATAGCACATAGGCTACTTTTTATCCCGGAAAAATGTACGGTTCCCGTGGGATAATTTCCGACATACACGCGGTTGAAGCCGCTGGCAAAAGTTAGTAACTTATATCTTTGTAGGTATCCTATGTCACGTATGCTAGAAGCATTTTTCTCTTTGTAATTTTCCATAAACTATTTTGTTATTTCTTATCTCTAGAAGATGGTCATGTTGTTTACTGTTTATACGTGGTTCGTTAAGTCGGTTGTTTTCAAAACAAATCATTTAGCGAGCTTTTCTTTTCTGTAAACAGATCTTCTTGTCAAATAAATAGGTCATTATCTAAAATGAACTATCTACACATTATTAGACTTCTATTTATCATCTGCCTAGCATTTTCCCAACTATGTTGGGGTCGGCTGGGTAATACGAGACCCCTTGTTAAGGCTTCTGACGACCTGTAACGACAGTCAAAAATCCACGAATGAAAGCCGGGACCAACGGCCTGATGTACTTTCCGAGGTGTGGAGGGGTCTTGGTATGTAAATATGGTCACCCATCTACGGACCAACCGCGGGAAGCGTAGCTTAACCTACACGCGTAGCATGACCACTTTTATCTCTACGAAGAATAGACACATCTCTTTCTATACAAAGTCACATTTCGTATCTTCATTTTTGACTTCGCACCGTAGATATCCTTCAACAATCTGTCATTTTGTCTTTCGTTTCTAATAAATATTTGTCTAGAGCCTTTCATATGTATCTAGACTCTTTCGGAAGAAAGTTTTCTATCCCAACTGTCAAAATTAGTGAAAGTGAAGTCAAATTGATTTTGTAATCGTCATGCTAAAGACAGGAGAGTGTTTTCAACGCAAAACAAAGCTATCTTCTTCTATTTTTATACATCATTTAGTAATATGACATTACTAAGAAATTGGTTACGACCAATTACTGTAATATATATTTTTTTTTCAAAATACGTTGAATGTCCTTACTTTTACTTTACTTTTTTGTACGTGTATGTTTATATTGGTAATAATTGAGAATTAAACAGGAAAAAAAATCCTTTGATAAAACATAGAATTCTGAGTAGAATTATGTAAAAAAGTGAAGTTGACTCTTCTATTTTGCTACCGTCCTACTTTCTACACGGAAACGTCATTTTGCCTATTCTTCAGTCGACAACACCCGTTTTTATGATGCTCATGCTACGCGTACTGATCGATCAATCCGTGCGGCTCATGGTGCGGCTGTTATTACTTAGCCACAAGCCCCTATCCGCCTCTATACTACCAAGCCTCTCCTGACTCCTGTTATGATCATAATATTCAATTTCCATGCCATAATCCTGCAATGAAGAAGCAGTTTCAGTTTCAAGGCATAATAACACCCAAAATATTACCAAAACCTATTCCAGTATTTAAACTAGATCCCTCGTGCGAAGTACAACTTTGTTTGTTGAGCCGAAGTTTCCCGAAACAGTACAAAGTAGTCCGAAGTATCGACTTGACGGCTGGCGACGGTTCATAGGACATAAGCCGGTCGGCTACCAGGTGTCGGTAACTAACTTCCAATACAGTTTGCTTAGTAAAATTAGGTTTCCGTCGAGAAATGTAGGCCACAAATAATCTGCTTTTGTAAACACGCAAAGTAAAGGGTTTAAGGAGGTGTTGCATGGGCACGCCACGATTGCGGCGATAAGTCCCCTCTTTGAGGAGTGGTTGGAGAGGCGCCACGGCGACCTCATCTTCCGCCTGACGCAGGTCATCACCGGACACGGTTGTTTCGAGAGGCCCTGTTTCGGATAGGGCGGGAGGAAACGCCCGGGTGTCACCATCGTGTGGATCGCCCGGAGGACACGGTGGAGTACACACTGGAGGTCTGCCCGGCTTGGGCGGAGCACCACCGTGTTCTCGCGGAGGCGATCGGCGGCGGCGGTCTCTCGCGTCCGAACCTGGTCCAGGCCGCGAGCGAGTACGGAGCGAGAGTGCATAGGAGGCCGTCACCTTCTTCTGTGAAGCAGTAATGCTCGCGGAGGAGAAGGCGGAACGCGTGAGGGAGAGGCAACTGTGGCGCCCTCACGCCTCTAGTCGCCGCGGGAATCCATAGCCGATTCCCGGCCACCGTAGGCGCGGGCTTGCGGACAGCGAGCAATGGGTAGCTCGCCATCCGGTAAGGATCAGGCCCGGGTTGACGGCGCGTCGTGTTCCACGCGCGCCTCAAAAAGATGTCAGCAGTGATGGGATCCGATAGGGCCGATGCCGTGGGTTGTTCGAAAGAGATACCATGGCCCTGGCACAGGCAACTGAAGGAACACGGGTGGGTTTTAGTCAGTAAAGTCTGACACGCACAAAAAAAGGGAGGTGTTGCAGTTACCATTGTTCTGTTATCATCTCATTTATTTTATTTATTTATTTGGTAAAAACATGCACAACATTACAAACCCAGATCCAAGTGATTGCAGAATTAAATTTAAATAAAAACAGACAAAATATATAAAATGCCACTGCGTTTTGTAGAAATTGTTAAATTATCATCAATTGGAATTACCTCATTATCGTAATTACCCCAATAAACTCTATCCAGCTATGTTTAGGTAAGTCCCGTTCTATAACGTCACATAATAATACCTACCTAATTGGGTGAGAGAGCTGTCCTCTAAGACTGGAGCATTTCGAGAGGTGTTGTATAGGTAATGGCGCATATAATATTGATTACAGACACTTGTCGTTCGTACTGCAAAAAACGTACATAGCTAAATACGTTTATCGAATACCTACCCACCGGACTTGTCAAGCAAATCGAATGAATTTTTAACGTATTAGGTGTGTCTGTGGCTTTGTGGTATTACTGCGGCTATTCGTTTTTACACGTAGAAAAATATATCGTGTGAACCGTCCGCTGTGTGGTGGTTTACCGTGTGAATCCAGCCTTAAATATTATTCGCAAAACGAGTATTTCCAATTTTAAAATCTTTCAAATATTACTTTATGTTTACTCCGAGCTACAGCGCCATAAGTAGACTAATCAATAAATAATAGAACTAAATGGAGCTAAATGTCGTCTTAGCGAGCGAACGAGGGTACATTCTGGAAAGATTTTATAGAATGTGTCAGTATGGGAAGATAGTTATTTTCTCAGACGTGGTCCTAAAAGCAGGCTTATCGCTTATTTTTATATTTTATTTTTATTGCCGACTTAGGGCTCGTGGTTAAGGAATAACAGCCGAACACAGTCGACAGTCGATCGATCAGGTTAAGCTACGCTTGCCGTGGATGGGTGACAATCTTAACATACCGAGACGCTTCCGTGCCTCGGAAAGTCATTCTTGGATCTTTGACAGTTGTTACGGGTCGTCAGAAGCCTGACAACGTGTTACCAAGGGGTATCGTGTTACCCAATAACTGGGTTGTGGAGGTCAGATAAGCATTCGCTCCATGTAAAATACTGGTATTCGGCTGTATCCGGTTAGACTGGAAGCCGACCCCAACATAGTTGGGAAAAGGTTAGGCAGAATTATTTTTATCGCCGACTTGCAACTAGGAAGCTTTTGCTCATGACTTTATTACATATCACTAGTTTAAACAGTAGAAGTCCTTTTCCTTATGCAAAACTGGCTTTTTCTCGCAGCTTCACTTTCATCAGCGTTTATGTCGAAAATTGTCCCACGGGCGCTTACTACCGGGATAAAAAGGATCCTATGACCTAGCCTAACCCAATGGATTTGGATAATAGAACGGATAGACCTAGGTTTATCCAGACAGACACAGTTACTTTCGCATTTATTTAAAACTAGCTGGCCCAACAGATGTTGTCCTATCCAAATTTCAATAATTCATACAAAATTCCCACAGATAATTCACTTTCTTTCAGTTTTCCCGAATTTCCCAATTTTTCCTGCAACTTTTAAAATGTTTTATTCCATAAGAACCTGAGTCAGACTATAACGAACATGTTAAAATAAAAAACTGCCAAATCGGTCCAGCCGTTCTGAAGTGCTGCGCTTACCAACGAACAGCAATTCATTATTAATAACAAACTAGCGACCCGGCCCTGCTTCGCATGGTTTTTACAACTTGACAAAACATGAAGGTTTCTATATTATATATATGTTAAATATTAATGCTGCTATTTGTTTTTGTTTTTTTTTTATACATAAAAACCTTTTGGGATCAATTCTCTAAATGATAGTGAAAACCGCATCAAAATCCGTTGCGTAGTTTAGAAGAACAACGCGGTCACACAGACATACACGAAGAGCGACTTCAAGTCTATCAGTCTAAGGATCTGACGATTCGTTTAGAACATTCACATGAAGAATATGCCCTTTAAGAAAAGAAGGGAAGAAACAGTTTCCCGAACTAAAGTGCCGATTATTGTTGACATCTTCTTCGAAGAAAGATTAAAGGTTTAAACGATGTTCACTGCAATTCCTCTTGAAAGCAATTTGTGCATTAAGCCGTTAGTAATAAATCGAATCACTGGATGCTGTGCCATTGGTGGTTTCTAACGGTCGATGAAGCAGTACTAATTAATTTAAGTGAACTCCGATGCTCGCTTCTATTGCGAAAAGTGCAAATTATTTAAGTTCTTTGCGAACTACTTTCAACGTCATTGGACTAATCTTGAAAGTCAGGGGCGTCAGAGGGCGTGATCTGTAAAAAAAAAATGTTTGTTGAAGACAAGCCAAAGTACTGACTAAAACAAAAAAAAAAGGTACTCAGCACGTACTTTGCCTAATATTATTATTCCTGTCACTGGTGCAGAACAGAATAGAATAGAATAAGAATAGTTCTTTATTTAGTAGACCGAGACATAACGCACCGGATCAACTCAGGATGGATGAAATGGCGACAGGTTACAGGAACAACTTGCGACTCACGGATGCCCCTCAAGTTGAAGGGGAAAATTTACAAGTCCGTGATAAGGCCTGTCGTACTTTATGGATCGGAATGCTGGGCAGTGAAGAAGACGGATGAAAAAAAATTGCATGCAGCGGAGATGAGAATGTTGAGATGGATGTGTGGAGTGACGAGAATGGATAAAGTGAGAAATGAGTATATAAGAGGAAGTTTGAAAGTGGCGCCAGTGACATAAAAGTTGAAAGGAAATCGTTTGTCTTGGTATGGGCATGTAATGAGGAGAGACGAAACGCATGTGACTAAAAGAGTGCTGAATATACATGTTGATGGATGGAGAGGCAGAGGAAGGCCAAAGAAAAGATGGATGGATTGTGTGAGGAATGATATGAAAGAGAAGGGAGTGAATGATAGCGTGACGGTTGACAGGGGAGAATGGAAGAAGAAAACGTGCTGCGCCGACCCCAAGTAATATGGGATAAGGGCAGGAAGATGATGAAGAATAGTTCTTTATTTGCACAGAAAGTAGATACAAGTTACAGGTTATGTTTAAAATGATCCTTATACTGTAAGGCATGTAAAGAGTTTAAGCTATAATAATAATAACGACTCATTTTATTATTAACACTTTCAATCAAATCAATACAAGTTTACAAAATGGGATTACAAATTCGTCAAGTCGTGGTTAATACAATTAAATTAAAACATAAATAATCTACTACAAGTCAGGAATACAGAGATGTCATATTATCAATTTAAATTCTTATCGGTCAAAAATTTGTCATTTCAGTAATAACATTAATTAATTAATAAGTAGATCTGACAATTTCTTTTTGAAAAGTGGAGATATCTCATTTTTTTTTATTACATCCGGTTTTTTTTTTCGGGTAAGTTTTTTTAATAAGATGTCACCACTATTATACGCTTTTTATTTTTTTATTAAATGTTTTCGGACCCATACATACATACAATACTTTTCTTTAATAGCGTGGTATCGGTACCACTAATAATTAAGAAATGTTTATACTGTCTCCTGATTAGGCCGGTTTCTATTTACGGACACTTTTTTTTAAAAAGATGCTTATTTGGTTTAACAAAAACAGCCACCTCAAAAATGTAAAGTGATGGGAATTATAGTAATTTTAGTGACTTAAATACAGGTACGCAGCTATCTTTTACTACTAAATTACACATAGCCCTTATACAGCGTTTTTGAGTCTTGAACACCTGTACCACAGTGTATACATCATACAGTCGTCGGACGAGAGCTCGAGCTGCATACGAAGTTTGCCAAACTTCGTAAGCAGCTCGGGCTTGTACTGTCAAACTACAAGTGCAGATAGAGACAGGAACTAAGCCGCAGCATACAAAGCACATAAGATGTTTATAGACGTTGTCCAGTCCAAATTTTAATAATTCATACACCATTTCCATTAAAAATGCACTTTCAGTTTTCCTGAATTTTCCAATTTTCACTGCAATTTTAAATAGCCAAATCGCTCCAGCCGTTCTCAAGTGATGCGCTAATAGCAAATAGCATTTATTTTTTAGGGTTCCGTAGTCAACAGGGAACTCTTATAGTTTCGCCATGTCTGTCTGTCTGTCTGTCTGTCCGCGGCTTATCTCAGAGAGTCTTAGTATTAGAAGAGCAGAGTCGTAATTTGGCATGGGTATGTATACATATTAACCATGCCGACAAAGTGGTAAAACAAAATTTTGAAAAACAATTTTTTGTGTTACCATCCTTGCACGTAAAGTGGGGATAGGCCATTCTAAATTAAAGCGGATTTGTGAAAACCATTTTTCGATTCAGGGATCCGTTTGCGTAATATTAAGCTAATTTTGCTAATAGTGCTAATTTTTGTTAGAGTCAGTTCCTCTAAATGGTTCTGTTTGGATATGTGAAAAAATTCGCGGCAATAGTCATATATATAACGAAGTTAAAAGGAAAACTATCACAGCTAAGTAGGCTTTACAAGTTAACGAGTAATAATCGACCAACTTAGGTATATTTGAAGTTGGAATGTATGAGAGAATATGTTTTTCAACTACAATGTTAAGTTTGTTCTTGGGATAAATTTACCCCAACTACGGAACCCTTCATTGTGCGTGGTCTGACACGCACTTGGTTGGTTTTAATTTATATAAATATAAAGTAGCAGCGCCCCGCGGTTTCACCCGCGTAAGTCTCGAACCCGTAAGAATATCGGGATAAAAGTATCCTATGTGTTAATAAAGGTTATAAAATATCTATGTGCCAAATTTCAGTAAAATCTGTTCAGAAGTTTTTGCGTGAAAGGATAACAAACATCCATCTATCTACCTTTACAAACTATCGCGTTTATAATATTACTAGCAACGCCCCGTGGTTTCATCTGTGTAAGTCTCGAACCGGTAGGAATATAGGGATAAAAAAGTGCCCTATGTACTCATCCAGGTTACAAACTATCTGCGTGCCAAATTTTATCAAAATCCGTTCAGTAGTTTTTGCGTGAAAGAGTAACAAACATCCTCACAAACTTTCGCGATTATAATATTAGTAGGATAGTAGGTTTATTTTTACGCTTATCATAAGTTGAAACCATCTAACATAATTCCTCTCTTTGTTACAGAGCAACTATACGAAATTTCTCAAAAACCTGCATACGGAGCAGATCGCGAAACTCCATGCAAAGAATCAGCATGAATGCGACTTGCTCGAAGACTTGCGCACATACACCATCAAACGATCGGCCATCGAGAAGTCTTACTCCGAGGTACGTATTGAAGTACTTAGTTCGAGTGTGAACGGGGCTGGTAAGTACGCAGGTAAGTGTGGGCAGGATTTTAGGATGGGAAATCATCATATGACTTCTCCCGCTCTGGGCGGAGTGGGAGGGCGAGTCAGACTTTTACTGACTAAAACCCACCCGTGTTCCTTCAGTTGCCTATGCCAGGGTCACGGTATCTCTTTCGAACAACCCGCGACCGCGGCGGCATCGGCCCTATTAGACCCCATCACTGCTGACATCTCTTTGAGGCGCGCGTGGAACACAACGCGCCGGGATGGGCAGGGATAACACCAAGAAATTACTTATGACTTCGTTAGGGCCAGTTGTAATTACTTCATTATTGTCATCCTATTATTTTATTATTTATCATCAGAAATCACCGTAAGAATGACGTAGGTACGGAATTTAGACACAGACAGGTAGGCCAACTCCTGGCTAAGCAATAACAGCCGCAGCAGGGGTCGATTGATTGCCGCTATCATAACGTATAATATCTTTACATACCGAGACCCTCCGTGCCTCGAAAAGCACGTTAAGCCGTTGGTCCCGGCTGTCATTCTGGTAACATTGACAGTCGTTACGGGTCGTCAGAAGACCGAAAGTCTGACAACCAGTCTTACCAAGGGGTATCGTATTACCCAGTATGCTCTATGTAAAATGGTATTCAGCTGCATCCGGTTAGACTGGAAGCCGACCCCAACATAGTTGGGAAAAGGTATGGCAGGTCGATTGATAAGGAAGGTCAAATCCGGGGTATTATAATTATTGTTAGCCGTCTCCCTCCCATTGCAGGGCAAAGGCCGCTGCCTTTTTACACTTATCCCTATCTTCTGCTGTTTGTGGCCAATCTTTATGTAAAAAGCCGAGTTCGTCGGTATACAACTCGGGGACAACTTTAAATTATGTTTTTAAATAAAAACGAGAATTACCATATTTTGTTCCATATGTCTTCCATATATATTTATTCAGGCTTGGTAGTTTTGTATGGAAAGTAACATCTGCTAAATGTACACCATTTTGCTACTTAAAAATTCGATCGCTTTCTTCATCGTGTTTTTCATAAAATTTCCGCACACTTTATTGTGTATCCTAACAGAGTTATAAATAGTTTGCTACTAGTGTTCAAGATTGACCTCGACATGTCCCTTTAGATAACCCAGTATTTTTTATAGAGTTATTTAAAGGACGGTTAGGACCTGTCGCGTAGAGTGAATATTTAAAATGATTCAAATTAATTTACAGTTACACATTCACAATCGTAAACAATTTTGCTGTGAAAATAATTTTATGAAAACTTACAAAAATTACAAATCCGAAGTCTCCGAAGTTATCTTGGTTTGTCTATGTCTACATAAATAAATATACTTATGGGTTATAACACCATTAGATACGGTTTCGAGCAGCCCAAAAACTGCCATTTGATTTCATACAAAGAGGTACTTCTTTCTTTGAATCTATCCCTTATACGGCTTCCGATCTGAATCAATTAAATTCTGTTGCAAGAAGAAAATATCAAAGACTTCTTGTAAGTGAAACGATTATATGAATGAATTAATAAATGAATTGCACCGACCCCAGCGTGGTTTAACTAGACTCGATTACTCGAATGAACCCAAGGATTCACACTAGCCCCTGTTGCCTCATGCTACATGGTGCAACACAGACCATTGTATACAACGAACATGGGCTATATGGACGTTGATTGTCTATCAGTGAGTAGACCGGGGGGCGCGGTAATGGTAGGAAGACATGCCCTTAGGATATGGAGGGGATAAGGAGCCATACCCGGTATGCACGTAAAGTGAGCATTGGAATCATTATTCCAATGCTTACTTTACGTGCATACTCTCCACTGAGATGGGTGGTATAATATGGATGGGTTTTTTTACGACGTTGCTGCCATGTTGCTTTTTTTTTTTGTGGATGGGAAATCATCAAATGACTTCTCCCGCTCCGGGCAGAGCGGGAGGGCGTGTCAGACTTTTACTGACTAAAACCCACCCGTGTTCCTTCAGTTGCCCGTGCCAGGGCCACGGTATCTCTTTCGAACTACCCGCGACCCCGGTGGCATCGGCCCTATTGGACCCCGTCACTGCTGACATCTCTTTGAGGCGCGCGTGGAACACAACGCGCCGTCGACCCGGGCCTGGTCCTTACCGGACGGCGAGCTGCCCATTACTCGTCGTCCGCAAGCCCGCGCCTACGGTGGCCGGGAATCGGCGATAGATTCCCGCCGCCCAGGGCGTCTCCTGGGCGGCTAGGGGCGCGAGGGCGCGGCTGTTGCCTCTCCCTCTCGCGTTCCGCCTCCTCCTTTGCGAGCATTACTGCTTCGCAGAAGGAGGTGACGGCCTCCCATGCACCTGCCATGTTGCTTCAAGTCCAGCTTCGCCGGTGAATCTTTTGGCGGTTAAATAGCCAATTAATTTGATTATGAAGTTTTCTTTCATCCTGAAGTGCACGGCAAAGGCGTAAAGTCGTCGTTTCGTACCTAAGCATTATGTATTTATTAAATTGTAGAAGTACACGTTACCGCTGTTCGCTGTCGCCGTCGTTTCTGCCCACCCGCATGGGAAGATAGCGTGAATTTAAGTATGTATCCTGATTTTTACTGCAGTTTGATGTACAGTAGTGTCGTGTCGTATGTATTATATTCTTGAATAATATGTATTACAATGAGTAACGGATGAGTTTTCAATTGAGTCAGATAAATTTCTAAGGAATAAATATTGTGGGTTGGCAGCTTTTGTATTTAAAATATACTATCTGCTGAATATAATGTAACTGTCATATTTATTCTTCTGATAAAAGTTAGCCGACTACTGAACAATCAGCATTGTATTATATAATTGCATAGCACATGTGTGAGTACTATGTACATACTCTAAAGCTACCATTTACTGGGTACGTCTTTGTTTGACTTGAATGTGCCCTGGCGGCTGAGAGTATGTGACGCTCACTCTAATGTCTCGCTGATGGTGGCGCGTGTTGGATCATTTAGCTAATCCATGCGTCAGGTTCGAGAACAAGCGCTGTCAGTGAAGGCTAGTCATACCTTAGCGGCCACGGCTTATTTTAATTTAATTTAAATATTTGAATTGTTTTTTTTTAAGGACGCTTTTAACGTTCTGCATCGTTCTCACATGTAAAATTTCAACATGAATGATGTAACCATTATTTTGTAACCATATCTTGATTTAAAAGAGTGTCCGTGGAGTTTCTTGCCCGTTCTTCTCCATAGGTTCCTACTATGCTTTGGAATGGGCGCCTAGCTTCATCTTTCTGACTGACCGACCCCTTGACAATTCATAAGTGCCTGTAATTGGTTTAATTGAAATAAATGCTTTGAGTTTGAGTTTGAGTTCAGCCATAAATGTGACTATTTCGCGACAGCTAAATTTTAACACAGATCGTCTGGTGTCTGATGTTGAATGTCGCACGTTTCAGAAAATCTACATTATAAAATCTTAAATTCATTCATTCACTGACAGACAACATAATGTTCCTACTTCCTGTGAGATGGAGTGGGCCATAATCCAGAAGGATTTTTGAAAATTCATCCCCTAAAGGGGTCAAGTAGGGTATGAAACTGTGTATGGAAGTACGTCATTTTTGCCGATGACAGTCCCCCCTCACTCCACACTCCACTTGACAACTGATTTTGACTTCTATTGCGTTGGTGGCATAACAAATGGCAGCTGCCGTAAACAGTTGGTATTGTAACCGCGTTTGCTTTTAATGACATCCTTATGCCTACGGAATAGAAGTAAAAATCGGTTGAACGGACTGTAAAAAAGGTTCATTCATTGAAATAAGTAGGTATAGTTTTACTGAAAATAGTAAAGTTCGTCCCGCGTTCTTACGAGGCCTATGTCGCTGCATTTGCAGCTGTTTCGGACCCACTGTACGGTAGTTTGTGTATACAGCCAAAGGCATGCGGCAGATGTAACTAGCCCAGTTCTATTTAAGCTTGACAGCTGTGTGGCCTACATCAACAGTATGGATTTTGAAACACAGTTCCTTATGCAATCAACAAGTTTAGAAAGAAGGAATAAGTAACGTTTATTGTGTCACAGAACGCGAAACACTACACGCTACACAAATAAAAAAGTGAAAATAATGTTTTAACAACAATAGTGTGTGCCTCACGGCTGCGCCAAAAAGGTCCATTTCTGCATTAATTTATTTTATATTATTAATTTAAGAGAACTTACAGCTAGGTTAAGGAATTAGTGAAACAAGGCCAATTACAAATTTTTAGTGATAAAACTAGGATAGAATAAGAGATAGTAGACAGGTAAGAAAAAGTAAGAAGTAAAAGAACTCGGAGTGAAAAAAATAGAACATGAGAATTGTCAGTGATCTTCGAAAAAGCGGTTACATAGTGTTTTTATTAGTTTATTGACACTGGTGGTGAATAGATCAAGATCATCAACACTCTGACACATTGAGGTGTATGATCTGCTAGCTCTTATCGTATAAGAGTTTTGTCTATATATACTCGTACACCGTACAGTATGTTCCCTACATACAGAGGACGATGATTCCTAAAGGTAAAGGATGGAACACGTAGTCCAATTTTGCCAAGCAGTTCAGAACAATCGGTTGAACCAGACAGTTAAGAGCGTTGGCTCCGTACGTCATTTCATACAAACTTTCAAGTCCTTTTTTATCGAAATGAATAAACCGATTTTAGTGAAACTTCATACGCATAAGCAGGATACATAGGTCTAACAAGTTAGTTAAGATCATTTTCGCAATGTCTTGTTTAAAAAAAGATAATTGGAAATCTCTGTATCTATGGAATATATAAAATCGGTCTAATTTAGCTGCAACATTATTTTAGACCTGTGTATCCTGCTTAAGCGTATGAAGTTTCATTAAAATCGGTTCATTCATTTCGATAAAATACTTTTTTACAAAAAAATACAAACGACTTCCAAAAACAACACTACAAAGTGAAAAATAACTTTAATTTCGGAAGTCGGTGTCTAGTTAAATGTATTTTCGTTTTTTGCCACCGACTTCCGAAATTAAAGTTATTTTTCACTTTGTAGTGTTGTTTTTGGAAGTCGGTTGTATTTTTTTGTAAAAAAGTTTTTATTTTTCACTTTTCAGTTCTGTACCTACCCCACACAAATTCTAATACCACTACCTGTAAAACAAACTAGAACATCATCCATATAAAAGTGTGGAAAAAATACGTATTATTGAAGCTAACTCAAAAACTACCGAAGCAAAGTTAATCAATTTTATATGGGACCAACTGTGATGTATACCCTCTCGAATAAAACAAAAAAAAAACCAAATCGGTCCAGCCATCTTCGAGTAATCGAGGAACATACATAAAAAAAAAAAAAAAAAAAAAAAGGTTCCGACGAATTGAGAACCTCCTCCTTTTTGAAGACGGTTAAAAAAGGACTTGAAAGTTTGTATGAAATGTGCCGTACGGAGCCAACGCTCTTAATACCAGATATATATGGCTAATACCAGACAGATGCTGTCTAACGGTTTTCTAGGCTATTTTTCTACCGCCACGTCAACGAGACGTCAACGAGAACGAGATGACGGCGCCGACATAGCGATACATACGCCTTTTCCTCACCGACGCGACGCCGCGGTAAGCGAAAACCTGGCGATAACTTGTCAAATTGTACAGAGAATCGCGTTTCGCAGACTGGTGATATGTGGGTGTACTCTACAGGCTGTAAGTGTAAACAGTGGCAATATTTTAAGGGGTCATTGTACTCATCATTATGAACAACTTTTACTATGGGACCAACATAAATGTACTGAACAGCTGAATTTTTTTTGCGATTTCATGTTTGGTCCCATAGTAAAAGTTGTTCATAATGATGAGTACAATGACCCCTTAAAATATTGCCACTGTTTACACTTACAGCTGCATACTTATACACTCTTGCCTATCCCTTCATCGAATAAGGTGTGTGATGTAATATTCTGTAATTTCATTATCCGTGTAAAAACCTGAATTCCTCGCCACTTCTAACTTTTACAGTGTGGCCAATTTAAAAAAAAAAACTTAATCAAATTCTCTCCCGAGACTACAAAGGCTTAGTGGCTTTTAGAGCGAAAAGGCTGTTTTAATAGACATTTTTAGGGTTCCTTACCTCCTAAAAACGGAACCCTTATAGGATCACTTCGTTATCCGTCTGTCTGTCTATCAGTCTGTCAAGAACCTTTTTCTCATGAACTGGTCCCTTGGAGAACTTAAAAAAATCAAGCTTCTAAGACAACGCAATAAAAAATACGGCAATTTATGCGACATAGGTATCTATTTTGATACTCGCTCGCAAGTAAATCAAAACCTATAGGGTACTTCTCGTTGACCCAGAATCATGAAATTTGACCAGAAGAAAGGTCTCACAGCATAAGTAATGGAAAAAGTCCGAAAATTGTTAATTTGTAATTTTATCACATAAATATAATAATGTTGTTTTTGGGATAACAATCTTAAATTTGCAGTTGGAGAATTGACTGTGACGTATGTCAATTTAAGGAAGAAACTGTTTTTCAGCTACGATGTTAAGTTAGTTTTTGGGATAAATAACTACGGAACCCTTCATTGTGCGTGGTCTGACACGCACTTGACCGGTTTTTTTTTTATTGAATACCTACGCTCTTACGCTGATCCATTTTATAGTTAAAAAATAAAGTAGATGTAGGGGATGTGTGATGTGTGTGTGTGATAAGTGTGTGGGTGGATGTGGATTTGGGAATAGTACCTACGAAAACTAGATGTTATGGAAATTTGTTCGTAACCCTGTGAATATCTGAAATTTAAAGTATCCTATTCTATTCTATATGCGACGTGAGCTTACTGAGATATGTACATAATACGGATGATTGGAAAATGTAGAATTAAAAACTTATCTAACACTTTTTAACCGACGAAAAAATAGGAGGAGGTACTCAAGTCGATACGTATTTATTCGGGAGGGTATACCTCGAAGTTGGTCCCATGTAAAATTTATTAACTTTGCTTGAGTCGTTTTTGAGTTAGCTTCAATAATACGTATTTTTTTTCCTACTTTTTAACCGACTTCAAAAAGGAGGAGGTTATCAATTCGTCGGAACATTTTTTTTTTTTTTTTTTTTTTTTTCTTTTTTTTATGTATGTTCCCCGATTACTCGAAGATGGCTGGACCGATTTGGATTATTTTTTTTTTGTTTGAAAGGGTATACTTCCCAGGTGGTCCCATGATCATCAAGTCAGGATCTGATGATGGGATCCTGGAGAAATAGAGAAAACTCTTCCAATTTTATAGGCACACTTGAAGCGATTTGGATAGTTTTTGGAAGAGTACTTTCTTGGTGTGGTCCCATTTCAATTTGGTGAAGACCTGATGAAGAACTTCTGAGATAGGCAACGGAACTCCTCAATAAATGATAGCAAATGGACTGGGATTGCTGAAATCTCATGTCTGTTTGTTGTTCACACCAGTTCATAACATAACATCACGCCAGTACGCTGTGAAGGGGTAAGCACATGTGAACCACTAAAAAGTGAAAAATAAAAACTTTTTTACAAAAAAATACAACCGACTTCCAAAAACAACACTACAAAGTGAAAAATAACTTTAATTTCGGAAGTCGGTGGCAAAAACGAAAATACATAATAGGTATAATCAGAGACCGACTTCCGAAATTAAAGTTATTTTTCACTTTGTAGTGTTGTTTTTGGAAGTCGGTTGTATTTTTTTGTAAAAAAGTTTTTTTATGTCGATGATGTTCTCATTTCTTTTGCAGGTAGTGTAATCGAATTTGTGTGGAGTAGTACTTATCACAATTAAAAAGTGAAAAATAAAACTTTTTTTACAAAATAACAACCGACTTCCAAAAAAAAAACTTTAATTTTCGGAAGTCGCGTGTCTGTAGTTTTGTATTTTCGTTTTTTGCCACCGACTTCCGCGATTAAAGTTATTTTTTACTTGTGTTTTTCTTGGAAGTCGGTTGTATTTTTTTTGTAAAAAAGTTTTTATTTTTCACTTTTTAGTTGTGGTACTACCCCACACAAATTCGAATACCACTACCTGCATAAGAAATGAGAACACCATCCACATAAAAAGTAGGAGAGAAATACGTATTATTGAAGCTAACTGAAAAACTACCCAAGTAAAGTTAATCAATTTTACATGGAACCAACTTCAGGCATAACCCTCCCGAATAAAACAAGAATCTTTCAAATCGGACAATTATTCTATAAAAAGTTATGCGCGGTCATACATAATAAAAAAAAAAATATATATTTGTAGACCTGAGAAAATGAAAATCCACATCGAAAGGTCGCTTCTTGAAGTTGTGAAGGAGTATGTCTACCTAGGGCAAGTCATCCAGCTCGGTAGACACAACTTTGAGAAAGAAGCCGACAGAAGGATCCGGTTGGGTTGGGCAGCGTTTGGAAAACTTCGTCACGTCTTTTCGTCACCTATCCCGCAATGTTTAAAGACTAAGGTTTTCAACCAGTGCGTCCTGCCCGTTATGACATACGGTGCTGAAACGTGAACACTGACGGTCGGGCTGGTCCACAAATTCAAGGTCGCTGAGCGCGCTATGGAGCGGGCTGTGCTCGGAGTTTCTTTGAAGGATAAAATCAGGAATGAAGTTATCCGGAATAGAACCGGAGTAACTGACATAGCTTTCAAAGTAAGCAAACTGAAGTGGCAGTGGGCTGGCCATGTTTGTCGAAGGACCGGTGGCCGGTGGAGCAGACGAGTCCTAGAGTGGAGACCGCGTATCGGTAAGCGTAGTGTGGGACGCCCCCTAGCTAGATGGACCGATAACCTGAAGAAAGTGGCTGGGGCAGACTGGTTGCAGAAGGCGGAGGATAGGGTGTTGTGGCGCAACCTTGGAGAGGCCTATGTCCAGCAGTGGACTGCGATTGGCTGAGTTGAGACTTGAGAACCTCCTCCTTTTTTTTCGTCGGTTAAAAAATGATTGTCCTCGACTTATAATACACTTCTGGACACATCTATTGGGCCCACCTTAGATTTTAGGTTTCGATGGCCCCTACCGAAATATAATTGCTAAATTGAACAAAAACTGTTGATGCAGTTTTAAACCTGATACATTTTACCATCTTTTTCGATCGTATTGTTTTAAATTTGAATTCAGAATACCATACGACATGGAGCTACGCCTAACAAGTCGGATATGCGCCTTGTTAAAGGCAATTGATTTTTGAATAAAAAACATGTTTTATCAAATAAAGGTTTAATTTAATAACGCGTGTTGCCTCCATGGGCATCTACCACAGCTCTCATACGATTAGGCATAGAGTTTATCAACCGCTCTATGAAATTTTGAGGGATCATCTCCCATTCCACTTCTATGGCAGTTTTCAACTCCTGCATCGTCTGGGCAACTGGCTGACGAGCCCTAACACGTCTTTTTAGCTCGTCCCACATGTGCTCAATGGGGTTCATGTCTGGGCTTCTGGCTGGCCAGTCCATAACTGTGATGTTCACATCCCGAAGATATTCCCTGACGATGCCGGCCGCATGGGCTCTTGCATTATCATGCATAAAAAGGAAATATGGGCCCACATAGTCCGCGTATGGTATCACGTGAGGTTCTAAGCACTCACGAATGTACCTTTCAGCATTTAATGTTGGCAGCCGTGGTCCTGTAACAACCTCAAGTTGAGTTTTGCCGCTCACGGATATACCGCCCCAGACAGTCCATGAGCCACCGCCATAAGCAACCCTCTCTTCAAAGCAGCATTGTGCGAAACGCTCTCCCTTACGTCGGTAGACCTTCTTCCTTCCATCATTGCCATGTAACACAATTTTAGACTCATCAGAAAAGAGTACACGGCTCCAATCTTGCTGTGTCCAATTTAAATGACTGCGTGCGAAATGAAGGCGCGCTGTTCGGTGGGCTCGCGTTAGTTTGGGGCCATTAGCTGGCTTGTGTGGTACCATATCGCGTTCTTTTAACCTTCTCCGAACAGTTCGAGCGCTCACAGATACTCCGTGGAAGTCGCGAAGTTGGTTTTGTATCTCAATGGAGGTAAGGTGACGATTTCTCAAGCTGGTCGTCACGATGAATCGATCCTGCCTTTCAGTTGTGACCCGAGATCGTGGCCTTCCTTGGCGACGAACAAAGCCGCCAGTCTCTAGGTACCTCCGATAAACATTTCGGACCGCAAATCGACTTAAATTAAGTTGAGTACTCACGTTTCTTTGGCTGTGTCCGGCCTGAATAAGTGCCACAGCTTGGGCGGCGACTTCAGGTGAAGTATCCATAGATTATTGATAGAACCTCACCTTAATGTTAAGAATAAGTAATGTTTGTTGCAAAACTAAAGATATCAATCACTTTTTCAAGAATTAAATCCAAGTAAACCAATAAAACCAAGTTTTCTTAGTATTCGATTGTTTGATATCAACAAACAGGCTCCAAATTGTCTTTTGTTTCTTTAAATTCTGTGTTCGAAATTCAAAAAAAGACTATTGAATGAAATTGTGAATGTGCCAGGTTCAAAACTGCATAAAAACTTTTTGCTCGACCTATTATAAAATTTTAGCTAGGACCAAACGAAACTGAAAATACAAGGTGGGCCAAAAGATGTGTCCAGAAGTGTATAATACACGTCAGTAAACGAGAGCAGGTCACGCGACGATGTGGACTCGGCTTTATATCTTGTGGCTATACTTAATGGCTTGACACTCAAGACACTTCATTCAGTCGGATGATATTACACCGCATGGGAATAGGCAAAGTCAGTTATTAGGTTTTTCCTTCTGGAATTTCTCAGGAGCAGCCCTGAGTGCATCTGTGCCCGGTTGATGGCAATAGGCTCGCCCCCTACTACATGGGACTTAAATACAATGAACTGGCGAAATGTGGGTGTAGTATGTAACGAATCTACTAAAATAAAAGGGGAATAGACACGTAAACAAGATATAAAAAATAATACCAGCGTTGCGGTATTTATTTTTTAAATATCGCAGCTTTATGCCGAGGTCTCACAGGTCTCTTTTTTTTTTTGTTTTTTAATGTTTATTTTGTTACTTTTATATGCTCCTTTTTAACTGTATTTCCTGTGCGTGTCCCAAATAAAATATTTTTCTTTCTTTCTTTCTTTTCTTTATATAATTTAGGAAAAAATTATAAAAAATACAAAGTGTAGTAAAAAAAAACTTCCCTACCTAACACACACTCTCAGATTTTTAATAATACTAAACCCTCCTTTTGGGTTTCGATGCAGTCGAATAAAAAGTTGAAGTACGGCACCAGGGCAGGCCACATATCAGGCCTCATCAGCGCTGAGGCCTGATAAATCCAAAGAAGCACGCACGGGTCGGTATCGTCAGCACGGAGACCCCGAGTCAATCAGTAGGTATAGTTTGACTTCTTGTCGCGGAGATGTTTCCCTCACGGAATTCAGGATCGAAAAAAGCCTCGGAATGTCGTACTCCTTGCTTATAAAGCCTCGTCTCGTATAAAGTTCCAAAAAGTAAGTAAGTAAGTAGTTTTTCCAGTTTTGATTTTTTTTTTTTTCAAAAAATGCCACTTGTCAGTAATCGAATCGGCCATAAATATCAGTATTCATTCAAAAACCTCTTCGCTGAATTCTGAGAGCGTGTCAATTATTTTTATAAAACTAATTTAGGATACAGTTATTCAGTAAACAATCATAATTATTTATAAAATACAATATTTGGGCTAACATATTGATAAAAATAATTTAAATTATATAAATCAAAAGTAACCTTCATAGACTAAGCTAGTAATAAACTCTATGAGAGAAAATTTGGAAGAAAAAGTAATGATAGTTTGACAGCCTGACATGTGTCATATCAATGAAAATTAATGAAAACAAATCGTTTTAGACCGATTCGCAAAATATTAATGCAAAATCATAGAAGTATGATATATACATGTATTAATGAATGTAAAGTGTAAGTATATGATGTAAAATGTCTGTAGTACGTAGATACTATAAATATCGGTAAATCTCTGGTAACCCTTTGGAGTTTACAAGCTTGATGATATGTATGAATATGTATGGACGTTTATAAGTTACTTGGACTGTTACTGGACATTAGTCTAGTATGGGCAGCTTTTGAGACGACCACGTTGAAGGCTGCCAGAGAAAATTGTGTAAGTAAACATTCTTTAAAAACATGACCCTTTTTAGCAGTAACTAAATTATAAATAAATACCTAATATTTATTTGTTAAAGACTTAAAACCTATTACATTTATTTGAAACTAGCGGCGCCCCGCGGTTTTTCCCGCGTAGACCGGGATAAAAAGTAGCCTATGTGTTAATCCAGGGTTCACAATTGCGGCGATAAGTCCCCTCTTTGAGGAGTGGTTGGAGAGGCGTCCTCACCTTTCGTCTGACGCAGGTACTCACCGGACACGGTTGTTTCGGAAGGTTCCTGTTTCGGATAAGGCGGGAGGAAACGCCCGGGTGTCACCATTGTGTGGAGGACACGGTGGAGCATACAGTGGAGGTCGGCGGAACGCGTGAGGGAGAGGCAACTTTAGCGCCACAGGAGACGCCCTGGGCGACGGGAATCGATAGCCGATTCCCGGCCAGGCGTAGGCGCGGGCTTGCGGACGACGAGTAATGGGCAGCTCGCCGTCCGGTAAGGACCAGGCCCGGGTCAACGGCGCGTTGTGTTCAACGCGCGCCTCAAAGAGATGTCAGCAGTGACGGGGTCAATTGGGCCGATGCCGCCGGGGTCGCGGGTAGTTCGAAAGAGATACTGTGGCCCTGGCACGGGCAACTGAAGGAACATGGGTGGGTTTTAGTCAGTAAAAGTCTGACACGCCCGCCCGCTCTGCCCAGAGCGGGAGAAGTCATTTGATGATTTCCCATCCACAAAAAAGGGTATAAGCTATCTACATACCAAATTTCATCAAAATCGGCCCAGCCGTTTGAGCGTGACGAAGTAACAAACATACACACACACGCGCACACACACACACCCACTTACAACCTTCGTCTTTATAATATTAGTGTGATAAGTTACTGGGAAGATACAAAACTTGTGCAACTGGGCATAAACTAGGAGGATTCCTGTGCTATAAGCAGCAGTTACTTCCGTCACCACCGTGTTCGAGCTGCCATTACAAGTGCGGTGCGATGCAAAAACAAGTATTGTACTTTAAATAAGTACATATTACAATATTATGAAATGAAATCATTAATTAAAAAATGCGCAGCAGTCCGATATATGTCCAGTCTTTTCTCAACTATGTTGGGGTCGGCTTCCAGTCTAACCGGATGCCGCTGGTATCAGTATTTTATATAGAGCGTTTACTCGAGCGATTTTCACAACCCTGTTACTGGGTGTCACGATATACCCTTTGGTAAGACTAGTTGTCAGACTTTCGGGCTTTGAAGATCTACGCATTACAGCTGGTACCAACTGCGAGGTTAGGAAGGGTCTCTGTGTATAATGGATCGTCTTCCTTCTAAGAACTGACCTCGGCAAAATAAACAACAAATTGAAAGCGCAGCGTCGGTAGGCGGATGCAGGAAATGCAGAACCTGTCTAATAGAATTGCTTCCCTCACTTGAATTTCCTTCAAATAAGTACACCAAGTATAATTGAAAAACCGTGCTCGGTTCGTCATATCACCCACGCTACTTTATAAAATTCAGTAATTTTCTGGCTAAATGTGTTGCTAAGCGCAACACGGCTAAATGTTTTTTTTTTTAAATATTCGTTGTTGTAGTCCGAGGAAGGTTCTTATGAATAGAAAAATTGGGATAATTGCACGGAAAAACGTAATATGCTCATTTTTTTTTACCATAAAACTGTTTCTAACTGTCAATTCTAGGGATGGCAATCCGATGTAATATAAATTACGAGTATGTACTTAAGAGTCCATATTACCTCAGCTTTTATCTAGCTCGCACGATACTGTTCACGGACTGAGTGAGAGCGAGACTGAGTGCGGTGCTGGGCGCCGATAGTTTAGGTACCTAATTGCTTTTTACGGTAAAAATAATGATAATTTGAAAAATAAAAACAATAAGATCTGCTTTATACAATTGGTTCAGTTAATATGCAAAGTTTCATGATCGAATTTGAAGTATTTTTTTGAATACCTACCAGCGGTTTATTGTTCGGTTTGGAGGTAACTTTGGAATTATTTTCTATCGAGATAATTTTAAGGAATCGTGTTTTCGTCAAAAATGGTGTTTAAAATTAATCCTCAACTGTACCATATTTTATTTCAAAATGAATGCTGCAGAATTTCCGACATAACGGAAGGTCAAGACCATTTGAGGTACCTATAGGCTCTTAAGAATGCATCCGTAGATTTGACACGTCATTCTCTTTCTGCGTTAAACAGTTTGACTTTGACAGTTCAAATTCAATTTGGACAGACCAAGGGACAGATTCTCGCTAACAAAAAACTGTGTCTATCGGAGTCAGCCAGCTCGCTGTACCTACACGCACACATTCACACATCAGTCAACCATTCGTAATATGGTTACGTATTCGTAATTGATGGTAAGGTGTAGGGCCTTATAAGGTAAAAATACAGCATGTCTTGGGAAATGTGTGCGTGCGCCTGTAGGTACTACATATATGAGCGCCGATGGCCAATTCCACGGCGGCGGCGTGGCCTGTTAATTTCCACAGCGGCGGCGGCGTCGCGGCGGCGTGGCGTGGCCGGTCGTGGGCCTGAGTTTTTTTTTTATCAGGGAGAGTTTTCTTAAAAATAACATAAAGAAAACCATATTGTTATTACCAAAAAAAGCTTTATAAAGGAACGTATTTATTAGTTACAATTTTACAGTCTTCTAAATAATAATTGGAGATCACGTTTACTGAATTAATAATCATTTCTCTCTCATCTCATCTCGAAGTTGCTGCCATCGTTAACACAACACAATAATACACATTTACTCGGTAAAATATTGAACTCGACTGCATAAGCGACGAGTGTGCCGAAACGACTAGGCGAACTAACGCGGTCGGGCCGCGCGTGCGAGCGAGAAAGCAAGTTGAGAGTAGCCGCGACGGCGCGCCGCGTGCTGCACTCGGCGGCGATGCGTCGACATGAACACACGGCGACGGCGGCGCGCCGGCGCAGCGCTCATATCTAGTAGGTACAGCGAGCTGGCTGACTCCGATAGACACAGTTTTTTGTTAGCGAGAATCTATCCGCCTTTTTTTATACGTCTATAACGAATCTCTATCGAGTCAGCTAGTATTTAATAAATGTATTTGTATTTAATAAATCTATTTGTAGTTACGTAACTAAAATCCATTTGCAACCGGGAATTGATTCAATATTTCTGCAATGGAATTCAATTTAAAGTCGCACGTGTTTTGGTGTCTACTTTGTCTAAAAACAGGCATCGTTGTGTTCACGAAATGAATTCGTTAAAATTACCGAAATGGAAATAACGTTTCGTTGAACGGTTAATTAAAAGATTTTCACCTATCACTATTGTTTTTTATTTCAACCAATCATACAGTTAGCGACAAAAGTCGAATAACACTTCAGTTTTCTAAATCTTAATCACTGTGTGAAATATTTAATTAAAATCGGAACAGGTGTAAAATTATAAGAACATTAACTCTTAGCTGTTTTTCTGCTCAACCAGACTTACCAAGGGGTGTCGTATTACCCAGCTACTGGGTTGTGGAGGTCAGATAATCTGTGAAGGTAGTCTCACAAATGAAAGTTCGTGAGGCTAAGTAATAACAGCCGTACCGGGTCGATACATCAGGTTAAGCTACGCTTGCCGGGGTTGGTCCGTGAATGGGTGACCATCTTTACATACCGGGACTCCTCCGTGCCTCGGAAAGCACGTTAAGTCGTTGATCCCGGCTGTCATTCGTGGATCTTTGACAGTCGTTACCGGTCGTCAGAAGCCCGAAAGTCTGACAACCAGTCTTACCAAGGGGTATCGTATTACCCAGTTACTGGGTTGTGGAGGTCAGATAGGCACTCGCTCCATGTTAAATAGGTACTCGTATTCAGCTGCATCCGGATAGACTGGAAGCCGACCCCAAAATAGTTGGGAAAAGGCTAGGCAGATGATGATGATAACTCTTAGCTGTAATTATTTCGTTTCAATATAGATGATGTGTGTAAAAGTAACTGCGTTAATTGACTGTTGGCGCTGACAGTACCTGTGGGTTCCTCTCACCTCAGCAGTAAGCCTGTAAAGGGTGAAATTGAATTCATGAGCATCCATGCATGAAATCAGCTGTTCCCTACATTTACGATATTATTAATGATGTAGTGAACAGCTGTTTTTTTTTGCGATATCAGGTTTGGTCCCATAGTAAAAGTTGTTCATAATAATGAGTACAATGACCACTTAAGAGGATACCTAATTGGTTTAGAGAGCGTTTTACTATAAAGAAAAACACTTATTTTAGTTAAAGAAGTGTTTTTCTTTACAGTAAAACGCTCTCTAAACCAATTAGGTATTGGTTTATACTCGTAGAGCGTTTTATTTTTCTATGAATAGGGGGGAGTTTTGTTAATATCAAATATCACGTATAGTGTAAAATAATATCTTATTCATAAAAAAAACTAAAACGCTCTATAAGCCTATTTTAGTTATAGAAGTGTTTTGTCAATTTGTTTCGAATTATGATTTCAGTTTGAAAGAAGAAGACAAAACACATCTATAACTAAAATAGGTTTATAGAGTGTTTTAGTTTTTTATGAATAAGGGGGTACGAACCTGACCTAAACTAACTTATTATTTATCTTATATCCAAAATGTCGATTCATCATCATTCTATTAAATGTTCCATATATTATGCACTGCGAATAATAATTAGCTGTGAGCGAATGATTTTTATATTTTATTAATACAGTGATGAGTAAATATTTTTTTTTTTTAGGTTTTTAGGGTTCCGAAGTCAACAAGGAATCCTTATAGTTTCGCTATGTCCGTCCGTCTGTCCGTCCGCATCTTAGCTCAGAGACTCGTACTAGAAAGATATAATTTGGCATGGATATACATACTTATTCATCACACCAACAATCAATCTGCCTAGCCTTTTCCCAACTATGTTGGGGTCGGCTTCCAGTCTAACTGGATGCAGCTAAATACCAGTATTTTACATGTAGCGACTGCCTATCTGACCTCCACAACTCAGTAACTGGGTAATACGATACCCTTTGGTAAGACTGGTTGTCAGACTTTCGGGCTTCTGACGACCCGTAACGACTGTCTAAGATCCACTAATAACAGCCTGGACCAACGGCTTAACGTGCTTTCCGAGGCACGGAAGGGTCTCGGCTTGGTATGTAAAGATGGTCACCCATCCACGGACCAACCGCGGCAAGCGTAGCTTAACCTCATCGATCGACCCGTGCGGCTGTTATTACTTAGCCACAATTAAGAAACAACTAAGAATGAAGGTATAATCAAGCTGTCCACACGCAATAGCATGGGACAGCTTTTCAAAAATAAAAGTGTCCAAAAAATGTTTGTGTATGTCTGTTTGATGTCAAGCCGTAATACACATAGTAAATTACGGTAATTGTTGAGGTCAAACCGTAACACACAAGTAAAAACGGGTAACTGAAGAATTTTTTTTTTTTTTTTTTGGAATGGCATCATGAGAGGTCTCGACTACTTAACCGGACTTTCCTGTGGGTGCCTTTAAGCGAGCTCAAAAGCCTCCAGCCAGGGGCATAATATACTAACTAAACTTATAAACTAAACGACTGCGCACTAAGGGCACCCCCTGTGGGGTACGGACCTCGGCTTAGGGAGTCGTTGTCATTGACCAATGATAAACAAGGCAAAGCAATAGGCTGGATCAAGTTAGGGGAATTATTATTATCAGGGGAGAGTAACTGAAGGTGCGAGCTGTCGCTGCACCCCCGTCAGGGGGTGCGGCAAGCGGTCACGGGGCATGGCCCCCCTCCTGCGGGCGCCATACGTTGGCCCGTAACTACGGGCCCCTCATTGTGATGGCCTTACTGCGGCCTAAAAGATGATGAGACGCGAATATGCGCGTCCCTGTGTATGGTTGCTATATCTGTGTCTGTAGACACGCCACGACGCTGCACGACAGCGCCGCTTTCTTCACCGTATCCCGGCGGTCAACCGCTACCAGGGGAACCCCCACCTACATGGGAATTAAATTAAACATCTCGGCTTTGGATAGTAATGAAACAGGAAACGTTAGTAATTTATACCGGAGAAAAAAAAATTCCTGCACTTTTAGGGTTCCGTACCTCAAAAGGAAAAAACCAGAACCCTTAAAGGATCACTCGTGTGTCTGTCTGTCCGTCTGTCACAGCCAATTTGCTCCGAATCTAATGGACCGATTAAGTTGAAATTTGGTACACATATGAACTTCTGTGACCCAAACACGGACGGGTAAATTAAATAAATTAATTTTGAACACACACACATTTTTTTTGCACTTTTGGGTGGCAATTAAGAAAATAAAAAAAAAAGTTTTGCAAACTATACCGTGTTATATTATAATAGGTTGGGGAAAAAGTTTCTTCGCATTTTTTAAGAAAATTCAAAACATTTTTTAATTTACATTATTTACATTTATCTAAAGTGTTTAGGTACCATTTTGTTCGATAACTTTTTGCCATCTTGTAGGTAGGGACATGATCCCATTGCTATAGAAATTTTGGGACTTCTGTTCAAAATACCGCGACAGGTGATTTTGGCAGTCCTCTCGCGACGTTAACCTGACACTGCCTAAAGAATTCTGAAGAGACCGAAACAGGTGGAAATCTGAAGGGGCAAGGTCAGGACTATACGGCGGATGCATTAACACCTCCCAGCCAAACTCTCTTAATTTTTGCTGAGTGGCTGAAGATGTGTGAGGTCTAGCGTTATCATGATGAAAAACCACACCCCTTCTGTTGATTAATTCTGGCCGCTTTCTCTCAACTTCTTGCTTTAATCTCATCAGTTGTTCGTAGTAGAGTTCAGAATCGATGGTCCTGCCTGGTGGTAACAGCTCATAATGAATAATACCCTTCCAATCCCACTACACACACAGCATCACCTTGTTGCGAGTTAACCCGGGTTTCGCCACAGTCTGTGAAGCCTGACCGGCCTTTGACCACGATCTTTTTCGCACGTTCTTGTCGTACGTGATCCACTTTTCATCACCAGTTATCAGCTTCTTCAAAAATGGTTCGGTTTCATTACGTCGTAATAAAGAATCACAAATGAGTACACGGTTCATTAGGTTTCTTTCAGTGAGCTCGTGAGGTACCCAAATATCGAGCTTTTTTGTGTACCCAGTTTTTTTCAAATGCGCCAAAACTGTTTTGTGGTCAATTCCCAGTTCTTCAGCTACGTCGTAACTACTGATATGCCGATCTTGCTCCACTTTTTCATAAATGGCATCCATTTTATCCGTAATAGGGCGACCAGAGCGACGTGCATCTTTGACATCAAAATTTCCTGATTGAAAACGCTTAAACCAAATTTGTGCTACTCTCACAGACACTGCACTGGGTCCATAAACATCGCAAATTTTTTTCGCGGCTTGCGTTGCATTTTTACCTTTTTTGTAGTAAAATTTTAAAATGTATCGAATTTCTTCATTAGATTCACTCATCTTGACAGTACGAAAATCAAATGAAAATCACACATTTTCCTAATTTGAAATTGGAATTATGTTCTTTAAAATTTAAACTTTCAATGATACCAAAACCAGCCAGATACAAATAGTATAGCCAAACAGATTTTATTTTAAGTTCATACATACTAAAATGCGAAAATACTTTTTCCCCAACCTAATATATCAAATGAAAGGGCTTTACTATAAGGGTCTTAAATATATTTTTTTATAATGTTAAAATAAATCGTTTTAAAGTTCTTTAAGAAAATAAACGAAAATCGACCATTATCTCCGAAACTAATGAGCCTAAAATTTTTAACAAAAAAATACAGAGTGTAGATATTTACCTGTAGATTATATGAAAACCTACAAGCAGTCTGTGGTCTTAAAATAACATGGTAAATCTATCAAGATTGTGAGTACGAACTTGCATTTACAGTTGGAATGTTTGGGAGAACATGTTTTTCAACTACAATGTTAAGTTTATTCTTGGGATAAATTCATCCCAACTACGGAACCCTTCATTGTGCGTGGCCCGACACGCACTTGGCCGGTTTTTTTTAACGTGTACTGTGTTGTGATGACTTTGTTACCCGTAAGGTTTTTCACAAAACTTGATTAGTTATATAGGCGTTGATAAACGACTTTTACTAAATAAATAAAATCATTTGATTTCGGTTAACAAAAAAGATCCTTATATTGTTAGTAAGGTTTGCAGCCCCTGCTTATCCTGGAGATATTCCTCAATGCCGAAGACAATTTATACCCAGGTGGGGCGGGCTTCTACACAAGCAAAGCGAGCGAAGCGAGACCCTCACAAACACCGCGAGTTTCACGACCCTATTTCAGAGACAAGCGAGCGAAGCGAGCACACTTACGACACTATTGAGCGTTACTTACTATGCTGAAAGCCTGCTCACAGAAATTGCGCTTCGTTCACTGTGGCGTAGGTGAGCTCATAATGAACATGACGACAGCGCTGCTTGAACTATTTTATTTACATGGAGCGACTGCCTAACTGACCTCCACAACCCAGTTACTGCGTAATACGATACCCCTTGGTAAGATTGGTTGTCAGACTTTCGGTCTTCTGACAACCCGCAACGACTGTCAAAGATCCTCGAATGACAGCCGGGACCAACAGCTTAACGTGCTTTCTGAGGTACGGAGGAGTCTCGGTATGTAAAGATGGTCACCCATCCACGGACCAACCCCGGCTAACGTTGCTTAACCTGATAGATCGACCCGTGCGGCTGTTATTACTAAGCCACGATAGACTTGACAGATATCGATACTCACCACGTCTGTAGAGTTTCGCTAGCTAATTTAATGTGACACTGTAGAAAGTATTTAAATATTCGATGACTGAAATAAATCATATTAGTTACATAATTTGTTTATGTTATAAGAAACAAAATATACCTACTTATGTAGTAAAATTACATAATACTCGTAGTGATGTCATCCTTCCTTACAGACTCATTCTGTGTGTCCGTATAAGTGCGCTTATTACTCGAGATCTTAGCCGTAATTTTTTGGCCCATGGGTCTCTGACTTAGCTTCAAATGTCGTCGAGAAATATCTCTCAAGCATTTCCTCGTAATGTTTTTTTAACCGACTTCAAAAAGGAGGAGGTTATCAATTCGTCGGAACCTTTTATTTTTTTATTTTTTTTTTATTTTTTTTTTTATGTATGTTCCCCGATTACTCGAAGATGGCTGGACCGATTTGATTTTTTTTTGTTTTATTCGAGAGGGTACATCACAGTTGGTCCCATATAAAATTGATTAATTTTGCTTTGGTAGTTTTTGAGTTATATCGGCTAAGCTTTTCTAATAGTCGAGAGGAAGAATAGCAATCAGGTTATTACATAATACAATAATAACACGACTGTTGTCCCCGATGGGTTGGCAGAGGAGTATCTATTGTACACCCATATTTCGCACGTTAATTTAAGTCCCATGTAATAGGAGGGGGGGGTGTAGGGGGAGGTGTTATTACTTAGTTAAAGATTTAATTTTGAGATTAACTGGAATAAAATACCTACAAAAGACTTTAAATTCCAGTTTTTCTTTCAATCAATCTGCCTAGCCTTTTCCCAATAATGTTGGAGACGGCTTCTAGTATAACCGGATGAAGCTTAATATCAGTATTTTACATGGAGCGACTGTCTATCTGACCTCCACAACCCAATTACTGGGTAATAATACGATAGATACCCCTTGGTAAGACTGGTTGTCAGACTTCCGGGCTTCTGACGACCCGTAACAACTGTCAAAGATCCTCGAATGACAGCTGGGACCAACAGCTTAACGTGCTTTCTGAGGCACGGAGGAGTCTTGGTATGTAAAGATGCTCATCCATCCACGGACCAGCCGCGGCAAGCGTAGCTTCGACCCGTGTGGCTGTTAGTACTGAGCCACGAGCTCCTCTCCAGTTTTTACTCCATGTGATGAAATATTCGCAGAACCTGAAAGCGAAAAATAACTTTAATTTCGGAAGTCGGCGTCTTTGGTTTTTTTTTAGTTTAATTTTTTGCCACCGACTTCCGACATTAAAGTTATTTGTCACTTTGTAGTGTTTTTTTTTTGGAAGTCGGTTGTTTTTTTTTTTGGAAAAGTTTTTATTTTTTACTTTTTAGCCTACCCCACACAAATTCAAATATCACTGCAAAATAAATTAGAGCATCGTTCACATAGACTATGTGGGAATAGTACATTTTGATACAAGTGGAGAATTTTTGTTATTGCATTCGAGGCGGAATTAACACCCGAGCCGTTGGCGAGGTTGTTTTTGAGCCGAGAACTGCAACAACAAATGTCCACGTGTATCAAACGACGTTTTTCAATACACTTTTGAAGAAATAAAATAAAATAACGAAAAATATTTGTGTCATGAATTATTATGACTTAATTTTTTTTTTCCACGCTTTGCTTTCGCCAGGTTGAAGGAGAAGCAAAGGTATAAAGCCGATAAACTGCCTAATATGAAAAATAGAAAATTTAAATATTTTTGAGTTTAGAACACAAATAAATGTTAATATGTTCATTAACGTTTATTTACTGTAATAATCATGGTTTTTAATGATATTCTATTTGTAAACATTATTTGAATATTCAAAAAATATTATCGCCGTAAAGACGCATAACTCTTTGCCGAGATTAAAAAAAAACATGCACCTCCGAATAGAGACGGTGGGAATAGAACCAATTTGGACTAAGTATAGGTATAAGTTATCTGTGGCAATTTTTACTCCCGCACACGTGTTGGAAAATGAAAAATCGCACTCGTGTGAAATATATTGCATTATGAACCTAATCGTCGTGCGATATGAACCAGTTTTCGAGGAAGTGTATTGAAAAAATACGTATTAAATTATTAAAGCTAACTCAAAAGCCACTGACATATTTATATGCGACCATCTCAAATAAAAGCTTTCCAAAAAGGCCGCGCCGCAAGGCGTCGCGCTAAGCCGTGTCAGAAGTTTGGAAGGCGTAGTTTTATGTTGACGGAGATAACGAGGCTACGAAATCAGACTTCTGACAATCAAGGCCACACATAACATTCAACTCAATAGCGCAATTTGAAACGGCACATAAGTACCTACCATTAAAATCATCGATAAGTAGCCAGAATACACCTCATGCCAATTCCAATAAGCCCAAACACGGCTAGAATACATTATTTTATTACTGAGTTCCGGTGCCTACCTTCCAGCTTCTCCATCAGATCGGTTCGATGGTACCATCTTCATCGGAACTTATTTAAAGCTTCGTCATAGTCGCTTAACTATCATAATCGAGATATCTTATCGCCACCCGGGAAATACTTATTATCGTTGAGAAGTTCCCGTGGCCATTTGTGTCTTCTTCATCAGTTCCACTTCACCAGATGTTACTTTCTGAATGCAAATGCTTGATTTGTTGATGAAAATACCAAAATCGCTGTATGTATGCCTATAATTTTTGAGGAGTTCTCTCAATTCCTCATGGATCCCATCATCAGAACTAGATTTTGATAAAAATGGGACCAATCTGGAAGTATACCCTTTCAAATAAAAAAAGAATTTTCCAAATCGGTTATAAATGACGGAGTTCTGAGGTAACTAACATAAAAAAAAAAAATACAACCGAATTGAGAACCACTTCCTTTTTTGAAGTCGGCTAATAAAATATTACAAGACTTGACGTTTATATCGATTTACGATTACAAATGGACCTGCTTTTCACATCGATTCGGAAATAAACGAATGTGATGTTGGAATATCTTATATTCGCTTTCAGAATTTAATGTTGTAAGTGCTTAGAGATTATTGAGCCTTAGTGGATCATGATTTTCGTCGACGTGTTAAAAGCTTGTACATATTACTTCATAGATATCTCCTTACAACTTTAGTGCACACACTCATTTTATTTTTGTATTTTTATTTCAGGATTGTCGCGCTATTTTCTAAAAATGTAAATCTAATGTAATTTTTCCGATGTCTTAACGTTTGCAGTTTCTTGAAGATTTCTAATGCCTAATGCCAACATGTTATAATAACTATGAAAGGTGTTAATCTGCAGGTACCTACAGCTCACTTCGGACCTCACCCATGTGACCGCACACAATAAGGATGATGCCTGGGTAAAAAAAAAAAAAGAAATTCTATTTAGTCCGTCCGTCAATCAGACGATAAAACAATATTAGACACGTACTTTTCGCTTTATCATATTAATAAAAAATGACTCGGATAAAGTTGGGGAGTGAGGGCTCCCTACGTCACTTCTACGTATAAAATCTAGCTAGGCGTGACGTCATACTATGGTATGCTTTAACTCGATGTATGGCCGTAATCTTTTGATTACGTAAAAAAATAAAAAATACGTGTACAATATTTTTTTTAAATCTACATGAGCGACCAAAAAATTATTTTTAGTCATCATTCTTTTAGAGCAAACTCAACAGCATCTGTTCAAAAGGTCGTATTTCACTTTCCAACATTATTTTTTTTTTTTGAACGCGTGGCATAAAAGTCCTTCGAATGAGCCTAAAAACTTATTCAAAAGGAGCGTATTTCCCATAGAAATATAAAAAACAGGAGAAGTGGCATGGGGGCGTGTCTGTGTCCACGCGTTATGCGCACGCTGCGCCTTTACTCGCCAAATGGCCGTCTCCGCGAATTAGTACGCTTTCGACCGTGGTCACGATAAATTATAAAAATGCCGTGTTGTTCAGTGGTTTCCTGCAAAAACCGAAGTGATATTAAAAACTTCATATCTCACGGAATCACTTACCATATGTAAGTAAAAGTATTTTACTGTATTTATCTTTAAAATCATAAAAAACAACAAATCGTAAAATATTTCTTGCTTTTACTACGTTATCTTTGTTTTCAAATATCGCAGCGGCTGTACTATTTTTGCAGCAAATACATTGCTCCTTAACCACTACCTTAAGTATGTCGCTAAGCGACTGGACAAGCAATGTAAAAATAACAAAACGATACTTTATTTACGCGGAGCGTCGCATAGTACAGCCGCTGTGTCTTGCGGCGAGATAGTGATGAGGTTAAGATCCACTAAAGTAGGCTATCGATAATAATGTCGATTGCCCAACGAATATTATATTGCTATTATAGTTTATTTTTCAATTTGTCAACCGTTTTTGCCCGGTTGGAACACTTGAAAAGATGACGTTTAAGTACGGTTGGAAAACCTTTGAGAATGTAAAATAATCTTTTTTACTGTTTTTGATTATTTTACAGCGTACCTAGTTGAGAAATGCATAACCAACGGTCGTAAAGTAAGTTTAGTAACTCTTAAAATGTCGATTGCACACCATGTGTACAGATAACAATAGAATTTCAATTGTGTCTGCTAATTAGCGCGGGACGGGTTAATGTTTAGGTGGAGTGTTTTTGGGTTTAAATTATCGCATCTTCGTGCTTTTAATTACTTTTTTTTGGTTTTGGTATTTTACTTCCGCTAAAGTCTTTAACTATGCACCACAAGATTCGAATGCGTTGTAGTAATCGGTATGGTTCAGATAAAATATTAGTGATTTTTGCTTAAAATAAGTCAACATATTCATGCTATTTATTTGTTATGCATGAGTATGGTATGTGTTTGTTTTCATATATTTAACTATTTCTTAACTAAGGGTTTTTTTTTAATAACAAAATCCTATTCGCCTGTTGCCTGCTACCTGCTTACTCATCGTGAGGTTAAGAAGTATTATATAGACCGCGCGGAACTAGTTGACCGCGCCTTAGGTATGTGAGCGGTGGGATGGAGGAGCGGGGGCGCATTACTCAGTACGTGCGTTGCGAACCGCCGCCTCACCCCTGTCTCAGCGGCCAACTAGTTCCTAGACTATAGACTATAGCTTAAGATACTTATTATGTAAATGATAAATAAGTTCTTAAAGTACCTGTTTAGCTTCCCAAAAGATACAAATACAAAAAAATAATGGATTGATGCCACAGGAAGGCCACCTATCTGGTTCCCAACAAAATATAGCACCATATGCTCAATTCACTTTAAGGCAGAAATGTTCCAGCCTCTAAAGAAAACTCGCAGGCTTTTTGAATGGGCAATCCCAAAATTAAGAGTACGTCAAGTACTGAACAAATACCTTCACTTTACAGGTCAGTGAGTAAACACATCAAAACAGGGTTCAACAATTCCTATGGTTTCACAGCCTAAACCAACTTAACCAGAATGTTTTAATTCATTGATTCGTGTTTTTTTTTAATATACATTTTTTTTTTATTTAAAATATATAATACTTTCTGGACCCCAAATTTTTCTTGTACAGTAATAAATGGAAGTATCGATAACTTTCCGATTTAGTCAATCACTAGCGTATATGTAAAATAAATTGCTTTTTGCACAACACAATAATAGCGCCAGATGTTTTTGTGTGAGTAAGTTGTACGGTGCTTGGTAAATGCACGCTGTGTGTGACGAGTTATGGTTTATAATTGATTGTGTAGTATGTTCTGATTTATGAATTGCAAGTGTGTGCGCGACTTTGTATCTATTGCTTTTATTGAACTACATGTGTAGTAGTGGCGCGGTGGTGGGGCCAACCTAGCGACATCGGGTTCTGATACATTTTCAACTACCGGGCATATCTCCTTCTTTCATATATCTATGGTATTTCCCATATAATAAAATCCAAATAAAATAGGATTCCAATGAAAACGGATGTATTTCTGCATCAATGTTCTCTTAGATTTTTTAAACAGAAAAGGCAATAATGCTTCTACAAAAAGGATCTTTTGTTTACTGTTCTGTTCAAAGGATCATATTTTTTTAAATCATAACTTTAATAAAAATCGATTAGTTCGATTTTGTAAAGTTTGTTTATGATAAAAATACGACCTTTTGAAAAGATGCTCCTCACTTATTTTTAAAATTGACACAGTGACATCGTCGTTCTATGTTTCGAAACTTCGAGTTCCAAAGTGATAATTTTAGAATAATTAGCAGTTCTTTATATTAGATGGAATACAAAATTACAAAATATAAGGGAATAAATATTAATGCCACACGTCACCTATCCAATAGAAAGCCACTTATCCAGTCAAAGCTAGTCCAATAATGTACATGAACCATTTCAAAGTATTTGAAATATACTCGTATTGTAAAATTCATAAACTGACCTTTTAGTTTCGTGTAGTTTGAGCATCGGTGAAGGGTGGAAAATTGCAGGCATTAGGAATAATTTATTGTCGTTTCAGTATTTACTCATGTCCTAGTTTCACGTTAGTGTAATTCGATAGATTATTAAGCTTTGGTTTCTTAAGAAAGGTCATAGCCATGTCATAGCACACTTATCAACTTGGAAAGCGATTGTCACCGTATCGCGAATCGTGAGCTTTAGTATTATTCTGTAAACATCTCACCGTGATAACTCAGGTGAAGTGAGCGTGAAGTGAGCCGTCATTCCACCAGAGTCCTTAGTGCGAGATTTTATACTTACTCACTCGATAACGTTAACGTAAACTTCAATTTGTACTGAAACTGAATAAGCGCCGTCTGGTGACTATAATGGGAATCACAATTATTCCATACAAATTGACGTTAGATAACGTTAACGTAAACGCGATCGAGGAAGTATAAAAACTCGCACTAAGGCCACTGATGCTAGGGGTTGACACTATTGACAGCTCACTTTAAGATCACTGCACTCATGTTTTCACGGTGAGATATTTACAGAATAGCACTACTTGTCCCGAGGCGAGACGAATATGTTAAGATTTCGATGAGTGTGCGTTGCAGTAGTGGAGAGTTTCATATAAAGAATACTGCACGGCTTGAGTTGATACAGTGACGATCCCTTTCCGAGTTGATATGTGTGAAATGACCTTAAAGCGGACAACTGTCACACAATAACGGTTGTCCAAATACAGAGAGATTTATTGACACTTTAATGTCAAATACTGGTGAAAATGACACCCACCCATTGTGTCACCCTATGTAAAATTTCAACATTCATACCTGTTTTTTAAATGGTGTGCATAATAAAGAGTATTCTATTCTATTCTAAAATGACGGCCGTTATATAGGGTGACGGGTAATTAAGTAGTGACTGATACTTAAACACATGATTGTGCTCATGATAACAAACAACTTTTACTATGGGACCAAACCTGAAATCGCGAAAAAATATCGGCTGTTCCCTAAATTTATGGAAATCGACTAATCCGGAGGAAATCTATTATAGAAAGATGTATTGATGATTGTTATGGTTAAAATTATGTAAATAGATATTTTTTACTGTCGCGAATTTGATCAAACTGATCTGAAAATTGCAAAAAATGCAAGAAAATTTTAATTTCGCCACAGCACAATTACGTTAAGTAGGTACTAATAATACTGGGTATCTACCGTTTGCCCCACAAATCACTACCTAAATGCATTTACCGCTAAACATTTAAATCATCACTCTGTCTCTATCATGTTCAAACGATTGACAGAAACAGGAAGATGTTTTAAGTAGAATGCAAGCTGTGTTAGTATTATATGTTATAAAATGTATTTTTGTTGTATGTGCTGAGCGTGATACACTTTTTCACTCTGTAGATTTTTTATTACGGAATACAAAAGCTAAGGACATTGCCATAACATAAAATAAAACACTTAGAGGCATTACGTACGAAGGCTGAAAAAAAAATCCTGTCGGCTTATTTTCGCGTGGCAACATGCCGTATCTTTTTCCGTTGCGCTGCATCCCAGTTGTCAAGCGCCATTTTCCTGCGTCCACTGTGAATCTGATGCTATAATTATCTCTGGAAAATGCCGGACTTCAGCGGATGTTTCGATGTTTTTTTCTCAGCTTTCCCGGTTTATTGATTAAGCGCTGTGCTTCAGCGGCTTCAGATCATTAGAGCTAGACTATTAGTATTTTTTTACGACGATACTTTCTAATGAACCAAATTATGATGCTCTGCGATGTACGCACGGCTACAGATCAAGCTATATATTTCCAGTATAAGCTGATCTTGCATTAGTATAGGATTTCCTTACAATGAGAGGTCAGTGTAAACTGGAAAAGTATAGCTTGATGTGTAGCCGTGTGTACTAAAGCCAGCTTTGTTTTACAAGACTACGATCGTTGCTATTATTATGATTCTTTATAGACCGTTGTTTTTCGCGAATTTCTGGTTAGTTATAATCACAGAATAATAATGTTACAGTAGTTTATCTTCACAAAAAACGTACAAAACGACGCGCTTCGATATCTCAGTATATACCAGTACGCAACAGTTCGAGCGCGCGGCAGTTACGCTCGGTCGGACACGTATTTATCTACCGAGCGGCCGTAGGTAACTAATTCAAGGTCACTGCCCAGATAAACTACTGCAGCTTTATTATTCTGTGGTATAATAATCTCTTTGCCTACATGTTATCATTGTCATATGTTGTTGTTGTAATTGTTATGTTGTGTTTTTTTTTTTGGTCATAAGTACTGCGTCGTTCAAACCACGAAGTTCTAATTAGCTTCCTTTTTTCGTTTTTCGTAATCCGTATTGCGTTCGCGACAGTTCCGAGTTTAAAATTCAGTGAAAATTCTGTAGGGAACTCAATTACCAATCGTGTTGACTTCGAATTTGATCGACGTTCTTTAAATATTTAACTTGCGTTTCAAGAAAAACCGATACTTTACTTCCAGTAACTGAGTAATTAATTTTTCAAGGTATTGGTTTCTAGTTAGAACATGGTCTACTTCAGCTCAGACATAAGTACCTAACTACAGTCTACATCATACAGTAGTCCGACGAAGTCCGAGCTGCTTACGAAGTTCAGCGAACTACGTAAGCGGCTCGGACTCTCGTCTGTGCTAGAACTGATCATTATTGTTACATTGATTGGTGTGTATTTTTCAGGGTAAGTAGCTAAGTAATTTACAGAATTAGAATTAAATCGATGAGATGTAACTTTATATTATTAAGTATAAATGACATTTCTTTAAAACATCCCTCGAATTTAGCTTAGGAGGAGCTCGTGGCTAAGTAATAACAGCCGCATGGGTCGATCGACCAGGTTAAGCTACGCTTGCCGGGGTTGGTCCGTGGATGGGTGACCATCTTTACATACCGAGACTCCTCCGTGCCTCGGAAAGCACGTTAAGCCGTTGGTCCCGGCTGTCATTCGTGGATCTTTGACAGTCGTTACGGGTCGTCAGAAGCCCGAAAGTCTGACAACTAGTCTTACCAAGGGGTATCGTATTACCCAGTTACTGGGTTGTGGAGGTCAGATAGGCAGTCGCTCCATGTAAAATACTGGTATTCAGCTCCATCCGGTTAGACTGGAAGCCGACCCCAACATAGTTGGGAAAAGGCTAGGCAGATGATGATCCCTCGAATTTAGATAGATCCCTAAAATGTTCACTAACCACGCACTACTACTATTAAAAAAAAAACAAGCACTGAACCAATTTTTTTTTTAATATTTTTGGAATGATTTTGGTCAATGAAATAAAACGAAAAAGTGCATTTCAATGACGACGCATTGTCCTCGGAAAAACGAAAATTAGTTCGATGGGAACGCCTTTTTTGTTTTCTTTTTTTTTGTGGATGTCATCAAATGACTTCTCCCGCTCTGGGCGGAGCGGGAGGGCGTGTCAGACTTTTACTAACTAAAACCCACCCGTGTTCTTTCAGTTGCCCGTGCCAGGGCCACGGTATCTCTTTCGAACTACCCGCAACCCCGGCGGCATCGGCCTTATTGGACCCCGTCACTGCTGACATCTCTTTGAGGCGCGCGTGGAACACAACGCGCCGTCGACCCGGGCCTGACCCTTACCGGACGGCGAGCTGCCCATTACTCGTCGTCCGCAGGTCCGCGTCTACGGTGGCCGGGAATCGGCAATAGATTCCCGCCGCCCAGGCCGTCTCCTGCGGCGGCTTGGGGCGCGAGGGCGCGACTGTTGCCTCTCCCTCACGCGTTCCGCCTCCTCCTTCACGAGCATTACTGCTTCGCAGAAGGAGGTGACGGCCTCCCATGCACTCTCGCTCCGCACCATGGCCTGGACCAGGTTTGGACGCGAGAGATCGCCGCCGCCGATCGCCTCCACTGCCGAAGCCGGGCAGACCTCCACTATATGCTCCACGGTGTCTTGTCTGTTCTTCTCCATAGGTACCTACTACGTTTTGGAATGGGCGCCTAGCTTCATCTTTCTGACTGACCGACCCTTTGACAATTCAAAAGTGCCTGTGCCTGAGTTTGAGTTTATCAGATTTTTATCTATCATTATTTTCGTTACCTACTAAAATAAAGATGCCCTGTGAAGCCGAACGGAACGGCATGCGGCGAAAACGGACCGCCCAGTCGCACAAGGTCACCTGCACTTATCGTCACCTTAAAATAAAAAGCATACGATTTCGAATCGTGTGCGGTCACTTGAGTGAGGTCGAAGTGAACTTTACAGAATAGCATGACTCATCGAATTAGGGCACCAACATCTACCTAGACTTTTCCCAACACCAGTATTTTAAATGGAGCGACTTCCACAACCCAGTTACTGGGTAATACGATACCCCTTGGTAAGACTAGTTGTCAAAGATCCACGAATGACAGCCGAGACCAACGGCTTAGCGTGCTTTCTGAGGCATGGAGGGGTTCTAATATGTAAAGATGGTCACCCATCCACGGACCAGCCGCGGCAAGCCGTGCGGCTGTTACTCAGCGAATTAGTTAAATGACTTTATTCAAATGCTGTTATACCTGTTACAACATTTGAGTTCCAAACAAGTGTGCTTAATTCAGCGTAGTTTAGAAAGCCATTAAAACATGGTAATGAAAATGTTTTCGTTAATGGAACTGACGCAGTTATACTCATGCTAACAAACAACTTTTACTATGGGACCAAACCTGAAATCGCGAATAAAAAATCAGCTGCCCCATACATTCATGTTCGCAGAACTCGTCAAAATGTAGGGAGCAGCTGCTTTTTTTTTCGCGATTTCAGGTTTTGTCCCATAGTAAAAGTTGTTTGTTATCATGAACACAATCATGTGTTTAGGTATCGGTCACTAATTACCAGTCACCCTATATATGAACTAAACACTTTGCGGAAGCATTTTGCGGCGGAACACGCGAGTAACTTCATTATTTCGGAGCGTTATGGTCACTCGTCGATAAATTAGAAAGGTACGAGTTGGTAAGGTACTAAAACTGAATAAGCGCCGTCTGGTGACTATAATGGGAACAATTATTCCAATTCATATGATCTCAGTACCGTAATAAGTGTTTTTGTTTATATTTTAATGTTTTTTTTAGCATGCTGAAAAAAGTAAGCAAAATAAAAAGACCTTTTATGTACAAATATTCTAACCGACTTCAAAAAGGAGGAGGTTCTCAATTCGTCGGAAACTTTTTTTTGTATGTATGTTCCCCGAGTACTCGAAGATGGCTGGACCGATTTGGATTTTTTTTTGTTTTATCCGAGAGGGTATACATCACAGCTGTTGGTCCGATATAAAATTGATTAACTTTGCTTGGGTAGTTTTTGAGTTAGTTTCAATAATACGTATTTTTTCCACACTTTTATATGGATGATGTTCTAGTTTGTTTTGCAGGTGGTGGTATTAGAATTTGTGTGGGGTAGGTACACAACTAAAAAGTGAAAAATAAAAACTTTTTTACAAAAAAATACAACCGACTTCCAAAAACAACACTACAAAGTGAAAAATAACTTTAATTTCGGAAGTCGGTGGCAAAAAACGAAAATACATTTAACTAGACACCGACTTCCGAAATTAAAGTTATTTTTCACTTTGTAGTGTTGTTTTTGGAAGTCGGTTGTATTTTTTTGTAAAAAAGTTTTTATGCTTATAAAGATATTCTATTCATAGAAATGGATGTAAGTTAACGTTAACGTAATCGCAGTCGAAAACTCGCACAAAGGCCACAGACCAAGATAAAAATCAAGACAGCGCTCTCAACAGTGACGTGAGGCCGGTTTCGTAAACATGTGTGCACTTAGTGAGGTGTTAGGTGTAAACGTGTGCATGTGAGCGTGTATGCACAGAGCGAGGTGTAGTTTTGCGCATGCTTTACAGTATTGTTCGCAGCGCTATGTCTTGGTTTTTTATTTGATCTGAGGTTAGGTAGTATATGACGGCTTCATTGGCCTATGATGTCAAAGTAAAAACTTGAAGTTTATTCTTTCATTTAACTTTTTGCACGTCGATTGTACACATGGGTGTACATAAGGAAAAATCCTTTATATAGTAGGTATATAAGCTTATGTCATATATATATATAAACGTAAAAAAACATCATCAGTAGTTGTGAACCTATGGGGTTCGCAACTAACCCCCCCCCCCCCCCCTGGGGCTTTGGGTTCATAAATTAGTACATAATTTACAGTCAAAGGGTATTAATGCCCCATTTATGAGCATGTCAATATACATAAGATGCAAAAACAGCTGATTTTCTTACAAAACATGAAGCCATTTCTTCATTTTTTTCGATAAGTAGGTAGGTAGGTACCTAATTGGTAACTAAGATCTTTCTTTTATATGTATCAGTTTTATTTTACCCTTAATAAGATAATTCCAGATTATTTTAATAAACATACAAAGATCAGTTTCTTTCAGAATTTCCTAGGATCACGATTAACCTAGTTTTAAAACTGCATCTTACTTGCAGAGAAACATAAAAAAGACGAAATACTACCCGTATCAACGAGATTTTTACTGTTTTTGCAAAGTTTACTGGAATGTTCTGAAGTCAGCTTATAATGGATAATGGATTCTTCCTCGGATTACAATCAATATAAAAACATCGAAGAAGAGTACCATCGACACGAAAGGAAGAATAATAACATGGATTCTTGTGACTGGGGGACGTTGAAGTTGAGGAAAGTAGACACTATACTCACATGCCTTAGATTTCTATCACCTCTACAATATTATTAGTAGGTCGTAGGTTGGAAACCAGGCAGACGCTTTACTTAGAAGTCATGTGACATCTATTAGCTCGCACTGGACCCGCGTAGTGTATTACGGCCCACACCCACTCACAGAGAGGAGGCCTCTATCCCAGCAGTGGGAACGTTATAGGCAGATTATAATTATGGTAAGTGTGGCCTTCCTATCCATGCTTTGTTCTCGAAGTCTAACTCTTACACCTAAATGTATCATCAATGCTTGTGGCCTGGTCGTAACATACCTACATAAGGCCAAGGCAGACTATTTTTAATCTCTCAATCGGGTAAATAATACTCAGCGCCAGGGAAGCTGAAGAGTCCGCAGGAAAGCTTTTCAATTTAATCTAATTTCATCTGCATAAAAGGAAAGGAAACTCCGTGGAAAACTCCTGCAATCCAATCAGGTTCTATCTGACTTTCTCCAGAATAAAGTACTTATACCAAGTAGGCAGTATTACCTCGTACTATTTATTTATATAGTTGACACGACGCGCAAATTATATTTTCCTGATCTACATCGTATCGTGGAGGCGTCATTTTCGACGACACCATTTGCATCGTAAAGTCAGGAAAAAAAGCTTTTTACAAAAAAAAAAAAAAAAAACAACCGACTCCTAAAAAAAACACTACAAAACGAAAAATAACTTTAATTTCGGAAGTCGGTGTCTTTGGTTTTTTAGTTTCGTTTTTTGCCACCGACTTCCGATTAAAGTTATTTTTCGCTTTGTAGTTTTTTTCGGGAGTCGGTTGTTTTTTTTTTGTAAAAAGTTTTTATTTTTCACTTTTTAGTGGTGCTTAATCCACACATTCAAATACCACTAAATTAGAGCATCATTCACATAGACTATGTGGGGAAAATACGTATTAAATTATTAAAGCTAACTCAAAAGCCACTCATCAGAACTTGAAGATATTTATATGCGACCATCTCAGGAGTATACCATTTCAAATAAAAACTTTACAAAAAGGCAAATACATATACGTCGCGCTAAGCCGTGTCAGAAGTTTGGCAGGCGTTGTTGACGGAGATAACGAGACTACTAAATCTGACTTCTGACAATCAAGGTTACACATAACATACAACTCAAGTAGCGGAATTTGAAGCGGCCAGAGTACACCTCATGACAATTTCAATAAGCCCAAACACTGCTAGAATACATTGTTTTATTACTGAGTTCCGGTGCCTACCTTCCGGCTTCTTTATCAGATCAGTTCGATGGTACCATTTTCATCAGAACCATTTATTTAAAGCTTCGTCATAGTCGCTTAACTATCTTGCTCGAGATATCTTATCGCCACCCGTGAAATACTTATTAACGTTGAGAAGTTCCCGTGGCCATCTGTGGTCTTCTTCATCAGTTCCACTTCACCAGACTTTCTGAATGCAAATGCTTGATTTGTACATGAAAATACCAAAATCGCTATATGTATGCCTATAATTTTTGAGGAGTTCCCTCAATTCCTCATGGATCCCATCATCAGAACTAGATATTGATAAAAATGGGAACAATCTGGAAGTATATCCTTTCAAATACAAGAAGAATTTTCCAAATCGGTTTAGAAATGACGGAGTTCTGAGGTAACAAACAAAAAAAAAATACAACCGAATTGAGAACTTCCTCGTTTTTTTGAAGTCGGTTAAAAACTATACAATTCAGCAAATCGGCTACCAATTCAAATTATCCGTAGGTATATTCAAAGCACAACTGTCATTCTTTGACAGATGTATGAAATGGCACGGCAAACTGACGTAGGTACTGTGAGGGCTCGAACCTCACAGTAGGAGATTTACTATATTAATAATGAAACGAGAGGGATTTTAGTATGGGGCTGATGCTCGCTATATTTTTAACCGACTTCAAAAAGGAGGAGGTTCTCAATTTGTCGGAACCTTTTTTTTATTTTTTTTTTGATGTGTGTTCCCCGATTACTCGAAGATGGCTAGACCGATTTGGATTTTTTTTGTTTTATTTGAGAGGGTATACATCACAGTTGGTCCCATATAAAATTGATTAACTTTGCTTCGATAGTTTTTGAGTTAGCTTCAATAATGCGTATTTTTTCCCCACTTTTATATGGATGATGTTCTAGTTTGTTTTGCAGATAGTGGTATAAGAATTTGTGTGGGGTAGGTACACAACTAAAAAGTGAAAAATAAAAACTTTTTTACAAAAAAATACAACCGACTTCCAAAAACAACACTACAAAGTGAAAAATAACTTTAATTTCGGAAGTCGGTGGCAAAAAACGAAAATACATTTAATCAGACACCGACTTCCGAAATTAAAGTTATTTTTCACTTTGTAGTGTTGTTTTTGGAAGTCGGTTGTATTTTTTTGTAAAAAAGTTTTTAAGCTTCAGCTAAATTATAATTCTCACTCCTTAACTAAAAATGGTTCTACGCGGAGCCCTACCGGAATCTATCTGTCACCCGACAAAGAAAAACGGGGTACGTTTTTGTTTCTAGAACACGTTCAATATTTGAATGATTGAATTTCAGCCAGTATAACATTGTCGAGGCTTGACCAAAGCATCAAACCTCTACAGTGTCTACAGTACTTATTGTAATTTCTCTAACTGTACAATATGAGGTCTATAAGAATGCCGATTGTACCTATAATCTTTCCAACCATTTTACTTTAGCGTCCATGAAGTATTGTATTTTTAGGGTTCCGTACCTCAAAAGGAAAAAACGGAACCCTTATAGGATCACTCATGTGTCTGTCTGCCCGTCTGTCGCAGCCAATTTGCTCCGAATCTAATAGACCGATTAAATTGAAATTTGGTACACATATGAATTTCTGTGACCCAAACACGGACGGATAAACTAAATAAATGAATTTTGAATATAGAGGTCACTTTTGGGGGGCAAATAAGAAAATTAAAAAAAAAAAAATTGCATACTACATCATGTGGGATGTTAAAAGAAAGGGCTTACTGTGAGGGTCTCAAATATATATTTTTTTATAATTCTAAAATAAATTGTTTTAAAGTTATTTAAGAAAATAGACGAAAATTGACCATTCCCCCCCCCCCTTATCTCCGAAGATACTGAGCCTAAAATTTTGAAAAAAATACAGAAAATAGATCTTTACCTGTAGATTACAGGAAAACCTATAAGAAGTCTGTGGTCTGAAAATAACATAGTAAATCTATCAATATTGTGAGTACAAAGTTACATTTACAGTTGGAATGTATGGGAGAACCTATTTTTCAACTACAATGTTAAGTTTGTTCTTAAGATAAATTCATCCCAACTACGGAACCCTTCATTGTGCGTGGTCCGACACGCACTGGGCCGGTTTTTTTTCGTCTATGATTGCCTGTCAATAAATAAGGAACTTCATAGCTTCCATGAAGTATTGCATTTTTTCGTTTATGGTTGCCCGAATAATCAGCCTATTATAATGTTCCCACTGCTAGGACACAGGCCTCCTCTCGGTGAGAGGGAGCGGGCCACGCGGGCCCAGTGCGGGTTGGTAGTAGTTATCACATGTCTTCGAATTTTTGGTTCTAGGACATGCCGGTTTCCTCACGATGTTTTCCTTCACCGTAGAGCAGTGGTGATGAAATAGTTTACACAAGGTAAAGCGCCTGCTGGGGTTCGAACCTTCGAGCTACAACTTGTAAGTCACGGCCGTTACCACTGGCCCACTAAGGCTTTACCCGCGTGGTGACATGGATACCTTATTATCAGTAATATGTGCCATATTTGTCTTATTGGTCAGAGGAGCTTGTGGCTAAGTAATAACAGCCGCACGAGTCGATCCATCAGGTTAAGCTACGCTTGCCGCGGTTGGTCTGTGGATGGGTGACCATCTTTACATATCGAGACTCCTCCGTGCCTCGGAAAGCACGTTAAGCCGTTGGTCCCGGCTGTCATTCGTGGATCTTTGACAGATCGTTACGGGTTGTTAGAAGCCCGAAAGTCTGACAATCAGTCTTACCAAGCAAGGAGTATCGTATTACCCAGTTACTGGGTTGTGGAGGTCAGATAGGCAGTCCCTCCATGTAAAATAATGGTATTTAGCTGGATCCGGTTAGACTGAAAGCCGACCCCAACATAGTTGGATAAAGGCTAGGCAGATTGAGTTCGAGTTGACGCATTTGTTTCTGAGTAGAAACACAAATAAACAACCCAGTAACTGGGTAATACGATACCCCTTGGCAAGACTGGTTGTCAGACTTTCGGGCTTCTGACGACCCGTAACGACTGTCTAAGATCCACTAATAACAGCCGGGACCAACGGCTTAACGTGCTTTCCGAGCACGGAGGAGTCTCGGTATGTAAAGTGGTCACCCATCCACTGACCAACCCCGGTAAGCGTAGCTTAACCTGATGTATCGACCCGTATGGCAGTTATTACTTAGCCACGAGCGCAAACTCGAACTATCGGAACAAAATAACCTACGTCAATATTTCAGTTCTGAAAAGGACGACAATTTCTATTACTACCCCAAGGATTCAAGGAGGAGGAATCGAAATTGGCAATACATGATCAAATAGTCTTGAATTTACTTCAATCGATTTAACGTACAATAACGCAATGTTCTTTTGAAACTGTATTTCTATTTTCAAACTAGAATTTTATATTTTTAAAATTGGATTTTTTCCGTTTTTTTTTTTTCGTTTGCCGTCGGGGTCTGCTCGAGCGGCTGCGATCAAATTATAGTTTGCTGGCGACAGAATTGTTGGTTTTAAAGTTTGTATTAATTTTTAGGGTTCGGTACCTCAAAAGGAAAAAACGGAACCCTTATAGGATCACTTCGTTGTCCGTCTGTCTATTTGTCAGTCTGTCAAGACCCTTTTACTCAGGAACGCGTGGAGGTATCAAATTGAAATTAAGATCAAATACGTTTAGCGACGTATTCGGTTGAGCAGAAATAAAACAATGTTTGTTGTAGAAGGGAATGTATGTCAATTAGTTAGTTACTTAGTTATGAATGGCATCTCGCAGTTGACCACTGAGGGTCGAGACTGCTTAACCGAGCGTTTCCTGTGGGTGCTTTAAGCGAACTTAAAGCCTCCGGCCAGGCTTAAAAACTAGGGTAAAATATTAGACGACTGAGCGTCGCTAATAATAGAGCAGCCAGACGGGGCAGGCTGGATCATGAAGTGCAACAGGCTCAGCTGCGCCCCCAGCAGGCACAGCTTCACCGAGTAGGGGATAGGGGGGGGGGGGCTTGCTACTCTCCTGAAGGAGGGTTATGGGGTCATCAGGGTCGGTGAGAATATGCCTCGGACGGCGAGTCTTACTAATTTTAGAGGGGGCAAACGCGCGCGGCCTCGACACCAATGTATGTCAATTTATTGATGCCCTAACTATATACAATATTACCTAGGCACAAGTAGTGGACATTACACATAAGGGTAGAATTTATTAACAGCCAATCAGAACACAGTTAAAAACTATTACAATAATCTGCGCGCGGTGCGCCCTCTGCCAACAGTCTAACTAACCACTAAACCTCTGAAGTTATGAATATAGGTCGCGGCGCTCGATCCTTTATTGCCCCTGGCTGCAGGCTTTTGAGCTCGCTTAAAGGCACCCACAGGAAAGTCCGGTTAAGTAGTCGAGACCTCTCGTGGTCACACTACGAGATGCCATTCCAAAAAAAAAAAAAAACAATCGATCCTTTATGCCCGTGTAGCGGCGAGCGCGCTGCCATGTGCACGCGCTGCTACATACGTAAATCTATGGTCTCTTGGAGTCCTAAAAAACTCAAGCTTCTAAGTCAACGCAATAAAAACTTACGGCCATTTATGCGACATTTTTTGATACTCGCAAATAAATCAAAACCTAAAAAATAATAATAAAGGGTACATCCCGTGGTCCTAGAATCATGAAATTTGGCAAGAAATAAGCTCTTACAGCACAAATAAAGGAAAAAGTCCGAAAATTGTCAATTTGTAATGCTATCATATAAAAATAAAAATTAACTCTGTCAGTCTGTCCTGACCCTTTTTCTCAGGGACGGGTGGAGATATCAAGGTGAAATTAATATCGAATACGTAAGTCTATAGTCCCTTAGAGTTTAAAAAAATCAAGCTTCTAAGTCAACGCAATAAAAAAATGCGGCCATTTTACGACAAGTTTTTATATTCGCAACTGTCGCAAGTAAATCAAAACCTACAGGGTACTTCCCGTTGACCTAGAATAGTGAAATTTAGCAAGTAGCAAGGTCTCACAGCACAAGTAAAGGAAAAAGTCTGAAAAATGTTAATTTGTAATTCTATCGCATAAAAAAAAAATCAAGTCTATCAGTCTGTCAAGACCCTTTTTCTCAAGGACGCGTGGAAATATTATATCAAGTTGAAATTAATATCGAATACGAAAGTCTATAGTCCCTTAGAGTTCTAAAAAACTCAAGCTTCTAAGTCAACGCAATAAAAAAATACGGCCATTTCGCGGCACATTTTGAAACTCGCAACTGTCGCAAGTAAACCAAAACTTATAGGGTACTTCCCGTTGTCCTAGAATCATGAAATTTGCCAAGAAGCAAGGTCTTAAAGCACAATTATAGGAAAAAGTCCGAAAATTGTTAATTTATAATTCTATCACATAAATAATATTTTTAAGATTGTCAGCCTGTCAAGACCCTTTTTCTTAGGAACGCGTGGAGGTATCAAGTTGAAATTGATATCAAATGCGTAGGTCTAATATGGGCCTTTAGAGTTCTAAAAAAATCAATCTTCTAAGTCAACGCATTATAAAAATACAACCAATTATGCGATACTCGCAAGTAAATCATAACCTATGGGTTATAGTGAAATTTGTCAAGAAGTAAGGTCTCAAAGCACAAATAGAGGAAAACGTCAGAAAATTGTAATTTTATCCCTTAAAAAAATATTTTTTGTGATTACAATGTTAAGAGACCGTACCTATATAAATACTAAATTTTGCCGATTTAGCTATTTAAGTACGTGATTTTACAGAAGTATTTTACGGTTAAAATACTGTATTTCTATAAGTTTTAATGCACAACATGAAAGATAATTTCAATTATGATCTAATGAATGAGCTACTTTTTTATTTTGTGTCTAGTTTATAAATGCGAGAATTAGGTTGTTTTAAAAGATTTTTTAATACCAAATGTTTTTAATATTTTGCTTTTTTTTTCAGAAATGGATTGATTTTGAACTGAAGTTTATTTCTGTTGTTTTAATTTTATGAACGAGAGTTCTAAGTAGCCGAAATCAAAAGCAATTCTTTGTCCATTTTCTTTATAGTTTGACCCAGTGAAATATTTTTTTACACAAAAATTTTATATGAAAGTAGTAAAAAGTGATTCACACATTGTATAAACAACTTTCACACAAATATATTGTAATTCTTCCTTACCCATTAGAAGCCAAAACAAATCGTAAATATGTGATATTCTAAACCTCTTACAGCAAAAATTCACAAAACAGTCGCCGGTTTAGGTCGATTAATCGAAATTAATTAATAAAAATAAAAAAGTAGCTCATACATTAGATCATAATTGAAATGCTCATTCATATAGTGCATTAAAACTTATAGAAATACAGTATTATACCTGTAAAATCGCGTAAATCAGCGAAATCGACAAAATTTCTTGTACGGCCTCTTATGTTTGTTTTTGGGATAAATTCTTTTCAACCCTTCATTGTGCGTGGTCCGACACGCACTTAGCAGGTTTTTTTTTAGTTTGCAGTTGCACTTATGCCGTTGGGGTTTTATATTACAGATGTTTAGACAAATTTGTTTCAGAATTAAACCTACACCGGATCGGTATCATCTCATCTCATTTTTACTAAGTGATCCCGAGCCGAGGCGATGCCGTACGATGCTTAACCCTTCATAGGAACATATTATAAATAAATATAATATTATTATACCCCTGCCAATTTATCTGTGTATATTATATAACATTGGTCAGGCAGGGGACATAGTTCTTCCATAGTTCAAGGTACCCAATCCACTATAGCCACCCAAACCCGTAGGCCCAAAGTGTTTTGTTTCCATGTTCTGCAATAGTTCTGCACCAACCGGGGGTTGTCCTTGGGTGCAATTGCATAGTGCATACAGGGATAATCGTCGGCTGGTGCCTTCTTTTCATTTAAAATTGTCTAAGGGGCCTCTGCGAGTTGGCTTCGGCTCCTCGTACGCCTTCCAAAGGTCCGGGACCCCAGGGTCCCGAGATATGTCAAAGATATTAATATATTAATAATAAATTAAAATGTATGAACCCAAAACCCCAGGGGGAGGGGTTCGCAACTAACCCCCCTATGTTAGTTGCGAACCCATTGCATTTTTTTTCCCATCGGATGATGTTTTTTTACGTTTATATATATAATATATAAGCTTATAAGTACCTATTATGTAAAGGATTTTATTTATGCACACATGGGGTGCAATTGGCGCGTCAGAAGAAGAAGAAGAAGTGAGATATGCAGTAGGTATGGAGTTTCAAAAAATGGTGACCGGTTCGAGTGAGACGATGCTGATCCGGTGCAGTGCTTATACAAGCGCGTTGAAATATAACCTAAAGTTGCGCGTCCACTGGGTCGGAATCGGAGCATCCGCACCGTACGGATTTCTTGCTTTGTATTGATTTCTATGGTACTGCGTGCATTGGATCGGCAAATCTGCGGCATACGCCGGTATTTCTGCCGATGACGTCATCCGCAGTGGACGCGCCCAGTGTTACCAGGTATACAGTTTAAGGCTCCCCGAAACGATCAATTGCAATTGTTAATTTTTACGTGATTGATGCACATTGATGCGCAAATTTAATTAAATGACGAACAAAAACATTTTTAATTGAAATTACTTTTAAACGATAGCTAAAGACCGCTTTCTTGATCAGTAGTTAACGCAACCAATAGTTTAAAAAAAATAGTAATTAATGGTTTTTGGTTCACGTTTGGCCAAAATGTAATCATTAAGATAGTTACTATTTTTAACTATTGGTTTAAGTTAACTACGGATCAAGAAACCGGCCCTAATAGAACATTTAAAAATATTTCATCGCTATTATTCTGCGACCTGTCGCAATGCAGACAATACTAGGTACCTACTAAATCCCCGTCAAAATAGCCCTAAGCCATTAGTAATTTTATCCTAAAAAAGGGAGATAACCCTAAAAGTGGAAATACTAGTTGATATTGCCGATGCAAAATTCGAATGCAGTGGACGCACCCTATTGGCATTTTGTAAATCCGGACGCTCCGTACGGTGCGTACACTACGATTCTGATCCAAAGGACGCGCAACGCAACGCAACGACCCAATGGATTTTGATAAAGACTAAGCCCCCGTTCCCACTGGCGTAATAAAATCGCGGCGGGATTTTATAGCGCACTGGATTTTCAACTCTCGTTGTTGAGCCGAGCGTTGAGAAACCAACTTAACAATAACAGAGTACATTCTAGCGCGTCGAAAAAACACACTGTTTACTTATTAAACAAGAATATTATTACTAATTCTTTTCCAGTAGTAGGAAGGTAAAACTCAGCAGGGTGTTTTCCTCGACTTACTTCTTGGAATGCAAATGGAACCGACGTAGATAAATGCATTTTTCTATTACTTTGCTTCACAACATAAAAAGGGAAATACGATTAAATGGTGCTCCTGGAAGAAATATGTTACTACAAGGACACATGCAAAGTAGTTTGTAGGGTTCCGTACCCAAAGGGTTAAACGGGACCCTATTACTAAGACTCCGCTGTCTGTCCGTCTGTCACCAGGCTGTATCTCAGGAACCGTGATAGTTAGACAGTTGAAATTTTCATTGATGATGTATTTCTGTTGCCGCTATAACAAAAAATACTAAAAAAACAGAATAAAATTAATATTTAAAGGGGCTCCCATACAACAAACGTGATTTCTTTTGCTCGTTTTTGCTCGATATTAATAACGGCAATAGGTAGACGCTTGAAATATTCATAGAATATTTTTTTGTATATTCACTTTAAAAATAAATAATTAAATTAAAATAAAACAAATATTTAAGGGCTCCCATACAACAAACGTGATTTCTTTGCCGTTTTTATAGATAATGGTACGGAACACTTCGTGCGCGAGTCCGACTCGCACTTGGCCAGTTTTTTTAAAATAAAACTTGCATTATTTACATACAGAGGCAGGGAGATGGCATCCTTTGTGAACTAATGGAAGTAGATAACAAGATTTCTCTTTGCTTGTACCTTTTATTCCGGAAATCGGAACATACGTACCTACTTGGTTTGTAAATTTTACAAGAGAACAGAATCGACTTGCTTGAGTGGCCAATTAGGCTTGAATTTTCATTGGCTTCTGTCAAAAACGCTTTTGTTTGTAAAATATATACTTTTGAATATATAAATTGGTAAATGTTTTTTTTTTAAATAAATAAATAAATAAATAAATTTAGATTAGTAGTTTAATGTAGATTAGTATTGTTATATTTTATTGTAATACCAACTTCGTCCTTTAAGAGATTTAGGTTTCTCGTAATCGTTTCTCGGGGATATAGTTATATAAAAACTGTTGGAGTGCCCTAATTTTGTTACTGCGACCAAACTCAAACTCATGAATTTATTTCAAATAAACCAATTACAAGAAGTTTTGAATTGTCAACGGCTCGATCAGTCAGAAAAATGAAGCTAGTTGCCCAATCCAAAGTGTAGTAGGTTCCTATGGAGAAGAACGAGCAACAAACTCCATGGACACTCTTTTAAATCAAAATATAGTCACAAAATATTGGTTACTTCATTTATGTTTAAAATATACATGTGAAAATAATGTAGAAAGACGTGCACGTTAAACGCGTCCGTAATAAAAAGGTAAAAAATAAAAACAACTAAATTAAAGATAAGCCGTGGCACCTAAGAAATTACCAGTCTCTACTAACGGCGCCAGCTCACGAACATGACGGATTGTTCAGCACCATTCAGCTCAACCATTTTGAAGGGAACTTAATGATCCAACACACACCAACCAATTTCTGTAGCGCTCGCGCGCCGCTGCCACAGCACTGCTCGCTCGCTCGGCTCGAATAAAAAAAAAGAAGAAAAAATAAAAATAAATAAATAAATAAGGAAGGAAGGAAGGAAGGAAGGAGGAAGGAGGAAGGAAGGAGGATGGTCACAGTTCTAACATAACCTAACCTATTTTGTCGGATTGCTAAGCTTATGTTCCTAATAAGCTAGTTATACCTATTCCTAGTAAGATCAGTAGTTATGAACAGCTTTCATATAACAATATCCCGGTAGATAGCTATATATCCCTAGGGAGATAACTATATCACTGCTACAACCATCTTTCTGCGACAAATCTATTATTTAGTTAAAATGCGTCAAATTCGTTAAGGCGAGGCTATGACCACAGCAATCAATCTGCCTAGCCTTTTCCCAACTATGTTGGGGTCGGCTTCCAGTCTAACCGATGCAGCTGAATACCAGTATTTTACATGGAGCGACTGCCTATCTGACCTCCACAACCCAGTTACTGGATAATAGATACCCCTTGGTAAGACTGGTTGTCAGATTTTCGGGCTTCTGACGACCCGAAACGACTGTCAAAGATCCACGAATGACAGCCGGGACCAACGGCTTAACGTACTTTCCGAGGCACGGAGCAGTCTCGGTATGTAAAGATGGTCACCCATCCGCGGACCAACCCCAGCAAGTGCGGCTGTTATTACATAGCCACGAGCTCCACTAGCCACGAGGCTATGACCACAGCAATAACCTTCATTAATGTTATCCCCAATTTTTCTAACAAATTATTATGAGTAACGAATACAATTTCGATCACTGAGGATTTTGCGACTCGTTCTGACTTTTTTGTGGGGTTATCTAACCTGTCCTGGTCATTATTGAAGACGAAAAGCAGAATATTCGTATTTGTGACTTTGTTAGTGGGATAACATATGCTGAAAGAAGAAAAACACGATAAAATGCGATATCATATTTTTAACAAACTTCAAAAAAAGTAGGAAGTTTTCAATTCGTTGGTATACCTACATTTTTTTTATGTATGTGCACCGATTTCTTCGTCAATATTGTGGACAGATTTAGATTTTTTTTTTAAGTATCAAAAATGTGGAGAAGGTGCAGATGAAATCTGAATAACATAATAATTATGGAAAACAATGGTGCCGATTCTCTTGTGAACGCACTTAACTAAAATTAGAGAATCGCTATCTTTTACTAACAGGCAGCGCGAGAAAAGGACGGCTATAGCTATGAACTAAGTTGGAGATGTCAAACTAGTTCACGCCTTGCGCTTCACCGTGTTTTTAGTCGACATGTTTTTACGTGTCGTCTAAATGTCTATGGAAAAATTAGTTCTAACTAATTTGACAGCTCTAATTTACTTCCGTCCCTTTCTTGTCATAATAGAGAGAAAAAGTTAGCAACAGCCTAAATTAAGTTTAGTTTGTGCACAACAGAATCGGCACCACTATCTAGTAATTTTCGTTTGTAATAACAATAATCTAAGTTTATAGTTGTATACTTCTGAGTTGGTCACCCTAAATATTAACAAAAAAAAAAATTAAAAAAACCCCAACGCAAAAAAGAAAAGTGAGCATTTAAAAAGTCAAAAATAATAGCCATCAATCGAATGAGTAATACCTATATATATTTTAATTACAGAAATTGATGGATGGCACGGTAAGGTTTGCTCATTGAAATGGCGCTATAATGTCGCGGCGGAGTCAGACCCTTAATTTGATTGACATTTTTTGTGGAAAACCAGAGGGGCCATTCCTGTATTTTTAACCGACTTCAAAAAGGAGGAGGTTATCAATTCGTCGGAACCTTTTTTTTTATTTATTTTTTTTTTATTTTTTTTTTATGTATGTTCCCCGATTACTCGAAGATGGCTGGACCGATTGGGATTATTTTTTTTTTGTTTGAAAGGGTATACTTCCCAGGTGGTCCCATGATCACCAAGTCAAGATCTGATGATGGGATCCTGGAGAAATAGAGAGAACTCTTCCAATTTTATAGGCACACTTGAAGCGATTTGGATAGTTTTTGCAAGAGTACTTTCTTGGAGTGGTCCCATTTCAATTTGGTGAAGATCTGATGAAGAACTTCTGAGATAGGCAACGGAACTCCTCAATAAATGATAGCAAATGGACTGGGATTGCTGAAATCTCATGTCTGTTTGTTGTTCACACCAGTTCATAACATAACATCACGCCAGTACGCTGTGAAGGGGTAAGCACATGTGAACCACTAAAAAGTGAAAAATAAAAACTTTTTTACAAAAAAATACAATCGACTTCCAAAAACAACACTACAAAGTGAAAAATAACTTTAATTTCGGAAGTCGGTGGCAAAAACGAAAATACATTTAATCAGACACCGACTTCCGAAATTAAAGTTATTTTTCACTTTGTAGTGTTGTTTTTGGAAGTCGGTTGTATTTTTTTGTAAAAAAGTTTTTTAAATATCTAGTTTAATTATTAAGTAAACGTAGAGATACTCCCTGCGTCGTATAACTTTAGAAGACTCGACATACTGTACGTTCACTGTACCTACAGTTTGCGTGCAAGTGTCTTCTAAAACCATACACTACCGACGACTAAGCATTTTTACATTTGAGCAATTAGTACACGATTAGCGGTCATCGCGTGTGCTCCCTCGCTCCTTTACATTATAACCTTTGGTCCGTTAAATAAATTTATTTTACCTTAAACGCAGCAGTGTCATTGACTATCTTCAAACACATACCGTTATGACACAGACACATCTTGTTACGTCGACGTACTTAAATTTTGCCGGTGTTGATCTTGCGCTTTTGTATGAAACAGCAAAATACTGGTATTCAGCTGCATCCAGCTAGACTGGAAGCCGACCTCAATATAGTTAGGAAATGGTTAGGCAGATTGATTGATAATTTCTACGCTGTGGAATCATGTGCTGAATTGATAGTTACAGTTTGCGCGTTGATGTCCTTTATACCTTTTATAGGTACTTAATGCCCGCATATACACGGAAAACATGTAATACTAACGACCCGCCTCGGCTTCGCATGGGTAGCACCTAATTATAGTAATTATCTATAGCCAGATGGATTGAAAATACTATCTTGAATTCATTCAAGCCTAGTACTTTTTTACGCACGGCACGCAACATATTGAACAGATTTGCCGATGGCCTGCGTCCACTGTGCATGTGTCCGAATTTTTATTTAGTCTGTGTGTTTTTGTTGTTGGTCGTTTAGGGACTAGTCTAAATAAAAAAATTGTAAATTGTATGCTTAGTCAATCCCTAGCATCAGTGGGATGACACTGAGAGCTCACTCCACGCTCACAGTTTTCACTGTGACGCTAATGATGACGGTGAACGCAACGCCTTTTTTATTAATGTCGCGCTCAGTGCGGGCGGTACCGATAGTGGACGCAGTGCTATATGAACTCATACAGAGCAAACCAAAATCCATTGCGTGCCGTGCGTGCGTTGCGGTGGATAATCCAGTGCGGATCAGTAGACTCTCACCTTTAAGGTTCCTTTTTTTTTCATTCGGACGTACGGAACCCGAAAATGTAAAGAAAAGAAATAAACTAGTACTAATGGTAGTGTCGTAGTAGTATAGAAAATAAATAAATGAATGTTTTGGCAGATTACAGAAATGTTACAAAGCGCTTTCTTAGAAATATACCTACGTATTTACTAGAAGTCCATCCCCATTGGGTTGTCTGTGATCCAGTTAATGCTTAATACGGAATTGTGGACTTAAATAGCATTTGTATGAGCCAAGCTAACTACCGCATTAAGTGCTTTAAGTAAGATCATAATTTCAGCGTTGGATTTCACCTGAAATCCTCTGTGCAGAGACTAAAATGTCTTATCCATCCTTGTATTACCTGTCTTAATACAGATTTAAGCTAGTGCAGCTTGAAATATTTCAACCTTTGTAACTGCAGAATTTCGAGGTCGAACTTAATATTGCATAATCTATTTTTTCCTGATATAATGTAACTTTCAATATTTAAAGGGCTGGCCTATTTTTGGCCAAAGAATCAGCATCGCCATCAGAGTATTCTATCTATCTATTGCCATACGACGTGGCAATGCTGCCAGCTTTTGGGGCACATTACAAATATGTATTGTAACTCATACAGAGTTACAATCTACAAATCTTTCGCATTTTTAAAAGCTTAACATGAGGGCTATGTATAAATTGTAGACTTCAATATACTTATTTGTAAGGTTTTCCCGTTATTTTGGAAATTTAAATTGTAATGTAAAGTTTTGTGTTAAACGGCCCTGATCTGTCTGCTGTATTGTGTTTTTTTTTATTGATGAGTTACTAATCCTTATATGCTGATCATCATATTATAATTGGCAGGTGTCCGAAATTACATTCAGCCTTTCTTTTATCAAGAAATAAATTAAGTGTTGAATACATTTAATTTATTTTATCTCATCTCATAATATACCAAAAATAAATCTGAAACACGTAAAAAAAATAACTAGGTATGTATTAGTTGCTTGTTATCAAGTTTCTAAAACTGAAAATTGCACTCTCTATTCCTAATTTCTGAATGCAATAAAACTCAGTTGTTGATGTTAGTGCTGCTAGCTGATACCAAAGTTTTGACAACATACAATACTGTTACATATTCTACTCCACAGAACTTTTTTATACGACTGAAATTAGTAGTGTTCCTCGCCAACATGCGGGTAGGAGAGTAGGCGCAAAATAAAAAAAATTAAAAGCAGTTTTATTTTTCAAAACGGAACGTATGGTAATACATTTACTTACCGGGATTGCTCGCAATGTATGTGTAGGTAGTGTTATGTGAGAAAATAACACATATTAGTATAATATATTCATTTAATCTAAGCACATAGCTACAGTCAACAAAAGAGATATCTAGGCAGGGTATACTAACATATTTGTATGTGAATCGCTTCATGTTCAATTTCGTGACAATATACAATTTAATATTCGTGTATTACAAAGTAATATATATAAATAATAAGCAACAGAAGACTGTACATGCTAACAAAAATACTTACAGAATCACACGTCAAATCATATTCAGCACATTTAATAATGCTCCTTTAATTTACTTAATTAGCTGCCTCAATCAAACTAATTTAGGACTTATACACACATTAAAGAAAGAAAGAAAGAAAATACGATTATTTGCGGTACACATGACGCAAAGGACAAAAAAATAAATAAAATAAGCAATGTAAAAAACAAGTTTTGGGGAAGATATGCGTCACATCTACGCAAAACGGCTACCACTCAGCATAATGCCGCGACCCCATACGAAACGGAGCCCCAGCGCTGGTTTTCAGCGATAGCCACATTGATAGGTACCTACCGACTTTTGTAAAATTTCGGAATATTCGGTAACTGAAATAACAATCAAAACACTTAGTACAGACGTCTATTAAAATATCACTTGATTAGCCAGATATAACCAGAATACAATACGGAAATGCAGTGAATTCGCTATAGGATGGAAGGACAACCTTTCGGACAATAATCAAAAATAAAGATGGCAGAATAGTGTTGACTCTGCGTCATACACTATTATTGACAATTCTACAGAATCAACTTTTAAACAAATGGTGACCGTCGTTGAAACTTGAACAGCATCAAGATCAAACTAAATTAATCGAGTTCAATCTGCCTAGCCTTTTCCCAACTATGTTGGAGTCGGCTTCCACTCTAACCGGATGCAGCTGAATACTAGTATTTTTAACCGACTTCTAAAAAAGGAGGAGGTTCTCAATTCGGATGTTTCTATTTTTTTTTTTGTTTTTTTTTTTATGTTTGTTCGCGCATAACTCCGTCGCTTGCCAACCGATTTGAAAAAATATTTTTTTGTTGGAAAGGAAAAACTTCCCAAATGGTCCCATTTTTGTCAAAATCCAGTTCTGATGATGGGAACCTGGAGAAATCGAAGGAACTCTTCAAATATTATAGGCACACCTATAGCGATTTGGGTATTTTTTATAGTAGCTCGTGCATTTGCTCTTGGAAAGCACCACATGGTGAATTGGAACTGATGATGAAGACCACAGATGGCTACCAGAACTACTCAATGATAAATATTTCACGGGTTGCGATTCGATTACTTTAATATGGTTGCTAAGCAATTTCCGCTCGTCACACAATGCGTGTGATGAGTGGTTGTTGAGGAGTTCTCCTGGTTCTTACCAGCAGAACTCCTCAACAATTAACGTCCCAGCATCGGGAAAAGCAATATTTTGTAACATGTGATGAGCAATTGACATTAGACTGTTGTAACTTATACAAATTATAAACAGACCCACTAAAAAGTGAAAAATAAAAACTTTTTTACAAAAAAATACAACCGACTTCCAAAAACAACACTACAAAGTGAAAAATAACTTTAATTTCGGAAGTCGGTGGCAAAAACGAAAATACATTTAATCAGACACCGACTTCCCAAATTAAAGTTATTTTTCACTTTGTAGTGTTGTTTTTGGAAGTCGGTTGTATTTTTTTGTAAAAAAGTTTTTATACATGGAGCGACTGCCTATCTGACCTCCACAACCCAGTAACTGGGTAACACGGTACCCCTTGGTAAGACTGGTTGTCAGACTTTCGGGCTTCCGACGACCCGTAACGACTGTCAAAGATACACGAATGACAGCCGGGACCAACGGCTTAACGTGCTTTCCGAGGCACGGAGGAGTCTCGTTATGTAAAGATGGTCACCCATGCACGAACCAACCCCGGCAAGCGTAGCTTAACTTGATGTATCGACCCGTGCGGCTGTTATTCTTAGCCACGAGATCCTCCGTACCGTCTCATTCAATACTCTTTTCACTAAGCAATGCAACGGAGCAGTGGGGCTTCGTTCTTAGGCTCGGAAATCATTATTACTTCGCCTGCTTTTTTGGTTTAATCTGAAAGCTTGTGTCTAAATGACCTAATTTATTACATAAGGTGCAACGAACACTATCTTTTATAGTACCTACATGTAAATGACCTAATTTATTACATAAGGTGCAACGAACACTATCTTTTATAGTACCTACATGTAAATGACCTAATTTATTATATAAGGTGCAACGAACACTATCTTTTATAGTACGTACATGTAAATGACCTAATTTATTACATAAGGTGCAACGAACACTATCTTTTATAGTACCTACATGTAAATGACCTAATTTATTACATAAGGTGCAACGAACACTATCTTTTATAGTACCTACATGTAAATGACCAAGTTTATTACATAAGGTGCAACGAACACTATCATTTATAGTACCTACATGTAAATGACCTAATTTATTATATAAGGTGCAACGAACACTATCTTTTATAGTACCTACATGTAAATGACCTAATTTATTACATAAGGTGCAACGAACACTATCTTTTATAGTACCTACATGTAAATGACCTAATTTATTACATAAGGTGCAACGAACACTATCTTTTATAGTACCTACATGTAAATGACCTAATTTATTACATAAGGTGCAACGAACACTATCTTTTATAGTACCTACATGTAAATGACCTAATTTATTACATAAGGTGCAACGAACACTATCTTTTATAGTACCTACATGTAAATGACCTAATTTATTACATAAGGTGCAACGAACACTATCTTTTATAGTACATGTAAATGACCTAATTTTCCACAACGGTAGCAGTATTAGTAAAGCTCATGGGTTTGGTTTGTACCCTAATTGCGTAATACACTATTAATCGGAATCTGAATCACTTTGAAGCAAATTGCTAATCCGTTACTTCATATGTTCGAAAAATTTGTCTCCTCGAGAACGTAAATAACGCAATGAATGTTGTTGAACTGTCAAAATGAAACCGATTCCGATTGATAGTGTGTAATTAGGGTGCAGTTAACGATTGCTGAAAAGAGAGTTTATATATCAACAGAACTGATATTATTATTAAAAAAATTATCCGTAGAGAGGTAGCTATAGATTTTAATATGTAAAAATGAGCCTAAACGTCGCAATAGTGATGATGACTAAAAAATATTTTTTGTCCCTCATTTAGAATATTAAAAAATATTGGACACGTATTTTTTCTTTTTTTTACATAATCAAAAGATTACGGCGATAGATTGAGTTAAAATATGGCATGACGTCACGCCTAGCTAGATTTTATTCTTAGAAGTGACGCAGTGAGCCCCCACTCCCCAACTTTAATGTGTGTTATCCACAGAACAGATAAAAGAGGTTAGAAAGGAAATAGTTCCTGATTTCTATTAGAACGCGTCTCGCCGCTTGTCCCCAACTTTGCATCTCCATTACGCACATAAATAAACCACACGCACATAGATCGCGAGTTTGCTATTGGTTCTCACACTAACGCAAACACTGCGCTTGACGTACACTCACACACCTGCAAAAGCAATTTATTTCTCATACATGTTACGGCCACCAAAAGGTTGATTATTTATATCGATAAAATATACTATAATTTTGTTACTTTAAGTTTTGCAATATTTCACTTTAGTTTCGGGAAGAGGGACGGGGTACGGATAGTGTGGACTTCCTATAAACATACATATAATAATGTCAAATTAAGGGGGAAAATCCGATATAGCCCCGAAATTCAAATTTTCTTTGGTTCAAATGTATGTGAACATAATGTATACATTACAATAAACAATAATTGGTGGTATTAAACAAAGTTATTTTAATTTTAATATTACTGATATTTATCATTTGTATACATACACACATTCTTAATATCGGCTTTGTTTACAACATGGTACAACCCTATCGATACGTATGGATTTTGACGAATTCAAGCTTTGACTCGGCGCACGCGACTTTCGCAGTGAACGCAATCTGTTGCGCGATCGCACACGTTATTTACAAGATGGTACCCATGCATTGCAAGCAATGTATAATTTTGCATCTATTTGCGATTGTACCGCTTTTGTCTACAAACTACATAATACTATTGTAATAATTACAAATATCACTTGTATTTTAAGGTTTTTGGACTTACCGGTGAAAGGAAATCCCCACTGAAAACACACACCTTGCTTCTTTTCCGACACGTTATAATAGCGCAACACGGCATAATTAATTTTTTCGCGGAGCTTCGTACGCTGTCACAGTAAGAGCGCAAATATTGGCCGGTAACACAAATTTCTTCTGACATATGATCATCTGATAACATGTGCCGCGCTTGCCCCGCCCACAAGGCCCTTCTAACCTCTTTTATCTATTCTGTGGTCACGCATCCCTCGTTCACTGTCGCCAGCACGCGGCGATGAAAAGAGGAGCGGTCTCAACAACCCCACATGCAAGGGGATATATAAAAAAAAATTAAAAATCTAAAGTTTATTGTATGGGGATCCCCTTTAATTTGTAACTATAAATACACATTCTGTGAAAATTTCAACTGTCTACCTATTACGGTTCATGATATACAGCCCGCTGACAGACAGACGGACGGACAGCGGAGGCTTAGTAATAGGGTTTCGTTTGGCACCGTTCGGGTAAGGAACCCTAACAACAAATGTAATGTAATGTAATCTTTTGTTAATTACGAGTAGAAAAAAGCATCAATCCGTCGCTTAGTTTGGCATTTGTTCCGCGGTCTCATGGAAACTGCTCATTGTTCCGTTCTTTCTGTAAGCAAAGTCGGCGCCCTCTCCACTTTCTATTGTTTACGACTAGTTCGCAAAGCAAACGTGGATCGCGCTTTAAAAACTCCAATGCTTGAGATTTTAAAACTATAATCAACGCAATCTAAGAAGTCCGTTTGGACGTTTCTCATTCCGCGATAACTTTGTATGGAAGTCTACGTAACAAATCGAAAAATCTAATTGGTTTTCGTAATTAATTACTATGTTATCCACACACAACAATTAGTATCATTCGTAAGCACCAAGTTTCACGTTATATTGGAAAAATGCACTCAAAAACACGAATTAATCGTTGATTAATATTCCGACAGGATGTTATTACAATGGCCTTAAGGTTCATTGCCGCAGTGTCGTGACCGTTCTAAGCCGTTTTTTGACCAAATAAAATCGATGTTCTAAAAAATTTATACTTTAAAAACGTTAATTTAGAAAACTTTTTTACAAAAAAATACAACCAACTTCCAAAAACAACACTATAAAGTGAAAAATAACTTTAATTTCGGAAGTCGGTGTCTGATTAAATGTATTTTCTTTTTTGCCACCGACTTCCGAAATTAAAGTTATTTTTCACTTTATAGTGTTGTTTTTGGAAGTCGGTTGTATTTTTTTGTAAAAAAGTTTTTATTTTTCACTTTTTAGTGGTTCACATGTGCTTACCCCTTCACAGCGTACCGGCGTGATGTTATGTTATGAACTGGTGTGAACAACAAACAGACATGAGATTTCAGCAATCCCAGTCCATTTGCTATCATTTATTGAGGAGTTCCGTTGCCTATCTCAGAAGTTCTTCATCAGATCTTCACCAAATTGAAATGGGACCACTCCAAGAAAGTACTCTTCCAAAAACTATCCAAATCGCTTCAAGTGTGCCTATAAAATTGGAAGAGTTCTCTCTATTTCTCCAGGATCCCATCATCAGATCCTGATTTGATGATCATGGGACCACCTGGGAAGTATACCCTTTCAAACAAAAAAAAAATAATCCAAATCGGTTCAGCCATCTTCGAGTAATCGGGGAACATACATAAAAAAAAATTAAAAAAAAAGGTTCCGACGAATTGATAACCTCCTCCTTTTTGAAGTCGGTTAAAAAGAGAGAAACGTATTACTGTATTATTAAACGTTTAAACATATGAAAACAAAAGCTGATCACATATATTTTTGGCTTTATTTTGATATTTAATCATTATTATGTACGGCACTGGTGCATAATACACAATTAAATCATTATATCGGGTCTTAGTATAAGTCTTGGTTTGGCTTTGAAACTTGCTCAAATTTAAACTTAGGTGGGATTTATGTATTAACTGTTAAATATTACAACTCGCACGTGTAATAAAACGATATGCCTCGAGAATTAGTTTTAAGCATCATCTGCCTAGCCTTTTCCAACTACGTTGGGGTCGGCTTCCAGTCTAACCGGATGCAGCTGAATACCAGTATTTTACATGGAGCGACTACCTAACTGACCTCCAAAACCCAGTAATTGGGTAATACGATACCACTTGGTAAGATTGGTTGTCAGACTTTCGGGCTTCTGACGACCCGTAACGACTGTCAAAGATCCACGAATGACAGCCGGGACCAACGGCTTAACGTGTTATCCGAGGCACGGAGCAGTCTCGGTATGTAAAGATGGTCACCCACCCACGGACCAACCCCGGCAAGCGTAGCTTAACCTGATAGATCGACCCGTGCGGCAGTTATTACTTAGCCACGATCTCCTCAAGAATCAGTTTTAAGCAATATAGATAAATTATCGATTACAAACTCTAAGTATGATAAATCGATGTCTCGAGAATCGGTTTAAAGCATCCGATTTTTTTTTCGCATCACTACAGAAAGTATTCTGATAGCTGTCCAGACGGACTTCTTAGATTGTGTTGATTGTAGAGTACTGTAGAGGTTTGATGGTTTAATCAAGCATCGACAATATTATACTGGCTGACATTCAATCATTTAAATAAGGAATGTATCCTAGAAAGATAGGATGACATATGGAATCTGGTGAGGGCTCGGCGTAGAACTAATTTAGTAGGAGATAATTTATATGAAGCTTAAAATATAGAGGACTTCAGCTCCATTCAAATAGAGTCCCTCTAGTTTTATTATTTATTTGGTAAATCTCCTACTGTGAGGTTCGAGCCCTCACAGTACCTACAGCCCGCTTATATAGTATTAGAAGTGGCACGGAGTCTGCATTTGTAACCCGTTAATTAAAATAACAAACCTTAAACCTTAAACATAACAGGAGGAACTCGTGGCTGAGTAATAATAGCCGCACGGGTTTGGTCCGTGGGTGGGTGATCATCTTTGCATACTGAAACTCCTCCGTGCCTCGGAAAGCACGTTAAGCCGTTGGTCCCGGCTGTCATTCGTGGATCTTTTGCGGGCGTCAGAAGCCCGAAAGTCTGCCAGACAGTCTTGGTAAGGGGTATCGTACCCCATCAACGGGGTTCAGAAAGACAGTCGCTCTATGTAAAATACTGGTATTTACATCCGGTTAGACGGAAGCTGACCCTGGAAAAGACTAAGCAGATTGACTTAAACATAACAGACTAAAATGGCGTTACACCTCTGCCTTCTCCTTCGAATAATGCAAGCGTGAAGATCGTTAGTGGAATAAATCACGCCTGAACGATCGCAATCAATTAGTTGGCAGACCTGTGCATGCTCACCGGACGGAATGTAAGCCAACCGCTGCATACATTCTATGCACCACTTCCCTTCCATGTCGAATGTCGTAGCATCCGTTGTACGCCTACGCCAATGTCGTAGCATCCGTAGCATGCCTACACCGTAGCAACTTTGTGGCGTAGCTCGTAGCATCGAGCAACATTTTGCGGTAATATCGCGGTGACATAGTATTTGTTTACCTTCGCAACTTTGTCGAGTTGAGAAACACTTGGCATGACTACGTTATTCGAAGTTAAGTTCAACTATTAGTATGAACTATCTTGGGGTCAGCTTCCAGTCTAACCGGATGCACCTGAATACCAGTATTTTACATGGAGCGACTGCCTATCTGACCTTCACAACCCAGTTACTGGATAATACGATTCGATACCCCTTTGATAAGATTGGTTGTCTGACTTTTGGGCTTCTGACGACCCGTAACGACTGTTAAAGATCCACGGACGACAACCGGGACCAACGGCTAAGTTAACAAAGTAAGATCGAAAAATAAATACTGTCAACAACAACAATTCGTAGCATACAATAATACAATTCAAGGGCACAGCCGTGAACTTGAACCTTTGCAAATATAATATTTCCCAATAATATTGCATATATTTGTTCACAATAACACATTAATTGATCGAGTACTGTTACGTTGAATACGGTTTCCATGAATGACAGCCGGGACCAACGGCTTAACGTGCTTCCCGAGGCACGGAGGAGTCTCGGTATGTAAAGATGGTCACCCATCCACGGACCAACCCCGGCAAGCGTAGCTTAACCTGATGGATCGACCTGTACGGCTGTTATTACTTAGCCACGAGCTCCTCATCCATCCATCAGCTAGACATAAACTACAAAAAAAATCCAAAGTACAGAAACTTCCATAGCAACTACACCTGTATTCATTCCTGATGGACGCTTTTCATCACTACCTAACTAGTTTACAGCTATAAATAAATTCCCTCCATCAAACCGCCCCGCTGTTGTGCTCCGGAACCATTAAATTATATCAGCGTGCCACTAACCAGTTAATTATATAATCGCCGCTAACGAACTTTAAAATTACGGTAAAATTAACTGACATTTTAAAAGTGATAAGTTTCAACCAACATTTTTGGTAAAGAGACAGAGAATACTGAGCTGATAGAGAGTATGGAAAAAACAGCCATGAGTCATCATCTGTCTAGCCTTTTCCCAACTGTGTTGGGGTTGGCTTCCAGTCTAAGTGGATGCTGCTGAATACCAGTATTTTACATGGAGCGACTGCCTATCTGACCTCCACAACCCAGTAACTGGGTAACACGATACCCCTTAGTAAGGCTGGTGGTCAGTCTTTCGGGCTTCTGACGACCCGTAACGACTGTCAAAGGTCCACGAATGACAGCCGAGGGCTTAGTGCGAGTTTTTATACTTACTCGATCGCGTTTACGTTCACGTTACTTTACGTCAATTTGTATGGAATAATTGTGTTTCCCATTATAGTCACCAGACGGCGCTTATTCAGTTTCAGTACAAATTGAAGTTTGAGAAGAAGAGTAAGTATAAAAACTCGCACTAAGGCCTCCGGGACCAGCGGCTAAGTTAACAAAGTAAGATCGAAAAATAAATACTGTCAACAACAACAATTCGCAGCATATAATATTATTCAAGGGCACAGCCGTGAACTTGAACCTTTGCAAATATAATATATCCCAATAATATTGCATATATTTGTTCACAATAACACATTAATTGATCGAGTACTGTTACGTTGAATACGGTTTCCGGGAAATCGGCGCGCTCTCTCCGATGCGTTTCAACTCACACGTGTTTCATATTTCCAGTTTCCAGTACTACAGAATAGTGCAGACAATCGGCTCCATAATCTGAAGATCGGTACATGGATGGGGGACCATCTTTACATACCGAGACCCTTCTATGCCTCGGAAAGCAGGTTAAGCCGTTGGTCCAAGCTGTCATTCGCGAATCTTTGACAGTCGTTATGGGTCGTCAGAAGCCCGAAAGTCTGACAACCAGTCTAAACAAGGGGTATTGTATTACACATTCAATGGGTTGTGGAGATCAGATAGGCAGTCGCTCCATATAAAATACTGGTGTTCAGCTGCATCCGTTAGACTGGAAGCCAACCCCAACATGGTTGGGAAAAGGCTAGGCAGATTGATTGGATGGATGAGAAAGGTCGATGATAGAAGTTAACAGTGGGCAATAAAAAAATGTTTTATAAGTACTAATATTTTTTTTATTTACTCTGACAACCAGTCTTAACAAAGGGTATCGTATTACCCAGTCGCACCAAGTAAAATACTGGGATTCAGCTGCATCCAGTTAGACTGGGAGCTGACCCCAACATGGTTGGGAAAAGCTGGGTAAATGATGACGATAGTGACGTGTCAATGCTTTTATACATACCCATGTATACTTTCCCGGAGATTTTTTACATGTAGGTTACAAAACGCACTATACGGTGTGTCATTGGAAACCTTCGGAGAGCAAAGGAGATAAATATTTGGAATATTAATGACATAAATAACTTTGAATGGAAACCAGATTTAAGAAAATTATACAATCCAATCCTGTTACAAGAGACGAAACGCCACTGCCCTTTACTTCTTAAGTCCATGACATGGACCTTAGTTATGAAGGGCAGTGGCGTTATATAGACTCCGTGTATAATATGATTCGTCATACAATCGAGAATTAAATTGGATCCCTTTGAAGCAATAGGTACAAGGCTTGAGTCACACGTTCAGATTAGAACGTGCCTGTGAGAGCCTTTATCCCGACAGTGTAAACCCTCTTTAGATCTCAGTCAGAATCGCGCGAACACACTCAATGGACTAATTAACAGAATCTGTGAGCTGTATTATTATAATTGCCTTTAATTCGAATTTATTTATTTATTTATTATTTATTCATAACAATTTTTACATTGTGTCGAATATTTATTATGTGCTTTTTCTATAATTCTGGATTGTGTGTGTTGTAGTGGTATTGTTTTGTTCTTGCGTTGAAGGATAAAATAAGTAGTACCTAGTATACTCGCTGTATTGATCACCACGCTTACTTCTTCCAAGTTGGTGACTTTAGACTGATACAGAAGGAGCGAGTATTGATCACCACACTTACTCCTTCCAAGTTACTACTTTAGACTGATAACGAAGGAGTGGGCATTGATCACCACGCTTACTCCTTCCAAGTTGGTGACTTTAGACTGATACAGAAGGAGCGGGCATTGATCACTACGCTTACTCCTTCCAACTTGGTGACTTTAGACTGATACAGAAGGAGCGAGTATTGATCACCACACTTACTCCTTCCAAGTTGGTACTTTAGACTGATAACGAAGGAGTGGGCATTGATCACCACGCTTACTCCTTCCAAGTTTGTGACTTTAGACTCATACAGAAGGAGCGGGCATTGATCACCACGCTTACTCCTTCCAAATTGGTGATTTTAGACTGCTTTACGTCCAGAGGTCCTTGACAAATGGCAATCACTTTCAAAGCGTTTCCTATTTCTACAACGACTTTCAACAGGTCAGACATAAGTTTAAAAACGCATCGGATCGACATAATGTCAATTCAATACATATTTGACTTTTCCATCATCTTTAACGCTGACAGAACGTCACTTGTTCCAGGCAGGTTTTGCCACGATTTTTCATTAGCCGAGTCTCTAGAAACAAGATTACTTTGACGAAATTAGGCCGTGCCTCGTTTTTACTTGCACAGGATGTTGATGTTGATGACATTCTTCTTTATCATAATATTTTTATTAGTTTTTTTTTGTGCTTTTTACTCCCATCTAACACACAACATACACACATAACATACACATCTTTACTGTTGGTTCTTATAATCCAAAAGTGACCCTTATTGCACGGTTTTCATGTATGTAAAATCAAATCAAAATGTATGTTTTATTTTTAAAAGTTCAATTTTCAACTGTTAGTTAACGTGTTTTTAGTAAGCACTTGTTCTTCTAAAAGTATTTTTTTCTCATTGCATTATTTAACTAATGCTCATGGAGAGTAGAATAGAAAATGTTTATTTGCATAGAATGTAGGTACTCGGGTGATTTGTTATAAAATGATGTTTCGTTCCAGGTAAAATTGTGGTTAGTTATAAATACAAGATCAAATTTTACATGGTTTTATATAAAATAAGCAGAAATTCGTCTAACTACAAGTAAATTATCTGGGTATGTTTAGATTACAAAGGCAGAGGGCGAGATATTCGTGGAAAATAATAATAACTTATGTATGTAGTTTCATATATAGAGCGCTTTTGTTGCCAGTGTTTAGGTGAAGTTTTTCTCCCTGGAATACATAATTTCTGTATGCAACGGAAAAAAAATATTTGGTTGTTGTTTTTTACTAGGTTTTTTTTTGTAGTTTTACGATCTTTTCATTTACTTACCTATTAACAACAGATAAACTTAAAATAATAATAATGTTATCTACAGTCAATGTTATCTAGGCAGGGTATACTGACATATTTATATGTGAATTGCTTCATGTTCAATTTCGTGATAATATAAATACAATTTTGTGTTGGTAAGTTACAATGTAGGAGTATTGCATAAACATAATAATATATAATAATTGAACAGGATGCAATTCACATACAAATATGTTACTCTACCCTGCCTAGATTTCTCTTTTATTGACTGTACATGTATGCATATAAAAAAGAGGAAAATAAAATCAAAGGACATCAAAAAATTCGTCCGCATCGCTGTCAACAGGAAAAGTGCCCATAAAGGCAGCATTGCCACGTTGTATGGCGAATCTTTGGCCAAAAAATAGGTCAGCCCTCAAGTCACGTGAAGAGTCGACCAACCGCTTGGCGATGTCTCGTAAAACCAAATGGGCATTCGGACCCCAAGGTGTCTCAACCCCAAACGGCTCGAACATATAAATTGAGTAGGTTGATTATAAAATACTGGGAACTTTAGTGACAGCTTAGAGCCCTCAGGACTCCGGCTAGTTTTTTTTTTTTTTCTATTTAGTTTACTCTCGACCGCTGTAGGGTGAGGACATATTTAATTTTCGCTTCAAGTCAGCAGTTTAATTAACCTTTTAATATTCCATACTAACGTCAACTATGTATAATTGTCACCAGGCACTGCTGAAGATATCTTCGGCATATCTCAACAAGAAGATCCCGAATATTCCTGACATAAAGGTGGATGGAGCCGAGGAAAAATGGTGAGTGCCTAGCATTGATATATTAAAGGAAGATATTTAACGCGCTAACATTGCAGTCACTAAACCGGGACTCGACCGAAACTCGCACATCTGTGATCACAGTCGCAAACCTACATTTACCAATAGACAAGGACAGAGATAGGAGCCGGCGCTGTCGTACAAAGGAAATAGCGTCATCCGCCGAATGTTTACGATTATGAATGACATTGCAGGTCTATCTCGCTCTCACAAACATGGCAAAGCAAACATTAAATATTATTATAATTTTCAACAAATTAACATTTTTGGCTGTACTTACGAGTGAAAATTAATTCTGTGGAACTTGTTTTTGGTTTTTAAACTATTTTGCACAATTTGAAAACACAGGAAGGCATTGTTGCTGCTTCTTAAGACGATTACGGTAATTTTACTTAACGTGCTACACAAAAGCCAGTTCGATTGTGTGTAATTGTTTGCGTTTTTATGCAGCCCACGTCAAAGAGCGCGGACCATATCTTCCTAATTTATACATAAATGGTACCTAGATTATAAGTTCTGTTTCACAGCGTTGGGATAACCACTATCCACAATTGGACACACGTTTTATTTATGTACGCCTATACCTACTAATAGAAATTGGATATTTTAAATGCATTTATATTTTATATAGTTGCGCAGAAGATCCAGGCGTAGATGGCTCGATGAACTTAATGCTTATAGGAGGGATTGGTCCTTAGTGGCTCAGGATCGAGTTGAGTGGAAAAAGGAAAGGGAGGCCTTTCCCCTGCAGTGGGACAATACATAAAAAATCCAGTTTTCCCAGCTGCTAAAATTATTGTATTATGCTGAATTTATTAAAGTATATTAGTAGTAGTATTTTATTCTAAAAGTAACTTAGTTGAGATGCTTTTAAAGTCGATATTTATGATGTAACCATATTGTACTTAGGAAATGACGAATTTTCTTGTTTAGTTCGTACATAAATAAGATGTGTGTAGATATTTACAGGATTTGAAGCTTGCGTATTAGCTACTTACAAAATATTAGATTATTATAGTTTATTAGAGCTTTCAAATATGTGAAATAAGTTTAATTAAAGTCGTGTAAAGATCATAGCACACATATCAACTCGGAAAGGGATCGACGCCGTATCAATACGAGCCGTACCGTTCTTTGTATGAAACTCCACTGCAACGCACACTAATTGGAATCGTAACGTAATCGCCTCGCCTCGGGACTACTCGTGCTATTCTGTAAAAATCTCACCGTGATAACTCAGATGAAGTGAGCAGTGAGCTGTCACTTTTTCAGCTGATACTAGGGGTTGACACTACTGACAGCTCACTTCACCTAAGTTAACACGGTGAGATTTTTACAGAATAGACTGAAAGCTCACAAACCGCGGCGATACGATGACGATCCCTCTCCGAGTTGATATGTGTGCTATGACTTTTAACAAACACACCTGAACCACTGTCTCGTTGGTCTATTGGTCACGAGCGCTAATGCTGAGCATAAGTCCTGGGTTTGATCACCAGGTTGGGTAACATGTTATTGGGTTTTCCATTAGAAATTTCTCAGCAGCAGCCTGGCGCCTGGATTTTTTGTGCTACCCAGTTGATGATAATTTTACCCCCTATTACATATGGCGAAATGTGGTGTACTATAACTATACACCACTAATTTTTAATTAGTACAAATACTTAAAGGGCTTATTAGAGAAGGTCTTGTTATTATATATGTAAAGTCTCAATAAATAATATTCATAAACAGCAAAGTGACATTTTGGGATATAAACAAATGCTAATATTGTTTATATCCCAAAATGTCACTCAGTTTATATATGGAAATATTGTACAAGTAGTATTTATTAATCATGGAAAAACACTGCGCGTAGTATTTTCTAGTAGCAATTGTTATGAATGATTGATCCAATTATGAATTTATCAATCATGACAAATTTTCGTGGACAATTTTGGGATTTAATGAATTTTGACTACACAAATATGATCAGTAACGGGTATGGATAGAGCCCCATTTATTTTTTTGTACTAATTAAAAACTAGTAGTGTATAGAGTGACTGGTAATTAGTGACCGATACTTAAACGCGTGATTGTGCTCATGATAAAAAACAACTTTTACTAAGGGATCAAACCTGAAATCGCGAAAAAAAAAATCTGTTGTTCCTTAAATTTATGTTCGCATAACTCAAGGAGCTCGTGGCTAAGTAATAACAGCCGCACGGGTCAATCCATCAGGTTAGCTACGCTTGCCGGGGTCAGTCCGTGGATGGGTAACCATCTTTACACACCGAGACTCCTCCGTGCCTCGGAAAGCACGTTAAGCCGTTGGTCCCGGCTGTCATTCGTGGATCTTTGACAGTCTTTATGGGTCGTCAGAAGCCAGAAAGTCTGACAACCAGTCTTACTAAGGGGTATCGTATTACCCAGTAACTGGGTTGTGGAGGTCAGATAGGCAGTCGCAGTCGGCGGTCGCCTCCTTCTGCGAACACGTCATGTCCCAGAAGGAGGCGGCGGAGCGGGCGCGGGAGGATGATCCTCACGCGGCGCCGCTCCGAAGGCGGAGGAGGGGTCGAAGAAGACGTGAGTTTGATACTCATCTCCGACTCCTCCCAGGTGGAGGCCAGCAGGCAACGGGTGCGGGGGCACCCTTGCCTGTATCGCACGGACCTCCACCAGTGCCGGACGGGAATGGTCAGGTGCTCCCGGCCATTCCCGTAGCCCCTCAACCTGCTGGGGGGCAAGCGGGGCCCGCCAGCTAGGCGGGCATGCGCCGGGAGGGTTATGGATGTAAAGGCTGAGCCAGTTTCCCATGACCCTCCCGTCACGGCGATGCGGGAGCGCCGCTGGGTCGTTTAGTGGGTATACCGGATTTACCGGGGAGTCCCACATACCCCACCCGTCCCCCGACGGGTGGGCATGCGTAATGCATTTTTCCCAGCGTCAACAAAAAAAAAAAAGGCAGTCGCTCCATGTAAAATACTGGTATTCAGCTGCATCCGGCTAGACTGGAAGCCGACCCCAACATAGTTGGGAAAAGGCTAGGCAGATTGATTGAACTCGTCAAAGTATAGAGAACAGCAGATTTTTTTTCGAGATTTTAGGTTTATTCCCGTAGTAAAAGAGTAGTAATTATGAGTACAATCATGTGATTAAGTATCACTTACCTGTCACCCTATATAGGTACCTACTCCTCTGCCTAACTCTTCGGGGTAAACAGGCTTCATGTTCTAATATATGTTACCTCAACCATCCAGACCCAGCCATTCAAATATTATGTGTCTCTTGCGGAAGTCACACCCGCGACCCATAGCGTAGAAGCAAATCGCTCTGCCATTGTGCTTTGCGTACTGTGCATTGCTCATAAATGCGAATTTATTTTTAAATGGCGGCTATAAACGGGTAAACAAATAATCACAACGCTACGAGGTTATTTTGGCGAGTGGCCGCAATAGAAACTAACGCCGCCGTATTGTTTCGACAACAACGCCACGCTGTCAATGTCATTCAGGCGCCAAAGTATCCTTGTAGTACCGTTCATAGTAATTTACCTCTGATCTTGCATCACTGTCAAAATCAGAATGATCTTTGTTTTCATTACTATAAGGTCGCTGATGGGTTGCTGCCACTGCCAAGTCTGTAAAAATCAAGGTGATCTTTATTATCGTTACATTAAGATTGCTGTAAGATTGCTGCTGTCAGAGGTAAAATAACTGTGAACGATACCTATTTCAAGATAACTTGATTGATTTGACAGATCATAAATAATTGTCATTAATTGTTATATCACATACACTCCTACCAACTTATCTGTAAAATGGCGAAAATTGGAACTACGGCCGTCATGTTGAAATGTCATTCGATTGTGCCGACGCATGTCATTCGATTGTGTCGACGCATCGACGGTGCCGTCCTCTTTCAGTTCACAGATAAGTTGGTAGGACTGTACAATCACTAGCAACTTGCTATGTCAATTTAAACAATTTCATATACTGTTTATAAAATCAATCAAACATCCTGAAATATATACACGAAAGAAAAAATTCTCACCCGAAATTAAAAGACTGTAATAGATTTGCAATTACATATTATTATTTTTTTCTAACTGCCTTGTATTTAAGTAATTCCTAAAAATACAATTTATTAAATGCCATTTAATACACAATTTATTGTTTATTTTGCAAGTCACAGTAAACGTTGCTTAGTTTTTATAAGTTATTTGCATTTCCAAGTTTAAAAAATATTACATAGTTTAATGTTTATTATTTACTAACTGTTGCCGGCGCAAAAATCTATTTACAGTTTCTGTCCTCGGTGTAAACAAAAATTTTTTGGAAAAAAAACATCATATTTTAGCAAATATTCTCTCTGCAACCATAGTAATATTTACATTCCGTCATGTCAATAAATTATCGAGTATATATTACTGTTACTAACTTCCAAATTAGCTCAATATCCCTTATTTCTTAAATCCTTATATTATAACTGATTCAGTTTTTATTGAATTAAGTACAATAAGTTATTTATAAATAAATAAATCAATTAACTGCCCGCCCACCACCAAGTGTGGCAGGCGAACAATAATCAATAATACCCCAAAACTCATAAATTGTATGTTTAATAATAGGTCTTATTTATTTAGATCTTGGACTTATTGAGCTAGTAGCTAGTATTTGAGCGCATCGTCTGAAGACTGCAGGATCATCTCGCGCCTCTCGTCCATGAGCTGTAAAGTAGGAATAGAGAGCTTCTTATTTCTGTTTGTATGACAGGTCTTGAAGAACTTAGACTCGACCGTATGAATAGTTTTCACGAACCCATCGTTATAATCGTCAACGGAGCTCCCTAGGCACTCGAAACGATTCTGAAGTTCGAGTTGAAAGCTGTCGGGGTTTTAGACTTGGATCGGTGCTGGGCGGAGCGTAGACTTTCCAGCTTCATTTAAGTTCAATGTGCCTCTTACGTTTTCACCGCGTTGATCACAGATACATCATTGAATACCTGCTTCGTCGTCGACATATTGATAATGAAGTGAAAATAAAATCTCTTATTTAGTTGCACCATCAGGGCTCTGCCAGGTCCACATCCTGTGCTTACGTTTTCAGAAGAAGGAGTTCATCATAAAGAGGCCTTCTTCTATCTATATAAATAAAAAGAGAAGTCCTGACTGACTGACTCATCAACGCCAGCCCAAACCCTTGAACCTAGAAAGCTGAAATGCACAGAGGTTATCTTTATAATGTAGACAAGGAATAAGGAAGGATTTCCCGGTAGGACGTCCCTGTGGGATATTTTCCGGCAACCACGCGGGCGCAGCCGCGGGGAAAAGCTAGTTCTCCATAAACATAATTTTTTTGACGGAAAAGGACAGAAATAAATTCTTGTGACAGAATTTCTAATTTTGGTGTCAGTTATCAATGTTGGTGTCTTACCAATTCTGTAGTGCCATTCTGTAAAATTCTCACCGTGAAAACTTAGGTGAAGTGATCTTAAAGTGAGCTGTCAATAGTGTCAACCCCTAGCATCAGGTGGAATGACGGCTCACTTCACGCACACTTCATCTAAGTTATCACGGTGAGATGTTTACAGAATAGCACTACTGGTGTCGACAATCTATATATATTAGGGGTTAAAGTATGAAATTGGCGATTTGTACTGAAAAATTTAAACTAGTTTTTTTTTTTAATTTAACATATTAATTTAATCAAAATAATTACGATTATTATCTATACATTGCTGCCATCTAATAGGAAGGTCATATAAGCCTTTGCGATAGAACTCTCGTGATCTAGATTCGACAAACTGTGTGAAAGCATTTTATTTATTTATTTATTTATTTCATTTGGGAAAACAAACAGTAGTATACTAATCATAAACAGTGTTGTCTTAAAATTAGAACTTTACAAATATACTACCCACAACATTTTCCACAGATTACTACATTATATAATAAAAACAAGCTATTAGCAAACGTGAACTGTAGCAGGGCTACCTTAGTGAAAAAGAAGTTCTAAAAGATGTAACAAACAAATAAATTCATGCGTGATATACAACACAGGTCCCTAGCCTATTAATAATGATTGTGTGCCTATGGAGCCTACAGCCGATCCTTGAGAATCTTAACAATATCAGTTTTAAATTTATATCTGCTTAGGAATAATATGTCTATTGCACCAAAATGCGTATTGTATGTGTCGACTAAGCGGTACAGTGGTGAGCGCACACCAGCATTGGATCTACAAAAGCCGGTAGCTTAGGTAGATTTTGTACTGCCTCCTGAGAAGAAAACTTTTTATCACGTAGAAAATTGTCCAAATCACGAAAAAAATGGTAGTCCGTTGGAGCAAGGTCTGGCAAATACGGAGGGTGACGAATGGTTTCTAATTGCAGTTCCTGTAGAGTTAAAACGGTTTCTCGTGCTATATGAGGTCTCGCGTTATCATGGAGCAATAATGGTGAAGATCGATTCATGAGTTGGGGCTGTTTCACTGCTAGTTTTGCTATCATTGTTCGGAGTTCGGCACAGTAGACATCTGCCGTTATTGCTTGACCAGATCGGAGAAAGCTATAGTGAATAACACCATGCTGAGACCACCAAACAGTTATCATTACCTTTTTATTGGTAAGCTTTGCTTTAAGACACTGTTGTGGCGTTTGACCTGGGGTCAGCCCTTGCATTTTTCGCTTACGGTTATCATAAAGAATCCACTTTTCATCACATGTCACAATTCGATCCAATATTCCTTCATTTCAACAAGGCAACACAAGTTTCAACACGCGTTTCTTTCTGCAGATCAGTCAAATCATGTGGCACCCACTTTTCATATTTTTTTATTTTATTGATTTGACGCAAATGAGACGCATATGAATATTGTTGGTAAGGTAACGTTAAACCATGCCGCTAATTCCTGGGTAGTTTGGCTCGGATCGGCTTCCACCATCTCTTTCAATTCATTGTTATTCACCTGTGTGGGCGGTCTTCCACGTGGTTCGCTCTTCAAATCAAAGTTTCCATCACGAAAGCGTTTAAACCAAAATCGCACGGTGCGTTCATTAGCAGTCCCCTCTCCAAACGCAACATTGATATTGCGAGCTGTTTCTGCCACGTTAGTTCCGCGTCGAAACTCGTATTCAAAAATAACTCGAATTTTCGAAGTATCCATATTTCTTGTCTAAGCTGAATAAAAAAAACAACTGAAAGTCGATAATCGAATGTTGCACATTTTTTTAAAAGAAGAACTTTGAACCATGAAGGTTCTATGTCAATTTGAAGTTCCTAATACAATAAACGGCAATTTCATACTTTAACCCCTATTATAAAAATGAATCCCTATTTCCCTTGGTAATCGCATCACGCGTGAACGGATGGAACAATTTCGCTAATTCTTTTTTTGTTGTGTTTATGATTGTCAGGAGAAGGTTTTTATGAAAGAAAAAATTAAGAAAATTTCGCTGAAAATTGTAAAATTTCAGAAGAAACATTTTAACTTCACGCGTTTACATTAGAATATTCATAGCCAAGACAGGACAACGTCTGTCGGGTCAGCTAGTATATTATAATTATAAACAAATTTTTCCACCAAAATTAGGCAATAATTCATAGTTGTTGAAATTCACTCATATTATGTCGTGGTCCGATCGTAGAAATACTCGTAGGCCTATCGTGATCTGCCAGGCCATTTCACGATACGCGCCATTTCATGATTTAACCATCTAACCTCATACCAATAGGTCTCTGCATCTAACATACACCCTTCCGTTATACTTAGTTCGCGTTCGACGATTTGCCCAGTGATACTTGAGCATATCACGCAATACAACTGCATAAGTTAGAATTGACCTCAAATCTAGCGATTTCATGAAATCATGAGGTTTGAGGTCAATTCTAACTTATGGAGTTGTATTGCTGATTCTAATGATTATAATTCTGTAAAGCCATATTAGCTACGGCCGCGTCTCATATTTTAATCAACATACAACTTGATACTTACCTGCAAATTGCAAAAAACGTAAGAAAATTTGAATTTCGCGGGCTACCTTGGGGCATTCCCCTTAAGTAACCTTATCTTTTAGTTTCGGTAAAAGTGCCATTAGACATGCGTCACAATACTTAAATACATTATACTTTTCTCTCTTTACTACATTATCTATACTCACGCCTCACGCCACGAGGAACAGCAGTTGCCATCTATGCTATCCGCCAGCTGTGCGAGAAATACAGAGGTGCGCATAAAAACTTGCACATGGTATTTGTTGATCTCGAAAAGGCGTACGACCGAGTGCCTCGTGAAGTTTCGTGGTGGGCACAAGGAAAAATGTGTACCAGGGAAGTATGTGCAGTTGATTCGCGCGATGTACAGTCGATGCAGTACCCAAGTCCGGTCTACAGTGGGCACTACTGGCAGCTTCGATGTGGCTGTCGGCTGCACCAGGGGTCTGCACTCAGCCCTTACCTCTTTGTGCTGATAATGGATGCTCTTTCTTCGGATATCCAGGAAGAGGCTCCCTGGTGTATGCTGTTCGCCAACGACATTGTGCTGGTTGCCGAGAGTGGCTTAGAGGTCCAGAGTAGATTGGAGGTGTGGTGGAAAAGACTGGAGACCGTTGGCCTGAGAGTAAGTCGGACCAAAACAGAGTATTTGTTTTGTGATTTTGGCGGTCTCTCCGGTCTTGTGCCCATATCTTTTGCCGGAACGCCCTTACCGATCTGCTCCGACTTTCGGTATCTCGGGTCGCTTGTCCAAGGGGATGGCGAAGTAGACCGAGACATAACGCACCGGATCATCTCAGAATGGATGAAATGGCGACAGGTTACAGGAACAACTTGCGATCCACGGATGCCCCTCACGTTGAAGGGGAAAATTTACAAATCCGTGATAAGGCCTGTCGTACTTTATGGATCGGAATGCTGGGCAGTGAAGAAGACGGATGAAAAAACATTGCATGGAGCGGAGATGAGAATGTTGAGATGGATGTGTGGAGTGACGAGAATGGATTAAGTGAGAAATGAGTATATAAGAGGAAGTTTGAAAGTGGCGCCAGTGACAGAAAAGTTGAAAGGAAATCGTTTGTCTTGGTATGGGCATGTAATGAGGAGAGACGAAACGCATGTGTCTAGGAGTGATGAATATACATGTTGATGGATGGAGAGGCAGAGGAAGGCCAAAGAAAAGATGGATGGATTGTGTGAGGAATGATATGAAAGAGAAGGGAATGAATGATAGCGTGACGGTTGACAGGGGAGAATGGAAGAAGAAAACGAGTTGCGCCGACCCCAAGTAATATGGGATAAGGGCAGGAAGATGATGATATTACTCACGCCTTCTTCCCATAGGCAGAAATTACAGAACAATTTCTGCTACGATTATTACATATTTCTTTTGCCTCATTTACGATCATACATCTGGTCATACACGCACGCCGGTTGTGAGTACTAGGTACGCACCTTTCGTCACAATATCCAAACGAAAATTAATTTCATACTTCATCGATACACATACACACTGTCCAAACTGACTTCCATAAAAGAAAATAAGAACTCAGCGTCAGACACAAATCAAATTTTCACTCGGAAAAAGTCATGACGTCGGATCCAGTTGCAAAAGGATGCACGAAACACGGATGTTTACAACACGGTTTCTAATATCCGCTTCTCTCACGATCGTATAATGAGAACTTAATAGTGAATGACAGTTCTCTTTTAACTGAACTGGAAAATACGAATATGTACTACGAATACTTATAGAAAATTGAGAACGCGTTTGTACTTTGCACGTGTTTGTGTTTGTGCTTTCATCGCGTACATCGTTTTGTCTGGAAAGATATGTAATTGTTGATATTGAAAAACAAGAGGTGTGTTACCATTTGTTGAATATTTAAAAAGTTTATCAGCTTATTGATAAGTATGTGTACTGATCGAGCGAGCGTAGCGAGCGAAGCGTCTCTGCTTCAAGTCTTGCAAAATTAGTTTTCCTCTGTCAGTTTGTTGGTACTCCTCTACAGGTCGTATTTTACAACTGATCTGGTCGAAACTTGGTGTACAGGTTTTGTTTTAACTTTATAGATTTTTATTGTCGTCGGGGATTTTTAATTGGAGGGGTACTTCCTCCAAAAAGGGTCTACTCGATATCTCTGCCTTACGGGATCCGTTTTCGATGGTTCTTTTTTTATTTGAAAGGTAGTACTTTAAGTTGGTCTTATAAAAATTTGATGACGATCTTCGGCGTCGTGAGCCGAAAAGCTCCTCAAAATGCAGCGAATTGGTCACTTTTAGATTTCAACCGGTCGAATCGGCCCTTTACGTACGGTAGGGATTAATGAAGCACCTGGGACCACCAAAATAATTAACAGAGTTCTCTAAAATATCCAATATTTATGTTAGTTTAACAATAAGATCATTAGACGGCGCTACTTTGCATCGCTAGACGACTGGTATAAATATAGTAGTAAAAAAGTTTGTTCGCTTGTTGTTTGTTCGCAGAATTAATAAACTTCAACTGTCAAAATGGCGCTGTCTTAGCTAGTACCCGACACAAGCTAATCGTAGAAGGCGTGAGGTGGTTTTATTTTATTTTTCCGAAAATTATGCGTTGTTGTGTTCGTAAATATTCCGATAATGGAGTCCACCATTTCCCGAGAGACCCTAAAATTAGAAAATTGTGGATTAAAGCTGTCCGTAAATATTTTTTAAAAAATTAAACGAGTTCGAAACATTTTGAAGAAAGTGATTACGAGGAAATATTTAAGGTTTTTAAATTCCGACACTTTCCATGTCAAATTCTTGATCAAAAATATTGAATTAATCAAAAATAACGAAATAGTGAACTAGTGAATAAAAGTAAAAATTTATCACGCCATCTACAATTAGCTTTGCCCGACCTTCCCCATTAGCTGCAGTGAAATTCTTATCTGTGTATTTGTTAAAAAAATGTCCCCATTATAAAGTGAAATGACAGTAGAAACGACAGTAGAAGTGTCATTTTACTGCAGCTAATTAAAAGTCCGACCTTAATATTAGTATTAGTTTCAATAGAAGATTACGGTGAGTTTCACGAAACCAACATTAGTTTAACGGATACTTTAAATTGATGCTGTCAAGCTCTATTTACACGGTACAAGTTTATTGCCTGTGGCATACCATAAAATTGAAGGGCAATTAACTGGCACCGTCTAAACAACACGTACAATTAAGTCACATGAGATTTTATTGAATGGAATCAAAATCAATCAAAAATTAAAATATTTTATTTTACATAAACCTACATGGGCACTTATGAAACGTCAGAAGTTAGGTGTACGGTTCCAAATTGGTCGTTTCCTATCTCCATAGGAGAGTAACCATGAGATTCTTGCCGGCTCTTGGAGAAGAGCCGGCAAGAATCTCCACCAAAAAGAAAATCCACCAAGGGATCAGATCTGCAAGTCACAGTAACTTCGTTATTCGATAATACAAGGTCAAGAATCCTGTCATTCACATTACGATGACATATTGATGATGATATATTGTAACAAATTGCAAGTGGTAAGAGTATCACAAAAGGAGGTCTGAACAGGTCCATGCAAGTTACTTGGGCACAGATAATCACCATCACTCGCCGCGTGCCAGTCAATGGTGCCGATTCTGTTGTACACCGAACTAAACTAACTAAACTATCACTAAAATTCCTTACTTTTTGCTATGAGAATCTTAGAGCTATTCTGCAAAAAAAAACCTCTAAATTTAATAACAATTTTGATACAACTAAAATCGAGTTTGACAATCGTGACTCCGCGTGGTATAGTGCCTGTAGTATATTTGACCCGGTGGCTTTAATTGGAACTAACGAAATCAATATGAAGTGACAGGCTTGTCATATTTTGTTCACCGACATCGCTGTCGTTACCGGGTCTAATATCTTTTAGAGCTGGAGGGGCGCAGGGAGGGGGCAGCTCCAACGTGTTTTATATGGAACGTAGGTACCTTTTTTTTTGGTGCCTTTTTTTTTGGTACCTTTTTTTTGGTACCTTTTTTTTTGTACCTACATGTTAGAGTCATAGGGGTTTATGGGTCTCATAAAGGGGGGCCAAATTTCCATTATTTTTGCGATAGGACTCACCGTTTTCGAGATATATGCAAAAGAAAAGAAAAAAATACACTACTGTTTTTGCATCCGAAGGCAAGGTCTCGGTGTGAATTTTAGTTCATGTCAACTAATTTTATTCCACACCTTTTTAATCGCGATTAAACATAGTCTGATTTAATTTGACAATTAAAATTTTAGGTGAAAACAGTCAAATTCAGAATAGCAAAATTGCCATTTTCACTAAACTAATAACTCCGTACAATCTTAGTCCTGTCAAACTAAAATATAGTTAAGTTGTGTCACTTTAATCAATTTCAGAATGGGAAATCGTCGTTTGACAGGAATAAACTAAATTTTAGTGATTTTTAGTCTAGTTTAGAGGCATTTGTGACAAGAGAATCGGCACCAATATTCGCCTGACTAAGATCATCAAGTATCAAGAACTTATCCGCTGGGTTTTTAAGAACAATGTCGGCTAAATTATTAGTGAAGTTGTGTAGTTGTACCATCAAAGAGTTGCCAGACTGCTGATTACATAAAGTGTATAAACCACGCAAAGATGCATTTTATAGGTAACTTTAGGTTTCGATTGTTGCAAAGTTAAGGTGACCCAAAGATCCTCTGCAGACGAGCACCATTCGTTGCGGACATCAGCAACAAGTTCCCGACGTACGGCTATTAAGACCCCTTCTCCCATAGTTTGGTTAGTGAAAGAGTAATTTCGATCAGGTCAACGTACAAAATATCTGTCATCAAACAATTCACTGTCAGATATACCATCTATTAGCTATGTATCTGTAAGACAAATTACATCAAACGAATCCTATAGAAAACGGATGTTTTTGTCCTTAGCCCCCGAACGTTTTGGTAGAACAAACTAGTAGGTGTCATTAGAAGTCAAAAGTACCACTAAAATAATAATCGTAAAAATATAAGGCACGGTCATATTATTATGTTCCAGGTAAGAACTAAATAACATGGTGTAGGCAAAATAAGGCGGTAGTTGTAATAATTAAAACAGATTTATAAAAACATACGTAACAATTTGTGTTCTTGGTCAAGGCTTTGTAAGTGTAGTAAACAAAATAAAGATTCCAGTGTAAGCAGATCCAACTCTCATTAGCACATACATAAAGTTTAGAATAGCAAAAACTATGAACAGGTGACACCGAGCGGTAAGCGAACAAAAGGCAGGCGAGAAAGGAATGCGTGCAAAAAATGATTATCAACGTTTCTCAATATTAACGACTCGTCGATCAACAATAGTGTATCAGCAGATCGACCAGCGATGTTGTCTAAAAAAACTTTTTTAAGTCTTGCTCAGTCCGGATGACTGACGGATGACTTTGGTGATGGATTATTTTTGCGAATAAAGATTTTGTAGTCTATTATCCAAACATGCTCATATCCTTTTTCTTTCGCCAAAATCTTGGTTTTGTTTAGTAAGGCTTTCTTATCCAGCGTCAGGTGGTCGTTGACATAAATTTTATGGGATGGTATGAACTTTCTAAAAAAATCTTCGTTAAACTAATTTTGGTTTCGTGCAAGCAACGAGGAGCTCGTGGCTAAGTAATAACAGCCGCACAGGTCGATCCATCAGGTTAAGCTACGCTTGCCGGGGTTGGTCAGTGGATGGGTGTCCATCTTTACATACCGAGACTCCTCCGTGCCTCGGAAAGCACGTTAAGCCGTTGGTCCCGGCTGTCATTCGTGGATCTTTGACAATCGTTACGGGTCGTCTGAAGCCCGAAAGTCTAACAGCCAGTCTTACCAAGGGGTATCGTATTACCCAGTTACTGGGTTGTGGAGGTCAGATAGGCAGTCGCTCCATGTAAAATACTGGTATTCAGCTGCATCCGGTTATACTGGAGGCAGACCCCAACATAGTTGGGAAAAGGCTAGGCAGATGATGATGGTTTCGTGCTTCTCAACGTCAGTTCTCAAGTCTGTCTAGTTATAATACTTATGGCTTGCCTTGTATTTTAAATTAACTGTCAGCCGCGGGTGTCGCCTCATCGTGGTTGGCTTATGTTGCCAGCTAGGCAACATGAAAGAAATAAGTATAGTACCGGTAATTTACATACTACAAGGAAAAATACATTAGATAGATATTTAGCCACATTTGGTAAATATTAAGAGCCCTGTCGTATATCATCACCTCTCATCTCTCGCTCACACGGGACCATATTTTTAAGAATGTTAAATGAAAAGATGCTTTTTTGAAAAATGTCATAACTAATATTAATTTAATAAGATTATATTAAAAACACAGGCATAAGCATAAGCATAATCAACCCTATAATGTTCCCACTGCTGTGGGCCGTAATCCACCACGGGGGCCCAGTGCGGGTTGGTAGATGTCACATGTCTTCGAATTTTTTGTATCTAGGACATATAAAGGGCATAAAGCCCGCAGCACAGGGTCCTTACCTCAAGTGCAAAAAAAAATGTACAGTTAGTATTTTTACAATCTTGAAATTTCTGTTTGCACGTGACAAACTTTGTCTTTTAAAAACTGAAAATTTTGGTAACTTTCAGTTCATTCAACACCAAACAATTGTTATGCGTTCATTCTAGAATTATTCCCAGAACTTGTTGCGTAAGCTCCGTGACGGTGAAACAACAATCTTGAAAGCTGGAGGATAATACGGTCAGCAACAGAAGTCGGTTAACACTGCTATTTTTTTACATCATCGAAATTGACATAAAATGATATGATAACCTGCTTTTTAGCATTTCATCTATTAGATAAGAGTTAATTTTCTTTAAAATTTACATCTGTTCCGATTTTTAACCGACTTCAAAAAGGAGGAGGTTCTCAATTCGTCGGAACCTTTTTTTTTATTATTTTTTTTTATGTATGTTCCCCGATTACTCGAAGATGGCTGGACAGATTTGGATTATTTTTTTTTTGTTTGAAAGGGTATACTTCCCAGGTGGTCCCATGATCATCAAGTCAGGATCTGATGATGGGATCCTGGAGAAATAGAGAGAACTCTTCCAATTTTATAGGCACACTTGAAGCGATTTGGATAGTTTTTGGAAGAGTACTTTCTTGGAGTGGTCCCATTTCAATTTGGTGAAGATCTGATGAAGAACTTCTGAGATAGGCAACGGAACTCCTCAATAAATGATAGCAAATGGACTGGGATTGCTGAAATCTCATGTCTGTTTGTTGTTCACACCAGTTCATAACATAACATCACGCCAGTACGCTGTGAAGGGGTAAGCACATGTGAACCACTAAAAAGTGAAAAATAAAAACTTTTTTACAAAAAAATACAACCGACTTCCAAAAACAACACTACAAAGTGAAAAATAACTTTAATTTCGGAAGTCGGTGGCAAAAACGAAAATACATTTAATCAGACACCGACTTCCGAAATTAAAGTTAATTTTCACTTTGTAGTGTTGTTTTTTAATGAAAGATTTTTCTCAATAATTAAGATTCAGCTAAAAACCCAACTGTTAATCGACTTTTGTTGCTGACTGTACACGGCTATTTACCTTATCAGAATTCCAGTTACAACTAAACAAATATGGACGCTTCGGGCCTATTGCAAATATGGCGCAGCGAACTGTTCAAGTACGTATTGGGTGCAAATACAAGCGTTTACTTGCATCTTGCTTGGCAATTGATCACGTGTTCTGCTTCAAAGCTCTGAAACGATATTATAAGTAATTATATTGATTAATACTGTGAATATTAGTTTCCAGACTTATGTATGACATCACATAACACCAGTTGAATCTGCGCCTCAGACCAAATAAAAAACCAAGACAGCGCTGTCAACTGTGACGTCAGGCCGGTTTTGTAAACATGGTGTGCACTTAGTGAGGTGTAGTTTAGTTGTAGTTTGGTGTAAACGTGTGCGTGTGAGCGTGTATGCACAGAGCGAGGTGTAGTTTTGCACATGCTTCACTGTATTGTTCGCAGCGCTGTCTTGGTTTTTTATTCGGTTTGAGATCTGCCCTCTATAATCTGTAAGCAAGATTTATTTATGTCAAATTAATAACAGATACACCGTTTCTAAGGCCCGCTTACACTGCATATCAATAATTAAGTACGTTTAGCGCTAAACGAGTTTAAAACATCGTTCTGTTTCGATCAATGATTTGTAGAATATAGATACAGAAACTGGGCGTTTGGCACGAAACATATATAAATGATGTTTTAAATATCTTTCGCGCCAAACGGATTTATGCCCGGTTTCTGAGGTTTTTAAACGGAGTTTATCCATTCGATAGTCTGTCTATCGAAGAATTTAGCATAAAAATTGAGTGAATGAGGACCTGAAAAAGCAAGCATAAGGAAAGAATAATTATGTTGTATCAATTAGCTATTGAGTTTAAACTCCGAATAAGAATTCTTCTGAAACCGGGCAATAGGGATTTGTTTTATACACACACGTTTTTCTTGCCGTTAAAAAACTACAGTTTATTTGCCGAGGGTGTACAGTAGTGCACAGTCGTCAGTGTTGTATGGATCCCATTGGATGCTTATTGACAGACGCGTTTTATACGTGCGTTTGTGCACCGCACCGAGAACGGGACGTCAACGAGAAAACGATGACGGCGCCGAAATAACGACAGCACATGGTCGAATTATCTGTTTCTCGTTGACGTCCCGTTTCCAGTGCAGTGCACAGGGACGACTGCGATCCTATAAACACAATATGTATCACCAAAATATTTTCGTCTTTTATAAAAGGATGCAATAACAAATATTTTCATGGTACATTTTTCCGGTTGGAAATTCTGTCCCTTTGCTTTTACGTCGACAATTTAATCCGGACTATAGCTGAACGAGATGCGCTTTTCAAACGGGACTTTCATTTTGTAATATTTTAAAAGTTAGTAGGAAAGTTATTCTTTAACATATTTTATAAGGACATAGGGTTTCAAATGATTGTGAAATCTGGTCATTGTATTATGTATTAGCTTTTGCCAGCGGCTTCGCCGCGTGGATGTCGGAAATTATCCCACGGGAACTGGAATCCCTTCCTTATTCCTTGTCTACATTATAAAGGGAACCTCAGTCTCTCTTTTTATATTTATATAGAAGTCTGTGTGGGTTAGATGTAGGTGCTAATTATTTGACTTGTAACAACTAATTATAAATAATAAAATTTAAAGTAACAACTCAACAGATTTTCAGCAGTTTAGAGCAAAAAAAATTTTTGTTTACTTAGCTATGTATTCATAGACACAAACTTTTCAAAAATAATCTGCCTAGCTTTTTTCCCAACTATGTATGTTAAGCTTCCAGTCTAACCGGATGCAACTGAATACCAATATTTTACATGGAGCGACTGCCTATCTGACCTCCACAACCCAGTAACTGGGTAACACGATACTAGAGATAGACCGACTAGTCGGGAAAGCCGACATCGTTTGTTGTCGGCGACTGTTCGGCAAAATATGCCGATTATAATCGGCGCATTACAAATGAAATAAAACAAATCGTTTGTACATGTTTTATAATTTCTAAACATTACTTAGAGTAGGTAGGTAGGAATATCATCAAAGAATGTCACAACATGCTCAGTGGCCGCGCGATTACTAAGCTGAGTGATGACGAAAAAGCCCGAACACCTCTGACAAGTAGGTATTAGAGTGATCGGCATTGCCGATTAGTCGGCCGACTAATCAGCAATTTGAAAACCGATTAGTCGGTTAGTCGGCAATTACTACAGTCGGCCCATCACTACACGATACTCCTTGGTAAGACTAGTTGGCAGACTTTTGTACTTCTGACGACCCGTAACGACTGTCAAAGATCCACGAATGACAGCCGGGACCAACGGCTCAACGTGCTTTCCGAGGCACGGCAGAGTCTCGGTACCTATGTAAAGATGGTCACCCATCCACGAACCAACCAACCAACAACAAAGCGTAGCTTATCGTAATGGATCGAGCCGTGCGGCTGTCATTACTTAGCCATAGATCCGAGCTCTTCCACCCACTACTGTAAACATCAGCAGTGTGGAGCAGTGGTGGCCCAGAGGTAACGGCCGCGACTTGCGAGTTGTAGGTCGTAGGTTCGAACCCAGACAGGCGCTTTACTTTGTGTAAATTATTTCATCACCACTGCTCTCAAAATAGTGAAGGAAAACATCGTGAGGAAACCAGCATGTTATTGTTTGCTGAATGTGCCAACAAAATTGTATGGAGGTGTTCAAACAGAGCAGTGGTGGTAGTAACGGCCGCGACTTGCGAGTTGTAGGTCGTAGGTTCGAACCCAGACAGGCGCTTTACTTTGTGTAAATTATTTCATCATCATGGTGCTCTCAAAACGGTGAAGGAAAACATAGTGAGGAAATCGGCATGTCCTAGAACCAAACATTCGAAGACATGTGACATCTGCCATCCCGCACTGGGCCCGCGTGGTGGAATCGCCCACTCCCTCTCACCGAGAGGAGGCCTGTGTCCCAGAAGAGGGAACATAGGCTGATTATGCGGATAAATTGCAATGTTTCACTATTCCGTCGGACAGATAAAGTTTTATTAATTTAATAAAAGTAATTAATTTTTGAACAAGCGTCCCGCCATCCTGCTTCGCACGGCTTTTACGACTTGACAAAATATGGAGATTTCTTTATACTATCCTAACTAATAATAAATGCGAAAGTGAGTTTGTTTATTTGTTTGTTACGCTTTCACGTACAACGGCTGTATGGATTTGAATGAAATTTGGCACATGGGTAGACCATGACCTGTATTAGGACATAGGATACTTTTCGGTAGTACGTTTTCGTGGGATCCACGCGGGCGAAGCAGCGGACAAAAGCTAGTACTTAATATAATAAAGTATATATCGGTTGACTTTTTTTACCGTTTTGAAAAGAATAGGGTATATTAGGTGAACGGAGTAGAAGCGTATGGAATACCTAGTTTTTTTTATTATTTTTTTAATAGTTTAGTCAGAAAAAAATATCTAAGTATCAATAAATACTACAAATTCGATGTAAACTTTTCATTTTAGAACAATAAAAACATAAATTTTGAAAAAAAGAAATCCTTTAAAAATATCGAAATTCAAATCATATGCAACCTGCATTATGATTAGAATTTTGATTTTTTTTAATTAAAAAAAAAACGAAAAAAAAACTAGATATGCCATAGGCTTTTACTCCTTTCACCGAATATACCCTATTTTTTTCAAGATGGTAAAAAAAGTCATCCGGTATATGTAGTGAACCGCATTAATAATTAATATGAATAATAATCATAATAATAATCATCATAATCATCATGAACAACACGGTTATACAGACGGACACGAAAAAATTATACATAACAACTACTAAGTACTACAATTCAATGAATACAGCTTATGGTGCCTCATCGCAAAATATGCATATGTTTAACGCAAGCTTTAACGCAGAATAATACACACACTAAAAATCAAAATTATACTTACCCCCCACTTCTTGCGGGCTAATTGAAAGATACAATACATACACATTATTATTTTTTCAGACCATTCTCCCCGTGATATTAGACGATAAGCTGCAACTAGCAAATTAATTTTCTACTATTTAAGGCTCTAAAATTATTGTTATTGAAAACCACTTTTTCATTATTTTCTACATACATTATTTGAGATAAGCTGGTTTCGCTTGCGCCCATCTCTCTTCATTTACAAATGCAATGTTAGGCTGCTTAATATTGGCGTCGATAGCAGCAGATATCAGTCTAGTCTTACATCAATCAATCTGCCTTACCTTTTCCCAACTGTGTTGCGGTCGGCTTACAGTCTAACCGGATGCAGCTGAATGGAGCGACTGCCTATCTGACCTCCACAACCAGTCTAGTCTTAAATTATGCGGTTAAATTAATATTGGTGACTATAGCCACCCCAGCCTAGTCTTACATATGTGGTTAAGTTGGCGACTATAGCCACCCCAGCCTAGTCTTACATATGTGGTTAAGTTAGTGACTATAGCCACCCTAACCTAGTCTTACATATGTGGTTAAGTTGGTGACTATAGCCACCCCAGCCTAGTCTTTCATATATGGTTAAGTTGGTGACTATAGCCACCCCAGCCTAGTCTTACATATGTGGTTAAGTTGGCGATTACAGCCACCCTAGCCTAGTCTTACATATTATATGTGGTTAAGTTGGTGACTATAGCCACCCCAGCCTAGTCTTACATATGTGGTTAAGTTGGCGTCTGTAGCCACCCCAGCCTAGTCTTACATATGCTGTTAAGCATAAATTTGAATTTTCATATCCCTAACTTAAGAGGGTACCGACCGCGCAGTGGCGCCCTCATCGTTTGTTTGGTTATTTCTTTTATTATAGAATGAAAATGCAGAAAATAGTGACCATTCCGTTATAACGATTATAATAAAACTTAACAATATAAAGCTACTATTTGTAATAATAATAACGTATAGTCTTGTGGGGCACAATTATTCCGGCTTATTTTCTGCATTTTCATTCTAAAATAAAAGAAATAGGTAACCAAACAAACGATGAGGGCGCCACTGCGCGGTCGGTACCCTCTTAGGAAATGCTGGGTTTCCCATATAAACTTTTGTCCCCTATATCACCCCCTGTAGGATTATTTTGGAGACAAAAAGTAGCCATGTCCTTCCCCAGGATACCATCTATTGACTTGCCAAATTTTAGCGAAATCCGTTCAGTGATTTAGGCGTGAATAGGTAACAGACACACAGACAGAGTTACTTTCGAATTTATAATATTAGTATGGAAGTATGGATTAATTGTATAGATTCTAACTAATTGTTCTTATATCTTAACAGACAGCTGTGCTGCTGGAGAGTTTGTTGCGCCACTTCTTCTTCCCAGCTAAAGCACTAGGAAGTGGTGACGAGGGGGCGTTTTAGGGGACTCTCTTACGTAATTATGACGTTAAAAAGTGCTGTTGATTCTCAGCGTAAATTGAATAAATTACTTGAAGAATGAGACTGTCCTCCTCCTGGTACGAGTAACAAACACGCTAAGCTATTTCTCTAACTCGTTGTGCCTTATTTCCGGCGGGTACTGATGATGCTGGTATTCTGTCGACTCCAATCAGTTATTTTGTTGTCAGGAACATGTGGAACGTCTGGCGCACTGTTCTGGAGGAGAATGAGAAGCTGGCTCGAGCCAGGCTGGCAGCCGTCGAGGTGTTCCAGCAGCAGATCGCAGACGAAGCCAAGTTCCTGCGACAACACAAACTGAACGTGGCAAAGAAGGTAGGGCTTTGTTTTAAGTTGATAGCTGTATGTATGACTTTAATAAATAAATAAAATAAATAAAAAATAAGTTGTTAGTGACAGAATAAGCGCAAGTCCTCAAAGGAAAATTCTGAATTCGTAATTTTTAGGGTTTCGTACCTCAAAAGGAAAAAACGGAACCCTTATAAGATCACTCATGTGTCTGTCTGTCTGTATGTCTGTGTGTCCGTCTGTCACAGCCAATTTGCTCCGAAAAAATACACTGATTAAGTTGAAATTTGGTACACATATGAATTTCTGTGACCCAAACACGGATGGGTAAAGTAATGAATTTTGAATATGGGGTCACTTTTGGGGGGCAAATAAAAAAAATTTAAAAAAAATTTTTCAAACTGTACCGTTTGACATGTCAAATGAAAGGGCTTACTATGAGGGTCTTCAAAATATATTTTTATAAATAAATTGTTTTAAAGTTATCTAAGAAAATAGACGAAAATTGACCATTCCCCCCCCCCTTATCTCCAAAACTACTGAGCCTAAAACTATGAAAAAAAAATACAGAAATAGTTCTTTACCTGTAGATTACAGGAAAGAAGTCTGTAGTCTCAAAATAACATGGTAAATCTTTCAATATTGTGAGTACAATCTTACATTTATAGTTGGAATTTATGAGACAACATGTTTTTCAACTATAATGTTAAGTTTGTTCTTGGGATAAAATCATCCCAACTACGGAACCCTTTATTGTACGTGGTCCGACACGCACTTGGCCGGTATTTTTTCCTAAAATTTATGATTTTTTTCCGGGAACATAATTATTAAACTTAGACTGGTTATCAGTTACTTGATGTGACTACACCACAGCGGAATGGAAAACCAAGTAGATAAACAGGTACAGACCTTTTACATAACGTTCTTATAAAGACAGTTATTATGATATAAGAACAGATTTTGCTAAATTAACTGAATATACAATGAGTGTTTTTAAAGGGGGACTATATAAACACACTTTAAAAATAATGTTTCACACTTTCAAATGTTTAGCATTAAAATTAATTGAATGAACTATACAATTATTGGTTTCCACATTATATATGCTTAGCTTTCAAATTAATTGAATAAACTTTATTCCGAACCTGACCCGAAAATCCTAAACTAAGGTTAGGTTCCGAGGTTCGGTTTAGTTATGTTCCTTTAAACCCTACGGACAGAAATAGGAGCCCCGCGGCGCAGGGCTCCGTTGACGTCAAAAAAATCAGCTGTTCAGTACATTTATCTAAATCAAACTCGTCAAAATGTAGGGAGCAAGCAGCTGATTTTTTTTCGCGATTTGAGGTTTGGTCCCATAATAAAAGTGAGGAAATTGTCGTGAGAAAAGTTTTGAGTATGAATGTCGATGGCTATAAGAGTAGGGGAAGACCAAAGAAACGATGGATGGATTGTGTGAAAGATGACATGGCTAGAAAGGGGGTGACTACCGAGATGACGAATAATAGAGAAGTATGGAAAAAAAGGACATGTTGCGCCGACCCCAAATAGATTGGGATAAGGGCAGGAGAATGATGATGGTCCCATAGTAAAAGTTGTTCAAATTATGAATACAGAAACCTCTTAAGAGGATATTGGTCAATAACCAGTAAGCCTGTATATTAAAACATCGATATAGTTGTGCTCTAACTAAGCTTACACCTTCCGGAATAAATGCTTGGTGAAAACCGCATCAAAATCCTTTGCGTAGCTTAGATGAACAACGCGGTTACCAAGGCAGACACGAAAATCGACTTATATTTTATACTTTTTAGGGTTCCGTACCTCAAAAGGAAAAACAGAACCCTTATTAGATCACTCGTGTGTCTGTCCGTCTGTCACAGCTAATTTACTCCGAATCAATGGACCGATTAAGTTAAAATTTTGGAAGAAATTTGTATTTGTATGACCCAAACACGAATGTGTATCGTAAATTAATTATTTTTTAATATGGGGGTCACTTTTGGGGCGCAAATAAGAATATTTAAAAAAAATTGCAAACTGTACCATGTGACATATCAAATGAAAGGGTTTACACGCCCGCTCGCTTGCTCGTGTCACTTAGGGCTCTCAATTTTTTTTTTTTTATAATTAAAATAATTTAAGAAAATAGACGAAAATTATCAATTCCTCCCGGTTTACTACTGTTTTACCAAAACTCATTAGACAAATTTTTTGTCTATAATAATAAGTAAGTTCAAAAACTAAAACCCGACTACTGAAAAATCACGCTCACCGCGGTCGGTCTGTAACCAATTAAATTAATATTATTTACCTCCACTTTTACTTTTACATATTAAAACCAAATATCAAAACCAAAAAAGTACAAGAATTTTTAAATTGCTTAAGTCTCGTTCAACTTGTCACCATGCCGACTCATTTCACAGACACGAGTGAGACTCTTATCGACCTACTATGCACAGACCTTAGGGCAAGATACACGACTGTGGAATCCTTTGGTTCGATTACAGGCCATTGCATTATAGTCAGTGAATTTCACATTAGGCGGGACAAGTTTAAACCATATATTACAAAATTTAGGCCAATGAATGACATATGTAGGGATAGTTTTTATACGGATTTGTCGCAATCAAACATAGGTCGTGTTTTTGAATTTACCGATGTGAATGACATGATTGATACTTTTAATCACTGCATAGTATCATTGTTTGATGTTCACGCGCCACTTAAGACTTGCCGTATAAAGGAATTATCTTATCCCTGGATTACGGACACTATCCAGCTCATGATGCGGTTGCGGGACAATGCATTAGCCAAATATAGGAGCACTAAATCGGGAACAAAAAAAGTTTACTATAAACAGTTAAAATCCTTGGTAGAAAGTTCTTTGTATTATGAAAAAATTGCATACTTTAGGCACAATATAAACAATAAAATAAATTATCCAAAATTACTATGGAAGAACATTAAATCCACGTTTGCACCCTCGAAGCAAGGACAAGACCTACCCCCACATTTTAGAAACCCAGACCTGATAAATAACACATTTTTGAACGTCCCTGGCAATCCAGTAGCTAGCGCGTCGCTTATATCATTCTATGAGACCCACAGATACAGTGAAGCAATATTCACAATTGCTCCGGTGGATCAAAATGATATCTCCCACATAATCTCTGACCTAAAGTCAAATGCTGACGGCTACGACAACATAAACTTGAGTATGCTTGCACTGACTTTGCCGCACACTTTAGCAACTATTACCCACATCATTAATTATTCCATATGGACATCAAAATTTCCTTACCAATGGAAAATTGCCACAGTTAGACCCCTACCTAAGAGTCCAAACCCTGTAGAGGTTAAAGACTTGCGGCCGATCAGTATTCTTCCCTGTCTTTCAAAAGTAATGGAGAGGGTAGTGTGCCGTCAATTAACTCGGTTTTTGGAAGAGAACGAGTTGTTACCCGATCTACAATCCGGTTTTAGGAAACAGCGCAGCACTTCTACGGCGTTACTGGATGTTACGGACAATATTCTATCGGCCCAAGATAAGGGCATGTGTTCACTGATGGTGCTACTCGATTTTTCTCGTGCATTTGATTGCATTAACGTACCGCTATTACTGTCAAAGTTAAAATACTACGGTTTTGACGATAATGCCATTCAGTGGTTCCACAGCTACCTTAGTAATAGAAAACAACTTGTAGAATTGCGTTTGTCGGATGGGACTACCTTGGCTTCAGCCCTTGCTTCTATAGAAAGAGGGGTTCCACAGGGATCAATTTTAGGTCCAATTCTTTTTATTATATACTGTGCAGACATAATAAAGTGCCTTCAGAAATGCAAGTTTCATATTTATGCCGATGACGTCCAACTGTATTTATCTTTCAGACCAGATGATTATGATTTGGCTATTAGAGACCTAAACGACGACCTAGAGAGAATCGCCGCCTGGTCAGATGAGAGTTGTTTGGCATTAAATCCATTGAAAACCAAGTATATGTTGTTTGGTACGAGGCAGCAGTTGAAAAAGATACCTTTATGCCTTAATTTAACACTGATGGGTGAGCCTATTGACCGCGTGAATGAGGCGCGGAACCTTGGGTTATGTATGGACAACAGCCTTAGATTTGAGAAACACGTTGCTAACTCCGTGAGAAACTGTTTCTATCGTCTGAAGTTGCTTTATAAAATGAGGCCGTATTTGTCTGAAAAGCTTCGCGAACAGCTAGTCGAAACTCTTGTTCTGTCTAAATTAAACTACGCTGATACGGTTTACGGCCCACGCTTGCTGGCTCGTACCGATCGACTTATACAAAGAGTCCAAAATGCATGTGCGCGCTTCTGTTACTCTATTCCCCCTAGAAGTCATGTCACCCCCTTTCTTAACAAACACTTCATTCTCAAGATGAAGTCGAGACGAAAATTACACCTGGCGTGCCTGCTGTTTGGTGTCATTAAGTCTAAGAAACCGAAGTACTTGTACGACAAGCTTAGTTGGTTGGCTAGTAGACGTGATTGCGCGCCTAGGCTGTGTGCACAACAACTTTCAACACAGTCTCATAGGACAGCAGCTTTTAGAGGCACTTTCCGATACGCTGCATCTAAGGTGTGGAATAATATCCCGCCACCCATAAGGGTACTGGGCAGTATCCACACGTTCCGAACACGCTTACGGCAGTATCTGATAGATTCGCAACAGAAGCTAGATATGGTCGCACTAAATGTTTCACTTATATGAAATGCCTACTGTACTTAGATTGAAACATAATTCCCAATCATTAAATTAATTAATAACTTTCGGTGTATTGTCCGTCGCGCTCAGCGCTCAGCGGTCTGTAGCGATTTATGAATGCATCGGGTCGGGTCAATCTAATATATCAATCGCTAAGAACAGGGTTTGCTGAGACAGTTCTTGTTGTTTTTGTAGTCTTAACCTATTTACTATATTTCATATACATTAAAATGCTTATAATATAATATATAAAACATCTATCTATATCCAGTACAAAATTATTATTTTTTATTTTTTATATCTTTATTGTACTTAATTATATTTTGATTACTAGTTTATTTATTTATAAGTATATAAATTATCAATTAGGTATGTTGAAACTGTTTGTACTCCCCGTCACTTGTCTCTACAGGTTCATTAGAAAACCAGCGTCAGGCAGCATCTGTCTGGCATTAATGCTGAAATGAACCTTTTTGGCGCAGCCGTGAGGCACACACTTTTGTTTTAAAACATTATTTTAATTTTTTTTTCTTTTGTTTTTGTGTTTCACGAAGTGTGTCCAAATAAACGTTTTTCTTTTCTTTTCTTTTTTTTCTTTTCAAAACATATTTATTTACTTTTTTTTTTTTTTTTTTATTCTTATACGTATATATTATTTTACTAAAAGGTAACATAACTAAAACTATTAAAAAACTAAAATATGGCGTCGAAAAATTCCTCCGCATCGCTGTCGACTGGTAAAGTACCCAAGAGACTGGCGGCATTGCCACGTTGTATGGCAATGCTAAGCCGCTGGCCAAGGTAAAAGCCAGCCCTTGGATCACGGCAAGTGTCAACCAGCCGTTTGGAGATTTCGTTGAACAAACTATGTGCACTCGGACCCCACGGCCCAAGGGTTTCAACCCCAAACGGCTCAAAAATATAATTACCGATAAGGTTATTATACTTCCGCCGCTTGAGGTTTTCCGCAGCGGCAGCAGCAGTGCCAGCACAGCACGCAGAGCCAGGAAGATGGGATGGCGCAAGAGTATCGACACACGTTGCGTCCCACACTAAAGGCCTTCCCAACTTCCATGGAAATAAAGACATGCCGTCCGGTCTCTTGCCATCGTCGCGTGCCAAGCCATTGGGTTCTAATACAGCTGGAACGCCGACGGTGACAAGGGCTCGTCGGATGATGTCATTGATGTTCGCGTGCCGTGCTAAGCGACCCGCACTTCGGCTGCAAGACAGGCCGTGGTGTCCGAGGCTGTTGACAACTTCGCCACAGTGACAGCGATGAGGAGAACAAGAAGGAGCTCCTAGTCGCAGGGAAGCAGCGAGGCGGAAAGTAGTGTCGTCGAATAAAGTGCCTATGTTCGACGACGGTAGTGCATGAAGCCACAGACCCGACTCCCACTTACCCACAGCCAGCAGACGCGCACGCTCCGCAGTAGTAGCAGACGTGTCAAGTAAATTGTTCTGTACTACTCTGCAGAGCGGCTCATCCCACCGTCTCTGGGAAAATGGATTGTCGGGTGGGTCTGAATTCGGGCAAGCGAGTCTCCAGGCATCTATAGCCTCGGTGAAACAAGGCACATCAAAATTAACCAGTGTGGAGGCTAAGATTTTCCTGATTAATTTATCTGTGCCGTGGACCGAAGATATGAATGCCGGTAAACTAATACTAGAAATTTTGCGGAAAATTATTTATATTTTATTTACTTAAACAATATGACATTTATATATATTTGTAATGTGCCATACATGTCATTATTATCTCAATTTATATTTTTTCGGGGTCAGATATTTACGTGTAAAGTCCACCATATTAAATTTAGGGAGTATTTATATAGCCTATGTCACCCAGACCATTATTACAAATCTATTCATATCTTATTCATTAAAATCGGTTCAGTAATTTAGGCGCTACGGTGGAATACACGTAAATACATACTTACATACATACATAGACTGCTAAAATCATTACCCTTCCTTTTGGCTTAGCCGTAGTCGGGTAAAAAGAAATTATTCACTTTTATTTACAACGACGAAATACTATACTAATCGTTTTGTGTTTATTTTTACCTACAGCAGCAACATCTTTTAACTTGGACCACCACCTTATCTTAGGAATGCAGGGTACCCGCTTCCAATTTTGTTTGACGGTAATCATAATTTATTTTTTGCATAATGTCATTGTTTTTCTTTTTCTTCTACCCGCACTGATAGGTATATAAACCCACACGGGAAGACCACAAGAATACAACATGAATTCCAAGATAATAACACCATTATCTTGGAATTCATGTTTTATTCTTGTGGTCTTCGTTTTTAAAATGCGTAGGTAACTGTAACTTGTAAATGTCCTCGACGTAAGTCTTGTATGTACGCCCGTATGTACTTAGGCCGTAATCAATTACGGAGTCTGCCAGTGCCAAATACAACATTCTAAGTGTTCTAGGAAGTTTATACTTTAGTATCGATGACTTTGCTAATATATTATGGTTTAAGAACTTTATTATTCCTCATTAAGATCAATCTGCCTAGCCTTTTCCCAACTATGTTGGGGTCGGCTTCCAGTCTAACCAGATGCAGCTGATTACCAGTATTTTACATGGAGCGACTGCCTAGCTGACTTCCACAACCCAGTTACTGCGTAATACGATACCCCTTGGTAAGGCTGGTTGTCAGACTTTCGGGCTTCTGACGACCCGTAACGACTGTCAAAGATCCACGAATGACAGCCGGGACCAACGGCTTAACGTGCTTTCCGAGACACGGAGGAATCTCAGTATGTAAAGATGGTCACCCATCCACGGATCGACCCCGGCAAGCGTAGCTTAACCTGATGGATTAACCCGTGCGGCTGTTATTACTTAGCCACGAGCTCCTCAACTATTCCTCATTAAGAATTAACAACAGTTCACTTACTGAGAAACTATGCTTACATAAAATATTAACTAGCTCAAGAACCTGCAACAAGTGACTCAACGGAACTTAAGTTTTTAATACCAGCAACCACGGATGAAGTTATTAAAATTATTGAAGATTTAGATCCAAATAATATAGACCTAAGCTTATTACATACATGATCAATGTGCGGCTTTATAATTATATTCTAAACAATCAAAAGCTGGACAACAAGTTCACGATTGTTCAGCTACCCGTTGAGCTCATTACCAAACTTTGATAATAGTTGTGAGGTATTTTTGTTTTTTTGAAGTCCACTGCTGGTCCAGCTGTGCCTGCGATAGGCTGCGTAAGGCTGCATAAGGCCTCTCCCAGGCTGCACCACAACACCCTGGGGCCGTATTATGAACAATTAATGCCATCATTTTTCCAGTGCTATAGAGAGACGGAGCTATACATGACCTATATCACCATCCCTTTTTCGCAACGGAATCATGATGGCGTTAATACTACATAATAAGGACGCTGTCCTCCGCCGCCTACGCTATACTTACGCTACGACACAAAGCAGAAAAAAAATCGAAAGCTGAGCACAAACGAAAATAAAAAACTTTTTTATAAAAAAAAAACAATCGACTTCCAAAAAAATACTACAAAGTGAAAAATAACTTTAATTTCGTAAGTCGGTGGCAAAAAGCTAAAATACAGATCCAACGACACCGACTGGTAGTATTTTTTTGGAAGTCGGGTTGTTTTTTTTTTGTAAAAAAGTTTTTTATTTTTCACTTTTTAGTGGGTCAGTCTGTAACTCATCTAAGTTACAATAACCTAATGTCAACTGCTCATCACCTTTACAAAATATCGCTTTTCCCGATACAAGGACGTTAATTGTTGAGGAGTTCTCCCAGTAAGGAACCAGGAGAACTGGAACTGATGGTAAAGTCACCATCAGCCCCATTTCAACATATGTATTGTGACGAGCATAAATTGCTTAGCAATAATCGAATCGCAACCCGTGAAATACGTTTTATTGAGTAGTTACGATGGCCATCTCTGGTCTTCCTCATCAGTTCTATTTCACTAAATGGTGCTTTCCGGGAGCAAATGCACGAGTTACTATAAAAAATACCCAAATCGCTATAGGTGTGCCTATAAAATTTGAAGGTTCCCTTCGATTTCTCTGGAATGCCATCATCAGATCCTGGTTTCCTTATTATGGTACCACCCTTGGGGTATCTTCTTTCCAACAAAAAAATTATCATAAAAATCGGTTCATAAACGACGAAGCTATCCGCGAACACACATAAAAAAGTATATATACGGTCGAATTGAGTAACCTCCTTTTTTAACCGACTTCAAAAAGGAGGAGGTTATCAATTCGTCGGAACCTTCCCCGATTACTCGAAGATGGCTGGACCGATTTGGATTATTTTTTTTTTGTTTGAAAGGGTATACTTCCCAGGTGGTCCCATGTTCATCAAGTCAGGATCTGATGATAGGATCCTGGAGAAATAGAGAGAACTCTTCCAATTTTATAGGCACACTTGAAGCGATTTGGATAGTTTTTGGAAGAGTACTTTCTTGGAGTGGTCCCATTTCAATTTGGTGAAGATCTGATGAAGAACTTCTGAGATAGGCAACGGAACTCCTCAATAAATGATAGCAAATGGACTGGGATTGCTGAAATCTCATGTCTGTTTGTTGTTCACACCAGTTCATAACATAACATCACGCCAGTACGCTGTGAAGGGGTAAGCACATGTGAACCACTAAAAAGTGAAAAATAAAAACTTTTTTACAAAAAAATACAACCGACTTCCGACAACACTACAAAGTGAAAAATAACTTTAATTTCGGAAGTCGGTGGCAAAAACGAAAATACATTTAACACCGACTTCCGAAATTAAAGTTATTTTTCACTTTGTAGTGTTGTCGGAAGTCGGTTGTATTTTTTTGTAAAAAAGTTTTTTTGAAATCGGTTAAAAAGGAAAAAAGTTAGAATGAACGCTAAGCGAAAACGTAGCGCGGCGATGCAATGCGATGGGTTGGGTCGGGGCACAGATAATACAGGATAAGTTTTTAAGCGGTGCGCAATTTTTCACAGGGTGTTCTACCCATGAATATGAACAACGTTTACTATGGGAACAAATCTGAAATCGTGAAAACAAAATCAGTTGCTCCCTACATTTTGACGAGTTTGGTGTAGATAAATGTACTGAACAGCAGATTTTTTTTTTCGCGATTTCAGTTTTAGTCCTTTGTTGAAAGTTGTTCATATTCATAGGTAGAACACCCTGTGAAAAATTGCGCACCGCTTAAAAACTTATCCTGTATTATCTGTGCCCCGACGCCTGAAAAGCGCACTGCTTAAAAGAAACCGGCCAAGTGCGAGTCGAACTCGCGCACGAAGGGTTGCGTACCATTATCTATAAAAACGGCAAAAAAAATCACATTTGTTGTATGGGAGCCCCCTTAAATATTTATTTTATTCTGTTTTTTAATATTTGTTGTTATAGCGGCAACAGAAAACATCATCTGTGAAAATTTCAACTGTCTAACTATCACAGTTCATGAGACAGACGGACAGACAGACGTATGGACAGCGGAGTATTAGTAATAGGGTCCCGTTTTACCCTTTGGGCACGGAACCCTAAAAATATCCTGTATAGGTAATACGGTCGGGGAACAAGAAATTTCACGCAGACGAAGTCGCGGGCAGAAGCTAGTTTTAAATAATTAGGTAGGTAGGAACAGATTGCAAGCTAATATACTTTTCAGCCGCATCGAGCAAGCGCACTGAATCGCTTTTCAATCCCAAAAAAGCACGGTGCGGCCCGTCTGAGTGAACGATGGCTGAAAATGTACGTTAGTATTGCTTAGGAGGAATTTTTGCAATACGCCTCCATCTGCGCCAGGCTTTACTGATACGCTCATCTGATTTACGACAGACACGAGCGGCACTCCATTAGCAGTAGTGCTATTCTGTAAAGATCTCACCGTGATAACTCAGGTGAAGTGAGCGTGAAGTGAGCCGTCATGCCACCTGATGCTAGGGATTGACACTATTGACAGCTCACTTTAAGATGACTTCACTCATGTTTTCACGGTGAGATATTTACAGAATAGCACTACAGTAGCCAGTATACTACAGTAGTACTGCGTAGTAGTGAACTGTAGTAGTCTTTGATTAGCAGGTTTCTGACTGACAAGGGCGACACCGTCGATGCTCAGCAGGCGGATTAGGAAATAGATCAGGTATTTACTGTAGGTGTAGGTAGGTACTACTCATACTTGTAAGATCAAACTAATCAGAGATTCTAGTCTGCACGTGGCTGCCGCTTTGGTTGACTCCAAGTGAGACATGTGCACGAAGTGCGTGTGTGTGTGTGTAACTGTTGCACGAAGCGAAGCGATGTGCCCTTTACATTATGGTATTCGCTTCACTTCGATCAACTTCGCGAGTACCTACAGTGATGATGGGTTTAGGAATAAGGAGCAAAAATAAAATCATAAAAATACAATGAAAACTTTTTATTTTTATAAAAAAAAACCAACCAAACGAGTGTTAACAACAGTGTAAGTGCTTAAACCAAACCAACCAATTAATAACATAAAAATGTCCAACATTATAAACAAGAGTAAACAATATGTATGTACAACCTAATAATGAAAAGAAAGCAATTGTTTTCATCAGTACAACAGTGTAAGTGCTTAAACCTAATAATTAACCTCCTTTTTTTGAAGTCTGTAGAAAAGTACAAAATTCCAACATTATAAACAAGAGTAAACAACATGTATGTACACTAACCTAATAATGAAAAGAAAGGTGCCTTTTTTTGAAGTCTGTCGAAAAGTAAAAAATTACACTAACCTAATAATGAAAAGAAAGGTGCTTAAACCTAATAATTAACCTCCTTTTTTTGAAGTCTGTCGAAAAGAAAAACATTACACTAACCTAATAATGAAAAGAAAGTTGCTTAAACCTAATAATTAACCTCCTTTTTTTGAAGTCTGTCGAAAAGTAAAAAATTACACTAACCTAATAATGAAAAGAAAGGTGCTTAAACCTAATAATTAACCTCCTTTTTTTGAAGTCTGTCGAAAAGAAAAACATTACACTAACCTAATAATGAAAAGAAAGTTGCTTAAACCTAATAATTAACCTCCTTTTTTTGAAGTCTGTCGAAAAGTAAAAAATTACACTAACCTAATAATGAAAAGAAAGTTGCTTAAACCTAATAATTAACCTCCTTTTTTTGAAGTCTGTCGAAAAGTAAAAAAATTACACTAACCTAATAATGAAAAGAAAGGTGCTTAAACCTAATAGTTAACCTCCTTTTTTGAAGTCTGTCGAAAAGTAAAAAATTACACTAACCTAATAATGAAAAGAAAGGTGCCTTTTTTTGAAGTCTGTCGAAAAGTAAAAAATTACACTAACCTAATAATGAAAAGCAAGGTGCTTAAACCTAATAGTTAACCTCCTTTTTTGAAGTCTGTCGAAAAGTAAAAAATTACACTAACCTAATAATGAAAAGAAAGGTGCTTAAACCTAATAGTTAACCTCCTTTTTTGAAGTCTGTCGAAAAGTAAAAAATTACACTAACCTAATAATGAAAAGAAAGGTGCCTTTTTTTGAAGTCTGTCGAAAAGTAAAAAATTACACTAACCTAATAATGAAAAGCAAGGTGCTTAAACCTAATAATTAACCTCCTTTTTTGAAGTCTGTCGAAAAGTAAAAAATTACACTAACCTAATAATGAAAAGAAAGGTGCCTTTTTTTGAAGTCTGTCGAAAAGTAAAAAATTACACTAACCTAATAATGAAAAGCAAGGTGCTTAAACCTAATAATTAACCTCCTTTTTTGAAGTCTGTCGAAAAGTAAAAAATTACACTAACCTAATAATGAAAAGAAAGGTGCCTTTTTTTGAAGTCTGTCGAAAAGTAAAAAATTACACTAACCTAATAATGAAAAGAAAGGTGCTTAAACCTAATAATTAACCTCCTTTTTTGAAGTCTGTCGAAAAGTAAAAAATTACACTAACCTAATAATGAAAAGAAAGGTGCCTTTTTTTGAAGTCTGTCGAAAAGTAAAAAATTACAATAACCTAATAATGAAAAGAAAGGTGCCTTTTTTTGAAGTCTGTCGAAAAGTAAAAAATTACACTAACCTAAAAAGAAAGTTGCTTAAACCTAATAATTAGCCTCCTTTTTTTGAAGTCTGTCGAAAAGTAAAACATTACACTAACCTAATAATGAAAAGAAAGTTGCTTAAACCTAATAATTAACCTCCTTTTTTTGAAGTCTGTCGAAAAGTAAAAAATTACACTAACCTAATAATGAAAAGAAAGTTGCTTAAACCTAATAATTAACCTCCTTTTTTAGAAGTCTGTCGAAAAGTAAAAAAATTACACTAACCTAATAATGAAAAGAAAGGTGCTTAAACCTAATAGTTAACCTCCTTTTTTGAAGTCTGTCGAAAAGTAAAAAATTACACTAACCTAATAATGAAAAGAAAGGTGCCTTTTTTTGAAGTCTGTCGAAAAGTAAAAAATTACACTAACCTAATAATGAAAAGCAAGGTGCTTAAACCTAATAATTAACCTCCTTTTTTGAAGTCTGTCGAAAAGTAAAAAATTACACTAACCTAATAATGAAAAGAAAGGTGCCTTTTTTTGAAGTCTGTCGAAAAGTAAAAAATTACACTAACCTAATAATGAAAAGAAAGGTGCTTAAACCTAATAATTAACCTCCTTTTTTGAAGTCTGTCGAAAAGTAAAAAATTACACTAACCTAATAATGAAAAGAAAGGTGCCTTTTTTTGAAGTCTGTCGAAAAGTAAAAAATTACACTAACCTAATAATGAAAAGCAAGGTGCTTAAACCTAATAATTAACCTCCTTTTTTGAAGTCTGTCGAAAAGTAAAAAATTACACTAACCTAATAATGAAAAGAAAGGTGCCTTTTTTTGAAGTCTGTCGAAAAGTAAAAAATTACACTAACCTAATAATGAAAAGAAAGGTGCTTAAACCTAATAATTAACCTCCTTTTTTGAAGTCTGTCGAAAAGTAAAAAATTACACTAACCTAATAATGAAAAGAAAGGTGCCTTTTTTTGAAGTCTGTCGAAAAGTAAAAAATTACACTAACCTAATAATGAAAAGCAAGGTGCTTAAACCTAATAATTAACCTCCTTTTTTGAAGTCTGTCGAAAAGTAAAAAATTACACTAACCTAATAATGAAAAGAAAGGTGCCTTTTTTTGAAGTCTGTCGAAAAGTAAAAAATTACACTAACTTATAATGAAAAGAAAGGTACCTTTTTTTGAAGTCTGTCGAAAAGTAAAAAATTACACTAACCTAATAATGAACAGAAAGGTGCCTTTTTTTGAAGTCTGTCGAAAAGTACAAAATTCCAACATTATAAACAAGAGTAAACAACATATGTACACTAACGAAATAATGAAAAAAAAAACAATTGTTTTCACCTGAAGCTATTAACTCATGGATTAAGTTACGGAAAGATGTTTCGGATAGTGGCCAGCCTCTTTCTTATGTACACCGGAATGAATGACATCAACGTCACCCACTAATTAACCTGGAACACCTGGAACAAAAGAAAAACAATGTTAAAATTATGAAAAATGCGCTGCATAGCTATTTAGGGCCTGAAAAATAAGGTGGCTGTGGCGTCCTGTACCTGAATAGAACATTATACGATATTGAACAATGTCCTTTTGGTACCTGCACACCATTGGCTTTGTTTATGAACAGATGAGCTCGGTCGCCCACAAAATATAAGTATATAACAATAGGGCAATAAGTATAAAAAACTCACCTTAATAATAAAAATAAACTATGAATAAGTGGCGCGTTTTCACTGCACGGGGTGAGAGCCCCGACTGACGAGCTCTGGATCCATCCCCACAGGAACGGATGATATCGACGTACAACTTAATAACCACCTGGAACAAAAGAAAAACAATGTTAAAATTATGAAAAATGCGCTGCAAAGGTTTTATAGCTATTTAGGGCCTGAAAAATGAGGTGGCTGTGGCGTCCTGTACCTGAATGGAACATTATACGGTATTGAACAATGTCCTTTTGGTACCTGCACACCATTGGATTTGTTTATGAACAGATAATTATTGAGCTCGGTCGCCCACAAAATATAAGTATATAACAATAGTGCAATAAGTATAAAAAACTCACCTTAATAATAAAAATAAACTATGAATAAGTGGCGCGTTTTCACTGCACGGGGTGAGAGCCCCGACTGACGAGCTCTGGATCCATCTCCACAGGAACGGATGACATCGACGTACAACTTAATAACCACCTGGAACAAAAGAAAAACAATGTTAAAATTATGAAAAATGCGCTGCAAAGGTTTTATAGCTATTTAGGGCCTGAAAAATGAGGTGGCTGTGGCGTCCTGTACCTGAATGGAACATTATACGGTATTGAACAATGTCCTTTTGGTACCTGCACACCATTGGATTTGTTTATGAACAGATAATTATTGAGCTCGGTCGCCCACAAAATATAAGTATATAACAATAGTGCAATAAGTATAAAAAACTCACCTTAAAAATAAAAATAAACTATGAATAAGTGGCGCGTTTTCACTGCACGGGGTGAGAGCCCCGACTGACGAGCTCTGGATCCATCTCCACAGGAACGGATGACATCGACGGACATCGACGTACAACTTAATAACCACCTGGAACAAAAGAAAAACAATGTTAAAATTATGAAAAATGCGCTGCAAAGGTTTTATAGCTATTTAGGGCCTGAAAAATGAGGTGGCTGTGGCGTCCTGTACCTGAATAGAACATTATACGATATTGAACAATGTCCTTTTGGTACCTGCACACCATTGGCTTTGTTTATGAACAGATAATTATGAGCGCACAAAATATAAGTTTATACCTAACAAAAGTGCAATATAAAAAACTCACCTTAATAATAACTAAAATATGAAAAAAAAAAATGGCGCGTTGTCACTGCACGGGGCTCATGCAGAGCTGCGTCAGTCGCGCCAGCCAGAGGCGCGGGCGGCGACGTCACACCCGCCTGCGACGTCGGCGACCGCGGCACCGGGCGCGGCGAGACCTGCTGCCTGTAAAACAGAAAAATATGGTGAACTTGTACGACTGGGCGGTGCGATTTCGTCGCATGCAGTTTCGTTCGGCTTGGATGAAACAACGCGACGGTCGTGTTGGTGCCACGTGGACATCTGAGGAATTCATAGCAAATATAAGGAATAATAATTGGAGGATCGAAGCTTCTGGATGAAACAACGCGACGGTCGTGTTGGTATCACCTTAGGGCCACGTGCACACCTTAGGAATTCTTAGCAAATATAAGAAATAATAATTGGAGGATCGAAGCTTCTAGATGAAACAACGCGACGGTCGTGTTGGTATCACCTTAGGGCCACGTGCACACCTTAGGAATTCTTAGCAAATATAAGAAATAATAATTGGAGGATCGAAGCTTCTGGATGAAACAACGCGACGGTCGTGTTGGTATCACCTTAGGGCCACGTGCACACGTTAGGAATTCTTAGCAAATATAAGAAATAATAATTGGAGGATCGAAGCTTCTGGATGAAACAACGCCACGGTCGTGTTGGTATCACCTTAGGGCCACGTGCACACCTGAGGAATTCTTAGCAAATATAAGAAGTAATAATTAGAGGATCGAAGCTTCTGGATGAAACAACGCCACGGTCGTGTTGGTATCACCTTAGGGCCACGTGCACACCTGAGGAATTCTTAGCAAATATAAGAAGTAATAATTGGAGTATCGAAGCTTCTGGATGAAACAACGCGACGGTTAATCTATCCACGGTCCATCGCTTGACGCAGGCAACCCTTGGGAATGAAGAAGTATCAATCATTCTGTTACAGACTATTTTTGGATGTGGATGCAACATAATTATATCTAGAAAAGTCTGGGGACCGCATGGCCAGCCCTACCTTGCAAGCTTCTGACTATCACGGGCACGAAATTTCCAACGATTGAAACAGGCTGCTCTTGGGATACGAAGTAGCTTGCTACATTCATATTCTGGGTACCTACAGGTGTCTCTTGGTTCTGTTAATAACTAGCTTAGGTTATCTAACAAGAAAACTTGACCACGTGGCCAATAGTGGGCTAGGCCTGGCCACGTGGTAAATAGTGGGCTAGGCCTGGCGACGTGGTCCAGTTGCAAACTGGCCAAGAGCGACTCGGACCACGCAGAATGTAGGTTCCTACCCAACGATACCCCACACTTGAAGTTATTGAAGATGCAATTCACAAATAAATTAAAATATTGTAAATAACTTACCATACTCGCAACAGGTCACGGCATCAGCGGATACCCTGGCTCACTGCAACAGATAAACCAATATTAATACCATTTATTTAAATGAGCACATGTTACTGGAAAAAATCGAGCCAACACGTTACTTTTGTTTTAAAAACAGAATAAGTAAAATGGAAACGTTCGGATATCCACGTGGTTACAACTTTTACAATTTTTCAAAAAATACTAAGTAGGCACGTTGAATGAAGAATGCAGAATAAGGATGAATGATATTTAAGTAGAATCTAGGTACCAAATCATAAAAAAATATAAAATATCAGTCGTGGTAGCACTCGGTAAAACGCATTACAAAATGGCGGCTCGGACTAGGAAAATATTTTGCACAAGACTAATATCCCTGCAGAAATATCGGCACACGTAAAACAACACACGTAATTCAACAGAAAGTTAACTAACGTGACAATTATAAGCAAGTATAAACAGTTGGAATAATGCACAAAGAAAAACAATTAATGAATCTAATTATTAAAAGATAGATAGGTAACACTCACGTTCCGCTGCGACACCCGAATGCGACGAGCGCTTGCGCGTGCGCGTCTTTTATACTTAGTGCAAAATGACTGCGCAGAGTAATAACATGGTAACTGAACATTGCATAAATTTATTCACGAAAAAATATTATACAGGGACCTGTCCCTGTATAATATTTTTTTTTTTTTACTTACATTAAATCGAATTTTCTTTTAGCATTTAAGTAGTTATTGTTTGAACGGGATTTTTATGCTTATGTAACAATCAAAGGAAAACAGAATTTTCAGCTGTAAGCAGCTGTCATTTTAATGTTTTTCGAAATTGACAGCTGTTTGTTTTGCGATGACGAGTGATGATGGGTCGGTTATTATGATAAAATAGTTCAGAAAACTCGCAGGCAATTGTTTGAATGTTTCTACATACCTACATTATGTAATAAACAAAAAGCTTTTAGTAGTAAGGTAACTTTCTAGTAAATGCTACGATCAGTAATTAGATACATACTTGTCATTCAATTTTCGTTTCACATTTTCCAACATTCTTAGAGGTGACACCTAAATGTGTCCTAAGAAATAGGTACACATCCTTTTCTTAAGTTAGAAGAAGAAAATATCAGTTACTAGCTTCTGCTCGTGACTTCGCTCGCGTGGTAGTCAACTATACTACATAATATAGCCTATGGCACTCGGAAATAATGTAGCTTTCTGCCAGCGAAAGAATTTTCAAAATCGGTTCAATACTTCCAGAAATTACCTCCTCATCCAAACTCACAAACTTTACCTATTGTAATATTAGTGTAGATGTAGATGAAATTGGTAACTTTAAAAATAATACTTTGGTAAGTACATCCACTAAGTAAAATAATAATTTATTTATTTATTTATTAAAACTTTATGCACAAGTAAAAAAAATACTGTACAAAGGCGGACTTAATGCCAAATGAAAATGAAATAATGAGTCACCACCGTTGATTTCCTTTACTTATGCATTTAAAAAACTAAATATGCTATGTAATAAATACAAAGGATTTTAACTCCTAAAATGCAGTTACACGGTTATGATTCTTAGCTAACGTGTGAAACAACTTTTTCTCCTACCCTCAGAATATTAATTATAATTTCTGGAACATTCGATAGAAGTGAAAAGTTGCACTTGGTAGACGATCAATTTGCGCAGCAATGTAAGTACCATGAGAAATATTTAACTATTTTATAAACATAATTGATTTTACGTACAGTTTTGGCAAAAAAATTACAACTTACAAAATATTCTAAAAGTGTAGGGTAATCGCTAATAATTTAACACAGCTAACAAGTAAACATACACGGAACACGCGCAACTGGATGCGGTATGTAATGTACTAAAGTGCGCTCATTTAATTATTTATTTTATTTTTTTATTCTTTTTTGTTGTTTCTTAAACATTGACATGGATTTTGCATTTTTGATGTTATTTGGTAGTTTATTATACAATGCAGCACCTTCGTACATTACATTTTTTCTACCATAGCTAGTGCGTGGTGAGAACTATTGTATGTCATTTGCATTTCTGAGCCTGAGAGGAGCTCGTGGCTAAGTAATAACAGCCGCACGGGTCGATCCATCAGGTTAAGCTACGCTTGCCGGGGTCGGTCCGTGAATGGGTGACCATCTTTACATACCGATACTCCTCCGTGCCTCGGAAAGCACGTTAAGCCGTTGGTCCCGGCTGTCATTCGTGGATCTTTGACAGTCGATACGGGTCGTCAGAAGCCCGAAAGTCTGACAACCAGTCTTACCAAGGGGTATCGTATTACCCAGTTACTGGGTTGTGGAGGTCAGATAGGCAGTCGCTCCATGTAAAATAATGGTATTCAGCTGCATCCGGTTAGACTGGAAGCCGACTTCAACATAGTTGGGAAAAGGCTAGGCAGATTGATTGCATTTCTGAGCCTAATTTTGTGTATTTGATGTTTCTTTGTGAAATGTATTTGTGTGCGAATATTTTTATTAAGTATTTTTCTGATTAAGATGCAAGTATGTTTGTGATATGTTTATTAGCTTAGTTTTATTGTATATTTTTTGTGTTAGTGTACAGTAATCATAATGAAAGTGTCTTTATTTTGTGCTATTTGTAGCGTTTCAATAATGGTTTCTATTAGATAGTCCAGCCCGGCGAGAAGGGCTTCTGTGACATGGCTTGAGTCACACATTTTATCACATTTTGGGCGATGAAGCTGTTTTGTCTTAAATGCTAGCACGGCGGCGTGAGATAATTTCTTGACAAGTGACATAACTTCTTGACGTTTAGTTGGGACTCGTGTGTCTTATTTGCTAATATGGGCGCACCAATTATATCACAAATGTCATATTTTGACGGCGACTAACAAAAATGTTATCACGTTCGTTCGCGGAGGTGGTGATAACATTTGAACATTGAAAAAAATAATATTTTCCCGCTAATTACTCTGCACCAAATGGCAATAAATTATTTCCTTGCATTATGTGGTGGTGGTTTATTTGTGTGAAGAATTGCGCGTGATAACAAAAAAAAATTTTAATAAGTTATTGAATAAATTGCTATTTTTTATATTTTTAAAGGGTTTTTTGATATTTTAAAACTACATATTTGAAATTGTAAACATTTCGCGTGGAAACCAACAACAAAATTATAATAAATAAATAATTTAAGTAATCATAAATTACTATTTTTTTATATTTTTAAATGTTTTTTTTTTGTGTTTTTATAAAAATAGGTACAATATTTAGAAATATAAATAATATGCGCGACGAAACTAACAAAAAACAAAAGAAAAATAATAAATAAATTATTTTTTTTGTACCTACATGTTGAGAATTAGGGGTTTATGTGTTTTATAAAGGGGAGCCAAATTATCATTATTTTTGCGATAGGACACACCGTTTTCGAGATAAAAGCAAAAGAAAAGAATAAAAAAAAAGGTTTTATTTGGTCGCATATTCAGATAGTCTTAGACATTTTTTTTTTTTTAATTTACTATGTCACACTATGAACTTAGCAACAAGAAAGGCATGTCGCGCCTCTAGATTATGTCACATGGTTGACCCGTGCTAGCATTAAAGACAAATTCTAAGACATGACATAATTTACTCGTATCATGTCTTGTCACAAACGTCTTGAATACGCCCGTGCTCGCCCCGCTGGTGGGGTTTTAAAGTACTTTACGTGGAAGACATCGGACAACACTCCGTAGGGCTCCCGTGAGCGAAGTAAGTTTAGACCGAACCCTCTCCATAAAATATGTGGCTTCCAGTTCAGGTGGTTATCTAAAATGAATCCAAGGTACTTTTCATGATCAACTTTTTTGATAGGTTGGTTATTTATGGTTAATTGTGAATGATGTGATATTTTCTTGTTTTTTGCTGCAAAAATTATGTAGTTGGTTTTGGCTATATTTAATGTAAGTAGATTGCACTGAAACCACATATTTAAGAGACGTAGATCATCCTCAGCATCACTCATTACAGCGTCTATAGAGTGTCCAAAATAAAATAAAGCTGTATCGTCGCTCGGCGTACAGCGATCGTTTCGGGGACCCTTAATAGCTTTTTTGGGATTCGTACGTCCGAATGAAAAAAACGGAACCCTTATAAGACCACTCGTGTGTGTGTCTGTCTGTCCGTCTGTCAAAGCCAATTTGCTCCGAATCTAATAGACCGATTACGTTGTTTTGTAGGTACCATACAAATATAAAAAACAGGTAGGTACCTACACAGAGTACATTTGTATATGGGTGGGTGGGTACTCATGAATTTCTGTGACCCAAACAAAGATGTGTATCGTAAATAAATCAGTATACCTACCATTACAAACCAAACTGCATTTTTTTATTAAGCAGTAAGCAAATGCAGTAAATAAATGAACTTTGAATTATGAGGGGCACTTTTGGGGGACAAATTAGAAAATTAAAAAAAAGTTTGGCAAACTGTACCGTGTGTCTTATCAAATGAAAGGGGCTGAACTATGAGGGTCTCAAATATGTTTTTTTTTAATAATTTTAAAATAAATAGCTTTAAAGTTAAATAAGAAAAAATGATAATTGACCATTCCCTCCATATCTCCGAAACTACTGAGCGTAAAATTAAAAAAAAAATACATAAAATAGTTCAATACTTACTTAAAGATTTCAGGAAACCTATAACAAGTCTATGGTATTAAAATAACAGTAAACTAAATATCTCAATATTGTGCGCACAAACTTACATTTCATGTTTTTCTACAATGTTAAGTTTGCTCTTGCGATAAATTAATTCCAACTACGGAACTCTTCATTGCGTGGTCAGACACGCACTTGGCCGGTTTTTTATTCTTGAAAACTCCTATTGCGATCGAATTTAGTAACAGAGTGGCTACTACAAAAGGACTATGCCTACACGGAGTCTTTGCTTACCTACATACATCACCTAGTAATCCAACACCTAGGCAGTAGCAGTCTTACAGCCTTTACTCTAAAACGTACTAGGCACTTATATTCCCCAATTATAATAACACTACATTCCATTTAACTCACGCATACATAACACACCATACATACATAACATAACACACACCATACATACATAACTTTTCTTTCACTACACATAACAAAATTACTGAAGCTTATTAGCATCAACACCGTTCATTTCTTGTATTAATTATTTAAAAACAATTATTTGGCCGAACACTGTCTTTTAGAATACAGGCTATCCTAGTCTATGAGACAGGGTTTATATGCTTTTATACAGATTTTGCATTACATGAACTGTAATGTAATGTACATTTTAAGTTTGTTTCTGTATCTTAATTGTGAATAAACCTTTTATTTATTTATTTATTTTCGCTGACAACATTTACCACGAGGTGTGTGTTAAATGTTGTTCTGTTAAGATAGATCTTAAGCACTCAAATATACTCCCAATAAACATAATTTATAGTGGGAGTCTTGTGTACTTAGGTACATTGAGTGCGTAAAAAATCTAAGCGTTTTAATGACGATGCTAGACAGCAACAGCACCGCTAGCATCTGACGTCTCAAGACAGAAGCGCCACAGCATGTAACTTCGTGCCATTCAGTACAATGGACATTTTGCGTGACAAACCGACCGAATTTCAGCCATGGCAGCCAGTCTCAGCTGGAGATAGAATAGTGCACAATGGTGCCGATTCTGTTGTACACCAAACTAAACTATCACTAAAATTCCTTACTTTTTGCTATGAGAATCTTAGAGCTGTTCTGCTAAAAAAAACCTCTAAATTTAATAACAATTTTGACACAACTAAAATCGAGTTTGACAATCGTGACTCCGCGTGGTATAGTGCCTGTAGTATATTTGACCCGGTGGCTTTAATTGGAACTAACGAAATCACTATGAAGTGACAGGCTTGTCATATTTTGTTCACCGACATCGCTGTCGTTACCAGGTCAAATATCTTTTAGAGCTGGAGGGGCGCAGGGAGGGGGCAGCTTCAACGTGTTTTATATGAAATGTAGGTACCTTTTTTTGGTACCTTTTTTTTGGTACCTTTTTTTGGTACCTTTTTTTTTTGGTACTTACATGTTGAGTGTATGTACCATGTTGAGTGTGTTGAGTGCATGTTGTATGTTACATGTTGAGTGGTTTATGTGTTTTATAAAGGGGGCCAAATTTTCATTATTTTTGCGATAGGACTCACCGTTTTCGAGATATATGCAAAAGAAAAGAAAAAATACACTACTGTTTTTGCGTCCGAAGTCAAGGTCTCGCATCTCGGTGTGAATTTTAGTTCATGTCAACTAATTTTATTCCACACCTTTTTAATAGCGATTAAACATAGTCTGATTTAGTTTGACAATTAAAATTTTAGGTGAAAACAGTGAAATTCAGAATAGCAAAATTACCATTTTCACTAAACTAATAACTCCGTACAATCTTAGTCCTGTCAAACTAAAATATAGTTAAGTTGTGTCATTTTAGTCAATTTCAGAATGGGAAATCGTCGTTTGACAGGAATAAACTAAATTTTAGTGATTTTTAGTCTAGTTTAGAGACATTTGTGACAAGAGAATCGGCACCAATGTGAGTGCGCAGGCACAGGTGCACTCACTCTCATAGTCCGTTGGGAATGGGACGGCAATCCGACACGACCGGAGAGAGATCAGGCGCAGGACAACGGCTCCACGTGCTTGCCGAGACGCGGGGGTATCACATCGCCAACTTCCAAACTCCGGGCTTTTAGACACTGAGAAATTCCTTATGGAAAAACCGAATAACACTGCTCGACCTGGGAATCGAACCCCACGACCAGCAGTCGCGCTCGCGACCACGTCGCCAACGGGGCAGTTATACATACTGTGTGACAGACATATAGGTATATAGATAAGTGCTAGCGTCGTATGTCACAAAACTCATAATTACTGAAGAACAGAAACACCACAGAACCACATTAATATTGGACAATTATGGTTCCACGCAAACCCAACATTGATGCTTCCATGCATTCCCAAACAGAAGTCGTTGATTTCATAATTCACAAAACTGCATGCTGAGGAAGGACATAGGTTATATTTTGTCTTAAAAAATATTCCTGCAGGGGGTGATCAATCTGCCTAGCCTTTTCCCAACTATGTTGGGGTCGGCTTCCAGTCTAACCGGATGCAGCTGAATACCATTATTTTACATGGAGCGACTGCCTATCTGACCTCCACAACCCATTAACTGGGTAATACGATACCCCTTGGTAAGACTGATTGTCAGACTTTCGGGCTTCTGACGACCCGTAACGACTGTCAAAGATCGACGAATGACAGCCGGGACCAACGGCTTAACGTGCTTTCCGAGGCACGGAGGAGTCTCGGTATGTAAAAATGGTCACCCATCCACGGACCAACCCCGGCAAGCGTAGCTTAACCTGATGGATTGGATGGATGGACTTAGCCACGAGCTCCTCGAGCGAGGGGGTGATATAGGCGATGAAAGTCTAAATAAAAGTATACAAAAATATCTTTGATTCTCTTTGAAAATACATCACCCTGGTTAAAATTTCATTCAATTGGTTATTAGAATCGACGGGCTGTCTGACCCGCGCCGTCCTCGTTTTTGTGCTTTTTACGAATTACCTCACAATGTTTTATAAACTAAGTATGTTTTATAATGTAAGTAGCTTATTATAATGATGTATCGTTAGTATTATGATAGCTTAAGAGTGTTTCAACATCCGGACAAACTATTCAGGACTATTCAGGTTATTTGTGATGTTTCTGTTTCTTTTGTTCCATAATAAACAATATTAAAAAAAATGTCATGCTTCCAAGTAAGTAAACGACTTATTTACGACTTGTACATAATAAATGTATTATTTATTTATTCATCTATACTAATATTATAAAGAGGTAAAAATTGTAAGTTTGTAGGTAGGGGATAATCTCTGGAACTAATGATCCAATTCTAATTTTTTTTTACTGGTAGAAATCTACATTATTTCTGAGTGCTATAAAGGCAATAAATTATATCTACACTTCTGGACACATCTTTTGGCCCACCTTGTATTTTCAGTTTCGTTTGGTCCTAGCTAAAATTTTATATTAGGTCGAGCAAAAAGTTTTTATGCAGTTTTGAACCTGGCACATTCACAATTTCATTCAATAGTCTTTTTTTGAATTTCGAACACAGAATTTAAAGAAACAAAAGACAATTTGGAGCCTGTTTGTTGATATCAAACAATCGAATACTAAGAAAACTTGGTTTTATTGGTTTACTTGGATTTAATTCTTGAAAAAGTGATTGATATCTTTGGTTTTGCAACAAACATTACTTATTCTTAACATTAAGGTGAGGTTCTATCAATAATCTATGGATACTTCACCTGAAGTCGCCGCCCAAGCTGTGGCACTTATTCAGGCCAGACACAGCCAAAGAAACGTGAGTGCTCAACTTAATTTAAGTCGATCTGCGGTCCGAAATGTTTATCGGAGGTACCTAGAGACTGGCGGCTTTGTTCGTCGCCAAGGAAGGCCACGATCTCGGGTCATAACTGAAAGGCAGGATCGATTCATCGTGACGACCAGCTTGAGAAATCGTCACCTTACCTCCATTGAGATACAAAACTAACTTCGCGACTTCCACGGAGTATCTGTGAGCGCTCGAACTGTTCGGAGAAGGTTAAAAGAACGCGATATGGTACCACACAAGCCAGCTAATAGCCCCAAACTAACGCGAGCCCACCGAACAGCGCGCCTTCATTTCGCACGCAGTCATTTAAATTGGACACAGCAAGATTGGAGCCGTGTACTCTTTTCTGATGATTCTAAAATTGTGTTACATGGCAATGATGGAAGGAAGAAGGTCTACCGACGTAAGGGAGAGCGTTTCGCACAATGCTGCTTTGAAGAGTGGGTTGCTTATGGCGGTGGCTCATGGACTGTCTGGGGCGGTATTTCCGCGAGCGGCAAAACTCAACTTGAGGTTGTTACAGGACCACGGCTGCCAACATTAAATGCTGAAAGGTACATTCGTGAGTGCTTAGAACCTCACGTGAGACCATACGCGGACTATGTGGGCCCAAATTTCCTTTTTATGCATGATAATGCAAGAGCCCATGCGGCCGGCATCGTCAGGGAATATCTTCGGGATGTGAACATTACAGTTATGGACTGGCTAGCCAGAAGCCCAGACATGAACCCTATTGAGCATATGTGGGACGAGCTAAAAAGACGTGTTAGGGCTCGTCATCCAGTTGCCCAGACGATGCAGGAGTTGAAAACTGCCATAGAAGAGGAATGGGAGATGATCCCTCAAAATTTCATAGAGCGGTTGATAAACTCTATGCCTAATCGTATGAGAGCTGTGGTAGATGCCCATGGAGGCAACACGCGTTATTAAATTAAACCTTTATTTGATAAAACATGTTTTTTATTCAAAAATCAATTGCCTTTAACAAGGCGCATATCCGACTTGTTAGGCGTAGCTCCATGTCGTATGGTATTCTGAATTCAAATTTAAAACAATACGATCGAAAAAGATGGTAAAATGTATCAGGTTTAAAACTGCATCAACAGTTTTTGTTCAATCTAGCAATCATATTTCGGTAGGGGCCATCGAAACCTAAACTCTAAGGTGGGCCAATAGATGTGTCCAGAAGTGTATATCAAACATATTAGCCAAGCTATCACAATTTTTGTGGCCATGCCAGTGTCAGTCACACGTCAGTTTCAATTGTAATATTATTCGTTAATAAGACTGTTGCAGTCACACTAATTAGATAATATTTGGGCTTGGGTAGTTGACCTTTTTTTATTCAGCTGCATCCGGTTAGCTGGAAGCCGACCCCATACAGTTGGGAAAGCGCTAGGCAGATGCTTTTTTTTTTTAACCGACTTCAAAAAGTAGGAGGTTCTCAATTCGTCGGAACCTTTTTTTTTTTTTATGTATGTTCCCCGATTACTCGAAGATGGCTAGGCCGATTTGGATTTTTTTTTTTGTTTTATTCGAGAGGGTCATCACATCACAGTTGGTCCCATATAAAATTGATTAACTTTGCTTCGGTAGTTTTTGAGTTAGCTTCAATAATACGTATTTTTTCCCCACTTTTATATGGATGATGTTCTACTTTGTTTTGCAGATAGTAGTATTAGAATTTGTGTGGGGTAGGTACACAACTAAAAAGTGAAAAATAAAAACTTTTTTACAAAAAAATACAACCGACTTCCAAAAACAACACTACAAAGTGAAAAATAACTTTAATTTCGGAAGTCGGTGTCTAGTTAAATGTATTTTCGTTTTTTGCCACCGACTTCCGAAATTTAAGTTATTTTTCACTTTGTAGTGTTGGTTTTGGAAGTCGGTTGTATTTTTTTGTAAAAAAGTTTTTTGTTGACCTTCTTTTGCACGATTACCAGATGTTACCAGTGACATTGCTATCTTGTGGACTGCTTAGCGCACCACTCAGACACCTTTGGACACTAAACCTAGCTGATATTCTTTATAGGTACTACGTTAGTACTATGTATTATTTATTCTTTGGTACTTGCAATATTGATTCTATCGTACATTTGGTCGCCTAGACCATAGACCATGATTTCAGCGTTACGTCACTACGTATCTCCTGTGTTCAGCACTCTTACAGACGAGCGCCATTGCCAACGACACCCAACAATAGCAACCTTTAGGTATAGTTATTTCAATCTACCTGTAAAGATTATGTGCTGTTCTTCCTTATACTTATGTTATAAAGGCCGATATTCTAAGTCCGTTTGAAGCACAGAACACTATTACTCCTAGCGGTTTGAAGGAACTTCGTCGACTCATACCTCAGAATAACTTTAGTTATTGTTCTGAGACTCATACTCGACTCAGGTCGCCATGACAACGGTCGCATATAGGTACTCGTAGGTACATACACCACTCAAATGGCTAGTCGCAAGTTTAAGTGAAATTGGAGGAAGATACGAGTCGAGAATTTTTGTGACGAGCTCAGCGTTCCTCGGTACCTACTTGAAATTACATAAAAAAACCATACCATCCTTATCAAACCATTAATAAGCAAGTTGCGTGCTGCTTTAATCCGATCAAAGTCAAAGTGTTTTATTTGCTATACATGCGTTAATATAAAAGGTCAATCCTTATGTACTCAATGTTGTAGGTTTGTACTTTCGAGATACCTTGAGTTTGGCAGAAGATTTCTCACCTCCAATAAGGAAAACTCTCGAATCGAGGACGTTTATGTCAATTTTTAACAAGTTTTAACTGTCGTCACTGATGGAGACGGAGGCGACGTGGAGTGTGTCCTGAAGGCCAATTCTCGTACCTAAAAACGTTCAAATTCAAGTCGCAATCTCATGCCAGCTACAATCAAATGTCAAAAATGTTGGTAAACGCTATACAACTTTTGACAGATTCAGACTGAGATGAGGTTGCGAACACTGTTATACCCTAAATCTGTAAGGGTTAAGCAAGATCAGCGCCTAGTCGGCGCTCCCAGATAGTATGTACTTGACGGCTGGAGACGCTATCTTTTGAGTCCGCAGTTGACACTCAACCTCGCACAGCAGCCTTGGTAACACGCACTAGGAGGGCAAACTCATGACTGCTATTCCGTGAGCTTTAGCAGTACGACAAATACTTTGGCCGCCCAAAACTTCTTGTACAGCAGACTCGCAAGGTTTCTTTATCTAGAGGTATTCTCTTTCGAGCACCTTCTTTCGTTTTGTACTTCCTCGGCATAATCACACTAATATATTATTATAAAGGTTAAAGTTTGTGAGTGTGTGTATGTTTCTTACTTCTTCACGCTCAAACGGCTGGGCCGATTTGGATGAAATTTGGTATGTAAATAGCTCATACCCTGGATTAACACATAGGCTACTTTTTATCCCTTTCTGCGCGGGTGAAACCGCGGGGCGCAGCTAGTTAAATCTAAAAAAGAAAAATAATCTCTTAAACTTGAGGGACACTTGATCCGGGGGGATCAACTCTCCCATATGAATGTGTACCAAGTGTCCCTTAACCAGTACACGTTAAGAAATGATTTTCTACAAAAAAGCTATTTAGACTTTTCTGTTTAGATGACGACGACATCGACATTGAATAAACAAAATTAAAACTTACGAAAAGTAGCCGCTCACATGACCGGGGATAACTGGCCATCCCAGAGTTAAATTTTAAATAGATTTTACCTGGGACAGCGGCCAATCCCAGGCAAATCTTTTTTACTTTTTTTACATATATACAATATACATATGGATATACATTTGCAGTTGGAATGTATGGGAGAACATGTTATTCAACTACAGTGTTAAGTTTGTTCTTGGGATAAATTGATCCCAGCTACGGAACCCTTAATTGTGCGTGGTCCAACACCCACTTGGCCGATTTTTTTAGTACCTACACGCTACACATTTTATGTAGGTACTAGGTAGGTACACCTCTGTCTAACCCTTTGGGGATTACAGTTGGGTACTAATAGGTACCCAACTGTAATCATAAACATAATATTGTTTATATTATTTATAGATAGATAAGTAATAACAGCCACACGGCTCGATCCATCATAATATATAATCATAATATATAATACGTTTGCTGGAGTTGAACAGTGGATGGGTGACCATCTTTACAAACCGAGACTTCCGTGCCTCGGAAAGCACGTTAAGCCGTTGGTCCCGGCTGTCATTCGTGGATCTTTGACAGTCGTTACGGGTCGTCAGAAGCCCGAAAGGCTGACAACCAGTCTTACCAAGGGGTATCGTATTACCCAGTTAATGGGTTGTGGAGGTCAGATAGGCAGTCGCTTCATGTAAAATACTGGTATTCAGCTGCATCCGGTTAGACTGGAAGCCGACCCTAACATAGTTGGGAAAAGACTAGGCAGATTGATTGAGATAGATACTTACTGTGAACTTTTAAAATTAGTTATAAAATTTGTAAGTCAGAAGCAAATCATTAGAAGAAGATACAAATACCATCGAGAAACCTGGAGCATCAAGGATCGGGCGGCCATCACAAAGCATATAACACGTTGTATAATATAAAGCAACCTGTTATATGCCGGTGTCTTGGTCGCTTGGTACCACTATCATCGAAGATCATCAAAGAGTATCGAAGATATCAACATTAGTGTAGATCGGATCGCGGGTTGTTCGAAAGAGATACCGTGGCCCTGGCACAGGCAACTGAATGAACACGGGTGGGTTTTAGTCAGTAAAAGTCTGATACGCCCTCCCGCTCCGTCCAGAGCGGGAGAAGTCATTTGATGATTTCCCATCCACAAAAAAAAAATAGATTATTAAGTTGTGAAGTTTTTTATTAAAAGTGAGTGATCGTGTAGGTGATTATGTTTATTCAAATAGAAATAAAAATAATATATCATTATCGGATGAAGATAAAAAAAACTGGTTAAAATTATATAAACTAGCGAAACGTAGCGGAGCGTTTGAAAAAAAACCTTTTCAACTTGCCGACTTCACCCTCACACTCTCTTTCTCTCTCTTCACTCTTCACTCAAGGAAATGGCAGCCATCTTAGACCTCGTACTTTAAGCTGATTGGTCGCCGCGGACGTGCTTGACTCTGACAAACACACGGCAATGGACATACCAGGGATATGAAAGAAGTTCGATCGATTTTCACCGTTATTTTATTAGTGTTTTTAGTGACTTACGTTGGTTTGGAAAACGCAAACATATGCATGACCTCATTCACAGTGCAATTTCGAGGGGTGTGACTTACCGGATCGTCAAAATGTGTTGTGCTGATTTTTTTTTCGCGATTTCAGGTTTGGTCCCATACAAAAAGTTGTTCATAATTATGAGTACAATGACCCCTTAAGAGGATAACGGTGATTAAAATTACACCCAGTATATGTAGGTACATCTTGTATAGGTACCTAGACTGATGATACCAACAGGTATGAGCTTCACAGAAAACATATTCAAGACTTCAAATGCAATCGTGTAGCAATTTTTTTTTCAATTTCGTAGCACAAGTGCTACCGATAGTGATAGGATATAAAGTTTGCGAGCACATATTCGCCAGAAGCTGGCAGTATCATCACAACGGTTTGTTTTCCCATTGTTTGTCTTAGGCCTCTGCCTCGAATTTCGCGGGCAGCGGGGTGGCGGCGGCGGCGGCGGCGGCGCGTCTCGCATTGTCCCGCCCTCTTCCGCGCCGCTGTTTTCGAGGTCCGGTTCATTTGTTTTTATGCATAAAATCCTGCCGCTCCCACGCCGCCCGCCGCCGCCGCCGCCCCGCTTGTCATTGTCATGTCAAAATTTAAATTTCTTTTTTTTCCTATTTTATTTCTTCTAAACCGCCCCAGTAAAGAGGACAATAAAACAAAAAAAAAATATTCAAATCGGTCAAGCCGTTCTCAAGTCATGGCGTAACCAAGGGAAATAGGGATTCATTTTTACCAGACTGTCAAGAAAGGGTTATGTTTTTCGCGCATATCTTGTACTTATGTATGTATGTATGTTTTTCTTTATTACCTCGTATCTTCCAAACGGCTGGATGGATTTCGACAGTTAAGGTATCGTTAGATTCGTCTCAAAAACCCAAGAGTCCTTAAATAGGTGTTTAAAAAAAAAACAAAATGGCGGATTTTTGTAAGTCGTTAATAAAAAAAAATAACCAAACCTATCCACCTAACTTTATACCTATTTATAAATAAACCTATTAACCAAATACTTTATCCTGTGATATGATTTTATTTATGCTCTGCGGATTTTTTTACTAAATTACCTCCTGGAATTTGAATGAATGATTTATAAACAGCCTGTATATTGAATAATTTCACGCCGATAAAGTTCATTTATGAAACCCGACAGATTACTGCTTGATATTATTCACGACCCACAGCACAAATTCAATTAATTAACGAATAATCAAGTGTTTAATTACGTACAAATATCTGTAATTGATACCGCAGTATTGGATAAATCTTGTCCAAATTGTGAATTTAATTAATTAAATCCCGGAATCATTTTACCTTTCGCATGCAGACGATCAGTGGTTTTCAACTGTCCGTACATCAAATAATTTTATATCATATTTTCTACTACTGCTTACCGTCATTGTCAAATCTCTTAAGACTCTAACACCATGAGGATGAAAGGGTCCAGGATAGGATACCTACATTATGTTCTGCAACGGACGTTTTAGCGTTTTGTTAACCACTAACGCACCCGGCTCCCCCGCGTGACGTCATTAAGATTGTCCTTGAGAAATATTAGACTTTTTGTCGGCGCGCGACGGCGACGGGGCGCCTAGCCACTTATACACGGCCTGTACACAAAAAAATTGTATCAACGGACATTCAACGAATGACTGTTTCCTTTTTTTTGTGTTGCATTTTAACTAAGTATAAAATACCTTAGTTAGAAAATAGGGTGATTAATGGTGAGCAGAATACAACATGGTTTACCTACCATTATAATTAATAATGCATTGATGGAACTGCCTCAATTTCGATCGTGGCAAGTGCCAAGAAAAAGTTGTATTCTAATAATGTTGGATACATAGTTCGTACAAAATCCCAATAAAAAAAAAAGTTCAGTTTTTCCAAAATTTCAAATTTTTCCGGGAACGTTTTCCAATTTTTCTTTCATTTAAAACAACATTTTAAAATAAAAAAAAACTTTTTTACAAAAAAATACAACCGACTTCCAAAAACAACACTACAAAGTGAAAAATAACTTTAATTTCGGAAATCGGTGTCTGATTAAATGTATTTTCGTTTTTGCCACCGACTTCCGAAATTAAAGTTATTTTTCACTTTGTAGTGTTGTTTTTGGAAGTCGGTTGTATTTTTTTGTAAAAAAGTTTTTATTTTTCACTTTTTAGTGGTTCACATGTGCTTACTCCTTCACAGCGTACTGGCGTGATGTTATGTTATGAACTGGTGTGAACAACAAACAGACATGAGATTTCAGCAATCCCAGTCCATTTGCTATCATTTATTGAGGAGTTCCGTTGCCTATCTCAGAAGTTCTTCATCAGATCTTCACCAAATTGAAATGGGACCACTCCAAGAAAGTACTCTTCCAAAAACTATCCAAATCGCTTCAAGTGTGCCTATAAAATTGGAAGAGTTCTCTCTATTTCTCCAGGATCCCATCATCAGATCCTGACTTGATGATCATGGGACCACCTGGGAAGTATACCCTTTCAAACAAAAAAAAAATAATCCAAATCGGTCCAGCCATCTTCGAGTAATCGGGGAAAATACATAAAAAAAAAAGGTTCCGACGAATTGATAACCTCCTCCTTCTTGAAGTCGGTTAAAAACAGCCCAATCGGTCCAGCCGTTCTCAAGTCAAACTCAAACTCAAACTCAAAGCATTTATTTCAAATAAACCAATTACAGGCACTTTTGAATTGTCAATGGGTCGGTCAGTCAGAAAGATGAAGCTAGTTGCCCATTCCAAAGCGTAGTAGATCTCTATGGAGAAGGACGGGCAAGAAACTCCACGGACACTCTTTTAAATCATAATATTTTTACAAAATATTGGTTACATCGTTCATGTTGAAAATATACATGTGAGAACAATGTAGAAAGACGTGCACGTTAAAAAGCGTCCGTAAGAAAAAGATAAAAACTAAAACAACTAATTTAAATATTAAAAATACAAATAAGCCATGGCAGCTAAGAGACGACCAGCCCCAACTGACGGCGCCCGTTCACGAACATGACGCATGGATCAGCACCAATTAGCTCAACCATTTTGAAGGGAACTTAATGATCCAACACACACGCCACCACCAGCGAGACATTTGAGTGAGCATGACATGCTCTCAACCACCAGGGCACATTCAACTCAGTGAAAGACGTACCCAGTAAAAGGTAGCTTAATAGTAGCTACATAGTGTTCACACATGTGCTATGCAATTATCTAATACTAAGAGATTGAATTTAAACAATGCAAATAATGTTTTCTCTCGTCTTAATCGTCAGCAGCTCCAACAATATTTCCGAATGCTAATCAATTAGTTAATGCGTCCTTGTGGAGCAGGACAAGCATTCAGCCAAGCATTTTTGTCAGCAATGTAATCCCCCAACTTATAATGTGCCCGGCTGCACAGTGTGCGTTTTATACAAGATTTAAATTTCTTCATTCAGCTGAAGTATGTGGAGAGGTATTTTATTATAACATTTTAAACAGTACCCCATGAAGGATGAGTCTACTTTAGCCAGTCTGAAACCTGGTTGAACTAATTGGTCCCTATTTCTAGTAATTGTGTCCTTCACCTCTAGACTCTGTCTGGAGCCCGTCCCCATAGTAAAATACCGTAAGACAAAATACTATGAAAGTAACTGAAATAGACCAGCCTTGCGATATCTACATCAGTGAATTGACGGATTTTTCTCACCGCATATGCTGCTGAACTTAGTCGTCCTGCAAGAGATGTTAAATGCGGACCCCATTGCAGCCTTGAGTCGAGCGTGATCCCCAGGAAAACAGTTTTATCGACGAATTCTGGTTCCTCACGTGATACGCTTACCAACAAAAAGCATTTCATTTTTGCATAGTCCACAAGGAACCCGTTTCGCTATGTCCGTCTGTATGTTTGTCTATCCGCGGCTTAGCTCAGAGACTTAGTACTAGAAAGCTGTAATTTGGCATGGGTATAAAAAATCACACCGTCACCTAGTAAAATAAAATCTTGAAAAAAAGATTGTAGGGCACCTCCCTTGCACGTAAAGTGGGGATTGTATTTTTATTCGGGTTTCGTTGCATGGGCTGGGCCGTTCCAAGGTATTGCGGTTATGTCAAATTATTTTTTGATTCAGGGATCCGTTTGCGTAATAAATATATATTTATTACGCAAACTTGCTTGCGACTTGTTTGCGTAATAAATATATATTTATTACGCAATGTATTTCTTTTTGGTCGGCTGATTTGGAGCGATGAGTGATTTTTTAAGCATGCCTCTTGCTCCGCGGGCGTGGCCGAGGGCATGGAATACTGTGACGTTGTCGTCAAAGTGGGTTTCCTAGGAAGCAATGCTAAAGGCAACCTGAGAAACTATCTCAACAAATTCGACGTACTCCTCGTGAATGAACCGTCTGTCGACGTCATTAACGCGTTCACGACTACAATTTATACTGTGATTTTTTTATTTGTGATTTGGCTGAAGAAACTTACGTCCGGTTTCTGAAAAGCTAATCAAGCCAAGGATTTCAGTCATACTAGGTAGGAAGTGTATTTTTTTAAATCTAGTTCTGTAGTTTTTATTTCTTTAGGTTTATAGATTCGTTACAGTTTGGCGTTATGTTATACAATATCCTAATTAACCGACGAAAAAAAAGAAGGAGGTTCTCAATTCGACACGTATATTTTTTTTTTTTTATTTATGACCACGCATAACTTTTTACAGAGTCGTCCGATTTGAAAAAAAATTGTTTTATTCAAGAGGGTCACACATCAAAGTTGGTCCCATATAAAATTGATTAACTTTCCTTTGGTAGTTTTTGAGTTAGCTTCAAAAATACGTATTTTTTCCCCACTTTTATATGGATGATGTTCTAGTTTGTTTTGCAGGTAGTGGTATTAGAATATGTGTGGGCTAGGTACCACAACTAAAAAGTGAAAAATAAAAACTTTTTTACAAAAAAATATAACCGGCTTCCAATAACAACACTACAAAGTGAAAAATAACTTTAATTTCGGAAGTCGGTGGCAAAAAACGAAAATACATTTAACCAGACACCGACTTCCGAAATTAAAGTTATTTTTCACTTTGTAGCGTTGTTTTTGGAAGTCGGTTATATTTTTTTGTAAAAAAGTTTTTTTTATGTTAAAGTCCCACCTCCTGCCAGCTAAATGGTTGCTTTTGGATATGTGGAAAAATTCACGTCAGTCTATCTTTTTTTGTAGTGGCTATTTTCTGTTTTTTTTTGTGAATAATTGAAATATAAAAAACAACTTCTTTCTTATATCTATGTCATGAATGTTACTTTCATGGCACAAAAAAAATATCTGAAAAATACACACTACAAAAAAAGATATGAATTTTTGAAGCTCCACCGGCAGAAAACTCTAAATACTCGTAATTACAATCATAAACTACAAAAAATTTCGGAACATACATGGGGTATTTTCGAATACCCCTGGATATGAGGAATTCAGATTTTTCTTTTTTACGTTCACAAAAGTTAACTTTGAAGTTAACAGGATAACTATCACAGCTAATTAGACTTTACAAGTTAACGAGTAATAGTCGACCAGCTTACATTTGCAGTTGGAATGTATGGGAGATTATGTTTTTCAACTACAATCTTAAGTTTGTTCTTGGGATAAATTCAGCCCAAATTCATTGTGCGTGGTCCGTCCGACACGCACTTTGCCGGTTTTTATTTATATAGATATATAGAAGATAAATTATAGACAATATTTTTATTCGTACCTGGGCGACCGAGCTCTGGGTGCTCTGGGTGCTCGGGTGAAAATAGAGAAAACGAATTTTCCCAGATATATATGAGACCTAGCTAGATCGATTTTTCGCCCCCGTAAACTCTTATATTGCAACTTTCATCGAAATCGTTGAGCCGTTTTCGAGAACGTGATTACAAATATTACTCATTTAGGTAATAGTAAGTATAGGATAAGATTATTGTAGTGGTGTAGATAAGAATAATCCTCGTAATTTATATTAGGTTTATTCTGTTTATCATGCGTGACTCACTCACTTTTTTAAACTCCTCCCCACTTTCGGGGTAATCACAACAGGTACCATTTTATGACGTTGAAAAATTCTAGTGCGAGAGAGGGACATAAATATCCATGACCGAAAGCACTATCACTTTTTCGGACAAATCACGATGACAATAATACTTAACCTGCCCCTGATCATTAGAGACCCAATAAAGGTCACCTTTTTCCATACCTAAGTAACCTGTCACCTTACCTTTTACTAACACATCTTTTTTCTTTGTCCAGTGCACAGATACCCTGGCTCAGGCTCACAAGGAGCTACAAACCACGGTCTTGGATGTAGATAAAACAAAGAAGCTGTACTTCGATGAGGAACACACTGCGCATGACGTCCGGGACAAGGCTAAAGATATTGAAGAGAAGTAAGTCTTTCAAACTTATCCTCTTTGAAAAATACATAGGTATGGAACCCGGTCTTAAATATGGCCACATCGACTTTTATGAAACAGTCGTCTTTGACGCAGCCGGAATCGCCGCGCCGATAGCTTGAAAAAGACACACAGAAACAGCCGGTCGATTCTGTAAAAATCTCACCGTGAAAACTTAGGTGAAGTGAGTTTGTTTTTGCCAGGAATTGACACTATTGACAGCTCACTTCACCTAAGTTTTCACGGTGAGATAGTTACTGAATCGCACTGCAGTTCCGAGAGCAATAAACGATTAATGTTCGCTGCTTTTACTGTATTCTGTCACTAAATCATACCCGAAACCGATATCTAACTCCTCCAGGTAAACATCGATATAACAGCCACGCCGATTTCCTCCAACTGGCATCCAATTCATAAATTCCAATCCTACATTAACACGCACTACTTACCACGAGCTCTGTCGCCAAAATGCAATATATATTGCCCGTAACGTTTAGGCATTGCAACGCGCTCGATTTATTCGAAAACGTCGAGTTTCCATTCAACAAGGAGAAGCCTGTGATCCAAACGATTCTATTTCAATGGAAATATTTTTAATATTACGGATTCAAGGATCATTTTTATCTAAACCTGGAACTGTCTATATCAATCTGCCTAGCCTTTTCCCAACTATATTGGGGTCGGCTTCCAGTCTAACTGGATGCAGCTGAATACCAGTATTTTACATGGAGCGACTGCCTATCTGACCTCCACAACCCATTAACTGGGTAATACTATATCCCTTGGTAAGACCGGTTGTCAGACTTTCGGGCTTCTGACGACCCGTAACAACTGTCAAAGATCCACGAATGACAGCCGGGACCAACGGCTTAACGTGCATTCCGAAGCACGGAGGAGTCTCGGTATATAAAGATGGTCACCCATCCATGGGCCGACCCCGGCAAGCGTAGCTTAACCTGATGGATCGACCCGTCCGGCTGTTATTACTTAGCCACGAGCTCCTCCTGGAACTGTCAATATGAAATATGCAATATGTGTTCTCCAAGGTCTACACCAGCGATTCTGGTTGCAAAACCGTCCAATTGTTTGATTTTATCGTTGGATACCAATTGTTCGTTTTCTTTGAATTAGACAATTTCTCTAATTATCTCAAAAAGGTTTTCTGAAAATGTTTAAATAGGCAGTTTTTCCTTCGTAAATACTTCATGTATCCAGAAAAAACATCCTACTTCTACGGATCGTATTAAACCGAAATCTGAAGTCTGTTCAGTAACTCGAGGAGTCAATAAAGAACAATCAAACAGACACTACCAGACTTTTAATAAATATTTGTGCGAATAAGTAGACCCTAGCAGACACTGTGGATGTCCACTAACTCTTGCATGTAGAACAGAAGAGCTCGATGCATAACATTGAAAAGTTATGGTAGATTGTCCCGCGTTTAACGGGATTTATATAATATTTGCTTTGTATTCTCTTGTTCGACATATATACGAGGGGCTCGTGGCTAAGTAATAACAGCCGCACGGGTCGATCGATCAAGGTAAGCTACGCTTACCGCGGTCAGTTCGTGGAAGGATGACTATCTTTACATACCAGGACCCCTCCGTGCCTCCGGCTGTTACGGGTCGTCAGAAGCCCGAATGTCTGACAACCAGTCTTACCAAGGGGTATCTCACATTACCCAGTAACTGGGTTGCGGAGGTCAAATAGGCTGTCGCTCCTAGTAAAATACTACTGGTATTCAACTGCATCCGGTTAGACTGGAAGCCGACCCCAACATAGTTGTGAAAAGGCTAGGCAGATGGTGATATTCGACTTATTGTTTTAGTGCAACAAGTTCTGTGACATTTTTTTTTAAACCGGTTTGAATAATCAGACATAATCGTCTACTTACTCTATTTCCATCTTACAAAGTCCTTGTCTTCCATTTTATTCCATTTGATTTTGCTAAGAAGCGTCGCTATGTTGCATTCAACGGATTTGCATGAAATTTGGCACATGGGTAGACAATGACCAGCCGGTCTATTCTGTAAAAATCTCACCGTGAAAACTTAGGTGAAGTGATCTTAAAGTGAGCTGTCAATAGTGTCAATCCCTAGCATCAGCAGTGCTATTCTGTACAAATCACACCGTGAAAACCTAGGTGAAGTGAGTTGTCATTTTTCCTGATGCTAGGGATTGACAGTATTGACAGCTCACTCCACGCTCACTTAACCCTAAGTTTTCACGGTGAGATTTATACAGAATAGCACTGCAGGTGGAACGACGGTTCACTTCACGCTCACTCCATCTAAGTTATCACGGTGAGATTTTTACAGAATAGCATTACTGGATACTGATTTTTTATCCCGTTGTACGTCCCCGTGGGATAACTTCAGACCTCCACGCGGGCGAAGCCGCCGCAAAAGCTAGTAATATTATATTTGAGAAGCAACACCGATAACTTGGACTATGAAAATATAATAAATTGGAACCTTGTAAAAATTCAGTAGCTCTACTGTATCTCTGTATATAAAATACATGATGCATGTGTCGCTGTTGTTTCCTAACGTAACAAAATACGAAATCCAACAAGAGGAAATATTTATGGGTTGATAAAAATTGATTGTAAACTCAAATCGGTGTTTTTGGGCCACATTAATAAGCTTCAGTTTGTGACCTACAGCGGTGGCCGCCACATAACTACAATTTTACCAACTTATCTGTGAACTGAAAGAGGACGCCACCGTCGATGCGTCGACACAATCGAACAACATGACGGCCGTAGTTCCAATTTTCGCCATTTCACAGATAAGTTGGTAGGAGTGTAACGGCCGCAGTGACAGCCGTCATCAAAATTTTGCCAACGGGGTTTGACTTTTTGGAGTCCAAAATCACCTATAGAGAAACACACACTTACTTTTTTAGCGAACGTTTCAGTGCCGTCATTCGACATTAAATTGCTGACGCTCTGTGGCGGTCACCACAGTCTAACGTAGCCCTAGTTGTAAAGCACAGGCAGACAGAAAGACGTTAGGCATTTCATAAAATGTGTTATCTTTTTAAATAAGGATAAACTGTAGATATACTAGCCATTGTAAACTAAAGCTACGATTACCTAGAAGAGCGGTCACCGCCACAGAACAGTTATTAATCTGTTCTGTGGTCACCGCACTTCACACAGAGCACTTAACGGCCGCAATAACGGCTGTCATGATAATTGTGGCAGTTGCACATTAAAAGATGGTCGCATTTCTGATACGTATTGACACCTCTGACACACAATGACGCAGTGACTACACTTGATTGTCATGGAAACGCTATTTAATCATGTGTGAGCTTACTCTTCTTAGTATGGACCTTAGACTATTTTACCTCTAGACGAAGCCATGATTACAGTGTGAAGTGTGAAATTGAGACGCATATATAAGAAACTAGAGGAAAAATTGAGACAAAGCATCCTATCTTCTGTCTTAACTCTTAAAATGTCGATTGCACACCATGTGTACAGATAACAATAGAATTTCAATTGTGTCTGCTAATTAGCGCGCGATGGGAGACAGAAGATAGGATGCTTTGTCTCAATTTTCAAAGTTCGCTAAGCAAAAATACGGCACGCCATAAGTGTCGTGCCGTATTTTTGCTTAGCGAACTTTTGAATGTTAACCAAACAAACTGCTGTCATTGTTACAAAATTTATCTTACGTCGATTGATTTAACTTTTTTGGACAGTTTAATTGCATTGTGCGTGTACATGGGTTACAGTCCAAAATATGGAAGACTTCTTACGTTAAACTTCATTTCTCATACCACATAACCTAGAAAAAGTATTATATTGCTATCTCATGAGCGGCCACGCGGTGAGTGGCTCGATCTATAGGTATATATTATCTAAGGTATGGACACTTTTTCTTGTGACTAAGTGCAATGAGGGCAAATCTAGCGATTTAAATCTTTGGGGGGCGGGGTTGAAAATGTCAGATTTTCACGACGGCCGTAACGGCCGCTTTCCTAGGGAACGGTAGCTTAAAAAAAAAAATAGTTTATTTGTGCAAACAAAAGGTTGGAACTTATATTGACTCCTATGACTGACCTTCCTGCGGCAGTGCAGTAGGAGAGAGAGTTGCCAAAATACGCACACAACTGTCCCCAAACATCAAATACGTAGCGTTTCTATGAACTTTGTAGCTAAACTTACCTATTGGACACTACATTATGGATACAGAATTGGAATACTACTGGTATTCAGGTGCATCCGGTTAGATTGGAAGCTGACCCCAATAGTTGGGAAAAGGCTAGGCAGATGACGGTATGTGATGTGTATCTGAATCAAGTTGGTACGGTCAGCAACAGAAGTCGGTTAACACTGCTACTTTTTGACATCATCTAAATTAACACAAAATGGTACGATAACCTGCTTTTTAGCATTTCATTTATAAGTATTTTTCTCAATAACTAAGATTTAGAAAACTCAAATGTTAATCGACTTTTGTTGCTGACTGTACATTAGAATTTTCTAAGTTGTAGGTGTACACATCAAAATAAGTAATACATTTCTTTTAAGCTGACCTTGAATACAAGGTAAAATAATAAACTTTCCGTACAATGATAGGTTAGCTAGCTAGAGGAGCTCGTGGCTAAGTAATAACAGCCGCACGGGTCGATCCATCAGGTTAAGCTACGCTTGCCGGGGTCGGTCCGTGGATGGGTGACCATCTTTATATACTGAGACTCCTCCGTGCCTCGGAAAGCACGTTAAGCCGTTGGTCCCGGCTGTCATTCGTGAACCTTTGACAGTCGTTACGGGTCGTCAGAAGCCCGAAAGTCTGACGACCAGTCTTACCAAGGGGTATTACCTAGTTAATGGGTCGTGGAGGTCAGATAGGCAGTCGCTCCATGTAAAATACTGGTATTCAGCTGCATCCGGTTAGACTGGAAGCCGACCCCAACATAGTTGGGAAAAGGCTAGGCAGATTTATTGATAGGTTAGCTTATACTGGAAATGTATAGATTGGTGTGTCACGTACATGACTTATTATGTATATGTACTACAAGATAGATAGAGAATACATAAAAGTCTTCTGAATTGAAAAAAGACATTTGAATTTTCAACTAAGTATGTCTCGAAAATATCGGCGATTTTCTGGAGGTAATTAGCATAGCAGCAGCATAATCAGCCTATAGTGTTCCCACTGCTGGGACACAGGCCTCCTCTCTGTGAGAGGGAGTGGGCCGTAATCGACCACACGGGCCCACAGTGCGGGTTGGTAGATGTCACAAGTTTTCGAATATTTTTTTCTAGGACATGCCGGTTTCCTCACGACGGTTTTCTTCACCGTTTTGAGAGCATTGGTGATGAAATAATTGACACAAAGTTGTGTGCCTGTCTGGGTTCGAACCTTCGTAGGTTTGAACCTACAACTCGTAAGTTTGGGCCACCACTGCTCCTAATTAGACCCTTACGTAACCAAAGCGGTCGCGCACCTCGAGGATAAGAAGAGATACAACCATCGGCATCGCACTCGCACCCGCTGGGACTGACGACGCAATGAACCCACAGAAGGCACCGCCTGGTGGCATGTTAATAAGCGGAAGCGAAAGCGGCAGCGGATCAGTACCGAACTTATCCACATTTAGTGACAATGAATACCAAACCAACATCTGTCTGAGAAAACGAAAAGAGCGCACTGATGAAATAGACTACAAATTAGACTTTGCAAACTTCCGCACAGACATTATGAAGTTTCTAGAAGAATTTGGACGATCTCAATAAGAAAACCTGAACTTTATACGAGAAGAAATCTGTGAGATTAAACAAGAAATTAAAACGATAAAATCGAGTACAGAAAACTTTAAACAACAATTTGAAAAAATAAATACTGAAATCAAAACAATTAAATCCAACAACGAAATAACTCAAGACAAATTTAAACGCATAGAAAGTGAAATTCTCCAAATACAAAACCAAAACAACACTCCAATTACACCCGATCAATCGCCCGTCTTACATCACGAAAACCTCATTCTAGAACTCAAGGATCGAAGTGAGCGGGAGAAAAATATCATAATTGTGGGTATAATGGAAAAAAGCGACAAGAACTATAACTCTCGACAAAAATACGATTACGATGAAGTAACCAAGGTATTAACCACACTGTATGAGGACTGTCCGAAGCCAATTAAAACCACAAGACTGGGAAAATACATCACAGATAAAAACCGGCCCATCAAAATCTATTTTACCAGTACAGAAACACCAAAATACCTGCTCCGGAACAAAAGTAAATTACCCGAAAATATACAAATCTACTCAGATTTAACCCCAACTCAAAAGCTATATTTACAAACTATAAAGGGAGAACTCGAAAAACGTAAGGAAGACGGAGAAAAAGATCTCGTTATTAAATATATAAAAGGAAAACCTACAATTATTACCAACCAAAAAAACTTCAAAGGGGTTCACAACACAATAGAAAACGCACAGATAAACTAAGCCATCAAATCATCAAAAAATACGAAGACATACCCTTACACCCATCATCACTTAGATTCTTTTATGCTAATTTACGAAGTATTCGCAAAACTGGCAAGCTCGGTGAAATAAAGTGTGTAATAAAAGCGATACCGAAAACTACCCACCTACTAGTATTCACTGAGACCTGGATTACTTCCGATGATGATGCAAAATTATATCAGCTGCCAAACTACAAACATGTTTACAATTACAGGAAAAGACGTAAAGGTGGAGGGGTATCGATTTACATACACGATAGTATAAAATACGACATAACGGAAGAATTATGCGAAAATGGAAATCACTACTTATGGATATACATAAACAAACTATCCCTAAACATCGGAGCAATTTACAAACCTAGTGATTCAAACAACACCGATTTCTTAGCGACGTATTCCTTGCAGTTGGAGCAGAGAAGAAGAGCAATTGTGTTTGGTGACTTTAATATTGATCTCCTCAACGCGGACAACCACGCCACTAAATACCTGAATGAAATCAAGAGAAATGGATACCAAATACTGAACAAAATCAATGGTCTATACAACACTCGTGAAACTTCGACTACAGAATCTATACTGGATCATGTTTGTACAAACATAGCTAACCACTCATTTAATTTCTCCATAGTTGAATCAAGTTTGTCGGACCATAAACAAATATATTTGGAAATAGGCAGTCTAGAGCCAGAAATAAACAAAACAATGCAATACAAAGCAATAAACTATGAACAGTTGTACAGCGACGCACTAACAGATAATTATGTAAATGAAGAAAATGATTACTACCTCCTCGAGCGCTTCATCACAAAACATGTAAATAATAACAAAATCGATAAAACAAAAATTCTAAATCTACCTCAAAACGACTGGATAAACCGCAGTATTCTTGATTCAATAAATCTACGTAACAACCTATGGCAACAGACAAAATCTCACCCAAAAGACGGAAACATACAAAAAACCTTTTCTAAACAACGAGACCACGTGACCAACCTGATCAACACACACAAGAAAAAATACTATCACGATTTATTCTATAACAACAACAATCAACCAAAAAAGATGTGGGAACTTATTAATAACCTAGCACAAAATAAAGTCAAAGAAAGCAATGCTCCTCCGAAACTAATGTCGTGCTCGGGACCTGTAACCGAAGGTAACTCAATATGTGATTTATTTAACTCATTTTTCTCATCAATAGGCGAGGAATTAGCTAACCAAATACCCAACTTAAATCACGCGAACGACGGCAACACTCTTATGTACGAACATAACCACTCACACGACGTAACTCTGAATAAACTCACTCCTAGCACTGAAGACGAAATCTCTAAAATAATTGACGGTCTTGATAGCAATACAAGTACAGGGTTAGATGGTATCAGCACCAAGACGATCAAATGCCACAAAAATATAATTGTTCCGAAACTAACTAAATGCATAAACGAATGTCTGATGCGCGGCATTTTTCCGAAAACGCTTAAGGTTGCCAAAGTCAGCCCTATTTTCAAATCGGGTAGTAGAACTGATCCAGGTAACTACAGACCAGTGTCGGTTTTACCTGTATTATCAAAAATATTTGAGCAAGTCTTGTACAGCCGTTTAAACACATACCTTCTTGAGAAAAAAATCCTAATTGACGAACAATATGGCTTTCGCTCGAAATCTAGCACTCTTACAGCTACAGTAGACTTGATAACTAAAATCAAAACACACATAGATCAAAAAAATGTTGTCCTGGGGGTATTTATTGATTTAAAAAAAGCATTCGATACAGTATGCCACCAAAAGCTTCTCCAAAAATTAAACAACATAGGAATCGTAGCTACAGCCCTAGAAATGTTTACATCTTATTTACAGAATAGACAACAAATAGTAAAAATAGATAAATTCACTAGTTCTATAAAAAATGTACCATATGGCTGTCCTCAAGGCTCAATTTTAAGTCCGTTACTCTTCCTAATCTATATAAATAACATAAACAAAATAGGGTTAACGGGACACCTAACTTTATACGCGGACGACACATGCCTCTTTTATTTCGATAAATCTATTCATGATATTATAACCGATGCTCAAAAAGATATCGACATACTCAGTGAGTGGCTCAAATATAATTTACTTACAATACATACCTCGAAATCAACATACATGATTTTTACCGCAAAAAATAAACCATTACCAGAATTCTCGCCTCTTACTATAAATAATGACATAATAAAAAGATCGAACCACGAAAAATACCTCGGTCTGAGGGTAGATGACAAACTTACGTGGAAGCTACACATCGAACATGTAAAAACAAAATTAATGTCATTACTAGCATCACTACATAAAATTGCAAATTGTATTCCACGGAAAATACGTACTATTATATACAACTCATTAATAAAATCACACCTCGAGTATCTTATCGAAATATGGGGATCTGCAGCGAAAACTATCCTGATGCCTTTGCAAAGAACCCAAAACAAAATTATTAAAACCCTATATCATTATCACTATCTGACTCCGACTAAAATAATATTTGAAAAAACTAAATTATTAAATCTCACACAAATATACACATACGGCACCTGCATTCTAATTAAAAAAATCACCATAAACAGCATACAATCCAATTTACAATTACACAAAAAAACCATATCATACAACCTAAGAAATAAAAATAAACTACAACGAAGACAAGCTCGTACTAACTATGGTGCAAAAACCAAATTGTTCGAGGGAGCACAGCTGTATAACCTGCCAAATGACGTAAAAGATTGTAACAACATTAACTCATTCAAACTAAAAAATTATATTCAACAAATGTAGTCATACCGTATCAATTAATGTTAGCAACTTCTTACCTACCTATTATTTATTTATATAACTTCACCAACACGCACCTGAGGCAAAATGTATTCATTTAGATTTAAGCAATAACTTTGTATCTTATTGTAAGTGAACCTATGTATTGTTCTTATGAGAATAAATTCTTTAAACCTAACTCGTAAGTTTGGGACACCACTGCTCCTAATTAGACCCTTAGGTAAGCAAAGCGGTCGCGTTCATTTAAAAAGAGTGATTGTCTGTTGAATAAATGGGATGTAGGCATAGATAATACACAAGTAATAGATGTAGGTTTTTGTCAAAATTGTGATTAGCTGCATCAAAGACACATACTATTTGTATAATAATAAGTGCTGCATATTAAAAACCAAAACGATCAAAATCCTCACTGTATATAATGTTTTTTTTTCCCCAAAGGTTGAAGAAGAAGAAGGGTTCCTTCTTCCAATCCATCACGTCGCTGCAGAAGAACAGTGCGAAGGTGTCCTCCCGTCGGGACCAGCTCGAAGAGAAGTCTACTGGAGCCAGGAACGATTATCTTCTCAGCATCGCCGCGGCTAATGCTCACCAGGTCAGTATAAGGTTTAAGACAAGAGTCTTCACGGCTTGGTGTTTGAAACCTGAACCAATAAGCAACAAGAAGTATTTATTCTTTTGATACTATGATTGTTAATTGAAAGCCAAACTTATTATGCTAATTCCAGTATTACACAAAATAATGCTGGCTCCCCCTAAACAAACACTACAAACAATATTGTAGGTACTTACCAAATTAGTAAAAAGGAGGAGGAGGATCTCGTGGCTAAGTAATAACAGCCGCACGGGTCGATCGATCAGGTTAAGTTACGCTTGCCGGGGTTGGTCAGTGGATGGGTGACCATCTTTACATACCGAGACTCCTCCGTGCCTCGGAAAGCACGTTAAGCCGTTGGTCCCGGCTGTCATTCGTGGATCTTTGACAGTCGTTACGGGTCGTCAGTAGCCCGAAAGTCTGACAACCAGTCTTACCAAGGGGTATCGTATTACCCAGTTACTGGGTTGTGGAGGTCAGATAGGCAGTCGCTCCATGTAAAATAATGGTATTCAGCTGCATCCGGTTAGACTGGAAGCCGACCCCAACATAGTTGGGAAAAGGCTAGGCAGATTGATTGATTGATTTTTACCAAATTAGTAAAAAATTAGTCATAGTTTCTTCTACACATTCACACATGGGTGAATCTTATATATTGTTTAGTTGTTTATTTGATGCCCTGTAAATACTTCGACCTTCACACGCTCACGAATGCAAAAATGTCGAAAACAAAAAAGTTGACCCCCATCTAAAACTAATGCGATGCGTCATACTCGACGTACCACGAGTACGGAGACGCCCGCCTCAGCACGGCCGCTGCTGCATTGTCAACACTTACCATACAAACCACCGTGTCACCGTTTGCTCGCACTATGACATCAACAACAACAACAACATTTAGACATAACAACATTAATATTATTTCAACAGTTTTAACTGTAATTTTTATGGTGTGCATCATAAAGAGTATTCTATCTATAAAAACTGCTTTGAAGGCAGACCGTGAGATATTATGTTGTAGATGCACTTTCAATGACACGAATTATTCTATTAGTACTGATTCTAGAGTCAAGACGCTGCCGGCGTGGGCGCGTCGATTAAATACTCTGTTGTAGTGACCGTGACTCCGTGTTCCTCCCCTAGAATCGCTACTTCCTGGTGGAGCTGCAGAATTGCATGCTGAGCATGGAAGCGGCAGTCTACGAGAAGGTCTCCGAGTTCCTGACCTTCATGGGCCGCACCGAGCTGCTGACTTGCTCGGCCACACAGCACTCGTTCGGCAAGATAAGGGACCAGGCGCAGCAGCTGACTCGCGAGTACAACTTGCAGTGCTTGTACTTGTACTACCCGGTGCTGAAGCAACATATTCAGGTACGATCCAAGATAATGTACTTAATTGTTGTAGTTTTTATCAAACAGTTGAGGGAGGCTCTTTGTAAAATGTTTGTCGTCAAAGTGAGAGGTTGAAAATTATAAAAATGTTACGATGAATCGTTAACGAAACATTTCTTGTTTTAAAAAAAAAAAAAAAAACAATAAAAAAAAAAAAAAAAATCTATTATTAAATAGTTTCTCTATTTAATAATAGATTTTTTTTTCCAAGAAAACAGGTAGGTATTTGTCTACGAGAAATTATGAATTTATTTATTTATCAAAGGTTTCATTCTGCAAAGATTTTAATATTTCCTTTGACACAAACACAAATTGCCTCGAGACGAGATGAAGGGTCTATTATTAGTATTTAATACTGGACATAGTTACTTTGTTGCAAGAGAGGATTTAAGGACAAGAAAACCGTATGAATTTATTTTTAAGAAAGGTTTCATTCTGCAAAGATTTTTTTGGCTGTTGTCGGACTCAAAAACAACCGGACCCGGTCTTACTTGATTGATAATTTGAACGCATGAAAAATAAACATTTATGAGAACGCATCTTACACATCCAAAGATGGTGTTACTAAGCAGCATTGATTATAATTATGAAGTCTGGAGATATGGAACATTTTGAAATTTCCTATGCTCACATTTTTAATCAGATGAGCTAGGTAAGGTGAGGTCAAAAAATTCTACCTCATCTGACTAAAAATGTGAGCATAGGAAATTTCAAAATGTTCCATATCTCTCCACTTATGATTTTTATCTCAATGGTGGCGCTAGTGGGCAGCACTACTCGTCTTAATGCAAAAAACGTAACTAACGGGCGTAACGCAGGCTACCCTTTTTGTGGATGGGAAGTCATTCGTCAAAGGCCATAAACGCCATAAACATCGCGGTAGTTAAATTCGGTCAAGATTCGGTCAAATTATCGCGGTAAGTGGTGGCTACACCTACGGCTAACGCCCTCCAACGCGATAATCAACGGCATATCCCGTCAATGTGGCCGCGACATGAGAACTCGTGCGTACACGCATTTAAATACAGGTAAGCAGTACAACATTTTAGTGACGCGTGTAATATAGTTTAAAGAGTAGACTCGTCTATTAATGAGTCTATACCTACCTAAATAACTAAATTCTAGTTTTCAAAATTGTGCAAGCTAAAAGTGACAGTTATTTCGCCAAAGCTTGTCGACTATTCCAGGTGCGGTGAATGTGCAATTGCATAGCATGAACTGAGCTTCGCACTCGATGATCTGGTAGCTACCTGCCGGTCTATGCGTAATGCTGGTTCCTGGTGAGTGCTGCTTACTTCGTGCTGTCACAACTTCGGTGTACCGTGAGTTAGCGGTTTTGAGTTACTTATTGATTTATTGTACCCAATTCATTGTTGCCTGCTTATCTAGGGTCAGACTATAGATTTAACTACTTACTTAAAAATAAATATAAGTACTAAGATGGATAGTGAATTAAATAAACAAGTAATGAGTGAAATTGAACAACACTAAGAAAACGTAGAGGAATTAAAGGTCAACTTAGTAAATTTAAAGATTATTTACATCAAATTTCAAAGTGTAGTCCGCTCAGTAGCTTGCAAGCGAAAGAATTTACAATGAAAATAGATAATAGGTAAGTATGTTGGATATGTTACAAAATATTATTGAATTGAATTGTCTAGATTAGGATGAGTAATAAAGAGAAAGAGCTAATTGACGATCAGTTCTTTTCATGTAAGTATTGTAGTGTATGTAGATATACGAGTATTTACGATTTGTCTCGAGCGCATACGTCACAAGGTACGGGCTGAGTGGGGGTCATTCTATGCCCACCCGCCATCAGTCCGCAATCCGCATGCGCGTGGTGGTGCTATACTATCTACTACATTTGGCGACCAGGATAAAGCAAAAACTGTAAGTAAAGTAAAAAAAAGGAGGTAAATGTGAGTGTGGCGAGATAAAAAATATAAAAGAAAAAAAACTTTACTAGGTATATTGGAATGATAATAGTATGCCGCAACACATTTTAATTCTATTGTTTACCTATTGAAATGTTAAAAACGTTAATTGTAACGGTGCCACAGTGGTGAATAACTGATTAACTTATGTTAGCGTTGTTTACGCGAAGATGTGCCATGAATGACTCATTACTTCGGCATGCCGTCAAACACCGCTGCACTGGTAACTTTTTATGAATTATCAATTTTAGGGTTCCGTACCTCAAAAAGATAAAACGGAACCCTTATAGGATCACTCGTGTGTCTGTCTGTCTGTCCGTCTGTCACAGCCAATTTTCTCCGAATCTAATGGACCGATTAAGTTGGTACACATATGAATTTCTGTGACCCAAACACGGACAGGTAAAGTAAATAAATGAATTTTGAATATGGGGTCACTTTTGGGGGCCAAATAAGAAAAATAAAAAATAAAGTTTTGTAAACTGTACCGTGTTACATATCAAATGAAAGGACTTACTATGAGGGTCTCAAATATATTTTTTTATAATTTTAAAATATTGTTTTTTAAAGTTATTTAAGAAAATAGACGAAAATTGACCATTCCCCCCCCCCCCCCCCCCTTATCTCCGAAACTACTGAGCCTAAAACTTTGACAAAAATACAGAAAATAGATCTTTATCTGTAGATTACAGGAAACCCTATAAGAAGTCTGTGGTCTTAAAATAACATGGTAAATCTCTCAATATTATGAGTACAAACTTACATTTACAGTTGGAATGTACGGAAGAACATGTTTTTCAACTACAATGTTAAGTTTGTTCTTGGAATAATTCATCCCAACTACGGAACCCTTCATTGTGCGTGGTCCGACACGCACTTGGCCGGTTTTTTTTATTTACGAATAGACACTAAATGGATTCTCATACGTGTTATAATATTTGGCTTAGTACCGACACATTCCGCCATTCAGTGCCCTACCTACTGGTAGGCAAATGTTAACGCATAAAATGTGTAAATTAGTTTACAACGGCTAATATTCTTGTAGATATGTTTACATTCGAGTGCAAACACTGAACTGTGTTACATACTTATTTAATTTACAATAAAGGATGTAATACCCAGATAGTACCTGCACCAAAATATTTGCCAAATCGGAAAGAAACCACCTGCAAATACATCGTAATTAATTACATAGTTCCAATAGATTAATAAATACCCTAGTAGATAAAAAGCAAACTAGCTAAGTCGAAAAACACTAGAAAAACATTTTGGTATGGATTAAATAGTAAACTATCAAAATCAGTTGGTACCTACTAACAAAACTATCATGTCGTCACAAAAGGAACAGGTAGTGTGAACTACAAACAAAAGACAATTGTCGCCAGCTGTAGCCAATGTATTTTTGAAAACGTTTGGGCATAATCATCAGTAATACCTACCTACTTGAATTAAATAATTTGCACAGTGTGCAACAATCCAGTGAGTTAGGTATTTAACCACACCGTGGCTGTGGCCGAGAGACTACTGACATTGGTGGATAATCATATTATCATTTTCGCAAGTATAGACGAGGAAAATCAAATATATTTTCTAAATATATTTGATAGTGATACTGAAATTGGGTTAGGGCCACAAAAATTAAAAAAAAATTGAACTTGTTTTTATGTCAAGTATTATCTCGAAATGAAAAGGATGGTATGGTATTTTATGTACAAACATAAGCGATAACAATGCGAAGGGATAAGAGCGTTATTTAACAATAGCAATAAAACAAAAACGTTAAGAAGTAATTGTATTGGAAAATAATTGTTGTAAAGGGCTCTTTACTTATGTAGATAATTATCATAGTAACATTTATCTAACTCGTCTCAAAAACAGATCACAATACTTGTTGAGTTGCGCAATGTAGCCGAGGGCCCCGCTGGATAGATGATGCCATTTATCGGGATTTCTATCAAAATGATCGAGGTATATTGGACCTTGTTGATAAATTCATGAGGTACATTGAACAAACAAAGCATTGCCACTAGTGTTATGAGCCTAACTCGCGGGGCCTGCTAGATGGAAACACATACAACTACTTTCCTCCAAGTACATCATCTATAACACTGTCACCGTCTGCTATCACAGCATCCCTGCGGTGGGAAGGACCTTCGTTCCTTAAAAGGGAACCAAGTGAATGGCCACAACAAGGTGTTCCAAATATAGAACTACCACAATTAAAAGTTCTATATTAGCTTAGAAACTAATTTCTTAGACTTTTCTAGATATTCAAGTTTTACTAAACTCAAAATAATTATAGCATAAGTCCATAGATTTATTTTAAACAATTGTGTGCAAGTACAGTAAGGATAAAACTAATAAAAGGTTAACAGGGTGTCTTAGCACTGATGCGCTTAGTAATTCATTAAAAACATTAATCAAATTTTGCCAAGTGCAATCATTTTCTAATGAAATAGATACAATCAAAAGGATCAAAGAGCTAAATCTAAAATTTTGCCTCATAACCCGTTTATAGATTCAAATGGTATACTCAGGGTGAGTGGACGTATACAAAATCTTAATTATACGAGTAATATTGACAAAAGGCACCCAATATTACTTGATTCCAACACACAATTTTACTAAATTAATAATGAGATGTGAGCATATACGTTTATTCCATATCGGATTGACCACAATTGCTCTCATTGGGGCGGAATATTGGCCAATAGGTGGCAAAACTCGTAGTATATATATTAAGAAACTGTATTGAGATAAATGATTCAGAAGTAAAACGGTACAGCCTTTAATGTGTAACCTTTCAAATGTTAGAACAAATCCCTCAAATCAAATTTTCCTTGTTATACATGTGGAACAGTTGCTGGTTCATTCATGATATCAAGTAAATTAATTAACAAACTAAGGACGCTGTTACAAATGGGTAGTCAAATCATTACTTTTTTACACAAATGTATGTTTATTAAATAAAATGCTTTGCATTCTTAAAATGTTTTTGGCCGAATTGTTGATGCATGCATGCATGGTACGATTCTGAACTGAAAATAAAATTTTAACTAAGTAAATTTTCTCAATAAATGTACCGAAGTAAAAATTTTCACTCCGGTACATTTATTGAGAAACTGTATCTATCTAAAATTATATTTGGTCAGAACCGTACCATGCACATCTGTCAACAATTTGGCTAAAAAACATTTTAAGAATGTAAAGCATTTTATTTAATAATCATACTTTTGTGTAAAAAAGTAATGATTTGACTACCTATTTGTAACAGCGTCCTTAATTTTTATTGTTAATAATAGTTCTGTTTCTTATTTTATTTTATTTTTTTGTAGTCTATTCCTTATGTTTGTTTGGCGGTACCGATTTGGCGATTGGTGCTCATCTTTTCTTGATGTCTTGTCGTGTATAAGATCTCTGATTGTAATTACTGTATAGCTAGCCGTGAAAACCTATAATTGGCTTCATGTTTCTTATTTCAGTATATTTATTGTTTATAAGTTAATCTGTTGGTTTTCCACATGCTAAATAAATAAAAAAGGCCGAGGTAAGTGCGTAAATAAATGTTATCTTTGTTTATGTGTTTATCTTACTAAAGCTGTCGAGTTAGAGCTTGTAAGTGATCTCACTACTGAAGCGTTCCTAATGTGCATACGACGATTTGTAGCAAGAAGAGGTAAACCTTATGAAATTTATTCAGACAATAGCAAAACATTTGTAAGGGCAAATAATGAATTGGGTCGAGTCGAGTCGTGAAACTGTGATAGAGTATGGCAGCACTGAAGGCATTCGATTCAAATTCAGCCCTGCATATTCATTCACCTCAATTTGGGGGTATATGGGAAGCTGGGTAGTCATCCAAACACCACCTATAAAGAGTAGTAGGCAACGCTGCCTTAATGTTTGAGGAACTTTCGACGTTGTTCACACAAATATAGGCTATCCTAAATTCATGACCCCTATCTCCTCTCTCATCGGACCCATCAGATACTCTTACTCCGGGGCACTTCCTTATCGGGCGGCCACTCACATCAGTGCCGTCTCTAACCATTAATGAATCTGAGATATGAGAGGATGGAGCAACTGCGGCAGCAATTTTGGGAGACGACAGATTACCTGGCCGAACTGCAACAAAGAATTAAGTGGTGGAAACCACAACATGAAATTAACCCAAACTAGGAGATTAGATTATACTAAAGGAAGAACACCTACCTCCATTATGTTGGAGTCTAGGCCGCATAACAACCCTGTATCCGGGACGAGATGCTATCAGCAGAGTTGCTGATGTCTACACATCGAGAGGAACAATCAAGAGAGCAGTCCATAAGTTCTGTGTTGGACCTGATGACGACGACAAGGACTGCTACAAAATGAAGCTAGATGGCTGAGCTATCAAGGTGTGGGAGGCTCATAGATTATAAGAAAGTCTATGGGGAGGCTGTTAACGCGCACACCGTGCGTCACGTTACCGCGTACTTTGCAGCTGTAGAACGCGGGCCTCGCGGCCGCGACGGTTAGGCGCCCGCCAACCGCCGCGCCGACGCCCGACAATCTACTCGCTCGCTCGGGGTCACTATCTGAGAGCGCGTGCGTACACGCATCGCGTCACTTAAATACTATACCTAATTATTGTTGAGTAATATAACTTCTACTCTTTAAACTTATATTACTCTACAACAATTAGGTCGCGACTCATCTATTATTGAGAGTAATATTCCCAACAGGTAGAATAAATCTTTGCAGAATTCATATTACTGGCATGACCCAAACTGTTACAAATTTAGTCTGGTAAAGCAAACCTAGATACTTCGTAGGATCACTGTTGGGTATTCATAAAATTAATATTATCTAGCTCAACAAGTGCAAAACCTGCAAATATTTGAATTTGAATTGCGTTAACCACAGAACAGATAAAAGGTTTGAAATCAATGATGTTTGTATTGAAACGTGCCCCCGCGCACCTTACTTTCCTCAAATAAATAACAACGTATATTATCGTTTTTCACACAGGTTCAAGTTATCTGCTGGCAACAGACGAACGTTTGAGCTGATCCAGAACTGGGCCAGATTCGACTTTTTGTCTAACTACCAATATTTTCCAGCACATGGCCACAAATTTAAACCCAGATTTTTAGTTTAAGTTCAACAAATGCTATAAAGAACCTAATAAGACGCGATATTTTCAAGCAGTACGAGTTTGAGCCGTGCGATAACGACCCAATTGACACGGTGACCATCGAGCACGAGTCAGTTGCGCAGACGCTAGGTCAAGAAGCCCGCCGCTGGGCCACGCGAGTCTTGCGTGAAACGTCGCTTGTGCGAGACGCCACCCGCAAGATGAATGTCTATCAAGCTATGCGAGATGCTGGACAGAAGGTGAGCTTTCTGTGTTATCTATATGTTTTTTACAGCACAAATTGTACATTTTTAGGTTTGCTCAAAAAAAACCCTTACAGGATCACGTTGCTGTCCCTCTGTCTGGTTTTTTAGTATCTAGATATAACTTGACCGGTTTTTAGTACCTACATTTGATGAAACTGGTCAGGTAATTCTGAGTTCCGCGGCACGGTTGAGCGTGCGTATTGCAGGTTCGATTCCCGCACGAAATTTTTTGTACAGATTGTTTGTCCTGATTCTGACTGTGTATCAGAGAAACATGAAGTAGATGTATGGGTACGATAAAAATCGTTTATGGCAATCAAAAGAGGACACACGTCAAACTATAGTAGGTACTGTTACGAGCTGGGGATACTTAAATAAATTTATGCCAGTAATCAGAAACTTTAAACAGAATCACCTGTATCACTTGTAGTTCGCTGTAGTTCACTGTATCGCATCCCTAGCTGAACTGCCATACACCGCTGGCAACCCTCTATTTATATGACGAGTGTAAGCTTCTAGAAAGTTCGAGGCCATAATTCGAGAACATTCTAGTACTTACAGGAATGATCTAGAATGCTGCAAAACGATACTTAACCATCTAGAACATTCTGGAAGGGTTTAGAATGTTCTAGAAAAATCTGTCACGAATCGACATATCGTGTAGTTCTGCTACTCGATAACAGATGGCGTTAGCGTCTACGTAACAGTACCTTTCTTAAAATCAAAATGCATTTTGAATTAAATTTGAATAATTTTGAATTTTCAACAAAAACATGAGAGCAATGGTGGCCCAGTGGTAACGGCCGCGACTTACGAGTTGTAGGTCGTAGCTTCGAACCCCGGCAGGCGCTTTACTTTGTGTAAATAATTTCCTCACTACTGCTCTCAAAACAATGAAGGAAAAAGCGGCATGTCCTATAACCAAAAATTCGAAGACATGTGACATTTATCAACCCGCACTGGGCCCGCGTGGTGGATTATGGCCACAGAACAGATAAAGATTACGGCCCACTCCCTCTCACTGAGAGGAGGCCTGTGTCCCAGGTCCCAGCAGTGGGAACATTATAGGCTGATTATGCTATGAAACAAAAACATATTTTTGCATGTATAAAGTGTGAGGTTAATTTGTGGTTTTATAAACCGTCTTATTTCTCGTTAGGTGGACCCGAATGACCCTAATGGTCCCGAGCTTGAGGTCCGTTTGGATGAGCTGCGTTCTAATATCCGTCGCTCGGAGATTTCCAAGGCGAAGTATGAGTCCCGGTTGGAGTGTCTCCGTGTGAGCGGCGCTCCTGTCGATGAGTGGCTGAAGGAGGTAGACCTGCTGGCAGTGGCAGAACCCCTGCCCAGGAGCAGCAGCCTGCTCAGCGTCCGTACTGACGCTTCTGGTGCAGCCGTAAGTACTCAAACAAATTATTGTGCTAAGATCTCATTTTATTTATTTGTTCTTTAGTGATAATTTTTTTTATTTCGATCTGCTCAGCTGTGCTGCTTTCCTGGTAACGATATATTTTATCGCAATTGTTTTTTTTTTCTTATTTTTACGCTGTGCTATAATATTATTTGTAACATTGTTGTGTTTGTCGTCGGGATATAAGTATGAGGCTACCGCGATGAGGTTCTTGCCGTCGGCAAAGTGCTAGTGATTAATGAACTGGGATTTACACTATTATCATTTTTATTTAAACGCTGAGCCTTGACAGCGAACTATTCACTGGCGATCTTTATTTTTCTATTGCTCTATTACCATTTCTTATCAGATGTTTTTCAGTTTGTCTTAACATTTAATTTCATTTCATTAGTTTTTTAGGGTTCCGTACCTCAAAAGGAAAAACGGAACCCTTATAGGATCACTTCGTTGTCCGTCTGTCTGTCTGTCAGTCTGTCAAGCCCCTTTTTCTCAGGAACGCGTGGAAGTATCAAGTTGAAATTAATATCAAATACGTAAGTTTATGGTCTCTTGGAGTCCTAAAAAACTCAAAGCTTCTAAGTCAACGCAATAAAAACACACGGCCATTTATGCGACATATTTTGATACTCGCAAGTAAATCAAAACCTATAGGGTACTTCCCGTTGACCTAGAATAATGAAATTTGGCAAGAAGCAAGGTCTCCCAGTACAAGTAAAGTAAAAAGTCCGAAAATTGTTAATTTGTAGTTTTATGACATAATTTTTTTTTTGGATTCCATTGTTAACTTTGTTTTTGGGAAAAATTCTTTTCAACTACGGAACCCTTCATTGTACGTGTTCCGACACCAACTTGGCCGGTTTTTATAATCACCGCTCGCCTCACTTTTTGTACGTGTAATTTAAAAAAGTCAACAATACAAGAGGCCGATCGATGGAGGAAACAAATGTCGCGTTTTTAAATTATTGGCCTCTCTGAACTTACCCCCCAGCAACTTCGTAGAGGCTGTTAATAAGAACTTTAAAAGTATAAAACATTCGAATATTCAATTAAAAGGGGCACAGGGTTCATTTGAAACATTGTTAGTATTATTC